>OX346271.1:13911614-16661614 GCA_947049275.1 Epinotia bilunana
TAAAGGCAGAGAACTAGGACTTAATACTACTACTAGTTGAACTAGTAACTTAGTAGTAGTCTACTACTACTACCAGTTACTATTCTAGCAACTGATTTCCCGACAATTTAGTTTACCATAAGACCAATTCACATATTACAGTATTTTTGCGCAGACATGAGCGGCGCGTCGAACAGCGCGGGCAGCGGCGGCGGCGGCGCGCTGCGGCCGCTGCGCACGCGGCGCCCTTTCACGCCGCGTGAGCCGCAGCGCGTGCTGTTCGCCGAGCGCCGGGACCCGCGCCCGCCCAGTGCCTTCGAGTAAGGGCCATTACATACCTAGCAATTTGTCGCAACAACTTGTTATAGCTGGAACGACACAGCAATATACGTTTTGTGAGCTGCATTGCTATTATATTACTATGATGATTGCCAGAAATAAACGACAAGACAGAGTTGTAATAGTTGGTCACGTCAACATTAGCACGGTACTGAGTTGAGTTAAGTATCTACATTATCCATAATGATCTTTATGTTAATGTACAATTCCATCCATGCTCCATGAAGCACACATTTTAATTTATCCTTAATATCAGAAAAGTAAAAGATCGATGAAGGAGATAGCTCGGTAATTCCCTATAACATTGAAATTACGGTGATATAAACTGTACGAGGGAAATATGATATTGATAAATTTTATTTCGTGTGCAGCCTCAAATACCTGAGCCTCAGCGAGAGCAGCGAGGACGCACGCGTCGCCGGCCTCGAGGAGGAATTGAACAACGTTCTCCATCCCGATACGCAACAGGCGAAGAAGAAGACCGTGAGTAAATAAATACGAAATGAGTTGAGCACACTAATACAAACGATGCAATCTGTCACACCTAAATGCTATAATTAGAGGCAATAATTATTACAGATAAGTATCTCGACCGCATTCGTTTGGCCGTTCTCTATACATTTTCTTCCCAACTGCCATCTCCTACCACAGTTCGGCTATCATAAGGGCGACGCTACACGGACTTTTGACGCCCGTAATAAAGGTCTGGTGCTCAGGTGGAACAAACTGCAGAAGTTCTTTATTCAAGTGCATTAGTTATTTCTTCAAGTGCATTCGTTCTTTATTCAATGAGCTGCAGGAGTTCTTTCTCATAACGCATTATAACTACTTGTATCCCAAATACTTTTAGATTTTTTTGACGATCAACGTGCCGCATAACTCTTTCCGAAATACTCTATCTGCCCATGACATCTTCAGAATTCTTCTCTATACTTACCCACAATTTAAACTTTTCCAAGTGATTGCTCATAGCTCACAAACTTATATCTTAACGTATGGTACGGCACAACCATTTTTTTTAGTGCTCGCCATGGAATTTTAATTTAGTAACTCCGCATCCTGGGGATGACTCCAACCCCTTCATGTGAGGTCAAGGCTCTCCTGGTCCCCCTTATGATGACCCATGATCTCACGCATATTGCTTCAATTCAGGCCCGCAACCCTTCACGGCCAGGGGTGGAAAGAGCTGGCGAGGGTTGGAGTGCTTTCCCGAAGCTTCCACACCTCAGCGGGAAGAGCAAACCACTTCATCGCAGGAATACTACGGGTCAGACCACGCCTGATGGTAGGCAACATGAACTTTGACGTGCAAGAATTACTGGCACCAACGATATAAATGTGCACTATAGGAACACCCGTGAACCCATCGCAAGCAACGTTGGAAACAATATAGATCGCATACTTATTGTTATGATAAACAAAATAATTCCAGGGCTCTATCTGGCACGAGTGAAGATGGTAACGCATTCTGGATCTCCTCGTTTGTCACATAAACGAAAATTGCTTATATCCTTAGGAAGAAATAGAGAATCATGTACATGGCCAAAAAGCTTCTTCCTTTCTAGAGTCATGCATTGGTCGATAGATCTGATCTAATCATCTCTCAATTATAATTGAGAGATGATTAGATCAGATCTATCGACCAATGCATGACTCTATATTCCCCAATTTCTTGCCTTGCGTTTTAGTTGAGGTTTATTTTTATAACATGCTTTTACTTAATAACAACTGTAGGATCAAAGAACGACCTAGACCTGGCCCACGCTATTTTGATATCGCAGCCATTAGGAAGTGACAGTGGAGAGGACTTCATGACCAGTGGATTCCCTCCGGAACTAAACAGTAAATGTAAGTTGATTCTCTATTATAAAGTAATAAAGCATTTTAAGTTTATTAGTCGTCTTATGTAATTCGAGGAGACTATCAAGTTCAGCACTAAATTGGGGTCTTATATCTCAATCAATAAAAATTAGCCGAATACATTATTTATTTAATAAAATGATGGTGGCAAACAAGCTATGGACGATTGTACGACTCCAGAAGAGTCACCAGAACGCTGCTGACAGCATTATTTGAGGATTCGTTGTATTAGTAGCTAGAGAAGAGACAAATCTATGTCCATCACTCTTAACACGGCGCATACTAGGGAGTTCTCGCGACCTTACTCACTACCAGGAACTTCATCATCATATCAGCTGAAAGACGTCCACTGCTGGACACAGGCGACCAGCAAAGAGTGCCAAAGTGATCGGTCCTGCGCCTCCCACGTACACAACACCAAATAAAAATAGATGCCTACATTACTTCTTCATCGCTTCTAGCTCTGAGTCCAGACCCTGGGATACGTCGCAAGCAATTCTCAACGACAAAGTCTCAGTCATACGATGTCGGAGGCAGTTACCCGCTGGGGAGCATCCCCGTCAAGCACCTCGCCGTGCAACTGCCTAATGCGTCAATATCTGGAGACCTGGAAAGGTAGGTCCACTACCAGGTTATTACATATCTATCAGTTTTATATTAGACTGACTCTCATATCTAAAAGCACGGAATAAATAATAGTTCGTTGTGGATAATGATATCCTAGAAAACTCTCATCATGCCATCCCGCTCTATCGCATTGTTCTTGGTCGGTTGGTATCTAAGGATATCGTTTTTAGATTGAGATTCATTATTTACAGTTTCTTCTACCCAGTAGGTAGAAAGGAATTTTTAGATACACTCTTGCCAAGTATTCAAGAATAAGTTCAGATTAGCAAGCCATGCCTATGAGGGCTCACGCCCGTAACTGGGTCTTAATTTTTCTTCTTCTCCTTGTCGTGCTCCCAGAATTTTGGTTTGACACTCCTAGTATTTTTTGCCAGGATTGCCACGAATCATTGTTCTTCATTACGTTGTGAAATAATAATGAGATTATGATGGCATTCTCACGGTGACAAAACGATTTTTCGTCTTCTAAAATTCTTTTCAATCCCTCTCCCAGCATGACAGTGTTAGAGCTCGCCGAGGCGCTCGCCCAGCGCAGCCGCGACGTGGAACGAACAGTTCTGCTGATGGAGACGCTTCAGAGCAGCCTGGAGAAAGCCTCGCCAGCCAACAGCCTGAGAGACATGGTGCTGCGGTCATTCTACACGCACATCGACAGCCACGATGAGAGGGTGCTAGTCGCTATAGCGAGGGCTATGCTAACGGTAAGGGAGATTTTTAATCGGATCGGAACTGCAGGATAGTTTAGTGATTAGTTCTGTGTAGGTAAGAACAGCTGTTAAAAGCACTTAACGCAAATAATTTTTTCTCATTTGCAAATTGATCGAATTATGTAATTTTATTCAAATTTCAACAGTTTTTATTGATTTCTTATCACCAATTGTTTTAGAGCGATTACGCACAGCAGGCGGTGACAACCCACTTTTTGCAATAATACAGACGCGCGATTCACGAATGTGCCACATGTGCATAACGACTCTAGTTATTGGCATATGCATCCATAATGTATCGCTTCTGTATCACGACTGTATCGCTGCAAAAATTCACCGTTTGTAACCGCTCATATCTACAGAGGGAATAACTTTCAGATGAGAGTAACGGGAGCTCATCTAGCTGCTGCTTGCAAACTGGTCTTTAAGATCGCTAGAAATGACAAGAATGATCACTTCTTCAGGAACACTAATTTGTTAGGTAAGAATAAAAGAGTTTTAATGTCACTGTAGCGCTCATAGCCTAGCGGCGCCTGCGAGTCGGAAACGATAACGGTCAGTCTTTGAATGGGTGACCGCCTGATGTTTGAGTGGTCAATATAAATGAGCGCTTCCGTGCTTTGTAAGGCACGCTAAGCAGTTGATCCCGGCTGCTGTCTATGACAGTAGTCGTTAAGTCGAGTTGGGTTAAGAACTTCTAACAGTCGAGTTGTCCACTCACTTGATAAAGGGGGGACAACTGTTACTCGCATCCGCAGGAGCTACCTACCACAACCCTGTACGTGTCCCTGGGTGGTACTAAAGAGTGACAAACTTGTATGCCATACGATTAAATAAATAAATAATGTCACTGTCCTGGTTTGGGTAGATATTGTTAGCCCAGGCAATTCCCCTGTAGGAGTTTTTCATAACGTATTACTATAATTACTTATACTTACTTAGGGCTGATTCTACCAAATATGTACATACTAGCTTCCGCCCGCGACTTCGTCTGCGTGGACTCGGGATAAAAACTATCCTATATTTTAATCCAGGCTATAAACTATCTTCGTGCAAAATTTCATTCAAATCGGTTCAGCCGTTTAAGCGTGATTGAGTAACAAACATCCAAACATCTAAACTTTCGCATTTATAATATTAGTAGGATAAAGGCAAAAAAGGTAAGAAGGAGAACATGTGCCACAGTAAATTTAAACCTTTTCCAGAGCTGTTGGTTGAGGGGTGCGGGCGCGCCGATCCCCTATCAGAGGGCGAATGCTGCGTGTACGCTGCGGGTGCGCTGCGTTTCCTCGCGCTCGAGCCGCGGTTGTGCGCGCTCGCACACCGCGCCGGCGCGCTGCACCTGGCGGCACTACACCTCAAGATACTGAATAACGCGGTGAGTTGTAGTTAAGTATAAGCAGAAAGACTCATGTCTGTCTAAGAGGCCTTACGCCTACATAAGCAGAAGCGGAAGCGTACTTTGCAAAATGCTTACTTTTTCATTCAAGATTACAACGTAACTATTAGTATTTATTCAAAAACTGATAACGTACTTAAATAATCTTTTCTTAACCTCTTAATAATTTCTTAAATAAAAATTTCGGCGCGCGACGTCGGTGCAGGGTGATTTATACGTCTTTAAAAAAAACCGGCAACGTAGGTCCTAAAGTTATAATTTGCTATAATATTATTTTTAGGGAAAAATGTAAGTACAATTTGCGGTTAAAAAAATATAATGTAATCCTGTTTTCACGAAAAGAAATAAGAAAATTCGGAAGGTGTTTTTTTCTTAATGAATCAGATTTTCAATCATGTCAGCCCCTCGTAAAAGATTTGGTGATGTGAATTGAAATCATTAATGTACCAAATGATTCTTGTTTACTGCAAAATTGAGAACCTAGACGACACTTCTAACTGCAAAATTTGAAAAAGACTCCCAAAAGTAAACTCATTTATTTTAGGTTTAGAAAGAAAAAAAGGAAAATTTGAACAATGTCCTAGCCCCTAAAATATTTTTTAAGTACTTACGTTATCAGTTTTTGAATAAATACTAATAGTTAGGTCGTAATCTTGAATGAAAATGGAAGCATTTTGCAAAATACGCTCGTCTGTAGGCGTAAGGACCCTTAAGATGCAGACGAAGTGGGCTAAATTACTTAGTTATTGTACCCACTGGGTCAAAGTCACGTTTTTCATGTTATTTTTAAAAAATCCATAGTCACCCCTGTCTACAAGAGTGGTGTGAGAGACGATGTCAACAACTATAGACCCATCTCAGTCTTGCCAGCAATCTCCAAAATGATTAAAAAGCTAATTAATAAAAGACTAGTACCATATTTGGAACACTTCAACATCCTCTCTGACTTACAATTTGGTTTTTGACAATCTAAATCTACAGAAGATGCTATCTTATCTCTAACAACCTTGGTAACAAACAAAGTTGACACTTGAAAAAAATGCCTAGCTGTATTCCTCGATCTAAAAAAGGCCTTTGACACCGTCTCTCTCCCCACACTTGTTCACAAAATGGAGCATGTAGGCATTAGAGGTCCTCCACTCAGTTTGCTTAGTGACTACTTACAGGGACGTACGCAGAAAACTAAAGTAGCAGACTACATTAGCGCCAAATGCTGACATAACATTTGGCGTCCCCCAGGGGAGCATATTGGGTCCCACACTTTTTCTGATATATATCAACGACTAGCTACGGTAGCCTAGTGGTTCAGGCATGCGGCTGTCAAGCGGTGATCGTGGGTTCGAATCCCGGCTCGTACCAATGAGTTTTTCGGAACTTATGTACGGAATATTTACCGTTAGCTTTTCGGTAAAGGAAAACATCGTGAGGAAACCGGTCTAATCCCAATAAGATCTAGTTTTCCCTCTGGGCTGGAAGGTCAGATGGCAGTCGCTTTCGTAAAACTAGTGCCTATGCCAAATCTTGAGATTAGGTGTCAAAGCAGACCCCGGGCTCCTTTAGGGGCATTACCGGGAATAACGCTAGGAGGATGATATCAACGACTTGGTCAACCTAAAAGTTGACCATGGATACGTCCAGTCTTACGCTGATGACACAGTTATCGTATTTGAGGGAGAAACCTGGGTTTCGCTGTTTGAGAGAGCGAATATGGGTCTCCGGAAGGTATCGAAGTGGTTAAATTGCATTCTACTAACGCTAAACGTAAATAAAACAAATTATATATGTTTTACTAAATATGACAGCACACACCCCATGATCAAACCCCGGTGTTTTCGGTGCGGGAATAACTTGAGAAAGAGTAGAGATAAATAGATAGGTTATTCTGACAAAATATCATATTGTGCCTAATGAATAAATACCTTCCTGCGAATTGTGTCGTTTGTATTTACGGTTACAAGTATTTTGAAAATGCTATTGCATATACGTAAATTACATAAGACAAAGGCACGGTATGCATGACAGACATTGAATGTCAAATATCAATCTTGACGTTCGATATCTGTGAATTTATTTATTATCTATACATGAGTAGGAACTTAACTGAAGAGGTTGATAATAAATTACTGACCAATCTATTTGATATTACACTAGATGTTACCCGCGGCTTCGTAAGCGTAATTAAATGAAATATTTTCAAATAAACCAATAAATAAACAGACTTTCCATTTCTAATATGAGTGTCGATATCAACGTATGTTTTTTTTTAAATAAGTATCTTTTTATTCAATTCATTATTCAGTAGGCAAGTACATTCTGTTTTCTAAGTCAATACCTATTCTTTGGCAAATGTCATTCATTCCCGCACCGAAAACCCCGGGGTTTGCCCATGATAACCTAAAACTTAAAATACACACCTGCTTTCCTACTGATAATTTACTCTGTAACTGTATGGACATTCAGAGAGTCAATTCCACTAAATATATACCTAGGTGTAATCTTAGATCAGCGCCTCTCATGGCATCCCCACATTGAATATGTAAATTGTAGAATCAGAAAACTTATATGGATTTTAAAAATACTTAGACATATAGCTAGCAAGACGCTCCTTAGCCAACTTTATGTTACCTTAGCGCAATCCATCATGAGCTATTGTATTACTGTATGGGGTGGAGCAACTAAGTCTACATTTCTGGAAGTTGAAAGAGGGCAACGATGTCTACTGAAGGTGATGCATCTCCGGCCATACAGTATTCCCACTAATGAGCTGTATCAACTATGTAATCAACTAACAATGAGGAAGCTGTGTATCCTCTGCGCTATACTAAAACTAAAACTAAAGTAGTAGTTTTAAAAAAGTTCTAAAAGACGTGAAAACATTGTTGCCCCCTCGACAACTTGTAGATCTGCATTCGCTAGAAGACAGTATCTATCACAATCTGTATACCTCTATAATAAGATAAATACTAAACTTCAGATATACCAGTTACAACATTATATACAAGCAAATTGTAAGAATAAGTTTTAGTTATTAGATAATAAGGACCCAAAGGAAATAAAACTAAAATAATCTATTGTATCAATATAGTTTATGGTGCTCTTTATAGGTAGTCATGTTATGAATTATGAAGTAACAAAATGTAAAATGTTATCCACGAATTTCAGGTATAACACACAAACACCCGCACGCACACGCTCACCCATACACACACACACACACACACACACACACACACACACACACACACACACACACACACACACACACACACACAGAAACACAGAAACACGTAAACACGCGTACACCCGTGTGGGTGGGTACTCAGGCTGGTGTTATCACATACGTGTAGCCTTTTTCATCTAAATAGAAAGTAAGAATGTACCTATAGTCCTAAGAATAGAAACTTAATTTGATTTAGCTTATGCATGTAATGGAGGAGCGGGACTTCCTGACACAGGTTTTTTACCTAGTAGGAAGCCCCAACCTTTGTTGTCATCTTGTGACTCGTTTATCTCAAATAAATTTTCATTTCGTTTCATTTCATTTTCATTTTGTTCAGCACATTGTATTGAAAACGGAGGATCGAAGCCCAGTGATCATATGATGGTCACATTTATCGATGTGCTTGCTCTCGTACTTAATCATTAATCTTACGCTTGTTTGCTTTATCTCAGTAATATATATAAAATATTTATTTTAATAGGACGTGTGGGAAGTTTCCCCAGGCTGCTCTCCCTCTACCTAAATGCACTCCTATCGCTTTATTGGACCTGGCATATGAAGCCACAGTTGTGGTGGCTTTAATACCAGGTAAAAGTATGCTTGTTGACAGAAAGCCGAAAACCCGCGAGGCGTGTCAGAGCAGTCGACGCACGCGCTTTACCAGCTGACGGGCGCGCTGCGCAATCTGGCGAGCGGCGAGCGTGCGGCGCATGAGTTTTTGACGAGCGGCGCGCTCGGCGAGCTGCTCGCCGCGCTTGCGCATCACACGGACCGCGCCGTGCTTACTAACGTCGCGAGGTGTCTCAGGTGAACGAACACTTTTTTTTGCTGAGCTACCCACTCTGCTAGTATGCGCTTTCTTCTAAAAAATATTTATCCCACATTATCGGCTACGAGCGTAGCGCTACGAAGTCATTGGCAGTGAAATGGTACGGACGAGTTCAAACAGCAGATTATTTCTTCAGTAAGAATGGCTAAAGGAATTTTTATTTTAACAAATATACAATCAACGTTTTAAACTAGGTAAAATCTTTTTTTTTACGTCACACCTGGCCATAATGTGAGTTTTATAATATAATAAAATTCGCATTACGGCCAGTTGAAGACGTAAAATTGTGTACTCACCGGCAGTAAAAAGAAAGCCCTCTATCGCATATTTACAACCCTCTCCACGCCAGGGTCTATGTAGCAGCTATGGATGTTTATTCTCTAGGCCGGAGAAGTATATTTTCCGTAGACGGTCTTAAGTAATAAGCTAATAAGTATACAAACTACCTTTTGCCCACAGTGTGCTCTCAGCGAACGAATCTTGCTGCCTATGGTTATGCGGCGCGCCAGCAAGCGCGGGCGCACTATTACGCGCGCTGGCAGCGTGCGCAGCGCGTGCGCCACTCGCCGTGCGTTTGGCGTACGTGCTCGGGAATATGGCGGCTGCCACGGACCAGGCCAGATTAAACGTAAGTGACGTAATATATGAGTTCCGTAATACTGAGAATTGTGGTGGCTATAGCCTGCTGTGTAACAAACTGCACAACTCCGGTCGTCCGAGAGAACTTATCTTCTGTGTGATTGAGTGCAAAGACCCTTTGAACCGGATTTTTTTCAAACACTTTGAAACACAATGTTCAGTCAAGAAGGAAATATTATTATTTTCATCAATTATATGATTCGAAGCTTTGATGAAGTCTCATCAATGAAGCATGATACTAATCCTCTCGCCGCTAAGCAAAATTGCTTCATTACCACGAGTATATAAAGATTTTTAATGTTACAGATTTACAACGAAGAGGGTGGAGTGGACGTTTTACTGACCATATTAGAATCGTATACGAAACGAAACGATCAGGAAACCAGAGAGTCCGATTCAGATCCCGACATGCATTTAGTGGGTAAGTTAAAAAAGTAGGAGTAACAAAATATCCTCCTTTGATAATTTTTCCAATTTAGCCGGCAAAATGTACTTCTCTCATAACCTTATGATGAATTTTATTGCAGGCTCTGACATGGGTGGCTCTGATGGATCCAACGAAGATGTCCTAATCAAGGTAATTTTTTAACTAACCTAATATTTGATAAGTCCCTGTTGTCGGCTGAAAGGTCGCAGCCCAACTAGATGGTTTAACCAGGTCCGCTCAACTCTCAATGCTGCATGACAATACACTACAATCTTTAGGAGACGCTACACCTAAGAAATTGGCGGGCGGCCAAGCAAGGTCCCAGAAAATCTAGTACGGAGTGACCTGCTTGATTTGGCCGGCCGCCGTGCTTCCGGCACGTATCCACACGGGCCGAAATCTATTTCGTACGTGTAGCGCCTCCTATAGTACAAATTACATTGTAGGTACATGTCAAAGTAAAATGAAGCATTCAAAATTACCAAGGCCAGTATCAAATAGAGAGACGTCGTAAGAGGAAAGCTATCTTCCCACCGAGGGGATCACTACCCTCAAAAATAAGGGAACACGACTCGAGGAGAAGTCCCTGTTGTTAAAAGCTGCTTTAGCGGCTAAGGCGGTCCAGCATCATGCCAAAGCATTGGAGTCGTAACTAATTGATTGTAATGTTGTTTGTGCACTGTGTAGACGGTCCGCGTGGTAGCGAACCTGTGCCTGGCGGAGCGCGCGGGGCGCGGGCTGTGCGCGGCGCACGCGGAGCGCGGCGTGCGCGCGCTGCTCGCCTGCCTCGAGCTGGCGGAGCGGCCGCGAGCGCCGGCGCCGGCGCAGCAACGCCAGGTATATCTGTTTCGCCAACTACTACACTCAACCAGACTCTGGCTCTGCCTTGTGGTATAGTTGCCTATAATAATGAAGTACCAAACTACGTCTAGTTCAACTCATCTCTGCGCGCGGCTGTATGTGTGCGTGCGCTTGTAACTATGCAGCTTTGATTTGTGTGGCAGTGACACGGCAGTCGTTACAGGAGTAGCAACCACACATCGGCAGATAAAAATCGTGTAGGTTTCTCGGTTTCGTAATTACCGGCCCGTTAAAGAGAACCGCTGAAAGCGATTGACGTAGTTCCTTGGTGAAAGCCGGACCAGCAAAGGTCTTTTCGGTTGCTTATAACGGTTTTTTCGGTTGTTTACTGTGTGGACCAGATAAAGGAGTCTGAGGAGGTTGCGACGGATCGCCGCGAAGAGCTGGCGACGGCAGCTCTTGCGACGCTCAACAACGTAACGTTCTACCGCGAGCCGCCGGCGCCGCCTGACCCACTCGATGATCTGCTCGACGACATCTGCAAAGGTATTAAAATATGACGGCAACACAATACAAACTTCGTTTAATGACAATCAGCTGGTTACAATACAACCTTCTTACATGCTTTTTAGCGTGTATCAGTACTAGGCGAGAGTCTACTGTTTCCCTAACCTATAGCTACATCATTCTACGAACCAACGGACAACAATTATGGCTAACTAATGGAATACTCCGTAACCAACTATCGTCCCCACCAAGACACATGCGTCCTCTCTATAAAGGTCGATTTAGACGAAGACGATTTAGAAGTTTAGTGACGACTCTATGTGATCGTTTTCCTTGCTTTATAGGACTTTAAGTTTAATACAATTTTATGATTCATTTTGTCCCATTATGTTTATAAAACTCCTGTTTACATTAATCTGTAGGGATTATTAACTTTTATTCTTGTATCTTTCGCCCTCGGCAAGATGTTCGGTGCATGTGCATCGAACACGTGACAGGCCGCTCGCGACCTACTTTGGCGATGCGGTCGTTTCCTAAAGTTAGTGCGTTTTATGACACCGTCGCGATCGCATTCTAACATTTTATAACATTTAATTAACCTTAACATTTTACTTATTTTATTAACATTGTAGCAGTGTAATATATAACAATTGACGTTTAAACTCTATCTTTTCATTCCTCCAAACAATCGCCTACTTGCACCCCAACACTATTTACAGCCGCCTAACTTATGGCGCCTAAAAAAGGCACCGTCATATCTTCAGACCGTTTAGATAATGACTATTTTCAGCCGCCTAAATCTCGCCGCCAGTGACCAGCAAACCGTTTACACGGTGCCTTTTCAGTCCCAGTCATTAGCACGCCGCCACAACCGACGGTCCTAGTTCTTGCGCCAGTCTTTCTACGCTAAGATCACCATCATTTAAAACTAATTCAGGAGCTGAAGTTGAAAAGGCAATGTATATCCAAACTATCTGCGTTATTACGAGAGGAGCTGATTAATATGTTGGAGGAAGAAATACATAAGAAGAGACGAATTTGGGTAAGAAAATGGATCAGTGACATATATGCTACTGGAGCCTCAGCTTTGATTTTGAAACAGTTAAGATTGGAAGATCCCTCAGAGTACAGGTTGGCGTTACGACTAACTACTGAACATTTTGACGAACTACTTTCTCTCATCGAAAACTCTGTTCAGCATCAAGACACTATGATGAGAGATGCTTTACCGGCAAAAAAAAGCTGGAATTAACATTGACTTCGTTTTCACTGAGTTTCGGCGCCATTTTACCCGAAGAATGTACACCCTATTTACTTTACGGCACGGAGGCGTGCTAGCGACTGGCAGCATAGTGTTTACACCAGTCCGAAAAATAGGCGCGGGGGCAGCGAGAGACGCGGGCGGAGGTCACTGGCGCCGAAAAATAGACTCGTGTTCTATTCCGTGCCAGCGCTGGCATGCCGCGAAAAAATGGCGCCGAAAGTGTTTATACCGTGCCTTTTTTAGGTGGCGTAATTTAGGCGGCTGCAAATAGTCTTCGTCTAAATCGACCTTAAAGCTCTTTTGGTACATGTCGAGTGTGGTCGTTGCGAGATCGTACGAAATTCGGTGGCTCACTAGGTATTGCCGTGCGTAAATAGCTCTTCAATTGTCCCCAGCGACGTGCCGCTGGCTGGGCGGCGGCGGCGGCGCGAACGCGGCGTGCGAGGCGGTGCGCGCGCTCGGCAACTTGTCGCGCTCGCCGCGTGCGTCACAGCTCATCGTGCTTGAGGGCGTGCTCGACGCGTTGCCTGCCTTTCTGCACCACGGTAATTATAACCCTCATCCTTGGAGGGTTTCATTCTCGAGTCGAAGATGCAACAGACTTCATAGGTGACGGCATAACGGGATTTAGGTATTCGTATTAGAAAGCGAGCTCAAGTCCGCTTTGATTATGATTACCTACTGCGAACTTCCTACAGGTTACAGCTGGGCCCAGGTTAACTTCGCGGAGGCGGACAGTTGAAAAGCAGTAGCACTGACCGACCAATTCCAATGGCCTGGACACCAAACGTAATAGACACCTGGTCCGGATGAAAACCTATTGCTACATTTCGCGTCTCTAGATGGGTCGGTCGTCTAGTAAGGAATGAATTGGCTTCAGAGGAGGCGAGCGTCCGCTGCGCAGCAGCCGGCGTCCTGGTGAACGTGTGCGGCGCGGGCTGCTCGGCGCGCGCGGCGGGCGGCGCGGCGGCGCGCGCGCTGGGCGCGGCGGCGGCGGCGCGCGACGCGCCCGCGGCGGCGCTGCTGGCGCGCGCGCTGTGGAACGCGCACGCGCACTGCGCGCTCGCGCCCGCGCCGACCAAGCAGGCCGCCGCTGCGCTCGCGGCATTCATAGGTAACTCAATCAATCAAAATAATCAATGTTAGGGGCAATCTTACAAAAACCGATCTAGTCCCAAACTAAGCAGAGCTTGTACTATGGGTACTAGATGTATATAAGTAGGTAAATAAATACATAGAAATCACACAAATAAATGCCCTTACCGCGGGAGTCGAACCAGGCCCCGTATCATGGTCGGCCTTATCACACTGGACCTCTTACTTCGTAATAGGCAGTGTCGCTACCAACTAGGCTAAAGCGGTTGTCAACTTTACATTAACATATTATATCGCGAACGGTTTTACGCACAAATTCGCCTTACACCTTTTGAACGCATTCCTCGCATTAGCGCCTGAATGTGATGTGTTTGCCATGTGATGAATTTTGAGGTTCTGCAAGAAGATGAATTGTAGGTACGTCTCTCTTGTGGCTGACATTGTATTTTTATTTGTATTGTTGTTTCTCAGTGATTTAGTTTCGACCGATTCTTAAATAAATAATTAATTATAAAAACAACAAAATGGAGCGTTTTGACCCCGACGTGATTTGAACACGCAACCTTCTGATCTGGAGTCAGACGCGCTACCGTTGCGCCACGGAGTCGTATATTGTTGTAGGCGAAATTAGTAATGTACCTCACCGCTAATTTGTGGTGAGTCGCGAAAACATCTGGACATTTACTGGTAATGCGTTACACAATAAGGTGATTAAAGTAATTCATTACCCGAGCGAATACTGACTTAAAGGTTGTCAAAGAAATGTAATACTTTTTGTTCTAACAGAGGAGGTGAGCGTTCACTGCACAACAGCATTCATCATTTGTGAGGTCATTCCCAGCTGTTACCTCTAAAGGTAGTTAGCAGTACAGTATGGTGATAACAGCTAGGTATTATTTTGCGATTCCAATTTTTAGGGTTCCGTAGTCCACAAGGAACCCATGATTTCGTCATGTCCGTCCTTAGCTTAGTGACCCTTACTACCAGAAAGCTTTAATTCGACATGAACCCAAAAATCAAAAACGCCGACGAATTAATATATATTTTTTACTGTACTTCGATGGATGTGTTGTTCTGTTCAAACATATTATGGGTTTCTACATATATATTTTGTTACTCGGTGATCCGTTTGAGCCCTCACTTTTGTTCGAGCCAAATGTACGGCTGCACCCCGCGCCGGCTCAGTATTACATTTACTTAATGAATTTAAAAGAAAAACCTAGTACCTATCACGGCTAAGTAGCCATAGGTAACTGGTTACCGAGTAACATTGAACAACTTTAAAATTTGCTTGGAATGGAATGGAATGGCTTGGAATCAACTTGGAATGTGCTTGGCCAACTTTCGTACAAATACATTGAATCACGCGGCTCAGCTCGAATCGCTAGACGCGCGTTAGACACTGGTCCCACCGCCGGCTAGTAAGCTAGAAAAGTTGGGCGAGTAGCATTAGATTGCGGATCTGTAAAGGTCGATTGATCATACTGTTCTCGGTGTCTGTTTATTTATTTGTTGTTTATTTAATCAGGCAATAATTTATATGTACTTTATTACGTACACGCAAGCACACAAACACACGCACACACGCGCGCACATACACACACACACACACACACACACACACTTTTTTTTTATTTTATTTTTTAAGTCTTATTATTATTAGTTTTTATACTTTTTATTTAAAATTCAAATGTGGCAATAAACTTCTTTTTATTTTATTTTTATTTTTATTTTAAATACTGTGCCTGGTCAGAATCGGAATGTGACGGGGTGTTTTTTAGGTTAAATTAGCACCTAAGGGTTTAGTGTTCAGTTATCATGTAATTAACGTGTGTTTGGATATCAATACAAACAAGTAAACATTCATCATAGTTTAATTTCGATCAAACTCAAAAATCTATTCCTGTGGCGCGTGCGCTGGACGCGGCGGTCACAGGTGGTGGCCCAAATCTACGTTCCTGACGACGGGCGGTCTTCAAGCATCCAGGGCTGCCGTGAGGACTGTCGTCTACTTCTAGGTGATTCAGGACGAAGCCTAGGAGTCCTAAGTATCATTTCATCAACATTTTTAGTGGACCCAGGTGAGGGGAACACGCTTACTTGCTACATATTGGAGGCAGCCGAGGACAGGCCCACTTCTTCATTCATTCCTGGTGGTACCGAGGGGATATCTGATTTCACATCCATTTTGATGGTCTCAAGAGAGAGAGTAACATATGCTCATTTCGTAATCATTTAGGTAGCCCACGTCGGGACCCTATTTCGTCATCACGCAATGAACCGTTACTCGCCCAACTTTTCTAGCTTACTAGCCGGCGGTGGGACCAGTGCCTTAGGCGCGCGCTGTGAAACGCGCACGTGACGAGCCGACTATGGGTGGGTTGTATTGCACCAAATCGTCTGTAATTAAAATCTGCATAGACGGAAAGTTTCTATGAGATGACAGCTGCCAGGGAGTCATATTTAACGTTGATCGGCCTGTAATCGTAAGTTGGTGCAACCCGCCCTAACGCTGTTTAGGAACAGCGGCGCTGCCACGAAAATCCAAACTCGAAGTTCGTATACATGCATCCCTGTCGCTCGAGTACTGTAAGTGCAATAGAAATGGAGATACCCGAACTTCGAAATATTTCGAAGTTCTTGGTTATAGCTCAGGCGACGTGTTGCGCGACACGACGCACGACATCTGCACGCTGTCGCAGCACTCGCGACATTAGTTAAATTGTAGAGTTACATACTTAGCTACTAGGTTTTCATAAGTAACTTCATAACTTACACAGTAACATATATTTCACGGAAAAAAAATAGTTATGGCGTGTAGGTACTTTTTTTATAATTATCATTATTTTTGCCATATTATATTACATTGTAATATATAGGGTAGATAAGTACATCTTTTGTATTCGACTGCAGGTAGGTACACGTCAAATATAGGTAAAGTAGGTATTTTTAGGTACTGTGTGATGGTGACTATACTGTAAATTTTTTTTTACCTTAATATTTATAATTCAGAAAGCTTTATGCCCACAAACATACAAAAATAGGATTAGGGTGTAGGTAGGTAGTGTAGCATGTGCCGCTGTGGGACTTTCGGTTTTCATTTGAATATGAAAATACGTATAAAAGCTGCGGTACCTCGTGGTTCAGGAATGCGGCGATCGTGGGTTCGAATCCCGGCTCGTATCAATGAGTTTTTCGGAAGTTACGTTCGGATATTTACCGTTAGCTTTTCGGTGGTAGAAAACATCGTGAGGAAACCGGTCTTATCCCAATAAGGTGTTGTTTTCCCTCTGGGTTGGAAGGTCAGATGGCAGTCGTTTTCGTAAAACTAGTGCCTATGCCAAATCTTGGGATGAGGTGTCAAAGCGGACCCCGGGCTTCTTTAGGGCACAACCGGGAACAACGCTAGGAGGAATAAGAAGACATAAAAAACGTGTAGCGCCGCAGTTGATTTCAGTCTTTCAGACGGCTAAAAATAGAAGTTGTGATTTGCGAGCACGATAATGAACAAAAGCATTTACCTACTTCATTTTCTTTGACAGCTAGGAATTAGTCAATATTCGCTCAGTTAATGAATTACTTTAATATCTAATTGTGTAACACAATTATCAACTATTATCAGTAAAGTTCACATGTTTTCGTGACTGACTACAAATTAGCGGTGAGGTACATTACATGATACCTAATTTCACCAATTGTATCATCCGACTCCGTGGCGCAACGGTAGCGCGTCTGACTCCAGATCAGAAGGTTGCGTGTTCAAATCACGTCGGGGTCAATACAATAATTTTTGTTTGTTTTATAATATGTTTTCATGTGGTCACGGGAATTATTATTATTAAAATAAAATGTATTTAAGACAAGCTTGTTATTACCATTATTTAGTGACTAGAAATACTTTTTGCACAGCCAGCAACTCCATTAAATAAAAAATAAAATATAATAAATGAGTAAGTAATACGAGGTGTTATACCTCGTATTACTTACCCTATAAACTTATCATATAACGGTCACAATATATACGCTCACTGTGTATAAGCTTGTTTAGTATAACGTTTCTCCCCCCCCCTCCCCCTCTTTTTCTAGCTGCTTTAATCTAATTTTCTGTATCATAATCCTTATACAGATATTATCTGTTATGATCGTTATACATTATGATATTATACAAAATTAAATTAGTAAATTTGAGTGTTATAGAAAAAAACATTATATAATATGCATATTATGTCAATTGACCGTTATTCCTTATAAAAGTATTGGTTTTGTTGTTATAGCTAACGTTCATTATATCTTGTGAACGTTATTAATATGAAATTATATATATTGTTGTTATATCTCGTGGGACGCACCCATAATAAATAATCAAATGAATAAATATAAATAAGTACCTAAATAAATATTAGGGGACAATCTTGTTTACACAAATCGACTAGTCCCAAACTAAGCAAAGCTTGTACTATGTGTACGACTAGACGACGATAAACATACTTATATAGATAAATAAATACTTAAATACATACATGAGTTGTGAGCCAAAGGGACCACGGAGTGGAAGCCGCAGGACTCAACCGGAGACGCGGTAGACCTCATCGGCGATGGCGTGACAACTTCGACTTCTTTCTAAAAGACTGGCCAGACATTGCTCAAGACCGCGATCATTGGAAAAAGAGGGAGGAGGCCTTTGCTCAGCAGTGGGACATAAAGGGCTCGATATAATAGTAATAATAATACTCAGGAGCAAATATTCGTTCATCACACAAATAAATGACCTTACCGGGATTCGAACCCGTGACCTCTTGCTTCGTAGGCAGAGTCACTACCGACTAGGCTTAAGCGGTCGTCAACATACATTAGGGGACATACTTAAATTAATCGAACTAGCCCCATAGTAAACTCAATGTGTTTTGGGTACTAGATAAATACATACATATACAATAGATATAAATACTTACATACATAGAAAACATCCAAGACTCGGAAACAAATATTCATGCTCATCACACAAACATTTGCCCTTATCAGGATTCGAACCCAAGACCTTCCGCTTCGTAGGCAGCGTCACTACACTAACCCACTAGGTTAACCGGTCGTCAAATCTATCTAAGTATTCTCTAATCGTATATTCTTCGCAGCTATTTTAACGTTATTATCATCTTCGTAAATTTATGGCAATAGTTCATGTGTCATTGCCATAAATTTACGAATTCCTATGGCCGCGTCCCATCTGCTTCAACATCAGACCACTTTGATGGTAATACCTACCCTTAATATTGCATTGTGATGTGGTTGAATGCCACTTCCAATGGTTTGTTATTCCGTGACTCTCTCAGAGGCTCAAGGCAGACGCCCTCACCTCACCCACACAACGGCTGTTACGACTATGATATCTATAGGTACTTATATAGCAAGGTATATAGAAATGATGGTTTTCAGATGACGAGTCCGTATTTGCGGCGTGCGAAGCGCCGTCGGGCGGCGAGCGTCGCGCCAGCGACCCCGAAATAAAACATCACGTTAGTATCGTCAGCAACAAATATAAGTGGATCTCCTAAGTTATCCGAAATAAAAAAATATTAATACTAATGGCTTTGTGAGCGGTAGAAACCGCGAGCCTGTCTTTAAAAAAAAAACTTGGAAATTCGAAAAAGTGACATGTCAAAATAATTATGTAATTAGAACCTGCTCACAAAATTTCACGAGAATCGGTTGAGAGATGCAACCTGTAGAGAAGAACAGCCGGATAGACTAAATGATTTTCGGCCCAAGCTGCATAGAACTTCGTTGGCGCCGCTCGCTCGTTCGATTATAAGGCAGAGCGGGGCGACGAGCGGCATTTTATAAATTTGATTGACTTCGATCTTTGCACGCCCGCTCGTCGCCCCGCTGCTAGCTGTCTTCCACACCGCGGCCTAATTTGCACAATTTATGATGAACCATGGGTTTGGAACACAGTGGGAGATTTAAACATGTCACATTTAAATCTCGCAGTTGTCGTGCTGTGTATAATAGTACATTGTGATACAAGTGAGGTACGTGATAATTCCGCCTCTGATGTAATTATCAAAGCTCACGCGTTTCATACGACGTTTTTCAACATATTTTGCGAGGAAAAAATCCTTTTCATAAGATGAAAATTTGATAGGCCTGCCATGTTATTTTCCTTACTTATTGATGTCAACAGGTTTTTACTCACATGTTTTTATCACTTTTCTAGTCACCACGAACACCATTTTTGTTAATAACCAAACACGCATTAACAATGTTTACAAATATCTGTGAAATAAGAATAACCTGTAATGGCGCGCATCAATATTTTTTGTGAAGTTTGCGCAGTACGCGCGCATTAGATGAAATCTCTTAACAGCCAATACAAAATAAAATAAATAATTTCGTTTTAAAATGTTATCTTTATTAATTCATGTAAAATGTTATCAAAAGTGAATAGTTTTACTAAATTAACCGTTTCCATATCATATCCAAAAAGAAATAGTCAATTAACTAACAAAAAGGATTTAATTTGTTTAGTCGAGTAAGAATCCATTTGCCGAGAATTTTAAAAAAGCTGTACATTCTGTACAACCCGGTTAGTTTAAGAATGCACCGTGTGCATGCATACATCTTGCTGCAAGGTGGCAACGTGACTTAATCGGGATATATCCATAACACACAAGTATCGTAATGTTATTAAACACGCGTGTTTAATATCCAGGATTATGAGCCTAAAAGCGACACAATAAGAGGTACGTTACGAGCAATTGTGTTGAAAAATAATATAAATAAATATTTGGGGACAATGTTAGACAAATCGACCTAGTCCCTAACTAAGCTAATCTTGTACTATGGGTACTAACCTAGACGACTATATACATACTTATCATCATTCGCTTGTCCTTATCCCACTTACTTGGGGTCGGCGCAGCATTTTTTTTCCATACCTCTCTATCGACGTCAACTCATCACACACTTCCTTCCTTCTCATATCGTCTCACGCACTCCATCCACCTTTTTCTTGGTCTGCCCCTTCTCTTACAACCCTCCACATTCATACTTAATGACGATACACATACTTATACACAAAGAAAACATCCATGACTCCGGAACAAGTATTCGTGCTCATCACACAAATAAACACGGGACCTCCGGCTTCGTAGGCAGGATCACTAGGCTACAAAGATCCTAAAAATTTATCATATGGTCATCATGTGAAAATAACACTTTATAAATAAAAGATAGTTTACTTTGTACTTTTGCGTCCATTGTTATTATCTACGTATAAATAGATACTAGTGTTGTGGACATACTTACATAATTCTTTTGTTAAACATTTAATTGATAACTCCAATCCATTCAGCTCGGCCAAATACAATAGGATGATTACAGGTGAAGTTCGACGTCGGCAACAACTATGCAAACAAAGAGTTCCACCGCCCGTTGTTCGTGAAGGCGCACAGTGTCGAACATGAGTTGCATGTCGAGGTCTCGGAGGACGAGGACGGCGAGTGCTCGGGGGAAGACCTAGGGTTTGTACAATTATTCGCTCAATTGGACACAGTCGAAGATAAGTCACATTTTGAAGCAAGCCCAGCTCGAATTCGGTGCGAGGCGTGTTCGAGACCAGAGCTGGGGTTTGTGCAGTATTTTGAGGGAGGAATAGCAAAGGTGGCATCGCTCGGGGGAAGACTGACACCTAATCCTAAGATTTGGCATAGGCACTAGTTTTACGAAAGCGACTGCCATCTGACCTTCCAACCCAGAGGGAAAACTAGACCTTTCCTTCACCGAAAAGCTAACGGTAAATATTCCGTAATACATAAGTTCCGAAAAACTCATTGGTACGAGCCGGGATTCAAACCCACGACCGCCGCTTGACAGCCGCATGCCTGAACCACTAGGCTACCGAAGCTCTTATACCTACATATCATGGCTATATATAGCATAGAGTAGAATGTGCCTTTCTCTGTTACTTCCGTTGGCACTTAAGCCATTATTAACGATGCGCTAATACAAATCAGCGGAATAATGTCCGTTCTCTCTGATATCAACACATGAAGTAATTTCGTTAAATTTCAGGTTCGAGGAGGGCGACATGGTAGTGGAAGACGGGTGCGAGTGCGGGCCTTGCCGGCGGCTGGCCGCCTGGGAGGAGCTGGTGGGCGTCGCCATCCCGCTGCTCGAGAAACTGAAGCCGCCGCGCTCCGACGCGTCCGTGGGGACCGACTAGCGGTAGTGGCGCGTCTACGGGGGCGGACTAGCTTTAGTGACGCATCTGTGGACACGGACTACTTAGCATTAGTTAGACATCCGTAGCGTATTAGAAACAACACACTGCTCGAGTAACAGAAGCAGCCGCGCTCTGACACATCCGTGGGCGCTGACTAGCGTTAGTTTAGTGACGCGTCTATAGGGCTGACTAGCGATAGTGATGCGTCCGTGGGGGTTGACTAGCGTTAGTGACGCATCTGTGGACACGGACTAGCATTAGTTAGACATCCGTAGCGTAGTAGAAACAACACTGCTCGAGTAACAGAAGCAGCCGCGCTCTGACGCGTCCGTGGGCGCTGACTAGCGTTAGTTTAGTGAAGCGTCTTTAAGGGCGACTAGCGTTAGCGACGCGTCTGCGGGGGCTGACTAGCGTTAGTGACGCATCTGTGGTCGGACTAGCATTTTTAAATATCCGTAGCGTAATAGAAACAACATAATGCTTGAGAAACAGTAGCACCCGCGCTCTGACGCGTCCGTGGGCGCTGCCTAGCGTTAGTTTAGTGACGTATCTATGGGGCTGCCTAGCGATAGTGATGCGTCTGTGGGGGTTAACTAGCGTAGAGACGCATCTGTAGGGTCGAGGTCGAGGAGCGCTAGTGTCGCGTCTGTGCGGTCCGACTAGGGTAAGGTCGTGATAGAAACTGGCTAGGTAAATTAGCTTTACAGTGGAAAGATTTTATATAACGAATTTGCTGAAGGCGCAATCTACTAGAACATTTTAGGCCTAATTAGGATTAGGTTGGCCTAGTAGGGATTTAATAATAGAATGGTTAGCTAGTCATTATTACCAAATGCACACTAAGAAATAGGTCCTACCTTTTAACCTATACGTTGGTAATACTTGCAACTGGTCGCAAATGCGAACTCTAGGCAGATATTAATGCGGTTGACTACAAGCAAATTAAATTCGTATTAAGTACAAACGCTGCTACTGAAATTTATAAAATTCAAACAAAAGGTTTTTTTTATTTAATTATCCGAGCTTAATTTAAACTGGCGACCACATCCGATATTAATTTATTACGGGTTGGCGGATCGTTACTGACGATTTCGAAATATAATTTGAGATGTTGATGCCATTAAGAAGCCTAAGTCTTGAAGGTAGATATCGCTACACGCCTATCTAATAAGGCGTTTTAAGAAGGAACTGATTGAAAGATATAGTGGGTTATACAGATTCTTCCGATAGCTCAGTTGATTGGTAGCTACGGGGCCATGAATGCCTCTGGTCGCCGGTACCAATCCGGCTCGGAAATATTTTTTTTCAATTTTTCCTTTATGTTGAAATTTTGTCTCTAAAAGTAGGTACAGTCAGTGTCATATAGTTAGTACCAGCCAGAGTAGCCAAATATTTCGTAACACACCCTTATTCTTACAGTAATAAAGACGTGTACCGAAATATTTGGCTACCTTGGCTGCTACTAACTATATGACACTGACTGTACTTACATGGCAAAACTGTCTCCTTCGTTTTTTCCTTGGGTATCATTTCATACTGTATTGGGGTCAAGATCAGGAACAAAACTAGGCGTACCTAACTTCCTGTAGATAATACGTTATTAACATAACTACATATTATTATATTCCGTGCATTCAAATCATAAGAATAAGTCGTAATAGCGGTGTTTTACATAAGTACATTAAGTACCTAATTACCTACCTTAGTACTTAATTTACCTAACTTAACTAGCACAAAAATTAGGCCTTAAAACATAGAATGTGTCTTTAGGAAAGACTGAACACTAACTCGTACTAGAAATGTGTTAAACCCGTCTAGTTACTTATAATAAATAAATAAATATTCTTACACAAATCAACCTAGGTAGGTACTTAGTCCCAAACTAAGCAAAGCTTGTACTATGGGTACCTACTAGGCGATGATATTACATACTGATATAGATAAATATATACTTAAATATTTAGTAACATCCATGACTCAGGAACATATATTACCGGGGTTGGAACCCGGGACCTCCGGCTTCGTAGGCAGGGTCACTACCAACTAGGCTATAGAGTTCGTCTAATATTATTCATTCTTAATTAAATTACTCACGTACGTACGGTCTGTTCATTAATTCAACGGAGTAAAATGACATTTCATGTATTGTCCATTTTTTACACTTCTTAAATATGATGTGCTACTATCAATAATTACCGGAAAGTTTTATGGGGGAGGTATTTAGGGTACTTTGCCATACACTTTATAGCAGGCGTTAATCTGTTTTATTTTTAGGTATCGCGCCACTGTACAGCTGACGTTTTTTCATCATAATATTTGATTAACTATCATTTTATGAGAAAATGAATCAACATCAATAATCACAAACGTTGTTTGAAATTCGTCAGTGGCTTTTCGGTGAAGGAAAACATCGTGAGGAAACCGACCTAACCCTAAATAGTTTCCGCTCTGGATTGGAGGGTCAGGTGTTAGTCTAGTCACATCGTAAAACTAGTGCCTATGCTAAATCTTGGGATTAGTTGCCAAAGTGGACCCTGGGCTCGATTGAGCACTACCAGAAAAAACGCTAGGAGGATGATGAGAGAGAAAGACGGATAGTCTATTTATTAGTAGCTCCTGCGGATGCGAGTAACAGTTGTGCCCCCTTTGTCAAGTGAGTGCGCAACTTGACTGTTATGCTGGGGCCACACTAACGAGAAATGCCTTTAATTATTGCATTTCTCGTTAGTGTAGCGCCAGCATTAGAAGTTCTTAAGCCGCCCGAAGGCCTCTAACTCGGCTTAACGATAGTCTATGTCGCCGCGACTCTACTCGAGGGCCGTCCTTTGATAACATAACCGTGCTGAATTGCTGCCCCCTTCCACACTGAACTTATTCGAGCAAAAACCGTACAAAATATACACAGACGGTACAGCGGCGCTACCACGAAAATCTATACTCGAAGTTCGTATACATGCATCCCTGTCACTCGAGTAATGTAAGTGCGATAGATATGGAAATACCCGAACTTCTACTTTCGAAGTTCGTGGTTATAGCTCAGTAAACAAAAAGAAAGTTTCTTCGAAACCGTATTGCGTTGCATTTTTTTCCGTCGCGAATGAAATTCTGTCGTGTGTGGCCGACTCGTAATTTGGTTATGGAATACCGAATACCTAAAATACCCTACCAAAACCATCGAATACAAAAAAATACAATATATGGCATTTGTATCCTTTTTTAAATGATTTAATTACCGACTATTGAGAATTATACCAGAAACTGTAGGTACCTAATCATTGCACCGAACTGTTTGTAATAAGCTATCAGTATTTGTTGCGTTTGACATTTCTATCTACCTGTCATTTTACTCCGTTGAATAATTGAACACATGTACGTATTAATCACTAAACTACTCAAGTAATTACTTCCTTGTAAACTTAATTAATTAGTCATATGGTGAAATTCCCGCTCACTAAAATTTACTTAATTAAATAGTGCCTTTTGCCTAACCGGTTTAAACTGCTTGTTTAAGCTGCATGTAAAGTCAGCATCAATTAAGTAAGTTTTAAATGCGTTGTTGCAATAACTAATAACTATAGGTACATTCCTGCAATATGGATGACTTAACAAGGCGTTCAAAAATATGTGACGCGGCCTGTAAGGTCAGACGACGTAGGTAGATCATTCGGGCGCGTCAGATATTGCGAATGCTTTAATTATAGTGTCAGATTTTATTTCAGGTGACTGTACACTAGTATCGTAGTATTTTACCTAAGCGTGAGGTACTCGTATAGAAGTATATACGTGTCGTTTCATTTTGACGCTGACTGTACCCAACGTTGCATTGTATACCTACGAATTTTATAACTATCTTTTACTTAATGTAAATGTGTTTAATATCTGTAAATACAAATTAGATTATAGATCGTTATGTTATTTACATGTACCAAAGGAAAATCTGTTCAATTTTGTTACCTCGTTTTATGTACTTAATATGATACTGAAAGTAGTCAATTAATAAAGATATTGTAATAAAGGCAAGGCTTTTATATTATCCTTACGTTGTATATGTATTATCAAACTGCGATTAGAATACACCTGAGCACATATGCCATTTTCGAACTAATACATGAAATGACGTTGCCAATGGTAGATGAGATAGGTAGTGTGCAGATAAATGAAAATAATTATTTCAGTACGAACAAGATTTAGATTTAGAGCTTAGGAAAATAACATAAATTATATGACCTATTTAAATAAAATACAAAATGTAATATTATGCCCTCATACATAACATATCATCATCGTCTTCAGAGCTGTCTGTATCATCACCTGGTACAAAGAAAGAAATAGTATTTTATGCAATCGTTATATAATGTATGCTTTTTCAGTCAAGTACCACGTATAGGCCACGAAGCTTGCTGAGTGGCCTAATTAAGGTACGAGACTTAAAAAGCGAATTGTATAACTATTGTATGTACAATACTTTACAATGCATGTGTTCGAAAAGAGCGTTTTCCAAGCACCCAAATCGTGCGGAAAGTGCCACTTTTTCGCACTAGTGCTTTTTACTCATTAATTTTTTTTTTCCTTGGTTAGCCCGACGCAAAGAGTTTTTATTACTTGAGAAAAGTTTTACAAAAATTTCAATTACTCTTTTTCTTTCATATAAAAGGTACATAAATACTAATAATGTATAAAATTATTTATTAATATTTTTGAATTTAGTCAATAAAATAATTAATTTTAAATATTCACTTAATGTGTTTGGCTGAATGCATATCTTTCTTATGCCTTTTGCGATACGACAGTATGGCGACTTGCACATGCGCACATGTTGACCGCGCATGTATTTAAAACGAAAAAGCCCGCCATTGTTGTGATTGTTGTTTACTTCGGAGTTATTTTATGTAAATATGTTAAAAATGTCGAGTGAAACTGACTAATCAATAATAATAATGATTTATTGCGTTTAATAGTGTCAGTATGTTTCTTAAAACTACGACGGCACAGCGTCGTTTTGTTGTGGAATATATTGAGTTACTCGAAATTAATTGTGTTCCAAAACCAACAATGCAATGCAAGTGTAAAACAATGGTTTTAAGTGAATAAGCTTGACTGCAAAAGATGTGGAGAAGTTGTTAAATGCAGTTCCAGATAATAAGTAGGTACCTGACAATCTACCTAGATTCTTCAATTTTAACCCATCTATCTTAAACTGACATTTCAACATTTAATATTTCACACACAAGGCATAGTAAAACGTTGTATGATACACGCGCGTAAAGATGATTTCCGACTCGTGTCGAATTTGGTATACATTTGCTCGCTGCACTCGCTCATGTATAAAAATGACACTCGTTGGAAATCACCTACTTTCCACACTTGTAGCATAAGTAACTATTTTCTACTAGTCAACTGAACTAATTAAACAAACTTGGTATCTATTGAAAAGGAAGTGCAACCAACGGCTTTTTCTTTTTTGTGCGTTGATGTCTGATTACCTTATGGTAGTCTCATGACGGTGTCCTATTGGTCAAATTCATTATAGTTCAGTAAAGGCGCCACGTGATTTTAGTTATCTCAACAGTTATGAAATGTTGAGTTGGGAGCTCCATAGTAAAAAGTATGTGATTTGATAGTGAAGAGCTTGGTGTACGAAGTCTTAATTTAAACATTAAGGTCGACGAGTATAAAAAATAGATAATCAGTGTGCTAAATAGTGGTAAATACACCATATTCACATTTGACAGCATATACCTAAATAGTTTACTGCAGTACCTACCTATGTAAAACGGGAAAAAAATTGAATGTATAGTCGGAAATAAAAAACGTCTTATCTTCCATTCCTCAAGGCAGCATAATTGGATGCCTATCTATTATATAAAATCGAAAAACCAGAACGGGATAAAACACGAAGGAACGAGCGAGATAGCGCCTTACAAAAAACACGATCTCCGGCGTCACGTTTCTCAAAAACAACGCAAGTAGCACGAGAAATAAATTTTAGAATCAATTTTCTGGTTATTACTTTAGAATAAGAGCATAAAGGCTCCCGGTTCTGTTGCGTATTTTTTCTACAATCACGTAATGAAATCTATAAAAATTGTTCGGACATTCGGATCGGTCTCGCTTAATACCTCGGTCCACAGATTACAGAAAAAGGCAGCTAGGCTCTGATAAATTGAACGTATTCTATATACTCGATCTCTTCTTACTTTGGTACTTAACAACGAGTAAGAAAGGGATAGAACCATGTTATCTGCGCCAGGTCTTCATACGTCATTGTCTCTGCTTCTTCGGTCGCATGATGTATCTCACTCTCTCGCTCGCTCGAGAGTAAGTGCAGCGAAAGATATTTTGTTACAGCTTGTGAGTTACGTTGCTAAGCAGGGCTCATTGAACATAATACAATTGTGACAAATACTTTCATATAAATCATTCACGCGGGTGGAGCCGCAGGCACGTCTAGTATATTTATATTAACGATATCCCAAAAATCATACAAGATACATCTGTACTGTTTGCAGACGACATCTCTATACTCACTTCGTGTCAACATTAATACGAAATAAATGAAAAAATTAACAATATAATAAATAAAGTCACAAACTGGATGAATGATCACAGCCTTGAAATAAATTACCAGAAGTCCATATTAATGACGTTCCACCCATATCAAAAACACGAGCTAACTGTGGACTACAGCTACAACACGATAAAATTGGAGGTGGTAGACTCTTTCACGCTTCAAGGAGTAGAAATAGATAAACACGTAACCTGGAAACCACACATAAAAAGCATTATTAAGTTAAACTCTCGAAATGTGTTTATGCCCACGGGAAAATAAAAAAACAACTGACTTCAAAACAGCACTCTCCACTTATTACGCTTACGCTAATGCCTGGCTCACTTACGGAATAATCCTGTGGGGAAATAGTACCGATGCATCTGCAGTCTTCACACTACAGAACAAACTCATACTAATTTGAGTAAATATCAAGCAAACTGATAGCTGCAAACCGTATTTTATCAAACACAGAATACTTACCCTTGCATGTTTATACATTATAGAAAATTGAAAATTCGCACGAAAACACCCTGAATCCTACTAATATTATAAATGCGAAAGTTTAGATGTCTGGATGTTTGTTAATCAATCACGCTTAAACGGCTGAACCGATTTGAATGAAATTTTGCACTAAGATAGTTTATAGCCTGGATTAAAATATAGGATAATTTTTATCCCGGGTCCACGCGGATGAAGTCGCGGGCGGAAGCTAGTTGTACACTAAAAGAGAAAATGCAATTGAGATATGCATCTAGGAAAAAGAATAATCTAATGGCCCCTCCGTCCAAGTTAAAAATCCACTCTACCGGCCCTCTTAAAATTACAATAAAAGTAGGTATATAATAAACTACCCGATAACTTAAAGAGTGAACCACAGATAACCTCCAATAGATAGAGCCTATAAGCGATTTAGTTCGATGCAAAGGTCACCACAGTTAGCGGTAGGTGCGGGTTGCGGGGAGGTCGGTGACGGCGCTGCGATTGGCTGTTTCGAAACTAGCGCGCTTTGTCACATCATGGCGCCAGAAGCGTAGTGATGGGACGCGTTGTTCGCGAACGGTTTTTAGCGGTGCCGCAATTAATTGTTAATAGAATATTTTACATGGCGTAGGTACAGTACCCGTTTACATGGTTTAAATTTTTGAACGGCTGTCACTGTTATATTATTATCATGTTTCGTTCATCGACTATTTTGATTACCACGTAACATAAAAAAGTATGTTAATCACATCGAGTAGTTATTTCTAGGCATTTTACAACAGAGTAAATGCATTATCGTGTTTATGTCGGACAAGAAGCCTTCGTCCCGTTAGTATTTACATACTTACTAGGAAAGGACGAATGCGATTTTTATTCGACATTAACGCGAATGTGCTAGCTAGGCTTATGTATGTTATGTTATTTTGATATTGGTATCGCTAAGGAAGACAAATAAAAACGATGTCATAAAAAAGTACATATATTTATTCAATGTGATAAAATTATATCGTTGATGATAGATAATCCTCATCGTCATTTAAGAGGGCGTGCTGACTAGCGCTATTGGTTAATAATTGTGATTATTGAAATTTTACGATAGGTATTTAAAAAAAGAGGCCAGTACACACTGTATTCTGTATTTAAGTACCTTGTGAATACATCCAACAAGTTTTTAGGGTTCCGTACCTCAAAAGGAAAAAACGGAACCCTTATAGGATCTCTTTGTTGTCCGTCCGTCCGTCCGTCCGTCTGTCAAGACCCCTTTTCTCAGGAACGCGTGGAGGTATCAAGCTAAAATTTATACCAAATACTCAGGTCTACTGTCCCTTGAGGCTGTGAAATCAAACTTCTAAGCCAACGCAATCAAAAGATACAGCCGTAAAATAAAAAATTGTTACACCCCGTCCTGGTTGCAAGCTGCGTACATCCAGGAGTCTTAAACTCTGTCTTATTTCACTTAAGGTTCACAATCCTGACAAATTGTATAGGGATACAAATAATATTTTAGCAAAAAGGGTTATAAATTAAAGAACGCGACCGTACTACAATAATATATTCCGTTCATTAGCTCTGGAAGCTATAAAATAGAGCGAGACAGTAATTTACTAAGTCTCCCTCTACCTCATTGCTTGTAAGACGGTTGCAGTCCGCCACGATACCTTCTTGGTGCAGTTTAAACCTACATCGTATACATTATCTATGATTTCTAACAAAAGAATTTCGACAATGCAATGTCAAGGATATAAATATAATCTTTGGTGAATTTTCGTATTATAAAATAGTACACGAAAGCACGGATGAATTAACGTATTGTTTCCTTAAAGTAATCTGAATCGGTAAAATTCGAATGCATCACTAGCCCAACACTAGAGTGTGACGTGCTTTCGTGGGAAAGGAACAGTATATTGTCATTCCCATTTGATGAAAAGGGACATGCATACTTCACTACTTCTTATGGACCAGTGTAAAATGAACCGCGTGACAGAATGAAATTTACATTTATATGATAAATTTAACTTACCTGTGAAATGATATTCCGTTGTTTGTGTAATTAGAAGTTCGGGAGATTTTCCCACACCACTTCACACAGCAAGAACAATTTCTTATAGCGCAAAATCAATTTTAATTTGTTTGTTGTGTGACGCACGTATACATCGCGTGGTCGATACTGATAATATGGCGCGGGGTAGTGGGGGATTATCAGTGCAATAACATATATGCGTGGTGACGTGGCGCGTCGCCCTATAGGCTCTATCTATTGGAGGTTATCTGTGGAGTGAACCAAAAGAAAATATATTCATAAACAAATTGAAGCCAATAGGCTTTATTAATTAACATTCTCTAAACTATATCATAATATAATATAATAATTCTCTAAACGAATACCTTGACGATAAATTACAATAAACTACACCTATTGCGCTCATGCGCATATGCGCATATGTGTGTCACACACACACACACACACACACACACACACACACGCTTTTGTGCTAATAGCAAAATATTATTTCTCATTTATCCCTAGGGATGTGACTAGTCACATAAGTAGTTTCCCATTTAAAAAAAGAATATCTTCCGCACTATTTTATTGGTGGCGATTTTATTTTTCTCGCATAACAAACGCATTATTCAATAGGTATTTATTTTATTCGCAAATTAATAGTTTCGACGGAGCCCTGCTGCGCAGGGTATAGTTTGGATTATTTGAACTGAGCTCATGAATGGCCATTGTACTGAGCTCATGAAAGCCGAATGATGAATAGCCTTTTTTTGCCTTTGTAAAACATGTTACCGCCACGTAAAATGTTCATTGAATAATGAACTCTATCTTCTTATACAATAGATTCCAAATTAGCTACGAGATAAAATACCACACACAGCGCCTTGTACCTGCCTCGCTGGGAGCGGGTTGTTTTATCTTTTAGTCCATTATGAATCTATTGAATAAGACCATAGAGTTCATTATACAATGAACATTTTATGTGGTGCTAACCTTTTTCTTGCAAAAATGGCACGCGTCGCTCCACACCGTCGTTTTTCAAGACTTGAATTCTATTGTTCTGAAGATGAAGATCAGGCCAGTTCAGAAAATCACAACTATATACGGGTATCTGAAGCTACCTAACGAACCCAAGCTACCTAGTGTTTCGCGATTGCAATGGGTTACCAACAGGGAAGAAAAGTTGACTTACTAAAATTCGATACGGGAGCAACACTACTGAGAAGGTAAGCTGTGGGGAAAAGCAACTAGAATAATCAAGCTCGGGGAAAAAAATACGAAAAGAAAATTAACTACAAAGAAAAACTGTGCTTGGGGTAAGCTATCTAACAAATCGTATATCCTCGTAGGTGCTCAGTGTGCAGTACAATTTAAAAATACATGGTTGTGAAATTTAAGCTGTTTTGGAAAAGATAGTTCGCATTTGTTTTAATGGCATATAGTTATTTAATTTAATTTAAGAACATAATAAATAAGTTTCTGTGGGAAACGGGGGGAGCTGCAATTTAGATCACAAACATTACAAACCAAATAAAAAATAAAAGTAACAATGCAGACATTTCTTCACTATATATGAGTGCCGATAGAAAGTGACGTTCCTAAACCGTAACTATGACGTTACCGCTAAAGAAAAAAAATAAGTCCCGTATCTTAAACTAGGTAACCTTCTTGAAGTAGGTCTAACATAAAAATATTGCAACTTATTGAAAAAAATACATTATCCACCCAGGCTAAACCGATAATGGTCGTTCAAACGTACATATTAAGCACTTAATTTAAACATCCCGTTTACGTTTCTTAATATTAGCCTTAACGACCAGGTGCACCATGTAAATAACAGCGCCGTGCGTTGTCGCATTGACGTGCGGCCGCGTGTCCATTGCGCTATCTTATTTGACGGATGGGTATTACTCAACCGCGATGAGTTTACACCTGAAATAGCTGTCGGCTCATATAAACTTTGACGTATCCATATGGCAAAGCTGTCACCTCTAATCCTATTCTAAACGCGGTTTGGTAATATATCGGATGCTTTCTATAAAAAAAAAGCTTCTGTCAAAAAAAAATGGTACAAGCTTATTTTGGCCGACTGTACTTTAATTTCACAATTATCAACTAATCGTTGACAGGGTAACCAATGAACCGGTTGTCTCCGTCATCAGATCAGCTCGCTAACATTATGTTGCACTGTCACCGAATTTACTTAAGTAAGTATTCCTACCTAAATGAAAGCTTGTAAAAATACTGAAAATTTGAGAGAATTAAAGGGCTATTGGCTATCGATTGAGATTGCTCAATCATTCGACTTGTTTAAATGGAATTCCGGACATAGCGACTATATATATTTCTCAGGGTGATGCGAAGAACATGACATTTTACAGGAGCAGTTTGCTAATATAATGGTTTTTAGAAAAAAAGAAATGTTTATTCGCAATGTTTTTCTTAATATTGGCTAAAATTGTGACGTCATGGCCATGCACCGTGTTGCAAATCGGTAGTGTCACGAGACGAGTGTCATAAAAACAATCTTGAGTTGCAGTTGCACCTTTGAGGTGCGCAATTGGAAGCGAACACGCGAAATACATTGGAGAGTCAATCAGGAAAGGCAGGCAGAATGGACCCCCAGGGTTAAATAATGAGGTAGTCGCAGTTCTAGTAAAACCGCCATCAAATTTATCTGTACACTTAGAGCTCAAACATATTCGAACACCCACTTTAACACCTTGAAAATAGAGTACAAAGATAAATTAATATCAAATCGTGATAGGTCAAAAGTCAATATTGTAGAGTCGTATTCAGATACCTGCGATGTTCATCTTCATAATATCAACCGAAAGACGTCCACTGCTGGACATAGCCCTCGGGATCGAACACTATAGCACCCTGTTCGGGTCGATATGTCCGATAGATTCCGCTACTCCTGGCGGTGACGGTGGACAGTGGGAATGCTGGGTGTGGAAGGAAAGCCGCGCGAGGAAGCGCGATAATTTGCGGAACGGCGACGCGTTGGTTTGGCAACTCGAGTGCCGCAACCCGGGCCTGCAGCCATCACGCCCCCCTCTACAGGCTGATGCCGAGGCGACAGACAAAAAGGTAATTTTGAATATACAGTCAGGAGTATGAAAATACGTACATAAATAAGCACATAAATATCTGTACACGACTCTATTGTCAATGTCATAAAAGCGTGTACGGATATTTATGTCCTAATTTATGAACAGTCGAGTTCCAAAATATGTGCACGGTCAGTGATCAAAAATATGCGAACACGACCTTATTGTTAAGGTGATAAGGCTGCTCAGATATTTTGGAACCTTTGGAAACGTACATATAAGTAAGTTTCATAGGGTGAGAATACGTTTGTGCCATATCCATTTTTTTGTATGCATTTTGAATGGATACGGCACAAACGTATTCTCACCCGACGGTATATTGCCTAATACCCCTGACTATACTTTGTACGACTTGAAGCTAAATAACATCAAGGAAGTTATATAACCTACCTATATTGAATAGGTACTCGTACAATGTGTAATAAAAAGACCGGGTTGCACTCCGGGAGTGCCCGGCAGAAGTGAAAACTCAATGACATCGTAACAGTTTTTCGATCAGGTCACGTGTCCGTCTTACGAATTTTCAATCTCTCGAATCTTACGGTCACGTGACCTGTGGCGAGTTTAACAATTTTTCTCCATCACGAAAGTGTACAGCGCCGCAAAAGAAGTTTTCACTTCAAAAACTATTACTTGCGTGGCGAAGAGCACCCTGTAGACGCGGCAGGAACTAAGAATCGATATAAGATATTCCTTTTGTCGCGGCATGGACCAATCACCGCGGAAACCCCGCACGCTTCGCATCTAGTCACGCAGGTTAGTCTCCTCCTCCATGATGTCTCCTCATCATCATATCAGCCGAAAGACGTCCACTGCTGGACATAGGCCTCCCCCAAAGAGTGCCAAAGTGACCGGTCCTGCGCCACCCGCATCCAGCGGACTCCAGCATCCTTTAGCAGGTCATCAGGCGCCGCGCCTTCCGGTACGTGGTCGCCACTCGAGAACCTTTCCGCCCCAACGGCCAACGGTTCTACGTGCTATGTGCCCCGCCCACTGCCACTTAAGTTTAGCGATTCGGAAGGCTATATCGGTTACCTTGGTTCTGCTGCGGATAGCCTCATTTCTGATGCGATCACGCCGAGAAACTCCCGACATAGCCCTCTCCATAGCCCTTTGGGTAACTTTTGGTTTAGACACTAGAGCCATATTATCCAGTAGACTGCAAAAAGATGTTTCCATTTTCAGTGTTCCGTACCACAATTGGTTCAAGGAACACTTATGCGATCACTCGGTCTGTCGGTCACATTCAATTTTCTATCGTTTGACTTATGATTCTTATGAAGCTGAAATTTGGTATACATAGATATAGGACGTTATGGCCTTATGGCCTAGTTGTCAAATAAAGTCAAAATGGAGTAAACCCCAAATAAGGGGGCAGTTTTGGGGGTAATAAGGAATTTTTCTTAGTCGATCACTGTCAGGACCTGGGACTCGGCGTAGATACGGGAGATCCATGATATCGGTTACGAGCGTAGTGCTAGGAAAAGTGGCACAGCCTGTGTTGCAATATGGTGACAAAATATATATCTTTTGTATTCTACTGTACTAACAAACCTAAGGGGTGGTATTCCACTTGTCCAAGTTCTTTGTCCAATAATCATTGCGTCTCACATTTTTAAACCAAAATGTGAGATGCACAAGCACATTCGACGGATTGTTCAATGTATCTAAAAACTTGATTATTTAACAAAATTCCTAAAAATGTACAAGGTTTGTTATTCAATAAGTTTAAGTCGTTTATAAAAAGCCATTTAGTTCGCAAGGCCTACTACACGATAAACGATTTTATAAATGACAAAGACGCCTTTAAATGATAACGATTTTTTTCCCTCTCTTTACTGACGTAATCTGGTTTTGAATTTGTTTTATATGTATAATCCTGACATATATTTTTCTCCTAGCTCTAATAATATTTATCTTTTGACATTGTGAAAACAGCATTTATATTTGTAAGTTAACATGTACGTAATTGTAAATTTTAAATGAACTTAGACCTTCAATAAGTGTTCTATATGAATCTATATTGAATAAAAATATTTAGATTTTTCATTTTTTTGATATTTTGAAAGATATTAAGCAAGTGGAATACCCAGCTTGTGTAAAAATCATTTTAACAACCCTTGAAATAATAAAAAATCATTTTGAATCCTACTATTTTCTTTCGTCTTTGAGTTGCTGTATTGTATAATTTGCGATAAATTGATTATATTAATCTACTTTCCAAGGAAGTATTCAGTTCTAATTGTGTATGACATTAAACAATCCATTTATCAGGAACCTATAGCCTTTCGCTTATTACACCGCTTTCGTAACTCAATTTAAAATACTTGTCCAGCAATTAAGCGTGGAAGATTCTTGCCAGATTCCTGTGACAAATACTAGGTAATTTGTTTCATTAATAACCATAATTTCGTCAGTTGTGTAGTGTCAGCGATGGCGAGAAGTCGACTTGCTTGTGTGCTCGCGCTGTGTCTCCTGGGTAACGCACTGTGCGTGCCCGTGGATGTGCCGCGGCTGAGGAGAGGGTTTAATGACAATGAGCTGGATTCAGATGAGATCACAAAGGGAGACTTGATGGTGAGTAGATAATTACTCTTATTATTTACTTTTCCATTTAAACTGCTTCGGTTACTCCAGAATAGGTATAGTGGGTTCGTGTGGTGTCTCCTCGGTAACGCGCTTAGCGCACCGCGCCGCTCACACCTAACCTAACTTTTTAAGTAACTTGGACTGCTAGAGCATGTCCTCAGATAGATCTTAACTCTTTAATTAGGTACGTAAAATATAAGATCTGTACCGACGGCCGCGGGGGCTGTAGCAAGTGAATTTAAAAAAAATGTGCTATGTGTGCAGGCGAGACTTTACTTGTGCGTTACTCACTTAGGTACTCTGATGCCTTGTTAACGGACAGGTGACGCGTGCAGTGGTGAGACTTTCGTATTATCACGAAATGCCTAATCAGAAAACTATGAAAACACTCAATAGTACACTCTTAAGCATCGACATATTTTTCTTTCTGGGCGACTTCCAACGCGGGTCTCTCGCTGTCACCCGCGCATCTGTCCATAAACGCGCCTGTGCCACTCTTCATCTAATCCCGTCTCTTCTCCAGAGCATAGACACCTCTTCAGTGGACCAGCCACAAGTCCTCAACCCGGCGGTCACCCTCCCACCAGTCACTAACAGCTACGCAGACAAACGGCGGGAGACCCAAGCATCGTCATTCGAAGACGATGACGACGATTTCCCAGAGATGCAGACGTCGTCCACCGGGGCTGGAGGGAGCAACATCATCAGTCTGTTGAACCTTGTGAATGGGCTGTTCCCGTCGTCGGGCGGGGCTAACGTGAGTATAGCTAGTGTATTGGAACGATTGCTAGGTCTGGCCCATCAGACCGGACGGACGTATGAGGTGGACGCGACGGACGAATAATATCCGTCACGTAAAATTGGGTAGGTACTTAATTCTTATTTTTGTGCACACTGCCATAGCCTTGGATGTCAATTCGCCCAATCATTGAATAAATACGTATTGGCATGTAGGTTTTATGACGTATATTACAAGCCCTGCATGGCTAATTAAAGGTCGGCACGCGAGCTGTGTCGCTATAAGTAGTCTATGTCGCCGCGACACAGCTCGCGGGCCATCCTGTTATAGCAGTGCTGATGGGGGCGATTGCTATCCTACTAATATTATAAATGCGAAAGTTTAGATGTTTGGATGTTTGTTACTCAATCACGCTTAAACGGCTGAACCGATTTGAATGAAATTTTGCACGAAAATAGTTTATAGCCTGGATTAAAGTATAGGATAGTTTTATCCCGGGTTCACGCGGACGAAGTCGCGGGCGGAAGCTAGTTTTATCATCAGGTAAGGTGGCAACTATCATTCGTGTTGATCATAACAGTTCCTACCAATATTACTCACGGTAAAATGCAATATGTTTTGGGTTCCGTACGATTTAAGTGTTACAATGTTACCTCCATCGATCCACTTGAATTTCGTCGCTTGTGTTGTTACACTTCCCGTCGACATTGGCTACGCTTCACCGCACAAAATGTCTGGGTCATGGCGCACGTGTGTTCAACTAAACTTGACATACTTTGGTTAAAATGCAGTTAAAAACTTACCCTTATACAATCCGATTAAACTTAATGAGGTAGACTAAAAACTGTCGTCGATTCTATGTTGCAGAAAATCTTCTGTGAGCCTTTGTTCTTAAAAGAGGTTATTTTTGTTGGCTGGTAAAATTCGTATGTTTGCCAATTTAACTGTTTGACTAGGTACCTAAATGTTAAATTTTCACTCCAGAATCGGATGGTTCTTTCTTAATACATACTAAAATTAGGTTCTCCTTTGTTAGACCTAACTACTTTAGCCCTAAACGTTTCATTTGATCTGATGCATTTTTTTAAATAGTCAACTTTATAGGATTATTGCATAACAAACCTAACCTAATAACTTCTATTTGATGATATTCAAAGAAAACCCGAAAGTTCACTATTTCGAAGAAAAATGCATTAGGTCTAGTGAAAAATTAGGTCTAATGAAACATTAGGTCAAAGTTGGCAGGACAAGTGAAATAACCCCGTAAATTTAGGTGTTGCACGTTTTGGTTTTCGCACAACTATCATTAACCAAGGTAAGTTCTTTTTGCACTTTGCTTTTCACATAATAAAAATTGCTATTATTTACAAAAAGAAATGGGTTTCCTCAGTGCTCTGAACAGTTTCAGGCAATACTACGCAACATGATCCGTCAGTATCTAAGGCGTTACCCACAACCTCTGCTCCTACCTCAAAACAAATTACTACGCCGACAAGACATTTTCGACAACGAAATCGACATTGAGGAGACAATCGACTTGAAACCTCCACCTTTCCAAAGGCAGGAAAGCGATGAGAATGGTTCAGAAAGCGACAGCAATGCTTCTGAGACTAAAGAAGAAGATTCTAGAGAATCTGATGAAGATAACGCCGCTGAAGAGAGCTTGGAAGATGACGATGAAGATGGTAATGGTGACAATAATGCGTCTCAGCAGAACACTGATTCTAAACCGGCGTCGGATGGCAATGGCAGTGATGAGGGTAATGATTCTGACTATGATGACGACGAACCGCCTGGAGGCGGCGACGGGCAAGGCGGCGGTATTTTAGGAATACTGGCTGGGTTGAGCGGGGTAAGTAAAGCATGATAGTCACTACCACTTTAGTTTCCATGGTACTGACCCTACGAAGCCCGGTCCTGGGTTTGAATCCCGGTAATTGATTTGTCTGATGAGCACGAATTTTTGTTCCCGATTCTTAAATGGATTCAGTATTTATTTATCTTTAATCTTTAGTTGTCACCTTGTCTTTATTTACTATTTTGTTTTCAGGATGATGGCCAATCAGATCTGGGTTCTTTGCTGGCCACTGTCAGCGGTATTGTTGTAAGCCTTAGTGTAAGTGAACCTGCCATTCTTTAGGCGTTATGTCTCCTATTGGCCTTCATTGGTAGTATACTAGTCCTAGTTTGTCTATCTTTTTGTTCCTGATCTCCACTCAATTGTTCAAAGTTTAACTGGAAGAGATCCCTTACAGGGATAAATTCGCCTTTGCACCATTAACCTATTTCATCTGTATTTTTACCTGTGTCTTGACTACACTAAAGTATTTACCTACATACTAATTGCCCGCGCGGCTCCATTACGCAGAGGTCCATTCAGAAAGATTTTTTTGAAATCGGATGAGTCATGAGTAGTTCCGGAGATTATTCCTTCATACAAACTTACAAACAATATCAGACTTTTCCTCTTTATAATGTTAGTATATGTATAGTAAATATAATGTAATATTGTATAATTGTAGGGTGACGGCATTGACCTGAACAGCCTTATAGCGTCAGGCATAGGGCTGTTCGTCGGGTTGTTGTCCGAAGGAGAAGAGAACCCGGGTACCATACTAGCCAGTTATCTGTTGACGTCCCTGGAAACTATTACTGGAGGTGGCTCGGTATGTATATAGATATCTAAACTGTTCATCATCATCAGTTGTTACACGTCCAATTGGTAAGCACAGGCCTTCAACGGGTAGATGAATGTGGACGCATCTCCTGGGCTATGTAAGATGGTCTGGAGGATGACGCTGAAGGGTCAATAGCCCACGACCCATGCCCATATCATGGACATTCATTACACTTACCATGGACTTAAATTAGAACGAGACGGATAGTCTATCGTGCGCACGAGCTAGGTCTTACCAAGTGCTGAGTCCAATATTCGCCGGTCGCTACATATCGTATCGGGCCGTTGCGTCTCTTTACCTCAGCGTAAATCCATTTGCATGTACAACATATTTAATGTGATTTTTATGCCTGCATTAAAAACATGTTATTTCGAAAGCATGATTTACTAAATGGGGCGCATGACAGGTATGTCAACAATAAGTCATATCATAAGTGTAATTATGACCTATTATGCTGGTCATATGTACACTAATAAAATTGAATCTTATTAGAAATTGAACCCAATGCTATTGCTTCAATCCATTGGCGAGAGTTTGCTTTTATTTAATATCTGATCTAATTTCAATTCGATCGTTATATTTTCCCTTATATTTTCAGAAAAATAACGGAGCATTCTTTGGAAAGTTCTTATCGAAACTAATTAGCGGAACTAGTATGGTAAGTTAATTAAAAATAGTGTAATTACGTAATGTTTCTGCTACATTCTACACGCAATTCATGCATAGCTACAATTTTAGCTAAACGTAGACAAATATTTTAAGAAATCAACCTAAACAACAACCAACCTTTCTGCATCGGTTGCATCTGGAGCAAAGTTGCAATAACGGCGTTTTTCATAGGCGTACTTTTTCTTTTATTCATTTTACAAAAAATGTACAATGTATTTACGACTATGTACGACGACCACTTTAGCCTAGTTGGTAGTGACCCTGCCTACGAAGCAAGAGGTCCCGGGTTCGAATCCCGGTAAGGGCATTTGTTTGTGTGATGAGCACGAATATTTGTTCCTGAGTCATGGATGTTTTCTATGTATTTAAGTATTTATTTATCTATATAAGTATGTTTATCGTCGTCTGGTACCCATAGTACAAGCTTTGCTTAGTTTGGGACTAGGTCGATTTGTGTAAGATTGTCCCCTAATATTTATTTATTTATTTATTTTATTTATTTCACTGGTTAAAGACGCGTTACAGAAACCGAACATTTGACATAGACTGATGAAAATATTGCATTGAACTGTGTTGTAACCTGTAAGCTGTTTTAGGGCGAGGCTCCCGAAGGCGCCTCGGACGAGAGCGGCGAGCCCGAGGGCCCGAAGGACTCCGCCGGCTTCCTGCTGAGCCTCCTCATGGGGCTCTCTGGAGACATGTCCAAGACCAGCTCCGCTGGGAGCTCTAAGCCCTGGTAGTTCCAGGATTGGAAATGGAGTTGAAACATAAAAGGAAGTATTAATCGCATCAGCTCGACAACAACGTCTCTGCGATTAGAGTGGGGCCCATTTCGCAAAGCTACAAGTTTATAAGTCTAGCGGGCAACACTGAGGTTCTTGACCAATACCGACCGGCGTTTTGAGCAGTGCTATGTGTTTAGACTTGTAAAATTGTACCTTCGTGAAACAGGTCTCTAGTTGTTTTCTTTATACAAGGTGCGACCACACCGCGCTCAAAATACGCTAACCCACCGTAAAACGCAGCAAAATGTATGAAGAATACGTGACGCATACGACAAGTCAACGCGTATACGCAGCGTTAAGCACCGGTGTGGTCGCTCCCTTATGCCTCAACTCTAAGATCAAAGTACCGATTGGGGCGAGTTGTGAGGAAAAAACAATGTAAGACTGTTAATTATTTATTACATATAATAGCTATGTTATTAGTAAATATAATAAATGTAAATAAACACTAGGATTACTTATATATATATATATATAGTAATCGCTCGTTTTATTTGATTCTTCTACTTACAACATATCATCACATTTTAGTCATTTTACCTGGCTTTAACCAATAGCGGAGAATCTCGACCAGCATCTCAAGAGGAGTGTTTCCCGTTCGTCTGATCGGTCGATCGGTCAATCGGCCCAATACTCCAGGCAAAATACGGTTTTGAAAAACATTAATTTATAATAGCGTTTTTTTTGTTGATTACATTTGAGAAATGTTATTCTAAAATGATTTATTCAATAATCCGACAAACTTTCCACCCGGAAGGAATTATGTAGATTTCAATAAAGCATGCATTGTCTTTTTTTATACGATTTATCTTGAATATTATAGAGCAAATGTGAATGAAACAAAATAAAGACAAAAATATTTATCAATATTTTTTCTGACTTTTCAGAAGTTAGTTAACATCATTTTTTTTTATTGTCTGAAATTTTGTCGGATTTTAACACTGGGTAACTATTTAATTGATAATATATTCGTTACACATAAAAATAAGCTATTATAAATTATTTCCAAAATTTAATTTTTTTCCATCGAGTTGTCACTTCATTTACTGGACGACGCTGATGCCTTCCGCGCACGAGGAAAAGAGATGTAACACTCTTTGGGAATGGCTTTTTGGACAAATTTCGTTAAATACCTAACTTAGAGATGTTTTATTTAAATTTCATATAAAGTGAGATTTTAATTGAGATAAAATACTATAGTATTAACTTGATTGTGTCGTAAAATAATGTAACGTTTGAGTAAGCTGAGTAAAAAAAGGAAAATACAATCCCAACTTTGGATTTTTATTCCATCGAGGTAATTTTAAGCAATCATGTATCGATAAAATCAGATAAACAATCATATAGTCAAGAATCATATATCTGAATATTTTTGTTTCCCTTTTGTTGACCTTATTGTTTCTTAATCTAGTCAGAACGGCGTTTCAAAGCACGCGATAATTTCCATAGCACAGCCTTAACACCCTTTCCCAGAGGAAAAAAGTCTCACAGGACCGATTGATCGGTCGAACGATCGGGCGAACGGGAAACACCCCTCAAGAGACACTCGCTAATGGCTGTGGGATATCTACATTTCAGATGATCTGAATTAATCAACCGTCATCAAAGATCAGTCAGCATACCTAATTAAACTCATATGCAGAGTAAACGCATTCTCAATTTATGATCGTGCGTTTTCAAAGTTACCTGTGATCCCTCAATTTGGCCTGCATTCTACAACAAATCTTTCAATACGTAGGTATATTCAATTTATTTATATTTTCGCCACGTTCATCGAAATATTTGTCACAGGATGCAGGTTTAGGTAAGAATAAAGACCTACGCTACGTACGATTAAACGCCCTGACAAAACGAACTCGTTCGGACTAGGAATCGAATCCTGCTGGTTATTCCCACCTATTACCACCAATTTGTTACGATTGGTAAGAGCTGGGATTTTTTCCCCCATATTTTACCAGCGGGAACTAATGGGAATACAAAACCCCAGCCATCCCAATTGATAGTAACTACCTACTGGGTTTTTTCCAGTAGTTACCTACCACCAAATATATAGTGGTAACAAATGGCAAAACTATTCCCAGTAGTAACCACGGAGTACTTTAGTGGTAAAAGATGGAGAAGAATATTCCAGCTTTTGCCACTGGTAAGAGATTGGTGGTAACAGGTGGGAATAACCCATACTGCATATATATGGCCGATCTGAGACTCGCCCAATAACTAATACTTAGATAAACATAGAAGAGACCGATCTATAAAGCTGATAAAATTATAATTTCCGCCCCCGGGTTACTCAAGGTCAGAACATGAAAAACTCGCGCACTTTTTATCACTTTTGAATTCACTGGAAACTGTCAAGGTAACTTCAGATATCAGAGCGTTAGCGTATTACACGAACCAACAGTTTTGTCATTAAAAAAATAACCGGACAAGTGCGAGTCGGTTTCGCCCACCGAGGGTATAAAGACGATATTTTTTATGATTTAATTACAAATGTATAGTTTTATGATTTTTCCCTGTACTTGTAGTATAAGACGATATTACTTGCCAAATGTCATAGTTCTAGGTCAACGGAAACTACCCTACCCTATAAATTGTGGTTCCCTTGAGCGTCGAAATATAAGTTTTTATGCGGCATAAACGGCCTACTAACGTATCTTTTTTTACGTTAACTTAGATGTTTGATTTTTTCACAGCTTCAAGGGACTATATAGACTTAAGTATAAAGTTTTAATTTCTAATAGATACCTCCAGGCGTTCCCGAGATAAAGGGTCTTGACAGACAGGCAGACGGACAACAAAGAGATCGTATAAGGGTTCCGTTTTTGCTTTTTGAGGTAAGGTACCCTAAAAACAGTACAACGTGAACAAATTTGAGGAAAAAAGTAGTTCTTCAATCAAATCTTCATAGTGTACAAACTTTTTTACATTTTTGCCTTATACAAAGCAATAAAGTGCAAAAGTTTAAACATTTTATTGACATTGACAAACGCTCGCCAAATCAGCAAATTTTTAATTCAAAATGGTTTCCGCAGAGGCAGACGCAGCAGCCTTCCAGTTCCAGTACCGGGTCCTCACCCATCTGGACTCTGAAGATGGACATCCTGCGTGCCATCCTGCAGTTTGGTACCAGCGTCATCGCCCTGGGCTCCTCCAGCTCTTCAAACGCCATAACACAATAGTCATAAGTGCCATATTCCTTTAATACAGTCGTAGGACGTGCCAGATATACGTGGTTTCCTTATAGCCTCATCTCTCCAACCGATGTGATGGTCAATTCATTGATCTGGAATAAGGATCGTAGATATGCTTTGGGAAATCTTAACTCAATTTTTAGTCCAGTACAGAAAAAACCGGCCAAGTGCGAGTCGGACTCGCGCCCCGAGGGTTCCGTAAAATTTACGGATTTCGCAATTTTTCCTTTATCTGTGCTATAAGACGTTGCTTCGTACCAAATTTCAAGATTCTGAGTTCACGGGAAGTACCCTGTAGGTTTTGATTCCTTTGCGAGTTTCGAAAATATGCGGAAATTTGCGGCATAAACAGTATCTTTTGATTGCGTTGGCTTAGAAGTTTGATTTTTTCATAGCTCCAAGGGACAGTAGACCTGAGTATTTGGTATAAGTTTTAACTTTGATACCTCCACGCGTTCCTGAGAAAAGTGATCTTGACAGACGGACGGACGGACAACAAAGGGATCCTATAACGGTTCCGTTTTTTCCTCTTGAGGTACTGAACCCTAAAAAATACTGTTTACACCATTTCCAAGAAGTTACAATAGTAAACATTTTACAAACCTAAACAAGCAACGCATGTTAAATTCCCATCTGTCATTGGTCAAGTTTAAAATTGTCATCATAATTATCATCATCATATCAGCCGAAAGACGTCCACTGCTGGACATGGGCCTCCCCCAAAGAGTGCCAAAGTGACCGGTCCTGCGCCACCCGCATCGTACTGCACCGCATCGGACTCCCGCAACCTTTACCAGGTTTAAAATTGTAACTTGCGTAAAATGGGCCGTGAGTTCTTAAAACAGTCCTCGGGTCCGTGTAAAAGCGCTTATTTTGGCATAAAGAACGTGTAGGTATATTATTCAGAGCAATGACGCGTAGTTGCAGTTTCCAAGTAGTAACCGGATGGCTCGCGGTATTTGAGCTACCGAAGTGCCTTGTGCAATCCGAACTGAGCCAACTTGGGCTAAGTGGCAAATAGAAAAAAGTAAAAAAAATTGTCGCGAGGCAGCCGAATGAAATACGGGCTGCCTGAATGTGGGTATACGGGTGGTACACTGTTTATATGATTGGGAGCTCCGGTTGCCTCTTGGATACTTCCAACTACGCGCCATTGCTTTGACTACAAAACAGCTAACGAGCGAGAATTCAGACCTAAGATGGTTTTAAGTGCTCACGGACTGTAATGAGATTCCTCAGAAATATATAGTAGACGGATATCGAATGTAAAGGACGCCAGTTTTTTAGTATTTCAATGTAATTAGAGAAACCAAATTCTCAGATATTGTTCATGCTCAATTGTTCACCCAAACTCGAAGCTGCCTAGCTTATCATGATAGCGTTTATGTCCGACATAGAGTTATCGTCCCTTACTTGAAGGTATGTAAGTGCGAGAGAGACGAATGCTCTATGTCCGATATAAAAGTCTTTTTTTAAGGTAAACATGACCATGCTAACGTGCATGGTAAGGTAAATCAGAAACCAAACGTGAGTTTTATGTGAGAATAATAACAATTTGAAAAAGTCATGAGCAAATTCGTATGGTTTCATTTAAAGTCACTGAACTCTACTAAGGTTACGTACATTAACGCGAGGCGGCGTGGAGAGCGCGTACAGCACGGCGCCCGCGACGTCACTAGGCTGCAGCGCCACTAACGGCACCTTAGCAACATTTTCAAGTGACCGGCTGGCCAGCACCGTCGTCGTGTTGCCCGGTGAGATGCTCTGAAACCGCCAAGAAGTTCGTGCATTGGCATACCTTAGAGCGGTTGCCGGTTACACACGGCGATCTTTGACAGCGCTACAAATACGGTACATTATCGATACATTGGGGTTTTGACAGGTAAATCTATGGCAAGGGTCGCACGACAGACGCGCGCTTGTATCGATACGAAAAGTCACCGTCTGTGCGTACCCGGTCTTACCGAACATACTTTCTGATATTACTCGACCGCCAAAAGTTTGCGAATGAAGGTGACAGTTTTGACAGATAATTACGACGAATTGTGTATGCTAATTTCATTACCAAATCTATCGCGGCCCAATAATAGAGTTGGTTTGATAATGATGTACATTTCAGGGCCCATAACCTATTGAACACGCAAAACCTTTGAAGTTGTCGCGAACCGACTACCTACGCTAAAAAAAACCAAGTGTCATTAAGTATTTAGGGCAAGGGCGGTTCACTCCGTGATTTCGTCGCGCCGCTATGACCGGACGCGTCCGGTTGGTTTGTAAGCACGCTGCCTACACGCTCGCATTCTATCGCAGGGCGTTTGCAATCGTTGCATGCGATAGAAAGGGATGCCACGCTTAGGCAAGTTTGGCGTACCTAAACAGTACAGGGAATTTGTTGACAGAGGACCTTCTGTACGTAGTATATTATTTATTCTGTGCTTAGGGTCAGATTTGACTGACTGCAGTATGAACCAAACTATAATACAAATGGAGTATCGTAGAGAGTGATGTGAAAACACATACTTACTAAGATAAGTTGTAGTTAATTATCTTACTTAATTGTCTTATAGTAATCCTGAATGTAGATTAAATACCGTTCTTCGTCATCATCATCATATCAGCCAAAAAACGTCCACTGCTGGACATAGATATGCTTCCCCCAAAGAGAGCCACAAGTTCGGTTCTGCACCACCCGAATCCAGCGGACTTCGACGACCATTGCCAGGTCACGGGTCTAGCCACGCTGCGCCTCCCGCTGCGGTGTCAGCTCTGGAGAACATCTCTGCCCCAACGGCCAATGCAATGTGCCGCCCACTGCCAATTACGTTTAGGGATTCAGAGACACCTCTATCACCGTTCTTACCGTGAGCTTAATCTTGCTGTTGAAGTCTGCCAGCTCGTGGCTGAGTAGGCCGGTGAAGGCGGTGACGGCGTGCTTGGAGGCAGAGTACACGTTCATGTGCGAGTTGAACGGGATGTAGTGCCCGGCCAGGCTGGAAACACAAAAATATAACACTAACCTAGTGATACAGATAAGGATCAAAATTGTTTCGGTGCAGAGCCAAGACGTATAGGCTCCAATATTTTAATAAAACATTTGCAATTTCTTGAGATTGCACAGCCTACTTTGGCCTCACCAAGTCTTTCATCTTGGTAGAGAAAATTAACAATTTATCAGTCCATTTGTCTCCTCTCATTATAAATGTCGTGAGCCTTTGGTGCAATAGGTCGCCTTAATCGTAAATCGAATCGAAGATATCGTATATAGATAGTGTAATATTCACCTTTAATATAGTAACGTATGTGTCCTACTTGTCTATTTAAATACCTACCTGTTAATATTCACAATGTGGCCATCAATTCCACGCTTCTTCATGGAGGCGACAGCGAACTTGGCGCACAAGATCACCGCCTTGGTGTTCACGTCTAGGATCCGGCTTAGCTGATCCGCGCTGACCACGTCATTGCCAACATCTGTAAACAACAAGTCCTCATGACGAGATTGCTATACAAATCTTGGCAGGGTTCCCGTAAGAATTGTATGTGAACAGGCAAATTCTCGTTAAATAAAAATTATGCAGAGAAAATTCTCCGAGATGAATCAACCGATCACCGACTGAAATTCTTGCTGACTCAGCATGACGTTCTAGTTTACTAGGTGTACGTCATAGGCTCGATTAGGGACAGTCGGAGTCCCACACCGTATTGCCCCGACTGTTGCAGGATAGATTATACCTTGTGCCGAAAACCATAGAAGCAACTGAACTTTAAAGCGAATTTGAGTCATCCATTCTTTTTCCACCGGTGAACCCTTAACACAAATGGCTCTATTATAACTGAATAGAATATTCATTGCTTCGAAAACCGTAGAAACTATTTTCTAAACGTTATTTTGTTTACTGCTACTTTTACTAAGTAGCACAGCTTCTCCATGCCCGTGTGGTCAATGAGTCTACATTATATGCAGAGGGTAAGCTCTCCTACGGAGAGTGTGGATGGTAAGTTTGCTCACCAGTGACCTGCCCGGGGAAAATGACCCCAGCACAACTGACCAGCACGCTGACCCCGCCAAACTTGTCTATCCAGCAAAACAGCTCCTCGAGCCGCTTGTGGTCCGTCACGTCGACCTGCTTCGGAGTCACATTCTCCAGGGCTTTGGCGTCCAACTGCGACCTTAGATTCTGTGGATAATGTTTTGGGAAGTATTTATTAATTAGGTGAAGGTCTCACGTTGAGACTACTACGAACGTACTAATCTTTCCTTTGTATCATTTGCTTATGTATGCAACTTTGAATCGTCATAGATTTCGCTTAGCTTTTCCTCTGAATGGTTTCCATTAATTTTATGGTAGGTACAGTCGACGGAGTAAGGTGCAAGAGTGTAAACATATCTTTGACATCGAATGTACACTACGTAGCGCTACTGGTTGACCTTCAACGTGGACTACCAAAGAGTGCAAAGAGTGTGTATTGTTTTTCTTTTTAACTGCTTTGTTTGTGTGAGGTGTGCAATAAAGAGTATTTGTATTGTATCGTATTGTATTGTGCTCTGATTGAAGATGCACTGATTCATACCTCACTCAAATCTATTCACACGTCTATTCACATCAGTGATGGCCTGTTCGTAACCAGAAGGGTAATAACGTAACGATCCGAACGCGCGTTAGGACAATCCAACTGTCATTTTTCCATATAAACTTTGACATTTAGATCTACCTAACGTGCGTACAATACGTTACGTGATCGCCCAGCTGGTTAATTGTGAGTAGTCAACTCAGCTTCAACTAATGTGGCTGTGGCAGATGCCTGAGCCGGCGCCAGCGGCTGCAAACTTGTCCGTTCAACTAATACAAGCCTACTCACGGCAGTAATGGCTTGCTATGCTACGTAGCCAGGTCGACGGCCACAACTCGCAGCCCTGCCTCAACCAACGCGACTACCGTGGCGGCGCCGGTGCTGAAGCCCTTCAGCACTGTATTACACGCACCGGTACACAACAAGCATACCTACTCACGTCAGTCATGGCCTGCTCCGTAGCCAGGTCGACGGACAGGACTTGCATCCCCGCCCCAACCAATGCGGCTGCGGTGGCCGCGCCTATGCTGGAGTCATTCATCACTGTCTTACCCGCACAATAATCACGTCAGTTGATGGCCTGCTCCATAGCCAGGTCGGCGGCCACGACTCGCATCCCCGCCTCAACCAACGCGACTGCCGTGGCGGCGCCGATGCTGGAGCCATTCACCACTGTCTTACCCGCACCGGTACACTACAAGCCTACTCACGTCGGTGATGGCCTGCTCCGTAGCCAGGTCGGCGGCCACGACTCGCAGCCCCGCCTCAACCAACGCGACTGCCGTGGCGGCGCCGGTGCTGGAGCCATTCACCACTGTCTTACCCGCACCGGTACACTACAAGCCTACTCACGTCGGTGATGGCCTGCTCCGTAGCCAGGTCGGCGGCCACGACTCGCAGCCCCGCCTCAACCAACGCGACTGCCGTGGCGGCGCCGGTGCTGGAGCCATTCACCACTGTCTTACCCGCACCGGTACACTACAAGCCTACTCACGTCGGTGATGGCCTGCTCCGTAGCCAGGTCGGCGGCCACGACTTGCAGCCCCGCCTCAACCAACGCGACTGCCGTGGCGGCGCCGGTGCTGGAGCCATTCACCACTGTCTTACCCGCACCGGTACACTACAAGCCTACTCACGTCGGTGATGGCCTGCTCCGTAGCCAGGTCGGCGGCCACGACTCGCAGCCCCGCCTCAACCAACGCGACTGCCGTGGCGGCGCCGGTGCTGGAGCCATTCACCACTGTCTTACCCGCACCGGTACACTACAAGCCTACTCACGTCGGTGATGGCCTGCTCCGTAGCCAGGTCGGCGGCCACGACTCGCAGCCCCGCCTCAACCAACGCGACTGCCGTGGCGGCGCCGGTGCTGGAGCCATTCACCACTGTCTTACCCGCACCGGTACACTACAAGCCTACTCACGTCGGTGATGGCCTGCTCCGTAGCCAGGTCGGCGGCCACGACTCGCAGCCCCGCCTCAACCAACGCGACTGCCGTGGCGGCGCCGGTGCTGGAGCCATTCACCACTGTCTTACCCGCACCGGTACACTACAAGCCTACTCACGTCGGTGATGGCCTGCTCCGTAGCCAGGTCGGCGGCCACGACTCGCAGCTCCGCCTCAACCAACGCGACTGCCGTGGCGGCGCCGGTGCTGGAGCCATTCACCACTGTCTTACCCGCACCGGTACACTACAAGCCTACTCACGTCGGTGATGGCCTGCTCCATAGCCAGGTCGGCGGCCACGACTCGCATCCCCGCCTCAACCAACGCGACTGCCGTGGCGGCGCCGATGCTGGAGCCATTCACCACTGTCTTACCCGCACCGGTACACTACAAGCCTACTCACGTCGGTGATGGCCTGCTCCGTAGCCAGGTCGGCGGCCACGACTCGTAGCCCCGCCTCAACCAACGCGACTGCCGTGGCGGCGCCGATGCCGGAGCCAGCGCCCGTCACCACTGCGATCTTGCCCACCCACCGGTCCATGCTCAGATTTCTATAAATAATGTATAACAAAGAAAACAACTTCAATTTAACTGGCCACACCATATACATGCACACTTCCACACTTCTTTTCCACTTCAGAACATGAACTGATTAGAAAGAACAAATGCATGGGTTACTACAGAAAATACACAATAATATTTGAGGAGTTTCTTTTCATTCCTTATTTATGGATCCTGTAATTAGCATTGTTATTACTTTCATCATTAGTCTTACCTTACCTCACTAACTAAGTATGATCATTTTAATGAGCTTTCGTTTGCTTAGTACGTCAACGAAGATTCATCGGAATCTGTGATGCAATATATCATCGAGGAGTGGTAATCAGTTACATTTCAGTATGTAGTTTGCAACAGCAACATAACTGATATGTTTTTGTTTTAAGAAGTATATTTACATACCTACCTAGTTTATTGTTGCAAACAAAAGGAATAATAAATAAATGAGTATGCCTATTCGAACAGTCCGCAACTAACTAAATAGAAGAGCCAAGGGAGCTGTTTTTAAATATTTATACTAGAAGTTAAAAAGTTAGTTAAAAAAAAAAGAAGTGTCCGAGGTAAATGTAAGGCGCTGTAAGAAGGCAGTAATTGAAAAGTTTATTGCCTATCCCGAGTATATAGTTAATTGTTTCCGATAGCTCAGTTGGTAGCAGGGACTGGGCCGCGTATGCAAAAAGTTTTCAAATTCGAATGTTCCTCGGAGTATTTAAAACATTATTCAATATTTCCCTTTAATTTGAAATTTTTAAATTTTTGTTTGGCGTTCCCGCGTAATACAAACATATCTGTCTCTTATTATATCAGCAACAATAAAGACTGTGTATAGACATTTTTGAAAGGCTGTATGTTTAGATATTGGAGAACACCACTTGACATTAAAAAACACGACAACGAACTGGAAGCTGTATGCTGCCTTATGATATTGTGCTATGGAATTATCAGATCATTCGGAATAGGCTCTTGTTTTTATCGACTATTTTACACGATACCTTTAGGTTTAGCTTGGCGTCCAAAAACGTAGTTACTTATAGGACTTAAAGCATCGTCGCCGTAGTGTGCGCACGAGTGAAAATATGCAGATAAAAGTACGTGAGTATTCCAATTATTATACAAATGGTATTCAAAAAATAGCTAGGTGCACGTGGAGGCAATAAAATGTAATGTATTTATATGGCTTTTACCTTCCCGGTGCTTCATTTGTGCTAGTAGACTTGGCTGTCGACATGCCGAATTTGTACACGATCCTAATTTTGCAGGCATTGGTTTCTTATGGAAGCTTTGTCTATTGCAAGCCGGACGCTCGGCGAGAAAGTAGAGACAGCGGACCCGGTAAGCCTCTATTCCTGACCCCGTACATCGAGCGCGGCGACATGGCCGAGGCGCGGCGGCTGGCGCGCGTGCCACTTTTCGATCAGTTACACGTCGAGAGCTACGCCGGCTACTTCACCGTCAACAAAACCTACGACTCCAATCAGTTCTTATGGTACTTCCCCAGCATGTCCAGTACCAGGGACAATGACCCCGTTATTGTCTGGCTGCAAGGAGGCCCGGGCTCTTCAAGTCTGGCCGGCTTATTTACCGAACATGGTCCAGTTACTATAAAGAACCACACATTTGAACGCAGGGAGCACCATTGGGCTCTAAACCATCATGTGATCTATATAGACAGTCCTGTCGGAACCGGGTTCAGCTTCACCAATAACACGGAAGGTTACTGCACTGATCAGACCCAAGTCGGCGAACACCTCTACTCCACGTTAACTCAGTTCTTTCAGCTCTTCCCCGAGCTGCAGAAGAATAAATTCTTCGTCACCGGCGAGTCCTACGGCGGAAAATACGTTCCCGCTTTGGCCTACACTATTCACAAGAAAAATCCTACAGCAGAAACCAAAATAAACCTCAAAGGTTTAGCTATTGGCAACGGGCTGACTGATCCCGAACACCAAATGATGTACGGAGAGTATTTGTATCAAATAGGTCTCATAGATGACAACGAGCGGAAAGTATTTAAGGAACGTGAAGCAAAATGCAAAAAATATATTAAAAACAGTCAGTGGACAGAAGCGTCTACATATTTTTTCAATTTTATCCGTAACTTCCAAAATATCTCTGGATTTGACAATTTTTATAATTTCTTACATTCGGAATATTACCTTGCTCCGATGGACGAGCAATTGAACTTTATGTTGAAACAGGACACCGTTCGGAAAGCTATCCACGTGGGAGATCTTCCATTTCATAACGTAACTTCAGTTTACCATGCTCTGTACCCAGATATAACGAAATCTGTCGCCCCGTGGGTGTCTGAACTGCTGGATCACTACTATTGTTTGATTTACAGTGGCCAGTTAGACGTTATAGTTGCATATCCTCTGACGCTGAACTACTTGCAGAACCTTAAGTTTACTGGTTCGGAGGAGTACAAGACCGCTAAACGGTTGATCTGGCGGGTGAAGGGGGAGATAGCGGGATACGTGAAACAGGCAGGGAAGCTTGTGGAGGTGCTGGTGAGGAATGCGGGGCATCTAGTGCCGGCGGACCAGCCGGAGTGGGCTATGGAAATGATCAAAACTTTCACCAGCACTAACAAATTTTGGGATAATTAAACATTTATGTACTTATTGTACGTAAGAACCTATTTCTATCGTAGGAAACTATGTATATTATACATTTACCTAGTAAAATTCAAAGAAATTTATCGAAAGAATTACTAAAAAGTTGCTATAATACTGTTAAAAGGCCGAAAAAACCCAAGAACGCAACCCATATAAAATAAGCTTCTGTCAAAAATTTCATTTTTGATACAAACTTTTATTGCCGACTGTACTTTTCTGTATACCTTGACAACTACTCATTAAGACGATTCTAACGAGCCCAAACTCAACGGGGCTATATTGGTTAAGTACTGAATTCCCATGGCCACCTTCTGTGTCCATCATCAGATCAGGTCGATGGTACAATAATATCCAATTGTCATCCAAACTATACCTTTTCCAAAAATTTCAGCTCAATCGGTTGAAGATATCTGCTTCAAGATTCCACCCGGACAAACATACATTGCAAGTTAATTAAAAGCTTGTAAAAAGCTTGTAAAAAAATAATCGCCATTACGCATAAGGTCAGTCGGGGCAAGAGCGCCACCGGGGTAAGTGCGATTCCATCAAACATATTGAAATCTACTGATATTTTAGTACTATAGACATCTTAGATGATTATCATTATCATCATATCAGCCAGAAGACATCCAGTGCCAGACATGGGCCTCCCCCAAAGAGTGCCACAATGACCGGTCCTGTATGATAGGCGCATTTACCCTGTTGGCGCACTTGCCCCGACTGACCTTACCGTTTAACTAAGACGGCGCAAGGGGAGACGATATCAGTGTGCCGGGCTGCGGTTCCCCGCCGCCTGATACCCTCCCGCGACGTCTCAGTTTTTTAAACGCTCGCGTGTGCCCCAGGTAAAAGCGCATAAACCAAAATATGTGTACTTTTATTAACCAAGCCGTTCAGTTATTGCTAACTGTATATAGTATTTATTGATGAAACCAGGGGTTTTATTATTATCTACATTCGTTTTACATTCAACGAATGAAAAATATTAAAGAGCGGTTAAATAAAGTACCTAAAGTCGCCGTCAATGGAATGTGCTAACTATGTGAACAAACCGCCATAGTGAAAGACAATTTAATATGGCGGTTTTTTGCATAGTTAGCAAATTCTATTGACGGCCACTGTACCTAATTACGTGAATGGTCTCACTTGGATCTCACATGTATCAGAGACCCTATCGCGAAACGAAAACAAAGTTCCTTCGTGTATCTCCCTCTCTGTCGCTCGAATAGTAGGTTCTTATTATGTAATATAAAAAAAAAACAACCGAATTGAGAACCTCCTCCTTTTTTTGAAGTCGGTTAAAAAATACTACTTAAGTCTTTAAAATTCGATTAGGCAATTCAAAATCTTAAAATAATAAGATTAAGCCTTTATCGCTGAAAATGTAACATATTATTTTTTTCTCTAGAAATAAACAGTTCAAATTTTATTTTTTTAAGTGCGACAGAGATTAGCGCCCCAGGCTCATAAAATTACACTAGTCCTCTTCCTTATAATTTCCTTATACATTGATAGCAGTGTAGCGTCTGCAATAGGGAAACGCATTCATAAAGATAGCTTCTTCAACCTGTCATTATGACAAGATGGAAAATGGTGCATATTTTAACCGACAATACTTAAGCATAATATACCGTTTTTATCTTATCTTGAATAATTAAGAACTTGGAACAGTTGAAAAACCCTCGACATTTTCAATTCAATTATCAGTATTACGAAAACCAGCTGAATCGATTTTGTTGAAACGTACTTAGCTACTCGCAAGAACCATCTCAATCACGACAGCTTTCGGAAATAAAAATCGCATTAAAATCCGTTCAGTCGTTTAGGAGCTACGATGCCACAGACAGACACACAGATACACAGATAAGTTAAACTTATAACCTACCTCTTTTTGCGTCGGTGGTCTATAAAACAATATTTACTTACTGCAGGGCAGGGCTTATTTCATGTAAGGTAAGGTGGGGGAAGATTGAATAGTTTTTTGATGAGTTGGATAGTGTTGTGGTAAAACCATTGTAAAATAAAAAACTATTGACTTACTTTCAATTGTATAAATTTGAAGTTATGGGCAGGGACTATATTTTTGTAATCTATCGACAAAACTCGGCTACGCAAATTCTAACGTATAAAAATAATAAGATAAAATATATTTTTGTCTTAAAATACACGGGTTAAGATGGAATGGTCGAGAGGTAAGATTGATATAGTATCTAAAGGCTTTTGAATTAATGAAAATGGTTACTGTTGCTCGTTAATCTAAAAGCTACGTCCGTGTTTACCCGAGCGTGCAATAGGCGGTAGGGGTTTTTCTACATCAAAATATAAATATTTTATTAATTTCATATTTATAATTAGTAGGAATTGGTAATAGAGAGGCTAGGAGGATCATAGTTTAAATAGGATTTGATTGAGTAGACGAAGAGTTGCCTGACAAGCATTCACATTAAAGATTATGGGTTTTACGGATCACAACGATACGGGGTTCTACCTAGACGAATCAATTTTGCCATTTCTAAATTTTAGAGTTATATTTAGGTTCTTTTGCGATGTTTTATCAGGCAGATAGGGTGGGTTGTTACAATACTAGCACTAAATTTTTTAAACCAGATAGGGAGTTATGTGAGTCTTTCCCCTTTTTTTTATCTTCCCCCACCTTACCTTACGAAAAATACATTTTAAACACGATATGGTATCTCTACGATTATTTAAATTACTTAAAATAACACTCACATCACAATTTTTACGACACACTACTCGTAGTTCCAAACATACGTACCTCACTATGCCTCCCTTAATCGTAGAATCGGTTTCAGCGTTTTCCGTGCAGCGTGTTGAAGTCTACACCTAGACAGCATTAGCTGCACAAATGCCCCACCCGACCCGCACAGAACACTGCATCACCGAGTTTTTCCCCAGATATTTTTCCTACATAAACCCAAGAATGTATTTTCCTCTGAACACGAGGTTTTACTTCACTAACAACACAGGGGTTTTATTTTGCACACCCAGTAGCAATGCAAAGACTACGCAGTCTGACTATCTGTTAAAATATATAGGTAGGTATTATATTCATATATTATTTAGAGCCGAAATCCGAATGTAAAACCACACGACCTTCAGTGTCTGACATTTTATTTCCATAACGTGCAATGGATTCGGTTGATGTCTACTAATACCACATGCAGATCCACAGAATAAGGCGGTTGTCACACTGCCGCCGCGTCTCCGCGTCTACCTGAGTTTGTATATAAATTCCGTATGGTACGACACACTGCAACGCACCTCCGTCCGGCGAAGTTTGTATGCAGCGACGCACCTCCGTCCGGAGATGCGGAGCAGTGTGACGACCGCCTTGAAGATGTACCTACTTGACTGTGAGTTCATCGCCAGTATAATTTAGATCCCTAACATACCTACCTAACAACTATTATGCATCCGAGGAAATACTTACCTATAGTGAATTCCTGCCGCCCGTTACCCGTCCGGTACCCTTTCTCGTCAATTCGTCACCCATAACCCCGATCCCGTCTCAGCAAAAGTAAAAAAATTAAACAGTTCCATACAGACCTTTAGGTTAGCCGTCTCTTCTGCGCTCTTTATATACAAGGAAGCCCTGTAACTGTTGACCACAGGAAACAGGACTTTAGTTTTACACAAGCAGTATGAGTATGATGACAATAAGCATAGGATCCAAATTCAAATCGCCTTTACAGTCAAGGTTGACTAGAGACCTTTATATCTCGCTTATCAAATACTCCAATGGTGCTAAATATAGGCACGTAGATAATTGTGTATGCAACGCATTATAATCCACGAAAACCTAAGTCTTATAAAGACCTTGAATGATGTATTTACTTAATTTACGTATTTAAAAACGTGGTGTTCGCAAATTATACCTACTATACTTATTCAAAGATTTTATTTGTTCAACATTGGTAAGGAAGTTGAGGGTGTTACATTAGCTTTCGTATCACTATTGCTATATTATTTGCTATGTCAACAGATATGAGTTATTTTAATACCCGTCATGAAATTGTGATACAAGTGAGGTATGTTGATTTGTTAATTATATCAGAGGCGGAATTCGTCTCACCAGCTCACCTGCGGCTCGCATCACGATACGAGCGTGATAAGAGAGCCGAGGATGTAATTATCAAAGCTCACGCGTTTCATACGACGTTTTTCAACACATTTTGCGAGGAAAAAATACTTTTCATATGAAAATTTTATAGGCCTGCCAAGTTATTTTCTTTAATTATTGATGACAACAGGTTTTTACTCACATGTTGTATATATCGCCAAGAATTTCCATTGGCGTCCATTCTTTTTATCACTTTTCTAGTCACCACGAGTCAACATTTTTAGGGTTCCGTAGTCAACAAGGAACCCTTATAGTTTCGCCATGTCCGTCCGTCTGTCTGTCCGTCGGCTTAGCTCAGTAACCATTCCTACTAGAAAACTGTGATTCGGCATGGGTATATAAATCAATCACGCCGACAAAACAGTTCATTGTTCATTGTTTTCGAGATATTTGCCATCAAAGTTGAACAATTTTAGGCCAAAAAACTGGTTTTCTGGCCATAACTTTTGTGTTAATTAGTAAGATTATAAAAACGCATATCAAAATTATAGGTAAGTCCAGTATGTACGTATGAGTAGGTATGAGTTTGGAGTTTATAAAAGTTTTAATGAGGATGAGGTGTCGGGTTTTGTATTTTACAGACCGAAAGGTCAATACAAATACAAAAATGTTAATACAGAATTAATTAATTAAGAAATTTAAAAATGTATACTTAATTCCGTTTTAACATTTTTCAAATTATTCAATATCAAAATTGTTAAACAGGAATCAAACTTTCCCATATCTGCACCTGGAAAGCTAGCTGCAATAAACCGAGGAAATGAAAACTACTAAATTTCGTTGATTTTGGACGGGAGCCCCTTAAGTATCAACGCGGGTGAAAACATCTACGGTACCATTTAGAGGTGTTTTCTTGCAATAGTGAAAATAGAAGAAAAACTACTTGGCGTTTCCTTTACTTAGTCTTTATTATATTGATTTCATTGATTCCGACCTGCTGGGCAGTTTCAGCAGAGTTCTTCACTTCAGACTCTTTTCTCATTGAGGGCGGTGATGGTCAACTCCAGTACCTAGAAAAAAACCCAACTTATTTTACCGTGATTTCGGAGGCATAATTTTCATAATATACATAATTACCCATTTATGTCTATTGGATTCTCTTAAGGAACGCGTATACTGTAGAATGCTTGCGAATTCTCAAGAAAAAGTTAGTTTATTCACTCTTTTTTTTCACCTTGTATACAATATACATTACTAGAAACCTTGGATAAAGGGATTACCTGACTCTGTGATATATCATTGTCATTCACGTCAGACCTCACACTCCGACCCATCTCAGTGTCGACCAGACCGGGCGAGATAACAACACGAACATACAGCCCCCCCTATTCTGTAACTTGTTTTAAGCTCACCTCAACGCTCACCCACAAATATATCTTGACACCGCGATGCGTAGTAACTAAGCGCAGGTAGAGGTCTAGTTTCGTGACGGGTGACTGCCGGTGAGCCGCTTTAGCGCGTTGCGAATAACAGCCCAGCCCCCCTATTCTGTAACTTGTTTTAAGATCACCTCAACGCTTACCCACAAATATATCTTGACACCGCGATGCGTAGTAACCAAGCGTAAGTAGAGGTCTAGTTTCGTGACGGGTGACCGGCGGGGTGAGCCGCCTTAGCGCGTAGCGAATAACAGCACAGCACATCTACATATCATGAGACGGCCGCGACATAACACTCTCGATTTTTCTCGCACTATCCGTCTCTTTCTTATTAGAACACTTAGAACAAGAGGTATAGTGCGAGAAAAAACGAGAGTATGTCGCGGGCGTATCATGATACACGTGCTGATAAAGCGTCTTACATTGACGTCAGGTGGCGAGGCGACGGCATACATCACGGCGTCGGCCACGTCCGAGACGCGCAGCATGGGCGGCGAGCCCACGCCTGCGCTCACGTTCCGACCCATCTCTGTGTCGACCAGACCAGGGGAGATGCTCTGCAATACCATTTTTTTTTAATTGCGTAATAAAACCGTTAAACCCCTTTAAAGGGCGACAGTTAAAAAAAACAATCTACTATCAGTCTTACTCATTTTATTTACACTTAAATGTCAGAATTAAACAAAGAATCAGCCAGTATCATTTCACCAAGGATCTCAGCTTCCCATGAACGGAGGAACATGAAACATTTTTTACAGGTAAATAGATTATTATTCTGGCTTTCGCTTAGAATAGTTTCTATCCGTCTGCGACAGTTAATAAATCAAAACTTAACCTTGAATTTTTAATTTCTTTATCTTCAGGGATAACGTCGTCATGGCTGTCAGCTGTTTTGGTCAGCTAGTTAAAATATATGTTTGTCAGGCAGTATGTGGTCATAACGTATCGTTTCCTCTCAGGGTTGGAAATATTTTCCACAAAATCCAGTACTAATACTAACCCATCTGAATAACGTAGGTAAAGAAAACGCCAATGGACAATATACTGTACTAAGTATGTTTTCGTGGAGAAAATAACAGGACAATCTATGGCACAACTGCTTAAATACTTTATGTACCTACTTTAATTTACACGAATGTAATCAGAGCGCCTGATAAAACACAATTAGAAATTACTGAATTTCGTAAGTGCCGCAACGCAAGGGCACATTAGCATTGGCCGCGCGGCTGTACCTATGCAAAAAGTATGCAAAACGCATGGTGTCTTTTGCGATCTGCGGTAGGTAGGGTTGGTTAGGTAGATCTAAATGTCAATTTTTATATGGAAAAATGACAGTTGGATCTACCTAACGTTACTTGATTACCCCTCAGATTGACGACATGGCTACACAATTGAATTACTTACTGATGGCCTTTAAGCTATTCACCGACAGCCGTGAAGTCCCGGTCAAGACCGGTCTGTGTCTACGGTCTCCCCCGCATGTTGTAAAAGGCGACTAAAGGAGGTAAAGAGCAAGGAAGACAGCGAACCGAAATAGCGAGATGCGAGGAGAACTCCAGCGCAGCACAGATGGCTACCGCCGTGGAGTTCTTACTGTGTAGAGATTCCACTGTTAACCCAGTCAACCCCTAGCGACCCGCAGATTTTTGCCTTTCACTTAGGTGATTAAAATTACCGACTGCTAAGTAACATTCTTCTCATTATTAAATTGTGTTGACACTGTAAATATCTACTAATTTTCCATGAGTAAGTATTTAACACTTACGGTGGTTTTGATCCGTGCCTGCGCGTGCGCCAGCTCGTCGGTGAGCGCTGTGCCGAAGGCGGTGACGGCGTGCTTGGTGCACGGGTACACGTTAGCTATCGGCAACGACGGTATGTAGTGTCCTGCTACGCTGAAATGTTTTTTTTTTCAGTGTCATTAGGTGTATAGCCTATTAAGGTCGAGTAACATCGAGCATACTTAACGGATCGGTAAACGTTATGGCGTCGGAAACTATACAAACGTAGTTACGCTCTCATTTCAAAACTACGTGTTGGATTGTAACGAAACTTTGCATGTACAATGACATGAGGTATATCCAGGTCTATAATTAGTTTATGTAGCTTTAGATACCATAGTAAACAAATAAAGCGAATTTAAGTTTTTCATACAACATTTGTTTTTGTTGTATTTCGTTTGTTTTATAAACTGGAGCCATATTAGAGTAATTACAGACATAGATATACCTCATGTCATGTCATTGTATGTAGTTTTAAAATGAGAGCGTAACTACGTTTGCATGGGAAGGTGAACTTCGGCCGAGCTTACTGCGGACTAACTTACGATTACAATAATTGCGATGCGTCTCTGAAGTTACCCTCAAGGCGCCTCCCGCACACCTGTGGAACCCCTCTGACACTTATGCGACGCTATTAATAGCACAGAATATATAATAGTGCTAGCTAACGTCACAGACGTAAACTTATGTGGCGCGTACTGTACCGACTCGTAAAACTGTACCTGGTAGCTCCTTGTAATCGGTCATAGGCCGATATCAAGCAAATGTCAGCTCCGACCATCACTACCATCATCCTCCTAGCATTATTCCCGGCCGTGCCCCAAAAGAGCCCGGGGTCCGCAGAGGACCCGTCCGCCTTGAAACCTAATGCCAAGATTTGGCATAGGCACTAGTTTTACGAAAGCGACTGTCATCGGACCTTCCAACCTAGAGGGAAAGCTAGATCTTATTGGGATTTAGACCGGTTTCCTCGCGATGTTTTCCCTCACCAAAAAGCTAACGGTAAAATATTCCGTATCTATGTAAGTTCCGAAAAACTCATTGGGGATTCGAACCGCATGCCAGAACCACTATGGCTACCGTAGCAAATATCAGCTCCGACCCGATCCAATAAATAGTTGATATGTGGCCTTATAGTAATTGTTATGTAGATACCATTGCAAAGGCACAATAAAATGTAAAAAAACGAAGCTCTGATGGCCATTCTTTCCAATACCAGACGAAACCGACTGGCAGTCAAAATCTCAGATTGTGGCTGCTTCTCACGATATCTCCCGTTGGATGGGTTGGTAATATCAAGAGGACCTCTGCACGGCTATCACAGGACGGCACGCGAGCTCTTTCGATTTTTGTTGCACTATACGTCTCTCTCTCTTATTAGAACCAGAGGTATAGTGCGAGAAAAATCGAGAGTATGTCGCGGCCGTCTCATGATAGACGTGCTGGTCTCTCTAAGATAGTTATAAGGCACCCGGATCCACTGATGTCACTGCATACTTGAAAGAGGCCTATTATGCTCACCCATGAACGATTACAGACAATTTTGGTACGGAACAGAACACTAATGATATGATGATAATTTCTAGGCTAACCTGTTGATGTTAATGACGTGTCCCTCGACGCCACGTCTCTTCATGGAGGCGATGGCGTGGCGCGTGCACAGGATGAGGCCCGTGATGTTCACGTCTACCATCTGTTCGATTTGGCGGTCGCTTAGCGGTTGGCTACTCGCCTCTGAAAAACGGTCATGTTATGTTTCGCGAACCCGCGTGGACACACACTACACACGGTCAGCTTACGTGTAGGTGCACTGGCGGATCCAGGATTTTAGTTTGTTGTGTTTAGTTAGTTGGGGGGACTTGATTTTGGTTTGAGGGGGGGCGGGGTGACCATGACTCCAAATTAATAATACTTATTCTTTCTTAATTGCATATGAACCATTGATAATTGGACTGACTTATAAGGATACAATACAAATAAATAACTTTAAAATTTAGTCATATTTTTCAAAAATTTTCGCTTGATGCAAATTAGGAATGTTTATAGAAAAAGGTCATACAAATTTAATTTTGTCTTGATTTGTTCTAAAAAGCCACAGTAAAATCAAAAGAATGGAAGTTATTTATAGATTTTAGTGCAGAATATATACATATATGAATTTTAATGCCTGCAAAGAAAGCGTATTATGCGTATTAGTTCACCCGTGAGTACGCAACAAGCTGCGGGGAGTTATTTAAAGATGTAAACATGTTTATGATACATTTAGCAATTATAAAATGCTTTAATCTTGATGCGATCTAAACAAACCTTTATTGAAAATGAGTAAAAGGTCCAAATGACTCTCATTCATTACATTTACTCTTTTCCTCGCTGTGGTGAGGTGAAAAGTTGTGTGTTTCGCTCGGCAGCAAAGTTGTTTGGCGTCTCGTGCCTTGAAATCCTTCGCTAACTCGGCTTTCAATGCAAGCATTTGCGCCAAACTACAATTTTGCAGCCTTGCATAACAAATAACTATTGTTTTCAAGGCTGAGAGACATTGTCAGTACGAATAAGCAATTGTATTGTAAAATCCTTCCTGCCAGAGTTCCACTTATCATTAATTACATGTCTCATTTTATTAAAGGTAAAGTACCTAGTTAATAATAGTGCCACTATTATATTACTCGACATTTTTCTTGCTGAGTAATGGTGGTATCATCAGATTTCAGCTTGATAGATGCCGCTTATAATATGTTTTTGATATTTTTAGACCAATAAGTATTAAAAGGGGTTTAATTTGATTCTAAAATTATGAAAGAAACACTAATCTAACTGTAAATTGACGTCCTCTGCAGCCTAGTTGGTAGTGACCCTGCCTACGAAGCTAGATGTCCCGGGTTCGAATCCCGGTAAGGGCATTTATTTGTGTGATGAGCACGAATATTTATTCCTGAGTCTTGGGTGTTTTCTATGTATTTAAGTACTAGCTGATGCCCGCGGCTTCGCCCGCGTGGTTATAGGCAAATGTAACATATTAAATTTTCCCGTGGGAATTAGATGTTTTCCCGCTGAAAAAAGTCTATGTCACTCTCCAGCTTCTAAACTATCTCCATACAAAAAATCAAATCAATACGACGCTCCGTTGCGAGTTGCGACGTAAAAGAAGGACAAACATACACACTTTCGCATTTATAATATTAGTAAGGATAAGGATTTATTTATCTACTAGCTTATTGTTGCGAAATATTATTATTATTATTAAATGTATGTATAATATAATGTCATACAATATATATTGCGGTAACTTCGCAAACACATCAAGGGGTCTTTCCTGATGTCCTAAAAGAAGCCGTTATTACCCCGGTGTACAAGGGTAGGTGCAGAGATGACGAGTCTAATTCAATTCAATTCAATTCAATTCAATTATTTATTCTGCAAATAGGCCACAAGGGCACTTTTACATGTCCAACCGTAATTTACAATAAAATAATAATAATAATCTTACACAATAATAATTTAACATTATATATAAAAGGTTAACAAACTAAATGTCACTAAGTTAATGTAAACAAAACAAAATTGCAAAATATGACCATTACATTCGATATAAGATCTGTATCAGCATTAACAAGAAGTTAATCATATTAATTCAGTATTCCAGTTAAGTAGCCACCAGTATTTCATTTAATTATAGGCCTATATCGGTGTTACCCTCCATTTATAAGATTGTTGAAAAATTGATAAACATAAAGCTAATCAATTACTTCAATAAATTTAATCTGTTATCGGAGGCACAGTAATATTATGGCTTTAGAAAGGGTATCTCGACAGAAGACGCTGTTACTGCTCTGACTGAAAATGGTTTATTATGCTCTCATAGAATCCAAATTAAGATATAAGTAGTATTAAATTGTGGGGCAACAGCTATCTATATAATACGAAAATTGCCTTCACGATGCAAAAAAGGGCAATTAGAATTATAGTTAGAATCCCGCAATGGGTCTCATGCAGGGAGCATTTTCAAACACTTCAAGTTTTAATTAAACGTACCATGCCTCTACATTCAAGTTCTTCTAACGGGTTTGGTCAAACATTTGAACGAGACAGAGAGTGAACAGGACCGGGTTTTGAGGCTTGCAACAAGAAGGAAAGATCTTAAAAATAGTTTAATACTGAAATGAAATATAGTAAAACATTCCGCGCATTATCAGGCTGTACATCTTTTCAACAAATTACCCGTAGAGTTAAGAGTAAGTAAGCAGTAAGCAGTAAGTTCCGCCGAATTTCACCTTCCCATACAAACGTAGTTACGCTCTCATTTTAAAACTACATGTTGGATTGTGGCGAAACTTTGCATATACATTGACATGAGGTATATCTATGTCTGTAATTAGTTTATATGGTTCCAGTGTATAAAACAAACGAAATACGTTAAATGTATTTTTTTACTATGGAAGCCGAAGCTACATAAACTAATTACAGACATAGATATACCTCATGTCTTTGTATATGCAAAGTTTCGTTACAATCCAACACGTAGTTTTCAAATGAGAGCGTAACTACGATTGTATGGAGAATCGAGCTTACTGCGGACTCTTAAGCAGATCTCCAACATTAATGTGTTCAAGCGTAAATTAAAGACTCTTCTTGTAAATAAATGTTATTATTCAATGGATGAATTTGTTAACGACATGTAAAATTATTACGATTCTAGATTTTGACATGTTTATTGATTATTAATATTAACTTCTAGGTATTCAATTGTTTTGTGAATAATTTATTATAAAATTATTATATTGTTTTGTGAATTATTATAAATTATTAATATTGTAGATTTAAGTTATGCATGACATGTTTATCTAATGTTTCATCTTAATTTTGTAATTAATTGTAATGTACCTACCTATTCGACACAATGTATATTGTTATGAATTAAATAAATATCGAATATTTGATCCATACTTGCCACAACACGCAAACCATCGGGGCCTTTCCTGCCATCGATATGGTAGAATTTATTAGATACTTGAGTGTTATGGTTAACCAGCTACTCACCTGGCACTTTCACACTGAGAGTATTATGACCAGAATACGCAATCTTATACTACATCAAGTTTACACGTATCGCTAGCTCAGTCAGTCCTCACATATTGTATCCCTAAATGGGGTGGTGCAACAAAGACCAAATTCCTTGAGCTTGAGAGAGCTCAAAGGGTATAACTTCTAAAATTCATGTATTTTAAACCTTACAGATTTTCCACAAACAACCTATGTACACTCTGTGACTCATTATCTGTCGCAAATAAATTATTTTGTTTCTTTTTTAAGTTTATTGCTTCTGAAAAAAATGGTTTTGATGAAATGAAAATTCTTCAAAACATACTATCGATGAAACGTATGTCGGTAAAACAAAGGTAAACCGTATGCCGATGAAGATGTCCACTGACCAGTGATCTGTCCTTGCGACGACAGCAACACCGCTGCATTGTTGAAGATCGTGCTGCCTATCCTCCGCGCAAGATTCCTCGGACCTCCGCTAGCTCTAGCTTGTACTTCAGGCATACAAGAAGTCTGTGACCAGCATCAGCATTGGGACATATATTTAGGCCGATGAAGATGTCAACTAACCAGTGATCTGTCCCTGGGGCAGCAGCGCCGCGTTATTAACTAGCAGATCTACGCCGCCGAGCTCTCGCTCCACCCGCCCGAATGCCGCCGCGATGGCCGCCGAGTCGCTCACGTCGCACCGCATGGCGAAGATCTGATGGGGGCCGGTCACCTGAGCCTGCAGCTCCTGCGCAAGAATATTGACGAAACATCAATACCACCGCTAGTTAAATGGGTCATACTCGGTCAAAAGAAGATGACAAAAGAGGATGTTGTCTGTCCCGCATGGTTAGCAAAAGACCGCGCGCGAGCTTTGTTGCGCTGAGATGGACTACCCGCCGTGTCTTTGTATGCGTTCTAATTAGAAAGAGACGTATAGTCTGTATCGCCGTGACAAAGCTTGTGTACAATAATATAGAGTGCAAATATAGAATGATTTTATCGCATATAATTTACTTTAAAAACAAAGTTTAAACCGACTTCAACTCAGTATTTCGCCAAGGAACATAAACATTTCCATTCCACTTTACCGCTTTCCGCGAGCGCAATTGCAATGATTATTACAGACATAATATCTCAAGTCGATGTAGGCTATTCCTATATTCCTCAATGGTACGGAATCATATCAGAATTGGTGACGTACTTCACATCACTGAGGAGTTCCATCATCAGTTCCACTTCACCAAATTTGAGGTTTACGTGTGTTATAATTGAAAATACCAAATTCAGTACACGCGTGACTTATAAAATTAAGGGGGCTCCCTCAATTCCTCATGAATTCCATTTAAAAAAAGCAAAAATTGAGAAAGCCTCCTTTTTTTGAAGTCGGTTAAAAAATATATAAGAGGAGAGGAGACGCCGTTTATGCAGATCAAGAGCCCAACAAATGGCTTTATAAGCTCTTAACTATGGCAATGTCGACCGGAGTGACGCGCACCTTAATAATGTATCTATACTATTATTCCTGGTGAGTGCTACAAAACGCAATCCGTCCATGAACCTGTCATCAACGCAGTTTCATTAATAAAGTATCACGGGCACTAAAACCAACTAATGTCCACGCCACTCTAAAGAGGTGAGCAGGAACATGAACCGGAGGGTGGACAGAAATGGAGCGAGATATTGGAGGCACATTGGAGGTAATGGGTAAGAGCTACGCTAGCCTAGTGGTTCAGCCATGCGGGTGTCAAGCGGCGGTCGTGGGTTCGAATCCCGGCTCGTACCAATGATTTTTTCGGAACTTATGTATGGAATATTTACCGATAGCTTTTCGGTGAAGGCAATCATAATCATCGTGAGGAAACCGCTCCAATCCCAATAAGGTCTAGTTTTCCCTCTAGGTTGGAAGGTCAGATAGCAGTCGCTTTCGTAAAACTGCCTATGCCAAATCCTTGGGATTAGGTGTCAAATCGGACCCCGGACTCCTTTAGGGGCACAACCGGGAATAACGCTAGGAGCATAATAATTGGAGGTAATGGGTAGCAGACTGATGCCAATTCAAGAGGCTCAACTTGGCCACCGATCGCAATCCTAATGTTTTTTTTTATATAAGCTATACGTATGTCCTCTAGGACGATTTGTTCTGATTAAGCTACAAAAGAAGTATTTACCTTGACAAGCTCCTCCCTCCTGGCCAGGCCGGCGACTCGCAGCCCCGCATTCGCCAGCCGAAGGCATATTTCCGCGCCTATACCCGCGCTCGCGCCTGTCACCACCGCAGTTTTTCCGACCCAACGCTCCATTCCTTACTGCACACAGGGAGGTTATCTGTGTTACTGCACAATAGAGCAAAATGTATTTACGGCGAGGGCGGTATATTGAATCCTAAGCACAGAATAATAGTAGATTGTTAACCAAGGGTTGAATGAAAATGACCCATTGCACCCGATATGTTTCTGGCGCTCAAACGAAGTGTGTACTATACGTAGGTACGTACAGAAGGTTCTCTGTTAACAAATGTGTTGTTCAGGCATGCCGAACGAACCTAAACGTGGCCATCCGTGGCGTGCGTGCCGTAGCAGCGCTAACATACCCCCTGGAACCGGAAGTATGACTGTATGTCTAATGAGGAAAATTTTAATTAAACAGTTGATTATCATGCAAGAAAAGTACAACGACTATTATAATTCCTCATTTTAAGCCAACAATTATTATTTTCTCAAACATGCTCGGAAATGTATGCGTTAATATCACGAAATAAAGACATGAAGTTTCTTGTTTATGGCTCCCTACATTTCTTCTTGGCCTTACGCCAAGAAGTAATGTATGAAAACCCTAAGTAAAACCATTATTTTGTCGGCTACTCTAACTTTTTAAATTTGCTTACTAATATTAAACTGGCACAGGAAAAATTAAATTCTGCCAACCACCACTAGACTAAGCATACTTGCGACATAAAAAAAACAAAATCTATGGTAGGTGCTACACTTTATGTGCGGTTAAACTTGGTGCTCGAACGGCTTCTTCAAAAGGCATATTTAAAAAATTAAAAAGGCGGCAAATTACACAATTGTTTTCTGATCTTTCGTTCCGATTGTAATTATTTTTATTTGTATATTTCCTCACATCGTTTGAGAAAAGCACTATACAATCCTCGGCCGGAACAGGGATTGCTGCTACGACTCGGCCGTCTACCCCAATCTCGTCCAGCAATCCTTTACTTCACGGCCTCTGCAGTAATGTACTATTTCTGAATACATACTTAGCAGTTCCGAAAACGTTTCTTTTCAACACAATTGCTCGTAACGTACCTCTTATTGTGTCGCTGTTAGGCGTGTTTTATAACATTACAACACTTGTGTGTGTTATGGTTATATCCCGATTAAGTCACGTTGGCACCTTTCAGCAAGATGTATGCATGCGCACGGTGCATTCTTAAATTAACCGGGTTGTACAGAATGTACAGCTTTTTTTTTCATTCTCGGCAAATGGATTCTTACCCGACTAAACAAATGAAATCCTTTTTGTTAATTAATTGACTATTTATTTTTGGATATGATATAGAAACGGTTAATTTAGTAAAACTATTCACTTTTGATAACATTTTACATGAATGAATAAAGATAACATTTTAAAACGAAATTATTTATTTTATTTTGTATTGGCTGTTTAGAGATTTCATCTAATGCGCACGCACTGCGCAAACTTCACGAAAAAAATAACTGTTGGGCGCCATTATAGGTTATTTCACAGATATTTGTAAACATTGTCAATGCATGTTTGGTTATTAACAAAAGTTGACTCGTGGTGACTAGAAAAGTGATAAAAAGAATAAATGCCACTGGAAATTCTTGGCGATTTAACCGCAACATGTGAGTAAAAACCTGTTGGCATCAATAAGTAAAGAAAACAACTTGGCAGGCGTATAACATTTTTCATCTTATGAAAAGGATTTTTTCCTCGCAAAACGTGTTGAAAAACGTCGTATGACACGCGTGAGCTTTGATAATTACATCCTCGGCTCTCTTATCACGCTCACCTGCGGCTCGCGTGATAATTCCGCCTCTGACGTGATTATCAACATACCTCACTTGTATCACAATGTACTATTACATATCAATATCACCATTAACACCCCCGATTTTGCTTAATGCTATTACCCATCATGTTTTAGAGATTTCGTGGATTCCTCCTAAATTTCATCATCAGTCTAAATTACCTAAAACCAAGTGTTTTCAAGTAATATTGTTGTGCAATATTTTATCGTATTAGCCCAGGGTCAAGACCATTTACAGACGAATAAATTAAATTATTAGTATTATTATCTTTATATTCATTTATTTAATAATCCAACAATGACAGAGTCGCTTCAAACACACGCTGAAAACTGTTTTAGACCGTTTGAATTAGATAGAGATAAGGTAAACCATGGAATAAATATTCGTGTTATTTTAGATGAACGCTAACAAAAGCAGGATTACCGGTCATTCATGTTGGTGACTTCATAATTAGTCAGTATTATACCTGATAAAATAAATAATGATTAGGGGAGACTCGTACACAAATCGAAGTACCCGAAGTAAGCTCAATGAGGCGTGTGTTATGTTATAGCCGTTATGGGTATACGGAGGGGGGTGAAGTATGGTCATTAGTCACCTTTAGAGTTTAACAGTAACTTCATAGTTTACTGCAGCATAAACGCATATTGCTTGTGTCAGCGACAACCTAACGTGTATATAATAGGATGCACGAATATGAATAAACATTCTTTATGTTCTTTACTTAAACCTAATACTGGTGTATTACTTCGTTCCTCGTCACCACGCTGCTCAAGTCCACCATCAGCAACATACATTATCACAGGGGGGTATACACAAAAATCATATAGAATTGCCTAAAACGCCGAATGTACTTTTTTGTACTCAATAAGTCTTCTTTTTATAAAGTTTTACAGCTAGAGCTCAAAAAAGTTTCACTCATACGAATTTAGCACCCCTTTTTAACACCCTTAGGGGTGGAATTTTCAACAATGCTGAAAATCCTTTTTTTTGTATTTTAATTTCTACAGTTTCAAGTCTAGATAAAAAAAAACCCCATACAAACCTTGCACTCCTTTTCACTGGTATATATATAATATAGATTATATTAGATAGATATACACACTCTATTCTCCCTATCTAAAAAGACAAAAAAAAACTCTTTAAGCTTTATAATATGTAACGTGTTAGGTGCGAACAAATGTATCCACTCCAATAAAAGTTTATACCCTCGTTTTATAGACGAAAATTATCAGTTTATCACCATTGATAACGATAAAATAGTTAAATATACTTAAGGAGAATTTTTATCTACGATGACACAAAGTTATCGACTGCCAAAAAATTTAACACTGATTTCATACTACATTCGTCCTGTTCCATAGTCATTTGCATTCGATCGTGCGATCTTTCTTTACAACATTATATATATTTATCTACTTAAATACGCGTTGTTATTGTACTAATTATTTAATTTGGAAATCCCGTGAACTGTACCAATGAGATTTAATTGTGTCCGCCTCTATGCAAGGTAACATCCTAGGTATTTTATGTATCCGTTTATCAGAGCCTCTGGTCATAATATTCCGGTTCAGTTCTAAAATAATATAGACACAATGATTACCGAAATGCCCTCATTGTTTGAAAATACTTACATTCCGGCCGTTTACCCTTCACCAAATCACCTGTGCTATACAAAACAAGTGTTCACTCTCCGTGCACTGACTACAATAACCGCGTGTACAAATTGTGTTGTTCTCGTAGCCCCTTGAGAAGAAGAAGAATAATACAGTAGTTAATCAGAGGCCGTTTAGGAGCGTTCGTTACCTACTTTCGCTCGATGCGCAGGGCTGTGTCACGTATGCAAAGTATTTCTGTTATAGTTTAATAGACAATATTTTATACACAAAGTAATAATATTATAGATAGTTAGGTATATGTGTTTTTAGTTTCCCACTTCATCGAATATTTTAATACCACTATACTATGCCTCAAATATTTCCTAGTAAGTATAATAGTTGCTAAACTGCACTCGGTTGGTAGGTGCTTAGTTACAAGCCTATTCGGCTCCTTTTGATATCGTGGCACTGGCGGCTTGCTGTCTTCATACCTAAGAGGCGGCTTCCTTTGACGTGGCGAGTGAGAGCGAGCGAACACGGCAACGGCGCGGCCCCGATTGAAGCATTCTCCATCATTCCCGAAGGCTATGTGTGTGTGCGTACCAAACACGCGCGCATGTGTGCAGCCGTGCGATGTACCTTTGTTCGAAGTTTATCTACTGTTCCTATACTGTGCTTAAGAGTCCGCAGTAAGCTCGGCCGAATTTCACCTTCCCATACAAACGTAGTTACGCTCTCATTTTAAAACTACGTGTTGGATTGTAACGAAACTTTGCATATACAATGACATGAGGTATATCTATGTCTGTAATTAGTTTATATGGTTCCAGTTTATAAAACAAACGAAATAGCCAAGTGGCACTTAATAAGACTAGGTACTACAACTTGTGGAAGTACAGCTTGGCAAAAAGTCTAGAAACGGAACTATTTTTTTTCCACCCTGGTAAATTCGTCAAACGTGACTAAATACTAATAGACGGATTGTCATCTGTCAAACTGTTGTTGTTATTGTACCGTATTTATTAAATTTCGCGTATTTATTAGCATTCAAATGCAACAAAAATTCCTGTGCAAGGCAATACGGGGTTCCGCTCGGGAAGTAAATTATAAATTGCAATTGCAATTGATCAATGCCCTTACAGGGATAAGTTCGCCTTTGTAGTTGTACCGATTTAACCTTTTTTGCCTGTATTTTTACCTGTCTTGTGTAAAATAAAGTATAATAGATAAAGGCAAAGGCAAAGGCAAAGTGTTTTATTTGTTAAACATAGGTGAAGGCTGCATAGAAACAGAGATGTTTTTTTTTTATATTGCTCTATGTTTTGCCGATTGGCGTACAAAATCATTGGCTTAAAAATCTACTCTTGAATTACATACATACATTTATAATGTAAACAAGCGATGTATTGCGGAATATAAAGCCGAAATATTTTTGTCGGAATTGGACAATGTTTATAGAAGAACTGCTGGAATGACAGGTTTTTAATTATTGACTGTACATTAGGAGCTTGTGACCGAAGTTTAAAACGTCTAACTTTAAAAACGACATGATTCCCATACAAACTTTCAACTGTTTTTTAACCCCCTTAGGGGATGAATTTTTATAACATCAACCCTAAATCTTTTGGTTTGCTTTTTTTTTAGTAAGATACCTTCATACAAAGATTGAGAAAGATTCGGGAGAGCTACGGTAGCCTAGTGGTTCAGGCATGCGGCTGTCAAGCGGCGGTCGTGGGTTCGAATGCCGGCTCGTACCAATGAGTTTTTCGGTGGAGGAAATCATCGTGAGAAAATCTGTCTAATCCCAATAAGGTCTAGTTTTCCCTCTGGGTTGGAAGGTCAGATGGCAGTCGCAGTCGCTTTCGTAAAACTAGTGCCTATGCCAAATCTTGGGATTAGGTGTCAAGGCGGACCCAAGGGCACAACTGGGAATAACGCTAGGAGGATGATCCTAGAAAGCTCAATATGACGCTAGAAAGATCAATACAAGTCTTTCTTTCTTTACTTTCCAAATTAACGATTTCCAATACAACGGTTCGACCCCTATTTCACCCCCTTAAGAGGCTGACAAGACCTAATTTTGTTGAAATTGATGTTATTTAAGCAGTTTTTTAAGAAAAACGATTTGTTCTAGCACATCAAAAAAAAATGTTAATATTCACCATATTTCAAAGACCGTGGACGGGCTCGATACATAATTGGACGAAATCGGCTCGATAGAAAATAATTGCAAAGATTGGTATTAAAATCATCATTAAACGGTTCTATGTCTTTATTTTTTTGACGTATGGGTCTGTAATTAAAAACATGAAGTTAACATATTCATACCTAAACCGCTAACGAGTCATATTTTACAAATAATGCACACATTATTAATTTCAATATTTATTTACTATCATCTTCAAAATCTGGGCCGCCCAGTAACACTCGCTATCGTTTACTCCGATACAAATGGTCATTTTGGTGTTGACAGCGTCTTAAGGGTTGAATATCGAAAAATCATTTCTTAGTACACGTCCACGTACTGTAAAGAATATATGTTTCAAATTTCATGCTTATATCTTTAGCGGTTTAGGCTGTGCGCTGCCTGTCAATAGATTAGTAACGCAAGAGTTTTATAATATGTATAGATTAATGCTACAACACAGACCATTTGCATACCTATGTACCCTAAACTTCCTTATGCACATGCAGTTTGTATCTGAAACGTGACTGAAATTGCAATATTTTTAGGTTGTTTTGTACTCTGTCTCTTTCATTTTCAAACTGAGAGAAAGAGATAGTTATCGTGATTAGGGACTTTTACTACAGATTCAGTGTTTCCATAAAATAAATAAATAAATAAATAAATATTAGGGGACAATCTTACACAAATCGACCTAGTCCCAAACTAAGCAAAGCTTGTACTATGGCTACTAGACGACGATGTTTATACTTATATAGATAAATAAATACTTAAATACATAGAAAACATCTTAAAGTACTCAGGAACAAATATTCGTGCTCATCACACAAATAAATGCCCTTACCGGGATTCGAACCCAGGACCTCTTGCTTCGTAGGCAGGCTCACTACCAACTAGGCTAAAGCGGTCGTCTATATACATTACTTATAATTTTTTTTTGATAAATTTATAGCAACACCCACTATGTCGACGGCGACAGAGCTCTCTCGCTTGGACCGACTTTCTCGATGTGCCAAGTTGATATATCAAAATCGAGAAAACTGACAGCACTACCGAGAAACTTTGCAACCGCGAGCGAGCTATATCGCTGACCGCCGTGTATTGTAATAGACGTGCTGACGATAAGTGAGGATGTGATCGAGGATGTAACAGATAAAAATGATATCCAACAAAACAAACATCACTTAAGTATTAACACATATATTAATATTAATATTTATTTACAACAAAACTCGTACAATTCATAATTACTGTTAAAGGACAACGGTTAACATAATGTGACGCTGACACCTGTACTTAACAGGTTTAGGGGGATCAGCTACCTTCCATATGACAAAAGATAAAGTACCGACTATAAACAGATGCTGGCAGGTGAATGATTTTTGGAATACAATTTGAAATATAAAATTCAATTAGATTAACAAATCAAAGTAACTCCTAGAGGAGTGTGTGTGTGTGTGTGTGTGTGTGTGTGTGTGTGTGTTCGAGTGTGTGTATGCGTGAGGGTGTACCCAACACTTTCATGTTATTATATAGGGTTCAGTAGTTTTTCGGTGTGTTCATAGTTTAAAGTAAGCAGCCATCAATGGACTTTTTGCTTTCAAATTTGTATTTATAGCAAAGAAACTTGTATCGAGATCTCAGAGCCGCTTTCCACCGACAGGCGTTATCGTCAACTCATTGATCTGCAACAAATTGTAACAATGTTATACTAAGTTACTTATTATCAAACGCAGCGGCCGGGGCCATACCATTTGGGAACAGAACACCTCGTAAGAAGCCGAGCGCAGCGAGCGTTTGAGAAGAACGAAGTACCTACGTAAGAAATTCTAAGGGGGGCCTTAGTGATTACAAGGGAGACACAAAGGCTTATGGAAAAAACCTGATCAATTTTCCTCTTTACTTTATTGTCCTCGGGACCCTCCGAGTGCGACCCAAACAGGTCCGTGTCCACCAGGCCGGGGGATATGCTCTGATATAAGTCTAGATAGAACAGTCCAGACTCACGTTGACGGAGGGCGGGGTGGAGACGACGTAGCGCACGGCGTCGGCGACGTCCTCGGGGCGCAGCGCCGGCGCTGTTAGAGGGCCCTCCGAGTGCGACCCGACCAGGTCCGTGTCCACCAGTCCGGGGGATATGCTCTGAAATAAGGACAGTTTAGTTGAATATGGATATTATACGTTTTACATCAGCGAATGTTACTTGACCAAGACCAAGATAATGTTACATGACTGTAATGTACTTGATATGGGCAGGGAGATAATTAACACCACCAATGCATTGCTAAGAATGTCTTTATTTTCATCTGCCCTACCCTCCTATTACACATGACCAAGCTACCCACAATGAGGCGGAGCTTTGTGAGCGTGATCCAAGAGATTGGGTATACCGAATGGGAAGCGCTAATTACTCTCGCTTAGTAGGTACATCCTTTGTGATCTTTCTTTGTTAGTCTGCTTTACTTAGGAAAGTTTCAGTTGATTCTCTTGCTCGGTAACGGCACTAAATTTGCGAGGCGAGTTGCGTGGCCATGTACACAGTGAGCTATAAGAAGTATCTACCGGTGGTCTTAGTAGGTTTGCTGCCGCCTATAGGGCTCGTTATCGATCCCCAACATGGCTCGATGTAGACAGTGTCTGAAACGTACCGTGGCCAACATGACTTGGTGTACACGTGCTGCAAGACCTACCGTGGTCTTAATCCTGCTGCCGAAGTCGACGAGCTCGTTGTCGAGCGAGGCGGTCACGCCGGTCACGGCGTACTTTGTTCCCGGGTACACGTTGAACATCGACTCGAACGGTACGTAGTGGCCCGCGATACTAGAATAGACAAGTTATACTTTAAGGTAGGTGTAGGGTTCCGCAGTTGCCTGTCTGTCTTTGTTACATCGACAAGAGCTCGCCAGCTAAAAGGTGCGGCTGCGTCGGCCGAGTTTGTACGAAAGTCGGCCTTTCCAAGTACACATTAAGTAAGAGTCCGCAGTAAGCTCGGCCGAATTTCACCTTCCCATACAAACGTAGTTACGCTCTCATTTTAAAACTACGTGTTGGATTGTGACAAAACTTTGCATATACAATGACATGTGGTATATCTATGTCTGTAATTAGTTTATGTACGTATTGTAAGCGTAACGTTACGCAATCGACCAGCACACGAGAGGAACAGAACAGCACAAATTATAGAATTTCCTGCCGCAGCCATTTGTCAATAAACGGCCATTCATTGCTGTAATTACGTCAATTAGGATTAGGTAGGTATAGGTACCCTCTATATAACGTGGCTAGGCTATCTAGTGGGCAGGTTGAATTCGTCATCGCAAGAAATTGCGAAGAAATTGATTTCAGTTGACACTTGACAGATCGTTATAATGATTTTCTTTCTTAACAATAACAAATGCAATAAGGTAAGATGCTGCCCAAAATATGAAAGTTTGCAAGACTCCTTTTCAGCGTCGTCATCTTCAGCAGGCCCCGTATCATGGTCGGCCTTATCACGCGATAAGTGACGAGATAGAGCGTCAGTCTCGTTCTATGTATAATCGAACGGTGTCAGCCAGTGACGGACGCTCTATCTTGTCACTTGTCGCGTGATAAGGCCGACCGTGATACGGGGCCAGGTCTCCTTCACAGTTCAACCACGTCTACACCTACATGGGCTGTTATTCGCTACACGCTAATGCGGCTCACCTCGCCGGTCACCCGTCACGAAACTAGACCTCTACCTACGCTTAGTTACTGACGCATTGCGGTGTCAAGATATAATTGTGGGTGAACGTTGAGGTGAACTTAAAACAAGTTACAAAATAGGGGGGGGGGGGGGCAGCTCCATGTTCCAGACATAGAGCGTAGGCTAAAGGCCGTACCTACATTCACCGTATTAAACTTTGAGGGCGTAAGACGCAGGCTTTCAGGCAAGTATGGGAACATGGGAACGTCTGACCCCCACCAAATATAATTTCGTCGGTTAAAAAGCAACGAAAATCTTCAATATAAGTTCCGAAAAACTCATTCGTACGAGCCGGGATTGAAACCCACGACCGCCGCTTATTTTAGTGTCTGTCTACAGCACGTATTTCTCGTGTTGTCATTGTCACTAACCTATTGATGTTGACTACATGTCCGTCAACTCCGCGATGCCGCATGGAGGCCACCGCGTGGCGAGTGCAGAGGATCACACCCTTTACATTGACGTCGATCGTCTTCATCAGATCATCCTCCTTTGTTTGCTGAGGACCCACGTCTGAAACAGTAAAACAAATATTGCTTACCTATATCACCAATAACCGAGTTGAGACTATTGGGTACCTACTGGGTGCGTGAGCAACAAACCGAGCGGGAGCCGCCCGTTTTCCATATGACCGTGAATTCGATATGACTTGAATTTGTAACAAAAAGTAAAGGGGTCTATTAAGTCCAAATAATGTAAACGGACTGGCAACAGCGGCAACTACGGATCCCTAAAGCTAAGCACACTGTGTGTGGCCCGACATGAAAGATTTAAGGAACTGGCAATGTACTTATTTGAAATGGTTTGTAGTTAGACCTATTTAGTATTTATATTTACCTACTGCGAAGTATCAAATCTCAAAGCCAGAACAGATCTAACTAACCTGTCGCATAGAAGTATTATATGTATAGCCGTTGTCATTGTCGCTCACCGGTCATGGTTCCTGGAAAGAACACGCCCGCGTTGTTGACCAGCACGTCGGTGCCGCCGAGCGAGCTGTCCACCCACTGGAACACCGCGGCGACCTCGCTCGGCTGCGACACGTCGCATTGTTTGGCCACGATGCTCCCTTTACCCGTGACGCGGGATTGCAGTTTCTGATAGCAATATAATCTTTACTTAATAACAGTATCATTCATATCTTGGATGTAATGCGCCATCTGTACAGTATTGTAGGATGCCCATACCCACATTACTAGATTTATAGAGCTCGCCCGAACGGTTACTGCCGGCTTTGGCCCTTCATTGTTTCGTTAAACTCTAGAGTTAGACCCGTAGCCAGCTCGCTTCAGCACCTGTATTTACTCATTTGACCGTCACTGTCACCTTCTCTTATAGAGATCCCATCCCTGGTTGACACACACCGCCCCTGTTACCACAGTATTAGGCTTGCCGACTGTCACTCTGGCAATAGGCCAACGGCGCCTACGTAGCAAGCCCCACGACCCGCATACCGGCGTCACCACTGCCGACTTGCTGGCCCCACGCTATCACTCAGATACTCACCTCGACCAACGGCGCCCTCCTAGCGAGCCCCACGATCCGCATGCCCGCGTCCGCGAGGTTGACACACACTGCCGCCTCTATTGCTGGCCTCCGTCACTACTGCCGTCTTGCTGACCCAACGTTGTCACTCTGTGACTCACCTCGACCAACGGCGCCCTCCTAGCGAGCCCCACGATCCGCATGCCCGCGTCCGCGAGGTTGACACACACTGCCGCCTCTATTGCTGGCCTCCGTCACTACTGCCATCTTGCTGACCCAACGTTGTCACTCTGTGACTCACCTCGACCAACGGCGCCCTCCTAGCGAGCCCCACGACCCGCATGCACGCGTCCTCGAGGTTGACACACACTGCCGCCCCTATTGCTGGCCCCCGTCACTACTGCCGTCTTACTGACCCAACGTTGTCACTCTGTGACTCACCTCGACCAACGGCGCCCTCCTAGCGAGCCCCACGATCCGCATGCCCGCGTCCGCGAGGTTGACACACACTGCCGCCCCTATTGCTGGCCCCCGTCACTACTGCCGTCTTGCTGACCCAACGTTGTCACTCTGTGACTCACCTCGACCAACGGCGCCCTCCTAGCGAGCCCCACGACCCGCATGCCCGCGTCCGCCAGGTTGACGCACACCGCCGCCCCTATGCCCGCGCTGGCCCCCGTCACCACTGCCGTCTTGCCAACCCAACGCTCCATTATCCTGAGAATACAACACAAATCATGACCATGACCAATTCAAATTCGCAAAAACGCTTCGAAATAAAGAGATGAAATCCCGCAAAATACAAACACTACCATCTATGAAATAGGTACCCATTTCATCCATTATCATCGTCTTTAATGATTTGATTGCTTAATATAACATTTTACATTTTCATTTGACAGGAAGTGGTCACCCACTGGATGCGCTCTAATTTTCTCTATCTTTTTATACGCGGCCGAAACGTGGACTTTAAAGGCCAGGACTAAAGAAAGAATTGATGCGTTCGAGATGTGGTGCTGACGGAAAATGCTTGGCATCTAGTGGACAGCCCGCCGTACAAACAAATCAACCTGAACCAGCTGAATATTCGAACTCGTCTCTCCACCATATGTACTTAACGCGTACCTACTTCGAATTTTCGGACACGTGGCTAGACAGGATAACAGTCTAGAGAAATTGATACTGGTCGGTCATGTGGAAGCGAAGAGAGGTAGAGGAAGAGCGCGTATCCGGTGGATAGACTTCGTAAAAGCATCAGCAGGAACCAGCGCCCAGGCTTGCCTGCGGATAGCGCAAAATATAGAAGTGCTTGGAGAAAGGTGGTGCAAGACGTTCGTCGTAGTCATGACCCTCAGCAATGAGGAAACGACCAAAAAGAAGGTCACCCACTACCGAGCATGCCGTCTCGGCAGATACAGTCATCTTCAATTATTATGTGACATGCTCATCTTGACAGCTCTACAAATGGGGTGTGGTTCCAAGTGTTCCATTCCCACAATTAGGTTTAAACTAGGTTTTGCCCGTGACTTCGTCCGCGCAGAACTCGATTACATCGTAACTCCATTCAAACTTTCTCCTCCCTTTTCACCCCCTTAGAAGATGAATTTTGGGATAAAAAAATTAAATTGGCCCTATGGTTGTTCTGCCGGCCGTGGACACTTCCAGGTCCGCCCTCCAACTCGGGAGAGGGGCATTTTCTAAAGCCCTGTGTTAATAAATACATCAGTTTGGCGTTACTCGAATATGTAAGTAGATAGTTAGGAACTAGATCCTAAGTCGACATAAATACTTAAATGAATGAAATCTACATTGAATGTTATTTTAACATTCATATTTTGAGTTTTATTATACCTTACTAATTAATGAGAGAGAGAGAGGGGAGAGCCCACAGGTTTCGCTTGCAAGACACCTAGGAATTGTAAGTGTCCGGTCCGTGGGGACGGTCTCTAAAAGCATGCTATAGGCCTTTAATTTCTACAAAAAGCTCAGCCTTCGGCTTCGCTTTCCTCCCCTTTTACCTTCGGGAATTCGGACCTCAGGTTTTGCTTGCAAGAAACCCGAAGATAATGAGTTACCGTAGCTTTCATTCCAACGTAAAGCTCGGCCTTTGGCCTCGCTGCCACCTGGGGATAGTAAGTGGCCTTCAGCCCCCGAACGCTTTCTAAAGGCTTGATTTGGACCTTTCATTGTTACGAAAAACCAGTCGCCAGACGAAGGGAGGTCGGATCCAGAAGGGTACCGGTATTTGATGAAGGATGGGCATGCAGCCAGCCTCTTTGGCTCCGACCGCCAAAAGCCTTGCGCGATCTGGACCTGAACTGCGGCTCAGGATCGAATTGAACGTTAAATCGCAATAAATACCGTCCCAGCTCCTTTGAGATTTTAGGTTGTCTGGAAAATCTTTACCCGGGCAAGCAATTTTAAAAGCATTCTTGGCATCCTCCAAGCCCGCAGTCTGACAGTTTGTGGGCAAAGCTCTTAGGATATTACCTACGAGACGTGACGTGCTATGGGTGGACGACAAAAAGGCTGGGGAAGCAACACTCGAGATTTTGCGGATTCCCAAGTCACCAAACTGAATAGGGAGGGATTTTAACCAAGATGGTTCATTGAGCTAAATATTTAAAATCATTTCTAAACTAATTTTGACTAAATCGTCTATTGGTGAAAGCAAATTTTGATGTTTCCAAAAGGCGCAGCAGCGGATCACATAGGTACGAGGGGCGTTCAAAATATTCTCGGTATTGATACGTTACAACCTCTGTTATATATATATTTGTTACTGGCCGCTAAGATTCATCCATTGACATTTAAAAAAAAGTAAAATTGGAACCGAGATGTTCTTTTGTTTTTCTGCAATTGCCGAACAAACATGAACACTATGAGCGAATTAACAATGTTAACGAAATTAGAGCACCGATCCATCATAAAATTCTTGACAAAACAGGGTAAAAATTAAAAAACCATAAAAGAGGAAATGGATTGTGTTTACCGTGAGTCTGCTCCTTCTTTATCTACTATTCAAAAATGGTCAAGCGAATTTAAGCGTGGAAGGGAGAGTATTGAAGATGACCCTAGACCTGGCCGGCCTGTAGTGGCTATCTCACAAGAAAATATTGATAGTGGAAAAACTTATATTGGAAGACGGTCGAGTGAAGGTAAAATCTATAGCTCAAGTAACCAATCTCTCTATTGGTACCGTACATGACATTATACATGACCATCTTAATATGTCAAAAGTAAGTGCAAGATGGGTTCCGTGAATGCTGACGCGGCTTCAAAAGGATATGCGTGTGGCTTGCTGTTCAGATTTTATCGACCTGTGTGGTGAAAATCCCGATGAGGTGCTGCAAAAAATAGTTACTGGAGATGAAACCTGGGTTCATCATTATGACCCAGAGAGCAAACAGGAGTCCATGCAGTGGCACATTAAGGTTTCAGCTCATCCCAAGAAGTTCAAGGTCATCCCTTCAGCTGGCAAGGTCATGGCCTCAATATTTTGGGATTGTGAAGGAGTTTTGCTTATCGATTATTAAGAAAAAGGTGTAAATATCACAGGGCAGTACTACGCTAACGTTATACGTCAATTAAGAAATGCGATCAAAGAAAAGAGGCGAGGAAAGTTAACCAAAGGTGTTCTGCTTCTGCATGACAACGCCCCTGTCCATACTGCTCATATTGCCAAGGCAGCTATTGTTGAATGTGGGTTTGAAACTGTTACTCATCCACCCTATAGTCCGGACTTAGCCCCAAGCGACTTCTCTTTGTTCCCCAATCTTAAAAAGGATCTGCGTGGTAATAAATTTTCTGACGATGAAGTGTTGAAGACGGCCGTGGAGGAGCATTTTAACACCAAAGATAAAAAATATTTTTATGCGGGATTAAAAAAAAAAATTGATCGATCTTATAAGTGTATGAACATAGGGGGGGAGTATATTGAAAAATAAAAATATCAAACTTTTCGTACTTGTTTGTTTTCATCCACATACCGAGAATATTTTGAATGCCCCTCGTACGTGAATTAAGGGACAAAAAGGCAAAACTTTAAAATTACAAGAACATAATTAGGACTAAGTATATCATAATTATACAAATACTTACTGCGATATACTTATCACAATTTACGCGCATTAATCAGTAATCACGTACCGTAAACAAAAGACAATCGATGCGCACGCAGTCTCGAGTGCTTTGAGCGTACTGAATGGAAACCTGTCGAAAGTAGCCAGTCCAGCAAACCTTGACGCTGGTATTCACGACGCTGCCCGCCACTCGCCGGAGCGAGCCACTCTAAAGGGTCATTGGCCGCAGTACAGGACGCAGTTATGCGGTCGAATGAGATGAAAGTATGTCTTTCTCCCTTTAACGTATATATGCGTCCTGTTAATTCTGATGTCATGGGTCATTAAGTCATTTTGTAGTCAACTAGAAAGACTTGAAGAATGATTCACAATTCACCATTCCGTGTGAATCATTCTTTAAATCTTTCTAGGCCCACGATCAGGTCGGCGTAGCGCGTTGTGGGGCAATCCTCGATTATATGGGGGATTGTATGCTCTGTTGACAGCTAGAGATAAATATAGGTCTCTCACTCTAAACACTCAGTCTTCTCAGTCGTCCAAGTCTACTATAAGATGGCAGTACTTCCGCAGACGGGCTGCTCCATTTGGAGCAGGCGTAGCGTTATGTCATCTCTCTCATATTTATGAGAGAGATGACATAACGCTACGCCTGCGGCACTACCACGAAAATCAACAATCGAAGTTCGCTCTCTGACGCTCGCATAAGCAAGAGTGATAGAGATAGGAGATACTCGAACGTAGGAAGTTGGAGTTTTGAGATATATTGTAATCTAGAGGTCATCTCATCTGGAAATCTTGCGCCGGAGTGGATGGCATTGTGAATAAGATCCCTGGTGTCTTAAGCACGAACCGGTGAAAGTAACACTTCTGTCTCAAGCCATAAAGGACACAATCCCGTGGCAGTTTCATGGTTGTTAGATGCGGTCGGTGTCTCTATAGGACGTACGATGAATAAAGTCTCGCTGTTTATGGCGAAAGGTTCCGTGTTTTAAGATAACCTGCGTAAAGGGGCACCCTCGACTGGATTGGTTGATGAAACCACTTCAAACAACTTCAACTTCGCCATTCGAGGCCAAGCTACGTGTGCTACGCCGTAGCGCGATGCAATATTTAACCGCTTTGTAGCGGAAATCGCTCGTAGAGGCGCGATTCATTCGTACTCGTATGTGAGATGCGAGTCATTTCATTGCATTGGCCCAATAGCGTGGTAAGTGGTGACAAGTATTTTCTTTGAATTTTCATTAACGATGTAGCATCAATTAACTAAATTTTTCTAGTGTTATTAATATTGTCGATTTAGTAAAGGATCACAAGATTTGGGCAAGAACCCGTGTTCACAGGTATAGGCCAATTCTCCAAAGCCACCTTTGTTTTTATCTCTATTATTATTTGTTTTAATTTTGTATTCCCACCTTATTTTGAGTCTACCCTTGGTACTTCTTTTTCATATAGGTAATTTCGTGCATTACGAAATACCTAGTAATTACGTTTAACTCATCATTATATCAAAACCGGCCAAGAGCGTGTCGGGCCACGCTCAGTGTAGGGTTCCCTAGTTTTTCGTGCGTAATTATGTTGTAATTTTTTTCAAAAACGATTTAACCTACTAAGTTCAAAATAATTTTCCTAGAAAGTTTTTATAAAGTTCTACTTTTAAGATTTTTTCATATTTTTAAAACTTATGGTTCAAAAGTTAGAGGGGGGGACACATTTTTTTTAACTTGTGGAGCGATTATCTCAGAAAATATTAACATTATCAAAAAATGATTTTAGCAAACCCCTATTCATTTTTAAACACCTATCCAACAATATATCACACGTTAGGGTTGAAATGAAAAAAAAGCACTCCCCACGTTGCGTATAAGGGAGAGTACCATAATTTAAAAAAAATACACTTTATTTAACTACTTTGTCGGCGTGATTGATATACATATTAGTACCAAATTTCAGCTTTCTAGTGCTAACGGTTACTGAGATTATCCGCGGACGGACGGACAGACAAACCGAAACTATAAGGGTTCCTAGTCGAATACGGAACCCTAAAAAGGTTAATTTCGGTTGCAGAGGTATTATTATCTAATCAACCGTGTATTCTTTTTGCAAATCCAATCGAAATAAAACCAAACATTAGATTTCAACTAGATAATAACAGACGCAACGTTCCGATTCCATCATATCGAATAAAAAATGCAATCGAAAATTGCTACTTAATCAAACCAATGATTTGATGTTTTAAAATTTACTAACTATGTAATTTTCCATTAAAACGCGGCGTGAGTCGATTTGCAAACTTGCCATAAAATTACTCCTCTATTCATAATAACTATCAGAAATCGAAGGTCACACAACGCTGGTCTATCAAATCTGACAAACGACACATCAAATATATTTTAAGCTCCAATTTCAGACAGTTGCTAGGGCGTTAGGGTTCAAGAACGAATGGTACTTTATAATTGACCTGTGGTGCTGTTATACCTATTTCGTGAACGCGCCTTGGTTAAATAGACTGCAACTCTACCTAGTTAGGTCTTTCAAAGACTGTGATTGCCCGGGGCTGTCAGCAATGGCATTCTCTCAATTGTTTTTAGTTATACTCTTTTGTTTCACTAATGCACAATCTTATAACGTGAATTTGACTGAACGAGTTGAATTCTTAAAAGATTTCCTGCAACGCGAGGGGAGGCCGTCAACTATCATCTCGCACCTACCACTGAGTAAAAGTAAAGTAGAGCCTTTATTACTTAGTCGTTTAATCTCATGTATACATATTCACCTGTCTACTGATAAAATGGAACCTGATTTTATAGTATGCTGAGGAATTAACACGTTGACCAATTTTGGAATCTATCTATTATTTTCAATGCTGGGAATTGAACCTTCCCGTGTGACGAATTTTTCTCCAAACTGCGCCAGTGTAGGTACTGGCGCAGTTTGGAGAAAAACAACCTACAGTTGACTACGAAAAGATGTGCTATTTTTTTGCCCTAATGCATCTATAAAAGGGGGAAGATTTATTTTTAACCGACTTCAAAAAAAGGATCAGGTTCTCAATTCAGTTACCTCAGAACTCCGTCATTGATGAGCCGATTCATATTTTTTTTTTCTAAGTAGGTATATGCTTCCAGGTGGGTCCCATTAAAAAAAAACACAATTAGATGATGGGATCCACGAGGAATTGAGGAACTCTTCAATTATATTAGGCACGCGTGTAGTGATTTTGGTATTTTCTATTATAACTCGTGTATTTACACCCAGAAATCATAAATTTGGTGGAGTGGAATTGATGATGAAGACCAGAGTATGGAGTTCCTCAATTATGTACTTAAAAGTACAAATGTAGGTACGTCACAGATTCTGATAAGATTCCGTTGAAATAGCAACTAATGAAGTGCCAAAGGTGATCCTTGTGGAATCGACGGAAGTCCACAAATATTACCGGGTCACATACAGCGATTGGGTTTTTTCTCTAATAATCAATGCATTTGCTCTCGGAAATCAGTTCATGTGCTAAATTGGAAAAGAAATGTGGAAATGTTCTCGTGGCTTGGCGGAGTCAGGTACTAAATTGAAGTCGGTTAAAACTTTGTTTTTAAAATAAATTATTTGTAGCCGACTAGGTATATATAAAAGATATAACACACAGACTAACCCGAGTAATAAACGTCAGGTGAATGAAAGTATTTTTGTGCGTATTGTCGCACGAGCTATAGGCCAGGGCGATAGATTCAATAACATGCAATCTTTATCGTAATTGGTTTCTTCTACAAACGTTATAGTAAAATAAATGTTTCGTTAGGAACTTTGTTTAAATTATTAACTTGTCCTTCAGGTGAACACGTGAATACATGCATAGCATTTTCCGCTGATCATAGACAATTTAAAATAGCTTCTGAAAACTCGCGCGCTGAAGACACGGATGACGTCGTTCATTTGGTCGACTTGGAATATCAATCAGGATGGGAGTTATTGTATGAGGTACCACATGTTTATACCTAATCCCATTATATTAGCACCTGGGAGTTCGAGCTTTGTTGGGCGACGTGAATTGGAAACCCGGACAAATCGATTTAATTCTCGGAAATGTGACCTAGCTAAGTAAATTTTTCGCCCTTTTAACTACCGTATTGTAAATATATAATCGAAATGGTTAGAGCTGGAGGCCTATGTCCAGCAGAGGACGTCTTTCGGCTGATATGATGATGATGATTTTTTTATCTATGGCCGCTAGATGGGCGCCGAAGAGGTGCTTGCCTAGGGCGCTTGCGACGTTAAATCCGCCTCTGGGCTGTTATTCGCTACGCGCTAATGCAGCTCACCCCGCCGGTCACCCGTCACGAAACTAGACCTCTACCTACGCTTAGTTACTACGCATCGCGGTGTCAAGATATTTGTGGGTGAGCGTTGAGGTGAGCTTAAAACAAGTTACAGAATAGGGGGGCTGAGTTGGACGACATCACTTCTTTAGTTGGGCAGCTCCTGAGAAACATTACTTTTTCCTGTGCTGTACCTCCCCTAAAGTAATAGGCAGTAGATAGGTAACTAATTAGAGTAATCAGTCAACAATTAATCTCAATTTAAAGGCCGTTAAGGATGAATCAATCAAGAGTCCAAGCCGATGGTTGCTGTTTGTCAATGACAACCGCGAGAATTATTTGAATTCAGTGGCAAATGAAGATTACAAACGAGTCATCGAAGACCGCTTCAATGACCTGTACATCGATATAAGCGCGGAAGTTTATGTTGCCTTTCAGCGGAGAAACTATGTTCAATTATATGCAGGTAAGTGCCATATAGCTTTAATGGAAACGTTTCTTTATAAATACAGGTACATTATTACGCAAAGGCAGAAAAGGGCTACTCCCAGAAAATGAGTGGAAATTGCTAACAACTATGAAATAGGTAATGCACCGCAGGCCAGTGAAGCGCCGATGTCAGGCGACGATGCAAAATGAAAAATATTTGTAAATCCATAGTCGACGCGGTGTCCAAAAAAGCTTAATTTATATATGAGTATATTCTTTGTGAATATTAAAGGATTTTTAACCCTACGGATAGCGTGTGTTCGTTTCCGTTTCCACTTGCTAGACCCTTTTTCGCATGCCCGCATGTGCTAGAAACGTACCTAATAATTTAAGTGGGTCTGCATTGAGAACTGCGTAGGAATCTGCTCAGTAGATACGATCTGGATTATCATGATTTTAACATTTATTGATAATTTAACGTGCGCAATGTCTTTAATTAGCACTACCTGACGTATCCTTTGCTAGTCGGTAACATTATAATCCATTCCGTAGTAATGTAAGCATTGCAAGATAAGGGCCTTACGGAACTTTACTAGGTAGGTTTAGTGTACCTACCTACTTATGACCAACAACGTTAGGTAACGTATGCTATTAATGGTGCTAATGGCTCAATTACCACTAATGTTTTTCTTATTTGTGTTACGTCTCTACATAAATACAGTAATAGACCATAAACGGCTGCTACCTAGTTATATGACTAAGTTACTACTTAGAATCTTTTGTACTTTTCTAAAAAACGATGTAGTACCTTGGTACCTACTTACTGCACTGCTGTCACATAATATACGCCACCTCTCCAAGCTAAACGATGGCAGGAGCTCAAAGTGTAGACTACTTTTTTATTGAGCGTTTTATTATACTGCAGTACTTCACGGTATTCAGGGACTGCTTCCAGCGGCGGCAGATTTCGATCAGGGGCCCTTTTTTGCAAAGAGCGCCACCTAAAGTAATAAACAAGATTTATTTACAGTATATAAAATAAAAGCCCATCTTCCCTTGCTATGGGAAGAGCTCGGCGTGTGGACAGCAGCAGGGTTTGACCGTGGACGACCAGCGCCGGCGGCGGTGCGCCGACATGACCTGCTAGGGGTGGACGTGGTTGTGGCGGCTGTTATACTGCACAACCGGACTCTGGCAGATATGCCCGACTATCTGTAAGAGAATAAAAATAAAAATAAATAAAATAACGAGAGGAGCTCGGCGAGTGGACAGGAGCTGGGTTTGATCGTGGTCAGCCGTGTGGCCGTGGTTGCGAAACCCTAGCTATGATAGAGGTACCCCACTATTTTTAAGACACACAATGTCACCTACAAAGTAATAGCTCATTTTACACTTGCTATGGGCCAGAGGTCGACGTGGTTGTTTTGTTGGTGTAAGTGGATCCTCGCAGTCATTTTCAACTATCCGTAAGACAATCAAGGGCATGAAATATTCTTACGGGTAGATTTGTAACTTCAGTGTCCAGCCAGAAAACCTTCGGCATAAAAATAAAACAGAACGATATTCCGCGGGCAGGAATTCGCGGCAGAATATGTACCTACCTATGTATTCGCGGAAGTTTGGGAGAGGATGGGTGTACATGGGTACACCCATCCTCTCCCAAACTTCCGCGAAACTCGTAGGTACACCTAGAACGTAGTGGTTATATTCTCTCCATAGAGAAACGAGAGAAAGAGAGAGGTAAAGCAGGAGTTGTTTAAGAACAACGTTTTGAAGCAACTTTTTAAGAAGCGCGCTAAGGTGGATGTCACACTGCGCCGCATCTCGGGACGGAGATGCGGAGCTCTTTGTATGCAAGTACCTCAGTTTGTTTAAGTACTTATAAATTCCGTGTGGTTACGACACACTGCACCGCACCTCCGCAATTCTATAGATTCTGAGCGTTTCTCAAAAAGAATGCCACTACATTTTTTCGGAGATTTTCAGCAACTTTTATGTTAATTCTAATCAAAATCACGATGTCTTTCCATCCTAATAAGAGAAAAAAAGTGTCCCAATATGTTCATATATTTTTGAACTTTCCTATTGTGTTACCACCATACAAAGTAATATAAGGTAACACAATATAGGAAAAATACCTTTGGGACAGTTTTTTGTCCTACCAGGGTCGAAAGAGCTGATTCTGAGTGGAAATAGTTAACATAAAATTCGTAGAAGTACAATAGTGTAGACTTGAAAATTATTATTACTCCAAGAGAAAACGCAAACAGTGTGTGACGTCACATTACACGAGGCTGCCGGGGGGCCGCGTCGACTGCGGCGCCGCACACGATGGGCGCGGCACGTTGTTGCCGTCTATTAGTGACGTCACGTTCTTCCAGCGTCATCGTTTCATATGAAGTTGCGTTTTGCGAAAAAGGGACTTGGGCTTAAAACTTTGGACACTTATAACTTCGTGATTATTTAACCTTCTGCATTGATTTTTCTCCATTAGGCTACATTTTTAATCCTTTTTCGAGAAAATATGTCATTATTCATTATTTTACTTAGTGTCTACACCCCTATTAATAATAGTGGTTTTTTTTTGAGAAATGCTCTTCTCATGCTAATAGATTCCCGATTCTACAGATTCTCATGTTTACAGATTCCCAATTCTACAGAGTCTCATGTTTACAGATTCCCTATTCTACAGATTCTCAAGTTTACAGATTCCCAATTCTGAGGCAGGTCCGTGTAGGTACGACGACGAGCGAAGGAACCCTTATAGTTTCGCCATGTCCGTCCGTCTTTCCGTAGGAATTTATGTGTAGGTACTAAAGTTGAAATTATTATCTGAAATGCACGCTAACCAGTAGAATTCGGAATCTGTAGAATTCGGAACCTGTAGAATTGGAAATCTGTAGAATTGGAAATCTGCAGAATTGAGAATCTGTAGGATTGGGATTTTGTAGAAGTGGGAATCTGTAGAATTGGGAAGCTGTGGAATTGGGAATCTATAGAGAAGGGAATCTGTAATGGAAGTCTGTAGAATTGGGAACAATTCGTAAAAATGATATAATAAAAATGTATTTAAGCGAAACTTTATGCTCATTTTATTTCTTCAGGCACCGCGAAGTAGACACCCTATCGAAAATACCATACTACATGACCACCCATCTCGTAGAGTGGGTAAACGGAACTAAGGTACTGAACCGGACATCCTCTTGGGGTTACCGTCAACCGGACGGTCGGTATGACGGCGTCGTGCGAGAGATGCAGGACGGACGGGCTGATATAGCAGGTTAACTCATGTTTTATTACCAAGACAAATTTCATAGTGCCAGACAAAGGCAAACTAATTTTAACGGCTTATTAATTAAAATAGGTTTGATAGACGTTCATAAATCCCTATTTATGAACGTCTATCAAACCTATTTTAATACCTACAGTACAAGTTAGGGCAGTACTATGTAGTCTTCAGATATTATATGCTTACTTAAACGTATCCATTTAAATTCTCAGGTTCCTGTATGATAGCAACAAAACAACGTTTGGAGTATTTAAATTTTATCATACCTCCATCTCAGATTGAAGCTTTGTTTGTCTTCAAGAAGCCGTCTCTAGCATCCGTGACTAACATCTACGTTCTACCCTTTAGCATTGGAGTTTGGCTTTCAACTGTAGTTCTGATTATTATATCAACCTCAACATTATTTCTGTCTTATTTTCGAGAGGACGATATTGTAAGTTATTCTCCAATCTAACTTTAAAATATAATTAATGGAATTTGATTGCTGAATCTGATTGCTCCTATACATTTGCAGAGAGGGCACCGCTACAATATGTCAAGGCTTCAAAAAGTCTCAGATGGATTTTTTGATACGTTGTGCTTAGTATTTCAACAAGGAACTGCAACTGACCCCATTTCTATAGCTAGTAAGTTTCCTTTTTTATCAATTTTAACTTAAATTTAATATATTATTTGCTAAACGTGAATTTAAGCAAAATTTGGTATCAAATTCATTGCTGCCAACATAAGCGCACTCGATCCTAGTCGGGCAAAAACGTCAGAATCCATTGTAAAAAAAAACTTGTTTCCTCTCCCCACTTCGTCGGCCATTACATTCCGCGTTCCTTCTTTCTTTCGGTTGTCACTTTCGTAAGAGGTGGTGAATTCCTCGACATTCGACAATGTCGTAAGTATTTTAAATTTTACATATTTTATTTGTTCATAAGTTGTTTTTAAGTGATATTCAATGTTAGTTTTACTGTTATATCAGTCGTAGTTGTAAATACTATCATATATTTGAAACACGTTGGCAACATAACCTCTCTAAACCTAACCTGTTCGATGGGCATATTCATTAATTTATGTCCCGGATAGTAACAAAACCGATAGTCAATGTCAATCCCATACGTTTAGCAACAAAACCGACAGGTTAGACGTGACTTAAACATCGCTTTAGCTAACCTTAACCTGCCATTTTTTTTCTAATGTTAACCGAGATTTTATTAATTACAGGTCGAAAGTATCTCGTGATACGCTCTATGAGTGCGTCAATGCCGTGCTTCAGACATCAAAGGACAAGAAGCGCCGCTTTTTGGAGACAGTTGAAATCCAAATCGGGCTGAAGAACTATGATCCCCAGAAGGACAAGCGTTTCTCTGGCACTGTCAAGTACGTTGACCTGTACCAAACATTTTAGTGGTCGCCATGCGGCTACCAGAGTGGTTGAATACAGGGAGTTGGACCTAGTCTGACGGGACTTTACCCAGAGTCTTTAAATAACGGGTAGGCAAGCTTCGGCTTTCCGATCTAACTTAAGGTTTTGTACAGGAGTGGTAAGCCTTTGATACTTCCTTTCTTTTACTAGTGATTATTCAACTTTAGAAAACCAACTTCCAGTCTCATTGATACTATTATAAAGATTATACATATCATTTGGTCCTTTCCGCAAGCTCTTCAATACTAGACACAGTCTTTGACTTGATTAAAGCGACCGTGATATCTAAATGATGTTTTACAAATGCATGTATTATCTAATGATGATACCCTGATGACAAACTTCCACTGATTCCCCACTGAAATAAATCATTACAGATGTAGTTTAACCTTTGCTAAAAGCCATGATTTTTCAGGCTGAAGTACATCCCGCGGCCAAAGATGCAGGTGTGCATTCTGGGAGACCAGCAGCACTGTGACGAGGCCAAGAATTTGGATGTGCCATGCATGGATGCCGAGGCTCTGAAGAAGCTTAACAAGAACAAGAAACTTGTCAAGAAACTGGCTAAGAAGTAAGTCTATACCTGTTTAACTTATCATGTTCGCGGACAGGTAATTCTATAGAAAGTTAATATTTGGGACAAGTATCAGATATCTCACACATGTTTTGCCGAGTGTGCCTTATTCTATCTGAAGTTTTAAACCTAAAGTCAAATTAATTATAATTCCTCCGGTATTACTTTTTTAAATATTATGGAACATGCATCTACAAACATGCAACTGGTTTTTTTTTACAATCAGAATACTGTTCCGCAACATATTATTCATTTTGATTAAATCGCAAACTGTCGGATTGTATACCTGCGCTAATACTTGCCACATTATACCTGTAAGTTAAATATGTATATTTATCAAATTGTTTGTTACCAGATATGATGCTTTCCTCGCATCCGAGTCCCTGATCAAACAGATCCCGCGTCTCCTGGGACCCGGGCTAAACAAGGCCGGCAAGTTCCCTGGTCTGCTCTCCCACCAGGAGTCCATGACGATGAAGATCGATGAGGTCAAGGCCACCATCAAGTTCCAGATGAAGAAGGTAGGTCTTTACCCTTTCACTGTCAAATCTAGTCATTCCAGTATGTAATAAGAAATTATTCCATTTTAAATTTTATCTTATATTCAGAATCACACTTAGCTCTTTCAACCCTGATAGTAAAAAAAGAGCCCAATTTTTGTCAATATGATTACATTTGTAATACAACTTTTGTCATATATAGAATTCAAGTCTGTGATTCTGAGAAGAAATAAGGGCTGCTTCAGACCGGAATGGCAGCGGCCGGCAGCCGCGCGGCGAGCACTTTCCGTGTCAAATAATTTTAAACTTTATCTACATACTAAAAAGTTACGCTGCCATTCCGGTCTGAAGCGGCCCTAACATAAAATTTAATGTATAGTGTCCATTGTGCAATCTTTCTTTTTAATTAATTGTTATACCAGCAAACAAATATATAACATAAAGCACCAATAAATTCGAAATGATGTTTAAAATTTGCATGTATTATCTTCTGATACATTGATGACAAAGTTCCACTGATCACTCTAGCTTCTCGTCTCACTCCAACAATACAACACAGCATATTAACAAGTCATATTATTCCAGGTACTGTGTCTATCTGTGGCTGTCGGCCATGTGGACATGACCCCGGATGAGCTGGCACAGAATGTGCATCTCTCCATCAACTTCCTGGTGTCTCTGCTGAAGAAGCACTGGCAGAATGTGCGCTCCCTGCATATGAAATCCACGATGGGCCCGCCCCAGAGATTGTACTAAGCTATAATAAACTATTGGACATCTAATTTTGCTGATATTTTATTTTGAAACCCAATTTTAATGCCATAATCCTTTTCCAGACCGGCAGTTGAAAACTGGCAATCAAGTGTCTTAGTTATTAATATCAAGATATATGTTTAACAGGTTGTATGTGATCGATATAACGCCACGGGTACAGTACGATTACTGTTAGTTAACCACTGACAGATGGATTGCCTTCATTTAATTTTCAACTTTAATTTCATACTGATAAAGCATTTTTCAGAATACTGTTACCCACATCTACCGATTTAGTAATAACTATTTTATTTGTATAAGTTTAAAGTTGAAAATTAAATGAAGGCAATCCGTCTGTCAGTGGTTAACAGTAAACTACGAGATATAGCCTGCTGTACAAACGGCAGCAGCAAATGGCTTAATTCTAAAACAACAATCCATTTTTGTTGTTTAAGTGATGACCTGTTGAATGTTGTTCTTCTATCAATGCAAATTGCAAAGAGATTTGTCAATAGCCGGGACACGCTGGACGCATACCTCGCCTCGTCCGAGCGTGCGCGCTCAACGTAGACTTGCCTTTGCGAGCCACACCGTTCGGCAGTTTTCATCTCCAAATAATCTAGTTTATTTCTTATTATACCTAAATATCCAATAACGTTATATTATTCACCTAGGGCGGTAAAACCTAAGAACGTCTCGAACCGCAGGTATTTTTGGCACTCGAGCCGAAGACGAACGATAAATATGCGATCTAAGACTTCTTTATTACCGTCCGTCGTGAATTAAAATTTTACGTCCCTCTGGCCTTGTAGGATGTCGCCTACGCGTAGCGGGCGGTAATATAATAACCATTTTATGTCCAGGCCCGACGTGAAATACAAGCGGTACTTTGTCTATTCTGTACAGGCCGGCAGATCCTACTGCTGGGACTGATGGCGTTCATGTTCCTCTACACGGCGTACTCCGCCAACGTCGTGGCGTTGCTGCAGTCTCCGACCAACGACATCAACAGCATGGAGACGCTACTCTCGTCGCCCGTTGCGTGCGGCTCTCAGGACGTCGTCTACAACAGACAGATGTTCACTGTAAACATCTAACCCACCCTAGTCTTTTATCTTGTGGGCGCCACTCCCACTTTTATACTGCGATGGAAAGCAGACAATGTAACGCCCAGTCATAATCACGTATATCCTACCCTTTAATGATTTGAGGATTCGCTGTAACTCCTAGAATAGGGAGCTCTGCCAACCCATTTCACCTCTATTCATACTTACAGAGCAAGTAGTGGTGCGGGAATTCATTATAGGTACCTAGCTGCTGCTGTAAGGTTGAGGTAGTATCTACTTCCCCCGATAAGATGCTCCGAATATGAGCCAGATGACATTCGACTGGGCTCTACCTCTCTCAATACTGCGAACTACGCGTGGACAGTGACGAGGCCAACTGAGATAAATACCGCTTACCCCTTGACGACCGCTTTAGCCTAGTTGGTAGTGACTCTGCCTACAAAGCAAGAGGTCCTGGGTTCTAATCCCGGTAAGGGCATTTATTTGTGTGATGGGCACGAATATCTGTTCCTGAGTCATGGTTGTTTTCTATTTTTATTTAAGTATTTATTTATCTATATAAGTATGTTTATCGTCGTCTAGTACCCATAGTACAAGCTTTGCTTAGTTTGGGACTAGGTCGATTTGTGTAAGATTGTCCCCTAATATTTATTTATTTATTTATTTAAATATCCGTGTAAATGGTTGGCAGTGTGATGCGAACGAGTAAAAGCAATTTTACAAAGCTGTAATTTTGCAAGTCTACTGGCAACTAGTCAAAAGCGGGTTTTATTCGTTATTTTACAGCACGAGACGAGACCAATTCATTCGGCTCTGGCTGCTCGTAAAATTAGACCGCAGGGTGAAAAGGCTTACATGAACGTAGAGGAAGGGGTACGCAAAATAAGAGAGGTAAGCTTCATCAATAAACATGAGTGACGTCCATATTAGGTAGGCCGCGCGTTACAAACGCCCGCTCGTCGCCTCGCTGCTCGCTGGCGTCCAAACCTGGAGACTGAGACCAGCCCAATCCCTAGCAGCATTTTCGTTGGCATTTCGTAGGGCCAACTCGGTGATCAACGGCCCAACGTGGGGCCAACTTAAAATGCTACTAGGGATGTAGATATCAGTAGCTGAAAACATTAACTTATTATTTGCGAAGGACTCTAGGTTTAGACTAAGGCTTTCCAGTCAATATAGTTCAAGCAATGACTCGAAGTTTCAGTGTCCGAGAGGCAACCTGATGGCTCTCGGTATTTGAGCTCCCGAAGCGTTGTAGAACCGCCCTCTGCAACCCGAACTGAGCCAACTTGGACTGGAGATCTTTCTTCCGCTAGCACTATCATATATTATTATATTATATTATGTATATGTTTCCACAGTATTGATGGTAACGAAACTAAACCCTAGGTTACAAGAGTACAAGAGATGTGTATATGTTGTATGTCCTAAAATACGGATCATGGGGACATGGAGGCTATTGTAACCTAGGCGGAACGCCCTTTATCTAGTTTTAAGGCTGTGCATTGGAAAATATCGCGTGCTTTGAAACGCCGTTCTGACTAGATTAAGAAACAATAAGGTCTGTATTTCAGATATATGATTGTTTATCTGATTTTATCGATACATGATTGCTTAAAATTTCCTCGATAGAAATAAATCCTAAGTTGGGTCTGTATTATCCTTTTTTTACTCAGCCTACTCAAACGATACATTATTTTACGACACAATCAAGTTAATACTATAGTATTTTATCTCATCTAAAATCTCACTTTATGAAAGTTAAATAAAACGTCTCTGTTAGGTATTTATCGAAATTTGTCCAAAAAAGCCATTCCCGGAGATTGTTACATCTCTTTTCCTTGTGCGCAGAAGGCATCAGCGTGTCACTGTCTAGGGGGCGTGTTAGACTCAAATCAAGGCATCGCCTTAATCATACACCTACGGGACTGGTTTTAATGTACTTGCTTACCTATAATCATTTACATGTATAAACCATACAATTGGAACAGGGCATGTACGCGTTCCACGTGGAGACGACGGCCGGCTTCGACCAGATCCAGAAGACGTTCCTCGAGGATGAGAAGTGCAACCTCGGCTTCATCAAGTATATGTCCATCTCGTTCCCCTTCCTGGCCGTCTCCAAGACCACGCCCATTAAGGAGATGCTTCGGATCGGGTAGGTTTGTCGTTGGGGTTTTTTTTACATAGGGGCTGTCCATATATTACGTCATCTGGTTTTATTAGGCGGTGAGGGACCATTCAAGGAATTATCAGGGTGATGATAGGGGGGGTCAAAAATCGACAAAAATCGATGACGATATATCGACAAGCCCCTAGTTGACAATTTCAAAACTAAAAGGGAAATATGATTAAGCAGTACATGTGTGAAGGTCCCGGTAAGGGACATTTATTTGTGTGATAAGCACGTATATTTGTTTCACAGTCATGCATGTTTTTTTACGTATTTAAGTACTAGCTTCCGCCCGCGACTTTGTCTGCGTGGACTCGGGATAAAAACTATCCTATATTTTAATCCAAGCTATAAACTATCTTCGTGCAAAATTCAAATCGGTTCAGCTGTTTAAGCGTGATTGAGTAACAAACATCCAAACTTTCGCATTTATAATATTAGTAGGATTTATTTATATCGTCGTGTATAAGTACCTATGTTATATTATATCGTCGTCTACTACCCATAGTACAAGCTTTGCTTACTTTGGGACTAGGTCGATTAGTGTAAGATTGTCCCCAAATAATTTTATTTCATTAAGTTACTGAATCGATTTTGATAAACGCGCGCGTGCATATAAACCATCACATGATTTCTGGAAGAACCCTAAGAGCGGTTTCACATTATCCGACACGATATCCAAAGAGTATAATAAGTATATTTATGTAAGGAGATCGGGTGTCGGACGCTGATAGCCGATTTCCGGTAGTTAACGGGCGTCCGATGGCCGCGCCAACATATCGGTGTCCGCTCTGATGCTACACATCATCATCATCATCATCATCATCATCATCATCATCATCATATCCCCCCAAAGAGTGCCAAAGTGACCGGTAGTGCGCCACCCGCATTCAGCGGACTCCAGCAACCTTTACCAGGTCATCAGTCCACCTTGTGGGGGGGGGGCTACCCACGCCGCGCCTTCCGGTACGTGGTCGCCACTCGAGAACCTTTCCGCTCCAACGGCCACTTAAGTTTAGCGATTCGGAAGGCTATATCGGTTACCTTGGTTCTGCTGCGGATAGCCTCATTTCTGATGTGATCACGCAGAGAAACTCCCAACGTAGCCCTTTGGGTGACTTTGAGCCTTCTTATGAGGCCCATAGTAAGCGACCACGTTTCAGTGCCATATGTCATCACTGGCAACACACACTGGTCAAAGACTCTCGTCTTGAGACACTGCGGAATATTGGACGAAAAGATGTGCCGTAACTTCCCGAACGCTGCCCAGCCGAGTCGGATTCGACGATTGACCTCTTTCTCGAAGTTGGACCTACCTAACTGGATAGTCTGGCCTAGGTATACATAATCGTCTACAACTTCGAGCGTAGTGTCCGATTGTAATGGGAGTTGGTACTACATGGGCATTTGACATGATCTTCGTCTTATCCATGTTCATTCTTAGACCAACTCGCCGATGCTACACACTTCATACATTTTACTTGCTCCGACATCGTATCGGCGTCCGACGCCGATATCGTGTCGGATAATGTGAAACCGCTCTTAGGCGCTGTGGAAATTCATTGATTTAAGACGCTCGAGCGTGACTGCCCGCTCCTGGAGGCTAGGTTTCTTAAGACATGACATTACTCTTTTCCGTTCCCTCCGCCAGCGCTAACCGCATTATGGAAGTGGGTGTGCAGCGGCGCTCGTCGCGGCGGCTCGTGCCCGCGCGGCCCCGCTGCGGCGCCAGCGCGGCCATGTTCTCCGCCGTGCGCCTGCGCGACGTGCGGCCCGCCTTCCAGGCCATGCTCGCGCTGTATGCACTCACGCTAGTCATACTGGGGCTGGAGATATTAGTTTGGCGACGAGGTAAAATTACTGATTTGCCGACAATAAGTTTAAAAACCGGCCAAGTGCGCGTCGGGCCACGCGCAAAGTAGGGTTCCGTAGTTGCCTGCCTGTCTTAGTTACATCGACGTGCGGTGCGGTTGCGTCGGCCGAATTTGTACGAAAATTGGCCTTTTCAATTACACATTAAATTGGTCGACTATTACTCGGTAACTACTTATGCCTACTTGTTCGTGATAGTTTTTCTTTTAAATTCATTATATGTACTACTACCACGAAATTTTTCACATCCTCAGTAGTAGCCATTTAGCCGGCAGGGGGGGGGGGGGGGGGGGGAATTAGGGCTTTAAAGCCCAATATCTCGCAAACGAATTACTGATTTGAAAATCCCATAATATTTTTGAACGAGCTATCCAACGATACCCCACATACTGTTTTGTCGGCGTGATTGGTTTATATACCCACGCCGAATTGCAGTTTTCTAGTTGTAAGGGTTACTGAACTAAGCCGAAGACGGACAGACAGACGGACGGACAAGGCGAAACTATAAGGGTTCCTCGTTGACTACGGAACCCTAAAAAACGCGAAACTCCCAATGGAAAATCTTGCTAATTTCTACATGCACTGGCAGTTAAACCCTGCTGGGTTTTGTCCGCTGCCTGGCCGTGTATTCTGTGTAATAATGATAAGTATAAATATTTTTTTTTTAAAAAAACATCAAACAATTTATACATAATAATTTGGTAACTCGGTAAAGAGCGATGAAGCTTCGTTCACACGGCCAATGATTATCGTCGTACAGCCCCCCTATTCTGTAACTTGTTTTAAGCTCACCTCAACCTCAACGCTCACCCACAAATATATCTTGACACCGCGATGCGTAGTAACCAAGCGTGGGTAGAGGTCTAGTTACGTGACGGATGAACGGCGGGGTGAGCCGCATTAACGCTTAGCGAATAACAGCTCTGGTGTGCGACGGATCCTCGAGGTTTACAAAGTGGGCACATGTTACTTACTATAAAACAGTCGACCGTCTTTTTTTATTTTCAGAACAGAAAAAAGCAAATGGCGACTCAACATCCATCGACACCGCACCAGAAGAAATCACCGAGAACATACTTGTCTAAGTTCTTTAGCAATAAGACACCAAGTAATTGAAATATGTATATTTTGATACCATACTTGTATGTTAATAGAAAAATCTCCGAAATACTGACACTTAACAAGGCTAGAACTATAAATGGTCTGTACAGCGGCACGTCGCATCGCTACGGTCATACACTAACACTCATAGGAACATTTGCACCTTAGCCTAACCTAACTATTGCAAGACAGAATACAAAGGTTCCAACTTACGAACATTTAGGGCTAGATTTTAAATTATATTTACATTGAAACTATATGGTGTGTCTAATGCATAAAATATGTGTAAGGTGGTAGTAATCAACATAGTCTAAATCGTCTTTAAATACAGAATCTTAGAAGACTCAAGTTACCTACTGTAGTCCGAAAATGTTATTCAAAACCTTTTTATTCTGGTGAAGAAGTATAGTGTTAACAAACTATGGTTCGTCTCTTTCGGGCTTATTAATTAGAAAAGGATGAAACATTAAGAGTCCGCAGTAAGCTCGATTCTCCATACAAACGTAGTTACGCTCTCATTTTAAAACTACGTGTTGAATTGTAACGAAACTTTGCATATACAATGACATGAGGTATATCTATGTCTGTAATTATTTTATGTAGCTTCAGATACCATAGTAAAAAAAATACAGCGAATTTAAGTTTTTCATACATCTTGTCTTTGCTGTATTTCGTTTGTTTTATAAACTGGAACCATATAAACTAATAACAGACACAATTACACTCCAACATGTAGTTTTAAAATGAGAGCGTAACTACGTTTGTATGGGAAGGTGAAATTCGGCCGAGCTTACTGCGGACTCTTAAACCCATAAAAAATTGGGTCTGGTAGCACCCCCGCCTAGAGAACTGTGCGGTCCATAAAGTAAAGAGCGATTTCCGCAGTCAGTTGAAAGTATACACTATTAACTAGCACAAAGTTCAATTTACAAAAACAAATAAGCCCTTGAGGGGCCACTACCCCCTAAATCGTAGTGGCTACTAATCGAAGAGATGTTAGCAAGAACAATATACATATTGGTTGACACTACAGCCATCAAAACTGCACCTATAGAAGCGTCAACCACCAGGGTTAGCACTAGACCGCGCGGGAGACAGGCCATCTCTTTCTAATTTAAACAGAAAGAGATGAGTAGTTCATCGCGAGCCAGCATTCGTTGTTTTGTGAACATTCCTTCAATTCCAAATATATGGCTGAAAATTTTTTACCTATATAACGCCAGCATGTATCTATTCCATACATACAGACAGACATATATGCACATACCGTCAATTTATTCGAGTCATAGAATTGGATCTTGCTATTATTTTATCAGCCCTATTCTAAAACTTTCGCAAAATTGAAAAAGATGGAACGAGAGTGCTACTGCTAAAATTATGACAGAAATGGAAAAAGTATGAGTAGGTCCTCTCGACATACATATTTTTCTTAAAAATACATTAAACAATCTATTAATAGCTTTACATTAAATCACATTAACTTTTAAAATTTAGATAAATACATTGGTGAGTTTTCCAAACTGTATAAGTGCACAGATACATTTTTAAACTCTTATGTCCTCTGTTAAAACGCACCTTTAATTTTAAGCGAATGTAGTGTTCTACGATGATTATTCAAATCTGAAACTTCATGATAAACTTTTGCACTTTAACAAATTAGAGAAAGGTGCATTAAAGTCATCATAATAAAAAGTATACTTTTACTAAGATTCCTTAAAAATATATTCTATATAAAATCATAAGTTTAGTGTGCATGTGTGCTGCACTAAACACTTACCCCCTTATTCATAAAACTTAACAAACCTCCGTTAACACAAATGTGTTTTGTCCCTTTCTCACAAACATAAATGTCAAAGCGGGAGACAAAGACAACCGAATTGTAACGTTACTTTAGATGAAATAAGTTCAATTAATGTTTATGAATAAGGATATTATTAATTCATAATAACTATTATTACGTGCATCTCTTATTGCATTCGCTTCGGCCTTTATAAAAAAAAGATCTGATTTGGGTCAGTTATTTATATAAGCATTAGTAGGTTTAGCATAAAATAATGCTAACAATTATGGTCAGAAGTACAGTCAGGGATACTTATTCACTGTCCTGTTACTGTGTACAGTCGAGTCGCATTTATATCGAGGCAGTAATCGCAAAAAAATTATAATAACATGGTATTTTATATCAGAAACAATATTTTGCGTAGGTATTAATATATGATCTCGACTATACACTACGTATATTTTAAATGAGCACAAATCTCAAAACTATATAACCATAATTTCATATTTGCAATAACATAATGTTTTTTTACGTAAATGTATATGAAAATAAATAGTAAAAGTGAATGGCCACATTCATAAGAAACAGAGACAAACTTGTTTGATAAAAGTACAAATCTAATTATATAATAATTCTCAAGGTCTCCAGAAGTCCAGACTGCGGCTTTCAATCAAATTGTAATGTTAGATTCGAAGTTACAATAACGAGCTCCACAATATTTATACGTAACGCTCACCGCTATTTAACGTCCAAAGCAAGTCCACTATGTCACGTTTTCAATTCCACTATGTTACTAACATAACCGTTACGGATAAGTTCACTCACTGGAACCATGTCCTTTGCGTTACGAACCAACCAGTGGCGTCTTTATTAACTATGTCCACTGTGTTACTAATTCAACACTAAGTTTTGTCATTCACTGGAACAAACTCTGCACTTTTAATTTGGGCAGGAATTGAGATTCCTCTTTTATGATTTTAACCTGTGAAACAATTATATTTTGTTAATATACGTTTATCACAACATATGTATATATTATTTACTTTTGTGTATACAATACTCACATCGTTGAATATTGAATCTTTGATGTCGACCATAGTCTCGACTTTGATAATCTGGAATAACGTACGAAATAATTAATTAATATTTTGGGGGGAAATCTTAAACAATCGAATTAGCCCCATAGTAAACTTACCAAGGCTTGTGTTATGGGTAATATACGACGATTTATTTGATAGATATAAATACTTAATACATAGAAAACATCCAAGGCTGAATTCATGTTTATCACACAAATATTTGCCCTTACCGGGATTCGAACCCAGGACCTTCAGCTTCGCAGGCAGCGTCACTACCTACGCTAACCGGTCGTAAAATAACAGCACAGAATGATTTAAGCAACCCCCTCTTAAAGTACGCATGTGACACTATGGTGACAAACAAGCGTACGGCCTGCCTGGTGCTGTGTCACCGCAGCCTAATAGACGTTTGCCAGAAGAAGTGCCATTAGAAGCATGATCCATCCTTTTCGGCCGCCTACGAACCAACGCCACGTGACCAGTTATGTGTGAAGAATTTGTTTTCATCCTACAAAACCATTTACGACTTTTTTTCGGATTTGGCCAGTTCGACGGTTCCCCGCTGCTCCGCGGGGCTCCTATTTCTGGTCTGTTTGACCGTCGGGCATCTGAAGCTACCTAAAGAACCTAACCTTCCTAGTGTTTTGCGATCGTAACAGGTTTCCAACAAGGAAGGAGTTTCTTTCGTAGGCGGCCGAAGGGGATCCATCAGAAAGCCAGTTGGCGCTAATACCTTGGGCGGGCGCCCCCGGCGCGGCGGCTGCTGCGGCACCTCGGCGGGCGCGGGCGCGCGGTCGCGGTCGGGCGCGCGCTCGGGCGCGTGGTCGCGCGCGCGCGCGTGCACGCGCAGCTGGTGCGCGCGCAGCAGGTGCTCCGTGTGCGCGCGCGGGGACGACAGCCGCGCGCCGCACGACGAGAACACGCACGAGAACGTGCCCGAGGCTGGAGAAACAAGACGACTCCGGTTCATGTACGGACCAATAATCCGCGTACACTTATCTTTCTCTCTCTCCTAAAGGATGGGTTAATAAGAAACAGAGATATACTGGGCCCAACAGAACCACAATGCCATTCAAAGTCGCCAATTTTGCACTTTCAGTACAAATGTTGTATCCCGCTAGAGCAGACATATCCATATTATACTTGTGCACTATAAATTAGGAAGTTATCGTTTTCGTCAAATAAACATTTTAATCGCAAATTAGCCTACTATAGCTTACCAGAGTAAAAGCAAAAATGGCTCCAATTTAAGAAAGAGGGACATACAAATTAAAGATTTCGATGGCATTTGTTTCCCGTGCTAGTAGTACATATATACTGACTCTCATCCTCCTGCTGGTCCTCCTGCTCGGGCACATGCTCGGCGACGTGCGCGACGAGCTGCCGCTCGGTGCTGAAGCGGCGCTCGCACAGCTTGCACGTGTGCCGCGCCGGCGCGCGCGCCGGGCTGCGCGCGCCGTAGTGCGCCTCGCGTCTGCTCACGACATACACGAACGATAAATACAGAGGGACTAACACGTGACTGACAAAGATGTACTTAAGAATAAACAATACCACAAGTGGGAACGAGATACAATGTACTCCTGTCCCTTATCGCGTTTAGGACTTTTTGTTTGTCAACGGATATTTAAAAAACCGGCCAAGTGCGAGTAGGACTCGCGCACGAAGGGTTACGTACCATTATCTATAAAAACGGCAAAAAAAAACACATTCGCTGTATGGGAGCCCCCTTAAAAAAATATTTTATTCCGTTTTTTAGTTTTTGCTGTTATAGCGGCAACGGAAATACATCATCTGTGAAAGTTTCATATGTCTATCACGGTTCATGAGATACAGCCTGGTGACAGGCGTCAGACAGATAGACAGACGGACGGACAGCGGAGTCTTAGTAATAGGGTCCTGTTCTTACCCTTGGGGTACGGAACCCTAAAGATATTGTGTGTAAGTGTCATCATCATCATATGGGGCTCCGGAGCTATAGACAGCTCCGGATGGGCATTGGCCTTGTCAAGTACATTTATGCTGGTCTGTTTACGCATGTCTGGCCGAGCTCTCCATCTCCAGCGACTAACTCCAATCGCTTTGAAATTCTTCTGAACTATCCAATCCATCCACCGAAGTTTAGGTCTACCGCGGCTACGACGACCATCTGGTTTGGCGTCGAGTCATTTCGCCATCCGCTACGTGTCCAGCCCAGTGTGTTTGTGTGTGTGTACCTGTGCGTGTACATGTGGTTGCGCTGCTGGAACTGCTGCCCGCAGATGGTGCAGTCGTACGTGGCCTCCACACTGCGCCCGCCCAGGTGCCGCTTGCGGTGCTGGTTCAGATTCGTCACCTGCAAACAAAATCCACCCGTAAACTAACATCAAAAACAATGAATGGAAAACTGAACTCATGATAATCAGTCAAATAGGATGTTAAACAATATTAGAATGTAATTACTTCTCGCTCTGTGTCACATTCATTGCCCTGAATCGCTACGCGCTACGCTCGTAGCCGATCCCGTGGTTTTCCTCGTGTGTAGCGGAAAGCGACTGCGGCGGTCTGACGCATATGTGTCGTCATGGGCCCTGAATGTGTTAAACGAGCGCGGTTTTGTAGCGCCCGGACCGTACCGGTCTGCTGTGTTAAATAAGCGCCCGTGTGCATGCTTTTTTCACATGCCAAGTGAAATCCAATATCGTGTCAATGTCATCAAGACGGATAGGGAAATCCTTTTCTACTTCTTCTTTTTTTTTGGCATTCTGGCCAACTATGTCGGCTCAAATTTGCCAGTTTTCTTACCTTATCAGCATCTGTAGAAGACACTATGGGCAGACGCCTGTTCCTCTTGCCAGGTCGGCTAAACTCGGCTCTCGACTCGAACACCTGCGAGGTGTCGTTACGCGCCAGGAAAGAAAGAGCACATGCCATGCAGCGAGCGGGATGCCATGATTAAAATTTTCTAGCCGTCAAACATCGATTTTGTTAGACAGAGGACCTTAAATATTGATTTAAACTCACGATTCTCACACCTTCATTCAGGACCTTCTGTTCGTAAGTACATACTTCACATTATTACATAGCCTTATTCCGACAGTTAAGAGCGTGCAAACATTTCGTTACAACTCGACAAAGTCGCGATCGCCTGCGAGCGGCTATGATTAGCAATCCACACTACGATGTTTACTGTGTGCGTGCGGTTCGAGTGCTGCCGTGCTGTTGGACCGACCCTTCTTGATCATTGTTATACTTTCACTTTATAGTGAGGTAGGAAATAAAAATCAGTTTTAGTTGTAGTTTTAAATGTTTTTATTTTATTACACTTACGCACTTATTAGCTTACCATAAAACTAGTGCCTATGCCAAATCTTGGGATTAGGTGTCAAAGCGGAGCCTGAGCTCCCTTAGGGCACAACCGGGAATAACGCTAGGGGATGATGATGACGCACTTATTTTCTTATGTTATACGGTATAGTTTTGTATGGAGACTCGACTGACTCTGACAGTGTTTAAATTACAAACACAAGCCGTACGAATATTGGTCCGAGTAAATCCGAGCCACTCGTGTAGTTTAAAATGTTCAAATTATTATACCTATAGACGATCTTTTAGTGAATGTATTTTATTTTTGATGTAAAATAAAATAATCATGTTATTTTCTAAAATAAATAAATGAATCTATCTATATTTTAAGTTTCTCCTAGGTAAGTATGTCCCTAATTGACATTGACCTACTTTCCTCCCATCAACCATTTCCTTTCTTTCAATATTAATTTTGGCTCCATCTTCTCCTTCCAAATCCAGTCATCTTTATTCATTTTTGCAGTCTTACGGCTGGAACTCTTCTTCTGTCCACACCGAACTGGCATTACATATGGCAACATATATTCCAAAAGAGCTCTTTTTGAAGTTCCTTGAAGGTTTGTGCAATATCCTTTGTTTTTGCAGTATCACATATCATCATCATCATCATATCAGCCGAAAGACGTCCACTCCTGGCGAAGAATTTGGTCCTCACCCATATTCGACGGTTTTTCTCATTTTTTTGTCTGAAAATAAAGTTCATTTTTACCACAAAAAGTAATTAACAAAAACATTGATTTCCCTTGAAAAGTACATTTTCTAAGTTTCATAACCGTAGGTTAAATATAATGTTTTCCCACTCAAACTTCCAACCCCTTTTTCAGCATTATATGGGTGGAATTTTCTACAACAGTGAAACATGATATGTTCTTTTATATCTTTTGAAGAGTATAATTATTCCCAGTTATATGATCGTAAGTTTAAAAAACAAAGTTTTTTTAATTCAGAATTCCACCCCCCTTCTCATCCCCTATAAATTTAGCCTTACCCCTAGTACAAATCATAAAAGAAACCTCTATGCCAAATTTCAGCTTTCTATGTGTAAAGGTTTGGGCGCGGCGCGCGCCGCAAGCTAAGATGATGATGATGACGAATTTTATAAAACGATTACTAACTCGAAAATATTTCATACAATCGTTATATAACCCCTAGGCAAGTGCGGTATAAACATAAATAATATGAATAATAGTGGTGACTTAACTTTTAACTTGTCTGGCCGTACGTAGTATTATTGGATTATTTCATCCCAAATAATGTTCGTTTATTACCCATTTCTATAAAAAGTTATATCACTTCAGTGCTTTGTGAAACAATAAAATAAATAAACTTACTTAACATGTAAAATTACTTACCAAGTATCAATCAGTAGCGGACGCACTACAGCTAGTCAGGCGCGTGTCGGGTACGCTCGGTCACCGACCTTTGGGCAGCGACGAGAGCGATACGTCCGTTCTTTGGGAAGGCCCAGCGCGTAATGAATTGAACAACATTTTCGCTCGCGGCTTTATAGTGGTTTAAAAAAAACGGGCTAAATTAACTGGGTCACCCAAAGGCTTAAAAAAATTCACGTAATATTAAACAAGTCCTGTAGTTTTATAATAAAATGTTTGATTTCCAAAACATTATCAACGACGTGAATAAAAAAATGTTTAAACTAACCGAATTAGACATTATGTAGTGCTATTTTTTAATAGGAAAAACCAATATTTTAGAACTATTGCGATTGGTATGTACTAAAAGACTATATATTCCATTGTAAAAGGCAAACCCCGATACATTTTTGAAAGTTTAAAATGGAAATATTCTACCTGAAAGATAGCTCTGACGCGTATTTATGCAAAACACTCCGACGAAAAGTTGTTAACCTGGTTGTTTTAAATAACCGTTTATATAAGTAAAATTATAGCAATGGTGTGGTCTAGAATAAGAGTTTATCTATACAAAACAGTCGTTTACTTTAACAATGCAATCATTTGAACGAAACTATGGCCTTTGAAAAAGCCTTACGTTAGCTAAAATACGAACGTTTTGTTTGCACGCTCTTAATGTTACTCATTACAATTCTTACTTTTATACAAAATCTCTTAATTCGTTGTGCCTATCGGCAAAGGCCTTCTCTACTCCTTCGAATGTTTCTTAGTCTTGCCAGCAATGGGCCTGCAGTTCGTTTCAGTTCATCTTCCCACCTCTTTACCTTGCGACCTCATATTCTTTAACACTTTCACTACCAGGAACCCGCCTAGCGGGCGCCTACGCCGTAGTCGCTTTCCGCTACATACGAGGAAAGCCACGGGTTTGGCTATGAGCGTAGCGCGTAGCGATTCTTGGTAGTGAATGTGTTAACCGTCTCTTTTGTACCCCACGGTGGTTTCCCGACTCGTAAGTAGGTACGGTACTATTATTTATTTGTGCTGCGAGTACTGGCCGATTGCGGGTACATAGTGTACACACCTGAGCGTAGGCCTTGTTGCAGCCGGGCTCCGGGCACACGAAGGGCCGCTCGCCGGTGTGCAGACGCACGTGGTTGTTCAGGTTGGTCACCTGCAACAAATTGCATTGATAAGTTATGTGTCCTAACGTAACAGTTTTCCACCTTGTGGGAGGTCTATATGAATGAATGAATGAATAAGATTTATTTTGAAACAACAAAAATTAAAACAGTGTACAGAATTCTTATATCTAAAAGTATTAATTAGTTGTCTCAAAAAAGGAACCCACTCAGCATGAGTCGAGGCAGAGTGCAGGGGGGGGCCCCGACGCTGATTTTCAGTGGGTCCTGTAATGAGTACAGGTACTCATTACAGGACCCACTGAAAATCCTAAAACTAAAATTAAGGAATCGCGTTCAATGAGCAGGCTTACATCTATATTTAATTGCTAAGATTGTACATTTCAGGTTGTTTACCTTAGCGATAACCAAACCAGAAGTTGGACATGGTAAAGGTCCTAGGTCCATGGTAAAGGTACCTGGTAAAGGTTGCGGGAGTCCGCTGGATGCGGATGGCGCAGGACTTGTCATTGTGGCACTCATTGGGGGAGGCCTATGTCCAGCAGTAGACGTCTTTCTTGATATTGATTAGAGATTATTTTTCAACTTTTCTAAGTTGTAGTTAGTAGTTAGTTATGGTAGTTAGTGTTAGGCTCACTATGCATAACTAACTACAACTTAAAAAAGTTGAAAAACCCCCGACATTTTCATTTCAAAGTCCAATATCTCAAAAACGGCTAAACAGATTTTCATGAAACATAGCTAAGAACACTCAGGGTCACATCAGCTTTCGAATAAAAAAAACCGCATTCAAATCGGTCCATCCGTTTGGGAGCTACGGTACCACAGACAGATACACAGACACGTTAAACTTATAACACCCCTCTTTGCGTCGGGGGTTAAAAACGTGAATTATGATAACTTTCTCTACTTCCATTGTGGCCTATTAAAATAATCGATTTGAAGTGATAACAATAGAACGCTTTCCTAAATGTAGACAAAAGAAGGGTTAATTTTTTTTCGCAACATTTGTTATCCACATGTTGGTTTCAGATTTTCTTATCTGCAAGGGCCACGTGAGCCAATCTTTTTTTGTGCTAGTTTTTTTATGCTATTTGTAATTCAAGGGAAACTAGACTCTACTCTCTAGACACATGTTCGTATTCGGCGTACGGGCATACGCATAATGTTACATTTTAAACATCTATGGTGTGTGATAGTTTATACTCGTTTCTCAAAGCTTTGTGAAAACTAATGTGTTGATAGGAATAATATTTATTTATTTTATTTATTATAATATTGATTTACACAGCATTACAGTTGTAACTTAACCAATGCACTGGTAAACATAGGTACATAAAAGAAACTATAAATTATATCGGAACACTGGATTGCCTGCTATCCATCATCTCGCAAAACTTTAAACATGCACAACAACACACATAAAACTAGCTGTCGGTACGGTACTATATTTTGCTTTAATAATGACCGCTTCAACTGCCGGACATTTTTACAGTAAAAATAGCTTCTATCTTGAATCTGTTTTATCTTGTAACATAGCAATTAAGACCTAGTTAAGGGACCCATTTCAAAAAGGCTTTTAACTTTTAAGTGGAAGTCTCTTTCTAATAAAAGGAGTAGAAAAGAGGCTTCCATTTGTAGTAAAAGTTACAAGACAGGGGTCTCCAAACTTTTTGCCTCAAGGCCCACACTGCACTTAATATAAATTCGTGCGGGCCAAGACTGGTTTCATGGCTGGTCATGACCAGCCATACCCCATCGCTATCGCGGGCCGGACTCTCCGCTTTCTATCCGCGGCCCGGATTAGAAGGGCGGACCGGACTTGGCCCGCGGGCCGTAGTTTGGCGACCCCTGATTGGATATTAATATTATAAAGACGAAGTCTGTGAGATTGTAGCTCTGTAAATTAGGGTAATCTCCGGAATCTTTCATCTGCTGCGTGTAGAATGGACTTTCTGGATGGTAATATGCTATTTTTTATCCCGCGGGTTTGCCTGCGTCCTTTGCAACATGCGGGCGAAGCCGCGCGGGCAACTGGTAGTATAAAAGAAGGATTTACCTGAGTAAAGGCTTTTCCACACTCGCTGCACTTGTAAGGGCGCTCGTTGGTGTGTATGCGGAGGTGCGCGCGGAGGTTGTTCGACTGAGAGAATGCTGGTGACAAACAACAGTACGGGTGTAGACTCAAAATTTATTATTAAGTACTCCAAAAGAAAGAAGGCATAAAAATATGCCTAGCAACGAAAATCCCATTCAGATATCTTAAAGAATTACGAAGCTACAACTGTTTTAATGTTGCTTGTTAGAGAGAGAAAAAGCTAGTAGATCGTGACGTCACGATCGTCGAGCGTCGTAGTAAATGACAATCGTTTCATATGAAGGTGCGTTTTGCGGAAAAGGGACAGAATATACCCCCTCTTAAAAACTTTGTGATTACTGAATCCCCTGCTTTGTTGTCGTTGTCGGGAAAATTCCACATTATTGGTTATTTTATTTGGTTATACCCCTATTCTCTTTATATAACATTGTTTATTTTTACAATCCTAAATAAAGTATGCTGCTGCTCGATGCGGGTGGGGCAGGACCTGTCATTGTGGCACTCATTAGGGGAGGTCTGTGCCCAGCAGTGGACGTCTTTCCGCTGATATGATGAAATAAAGTATTGCGTTATGCAAAAAAAACTTGTGTCCAAGTAAAGCTAGAATCAGACAAGACTGCCAAGTCGATAGGCGGCGCTTTTTTACAAGTTACAAGCTTTTATTTCGTTTCACCTGTCCCGTTGTCTGTCTGTCTGTCTGTCTGTCTGTAATCAAATCTTGCAAGTTAAATTTGATCCACTTCCCGGATTCCGATTGAGTTGAAATTTTGCACGAATATGCAAATCGCGTGACAATGCAATATTATGATGACGTGGAGTAGATCTGATGATGAAGCGAACCACATAACCCCATCGAGTTTGGGCTCGTTAGAATCGTCTCAATGAGTAGTTGATGACGGTATACAGAAAAGTACAGTCGGCACTATTACCAACACTTGTACCAAAAATGAAATTTTTGACAGAAACTTATTCTCATAAAAGGTCAAACTTTCAGGAGTGTCCGAAATTTTACCAACGTGTAATATCCATTGTAATGTAGCAAGCTGTTCAATAAATAATCATTTTATTACTAGTACATTACGGTTGCCGCTGGGCAATTAAACTAACAAGATAAATTAATACAATAACAATATAAACTGTGATGAAATTGGGAACAAAGGCTATAAAAAAAACTCTTTTTTCTCTGCCTACTACTCTGGGCATACAGGCAGCCCTGTTCTTCTGGACGCTTCGGCTAAACTCGGCTCTCGCACTCCTCCGAGGGGTCAATACAAACGAAAGAGTACGCACTATGCGGCGAGCGCGTGCGAGGGGAATGGCAAGATTATTTTTTTCTAGCTGTCAGACACCGGTTTTGTTAAACAAAGGACCTTCTAAGTACGTACTATTTATTCCGTGATACAGATGCGAGTTCATCCATACTATAAATGCGAAAGTGTGTCTGTTTGTCTGTCTGTTGCCCCTTCACACTTAAACCGCTGAACCGATCGAGATGAAATTTGGTATGGAGATAGTTTGAATCCCGGGGACATAGGATAGTTTTTATCCCGGAAATCATCCTCAAAGGAGGTCAAATGGGGGCGGTGAAAGTTTGTATGGATCTATGATACAAACGGGTTCCACGCGGGCAGAAGCTATTAATGTATGATCGTAGGGTTACCCAAACATACCTTTATTGCAGTAAGTGCAGACGAACCTCCTCTCGGCGCGGTGGTTCCGCAGGTGGTTCTGCAGCTGCGTGTTCTTCTGAAACGTCTTATGGCAAATGCCACACAACAGTGAGCCACTGCCCTCCTGCAAACCCGGCTCGAGTTCAAATTATTACAGTACGCGCCAGATAAGGTTGCGTCTGTGATGTCAGCTACTAGGCCTACTAGTGTCGCAGGGGTGGCAGAGGGGTTCGGGGTGTGCGAGCGGCGACTTGAGGGTAACTTCAGAAACGCAAGCTTATGTGACGCGTATTGTACGTTTACATTATATTTAAACTATGGAACACTACCAATATAAATTAATGGCAATTGTAGAAAAAAAAAAAACGTATTCTTTAAAAAAACTGGGAACTACTTTATTACGTTTAGGTGCCTTCAAAACGAGAGTGAATAGGCTATTACTGAAATGAGCTTTATCTTAGTCTCTGTCGTCGCTTACCATCAGGTGAGACTAGGGTCAAACACTGGACAGTCTTTTATAAGAAAAAGGTAACATAATTACAGAAATGTTTTCGATTTAGGCATCATTACATACTTTGTAATATTGACAGTTATGTTGGCATAGGGTGCTCCATGGGTTAAACATAATTTATGTACTATTTAGCTATCCACTGTAACGATAATTGTTAGACAGTTGTCTATTGAGTAACGAAAAAAAATCGAAACCACAAAAACGTTAATAAACTGTATTTTTGGTATTGAGAGAAGGAAAGGTTCTTCTGATCTCTAAGTCTAAAGAAAGAGTTGATAAGATCTATTGCTGGTAACTAACACTTTTTGAATTCACACCTACAAGGAAACAATCTACATGAGGTTTTTTTTAAACTTCGATTGTTTACTTTTGCTCATGCCATAATTAGTCTTGGTCTTCGTGAGTCATGTCTAGTAACTTTAATACACATACTATTGGTAGACCTACTTTTTATTATTATAACATTTACACATATTAGTATACCTTGGTCAGATCTCATTCTCAGTGGAGATGTTAGGTTTTAAGCCAAATCATTAAATTTTTTGGCCAACACACAAAAAAAGAGTAAAGAGTTCAACATTTTCATTGCTATGATGACACAGTTTTCTTATCTCGATTTTGATGGTCGAAAGAGAATCTAATTGCTAAAGACATAGGGTTTTAATTGAATTAATGTACAGGGGTAATAAACCCATTCAGACTTCAGAATTTATATAAAGCAAGTTTTGAATATTGTCTTTAATTTCCGTTAAATAAACTTATTTGAATACATTGGGAAGTATTTAATACATAATATACACATTCAAATCGTTTTGTTTAACAAGTTTGTTTTACTTTTGTTAAATCTGTTATGCTCTGTTTTTGCTTATGCCAAATATTAAGACAATAGCCTCTCTCTATGTTCATTATGTGTTGACGTTGTTCCCACAATTATATTGTGCATATAAGTTTATCTCTCAACTGTTTGATCTAATTATTGTTTTTATTATTGAGGTTATCATTCTACTTGTTGAAGAACTTAGGCAACTGTATAATCAACCACTTAGATTGTTGAGCCGGTTGGTCAAAATAACAATGTTCAATCATTAGACAATTTACTTTAGAGTGGCATAGATATAATGACAAGTTTTTATGGTGGCTAAATAGTTTCAACATACTAGGAAAAAAGATATGATACCTCTGAGACTTCCAGTGGGTCGGAGGCATCATCCTGAGCACCATCATCATCTAGGGTCACCTCGGGAACAAGCGGCTGACACTTGAAGCAGGCATACACATCATCTTTGCCCGTCTCAAACAACTGCTGTAATAGAATTTGTGGTGGTTATAGGCAACAAAATCATTGTTTCAAAAAGTGATAAACATGATTTTATATTATGTCATAGATATTTGGAATTTTTATATTACCAGGAAAAGTAAATATTGCAATAATAAAAATATATATTAAAACGATAAATCAATAGAATAGAACTGAAAGTTTGCACGGACTCCAACACGTACGATCAATACAGCAGCATAGGAAAAATACTGGGTTTGTTTTTGTTACATGAGCAAACCAATGTTGGTTAATATCAACTGCAACTCACTACCTATTCGTGTTCAGAAAAAAACAAGCCAGTTGTTTTTTATACGGAGCTGAGCCAGACGTAAAAAAACACACGGCCAGGTCAGGAAAAGAAATAAAAAAAATGCGCGGCAGGCTCGAGCTGTTTTTTTACTTTCATGGTCAAAGAGAACTGCATTTTATGAGATTTCACATCTGCAATACTGTTAAGACTCACTTAAAACCGATAACGGTGAAGCTAAACCTGCAGAATGTTCTTCTAAAGGCGTTATTTTTATAACAATCCAAAGAAAACAAAAAAATAACTAATGGAATAACACAAAAGATCGCATAGAATTCGCAAATAGACACTTACAACAGCAGGCTTCATGCATATTCCACACTTATCCATCGTGAAGATGTAAAGTTTCACAGAAATCAAGTAAATAACACATAAAAATCCGAAAATATTGATATTTTACGACAGCTCCTCGAAAAGTAGGCTATGGTCGGGCGCGAGCCGAGCGGGGTATGAAGGGGGCGGGGTGCTGCGCTGCTCGGCGACATTTGAGTTGCCAGCCTATGAAGCACTTCAGTTTTTATTAGTATTTTTTATTAAAAATCAATATATTAGAGAAGCACTATGTTATTCTTTAATTTTTTCTCAGAATAACATTGTATATCGGCATAAAACGCAGGTAAGAGGATTATTTCAAAAAACCACTAAGAACATACAGTATCTTAATGTTTTAAATTAGAACGCATCCGTATTCACTGCAGTAGGGATCCGTACCGTACTACAAAAAAGTTTAAAATGGGATAAATGGGAACTTCTATTTGTGTGTACGTATTTAAAATGTGTATTATCTATCTACCAATCGATGAGCAACGGCAAACCTTCGATTAATCAATGTTATGACTGTAAATTTGACAAATAATTTAGTACCTGCGGAAGTGCGGAACCATCCCCAACAAATCCCACTTCAACTTGGCACACTATTTGTTGACAATGTGAAGTCTGTCAAAGTGTTATTCATCTCGTGTTTCCTTTCGTGCATATTTAGTAAAACTTACTACGTTTTAATTTAAAAACAAGATTACCGTGCTAATGTCGTTAACTATCGCGATCTAATTTGCAAATTAAGGTGTATCCATGTAAGGTTATTGTCACTTAACCATCAGCCTGGTAAAAATGTCGGAGAAACCCGATAAGCCAGTGGCCAGTGGGGTGCAGCCGATCGTGAAGATCGGGCACTACACCCTAGGCGCCACCCTCGGCGTCGGGACCTTCGGGAAGGTCAAGATTGGGGAGCACCAGCTCACCAAACACAAGGTCGCGGTCAAAATCTTGAATCGACAGAAAATTAAGTCCTTGGATGTGGTCGGGAAGATCCGTCGAGAGATACAGAATCTGAAGCTGTTCCGGCATCCGCATATCATCAAGCTGTATCAGGTATTGACTTCTTTAAAGAAATATCTTCACAGGGGCGGCCTTGGCCTTTGCAAGGCGCTAGTCATTGTACTATTCTGTTACCTAATATTTTTTCTTATTAGGCTGTTGCACTAGTGTGAAATGGCATGATCACATTTGTACACTTAAAACGACGGTTGATGACGGCGTAAGTGTGACAACAATATGTAAACACACACTGGCAGCGGCATGAGCAGTGGGCAGCGCGAGTGATGTAAACACCAACTCTCTCTCTCCACTGCCATGGAAGTGAGCATAGTGTAACCCAGGTATAAGGCCCTACAAGAATGAGACCTGGGGTAGTTGCCTTGATTGCCAACACCAAAAGCCATGCATAATAATGAGTTTGAATTGTCCCAAATTTCAATCTGAGTCAGCATGAGTGACAATGACCTTTGAATGGAAATGAGTTTACTTGCATATATTTTGAATAAAAATGTATTTGTTGATGAGTTTGTTTATTTACTAAAACAATTCATGAGGTACTTACCTATCTATTTATACTAAACAGAGATTCAATAAGTAACAGTTAAATGCTGCTTTTTAGCAATCAGTATAGATTGCATTCTTGATTTTGGGATTTTTTTCTTAAACTTTCTTTTTTGTTGCTGAAAATATGCTAGGGAGACCACAGGTTAAAACAAGACAATAAATTATGCCTTACCTCAAACAGTCCTTTTACACAAATATGTAAGTAACCAAAATTTCAATGATTATTTTACATGGATGTAATAATTATGTAAAATTAATATCAGAAATAGACCTGTGAAATAATAAGAATAAATAAATAATAAATGTTAGAGGACAATCTTACACAAATCGACCTTGTCCCAAACGAAGCAAAGCTTGTACTATGGGTACTAGACGATGATAAACATACTTATATAGATAAATAAATACTTAAATACATAGAAAACATCCATGACTCAGGAACAAATAATACATACACACAATACATACATGTACATAATACAATACAATTGCATGATTCTAGGTGATCTCAACTCCAACGGACATCTTCATGATAATGGAGTATGTGTCTGGCGGGGAGCTGTTCGACTACATTGTGAAGCGCGGCAAGCTGCAGGAGCATGAGGCTCGCAGGTCAGCTACACTTGCACTTATCTATGTTGCCTTTTCTCCGTCCCCTCCCCCAGTGTGCCCAGATGTCTGCAATTCAAAGAACTTTACAAATCTTCTGTACTATGCTTTTTTATTTACCGACTTACTTTTTTTCTGGATGACACAATACACATAAAATAGTTTGAATTTTAGAATTGGAGTTCAAAGGATGACTGTCAATGTCCCATTATATGGAACACAAGCCACAAGTAGCACCTAAAGTCTATAAGGCAGTTCCCCATTTTAGAATTGGAGTTCATAGGTTAACTGTCAATATCTCATAAATGGGACACCAGTCACAAGTAGCACCTAAAGTTAATAAGGCGGTCCCCCGCGGGTGTTCCCCAGGGTCCATAGTCCGTACTGAATGATTCAGAGACAAAAAAAATCCAGTCAGGTTTTTTTAACATCATCTGGTTAATCACTTATCTCATAGCACAAATGAGTTACAGATCAAGTCAAAAAAACAATATCTGGATTTTACCTTTTGACAGCCACAGTCGGCTATGCCCGTCGACGGAAAGTCGTGCCACTGTGGCCACGTCGGCTACAGCCGACCATACATTTTGAATTAATATTATATAATATAAAGCTTTGCAAGTAACTTCAGGCATTTATTTTAATAGTTCATAGTAGGTACATCAATTTCCACATGCCAATATTTATAAATATATATCAGTTGTTTCATTTTATTAATATTTTGTCTGGCTATGATTGACTGAAGTAAATTGCGCGGCTCTCTGCGCCACGAGCGGCCATCAACGACGCATAGGGATGTGCCCGCCAAACAAAACTAAATTAACTCACAGTGTATCCTATCTATAATAGTTAAAATAAATGGTCCTGATCTACCACAATTGTTTAGATATTTTATAACCATGCTACCCCATACACATAGCAAAAAGAAATGAATAGTTATAGTTCATTTTGTAGTTAGTAATAATAATCGACACGACGAGTTTCGCACATCTCTAACAAGTCTAACAACCAAGCGCTTTCTAGACAGATATAAATACGAATCAAAATATACCACGCTTATTTGAATTCACACAAAACAGCGGGGTCACTTCTCAGCAATCGGCAAATTCCTTTTTATAGCTTTACCTGCACGTGCAACAGCGACCAGTAATTTATTACCTGTCATTCAAAAGAGTTTTTTTTATTATTATTATTTCATCATTAGTCATTACCTTTCTAAAAAGAAAACATTTAGGTTTGTAATAGCTTGTTTGGTCTAGAATCATAATCGATATGACAAGTAAACGCATACCACAGCTTCCAACTCTATTATGAAAACAATTTCCTATGCCTTTGTGGCCCTTGTCGGCCGGAGCCATCAACGCGTGACGTCATCACCTCAGTAGTGTTGTGAATCGATCACTGATCTAAAATGTATTCTTTGCAGATATTTTGGTATTTACGTACTTTAATGTTGTTTTTTAATGTGCATATTCAATGAAAATGCAATAACATCATATTCAAGTATATTTCTAACACTTTTTTCAACATTAGTGTTATTATTAGCTGGATATTATTTAACTATCGATATCCCATTTTGAACTCACTATGTTTTGCACAGATCGAACCCTTGTTTTTGCTCTGGCTACAGTAGGGCAGCGTTTTGTTTTGCACCGTGGCTTCCAAAAGGTTAAATATATTAGTCACACTTTATTAACGACGGTTGTAGCCTAGTTGGTAGTGACCCTGCCTACGAATCCCGGTAAGGGCATTAATTTGTGTGATGAGCACGAATATTTGTTCCTGAGTCATGGATGTTTTCTATTTATTAAGTATTTATTTATCTATATAAGTATGTTTATCGTCGTCTAGTACCCATAGTAGAAGCTTTGCTTAGTTTGGGACTAGGTCGATTTGTGTAAGATTGTCCCCTAATATTTATTTTATTTTATTTTGATACAAATCCGTGAGTAAGTGTGTTATTTCAGTTACTTATGAAAATAGATCCGCAAATAGCATATTATCAATTGATTATATTAAATTCCAGATTCTTCCAGCAAATAATCTCCGGCGTGGACTACTGCCACCGGCACATGATCGTGCACCGTGACCTGAAGCCGGAGAACCTGTTGTTAGATCACAACATGCACGTCAAGATCGCCGACTTCGGCCTCTCCAACATGATGATGGACGGCGAGTTCCTGAGGACGTCATGCGGGTCGCCCAACTATGCCGCTCCTGAGGTCCGTTTTGTCCTGTAGACTGTCCCACTGCTGGGCAACAGCCTCCCTTCTCAAATTCGTCTCGTCTCATGAGCCATCTCTAGCCAATCGTTGCAGAATAAATCCGCGACCACGACCCCCGATCGCATGCGTCCGCAGAGGTACGCCGAACAAACAATGACCTCGCAGGTCAAAACATAACCCATTAATTAACAAACGACTTACTTAATAAGATTTTTAGGGTTCCGTAGTCAACTAGGACCCTTATAGTTTCGCCATGTCCGTCCGTCTGTCTGGCCGTCTTCGGCTTAACTTAGTAACCCTTACAACTAGAAAACTGCAATTCGGCGTGGGTATACATATAAACCAATCACGCTGGCAAAACAGTACAATATAATTTGGAAAAAGTTTTTTTTTGGGGTACCTCCCCTACACCTAAAGGTGGTGTATCGTTGTATAGCTCGTTCAAAATATTGTGGGTTTTCTAAAACCATTTTTCAAATCAGTAATTCGTTTGCGAGATAATGGGCTTTAAAGCCCTAATTTTAGTTCGAGTCATGTCTGCCGGGTAAATGGCTACTACGGGGGATGTGAAAAAATTCGTGGTAGTAGTACATATAATGAATTTAAAAGAAAAACTATCACGAACAAGTAGGCATAAGTAGTTACCGAGTAATAGTCGACCAACTTAATGTGTAATTGAAAAGGCCAATTTTCGCACAAATTCGGCCGACGCAACCGCACCGCACGTCGATGTAACTAAGACAGACAGGCAACTACGGAACCCTACACTGCGCGTGGCCCGACACGCACTTGGCTGGTTTTAAATTTTAGCAGTTAATTTTACGCAGTTTAATAACTAAATTGTATGTACCACACCAGTACCTGGGTGAATCAACATTTTCTTTCACCAGTTGCCATGGTTACGTCTTCGGGGTCACTTTTAACCCCCGACGCAAAGAGAGGGGTGTTATAAGTTTAACGTGTCTGTGTATCTCTGTATCTGGTATCGTAGCTCCCAAACGGATGGACCGATTTGAATGCGGTTTTTTTTATTCGTAAGCCGATGTGATCCCGAGTGTTCTTAGCCATGTTTCATGAAAATCTGTTCAGCCGTTTTTGAGATATTGGACTTTAAAATGATAATGTCTGCGGTTTTTTAACTTTTGTAACTTGTAGTTAAAACTGCGATTTTATGGGTTTAATTAACCAAATGTGGGGTAGTATAGGAGCATTTTTAAAGTCCATATTGTGTCAAATATTCTAAGAAACTCGTATCATAATGTCTCCTGGCGAACGGGACCCAATAACATTAAGGTACAAGTTACCCACGTACTGTCAGCATCATATAGTTCGTAGCAGCGAAAGTAGCCAAATATATCGGAACACCTCTTTATTACTAAAGGAGTGAGGATGTGTTACGATATATTTTGGCTTCTTTGGCTGCTACTAACTACATCATCATATAGTTAGTAGCAGCCAAAGAAGCCAAATATATCGTAACACTTTCAATATCATTCTCCCACAGGTAATATCCGGCAAACTGTACGCCGGCCCGGAGGTCGACGTGTGGTCCTGCGGCGTCATCCTCTACGCGCTCCTCTGCGGAACACTCCCGTTCGACGACGAGCACGTGCCCACGCTGTTCCGGAAGATCAAGTCCGGGATATTCCCCATTCCTGAATACCTGAACAAGAGTGTTGTGAGCCTGCTGTGCACGACGCTGCAGGTGGACCCGATGAAGCGGGCCAGCATTGAGGATGTGAAGAGGCATGAGTGGTTCCAGAAGGATCTGCCGGGGTATTTGTTCCCGTCACCTGTTGAGCAGGTAAGAGCAATATTTATATATATATATATCATCATCATCATCATCATCATCATCATAATCATATCCGCCAAAAGACGTCCACTGCTGGACATAGGCCTCCCCCAAAGAGTGCCACAATGACCGCGGTCCTGCACCACCCGCATCCAGCGGACTCCAGCAACCTTTACCAGGTCATCAGTCCACCTTGTGGGGGGCCTACCCACGCCGCGCCTTCCGGTACGTGGTCCCCACTCGAGAACCTTTCCGCCCCAACGGCTATCGGTTCTACGTGCTATGTGCCCCATATATATATCATGACCCAAATTTATGAAACTCTTTAAAACACGACTTTACTCTTTTGACGACCGATTAGCTTTCTGGTTAGCGACGCTGCCTACGAAGCTGAAATTCCTGGGTTCGAATCCCGATAAGGGCAAGTATTTGTGTGATGAGCATGAATATTTGTTTCCGAGTCTTGGACGTATTTTTATCTATTTATATATACCGTCGTCTAGTACCTATAATATAACACAAGCCATATAGAGCTTACTATAGGGCTAGTTCGATTTGTGTATGATTGGTCCCTAATATTGGTTTTTAAAACAGTTTTTTTTAATGGAGTGTTTTTTGTTATGGTAAGCTTAAACATAATATTGTTTTTGCGCTTTAAAAATGTATGTCCAATATATGGGTCAATAATTATAAATGTATAAGGTTAAATATTTTCAAATACAACATAGTTACTGTTTCATTCGAATTTAAAATAAAACATGATTAAATCTCCGATTACAATGTCAATGATGATCTTTTTTTTTATATACTACGACCGTGGCAATCAAGCATATGACCGGCCTGATGGTAAGCAGACAACGTTGCCTATAGACGCCTGCGACACCAGAAGAATCACAAGCGCGCTCTCCTGCGACCCTTTGTTCCCATTTTGACATTATTATTCTTTGGCGCTGGCTATAATTTCCGTATTCTAATATCAACCACAAAACTCGCTCAACAGGACAGCAGCGTCATCGACACGGAGGCTATCACGGAAGTGTGCGACAAATTCGGCGTGAAGGAGCACGAGGTCCACAACGCGCTGCTGAGCGGCGACCCGCACGACCAACTAGCCATCGCCTACCACCTGGTCATAGACAACAAGCGGATCGCCGACGAGGCCGCCAAGGCCGAAATCAAGGACTTCTACGTCGCCAGTGAGTAGAACTACTTGATTTGTCAATAAGACCCTATGTTGGTGATTTTTTAATATGTTGAACTTTCAGGGGGCAATCAATCAATCATTTATTTTACATAAAAACATGGTGTACAAAAAGGTATTACAATGAAAACAAGAGTATCACATGTTTTGCTGCTAGTGAAACACGTAAAATGTAAGGTCATATTCATCTAATTAATTAATAATAGATACAATTCTATATTAAATATTATCATGGAATGTGAGTTAGTTAAAGTAAATTTAGGTAGGTATGTCAAATGAATTGTCAAATAATAGTAGGTAGGTAAAATAAAATAATTTTGGAATACAATTGCTATCGCATCCTGTACCATAAAATGTCATAATTTAAATATTAATTGACTGAGTAGAAGCATTTTTGCACTAGCCATCTTTTGAGTTGCCTTCTAAACATATTCAGGGGCATTTTTTTTATACTCTTCTGGTAATTTATTGTAGATGGTAATGGCCATACAGAATGCACTTCTGCTATAAAGTTTAGTTTTCTTAGATGTCACTACAAGACGATCTGGGTACCTTGTGCGAAAGTTACATGCATCCTTACATGTTTTAAAGAAGTCAGGATGATTCTTCACGAACAAGGATACTTCATACACGTACATAGATGGTACAGTCAACATGGGTTAGATCACAATCCTGCAAAAAATGTGTGACAGCGTCTGTCTTGTTGCTAACCACAACATTATTGAGTTGTATTAATCTCTTTCAGGTAATTCTCCGCCCGCGGTGACAGAGAGCGGGCGACAGCACCCGGAGCGCATCGCGCCGCTGCGCGACAAGACCTCGCCCGCCGCCATGCCGCAGCAGGACAAGGCGCGCGGGACGCCTGTCAAGAGGTACGTACAGTCCTGATGCAGGCAACTCTCCGCCCGCGGTGACAGAGAGCGGGCGACAGCACCCGGAGCGCATCGCGCCGCTGCGCGACAAGACCTCGCCCGCCGCCATGCCGCAGCAGGACAAGGCGCGCGGGACGCCTGTCAAGAGGTACGTACAGTCCTGATGCAGGCAACTCTCCGCCCGCGGTGACAGAGAGCGGGCGACAGCACCCGGAGCGCATCGCGCCGCTGCGCGACAAGACCTCGCCCGCCGCCATGCCGCAGCAGGACAAGGCGCGCGGGACGCCTGTCAAGAGGTACGTACAGTCCTGATGCAGGCAACTCTCCGCCCGCGGTGACAGAGAGCGGGCGACAGCACCCGGAGCGCATCGCGCCGCTGCGCGACAAGACCTCGCCCGCCGCCATGCCGCAGCAGGACAAGGCGCGCGGGACGCCTGTCAAGAGGTACGTACAGTCCTGATGCAGGCAACTCTCCGCCCGCGGTGACAGAGAGCGGGCGACAGCACCCGGAGCGCATCGCGCCGCTGCGCGACAAGACCTCGCCCGCCGCCATGCCGCAGCAGGACAAGGCGCGCGGGACGCCTGTCAAGAGGTACGTACAGTCCTGATGCAGGCAACTCTCCGCCCGCGGTGACAGAGAGCGGGCGACAGCACCCGGAGCGCATCGCGCCGCTGCGCGACAAGACCTCGCCCGCCGCCATGCCGCAGCAGGACAAGGCGCGCGGGACGCCTGTCAAGAGGTACGTACAGTCCTGATGCAGGCAACTCTCCGCCCGCGGTGACAGAGAGCGGGCGACAGCACCCGGAGCGCATCGCGCCGCTGCGCGACAAGACCTCGCCCGCCGCCATGCCGCAGCAGGACAAGGCGCGCGGGACGCCTGTCAAGAGGTACGTACAGTCCTGATGCAGGCAACTCTCCGCCCGCGGTGACAGAGAGCGGGCGACAGCACCCGGAGCGCATCGCGCCGCTGCGCGACAAGACCTCGCCCGCCGCCATGCCGCAGCAGGACAAGGCGCGCGGGACGCCTGTCAAGAGGTACGTACAGTCCTGATGCAGGCAACTCTCCGCCCGCGGTGACAGAGAGCGGGCGACAGCACCCGGAGCGCATCGCGCCGCTGCGCGACAAGACCTCGCCCGCCGCCATGCCGCAGCAGGACAAGGCGCGCGGGACGCCTGTCAAGAGGTACGTACAGTCCTGATGCAGGCAACTCTCCGCCCGCGGTGACAGAGAGCGGGCGACAGCACCCGGAGCGCATCGCGCCGCTGCGCGACAAGACCTCGCCCGCCGCCATGCCGCAGCAGGACAAGGCGCGCGGGACGCCTGTCAAGAGGTACGTACAGTCCTGATGCAGGCAACTCTCCGCCCGCGGTGACAGAGAGCGGGCGACAGCACCCGGAGCGCATCGCGCCGCTGCGCGACAAGACCTCGCCCGCCGCCATGCCGCAGCAGGACAAGGCGCGCGGGACGCCTGTCAAGAGGTACGTACAGTCCTGATGCAGGCAACTCTCCGCCCGCGGTGACAGAGAGCGGGCGACAGCACCCGGAGCGCATCGCGCCGCTGCGCGACAAGACCTCGCCCGCCGCCATGCCGCAGCAGGACAAGGCGCGCGGGACGCCTGTCAAGAGGTACGTACAGTCCTGATGCAGGCAACTCTCCGCCCGCGGTGACAGAGAGCGGGCGACAGCACCCGGAGCGCATCGCGCCGCTGCGCGACAAGACCTCGCCCGCCGCCATGCCGCAGCAGGACAAGGCGCGCGGGACGCCTGTCAAGAGGTACGTACAGTCCTGATGCAGGCAACTCTCCGCCCGCGGTGACAGAGAGCGGGCGACAGCACCCGGAGCGCATCGCGCCGCTGCGCGACAAGACCTCGCCCGCCGCCATGCCGCAGCAGGACAAGGCGCGCGGGACGCCTGTCAAGAGGTACGTACAGTCCTGATGCAGGCAACTCTCCGCCCGCGGTGACAGAGAGCGGGCGACAGCACCCGGAGCGCATCGCGCCGCTGCGCGACAAGACCTCGCCCGCCGCCATGCCGCAGCAGGACAAGGCGCGCGGGACGCCTGTCAAGAGGTACGTACAGTCCTGATGCAGGCAACTCTCCGCCCGCGGTGACAGAGAGCGGGCGACAGCACCCGGAGCGCATCGCGCCGCTGCGCGACAAGACCTCGCCCGCCGCCATGCCGCAGCAGGACAAGGCGCGCGGGACGCCTGTCAAGAGGTACGTACAGTCCTGATGCAGGCAACTCTCCGCCCGCGGTGACAGAGAGCGGGCGACAGCACCCGGAGCGCATCGCGCCGCTGCGCGACAAGACCTCGCCCGCCGCCATGCCGCAGCAGGACAAGGCGCGCGGGACGCCTGTCAAGAGGTACGTACAGTCCTGATGCAGGCAACTCTCCGCCCGCGGTGACAGAGAGCGGGCGACAGCACCCGGAGCGCATCGCGCCGCTGCGCGACAAGACCTCGCCCGCCGCCATGCCGCAGCAGGACAAGGCGCGCGGGACGCCTGTCAAGAGGTACGTACAGTCCTGATGCAGGCAACTCTCCGCCCGCGGTGACAGAGAGCGGGCGACAGCACCCGGAGCGCATCGCGCCGCTGCGCGACAAGACCTCGCCCGCCGCCATGCCGCAGCAGGACAAGGCGCGCGGGACGCCTGTCAAGAGGTACGTACAGTCCTGATGCAGGCAACTCTCCGCCCGCGGTGACAGAGAGCGGGCGACAGCACCCGGAGCGCATCGCGCCGCTGCGCGACAAGACCTCGCCCGCCGCCATGCCGCAGCAGGACAAGGCGCGCGGGACGCCTGTCAAGAGGTACGTACAGTCCTGATGCAGGCAACTCTCCGCCCGCGGTGACAGAGAGCGGGCGACAGCACCCGGAGCGCATCGCGCCGCTGCGCGACAAGACCTCGCCCGCCGCCATGCCGCAGCAGGACAAGGCGCGCGGGACGCCTGTCAAGAGGTACGTACAGTCCTGATGCAGGCAACTCTCCGCCCGCGGTGACAGAGAGCGGGCGACAGCACCCGGAGCGCATCGCGCCGCTGCGCGACAAGACCTCGCCCGCCGCCATGCCGCAGCAGGACAAGGCGCGCGGGACGCCTGTCAAGAGGTACGTACAGTCCTGATGCAGGCAACTCTCCGCCCGCGGTGACAGAGAGCGGGCGACAGCACCCGGAGCGCATCGCGCCGCTGCGCGACAAGACCTCGCCCGCCGCCATGCCGCAGCAGGACAAGGCGCGCGGGACGCCTGTCAAGAGGTACGTACAGTCCTGATGCAGGCAACTCTCCGCCCGCGGTGACAGAGAGCGGGCGACAGCACCCGGAGCGCATCGCGCCGCTGCGCGACAAGACCTCGCCCGCCGCCATGCCGCAGCAGGACAAGGCGCGCGGGACGCCTGTCAAGAGGTACGTACAGTCCTGATGCAGGCAACTCTCCGCCCGCGGTGACAGAGAGCGGGCGACAGCACCCGGAGCGCATCGCGCCGCTGCGCGACAAGACCTCGCCCGCCGCCATGCCGCAGCAGGACAAGGCGCGCGGGACGCCTGTCAAGAGGTACGTACAGTCCTGATGCAGGCAACTCTCCGCCCGCGGTGACAGAGAGCGGGCGACAGCACCCGGAGCGCATCGCGCCGCTGCGCGACAAGACCTCGCCCGCCGCCATGCCGCAGCAGGACAAGGCGCGCGGGACGCCTGTCAAGAGGTACGTACAGTCCTGATGCAGGCAACTCTCCGCCCGCGGTGACAGAGAGCGGGCGACAGCACCCGGAGCGCATCGCGCCGCTGCGCGACAAGACCTCGCCCGCCGCCATGCCGCAGCAGGACAAGGCGCGCGGGACGCCTGTCAAGAGGTACGTACAGTCCTGATGCAGGCAACTCTCCGCCCGCGGTGACAGAGAGCGGGCGACAGCACCCGGAGCGCATCGCGCCGCTGCGCGACAAGACCTCGCCCGCCGCCATGCCGCAGCAGGACAAGGCGCGCGGGACGCCTGTCAAGAGGTACGTACAGTCCTGATGCAGGCAACTCTCCGCCCGCGGTGACAGAGAGCGGGCGACAGCACCCGGAGCGCATCGCGCCGCTGCGCGACAAGACCTCGCCCGCCGCCATGCCGCAGCAGGACAAGGCGCGCGGGACGCCTGTCAAGAGGTACGTACAGTCCTGATGCAGGCAACTCTCCGCCCGCGGTGACAGAGAGCGGGCGACAGCACCCGGAGCGCATCGCGCCGCTGCGCGACAAGACCTCGCCCGCCGCCATGCCGCAGCAGGACAAGGCGCGCGGGACGCCTGTCAAGAGGTACGTACAGTCCTGATGCAGGCAACTCTCCGCCCGCGGTGACAGAGAGCGGGCGACAGCACCCGGAGCGCATCGCGCCGCTGCGCGACAAGACCTCGCCCGCCGCCATGCCGCAGCAGGACAAGGCGCGCGGGACGCCTGTCAAGAGGTACGTACAGTCCTGATGCAGGCAACTCTCCGCCCGCGGTGACAGAGAGCGGGCGACAGCACCCGGAGCGCATCGCGCCGCTGCGCGACAAGACCTCGCCCGCCGCCATGCCGCAGCAGGACAAGGCGCGCGGGACGCCTGTCAAGAGGTACGTACAGTCCTGATGCAGGCAACTCTCCGCCCGCGGTGACAGAGAGCGGGCGACAGCACCCGGAGCGCATCGCGCCGCTGCGCGACAAGACCTCGCCCGCCGCCATGCCGCAGCAGGACAAGGCGCGCGGGACGCCTGTCAAGAGGTACGTACAGTCCTGATGCAGGCAACTCTCCGCGCAAGGTGGACAGATCGGAGAGTATATGTACGAACTACATACACGTTCGTAGAAGGTAAAAGGCAGGGCCCAAAATGTAAATAGCGACTTCACCTCCTGTTCAACGACCTGACAGCTCGCCGCAAGTCTCGAAAAATAATGAGTATAATGACATTATTCTATTACAGGGCAAAGTGGCACTTGGGCATCCGTTCTCAAAGCAAGCCCAACGACATCATGCTAGAAGTCTTCCGCGCCATGAAGGCGCTCGACTACGAGTGGAAGGTCATCAACCCATACCACGTCAGGTAACATACATCAGTCACTTACATACATACCTATATACTCACGCCCATTTGCCGGAGAGGTAGACAGATCACGGATTTCCACTGGCTATGATATCTTGACAAACCTTTCTTGCTTCATTCCCTTTTATGACATTCATACATGCTCCTCGGTTGCCTATGCGTATAACCTAACCTAACCTTTTATGATTTCTCCGATTTGTTAGGATATAGTTCGCCGAGGTCGTCCCCTTCTAACTGTACCATCCACTTTTCCCCCATACACTCTCTTTGTTAATCTTCTTTCATCCATCCTCTGTACATGTCCAAGCCAAACCTTACACTGCTAACATTCTTGTTTGTAATAAAAAATCTTCTGCAATTTTATTTTCTCAGGGTCCGCACACTAAACAAAATGACGACAAAGCACGTGAAAATGTCGCTCCAACTATACCAAGTGGACTACAAGTCATATCTCCTGGACTTCAAGTCACTCTCCGGTGAGAAAGAGGACTCCGAGGATGACATGGCTTCGCCCATGGCCCCGCCTCCACCTATGGCTCCACCGGCTGCGAGCCTCCAGTCTCAACAACCGCAAGGACACCATACTATGGAGTTTTTCGAGATGTGCGCCGCCCTTATTATACAGCTAGCGAGATAGTCTAGTCTTGCTTCTAATGTTCCTGATTTCGAACAAACTGTCAAAGTTTTATTGCGTCAGCTTAATTGATTTATTTAACTTATTTAGTTCCACCCTCATAAGCTGGCATATATCTCTGTTAGCGCAGGATGGTTCCATATTCATGTATACTCTGTCCGAGACTGTAAGAGTAAATTTTGTTAAACAAAAAGTTAGGATCGTCCCAATACAACGCGACTACGCGATCATCGCAAGTTCGCGCAATTGTCAATTAGGGACACCTATTCGAGTCCAATATGTTAGATGTCCCCTAGTAAGCGCGCGGTCAAAATGGAATGGTGGCGGGCGGCGCTCGTCGCCCCCTAGGACCGCTGCGTCCGTGTGCAACGCACACCCTGCACCATAGGTAAAGACGCCTCTGAGGAACCCTCAAAAGGAAAAAACGGAACCCTTATACGATCACTTTGTTGTCCGTCTGTCTGTTTGTTAAGACCCTTTATCTTGGGGACGCCTGGACGTATCGAGTTAAAGTTAAAACCATATGCTCAGAGGCTCTAGTATAAGTTTTCCGAAACAAAACGTTACGACGGCGTTTGCGTTTAGCTGTCAAATATCATACAAATTGAGGGTAAAACGCAAACGCGATCGTAACGTTTGGTTTCGGTAAAACTTATACTAGAGCCTCAGGTCTATAGACCCTTGAAGCTGTGAAAAAAATCAAACTTCTAAGTTAACGTAAATAAAAGACGGCCGTTTATACCGCAAAAAACGAGAGATCAAGATCAAGGAATCAAAATTTATAGGGTACTTTCCGTTGACAACCGTGAATAAATTTGGCAAGTAATATTATGTTATACTAAAAGTACAGGGAACAATCTGAAACCTATACATTTTTGTAATTAAGTACGGGACCCTCGATGGGCGAGTCTGACTCGCACTTGTCCGGTTTTTTGATAGGATTTACTCTTACAGTTTCGGACGTACCATACAAGGTTTATTTTATTGTATTAGGATTCAGGTATCCTGGGGATACTCGATGTGCACGCGAGTGGCTTGTTATTTATAGAAATTATTTATTATTTTATGAAATTACAATTTAAAACGCCTTTCCAAAATGAAATATGGGTCAAATCAAGCGTCCTCTCGGATGTGCCAGCTTGGTGTTGTATCACATATATGTTTATTCTAATAAATTAATAATGTATGAAATATAGCAATTAGGTCTAATCGAAGGTAGTCGAACTACCCTGTGCTCCATACAATGTTAATGTGTGTATTGCTTGCATTTAGCAAGGTTTGTTTCATTGTATATAATGCTTTCGCGAAAATTGCAATAAATAGAACCAAGGGCGGAAAAACAGAAAATAATAAAAAATTATAATAATTGAACTAATATTTTTCGAAACTAAATAATAGGTGTTAAGGTTGTAGATAATAATTCGCTAAATAATAGTAATATCATTTTCATTCAGTATTACATTCTGTATAATGTTTGTAGTGGGTTCCCTAATATTATGATAATTCAGTATAATTATTTACTTACACAATGTCGGACCAATATATGGCCAAACCTTAATCGTGGCCATAATCGTGAAATAAATAATAGCACTTCGTTGCTATCCCAGATAGCAACGAGCATTATTGTGATTTAATTTTAGAAATATTTAAACTTCGTTTGCCAAAGAAAACTGACAGAGCGAGATATAAGTGCCTTCGTATTTCTTAAGCCGATAGCAAGTGTACAAATGCTGTAGTATGAAGTCGATCACTGTAGTAAAGCCGGAGCCCCACTGCTGCGCACGGTCGAGCTACGCACGTGGGTACACAAACGCTTCGTATCAAAATGTAGGTAGATACTTCCACAGCAGTGTGCGAGCAAGCTACGCACGAAATGACGTCACTGACACGCGTGGCCTGTTCCGAAGTGCGCCCCACGCGGATGAGCTAACGTGCACAGCGTGCCAGTGGGTTGCAGTGGAAAGCTGGAGCCCCACTGCTGCGCACGGTCGAGCTACGCACGCGAGAACAAAAACGCTTCGTATCAAAATGTAGGTAGATACTTCCACAGCAGTGTGCGAGCAAGCTACGCACGAAATGACGTCACTGACACGCGTGGCCTGTTCCGAAGTGCGCCCCACGCGGATGAGCTAACGTGCACAGCGTGCCAGTGGGTTGCAGTGGAAAGCTGGAGCCCCACTGCTGCGCACGGTCGAGCTACGCACGCGAGAACAAAAACGCTTCGTATCAAAATGTAGGTAGATACTTCCACAGCAGTGTGCGAGCAAGCTACGCACGAAATGACGTCACTGACACGCGTGGCCTGTTCCGAAGTGCGCCCCACGCGGATGAGCTAACGTGCACAGCGTGCCCGTGGGTTGCAGTGGAAAGCTGGAGCCCCACTGCTGCGCACGGTCGAGCTACGCACGCGAGAACAAAAACGCTTCGTATCAAAATGTAGGTAGATACTATCGTCGTCATCATCGGAAGAACTGTCTGACAAAGATAATGCAAGTTCCATTTTAGTACAGCGACTATAGCAATAGCGGACAACGTGTCACTTCTACAGAACGTTTCTGACTGACTTGGTAATATGAGCTAACGTGCACAGCGTGCCCGTGGGTTGCAGCGGAAAGGTGGCCCCGACTGCGTCGCACAAACAAACCCCGTTTTGTGCGTAGCGTGGGCCGCGTGCGCCGCAGTGGGGAATGCACGCAGCCGACCCATGTACCCACGTGGGAGACGTGTTTAGCGTGTGCGTGCATTGGTTGCTGTGAAAATGTTGACACGCGTATCCAGACCAATGGACCCACGTGGGCGACGTGTATAGCGTAGCGTGCGCAGCAGTGGGGCTCCGGCTTAATAGTCAAGCTGGTAGAAACTATATGATTTGACAAAATGTCTTGCTTATACCGTAATGTCGAAATTTCAACGGATTATTTTGTTACAAAAGTCCATCTCAAACTATTTCAACAAAACTTCAAATGTACTCGTGGATTGTTTAACCTAAAGGTGTATAATTGGAAAATAAGAACAGGTTTTGGTGTGTTTTTCTTTTTGTAATATTTGCCTGAGCTTATTTTCACCGCGCTAATGTCTTCGACGATGTACAGCGTTGTTACATAGCACTGTCTCAGATAAACTTAATTGTGTATATGTGGTTAAATATACTATAGTTTGTTATGAAGTTGACAAGATGTTCTTGAATGCATTGGCTTGATGGCCTTACTTGGTACTTTTTATTATTAGGAATCATGCTCTTTCAGCTTTGTTAAATAATTTTGTACAAAGTAATGTATTGTACAGCTTCAACGAAAATGTGTATAGTGCAATGAAAAATGTATACTTCCATTCACTAGTTAATTTCTGCGAGTCATTAAAACCTCTTAGAAATATTTGCGATGTTTTATTTCTACAATATGGGCAATTCAATATGAATAATAATAATAAAACGTTCACAATACTGTAATTTTAATAAAGATCTATGCATTTATTTTAAAAAAATATCTAAAGAATTTCAAATGGAACAAACAACAATTGGATGTAATGAATAGAGGTCCATAAATACTATAGTTAAATTATAATATAAATACAACTATTATGAACAACGACAAGCTAGATTTCCTAAGAATTGGCTAGTGTTGACAACTTGACATTGTCGTCATTACGATAAGAATTAATTAATATCCAGCACATCCCATGTTCCGGCAATAAGAACCACTCCCTTTTTTATTTATTACTTATTTCTTCGTATAATGATGATGCTCCTGATATGGAACACATCACATGTATATTAGGTTTGCCTATTATCCGATAGAAAGTCATGGATACCATGAGCGTGAACGGCTATAGTTCCTAAAATAAGCATAATGGCAATATGGGTTTTTTTTATTCTTATAATCTCTTTTACTGAATTCAATACATTGTGAGAGTTTCCCTGTTCTGTTTCCTATCGAATTTGCAGTATAGTTACAATTCTAAAATGGCGATAGCAGTCGAGTGACATTTGCGTTTTTTCTGCGAGCCGTTTAAAACACGTGAAGCCATCTTAGACATAAAGAGGCGTTGTTAAAAGGAATAATTTCTTAATAACAGACGAATCTTAATATTATGCCGCAGAAAATACTGTAACAACCTCAACCCATAATTTCAAATGCATAAAAACCCCTGGGCTATTTCAAATTGATTTTATTACGTATGTGAATTTAGATGTCTACCGTCGATGAAATGTATAATTGGATCCTTATTTCCGCAGTATAACAAAATAAGGGTGTTCTGGTCAACTAAAAAACGTTGTTTTCCTCGTCGCCAGCTATAGGGTATTGTGACGTCACGCGGAGGGCGCGGGCGGGGCGGGCACGTCGTCGGGCTTACTCTCCAGCGAAAAGGGCGGGATCCGGCAGTCGAACGTGTAGCCGTCCTCGCGCTCCATGCGGAACGTGCCCCTGTAAAATGTTTTTTATTAAATATTATATTTTATTGACAAGATTCAATGCGTATTATCACGGAATGAAATAGCAACTAGTGAGGTGAATATTTGTCTCCGCGATAGTCCCACACATGGGCCGAAGGCGTCTGCAAGCTAATATAATAATAATAATGTATTCACATAACATAAACAACCATTGGTTTTACATTACTTTCTTCTGCCAAAGACAGACAGCTAAATGGATTATGACAATTAAACATAGGATTTCTTCACGAGGCTTATTTTGTACATACCTTCTTTATTTTGCATACATACATTCATACATACATTCACGCCTTTATTCCCAAAAGGGGTAGGCAGAGCACATGAAACGTATGTTCCAGCGCCACTTTTAGCATAAATGTGGGTTTATTTTGCAGTAATTATAAAATTTGAACAGCAGTCGTACCACATGTGCCCCGAGGGCGCCTGTAAGCTGACGTGGCTGCTGTACTGGAAGGCGGGCGAGTGCCGCGCCAGCACCGGCTCCTGGCCGACCACGCCGCGCCCGCGCACCGTCTCCAGCGTGCCCGACAGAGAGAAGATGCGCCAGTGCCGCTCGCGCAACTGTACCGCAGCAGCGCCCAGGTTCTCAAGGCGGATGCAATACCGCCACTGAATTAACAATACACAATAATTACAATAGATAACTTATAATGTACTTTAGACTGGTGATTGCATATATTATTTAGATGTAGAAAACTGCCGTGAGGTTCAGACCGAGTCCTAAACGCGCACCGGTTCGAAACATTTCAAGCGATTAAAGACGCATGTGACCCGTTTCATTATATTTTGATATGGTGTTTGTATTATACTATTGTACGAACTTATGTACGAAATATTTACCGTTAGCTTTTCGGTGGAGGAAAACATCGTGAGGAAACCGGTCTAAATCCCAATATGGTCTAGTTTCCCCTCTGAGTTGGAAGGTTAGATGGCATCATGGCAGTCGCTTTCGTAAAGTTGTTTATAAAAAGCCATTCAGCGCAAGGCCTACTACACGATAAACGATTTTATAAATGACAAACACGCCTGTAAATTACTTTAAATATATTTTTTTCTATGTGAACTGACATACTCTAATTTTAAATTTGTTTTATATAACTCCTGACTACCCAATAATATTATTTTTTTGACATTGTTATATAATATGTAAAATGTATATGAACTTTGACCTTCAAAAAGTCATAAGTCATTTATTCATAAACAATATAAATTTCGTTTTAAATTCCTAAAAATAAATACATTTCATCTAAGATTTAAAATTTATATAAAAATATCCACTATAATCTAATTACAAAAATGTCAAAGTGTGTCAATTTACTCTATTCTAATAAAATATATGCGAAACACAATGCAATTCAAAACATAATTAAATATCTACAAACTCAATAATACGTCCTTAAAGTTTGCTTAAACATTGCGTCTACAGTATTAATTATGCTGACTAAGCTCATGAACAGAATAAAAACACTTCATCAATAAAAAGGCCTGTAAAGTGTTCTGTTCTGTTTTGATTTAATAAATATATTTTGATTTTGTAAAACTAGTGCCTATGCCAAATCTTGGGATTAGGTGTCAAAGCGGCTCCCGGGCTCGTTTAGGGCACAACCGGGAATAACGCTAGGGGGATGATGATGATGGTGTTTGTATTATTACAATGACAGAGTTTAGGAACGCGCTGATGCCGTCCGGGGCCGCATCCAGGGGGTTCTCGTTTAGCGCTGACCGCGCGCTACAAAACGTAGTTTCTCAGCATGTTTCATCGACTACTGAGTTACGCGAACGCGCTCATATCTCGGAGGCGACGGTCATAACTGTGTAAACAATAAGCTGCGTACGAATTTGAGCGGCTCAGCCTGAGGCATGCTCGCCCCGCGCGGCGCGCTTCCCGCGAGCCAATTTGGTGCACGCAAACATGCGCGGGCGAGGCAGCGCGCTCGCGACGAGCCGACATTGTGCGTCGTTCAAAATGGCGTCGGACACGATGACAGCCGCGGCCGCGTTTATCGTAATTCACCTAATTATTACCAAAACAAAAAGAAGAGAAACTCGCCTCGGCAGCGGATGATGCGTAGTTCATGTGGTGCACATTCATCTCACTAAATTACATCGTTATTTCCGCGGCACGCTAGATACACGTCCAAATTACGCGAGGCACGCACACTGAGGCGCCTTTGAGCGCGGGCAAAAGACCGACTCTTGGCGGCTCGCCGCGCGCCGCTCGAGCGCTGCTCGCGCACAGCGCGTACCGAGTTAGAGCAAAACAGCACCTACATACTACATGTATAAACTACACCCTACCCAGTAGACGGCACAGTTCTGGCTCTCGCGGCTGCCCATGTAGAACGGTATGACGGTGACGCGCACTCCCTCAGTGGTCTCGCGGTGCACGTCGCTGAGCTCCAGCCACGGATGGTTCTTCTTCTGCCACGCACGGAGCGTCTCCTGCGCTATGAACGGCGGATCTGCCAGTAGAAATAAGCTTCAATATAGCAGTCGGACCGGTTCATGCATTTTTTTCTTAAATAGAAAGCTTTATAGGATTATTATAAAACAAACCTAACCTAACCTAATGACTCCTATTTGATGATATTCAATGAATACCCGAAAATACCACTGTTTTGACGAAAAATGCATTAGGTCAAATGAAACATTTGTCAAATCATACATTTGGCTAAAAGTTGTTTGGTCAAGAGACAGGACCCCAGTCGGACCGCTATCACTCACTTGAAAACCGTTTCTGTTCTATGAACCATTTTTATTTTTATGAGCCTATTGAGTATCCCACTGCTGGGCAAAGGCCTCTCCTCGTGATATCTAAATACAAAACTATAAAACATGTAATTGTTTTTAAAGTATAGTGATAAAGGTCATGTTATCTTCTTATTCTTTTTTCCGGTTGTAGCCTAAGGCCGCTCCACATTCTCGCGAGAACGCAAGAAACATGTGAGAAACGTGAATGTGGAAGCGAGCGGCCTATTGTTCTCAGTTCTCTTCGTTGTTCTCCAGCTTTTGTCGGTTTTTTGGCGCGAGACAAAGAGCGCGAGAACGTGAAAACGGGTGAGAACGTGTATTGACTCCACACTCGCATGTTTCTCAGTAATAAAATAAGCGAGCCGCCGATTGCCGCAGCGGTCACTTCACCGTCCATTTTCATCGAGCGTGAGAACTGTAGTGAGAACTATTTGAGAACACAACAGAGTGTGTACCCGAAAGAAGTTCTCACTACAGTTCTCGCTGAGAATCTCCTGAGATTCTCGCGAGAATATCTCGCAAGAATGTGGGGCGGCCTCGAGAAAACTGGAGATTTTGGCAAGAGCCTCTCGGTCCACTTTTTCGACGACCATAAAGATGACAACGTACAGGTAGCGCGACCCCTGGTTGCCGAGGGTCGCGGGAACCGTATCACTCACCCTTGTCAGAGTTGTGCATGAGGAACTTGTCGAAGAGCTCGTGCTGCAGAGGCACGCGCTCGACGGACGAGTAGGGCATGATGTCGTCGTGGGCCACGTAGTCCAGCCCCGGGATGGCGTACAGGCTGCGCGACGACTCCTGGTTGCCGAGGAACGTCACGGCTTCCGTTTGGGCGCGCTGGAACCGCAAATGTCTACGTGATACGGTATTCTAACACGTCAGATCAGTTTTTAGGGTTCCGTACCCAAAGGTTAAAAACGGGACCCTATTACTAAGACTTCGCTGTCTGTCCGTCTGTCTGTCACCAGGCTGTATCTCAAGAACCGCGATAGCTGTAATTTTCACAAATTATGTATTTCTGTTGCCGCTATAACAACAAATACTAAAAACAAAATAAAATATTAAATTTAAGGGGGGCTCCCATACAACAATAACGCGTTTTTTTTGCTGTTTTTATAGATAATGGTACGGAACCCTTCGTGCGCGAGTCCGACTCGCACTTGGCCGTTTTTTTTCTCATTGGTAAGTAGAAAATAGTGAATTCAGTTTTTTGTGGTATTTAACTGCCACGCGTATTTCGTTCTCAAAAGTTATTGGTCACTAATATTTTTTATATAGGTAGCACTAGAACTACTGTTTTAAATAATATTGAGATTTGGGATATCAGAAGTGACATTCCGTAATAGAATATCCCATCTGTTAGGTACATGAATTCAGTACATTGTTTTAATTAGTAGCCAGTCTAACAATATACCTAACTAGCTGATGCCCGCGGCTTCGCCCGCGTGGTTATAGGAAAATGTAACATATTGAATTTTTCCCGTGGGAATTAGATGTTTTCCCGCTGGAAAAAGTAGCCTGTCACTTTACAGCCTCTAAACTATGTCCATACAACAAATCACATTAATATGACGCTCTGTTGCGACGTGAAAGATGGACAAACAAACACACACACACACTTTCACATTTATAATATTAGTAAGGATTATGATTCTGTATTGAGAATACAGAATCAAATGAGATTTCATGTAACTTTTTTTGTAAGTATTGGATATTACAAGAAATTTTTGAATATTTTACAGAAAAAGTGTAAGTAGTCTGAAATAATGCTAAACAGAAAACTGAATTCTATTCCAACTGAATTATTTGATATGTACTGAGATATCAGATTTAAGATCCTTAAATACATTATAGTGTTTGTTTGATTGATCATTTAATGATGCGCTAGCTGTCAGGCAACTATGGTGTTTCCCAACTCTGCTGACCATAGCCGCCTGACAGCTAGCGCAGCATTACGCTGGTGTGTAAACACAGCATGAAGCTGAATATTACAGCATTGTTGTAGATTAGCAAATGAGGAAAGGGACTCAAGTTCATGGCTGCAAAAAGTTTCTAAAATATAAACTACCGTTTCAATCATACACCTTTGTGAACTTGTTCAACACACAGTTAACTTATAAAAATAAATGCAAGACCCATCCAAAGGCACATCAAATGCAACACACAGACAAGAGAAAATGGCTATTTAAACAGAGCAAGGCAAAATCACAAAACAGAAATATATATTATTGTATTTGCTTTAATTTCAAACCTTTTTTCCACTCGGGTCTCATGTCGATATTTGTTTGCACAGCCAAAAATTTTCATTTTAATATTGTAATGAAAACCAAACACCCATATAGTATACTGTATTCCCAAGATACACCCTGAATTTTAAGGACATACTTAAAACTATGCATATTAAAAGTAAATAAATAATAATCACCATAGAATCAAAACATAGATTACAGTGCATCTACTCTGAAAAACGACTTGTATTTAATTATGTTCTAAGAAATACTACAAAATTCACACATTATTTCAGATTACCATAAGTAAGAACTTCTTTTCAAAGTACACTGCAGTATGAGATCTTACTCTATAACTTATTATAGAGTCTATAACTTATTATAGAGTCTATAACTTAATATATATTGCCTTAGCAATCAGTTAAAAGCCATGCTTAATAATATGTTAAAATCTAGAAACACTTACTATGTAAGGAGCATCCCGCGTGTCTATGAGCACCTGGTAGAAGGTGTGAGTCCTGCCCTTGACCTCTTTACCCACGTTGGATAGGGTGTCCCCAGAGGCTTCCCCTGTGCCCGAGGACTCCGGGTTTTCCTTCTTATTTGAGGCATCTCTATCGTAAACTCTGGCCAACCAAGGAAACAATATCACACCTCTATACCCAAACACCTTATGTAGAATCAATTGCCCGGTGTCATATTTGCCAGAAGTCTTCGGAGCTTCTAGTTTTCCAACTTCAGCCAATCTATAAATTCAAATTAAGAGGTTATGTACGTAATCTTTTGAAGGATTCAAACTAGATGTTGCAGAGCTTACCGAGTGTAATGAGCTACTTGGCTAACTAAAATTCTAGAAACGGCTAATCTGAGAGGATTTGTTGGCACAAATCTTAATAATATCTCCATTTTATCATTGTAGCTAGTTATTTTTTTAGTGTTATCGAGATGTTTTTGTTTGACAAATAGCTGACAGATAGTGGCTAATGTTGCCTACGTAAATAAAAATAGTTTATTTTTAATAGCAAACGTTGAGTAGATGCATGTATCACGAACTTCGACTTTCGAAGATCGTGGTAGCGCCGCTGTCGTGGCGTCGGGGGTTAAAAATAGAGATACCTACCCCACTTTCGTCTGGTCTGACAGCATCTTGACAGTTGACAGCTTCCAATCCAAGAGTTCAAAGTACTTTTATCATTGTTTTGTTTTCGTTAACTTTTGTTAATACCTTGCATTTTATTTAAGTCATAGAAATGTTGAGTGTTTTGGCAAAATCTATTCCAGTATTTGGTAAGTTCATAGTCATATCATTTATTGCGACCATAGTAATGTGTACAAGATCTTATAGTTATATTAGTTCCATATGGGCCCTGGTAGAAGTGGTAGGGCATAGCAATATGTAAGTTACATAAACAATTTCATACATTTATTTATATGTCATCTTGGTTAAGGTATTACTATTATCACTCTATCATTACCTAATTAACAATTCAAATTTTATCATTATTATTGATTAATATTACATGTTATGTCAAATTTCTAAAGTTACTGTGTATGTTGGCCTTTTCTTGATAATCTTGATAATGTTGAATGCCTTATGCCTGTTTAATTTACTGGTGTACACTGTTGATTTTATTATTTTTATCTTATTAGGTAGGTACCTAATTCCTGATCAGTACTTGATGGTGGTTTGTATTTCTAGCTCCTATTCGCAATTCAAGATGTATAGCTTCGCTGTCAGCTCTGTCCGATACATACCAAATGCTGCAGAAGACGTGTCGAGATTTTGCCGATGGGGAGCTGAAGCCAAACGCAGCTAAATATGACCGAGAGCACTTGTACCCTGGAGATGCTATTAAAAAAATGGGTGACCTAGGTCTCATGTCTATAGCAACACCAGAGGAACTTGGTGGAGCGGGGTTGGACTATCTTGCATATGCTATAGCACTCGAGGAGATATCTCGCGGGTGTGCATCGGCGGGCGTCATCATGTCGGTCAATAACTCCTTGTATCTGGGGCCTATTTTGCACTTTGGCAATGAAAAACAGAAAAAGGAATTTGTGACCCCATTCTGCAGTGGTAAATGTATTTCTAGTATTTTTTATTATTCTCATTAGGTATACTTACCTCATTAGCATATTCTGCAATCAATCAACAAATCAACAATCATTTCAGCAAACCTTTTGAGGGACTCGCATGATCAGATATTAATTTCCAAATTTGCTTATTGTATTACTTTTATCATTTTAACAGATTATCAATCCCCTATGGCTATGACTATGAATATGACACAGTATTTATTTTATATTTCTAGGTGACCCTGTTGGTTGCTTTGCTCTATCAGAGCCTGGAAACGGATCAGATGCCGGGGCAGCGTCCACCACAGCCAAAGATGGCGGAGACAAATGGATTATCAATGGCACCAAATGCTGGATAACTAATGGATATGAGAGCAAAGCTTCGGTTCTGTTTGCTACCACTGACAAGAGTCTAAAGCACAAGGGAATATCCGCTTTCTTAATACCAAAGCCTACCAAAGGGTTAGACTTAGGAAAGAAGGAGGATAAATTAGGGATCAGAGGGTCATCAACATGCTCTCTTATATTTGAAGACTGTGAGATCCCTAAGGAGAATATATTGGGACAGCCGGGAATGGGCTTCAAGATTGCTATGATGACTTTGGATGCTGGAAGGATTGGTATTGCCTCCCAGGCGTTAGGAATAGCTCAGGTACTGTCTCTAGACATCAACTACTTGAATACAGTATAAGATAGTTAAAATGGGGAAATGATTGAGGCATTTGAACTTTGAATGACCATAAAGGTTAAATTATTTCATTAAATTAACTCCAAAAAAAACAACGGTATTGAGAACCCCCTTTTTTTTGAAGTCTGTTAATAAAATAAAAAGAAGTGTGGGATTGTGCTCTAAAAATTGCATCTATGATTATTTTAATGTGTAATGGCAGATTAGTATGATGTAAATCAACTTTTATGGCTGTTTGTTCAACTGAACTTGATTTCATCACTAAATTTAGACCATATTGATTGGTTGGTTAACATGTCACGTCAGTACCAGTTTCTTTCACACTGTTCTAAATTAAGAGATACAAGTAATTTGTTTCAGATGGATTTTCCCAGTGCGCTTCTTAATCCCTCATATATGATTAGCTAATTAAAAGATAACGTTGAGATTAAAAACTCAACCTTATCTGAGAATTTTGTACCAGTGCCTAAGCTTACAATGGGTTAATCCTTTGTCAAATTACAATGTGTAAACTACCCACATACGAATTTTCTAAATACAAACTAACGGTGGTTGAGGCAAGTTATACATGATTGATGGAATAATTTTTAAACTATTATTTCAGGCCTCGCTAGACGTCGCTATGGAATACGCATCAAAGCGCATGGCGTTCGGCAAGCCCATAATGAAGCTCCAGGCGATCCAGGGTAAGCTGTCCAACATGGCGCTCCAGCTGGAGTCGGCGCGGCTGCTCACGTGGCGAGCCGCGTGGCTCAAGGACAACAAGCACCCCTACACGAAGGAGGCCGCCATGGCCAAGCTCGCTGCCTCGGAGGCCGCTACGTTCCTTTCCCATCAGTGCATACAGGTAGATCATGTGTTTTAATCCAACAACCAGCGTCTGGTGACGTCACTCCTGTCAAAACTTAGGCAACTCTATGACATCTAGGGACGAACCATGGACAAACAAATATGCCGAGTGACACATGAGTGACGTCACAGGAACTGCAGATCCGTTTAGGCGCGAAAATTTGAATTGTCAGTGTAACAGGAATTTCTGACTATAAAGCATAGTACTTATTCGATTTTTTTATTACTTTCGTGGTCTATTCTACATGCGATTCGTTCAAATGAAAGCAAAAATGAAAATATTGCATCTTCCCTACCATCCAAACCATCAAAACTGCATGGTTAGCACAAGACGGCGCGCGAGCTGTCTCGCGGCGTTATATTCTATTATTATTATTATTGTTGTTGTTTAATACACTACCAGCTAAAAGCTGACGCGTGTCGTATATCACTGCTCTTGTTGTTTTAAAGTTTTATTTATTTATTTTTTATCTAGTATATCCATCTCTTTCTAAGTGTTCTCGCCGCGAGAAGGATTTGGATTTGGAATAGGTACATACTTTTTTTTCTTTAACCCTTTACCAGGCAATTGGAATACCGTAGGTCACTTTTTTCAGGTTTACAGGAACATATTCGACTTTTATAAATACATTTTGTACAAGACGTTCAATACGGGTGCAAATCTATATAAATAACTTATTAACCTCGTAAGTCCCACATAGATTTTTGCGATGTTGAATTTGGAACCTTTATTAATTCTATTATAGTTCGAAACTCGATTTGAATTTGTACTTGTATAAGTACGCGGGGACTTACGAGGTGACACGCTTGTTCTCGCGGCCTGGCAAAGTGGCACATATACATTATAACTTTTTTCAGATCCTTGGTGGCATGGGCTACGTATCAGATATGCCAGCAGAGCGGCATTACAGAGACGCAAGAATTACAGAAATCTACGAGGGCACCTCCGAAATACAGAGGCTTGTCATAGCTGGGCAGCTCATCAAAGAATATGGCCTTTGAACTAAAGTCCTACCTCAGTCATAGCTTTTGAAATGTGGTGATGGGACATAACATGCATAACACATTTCGACGACCGCTTTAGCCTAGTTGGTCATGACCCTGCCTACGAAGCAAGAGGTCCTGGGTTCGAATCCCGGTAAGGGCATTTATTTGTGTGATGAGCACGAATATTTGTTCCCGAATCTTGGATGTTTTCTATGTATTTAAGTATTTATTTATCTATATAAGTATGTTTATCGTCGTCTAGTACCCATAGTACAAGCTTTGCTTAGTTTGGGACTAGGTCGATTCGTGTAAGATTCCCCATCTAAGTGCTGCCATACCACCTGGCTAGACGATCTAGCAGAAATTTACCCCAACATTGATCTAGGCTAGATAGGTGTAAGGTTAAATTTAATATTGGCCACTTCATTGGTATTTCTGCAATTCAATAAAAATAACCAGATACAGAATTGATTACTAGAGCAGAACTCCTTCAAGTATTATCCGAATAGTGGCCAGTAACTGAATGACATATTGTTAGTGACCAGTTGTTAAGAGTTTACACCTATCTTCATCTCTATCGCCCGTTTTTTTAAATGTATAAAGAGTGAATTCCTAGCTTGGATAATCGAACTTTGTTGTTGCAATTGTGGACTTCCGCTAACACCTCGAATTTCCATCTTCATCCCTGTTGCACTTGCCTGTTCGAGCGATAGAGATGGAGACATCACAACTCACGAGTGTGTACCACGGTACCTATGGCTAAGACCTCGAACTTCGTGGTCGCGCTCTTCACACCAGAACGCTCTCATTATTAAGTGTCCAATGTCGATTATTCTGTAAAATTAATTTAGTAACAACTTTGTATTCAAAGTTGTTTAGTGATAGTCATTTGTACCTATATAATAATGTAGCCTTTATTGAACCAAACTTAAATATATAATATGTATTTTACAATATGTGTTTTTTTCCTATTCTGTGTTCATTTGGTCTTGCTTTACAGCATAGGCCTCCCCTAGAGACTTCCACAATTTGCGATCCTGTGCTTTTCTCATCCAAGTTGCACCCCCTTCCCTAACAATGTCATCCTTCCATCTGCGACGTTGTCTGCCTCTTTTTCTCTGTAATATCTTTTGTCCATTTATCTTTTTTGTTTCGTATCGTATGGCCTGCCCACTTCCATTTTTAACCGACTTCAAAAAAAAGGAGGTTCTCAATTCGGTTGTTTTTTTTTTTATTATTATTTTTATTATGTTTAATGTTTGTTACCTCAGAACTCCGTCATTGATGAGCCGATTCGTAAATTCTTTTTTATGTTTGTAAGTAGGTAGTTCCAGGTGGGTCCCATTTTTTTCAAAAATCCAATTGGATCCATGAGGAATTGTGCCTAATATAATTGAAGAGTTCCCACTCTTCAATTATATTAGGCACGCGTGTAGTGAATTTGGTATTTTCTATTTTAACTCGTGTATTTACACCCGGTAATCATAAATTTGGTGGAGTGGAATTGATGATGAAGACCACAGATGACTTATGGACCCAATTATGTACTTAAAAGTACAAATGTACGTCACAGATTCTGATAAGATTTCGTTGAAGTAGCAACTAATGAAGTGCCAAAGGTGATCCTTGTGGAATCGACGGAAGTCCTCAAATATTTTTGGGCCACATACAGCGATTGGGTTTTTTTCCCTAATAATCAACGCATTTGCTCTCGGAAATCAGTTCATGTGGTAAATTGGAAAATAAACGTGGAAATGTTCTCATGGCTTGGTGGAGTACTAAATTGAAGTCGGTTAAAACTTTATTTTTAAAGTAAATTATAGTTTCTTGATACAGTATTTTACATCTGTGGTTTTTTCTGCTTCCTTATTCTTATTATTTTTAGGTTCATTTTGTCTTTCAGTTTAATGTTGAGCATGCCACGTTCCATGCTATGTTGGCAGACTTCTAGTTTATGCATATTGTGTTTTATAAGAGCCTTACAAAACACAACATTTGTACCTACAAGACATTTTAGCTTAAAAGCCAATTTGAACCTCAATCTATCATCTAAACTTTACAATTATACATTGAATACATATATATTGATAAATATTATTAATTCAGCCGTCTCGACCATGCTCAAATCAAAGAAGGCAACTATATACGGTATTTTTAATGGTTTATTACTCAAGAAATGATAAAAATCTGTATGTATAAATTAAGTTTCAATGCACTTTTATATGAACGAAAAGTGTTTAAATCATGATAAATGTACAATAAATGCTCATAATTTAGAGAATAAATGTAAATGTTTAAGTGTGTTTTCACTGTCCTGGGCCAGAGAGAGACTTGTCCATGAATTTCCTCTTGGCAAAGCAGAGCCACCACTTGCTGGGCTTGCCGTCTTCGGTCGCGAACACCTGAAATATGAATAATTATAAAATAACCCTTAATAGTTTTTTTAAACCCATTTAAGAGCCAGCTACCTATTTCACCCAATTGAGTGCTACACCGTAGCGCGTAGCAGCATTGTTTCTCTTGCAGCAGAAGTAGCTCGTAGAGGCATGACTCATATGAGCTTCAATGGCCTTGAATGGGTTAAAGCCCGATATGCAATACATAATAGAGTTGTTGCCTGATGCGTAATGCCCGGTAAGTAGAACCAAGATAGTGGCATTCGCGCAGGTTCACTAGTGCGCACGCTCTGCTAGCACGCGCGGGCCCTGCTATATGGCCACACGCGCCCCTTCGCTCCTCGCCCCAGATTACACAATCAACTACTGTGCAGGTTTTATGTAGAGACAATACCACTGGACTTGAATTGGAATCTCAAGAAAATTGTTGAGAAAAGTGACCAACTTCCTGAAACTGTCCTTGAAATCAGCAAAAAAATTATGAATATAAACTCCACTGTAGCCTAGACCACAGAAAAAATAATAGTACTATAATGTACTGACGGTTCTCTGTTAACAAATCCGCTGTTTAGGTATGCTGAACAAGCCTAAACATTGCCATCCCTTTCTATCGCATGCAACGCGCTGTGATAGAGAGCGTGCGTGTCGTAGCAGCGCTAATATACCGGGCAGACCGGCATCTACAGTCGCCATCGGATATATCGGAGCGGGCAAAGTGCTCACAAATATCTGAACACCTCTATATTGTCGAGGCATTAGAGACATGTTCAGATAATTGTGAGCACTGGCCGCTCATGGCAACTGTACTTCAATTGTAGCAGTGCAACAAAATCACGGGGTGAGCCGCCCCTGCCTGGAGTTTGTTATGAATGTGGTAGTGTTATGTTGAAATGAAAGGTCATACCTTTTCACAAACTCTAGCACCAGTCTCATGTCTCAGTTGTTGCAAGTACTGCCTCATCAAATCTGCAAAGATGAAACAGAAGTTATAAGTATACATCCAATTATGTGCATATAAGTGAAAAAAAAAATTGTAAATTGTTGACCCCAATTTCCTGTTACATTATAATTATTATTTATTCTCTAATTATCATTATATATGAGGCAGAAATTCTCTTGGATAGTATAAATTGCCTGTGAAGCTGGTGGTGTTTGGTTCAAATCCCACTAAGGTTAACTATTCTTGTGATGATTTGGATTATCACCATCAACTACCATAATGCAAGCTCTAAAAGGCTTTCTGGAATCAATTTTTGTGAGATTGTCTCCTAATATTTATATTTTATTGGTGTTAAGTTTTCAAACATTAGCAGTTTATAATACTTGCCAGCTTCTTGAGGTCCGGAAGGCTTGGCATAAACAGAGTTGAGTGGGAATCCAGCCTCCCCGGGAATATCGAACTTGGATATAGCCAGCATATACATCTCCTGCTGACCCTGGTTCTTGTTGGAGCACTTCTGGAGACGCTTCAAGCACTCCGAGATGTACAGGGTCAGGTAAATGAGCACTCTGTCTGCGTCAGACTGTAAATACAAGTATTTTTATGAACATTAGTTTTGTATGGGAAAAGTATTTACCCATTACAACAGCAAGGAGTACTTCTTATAAAGCTACTATACCAGAGAACATTTCGGAACCTTGAGAAAGCCAAATGATAATTAAGTTGTAAATGTATTATTCACGTAGGATATGCGATCTATGAAATCTGTACCAACTAATGACTAATGTTGTAGCACTAATACTGATTATGATATATTATGTTATGTTATGTTATGTTATAGCCAGACCTAGGATTCCGTGGGGCAAATCGTCTTGACAGCTAGGGACTTCCTATATCGATAAACTCATTTATCGATACTAGTTCTAACACTCTCACTCTCTAACTAGTGATCACCCAAAGGTTTGCATATTAAATGTTTTTTATTAAAAGAATATAATGTAATAAAGTAACTACTCAAATTTATCCTTCATTTTTGGAAAATTCTTAAATTTTTACTTTTCACAATTTATTTCTTCATGACCATCCCATCTATTATTGTTAAAGTACACCACCAGAATTTTTTCCATATTTTCAGGCGTTAAGCTTCTCCGTCTTGGCTGAAAAATCCATTTCAGGTGGCTAAAAGACTTTTCAATTTCTGTGGAGGTTATGGAAGCATAACAAAATTTCATAAAGTGATCAACCGTATTTCGTTTTATTTTTCGGTTGTAATGTGACTTCTTCACCTTTTTGTAACAAATTGACTTTTTTCATTGTTTCGTAGCCGAATTTTTTTGTAAAATGTTTTTAAATTTATCATATATAATTTTCCCCTTTTTATCCAAATATATTTTAGATAATACAGACTGTACCTTCTTTACTATTCGCACTCCAAAGTCTAGTGTCAGATTTGTTGATTGTAATTTCTTTATAGACTCTTGAATGATATATAGATTTTCGGCAATAAATTTAAATTCACCCTTTGTCTTCAGAACAAAATTAAAGTTACAAAAAACCAATGTTGGGGGTGGTCACTAGTATTTAGAACTAGTATCGATAAATGAGTTTATCGATATAGGAAGTCCCTAGCTGTTAAGACGATTTGTCCCACGGAATCCTAGGTCTGGTTATAGCCTTTGTTTGTGACATCCAAATGCTGCATTTCTTCTTTGATTAGTTAATTTGGTTTCTTTATTTAATTTTGGGTGTCCGCTTGCCAGTTGGCAAAGGCCTCCTCCAGCCTTCTCCACTCATGTCTGTCTCTGGCGACCCTGCTCCAGGTGACACCAGCAACAGGCCTGATGTTGTCGTCCCATCTTTTTATCTGTCTGCCTCTCTTTCTTTTGCAGCCTCTTGGGTACTACTGGGTTACCTTTTTACTCCACTTATCTATGCCTCTAATAGTGTGGCCTGACCACTTCCATTTATGATATATTAGTGAATTATAAACTGCACTTGCCTTAATTTCATAAAACCTAAAGAACACATTAGCCTTAAAATAATTAAGCGCTTCGTCTATAATATCCAGTTCCAGCTTGACGTTGTTTGGGGCGGGCCCCCGGGTCGGTGTTCGCAGCGGCAACAGGGCCAGGTTGCCGACGGACTGCTTGTACTCCGTCAACGTTGAATGGTAGGCCTGCAAACGGAGGGCACGTTTAACTACTTATTGTTACACTTGAAATAACAATTTTCTAAGATATCGACAGGACGTACGGGCATTTTATACACTTCCGTTGTTTTCCTTATATGAAAACAACGCTGGAAACTCCGACTTCCCGTTGATATTATCAAAACAGATTTCACAGCAGATTAGTAATTCATTGACGGACTGTTCTGATCTTGAACAATTTACAGCGAAAATGTCTGAAATGATATCACAAAATTATCAAAGTTCCATGTACCATGTACCACCACTGACAGACATTTTTTTTTTTTTTTTTTTTTTTTTTTTTATATTGTGGCTACTTGTATCGATTAGCCAGTGTCATGTCGATTTATATTTAAAAAGAAAAATAACTAAACGGACTCAATAACAGAAATAGTTACTACTCCTGAAAAACAAATCAGTTAATTAGAAGCCCAGATAAATACCACACAGTTATGAGTAACGAGACATAACTACAAAGTTAGTAACATGTAGAGACAACACAAATACATACAAATAAAATTATATCTTAAATCTTAAGATTGTTACTTTGGCAAAAAGATCCCAAGGCCATCAATATATCTTTATTCTTAATTTGAATAAGTTCCAAAATGTGAGTTGGGAGAGGAACCTTCAGTCTTATAAGTTCGTCGTATAAGCAATTGTGATTATATAAAGGACACGCGAAAAATATATGATTAAGATCCCCATCGTCTAGTCCGCATTCACACAGGGAGGAATCCCGGATGTGTATTTTTTTCAAGTGAGCAGGAGTACAACAATGACCCAGCCTCATTCGTATCACAGTGGAACAAAAAGGTTTTGGAAGAAATAACTTTGAGAACCACGGTTTTCGCGACACCGTGGGCTGAACGAGTGCATAAGTCTGTGCCCGTTTTTTACTAGATGATGTCCAGTCGGCAGACCAAGCCTTAATAAGGTACCGGGCCGCCAAGGGGACCAAATCATGACAATAATTTCTGAACGGAAACTTATCACCACAGACCACCGCATCCTTTGCTACCTGATCGGCCCTTTCATTTCCTGTAACCCCTGTATGACCAGGGACCCAGGCTAAGACAACCTCGCACCCTCGGTTTCTACATTTTATGAGATTCTCCTTAATTTGATAGATAATAGGATTATGGAACCTGACCGAAAACGGGTTACAGAGAAGCGCTTGTAGACAACTAAGGGAATCAGAGAAAATTATAGTTTTTCTTAAATTGAATATTAAAATATATTTCACGCTCTCCAAGATGCCGATACACTCTCCAGTATACACCGAAGTTTCAGGAGGGCATTTAATCTTCTGAACTATATCATACTGGGAATGGAAAACTCCCACCCCTACACAACCAGCTGGGGACAACTTAGATGCATCACAGTATATTGTGTTCCAACCAATCCACTCACGGGAAAGAATCTGGCGTAGATATTCATCGGCATGGGGATCATCATGACAAATGTCCATACTAAGAATAATACGGGGCTGATGAGTTACAATTTCATAGCTAAATTCAAACAGAGGAAGCCGAGTGGAGTGGAAAACAGGATCCTTAACAAGCTGAAATTTCGTTAGGCTCTTTACGAGACAAGGCGCGTCTTCCTCATACCAATGGGAAGCCGCCTTAAGATCATAAAGACGATGGATTATAGGATGATAAGAGAGTTGTAAAGCTCGGTAGAAATAACTGTCTGCCAAAAATTGCCGGCGAAGTTTAAGAGGGGGTTCCGCGCATTCTACCTGTAAAGCATTGGTGGGGCTAGACTTCATCGCTCCCAATATTATTCTCAATGCCTTATACTGGACACGATCAAGCTTAACTAAACCCGCCTTGTTTGCTGGGACCAATAAAAAGGATCCATAATCTAGTATGCTACGAATCGTAGCATTATAAATTAATCTGAGAGAGGTGGGGTGAGCTCCCCACCACACCCCTGAAAGGCATCTTAACGTATTGAGGCCCCGTTCACTTTTTTTAATCAAGTATTCAAAATGTGAAGTTCCGTTCAGTTTAGAATCTAGTATAATCCCTAAGAATTTATAGGAGGTACGAGCTGGGATACAAGAATTATTTATAGTTATGTTAATGGTAGGAGGGGCTAGTTTACGCGTAAAAACAACGGCGCAGCTTTTTGATGGGGAAAGGGATAAACCATTATTTGTTAGCCACGTGTTCAAGGACTGAAGGGATTGGTTAATATTTTCATAAGCAGTAATTATACTTTTATTTACAGAGTAAACTAATATATCATCGGCGTATTGAAGTATTTGACAGTCAGCAACCGACCCCTCAAGGTCGTACGTAAACATGTTATACAGTAATGGGCTAAGGACTGAGCCTTGAGGCAATCCACGCCAAACCAATCTTGATGGGTAAATGTTAGGATCCTTGCCTCGAAAAGTAACTTGTCTCTCTGAAAGAAGATTACCCACAAAGCATGCCAGCCTCTCCGGGATTCTCAGCTTATGGAATTTTTCCCTGAGAAGAGGGAGCTGGACATTATCATAGGCAGCCTCCACATCCAGAAACACTGCCACTACCGAGGCTCGGTTAGAGAAAGCTAGTCTAATATCTGTAGTAAAAATCCCTAAACTATCCATGGTACTTCTTCCCTTTCTGAACCCAAATTGAAATTTACCAAGTAGTTCTTGACTTTCTAGAAACCATTCCAGTCTATTCTTAATGAGATGTTCTAGAATCTTTGTAAGAACCGACGATAAAGCTATTGGGCGGTAAGAACGAGGGTCATTAGGATCTTTACCAGTTTTCAGGATAGGCATTATCAGTTGTGTTTTCCAAGTACGAGGAGGATGGCCCGATATAAAAATGCAATTAATTAATTCAAGGAAATATTTTTGGAATGAGTCCCCTGCTTTAACTATAAATGAATAAGGAATTCCATCATGACCCGGAGAGGAGTCTTTGACTGATTTTAAAACATTTGTGAGCTCCAAAAAGGTGAACACTTGATCTAATGGATCAGACGAGTTGTTATTTAGGAGCCCTATTGTAGAGTCAAGAACACCTGGGACATAAGAAGGTGCTATTCTGTCCAGGAAAGATTCTGCCCATTGTAAGGACATAGGATAGGGACATCTACTATCATTAAATGATCTCCTAAACTTTCGGATATTATTCCACACGATTGCATCAGGAGTAGAAGGACTCAACGTTGTGCAGAAAGACTTCCATCCGTCTAGCTTCTTAGAACTCAATAACGCTTTCGTTTCTGCCATAGTTTTGGTGAGAAGCTGGAAGTTCTCAGATGACATGTTCACAGCATAAGCAATTTCAGCTTTCTTCCTACTTTTAACCGCTACAGTACACTCTTTGTCCCACCAAGGAGGAGAGGCCATCTTACCCACAGCAGTGTTTTTAAGAGGGAAAACCTTATCAGCTGAATTCTTTATAGCTAAAACTAGAGCATCAGAGCATGTTTGCGTAGATTCTAAAGTAATAGGGGGTAACTGTTTGACTTCCTGTTGCAGATGCTTTCTATAAGTATCCCAATCTGCGCCATTAATGTTATAAATTAGCAAAGGTTTAGTGACAGTAGGTCTCTTTGTAGATACGAAAGGTGATCTAAGTAAAATAGGAAAGTGATCACTGCCAAATGTGCTATCCAACACCTCCCAGGTAATTTGAGACGCAAGTATAGGAGAGCAAAGGGATATATCAACTGCACTAGCTGTTTGATTAGGGAGAGTACGTAGAGTTGATGTGCCTGAATTTAATAAACAAAGGTTACACTTGTCTAAAATTTCTAGGAGTTGTTCACCTAGAGGGTCACTATTGTCACAACCCCACAAAACATGATGAACGTTAAAGTCACCAAGGACTATGACCGGGTGTTGCAGGTTTTCTATAATATTTTTAAGTTGGTTGAGGATTATAGCGGAGGGATATGGGATGTAAAGAGATAAATAAGTAATACCTTCCACACGAGCGCAGGTTAAGTGAAAATTTGAGTAATTTTGAGTAATTTTAACAGAAGAAAAAGGAATATGATCTCTAATGAAGAGGGCACAGCCAGCTCGGCCGTCAGCTCGACAGTCCATTAGAGATGAATAACTCGGTAATTTAAAATTAGATCCATCTTTAAGCCATATCTCCGATATGGCTAGAATGACAGGGTTGTATTTATTAATTAAATAAAGTAAATCTTGCTTTTTATTCGTGATGCTATGAGTGTTCCACTGTAGAACTACTTGATCCATTGTTAGAAGGAAACAGGAAAGACGAAATAAAAGGAGCAGCGTGGGACAGCAGAGCAGGGTCGGACAGGGGACTGGAAGGAGAAAGTACCTTAACCACAGACGAGAGTAATTTAATTAGTTCGCTAATTACATTCTCTCTTGATTGTCGTTGTTCGGGGTATACTGGCCTGGACTCGACAACAGGGTCCCTGGTCAAAGCTTCATGGGCCCTTCTATCATAACCTTTGTCCAAGAGGGGGGGTGACCGAGGCTGACGAAAAACAGTCTTTTTATACGACAGAACTGGTGGAGATTGGATGGGGGCAGATGTTACATTTGCATAAGACCTCTGGGAGATTTTAGCATGCAGATTGGATGCCTCGATATATGAAATGTTTTCGTCTCTGACAGACATGACTGATGACATGAATCATGGGCAGTTTTGGACATAAATTTAGAAAATAAAACTTATTCGTTTTCGAACATACCCCGATATGTTCCTCCACTGAGGATAACTGGTTAGCCAATCTCTCAATTACGTACTCTCTGATACTAGCATTTGAAACAGTGGCTTGAACATTCCTGCTTTTCCTTTACGATCCGTCAATGTCAGTACTCCACTCTTCTAATTATTTCTTTCCATTCCCACGAATCCCACGTGTGTTTATTATCGAAAAGTAAAAGGGAAGATTTACTATTTTATCTTCGTAAAAAGTATAGAAAATGGCACAATCAGTAGAGGACCAGGTCCTCTCTATAGTGAAAAACTTGAAACAAAATCAAGGAAAGGAACCTGAAACTACAGCTGATAATCAAGTTTCAAAAACAGAAAAGAAAGAGGATAAAGAGGCTATTAGGGGGCGTCCTAAATCTGGACGCTTTTGGAAAACAAAGAAAGAAAGGTAAAATATCTGCAATTTAGTTGTTAAGCATAATTTGGACACCTGGCGACCTGTGTCAATCGTATTTGATATCTACGTAGTATGTGTGTTCGTACTTGCGTAGTGATACTAGTGATAAAACTATTGTTTGGATATTGGCAATCTCACTATTACATCATCTACATAATATAGTTTCGCAAGGACCTTCAAATTAATATAGTTTTTATTTTCAACGTCTTCGACACCCGTCGAGCGTAAACAACTTGTAAGTGTAACTAATTCACCCATAAGTATGTAATTTTGCAGGTTTGCCACAGTCAATAAAACAAAAGGCCTAACACAAGACTTTAAAAAGAAGACTGCTCTTCGTATAGAGCTAAAGAAGACTAAGGAATTATCCAGGCAAGTTTTAGAAGAATTGAAACAAAAGGAACTGACCAGGAAAGAAAGGAGAAGAGAGAACATAAAGCGCTCAGCTGAAAATAAGGCCAAGGCTGAGGTCGTGCAGGTGATCACCAACTCGGCCAAGCTGAAGAGGATGCGGAAGAAGCAGCTGAGGTTCATCCAAAAAAGGGATACTAATAAAGAAGTTGAAGCCAATAAATAGGAATTCCATAAGTTTTTGTTTCTTTTCATTGAAAGATTGTAATATATATTTATTGGATGCCCCTTTTATTTAGCTTTGTTGTAAACTAGTTTAAATTGATATGCCACATTAAGTGTACAAAGTGTGAATATTTATGGGGCTTAATGTCATGCAGCACAACTTTTACTGAACACAACAATGAAATAGTTATTAGTTTCATACCATCAGCTTCTGACTGTCATTCAGTATTTCATGTCAGTTTTATTCTCTATTTTCATGATTGGTCCAAAGTAGACATTATTTGTTATCTATGAACTGCATAACAATGTAACCCCAAAGGATGATGATTCTCATGTGGCGTTTTTCGAAACGCTCAGTGGACCATCTTCGTAATATTTTAAACTAGCTTCCGCCCGCGACTTCGTCCGCGTGGACCCGGGATAAAAACTATCCCATATTTTAATCCAGGCTATAAACTATCTTCGTGCAAAATTTCATTCAAATCGGTTCAGCCGTTTAAGCATGATTAGCCGTGTCCACACCGGCCGAGCGGCTCGCCCCAACGGTTCGGGCGAGCCGTCAGAAGGCTCGGACGAGCCGTCAAAAGGGTCGGCCGCAAGCGCTCGGTCGGTGTGGACGGGCGTTCGGGCAAACGCGCGCGGCTCGGGCGAATTTACCTACCGATTGTTGAGCTCACGATCACGATGAAGCCGCACGTGCGCACAGCTGTCGCTGCGACAACGTTAATTTTGCTTTTGCTTGTTCGAATTCGAAATCGGAAGAAATGTATTTAAAAAAAAGCCGCAAAATGTGGATGCGCAAAATTTTTGAGAACCGAACAGAGGCCGGGATAAAATTATTTGATCAATTGTGTTATGATCAGAGCGAAGACGCCTACCTATTGAAATTCCTACTAGGTACGAGTAGGTACTACTCAATCTACCAATCCTTCCACCTGACAAACAAACCCATGCGTGTCAAACTCAGTTACGCAATTCCCAAATCCGCCTCAACTCGTCTCACTACCAAGTTACCAACCGCCAGTAGGTATAACTTGATCCCTAATTTCCCAATATCAATATGTAATGTAGGTATCCAGGGGTCAAGCTAGTTTTGACCTTTTCCAACGCAGCGATTTCGAATGAACTTTAATAAGTTACCTTGATAAAAAAAGACCGGGTTGCACTCCGGGAGTGCCGGCAGAAGTGAAAACTTGATGAATTTTAATTTTGCAAAAAAAAAATCCCTTCCTCCCCCCTCTCTCCCCCTGCGTGCCAATATATCTAATAACAACCTTATTAGTAGTACGCTATAGTTCAACCTAACTCAGCATAATTGATGAAGGAGACGAAGAAATAAAATACCAATTTGTTTTTGCCATTGCCAAATATTTTTCAAAGCTTTAACTTTTTAGGAATAACGTCCAAATTCGAACTATTCGAATTTGCTCAATAGCAAAACGGTAAAGGACGCGTGGACAAAATTACTTTATTTGCAGAATATGCAATTGCAAAAAGTGTTTAACTGCTTTATACTCTTACGAATAGCGTTCAGTTTTGAATGAAGTCGAATCGGCTAACAGCAAATATAAAAGTGTGATAAAACAAAATGGAATTTGCATTTACGAAAAATGTGTTACGACCTTATACTTTTAACAATAAAGTACAAACTAGAATAATAATACGTAGGGCAAAAATCGCCCTCGCCTTCTGTCGTTCGGCCGAACAAAACCACCGTCCACATAGGCTGAGCCGCTCGCGGCTCGGGCAAACCGTTCGGGCAAGCATTCGGAGGCTCGCCCGAACGGCTCGGGCGAGCCATCGTTTGCCCGAATCACGTCCACACCGGGCGAGCCTTTTGTCGCATATGGTCCCGTTGGCAACTCGTCCCGTTGGCAATTCGTCCCGTTCGCAACCCGTCCCGTTCTTGATTCGTCCCGTAAACGCAACTCGTCCCGTTCGCGACTGGTCCCGTTTGCAAGTCGTCCCATTTGCAACTCGTCCCATTCGTGATTCGTCCCGCAAAGGCAACTCGTCCCGTTCGCGGTTAGTCCCGTTCGCAATTCGTCCCGCAAACGCACCTCGCCCCGTTCGCGAGTCGTATGCAATATCCCATTTATTCACCTCTTCACATTGAAGTGGCGAGTAAACTAAGGTAAAGGTTGTAAATGAATCAACAAACGCAACAAAAAAAATCTTGACAAAATTAATAGCCCGATTTCGATGTAGTTCTTACTGCTAGACATCGGTATGGGGATGACTCGCGAACGGGGCGAGGTGCGTTTGCGGGACGAGTTGCAAATGGGACCAGTCGCGAACGGGACGAGTTGCGTTTACGGGTCGAATCGAGAACGGGACGGGTTGCGAACGGGACGAATTGCCAACGGGACGAGTTGCCAACGGGACCATATGCGACAAAAGGCGGGCGAGCACGTTTGGGCGAACGGTGTTCGGGCGAGCCGCTCGTTCGGTGTCGACACGGCTATTGAGTAACAAACATCCAAACATCTAAACTTTCGCATTTTAGCGTAGGATAACTATTTAAAAAGTAAATTACTAAAAATCATATGGTGTCCAGGATAGATTCTTATTTTATAAGATTCAACTCATTTAGCTTAACACCACAGTTAATATGGGGGGTGGTAAAGACAGTGTTTGATTCAAAATCACACACAAACCACCTGTTACTTTTTGTTATGATGATAAACCAACCAACCCAAAGTATTTTTTTCTAAACATATCTGCAAATATGGTCCTCATTTATATTTAATATGTACAAATTTATCTTTTTCTCATTGTTTCTGATTTACTCTCACAGACAGACCCAATGAGATTAGTATTACTCACCCTATCCCTATACAATATGGAAGATGCAATATTTTCAATTTTGCTTTCATTTGAAAGAATCGAATGTAGAATAGGCCACGAAAGTATTAAAAAATGTAACCTTTCGTATGCCGTGTCCCGTATCCGTACCTATACCTAGGCTAGTACGCTAAGTTTGATGTCGGACAACATAAAGCATTTGTCCCATTCTGGCAAATATGCGAGTGCAAGAGGGACGAATGCTTTACGTCAGACATAAAACCTAGTGTGCTAGGGGGGCAGTAGTATGCCGTAGTGGCTCACACACTTGTACCCGTCGTATGCCGTGTCCCGTATCCGGACGAACGCTGTCGAATGCCAAGCCACCTCTGATATTTGTACCCCTAGTCTGCCGGCACTTTACGTCAATGATAATGGCGATCGGAGAGGTTCAGTTTTTTAATATTATAATTTATAGTCAAAAATTCCTGTTACAAACGGAGAATTTAAACTTTCGCGCCTAAACGGATCTACAGTTCCTGTGACGTCACTCGCCATATTTGTTTGTCCGTGGTTCGTCCCTAGATGTCATAGCTGCCTATTTTGAATTTTGACAGCCTGGCGTCACCTGACGCTGATTGTTGGATTAAAACACGTTCCGTTTCACATTACTTCAAATCGTAATTATTGTTTGGTCACAAAATAGTGGTAAACATTATAGCTGCATCTTGAGCATCTTCCCTGGTGAAATATTGCACTATGTAACTTAAGTTCCTATTTTATACAAATAATAAGAGGAAGGTTTGCAAGTTTGTATCTTTGTATGTAAGGGATAGATAGTTTTCAGAAATATTAATTTAATTTCAAAATACTTGGACCAGTATGTTAAGTGGAGAGAACCTTTGGAGTGGCTATAGTTTGTCTCCGTTTTACCTGCATTCTAGTTCTTTTTTTCATTCGTTATTATATTTAGATTTTTGTTAATTTACGTGAAACCGAAGATCACGCCAAAAGTCCCAAGGTCTAACTGGTGGTGGTATGTTATTGAGATAAAATACTTTTTATTTCCATCTAATATTTTTATTAGGCATTGCTGTCTGCATTCTTTCACAGTTCTCATACAATAAAAATACTAAATGCTTTTCCCATTTTGTGGATACTAAATGTCAATTTGGGCGATATTTACATCTGTAGTGCGACCTCTGACGAGACGTGATACTTGATACAACATCCATCTTTATAATTATATGTTTGTATGTACATCAATGGACACTGAATGATACTTTACACAATACAATCTAAAATGCACCAAAATGATTAATCACCCTTAGAAAAGACAAAACATTGTTACTTTTAAACATTCCGTAGAAACAATTCAGTTTTAGTTTATCATATTATAACCACTAATACAATACAAACAGATAAATTGATGTTTTTCCAATTCATTTCCATACATAGTTGTAAGCCTCAATAAATTATATCACTTTTTGTCATAATCTGAAAAATACTGTTAAATGATCTCCACATAGTAAACTTATCAATTATCATTTATCAATAACTACTACTTAAAACATTTATTAAAAGTAATTCAAATATGAAGAGTTCATTAAAAAATCACACATACCAAGTAGTCACGATCTTACCAATCTTATGATGTAGTTAGTGTCTTACATAACATCGTTCATTAAATTCAATCAAATAATTTACAACAACAATACAGTTGTGTGAATAATAACAACATTAGACATAGCTTATGTCTACATCCAACCAACTCCCTCAACGTATAGAAATTCTAAATCTTTATTGGAAACATCAGTCTAAGGCAGTGACAACAAAGTTTGATCGTAGACAACCAAAATGACGACTGCATTTACAAAATGACTATAAGTAAACATTCACAAAAAGAACGTATGCTCCGACGTACAATAGTCCCAACCAACATTCGTGCACTATTATATCCAAATATATCAAATCCACAGTAGCTTAAGAGATTCTTAGAGATCTTTGCCTATACGTGCAATTCTATAGTTTTACCTAACTGAGTAGACATGGCAAACCCCGGGCGTCTGGTTCATTTGGCGTTTTATTTTTCACATTTTGGCACCATTCGTTTTGTTCACCCGCGCACGAAGGTTGCCATCCTAATAATATATGTAGAGGATGCATTGCAAGTTACTTGTGACATAGTATAGTATAAAAAGCCGATTTTAAACTCCTGCAAAATGCTTCCCAATGAGTATTGTGATGTCATCATATCGTTGTTATCTGAGTTCAGGTGAAATGAGCATGAAAATGATTTCAAAAATGGATGTGACAACTGGAATATTGCATGCAATTTGTTCTTTACAATAAGCGTAATATTGACATTATCTAATGCCAATGAAAGTTGCGTACACATGAAGGGCTGCCATATATGTATAATATAATATAAGTTAAACTGTTAACATGTAACTTTGACCATTATTAATGCGAATACAGAATAAAAATATGGGTGCACCGTTTGCTTCAAAATTAAATATAGTCAACTTTCAAAATATCCACATGGTGAACTTACATATATGTATGTATGCATATGCAAAAAACAAAAATATCGAAGGAGGTGTTACAGCGTATTTTAAGTTAAGCATTAATAATAATAAAATATTTTGATTGCCAATATATGCAGAAAATAAAACTCTTATAAAGAAAGGTAGTCTTTGTTTTTTGAGAAGCTTCAATACACCTATATTTCTACTCAGTTGTACGCGAGTAGCGTATTACAGTGGGGTGGCCTTTCCGATAATCGAGACTCTTGAATCCTTTTCAACACCTACAGAATACCTCAGGGCGTACAGTTAAGGAAATTGAAACAGACAAATTTGTAACTTGTAGCGATGACAATAAGGCACAAAGTGGCTCATGTTTCAAATTTCTTAACCGTACAATAATACTGCATAAACTTTCTCGTCACTTTTGTATTAGATGCCACTGAAATGGTAAAATTAGTAAGTAATTCGATCTCAATACAACGCACTGGTCCTGGTTCCTTAGGATACTTTACAGTTTACACAAAAGAGGACTTAAAAGTTACCCTGTGCTGTAACTTTCCATCGACTAAAAGTATGTATTAATTAGAAACAAAGCGTATCATCTAGCCTAACATACACCTTATAATATGTCTTTACTTTATCGTTAACGCATCAATTCACTGCATACAGCCGCCTGGTGAAGCTCGCGCGACGAGAAGGGAACATACACTGACAAAATATTTGTGCCCCTAATTCAGTGGCGTTCGGCATTATCTTCTGTTATTGTATACCAGGAAAACGGGGTGCCATGGATAACTTGGGTAAGACACAATATTACTTGATTGACTTCACTAAGTGTAAGTGACTTAGTGAAGTCAAACTTGACCAGCAGAGATACATGGGTATCAATTAACTACAGACTTTAGTTTTGTCTACGAAGGTATGAAAGAGATTACCGCCTATATAGACGACGACTGAAGTTTTGTCAGGTACGCTTATTTAGGTGGCAATCTTTTAATGGTTTACGCCCCCACACATATTCAAGTATATTACTTTACTAGCTACTTCATTCTTATGTCATGTCGTAAAATGTCTTACTGACTCACGACCAACACTAACATAACCATTCCCACTCTCGTAGGGCGAGCTTTATATACAATAGTACAGTTAGTGTCCTATATTGATTTAAAGCCCAAAAGAACAAGAGAGCTGTATTGCAGCTTGTAGATACAACCAAGAACACTAGACGGACTTAAATGGAGTAAATCTTGCAAAAACCATAAACTAATCAGATTAAATCTTAGGGTACCTTCCCATTGGCAGACATGCCGTGAAACCACTTATTTCACACTTAAAAATCGAAAAAGTTTTACCTCACAGCACAAAATGGTGGCTGAAATTTGAATGTCAACAGCAAAAGTAGATGATCATTACCCAACTGCCGAAGGAGGAGGGTTATTTTAGTATCTTGTCACTTTCACTAATTTGACGCATCCCAACTGTCGCAGTATTGCTACGTTAAGTGCGACAAAGTACTAAAATGGTCATCTATATTTGCTGTTGACTGAACTAGTATAGGGAATCAAGAAGAGATAGCTGTGTTTTGTTTTAGAATTGTAAAGAAACAAAACGGTTCCATTCCTATAAGATTACAATTGCATTGAAACTGGCGCATTTCCACTGATTGTACAGAAGCGGGCAGTTTCCCAACAGTGGGTCGGTACCCGTGTATGTGTGTGTGTGCGGACACGAGCCGCGCGCGCGAGGCAGTCACACGTCGAAGTCTGCGCCGCCCTTCCCGACGGGCGGCATGAACGGCTCGCTCCACATTCTTCTTAGGTCGCCCTGGAAGCAGGACAATTTTGTAATTACATAATTATGTTTAGTGTGCCCAGTAACATCAATTGATGCCTCATTTAGTACTAAACTCAATACCCTGCTGGCGTCATAAATTGGTGACGCATTAGTCCTGAAGTCTATGCCTGTCAAGGTTCCGATGGGTTAAGAGCGTTTCTTAACGGAACAGTTGGTAATGTCGCAGTCATTTAGGCGCCTGTTTTCTATCCCCGAGTATGTTAATTTATACTAAGGCTGAATTCCACCACCGAATTCCGCCCTGTGGCGAACAAAACAGGTGAAAAAATTCGGCGGAGGAATTCAGCCCGTCCGCTGTCTGTGGCAGGTCCGTCTGAATTCGGTCCGTCGAATTTCAGCCTGTGAAAGGGTCAGCAGGTTACCTTGACGTAGGCCATAGTCAGGAGCGGCAGCAGCGTGAAGGGCACGAGGTAGAGCAGCGCGGGCTGCGCCGCCTTGAACACCTCGGCCGACACTGTGGCCGTCAGCAGCCCGAGGAAGTAGCCCAGGAGCGAGCAGTGGAAGTATGTCAGCCGAGAGCCCTGTTGATGGAGAGGAGTCATGTTAAAATTGTAGCGAAGTGAAAAAGCAGTCCGCAAGAACGAAAAATTGCTAAATATTTTAATGGAATTGACAGCCACAGCGCCCAATTACAAATATACTTCAAAAAAAGTTTCGTATCCCTTTTTTGGATTGGAAGGTCAGATCACAACAATCACTTCTGCAAAAGTGTCTCCTACGCCAATTCTTCAGGACAAGTGGCTCGATGGGGCTAAAAGCTACGGCATCTCTTAATGCTTAAAACCCGCCGGCTCCCCAGGGAGCCCCAGGGTCTCGAAAGGTATCCTCACCATGGAGCGGGGTCCCGGCACCTGCCCCATCTGGCACACGAGCGTAGCCTTCTTGTACGCGTCGTAGCGCAGCACGAAGCACAGCAGCAGACCCGGCATCACGATGTCACCCAGCCCTGGAAGGTCGTACCGGTTAAGAAGTCTCTCATTTGGTTCAAGAATGTTTGGTGACTTTGTTATTCTAGATATTAATGGTGGTTACGGTAATTGGCTTCGCTCATGTAAATGCTTATACCTGTACCTTTTCTGTTCCATTGTGGGAAAAAATAGGACATCATATATTAAATAAATATTAAATATAAGGGACAATCTTACACAAATCGACCTAGTCCCAAACTAAGCAAAGCTTGTACTATGGGTACTAGACGACGATAAACATACTTATATAGATAAATAAATACTTAAATACATAGAAAACATCCATGACTCAGAACAAATATTCGTGTTCATCACACAAATAAATGCCCTTACCGGGATTCCGGGACCCGAGACCTCTTGCTTCGTAGGCAGGGTCACTACCAACTAGGGTGATATGAGGGTATATATATATTCTGCGTTTTTTTGTCATCGCAGCAAATGTATAATAAATAATGATCACGATTAACTTTGGTTAAAAACGTACAAGAATACCAGAGTTGAGTATAATTGGATAAAAATTCTGGCAGTTTATCATACTTTTCCGGCGACAATCTTTAGGTGATATTGACTTTAGAATCGAGCGTTTCAAACCGCCGGAGATTCGCTCGTGACATGTCAAGGCGGGTTTAGTTAAGGCGATGCCTTGATTTAAGTCGAACACGCCCCCTAGAGAGAGACACGCTGATGCCTTCCGCGCACGAGGAAAAGAGATGTAACACTCTTCGGGAATGGCTTTTTTGGACAAAATTCGATAAATACCTAACTTAGAGACGTTTTATTTAAATTTCATAAAGTGAGATTTTAGATGAGATAAAATACTATAGTATTAACTTGATTGTGTCGTAAAATAATGTATCGTTTGAGTAGGCTGAGTAAAAAAAGGAAAATATAGACCCAACTTTCGAATATTTTTCTATCGAGAAAAATTTAAGCAATCATGTATCGATAAAATCAGATAAACAATCATTAGTATAGTCTGCCTCCACTTTTGATAGTGAAGTATCAACGGTAAACGTAAATGCAAGAATTCTCGTTATCTAACGCTCAGATTATCATTTTCGAAGCTCAGGTATGGTGTTGTTTTTCCATATGGTGTCGGGTTTGAATAGCACCACCCCCTTTCCTGTGGGTGTCATAAGAGTGGTACTAAGGGAACAGGGTTGAAGTCTGTTGTGGGCGATGGGCTAGCAACCTGTCACTGCGATATCACATTTTATCGCTCTTTTATACCCACATGTATGCTTAAAGTGGCACTGTATCATAAGGTTCCTACCCCTTTTGGGAATAAAGGCGTGTATGTATGTATGTATGTATGTATGTATGTATGTATGTATGTATGTACCGAGCATGGAGAAGTGTCCCTGGTGGTGCATGGACGGGAACACGAGCTTGGCGGGCAGCGACAGCTTGGGCGCGTCGCGCAGCGCGCCGCCGAGCTGCAGGCGCCGCGCCACCACGTTCATGGGGTTCTCCGCCGGCCTGCGCATACAAACAACTAACCTGACACACTCATGTTCACACGTTATGTTCTTCCATCGGTTAACTCATCAATATGATGATACTCTAGCTTCTGCCCGCGACTCCGTCCGCGTGGAACTCGTTTTTATCGTAGCGCCATACAAATTTTCCGGGACTCAAACTACAGGGTGGCTTTTTAACCGTCTGTGAGCCGAAGGCCAGTTAATGAATACATTACGAAGAACTTAAAAAAAGGTTTTTTTTTGTATTAATATTAATTTTAGACATCCAGCCGAGTGACCGCGTACGAACTCTAACCGGGTGAATGAACTTCGCACCGTGCGTCATACAGGATTTTTCAAACTTAATTACCTTTTATTAATAAAAACTTAACTAATACATTTTTTTTCACGAATGATTAGTACGTTTTGGATACTTTAAGTGGGCTTCGGCTCTAAGACGGTTAAAAAAACACGTTTTATATCTATACCGAATTTCACCCGTACAAGCTTTGCACCCCTATTTAACCCGCTTAGGGGTGAGTTTTTCCAAAACCCTAAAATTACTCTTCTTGTATTGTAATAAGGACTCCATACATAAAGTTCCAAGTCTCATTTAAAATTTTACTCCATCCCCATACAAACTTTCAACCCCCTTTTTACCCCTTAGAGGTTGGAATTTTCAAAAATCCCTTCGTAGTAGGGACTTACGTCATATAAACTACCTATTGTGAAAAAACAGCTTTCTAGATTTAACGGTTTGGGCTGGACGTTAATTTAAGTGAGTGAGTGAGTATATATATAGATTGATGTCATTCGCTTTCTTTTAGAGTACCATAGCGAGCTTCCCCGTAGTCGTACTTCTTATGCAAAAAACGGTTTCAGTAGAAGAGCGTGCAGGCTTTATGACGAAAATTATCATATGTTAGATACTATCCATGAGACATTTTGTAGCTTCAAACGATTATCTTTACAATGTATTCAACAACTATAATACTAATGTATCATAACTGCAAGTTTTCTGGCACTGTTTATGTTTATACTACTAACATTGGGTTACTCACTCGTGAGGCACCTCATTTGTCATACTCATTTCATTAAATTGTCGCAGGTACAAACTCATTTTAATTTCATGTCCTACCCAACACCAACACTATGCATATCGATAACTCAAATGTTTAATCCTTACTAATATTATAAATGCGAAAGTGTGTGTGTGTGTGTTTGTTTGTCCTTCTTTCACGTTGCAACGGAGCGTCGTATTAATGTGATTTTTTGTACGGAGACAGTTTAGAGGCTGGAGAGTGACATAGGCTACTTTTCCAGCGGGAAAACATCTAATTCCCACGGGAAAAATCAATATGTTACATTTTCCTATAACCACGCGTGCGAAGCCGCGGGCATCAGCTAGTGTTTACATATTCTAATTAAGGAATCTGTAAGTTTACATTTAGTGCTTTTTATTGTGTCAAATGTAACCGTGGGAGACTGTTTGTTGCTTAATAAATAAATATGACTAGGCCGCTTAAATCTCTCGCTTCCATGGCGCGCCGCCGCCGCCGCCGCTCGAACTAGTGGCCGAAGCGTAAAAGAGGCTTAAGGCGATGCCTTGATTTGAGTAGAACACGCCCTCTTTCGGGAATGGATTTTTTTATCAAATTTCGATAAATACCTAACTTAGAGACGTTTTATTTAAATTTCATAAAGTGAGATTTTAGATGAGATAAAATACTATAGTATTAACTTGATTGTCGTAAAATAATGTATCGTTTGAGTAGGCTGAGTAAAAAAAGGAAAATACAGACACAACATTGGATTTTTTTTCTATCAAGGAAATTTTAAGCAATCATGTATCGATAAAATCAGATAAACAATTATAATAGTCAAGAATCATATATCTGAAAATCAGACCTTACTGTTTCTTAATCTAGTCAGAACAGCGTTTCGAAGTACGCGATAATTTCCAATGCACAGCCTTAAGGTAGTTCACCAAAAGCGAGGGTGCGAGGTAGCGGAGCGGTGTGAAAGGAATAACCACACATAGCATTGTTAACCTCGCACCCATCTCTTCCTATTGGCGGTGTATGTCGCCGGAACAACGAGATGTAACTAAACCTGTGGCAGGCCCTAGTACACTAGTGGAGTCACTCACCTCGTGGCGACCTTGACCATCACGTTGGTGGTGAAGATGTACGAGGAGAAGAACACCCAGAACACGTCGTAGAGCAGCAGGCCGGTCAGCAGCAGCGTGGACACCTTCAGCGAGGGCAGACGGATCAGCGCGATGAACGTCACGCATAGGCCCATGCCCATAGCTGGAACAGAACGGATTATTGTTTAGTAATTATAGTACCTCCATTGAATCAACCCTAAACCCGTCCAGAGGCTCTAGTATAAGTTTTACCGAAACAAAACGTTACGACCGCGTTCGCGTTTAGCTGTCAAATCCCATACAAATTGAGGGTAAAACGCAAACGCGATCGTAAAGTTTTGTTTCAGTAAAACATATACTAGAGCCTCAGAATCAAAACATGGCTCATTCGAAGACCGCTAAGCAAACTCAGGTCTCAGGTTGTTAAATCAAAATGGTGGGTTAAACAAACCCAACGTGTTCCCAGCGCAGCATCGAAAACGCGGCGTGCCCTGTATAGCTCACTCTTGCTCTAAAAAAGGCCTGAGTCATTCCCGTGGTCGAATATCCGGTCTCGTCGCTCTCGCTCCGTCTATTATTGAAAGGCTCTTAGTCAATGGGTTCCTGCTTGAACAGACGCGTCTTGTCTCGCGCGTCTATCGTCGCGGCTTGGCCATTGACTTGCCTACAGCGGTGCCGCAGGCATCGCACTCACCGTCCATGAGCAGCCAGTGCCCGGTGAGCACCCACACGGCGACGATGCCGCCGGCGAGGAGCGCCGCTGCCAGCTCGGGCGCGGAGTAGCGGCCGCAGACGGCGCATGGTCACACTCACCGTCCATGAGCAGCCAGTGCCCGGTGAGCACCCACACGGCGACGATGCCGCCGGCGAGGAGCGCCGCTGCCAGCTCGGGCGCGGAGTAGCGGCCGCAGACGGCGCATGGTCACACTCACCGTCCATGAGCAGCCAGTGCCCGGTGAGCACCCACACGGCGACGATGCCGCCGGCGAGGAGCGCCGCTGCCAGCTCGGGCGCGGAGTAGCGGCCGCAGACGGCGCATGGTCACACTCACCGTCCATGAGCAGCCAGTGCCCGGTGAGCACCCACACGGCGACGATGCCGCCGGCGAGGAGCGCCGCTGCCAGCTCGGGCGCGGAGTAGCGGCCGCAGACGGCGCATGGTCACACTCACCGTCCATGAGCAGCCAGTGCCCGGTGAGCACCCACACGGCGACGATGCCGCCGGCGAGGAGCGCCGCTGCCAGCTCGGGCGCGGAGTAGCGGCCGCAGACGGCGCATGGTCACACTCACCGTCCATGAGCAGCCAGTGCCCGGTGAGCACCCACACGGCGACGATGCCGCCGGCGAGGAGCGCCGCTGCCAGCTCGGGCGCGGAGTAGCGGCCGCAGACGGCGCATGGTCACACTCACCGTCCATGAGCAGCCAGTGCCCGGTGAGCACCCACACGGCGACGATGCCGCCGGCGAGGAGCGCCGCTGCCAGCTCGGGCGCGGAGTAGCGGCCGCAGACGGCGCATGGTCACACTCACCGTCCATGAGCAGCCAGTGCCCGGTGAGCACCCACACGGCGACGATGCCGCCGGCGAGGAGCGCCGCTGCCAGCTCGGGCGCGGAGTAGCGGCCGCAGACGGCGCATGGTCACACTCACCGTCCATGAGCAGCCAGTGCCCGGTGAGCACCCACACGGCGACGATGCCGCCGGCGAGGAGCGCCGCTGCCAGCTCGGGCGCGGAGTAGCGGCCGCAGACGGCGCGCCCGCCGCCACCGCCAGCCACATACTGGCACAGCGGTGTCAGCAGGAACGCTAGCGCCGCGCACGCGATTACTGGAACACGAGAGTATCTTTATAGTATGCACATCGTAAATGAAGAGAACAACATAGAAACTCAATCTTTGGAACACACATCCAACTTGAGATTCAGTGTCAGGGGATCAATCTGCACGTCAAAAAGTAACTGGTATGCACCAGTGCAGATTACGCATTGGCCCTATTCCAGCGTGAACAGAGTCAAAATGTCGAGTACAATTGGTCGTAAAACGATACAAGACTGACTTAATTATATACCTACACCAAACGAATTTGTGAGACCGGGTAACTAATGATGTTGTGATTACACATACTCACTCGCAGTGCAGATGGCTACAAGAGTCTGCATCGAGTCGAAGAAGAAGAACATTATGAGCAGCGCCACCGAAGAACCCAGCGGAAAGCACAGCGCCTGCATCGTGTTCAGTGTCTGCACGTCTGCAATGGAGTAGTGCATGTTTAAATTAGTGTTTAGAATGGCTCGAGCATTTTTGCTGAACGTTGCTAGTTGCATACCTCTACGTAGTTGTACGGAATATTTACCGTTAGCTTTTCGGTGAAGGAAAACATCGTGAGGAAACCGGTCTAATCCGAATAAGGTCTAGTTTTCCCTCTGGGTTGGAAGGTCAGATGGCAGTCGCTTTCGTAAAACTAATGATTATGCCAAATCTTGGGATTAGGTGTCAAAGCGGGCCCCGGGCTCTTTTAAGGGCACAACCAGGAATAACGCTAGGGGGATGGTTGCTAGTTGCATACGAAAGACTGTTTTAGACAAATACAGTCTGCGGCCTGTTGAACCTTTTTCCAGATTTTTATAACTTTACTTTCAAGACGAGAGTGAATAGGCACTATCTAGGTATGCTGTAACACCCTCGACCTCATCATCGCTTACCGTCAGGTGAGGTAGTGGTCGATTGTGCATCACGTTAAGCGGAGATCAACAAGTTTTCACAACGTTTGAAAGATAAACGTTTTCACCGTTTCTGAAGATCGCAAAATGCCCTTCTCGCGATATCGTCCCAAAATGACGGGACACAGACCATCTCTGTCTCTCTATGTGTCTCTCTCGTGTCAACAAGAAGACCCAGAAGGAGCCACTCAGCACCGAGGAAAGGTGTTTGAGCGACTATGAAGCTAGATTGAGGTAACGCTAGGAGAGTAGTAACTGTAAGGGGAGATGTATTCCAATTTTAACACATGCGTGGCAACAGTTTCGTAGCGTTACGCTCGTACCCGATAATATGCGAAAAATTGTTTATAGAGGAATGTGCTTTTTACAAAAAGTTCCTGGCGCTGAAAGTGTTAAAAGGGTAGTTTCCTCATATTAAATGGATAGCGTAGTAGTAGCGTTATTACAATCATAAAAAGATATGGACCTTGAAAGTTTAGAAAAAATATCCTTTTTTTGATTGTCCCATACAATCATAACATCCTAAGCGCAGTATTAGAAAGAAAGAAAATATATTTACCATGTAAATTAAATTACATTTAGCAAGTCATATATACAATGTCTTATTAGATACATATACAACACATTTAATTAGGTAATTACTTTATGGAGTATATCGGGTTTTCTTGCAGAAACCGCTTAATTTTGTTTTTAAAATCTTTAATTGGTAAGGCACGTTATTGTCAAATTTGTATTAGTAATCCTTGTTTAAAACATTTTTTCGTTCTCGACTTAGGCATGCATCATTCTTGGTTTCTTGTGTGTGAACATGTTTCCTCTGTTTTAAATTATTTTTCTCTGCGTGTACATCTAGTAGGCTGGTGTAAATATAAATGAGATGGCTGTCATAATTCGGTTTTTCTTAAAATGTATTTTGGCAGATTGACGCTCACGCAAGTTATTCATAATTCTAATTGATTGCTGCACTCTTTGAATGTCTGTTCCGTTTCCCCATGTTGTGATCGCGTAAGTCACATTGGCGTGTATATATGCATTGTATACCGTTACGTACATATGCATAGTATTTCGCGACCGAAACAGCAATTTACTTGACTTTTCATACAACGATTAGTACAAATAGAAACAGTGACGTCATACTTCTATGTCAATCAGTATGAATAATTTCGTCTGCCGCCAGCCCGGTCCGTCTGTGTCTCCAATTCTTGGATTTATATTCTTTAACTAGCCTTCCGCCCGCAAATTCTTCTGCGTGGACCCTGGATAAAAACTACCCTATATTTTAATCCAGACTATAAACTATCTTCCTGCAAAATTTCATCCAAATCGGTTGAGCCGTTTAAGCGTGATTGAGTAACAAACATCTAAACATCCAAATTTTCGCATTTATGATATTAGTAGGATTGTAGTTGCTCCCATATAAACATTTGTTCCTTTCCAAAAATTGGTTCGAATGGCATCGTAAAAAAATGTAGGACACAAGTGTATTGTACTCACTACTGTTGCCCTGGCTGGGCGGCGGCTTGGTGCCCCCTAGAAGCGACGAGGACACAAGTGTATTGTACTCACTACTGTTGCCCTGGCTGGGCGGCGGCGTGGTGCCCCCTAGAAGCGACGAGGACACAAGTGTATTGTACTCACTACTGTTGCCCGGGCTGGGCGGCGGCTTGGTGCCCCCTAGAAGCGACGAGGACACAAGTGTATTGTACTCACTACTGTTGCCCTGGCTGGGCGGCGGCTTGGTGCCCCCTAGAAGCGACGAGGACACAAGTGTATTGTACTCACTACTGTTGCCCTGGCTGGGCGGCGGCGTGGTGCCCCCTAGAAGCGACGAGGACACAAGTGTATTGTACTCACTACTGTTGCCCTGGCTGGGCGGCGGCTTGGTGCCCCCTAGAAGCGACGAGGACACAAGTGTATTGTACTCACTACTGTTGCCCTGGCTGGGCGGCGGCGTGGTGCCCCCTAGAAGCGACGAGGACACAAGTGTATTGTACTCACTACTGTTGCCCTGGCTGGGCGGCGGCGTGGTGCCCCCTAGAAGCGACGAGGACACAAGTGTATTGTACTCACTACTGTTGCCCTGGCTGGGCGGCGGCTTGGTGCCCCCTAGAAGCGACGAGGACACAGGTGTATTTGTACTCACTACTGTTGCCCTGGCTGGGCGGCGGCTTGGTGCCCCCAAGAAGCGACGCCTCTCGCTCCCGCTCCGCGCGCTCCCGCGCCTCCCTCTCCATGTTCAGCGAACGAAAACTGCCGTATACGATCAGCAGCATTGAGATCAGGCACGCCGACACTCTGAAACAAATATTTTATGTATCAGTCCTTGAACAAAAAAAAGAAAATGTTGCAGTCACATCTGTAAAGAGGTCAAGGAGGCGGCCCAAGACAGAGTCAGATCGAAGGCGCTACACCGACAAGAGTCTAACTGTTAAATTTATGATGATCAGTCCATGGATAAGTACAGTGATTTCCTAATGGGTCGTGTATCGCTGTAGAAAGCGCACGCGTCATTTGACAGCACTGACATGATAGTGTAGAGAGAAAACTAGTTTAACAAGCAATTTTGCAACGATCCCTGTAAAAATCTTTTGCATCGATCAGACATTTCCTTATACCAGTCACAAATTCGTACCTTATCAAGTTATCACAGCACTAGGAACATAATTGAAATATGTCTGGTTCTTCTTTTTCTGCGGCAAAGCGTGACCGCAACTCCGAATATCCAGTTCTTTTGATAAATTTTCACTACCCAAATAAACTTTGGCAACCGTTGTGTTTGGTAATGCAATCTTTGGAATAATTTTAGTAGGCACATTTTCATTTGGCCAAATTTTCACTCAGCATAATATTACTACAGAACATTACGTTCAGGCATTTGGTATTTTAGCAAATACTTTATTATAGCTGAAAATCTTGAGACATTAAACATTTAGTCAAATGAATTGTTATGACAAAAATTTAAAGACAAAAATATTAACACGGAAAACAAAATTCAGGCGGGTGCGTAATGATGCCTTAAACATTTTTTGAAACAATACTAGTCGCTATTACGCTCATCCTTACTAATATTATAAATGCGAAAGTGTGTATCTTTGTCCTTCTTTCACGTCGCAACGGAGCGTCGTATTGATGTGATTTTTTGTATGGAGATAGTTTGGAAGCTGGAGAGTGACATAGGCTACTTTTTCCAGCGGGAAAACGTTTAATTCCCACGGGAAAATGCAATATGTTACATTTTCCTATAACCACGCGGGCGAAGCCGCGGGTATCAGCTTAGTTTGATATAATTCTTGACTCATATAAAAACACTTAATATATTTACATATGATATAATTATCATTTTATATTATGATTAATTGAAGAAAGTAATAACATTTAATATAACATACTTTATGTCTAATGCAGCACGTCTAGCACACGACGGCCGCGACATTCCCTCGATTTTTATCGCACTATACCTCTTCTTCTAAGTGTTCTACTAAGAGAGAGACGGATGGTGCGAGAAAAATCGAGATAGCTCGCGTGCCGTTGCGTGCTAGCCGTGCTGTAATCCCTACTTCCTATAATGAACATATGATATAATGTTAATTTCTTCTAATGTCTGGTAGACTTTAAGGTAGGTCGGAGGACGAAGAGTGTAAGGTTGAACCGCGACCCTACAGCGCGCGAGCCGAGCGAGCGAGGCGAGCGTGCCGCGGCAGCGGCCGGCGAAGCACCAGACCCGAACACTATTTACTACCTAATACTTACATATTATTTAAGTACAATTTGCAAAGCGTTTTTTTATGCGCCTTGAAAAATCATGCTTGGTTACTTGCTTGAAAACTGACGACACAAGTCCTTTGCCTTATTATATGTGGCGTAAAATATGTTTTTCCAACTGAAACATTTGACTACATGAAATTTGGTCAAAGTACCAGTTGGTAAGCGACTCATTGTTTAAACGTTCACTTGGCAAAGATTGGGTTTGTGTTATAATTATTTGTGGAGAGTTTATTTGTCACATAATAATTTGGCAAATGAATTTATGCGAAAAATTGTTTGTCAAGTGAAACTATGTATTTTTTTTGGCAAAACAAAGGTAACCCCGCCGAATCATTTCATAGAGGTAGTTAATTCTTTCAACTTCCATTATGGGTATTCCGGTTAGAATTGGCCACATATTAATATATGTCATAAGAAATGAACTGGTGAGGGTCTAGGGGGTCCTGGAGAGCAGGACCGGTTACATTGGCACTCTTTGGGAGAGGCCTATGTGAAAAAGTAGACGTCTTTCGGCTGATATGATGATGAGACGTAAGAATCGAAAGCCAATCGTACAATCGACCACAATGATGTATGTATTTTTTGTAACCGACTGTACTCCGGCTTACCGACGAATATGGTACGTTACGGCACAGAACTCTATTAACCTTCTTTACGCAACGACAGTCTAATCGTTTTGTTACAATTTAAACGGCAGTTAGTTCAAAATAATATTAGGTAATCGTCGATACGATCCTTTACCGGAAACTATTAATTATGTAACTACCACCAGCCATTCATACAATTTCCACGACTTATGTAAATCTACTAAGAATGCTGTTGGGATGCTCTCAGGTGTAATTACAGGCAATCTGTAGATAATTATACTACCTAGTCTAGCCATAAGTTCTGTTACTGGCAGTTAACAATGATTTTAAGAAAAATAATAATTCGAATTTCGAATGTTGTGTTTTGACGTAAGTACTTGGATGTTTTTGCCACCATTTATATACAATATAATATTAAAATAAGTAAATTAATAATGGAGTGGGGTGTCAAAGAAAATAGAATTGCTGTGATTGCTCTGCATAAGGTAGGAATGGAGCCGTCCCACATTTTTGAGACACTAAAAAAGTTAGAGATCAGTCGAATGTTTGTGTATCGTACCATTCAAAGATACACCAAAACGTCCTCTGTCGATGACAGTAAAAGATCTGGCCGACCACGTACTGTTAGAACAAAACAAGCCGTTAATGCTGTAAGGGCCAGAATTCGCCGAAATCCCATAAGAAAACAGAAGATCCTTTCTAAGGAAATGAAAATACCACCTAGGACACTTTCGCGTATAATCAAAGATGACTTGAGTCTTGCAGCTTACCGACGATATACAGGACATATGTTAAATCAGTCACCGTCAGTGGCCGGATCGTTTGAGGGCGTGTATTAAAGCTAAAGGCGGGCATTTTGAATAAAAAATATATTGTTTAGAAACCTTATTAACTTACCTATAAATAAACATTTACTTATGGTAAATTAATTACATCCTTTTAAAAATATGTTTCATTTCATTTGTAACAGAATTTATGGCTAGACTAGGTATAGTTGCAACGCCATGAGCATAAATAACTTCATAACAAGCACACGACAATATGCTGTTCCTACACTAAGTTGTTGAAACGAAAACGAACGAGATTATAATTGTTATTTACTTTATTTGATATATTTGTGTACAAATAGAGGTAACTAAAGGGAAATAAGTACTCAAAATTATCTATAATACCTAACACGACTTTACTATGAAGACTAGTGGTGTAGTTCAAGAAAATATTGCATAAAATTCTCGATTTGCGTCAGATTGGGGAGTACTCCCGAGCTAGTAGTACGTGACGTCAAAAATCAACAGGATAGGAATGATAATGTCAAGTAAACATTACCACCGGATGGGACAGTCACCGCAGTATGAAGCCATATTGAAGCCGTATCAGCGGGGTTTACCCATGTGTTTTTTGCTTTATTATAGTCGTCTCAAATACACTTGCCCCGGGCCCCAGTTTATAAAAAAAATATTACAAAAAAAATATATATAATACAATAAGTTTTCTTATCTTTAGACCCAGTTTCCAGTTTTTCAGTCGTTTTCCCACTCTGTCAGACTTACGGTTTCGTACGTAAGTGCGACCAAGAGGGAAAACTTCGAATGCCCTTGGCGGCATTCTGGTCCTCTTTCTAATTTGCACAGTATGAGTGAGACAGGATGCGCTGAGTCACGCGCAAGTTGTGGTAGCCCCCCTGTTAATATTTTTTATACGAAACCGACTCAGGTGATACTCATACTCATTTCGCTCACGTTTCGGATGTGTCACCACATCCTTGATAAAATCCCGTTCAGTAAAAATAACGAGTGAGAATCGTGAAAGTTTAAATCAATATCACTTATGAATATAACTAGAATTAATTTTGACCAATCACGAGGCTCGATTTCCAGAAGACATCAACTCGCAAAAATAATAAAAGCGGTTGGCTGCACTTCGTTTCAACAGGGCGAATTTCAATAGATACCAAGTTTGTTTAATAAATTATTATTTCCGTTAACTCGTAGAAAAAGTATTGTATGCAATAGTTATATAATTAGCTTTTTAACTCTCGTACCTTAATTAGGCCACTCAGCAAGCTTCGTGGCCTAAACGTGGTACTAGACTGAAAAAGCATACATTATATAACGATTGCATAAACTACTATATCTATATTCTTCATATATTATCATGACAATTCTATAAATGTTTATAAATAATATTCAATTTGTAAAGGTCGCGGGACTCCGCTGGATGCGGGACCGGTCATTGTGGCACTCTTTGGGGGAGGCCTATGTCCAGCAGTGGACGTCTTTCGTCTGATATGATGATATCAATTATTATTATGGTTATAAAAAGCATTCAAATTATAAAAGACATGTCCAGCATTTTTAAATCTATTTTTAAAGGTGCTTGAGCATTCCTCCATCGTGATCTTTCGATAGATTCGAGGCGACCAATCGGAAGGCGTATCAGAAGCAAAGGCAAGAAAATTCTGGTAGCACTTGCAATGTCAGTGAGTATCTCAACTTTCACATGAATTTGAAATGACCGAAACATGAAACTAATGTGATAGTGATAGCGTCTGCACTTCAGAGGCTCTAGTATAAGTTTCACCGAAACAAAACGTTACGATCGCGTTTGCGTTTTACCCTCAATTTGTATGGGATTTGACAGCTAAACGCAAATGCGGTCGTAACGTTTTGTTTCGGTACAACTTATACTAGAGCCTCTGGACTGAAAGATTTAGACAAATTGCATCACAGTACATATTGGATTTGAATGCAACGGAATATTTACCGTTAGCTTTTCCGGGAAGGAAAACATCGTGAGCAGAACCGGTCTAACTACATGGTCTATAGTTTTCCCTTTGGGTTGGAAGGTCAGACGGCAGTCACACTCAAAACTAGTGCCTATGCCAAATCTTGGGATTAGGTGTCAAAGCGGACCCCGGGCTCGTTTAGGGCACAACCGGGAATAACGCTAGGGGGACGACGATGGGTATTCGCGTCTTTAAGGTCGAAGCGACATCGCGTTTCTCATTATTGAGATTCGCGGCATTATTCGTGATGAGGAGACATGTTGAGCGATAATCGACTTTAAGAGCAATGCCTAGCTGAGCAACTTTTCAAATCTCGAATTTTTGACGCAATGTTTCTGTCGCGCTGCTGTGGGCGGGAGCTCCAATTCGTGCGATAAGGACAACTGCAGCTCGGACTAAAAAACCCACGCAAATAAATCAAAAATCGAGGTTTCGCTCTCGACTGTTTTCTCCTCCAAAACGCAAACAATCAATATAAAATTTTAGGAACTGCAAGCAGAAATAATCTACGCCACTATATGTTTTGATTTTTTTGGTATTTGTTGTCATATTTGTATACTTTTTTGGCAGCCAATTCAATTAAGCCGTTTTTGCGATTTTCAAGGCGCTGTAAGTTTCTTTAAAATAAAAATATCCAAAACAGCAAAACATAGCGCAATAGATAGGCATAGATATGATAATGATCCTATTTGAAAAAAATATTTCTCTATGTTCAAAAACCAGGTAGGCATTCCTCTTAATTACGTGAGTGAACCGCTTCATTATCCATAATCCATACTAATATTATAAATGTAAAAGTGTGTCTGTCTGTCTGTCTATCTATTATCTCTTCACGGTTAAACCGCTGAACCGATTGAGATGAAATTTGGTATGAAGATAGTTTGGATCCCGGGGAAGGACATAGGATAGTTTTTATCCCGGAAACCATCCCCGGAATCGATAATAACCTATTGATAATTCTCGCTAATCTCTACACGCCGGTCGGCTTTACAATCATAATTACACGATTCACTAACTGTAACGGAGCAATCATCACGTGCGATAATCGTAAGTCATTGCCCGTGACACCAGCCCCCCTATTCTGTAACTTGTTTTAGGCTCACCTCAACGCTCACCCACAAATATATCTTGACACCTCAATGCGTACTAACTAAGCGTACGTAGAGCTCTAGGGTGATCGGCGGGGTGAGCCGCTTAAGGCACTGGTCCCACCGCCGGCTAGTAAGCTAGAAAAGCTGGGCGAGTAGCATTACATTGCGGATCTATAAAGGTCGATTGATCACACTGTGCCTGGTCAGCACGCAATGAACCGTTACTCGCCCAACTTTTCTAGCTTACTAGCCGGCGGTGGGACCAGTGCCTTAGCGCGTAGCGAATAACAGCCCAGTCGATTAGCTGGGAGCAAACGACCCCACCATTCTAATAGACGGGAGTTGATTATGCGGGCCCTATTTCCATAATTAATTTCATAGCTACACTTCCCTAGTCATTAATAAAGCCCTATTTTAAACCCTGGTATGCGCCCCTATCGGACTGAATGACATAGTGGATCCATACTAATATTATATTTAAATGCGAAAGTGTGTCTGTCTGTCTGTCTGTTACTTCTTCACGCTTAAACCGCTGAACCGATTGAGATGAAATTTGGTATGGAGATAGTTTGAATCCCGGGGAAGGACATAGGATAGTCTTTATCCCGGAAATCATCCCCTGAGGGGGTGAAATGGAGGATGAAATTTTGTATCGAGCTACGATATAAACGAGTTCCACGCGGACGGAGTCGCGGGCAGAAGCTAGTGATGTGAAATAAGTATAAATCTACTCGGCTCTGGATGGTCGCTCAAAAAGACTTTTAAAAATGCAGATTATTAATTATTGTAACATCAAATGTGTGGTCATCTAGCAACTGCGCAAATGCTTGATTTTGAAATGTATACTTTTTAACATTATAAATATTATAATGATGTAACGGATGGGACTACACATCCGATTACAAAAATTCTATTTTCAGTATCTCAGGCCAACCGAGTGAAGCCGGTTTTCTACCAAGCCAAATAAATTTAGCACACGCACGCTCACGCACACATAAAGAACGTAAATTGCACAATACTCGAAATAGGTGATCTTGACAGCATTGCGACACGCGCTGAAGAGTTTTGTGCAATTTTGTTTGTATATGTGAGCGTGTGCTAGTTATTTGGCTTGGTTGAAAAACCGGCTTCACTAAGGTGTTCGTAATGCTGTCTATCTTGTTTCTTGGTCTGAGATCAGTATATATATTTTAATCCCGCAGCTATACCTGCGTTCGTCATAATACGCGGGCGAAAGCACGGGCGTCTAGTCCCAAAGAAAACCGGCCAAGTGCGTGTCGGGCCACGCGTAGTATAGGGTTCCGTATTTGCCTGTCTGTATTTGACATGTCGATGTAAGCCGGCGCCAAGTAAATGGAGCGGTTGCGTAGGCCGAATTTGTGCGAAAGTTGGCCTTTTAAGTTGGTCGACTATTACTCGGTAACTAGTTATGCCTACTTAGCCGTGATAGTTTTCCTTTTAAATTAATGATACTGCTTCGAATTTTTTCACAGCCCCAGTAGTAGCCATTTAGCCGGCAGGGGGAGACACATGACTCGAATAAAAATTAGGGCTTTTAAGCTAAAAAATAATGTTATTCTACTGTTTTCTAGTAGTAAGGGTTACTGAGCTAAGACGAAGACTACCACACTATAAGGGTTCCTGGTTGACTACGGAACCCTAAAAAGGAGAATTTCAAAGAAACGAGGAATTTTTAGCCTTTGTTCTAGACATTAATAGCTCTACGATCGTTCACACTGACCTTTCCAACCTGACCAAGATACAGTTTCTAATATTTTCTACTTGTTAATTTAACATTGCGTGTACTGCCCGCTAATTACATCCTACTAATGTAATAATACGTAATGACGGGTAATCGATTCGCCGCACAATCGATTGTCTGTGTGGAAAATGCACTCGAGTGCTTAGTTAGGAACATTATTTAACAGTTACAGTGGTGATGACAGAAACACTTAACAATCCAAGAGTTTCCATCCGTCAGTAGGTGTTTACGCTTCTCACTGAAGAACACTTCTCATAATCAACTGCTTCATTTGACAGTATACCTACAGAGTACATACCATAGGAACTCCGTAATAAAACCACATAACCCCATCGAGTTTGGGCTCGTTAGAATCGTCTCAATTAGCAGTTGATGATGGTATACAGAAAAGTACAGTCGGCAATAAAAGCTTGTACCAATAATGACAGAAACATTATTTATTGCCATTAGACATTTTTATACCTCGTCATTTTTCCTTACCGACACTAGTCGCCTAAATCACATACGGTACTCCACAGCAAAAGTAGTACATACTTAGTTTACACTCATGAGCTCAATTTAAAATGTACCTAAATGTCTTAAAATCATTAGCTTACGAAATGTTGCTGTTAAATAAGTGGTATAGCGACGTACTGTCCAGTAAGATTCACTTTCGCACTGTAGTAAAAAATACTGCTTATGGGGCTCGAAGGTAGAATTGGGTCAATATTGCTCTTAATCCGCCGACGACCGCTTTAGCCTAGTTGATAGTGACCCTGCCTACGAAGCAAGAGGTCCTGGGTTCGAATTCCGGTAAGGGCATTTATTAGAGCACGAATATTTATTCCTGAGTCATGGATGTTTTCTATGTACTTAAGTATTTACTTATCTATATAAGTATGTTTATTCTAGTACCCATATAGTACAAGCTTTGCTTAGTTTGGGACTAAGGTCGATTTGTGTAAGATTGTCCGCAAATATTTATTTGTTTCATCCGCAAATCATCCCCTTGGGAGTTGAAATGGAGGTTGGACGTTGTATGAATGAGAGTTCTACGCGAAGTTGCGTTAAAAACTAGTACCTACTCAATAAATGGTACATAAGCCGCTTATCTGATTTCCAAAATTCTTTCTCCTGCGTGTATAAAGGACTTTCTGGGTGGTCATAGGCTATATTTTATCCCGCGGGTTTGCCTGCGTTATTTGCAGTACGCGGGCGAAGCCACGCTCTCAACTAGTATTTTATACCGCTTTACAAAACGAAAATGGCCACTCCAATATATCTAGCTCGAATACAAAGACAAGTGACAAGCGACGGTGTTGAGGCACAGTGGATTGCATTTGACACAATTTCACGGTTAGTAATTCTGATTATAATCACGGAAAAGAACCGTTGGTTCGTCAGGGGCGTTGTCAACGAAACAATTCAAATGTAATCAATTTATTTTACTTAAAATGTTACATATTTGTTGCCGCTGGCGCGATGTCGCGTCCAAACTATATGGAATATTTTGCGCTTCGACAGCGAATGGGATGGTTACCCATCGCAATAACTAAATTTTACTTCCCAAGTGTATCGTTAGTTCGAATTTTCATTTCGGCAATAAGCCGTTCTTGTCTGAACATATGAAATTTTCAAGATTATGTATCGGACTTGATTCTGTCGTAAATAAATAAGAATAATAAAATAATGTATTGTTTGCGTAGGCTGAGTAAAAAAGGGGAATTAAAGACCCAACTTTGGAATTCTTATCTATAGAGGAAATTTTAGGCAATCATGTATCGATTAAATCAGATAAACAATCATATAGTCAAGAATCTTATATCTGAAAATCATACCTTATTGTTTCTTAATCTAGTCAGAAGAGTGCTTTGAAACGCACGTGATAATTTCCAATTCACCCCCTTACGCAGGCCTATCAGATTACACACTATTAAATGTGTAGCTGACCCGTAAAGTCCCTTTCAGCGTTTAAAAAAGCGTTTACGGCCGCAGTCCATCAAGCAAGGATATCAAACCGCATATATACGTCCTCCGTTATATGGAGCACCCCCGCTGACATCAGACATACATAGCGTCACAGAGTGGTGCTAGCACAGAATGTGTACTTTTCATCACGCTCGCTCGTAAAAGTTTCGTGGCCTACATAATGTTCCGCGGCATTGTGGTACTACGGAAAACTATCGCACAACAATCATATGTTATACAAGGGTGCAAAGTTTTATTTTACCCGCGAGTGTGGAATTGAAACAACGAGCAAGCGAATGGATGCTATAGTTGAACCACGAGTGTTTCAACACGAGAAGTAAATTACGTTTGCACCCGTGTGTAACAGAAAACTTTTCACCTCACTGTAGCGAGGAAAGTGCATCATGCAAAACCACTTTTTTACATACATTCACGCCTTTATTCCCAAAAGGGGTATGCAGAGCACATGCAACTTATGTTCCAGTGCCACTTTTAGCATAAATGTGGGTATAAAAGATCAACAAAATGTGATATTGCAGTGATAGGTTGCTAGCATATCGCCCACAACACACTTCAACCCTGCTCCCTTAGTCGACTTTTACGACACCCACGGGAAGAAAGGGGGTGGTGAAATTCTAACCCGACACCACACGGGCGGTTTTTTTTTTACAATAATAATAACGTTAAGTAATATCAAGTAGAATTTTGGTCAAGTGCGAGTCGGATTTTAGTTTTCCCATACGTTTTGAGAGCCAGCGCCTGATGAAGACAACAAGCAATTTTTTAAGAGTTCTTAAATACTTATTTTATTTGTTGTTATAGTGGCAACATCAATACGTCATTTGTGATTTTTTTGTTAGCTACAAACACGCTCCAAGGTCAAATTACCTTCCCCACTAGTGGATGAAATGCGTTTTTGCCCACTGGTTATAAAGGATAAAAGACGGCTTTCTGAGGCATTGAGGGGGAAACTAAATTTCACATTTACAGGCTACATCGTAGAATAACTAAGGTTGAGTATCCCCCAGAGCTGTGTGGGGTTGCGAGGCGGTTAGCTGTTGGCAGCATAGCTTCCTATTGGTTTTTTTTTATTGCAATGGGAAACAAACAGCGTACATTACACTTCTAGATTAACAATATAGTTAACACAGAAGCCAAAACAGTTTCCATCTATGGTTACTACATTTTTGCTCTGAGTAGGTACTAGGTACACACAACATGCACAATTCGATTATAAAAAAAAAACAAGAATTAGCCTAAAAAATAATTAAATTTTTTCCTCGCTCACCTTTGGCTGTGGAATGAACTCCCTGCCGTGGTTTTCCCGAGGGATTACCGTATGGCAGTCATCAAGAAAGAATTGTACAGGTTTTTGAAGGGTCGGGAACGCGCATGCGACTCCCTGGAGTTGCAGGCGCTTATGGGGTACAGTAACCGCTTACCATCAGGCGGACCCGCTTGTTTGCCACTGACGTGGTTTAATATTAGCCGAAAATGAAAATTGTCTTTATTACAAGATTATGCTACATTCACAATGATGAAGGTGTTACAATGTTATTAGCGCACATAATCTACTCTTAAGAGCATGCACCGCTATATTGGGTCCGTCCTATTATAGCAACAGTCAGGTTCAAAAAAAAAAGAGCATGCAATAGTTTTGTTTACAACACCGAAAGGTTACGAATCCATGTCAATAATAAGTAAGTAAAAGTAAGTATTATAATTTAAACAAAGCAATACCTATTTATTATTATTCGTTGCATAGCTATTTGAAAGAGTGACTCAGCACTGAGAAATAATATTGGTAAACACGAAACGTACTAGGATAATAAAATAATTAAGTCGCAACTGATTCTTGCAAATAAGCCTAAGTGAGGCATCAGTAAGAATACAGCAATAAATGTAGTACAGTAAGATTACTGTTAAATAACCATTGACAGATGGATTGCCTTCATCTAATTTTCAACTTTAATTTCATACAGATAAAGCATTTTTCAGAGTACTGTTACCCACATCTACCGATTTAGTAATAAGTTCTGTTTTATTTGCATAAAATTAAAGTTGAAAATTAAATGAAGGCAATCCATCTGTCCGTGGTTAATTAACAGTAATCGTACTGTATAAGTTTATATTTTGAATAAATACAAGTAAAAAATGTCCTTATTTCGTTGCAATTAGGTTCGCTAATGGTTCATTAAGTATGTCAGCGATGTTAATCACTTACTTGGAGGAGTCCATGATTGAGTATGCCCACTTGTATTCTTGGTACTCCATATTGGCGCCCACCTGCGCCATTTCTCACCGGCGAGCTGCGGGCGAAATCAGTCTGTAAACAATACATACAACTTGTTAAGCCACTAACATGGTTTTTTATTAGTTTTATTACAACTTTTGTTCCTTGCTAACTTTACCAGGGTATAGCGCTTCTATGCATCAAAGAACGACAGCGAAGCAACTATATGTTCGCTCATAGCGGATAACAGCGAAATACCGTACGTATGTTGAGGAAAGCGCCTACCAACAGAGCGGCCATCTAGCATTAAATTGGGAGATGTATATTAGGATTAACCCATTGTAGAAACTACGCCTCTTTTTACATTATGGTGTTGCGTTTAAAATTTAAAATATGATTTATAATGTTGTTTTTAAGTAAATTATTTAAGCGCGTAAATGTGTGAGACGTATACTACATGTTTTTGACAGATTCCGTTAATTGCAAGGGGGCATAGGTTAGATCAAATAAAGTTAATTTCTCCAAGACAGTAGTATCTAACTCTTCCTGTTATCAAGATATTCAATATTTTAATGTAATCAGATTTGCAGCTTTAACCACTGTTAATGCTACATTCAATAATTGTGTAAAAAAAACTCGTTTTTTTCAAGAAATAATTATGCTTATTTGTTTCTGTGAATGCACTCTGCAATATGCCGAAGTTAATGGAAATTCCCGGGAACACCGTGTACATCACTCACTCCGGAGACTGAACCTGTCTTCTTTTTTTTCATTACTGTGTTGGAAAACGACTCGTGTATGATTGAGACTATGACTGCGCCTGTCTTCTTTTTTTGTTCATTACTGTGTTGGAAAACGACTCGTGTATGGTTGAGATTATTTAAGGGGGTGAATTGGAAATTATCGCATTCTTTGAAACGCCGTTCTGTCTAGAACAATAAGGTCTGATTTTCAGATATATGATTCTTGATTGTTTATCTGATTTAATCGATACATGATTGCTAACAATTTCCTCTATAGAGAAAAAATCCATAGTTGGGTCTTTATTTTCCTTTTTTTATTTAGCCTACTCAATGCATTATTTTACGACAGAATCAGTACTATAGTATTTTATCTCATCTAAAATCTCACTTAATAAAATATAAATAAAACTTCACTAAGTTGGGTATTTATCGAAATTTGTCCAAAAAAGCCATTCCCGAATAGTGTTGCATCTTTTTTCTCGTGCGCGGAAGGCATAATCGTGTCTCTGTCAAGGGAGGCGTGGTCGACTCGAATCAAGGCATCCCCTTAATGTGGCCGACTTTTTATAAAACTGCCATTGGAATTGCAATCTTCAACCTTGGTGGGTTTTTGAGTTGACTACTTTGATGCAACTCAAATAATCTCAAGTATAAATGCCCAATAACTGCCCTGCTGCGACTGAATTTGTATAGAAAATGAATAAGGACGCTATCAACTGCATCGGATATCATTTTTCCCACTTCTATGTAAACATGCCGATTCGCGGACAGGCACTGAGAAGAAAAAAATATCCCACGGATCCGCGCGGGCTTATTGTACTCCAACTGAGCCGCCCTAGGGTTATTATAATACGTTCTGAGAGAGTTTACAGAATGTCTAGTGAGGGAGACAATGACGCTTACAAGGACTTATTTATGGTTACGTCGAAAAATATGCGTTTTGAGTCTTATACCTAACATAGACTAAAGTTAGGAAACATTCATGGACATGACTGTACGTGTACTATCGACAACACAGCTAACTGACTATCGGTGCACCTTAAGTGTATTGTAATAAGGTTCTATATAAACACAGGATGGTCAGATAATAGTGTTGTCGTTTGTACAGTCAGTGTGTCTGTCGACAGCTCAGCATCATACATACATTCCAGCTCTTTATTGTTTAAGAGATAAGGGTGTACACATATAAGTTTCTGACGTACAGTTAATTACAAGATGTAAACATTTTTCACCTCATTGGTGCATGATAAAATTTATACGTTTTTTAAAGTCGACAGTACGGCAATACCAGAAGGCTATGTTAGGTACAGTCACCAGCATTCATATCTGCCATAACAAAGAGGGCATTAAAGTGCAATACTGACGAACCTCAACTGTAATGGCCGCTCCACACAATGGGCCATCCTGACCCATCGTATAGGACGCAACTATGCGTTAAAGGGGGTAAGACATATTTATGTCTCGTTCTACCGCATAGCCGCGTCCTGTATGTTGGGTCAGGATGGCTCATTGTGTGGAGCGGCCACCAGCTGGTGGTTGGGTACGACCTTATTAGGTACTAGCTTCCGCCCGCGACTTCGTCCGCGTGGACCCGGGATAAAAACTATCCTATATTTTAATCCAGGCTATAAACTATCTTCGTGCAAAATTTCATTCAAATCGGTTCAGCCGTTTAAGCGTGATTGAGTAACAAACATCCAAACATCTAAACTTTCGCATTTATAATATTAGTAGGATTAGATCGGTTTCCTCACAATGGTTCCCTTCACCGAAAAGCCACGGTTAAATATCAAATGATATTTCATATCAGTTTTTTTGTAAAAACCCAGTGCTACAAGCCAGGGTTCGATAGTATATTATTTATACTAAGTAAATGTTAAACAAACATTACATCAACAACAGTAAACAATATCTCAGTGACATCCTCTGAAATCTTACACCATAAGTATGTTACTAATACAAGAATTACTCACGTAAAGCCTGAAACTTAGCTCTCCAATCAATATCAAAAAACTCATACTAAAATCCCACAATGATTTTGGGTATTTTGCCACAACTGCATTAGCAAATTTTTTATGGACTACTAATTATAAAGTACATTAACTGAATTTAGTTTTTACAAAAAAAAACGAAGAAAGTTAACCTCCTAAATGCCTGCGCCACACTGGCGTTACTGCGATGGCCAGAGAGCCATGATATTGAAACAATCTGAATTATCTCATAACATATGAGGGATATTTGAGTTGATCAATTGATAACACTAATACATGATGACTTGATGAGTGTAATTTACAGCCATCCATGGCATCTATAATAGTATTATACATTTGAATGTGTGTCCGTCTGTTATCTTTCATGCTTTAGCCGTGTCTACACCGAACGAGCGGCTCGCCCGAACACCGTTCGCCCAAACGTGCTCGCCCGGTGTGGACGTGATTCGGGCAAACGATGGCTCGCCCGAGCCGTTCGGGCGAGCCCCCGAATGCTTGCTCGAACGGTTTGCCCGAGCCGCGAGCGGCTCAGCCTATGTGGACGGTGGTTTTGTTCGGCCGAACGACAGAAGGCGAGGGCGATTTTTGCCCTACGTATTATTATTCTAATTTGTACTTTATTGTTAACACCAAAAGGTCGTAACACATTTTTCGTAAATGCAAATTCCATTTTGTTTTATCACACTTTTATATTTTGCTGTTAGCCGATTCGACTTCATTAAAAACTGAACGCTATTCGTAAAAGTATAAAGCCGTTAAACACTTTTTGCAATTGCATATTCTGCAAATAAAGTAATTTTGTCCACGCGTCCTTTACCGTTTTGCTATTGAGCAAATTCGAATAGTTCGAATTTGGACGTTATTCCTAAAGAGATAAAGCTTTGAAAAATATTTGGCAATGGCAAAAACAAAATGGTATTTTACTTCTTCCTCTCCTTCATCAATTTGCTGAGTTAGGTTGAACTATAGCGTACTACTAATAAGGTTGTTATTAGATATATTGGCACGCAGGGGGAGAGAGGGGGGAGGAAGGGACTTTTTTTTGCAAAATTAAAATTCATCAAGTTTTCACTTCTGCCGGCACTCCCGGAGTGCAACCCGGTCTTTTTTTTATCAAGGTAACTTATTAAAGTTCATTCGAAGTCGCTGCGTTGGAAAAGGTCAAAACTAGCTTGACCCCTGGATACCTACATTACATATTGATATTGGGAAATTAGGGATCAAGTTATACCTACTGGCGGTTGGTAACTTGGTAGTGAGACGAGTTGAGGCGGATTTGGAAATTGCGTAACTGAGTTCGACACGCATGGGTTTGTTTGTCAGGTGGAAGGATTGGTAGATTGAGTAGTACCTACCTAGTAGGAATTTCAATAGGTAGGCGTCTTCGCTCTGATCATAACACCATTGATCAAATAATTTTATCCCGGCCTCTTTTCGGTTCTCAAAAATTTTGCGCATCCACATTTTGCGGCTTTTTTTTTAATACATGTCTTCCGATTTCGAATTCGAACAAGCAAAAGCAAAATTAACGTTGTCGCAGCGACAGCTGTGCGCACGTGCGGCTTCATCGTGATCGTGAGCTCAACTATCGGTAGGTAAAAAAAAAGCCGCGCGCGTTTGCCCGAAAGCCCGTCCACACCGACCGAGCGCTTGCGGCCGACCCTTTTGACGGCTCGCCCGAGCCTTCTGACGGCTCGTTTTTGATGGCTCGGGCGAGCCGTTCGGGCGAGCCGCTCGGCCGGTGTGGACACGGCTTTTCACTACTGAACTGATTGTGATGCAATTTGGTATAAGTATATATAGTATTGTTTATATGCATGATATTTTTTGTGATCATTGTGATCAAACAAATATTTGTAGTATATGCTGTAATATTGTATGCCTTTTATCATGAAAATCACTACCTAGGGGGTGGAATCCTGTGTAAAATACATGTATGACCAATGCTTTGATGGCCATTCACAATAAAATTATGAATCTGTTTTTAAAATACAGCAGGGTGACCACTATTTACTACAACAAAAATTCCCTGACTTTTCCCGGTTTTCCAGTCGTTTTTTCAAGTTTTTCCCTGACCATAATCTTAAATGTAATAAATATAAAAAATATAATTGGGATACATTTTTGAGTTTTTGCAGAATTATCTGGTAGCAAATTACAAAAACGGAAATAATAAGAAGTAGTATCTGAATAACTCAGTTGGTAAGAGCGAAAGCATAGTCAGACGGAAGTCGTGGGTTCACATCTTACGTCAGGTGACGTTATTATACTGTTTCATTGTATTTATAAATTGTAATTTGCTATCAGACAGTTCTACAATTACCCAATAATTCATTTAATTTTTGACCATTTTTGTTAAAAGCTGTACCGGAAAAACCAATTAAAACTCTGACTACTGAATTTATTGGATACGTTAAATGTATCATATAATATAATCCAGCGAGAAATACTAAAGGGAACACTTTATGCGGGCCTTAACCGTATTAGTAAGTACTAGACTTCAACGTTTTTGCGTATTATGGTCCAAATTAAAGCGACGAATTGAGAAACCTCATTTTTTCAAGTCGGTTAAAAATCTTGGGTATAACTGAAACAAGCAACCTAGTCATCAGTTATCATGTTTATTATATGTATATTTTAAAAACTAATAACAAAATCTATTAAAACTTGGTAATCCGTTTTTCCAATAATGCAGCTTCTTTGGCATCTCCTTCGAGATTTTTTTGTCTTTTTGCTTCTAGTTCTCTGACCATATCCACAGTTTTTCTTTTTTCTGCTCTGATTTTCGCCTCTGAACTTAAATTTTCCTTGTTTTTTGTGTAGCTCCTCCGTGTACAAGTAGTGAGCATTACGAGCCGCGTGGATCTTTTTTTTTCAATATTTATTTTGCCGTAGTAGGATTGAGCGTCGTAAACGCGTCTTTGCGCAATTATAGACTTGTGAAAGATTTTCCACTAATATCTCCTTATTGATGGAAAAGCCTCGCACACTATAAGCGTTTCCGTGGGATAACACCATGATCATTTATTAAAGTTCAAGCAAGTCTTTATTTTCCTTTTTAACCGACGAAAAAAACGGAGGAGGTTCTCAAGTCAACGCGTTTTTTTTTACGCATAACTTTTTACAGAGTAGTCCGATTTTGATAATCCTTTTTTTATTAGAAAGGGTATACCCCAAAGTTGGTCCCACATAAAATTTAAATAAAAATTTCAACCCTAAGGGTAGGAAAACAGGGGATGATTGGCGCCAACTCAAAATTACTTAGGTACACTTAGATTAATATAAGAACTTGGTTATTAAAGTTAATTAAAAACTCAACATAATTACAAAATATATACTTAGGTATACTAACAATAGTTTAAGAACTTAGTTATTAAACAAAATAAAAAAGGTTTATTATTTTTTGCTTTTCAGTTTTTTTTCGGCGGTTTAATTTTTTTGTTAAAAAGTTTTTATCAAACCGAGCCAAAGATCATCCAGTTGGTGACCATCCGTAATGGAAAATTGTTTCATTGATTTTACAAATTCAGGTTCATTTACAAATATCATTGAAGGCACTTTTGACGTTATCTGCTTCATATCCTGGAAGCCGGTTATTTCTGACAAATATGTCCAACACTTTATCGAGCCTCTCTCGTCGTCGGAATTCTGCATTGACTGCGATTGCGGGATCGAAACAAGATATTCTCTTAGTCAAAGCATACGAAAGTGGGGATGTTTGGCACAATTACACGCAAAATTCTATCAGATTCTTTCGACAGTCTTGACGAAAACGCAAGATATCGATATCATTGATATCGCGGCTATTTCGAAGAGCATTCTTTACAGCGATTCGCGATTATCAGATTAGACTCCCTTTTCAAGTCAATCGACGTGATATTAGTGGCAGAATCCAATACATCCGCTTTAACAACTCTTTGCATGTTTTTTTTTCAGTGTGGCCAAAAGTGATTAGTATAAAAGTGGAGCAAGTGGTGCGTCGGATTGAAATAATGTTAAAAATGGTTTCACTTGCACCGCCACCGATTGAAAAAAGGCCAATTTGTCTTCCAATGCAGCTTTACTAAAGCTTGCGCTGTCAGGTGCTTTGTTTTCGTTTTTAATTCCCTGCACATGTTTTCAACGTTTTGCGTATAAATTTTATAACGCTAAAGTTCTCGAGCCAACGTACTGTACAAAATTTTTATGGAACTCGAGCCTGGAATCCTTGTAGTTTCACGTCGCGCGGGGCTAGGCAGGCTAGGCAGAATAGGTAGTATAGAGAACGTAAAACCGGCGGCGATTTCCGAGTAATACAGCGGCACGTGCGCCGCGCGGTCGCATTTACCTATTATTAACCTATTATAGTATATATATAATGTTTGGAGATGGTAAAATTAATAATTTGTTTTTGTTTATTAGGTACAATACAGAGAATTTTTTTATTCCCTGACCTCCATTAAATTTCCCTGACATTTCCCTGACTTTTCCATGATCAACGAAATTCCCTGACTTTTCCCGGTTTTCCCGGTTTTCCAGAAAGTGGCCACCCTGTACAGGGTGAAATATTATTCACCGTTCAAATTTTGGGAGGTGATTTGGTGGGTTATCTCGATCAAAATTGATCAAGTAAGTTATATCAAAATCGCGAAAAAAAAACCAGCTGTTCCATACAAAAGTTGTGAGCTCAGCCGCCAAAATGTATGGAACAGCTGGTTTTTTTTCGCGATTTGAACGGTGGTTTATATTTCACCTTGTATAATGAAAAAGTGTATATTATTTATTAATTTAGGTTAATAAATAATATACGCTATCAATAGTACTTAGGTACTATTGATAGCGTAAAGAATTTAATGTAAACTCATTGGCATTTCATGGTTTTGAATAATTAATTTCGTTAGTACAGTCCGGATGATATAGTTGGTAGCAGCCAAAGATACCAAATATTTCGGTACATGTCTTATTACTGTAACAGTAAGGTTGTGTTACGATGTATTTGGGTACTTTAGCTGCTACTAACTATACAATGCTGACTGCACAAATGACAGATTATCACGGAACAAAACCTAACTGACTGACTGGGGGTTTGCAAAATTAAAATTATTCAAGTTTTCACTTCTGCCGGCACTTCCGGAGTGCACCCCGTCTTTTTTTTTATGGCGTCATTGTTACGTAAATAATGGTTTTCAATTTAAGATTCTTAAGAAATCCTTAGCGACGTGCAAAGTAGGCCGCCGTAGTATAGCACGAGATAGGACTGGAGACGACGACTTTGTCGTGTGTTTATTTTTCAACTTTATATAAATCTTGTAAAAATACTAGTAGACACGTCAAATACACCACGCTAAAATTATCTGCATACCTGGTGTATATATAATATTATATTCTTAAATTAAGAACTTTTTACTCCCACTAGCCGTGCATGGAACTTTTTACTCCCACTAGCCGTGCATGGAACTTTTTACTCCCACTAGCCGTGCATGGAACTTTTTAAGGACTTTGTCAGCTGCACTGCAACAATGTTCTGTGTTTATATATAATTTTGAATATGTTGAGTTTTTTGGTATTCCCTGCTTGTATAAATAAATAAACCTGATTGTCCTGTTTAATAAATAAAAAAAGGTAATACTGCTTATTTCAGTAGTTTTACACAAAGATGTTTTAGCACAATCTTTACTTTATATAACTTTTTTAATCTTAAATTTATTTTACTTTATTATTACTTTTTTATTTGGTAGTGACCCTGCTTACGAAGCAAAAGGTCCTGGGTTTGAATCCCGGTATGGGCATTCATTTGCGTGATGAGCACAAATATTTGTTCCCGAGTCATGGATGTTTTCTATGTAGGTAAATATTTATTTCTCTCTATATATAAGTATGTTTATCGTTGTCTAGTACCCATCCCATAGTACAAGCTTTGCTTAGTATGGAACTAGAGTGATTTGTGTAAGATTGTCTGCAAATATTATATTATTATTGCACTTATTGGTAACAACCTTATATGGTTCTAACTGACTGCATAGCTCCATCTGCAAAATGAAAACCCAGGCAGATCTGTGGGCTAAAATATAGCCTATGCCCATCCTGGTGAATGAGTTTTTTTTATTGCTAGAGTAGTTCAGAGGAACACCCACTACATACAAACTTACCAAGCTACAACCACACAGACTTTCCGTTTCAAAACATTTTTAGTCTAGATACAGCAATATAAATAAACATATATTGAGGCTTGGTTATATAATATTTCACACTGCATAATTTTTGACATGCAGTCTAGAGTTTCATAAACGGAGCTTCAAAGTTAGGATAACAACACATAATATAACATGTGATACGGTTTTTTTTTTATTCAAACTTACATGCAACTTTTACAACAGCCAGTTTCAACAACCATTGATTGTATAAACATTGATTAAAGCTACCACCTGCTCCTGGCTAATCTTATTGGAGCACACCATTTCAGATAAGAGGGCAGTGCTCTGGAGAGGCCCTTCAAGTATTCATAAACTCGTAAGGACAATTATAATTACTGCCTAGGGTCCTACAAATAGGTCACAAATATATCATATTTTTGAAGTTTCGTTTCCCAAAATAGGATTCAAATTGTATTACAAATATTTCAGGAGTTGGGCATGAAATTTTTTGTTCTAAAATTAGGCTGGATGAGCCGAATAAGCAGGCTGGCCGTTACGAGGATAAAGCAAATTATTGGATATATTTTTTAAAGATCTTATCTAAATTGGTTTAGAATATTGGAATAGGTTTTGTCTTATTAGCATTGTTGATAGTAAATAAACATATAGTTACGTACATTACAAGTATTTGCTTAATTTAGTTAAGTAAATAATAATAATAGTAAATCTTTTTATTTAACATACTAATTTTGATTTAGCATTACTACAATTAAATGGTGTCATGAAGTCATGATAAATATAAAAAATACGAGTGTAACCCGATAATAGAGAGGTCTACGTCTAAACTTTAAATAGTCCGATAAGGCAAAGAAAATTTAAGTAGGTCAGTTTTAGTATGAAGTTATTAGTTTACAAGCTTGGAGAAAATTAACACAGTGTTCTAAAATACTTTTTGTGACCACTCTAAAAGGAAATAAGTTTTTAATACGCCAATTGTCTCCAAAAAGACTAGAGTAAGTAGACCACGAAAATAATGTACAATAAAGTGAAAGGGTGAATACCGAAACGAAGTTCCAATATGTCTCGGTCAATGTATTGTTGGAGAAAACGACCTAAATGAAGTTGCGTTAGCCAGGATATTTGCAATTGTAATTGATAGTTATTGATTAGTTGTTGATGATAGGTAAATAAAAGAAAAGACTTCCAAAACAATATACAGAAGCGTACCAATTACTGGTGGTAATATAAATTAAATACACTTACCGAAGCCGGGGACTGCTTTCAAATATATCACTGTCAGCCTCGTGATCCCATGCTTACGAATTATTACTTAAGATTACACTAACATCGAGTGACTGCTACAAAATTTATTTACATAAAAGCCCTACATTCGTCCGACAGCCAATCGACGGCCATCATAGATATCTAGTGTTGTGCAACTCGAGCAACAAACAAAACATACAATGGCCAAAATTACATGAAAGAAATCGGGATCCCAAATTGTTGTGAAAAACTTTTGTTAAATTTAAATTAATATATATATATATTTTCAATAAGTTTGCAAAATATTCAACTTTCGATCGGGGTGATGACGGTGACAATTCAATCTACAATGCTACTACGAAAATCGAAACTCAATATCTCTCTATCGCATTGGTTTCAAGCGACAGAAAGAGAGAGAGAGAGACATTGCGGTTTTGAAATAGCTGACAATATTTTTGTTGTGCGGTTGGTGTATCTGTTTTTTAGATGTTAAAAAAGCTGATGGTTTTAGATTCAACTGTAATACTTTCTGTCACCCATAGTTCACCGCTGTCATGTCATTCTGGATTCTGGCACGAGGCGGTATGGCCCATGGTCTTAGCCTGTCCGAATGGACGAATTAAAAAGAAAATGGATTCTGGCACTGACAGTTTAGCGACCATTATAATTATAACCTCGAAAATAGTTTCTGATTTCACTTGAACTGTTATGTTATTTGTTTATAAAGAATGAAATTAACACAGTTTTTATTAAGACGTAATCGTCTCCCCAATGGTCACTTATTTAGGGGTAAAGATCGTCTGGTGAAAAAGGTGGAGCCGCATCATATTCGTAAAATCGCTCAGGATTTTGAAATTGAAGAGAAAAATATGTTTTATTTGCGATTTCCCTATCTTACTGAGGTTTGTATTTCTAACAAGTATAAAACATCATACCTTCTACGTTTAAGAGTTAACTCTTTTCCGTGTTGTTGATGAATCATGCAGTACTCTCCATCTGTCCGTATAAATAAACTTAAATATAAGACATGCCTGCTACCTCTCCGTGTGTGATTTAGGATTTAGCTTATCCTTGGTCTACCATTTCCTTGGTGGCCTTCTATGATAGTGATGTGTGAACAATCATTTTTCCTCATAATGTTTTCAAAAGATTCCTTCTTTCCCTTGGCCTTCTCAAAACTTCTAGTATAAAATAACAAATTTTAACGCCTTGAATGCAGATGTCAAAATTGTCCAAGCAAATGACTACTTTGAGATGTAATCAATAGGTTCAAAGGTCTGGCATGGATCTGTATCTAAGCATATGATAGGTTTATCAATATGAAAACATTATCATTGTCTTCTTGTTACAAAGTTATCTTTCCTTATAGGCTGAAAGTGCAGGACACGCAAAGGCATTGGGAACTGCTGATAAAAGGAAGCAGAAGTTTCAGGATGAAACGAGAAAGATGTTCAAAAATGATGTCACATTGTATGAAAGGTTAGGGCACCTTCGGGTTAAGGAATCATGGGATTAGTTGTATTACAAAAAAAGCAAGCTAGATAACAAGTAATTAACGAGATCTTAAAACTGTTAATTGTCTCTGCTTTTAAGTCTTTTTAAAGCACATTAAGAATGCAATAGTCAAAAATGTACATGGTTAATTGATCCTGGATTGAAAACATGGAATATGAAAGTGTATTATCATTTAGATGCATATTAGGGTAACATCAATATTTAATTTTAAGTTGATAATATACAAGATCTTGATAATAATGATACTATAATACTGGATATATCAATTACTAGCTTCTGCCTGCGACTCCGTCAGTGTGGAACTTGTTTATATTGTTGTTCCATTAAATCATGTGTACTGGGCTGAGATGTGTATCTCAGAATTTAGTTGCATCCTGGCTTGTTTATAGGTTTGCTTAATTGTATTATTTAGTCAATAAACTAGCTATCCAACATATTGTTTATTTTATTCATAGGATGACAGAAAATCATTCACTGTATATATATATATATAATATATTTATTCATGGACAAATGTAAATAGCTTACAGGATAATTCCCACCAAACGGCACGCATTGCATCGGATCGGAACGGATTTTACAATCTTTAAACGGTATTAAATCATGTACACAGTATTTAAACTTGGTAATATAGACTTTAAATACTTTGTACATGATTTAATATTGTTTAAAGATTGTAAAATTTGTTCAGATCCGATGCGATGCATGCCGTTTGGTGGGAATTATCCTTAACAATATCACATATTTATTATACAAGACACAGGCACATGCACAATACTGAGTGCACAAACTTTTAAATTAACCTAGCTTTTATCTGTGAATAAAAAGGACACCATAAGTGCTACTCTTCTGAATGAATGATATAAGCAGATTTTGTTAGACTTCAATTTTGAGATGTAATTTCTGTTACACAGAACAGAACTGTCGACTGTCGTCTTTTTGTCGATCTTTTATACCCACATTTATGCTAAAAGTGGCGCTGGAACATACGTTTCATGTGCTCTGCCTACCCCTTTTGGGAATAAAGGCGTGAATGTATGTACCTATGTAATGTATGTAGAACAGAACTGTATATGTTTTACTCATTGAGCCAATGTCATGTTAAGTTGGTAAATGCTCTTATAAATACTGTAACAAATAAATTAACAATATTTTTAAATACTCTTCAGGCTTAAAGAACTAAGACCCTAAAATAACTTTTCATTATCACACTAAAAAAATCAACAATTTTTTAAATTGTGATGGCATAAATACCTTACTGGTGTTTATGAAGATTTAAAAAAACTTATTCTAAATGTAATAAAAAAGTTGAAAGTGCTTTATCTATCACTTGAGTTTCAATAACCAAATACTAAAATAATAAATCTCTTAATTACTCAAACTATTATCAAGCTCTCAACTCTCAAGTATTAATTCGATCGAACATAGGTAAACCTAATTAATATTTGTAGTCCACCCATACGGGGAATCTTTCAGGTCCTTCTTGTACAAAGATTTCCCCTGATGAAGGTATTCAGCAAACTGGGAGACGACCGGATCTCTCATGCACGAGGCGACTGCGATCACCTTCTCTTTTTCATCAAAGAAGAAAATAACGAATTTGAGTCCTGCAATATCTCCGTCTATCATCGTGCTAGCTGCCCGCCCGCAGCCGGCATACCGGATACTCTTCCCAAATACCATTGTCCAGAAGTAAGGGACTGTTCTTAAAGGAGCATCCCTCTTTAGGATACTCAAAGCGGCCACGCGCCCGTGGTACTGAGCTAACCCTATATGTCCTATGCTCATTTGTTTGTTCTCATAGCTATAAACTGGTGCATACGCGATATCGCCTCCCGCGTAAATGTTTTTAATATTTGTTTCCAACTTATCGTTAACATTGACGGCTCCGTTAGGTTCCAAAGCGATACCAGTATCTTTCAAAAAGTCCGTGTAGTAGGTAGTTCCCACGCCCAAAATGAGCATATCAGCAGGCACTGTGGTCCCGTTGGCGAGCTCCACAGTTTTGATAACGCCGTTCTCACCGTTGCATTTGACGATTGTAGTTTCAAAATGGAACGTTACTCCTTTATCTTCGAACAGCTTCTGAAGGCTCTGTCCTATTTCCTTGCCAAACACAAGTCCTAGAGGCGCGTCGTCTTTTCCAACGACAGTCATCGATTTGGCGTTCTGGACGCATGACGAAGCGATCTCTAAACCGATGAAGCTCAAGCCTAGGACGACGACATTCTTATCTGCTTTCTCTCCTAAGGTATTCAGAATATTCATGGAATCCTGGAAATCTCTGACGGTGAAAATGTTCTTCAGATCAATACCCGGGACATCTGGTACGCGGGGTTTCGATCCAGTAGCGATGTATAAAGAATTGTAGGATAGTTTGGAGCCATCGCTAAGATGGACAAGTTTCGCATCAGTTTCAAGCTTAACAGCTTCGGTGCCTTTGATGACCTTGATATCGGAGCCTTGGTAGTATTCTTGCGTTCTGGCTTGGAGTTTCTCTATGTCTGTGGCTGTGCCTATCTTGGAGACCTTGATTCTGTCGTAGGGGAGGTATTGTTCTCTAGCGACCATGGTGATGGGTCCGCGGAAGCCCTCGGCACGAAGGGTCTCTGCGCAAGTGGCACCGGAGGGCCCGCCGCCGATGATGACGACGCTGGAGCCATCGACGGAGCACGGGCTGCCGAGGTCCTTGATGCGTTTGTTGCTCTTCAGGTCGCTGATCTTGGCTCGGACCTGAAGCAGACATTTTGCATACTCATTAGTTTGTCGCAAATCGCAAATTAACTTTATTATTACGAACCTGCTATATAGCTACCTTATTTTACCTCTGTATAAAATTATTAGTATATATATACTTTTCATTGAGAAAATCGCTTGCACGAGCAATATTTGAACCCACGTCTGAACAAAAGCTACCTCTGCTAAACTAGACCAGTTGTTCAAGGGGGTGTTTCCCGTTCGACTAATCAATCGGTCCAGTAAGACTTTGAAGTGAAAACTTCTTTAGCGGCACTGTGCACTTTTTGGGATGGGGAAAAATTGTTAAACTCGGCACAGATTTTTGTGACGTCAGATGCGTAAGATGAGATCTCACCTTAGGAGGTGACGTGACCGTAGGATGGTGAGAGATTCGGGTTTTTTTTATATTTGGGATAGTTATCCATATATAGTTAGTAACAATGAAACTAATATGCTATGTTAGCGTTTTGCAAAATTAAAATTATTCAAGTTTTCACTTCTGCCGGCACTCCCGGAGTGCAACCCGGTCTTTTGTTTTTCTCTGGGAAAGGGTGTTAAAGAAATCCCATTGGGCCGATTGACCGATCGGGCGAACGGGAAACACCCGTTCCAGGCCAAGAAGAAACCCTCGATTGCGTTTACTTAAAAAAAATAAAAAAAATTACTTAAAATAACTTTATTTAGCCTTCACATAGGTCATAGCTGCTTACAGAATAGGTACAAAATGTCTGGTAGCAAAAGGATAATATAAACAGTGAGTAAGCGTCTTCTGTTCCCCGTACTAGTAAAAACTGTATCACGGTGGAACAGGATTCCCCTTTCCTCGTTGTTGTTTACAATATACATAAGAATTTAATTTTAAATCTAAATTGGCAAGCCCGTTACAAAATATGTGGGTAAAGTTAAAAACAGAAAGAAAAGAAATATTATCAACAAGGTTGGCAGAAGACAACAATATGAATAGTTAGCTCAACACTACACGCCCGCGTTGAGCAGAAGGACGTATGTCGCTAAGGATCGAGCACTAACATAACCCTACATAACCCTTTGGCTCAGCGCGGCAGAGCGGGTAGCTAGTAAACAAGTAGTATATGCCAGGTTAACAAATCAATCATTACTAAAGTTACGATACTTAATAATACTATTATTGACCCTTCTACTTAACTAAAAGTATGTTCGCTTTTACACACACATATTCTCATATACCTATGTAGGTACTATCGAACCAACTGAATCATGACCCACCATAGAACCTTGTTACAATTAACGAACATACGTACGATCATATGACGTTAATATGTCAGTTAATTGTAACAAGGTTCCATGGTGGGTCAGGATTCAATTTTGTCGATAGTACGTACTTACACATATGGTATATATGAGCGTGCACGCCGCGCGCGCGTAATACTTGGACCGAGAACAGTTACGAATCGTGTAGCAAACTTAGTATTGCGTTTCGGAACTACGTATACATTCTTCTTCGCGATGCTATAAAATCCGACTTGTTTTTGTGTTGAGTAAGAAGTAAATGTTTTATGAACAATTGTCTAACAGTTAAAACACAAATGTCAGTATACAGAGATGATGTTGAGTAAAGAAATTTCTTAAATGTCATGACTTTGAGTACCGCCCGTTGTGATCTTTCTAGTTTGAGTATCATTGTTTTTGCTGCTCCTCCCCAAATATTGATGCAATAACATATGACTACTGACATGTGCTAGTCGGTTAAAAGTACTTAAAAGCTATCCTTTCACTAATACCGGTAATAAATGACGACCGGTTAGCGTAGTGGGTATATATGACATTGCCTACGAAGCCCAAGGTCCTGGCTTCGAATCCCAGTAAGGGCAAATATTGAAATGATTTGTTTCTGAGTCTTGGATGTTTGTTTTCTATGTATTTAAGTATTTATAACTATTAAATATATCCTCGTATCGTATAATAGTATCCATAACTTAATGAGCTTACTATGGGGCTAGGTCGATATGTGTAAGATTGTCCCCTAATATTTATTTATTAATAACGCATAGTTGCAGTATGGATACCCAAGAGGCAGATGGCTCGCGGTATTTGAGCTCCCGAAGAGTTCGGGATCATATACTTGGCGCGTGCGTGTCCATGGAACAAACACAGACAGGCACTGCGTGGCCCGACACACACTTGCCAGGTTTTTAATTTTAATTCACTTGTCGATAATCATTAAATGGAAATGTTTATGTGAAAAACGGCCAATCTCACGAGATCTTATTATTCTGGCGAGGCAGACTTTTGTGGTCTCGCTAATATCGGCTAGGTCTGAAATCTCGCTAAGAACCACAGGCGACAACATCTTTTTGCCCTAGGACGAGCTATATGTGGCGAGGCGCGAGGAGGGCTCCAGTGCGTTCAGCATGAGAATCATGAGATCCTGCAGTCCCCTGCATGAGAGCGCAGATGCAGGGTACCGTGGAGTTTTTAGTGGATAGAAATACCACATAACCCAGTCATTCCCCGGTGATTGGATACCCGGTTCGCAGGTTTTCTCCACGAGGTAAAAAAAGGTCTGGAATCTCGCGCGATTGCATTCCCTAGCTAGTACATACCTATACATGGGAGTTACCGGTATACCTACTTAAACGTTTTCTGCACGTAACAAAATTGACTCATAACGCATACCGGAGCTAATTAAACATAATCTCACTCACTCATGTACACGTTTGGGTGATTCAACCGAGTTTTATGAGTTAGGTAGTCGTAACGGACGACCTTCAGATTGAGTCATGGTTGCTTTTAAACTAGTTATGGTCGAGATTATTTAATGTGGCCGACTTTTTATAAAAACTGTCATTGGAATTGGAATCTTCAACCTTGGACGGCAGAGTTGCTTTATGAATGGACCACTTTGATGCAAGTTCGCCAACTCAAGAATAATCGTACCTAGTCGGTCAAACTGACTGGCCCTGGCCACCTTTTATGGTGGCTTTGAAAAGGTGTCAGTGCCAGTGACAGGTGCATTTGATGGCATGATGATATAATTCAATTTCTTTTAAAATCACGTAGGTAGAATCGAGTTCTCCATTAGCTTACAACCTTTCAAAATTATCTATACTTCCACGTTACTGACATAAGCATGGCATGTCGCATGTGTAGCCAAATGTGGCGAGGCACGAGGAAATAGAAATAGTTATACAAGGGTGCAAAGTTGTATTTTACCCGCGAGTGTGGAATTGAAACACGAGCAAGCGAAAGGATGCCATATAGTTGAACCACGAGCGAAGCGAGTGGTTCTAAAAAAATAGAATCCTGAGAGGAGCGAGTGTTTCAACACACGAGAAGTAAAATACATTTGCACCCGTGCCGTGTGTAACACAAAACTTTTCACCTCACTGTAGCGAGGAAAGTGCAACATGCAACTTTATTTAATTTAAATAATAATATTCTTTTAATTCTTTTTAACAGTATTATAATAACGTTAAGTAATATCAAGTAGAATTTTGGTCAAGTGCGAGTCGGATTTTAGTTTTCGCATGTACATTTTGAGACCCAGCGCCTGATGAAGGCAACAAGTAATTTTTTTAAAGTTCTTAAATATTTATTTTATTCTGATTTTTAGTATTTGTTGTTATAGCGGCAACAGAAATACATCATCTGTGGTTTTTTTGTATTATGAGCGTACATTTTCAAAAGCTACTTAAACACGCTCTTAAAATCACTTTCCCCGCTAGTGGATAAAATGCGTTTTTGCCCACTGGTTTTAAAGGATAAAAGACGGCTTTCCGAGGCAGTGAGGGGAAAAGAGTTTTACAGCTCCCGAGCCACTTGTTTTATTTAGGTAAAGGTAGCAAAGCAACCATGAAATTCACGCCATACGCAAGAATATATATTGAGCTAACAGAAATAGGTCGACAAGTATTAATAACAAAGTTGCAAACTCATTCTCCGAACAACAAAATCGTGTGTAAAATATGATTTCATTGTTGAAATATCATGTAACTCCTATACCTAGTTGGCGGTGTACGAGGGGTGATCCAAAAGTAATGATAACTGAATACTTATTGAATCGGATTAAAATAAATAGGTATGCCGTTACTGGCCATAAAGACTCCTCAGTAAATAAAAAAATATGTATCTGTCAGAGAGTTGCAGCTGTTTTTTCACGAGCAGTCGGAACAATAACGCAAAAATGGAGAAAACTGAGGTGAGAGCGGTTATTAAATACTTCTGTTTGAAAAAAACGTGTACTAAAGATATACTTATACGCTGAATTAGTGGGAACACTGGGCGAGTCCGCTCCGCCGTATTCCACAGTGGCACCGTGGTCAAAGGAGTTTAACTTGGGAAGAACATCCACTCAAGATGAACGTCGCGAAGGCCGTCCATCTGTCGCCATTACTGGAGAAAACGTCAAAAAAATTAATGATCTCGTTTTAACAGATAGAAGGATGACTATTAGGCATCTAGTTGAGCTCACAGGCATCTCGTATGGCAGCCACCTTAACTGATGAACTACACATGAAAAAAGTCTCCGCTCGTTGGGTGCCTTAGGTGCCTAGAATGTTAACGGCTGAACAAAAGAAGATACGATGTGAGATTTCGAAGTCTACTCTTGACAAATATCAAACTGATCCTGAAACATTTTTGCGTCGGTTTGTAACCATGGACGAGTCTTGGATCCACCATTTCGATCCTGAGACCAAACAGCAATCCATGACCTGGAAGCGAGCGTCTTCCCCTACACCGAAGAAATTCAAGGTAGCAAGCTCCGCTGGTAAGGTCATGGCTTCAGTGTTTTGGGATGCTGAGGGAGTCATAATGATCGAATACCTGGAAAAGGGAACCACTATTACGGGCTCCTACTACGCTGACCAAATACGCAGATTGAGAGAGGCAATCAAAGAAAAGCGGCGGGGTAAACTTCGAGCTGGCATCCTGTTCCACCAGGACAACGCATCACCCCACAAGGCCGGCGTTGCGATGGCTGCCATCCGTGATTCAGGGTTCGAATTGCTGGAACACCCCCCATATTCGCCAGACCTAGCCCCCAGCAACTTTTATCTCTTTCCACGGCTGAAGGAAGATCTTAGAGGCAACAAATTTTTGAATGATGGCGAGGTAATGGCCGCTGTGGAGGCATTTTTGGAGGGTCAAGAAAAAGTTTTTTTTTTAAATGGAATTCGTGGTCTGGAGAAACGATGGTCTAAGTTTGTAGACTTGGAAGGAGATTACGTAGAAAAATAAATTATTTTATTTAACATTTTATGTGTCTTTCATACTGATTATCATTACTTTTGGATCACCCCTCGTATCTACATACCTACACACATTTTTTTGTCACCTTTCTGTAAGTATTTTTTGCACAGTCATCGTTTCATTAGTTAGAATTAGCTTCTGCCCGCGACTCCGTCCGCGTGGAACTCGATTATATCGTAGCTTGATACAAACTTTCATCCCCAATTTTCACCCCCTCAGGGGATGAGTTCCGGGATAAAAACTATCCAATGTCCTTCCCCGGGATTCAAACTATCTCCATACCAAATTTCATCTCAATCGGTTCAGCGTTTTAATCGTGAAGAGGTAACAGACAGACAGACAGACAGACACACTTTCGCATTTATAATACTACCTTCTGCCCGCGACTCCGTCCGCGTGGAACTCGTTTATATTGTAGCTTACAAACATTCATCCCCCATTTCACCCCCTCAGGGGATGAGTTCCGGGATAAAAACTATCCTATGTCCTTCCCCGGGATTCAAACTATCTCCATACCAAATTTCATCTCAATCGGTTCAGCGGTTTAAGCGTCAAGAGGTAACAGACAGGCACACTTTCGCATTTATAATATTAGTATAGATTAGAGAATGCCAATGGGATATTATCGGTCTTTCCGAGGTAAGAAGGCCCGGTGAAGAAACCTTAGGAAACGACAAATGGATAACTTACCACTATGGAATAGCTGGAGGTAGGTTTCATGGTGGCGAAAAAATGGGGTAGAATTTCGAGGTTACTTTTTAGGTTACTGTTTAGGCTAACTAAGATCTTTACTTTAACAGTCATCCAGGCGTATGGCGGAGTCGCGGAAGTGTGCGCAAGCGTTCCCGTGGCTCCGCCAAAGGGCAGCGCGTAGAACACCGTGGGGTTTTAGACGGTAGTCCGGGCGGTTCCTGGGAGTCCGTCATACCCGTCCTGGATCCCCAGCCAGGCGGAAAGCGTAAAAGCATTTCTCCACGAATAAAAATAAGGCCTATGCTCCTACATCTTCACACGACGATGCAGAAATAGAAGATTTCTATGACCATCTAAACAAAGCGTGTGACGAGCACCGTGGAACCTGGAACATAGGAGTTGCAAGCGCCCACAGGCTATGGTAACAACTTACCATCAGGTGGGCTGTAAGCTTGTTTTCCACCGACGTTGTATAAAAAAATGTTTGGGCGATTATACACTATTAGAAACGAGCCAACTCGATGAGGTTGCGTGTAGTAAGTACACTCTGTTCCTAGGGCCAGTTGGCTATACCGACTGCTCTATGGTAAAATACGAGTGACAACCAATAGATTCGCTTTGCCACTCTTATAGGGAAGCCTATGTCTTTCCTATATCAGTGGATATATGTCTTTCGGCTGATATGATGATGATGATATACTGCGTGGAACGGAACGATGGACTTTCCCGCAAAAGGGGGATTATTGAGTGATTATTGATTCACATTTTCCAGATAAACTATTTTTTTGACGCGATTTTTTTTTACCTTTGTATGGAGCGTTGGCCGACTGGAGCGACGAGCTCCATACAAATGTAAAAAAAAAATCGCGTCAAATATTTTTTTTTCTCTTTATTCTTATCAGAACACGATACCTGTCAAGCCCTTGATCGGTTCATACCCCATTTTTGTTACACCCTGTATATATATATTGTAAGTGTGAATACTCATTCCCACATTAATCCATAAGTTTGGTCGAATCGGCTTAAGTTGGATGTCACTCGCATCCAACTTTTAAAGATCCAATGCACTATTTCAGTTCGTTGTAATTGTAACACCTGGAAGTAGATCAAACTTGTAAGATTTGACTACACTCAGACATTGAAACAGGCTATGTAGAATAAGAGTGGCTTCTATGTATAGAAGTGGAGTAAACTTCTCCCTATTTTGAAAAGATTCTGTGAGATTTATTTTTAAATATTATTTGTTACTATAAATTGATCTTATTGTTATGTATGTTAAATAGTTTAACTTTACTAGCGCCTTCGCATATGCTGTAATGCTGTTATCCATACTAATATTATAAATGCGAAAGTCTGTCTGTCTGTCTGTTACCTCTTCACGCTTAAACCGCTGAACCGATTGAGATGAAATTTGGTATGGAGATAGTTTGGATCCCGGGGAGGGACATAGGATAGTTTTTATCCCGGAAATCATCCCCTGAGGAGTGAAATGGGGGATGAAACTTTGTATCCCGCTACGATATAAACGAGTTCCACGCGGACGGAGTCGCGGGCAGAAGCTAGTATTTTATATATGTATGAATAAAAATAAAATTGTACCTATAGTCAGCAGTCAGGAGAACCAGAAGCTACAGACAGAGAATAAAAGGCTCATGATGATCTAAGTAATGCCGACTACGCAAAACTAACTGAAAAAAAAAATACTGTATTTTTGCTGGTGCTTTTGTTCAGCGTGTCCACATTACGTGATACTGCCTCACTAATGTAAAGATCCATGAAGCTGTTTAAGCTGCAGAAGTGCTCCAAAGAAACAGATATACCTACGTACGTAACTCGCGAAACAACCCTTCTGCCGCGGTCAAGTAAAAATATAGACTTAAACGTACGTTAAGGGAGCACCACACCGGTGCTTAACGCTGCGTATACGCGTTGACGTGTCGTATGCGTCACGTATTCTTCATACATTTTGCTGCGTTTTACGGTGCGTTAGCGTATTTTGAGCAGCGGTATGGTCGCACCTTCAAACGTACGTTTAACTCAGTCTGCGTCACTGATGAGTGATGACACTAAATGTGCTCTGCATGTCGCTCTAAGGTGGATGTCACACTGCGCCGCAATTATTATTTTTACAAAGTAATTGATTGTAGCATTAACAGTGGTTAAAGCTGCAAATCTGATAACCCTTTCACCGCCACAGTCGGCCATAGCCGACAACGCAAAATCGTGACTACGACGCCAGAGACGGCGCTGGCCGACAAACATTTTTTGATGAATACCTATTGAAAAACAGCCCATTTTTATGGTGGCGTTATTTGTTACCCATTTAATTTTACCCCCGTGGTGTCAGTGGCACAGCATATTGCTTCACCGTCGGGCGGTGAAAAGGTTAAATTAAAATATTGAATATCTTGATAACAGTATGTTAAGATACTACTGTCTTGGAGAAATTAACTTTATTTGATCTAACCTATGCCCCCTTGCAATTAACGGAAATTGACAAATTCCGTGTGGTGACACACTGCACCGCACCTCCGTCCGGCGAAATTTGTATGCAGCTCCGCACCTCCGTCCGGAGATGCGGCGCAGTGTGACATCCACCTAACCCCTCTCGAGTAGGGTTGCCATATGGAAGAATTAAATGACCTGATAAAAATCCTGACATCACCCTAAAAATCCTGACATATCTTGTAACATAGATTTGGTCTTTTATTCATTAAAACTGTGTAAACTTTGTAATAAATCATGTAAATATTTTTTTTATGAGCTCATTCCGTAAAATCGTGACACTGCCAAGGCCGGCCGCAATCCGGACAAAGGGTCGAAAATCCTGACACGTCCGGACAAATCCTGACGTATGGTGTGCCATAACCTAATCTAACCCTACTCTCGAGCTGCTGCAAAGCCAGCATCATGCTGAGTTGGGTCCATTTCGTGACACGGCACAGATTCGTTTCTTAGGGTTCCGTACCCAAAGGGAAAAACGGGACCCTATTACTAAGACTCCGCTGTCCGTCCGTCTGTCTGTCTGTCTGTCCGTCTGTCACCAGGCTGTATCTCATGAACCGTGATAGTTAGACAGTTGAAATCACACTCACAGATGATGTATTTCTGTTGTCGCTATAACAACAAATGCTAAATTAGAAAAGTTGAAATACCCCCGACATTTTCATTTCAAAGTCCAATATCTTAAAAACGGCTGAACAGATTTTCATGAAACATGGCTAAGAACACTCGGGATCACATTCGAATAAAATAAAACGTATTCAAATCGGTCCATCCGTTTGGGAGCTACGATACCACAGACAGATACACAGACACGTTAAACTTATAACCCCGGGCCCCCGCCCTCTTTTTGCGTCGGGGGTTAAAAACAGAATAAAATAAATATTTAAGGTGACTCCCCCCAATCAACAAACGTGATTTTTTGCCGTTTTTATAGATAATGGTACGGAACCCTTCGTGCGCGAGTCCGACTCGCACTTGGCCGGTTTTTTTCTTTTGTTATTGTTTTGTTTTTACAAGCTTTTATTTACTTTCACCTGTCCCGTTGTCCGTCTGTCTGTCTGTAATCAAATCTTGCAAGTTAAATTTGATCCACTTCCCGGTTTCCGATTGAGCTGAAATTTTGCATGCATGTATAAATCGCGTGACAAAGCAATATTATGATGACGTGGAGCTGATCTGCTGATGGAGATTGAAGGTGGCCATAGGAAGTCCGTAATAAAACCACATAACCCCATCGAGTTTGGGCTCGTTAGAATCGTCTCAATGAGTTGTTGATGACGGTATTCAGAAAAGTACAGTCGGCAATAAAAACTTGTACCAAAAATGAAATTTTTGACAGAATTTTTTATAATACTGAGTGTTGCGTCACGAATAAATTCATTCATTCATAAATTCATTCATTGATCTCACACCGCGTAGCTACCACGAAAATCGAATCTCGAAGTTCTTATATCTCTGTCTTTGTCGCTCGAGTACCATAAACCGTAAGTGTGATAGAGACGGAGATATACGAACCTCAAGATTCGATATTCATGGTAATAGCTCTGTTCACTGTAGGTACCATCGATGTAGTCATGTCGTTAACATTGAAAGATTAGATTAACAATCTTAAATACACCCTGTTAATCAGTCTGTCTAAAAACTCGCCTTATTGTCGAATAGGTAATAGATTTCATTGACGATATCATATTTCACTCGGGCCGAACTTAATGTTGATGCTTCAAAAATAATCGGTATTTGATAAGTATTTCATTGTTTTTCAACACATTTTGCTCGTAACGCACAGAGGTGCGACATAATATTTACTCTTATTATGTCGCTTTTAGGCTCATAATCCTCGGTATTAAACACGCGTGTTTTGTAACATTACGACACTCGTGTGTTATGGTGGGAGCCAATAATGCACGGCCCAATAATGTACAGCCTGATAATCTGCGTCCACTTTTTGTGGACTTGGATTATTGGGTCGTGCATTATCAGCCCGGACAAAAGTGGCTTCCAATTATTGCCCCGGACCAAGTTTGCTCAGGGTGAAAATGCACGGCCCAATAATGTACAGCCTGATAATCCGCGTCCACTTTTTGTGGGTCGTGCATTATCAGGGCGGACAAAAATGGCTTGTCATAAGCGAACTCTGTCTTAAGTCGGTTAGGTTAGGGTTCACTTGTGTCCCTCAGACCAGAAATAGACACCCCGCGCAGCGGGGTGGCGTCGACTCACTGGCGAATATTAGTCCGCACTGATGGCCGTCCCAATGTACATGGATTATCAGGCTGTACATTATTGGGCCGTGCATTATCGCACGGCCCAATAATGTACAGCCTGATAATCCATGTACAGTATGGACGCGGATTATTGGGCTGTACATTACTTTGGCCGTGCATTATTATGGCTGTACATTAGCCGGCACCGTTATGGTTATATCCCGATTAAGCCACGTTGGCACCTTGCAGCAAGCAATTATTATGCATGAACACGTTGAATTCTTAATTAAGGGGCTACCCGAGGTTGTCATTGATTTTTAACAAGTTTTGAATGAATCCTATCTCCTGCTTTTGCACTACAGATAGAATTATAAATCAAACGGCTATCGGTTCTTCAATCATTTATCTCCATTTTTGTCTACCGAATTTTGATAAAAATTTATACTTAATTTTGTATGATTTTTTTAAACATGTCTAAAAAACACTTATTTCGTATCTCGATGACGTGAAAGATCTAACATATAAGAAATCTACATATTTGGGTTCGTCTGTGACGTCTCTAAAAACAGGTCTAAGGTTTTCATTTTAAACAAATTCACACAAAAGTCATGGCCAGAAAACCAGTTTTTTGGCCTAAAATTGTTCAACTTTGATGCCAAATATCACGAAAACAATGAACTTTGATGTATTTACATCACCATACATGGGATACCTACTATATTGCTTAAAGCCGTTGTTGTTCATATAATAAGCTACAAAAAACATTAGAAAACTAAGGGATTCAGATCGAAGGTCATTGGCGTATGGGAGCCCCTTAACCAGGTTGTACAGATTCTACAGCTTTTTTTTTATTCTCGGCAAATGGATTCGTACTCGACTAAACAAATTAAATCTTTTTTGTTAATTAATTGACTATTTCTGTTTGGTTATGTATGAATTATGATTTCACAAATATTTGTAAACATTGTTAATGCGTGTTTGGTTATTATCAAAATTGTTAACTCGTGGTGACTAGAAAAGTGATAAATAGAACGGACGCCACTGGAAATTATTGGCGATTTACAATATGTGCGTAAAAACCTGTTGCCTAACTAACGGTCACTACCACACTGACCTAAAAGAGCGAAGTAACTAAAAGACCGAACTAGTTCCTCAAACCGATTGAACGAGATCGGAGCGCTCCCGTAAAAGAACGAGCAAGCACAAGCCTACTCTGCCGACGTAGCATAGCCAGTACAGAGGGCCTACCGCGAAACGAAAACGAACTTCGTTTGTGGATCTCCGTCTCTGTCGCACTTGCTAGTTCGAGCGACAGAGAGGGAGATACACGAACGAAGTTCGTTTTCGTTTCGCGTTAGCCCCTCGGTATTCTTCTCCCAGGACTTCCGGTCGGCAGCCCGTTCGAGGGCTGCGTTAACTGGCATTTCAAGATGGTCCGACACCTGGTTGAGGTAGCGTTTGGGGCTTTCTCTTTAAGGATGCTACAGAGCCGCTATATAGTAATGATTATTAAATACAGGAACGATGCATCAATGGAATGGAATGCAGAGCGGAAGATCCCGGCCATCTTAAATGAAATTCCACTGCGTAATACCCGGCTTGCTTATTTCCCATAACAACGACGCACGGCGTTTCCTTGGACCTCATATTGAGACAGTCTAACTTTATTGATTAGAGAAAGATGTCATGAATGAAGGACCAAAAACTCCCGCGCGGCTCACTATCATAGTTTGGAAACGAAAGCAAACTAAACTTTAAGCCCCGGAATCTTAAGATAATCTTTCTTTCTTTTTTAAAGTAACTTTTTTTTACAACGACGGGGGCAAACAAGCGTACGGCCCGCCTGATGGTAAGCGGCCACCGCAGCCTATAGACGCATGCAACTCCAAAGGAGTAACATGGGCGTTGCCCCTTGATATCTTTGAGGATTCGCCGTGTTGACAGCTGAAGGAACAAATTCCCTCGCTCTCAACACAACGCATCCTCGTATATAAATGTATACGGGTCGTATATATATCTTGATTTTGCACTGCGATGAAAAGGCTTCGTATAACGCTAAATTATAAAACCATTTGTGGCCAGGCTAGGGCTTCTCAGTTTCAAGATAATCGCGAAAATGTCAAAATCGTATTTCTTTTTAGGGTTCCGTAGTCAACAAGGAACCCTTATAGTTTCGCCATGTCCGTCCGGCCGTCCGTCCGTCCGTCTTCGGCTTAGCTCAGTAACCATTACTACTAGAAAACTGTAATTCGACAAAACAGTACAATAAAATTTTCTAAAAAAAAAAATTTTTTTAGTGTTAAAACCATAGTGCGGGGTATCGTTGGATAGCTTGTTCAAAAATATTATGGGTTTCTTAAAACCATATTTCAAAGAAGTGATTCTTTTGACCTAATTTTTGTTCGAGTTATCATCGTCGCGCGTGTCTATACACAGTTTCGCATTTATAATATTAGTATGGATGTATTTATCGTATGGAAATTAAAAAGCAATGGTGAATATCCCTTTGTGAACCACCTGAACGGAATCAGAAATCGTTTCTTTGGTTGTAGTTCATGGAAAATTTAATCCAAGAGGCCTATTGATTGACCCAGATAGTAATGAACACAGCAGGCCTGCGACGAGAATATTAAACGCATTACCAACCTACTTATAAAAGTCGTAGGACATTTCAGTACTTTATCAAAGAGATATGATCTGAGGGTTACTTTAACTTGGGGATAGATCAGACATTACGAGGGCTGTTTGATAAGTCATTTTAAAAAGTAAAAAACATATACTTTTTTAAAACAATTTACATTTATTTCTCAACATAGTCTCCTTTGAGGGCCAAACACTTGTTCCAGCGAGTTTCCAATTTTTTGATCCCCTCCAAAAAATACGTTTTGTCGAGGTCTTCAAAATAGCCGTTTACACCTGCGATGCAGTCCTCATTGGTCAAAAATGTTTGCCCTCCAACCCATCTTTTCAGATTTGGGAATAGGTAATAATCGCACGGAGCTAGGTCCGGCGAATACGGAGCATGCGGAACCAGCTCGAAGCCTAACTCGTGGATTTTGGCCATTGCAATAGCTGACGTGTGCACTGGGGCATTGTCTTGATGAAAGAGGACTTTCTTGGGTGACAATTTTGGTAGTTTTTCCATCAATTCGGCATAAAAACGGTCCAATAACTGCGTAATAAAGGCCAGTGATAGTCTTTCCCTTTTCCAAGTAATCAATCATAATGATTATTGATTCCTTCGCCATCCCAGAAGACTGTCGCCATCACCTTCCCAGCCGACAAAACAGTCTTGGCCTTCTTTGGGGCACGTTCACCAGTCGCCATCCATTGTTTTGATTGCTTTTTGATTCAGGTGTATAATGATGGACATAAACATAGTTTTGAAATTCGCTTTCGTTCGTGTTTTTGTTCTATTGTCAACAAACGTGGCACCCATCGTGCAAACAGCTTTGTCATACTCAAATCTTCATGCAGGATTTTATGTACTCGCTCACTGGAGATGCCTGTGTTCTCAGCTATTTCACGCACCATCACTCGACGGTCGTCGAGTACAATATTATAGACTTCTTCAACAACATCCTCAGTAGTGACCTCCATTGGGCGACCAGAGCGTGGAGCATCAGATGTGCTTGACCGACCACGTTTAAAATCATTTATCCAGTTATAAACAGTCTGCAACGTTGGTGCGTTAGTGCCATGAACAGAATCAAGTTCAGATTTTATTGTGGCAGCACTGCACCCTTCATATAAAAATGTTTTATAACGGCACGAAATTCATATCTTTCCATAGTTGTTGAAAATTTACGAGTGATCACTGTCAAAAAAAAATTCAACTGACAAAAACTTGTTCTTTTTTGCTGATTTTTTGACAGTCTTCATTTGAAAGATTGTGCCTGCCAGTGTTAACGCCATTTACCAGAAAAAAGGTTTTATAAATGGTTTTTAAAAGGACTTATCAAACAGCCCTCGTACCTAGCTACATACAGTGGTCTCGCGCGTGATATTTTTCGATGGACAACCCAGATCAAGGTAATATGTAGATACTAGTGCGGGCGGACTCCTTCCCGCATTACATATATTACCTATTATTGACACACAACGAGGGTATCGCATGATCTGTACTGACCTTCAAAGCGTTCATAAGGTATGTGTATGGTACATACCTATATTTTTAGTAGCTATTCAAGTCACTAAGTACCTAGCTGAGATGTGCGTCTTCTAATTAATTTCGAATCATGCAAATTCGTGAGGAATCACCCTGAATTTTACTCCACGGTTGGAGATGAGCCTCGCCGCTACGAATCGCGATTTAAAATAACAGTCCAAACAACCTTCAAATTGAAATGGCATAGTAACGGACCCTACGCGATGTCGATACGCATCTATGATAAATTACCGCCACAAATAAAAAACGAACACAATATTAAAGGTACCTATTTACTAGGGCCCTTAAGAAATATTTGATAGAAAAGACATATTACTCTGTCCGTGACTATCTTAACTAATAAAAATTATATGCATGTTCGTTTCTCTTACCTTTTTTGAATGAATATGAAATTGTATTAGGAAATAATGTGGATAAACAATTTTTTATACAATTTTTTACCTAGTTAAATAATGTTTTTCTAAAGAATATATTTTAATGTGAAATGTGATACTAATTTAAATTTATTGGATTAATTTACTTACACTAAACTTTTATCATTTTATACATTTTAAATTTTTTAACTATTATTTATTACATATTATTTTTACGAAATATTTTAATACTTTAGAAAGTGATTATTATTTTATTATGCTTTAACTTTTTTACTAGTGAATTAAATTGCACACGCGTGGCTTAGTTATGGCGTTATACTATGGGGGAACAGTACTTCCGCGCAAGACCTACTTATATTACAGAAAAAGTGTATCCGCATAATAACAAACATAAAACAGACTGATAGCTGCAAGGATTACTTTAGAAACCTTAAAATATTAACCTTGCCTGGCATATATATACTAGAATCGTGTAAGTTTGTTAAAGCTCACCCAGACTTCTATTCTAAAATTGGCGACGTACCCCGTCGTTATGAATCTCGTTCAAAAAATAACTTATTACAAACAACATCAAATCTAGCGTTACACAAACATGGACCTTATTCCATGACAGTAAAGATCTATAATAAGCTACCTGATCATATAAAAAATTAGCCTAACAATAAAAAATGTATTAATACCATAAAACAATTTTTAGTTGCAAATGCTTTTTACACAATAAATGAATATTTAGATCGCAAAAATAATGGCCATTAAGAAATGATAATTCAAATAAATTATTATTATAATACAGTGAGATTTCAGTACCAAATACCTAAATAATTAATTATTATTATATTATGATATTTTTTTATTTTTTTTAATTTAACTATTTTAATTATTGTTTGCATTATGATTTGGAATTTTTATTATTTCCTGGTAATTTTATCATAATTTATTGTCTGTAATGTACTAAATTATGAAATTATGACACTTATACTAGTCCCATTATTATGTTATAAATGTATGAATTATGATGTTATGATATTGCAATGCCCTCACAGGGTTGTGTTAGAACTTATTACTGTTTTAAGACCTTAAATTGTACACACAAAGCAATGAATAAATGAAATGAAATGAAATGAAATGAAATTTAAACTTATTTTATATTTTAAATATTTGTTGTATTATAATAATTAACTGTAACGTTTGTTATGCCCTAACGGGGTCCTGTGCCTAGCTTTAAGTTGCATGTGTCAATTGTACAAGGTTGCAAATAAATAAATTGAATTGAATTGAATTGAAGGTGTTAATATCAAATAAAGTCAAGTGCAAATCACTTTGACCGAAGAACATGACATGAGACATAACAAGGAATACATGACATGACATAAAAATACGTAAGTACTTTACAATTTCTGGATGTATACAAAATAATACCACATGCCAGCTATAGACGAGGTACTTAATAATATCGCCATTAAATAACACTGAAATTTTATCAAAATCCTGGAAACCGGGACTTTATAAATAGTTGTTATCTCCTGAAGTCCGCGATATATGCAATCGATTTTTTTTGTGGTGGTAGTGCATAATTGTGGCTAAGATAAACTGCGAATACTAAAGAAATTAATGACAAAAAAAACCGGCTAAGTGCGTGTCGGGCCACGCGCAGTGTAGGGTTCCGTAGTTGCCTGTCTGTCTTAGTTACCTACATCGACGTGCGGTAAGTGACACCAAACTCGTGTAGGTAAAGTGACATAGGCTAATCGAAAAAATCGGCCAAGTGCGTTTCGGGCCACTACAACATTTCGAAGCATATTATTTGTGCTTATTAGGAGTTAGGAGCAGAAAATATCGAAACTAGTGTAGAAAAACGCAATTAGTGAAGGCAATTCTTCACGGTAATAAGTTAGCGCTATGCGAAATGCTGAACTAATTTACTTTACCTACATTGCAGGCCACCCTATTTAAGTTGTTCCATCGTCAATGACAACAATACATACCTACATAATGTACATATGGTATAATTGGCATGCGTTAGTTCCGGAACTTAGATGGTCGGGATCGAAGTTAAATCTTTTAGATAGAGAACATAAGGAACCTCCAAAGGACTACTTCTAAAGTGGCTGCTGCGGAAAATGCCGAAAATCATCTCAAACGTAGTAAATATAGAGACTTTGTACCCTTTGGCGTCGAGACTCTCGCTCCGTGGGGTTCCAGTGAGCATAAGTTATTTGCGATAATCGCGAAACGTCTGGTTGACCGAAGAGCTGGTGGCTATCTCGCGCAACGCATCAGCATTGCCATTCAGGGAGGAAATGCCACCAGTATCCTCGGTACAATGCCTCGAGGGCCCTTTTTAAACTGCGTACGAATTAGGTTGCACTTTGTTTTAACTTAATTTAGTTAAGAGGCCCAAAAAGGCCCTTGAGCCATTGTTACTGTTAATTATCATCTTGTATATAAGTACCTTAGAAAATAAAAGTTACTGGGAACATTTAGTTTCGATCATTGAGATTCAATGAAAAATCGATTCTAATTTCCGTATTAATAAGGAAAGTTTCCCACCTGTATGGTCGTCGATTATCGTGCACCCTGAATAACATAAGTCATAACACAAGTTAAAAGTCTTACCTTAACTTCGCCTTTTTCGGTAACAGTAACTTTGTAGCACGGCAGAGAATCAAAACCGGGAAACTCTTCAATGTCCCCAGTCTTGATATTGAAGCAGGCCCCATGCCACTGGCACCGGATCCTCCCATCACCCAGCGCTCCGGACACCAGTGGAGCCCCGTAGTGAGTACACTTGGTTCCTAAGGCACTGAATTCGCCTTTTTGTTTGACAAGCAACACTTTTCCTTCGTCCCCAATGTCGAAGACTTTCATTTCATTGTCTTTCAAGTCATCTTGCTGGCAGACTACTGATTCTACATAGTTGCTGGTAGATTCCAACTGGGAAATTGTCCCGGCTGAAACAAAATGATCAAATACACTTTTTAGGGTTCCGTAGTCAACAAGGAACCCTTATAGTTTCGCCATGTCCGTCTGTCCGTCCGTCGGTCCGTCCTCGGCTTAGCTCAGTAACCATTAATACTACAAAACTGTAATTCAGCATGGGTATATAAATCAATCACGCCAACAAAACAGTACAATAAATCTTGTAAAAAATTTTTTTGTAGGGTACCTCTCCTACACCTAAAGCGGGGATGTATTTTCTTCTCGTTAAACCCATGGTGTGGGGTATCGTTGGATAGCTCGTTCAAAAATATTATGGGTTTCCTAAAACCATTTCCTGATTAGTTTGCGAGATATCGGGCTTTTAAAGCCCTAATTTTTGTTTGAGTAGTCATGTGTCTCCCCCAATTTTTCACAAATTATCGTTTTGGCAAAGAATTATTTGTTATCGTTTGCCAAGCTTATGCTAAGTTGAGTGTGCAAACCGACTATTTAAGCAATTATTTTTTTGGAAGACAATATTAGCCACAGTAAACCGTTTGCTAAAAAATCATTATCTTAATAAAACTTGTCAAAGAAAAATTATGCCAAATGCCAATTTGACCAAATCAATAAAATGCAAAATGTAAATGTGCTAAAGATTCGTTTGGGAATCGAAACTACTGCAATAAGTTTTTTGGGAAGTAAAATTTGGAGAAAATATTTTGCATGAGGTAACAATAACAATGGACCCATTTGCCTTTTTTCAATGTAACAAGAAACTAAGGTTTTTTAGCAAAAATAGGAAAAGTTGCATGGTCCAACAAACTGAAAGTGCTTTCTCAGTGGGGTCTTGCAGTATCAGTGATTGAACAATAAAAGCTGTTTAAATACAGGTATAGGTTGATTGCAAAAAAAAGTGGTGGTTTAGTTTTTCTTCTTCTTATTCTATATAATTATAATTAAGTAGTCCAGTCAATGAACTGAAAACTATTGTATGGAAAAAATTACAATTATGGAATCAATTTATAATAGCTGTTTTTTTCCATGTAACTGATATATTACCGATTAAGTAGTTAGTTACCTAAAAAATCCAATAAATATCAGACATCAAAAGAATTATTAACTTAACTAGCTTCTGAAAAGTCAGAATAAATGGTCTTAAATCAAAATCTTTATTTTGGTTCATTTAAATTTGCTCTATAATATTCAAGATAAATCATTCAAAAACAGACAATGCATAATGCTTCATTTAAATCTATATAATTACTTCCGGTGGATAGTTTGTTGGTTTTTTGAATAAAGCATCTTAGAATAATGTTTTATAAATTTTATAATGGAGTAAACAAAAAAGAAACCTATTATAAAATTTATAAATTAATGTTTTTCAAAACTGTATTTTTCTTGAAGTTAATATTGTAGGCTTTAGTTTACTTTATTTATTTATTTATTTCAATATAGCAACTATTTTTACAGGTTAACCTAATGCAATAGCGCCTTAAATACCTAATTGATTTAACCTTATTATTATACTTGCACAAGACACACAGACACACTTTAACAAATTCGGACATTGACCAATGAAATATATCAGTTTGGTCAGCAACTAGGTTTAGTGTGTGTACGGCGCGACTGTACTTAGTACCTACTTAGCCGTTTTGACTTTTACTGACATTTCTTGATCTCCTTTTCATTGATATTGATCTTTCTCGCCCTTGACATTGAAATGTAACAAGTGAAATTAATAGCCTATGCCACTCCCACAATCAAGAGGTAGCCAACAACACCTCATATGTTGAAATCGGTCAAACGGTTTAGGCTGCAGGGTGTGCCAAAGAATAAGGTCACATACATAAATACATATGCTCGAAAAATATAACCCTCCTCTCCTTCAGCAGTCGGGTAAAAATAAGAAAATTGTGGATTCTAAATATTCAAACCAGTTTACAGTCCGGGGTATTAATATCTAATCCCTTTATCCTGAACTCCATCTTGAATGTATTATATTTAAAATTGTATTTGTATAACTTTTTATAATATAATACTTATATGTATTGTATGTATTTTTTATATTTTTTTTATATTATGTCTGAGTTCAGTATGCCTCCTCTAACCCCTTCCATTGCTGTCTATCATTTGCTTTGCAACTCTTCTCCAGTTTGGACCAGCTGTCAGTTTGAGCTTACCATCTTTTGTATTGCTTTCCCCTACTCATATCATCTCTAGCGTACGCTAGAGATGGGTATTAATATATACTCTGTCATAAAGGTGTGTACAGATATTCTGCCCTTGTACTTATTTATTTAATTTATTTCAGGTTCTTTCTACATTGTAATTCTGTTGGTATTCCCAAATTAAGCACTTAATATTGAGTGAATAATTTACTCTAATGGGAAAATATTTTTTTATTCAATTTAGTTAATGTTAATTATCATTGTCACCTTGTATACACCAATAAGAAGATATTGTTAAAACTAATAAAAATGAATGTGTATTTACAAAACTACCTTGTTTAATTGGTTATTGGTTATTAAATTATGTCACAAATATTATTAATTATATTGAATATTGGTTTTTTTTTCCTACCTCTCTTTCTAAGTTGGCCCCGAAGGGCCCCTTAACTAATTACCTATAGCTATAATACCTTACAATCTAACACATAACAAAACATAACAAACCTAACACCAAGGGAAGGAGCAACCAATGGATATGAACAAACAAACGAGAGCTATATACATTGACAAGGATGCAAACAATGCCGCGCGCTGCCTATCCACACTTCTGAAACAGAAGGAGGACGGGTTTAGTGTCGGACGCTTTTAGATCTAAAATAGCGCCTCGCCAGTGAGGGCCTGTATGGGAAGGAAGGAGAGGAGGAAGTGGGAAAGGGAGATCGCACACTCCCATCAATATCAGGAGGTTGGTGGGAGAAGCTGCGCGCAAACTCTCCCACCAAGTCCTCGTCGGTATTTAAATCCTCAAAAGATAAGCCAGTGAGCCCGTCCGCACGCGCTGCCCCACGGCGCCTCTGTTGCCGTTCCCGGGCGCGGAACGCGGGACGCGGGAACTCAACATCAAAATTAAATATTATGTCAAGAATCCAGTACTCACTTCTTTCATTGCTTTCCTTGCTTGCTGTGGTGTTAATATTACACGTTCGCGAAAACTTAGTGCCCATTTTATTGGTATATACTACTGAACCTGCGTACCAAAAATTTACAATATGAACAATTTGAATTTCCCTCTATTGTAATTTCACCTTGCAAATGAAATGTATGTTAAAACAGCGTTAACTTTCATCAAACTAAGTACCACAAGGCTGGTAGAATAAAGTGTAATATCCTATTCGTCAGTAAATTTAGGGAAAGGTTTTACCTTGAACAATGCGTCTAACGACCTTGATCAAGAGACCGCTTCTGAATCTGAAGGTTGAAGGTGGAAAATATAACCATATTAAAAAAACGGAATGTGTTCACCGCTGTCAAAATTACTGTCACTTTTCCTGTTGCCAGACCAACTCATTCTGCCTGAATTCAGGGTAAATGGAAGGTTACTCGACAAAATACCCTACCATTCCAGCACGTATCATAGGACGCCCGCGACATACTTTCGATTTTTCTCGCACTATACCTCTTGTTCTAAGTGTTCTAATAAGAGAAAGACGGATAGTGCGAAAAAAATCGAGAGAGCTCGTGCGCCGTCGCGTGATAGCCGTGAAGGAAGAGTGGAGACCACCTTGAGCGAATTGTTGTAACTGGAAAGAGTGGCAAGGTGGAGGGGAAAACACCGAGAGTACGCAGTACCAATTCGATGGACCTAAGACCCGTTATATTAAGTATCGCTGTAAGCTGTAATGCCGCTGCGCTGGCGCTAGTAGTATGTTGTATTGGCTGCGTCCGCTGTTATGGGCTATACAGATTATGTGATTTTACCCCAATATGTCAGTATAACATGTCGAAGTCATAATTGGGTGTAGCGTACAGATGTAACAATCCGACCACATGTGCATGCAATTTCTCAGTACAACTCGTTTGACAGTTGGATCAGCAGCACAACATGCCTCCAGACGATAGCAATTAGCCAGCGTCTGATAAATTGGGGCTGACAAATCATGACATGTATATACCCCATTAGCGTTAAGGTCTGTACACACGCAGCAGTTGGTCCGCATGCAACCTCTTGCAGGTCAACAAGCTGCTGGGTGTGTATAATTTACAATTTATTTTCCTTGTTATAGTTAATTTTATTTCTTTTTTGTGTGTTTTAGTTTGTATGTTACTAGCAGTTCTTTTTTTTATTTTCTTCTGTGTTTAGATAGGTATATGTTACTGTCACTGTCATTTTTCATTTAGTGCATGTGTCGTTACTGCCTACCGTGCCTTGACCGAATGGACCCAGCGAAAGACCAGCGCTGGCTGCAAAGCTAGCAACATGCTGAGCTGGGTCCATTTCGTGATAAATCTTAGTATGTTATTGTGTTTTTATTTGTTCTGTTTATTTTTGTTTGTCATGAATAAATGTTTGAATTTGAGTTAAGAAGCCGTGCACATCGCTAAAAACAGACAGATTTGGCGAAACAGCTTACATCATCAGAGAAAACGATGACAAGGGGTCACGACCGTCAGTATTGTGTTTAAGTAACGACGCACGGTGGGCTGGATGGCTCGAAAAGAGGACATTCGCACTTTTTTCAGAAAATCATTTATTGAAAAATGCTATCCGATAGAGAATTATGTAAGGAACAATAAATGTAATATACATTTTTTCGAAATAAGGCATATTGACAGCAGAAAAAAATAAAGTCGGTTTTTTTGTATGGGACCCAAAAATAGGTATATTGTTTCTCAGAAACTATTAGAGGTCCCGTCTTCTACCTTTCAAGACTTTGTTTTTCTACTTTTATGGAGTAGGAAACGATTAGCAGATTTTTATACAGGTGCTGGTTTTTTTAGTCCAGTAAAAAGTCCACACATTTTTGATTATGACTTTTTTGCGATTCCACATTATTTTTCGATAGTTTAATTCTATAATAATAATAAAAAGTTACACATGCGACGTTTTATTGACGTTTTTTTTTGGGAAATTGTTGATTTTGGTTCAAATTTGTTGTTAGTTATTTAAAAGTACAACTCAATCATTTTATGGAAGATGAAGTAATAAGTAAATCCCAAAAAGACATAAACGAAAAAATCGAAAATGTGTGGACTTTTTACTGGACTAAAAAAAAACCAGCACCTGTATAAAAATCTGCTAATCGTTTCCTACTCCATAAAAGTAGAAAAACAGTCTTGAAAGGTAGAAGACGGGACCTCTAATAGTTTGTGAGAAACAAGATACCTATTTTTGGGTCCCATACAAAAAAAACAATATTTTTTTCTGCTGTCAATATGCCTTATTTTGAAAAAATGTATACCACATTTATTGTTCCTTATATAATTCTTTATCGGATAGCATTTTTCAATAAATGATTTGCTGAAAAAAGTGCGAATGTCCTCTTTTCGAGCCATCCAGCCCACTGTACGACGCAATCACGCATGGAGGGGAGTTGGAGGATGTGTACTTCTTGACTTAATAGCATTAATAGTAAAAAACAACAATAACATATATTATTTACTTGCTGTTTATAGCAAGCTGTGCTAGCTATGTGCTGGCAAGGTGAGGACGGCGAGGTCTAGCAACAACAATTTATATGTATTTCGGTAATTTAGATACAAGAATGGTAACATTAATGCGTTCAAATTTAATTATTATTTCGTTTTTAAATGATCATTGAACGCTCCCTGACTTTTGATGAGCGTTCAAATACTACCTTCCTGAGTATTTTTAAACATAATAACAAAAATATGAACAAATATTAAAATATTGTTTTTAACTATCTGATTCTATTTTAGATGTAAAATAGTATTTTTTAATATTTCCATAATTATTGAATAAGATCCTAAAGAAACACAATAGTAAATTACTTGAAAATTATATTGACATTTGAGCATGTACGTTCCGTTCATAACTTAACTAGTCTACTGCTTATGGTGGACGTGGCCTAGGTGGTGAATATTTTTTGTTGTATTATGTTTTCATCATCGTCATAATATAATAAGGAAATGTCTGAAGCGATTGTGCCCAAGGGTCAGCCGACTCCCGGCGATCCTGAAAAGAAAGGGTGGCTGTTCAAGTGGACTAACTACTTAAAAGGTTATCAGCGAAGATGGTTCGTGTTATCGAATGGATTGTTATCATACTACAGGTAAACGCCACAAATTACTCTATTGTTATTCCTGTTTCTATAATAAGTCGTTCGAAAGTGCTAGTCCGTAATTTGTTAAAATATACGGAATAATTTAAATACGCATCACCTATAACTTGGCTATTTTTTGCTAACCATTTTCATTCTTAATGACGTACTGATGTTTTTTTCCTATTTTTAGATAAAATATAGCTAAAAGTTGACAGTTGTGAACTTTTCTACATTAGATCGCAGTCACATCATGCACCAGTATGGCAACTGCAGTGAATAGGCGGCTGTTATCAATAATAGATAGGAAGTGTTTATGGGAGGCCTTGAGAAATCCCTCACTATGGCAGTTATGGCATATTAATGAGCTTAATTTAAATTATCTATATGTCTGTTAATACCTTATTAGGTAGTTCTAATCGGACATAGGATTCAATTTGGTTGTAGTTTAATGTTTAATATGGCAATTAATTGAGTGTGTACATAATATTGACTCCTTTTTGGAAGGCTAACACTTATTTATGGTCCATAACTAAATAATAAATCACCCGGAAACTATACCTTATTAGCACCAGGCTTCTGTAAAGTGACTGGGCATCGTCACAGTTAGAAGCTAGAACATATTGTTTTCAATAAGTGTCATTGTAAACTAGGCCTAATTCAAACAAAACATGTATAATCGCGAATTTCTATGAAAGCAAAATATTTTTGAGGCATTATTTTCCGGTATTTGTTTCTCTCATTTGTAATATCCATACTAATATTATGAATGCAAAAGTAACACTGTCTGTCTGTTACCTTTCTACGCCGGAACCTTGGAAGGAAATAATATGTTGGTTGGATATCATAACATGGATGTGGTTGAAATTGCAGATAAAAGCTATTACAGTTGACATCAAAGATATTGTGCTAAAGGGGGGGTGGGTTAATACCGCATGCAAAAATACGCAAATAGGTGCATCTCATCGTTGCTACTAGATATGCACCTTTTTTAGCAGAATAGCAAAGGAATATTGTTCTCCTAACTAATGATGGACTTCCGGAAAGTAATGCCTGATTCAATCAATTACATCAAAAATATTTTTACAGTTTTGTAGTTTACTTCTTTTTACTATGTCAAAACATCTTTCGCGTTTACATCTCTTTGATGATTGTATAAAATTAAAATGATATAATGTATGCTCGAGATTATTTGAGTTGGCCCCATTGCATTAAAGTAGTCCATTCAAAAAGCAACTCTACCATCCATGGTTGAAGATTCCAATTCCAATGATTTATAAGAAGTCGGACACATTAAATAATCTCTACCATATGTATAGTTTTATTATCTCCTCTCCAGCCGGTTTGTTAGCGATGCTACGGCACGCATGATTTCTAACGCAGCGCGTTGTATGCGATAGAGAGAGATGGCCATGTTTAGGGTCTATCGGCATTCTTAAACATGGGATTTGTTAACAGAGAACCTTCTGCATTCATTCATTCTGTGCCCTTGTGAGCTAAGATCAAACAATGAGTCACTATCTAACAAACACACTTAAATTATTTCTATTAATTGAATAAAGCCCATATATTAATCATAACTAACACACGTGGACTTTTCAAATATGCAAACAAATTTAAATCTTACTGCAGAGCCATAACTTTCCTAATACATTAACATTACATGACATATGTTTACCGCGTGTGTATGATTTTTTATAATGTTAAATCCGCAGTAAGCTCGGCCGAATATCACATTCCCATACAAACGGAGTTTTGTTCTCATTACAAGCTTATATATATTAACTTGACTTGTTCGTATGTAAGTATAAAAGTATGTAAGTAAGTTGTCCGTAAAAATGTCCAAAATTTGCAATCCATTTTTCAGTCACTTGCGGTTAAATCGATTGAGTTGAAATTTTGGTTATTAATATAGTTTGGATGACAATTCAATATTATGGTACCATCGAGCTGATCTGATGATGGAGACAGAAGGTGGCCATGGGAATTCAGTATTTAACCGACGTAACCCCATTGAGTTTGGGCTCGTTAGAATCGTGTTAATGAGTAGTTGATGATGGTATACAGAAAAGTACAGTCAGCAACAAAAGCTTGTACCAAAAATGAAATTTTTAACAGAAACTTATTTTAAAACTATGTGTTGGATTGTGATGAAACTTTGCATATACAATGACATGAGGTATATCTATGTCTGTAATTATACTACAAAGGATGTACCTTCAGGATAAACAGGCTATATGTATCCCATGGCTCGGCCTGGTCTCTCCACAGCCAGTGTATGTATGTTGTTCTTGTTCTGGCCGAAGGGTATACTTTTCCGGCGATTTCGAGGCCGGTTATTTAAGACCCAGAACATGCGCCGCGCGTCGCCGTCTACTAATAAGTTTTGTATATTGATATGTATGTTAGTCTGCAAGGTTTTTTTGTAAATATGGGCCTCGTTGCACGCGACAAATAAATAAATAAAATAATTACAAGTGAAATCAAAAGGTGAGCTTTATAGGGTTCCGTAGTCAACAAAGAATCCTTATAGTTTCACCATGTCCGTCTGTCTGTCCGTCCGTCCGTTCGTCCATCTTCGGCTTAGCTCAGTAACCCTTACTACTAGAAAACTTTAATTCGGCATGGGTATATAAATCAATCACGCCGACAATAAAGTAGAATTAAATCATGTTTTTTTTTTTTTTTTATTGTACCTCGTACACCTGAACTGGGGATGTATTTTTTTTCTCGTTAAACCCATAGTGTGGGGTATCTTTGGATAGCTTGTTCAAAAATATTATGGCTTTCTCAAAACCTTTTCAACTCAGTGATTTTTTTGCGAGATATTGGGCTTTAAAGCCCTAATTTTTGTTCGAGTCATGTGTGTCCCCCCTTGCCGGCTTAATAGAACTACTGCGAAAGTGAAAAAAATTGTAGCAGTAGTAAATATAATGAATTTAAAAGGAAAACTATCACGGCTTAGCAAGCATAACTAGTTACCGAGTAATAGTCAACTAACTTAAAATGTACTTAGAAAGGCCAACTCATACAAATTCGGCCGACGCAACCGCACCATTTAGTTGGCGCGCGCGTGTCGATGTAACTAAGATAGACAGGCAACTACACAACCCGGTGCGTTTCGGCTCGAAACGCACTTCATCGATTTTTTCAAATAGCCTATGTCCATTACCTACACGAGTTTGGTTAAGGAAAACATCGTAAGGAAACCGGTCTAATCCCAAGAAGGTCTAGTTTTCCAGTGGTTTTCCCTCTGGGTTGGAAGGTCAGATAGCAGTCGCTTTCGTAAAACTAGTGCGCCGAATGGAATATGTCAAAGCAATAACGCTAAAATTAAATACTTAGACATAGAAAACGAGTCTTACGGCCGTATTCATAAACGTACTACAAGCCTGTTTTAACTAAAATGGCGTTAAAAATCGTTTGTCCTTATAAATAAAAAAGGGACAAAGCACATTTTATTTAGCAGAGGCATTTTAAGTTTTATGAATAAGGTGGTTATACTCCTCGTCAGCTCACAACCCAGTTATGGTAAATATATGCTAATAGCGATAATGACCACGGCTGAATTAGCACGACAGGAATCTTATCAGTAGTAACGAGTTTTCATGCAGTTACATAATAGACACACTGGCACCGTCCTACCTCCAACTGACTACTTCTAAAGCGGGTGCAGCGGCGGAAAATGCCGAAAATCTGAAACGCATTAAATATAGAGGCCTCGGCAGAGAGTACCATTTGGCGTCGAGACCCTCGGTCCGTGGGGTCCCAGTGCGCAAAAGTTATTTGCGGAAATCGCTAAACGTTACATAATTAGATAGGCAATACCCATTGTAGATAATTTCTATAAATAATGTTAATATTCTCAGTAAATATTTAATGGATAAGATACCAAAAAATTGCGTCAATTTTAATTACGGTTGCGATAAAACTTGTAAACTATATTATGGTGATGAATGAGCAAAATAAATATAAACGGGTCCGTTTAATGTACTGCCTACTCTGCCTTTTTAGGGTTCCGGAGCCAAAATGGAAAAAACGAACCCTTATAGTTTCGCCATGTCCGTCTGCGGCATAGCTCAATGACTCTTACTACTAGAAAGCTGTAATTCGGCATGGGTATATAAATCGATCACGCCGACAAAATGGTATTAAAAATTTTGAAAAAAAATGTTTTAAATTACATTCCCCACACGTAAAGTGGGGATGTAATTTTTTTCCTCGTTAAACCCATGGTGTGGGGTATCTTTGGATAAATTGTTTAAGAAAATTATGAGTTTCTGTAAAACATTTTTCAACTTAGTGGTCCATTTGTGGGATATTGGGCTTTAAAGCCCAAATTTTTGTTCCCCACCCCCTGCCGGCTAAATGGCTGATACTGGGAATGTAAAAAAAATCGTGGCAGTTGCAGTAGTACATATTATAATGAATTTAAAAGGAAAACTATCACGGCTAAGTAGGCATATCTAGTTACCCAGACCGTAATAGTCGACCAACTTAAAATGTACTTGACAAGGCCAACTTTCGTATAAATTCGGCCGACGGAACCGGACCATTTACTTGGCGAGTGTCGATGTAACAAATACAGACACGCAACTACGGAACCCTATACTGCGCGTGGCCCGACACGCACTTGGCCGATAGTTAAGAGAGACATAGACGGATTATTCCGTACATTATTCGGACCCATAATATGTTTATAAACAAAGTTCATCATTGAAGATGCATATCGGCGCTGCGTCGCGCCATATGTTTGGCCAAGCCTTTACAGAAGACCGCAGCCAAACACTACTTGCTCTGTAGGTATGTGCAGTTGTGTTCCTGGTGATGGGTGATGGATGTCCCTAGAGCTCCCGACATCCCTAGAGCACCCGGCATCCCTAGAGCTCCCGATTTCGCGCTGGGTTGAGAGTGAGGGAACTGCATTTGTCTAAACGTAATGATTCCTCAAATCTATAAAGGGTTGCATTCTTGAGACGCAAGCGTAACTTAAAAATAAATGATGTTTTGTAAAACGTTCATTATGAACATTCTCTATTACGACAATCCGCGGATTGTCGTAATAGAGAATGCCTCGAGTAATATGCGGTACTCAGCACGAAATATCGCTCACGAAGAATCTTGTTAGGAGGACCTAAGAGGTATGAGAGAATCTAATAGGCTAAAAGAATAGCTCAATCACACTGATCAATAAAGCGGGTTATAACGCAGGTGGGATTCCCCGTCTTCAACCGGCGTCAATGTAATTGGTACAGTCTGCATCATAAACATGTATGCAGTCTAGGTGATCCTAGCTTATTGCTTAGAGATAGCGTCCAAAATGTATACATATTTTTATGCTAACTGTACAGTTATGTCAGTTATATTGCATTCCACGAAGGCGAGTGGGTGGTCCTATTATTACCACGTTAAAGTCTTAATTTCGTCAAATCCATTCGCTGGCGTGAAATGCAAGAAGTATATAAGATAGTACCTAAATAATAGAACGAGGGAGCGAAGCAAAGCAAATGCTTCAGCTTGGGGCGAAAATCGTTCGTATGCCCGCTGTCCGAAGTCCTGCTGTCCCGCTGTACGGCTGTTCTCCTCTACAAGTAGCATTTCTCAACCGATTCTCGTGAGATTTTGTGAGCCGGTACAATAATTATATAGAATTTTTATGACAATCCATTTTCTCGAAATAAAAAAAAGACAGTCACGCGAGTTCTACAGCTCACAGAGCCACTAGTATATGTAGATACGAGGGAAGACACACAGTTAGGTAGTACGGCTTTTAGGACATACCTCTAGGCGGGATAACGTCTCCATCGAGCGGCTGGTCGTACAGGAAAGGTGGAGGCTGCCTATGCGCTGGACTGGCCAACTTAAATCCGGAGTAGCAAACCGCGCATCTGACTGCGCCAGACAGTCCGCCAACAGGGAAAGATGGCCGTAGATCGTGCGGAGAGCTGTGTCCGCCTCTACCACCGCCGTGGATGCCTCGTGACCACGACCGAAACGACAGAGAAGAGACGAGGGAAGAGAAAACTATTCGGCAATGTATACTTTATCATCAACATGTGTTACTAAATGAAACATCCCAGCCAGCAGTCGTTTCCTTCCATTGAATAAATGCGAGAAATGTTACACGATCCGGACAAGGAGAGGATTAAAATCGGCCATGCAATACTTGAAATATTTATTAACAATTTATAATAAGAAAACTTGTAAAATACACTTTAATTCAATTAACTTAAGGTGCATATCATATCAATCACTTTGCTTGAGACACCATAGTAGGGCAGTTTCATGTGAAAATGTGGACACGCTGGACAAAAGCACCAATTTTTTTTCAGGTACTATTTAGGTCCATAGCTTTAAGTTTTTGATTGTGAACCAACTCCTCCGTCGGCCATCTTTAATTTTATGCCGGCCATTTCGAATTATACGTATATCATTATCATTAATATATCGAGTTCTAAATAACGTAGAATCACAAACTTACATACATACATACATACATACATACACGCCTTTATTCCCAAAAGGGGTAGGCAAAGCACATGAAACTTATGTTCCAGCGCCACTTTTAGCATAACTGACACACAAACACAAACTTAGTGCCTAATTAAACATATTTGGGGTCAAGGAATTCAACTAAAATAATTGACATTAGTTTGATTACTACTTGTGAGCTACGGTAGCCTAGTGGTTCAGGCATGCGGCTGTCAAGCGGCGGTCGTGGGTTCGAATCCCGGCTCGTACCAATATTACCAATGAGTTTTTCGGTACTTATGTACGGAATATTTACCGTTAGCTTTTCGGTGAAGGAAAACATCGTGAGGAAACCGGCCTAATCCCTATAAGGTCTAGTTTTCCCTCTGGGTTGGAAGGTCAGATGACAGTCGTTTTCGTAAAACTAGTGCCTATGCCAAATCTTGGGATTAGGTGTCAAAGCGGACCCCGGGCTCCTTTAGGGGCACAACCGGGAACAACGCTAGGAGGATGTGGATGTGTGTGATTACTGCTTGTGTCACATGAATTTTCAGTTGTATAATTTTTGATACTGTATGATAAACAGTGATGCCTGCGCTGGATGCGGGGGGTGGCGCAGGACCGGTCACTGTGGCACTCTTTGGGGGAGGCGTGTGCCCAGCATATTTGGACGTCTTTCGGCTGATATGATGATGATTGTGATGATGATAAACACTCCATTAGTTGAAAAATCGAGATGTATTATTATTATTACCACACAATACCAAACAACAAGAGTAGAAAACAAAGCTCGTATAATATCACTTCTCACACAAATAATAAAGCTCATTTTCGAATAAACACTCCATTTTTACCCTCGTAACTATCCGCGTACGCAGGCATTTTCAATAATGCGTGTACGAATAATCCTACTAATATGATAAATGCAAAAGTTTAGATATTTGGATGTTTGGTACTCAATCACGCTTAAACGGCTGAACCGATTTGAATGAAATTTTGCACGAAGATAGTTTTTATCCCGGGTCCACGCGGACGAAGTCGCGGGTGGAAGCTAGTATAACAATAAATTGTACCAAATTTGCGTGAGTTGTTAAACAAAAATTGACTCGGTGTCAGTTTTTTGACGGAAATTATGTGAAAATTAACTTGTTTCACATTTAAATAACTATGATCTGTTCACAACCAGATTGCAAAAACCTTGCATTGAACCATCCCTATCAGATTAATCTGTAAGTAACTACTCATGCATGCCATGCGTAATGTTTTAATTTATAATTTTTTTTAGTTTAAGATCTGTGACGCTTTGGCGGTCAGATGTACTTTTTCAGATGGACTTTTTAATACAGTACAATAAACAAGTATGCATATCCATACTCATATTATAAATGCGAAAGTGTGTCTGTCTGTCTGTTACCTCTTCACGCTTAAACTGCTGAACCGATTGAGATGAAATTTGGTATGGAGATAGTTTGAATACCGGGGAAGAACATAGGATAGTTTTTATCCCGGAAATCATCCCCTGAGGGGGAGAAATAGGGGATGAAAGTTTGTATCGAGCTACGATATAAACAAGTTCGGACGGAGGACGGAGTCGCGGGCAGAAGCTAGTCATTTATAGAAATAAAAAGGATTTTTTTATTTTTAACAACTACAAATTCAAATGGAACTAACGAAGGCTCGAAATTCAAAATCCCATAAATCTGTGACTATCAAGGTTAAACTAGGCATAGCTCTTATTGTGCCGGCAATAAAGTATATTGTCATTTGTTCCAGAAACCAGGCAGAGATGGCGCACACATGCCGCGGCACCATCTCACTTCTCGGCGCGCTCATCCACACCGCGGACTCGTGCACATTCGTGATCAGCAACGGCGGCACGCAGACCTTCCACATCAGGGCGCACGACGAGGTAGAGCGGCAGAGCTGGGTCACCGCTCTGGAGCTCGCCAAGGCTAAAGCTATGTGAGTATTGAACCAGCTCTAGGTCTACTGCATTCTCGTTCTCGGAGATTGAACACACACACACACACACACACACACACACACACACACACACACACACACACACACACACACACATACTGGTAGAACAAAAATTAAATTATTGTAGCTGCAAAATATGTAATAATATAGTATAATATAATATAATATATGGCATTGTATACCCGTTTGTTAGCCCTGCACGAAGACATGTTAACTAGTATTGTAAGCTTGCACTCTACTGGGTCCTGTAACACAGGGAGTCCTAGTCCTAGCTCGGGACCCAATGACAATTGTCTTCTGTGTAACGTGTTTTAGTGAAATAAATTTTTCTCATTTCATGTTATCTTGTACCATTGCCACCACTAGCGATTCCTAACTGAACGGTACGGGCCGGGTCTTGTGGAGTCGCATTTTAATAGTATCAGGTTGGACGGGATAATGATGAAAATCAATAGCTCACAATTATTAATTTATTCCTCCAACTTTTCCTTATGCAACTTATACACAATTTCATTTTACAACCAAATATCTATCCAAACAGCACCACTCTCGATTCCGTCCATGAACTCAATGCCAATTCGTCCCTACTCCGATCACGCCGTCAATCGTATCGGCGCTAAAGTACAGTGGCTCCACCGGAAGGAGTCAAGTTCAGGACCAATTAATGTTTAATTAGACAAATTATCCACAGTTATACAGACAGACCCGCAATAATCAAATATGATTTATATAATTATCTAGTAGTTTATATTTAACTCCTTACAATAGAGTGCAGTAGGCAAAGGCCGGACCTCAGATGGACGATAGCCGAGCGCAGCTGTCCACGTCCGCGAGGAGCCGACAGGCCGCTAATCGATCTAAATATGGAATTTAACGTCTGTATAAACAAACGTTTACAACGCTTACAATTCTTTTGGCAATTTGTAAAATGCGCCCAGGCGCGCTCGTACATAAAACTCGCACAACCATTAATAATGGAATTATGTAAATACAACAAATACTCTTTATTGCCTATAGCCTAATTCAAAACAGTAGTAGTACAGGAAACAGCGAATGTAAGAGCAGCGGCAAACAACAGGCGGTCTTATCGCTAAACAAAACTAACTATATACTAACTTAATTTTTGTATTAAGCAGTAACGCTGCTAACGAAATTATAAATTTTAAATTAAAGAAAAAAATGAAAAACTTAATGCTCCGAGCCGGATTCGAACCGGCGACCACGGGCATTCATGGCCAGTCGCTGCTAACAGTACTAACCAACCGAGCTATCGGAACAATCCGGTTCGACCACCAAATCTTTCAATCAGTTCCTTCCTACAACGCGTTAGGGAGGCGTGTAGCGAATCCGGCTCGAAGCATTAAGTTTTTAAATTTTTCCTCTAAGGCTGTGCATTGGAAATTGAAACGCCGCCGTTCTGACTAGATTAAAAAACAATAAGGTCTGATTTTCAGATATATTCAATTCAATTTAATTCAATTCAATTCAAACATTTATTTCGGACTTACAATCCATAGAGTTAGGTAATACAAACAAAACTTATACACTAGGGTTAGTACAAATTATACTCTATAATTTCCGCACTGATACTGTGACCGTTGCGTGCAATTGTAAATGCCGCTCAACCAGGGGCGAATCCCAACGCTGGGCCAGCGTACTAAGGATACTGTTCATACTGTCTCGGCTGCGGGTGAGGAGCGACGCACATCTTTTCCTCATGATGGCGAAAAAGCAGTCTATTTGCGCCTCAGCAAACATCGCTGAGGCGCTGCAATACCGCGGCAACCTGAACAGCATCCTAAAAGCGTCGTTATACTGGACTCGCAGAGCGCTGTACGCGCGCCGTGTAAACTATATATGATTCTTGACTTTATGATTGTTTATCTGGTTTTATGTATACATGATTGCTTAAAATTTCCTCGATTGAAAAAAATCCAAAATTGGGTCTGTATTTTCCTTTTTTTACTCAGCTTACTCAAACAATACATTATTTTACGACACAATCAAGTTAATACTATAGTATTTTATCTCATCTAAAATCTCACTTTATGAAATTTAAATAAAACGTCTCTAAGTTAGGTATTTATCGAAATTTGACCAAAAAGCCATTCCCGAAGAGTGTTACATCTCTTTTCCTCGTGCGCGGAAGGCATCAGCGTGTCTCTGTCTAGGGGGCGTGTTCGACTGAAATCAAGGCATCGCCTTAATTTAAAATTTCTATACTAACTTGTTCTTTTTCAATTCACAGTAGAGCACAAGAGTCCGATGACGATGAGGACCAGATGTCCGGCGGGGCGGTGGTCGTGGGCTCTGAGGGCGAGGGCGAGGACCCGGGCGGCATCGCGCGCGAGCTGGCTGCCAGGTGTGTTCTTTTTTATTTTTTTTGTTATTTTTGTTGGACCCCAATCGCGTCTAGTCTGCCGGTATATCGTTTGAATATTTAACATTCTTCTGTTTCTTAGCATTTTGTGTAGTGTAGACCTAGCCACCCAGGTATTAGCAATATTGCTGGATCGACGAGCAAAAGCAGTTACATTTGAACTCAGAGAAACTTGAATAATAATTCCATATAATTTCACGAGAACCACAAAATTTCACGAGAATCGGTTGACAAAGGCGACCTGTGGAGGACAAAAGCCGGCTACACAAAAACAAGGCATCTTTGCCTGCTGAAACGATCTTCGTTTGCTTAGATCGTTCAATGAACCCAGAGAAACTTGACCCTCCCTGCGTATAAGCTTGTGTGCTGTACTTGGAATTGTCAGTCTAATGTGAAAATGATCTTTGTTCTAGATTCCACGACCTCCGTACATGCTCGGAGCTGGTGGCGCGGCACGGCGCGGCGCTGCAGCGCTCGCTCGTGGACCTGGAGATCCCGCCCTCTGACACAACCAAGCAGGTCTCCGAGCGGGCCACGCTCTTCCGGATATCCTGTAACGCCATGATGAATGTGAGTGACACACATGGACTTGTTCTAGACTCCACCTCCACACATGCTCGGAGCTGGTGGCGCGGTTCGCTCGTTCGTGGACTTGGAGATCCCGCCCTCTGACACCACCAAGCAGGTCTCCGAGCGGGCCACGCTCTACCGGATATCCTTCAACGCCATGATGAACGTGAGTGACACACATGGACTTGTTCTAGACTCCACCTCCGCACGTGCTCGGAGCTGGCGGCGCGGCTCACTCGCTCGTGGACCTGGAGATCCCGCCCTCTGACACCACCAAGCAGGTCTCCGAGCGGGCCACGCTCTTCCGGATATCCTGCAACGCCATGATGAACGTGAGTAAAGGGGGAACAGAAATTCCGAGGAATGAAAGCATTTCATAATTCCTGAGGCCAGTATCCGCTAAAGGAAATGTACGAATCTTCTTAATTATGTAGGATAGTTTGAAGGTAGGCATAGAAAGGCACAAAAAGTGTGTTCCGTGAAAAGTTATCAAGTTTTAGCCTAACCGCGGGTCGGAGCTCTCGATACTCTAACAGGCTTTTTTGAACCAATTTTTTTTTGTAATCTAGCTGCAGTGTATTAATAATACTGAAGATTATGGTATATAAATGGCCTCTCTTTCTCCAAGCGTGTTGACTTAACTCATTCCAGTGGGGTCATAAAGTTTTTAGCTTATCCATAAGTTTGTCAGGTCAATGCTTCTAGACTGAAGTTGAAGATTATGTAACTGGCCCTAATGTTTTTGTTTGTCTCCAGGCGTGTTCAGAGTTCATGAGCGCAGCGGCAGCCTCTAGCGCGCGCATGTCTCGCGCGCTCCAACACGAGCGCGATCAGAAGATGCGGCTCCAAGAAGCTGTGGAGCAGCTCGCGCGGCAGCACGACAACCTCGAGAAGGCCGTCACTCGCAGCACCACAGGTCAGTGACCAGGGTCCCAGCCTCCAGCTCGAGCCACCAGATCACCAGAATCGGTTCCGGGTGGCGAGACGACGACCAGTGACCAGCGTGTGGTGGGATGTTCAAAAGATATCTGCCTACTATACCACAAGTCAGTGTTGTTCTTTATGAGGCGAATCCCCGATAAATAGCTCCGAGGGGCTACCGCGAAGTGAAAACGAACTTCGTACAAGTATCTGCCTCTCTGTCGCTCGAACTAGCAAGTGCAACACAGAGCGAAATTCGTTTTCGTTTCGCGGTAGGGTCTCTGTTCTAGACTCCGCCGTTTACTCGAGCGATAAAACCGGTTTTATAGGCGGGTATCGGTAAAAGTCGATTCTAACGTCACAGGTCTAATGGCGCCAGGCTAATTGCTTATAAACATGAGTGTGAATCAGGAAAAGCCGCTCGATTACCATTATTTGAGTGAATTCTGTTTGGGCTTCCCTCTTTTCTTTTCTGGTATTCGTTTTAAAACGGGTCGAGGTAATCTTTCTGGGTATCAACGTTGGGCCACAGCAGTCCTCTTCTTCTCCTTATTTTTGCAGTTGGGACTTTTGACTCCAAAACACGCTTACGGCAGTGGCCTGTTTCATGAAGAAACATTTTGCAATTTTACAAGTTAAAACTGGTAACACTGCGGCACTAGACCAATAGCTGTAGAATCCAGGCCATAAAAAAAAGACCGGATTCCACTCACTATCCTAGGTGAGATCTCACCTTACGCATCTGACGTCACAAAAACTGGGCCGAGTTTAACAATTTTTCCCCATCCCAAAGTGCACAGCGCCGCTAGTTTTCTCTTCAAAAAAAAAAGCCCCCCTAAACGCCCCATCTAAATTCCTGATCGGTGTTCTGGGCTGGGTTTAACTCTCTAGGGGTCAGGCGCAACTATGGGCTGCTGACCACTGCTTGTAGGGTCATAAGAGGTAGGTCCGACTGTCCGGAGTTAGTAGCGCAACTAGTACGCCTGTTTGTGCCCTCACTGGCGAAGGTTAATTTTAATCTTCGGCCACGCACCCGTCAGCTGTTGGCAGTGCCGGAAGCGCGCACCGTGTCCCACGGCAAATCACCACTTGTTCGCGCGCTCACCTGCATCAACGCGCTGCTCGCATCAGCACCTGAATGTGATGTTTTTGCCAGTAGCTGGGTCAGTGTATGTGACGAGTGTATGAAGTTCTGCGAGGCGATGGATAAACGGCAGTCATCTGTTGCTAGTTAAGTCTTTTTCTGTTTTCTGTACTTTTATTGTTAGTTTTATAGTTCCAATATAATTAGTTTGTTTTTATTATACTGAAATACAATTTTGAATTGTTACTCTTAGTTTTGTGACGCATTGGTTATTAAACTGTAATGTCATGTAAACGTTTTTATCAATAAATAAATAAATAACTTTTTCTCCAATATCCTCGGCAATGTGCGCCTTACTGTAGCAAAAATAGTACGAGAAGTTCCTCGTTACTGATAATTTAAAAAGTTAAAAGTCATTACTGTACAGTTTTGTCGGCCGGGAAAATGTATGAAATTCCATTACTGTATGCTTTTCTACCTTTTAACCATAAGTATTTTTTGACTAAGACAAATTACTACAAACAGCCAAATGCTCGTACGTTTAAAGGACTAACAATTTGTCACAACAACTTGCTTTAAGTTAGACTGGTTAGTAATGTATGGCTGTCTCTTTCGAACTATTGCAAGTTGGTGTGACAAATTGCGCCCGTTTGTAGTGGGCATAAAGTTTTCCCGCGTTTTCTTTTTTTTAATTGTCATAGACAAAACGCTTACTTTTGTAAGTGATCGAAGTGACGTTTTTAAAAATGTCTCAAATAGTTTTAAATTACGAAATGAAAATATTAACGAAATAAAATTCATAACGAATTAAATTTCAATCCCGTTTACTCATTAATAATTAAAAAAACAAAAAATTTAAAATTGTGATCGATTTTGATGTTTTATTTATTTTTATTTATGTCAATTGAAACTGGCACCATGAGTCATGCTGTGTACCTTTAAAAAATAAGTTGGGCGGGACCTTGTTGCCCTACACGCTGTTTGAAAACATTATTGTTGATTGAAAATATTATTTGATTTCCTCGCATTTTTGGAGAAAAGCACTATATCTGCCTCGGCGGGAATGGCTATTCGTGGATTCGTATCTATTGTCGGATTCAGCTTCGCTTCATCCGACAAAATCATCTCATCCACGAATTGCTATTTCCCGGCCTTTGCAGTAATGTACTATTACTTTGAGGCCAGCCTAATGCCTACAATCTGCAAATTTTTGAAGCTCTGTCATATCGACAAATTCGAAAAGTTTGTGTTTCATTTGTACGAGAAATGGTTTAATTGGACCTCTCAGCTCAGACTAACCTTCAGCCTCAGGAGTCCTTACTCTAAGTTGGACCTCCTCGTTCCGAGATATTATGGTGGTTATGGCCTTAACAGGTTACATATTTTATTTACGTTAGTATTACATTATTAACCATGATTCGCTCCATCTTTTATTCTAGCTTTCATTTAGTTTAGCATTTCCTCTCAAGCCTAGTAAAATACCAATGCTAGATGTTCCTTGTCAGTGAACAATTAAATTCGGGGGAAGGTGAGGCAACCTAGTGCCCTCACTATAGATGCCATTGAAGTAATGAAAGTTACACAACAGAACGTGCTGTGAATACAGAGAGCTGTCGTCATTCGGAGAGTACAATTTGGCTGTTATCAGTTTAGAATCAGGGTCGATAGCACGATCGCGTCTGGCCAGTTTGAACTGGTGAATTATACGTCGCTCTCGTACTTACAAATTTAAGGCCACAACAAACCAATAATAAACCAACAAAAGACAGAGTTCAAGCTTCAGGAAATTCAAACGTTCTCATTTTTTTGGAGTCCTTTCTATTTGATATAAAAAAAATCTCAAGTTATATGAAACAGACCTGCTCTTGATTTCAGATGTTCTATTCCGCTTACCAATTCGAATAAAATATTAATATGGTTAACTTATTTTATTTTACCGACGAATCTTCTTATAGTTGTAGTAGTCTAAATCATTTCAAAAAGTCAGAAAATTACACTCACACAATTAGACTCGAACCAAAATTAGGGCTTTGAAGCCTCGCAAACGAATCACTGAGTTGAAAAATGGTTTTAAGAAACCCATAATATTTTCGAACAAGCTATCCAACGATACCCCACATTATCGGTTTTAAGAGAAATAAAAATAGGGGAAGTACCCAAAAAAAGGGCTTTCTTCTACTGTTTTGTCGGCGTGATTGAATTATTTACCCATGCCGAATTACAGTTTTCTAGCTGTAAGGTTTACTGAGCTAAGCCGAAGACGGACGGACGGACATGGCGAAACTATAAGGGTTCCTTGTTGACTACGGAACCCTAAAAAATATTGGCATAACTAAAGTCTAGCCATATCACAAGCATTATTTTCAAATTCTTTCTGTGGCAACAATTTTACCTATCCTATACTATTAAACGAGCAACATTATAACATATACCCATATTTATGTATTTGCAATCACGTTCTCGAAAACGGCTCTAACGATTTCAATGAAATTTACAGCCTACTACTTCAGCGAAATATTTATTTGATAGATGCAGAAGAACTGCTCTACGTCGTGTTCCACAAAATGTAAAAGTATGCAAAGTATTAGAAAATGTATTTTGTTCCGGTTACAATTGAGTTACGGTAATGAAACTGTGTACTGCGTCGTCAGATATTTAAATCACCGTTGGCCGCTCATAGGCCACGTTCCATACAAATTCGTCCATTCTCCTTTAAATGATGGTACTTTACATAATCTATAATCTTACTTAAGGAAATATCAATAAAACTTCACCAAGTTAGGTATTGGTCGAAATTTGACCAACAAAAGCCATTTCAGAAGTGTTGCGTATCGTTTTCTCGTGCGCGGAAGACTTATTATTACTAGTGTCTCTTTCACAGAGGCGAAGTTTAGGTACTCGCATCAAATCATCCCCTGAATTGCTTCTGATACGTCGGGAGTTAGTCTGTCTATTCACCGTGTTCACGGAAATCTAAGATGGAACAACTTGCCTCCCACCGCTTTCTTTCTGAATTTACCCTTTAAAAACTGTTAGTCTGGCCAGGGAAAGTAGAGCCTTGAAAATAGCGGCAAATTAAAAAAAAATACAGCTTGCTTCAACACGGAGTATAGCGCGGTAAAATTATAATGATACTTGAACAATTTATATTTATTCTTCAATTCACACAATGCAACTGATCAAGCAGAAGGAAGTAAATTATTTATATGAAATAAAACTCTTTAACTTCATTCTATTTTAAATTTAAAAAGAATAATCAGAACCATTCTCTTAAATTTCACATTTGACGAGAAGAGACATATAATTGAACTTTTTATGATATTCTTCAATGTGAATAATATTAGCAGTAAGCCACCCTTTCATTCTCTTAAAAAACAAAAACGATCCAATTTATTATGGAACTGTACTTTTGTAGTTACCATATCAAATAACAAGACTAGGACATCATACTAATTTAAGACGTTTGACACATTTGTCAATGATATTACCGTTACCATAAAAAAGGCTTATCTTTCCCTGCACGGGTAGCACAAGACGGCGCGTGAGCTCTTTCGAGCTCTCTCGCACTATCCGTCTCTCTCTTATTAGAAAACTTAGAAAGTGACGGATACTGCGAGAGAGATCGAAAGAGCTCGCCGTCTTTTGCTAACCGTGCAGGCCAGACTATAGGCTTTGAGTCCCGGGGTAGGACATAGGATAGTTTTTGTCCCGGAAATCGTCTCCTAAGGGGGTGAAAATTTATATGGAGCTACGATATATACGAGTTTCACGCGGACGGAGTCGCGGGCAGAAGCTAGTTAACAATAATTGCGATGTGTGAGTTGCCGACTAATAACTTTTCATCCAAAACTTGGAGTAAAGAAACCGTACTTTTAACCCCGTCTCCCCTACCCGTTGTTTTTTCTTTATTAAAATGTGCCGCATTTTTAGGGGTTTCGTACCTCAAAAGGATTAAACGTAACCCTTATAGGATCACTTTGTTGTCCGTCTGTCTGTATGTCTGTCAAGACCCTTTATCTCGGGAACGCGTGGAGAGGTATCGAGTTGAAATTAAAGCATACACTTAGACCTACAGTCCCTTAAAGATACAGTCCCTTAGAGCTGTGAAAAAGCAAAGTTCTAAAGTTAATGTAAAAAAAGATGCGGCCGTTTAGCCGCAAACACGTATATTTCGATATTCTCAAGGCAGTCAAAATGTATAGGGTACTAGTGCCTGTTGTTACGGGATTCCGCCGAACTAATACTTCACTTTCGGATATCAGTGTCATCTTTTAGTGTATTGTTAGTCATGTCTCCTGGATTCCAAAACTGCCGGGAGTCAATTTCTAATGAATCGGTCTCCCCAGTAATGACTGACGTCAAAATCGCTGCGACCGCGTTTGAAAAAGTGTAAATTACATCCAAACGCGTATCCAAAAGAGAAGTATTTTCACGTAACAACATGCACTATACTTTCCGTTAACTTAGACCTATGAAATTTGGCAACTAATATCGTCTTATACTACAAGTACAGGGAAAAAACTGTACATTTGGAATTAAATCAGAAAAACTATAGTCTTTATACGTAATCAATCTTTGTACGGAACCCTCGGTGGGCGAGTCCGATTTGCGCTTGTCTGGTTTTTTCTGTGACACGACTCGGTCGTCAGACAAAAACTAGTAATTATACAAAATAAATACCGTTACAGATTCCATACATAGAGGATTTTTTTACGGCCAGGGTAGCATCTGTATTAAAATAACTACCCTATATATATATTGTTTTAGTAGATGATTGTTAATTATATTTGAGAAATAAATAAATTACTTATATTATAACTACCCTATTGAATTGGTAAAAAAAACAACTGAATAATATGTTGAATGTTTTGGAACGTCTCCTTTGCTTGCGTGCAGTAACGAAACGCAGAGGCGGTTGCCCAATCGCTGCTTACTGCGCATGAAAAAAGAATTGCATTGCATTGCATATAACAAAACGTCAAATTTTACCTGTGTGCGTGAATTGAATTGAGTGATGTGATATTGGACATCAGTGGAAATTCTGGGCGAACAATAACTTAAATTCCTTTTTAAATGTCGTAATCTCCAAGGTTTAATTAAAATCTATATAGTAAAATTAAAAATGTTAAACCTTTAAATCAGCTACAGTTCGGTACGTAACACAGCTAGGCGAGCTATCGTAAAAATGTTTCGTTCTCAACGCTGTAGATTTTCTTAAGTTTTTAGGTGATTTCAAGGTTGCTTCATATAAATAACTTCAATTGGTTGTTAATATGACGTATTCGTTTACCTAATTACCGTCTGCCGCATTAGACCTGTTGTCTTTTGGCACCTGCATCATTCGTATCGGTCGGACGTTTGTATTGTGATCTTGGTTCGTTTGGTTTTATTTAGTGTAGTGCTAGTTTCGTGGTTATTCACTGTTGGTTGGTTCCGATGACGAATTAAATTGTGCTTCGTAACAGCGTCATGGGCGGTAAGTGAGTGAAATCACAGAACCGGAAAAATCAGCATTAGAGCTAGATCATTGTCATGCCATGGCTGGTGTTGTATATGTGGAGGATTTATCACCTTGTGACCATTTGAATGTGGTTGTTGTATACGTACGTGCGCGTCTGCTAGCATGTTCTTGCACTGCTTCGGGTGATCACCATGGGCCAACCGTTGCAATCAGAAAGTGTTCATTCCATGATTTCACTGTTTTGCTTTATGTTATGAATCTCAGTTATTGTCAAAAACATATAAGTCTGTTGCTTCTTAGTTTAGCAATGTAACTAATAGGTTTTGTTTTGTAGTATCAACAAAAGATTATGCACTGATAAGCAATACATAATTAATCTGTTAAATACTTCAATTATTTGCATTATGCACTATAAAGGAGCCATAGGTTCCCTACTAAAATATTTCATTTTTTTACATAATTCTTGATGTCCTGCCTGTTCAGAATATCTGTGGAAATGAAAAAAATACATTCATTTTTAATGAAAACCATTGTTAGGGTTGTAAATCGATTTTAACATAGTACCAAGTTCCTTTGAGGAAATTATTTAGTTGTTATATGTTTTTATAGGTCAACATACAAGCCTACACTCTAAGGAGATGAGTAGTTATCTTGCATGGCTGTATAATACTATTAAGAAGTGGTTATTTGGTGATGTACCTACCAGTTACAATTATAACATTATTTAGGATGTAAAACATTTAAAATTACAGAGCTATTAGTCCACCTTGACATAGATATTTAAATTTCTTGTATATTTATACTGCCAGCAAAAAGCAATTGGTGATATCTCAAAAAATAGTTTTGCATGTCACATGATTTAATGCAGAATATCTGCTATGTCTACCAAACACCAGTTTCTATGTCACTTGTTTGGTTACACCTTCTTGGAGACTCTTTGAAACCTTTATATAGTTACTATATATGTTTTTATGATAAATGGAAACCCACTTTATAGAACGGCATCTATGAAGTTCATATATTATAATATTATTTAGTCAAACTTTTCACTATTTTGTTTTTGATAATTTTGATCAACATGAAAAAAGTGACCAGCCCATGTTTTGTTAAAGAATTTCTTGAGATAACGCCACTTGCCTTATTAGTGTTGTAATATTAATGGTTTGTATATGTAACTGTCATTTAGTTATGTGAAAGCAAATACTAGATCAGTTGGTTGTTAAATGTTATTAGATATATCATCCAGTTAGATTAAATCTAGTTATGTTGTTAAATATTGTGATTTAATGTATAATATTTTTGAATGAATCAGAAGAATAATATATTTGTACATGCAGGAGGCAACGGCACAGGCCAGGGCAATGAAACAGAGGATGAAGACCATGAGTTTTTCGATGCCATGGAAGATGGTGTCAGCTCTACCGATGACAAAGCACATAATTCGTTTGTAATGAAAGTACCTGTAAGTATTCCGTCTTTTTAAGTACTAGAGCGTAAATAAATTGTACCATTCCAAGGTTAAAACAAAAACATAGATTGCATTCACTTGAACTGAAGCAAATCAGTTGAGATTGCATTCATAACAAACTACCAAGTTAGTAAACATAAATAGCCGATACTGAGTTGTATATAACAAACATTTATAACATAAATAATCTTTTTTCAACCAGTTACTCGTGCACTACTGTGGAAGATGAAATCATGTCTAGTTTTCATTTGCACACTGCTATTCTGAACTTTCTAGTAAATTATTAACTTATCATGTAAACATAAGATAACTTTGTGTTGTTTTTCTGAACATGCAAAATATAAACCATATTTTAATCGTAATTATGGTTGACTTCAGCATTCATAGATTGCTATTATGTCTGACACAAACTATGGTGTGATTATGAATATCTCTAAAGTAATTTCAAAATTGAAACAAGTTTTAATTTCACTGTGTTTCATATGCTTAGTTGCTTTCCCGTGACCAAATGTAAGAAGATCAAATTGTAATTGTCCTAGCCTTAACCCCTTTCTTGCCATTGTATCTTATAATAGACATTTTTTGGAGACAATTATTTTAGCTCCAAGTACCGCAACCAAGGCACGATTTTTAATTATCTGTGGAGAAATGGTTTAATCATTTACATGAAAATCGTTAAACTCCCTCAAAGGAATACATTATCAGTTTGCATAAAATTGTGTCATCGTCTAGGTATTATACTATAGACTTGGATAATTCAGTTTTAACACCATTTTTTTTCTCAGCCCCTCTGGTGCTAAATACACCTTGCAGATTTTAACTATTAACCTATATAAATCAAGCTAATTGAGAATAATCCTGGCAGAGTCAGACCACCGAGTCGTGTCACAAGAAAAAGGCAGCAAGTTGGAAAAAACACAAGCTGGTAACAGAATGCCAGTGTTGGTGTACCGTTAGTATTATTACACACTAAAATTACAGATTAAAAAAATTCGCAAGATGGGAATACTAATGATTGTTTTTTTTTTATGACTTGTTGTTAAAACGTTTAAATCATTAGTATTTCTCGAAACACTACGGTTGTTATTAGTATATTTGAATGCAGACTATTAACAAATAAATTCAAAATAGCAGCCTCTTTTTCCTATATTTCTTGGAATTTTTATATGGAAGGTTCTTTGGCACTCAGATAACGATATTGATATATACTTATACCCATGCTTGCATTGCATGGGCATTATTTTATGAGGTTATGACAAACTTTAGATAGGGTTTAGTCCGATTAGAATGTAGTGAGACTATGAGGTAATCATAATTATGGTTAATGTGTTAAATAAAACTATTTAAACGGATTGTATTCCATATATTATTATAGGTTCCGACGTTGAGAGAGAGAGTTGGTTTAACTGTTGGCCACTAGTTCTGAAAAGCCCTCGAAACGTCGAGATGTATGATCATGTAATACATAATATACGCGATTAAATCCGTTTAAATCCGTTTATTTAATGAGTAATAATTGCGGAAAGAGGTGACAATATTATATGGTTATTGTCACAATGACAATTAATCACATTGATCATAATTGTGATTGATTATTTGCGGAATTAGTCATTCACTAATAACTGTCAATATTGCAATATGCATAACGACATGATAGGTAACGGTACTCTGATAGGTCAAATTTGATAGGCAAAATTTAAAGAATTTGAAAAAGAAATGCTTGTGACACCACTCGCGGGTTGGACTCTGTATCAAAGTAGTATAATTTCTGCTAAATTCTCTGTAAACCCAGTTGACGGTATTATGTTGTGTTAGAAGAAACTATAGTTGTGCCATCCGACATGTTTTAATTCATTCTGTGTTCACTCCATGTGTGTGTATCCTTGCAGGTAAACAGAAAAAACAAAGTAAAAAGTGGTGAAAGCTCTGATGACTCGGAGCCTGAGCTTGTAACAGAAACTCAACAGGTTGGTAAAGTGGAAATTATGTCATGCGGCCGACTTCTTATAAGACTGTCTTTGGAATTGGAATGTTGGACCTAGGACGGTAGAGTTGCCGTTTAAATGGACTATATTGAAGTAATTGGGCCAACTCAAATAATCTCAAGTATAATATTAATGATGTATTATTAGATTTATTAGTATTTGTCATGAAAACAGCGATTTTATAGGTTGTTCTATTTGATAGAATGGGTTATTGATATAGCCGCGTATTCTAAAGAACTCGAGCAAAGCCGAGGGATAAAATATACGCTTTGTCCATCTCGAAAGTACATTCTAATACTGGTGTAATATTTTTTGGAAATTGGAGGGGTAGCTCCGTATTTACCTACGCACAAACTTCCAAACTTTACCTGTTTATAATATTAGTATAGCTGCCCGCGCGGCTTTGCCGTATTACAGAGGTACAAGGCGGAGTCACCGGATAAAATGTATGCACAGAGAAGGGCATTAATCGATAAATATTGTAATCAACTAATTAATCAATTAAACAATCAACCGTCACAAAATTAATCGCGATTAATTTAATCAAGGTTAGATTAACTGTCACAGAGTTCGATTGACGATTGATCAATCGTCATTTTAATCGACTAAATTTCACGATTAAATCTCGATTAAAAATTGGAACACAGCACGTTACAAAAATTCAATATGTCTTGTCATGTATCGTACACTTGGAAATCATTCTAGTAGGTATGCTGTGTGATATAAACTTGTTCTAGTAACACAATATGGTTTTTACAGTGCAGTACTCCAAGGGTCTCCTTCTCCTAGATAAGAGTTTACGGCTTATATGAAGCCCAAGTAGAAAATTAGAAAGAGAGACTTATGAAAAGAGCGAGAGCGTTTATTCATTCCTGATATCAATTGAGTCGCTCGTATTTAATCGACGATTAATTTAATAGTGACTAAATTAGTCGAAACTCTTACGACTAAGATTGATCAATCGTCATTTTTAATCGTTAGTCGCGATTAAGTAAGTAGGTTAATCTTAATCGTTATTCGTTAGTCGATTACATTTTGCCCATCACTGTGTATGCCCGTCACTATGTCTCCCTCCCAAAAGTCCACTGTAATCATTTTTGAAATGAGACGAATAGTTCCGGAGATTACGCCCTACACACGAAGTTACATTTCACAAACTTACAAACGTTACTTCTTTATCAATTAGTATAGTTAAATAGTAGCTGTATATTTTAATATAACGCTATTAGTACGCTTATCTGAACTGAGACTTAATATTTTGTGAGGGTTATAAATAACTGTACTGGTTACGAAGTAATCTTCCTTTAATTAGCATTATAAATAAGCAAGAGGCCGAAATGCGCAGCATTTAACCCACTCGCCGTCACTGATTTGAACTCAAGTTCGTCACTGTTGCAACTCACCTGCCGCCGACGTCATTTGAGGTCCAAAAACAATAGAATAGACTTCATTGGGGTGACATGTCGCTGTTTTTTCTATAGCAGCGAATGGATAAAGGATAGTTAATAATTTAATGTTAATTCAGGAAATTTATTTAAAAAAAAACTTCCTTGATAACATGTTGTCTTTAAATTGTTATAAAGCTTTATTTACCGTTAGTAGATACAGTAATTGCAGTTAGTCTCTAGTGTAAAAGCAGAATGATATTATTTGCAAATTGTGAATTATAGTAAGTTCGTAACGACAACGCAGAAGGTATGTCTTTAAGTAACGCTACTTTTATTGGAACAACGATGCTAGTTTTGTAGTGTAGTCTTCAACGGCATTCCATGATCGAATATTAATTTAAAATACATTAGTGACTTTAAATACGCTCGTACATCGAGTGTATGATCCCAGATTTCCCAACAGCTATAGTTTAGATTGTTTGAACTGAGCTCATGAATGGCCATTGTACTGAGCTCATGATTGGCCTTTGTTTGCCTTTTTTCCTTTGTAAAATAATGTTACCGCCACGTAAAATGTTCATTGAATAATAAACTCTATCTTCTTTTGTAATAGATTCCGAATTAGCTAAGAGATAAAATACCACACACAGCGACTTGTACCTGGCTCGCTGGGAGTGGGTTTTTTTTATCGTTTAGTCCATTTTGAATCTATTGAATAAGACGATAGAGTTCATTATACAATGAAGATTTTATGTGGCGCTAACCTTTTTTTTGCAAAAAATGGCACGCGTCCCGACCACACAGTCGTATTGTTGAACTTGAATGTTATTGTTCTGAAGATAAGGAGTTCAGTCCAGTTCAGAAATCTCAACTATACCTACCTACTCGAACAAAACAGTACTTATTTTGAAGTTTTCTCGTAAATAGTATGATTATTTTCTTTACCTCGTATTTCATACAATTGTACGCTTCCAAAAACCACCTTACAACAGAGTTTACTTTTCAAAACACTGGCGTTGACCGTTGATAGCTTTAGAATGTAATTAGGTGGTTTCTTGGCACCAATACCTTTGGCAAGCGCAGAGTGCTCGACAGATGAATTTTGAGAGTTCGACTGCAGAGAAAGTTACTTAGCTGTGAATGGGTTTATTTTTAATTCTGTATACAGTGGTCGCTATGTGGGTTAGGTAATTGGTTTCGTAAAAAAAAATAGGCGCGAAGTTGTAAGCGATACGGGGGTTAGGTATCAACGTCATTAACTACTAATTCGAAGTTTAGCTGTTGCTAGGCACAAGCTTCCTCACATGAACAAGAATACATGCGTTCTACTAATAAAATCATTTAAATGTTATATTACGGTGTGCGGGATCTTCAGGGAAAATTAATTTTGAAATCGCATGATCGTTCTGGAGATTACCCCCTAAATAGTATCCTACAAAGGAAGTAAAATAGTAGCAATACGAAATGATTTTCTTATATCAGCACAAGTACAGTCTAATGTCAAGACTATAACAACTGTCTGGTTCATTTTGAGAGTGTTATTTTACGTAGCTACTTCTGCTACTGGTTGTAGGTAGGTCTACTACTATATTCCCAAATAGGCTTTACCTAGTATCGAGCAAAAATTAAAAGGTCTCGTAAAAGTTACGATTGTTGCGCTCCACCAGGTTTACTTCGTGGAGGAGCGACCCGAAAGCTCCATGGGCGGCGTGGACGCGGCGGGGACCACCAGCAAGCCGCCGGCAGACTCCAAGTCCATGGACATCGCAGTATGGGTAAGTTTTTATACCACAGCGGTGGCAAACAAGCATACTGCCTGGCTGATGGTTAACAAACACCGTAGCCCGTATGTATAGGCGTTTGCAACTAGAAGAATCGCGAGCGCGTTACCGACCCGTTATTGATTTTAAGATACGTTTTTAGGATAGTTATTTTCTTTACCTCTTTTCATTCAATTTTACGCTTCCAAAAACAACCTTGATAGGTACAGTCAGCATATAGTCAGACATATAGTTAGTAGCAGCCAAGGTAGCCAAATATTTCGGAACACTTCTTTATTACTTTAAGAATAAGGGTGTGTTACGAAATATTTGGCTACTCTGGCTGCTACTAACTATATGACGCTGACTGCACAACATAGAGTTTACTTTGTGTCGATAGCTATAGATAAAGAATTAAATATCATGCCCCTTTCATGTGAACTCATCTACCACGTAGCTCTCTTCACATACAACAACTTGGATGTGTTTCGTCCGCGAGGCGTCAACCCATCCCGCATGATGCGCAGCAAAAAGCTCGCGCACCTCCTCGTCACGCCCGCACACAAGCTGCGCAAGTCAGAGCGGTCGGTGTACATCATGGGTCCGTCGGTCTATAACAGACTGCCAGATAATATTAAATAAAAAACCGGTCAAGTGCGAGTCTGACTCGCGCACTGAGGGTTCCGTACAAACTATCAATTAACTCAAGGTTAAGAAAATGTCCCTATATTTGACACCTTCATTCTGTAGCTAGCATGATGAGCAAGAATTGCATGAAATTTATCCACGCAGTCATCTTCAATGTAATTATTTTCAATTACGTAAGAAAAACTATCAACATCCATATAAAATTTTCTCTTTAAGCTTTTATAAACCCGTAAAATATAAATTACCCTCGTATGAAACAGAAGAGAAAACAACGAATTCTAATACCTCAATGTATCAATGAGTATATTTTATTTAGTTTTTTCCTAGCCGATCCACTTCAGTTTTTCCCATTACGAAGCCAAAGCCCAACGAATACGACGACAAATAGACCGAAGTAAATTTCGCCTGTTAAATTACTTATTTTAACCCAACACAACAGAATTCAATTTCAAACAACGAATAACTTATACACCAAGACCATCGAACTACCAAGACAACTGTAACACGAATTCTCTTTGACCTGCTATTGAAAGATACCCGTCCCAACCCCATTCATTCTAGAAAAATCGTAACAGCGCGATGTAGGAATGGGGTCAGCGCCATCTATCGGCCCCATTTGGTACTAACGTGCAAGGGCAATCAGCTTAGTATGTATGTTGGTGTTTTAGCGATTATTGTTTATCACGTGAACTAATCTCGATTATTATTATTTTATTTGAAAGATAGTACTTCTATTATAGTCTTTTAGGAATTTCAAAAGAAAAAAATACTTATAAAGTTGATTAAATTGCTAACTTAACTAGGAAATGATTTTTGAAAATAAAACAAAAAATACGCTAGATATAGAAAAAGTTGTACTTTTCCAGTAATATTTATGTTTATCTTAATCACGAGTAACTATTTCAAATTTTTCGCTTTGGAGATAAGGGGGGGGGGGAATGGTTTTTTTTTAACATTTTCCTTCATAAATCAAAATTTTACCAATGTAGAAAAAAAAGAAAAACTGTTTCAAAAAGTACAACTCGAGCCCTTTCATATGATACCCCACTTGACCGAATAGTTGATTTTTTTTTGCCCCCCCCTCATATTCGTAATTTTTCATAGAAAATTAAAATGTTTATTTAAATTTCTCATTTTCCATGCACGTGGATAACTCTCATTTAAAACCATTCCAAATTTCAAATTGATAGCTTAAGTAGTTCGTGATATATTTCACTTTGTGACAGACAGACAGACAGACAGACGGACGGAGTCGCACCATAAGGGTTCCTGTTTTACCTTTTTTGGTACGGAATCCTAAAAAGACGCAACTTCCACGGTGGCATTTAAGTTGAGTTTGCGTAAGTGGCTTCTCGACCATACTTTTTATTCCATAGACGAGTTTTACGAGCTCCCTACTCAGTGAATCATAAAAATACCCTTATATCGTACCTAGTATAAAATGTAATTAATGAATAGATAATGACGAAATGAATTTAATGATGCATAATGTACCAACGAATTAAATATGCGTACCTATGTAAAAATCCTGACATGTAACTTGGTGTTATTAATAAAGTATTTGTATTTGTAGACATATGCAAATCATTCTAAACGCAGCGAATCCTCGGTAAAAAAAAATAAGCGGTTTATTTCAGTAATTTAATTGGTACAATTTTTTTCTACTAATTACTTAGCACAATCTCAATTACACACACACAGTTATACAGTGCACTGTAGCCGAGCGCTGCAGTATACATTATTTACTTCGTGGAGGCTGGCATGTGCTCCATAAAGACGCTGAGGTATGAAATTCAGTAGCAGATACAGTTTATATGACTATTGAGATCCTGTGCATATTACTGCCAGGGGAGGCTCACTCCATGATTTCGTCGCGCGCTACAAGTACATAGGCCGGCCTACCGGCCCCGGCTGGTATGTTAGCGCTGCTACAGCACGCACGCGGTCTATCGCAGCGCGTTGCATGCGATAGAAAGGGATGGCCACGTTTATGTTTGTTCGGCATACCTAAACAGGGGATTTGTTAACACAGAACCTTCTGCACGCAGTATTTATTCTGTGCTACTGCTCAACTCATTAACCATTGCTGTAGCGCCTAGCAGAATTTTCCGCTTTGTAGTGGAAATGGCTCGCATAGGCCCGATTCACATGTGAGTCATTTGCCTTGAATGGGTTATTTCCTTAAAAAAATCATTAGAAATATTATGCATCATAAAATGATGAAATTACATTACAATCTACGATAATTGTGGTAAAATGTTTAAATTATGTTTCAATCGTATTTATTTCCTTGCAAATGTGAATCGTGCTTAAGGTCATTTTCAATGCACATGACACTGAAAATGTAATTGATTAGTGTGGCATTCACGGTTTACGTCCTTGGCCATTGTTTTATTTTATCCTTAGCTACCTGCACAGCTATCACGCGGCGGCGCGCGAGCTCTCTCGATTTTCCTCGCACTATCCGTCTCTCTCTTTTTAGAACACTTAGAACAAGAGGTATAGTGCAAGAAAAATCGAGAGTATGTCGCGGCCGTCCCGTGATAGACGTGCTGAAAGCCTATTATATTATAAGGCTACCATCGTAATTATGAATGTATTACAGGATAGAATAGAATGTGCGTAACAACTTTTTTTTAAAAACTTTATGTGCCCATTTAAAATTTGCGTGTGTTTGAAACTTCAGAGACAGAGTGGTAATTACTATAGCTACTATAACTCCATGTAATGAAAATTATAATTCTAAGGTACCTGCTTTTGGAGTTGAAGAACATGCTTTATTCGGCATCATTTTTATATCCGCCCTCCGCAACCGTCATGTGTTCGACACATTTGACGGATGATAAATAATATAATTTACTCTATAATAATAGTGCTTTTAAATAAATAAATAAATAAATAAATATTAGGGGACAATCTTACACAAATCGACCTAGCATAGTAAGCTCAGTAAGGCTTGTGTTATGGGTACTAGACGACGATATATATAATAGCTATAAATACTTAAATACATAGAACACTTCCATGACTCGGAAACAAATATTCATGCTCATCACACTAATATTTGCCCTTACCGGGATTCGAACCTAGGACCTTCAGTAGGCTGACCGGTCGTCAATTTTTTTGGAGGAGGCTTTTGAAGTTGAATAAACATGTTTTTTATCTGAACTATTATTATATTAGTCTGGAACCGTTGTGGCGTGTTAGACTCACGTTAGACTGATGTGTTTTTTGTTGCAGCCGCACGTGTCGCAAGTGGTTTCGATGGTGGACGGGCACCCGCGGCGGATGCGCGTGCCCGACAAGCCCAACTACCCGCTCAGTCTCTGGTCCATCATGAAGAACTGCATAGGTAAGCCCTGGCCTGCCACATAATAAGTCCTCATAATATAAGTATAGGAGGTCCACTAATTAAGAGCGGTGAGTGAGACGCGCGTTTTTATCGCTGCAAAAAGTCGCCGTGTGAAACTACTATTTGTCGCGCGTTTGTATCGCTGCAAAAAGTCGCCGTGTGTAACTGCTATTTGTCGCGCGTTTGTATCGCTGCAAAAAGTCGCCGTGTATAACTGCTATTTGTCGCGCGTTTGTATCGTTGCAAAAAGTCGCCGTGTACAACTGCTATTTGTAGCGAGTTCGTATCGCTGCATAAAGTCGACGTGTATAACTGCTATTTGTCGCGCGTTTGTATCGCTGCAAAAAGTCGCCGTGTATAACTGCTATTTGTCGCGCGTTTGTATCGCTGCAAAAAGTCGCCGTGTGAAACTACTATTTGTCGCGCGTTTGTATCGCTGCATAAAGTCGCCGTGTGTAACTGCTATTTGTCGCGCGTTTGTATCGCTGCAAAAAGTCGCCGTGTATAACTGCTATTTGTCGCGCGTTTGTATCGTTGCAAAAAGTCGCCGTGTATAACTGCTATTTGTAGCGAGTTCGTATCGCTGCATAAAGTCGACGTGTATAACTGCTATTTGTCGCGCGTTTGTATCGCTGCAAAAAGTCGCCGTGTATAACTGCTATTTGTCGCGCGTTTGTATCGTTGCAAAAAGTCGCCGTGTATAACTGCTATTTGTAGCGAGTTCGTATCGCTGCATAAAGTCGATGTGTATAACTGCTATTTGTCGCGCGTTTGTATCGCTGCAAAAAGTCGCCGTGTATAACTGCTATTTGTCGCGCGTTTGTATCGCTGCAAAAAGTCGCCGTGTATAACTGCTATTTGTCGCGCGTTTGCATCGCTGCAAAATGTTGCCGTGTATAATGTTGAAATTTTCTACACTAAGCTCATGAATGGCCATTGTACTGAGCTCTTGAATGCCTTTGTTTGCAGTCCGAACAAAAGCTATTCATGACGCGCTCGTACCAAATTTGCAAAAAAAAATTAGCGCCACATAAAATGTTCATTGTATAATGAACTCTATCTTCTTTTACATTTGTCGCGCGTTCGTATCGCTGCAAAATGTTGCCGTGTATAACTACTATTTGCCGCGCGTTTGTATCGCTGCAAAAGGTCTCGTATTACCGCTCTTAGTGTTGACGTTAGCTGTTACATTGACGGCATAAACAGGGTTGTAGACAGATCAATTAAACATCCATTGAAATTGTTTTAGTTATAACGCACAGCAGGCTCTTAATAAATAAATAAATAAATATAACCGAATCCTACTATAATATTATAAATGCGAAAGTTTGGATGTTTAGATGTTTGGATGTTTGTTACTCAATCACGCTTAAACCGCTCAACAGATTTGGATGAAATTTTGCACAAAGATAGTTTATAACCTGGATTCAAGTATAGGATAGTTTTTATCTTGGGTCCACGCAGAAGAAGTCGCGGGCGGAAGCTAGTATCAAATATACTAATTTTAGCCAACAAAATTTCGAAATTCTCATATTTGAAGTAAACTAAGTCAATATTCTTCATCAAAAATGAACTACTACGAACGGCTGAGGATGCAATAATCCTACAAAAGAGACCTAAATAAGGAGCTTACCAGAGTCCTTAAGCCTGTTCCTAGTGGTCCTTAAGAGACCCCAGGACACTCGTCTACAAACGTAGGAATCTCTGGAATCACATGAGACTTTGTATATGTCTCCGATATATTATAAATGCCGTTAGATTACACTATAACTCGCGAGATTATAATCTATCGAAAGGTTGTGTTCCGTAACGTACTAATTACAATTTAACGGATACATTTTTGGTAAATTATAATCTGTTGACGCGAAACCGTCAAATTGTGAATTAGCATGCATCGGAACGCAGCTCGTGCTCTCATTGGTTGAATTGTATGAGGTAGTAGATCAGGTTCCGCGAGCGTAAATGAGGGCTCATATTGTTAGTTTTCCGCTTCTTTATAAAAAAAAATTACCTCGAAGACGAACGCGGAAGCAAAGTTCCCGCTTCCGTCTTCTAACCTATCCGCGATCCGAGTCGGTTTTGCCACTAAGCCCCTGTTCCCTACTGCCTACGATACACCACTATCTTGGCATTGGTTGATCTCAGAGACAAGTTTATTTGATGTCCACCCTTTGAACAGGGACTTCGGCTGTAAGATCGACCAATCAGATAGCCATTTGACAATTTGACGGCTTCTACTCGACAGATTATAATCTAACGAAAAATAATGCGTTAAATCCTACTAATATTATAAATGCGAAAGTTTAGATGTTTGGATGTTTGTTACTCAATCACGCTTAAACGGCTGAACCGATTTGAATGAAATTTTGCACGAAGATAGTTTATAGCCTGGATTAAAATCTAGGATAGTTTTTATCCCGAGTCCACGCAGACGAAGTCGCGGGCGGAAGCTAGTTGTAAATAGTTTTGGGAGTTCACAATTTTTCGACAGCTTATAATATCGCGAGTGAGATTATAAGCTGACGGTGTTCACAATCTTACGGTGACATACTCTTATACACAACGGGATCCACCAGGTCGGAAACCTGTTACTGTTGGGGCGCCGACTTGTACCGAGCTTCTTGCTGAATCTTTTTGTTTCTGACATCTACCTGTGTTTCTCAACAATATAGAAAAATAAATAAATAAATATTTTGGGTGTGGTGCAGGTTAGAATTTCACCACCCCCTTCCTTCTCGTGGGTGTCGTAAAAGTCGACTAAGGGAGCAGGGTTGAAGTGTGTTGTGGGCGATGGGCTAGCAACCTATCACTGCAATATCACATTTTGGCGATCTTTTATGTTGGAAAATATCCCTTTTGGGAATAAAGGCGTGAATGTATGTATGTATGTAAATATTTTGGGGATAATCTTACACAAATCGACCTTGTCCCAAACTAAACAAAGCTTGTACTATGGCTACTAGACGACGATATACATACTTATATAGATAAATAAATACTTAAATACATAGAAAACATCCATGACTCAGGAATAAGTATTCATGCTCATCACACAAATAAATTACCGGGATGCGAACCCGGGACCTCCAGCTTCGTAGGCAGGGTCACTACCAACTAGGCTGCAGAGGTCGTCAAAACAAAATGTCTCCTTGCAGGCAAGGAATTATCGAAGATCCCAATCCCCGTGAACTTCAGCGAGCCGCTGTCGATGCTCCAACGACTGGCCGAGGACTACGAATACTCAGGGGTTCTGGACGAGGCGGCGCGGTTCAGCGACCCCGCGCAGCAGCTCGCGTACGTGGCCGCCTTCACCGTGTCCTCGTACGCCACCACCGCGAACAGGTACACACTAGACTAGACCTTATGTCTTGGTGATAAGATCCATTAAATAATGCTATTCGTACTAGACTACTAAAGAACGGAGAAATGCCTAGAAATTGCCACCCGCATAACAAAGAGATTTGTGAATCACAGTTTTCGGTCAAAGCCAAAGGAAATTGTTCAAATCTTGTTTGTTCCAGAACAAATAAACCCTTCAACCCGCTCCTCGGCGAGACGTTCGAGTGCGATCGCATGTCGGACCTTGGTTGGCGGTGTATCTCAGAACAGGTAATGATACTCAAATATATTGTGCTCGAGTCTGTCACTGTTACAGAATATTTTAACAAAATTGCTTAACACTTTCGCTGCCAGGAACCCGCCTAGCAAGCGGCTACGCCGTAATCTCATTCCGCTACATACGAGGAACACCACAGGATCGGCTGCGAGCCTAGCGCGTAGCGATTCTTGGCAGTGAATGTGTTAAAGATAATTCGTGTTGCATTAAGAGTGGCGGCGTCACTCGCTAAAGCTGGACACAAGGCGTGTCCGGTGCTGTACCTATGCGATGCGACCTACTGTGTATCTACAGATACTTTAGGGCCGCTGACGGCAAAGCATAGCAGGGTGTTTTTTGTAAACGAATAGTGAAGCTACGATTGGATTTTACAATTTATTGTACTAAAATGTTCTTAAACTGCATTATCCTGGTCTGCATCATCATTGAAATCAAGGTGGCCGCGACGATAGACGTTGCATCGCGGCTGGTATACGTTTTGTTAATATATTCTAATAGTAATAAATCAATCAACCATCCATTGCGCATCCTCTGACTGCCCTGCAAAAGTCCATGTTTATCATGACATCCATTTATTTTATTTTAGTTGCAAACCACTGAAGCGCTCGACAGCCGGTCTGTGTTCGTATTACTCGACCGAGAAGTTTGGGAATGAAGCTTTACCATATAATTAAGTAACTGTGTTTGAATTTACAGACATCCCATTTCCAAACCCATGGCGGTCGAGTAATAAATACGTAATGAACTTTATCAGTTAAGTAACGATGACATTAATAATAATGCCCTGATAGTTCATCGCATAACTACTTTAATTTCTTGTTTCTATTTGCAGAAATTGCTTTACCCTTAGGTGCATACGGTATCAAAAATTATAATGAAATGAGACAAGTAGTAATCAATTTAGTGTCGGTTCCAGTTGGGACGTTAGTTAACGTGGATTTGTACAGTAGAGTTCGAAGATATCTATGCACTTTGCACCTTATTCCATTATAATAAAGCTAAAAATGTATACATATCTTTGACGTCGACCGTACATAAGCCATTCCATAAAAAGTGATTGATGCCATATGCACCTAAGGGTTAAAAAAACACCGTACAGCAATCCCGGCCCGTTTTCTCCCTCTTTCTCCGTCTTCCGTCACCCTCTCCCTCTCCCCGTCGCCCCTTTCCCATCCTCCCAGCACTCGCCTCACACCCCTTTCCGAAATTACAAATTGTCTATGGACTTTACTGTGCGCTTTAAAGTGTAAAGTGTACGCTACATATTAAGGGTACGTTCTGAAACGAATAAATAGTCAAATTTAAAAGAGTCCACCGCTAGACCGTTAAATATATGTACATTGAAAAGAGAATCTTGCTTCACCTTATCGTCACCGGCATCAGCGTGAATAAGAAATGCTTTGAAAATATATAAATTGAACAATCTTTGTACAGTAGCTGGCAAACTTCTTGCGCAACAAATGACGTGGTGGGGGAAAGTTCGAGCATCCTACACTTACGATCAAAAAAAGACCCCGCTTTTAAGGAATTACACTTTGTGTAATAATTTGTGTTTGTATTTTTTGTATAATTACTAAGTACTCGTTTCGTAATGTAATAAAAAGAAAAAACAAACATCGTAGACCATTTTTTGTCTGTCTTTTTACAACTACGTTACATTGTGGTTTATGATGGCAGTAGTAATTTTCGTAATAAAACAACAAAAAATTCACAAATTTAACAGACTAATTGTAGTCTGTTAAATTTGTGATTTTTTTGTTGTTTTCCTCAATTAATAACTGTGACAAAAAACGTCAATGAATCATTATTACAGCAAACTTACCGCTTACCATTACATGGGCGATACGCTTGTTTGCCACTGATGTGGTATGCAAATTAAAATCACTTGATGACTGGCCGAAAGTGTACTATGGCTGGCGCGGGACGTGGGCAGGGTGCGGGACGCAAACGTCAACCGATCTACCAATCAAGCGCCGACACGCTACCCCCCGCTGTCGCACCTCACCGCCCCCTTCCGTGGACACCTAAAATTCGCTTCTGCGCAGCCAAAGTCATTTGCGCAAGTTGTTTGCCGTCTACTGTACCTAATAGTATACAATACTTACTCTTTAAGTTAAACGACTTTGAAACAGAACTTGAAACTCTTTATCGAGTTGTCAAACTAAATAGACTTGCGTACGATTAATTAGTCCATTTCTAAATTTACGATAAAACAAATACTCGTTGCACACCTCAATAGTGGGTATTAAAAACCGTAAAGAACACAGCAGGCAAACAACAGGCGGTCTTATCACTGAAGAGCGATACTTTAATAAAACTGTAGTTGATTTATCTCATTTCGGAACGTACCCTCGCGATGTTTCGGCCGTTCGCTAAAGCAATATCGTGGGGCAGGTGTCGCACCACCCGCCGATGGTGGCGCAGCACTGCGAGGGCTCGGCGGGCTGGCAGTGCTGGCAGGAGTTCACCATGACCACCAAGTTCCGCGGGAAGTACCTGCAGGTCGTGCCGCTCGGCGCCGCGTCCGCCTGCTTCCCCAGCCAGGGCAACAAGTACACTTGGAGGAAGGTACATGGCCGGGGGACCGAGGGGCTGCACGGCTCGCTAGTAACATCCGGGACTAATAGTAGATCGTATATGATCACACGACACTTACAACCGGGTCTACGCCTGCTACGGGATCAGCGTAAGGACTTATGGCTCATTCTCTCTCGTCCATTTTTTGCGGTGTAGACTCTTACTTCAAAAGAAAGAAGGCAAAAAAATAATTGAGCAAGGTATTTTTAGTACCATTTGATATTCAATTGTAATTCTTGAGGACTTCAAGATAAGCTGAGCTGAGAGCTTGGATGAGAGATCTTCTATTCACTCCCGTATCTAAGACCCGTTCAGTCATTTTATCTTGACAAAAACTGAGCTAGGAACGGAGCTGGCACTCGCGACAACTGTCACTGACGGGTACGCTGGCGGGACAGGGAAAGAACGGGCGGTGGATCGACACAATAATAGGTAGGTGGTCAATTAGCGCAGTGTTTTTCAATCATTTTCATGCCGCGGCCCCCTAAGTACAGAAAAAAATATTTCGCGACCCCCCACCCTACGCTGTTCAAAATACCTTGGGGGTCGCGACCCACAGTTTGAAAAACACTGACTTAGCATGACTAAAGTGACTTCGTTGCTCCGTCATACGTCGTCACTTTAATCACTACCAGTGACCCATTTCACAACGCTGCAAGTTTTAACTGGCAACACTCTATAAATGGCCTGTCGCTTTTGGTTAAGAGCCTGAGTGATGCTTTTTTAGACGTAGGTTAGCTTTGTCAAACGGGCTCCAGAGTCTGCAACGACAGTTTATGAATGTGTTTCATAACAACTTGTCGTTGAAGGGCCTCTTGCCTACAATATTCTCGTAAGGTCAAATGTGCTACCTAGCGAGCAATTCAGTTAAGTATTATCGTTATATTGGCATTTTTGATAAGACTGATGGCAGAATACAAATTAATATCCTCATACGTATATCCTAAAAGTCACCGTTTGAAGTGACCTAAGTAATTGGACTCAGCTGTAGTTATAATTCCTATTTCGTATTCACTTAAATCGAAGAATTTGGCCTCACGGGGATAGATTACGCGGGCCCTTTTCCAGATAAGTAGGTCTTAAGTCCCGGTCACAGGTGATGCATCACCCGCCCACACTGGCCATGCACGTCGATGGCACCACGTGGACCTCGTACCAGGACTGCTCGTTCACCAGCCAGTTTCGAGGCCAGATAATCCACATCCATCCCACAAAAACGGTTGAGATGTTCTTCAAGCGCAGTGGGAACAAATACCGATTGGATAGCCAGGTTAGGCCGCTCTGGCAACTGTTACACCCACTTGATAATTGTCAATTGACAACGATTGGCGAAAACGGGAGATCGGGCCATGTGGCGAACCCTGGGGGAGGCTTACGTCCAGCAGTGGACTGCAATAGGCTGAAATGATGATGATGATGATGAACGACAATTCGGGTCCGATAAATTTCGGCGGCATAAATAATATACGCGCATCTTTGTCTCTTTTTTCATCGGCATATCACCCAATAGGCTGCTGGACATAGGCCTTCCCCAAAGTTATTTTAAAAGAGACGGATATAGAAGACGCGGATTATTGGGCCTTACATCTGAACCCGAAAATTCGACTTGCATATCTGTACCTAATCGGCGACCATCTTTCTTTTTTTTCCTGATGAGCGGTCAGCAACAGACAAAGCGCTGGGCAACCCTGCGCGGCCTCAACCGGTGGAGTATCATGTCAGTTGGAAAAGCAATCAAAAATTTACTCTATTAGAAAACAAGTAGATTCGAGATTCAAAAAAACCCTCCGTATGTGCGGTAGTACCGGACGTCTGACGGGTTTAGGGCCAGTAGGAGGGAAATCATCGTTACCTGTCCAGAAATATACGGTAAATTCTTACTGTAATGTGTGCGCGACAATTATAACATACTTAATTCCGTATTCAGTTAAATCAAAGCACTTGACCTTACGGGGATAGATTACGCGGGGCCCTTTTCCAGATAAGTAGCTCTTAAGTCCCGGTCACAGGTGATGCACCACCCGCCCACACTGGCCATGCACGTCGAAGGCACCACGTGGACCTCGTACCAGGACTACTCATTATCCAGCCATTTCCGAGGCCAGATAATCCGCATCGATCCCACTCAAACAATTGAGATGACCTTCAACCGCAGTGGGAACAAATACCGATGGAATTGCCAGGTTAGGTCGCTCTGGCACCCGTTACACCAACTTGATAATTGTCACTTGACAACGTCAATTTGGTTCCATAATCCACGTATCTTTCTCTCTTTGCTGCTGGCTTGGCTGCCTGCTGGACATAGCCCCCCTCAAAAACAGTGCCACAATGACTGGTCAAACGCCACCCGCATCCAGCGGACTCCCGCGACCTTTACCAATCTCTTTTCATGGATGGGTTTAAAAGAGACAGAGACAGGACCCGGCAAATCTACTTATATATCTGGGTCATCGCAATAGTACCTGGTCAGTGACCACCTTTTTTGTGGCCTGAGGGGTAGCCGGTAACGGGCAAAGGGTGTGCAACCTCCCAGCTGCCCTTAAGGGCCAGTAAAAGGGGAAGCCATCTTTACTTGTGAATGTTTTTGTTGATTTAAAGCACATACGGTAACTTCTCACTGTCAGGTGACAATCATCTTGGTGAAATAGGGTTGATGATAACTATTGTATGTTGCTGTTGCATCGTTGCGGCGCGTGCAGTGGCTCGTTTATTCGGATACAGAGATAGGCTAGGCAAGTCAAGCCTTGGTAAGTTGGTGAAACTCTAATCCTACTAATGTTATAAATGCGAAAGTTTGGATGTTTGTATGTTTGGATGTTTAGATGTTTGGATGTTTGTTACTCAATCACGCTTAAACGGCTCAACCAATTTGGGTGAAATTTGCACGAAGATAGTTTAAAGATTGGATTAAAATATATGATAGTTTTTATCCCGAGTCCACGCAGACGAAGTCGCGGGTGGAAGCTAGTATACCAATAAGTTTTGGCGCATAAGTAGTCCAATTGTTAACAAGTAAATTTAAAATATAAAATGTATTTGTCCAAGACTGATAACGGAAGGAGGTTGGTCATTGAGTAGCCACACTGAGTCAATGACGTTTTGCTATTTTCTATAATAATAGCTAACACGGTATACTACTCATTATAAAGAGAAAAAGTTAGTGAGACTAGTTTGTATGTTGCGGAACCGCTTATCCAATTTAAAAACATCTTTCACCTGTGTATATTTTATCCAGCGGGTTTGCCTGCGCTACTTTCAGAACGGTCAGGCGAAGCCGCACGGGCAGCTAGTAGTAGTTAATTTGATTTGCCAGTATCTAATCCCGACATTATGATGCTAGGTAACGACGACGGTGCACAACATTATCGTGGGCAAGCTGTGGGTGGACAACCACGGGGACATGGACATCATCGGCGAGGCGGGCGCCGCCGCGGGCTACGTGGCGCACCTCAAGTACCAGCCCTACGGGTACTTCAGCAAGGACACGCAGCGGAAGGTCACTGGCGTCATCAAGGACCCTAACGGAGTGGTGAGAGACACGCACTGTAGAACTAGGAGACTACGACAATTGAGCAATTTTTTCGCGGATTTTGCCCGCCTATGGCCCTTCACGAAGCTACAAGTTACAATTTCACAAGCGTAAACAAGGAACACGCTGGTCAAGCTATTCCGTTTTGCCTTTTTGAGCTTTTAAATGTAACTCGCAGCTCTGTGAAACGGGGGACGACGCCACACGTCACAACTCGAGCGCAAGTGATGATTGAGTGTGAACTAGTGACAGACTGCTTCAGGACTAGCCTGCTCTACTGACAATTCCGTGGTGCTGTTCCGTTGAGACAGAGGACTGGAGCGGACAATAGTTGCGTCCTTACCCGCTGTAGTTCCGGAGGCTGGCTCGAAGCAGGGCGCGGCGCAGCAACGCGATCTGCAGTCTACAGTCCATCGGATTGACGGCTGATATTGCCCTGTTCTGTTCAACGATCGGTTAAATGTCAACGTTCATGTCACTGTTCAATAAGCAGATGTATGGGCTCAGTCAAAATTACACCTTTTCCTTTTTATGGTTCCGTACCCAAAGGGTAAAACGGGACCCTGTTACTAAGACTCCGCTGGCCGTCCGTCTGTCACCAGGCTGTATCCCATAAACCGTGATAGTTAGTTGAAATTTTCACAGACGATGTATTTCTGTTGCCGCTATTACAACGAATATCGAATACTAAAAAACAGAGTAAATAAATATTTAAGCGGGGTCACATACAACAAACATGATTTTTTTGCCATTTTTATAGATACGGAACCCTTCGTGCACTTGGCCGGTTTTTATTTTCTCAGGTTTTGCTTTTTTTTTGGTCTGCAAACGAAGACACATTGATCATGTGTAAAAGTGTGTGTGTGTGTGTGATTGCAGCCGCGCTACGTGCTACAAGGGCACTGGGACAGCCGCGTGGAGGTGGCCCCCGTGACGAGCGCGTCGCCGGACAACACGGTCTGCAAGACCGGCAAGTTCACCGTGGCCTGGCAGCGCGTCGACGCGCCGCCCGACTCCGACAAGTACGTACACTCCCACTACCACAGCCGCGCTACGTGCTACAAGGGCACTGGGACAGCCGCGTGGAGGTGGCCCCCGTGACGAGCGCGTCGCCGGACAACACGGTCTGCAAGACCGGCAAGTTCACCGTGGCCTGGCAGCGCGTCGACGCGCCGCCCGACTCCGACAAGTACGTACACTCCCACTACCACAGCCGCGCTACGTGCTACAAGGGCACTGGGACAGCCGCGTGGAGGTGGCCCCCGTGACGAGCGCGTCGCCGGACAACACGGTCTGCAAGACCGGCAAGTTCACCGTGGCCTGGCAGCGCGTCGACGCGCCGCCCGACTCCGACAAGTACGTACACTCCCACTACCACAGCCGCGCTACGTGCTACAAGGGCACTGGGACAGCCGCGTGGAGGTGGCCCCCGTGACGAGCGCGTCGCCGGACAACACGGTCTGCAAGACCGGCAAGTTCACCGTGGCCTGGCAGCGCGTCGACGCGCCGCCCGACTCCGACAAGTACGTACACTCCCACTACCACAGCCGCGCTACGTGCTACAAGGGCACTGGGACAGCCGCGTGGAGGTGGCCCCCGTGACGAGCGCGTCGCCGGACAACACGGTCTGCAAGACCGGCAAGTTCACCGTGGCCTGGCAGCGCGTCGACGCGCCGCCCGACTCCGACAAGTACGTACACTCCCACTACCACAGCCGCGCTACGTGCTACAAGGGCACTGGGACAGCCGCGTGGAGGTGGCCCCCGTGACGAGCGCGTCGCCGGACAACACGGTCTGCAAGACCGGCAAGTTCACCGTGGCCTGGCAGCGCGTCGACGCGCCGCCCGACTCCGACAAGTACGTACACTCCCACTACCACAGCCGCGCTACGTGCTACAAGGGCACTGGGACAGCCGCGTGGAGGTGGCCCCCGTGACGAGCGCGTCGCCGGACAACACGGTCTGCAAGACCGGCAAGTTCACCGTGGCCTGGCAGCGCGTCGACGCGCCGCCCGACTCCGACAAGTACGTACACTCCCACTACCACAGCCGCGCTACGTGCTACAAGGGCACTGGGACAGCCGCGTGGAGGTGGCCCCCGTGACGAGCGCGTCGCCGGACAACACGGCGACGCGCTCGTCACGAAATCTATCGCACTAGTAACACTCGATTTTCGTGGTAACGCCGCTGTTGCACCTCTCACGAAGAAAAGACTTGATTAACTGCACATAAATTGGTTGATAGGTTAACTACGGTGCACACTTTTACATGTTGAACTTATAAAACTACTCTTCGTGCGGGTAAAAGCCTACGCGTTTTGGCCGGCAGGCTGGATTGCCCGTTCCAGCACCACTGGATGCAACTCCATGTGAATGGGAAGCAGGCAATCTTGGCTGCGCATTTTGTTTTTTAGTCCTAACTTAATATTTAGTTATAATTCTAATTGTGTTCGCTAACATTGGTTTATTGAGTGTTTTTTATTGTTCCGAACCAATAATATGGATGTACACCTTCGAAATAAATATTTGGAATTTGAAAAGCCATCAAAATGAGTCTAATGGTTCAGTAGTACTGATGTTTGTTCGCACTCGCAGATGGTACAACTTCACGCTGCTGGCGGCGCAGCTGAACGAGCCGGAGGCCGGCGTGGCGCCCACGGACTCGCGGCGGCGCCCCGACCAGCGCCTCATGGAGGAGGGACTCTGGGACGAGGCCAACGCGGAGAAGGTACGTGTTCGTACTCGCAGATGGTACAACTTCACGCTGCTGGCGGCGCAGCTGAACGAGCCGGAGGCCGGCGTGGCGCCCACGGACTCGCGGCGGCGCCCCGACCAGCGCCTCATGGAGGAGGGACTCTGGGACGAGGCCAACGCGGAGAAGGTACGTGTTCGTACTCGCAGATGGTACAACTTCACGCTGCTGGCGGCGCAGCTGAACGAGCCGGAGGCCGGCGTGGCGCCCACGGACTCGCGGCGGCGCCCCGACCAGCGCCTCATGGAGGAGGGACTCTGGGACGAGGCCAACGCGGAGAAGGTACGTGTTCGTACTCGCAGATGGTACAACTTCACGCTGCTGGCGGCGCAGCTGAACGAGCCGGAGGCCGGCGTGGCGCCCACGGACTCGCGGCGGCGCCCCGACCAGCGCCTCATGGAGGAGGGACTCTGGGACGAGGCCAACGCGGAGAAGGTACGTGTTCGTACTCGCAGATGGTACAACTTCACGCTGCTGGCGGCGCAGCTGAACGAGCCGGAGGCCGGCGTGGCGCCCACGGACTCGCGGCGGCGCCCCGACCAGCGCCTCATGGAGGAGGGACTCTGGGACGAGGCCAACGCGGAGAAGGTACGTGTTCGCACTCGCAGATGGTACAACTTCACGCTGCTGGCGGCGCAGCTGAACGAGCCGGAGGCCGGCGTGGCGCCCACGGACTCGCGGCGGCGCCCCGACCAGCGCCTCATGGAGGAGGGACTCTGGGACGAGGCCAACGCGGAGAAGGTACGTGTTCGTACTCGCAGATGGTACAACTTCACGCTGCTGGCGGCGCAGCTGAACGAGCCGGAGGCCGGCGTGGCGCCCACGGACTCGCGGCGGCGCCCCGACCAGCGCCTCATGGAGGAGGGACTCTGGGACGAGGCCAACGCGGAGAAGGTACGTGTTCGTACTCGCAGATGGTACAACTTCACGCTGCTGGCGGCGCAGCTGAACGAGCCGGAGGCCGGCGTGGCGCCCACGGACTCGCGGCGGCGCCCCGACCAGCGCCTCATGGAGGAGGGACTCTGGGACGAGGCCAACGCGGAGAAGGTACGTGTTCGTACTCGCAGATGGTACAACTTCACGCTGCTGGCGGCGCAGCTGAACGAGCCGGAGGCCGGCGTGGCGCCCACGGACTCGCGGCGGCGCCCCGACCAGCGCCTCATGGAGGAGGGACTCTGGGACGAGGCCAACGCGGAGAAGGTACGTGTTCGTACTCGCAGATGGTACAACTTCACGCTGCTGGCGGCGCAGCTGAACGAGCCGGAGGCCGGCGTGGCGCCCACGGACTCGCGGCGGCGCCCCGACCAGCGCCTCATGGAGGAGGGACTCTGGGACGAGGCCAACGCGGAGAAGGTACGTGTTCGCACTCGCAGATGGTACAACTTCACGCTGCTGGCGGCGCAGCTGAACGAGCCGGAGGCCGGCGTGGCGCCCACGGACTCGCGGCGGCGCCCCGACCAGCGCCTCATGGAGGAGGGACTCTGGGACGAGGCCAACGCGGAGAAGGTACGTGTTCGCACTCGCAGATGGTACAACTTCACGCTGCTGGCGGCGCAGCTGAACGAGCCGGAGGCCGGCGTGGCGCCCACGGACTCGCGGCGGCGCCCCGACCAGCGCCTCATGGAGGAGGGACTCTGGGACGAGGCCAACGCGGAGAAGGTACGTGTTCGCACTCGCAGATGGTACAACTTCACGCTGCTGGCGGCGCAGCTGAACGAGCCGGAGGCCGGCGTGGCAAAAGGATGAATAGTCGAGAAAAAAAAAGAAAAGAAAATCTCAATCCTTTATGAAGTTACAAAAAATAATTAAATTATTCGAAAATCGACACCCCTAATGGTATTTTTTTACGACCATGTCTAGAATTTTTAAAATATTTCTGTATTATTTTTTTTGTATCGTCAACCTATAGTCCGAGATGATATTCGAGATCAAAAATGTAAACAAACAACTTTGAATGACAAAGTGGCATTCCAGGGGTATAAAATCTTTTATATCCAATGTATTCACCAAATATAAATTATGCATGATTTGAACTGACAGATACAGCTATAGGCTGAAAGCTTTGGGCTTAAAAACACGAAATTTCATAATACCTTACTCACTAATACCCCTAATCATCAAATTACCTTGGGCTCATAATACCTAAAATTTCAAATTGTCTCATTCTTAAAATGAACGAAATTAATGACTTGACCTAAAACGTCATAGTCTCTGAATACCTAAAAATTTAAATGCACAATTCCTGCAAATACCGAATGAAAGATTGACAAAATGGAAATATTAAAATAACTCAAACTGTAAACACCTAATACAAATTTAGGTGTTTTGAGGTTTGGTTGTTTTAAGCATATGTTGTTTTTCCATGGAAGTGTTTTGAGTTTAGGCATTATGAGACTAAGCTATTTTGAAATTCGGCCAAATTAAGATTCCGGTGTTTTAAGAAAAAAAGTTAGGTATGCTGCAATTTAGGTATTTTGAGACCAAGAAGTTTTGAGATCTGGGAATATTGACCCACCAAAACATTACATGTAAGGTGATGCCAAGACTCCATAGCTCATACAGCTTTCAGCGTGAACAAGATATCAGATCGCAATTAGCGCCAAGCTTCCTACTCCACACGGCGTAACTCTACCACTACCAGCCACGCTCTACAAATTCTACATCTTGGCTAAAAAGTATAGCTTTGTTGGGCACATCCCGGTCGCCGCATAGACTTTCACGCCGAATGAATTTATGATGATATGAATAAGTGACGGGTCTATACTTTTTAGCCAAGATATAGAATTTGTAGAGCGTGGCTGGTAGTGGTAGAGTTACGCCGTGTGGAGTAGGAAGCTTGGCGCTAATTGCGATATCTTTTTCACGCTGAAAGCTGTATGAGCTATGGAGTCTTGGCATCACTTTACATGTAATGTTTTGGTGGGATCTCATTCCGTTTTGTAAGGTAATTTCTAAAGAAGTGAATGGGAAACCCCATACAAACTTCCATCCCCTAATTTAAGGGGTGGGGGGTGATTTACTAAAAATCCTTAAATACGTATTTTATTCTTTATAACAAGGACTCCCTATATAAATTTTCAGACCCCTAGCATCAAAATTTGCGGAAGTCTCATACAAAGTTCCAATTTTTTCAATTATTTTGTTGATTGTGTACTAATACTAGCTTACATACCAAATTTCAGCTTTCTAGGACTTCAGGAAGTACCCTAGAGGTTTTGATGATCAACATCAGTCAGTGAGTCAGTGACGAAATCGGCGTTTTTTAGATATTAATAAAATCTTAAGTATAAGAGCTATGTCACTGAAACTTTATATGTTTAATAAGTCCACTATTGACATCATATCCCGAGAATTTTGTTTATCTGGTATAATCCAAACCCAGGTTACGAGGGTTCAAAAAAACGACGAACCGCTTCGAGAAAAGGTAGGTAGTGCCCTTGGTGCTAGCGGTACACCCCGTAATTCAGTAATATGTGGTGGTGTAACATGTGTGTAACGAAAAAGGAGAGAAGTTATGTCGACATCTTTTTTTTGTATGGAAAAAATATATATTTTGTTCTGAAACCTATCGAGTGTGGTACCTAATGAAAGGGCTTACTAAGCAGATTCTAAAAATATATCACATCATTATATTTTAGCCATTTTTGTTAAATTAAAACAAAAACAATTTTCGAAACATACCAAGTTTGGGCTCCTCCAGACACGATATGGCTTATTTTTTTTTAATACAATATACCACAAATGATACGTGATATCCTCATATTTTACCTCAAAAAAGCAATTTTGAAAATAATTTCATTTAGTATTTTTTTTATAATTTTTAAAAATTACAAAATGTGATAAAATGACAATTAGTTCAATTTTAGACACTGAGGATGATAAATACTAATGCGAGAGGAGTTTTCAATAATATTAATATTATTTATATTTAAAAAAAAATAACTTGATAATAATAAAATAATAAAAATAACATTATAGTTGTTTCTAATAATTATTCTAATAACCAAATAATCTATTTTAAATACATTACATCTTTTTATTACAATCTGACACATGCCTATGTTTTATGTTCAGAAATATTTAATGATTTATCAATCACTATGAATATTTGCCAATTAAACTAATAGGAAACCGGTAATTGTTTTAATTATTAACCAAATGTTTACAATTTCTCACCATTACCAACGGCATAAATTCAAACTCCACGAATTTTATTTAAACAACGGCAGCACGTAATAAAAAAAATATTTTGGCTTTTTGATTTAGTAAAATAATTTTGACTATTCATGCGATATTAATATGATAATATTTAAGAGTATTTCAATGATTTTATTTTTATTGATTTATTTATTTCAATGACTCATACTTAAATACATTGCACCTTGCGGCATTGGCTAAAAAAAATTTAGACTAACCACTGCTTGCGTTTATTTTTTTAAGGTGGTAATCCATCTATTTACATTTTTGATCTCGAATATCATCTCAGACTTTAAGTAGCACTGCTATCCACCACAGCCCTTAAAAATACCAGAATACATGTAGTTTTTACACAAAAAAATATCAAAATTATTGTTACCAAATTTTCATTCAATCCTTTTTCATTCATCATGGTGTAAAAAAAGTATGGACACTACTATGGCAAGTGTTTCCGAAAGTTGACGCAACTAACCAAGATTCCGAAATGGTCTAATAAAATAACAACGAATTTTTAAACAACAACATTACTAAACCCCCAATGAAGCAAAGTTTGCGAAGTTAAAAACCAGCAGACTGGCTCCGGATATTGGGTATGCGGTGCGGGAGTCCGCCAGTAGATTATCGACACTGCAAACCGACGAGCCGACGAACCCGTAGAAAGTTCATTGAATCGTTGCTCTGTTGTCCCCACCGGGAAGCGCCTTATTCCTTTATGGGGCGGACTAGTTTTTATGAAACTTATCTATAAATTTACAAGTACTTGGGAAGGTGAATCGTTCCGGCGTGCGATACTACGGACCATTCAGCGCAAGGAGAAAATCTCGTATCTACTAGTTCGTTCGAAGTCTTTCGAATCGAAAGATTGTCGAGTTTTGGTAGCGCACAATTGATCTTTTCTTTTTGTTACTGAAATTGTTACTTTATGATTTGAGCACTATCATATTAATTACACCACTTTTTCCCGTACTTAGTACGATCGTCAACCGTATCGATCGTTCGGAAACGTTCGGGTTTTCCCGATCAACGGGTGCGAGAAGGACAGCGGCTACTCTCTGAGCCGAACACAATCGACGCGCCGTGAGCGCGCTGACGCGTTCGCCGGCTGATATCCCCTCCACGTTCGCTTTTTCCTTCCCCTCAGCATATTTTCGAACGAAATTCAACCATTTCAACCATTTTTTTCGATACCTTGCCACCGATATTTTTGCATAGCTATTTTTGGGGCAGTCGATTATTTAAGAGTATTTATTTAGGGTCATTACGCTGGTTACGCGACCAGAGGCGGCTCGCCCTAAGGAGCGCTGGTGCAGTGAACTCCCATAAATAATTATAACAAAATTATACTCATTAATCTCATTATTAATATTACTATTTGAATGAATGAATGAGATTTATTTTGAAACAACAAAAGTTAACAGTGTACAGAATTCTTATATCTAAAAATATTATTTAGTTGTCTCAAAAAAGGAACCCACTCAGCATGAGTCGAGGCAGAGGGGGCCCCGACGTTGATTTTCAGTGGGTCCTGTAATGAGTACCTAACCTAAAACTAAAATTAAGGAATCGCGTTTAATGAACAGGCTTACATCTATATTTAATTGCTCAGATTGTACATTTCAGGTTATTTACCTTAGCGATAACCAAACCAGAAGTTGGATTGACATGAGAGAAGATAAACAATTAATAGATAGGCTGAAAGACTTATGTTATGAAGGATTCGCGTGTTTACACGTATGCATTATTTGTATAAAGAATACTTACACCTATTACAGACGCAGGTTGCTAGGCAATAGAATTTGGATTATTAAGTAAGTGACGTTTTAATTTCCGTTGAAACTTAAATAGCGAGTCAGATTTCCTGATAGGGGGTGGGATATTGTTCCAGAAAATATTTAAAATATATTTTAAAAAAACGACTGTACCAATAAAATAATTACCTTTACACATTACAAGACCATACCATATATATACCCATCATCCCATACACCTGTACTGTATCATTTCATAGGTAACGCGCGAGGCGGAGCGCTCACGATTGCGCTCCTATGAAACAAGATTCAGTACATTGCCTAATACGAAATCCAATAAGAGTGAAAGAGAAATTTCGCCACAGTCTTGCGCGTGAAACAGAAGATTTTCTATGAAAAAATAGCCAAATTCGGAGCGCCGCTCATGCGACGTTGCCGGTTAATTTTACCGCCCGAACGCGCGACGGCGATTGCGTGCGACGTTGCCACTCCTATATAAACAAACACTAGTCAACTTAAATGCATGCGCGCGAATGCAAATTCGGGTATTTTCTAATTAATAATCGTTTAATACGTGTTGAAATAGCCTGTACTTATCAGTTATTACTTGTGAGTGTTAAAATGGACAAATTCATAAAAAAATGTGAATAAACGTTACAAATTCGGCTTGAATTGAAGGCAAAGGGAGCGCGACGACCTGAGCTTGACCTTACGCAAACATGTACGACGAAAACCAAAACATATACGCGTGTGTTTAAATCCGAATAATATGTGGAAAGTGTGAAAATACCGTAGTTCTGTGGTGGTGATGAGAGTAACAAAATATATTGTTTTCTGTGTCTTTCTGCTTGGGCTGAAACGGGCGTTAAGGACCTAGCTCATCTAAATAACATTCACAGTCTCGGTAGGTACCATTTATGTGTTACATGAACTGCAGTTATTATAGCGTCTATCGGACGACAAGATATTCGCAAGGCACTAGATTCCGCGTAAGTACCGAAAGTCTATACGCGAGTTCAATGACTGTGTTGACGAAAACAGGCATATTTTACGAAGGTTAATAGATTGTGCACGATGATTCTTCGGAATTCCTGAATCCCGGAATCTGCTAACGCTATGTATTTTCATTGTTTTATTTCAAGTGAACACCCATACAATTTTGTCACGAGCCGCCTCTGTACGCGACTACCTTCGGTTAGCGACCACCTGAAGGAGAAGGTTTTTTCTATTGAAGATAACATCAATTCTACAGACCCTATTGAGACAATTAGTTGTACATGCATTTTTGTTGTTGTTTTAGAATAGAAATCTACTAAAACACCGAGGAAATATCCTTTCAGTTCACCAACTCAGCTCGCCAACCGGCACATAAAATTAGGTGGTCGCTAACCGGCGAAATGACCTTATTTAATCATATGGTGATCTGTAGAATAGGCCAATATCCATGTGATATTTTTGTAGGAGCGCCTATTTCGCCGTAAGTGTGTGTGTGTGTGACCCAGACGACACGTGCAGGGTTGTGGTGGGTAAATCCTGCGGACGGGACGCGAGCAACAGATCGTCCCCCATGTGTAGGGAGTGGTGATAAATGGTCGTTATTCTCTTCCCCAGTTGCGGCTGGAGGAGAAGCAGCGCGGCGCGCGGCGGGCGCTGGAGGCGGCGGCCGAGGCGGCGGCGGCGCGCGGGGCCGCGGCGCCGCCGGGCCCGCGCCCGCTGTGGTTCACGCGCGAGGCCACCGCGCCCGCGCCCGCGCCCGCCGAGCCGCATCTGCGCCATCTCTACAACAACACCTACTGGCAGTGCAAGCAGCGCCAGGACTGGACCCGCTGCCCCGACATCTTCTAGCGCCCGCCCGGCGCCCGGGCCGAGCCGACCCGACTCCGCCGACCCTATTCCTACTTGTCGTGTACCTTGACGGATCGCGAGTCTGGGCGGCGAGGTTGCGATCTAGCCGTGAGGGCTGTCCCGGCGGTTGGTTGAATTAACCCTGTAATATGTCCGGTCGACGGGATGGTCCAGCGCGACGACGTTCCGACGCTGTTGAATCTCTCCCCGGCCCCCCGATCCGTCGTTAATCGATCGAGATATGCGTCGCGTAGTGACTAGCTGAAATGCAGCTTTACGTTCCGCAACCGTGCCATGACAAAACACCATCAGCGGCCAAGGAGCTCAGTAGATCCTATTCGGATCGCGTACTGTAGATCGGCAGCGCTCGCTTGGCGCAAGCTTCCGGCAACAGAATTAATTGCTGGAAACAGGAACATTCTACAAGGGTAGCTCACTCGATGAACCGGCGTGTAGCGTCACTGATCTAACTTTAGCCCAAGAAAATAACTTGTATAAAAGGTTTCGACTCCTCCATTCGGATTCAGTGATCTCGAGTTGACTTTATCGATTGATAGGATAAAACATTCGTCTTTCTGAATAAAATAATCTCTTAGCTTGTGTCTATCGTGTGATAAACGTGACCCTGTACATATATAGTACATAATTGTTTTCCATCGTATTTTCTCGGAAACATTCGCATTTGTCATGCTACTTATGTCAACCTTAGTACTTTTTGTACCAAGACTAACTGAAATAGCAACACACGTTCGTACGTTTTCGAGAAAATACGATGGAAAACAAGTATGCACTGCATCTGTACACGCTTTATTTACGAATTTGTAAGAGCAATAGATAAAAACTTAGTAAAGCCCTTGTGGTATGTAGTGGTGACATATTCGAACGTAGACATTACATATTTAAACTGTTTAACATAAACATAACAACTGCCTATTTAAAGACGTCACCGCTACATGCATGAGGGTCTTAACTTAAGTTTACCTATACATTTTTATCATACACTTGGTAAAACAAAACGAATCTTCGATACAAATTATTATAATCAATTTCGTTTTGTTTCACCAGGTGTGAATTTAACCTTTTCTCGCTTCCAACTTTTACTGAACTCGTGAATGAAATATATCAATTAATAAAGTGTTTTGTCGTGACGCGGCGGTGCGTGATGAGCCGACGCACGGGCGCCGCCAGAGGCGGTCTGTGGCGAAAGACTCAAGAGCTACGTGTTTGGACGCAGTACAGTTCGTTTCTCGGCCGATTAAGAATAATTCCCACCAAACAGCACGCATCGCATCGGATCGGAACGAATTTCACAATATTTAAACGATATTAAATCATGTACACAGTATTTAAAGTATATTAACAAGCCGCGCGTCGCAGCATACTTTCGGCTACGATCGCGTGTCGCGGAAGACGCCTGTTGTCAAGCCGCTATACGCGGCTTGGTAATATAGTATAGACTAAATACTGTGTAGGTACGTGATTTAATATCGTTTAAAGATGTTCCGATCCGATGCGATACGTGCCGTTTGGTAGGAATTATCATTTAGTCTCTCTCTTGGTGCAAGTATGAATACGTGGTTCGGTTGAAAAGCGAACTCTGCGACGCAGTTAGTGATCGACGATTTTAACGCCCTCCCTTGTCTTAAGCTTACTCCTAGAGAAGTGCCCAAGTGCTGTGTCGATATCCGCTTCTTTTTTGTGCAAAATACGTTTATGCATTTGTTGCCGAAGGGTCCCTTTTAAAATATTTTAAAAATAGAAGTGTCGTTGACAGTATGTTAGCGTGTACGTTAAAATAAAAGAACTCACCGCGTGCGTTTTTTTTACATAAAATTTCGTTTCTCATTCCATAACACGTTTATGTGGTTGTTTTCCTATTTATTGTTACGAGTCGAAATTTTAAGTTGTTTTATTTTCAATCGATGTACATACATTATTTATAGACTATACGACTTATCCGCAGACTGCTCAGGCCTAATGTAAGTTTGTTCTAAATCGATGCTTATCTAGACAAGAGACACTACTTACACTTGACACGTATGATTTAAAATTATACCGTTAATAAATATGAAATCCTACGGAATCTACGTAGGGTCTCCCTCAGATAAGCGATATCTTGAACTTACCATATTTCGGCCGCTTTAACGAAAAACAAAATTATTGAACATTTTTTCATGTTTTTGTTTTTGGCCGGGGCGGCCGGCCCACTGCCGTGCGCCGCACGATTGAACAACGAAGTCTTCACTCACCTATATAACGTGATTTTAAGAGTCCGCAGTAAGCTCGGCCGAATTACACCTTCCCATACAAACGTAATTACGCTCGCATTTTAAAATTACGTGTTGGATTCTGACGAAACTTTGCATATACAATGACATGAGGTATATCTATGCCTGTGATTAGTTTATATGGTTCCAGTTTATAAAACAAACGAAATTCAGCAAAACAAGTTTTGTATGAAAAACTTAAATTCACTGTATTTTTTTTACTATGGTATCTGAAGCTATATAAACTAATTACAGACATAGATATACTTCATGTCATTGTATATGCAACGTTTCGTTACAATCCAATAGGTAGTTTTAAAATCAGAGCGTAACTGTATGCGTGTGTGTATGGAGAATCGAGCTTACTGCGGACTCTTAAGAAACCAAATTTGCTCGACTAATTCTTTACAAACGCAAGTGCTTTCTAGTATAATGTGGTAAATATTGATTGCTTGTTAATATTCAAGAAGACTGTTGATAAGAGTTTAATGTATACACACCTGCGTGATTTTAATGTTTTCCTTCCCGTTTAATTTCCTGGCGCCTTGTATTTTATCTTACAATTTTAACAGTTAGGATAACTGATGTTGACTGTCCATAATAGAACTAACAGTTGGAAGGCATGTGCAATGTATGTAGTGAATAAAACCCTTTGTACAATTGGAAATGAACTTTTAAAACTAACTTTAATGCCTTATAGTTGAAATAGGCGACTATTGAAGTGTGAAAGAACACAAGTTGATATCAAAGCATGTTCCAGTCTCATTGTGACGTAGGAGTGTGCTGTTCGACGCCAACTTGTGATGGTCTAGGATACTGTGTAAGATCTATTACAAATTGTACATTGTCAAGTGGATGTAAGATAATTTGTTAATATTTTTATTATAATAGAATGATATTTGAATACAAAGCCATAACATCTGTATAATGTTGAATATAAAATAAATATATAATGTCGCAATTTCTTTTATTTCCAGCATAGATGCTGCGTGTCGTGTTCTCGTCAAGAAAACCTTCGCCAAAAATATGCTGCCAAAGTAACCTTGATAGTTTCAAGCAAGGTTATATTTGCTCTTTTCTAGTAAAGATGTTAGCGTGTTTTTTGTATATTTTTTTACCTGCATAATTACAGGCGGCGAAATGGTCGATAAAATAGACCGTACTGTTATATTTTAGTCAGGGCTCGAATACCGGGTACTGTTTTCATACCAATTAACCGGTATTCATTTCTCGTGTATTTATATACTGCTAAGTCGACTATTCAAATATTGTATAGTCATTGCCTACATACAATAAAAAATGAGGACAATTCACATTTAGGGAATTTCTCAAATTATTCTAGTTTATACAAGTTTATTCTAGGAAAGGGGGGATTTCGCGCCAATGGAAAGCCAACTTATGAAAGTGTTACAGAAGTTCCTTAAAATATCACGCCGTTAGCCTGCGAATGTTAAAAAACGTTTTGTATGGTCGTCGAACCACCATAAGGCCGAAACGCACCGACAGCGGTGGTGGAGCGGCGCGGAGGCGGTACCGGTTGTAATTTTCGAACTGATACGAAGGGTCCGCACAGAATACCGCGGCGCATTTCGGCCTTTAGGCTGCGTTTCTAAAATCTATGTCTAATGTGTGTTTGCGTCTCACATTTTGCTTAAAGAGTGAGTGAGACGCACCACCCTATAGCCGCGTATCCATTTGAGGCCATTCAGGCCGAGCAGCCGCAACTTGAGGCAAACTGCCAGCAACTCTCATAGAATGGAAAAATGTACGCGATAGTTGTGATTAAAAATGTACGCATCTTAGCCAAGCTAACAAAACACAGAACTTTTGCACCTTATTACAAGGCAATAAAGTGCACTAATTTATCTTTACGTTGGTAGTAGACCATAAGAGAATCCTAAAACAATGTATGAAGTTCCGCCTCTTAAAACATTGCGGTTATATTCTCTGCAAACAGCCTCGAGTCGAGGCTGATCGGCCTGAGGCATAGGCCCGAGGCACGTTGCGGATCAAGCTGAGGCAACACGCCTCATCGTGATCCGCGACTTCCGAGCCAGTTTAAAACAAACACGCGATGGCACCAGACGCGCGTAGAGTAGCTGCTGCTTTAATTGTCATCAGCATAATTCTGTCATAGTAGTTTTTATCCCAGAGAACTCGGTGACACTCGTATAATTTAATTGATGATTCGTTGTCCATTGCGACCCGAGGCAACACGCCCGTCTCCATCAAATGCACGGCTCAGACTGAGGCCCCTTTGAGCACGGCAAAAAGACCGACAAAATATGGCTCGGCTCGTGGCGCCGAATTTGCCTCGTGTCGCGGCGCGCCTCAGGTTGAGGCAGCGTCTCCACTTGAGCGGCCTCGGAGCGAGGCAACCGCTCGGCCAGAGGCTGCCTCTAGTGGATACGCGGCTTAAATAGATAAATTGAAACAACAAATTTAGAACAGGTTCATAGTGAACCTCATAAATGAAAGTAGCAAATTATATTTTCAACATTTTTATTAAGAAAACGGAAACAGTGAAAAAGTACATAACTGTAAATTGCAGCTGGTTACAATACCGTTTATATAAACAATTTTTTTACAGTTAAACCATCTCCAATTTTGCCCTGCTCATGTCAAAAGAATGTAAGTCGTATACAACTACAAGATCTATGGAAATATGTTAACCTTTTCACCGCCCGACGGCGAAGCAATAAGCTGTGCCACTGACGCCACGGGGGTAAAATTAAAATCGGTAAAGAAATAACGCCACCATAAAAAAGGGCTGTTTTTCAATAGGTATTCATGAAAAAATGTTTGTTGGCCTGTGGCGTCGTAGTCACGATTTTGCGTTATCGGCTATGGCCGACTGTGGCGGTGAAAGGGTTAACAGAGTGTTGAAAATTACTGAACACCATTACATGGTTGTTCTTAGTAATGCTAAAGGGCTGTAAGGCGACATATCAGACAATTTAGCGTAACCACGGGTATTACTACTTGTTCCCCTGGATCGCATGGACGCCCGACCCCAGCTGATGTTGATTGATTTAAGTAAGATGTGCAAAGAAAAAGGTCATCATTTATCAAACTGTTCAAGGAGCGAAGGCGTATCTGACTGTCAATACCATAATTATTGATACGTAAATAGGCACTAATTCTGTGATATTGACACTTACTACAAATACACCTCTACAGATCATAAGTATTTTTTAAGTAATCATTTTTAACATGAGCAGAGAAAAACAGTAGAAATTAAGAGTTAGATGTAAAAAGCAGATAAATAATTCCTCATATTGATAGATATTATGATACAGATCAATTGTCTCTTTGCCTGAATAAAGGGAAATTACTAAAAAAAAATATTGTTATGGCCACTGATAAATATCCAATGGTATACTTTAAAAACCAAAATGTGCAATCATCTTTGGGAGTAGAACTACTCAGGCAAGGAGACACTCGTACACTTACATAGCAATATTAATTTATACATTTACACATCGCCAAATAGCTTTCTTTCCTAAGTAATTATCACTCCGATTCCTAAAAAAAATAATTACATTTATTTTCAGCTCCGAAATTATTTGACCTCACCCATACTTTTAGATCTCGAGGCGTTTCGCATGGAACAATAAGCTTTACAAGTTTAAAGAAAGTATTCACACATCTGTTTCAAACAGGCGACAGTCAAACGCTTCAACACGCTCAGCGCCCCGCGCGAGGCTCGCGACCGTACATGACAAACGAGCTGGTAATTTCTGGCGCGACCGAACATAGATTACAACCAATTTGTGTTCCCGTATAATATCTTTGTGGGGAAACTTTTTCTTTTGATAAACAAGACTATTAGACATTGGTCGTGCCTCTTACTGCGAACGCTTCTACACAGAACAGTATTTATAATAATGAGCCGTCACACTGTCGCGAGAAGCGCTCCAGTCGCCACAGGGCGAAGCTCCTCAGCCCTCCGCCGCGCCTCCAGTATTGTCACAACACCCAAACCCAGAGATCTTTCACCTACAACATCTAATATGCACTAAACATAAATCCAATATTTCTGCACAACTATTTACATATTTTACAAGGGAAAGAAATAATAAATAATATTTCTATACCTTTGATATGAGCGTCCTTTCAGTACAAAGATAATAAATTTCAAGAAAAGTGCTATCAGAAAACTTATACCTCAATAAAATCCGACCTTGCCACGTATTATTTACAGTAGGTATAGTTGTGGCCATTCTGGTTACAATAGGACTAAACATCTGAATATTACACATAAATCCTACTCGTGAAGTTCTAATGCTCCTGCATGCGATCTCGCAACATACTCAACGTTTACTTAGTGGTATTGGTATTTGTTACATCGTAATGCAGATAGTCTTAACGTAGAGTCGCAGGACTATTCACGTGAGCCATATTGGAAGTCCCGGGGAACACGCAAAGGGTAAGGACACACACGCAAAACACTAAGATTTCATTAGTCTCATAGGAATCTTTCATAGATAAATATTAAGCTCAATCACATCATGTGCAACATGCTAAATAGCATTTTAAATACCTATAAATTATATATAACTATACATTATATAAATACGTTTATTCAGTTTTGCCAGTTGTACAGCAATTTCTCTCTTGTCGCCATGTTCCCAAGTACTATAGAGCTTAGATCATAATAAGTCAATCATCATTATTTGATATTCATATCAATCTTGATGGGATTATTGTCGTAAAACCCTAACAATTGGTGAAAAACTTCAAATTCAGCCTTGCCTGACTATCATCCTTCGTCCCTCGAAGCAATAACTATGACTTTCACCCTTAACTTTTGTTATGACAATTAGGAATGCATTCCGCATCAAAAGAACTTTGATATGCTTCGATATATGTGAATACAACATTATCAGGAATACTGGTGTATATACACCGTCAGACTAGACTGGCTTGTTCAGCAATAGCCCTGCGACAGTTATATGATCTATAGGAACAAACATAAAACGATATTAACACCTATTACAAGCATAATCGAGGGCCGTCCCAGCGCTGGGCTGTGGCACGAGGCAGACACCGAGCGGCTCGCAGCCGAGAAGCTATTTCATCCATTACTCTTAACGTAAATACGGCGAATGTGCGAACATGCGAAAGACGACAAACATTATCTCTATGTACAATATGTATCATTAGATTAATACACAGCTTGGTCAAACCTTCAAACACAATAATAAGGTTAGCTTCCATTTAGAAATATATATATATTGTTATTCTTTCACATAAGATCCATTTTAATTTATATGGCTAGATACACCTTATAAGATCTTTATTTATTTACAAATTTAAAATGGTGAAACTTAAAAATACATAACAAATCAGACTGCCGTGAGTTCTACAGTGGCTAGTTAGAGAAAGTCTACCAAATATTTGTGATTACATAACAAAAATCAAGCACAATAATAAACATCAACAGAAACAAACGCGCCTCAATTTAAACCAAAACAAGTCCGTGGTCCCGAGACCTCCCGTCGCTATAAAACATTTCCCATCCTAGGTTAAAACCTCAAGTCTATCTAAAGGGGGTCCCGACCAACACAATCCTCCTATCGTCGCATCCGGCACTTATCCGGTGCAAATTTAATGCAATAAATGCTCAGAATAGATCTTGTACATCTTATTTACAAGCGAAAATAGAGTCACTTTTAATCACAGCGAAAACACTTAAGATACGCTCGCATTTAGCATGGACTGGCGGGCCGCTCCGCGGTCCGCCCGCGCTGGCATCGTTCACTCACAGTTCGCGATACGACGCATGGAATTATAACAATAGTTTTGACTGAGCGACTGGCAACACTTGCGTTCACTCGCTGAAATAGCGCACTTTGCCGCTGCCGCACCGCACCACGTCCTCCCACGCTGTAAACGAGACAAGAAAAACATTATTTAATTAGAAAAGATACCTAATAAAACTTTTTTTTTTTCGGTCGTTTTATATTAAATTCACTCTTAGAGGATGGTGTATATTATTTTCGCCTGCAACCATTATTTTAACTACAATAATAAGATGAAATGCTACGTGAAAAAGAAAAAGAAAATAGGGCTCTGTGCGCATAAAGTACAGCAAGCTATATGAGAAATTGATTAAAACAAAGTTCTTTCTCGCATGTAAAATCCACTGTCTTATAATTACGAGTACAGTGTCGTATAAGGCGAAGCTGTTTTTTACAAGTTTTCGTTCGTATGTATGTGAGTATGTAAGTTGTCCGTAAAATTTGTAATCCATTTTTCAGTCATTTGCCGTTATCCGATTGACCTGAAATTTTGGTTATTAGTATAGTTTGGATGACAATTCAATATTATGGTACCATCGAGCTGATCTGATGATGGAGACAGAAGGTGGCCATGGGAATTCAGTACTTAACCGACGCAACCCCGCTGAGTTTGGGCTCGCTAGAATCGTCTCAATGACTAGTTGATGATGGTATACAGAAAAGTACAGTCGGCAATAAAAGCATGTACCAAAAAATATTTTTTGACAGAAACTTATTTTTAATCAGCAGACTGTCGTTAAGTCATGTTATAGTCGAATTTTTAACGGGCAAGCAAAATGTCTGTTAATTTCTTCGTTTCGGTAACAGTATTGCCTGTCGCGGACTGAGCCGAGTGTAAACAAGCAGGAGAGAGAAAAGTGTGTGACCTGTGCCGACGTAGTCGACGATCTGGTGCAGGTGGTGGTGGTCCTCGGGCGGCGCGGGCTGCACGTAGCGCAGCGCCAGCGCGCCCCCGCCCCCGCCCGCGCCCCCGCCCCCGCCCCCGCCCGCGCGCACCGGCAGCGGGTCCGAGCCCGCGCCCGGCGCCGGCCCCGGCCGCCGCGCCGCGCCCAGCAGCCGCTCGTCGATGTCGAACCCGAACGTGACGCCGTCCAGGTCGCGCGCGCGGCCCGCCGAGTCCAGCAGGATGACCGGCGGCCGGTCCGCCACCACGTCCGGCGCCGGCTCGTCGCGCTCCTTGCCGGGCGCGCGCGCGGGCGCGGCGGGCAGCGCGGGCCGCGCGCGCCGCGGCCGCGGGTCCAGCGCCGGGTAGCCGTCGGCGTCGCCGGGCGCCGCGCTGGCCGCACCCGCCGCCGGCTCCGGGACGCCCTCGCCGTAGTAGTTGCAGCTCTCGATGAGGTCGGGGATGTTGTGCTTGGTGCGCGCGATGTCGGCGTAGCTGGCGGGCGGCGCGGGCCGGCTCGGCAGCGCGGGCAGCGAGTGCACGGAGTCGAGGTCGTCGTTGGAGTCGTTGGAGCGGTCGGAGCGCGCGCGCGGCGAGGGCGGCGAGCGCGGCGAGGGCGCGCGGCGCGGCGGCCGCGGCGAGGGCTCGTCGGCGCGCCGCCGCGGCTTGCGCTTCTTCGTGACGGTCTGGAAGTCGGTGAGCTCGGGGTCGGGCTCGGGGTTGGGGTCGCGGAAGTAGAAGGGCTGGCGCTCGTCGCCCCAGGAGCGGCGCTCGGGCTTGGGCGCGGGCTGCGCGGGCCGCGCGGGCCGCGCGGGCGCCGGCGCGGCGCGGGACAGGTCGTCGAGGCTCGACGCCCGGGGCGCCTTGTCCTTGCGTCTCTCGGCCGACCGCTTCTTCTTGTCGTCGTGCCGCTTGGGCCGCTCGGGCTCGTTGGACTCGATGAACCGGAGCACCTCGTTCAGGTCCTTGTTGCCCTGGTAGCCATCGATGTGGTGGGATTTGATCACGGTCTCGTTTTTAGAAGACTTTTTTCTCCTCTGCTTCTTTTGTTGACTAGAGCCCGACTGGGGCGAACTGAATCCCTGCACCGAGTTGCCGTTTTCGTCCAATGATTTCTGCAATACGATAATAAAGAAATGAATCCCAGTTTTATAACCTCATGTAGTTCAGTCAATAGAATACGAATACGTTCTGTTTGCTTTTAAAAACTTCGGTTAAATCAAAAATTAAAGTGGCCGTCAATAGAATTTGCTAACTATGTAAACAAAACGCCATATTAAAATTGTCTTTCACTATGGCGGTTTGTTCACATAGTAGCAAATTCCAATGACGGCGTCTTTAATTATAATTTAAACTGTTATTCGCTACTATTAGAGCTTTTATCTGGGGTTACTGACCCCGGGTCAGCCATTATGAAATGATTAAACAAGTGCAAAACGCATTCAAGGAGTGTGATCTGATCACCACAACACAAGAACACGTCAGAGCGACGCAGCAACAACTCCAGCGCCACCGACCGACAGCCGAGCTGCCACTCTCGCTCTCGGCGCCAGCTGCGACTGACCTTGAACTCCTCGGCGGCGGCCTGCGCGACGGCGGCGGCGGCGCTGAAGGCGGGCCCGGCGCGCGGCAGCGGCACGCCGTTGAACGCCGACGCCATGCTTCGCGCGGGCTGCTCACACACAACACCTTTACTTCTAGTAATACCACGACACACGGCAGATACGTTCGCAATGCTCGATCGAGGGGTCTCCAAACTTAGCTTTTTTTTTCGAAGCCTATAGTGTCCCACTGCTGGACAAAGGCCTCCCCTCTCGACTTCCCTCCCCTCTCAATTTCCACTCGTCCCGGATTTGAGCAATCTCTGGCCATTCGTTACTAAATGCGTCCAGAGACGGTTTATTAAAAGCTTGTAACTTGTAATATAAGCGGAAGCCTCTTTTCAACACCATTTATAAGAAAGAGACTTCCGCTGGTATTACAAGTTACAAGCTTTTGATAAACGGGTCCCAGGTCGTCCCGCCATCTCCGTCTCGGCCTTTTTAACTTTACTTTAGCTTATTGTACATTATTAGAAACACAATAATAAAGGAGTGCCGCTGTCGTATTAAAATTGAAAATATATAATACTAGCTTACGCCCGCGACTTCGTCTGCGTGGACCCGGGATAAAAGCTATCCTATATTTTAACCCAGGCTATAAACTTCATGCAAAATTTCATCGTAATCGGTTGAACCGTTTAAGCGTGATTGAGTAACAAACATCTAAACATCCAAACATTCAAACTTTCGCATTTCTAATATTAGTAGGATTTATTATTTTAAATTTCTCTCTTGTCATCTCCGTTGCTCAATCCGGGTTACACTCATTTGTGCAGAAGCAACTGTCACTGTGAGCTAGTGCAAGGAGATTAATATCACTTTCTATTCGTAAAAAAATACCATAACATTATTTGTTACGAGTATGATTATGTATGATATAACTTTTGTACAAAACATCGCGAGGAAACCAGTCTAATCCTAATAAGGTCTAGTTTTCCCTCTGGGTGGGAAGGTCAGATGGCAGTCGCTTTCATAAAACAAAGCGGACCCCGGGCTCGTTTAGGGCACAACCGGGAGTAACGCTAGGAGGATGATGGATTTAACTTTTGTACAACAATTTTTGTCAACCCTTTATTTGGCAATGTCCAGCCGACTTGACAAACTATTTGGCTATTTTGTATTTCATCCTGACCGGAACCGTTGAGACTATTCTGCGTCACCGAGGCTTGAACTATAGACCTCAACAATTTTTGACAAATTACCGATCAAAGTTTCTTTACTTTCGCATATTAGTATGGATGAACTTGTAACCAGGAAAGCCTATCATTGAGTTTGCTGGTCCGGTGGTCTAATGCTAGTAATATTTTGAGATTTACTAACAAAATTTGATCATTAGGTATTAACGTTTGGAGACCCCTTATTGTAATTCATACATACCTACCTAGAAAATAGAATAGACATGGAAGCCTTTTACACTCAACACAACCTTGAGAAAATATAGTGATTCAGAAACTAATATGTGACAAATACATAGGGCACACCGAAATGATCGAGAATAAAGTACTTTAAACTGAGTTACATTAAATCCTTTTTTATCACATGCGTACGGACGACTGACAGTAACGATGCCGTTTTCACAATTAAAAAAAATAACGTCACATTTTTTTAATTCCATTTTCAAATTGACAAGTCGTTGGACAAAATGGAGCTCACGCGTGAAAATTTTCGTGCAATTATTTACCACAACTTTCGTCGAGGGTTATCTCCAGATAACTGTCTTAATGAGCGTGTTTCTATATATGAAATGGAAGCACCTAGTCAAACGACAATATATCGTTGGTATGCAGAGTTTCGACGGGGTCGTGCCTCGCTCAGCACCGTACCTTCAACAGGTCGGCCGAAAACAGCGGTGTCGCCTGAAAACGTCGCGGCTGTGGAAAAAATACTAAAAGAAGATAGACATGTGACATACGAGCAGATTCGGGCAACCATAGGCATTGGAATGACTGCAATCCACACTATTCTGCATAGTGAGTTGTGTGTCAGAAAATTGATTTCCCGATGGGTACCCCATAATTTGTCAGAAGAGCAAAAGGCGGCTCGTATTGATTGGTGCCGATCTACTCTAAAACGCTACAATGGAGGAAGGTCAAAAGCCGTTTATAATATTGTCTCGGGTGACGAATCCTGGATTTATTCCTATGAGCCTGAAAGAAAGCACCAGTCGGCAGTTTGGGTCTTCGATGACGAGGTCAAACCAACGAAAGTTGTGCGTTCCCGCAGCGTGTCGAAGAAAATGGTGGCTTCGCTCGTCTCAAAAAAGGACATATTGCAATTCCTTTACAAGAACAAAGAACTGTTACCGCTGATTGGTATATTACAGTTTGTTTGCCAGAGATGCTGGCCGAACTTCGCCGAGGGGACCCCACACGACGTGTCATCTTACATCACGATAATGCGAGTTCTCACACCGCCCGTAAAACAAATAAATTTATGAACGAGGAAAACGTTGAGTTGATGTCCCATCCTCCATACAGCCCTGACCCGAGTCCAAATTATTTTTTTACGTTCCCTAGAATTAAAGATTTATTGCGTGGTCAGCGGTTTTAAAACCCAGAAGCCGCCGTGGAAGCCTATAAATCGGCCATTTTGGCAATGTCTAGTTTAAACTGGAATTACTGTTTCAATGACTGGTTTAAAAGAATGCAAAAGTGCATTGATTGTAACGGAGAGTACTTCGAAAAACAATAATATATAATTTATGTATCAAGTGTACTTAGTTTTTTAAATTCCCGATCATTTCGGTTTGCCCCTCGTATCTCGTAATTATGAAGAAAAAACATTTATTTAAACATTATGAAATGAACGCTGAAAATCTTCCAGTTGAATGAGAAGGAATGTACTCACAGCGGTGCTAGCACAACAGATCGCGATGCCTTTTCGTGTGAGAAGCCATGAAGCTGGTTAAAAATAGGTAGTAAGTCCCATACGAATTTCAATTTTCGTCTCGCCTCGTCTCGTATCGCCCCTCTGGTGGAAAACCAGCTTAATGCTGCCATTGCGCCACGCATGGCAGCGAGATACCGCGCTCCGATCTCTCGCTGCCACGGCGCACCACCGGCGCTGCACGGCTATCTCAAGACGGCGCGCGAGCTCTCTCGATTTTTCTCGCACTATACCTCTCTTTCTAAGTGTTCTAATAAGAGAGAGACGGATAGTGCGAGAAAAATCGAGAGAGCTCGCGCGCCGTCTTGTGATAGCCGTGCTGTTTTTTAACCCTTTCAGGCCGAACGCTGTCAGCGCTTTGCGCACCGCTAAGGCGCAGAACTAACAAAAAGCTTGGTAAACCCGATGCGCCGAGCCGGCGTCATACGGGTGCGAATCGTTAAATGGATGGGTTTATGGGTTATTTCCACATACCAAAAACTTGAAATAATGCATAAATTTTAAGGGAAACATGGAAAAGTGTCAAAAAATAATAATATGCATTTTTGTTTTACCGCTGCTCTTTGCGAGAAAAGGGTCACAGACCTGCTTTTGTCCTTATCGGGTTTTTTCATTCCACGCAGGCCACCTGCGTGTTATCAGTAGCAGGAAGATGATTTATGTCTAGTTTATAAAAATAAATAACACTAACCTTTGTTACGTTACTTAGCCGCTATGGTTAATAGAGCAGCGGCTTAGCGGCGATTTATTGAGATGACTCAATAAATCGTTGGAACTAATAAAAACCCACTATAGAGACGTCCTACCATTTTTTTGGCCATAGAATAGTAATAAAATATGTATTTACCTAATACATATTTATTTATCCAAAAACATTGATATGCTTGGTTAAAACGGCAATAGCATGAAACCATTCTTCCCGACTCAAACAACGTGATTTATGAAAAGTAGCATTACTGCTTTGAATATAAAGCTACTTATGCTTTGGCAATGATAACACTTACGACTCTTTTGAAATGAGTCGTTATGCGCAGTCCACCCGCAAGCCTGAATGACGCCGACCTGGGCGCAAGAGGTTTTAAACCTATTAAACTTAGACATATTTTCTTCAAAATTACTTTTTTCTTACCTATATTATCCACTTTATGTTTTGTTAAAGGACTTCAGAAATATTTTCAAGCCATTATATACAGAAAAAGTGAAATGAAAGTTTGGAGTAAAATATTACAATATATACGGATAATTTTGTGTTTTAGTCGTATTGAATATTACAGCTGTCTGTTAATTATAAAAAAAAATAAGAAAAAGTAACTCCGCTTAATCGATTTTATGACATAAATGCAAAAATGTTATGGCGCCGAGCCGGCGTCATCAGTACGGCGGACTTGCAAACGGCATGGCGCCGACCCCGGCGTCATGCGCACTGAAAGGGTTAATCAAAAGCTGCGTACGAATTAGAGCAGCCTCGGGTTGAGGCACACACGGCTCACCTATTTCGCTCAAATTCGTACGCGCTCACGCGCAGTGCGCGAGCAGCCCGCGATCGGCGCGCGGCGCCGGCCGGAGGCGGTCTTTCTTTTGACCGTGCTCAAAGGCGCGTCAGTGTGCGTGCCTCGCGTAATTTGGACGTGTATCCGAGCTTGCCGCGGGCAGAGCGACAAGTTCTGACTTGTTTGTGGGCGAGGCGCGTACGCGTATGAATTTAAGCAAGTGGATGAACCGTGCGTGTGTAATCGAGTGTGTTCGTAAATTTATTAACATAATTCGGTGAAATCTGATAAACGCAGCCGCGGCTGTCATCGTGTGCGACGCCATTTTGAACGACGCACAATGTCGTCCCGCCGCGAGCACTCACCCTCACCCGCGCATGTTTAAGTGCAACGATTTGGCTCGCGAGCAGCGCGCCGCGGGGGGCGAGCATGCCTCAGGCTGAGCCGCTCAAATTCTTACGCAGCTTAAAACGGTGGCAAACAAACATACCTACGGCCTGCCTGATGGTAAGCAGACCCCGTGGCCATGGAAGCTTGGGACTAAGAATCACAAACGCGTTGCCGACCCTTTATACACTGGAGGATTCGTGAAGACAGCTAGAGATAAATGCAGGTCTCACACTCTTAACATAGCGCATACAGAGAAGCTCTGACGACCTTACTCGCCACCAGGAACACAAGCAGTAGTAGCCAGGCCTCTAGAGGGGGAATGCTGATGGTACGTCGCGCGTGATAAGGCAATTGGTTGAGCAGTCCCCGTGGTCGGCCTTATCACGCGGTAGGTGACAAGATAAGAGCCTCGTCTCGTTCTATCGAACGGAGTCAGCCAGTGACGGACGCTCTATCTTGTCACTTATCGTGTGATAAGGCCGACCATGATACGGGGTCTGGTTGTGCTAGCCTCGCAGGTACTCAATACAAACGTGTTTTTAAATAACGGAATACAACATCTGGAAATCTAGTATAAGTTTTACCGAAACAAAACGTTACGACCGCGTTTGCGTTTAGCTGTCAAATCCCATACAAATAGAGGGTAAAACGCAAACGCGATCGTAACGTTTTGTTTCGGTAAAACATATACTAGAGCCTCTGAATAACAAAACAACGTCGAATCGACTCAATTTCGCGTACGCTTAGCATATTGACCACACATTTACACACCATTTACAAACTTCGTTTTATACTCGTAGGTAAATGAATTCTACCAACACCAGTGCCTAAGCATTTTAGCAATTGTTAATAACGCGCCTAAAGTTTTCATGATGTTGGGCAGTCGTGATTTTTATGAAAAGAAATTGCTTGAGGTTCCTATAGAAGTGAGGGGATACCGCGGTTCAAATTTCTGTAACATGTATACATAAAATATTGCAAAGAAATTGTAAGTCGCTAGACAAATATTTATTACATTTACGTTTGTGTAACATGTATTTATGTATGACATTATAGCAACAAATTTTATGTTTAAAATGGTTGATGATAGATTTCCGAATCTTTTCAAATATTAGCACAATTTCTTATGGTTTTTTATCCACTATTATGCCGTATTCGCTGGACAAATCTTCTTTAAATTTCATTTACGTAGCGTTATTGTATAGTAGCAGCGTATTCAAATTTAAAAGGAAATAATTCCACAACTCGTACTTTGACAGAGAAAGCAGTGTCAACAAATAAAGGCGGTGCTTCGAGTACCCAAGTCCGATCCGATCCGTCGGGCACAGGTAAGCCAGTTGGAGTGCACTCACTTACCAACCAGTACCACAACAGCATGATTCCCACCGGGGCGGAGCACATTCTTCTAGGTGCAAAGGTATTTGAACTATAGTAGTATAAACCCCACCGCGTATCAGCGGGTGTACGATCCCATTCAAATAATAAATGTGACTTCTTTACAGATGGTGATCTGGATTTGGAAGATGTGATCTGGCCCATGACAATCGTACATAAGGCCAAAGAGCGACAAGAAAGACACTGATTAATTGATTATGATAATGAACTTTCAATGAATATGCAGTAGATATGTTTATAATCATTGCTAACTTGTAATACAATCTGATGCCACATTTCAATGGATGAAGCAGAAAGCCTTAGTTTTAAAGGGTTCAATGTATTGAGTCCTGAATTTCAGAAACAGTAAAAGTAATAAAAACTTACATTTAATGCCTATTTCTGTTTTAATATTACGTAAAAACAGGCAACAAATGAAATAGATCTGTGAACAAAAGTTCAAGTTTGCAGAGAAAATGCTTACAGTCAAAACATAGTTTATGCCTATGATTTATATTATGAATGATTTTTTTTAAGGGCAAATCAACTGTTGTATTTTTTTGTTACAAAAACGTGTATGGTCGCTCCTTAGCCTCGACATTCCTCGACACGCTGTAGGCTCGGTACCTTGGGTCGGGCTGGGCGCGCGGGGCGGAGCTCGCAGGCGCCCGTCAGGCTCGCCACGGCTCGGTAACTCGAGGGCAACTGGAGTGGCTGTGTTCATCCACACTTTACGGCGTCCGCTACACTTCTCTACTATAGTCCATTTGGTGTGCTAAACCGTTGGTATTCTTGAAATCTGACGGTCTTTTTAATTGAACTTTAAAACAGCACTATAGCACTGTTGCCTATAACTGTAATATTTGCCAGACCTTAATCTATACTAATATTATAAAGAGGAAAAGTCTGCGATATAAACTTTGTAAGTTTGTATGTAAAGTGGCGCGGATATGCCTGCGTTCTTTTCAATACGCGGATTACAAAGAACCCTAGCGAAGAAAAGTAGCCTACGTCCATCCTGAAGGTTCAGTCCAAAAGCTGATTACCCGGCCGTATTTTTTTTACAAAACGGCGAGCGCAACAAGTTTGCTATTTTAGAACAGCCCGATGAAGGCTGCTTGCCGCTTTGGGGGATGGGACGTTGATGGTTCTCTACGTGATTTATAAAGGATATATTTAGTATCTTTTACGTACATATAGATTAACACTAAAACAATGATTAACATATTTCTAGTGCGTTTTCACGTGAGACTGTCACTAGTGATGTGTAAATATTGAAAATACACCACACAATATAATATTAGTCTTTATTCATTACCGATGGTAATTTTCGAGAGGAATCACGCCAAAGAATACTGAAGGGACCGCACCTAATAACTTATCTACTCTCTTCCATGCAATGCAGCTGACATTTTCGAGTGAATTCGCGGCTTTTGACATTTTCCGATGGCATAAGTGAAGGTCACCGATAATCATTCGGTGATAACGCGGCATTACGCATCTAAATGCGCAGCACGACGTCGCGAGATCGACTAATTCATTCATTTCAGAAATGATTGAATAATCGGTTACACGACGGTGACGGAAAATTCTGCATTAACGTTATCAGAAAATAAGCGAATTCTAATTAGAATTAACCAAGCCGCCTCGAAGTTGTCGCGTCGCACACTTAAAAGTGAACAGCGTAGAATTATTAACTCGATTCGGAAAGCCGTGATATCTCAAGCAGTTTAGTGTTTAAATTGATGAGAAGTGGTACATGGTACGAAGATGGGTTCGGTGACGTACGGAAAGCGGAACAACGGATGTTAACGAGTACCCGAAAGTATGCAAATGGTGTGGTAAATGTGTGTGACGAACGCGGTATGTATCACCTTGGGGTCGACGGCCACCGCCGGCTGCGCCGACGCCGTGGTGGTGCAGCTCGCTACCACCTCGGGAGTGGTGATGCAACTAAACGGTATAGCGGAATCGACCTGCGGACATACGAAACACTCAGAACAATGTCTATGTGCAAAACTTATAAACATCACTATTGATTGCGCGAATTCCTACCTCTCTCGTGGCGGCTCCAGCTTTGCCGGCCAATTTTGTACTATCGCTTTGCGTTATGTTATCGAAAAAAAGCTTTTTAAGCGCGTTTCTAATGATGTCTTTCTTCTTGTCAGAATTTTCGTTGTGCGGCTTTCTGGCTAGGCGGGCCGTTATTTTGTCTTTTTTCTTCTTGGGCGGCTTGGCGGCGGTGTCGAGGCCGGCGAGCGCCGGCTTGGCTTCGCAGGCGGGTTTAATGTCTACGGTGTTATCTATGTTACAGGGAGATGTGAGTAAGCGTTTGTAAAGCGTTAGGAAGTAGGACGCGGTCCCGGGCAGCTCCGCTTGTGCCGAGTGGTCGGATCTGACAGCTCTCTTCGTTTCCACCATCTCTGTGCCATTTGCTTCAGTGTCTTTGTCATCACAACAGTCCATCTCAGAGGCTGGATCAAGCGGTCTTTCAGCTGTCAGTAAAAACGGTTTTTCAAATTGTTTGACATTTGGCTTCTTTAGGTCTCCTGAGCCATCAATATTTTCTGAGGTGGCTATGGTGATATGGTCGGGAGAAGTGTTACTTTCATTAATTTGCTCATCTTCTTTATAATTCTCTATAGCTCGCAGTAATCGTTGTTGATTCGCCATGAACAGTGAAAATTCATTTGAATTTTCAGTTTCAGGCGTACGTTGCAAAGAAACCATTTCAACAAGATTTGTGTCATCATTGGTCTCAAGTTTTTCGTAGCATCGGTATTTTTCAGTGGCCACCATTTCTACGTCGTTTCGATATTCCATGATTTTTGGGTTGACTTCTGTTTTTCGTTTAGACTTAGATTTTTCTTTAGTAGCAACCATTTCATCAAGTTGGATATCTTTTTGGGATATTTCTTTTGTTGTAACCATTTCATCGAGCTTCGCGTCTTCTATACTTTCAGGCGTATCTCTAGCTTCAACGACTTCAGTAAGTTCTATGGCATTTTGGGATTTTTCTTTTCTTAGAGCAATTTCAAGGTCTATATCTATTTCAGACACTGCTTCATCATCACGAGGCTTTTCTATGACGTTATTCTTGTTACTGGGATTTTTAATTTTATTGTTTGGGGACCGAGGCTTTTCTTTGACGTTATTCTTGTTACTCGGATTTTTAATTTTATTGTGTGTAGACGGTTTAAGGTTAACGTTAGATTTTAATCGATTACGCGGCGTAGTTTTTGTTTCATCACGGTGTTTGATTTTACATTGACTATCGTGTTTGTCATTATCGACAGGCTTGGCCAGTACTGGTTTATCAGTGACAACATTGATATTCACGTTTCGTTCATTTATATTACGCGTATTACGATTATATTTATCTTTAGGCTTATCGCGGACGTCGCTAGCGCCAAGTTGATTATCTGTATTAACGGTAACAGGCAAAGACGGGCCTACCGACATACTCCTAACATTCTTTGGATTAAAAGACGATAAAGATGGTGGGACCAAGTCCTGTCCTACTCGTTCGCGATAAGCTTGTCTGGCCATAGCCTCCTCTACATCTTTTACATCTAACATCTTGGGTTTATTGTCATGACAATCCATTGCGGCATATGTTGTCGCTTCATAAGCGTATTCACTAGCATCTAAGGGAATGTAACTATCGTTATTGTTAACAGAAGTTTTAGGTAACTTTAGAGGGCTGAGATGCGGCGAGTTTTGATAAACGTCGTCGGTAGGTTGCAGAGAGAAGTCGTGCTGTTTATGGAAGTGCTCGGTACTGTGCAGAATGGCGCCGCTGATCCGATCCAAGGGGGAGTACGCCTCGAGACCTCGATACCATTTCTCGACACACGCGCTGTCGTCCCAAAAGCTTCTCTCTCTGTCTCTGTCCGCCATCGGTGGCTTGGGACGTTGCGGGCCGCGCGGTACACTTCTCTTACCTTCGTCTCTGTAACCACCACGTGTCGGGACGCGGGTCGCGGGGGTACGCACCTGGTTGGAGGCGGTGGTGGTGGTGACCGCGCGGCCCGAGCACACGCTGCCGCTGCCGATCTCGAGCGTCGCGCGCGCCGTGTACATCGGGAACACCGGCTTGCTCCGCCTGCAACAACACCACGAGTGCAATCTACTGTCAGACGAGTACACGTGCCTAGTGGGATCCTACTACCTGTTTCGTTCGCGCGTTTACACTGACAATATAAAGTCTACGTTATCGGATTTCAGTTTTAAATTACCGTTTACTTTTAGTGCTTGTTCACGTTTCGCGGACGCGTTCACAACATTAGCAAATATTTGACATTATACCGAATTATTAACGTAAAAAGTACATGCTATATAAGTGAGCTCACGGCTGACGCATCCAGTTATTGCAATTTTTTTCACGTCGAACAATTTCGTCGCGCGCATTTTCCTCAGCGTGGTTAACTAGATAAAATTACAAATAATCAGGCGGTGAATTGTGGCACTCTTTGGGGGAGGCCTAGGTCCAGTAGTGGACGTCTTTATTATGATGATGATGAGGTGGCGAATAGGCAGATACAGGATAAGTTCCTACTCACCAAGTCCGCGTCCGCGACCTGAACAGACACTAATAGTTGGCCGACGCCTGCACACATGAGCTACCGACCTGATGAGCACGTCGGTTCGATCGGTATCGGTCTTTTGCTCAACACTACAGGAAAACACACTGTATATCATAAGGCCGCCAACGGGCAGCGGGGCGACGAGTGGCAGTTCATACATTCGAGCGACTAAAATGTGAATAAAAGTGCCCTCGTTGTTTGACACGGGAGCCACTGACCTGTTGAGCGCGTCGGTGTCTGGACAGTGCGCGTCGCTGGCGGACACGCGGCGCTCGGCGAGCGGCGAGGGGTTGACGCAGCGCACCGTCGCCACGTATTCCGCGCCACCCGCGGCGCCCACGCCGACCGCGCCGCGCATCGGCTCTTCGCTTAGAAGAAACGCTGCGGACAAACAATGGCCATCTCGGTAAGTGTTGTGACCACAAATACCTACGGATCTGTCAAGCCCCCGTGCCTACGGCCCACTCTTAGACTTTGCGTAGGTACTTAAAACTTTTGTAATGACGCACTGTGGATCGAAAATGGCCTCTCCGTAGAATTAGGGACTTAATTTTCTAAGTGCCTATTTTTTAAATTGAAATCGAGTCTTCTCGTGATAATTAGGTAAAAAAATGAATATGGGTATATTGAGCGTATATGAAAAAACGGAATATCTCAGAAAGTGCACAATTTCCCGTAATATGCTTCGGCACAAATTTAATACCAATTATTTATGATTTTTCGGCGTACTCAAAATTTACCGGCCACGTGCACTTTAAAAAAAAATCGAAAACGTTTTATATGGGGAAAACTAGGTTTTTAGTAAGTATTTAAGTTTGCAAGGCACGTTTAATCATGGAATAAAATTAAATAATGGCTTTAGATGAGATAAATAAATTTACAAAAATGAGTTCATGGGAATAATTACATATCTCACTTTTTGGCCCTTTATCTCCTGCCCCCCTAATGAGCACACTTAGTGCTCATTAAGTATATGATTCAAAGTAAAAAAAATACTAAATTACTCTTAATTATTTCTAACGAGTTGGCATTAAGTAAGTAAAAGTATAAATAGGTTGTAGTTTAATTATATTGTCTCAAAATCACCTACAAATCTAAGTTGGTCATTAAACCCTCCATTGCTTGCTTGCTTGTTGCTTAGTGATGTTAGAAGTTGATATGTTCCAGAAGGAATAAACAATAAAATTAAACTAGGTACAACCTATTTATACTTTTACTTACTTAATGCCAACTCATTCACACTCGCCAACAAACTGTGAATACAGTTTGGCGAGGTAAAATCTGTACCTTACATTTTAAGTGTTCTTTTCTGAGGTCAATAAATAAATAATAAAATCAAATTAGAAATAATTAAGAGTCATTTAGTAATTTTTTACTTTGAATCATACACTTAATGAGCACTAAATGTGCTCATTAGGGGGGCAGGAATTAAAGGGCCAAAAAGCAAGATATGTAATTATTCCCATGAACTCATTTTTGTAAATGCATCTCATCTAAAGCCATTATTTAATCTTATTCCATGATTAAACGTGTCTTGCAAAATTAAATTACTTACTTTAAACCTAGATTTCCCGATATAAAAGGTTTTCGATTTTTTTTTAAGTGCACCTGGCCGGGAAATTTTGAGTACGCCAAAAAATCATAAATAATTGGTATTAAATTTGTGCCGAAGGATAGTACGGGAAATTGTGCACTTTCTGAGATATTCCGTTTTTTCATATACGCTCCATACAAAATTTTCTTAAAATATATATTACTCGGCGGTTTTCTAGCCAAATTTACCCATATTATTATTTTTACTTAATTATCACAAGACTCGATTTCAATTTAAAAAATAGGCACTTAGAAAATTAAGTCCCTAATTCTATGGAGAGGCCATTTTCGATCCAGTGTGACGTTGGTCTCGCGATATCAAAGTAGAAAAGCATCACTGTTTTTTTTCTAGAATCGCTGTCGCCAATGTGCGTTCGACTTACACACTGTATTGAATGTAAGATGACCACGGCCAAGAAAAGATCAATATTTGCGTTCTAAGGCACCCATTTATCGTATATACAGAGTACTGTAAACGACAGCATCGATACATGTAATATATGCATTCGGTCTGTTTTTTTTATTTTTCTCTTGCAACAGTCAGTCAATCTTATTTTAGACCACTCTTTTGGATTTATTGGAGAAAAATACCAATAAATTAGGAGAAGCAGAATAATTGTGTTAAAGGGGTTCAAGTTTCCACTTAAAACTTAACCGTGATGTACCCTGGCCCGGGAATTGCCTGCCTCCTACGCTAAAGTCGACTGCGTGGGAGGGGGAGGCCAGAAATGTCGACGTATTCAGTTCCTAGTATACATTTTTAATCCTGCTAATATTATAAATGTGAAAGTTTGGATGTTTGTTACTCAATCACGCTTAAACGGCTCAACCGGTCAGGGTTCAATTTTGCACGAAGATTGTTTTCATACAACCGCCCGGTGTACGGTTGAGGAGACTGACTCACTAGATGTCTTCATACAACCGCCCGGTGTACGGTTGAGGAAACTGAATCACGAGATGTCTTCATACAACCGCTCGGTGTACGGTTGAGGAAACTGAATCACGAGATGTCTTCAAACAACCGCCCGGTGTACGGTTGAGGAAACTGACTCACGAGATGTTTTCATACAACCGCCCGGTGTACGGTTGAGGAAACTGAATCACGAGATGTCTTCATACAACCGCCCGGTGTACGGTTGAGGAGACTGAATCACGAGATGTCTTCATACAACCGCCCGGTGTACGGTTGAGGAGACTGAATCACGAGATGTCTTCATACAACCGCCCGGTGTACGGTTGAGGAAACTGAATCACGAGATGTCTTCATACAACCGCCCGGTGTACGGTTGAGGAGACTGAATCACGAGATGTCTTCATACAACCGCCCGGTGTACGGTTGAGGAAACTGAATCACGAGATGTCTTCATACAACCGCCCGGTGTACGGTTGAGGAGACTGACTCACGAGATGTCTTCATACAACCGCCCGGTGTACGGTTGAGGAAACTGACTCACGAGATGTCTTCATACAACCGCCCGGTGTACGGTTGAGGAAACTGAATCACGAGATGTCTTCATACAACCGCCCGGTGTACGGTTGAGTAGACTGAATCACGAGATGTCTTCATACAACCGCCCGGTGTACGGTTGAGGAGACTGAATCACGAGATGTCTTCATACAACCGCCCGGTGTACAGTTGAGAAGACTGAATCACGATATGTCTTCATACAACCGCCCGGTGTACGGTTGAGGAAACTCACAAGATCCAAAAAGTCAAGAGCTTTTTTTTTTCAAAGCAATTTTAAGAAGTCCGGGGGATCCCGTGAAAAGCTAAGTTATATATTACCTGAATATCTCATTTGGCCACTTCATTCTAATTCTAAGTTATATTTGGTAGAAACAGATATCAAAATATTCAAATCTCAAAGATTTGTGTTAGTCATAAAGGGACAGAGCACATTTTATTTAGGCATTTTAAGTATCATGTAAGGGGGTTAGTATGTAAAGTTTCATTTAAGAGGTCCGACCTGAAAGCCTTAGGTATTGACTATTCATGGGATATGACTGACTGTGTACCTAAATATGATTCATGCACTTGTCTCAGAGTGTTGTTTCTACACAATCATGGCCGCGACGGAATTTTTATCACCTGTACTAATCCTAATCAAAGTAACCAATTAATCAATATATTGGCAAGCCGCAATATAGCGGCTTTTTTCGCGCCGCTCCCATCTCAGTGGATCTACCATCTTAGATAAGACTATAATTGCATCTGGCCAGTTATTTCTTTCGCTCATTATTAGCCATGCACGGTCGCTGTGAATACTTGATGTAGATGAGGTTTTGATATTCAGCACGTGTAGGTGAATAAGGTAAAATGTCGTTTAATACTTATGTCGTCAGTGCTTCGATTAAATGTTCCGAGACTTCTGTCAAATATGGAGATGCGAGTGACAGATAGTCGAGTTTCACAGCGATACATGTATTTTTATAAATACGCAACTGGTCATGAACATCGTGGCAGCTGGAAAGTGGAGTTAGGCAGACGGTGATATACGAGCGAGAGAGACACAGACACGAGACAGAGAGAATCAGACTGGTGAAAATTTATTAGTCATGCACATAATGCAGAGATCCATACTAATATTATAAATGCGAAAGTGTGTTTGTCTGTCTGTCTGTCTATCTGTCTGTTATCTCTTCACGCTTACCCCGCTAAACAGATTTATATGAAATTTGGTATAGAGATATTTTGAGTCCCGGGGAAGGACATAGGATATTTTTATCCCGGAAATCATCCCCAAAGGAGATGAAATGGGGGATGAATGTTTTTATGGAGCTACGATATAAACGAGTTCCACGCGGACGGAGTCGCGGGCAGAAGCTAGTATCTAGATAATATAACCTGGCAGAACTTCAATATAAACATGGACACAACACCAAGACCACCTATTGAGTGTGGACTGTGGATGTGTGAAAAATTGTCACTTTCGCGTGCTTCTCGGCAAGAGGGTCATTATTCTCATTAGCTAATGAGCTCCACGCGATATCCGTGTCAAAAAGTAATCTCGCTTGTCTAACCGACAAATGTGCGTAATAACGAGGTTGCGGTATTGTGGTGTGCACTCTAACTTAGGCGACCTTGAAGAATAATAGTTTGTGAACGCCCATAATTACAGAACGCGCCACATAAGTTTGCTTCTGTGATGTTAGCTACTAGTGTCGCAGAGATGTCCAAGGGGTCCGACGGGTGTGCGGCAGGCGACTTGAGGCTAACTTCAGAAACGCAAACTTATGTGGCTCGTATTGCACAGTTTTTCTGTTAATCTCCCTTAAAGGAGGTCAGGCAAAGAAATCTTTGGTTTGTGAGCATTTCGTCTAGTCGCCTACTCAAGTATCCAAGTGAATTGGCTGTTTCTGACGCACACGTCACAACACGTGCGCACGTGCGTTGAAACACGTTGTACACATACAAGGTATTTCAGGATGAAGAAGGATGGCTGCCACCACGCATACCTAAACAACCCAGTAGAGGCGGGCGCGACGCGGCCTTCGAGTGCAGGTTAGGGTATACTCACATGTGTCGACGCCGGAGGGCAGACTGCCGCCATGGATGGCGCGCGCGGACACGGGCGCGGGCGGGTGGTTGTGGCGCGCGCGGCGCGGCGCGGGCTCGGCGGCCAGCGCGGCCACGAGGTCCTGCAGCGAGTTGGAGTGCGGCAGGGCGCGCCGGCCGCGCGCTCCGCCGCGCCGCGCGCGCCCGCCGCCGAGCCGCGCCGCCGCCGAGCACGCCTGCTCGTCTTGTTCGTCCTGCTCCACTTCTTCGAGGAGCTCCTTTAACAACACACGAGATCCAAATTCAAAATAAGGGTGTAGACACTAAATAAAGTAATCATTTTCATGAAAAAGGGATTAAAAATGTAGTCAAATGGAGAAAAAATCAAGGCAAAAGGTTTAACAATCACGAAGTTATAAGTGTCCAAAGTTTTAAGAAGGGGTATGTTCTGTCCCTTTTTTGCAAAACGCAACTTCATATGAAAGGATGACGCTTGTAGATTGTGACGTCACTATAGACGGCAACGTGCCGCGCCCCGTCGTGTGCGGCACCGCCGTCGTTGCGGCCCCCCGGCAGCATCGTGTAATGTGACGTCACACACTGTTTGCTTTTTCTCTCTCTAACAAGCAATATTAAAACGGTTGTAGCTTCGTTATTCTTTGAGATATCTGAATGGGATTTTCGTCACTAGGCTTTTTTTTTTGCCTTCTTTCATTTGGAGTAATAATAATTTTCGAGTCTACACCCCTATTCTGATATTCAAGAACTGTCCATGTGAAGTCCTAAGTACAACAATCTAGCCCGGGCCAAATAAAATTTTGTGACTTGGCAATCACACAATACTACATAGTTTTAGGTATACAAAAATCCATAAATGCAGTAAAGTTGTGTGACTGCCAAGTCGCAAAATTTTATTAAGCTAGCAAATAAAGATTAATAGAAATGCCTGAGACTTGGCCTCTAGGTTTTTTTATGGGATATAGTTTTTCTTATGCTAGGGGGAGCGGGGGTCAGAAAGTGGTTAAATTTATCTTACGTAATATATGAATAGACACTAGCTCCCTTACTTTTTGAGATTCGCAATATGGCAATCAATCTTTATACGTAACTCGACCCTTTTCAAGATTCAAGATTTTTATTTGCAAGAACACAAGTGATACATTGATCTTATATTTAAATTACATTAAGGTCCTTAAATGTTCTGATAACGATAAAAGATAAACCTAATACAAAAGATAGGCATAAACAAGTCTCTTTTTACACTGGCGAGGTCCCCTTATATTTGCAGGACACGCAGTTTTCGTAGAACAATAAAACGGTGGTATATTAATTTCCAAGTAACGTTATTACGTAAGCCGGCGCCACGGACATAGTTTACCCAACACGCGGCGGATTTGGCTGAGACAGCGAGATAAGTAACCTTTCGTAACCTTTGGCGAACGGAACCACAAACACTAAAGCCTCACATATTTTGCGAAGTTTTTAATGCTCTTTACAAGCTTTTATTTAACTTGTAATGTATGTAATGTAGACATGTTTGTTCGGTTCAAATTTGACCAACTTCCCAAGTCCAATCGAGTTGACATTTTGTACACTTGTAAATATAAGTCGGATGACAATGTATGTACTATTACGGTATCATAAAGTTTGTCTGATGATGGAGACGGAAAGTGGCCATTAGGAACTCCTCAATTACACAAGACCAACCCGTCGTGTTACGGCTCATAGAACCATCTCAATGAGTAGTTGAGGACTGCAAAAAAGTAAAGTCAGGCGATAAAAGCTTGTACCAAAAATTATTTCGGTCAGAAACGTGTTATACAATGACTCATTTCGCTGCTGTAATAATCGACTAGTCAGTTTTATGTTACATTAGAAAACTTAAAGGGCCATTTACATGATGCAACATCTCGTATGCGATTTTTATCACATTGCGGGGCTGCGGGCTAGCGAAATACGATGAATACGGGTGTAGACTCAAAATGTATTAGTACTCCAAAAGAAAGAAGGCAAAAACTATGCCTAGTGACGAAAATCCCATTCAGATATCTCAAAGAATTATTAAGCTACAACCGTTTTAATATTGCTTTTTAGAGAGAGAACGCTCGCAATTAGTGACGTTACAATCTGCGAGCCTCATAGTAAATGACAATCAATGTGAAAATATATTATTATAGATTATTTATTTGTTTATATAGGAAGATCATCAGCTTAAATACTACACAGTAGCTTAAAACAGTAGTCACTAGTGAGGTTATCTAATAGCAGATCCTCACCAATTATTTTAATTAGTGTCTACACTACACCCCTATTCAATCAAATCTTGCAATACAATAAAACTCGCATGCGAGTGGTTGCACCATGTAAATGGCCCTTTGCTGTATTTATATGAAGTTAGCTTAAAGTTCCTGAAAGTGTGATTATTAGAACGAACGCAGAGCCTTAAAAAGGTTTTCTCCAAGTGACATTGCATGTAGTAATTTATCTCAATAAGTCAAGGGGGTGATCTGTCGGTAACCCATTATAATATGACATGTTTAACACAAACTTTTTCACAGCAACAAATCGTGAGATAAATTATTTACCTACAAGTACGATAAACAAATTATGTATTCTTCTCCTCCCGAATGTAACAATATTTTCGTGTAATATACAGGTTAGATGCTTTATATTCATTATCAACTCGAGTCTTCAAAAAGCCGTCGTGCTCTTCGGAACCGCAATGGTTTCCTACTGCTCGTAATATTCAATTAGGTTACATTTCAATACTTTTCGCACGTACACCTTTTCAGTGTAAACAAAATCGGCTTAAAACAGATATAGAAAAAGAATGGATGATTTCATGAATGTTCAATCTCACTACGAAAGGAATTCATCATCATTAGCTTTGGGCTTAAAATAAAACACTCTCTTGAGGGACCACGTAAAAGCTAGACGGACTAATCATCTAATGTTAGGTTGATTCCATTAGCATCTTACTTCCTTTCTGAATTTTTTGGCATGGTATTTAGAATACAGGCAGAACAGCAGTCGACAGAAGGTATTTAGTTGCGTGTTGCGTGCCAAATAAAATGGAGGTTTCCCGCCGCGGTATTCCCACTGCGCTAATATGAGGGTTTTAAAAGGCATGAACAGAGGTCGGTGGTACATTTGCCTTGGGCAGTGTTAGCATATGTCATCGGCATAAAGAACCCACCCTGTCTCTATGAACTCGTTTATGGATAAATGACCTGCGGATCCCCCTCATTTAGGGATTGCTGACATACATCATAGGTACCATCCATGTATTAGTGATATAAATCCTCCCTAATACGCGGCTCAAGACGCGCGAGCAGCCGGTAATATTAAAAAGTTTAAAGTTTGCATGTTTGTTACTCAATCTCGCATAAACGTCTGAAAGAATTAAGAGAGAGTGTGCAAATAGTCTATTATCTGGTTTATAACATAAGATATTTTAATATAAAATCATCCCTTAGTGATAAAATCGGGGTTGGAAGTTCATACGGGAGTTCACGACGAAATCTTGGGCAAAAGTAAGTCAATAACAAAACTTGTCAATATTCTATAATATTGCTATCAACTAGGAACAATCCTAGCATGTTTAAAGAAGCAAAAGTCTGAATTGAATGAATAAGGCGGTTTGACTGCGAGTACCTGTCATTCATATCACAATAAACCTGTCGTTTGGACATGTCAATTAGGTGGATGTTACACTGCACCGCATCTCCGGACGGAGATGCGGAGCTCGTTGTATGCAAGTACCTCAGTTTGTATATAAATTCCGTGTGGTACGACACACTGCACCGCACCTCCATCCGGCGAAATTTGTATGCAGCTCCGCACCTCCGTCCGGAGATGCGGCGCAGTGTTACATCCACCTTAAGCCAACTGCCCTCAGGCAAGCACCCTATTGTGTAATAATTAATTACAATCCCCCCGAGAAATGAATTAAATTGGCATAGGCACTGTGTAAGTTGCTACCGACTTAGGTTATACAGAGTGTACCAAAAATGGGGTGTGTACTGTGAACCGATCAAAGGCATAGCAGATATCGTGTTCTGATAAAAAAAAACTAAAAGAATTTTTTAACGTGTTTTTTTTACTTTTGTATGGAGCAGGGCGCCCCAGTCGGCCAACGCTCCATACAAACACGTCAGAACACGATTACTTACCTGTTATGCCGTTGATCGGTTCACACCCCATTTTTGGTACACTGTATGTGTGGTATCGACTCTGCGCGGCAGCTGACAGTCTGCGTCTACCTGACCCAAAAGAATAATGTAATAGTGGCATTACTTTGGGTCCGATTCAGGCTCGGACTACAGTAGCAGGAATCACCGCTCCTGCTGCTCAGTTCCCGCATACAGAATCATGCGAGCATCACACGCGGACTCTATTCTCAACTGGACTCGAGGCATCATTATATTTCATGCTATTTATCTACACTAATGGTATCCACGCTATGGACATGTTATGCGTAGGGGTGATAGTCATGTTACTACAAGGGCAATGCGTATGAATGTAGAGGGATGTAAGAGAAGAGGTAGACCAAGGAAAAGGATGGACTGCGTGAGAGACGATACTAACAGCAAGATGTGTGTGACGAGATGAACGATAGAGAGGTATGGAAGGAAAAAACATGCTGCGCCGACCCCAAGTAAATCGGATAAGGGCAAGCGAATGATGATTTATCTACACTAATCTATAGCAATATTATAAGGCTCTATCAGCTTATTATTGTTGTTATTCTGTCTCGGTTAGCCAAAAGACAACAGTGACAAAATGTCTTAGAAAAAATACTATAAATAGGACTCCTATCATGATAATGATATGCCCCACCATGGAATGGGTTTACCACTGTAACCATAATACGTGTTGTGGATTTTAACCCCATAAAATCATAGTTATAAAGAGTGACCCAGGAGACGTGTCCATGGCAACGTGCAAGAAAATTGTTGGCTCCTAAAGTAAAGTTTGTAACTTTGTGAGTGTGGCCAATCTCTGGAACTATTCTTCCGATTGCCAAAATTCTTTCATCTTTATTTAGACTGGACCTTTGGAATGAAAATAGGCTATATTTTATCCCACGGCTTCGCCTGTATTATGCGAGCGGGGCCCGCGGGCTGCTAGTCCAGTATAAATCTGACCACCGATTACAGTACAGTAAGCATCAAAAGTAGCTGCGCAATCGAAGTCATCAAAAGATCTTATTCCCTTTTAATAAAGACTTTTGACGTCTTCGTTTGCGCAGTTACTTTTGATGCTGACTGTACAATCTAGACTAGCTAGAGGAAACGAAGCCCTATTATAAAGCCTTATTAAACCTTATTGCACTAAAAGTAAGTTGAGGATCAGCAAAGCGCCTGTAACAACCATAGAGTTGCAAGCGTCCCTAGGCTACGGTAACCGCTTACCATCAGGTGGGCCGTGAGCTAGTTTACCACCGGCGTGGTATAAAAAATAGGCATAGTGGAATAAGTCCGGAATCTCTCCATCCCGTGGTCTCAATTCAAGACAAAACAAAAGCAACTCAAGATCGAATGTTGTGACTTGTGGTCGTGGATGCACTATGCCTTGGAAATCGTAGACGGTCGGTGACATACGATAAATTTTCGTAATACGCGCTATAGGTTGTTTGATATTTTATTGAATATCGAACAAATCATAACTCCTGGGGAACGCAAACTTTACCCATTGTATTTTTACATTTGTTTTATATTTCAAAGTAATTATTTGATTGGTCAAAATTAACATCAGCATACGAGTGATTAACGGCTGCAGTGGTATTACATCTGCTATATTTTGGAAAGGGTTCACGGTACATGAAGTTAGTTTTTTCGCTATGTGTCACAAGACGGCAGTGCACAGTGACGCGAGGTAGACACCTAGCGAACGGTGAGTTGGCCGAATTGCATCAAAATAGTCCATTCAAAAAGCAACTCTACCGCCCGAGGCAAAAGATTCCAATTTCAATGACAGTTTTATAAAAAGTTGGCTCAAAATACATAATCATACTCAACCATACTGCAAGTTACAACTAGGTAAAATAGAAAGACCAACAAACTGTATCCCGGCTACGGAAAACCCTGAAAAAGAAAAGTTGAAAAACCCCCGACATTTACATTTCAAAGTCCAGTATCTCAAAAACGGCTGAACAGATTTTCATGAAACATGGCTAAGAACACACGGGATAAAATTATCTATGACGCATGGGAGGTACAATACCACAGACAGATACAAAGACAGACACGTTAAACTTATGACACCCCTCTCTTTGCGTCGGGGGTTAAAAAAGCTAGTCTATGTGACCCGGAGGAATCGATTGATGCCTCATCCATCAAAATCGGTTCAGTAACTTAAACGCTACGGTGGAGAGAAACATACGTAAATGCAAACAGACTGTTAACTACAACTTAGAAAAGTTGAAAAACCCCCGACATTTACATTTCAAAGTCCAATATCTCAAAAACGACTGAACAGATTTTCATGTAAGATGGCTAAGAACACTCGGGATTACATCAGCTTTCGAATAAAAGAAACCGCATTCAAATCGGTCCATTCGTTTGGGAGCTACGCAGATACACAGATATACAGACACGTTGAACTTATAACACCCCTCTCTTTGCGTCGGGGGTTAAAAACATATCCCCTCCTTTCGGCTCTGCCGTAGTCGGGCAAAAACAGTAACGAGAAACTGTCTATTCGCTGGAATATTGCGACGAATGCGAGTGGAGCGAGAGCTATTTTCTCGTCTAATCTTAATGAATCCACAAATTAACTTCAAACTGTTATGGAAATTAGCAAGTTTTTAAATTGTTTGTATGGGTGTGAGCCGAGTAAATTTTTAACAAAATTCAACACAGGGCAGGGGCCCGGCAATTATAGAAAGCGGGGAGGGAGTTTAAAAGGTTTCCATCGAGTACGGAAATAACTGGATGAAAACCCGTTTTGTAATTCTCTGCGGACCAAATTTGCAAGGACCGAATTTTTTTTCATTATCAACTGTCTCTAGTGATAGTGACAATGCTAGTTGAAAACTACATACGAGATAGTACACATACTTTATGATAAAATAGCTTCTGCCCGCGACTCCGTCCGCGTGGATCTCTTATGACGCGATGGATGATTTCCGGTATAAAAACTATCCTGTCCTTCCCCGGGACTCAAAATATCTTTATACTAAATTTCATCTAAATCGGTTCAGCGGTTTAAGCCTGAATACGTAACAGACAGACACACTCGCATTTATAATATTACTATGGTAGTACATATACAGTATGTATAAAAAATGGGGTAAAAAAAACAATGCATTTTTGGAATCGCAATACTACCGAGCATGCCCTTGATCGGTTCGCACCCCATTTTTGATACACCCTGTATAGAGCAGTCTTTCCAGTTTTGTTGTAGTTTTCGTGACAAAGGGCAAGGAGATGCTGTTAAGTGATTATTTTTACTAAAAAAATATTGGCACTTGCATCTCTATCCCCGCCAAGAGGTGCGCACTACTTAAAAACAGGTGTCTAAGGATAATATTCGCTTTAACAACAGGCCCAAATACTCTGATGCAAGACGTAAACTACTTCTCCGGTGGACAGTAGACAGAGGCTCTAGTATAAGTTTTACCGAAACAAAACGTTACGATCGCGTTTGCGTTTTACCCTCAATTAGTATGGGATTTGACAGCTAAACGCAAACGCGGTGGTAACGTTTTGTTTCGGTAAAACTTATACTAGAGCCTCAGAGCTGCTCAGTCAGTAAGTGTCGTGTCACACAGGCCCGTTCACACAGGGTCTCCGTTTTACTGTTCCGTTTTATCGTATACGTTTTTTTTTCATTGATGGCGTAGGGAGTTGTATGAGCGACTTCACATATGACACAGTAGTCAGTGTATCCGTTAAAACGGGTACCGTAAATACGGAGACTGTGTGAACGGGGTCTTAGTTTACCTTGAACAGACTGCTCTTGCCCTCGCGGTCCTTGGGGCACTTGTACGTGATGGCCTCGTCCAGCAGCGCGCGCAGCTGCCCGTCGTCGAGCGTCTCCACGTGCTTGTTGTTCTGCAACAACAACAACACAACACATCAGTACGTAGCTCAGCTGTACGACGGGAACTCTTCCATTGCTGGTTGCGAAACGTGGCCATCGCGGCCGAAAGGGGTTGTCTAGAATCTCAGATCAGGACGGCCCGCAACTGTGTAGTGGCGAGATATAATATATAATATCTTTCTAATAAGATCGCTTAGAATGAGACGAATTGTTTATGTCGCGGAGCGTCCTATGACAGCCATGCTGACGTGATGCTGTCTAACGCCTGACACAATAGGAGCCATCATGTCAGACCGCATCAGAGGAGTGTGAATCTGAACGAGCGAGTTCTCTTCTCAGCGACTTCTGTCTCTCCCGCACTGTGCAAATACGAAGGAGGAGGGTAATTTTCTCGTCCCCCTTCGCGTTGCAGTTTCAGCTGTGCTAGCCGCACAGAAATTAGTTACCTACTAAATAACTTGACCCGAATATGTCTATTTCAAGGAAGCGCAACGAAAATAATAAATAGGCTGATCCTTTCCTGCTTTGCCAAGTATGTTATTTTTTCCTTCTATAAGGTGCAAACATTAAATAATTGTAAAACGAAACGTAATTGTGTGAGAAAGAGACAGCATGAGAGCGTGACCTGAGAAAGAAAGGGATAGGAGATAGGTTTCAGCGAGAGTAACAGAGACAATAAATTCATTATGGCCGATCCGTTGATTCCATTACTTACACTTCCGCAGCATAATCACTTTTACTTAGATGAGACAATTGAGAGACATCACATCATATTAACTTTTTACTAGTTGACTTAATTCAACCCTCGACCATCCAACAAATGTGACTGAAGGACCGAAGGAACAAGCCGAGTGCCTGCGCTGCAAATGTATGCAAAAGCTCTGCTAAGAGATCCATCATAATCATGTCTACTACATACGCACACTGCTGGGCCCAGGCCTAATGAGTGAGTTATTTTCAACGTACACATTCTGTTTGTACAGTCAGCTGCAGAGAAACATGCATACCAAATTTCTATGCGGGGGGGGCATGCATAGAAATTTGGTATGCATGTTTCTCTGCAGCTGACTCTACATCGCGCCTAAAGGTCGTCAAAGCGCATTAGTTGCCCCTGCTTCAGTTAATCATATTACAAGCTCCTTTTTTGTTTTCGTAGGATCAAGGGTTCGGTTAGAGAGATAGGTACTCGACTAAACTTGACGCCCTTGTACAAATTTATAAAGGAAATCCCATTTCCGTATAGATTGAATTGAAGGTGGCTGTCGTATTTTTACACGACTGCCCAACGAAAAGGAGTGTAGTGTTTCTTATTTAGGTAGTAGAAAATATAGTTACTTAAGGGGCTACCCGAGGTTTTCATCGATTTTTGTCTAGTTTTGAATCGTATCTCCTACTTCTGCACTACAGATAGAATTATAAGTCAATCGGCTATCGGTTCTTCAATCTTTTCCATTTTTGTCTACCGGATTTTGAAGGAAATGAATACTTAATTTTGTATGATTTTTTTTCGTATCTCTATTGACGTGAAAGATCTACCATATATTCGTCGTCTTTGGCGTCTCTAAAAACGTGTCTAGGGTTTTCATTTTAAACTAATTAACACAAAAGTTAAGGCCAGAAAACCAGTTTTTTGGCCTAAAATTGTTCAACTTCGATGCCAAATATCTCGAAAGCAATGAACTTTGAAGTAAATATGGGATACTATATTGCTTAAAGCCGTTGGTGTTAATATAATAAGCTACAAAAAACATTAGAAAACTAAGGGATTCAGATCGAAGGTCATTGGCGTATGGGATTGGGAGCCCCTTAAGCTAAGACTAAACTTGCAGTGTATGTTGTATATAAGTTATTTTATGACGATCGCTTTAGCCTAGTTGGTTGTCCCCTGCCTACGAAGCAAGAGGTCCTGAGACTCTTGGGTTCGAATCCCGGTAAGGGCATTTATTTATGCGATGTGCACGAATAATTGTCATAAGTATGTTTATCGTCGTCTAGTACCCATACCACAAGCTTTGCTTAGTTTGGGACTAGGTCGATTTGTGAAGATTGTACGCAAATATTTATTTATTTGGGTCAAACCTTGCCAGTGAACATGTTAATTACCGGAATTCCAATCGAGTTGAAATGATGTACGGTTGTGAAAAATGTTGCAATGTTATGGTACCATAAAGCTGGTCTGATGACGGAGACAGAACGTGGCCATAGTAACTCCAAAACTACACATGCTATCCCCGTTGTGTTTGGGCTCATTAGAATTCTCTTAATGAGTTATTGATGACGGTACAAAAAAAATACAGTTATCAATAAAAGCTTGTGCCAACGCCAAAATTTTAGACAGGAATTTAGTAGCCCGATCTTAAGTCTGAGTTTCGACACAATGACCTCGACTCGACTGTACCAAGTATAACTTACACAAGCGCGTTGACAATACGTTTCACTATTGCGGTTCTCACGGCTATTCCAAATTAAATATAAAGGGAAATGAGTTCGATAACGCATCGCATGTGGCCAAATACGGTATATAAACAGCGGTTTCTACATTAATGTCAAGGCTAGAAAGTAATCACGGTCTCTGTTATCAAATGGACCAGCGTTCACAGGCACGGCGCTCTGTACCCACTACCCGCGCTGGTATTCGCAACGCTTGCCGACCACATCGCCACGCAATAGTGTGTGTCTAACCTCCGATTATGTATAGTGAGATGTTTTTAAGATGTCCGAATGGCCATAAACAGCTTATCTTTAGAGCAATGCTTTTGTGCCCATTGTTAGCTTTGGCTACTACCATTCATAATGCTTCTATTATTACAACTTGAACCTTATGGCATACATCAGAAGGTAGCTGTACACTTTGTCTTGTTGCTTTTTTGTTTTCATTTTGAACAGATAAGTAGTAGCCAAAGCTAACAATGGGCACAAAAGCATTGTTCTAAAGATAAGCTGCTTATGGCCATACGGATATCTTAAAAACATCTCACTATACGCGTCCTAACCTGATACTTAGGCTGGAAACAGTGCTCGGCCGATCGTACGTCCGTCCTGACCGTCAGCGCTGATCGTCGGTTGCGAAAATGCATTCAGTGCAATGCTGACGGCGAACTGCGACGCGTGTGTGCAGTATGTATGGTCGGTCGCTCCGTCAGCGAAGCACTAAACGCATCCATACAATATCATAGCTCGGTCGACCGACGAGCTCGACCGACGGTCGCGGTACGCGCGACGTAGCTGTACGCGCGTAGCAGTTTATCAGCGCTGCACTATATTTCGTCATACATTTTCATTGATATAGCTACGTCCAACCGATGTCAGCGCTCACCGTCGGTCGAGCACTGTTTCCAGCCTTAGGGCTCGTCTACAACTTCTACCGACCGCGGCAGCGATACGCCATACGTGAGAGCGAAAGATCACAGAAATCAGACTTACACTAGAATTGTAGCGTAATTTACAAGAGCAAAAATCTCACTTAATTGTGTAGTGTTTTCCAGGTAATTGAAGATTTACTAAGCAAATGAACATCTGTAGTTGTCACATGTTTTGCGGTAATAAACCATGTCATAAGTACGCGTTTGTTTGCCTTAGACCCACCTAAATATTTGATCAAAACGAACTGACCTGAAGTTAAACTTCACTACATAGTATAAAACAAAGTCGCTTCCCGCTGTCTGTCCTATGTATGCATAGATCTTTAAAACTACTCAACGGATTTTGACGCGGTTTTTTTTTATAGATACAATGATTCAAGAGGAAGGTTTATATGTATAATTTAGTACCCGTGCGAAGCCGGGGCGGGTCGCCTAGTGTAACAGAAACAGTTAAAAACATAATTTTGCGATACTATTTTGATCACCCTCCATTTCATGTTAATACACAGGGCAATAATATGCCGTGTTACCGATACCAACACGGATGCTGAGTTCACGAAAAGGTCACAAAAGAGTGACGAAAAACATATATTATTCAATAAGTAAGATAGTAGAAATGTATGAAATTAATATCACGTTAGCGCCTTTCTAGTTTCAGCGGCGTTCACCTTGGGTCAGCCGGCGGACGATAGTCACGCCACTTACGCCGATCCCAATAACTGCAAACATGTCGCTTTACATTACATGGCTATTATTCACAAAGTATCAATTACTGCGCTGTTGTCAAACCAGTAAATCGAATCTGAGACTATAAATAGTCGTGTCGAGTGTAGGGATCAAATTATAATAGGTACAAACTCTCAGACGAAGAACTGTATTTATAATAGCGACAGAACCAACGCCCAGCGCGGCAGTGAACGCGAAACTAATTTATTATCGCAACGCAACGGTCAGTGAAACAAAATGTTGACTGTACAGAAAGATAAATAGACCAAAATGCGATAACGATGATGTTACATCAGCATCACTAACATATTATCAAGAAGTACACAAAATATAGTGAACAGATGTTGCGTGTTTCCGGTTTTTAATATCTCTTCTGTAGTTAATATTACCAATGTCATAAATGTTTTCCGACATTAAAGTAGGTTGATCAAGATCATATGATAATGACGACCGCTTTAGCCTAGTTGGTAGTGGCCTATTTGTGTGATGATCACGAATATTTGTTCCTGAGTCATGGATGTTTTCTATGTATTTTAGTATTTAAAGCACGACCAGGAAAATAATAAACCTGGTCTGGGGGCGCTAAATTAGCAATAATTATGCCAACACTAATTAATTTCCACTCTGTCATGTTGACAACAAGGTCGGTGATATTTTATAGAGGAATAGAGTCTAATCCTTCAGACTTTCTCTCCGGCAAATACGTCGTCATATTGTAAATCACTTTTTTCAAGACGCATTCAATAGTTTTCGGCATTTTAATGCAATACAACACGTACCCAACTACAACTCACTTTGACAGCAATTGACAGATGGCATGGATGACGTCTGTTGCCAGTTGAGGAAATTAGTTTCAATAGTTTTCCGCGATATGGCGAAGTTTTTTATTTTCCTGGTCGGGCTTTATTTATCTATATAAGTAGCTTTGCTTAGTTTGGAACTAGGTAGATTTGTGTAAGATTGTCCCATAATATTTATTTTTTATTATTTATATTTGTGTCGAACTGCCCTTTACATTTGCCGCAAGTGCGAGTAGCTTTTGTATAGACTTACACTATGAACTAATCTATGTATAAACCAGCCCTTACACATGAAACACAAAAAGCGGTAAGGCGGAGTAACAAGAAAAGGTTGATTGACCCATGTACAGTCAGCGTCATATAGTTAGTGGCAGCCAGAGTAGCCAAATATTTCGTAACACACCCTTATTCTTACAGTAATAAAGACGTGTACCGAAATATTTGGCTAGGTACAAACGACAACACTGTTAACTGACCATCCTGTGTTTATAAAGAACCTTATTAAAATGCATTTAAGGTGCACCGATGGTCAGTTAGCTGTGTGGTCGATAGTACCTTTGGGTACAGAAAAATGTAAACGCGTACCTTTCTTGTAAAAGTACAGTAAGGCATAAGGAAGGGAACGTGTCCCACTATCCTTTTCCGTACGTATCCACACTCATTATTTAGGGTAAATGCGGGGTCCATACAAAAACTTGCATTTCCGGCCGCCGTAGTCCCCTATTTTCTGCGTCAAACTTAGACCTATATAAATACATTTTCCAACATATATTAACGAAGAGTTGTATTGTCTACCTATGTTTCGGTTTTTTTAATTTTTGTAGGTACATTTTTTGACGTCTGTAGCATGTTAGTGCATTTTTAGCGTTTTACAAGCACCTCTAGTTGACTAACCATATCAGTTATCAAATAAATCACAACATAGGGCCATAGTGGAACTCTTAGTTAAGGCTGCACATTCGAAATTTTCGTGAAAATGAGTTGTTTTGTAACCGTTTTATACATTATAACGTAACATTTTTGCCGTCGGAAAAAATATATCATAATCTGCAAGATATGCGACGGGTCATAGCTTTCGTAGAAATCCATTTTAACAATAAAAATTAGAGAAAAATAAATCTAAAGTCACCCCTATTTTTTCACTTGTAAACATTTTACTGCTCAATTTTTTATCAGAATAATATGAAATAATATGAAATTTTATAACTTTCTTCATACAATAATGATAAAGGCATCATTTTCTTACTTTCTTAATTTTCTTAAAAATTTATCTCGTTTTCTGAAATATTCCGCCAAAGTTCCTACGCCTCCCCGTTTTCGTCCATACGGCCAGTGCGGGACGAGACACGTTGCATGACGGACCTGTGTCAATTTGCGCTGCGCCGAAATTTTTAAATATTTGTGGAAATTGTGGACTATATTTGTTGCATAGAGTGGACAATCCGTTTTGTGATTCGTATAGTAGGTAACTAATAAACATTTGCGTATAGTTTAGTTTTTAGTGACAGATCATTTTGTTGCATAGAGTGGACAATCTATTTCGTGGTTTGTAAAGTAGTAGGTACTATAGACAAGACAGCTGACTGACCATCCGTGCACTTTATGTGCATTGTAATAAGGTTCTTGTATAAATACAGGATGGTCAGTTAACTGTGTTCGCGTTTGTACCTAATTAGCATTTACGTAGGTATAGTTTAGATTTTGTTTTTAGTTCAAGATGGGAAATAATAATAATAATAACGAGAACTGGCGCAGACTTAAAGTAATGAGCGTCGAGGACCGCAGGGCGGTGTGGAGGAGCAAGGAGCTACACGGGCGGTTCTACAAGGCCCTCACAGGGCCCGATGTAGATCTGCTCGCGTCGGTGAACTGGCTGCGTTTCGGGGATCTCTTCGGGGAAACCGAAGGTTTTGTCTGTGCAATTGCGGACGAAGTTATCATGACGAACAATTACCGGTATATCCTGAAGGACGGTACGGTCGACATTTGTCGGGCATGCCCCCGTCCCGGGGAGTCACTCAGGCATATTATCTCCGGTTGTGGTCATCTTGCTAACGGCGAGTACTTGCACAGACATAACCTTGTAGCCAGGATTATTCACCAGCAACTTGCTCTGCTATACGGTCTTGTGGTTTCCGAAGTGCCTTACTATAAGTACACCCCTGCGCCAGTTCTCGAAAATGGTCGTGCCACGCTCTATTGGGATCGATCTGTCATCACGGACAGGACTATTCTTGCCAATAGGCCTGATATTGTGCTGACAGATCGATCGAAACGCCAGGCAGTGCTCGTCGACATCACCATCCGCCGCAACCGCCATGTGGGATGTTGATTCGACGATCATCGTCCCGATAGTCGTTTCGGCGAACGGTTTAATAGCGAAGAGTCTCGACCATCACCTCAAGAGACTTTCGCTAGATGGCTGGATCAAGGGTCAAATACAGAAGGCGGTACTCCTGGATACTGCGCGGATAGTCAGGAGGTTCCTGTATCTGACGCCCTGACCACCGGCAGCTTAGGCCCCGCCTCGCTGGCGGCGGTACCCTAGGTTAGGTTTTTATAATGATTTTATGTTTTGTATATAGTTTTTATATTTTACTTTTTATAAATTTATTGTAAAAACCTAACTTAAGATGAAATAAGAATAAAGAGATAATAATAAATTATTTATATCAGGCCAGTTTGCCCATAGATTGTTAGTAACATACAAAATTACGATACTAGAGTTAGTACGTCTTAGCTTAGGTCTCACAAATTTTTCAATAATTATTTTGGGTCTTTGGGGTTAAATAAACGCAGGAAGAAAATACGTAATATCCAGAAATTTTACAAGAGAAGAGGAAAAAGAATACACAAGTAAATACCTATTCTATCAAAGTATCAAATATCTAAACAGTATCAAAATTGGGAAATCGCTAAAACCAAACATTTTATTAGTAAATATATTTACAATATCTATTGCTTAGGAGCATGAACAATTATAGAAACAATATTGTTTTATCTGCTCGTATTAATGACAATAAGTTCTAATAAAAATAGTGGGCTTGGCAAATATTGTAAGTACCTACCTATGGGTTGCATGCCAACTCCAAGTTCGATACAGAGTTATTATTTGATATGAAACAAAGTATGGTTAACGTACAACTAATCTATAAGTATATATTTACCCGAAGCCAATTTCTGTACAGTCAGCATAATATAGTTAGTAACAGCCAAGTTAGCCAAATATATCGGAACGTACATTCATCGAAATAGTCTTTGTTACTATAAGTAGGAGTAAGGAATGTGTTACGATATATTTGGCTACTTTGGATGCTACTAACTATCTGATGCTGACTGTACACGCCATCATCATCAAATCAAGGAAGTAGAACGTAATAAATATACCGAAAATTAGTTTAAAACTTAACAACCTTACACTTACACAAAAGGTAACGGACAGACAGACACACTTTTGCATTTATAATATTAGTATGGAGTATGGATATGGAAGTATGGATAGTATGGATTATATGTATTTCCCGCTCACGGGACAATGATGTCCCGGACCTTTGGGAGGCGTGCGTGGAGCTCTGAGCCAACACGTAGAGGCCCTTTTGACAATTTAATGAAATGCAAGGAGTACACCAAGCGGATGCTGTCTCTGCCCGTGTCATGGAACGCACACAGAAACAGCGCCCGCTGGGGTGAAAGAGTCTATTGCTAGTTGATGGAATCTAAATAAAACGGGTTATTGGGTGAAAATGATGGACTAGTAGCTGGGCTATTGGATGAAACATCGGACGCCTGCCCAATAAAACTGTTTCACATTTTATCTCTGGCAGACGGTGACTCGCTAACTGCTAGATGGGCCCCTATTAATAGCGACATAAAAAAATGGCCTAAGGGCAACAGTAGGTACGGATTATTATTATTACCTTTATATTTTTTTCGCGCTATCCGTCTCTCTCTTATTAGAATATTTAGTAACAGAGGTATAGTGCGAGAAAAATCGAAAGTATGTGGCGGCCGTCTAGTGCTAGGCGTGCTGAGGGCGTACCGCGATACGAAACCGAACTTCGTTTGTGTCTCTCTCTCTGTCGCGCTTGCTAGTTCGAGCGACAATGAGAGTTATTCGAACGAATTTCGTTTTCACGAGCACGGCTAGCACGAGACGGCCGCGACATACTCTCGATTTTTCTCACACTATACCTCTCTTTCCTAATGTTCTAATAAGAGAGAGACCGATAGTGCGAGAAAAATCGAGTGTATGTCGCGGCCGTCTCGTGCTAGCCGTGCTGACGGAACTACACTAATCGTAAGTAAATAGTATTATAATAGTAGGGACATAATTTTTGAACTTAATCAATTATGTAATTTATGTATGACAAATATCACGTTTCAATTAAGCATGACGAATGTCACCCACCCACGTCCACCCTTGCATTGGTAACGATGCGCGATGACGCGTCTGTAACTTAATCTATGTAACGCTTAATAAACGACGGCGGGTTGTGCGACTTGCGCGGGGAGAGGGTCGAGGCTCCGCCCATACGCTCAAGGACTTTAGCGGGTATACAAGCCTTAATCTATGTTATAAAAATGATATGCAAAAATGTTGATTTGGCGGAGTAAATAGGGGACTATACGGCGGCTCGAAATTCCGGTTTTGTACGGGCTGCGCGCTAGCCCACACCAGCACGTCTATCATGAGACGGCCGCGACAAACTCTGTATTTTTCTAGCACTATACCTCTTGTACTTAGTGTTCTAATAAGAGAGAGATGGATAGTGCGAGAAAAATCGAGAGTGCTCGCACGCCGTCGCGTGATAGCCGTGCTGAGCTATAACCACGAACTTCGAAATTCAAAGTTCGGGTATTACCATCTCTGTCGCACTCACAATACTCGAGTGACAGGGATGCATGTACACGAACTTCGGGATTCGATTTTCGTGGTAGCGCTGCTGGATTAAGTACTATTTGATCCGTATAGGTTTGTAAATGGGAGAGCAAACAATTCATATCCACTGTGATATATAATAAATCAGCCTATATAAGTCCCACCGCTGGGCACATGCCTCCTCTCATGGATGAGAGGGAACGGGCAGTAGTCCCCACGCTTGCTCAGTGCGGGTTGGGGACTTCACATACACCTTTGAATTTCTTCGTGGATGTATGCAGGGATGTTTTTCCTTCACCGAAAAGCTAACTTTTATATAGTTAGATGGCAAAACTGTCACTACCATTCCCAAACCAAATGTCATCGAATAATATGATCAGATCGCTTACGTGGGATAAAACATCGACATTTGTTTACATTGTGCTTTTACGTAATAATAGTTAAGTGTTCTTTGATCAGTAATATGTCCTAGCAGCACAATTAGCGGTTGTAGATAACACGTCTGCCGAGGATGTCATAATTCACGGCGCCGTGCCGATATGTGGACGAATGCCAAAAATACCGAATTGCTGACGAGATTACGAGACAGCGAGACACACCGTCTCGCTAGCTAGGGTTGGCACTGGCAGCTAGTACAACTGACGCCGCAAGGCGACGCGATTCGAGAAAATCTACGATACCAGCCAATTGTGCTAGACGTGCTGGTGGGTCAAGCGAAGTCGCGCGATTCAGTTGACGTTTCGCTTCGGAGCACCACGGCTTCTAAAACGTTGGTTCCCTAGTGAATCCCTGGCTTTACTAATGATCAGCGGAAAGGAGAAAAATTTCAAGCAGGACTTGAAATTTTTCCCCACCTTGATTTATTCCAGTGATTGATTTTTTTGCCAATCTCGTTAGCTTCGAGCGAGCTTCACTATAACGAAAACTCTACTGAGGCTCTAGTATAAGTTTTACCGAAACAAAACGTTACTACAGCGTTCGCGTTTAACTGTCAAATCCCATACACATTGAGGGTAAAACGCAAACGCGATCGTAACGTTTTGTTTCGGTAAAACTTATACTAGACCTTCTGGGTCAAAATATCGAGTGTAGTTACTTAACTAAAGCTAGCACCAGTTGAAAACGAAAAAAATGTAAACAAACAATGTATTGAATTTGTCATTTAATATGTCAAATTCAATACATTGTTTGTTTAAATTTTTTTCGTTTTCAACTGGTGCTTACTTTACCTAGGTACGAGTCGGGATTCGAACTCACACCGCCGCTTGACAGCCGCATGCCTGAACCACTAGGCTACCGTAGCTTCTACTAATGACTTTTCTGTATACCTACCTAAATTATAATTACAGTTAAATGGATTTTAAAACTAATGACAATTTAACTCGTAACGTGGAGCATATTCATGCTATGCTATGCTGCATTAAACTGTGTGTATCTATTTAAAATGTGACCTATAAATATGTTTATACTATTTATGAATAAATGATCTGAATCTGAGCTAACGATGTGCTTTGCCAAGCTAGCAATCAATTTGTTAATTGGTGCGCCGGTTTTTGTCATACAGTGTGGAGATTCTTAGATCCATCCCATTTTAATTGGTTGTCCCAAATGTGCAGAATAAAACCACACAAAACATACGTGATAATTACGTGATCTTGTGCAGAACAACATAATCTAACCTAAGCCCTACACTTCTAGGCTTCTTCTGGATTGCAAGGTCAGACGGCAATTGCTGACGCTACAAAAAAAGCATTGTCTACACCTCTTCTTGAGATTAGGTAGCCAGGGGAGCGTCCGCTCCGAAGCAAATCAGTCATAAGGCTATGCGCGCACTGCGGATTTTTGCCGTGCGTTTATTTTCCGCAAAATCTGTGAAGTATGGAACCTCCTTGAAGTGCGCGCACTGCCGAAAATAATCCGTATGCGGATTAAAATCTGTGGTTTGCTGCAGATTGGTTGCAGTGCGGCGCCGCACGATTTTTCTGCATCCTATGGACTAGTATGGACCATTATGAAACCGAAATAAAATCCGTGCTGCTGTTCCGCGACACGGTGCTGCTTTCGACGTGCGTTCTTTACTTGAGTTGGGACTAGCGGGGCTAGCACAACTGACGCCACGGCGCGACGAGAGTCAAGAAAGATCTACCCTTTTTCTTTTAGCTCGGTGCGAGTGAGACAGGAGACTATCAGTCGCGCGGGAAGCGACTAAGCAGCAAGTTGTGCTAGACGTACTGAATGGCAAAACGTGCGGATATGTCACCGCTATACGTGTCACGTTTTTTTCCCTTTGCGATTTTAAAAACGCACCGCAACTCGCCGCACCGCAGTGCACGCTTAGCCTAAAGAGTGTGTTGCCATACCTATCTAGCCAGTCGCACCCTTCGCTTTCTACCCAAAAAACCGGTTCACTTGTTTTGCAAAATGTAATAATAGACACGGGTTTATTAGAGTTCGATTGCAGTTCATATTAGCCCTCTTGCTATGAGAAGAGAGGTTTCTTCAAGTAATGTCCGTCATATTGGTGATCAGCCACGATCATCCGTGCCCTTTCTATTATTCTAGCTAAAATGGTCAGTTGACTGGTCACTGCGGTCAGTTCTCCCTCGTGTTATGATTAATTTTGGTATATCTTTTACATAGAAACCGTCCAGTATATGTACTATATTAATTCTGTCTTGAAAACCTAAGTTACTAACGTTATTAGACACGGTCGAGCTTAGGTCAGCGGTTACGGTTAGGTTACGTTACGGCTACCGGATCCTGTTCCCGCGCCCCGCGCCCCGCTGTTGGCGCCTGTAACGGAAGCCCTGGCGCCTGGCTGTGACACTAGGAAATAGGCATGTTTGCATGCCAGAATGAAGGACTAATTGCAATAAGGTCTATTTTCCCGTCTTCAGTTGCGAAGTCGGATGGCGGTCGCTTCCGTAAAAACGAAAGTATGACTTTTCTGGGATTATTTAGCCGAACGAAGCCAGCCCAGAGATAACTGAGAAATAGACTTTGAGGCTCAGGCTTTATACATCCCTACCTCTCCATCATATGGTCTGATCTGAGTCTAAGATCAGGAGGTGAACAACGGTTATGGCTATCCTGGCAGAAATAAATGAATTCGGTATGCAACCACTAAGCACCATAAGTACCCTTTGAGTGGGTGCCTCAAAGCGGCAAATGCAGAAAAAAACCCGCTGGACGCCCTTCAGAAAACTCATTGGGTAAGGAGAACACCTTAGAATAGAATAAAAAACTGAATCTGAGCACGGGCATTTTTCTTAAAAAACTTTTTTATTACTATCGAGTTTCTTAACGCCATTGCCCTTAATTATCCTCATACGAATGAAATTAGGAAAACTCGTACGTTGCTGAAAACACCGAGACTGGATTAGCCAAAATAAAATGATTAGACTTAAGGAAAAACAGGAAATATTGAGATATCTTATACTAATGTATTGCCAAAGGTAGGGTTCTTAGTCGGGTGGCTACCGCGCTAGATGCTGGGTCCCACATGCATAAAATAATGTGCTCAAAGACGAGTCCGTCCATTTTTGACGATGACAAGTAGGTATATCAGCAGGCGATTTGATATCGGGCAGCATTACGAGTACATTGCGTATTGTTTGTTTGTTACTATACAACGGCTTGGCTGAAATCTAGGGACGAAAGAATTTCCAAACATTTGATGGCAATTGAGCCTTTTCTGATACTCCTATAAAGTAGATAGTAGTTAAAATGTCTATATAGACTGAATCATGTTATGTTTATGTATCGCCCATTCAAATATCGATTGAAATACCAATCTAATAATTTAAATACTCAAACATCAAGTATCAGCTGTCACTGCGAATTACTATGAATTCAGAGCAACCTATTTTTAGGCTCGCTAGGTTGCTCATAATTAAGTAGTTAGTGATTGCCGAACTTACCCTTGTTTTTAGACTGTTCGCTGGTTCAAAATATGTGGGACGGCGCGGCGAGAAATCTTGTTCTTATACAATTAAAAAAAAAAGATTATAATCAGGGCGTATGATTTGGGTTAGATAGCGTTCATTGTCGTCTGATCGACCGACCATGCAAGCATGGAAACGGTGTCCAGGAAAATGAAGAAAAATTCCTGGCATAATTCCAACGTTGCAGGTTGTTGTAAGTTCCAAAAGTGTTGGCGTGTCTCCAGTGCATTTAGTTCCTTTTAATACGTAATTTTTACGATTAGACTATGCATTTGTATCGCGGGTTAAAACCGGCGTTTGAAAGAACTAATTTTACTTTTTATCCTGCGATTGTGTATGTATGTATGTAAGCACTTTATTGTACACAATAACAGGTTAAAGAATATACATGTCACACAATAGATCAAAGTACAAAGGCGAACTTATCCCTATAAGGGATCTCTTCCAGCTAACCTTTGAGCAATTGAGAGGAAGGTAGGTAGACCGAGATAGGCAAACTTATACCGTGTACAAAAACACAGAGAAAATGAAAACAAAACCTAATAGGTATTAATTCTAGACAAATAAAAACATGCCAATACATATATAAATATACAGTATAAAATATAATACACACTATATATATCGCAAATATACAATAAATAAATAAATACTATTGATTGATTTTGATGATTGTGGTCGCGGTTAACTGACCGGCTTGAAATTCAAAATACGAGGGTGATTGTACAAAGCACAGTACCGTTAGGCGCAGCCGTGTTTCGGCGCAACAGTTAGTTTTGTTGTAATCTGTAGCGCCCCTGGTCGCGAACGGGAAGCGTGTTTGTTGGAGGAGCCAAGGGCGGCCCATCGATCCCGCGAGGCCCGACCCTGACCCCCGGCCCAGGCGCCGGGCCGGGGGTCCACAGCTTCGATGACGTCAATACTTGCACAGCGCGACGCGGCGCATCTCGCATCCAACAATCACATTGCGTTACCGGCAATAGCCGTGATTAGTAAACATCGCCACTGCTTTTAAATAAAAAAATACTTTTTTTTCATGCAGCTAAAGAACACGCTGTGCACGAACTCATTCGTTTTGTCACGGGACATTAGTTCAAATTTTTCTCACAGTCGATTTAACTAAATGAAACCTTGCTGCCATAATAATACGAAACATCATGAAATAAGCTAAATATAGTGACCCTTCTTTTTCGACGCACGATGATAAATAAAATTGCATGTTTCAAACGGGGAAGTCTCGTGTCACTGTCAACGTTCATGTAATCTAAGCTTTGTCCAATTTTGATTAGCTATCGCGCGTTTTCGGATTTTATTATAGTATTTAGTATCCTTATCTCATTTTGATAAATGTACAAAAGTATATTCAGATGAAGAGTAAAGACTAAAGATTATGTACATTACATATGTCACTATAATGCTTTTATAACTGCTAAAGAAAACATCTATCTGCAAGAGAAGTATGCAGCATCGTATCCTACTAATATTATAAATGCGAAAGTAGTCGATTTGAATGAAATTTCGCACGAAGATAGTTTAAAGCCTGGATTAAAATATGGGATAGTTTTTATCCCGGGTCCACGCAGCCGAAGTCGCGGGCGGAAGCGCAACTATATTTATGAATATTCGTAAAAAAAGGTCGTCGTCTGTAGCTAAAACTCGTGTATATATTAGACTGGTTTAGGCTAATTATGAATTCGTATTATTTACGTAATGTGGATTCTGTTGTAATGTCGGACCGTGCGGATATTAGGTAATTAGACTGGGCGCCAAATTGAATTAATTAGGCCGATCGATGACTTCACGTTTTAACGACTAGATATCAGGCCACTAGCTAATAGAGTATTACTATCCGGTACATTTAGTCCATAGGTAAATTATTTCGAGTTGACAAATCACAGATGGCTTCATTTTGATGTCAACCCTAATAAGCAGAGACCGGAATTTTCGTGGTATTTTTGAGCTGTTATAGTGACTTCTCATTTGGGTGAGGACCAAATTCTTGGCCAATAGTTAGCCTGGTTATCCGGTAGTTAGCCATACAAACTGAAAAAGTGAACAAAGTTCCGTTGTGACACAGAAATTTACCATAGAAATGTATGGTTAATTTTCGTGTCACAACGGAAAACTTTCATAGAAAACTTAGTCCGGCTAGTAAGCTAGAAAAGTTGGGCGAGTAACGGTTCATTGCGTGCTGACCAGGCACAGTGTGATCAATCGACCTTTACAGATCCGTAATGTAATGCTACTCGCCCAACTTTTCTAGCTTACTAGCCGGCGGTGGGACCAGTGCCTAAAGCTGGCCAAGAATTTGGTCCTTACCGCATTTATCGACTTTTAATGTACAGGTATCGGTTGCGACATTATATATTACGTACGTAATTTCAAAATAGATATCGAGCAAATTATTGTGCTAATCAAGGCAGGCAATCAATTGTATTAACTTGAATATTGTCACGGTTACTTCCTAAAGAAGCCCTGTGTCCGCTTTGGCACCTGGCAATCTGAAGAATCACTAAGTCATGAAAAAATATCTTAAAAAGGGTTTGATTTTTTGAGTCACTATGACAACTGAAAAATGCCACTAATAATTCCGGCGGTAGAACATAAGATGGATTTAAATTTCTTTTGTCATATAGCAGTAGCCCTTCATATCCTCCTGATTTTTGGAAAGAGGTCTGAAAAAGTATCGTAAAAAGGGTATGATTTTTTGAGGTCACTATGACAACTGAAAAATGCCACTAATAATTCCGGCGGTAGAACATAAGATGGATTTAAATTTCTTTTGTCATATAGCAGTAGCCCTTCATATCCTCCTGATTTTTGGAAAGAGGTCTGAAAAAGTATCGTAAAAAGGGTATGATTTTTTGAGGTCACTATGACAACTGAAAAATGCCACTAATAATTCCGGCGGTAGAACATAAGATGGATTTAAATTTCTTTTGTCATATAGCAGTAGCCCTTCACATCCTCCTGATTTTTGGAAAGAGGTCTGAAAAAGTATCGTAAAAAGGGTATGATTTTTTGAGGTCACTATGACAACTGAAAAATGCCACTAATAATTCCGGCGGTAGAACATAAGATGGATTTAAATTTCTTTTGTCATATAGCAGTAGCCCTTCATATCCTCCTGATTTTTGGAAAGAGGTCTGAAAAAGTATCGTAAAAAGGGTATGATTTTTTGAGGTCACTATGACAACTGAAAAATGCCACTAATAATTCCGGCGGTAGAACATAAGATGGATTTAAATTTCTTTTGTCATATAGCAGTAGCCCTTCACATCCTCCTGATTTTTGGAAAGAGGTCTGAAAAAGTATCGGCGATAAGGGGTATCGTCCTGGGGGACGGTGTGGCGTAAAGCCACGAGAAAAGTAGTGGACTGTATACTTTAAAAAACCCGATCCTCCCCAATACCCACAAAGGAAGGAGAGACCGACTTACCCGTCACTGTCGTCAGCACTAGTAGTCTAGGTCATAAACTAGTTTCTTTGCAATTAATTTTAATACAAATATAATTGAAAAAACTTAAGCGATTAGATACTTGGATGAAAAACGTTCTACTTGCTCAATTTTTTTTCTATTTTAATTTCTATAGCAACAGTAACTATTTTCCGACCTAGATATGGCGGCGGCTCCTATACAATGTTTCATGCTATTCTAGCATGTCGTTCTAAAATGAGATGAACGATTCTCTATTGAAACAACATTGCAAAAAATATGTGCTGGCGACTGCTAATAATGACAGGAGGGCTCCCGTCCCACGCTTGTACCTACTTACGTCAAGGGCACCAATATGTATTCACTCAAAGTTTCAGAAATATGTATACTAATACAACCTTATTGTTGCAGGACTAAGGTCTGCCTACATACGAGGGCTGCTCCGAAAGTTGTTAGCTGCTCCGGCTCTACTCATGCGATTACAATATTATTAATACCATTGTGAGGGATATTTCAGTACTTATTGAAGTGGTGTAAATACACTTTTAGAAAACGCTTAGTTTTTATTATATTTTTTACTTTGAAGCGTCGAAGCCTAACCATCAGTCATGAAAATCAGTAATTGAGACTCCATATGTGCTCTTTTTATAAACAGTATTTGTTAATTACGAATCTTGACGGTTTTTTACGTTTAAATCGTTTTGATTGAATAAACATTATTATGATTTAATAGGTGTCAACAATGAGTCTTAAAAGTAAGGTAAGTGGTAGTAAGTAGTTAATGAGTTAAAAGTAAAAATTTCTGTCATTAAAAAAAAATACTTATTACATTATTTATTGATTTATACATTGGAAATAGCAAAAGAAACAGAATAATTAGTCCCGGGTAAATTTAAGTTCGATTTTCAAAGATTTCAATACGAAATTCATTTAATTGTGCCTAAAAATGCCGTTTTTTCTAAGCAATTCGTAACTCCATACAAAACAGCTTTCAGTTAAAAATATATAATAAAAAATCTATTCGTATTAATTGGAATGAGTACTATACTTTTGAATTTCATGGATTCCGCTATTTCAAATTTCAACTAGGGAAGTATCTTACAGAGGAGAACAGCCTGAACAACGTAGTTTGCGCTGCTTTGACAGCGAGACTATTGTTAACACAGCGAAACCATGACGATTCGCGGGTTGTGAACATTTAAGGTGGTTTTCCACCGGCGAGGCGAGGCGGGGCGTGGATGGGCGAGAATTGAAATTCGTATGGGATTTACTACCTATTTGCACTGAGCGCGCGCGCGCGGCGGAAATAGGTAGTAAGTCCCATACTAATTTCTATTCTCGCCCATCCACGCCCCGCCTCGCCTCGCCGGTGGAAAACCACCTTTAAAGGGGTTTCAACGAGCATATGACATCTCTGCAGTCCCAGCACGGCTATCACTGTGTCGCGGCGACATAGAATATCCGTCTCGTTTTAAGCGTTCTAATTAGAAAGGGACGTAAGACGTATATCTATCTCGCCGCGATAGCCGTGCTGGATTACAAGTCTGCATTATTATTACTTCGTCATATTCATAGATTGATAGATTCACGCCTTTATTCCCAAAACGGATGGGCAGAGCACATGAAACTTATGTTCCAGTGCCACTTTTAGCATAAATGTGGGTATAAAAGATCGACAAAATGTGATATCGCAGTGATAGGTTGCTAGCCTATGGCCCACAACACACTACAACCCTGCTGCCTTGGTCGACTTCGTCACAATCGTGCTAAATACAAACACTAGGTCAGCACTAGATTTTTTTTTATGCTTCGACTACTATGTAATCGCATGAGTAGAGCCGGAGTAGCTAATAACTTTCGGAGCAGCCCTCGTAATGTTTGAGAATGTGGTGTATACTGTTGCTCTCGACTGTAGGTATCCAATACTATATATAGAATTTTTACCGTATGATGACTAAGACAGTGCTACGGTAGCGTAGTGGTTCAGGCATGCGGCTGTCAAGCGTCGATCGTGGGTTCGAGTCCCGGCTCGTACCAATGAGTTTTTCTGAACTTATATACGGAGTATTTACAGTTAGCTTTTCGGTGAAGGAAAACATCGTGAGGAAACCAGTCTAATCCCAATAAGGCCTAGTTTTCCCTCTGGGTTGAAATAAGTACTATACTTTTGAATTTCATGGATTCCGCTATTTCAAATTTCAACTAGGGAAGTATCTTACAGAGGAGAACAGCCTGAACAACGTAGTTTGCGCTGCTTTGACAGCGAGACTGTTGTTAACACAGCGAAACCATGACGATTCGCGGGTTGTGAACATTTAAGGTGGTTTTCCACCGGCGAGGCGAGGCGAGGCGGGGCGTGGATGGGCGAGAATTGAAATTCGTATGGGATTTACTACCTATTTGCACTGAGCGCGCGCGCGCGGCGGAAATAGGTAGTAAGTCCCATACTAATTTCTATTCTCGCCCATCCACGCCCCGCCTCGCCTCGCCGGTGGAAAACCACCTTTAAAGGGGTTTCAACGAGCATATGACATCTCTGCAGTCCCAGCACGGCTATCACTGTGTCGCGGCGACATAGAATATCCGTCTCGTTTTAAGCGTTCTAATTAGAAAGGGACGTAAGACGTATATCTATCTCGCCGCGATAGCCGTGCTGGATTACAAGTCTGCATTATTATTACTTCGTCATATTCATAGATAGATTGATAGATTCACGCCTTTATTCCCAAAACGGATGGGCAGAGCACATGAAACTTATGTTCCAGTGCCACTTTTAGCATAAATGTGGGTATAAAAGATCGACAAAATGTGATATCGCAGTGATAGGTTGCTAGCCTATGGCCCACAACACACTACAACCCTGCTGCCTTGGTCGACTTCGTCACAATCGTGCTAAATACAAACACTAGGTCAGCACTAGATTTTTTTTTATGCTTCGACGATGACAAACAAGCAAACGCTATCAAGGGCCATAGTGGCGGAGTACGCGACTTTCAATCTGCAGGTCGTGTACTCGACCAGTACGGCAATCCTAAGGAGACCGGTCTGATCTGGTCTGGGTTGGGAGGTCAGATGGCAGTCGCTTTCGTAAAAACTAGTGCCTATGCCAAATTAGACGCCGCACGGACACCGGGCTCCTTTAGGGCATAACCGAGAATAACGCTAGGAGGATGACGGTGGGAAACGAGCACACGGCCCAGTTTCATGAGATGCAAAATACATTTTGCGGTACTCCAAAAATGTATACTGCAGACCACATGGCACTTACTCATCGGACTTTCGCGACTTATTCGGCAGTAGTCGGACGCCAATTGAAAAAATGCTCGTGTGAAGTTTCGCTTCGCACATGGTGATCCGAATTGCGTCAGTATATAGGCATGACGCGAGTTACTTTAATTAAAGCGACTTATGTCAGCAATATTTTGTTTCAAAATTAAACCTTAAGTTTTGACGCATAAGGTTAGTTTTCAAATAACGATTTTGTAGGTAGTATTCACATATGAAACCCGATGCTCCCAGCACTCACTATTGTTATACCTAAAGGTAACCAGAGAACATTTGGCTTGAGTATTGTTTCCCTGGAGAAAGTTCTCCATGTATTTTAAACCCAAATGAAACTTGAGATGTTTACTACAGCCTGTAGAAATGTTTCGTTGGTTACGTATGTATACTAATACATACTAGTACTAACGTACGTATGTAAAAGTTTTTTTGAGTTATGATATTGGATGAAATAAATATGGATGCTCAACAGTAGAAGTTTAATTTTATTCCGAAACTTGGAATTTGCGAATTTACGACATGAAAACTCTGCAAGTACGAGTTGTTAGGAACGGGTTCCAGGGGTGGTTGTAAATACATAAGTAAGGTTATGATCTGATCTGATGATGAGATAGCGGAAATTGTTTCAAAATGAACGATATTCGCGATAGTCAATGCAAATATTTATAAAAGTAACTGTCTGTCTGTTATGTTACCTTTTCACGCTTAAACCGCCAAAAGCTGGTAATAATAAATGGTGGCTCGTGGAGCTGTAGAAATCGCAAGCCAGTCTATTTTTCAAAACAATCCATAGTAATATTGTAAATGCGAAAGTGTGTCTGTCTGTTAACTCTTCAAGCTTGAACCGCTGAACCGATTTAGATGAATTTTGGTATAGAGATAGTTTGAGTCCCGGGGAAGGACATAGGATAGTCTTTATCCCTGAAATCATCCCCTAAGGGGGTGAAATGGGGGGGTGAAAGTTTGTATGGAGCTGCGATTTAAACGAGTTCCACGCGGACGGAGTCGCGGGCAGAAGCTAGTTCATTAATAATTTCGAAAAACTGAACAAAAAATGCGATTCAACAATATTTCTCTATTAAAACTTGTCTGTAATGAAGAACTATTTTGTACAGTCAACTTCACAGATATGTATGCAGTTTGCGCCTTATCACAATGGAATAAGGTGAAGCTATATACGGTACTGTCAAGCGGCGGTCGTGGGTTCGAATACCGGCCCGTACCAAGCTTAGCTTTTCGGTGAAGGAAATGGAACGTCTCCACCGCTGGATGAATGATACTTATAAGATTCTTGTAATTTTAGACTTTCGAAATGTATGCTGTAAAAATACTTTGAATAAAATATTTTGGCTTTTTTTTTATGGCAACATACTACGGCATAAGTACATAGTTTCTGACACTTTTCAGTGATACAAACAAACATGGCCTTCTGGTACCTATTCATTGACATACATACATACACGCCTTTATCCCTAAAAGGGGTAGGCAGAGCACATGAAACCTGTGTCCAGTGCCACTGTTAGCATAGATGTGGGTATAAAATATCGACAAACTGTGATATCGCAGTGATAGGTTGCTAGCCCGTCGCCCACAACACACTTCAACCCTGTTTCCTTAGTCGACTCTTACGACACCCACGGGAAGAAAGGGGGTGGTGCTATTCTAACCCGACACCAAACGGGTTCATTGACAATGGCAAAAATCTAATCATTACTCTACATCCCACACCATCTCACAAAATAAAGATAAAATAAAGAGTTAATTAGTTTACTTGCTGCTAATTAGAAAGTTAAGAATGTGGTTGAATTTGTATGTGTGAATAATGAGAACTGTTTTGAAGATTTCTTACTTAACTTTATTATTCCTTCTTGTATATCTAAACTCATATTATAAAGAGTAAGTCTGTGAGATTATCTATTATGTAGCTTTGTAAGTTTTTAAGTTTGCATGTTTTGGTAATCTTATCCGATTTCAAATTCTGTCACCTGCATATAGACAGGACTTTCTGGATGGTTTTAGGTTATATTTTATCCCGCGGGAATAAAATATAATGCGTTCTTTGCAGTTCGCGGGCGAAGCCGTGCGGGCAGTTAATAGTCTAGGAACTAATAATCCTACTAATATTATAAATGCTCAAGTTTAGATGTTTGGATGTTTGTTACTTAATCACGCTTAAACAGCTGAACCGATTTGAATGAAATTTTGCACGAAGATAGTTTATAGCCTGGATTAAAATATAGGATAGTTTTTATCCCGAGTCCACGCAGACGAAGTCGCGGGTGGAAGCTAGTAGAGGTCTAAGGAGAGGTCTGTGAAATGTAAGTTACTATGTAGGGGTAATCTACTAAACTGACGGATTTTTAAAACCATCAGTTTATTTATGTTGTTTTATGTTTAAAAATCCGTCAGTTTATAGAATGGACCTTCTGGATGGACAAAGGCTATATTTTGTCACACGGGTTTGGCTGCGTTATTTGATATAGTAAAATGAAACCAATAGTAAAACGAGACCAAGTATTGAGAACTGACAAGTACAATCACCACGAAATACATCATCGTAATAAGGAAAGATGCTCAGACGAACTGAACGTTATTTAACACCACTCATAAAACCAAGTTAAGATATTTATGAGCACCGTGTACAAAAAAGTGTAAATATATGGGTGCATACAACTTAATCATAAATATGTCCCATAGCATATGTCAGATTAAATTTTTGGTACATATTTATGAGAAGATGAAATCGATACATATTTTTGCACTTGACTGTACACTCGGAAATTTTTGATGGTGACTGTACATACTCGAATGGGTACATTTTTCAAATGGATTCATTACGAGCATAATATATGTATTGTCATTAAAATCAAAATATTTTGGAGACATAATCAACTTTGTAAAAGACTGATAGGAGTAAGTTACATGAATATGTTTTAGTGTCAGTTAAATCATTATTTTGCAGTGTCATGATGCATTAGCCTTCTATAGGTTTAAAAAGGCATGCCACAGCCTTGACAGCTTTAGGGTTTGAGACTGGCCACTCTGGCCAGCTAAAAATATGTTGAGGGACAATCTCCCTGGGAGCCTGCCTTAGGGGCTGCACTACCCAGAGGAAATTATTTTACGTGGAGAGCATATTATGCAAGCTAGATATCTTTAAGACTAAATCTAGGTAAGTTTTGAGGGTCAATAAACTTTTTCTTGTTGTTATGGTGTCTCGTAAGATATTTTTTTTGCTTACATTATAGTCCTAACTAGTAGTGCGGATTTTGAGTTCTTGAGGAGAGCCTCAAGAACTCAAAATCCGCACATGCCTCTCGACAGTTTGCCAGGAACATACTGTCATTTTATGGAGATATCGCGCACTGTCCCAGTACCCTCGAATACATCATGTTGACGGGAAAGTTGGAGGGTAGAAGGTTTGTGGCAGACCGCCAGCCAAATGCCATCATCTAAATAAATATATATCTTAATAAATAGCTTTACACTTTTGAACACAAGTGGGTAAGGACCAAATTCTTGGTCAGCTTAACTTACTCAATTAAATTCTCTATGACAGTTTTCCGTTGTGACAGGAAAAATTTTTTTGTGTCACAACGGAACATTTTTTGCTGCTTCAGTTTGTATGGCTAACTACCAACCAGGCTAACTACTGGCCAAGAATTTGGTCCTTACCCAAGTACAGAGCAGTCTTTCCCATTAACCATTGTAGGCATCCCAGGTTCTGACCTGGGATGTTAATACAGAAAATAGTCATGTACAGCCAAGTAAAAACTTTCTCTCTATCTCTGTTTATCCATTGAATAAAATATGAGTGCATGAGAGATATTGCTAGAGGCTAGAGGTGAGGCTTTATCATGAATAACAAGATCCCTGCCAGTTAAAGGACTAGCTGAACTACTGATCGGGGCCTAAGATTCTAGTACAAAGGGCTAATTAGGTAAACGATGGCCCTACCTACATTTAATGAATATTAAAATTGTGCAGTGGTCTAATCATAACATTCATTTTTGGCACTGAAATACATACACAATGCCAAGCTATATTTAGCACTTTTATGCCTCATTTCATTGTATTTTAAGTGAATAGTGTATAACATATCTATGACATCAACAGTGTGGTTGACAGCAGACCCCTGTATATTTCTGCACCTTATTCCTTGGTAATAAGGCGAAATAATGTATATGTACATATCTTTCACATTAACTGTACATATAATCATATCCACCGTATGGTCAATATCATGAGAAGACAATGCAAGATGCAGTAATTTAATATCGCTAAAAAAACTACTTTTCTTAGTATAGAAAATAATATTGCCCAAATAGCTCAATCAACAAAAATGATTGTATATGCCAAGCACTACCAAGGTAGTCATTTTGTAACTGTGTAGACCTTGACTTGAAATTAACTAGTTATGTGTTTTTTGTTACCTGCTTTTCTTATTTACTGACATATTGTTTCAAGTATTTGGGTCAACTTTATAAAGATTTTCTACTTCTTACCTTATCAAATAGGTACTTCAGGTAAGCTGATATTTCGTAGGTAGTGATAGGCAGGTATTTGCACATTTTTATTTTGTTTTGCTAACAACAAAGGAACTGTATGGTTAGTGCTCACAAGGGTAATATGATCACTACGGGTATATCAATAGACTGTAAATATTGCAAACTCATGCTCACCATTTGTTTGATAAAAAGTGCAAATTGTTTTTGACATTCAATTGCTTCGCCATTTTTCACTTTCGTATACACGAAACGTGTTGAGTCTCACTCACATAGAACGAACATTTTCTGTTTACGAAATATTCGCACGACACGCGACGGCAGTTCGCTACAGCCGGTAGTTTAACCGACAGAGCATTCGCAAAGACTTCAAAATTTAAATAAAATGGCAGCAAAGAGGTCAACTTACCTCCACTTCGGCGTTGGCAGATGAATTCGTAGATTTAGAGTCCGAATTGGTTTGATGTTCATTAACTAGATTATATAAAGCTTTTGAATCTTCACTGGTTATATTAGTCGCACTTTTATCCGGGGCTTTGGGTTCCTTATCATACTCCGGCGGAGGAGCCATCTTAAAGGAAGTGCAGTCAGATGACACAAGTCTTATGACTTTACGCACCGGAATCACCGCCTGCCCCTTCAAAATTATATATTTCACTACCTAGCTAATAAAACACCATGATTAAATATTTCCCTACAACATAACTAAAGTTCTAACTATTAGCAAAACTGAATTCATCATTTTCGACAGATTCCTACTAACATTTTTTTTAACGAACACGACGCCCCCAAGCGATAAACAGCGTCAACTGTATTTTTACATGCAGCAATACTTAAAAATGATTTCATAAAATGTTTTACTGTATTAAGCATACTTATATGGAAATATTTATTTATTTGAATTTAATACGTTACGTTATATTTATATAGTTTATTTTTAAAGGGTTTTTTAATAAGGCGTTAACTTCAACTCAACTTCAACCTCACGTCATGTAATGTCACTGGCGTCACTGCATGTCACTCAGTGACTGGCTCATTCACTCACTCTAATCAATTCAATTACAATTCATTCAATTAAATATTCAATCACTCACTCATCTGAAAACTAAAAAGAAGCGTAGGGGTGCCGCCTATATTTTCGATTTATATTATTTACTTATTCAAATCAAGCCACTTCTTACCTTTCAAGATGCCTGAGACTCAAGAAAACATATTTATCTTTGTTCCCAATCTAATTGGTAAGAATTTTGCTTATGTGTACCAACAAACGAATATCGAACGATTGATTTGTATTGTTTACATTGTGTTGTTCCAGGATTTGCTAGAGTCATCTTGGCTATAATATCCTTCTATTATATGCCGACGCACTGTGTCTTCGCGGTGGTTTGCTATGTCGTGTCGGCGCTGTTAGATGCCGTCGATGGCTACGCAGCGCGGTTCTTTAATCAGAGTAAGTATAGGGCATCACTTAATTCAATTACCTATCTATCTTAGAACGACACGACCTTATACCCTTTACAAATACTTACTTTAACGCACACATGGAAATTAATGTTATGTTAATGTTGTGTCTTATTTTTATGTTATAATCCTATATAATGTTATTTGCCAATCTAATATTTTTTGGGTAGGATATTAAATAAGAATGGATGTTAGTTTATACTGATAGTGTGCTACCACCATAGGTTTACGTTTATAGTGTGGTATATTTACAATCCCACCAAAAGTGCATACAACAAAATCGAATTCAACTCTTGTTAGAGAAAAGTTTGATAAATACCATCATTCTTATACCTTTTAATGTGGACTCATTCACTTAATAATTGTAATCAGGTACCAAATTCGGAGCTATGCTGGATCAACTGACCGACCGCGCTGGCACTGCAGGCCTCATGATGACCCTGGCTACATTCTACCCGGAGTACACCTTCTGGTTCCAAATATCCATGGTCATAGACATAACCTGCCACTGGCTCTACCTCCACTCGGTGACCATCCAAGGGAAGGCATCGCACAAGCTGATTGACATGTCTGGCAACCCCATCATGCGCCTGTATTACACTAATAAGAATGTCCTCTTCTTCATGTGTGCTGGCAATGAAGCATTCTATGCGGCTCTGTATGTCATGCATTTCTTCACTGGGCCTACAGGTAAATATGTGTTTCATTTTGCAGATACCTATCTACATGTTTTAAAATTAGTAGTAATGTACAAATAGAAACTAGTAGAAAGTTAATAGTCTTTCGAACCATTTTTTTTTTAATTTCAAAAACTTAACACTAAATTTTATGTAATTATCTAAGCTGAGAGCCTACCGCGAAACGAAAACGAACTTCGTTAGTGTATCTCCTCTCTGTCGCACTTGCTAGTTTGAGCGACAGAGAGGGAGATACTCGAACGAAGTTCGCGTTCACTTCGCGGTAGCCCCTCTGCCCACGTAATTCCGACACACAAAATAACTTTTGCCCAATTCGAAACAGAACTTCATTTGCTTCACAGCAAGTGAGAGCAAGTGAGTTCAATTGAAAATAAAAATAAACCAAATGTTTCAAAGGAAAAATATTGCAAAAGATGATGCAGACAAAACTGGAAGTGCATTTACTTATGGTATTTATGTATAGATAGAGGAATGGTTAGGTGTAAGGCTGAACAGGGAGAACATGGAAAATTATGGTTTAAAATCTACAGCCCGCGTCTGTACTATAAGCTATACTGAACCAGTGAGCTTCATCTTCTCTCAGGCTCTGTCGTCACTTACCATCAGATGAGACTAGGAAAATCACTGGACAGACATTTATAAAAAAACTCTCAATTGCTCTTCAACATTGTTAAGTCAAAATACCCGAAAGCTAAGACTGTTCTATGAACTCAGACTTTCAAACAGTAAACCTTATTTGAATCTATAAAAAAAACTTGTAATCCTCATTTAACCTACTTATCAGCTGATATATCATTTATCAGTACACATTTTATTGGTGCTGTAAATTAGAATTCATATAATATAATTCATAAAATTTTTACTAGCCCTGTAAAATTATCCCCAACTTCGTTAATTCAGATCTTTTTGTAGTTAAGTTTAACTTAATATCGTCTGACTCTACCGGGTTTCCCGTTCGGCCGATACATCGATCCAGTTTAAAAGGGGTGAAAACCAGTGGAAAAAAAGGGTGTTGTAGAAATCCCATCGGGCCGATTCGATTGACCGGTCGACCCACCGGGAAACACCCCACTACTAGTCTACCAGGGCGGTAGTATTTTACCATATCGTATAGGATTGATTTATTACTAAAGATAAAGACTGATAATGTATGTACATGTTACACTCCAGAAGTTTGAAGCATCCATAAGCTACGATAACCGAACCGAACCGAAAACACTTTAAATATATATTTTTTATTTATATATGGCGTAATTTCCGTTTCCAGTCCTGGGCATCGGTTTATACAAGCTGATCATGCTGCTCTCGATGCCGGTGGCAGTCGTGAAGGCAGGCATCTCTGTCCTGCACGGTGTAGTCGCGTCTCTCAACGTCGCCTCCATCGACTGCAGCGAGCGAGCGGCCGCACAGAAGCAGGACAAAACTAATTAAACCAAGTACAGAAAAATCTAAGTAATGATGAGGCGCGCGGATTAAGCAATTATAGCCTCTCGATCAACTAGTTAACGCGACGCGCGCCTCATTAATTGCGAGCCCATGTTACATCGATGACACAAGTCGGGTTCCCGGATCGGTTTCCATTCCATGACACGGTTTTAAGATTATGGCGCCAGAAAGCGCCAACTAGCGCTTATTATTGTATTCGAGCGCTGACAACGGTTTTCGAAACTCGGCTAACGTGTGCTGCGGTCTTGAACGCGGGGCTAGCTTACCTGACGCCGCAACGCTACGTGAGACACGAAAATCTTCCCATCTCTTTCTAATTTGCACAGTGAAAGTGAGCTGACTTGGCACCAAGTTGTGCGAGCCCCCTCATTCGCAAACCTAATTGCAACTACATAAGGTTTAAAATGGTCAGTTAAATCTATTGTCCAACTTGACACTGATTGTACAACTTCCAGAGGTTATCAGAGCTATGAACAAATGTGAGATCAAAAACCTCCTCTGGTCCAGCCAGCCGACCACCTTGCTGGTTAAGAAAAGTCAACTTCTGGGATGGTTGGAATAATAACAACATTAGTATGATATCTCTATCCTCCAATCAAATGAGTTTGCGTTGCCAAATTACAACTTGACAATATTTGCATCTTGGACCTTTATCAGCAAAGTGGTCCCATTAATACTATAATTTTGGTCACGAATTTACCTTATAATATAAGATTATTTATAAATAAGTTATGTTATGTGAAAATGACTACACATTATTATGGTCATGGGACTAGTCAGCTTTGATTCCTGCAGACAGACATTTTTAATTTTTTATATACTTACATGTATTTTTTTATCCTGTTGTGTTTCAAAAATGCATATTTGTTGGGTAAGTATATTTTAAGTAGCTGTGAACATAGTGATAGATGTGTTGTGTGTTAATGATTGTTTCGAGCTTGTTGTATAGCTGTAACCATGATAATGTTGACCCAAAATTACAGGCATAACAGTTCTGAACTCGAATAATTATTATGTTGTAATTGTAACTGTCGTACATAGTAATTTTAATCACTATCAGAATATATTTGCTTGTACTTCCTTAAACTTTATGAAGCTAATGAACAAGTGGCATAGATAAAACTCATTCGTTATATTATTTATTATAATATTAATAGTTTGTGTATAAAGGTAAAAAGTTTAAAACGTTTCTATTACGTCATTAAATACAAAAACTGTATTGTTAAATATGTTTAAGTTTCGCATTTTATAATAGGCATAGCCTATGGGTTTTTTCCTTGTACCAGATTTTTTGGTGATATGAATTGAATTATTATAATATATGTAGAATAAGGAATCAATGTATTTCATTTAGACATGCTTGGGATAAGTACAAACGAAATTACAAAACCTCTGTAAGTTAACCAATTGATTAGTTCCTTTCCAAAGTAAATAAACGATTGATAATTGAACCATTATATATAATCACGCGACGTTGGCTTATATAGTCCCGGCTCCCGTACATTTGTATATGACTCACTAGAGGGACAGATTATTATTTACATAGATTCAGACATGTTGTAGAATGTATGCCGTGAAAGGGAGCCATTTGTTATTACAATAACCTATTTATAATGCTCATCACGATCACACGGCTTATGTACCCTTACTATTATTATTGGGAAGGTATACATAAAATGAAAGCCAACATAAAGATTAGTTGTATTTATTATTTTAATACTTGCGAAAGGCATTTAAGCAGTGAAAGTTTAACATAAGAATATATATGTAACATTAAATGCAAATGTTATTTAAAACCAAAATATTGTAAGACGAACTAAAATTATTTTCAATAAAGCAAAGTAATAATTTTGAGACATTATTTGCACACCTCAAAAAAAAATTAAATTATCCTTTGAGGCTGCTCATACCAGCTCTCATGATCTCGTCGACCAGGAGAAGGTTGCTGGCAATCACAGAGCAGGAGTTTATGATCTGCTTCTTCACAATATAATTGTCGACAATACCCAAATCCATGGGTTTAATGGCCTCTCCTGTACTCAGATCAAGTCCGATCGGGTCGGGGCTCAAGCGGGACTCTTCCTGGAGCTTCACAATCGTATCCTGAGCGTCGTAACCCGAATTGACCGCTAGAGTCTTGGGAATGACGAGTAGGGCTTCAGCGTACGCTTGGATGCCAAGACGCGCCTTGCCTTTAACAGTATCCTTGAACTTCTGCAGCTCCACATTAGCTTTAATCTCAAACGCAGCGGCACCAGGGATAACAGCCTTGTCCTCGATGGCGTTGTTGATGGCTCGCAGACCGTCGCGGATGGCATCCTTGATTTGAGCTAGCGTGTGCTTGTTAGGCCCTTTGATGAGGATGGTCACTGATAGGGGGTTCTTGCATTCCTCAACGAAAGTAAACTTGTTTTCGCCAAGAACGTGCTCATAGACCAATCCAGCGTATCCGAGGTGTTCTTCGGACAAGTCTTCGACGGAGTTCACGGCAACACCGCCACAGGCCAACGCTAGACGCTCCATGTTTCGCCGCTTGGCCCTGCGGAGCGCTACGATGCCCTCCTTGGCGAAAGCATCGAGGGAAAGAGGGTCGACACCCTTCTGGTTGAGGACCACAAAAGTTTTATCGGTGCCGTCGCAAACCTTTTTCTTGAGGGCAATGATCTGAAATCAAAATATGGCATCTTAGAATTCCAAGTTGTCTTCTGGTAAGGAGTTGACCGGAATTTCCGGACTTTATTACCTTTTACCTTGACTACAGAGAAGTGAAAGAACTTCTATTGAACCGGAATCGATAGTTCTAAGTAAGTTGAAATCTGAATTTGAAGAACAAGTATGCCAAATTTTCCAGCATAAGCTCTATGTCACAACACTCGCAACCTGACGAGCGCGATTAAGGCACACGCAAGTGACAAGAGAAGCATTATTTTCCTGCTTATATACCATATAATAGAATTACATGTCTTACCATTTATACCAGGAGGCTGGGTCCAGTGGCTCGACCTACTCGAAAATTCACAAGAACACCTTCCAACAGTTTTAACCAATTTTTACCTTCTGGACCCACTGACCGCTTGATCCGGTCCTCGATGGACTTTTTAAAGAGGCCCGATTTGACCTCCATCTTCAACTAACCTCTTCCTCTCACACAGCAGTGTTATTGGAATAGTTTGATAAAGGAGTACTTACCTTCTGGACCCTCTGGTCGATGAAGTCCCGCTCGGCCGCCACTAGCTTCTCGCGGTCCTCAGCGGATTTGTAGAAGAAGCCAGAGTTGACCTCGGTCTTCTCGTACTCGAGCGAAACGTTGCAAGTGAGTATGTACGCGTTCTCGACGCGCTTGGGCATGTCGGGGTGGCGCGCGCCGTGGTCCAGCACGAGACCTGGAATATTACAGTATAGGCTAAATTAGAGGTCAAGTGCGACTAGTTCCAAATAGTTTCGTTCGCCATTATAAATAGCCTGACAAGTTTCTTTTTGACCCTAGCCATGTTGCGGGTTTTTAATGGAACTAATTTGTTTTACTCGCAAGGAGTACTCTTTGACAACAGACGTTAAAAGTCATTGATGTAAACAAACAGCGAAAAAGGCGAAAAACTTCGCGATTGTAAAATAAATTACAATATTATTATTACTTTTTATACAACGACGGTGGCAAACAAGCGTACGGCCCGCCTGATGGTAAGCGGACGCCGGAGCCTGTAGACGCAATGCAACTCCAAAGGAGTAACATGGGCGTTGCCGACCTTGAATTTTTCCAGCAAGAAAAGGATACTGGATTGTCTAGTATTTCTATAAACAATGTCTTGAAATTGGTTGTTAACATGACCGGTACTGACACTTTATAGTGCCGTCGTAGGTTGATTGTACTGGTTAGTTTGGTGTGGTTTAACTAGTCATTTATTTTCTTATTAAAATATTGTAATAAAAATTGAAGACAAATATAGAAAAAGATCCTTTAGTCGAATCCCAGCCGAACGTTTTATAATTGAGGTCGGCGGTCTTGGAAGCGACACATCAGAGTCGGAGTCTTTGGAGTCACAATCGGAAAAATACTTAAATATCGAATACGTACCTACTTGGATATCGATGAATAGGTAGGTATTTATTATAATTACAAACCATAGAATTTTTACATTCAACAAACAACACAATGCCAATACACTGTCCCGACTATAATACATGCATGACGTTTACATTATTGCCATACATTATGCGGTTTACAGCGACACTACCTCAGGGTTAAATAGGGACAAGTAAGTTTATACAAAGCTAATAAACACACGGTAACATTTTTCACTTACCGATATTATTAAAGTATTCCTTTAAACTATAAAATCATTTGTTTATTAAAAAAAAACAATTGATTGTTAAATAGTGTTGGATTTTCTAGATTTTTTATATCATTAGGAAGGTGATTATAAATTTTAATAGTCATATGACGGGGGCTACTGGTGACGAGTTTTAATTTCGAAAATGGCAGTATAAGTTGGTTGAGTTTGCATTTATTTCTTTTAATTTGAGTTGTTGCTTGCGGTGAATATAAATTTAAATGTTTCCTAACAAATTTACTAGATTCGAAAATATACATGGAAGTAATGGGGTCCTGTCTCTTGACCAAACAACTTTTAGCCAAATGTATCATTTGACAAATGTTTCATTTGACCTAATGCATTTTTCGTCAAAACAGTGGTATTTTAGGGTATTCTTTGAATATCATCAAATAGAAGTCATTAGGTTAGATTAGGTTTGTTTTATAATAATCCTATAAAGCTTTCTATTTAAGAAAAAAAAGCATTAGGTCAAATGAAACATTTGGCCAAAAGTTGTTTGGTCTAACATAAGTGAACCGGAAGTAATAGTTAGTATTTGATGTTTGATGAAGTAAGGTTTGCATGACTCCATTTGGTCTATAATAACTAAAATTCTGATGCACTTCTTTTGCAAAATAAATATTTTATCAATGTCACTGTTATTTCCCCAAAGGACTAGGCCATATGATATTCGCGAGTACGCATATGAATAATATGCCGTAAGGGCTGTCTTTAGGTCAGTCGCTTGCTTTACATGTTGGAGGGCGTAGATAAAAGACGACAATTGTTTGGATAATTGTTGGATATGGCATTTCCAGCTCATATTTGAGTCCAATTCTATATAGGTGGCAGAACTCACTGTCTCTAATTTTGAATGTTTATATGTGTAATCTATTGGTATGGTTTAAATTGTTTTTTTTTTTAAGTTGAGCTCCAGATTGTGAGTTTGCAACCAGTTTGTAATTTTACTTAACATTAAGTTTAACTTATCTGAATTTCTAACGTACTAGAGCAAGGAAGCAATGTAGATATTTCTAAGCTGGGGCTAACACCAAGGTAATTGACGATTCTCTTCAGCTATTGGAGGGGAGAACATTTTAGTATGATTGAACAATCTGCTCTTTCTCCAATAGCAAGGCGTAAGTACTTTCAGCTGTGTTCCATATGATACAATGTCATTGCTCTTGGATCATTAAAATCACGCGCATTTCTGATAACGAATCCTAGTAGCTTGTAACAGTCAGCAGCTAACGTTAACCTTTAATTACTGAGGTGGTTTTTGAGTAGTACTTACACCGAGATACTGTCTGGCAGAAGCACATTTATAAATAAATTAAAAATAGAATTCTAATGCTAGTTTTTTCTAGCTTCTTAATTACATATGTGGTGCAATGCCGCAGGTGGGCATTTTCGCGAGAATAGATGCATCGTTAGTGACGTCACCAAGTACAAGATAAAAATGTTCCATTTTGTAACCAAAATTAACCATACAATTTGCATGACAAATAAAAGTTACAAAATGGAACACTTAACTTATACTCGGTGACGTCACTAACAATGCATCTCTTCTCGCGAAAATGCCCAGGTGGCGTAGTTTAAATAATAATTTTGAAATAAAACTAGCGCCGTCTGTGAGACATATACCTCGGTAATAAAAGGTTAATATAGATAAAATGTAAGAGACACATGCACACACAAAAGAATGCCAAATTTAGGCGATTCCAAATGACAATATATACTGGGCAAGTATAGAGCTGCGTACGAATTTGAGCGGCTCAGCCTGAGGCATGCTCGCCCCGCGCGGCGAGCTGCTCGCGAGCCAAATTCTTGCACATAAACATGCGCGGGCGAGGCAGCCTGCTCGCGGCGAGCCGACATTGTGCGTCGTTCAAAATAGCGTCGGACACGATGACAGCCGCGGCTGCGTTATCATATTTCAACAAATTATATTAATAAATTGACGAACAAGCTCGATTACACATGCACATGCACGGCTCATCCACTTGCTCACATTCATACGTGCCTCGCCCACAAACAAGTCAGAACGTGTCGTGTCGCTCTGCCAGCGGCAAGCTCGGATACACGTCCAAATTACGCGAGGCACGCACACTGAGGCGCCTTTGAGCGCGGACAAAAGACCTCTGCTCGCACACAGCGCGTGAGCGCGTACGAATTTGAGCGAAATAGGTGAGCCGTGCGTGCCTCAACCCGAGGCTGCTCTAATTCGTACGCAGCTTAGGACAATGGGAATGTACCTCTGATGAGCGTCGTCTCGGTGGCGGTCTTGTGCTGCATCTCCATGAGCTCGACCATGTGCAGGTCGACGGGCTGGCCGGGGGTGCGGATGGCCAGCACCGCGTCCACGCAGGCCTCCGTCAGCACCTCCGCGAGGTTCGCGTGCACCTGTTCACACAATAATTACAAATAAAGCCCTGGTAAGTTGCCACGAGGGTATGCGGTATTGTGATGCCTTCATAAAATCACGCGCCAAGGAGACACACCGATGTCAAATCCGATGTTATAGGATTGTTAAATCTACAAAGACGTGGCCTACTGAACGGATACGAGTTTATTGACTTCATTGCATACGATTTTGTTTCGTCCATAGTGCAGGCAGGAGTTTGTCTTTGCGGATTGAATGAGCTGTGTTTCTACTTCTAATCAAACAGCGTTTTTTAACCACTTTTTGAACTAAAGGCCTCTAGAAATTATAACAATGCTTCTTGGGTCACCTTGCCTCCTGTCACTTTCCTTCGCTTTCTTTTTTTTTCCTACCTATAGCTATAATACCTTAAATCTAATAAACAAGACTTTCTTTCGCATTTATAATAAGGTAGTTGTGTCAATGTCAAGTTAACATTAATAACCTAGTGTTGCTAAATGGATAGTAAACCATCAAATTATTGTAATAAAATATAAATTACAAAATATATTTTTCAACACAATTGCTCGTAACGTACCTCTTATTGTGTCGCTTTTAGGCTCATAATCCTGGATATTAAACACGCGTGTTTAATAACATTACGATACTTGTGTGTTATGGTTTATGGTTATATCCCGATTAAGTGACGTTGGCACCTTGCAGCAAGATATATGCATGCACACGGTGCATTCCTAAACTAACCGGGTTGTACAGCTTTTCTTTTAATTCTCGGCAAATGGATTCTTACTCGACTAAACAAATTAAATCCTTTTTGTTAATTAATTGACTATTTCTTTTTGGATATGATATAGAAACGGTTAATTTAGTAAAACTATTTACTTTTGATAACATTTTACATGAATTAATAAAGATAACATTTTAAAACGAAATTATTCATTTTACTTTGTATTGGCTGTTTAGAGATTTCATCTAATGAGCGCGCACTGCGCAAATATCACAAAAAAAATTATAGGTTATTTCACAGATGGTTTTTAATGCGTGTTTGGTTATTAACAAAAATGTTGATTCGTGGTGACTAGAAAAGTGATAAAAAGAATGGACGTCACTAGAAATTCTTGACGTTGTATACAACATGTGAGTAAAAACCTGTTGACATCAATAAGTAAAGAAAATAACTTGGCAGGCCTATCAAATTTTCATCTTATGAAAAGGATTTTTTCCTCGCAAAATGTGTTGAAAAACGTCGTATGAAACGCGTGAGCTTTGATAATTACAATCCTCGGCTCTCTTATTACGCTCACCTGCGGCTCGCGTGATAATTCCGCCTCTGCTGTAACTATCAACATACCTCACTTGTATCACAATGTACTATAATTCTATAATATCACAAAAAGATTGACCTAGAAAAATTTGCAAAATACACTTTTTTTCGTGTCCACAATATTCATTTTTTTAAAATGTAAATGATGATATATTGTTCATATTTTAAAGTAATACACGACAAACAATTGTTTACCTTTGTTTTTAAAGAAGTTCGGGTAACATCCAACAGGTTTTCACGCTTGATTTCAATAGGGATCTTGAGTGTTTCCAAGATTTCTAGTGTCTTATTGCGAGCAATGTCAAAACCCTCAGTCAGGATCCTTGGGTGCAAACCTGTAATGTTTATTGTGTAAGAACATAAAAATGGTTTATAACAGAAAATATCATATTGTGAAAAAGGTTCAAATATCATATTGTGAAAAAGGTTTAAATATGTACTAATGAAGAGCATGGACATGGCTCATATCAGTTTGATTGATTATAAGATATATAAATTATGCATCTTGGGGAAAAGGAACCAACCCCACAAGACAAATGTATGACTTTCGTTTTAGCCAGATAGTTCCAAATTTTACATTTTTGAATTCTTTTTCCCAAAATACGATACACAAATGTGTTGCAAGATAAACATGATATAGTGTTATTCGCTGACGACACGTCGCTTATCTTCAAGGTAGACAGGAAAGAGAAAAGCTTCGATGGTATTAATGATTCGCTCAACACTGTTGTGAAATGGTTTACAGCAAATAATTTACTGCTAAATTCCAAGAAAATAAAGTATCAGATTCACTTTACCTAATGTCAAGCAGGTAAACAATACCAAGATCGAAATATTTGCAGTAAGCAGTAGTAATGCGGAACTATCAATTTAGTTGTAGTAACCGCGAGGTTTATACTTAGACATTTCTTCGGCTGTGCTAGTACTAGTAGGTTTCACAGGTTTACAGAGAGTACCGTACATCCAATCTCCCGGCAAACCTCGTAGTAATATGAATTTCCAAGTAGACCAGTTTATTCCACCTTCCAGGTGACCAATGTCTATTTTGCAACTAGGTGATTGCATTTTGAATCTTTGTCTTTCTGGATTGTTTTTAAAAATTAGGTTTATAACACATTCGGTTTATTTACAACTTTCACTCGATTCCTTATGCTCTGCTACCATGATAAAACTAATTTATCAGTTAGAGAAAATAAACTCATGCATTAGTGACAAGCTATATTATGTATCAACACAACAGTTTTTTAGATAAAATAATGACATATATGTTACAGGTTATCAAAACATATAAAGGAGGTTTTAGGAGAAAACAGTTCTTAACAATTACATCAACTTTCAAATATAGTTTTGTCATGCGCAGACAATTGCATTAGTCAAATATGGAACTTTATGTTTGGCCAGTATGCTCCATTAATAATTGGAAAATTACAACAGCAGATTAATGAATATGAATGTTTTAATAGCTAGTAATCAAGCCTTCATTCTTTCCAAGGATAAAACATGGCCACAGTAGCATGCCATTTTAGTCAATTATTTAGATCAAATGAGCAAACCTTCACTTATGTAAATATCAGCCTGCTTCAACAGCTCGCCAATAAGCAGCACCGTGGAGGTGGTCCCGTCACCAGTGGCATCATCCTGTGCAGTAGATGCGCGCGCTATCAGTGACGCCGTCGGGTGCTGGATCTGCATCTCATGCAGCAGGACATTGCCATCCTTCGTGATCTTGATATCACCAGCACCAGATACCAGCCTAAAAAATAAAAAAAACGATCAAATTTCTGAGAACATTTTCATCTTTTTACACTAGAAGTACTATGAATACATGTCTTGCCTACGCTGCTACTAACACTGTTGATTGACCTAACTATATAATAAATATAAGTAATAATAAGTAATAGTAAATATAGTAACAGATATGTAGGTATTTAAATAAAATTACAACACAGTACATTATAATAATGTGACTGTGAATGGCTTGATTTTAGTTTAATTTGGTTCGATGCTTTATTTACTAATTTCAACGTTTTTTTTAATAGATTTTTTTTTAGTGTGCTTCTTACTCATGGAACTGGTAATTTTATCGTTAGCGGCAGAGTAGTTACCTACTGACGATGGTCATATGATTTTTGTTTTAGCCTAAAACATGACTAAACATTATTTGGTAACAAAACTATTCTAAAGCATAAAAGAACGGATGAAAAATTGTATATTATCTCATTAATAAATAAAAAAACACTTAATCTCGATGAAATAACTCACATTTTCATTGTCCCCTTAGGACCGAGGTTAGTTTTCATGACATCCTGGATACCTTTTGCGGCTGATATGTTTACTGCTAAAGCATGAGCGGCTCTCGCGATTTCAGCTTTAGGATTTAACAAACTGATAGCAGCCATTTTTGCAGATTTAACAGAATACTCAAATGAAAATCGGCGTACAACTACACACGAGGAACAATCAGGCGGAAACAAGACCACAGATTAAGAATAATTATTAATTATATTTAAGACTGACAGATCTTCATTTATTGGGTTTAATGGCATCCTATTCGCTTGTATATTTGCATGAAACTTTATAATATACAGGTTTACAATTAAAAACAATTTCTTAAATACATTTTAACTTCTTTGAATGTAGTACAATATGTGTAACTTAAATAATGGATTGTTGAAGGTTTATAATTCTTTGTTATGGTATCCCTTAATTCTTTTTTTTTATTCGTCCAGGCTAAGACCATGGGTCATACTGCCTCCCCTTAATGTCAATTTTGACAGTTGCGTTAAAATATCGTTTTCATAGTTTTAGATGTACGTTTAAATAATTAAAAAAATCGGGTGCATAATAGTTAAAAATATATTCACAGGTATTAAAATGTATAAAATTACACTTCTTGAGTAAAGTCATATTTTTTACTCAAGTTTTGCCTTAGACAAAAAATATAACTAATTTTAAATGATTAAAATGTTTGTTTATAGCTTGTTTTAGAACGTTACTGAGCTGTAATACATACCTTCTTACTTCAGCCTACTTTACATATATGGAGGAGAATAAAAATAAATTTCTATTTTAGTAGTGCATTTGAAATGTTCGGGACTTTACCAGAAAATTCCTTAATAAAGGTTTAAAAGCGAGTTGGCGCGGAGCACCTCAGTCATTACTGTGAAACGTAACAATGGGTATACACAGCGAAGAAGCTGAAGTTTACAAGAATAAGGGCAACGAGTCCTACAAAACCGAAAACTACGAGGAGGCTATCGGATACTACAGCAAGGCGGTAGATTTATCCGAGAAAGACAGCCGGGACTACGCGACGTATCTGAAGAATCGCGCGGCCGCTTACCTCAAAACGAAGGAGTTTGATAAAGTGGTGAAGGACTGCGATGAAGCTTTACGCATCGTGCCGGAAGATCCTAAGACTTTATTTCGACGGGCGCAGGCGTTAGAATGTTTGGAGAAGTTTGAAGAAGCCTACAGAGATGCTAAGGCGGTGTTTACAGTGGAGCCAACGAATAAGGCGATCCAGCCAGTGCTCGCGCGACTACATGCCATCGTGCAGGAGCGCGCGCGCCAGGCCGCGCAGACCGGCAACAAGGTCGACCAGATGTTCAAGCTGGTCTTTGACATAGCGGAAGACAAAGGAAAACGCGAGAAAGCCATGGCAAATTTGGTGGTACTGGCTAAAGAAAACGCTGGTGCCGATATTATGTTCAGCAATGGCGTGGTACAGAAGGTACAAAAACTGCTGAAGGTAGAAAAGAATGACGATATCTGTACTAATGCTGTTCGGGTTATCAGCCAGCTCTGCCAAGGGAATGTTGAGAGGACGAAGAATATTATTAAAATTGTGGGCATCCCATGGGTTTTAGAGATAATTGACAGTAGTGTTGAGGAGAGGGTGAGTGCAGCACAGTACTGTCTGCAAGTCATACTGAACACCTTCAGCGGAATGGACACCAAGAAAGATAGCAAGCCTGATACCAAATTGTGTGAAGAATATAAGAGTGAAATAGACACACTACTTAGTTGCTTGACATACTCCATCACAAACCGAGTGATCACTGGTGAAGCAAGAGATGCTGTCATGGAACTGATTATGAGAAATTGTCACTACACAGCCCTTTCCTGGGCTGAAAGGTTTGTTGAAATCAAAGGTTTGGAGCGACTTTTAGATGTGTGCAGTGAACTGGAAGAGTACAAATATGAGTCTGCCATGAACATCACAAACTCATCGCGAACCATTGCAGCGGCCTGTTTGGCAAGGATTTATGAGAATATGTACTACGATCAAGCAAAAGAGAAATTTAACAGTCATGTTGATGAATTTGTCAGGGATAAACTGCTTGCGCCTGACCTAGAGTCAAAGGTCCGAGTGACAGTCGCCATCACATCATTGTTGAGAGGTCCACTTGACGTTGGCAACTACATTATTTCAAAGGAAGGTATCATGGAAATGATCTTGGTCATGGCCCAAACTGAGGATGCTCTTCAGCAAAGAGTATCATGTGAATGCCTGATTGCAGCTGCCTCTAAAAAGGATAAAGCAAGAGCCATCATAGACAAAGGAGTTGACATTCTGAAAAAGCTTTACACAAGCAAAGATGATTCCGTGCGAGTCAGGGCATTGGTGGGTCTCTGCAAAATTGGAAGTTTTGGTGGTGATGATGCATCTATCCGTCCATTTGCTGATGGATCAACAAAGAAGTTAGCTGAAGCTTGCAGAAGATTCCTAGTCAATCCAGCCAAGGACAAGGACATGAGGAAGTGGGCTGCCGAAGGCCTGTCATATCTCACCCTGGATGCAGATGTGAAAGAAAAATTAGTAGAAGACAAGCCTGCCCTTCAGTCCCTAATTGAACTAGCCAAAACAGGAGACCAGTCATGCCTGTATGGTGTAGTGACTACACTGGTTAACTTGTGCAATGCTTATGACAAACAGGAGCTCCTGCCCGAAATGTTGGAGCTAGCAAAGTTTGCCAAACACCATATACCAGAGCAGCATGAATTGGATGATGATGACTTCGTAAACAAGAGGTTAACAATCTTAGCCAAAGCTGGAGTAACTTCTGGCTTGGTAGCTCTTGCCAAAACTGAAAGTCATAACTCTAGAGAACTAATTTCAAGAGTATTCAATACCATCTGTAGCCTTCAAGAACTCCGAGGTATTGTGGTGCAGCAAGGAGGAGCTAAAGTCTTAATACCAATGGCCCTGGAAGGCACTGACAAAGGAAAGAGTCAGGCTGCTCAGGCTTTAGCAAGAATCGGGATCACCATCAATCCAGAAGTAGCATTCCCTGGGCAGAGGAACCTGGAAGTTATCAGACCCCTGGTATCTCTACTTCACCCGGACTGCAGTGCGTTAGAAAACTTTGAAGCTTTAATGGCCCTCTGCAACTTGGCAGGAATGAATGAAACCACCAGAAATCGGATACTGAAGGAAGGAGGGCTGGCTAAAATAGAGCACTATCTGTATGAAGATCACACAATGCTCATTAGGGCTGCTACACAGTGTATCTGTAACTTACTTCAGTCAGAAGATGTCCTCAAATCTTATGAAGGTGACAATGATAAAACTAAGTATCTCTATATCTTATGTCAAGAGGAAGATAGTGACACTGTTATGGCAGCAGCCGGGGCTTTATGTATCCTTACTTCAGCCAGCAAGATCTGCTGTAGAAAGCTTCTAGATGTTGGACCCTGGTTAGAAACCCTCAAATGTTTACTTGCAAATCCTATCCCAGAAATTCAGTACAGAGGCACATACATAGTCCTGAACATTATTAATGGAGACCGCGAAATAGCTGCCAGAATATTTGAAACGGAAGTGATGGAAATCCTGATGGCTTTGACCAAGGTAGATAACCCGGAACAGAGCAGGATTAAGGAGCATGCTCAGAAGTGCTTGGACGCCGCGGAGAAGTTGGGCGTGATACGAAAACCAGACGACAATTTTGGCCAGGCCCCACCTGTTAAAGAAATAGAGGAGGAAGAACAAGGGGAGGGAAAAATAATTGAATAGCAGTATTATGTTCAAGAGTAAGAAGACAAAACATGAAACTTGAATTTGAGCAATTGTGCTTTGATGCATAATTGCTATAATATAACTCGCAGGAACTTTGTTATATCAGTTGTGTCTGACTGTCTGCGGCGCTACCACGAACTTCGAAAGTCGAAGTTCGTCATACATGCAACCCTGTCACTCGAGTAAGGGCGTGCGATAGAGATGGAAATACCCGAACTTCGACTTCGAAGTTTGTTGTAGCGCCGCTGCTGCTTTAAAAATAATCTTCTATAAGTATTGAAAATGTACTTAATGCCTTATTGGAGATTCGGGCAATAGTATTTAAGGATAAGATTAATTATTCAAAGTTTTATTGTATTGGTTAATTATGATTGAATAAATTTATACTGTTTTTTATGTGTTTTATTGTTTCAGCCATAGCGTTATTTTATAGCTTTATAGGCCCTAGCACGATAGGTTTTATCTTCACGTGTACAAAATGTAACTACTGAAACGTCACGTAAAGCGTTTCAGAAGGCCACCGCGAACTTCGTTCGTGTATCTCCGTCTTTGTCACACTTGCTAGTTCGAGTGACAGAGAGGGAGATACACGAACGAAGTTCGTTTCGCGGTAGGCCCTTAGTACATTTTCGCCCTTAAATGTGACGATAAAAGCTATCGTGCTTGCTGGGCAAATTTCTTTTGCAAGTTTTATAGCGGCATTTTGGTTCGTGAAACTCGATTAATTTCTATAAAAATCCGCGTAGCACTGCAGGATTAAATGCCCAGAAAATACACATTATCTTGCGGAGAACTTGATTTCTCCAGAGCTTGATAGCTTTGCTATCTGGAAGATACAATAGAATGCCTTTCATAATGAACCGGCTTAGACGAAAATAGGCGGGAGTAAAAATAATTAGGACTTCCTAATTATTTTTACTTCCGCCTATTTTCGTACTACTACCTACTAAAAACTTTTAACTAATGGAAAAGATTTCACTTTTGTAAGTCCTCGTTCTAGAAGTAGCATTAGTTAAATTACCTAATCATAATTTCACGTGCTTGCAAGTCAGGAGGTAACTGAGAGCTCTTAGCTCTTCTGTAACTTAACGCAGGACATAAACCCTACTATGATTTACATTTTTTTTATTTGTATTGTTTTATTTCTATGAAAGAATACACAGGTATAAGTTTTGACAATCATATATTATTAAAAATATGTATAAGATAACCAAATAAGAGCCTGAAAAATTGCTATTGTCAGTAATAATAATTTTGAACTTTAGCGCTTTTTTACTGAGCGCTACCCGAATACCGCGTCTTTCCCCCTCCACCTCTCTCATATTCCTCTCCATTCTCCCATTCCTAAGCTAAGCTCATTTTTTTAACATAAGGTATTTTATGAGCGTGACTTGGTGGATATAACTTTCAAAGTTCCGAAATTGATGTAAGGTTTAACTTGTAAATTTAATATAGTTTCATAGAAACAAAAATACTGTTTTTGATCCAATTGTTTACACTATTATATTTATTAAATCGATGAGACTGGATCAAGTTCAAAAACCGTTAGTTGTATTCGGAACGCAGAGAACGCGTCTTGTTTAAAAACCTTTTAAAATGACAGCTTGATTTGGTTTGGTTTCCGCTACTGTGCTATTGTGCTATTTTTTTGGTTTTCGGTATTAAAATCTCAAGATTATGTCGATATCTACTGCTACAGGTAATAATTAAATGTGTATACATATTCCCAAATGTACTTTTTGAATAATTATACATTATTTGCTGTTGGACTCTAAGAATAAATACCTGGGAAGAAATGCCATGGAACCCCATATGGCGGTGCCCGCACCACATGATTTGGTGACGCTATTTGTTGAATAAAGCCTTAATCTTGTAATGCCGTTTACTTTTCCGCTCTGGAGACGCTGATATTTATAGGTTAAGGGCGCTAATGTTTAATGGTTATGTTTCGATTTCTTACGTATTTTCGTGCGGGTTTACTTTTTTTTCCACTCGCTACATGGCGCCTTCTCGCGAAGACGGTCAAGTTCGTGGTATGACCTACATAAATACATTAAAATTACTTTTGATCAGTTAATTGAAATAACTGTCTAATCAGGTTACTATGGAACAGCTGATTATAATTTTATGCAATTTTGTCTTTATAGTCGTATAACTGTTATTGTAATAATTTTGTCATGTTTTGTATATCTTTACAGATGAACGCACAGAAGGTGATGATGACACTTCACAAGGAAGCCAACCAAAAGAAGACAGTAGTGACTCTGAGAATGAAGTTGAACCCCAAGGACAAAATGGAGTATCCCCCAGCCCTGAGGTCCATGAAATCACCAGTGATGATGATGATGACTGCATGGTCACCAATGAAGATCATGAGGAGAATGAAGATGATGACTCATCAAACTCAAGCACAGACTCAAATGACAGCTCAAGTGACTCACAAGACAGTAACAAAGCTATGGAAGAAAAAGAGAATGAAAAGAAGATAGAAAATGGGGATGATGAGTCGGATATTGAAGAAGTCTCTATAGATGATCCTCTCAATCAAACTCAGAACCAACCTAAACCAATAGTAATCAGTGACACTAAAAGTCTAGTCGAACTGGCCGCTAAACAAAACAAAACGAACGACACAGAACAAAAAGAGCCAACCGTTGTCATTATTGATACAAATTCCATCTTGTCAGGGAAGAGTGCAACTCCTGCGCAACCAAAGCCACCTTCTAACGCAGCAATAGATGCCCAGAACCTGTGCCAAAGCATTGCAGCGCGCGGAACTACAATAACCCCTGTCAGTAGCAAAGCCACCAACTCCACTAATAACACGCAAAACTCTCAAAATAATGCTACTCCCACACCACAGCCCAACATCTTACCCTCGCTAACAGATGATATGTTTGTAGTGGAGGCCCCTTCATTCATTGTACCATATGTATATGAGAAACCATCAATTCAACCCTTTAGAGAATTTGTCGACAAGCTTGGTAAAGAGCTTGAAGGGATAAAGCTTAAAGAAGAACAGGAGAAGGTTGAGAAAGAGAAGGTGGAAAAGGAAAATAAAGAAAAGGAGAGACAAGAGAGAATAGACCGAGGAGAAGAAGTGGAAGATGAAGTAAGTCAGGAAGCCAAGAGTACAGAGGGGGAAGTTGTGAAGGAGAAGAAAGAAAAAAAGCAAAAACGAAAACGCGAAGAAGATGATGACTCATGGGATGGAGAATCATCAGACTCTGAAATGAGTGATGATGACACCATAGTCATCAAAAACAAAGAGGACCCTATGGCTGAGGTTAAGGATGCAATTGGATTAACTGCCAAAGGGGTGTCTGGTAGAAAAGACAGCTACTTTGATTGCACTCTTGGCCAGTTCTTTATCAACATTGGAATAAATCTAGTACAAGAGTATGTACAAACTGACCTCTTGAAGCAGCAGAATCGTAAGCTGTACAAAGAGAAAAAATCCGGACGAAGTACAAAGGCTACAGAGAGTGCTATCTCCTCACTGACTCAAAATTTAGAATTTAGTAAGAAAACAAATGCTCCCTTTGCTCTTAAACAGATAAGATGTGAATTTTGTAGTTTTAAGACAGAGTCGATGCTCGTCATGTCGCATCATCTGGAGGCGCCTCACATGAAGAATAATATCTATAAATGCAACACATGCGCCTTCGAGATCCGCAGCCCCCACGACATCCTGTTCCACATGGAGGCCGAGCACAACATCCGTGGACGGCTCGAGCGTGCACCCGCCTACCAGCAGTGCGCCAACTGCCACTTCGAAGACAACAGTAAGACGAAGCTCGCGCGGCATCTGATCGCGTGCGCCAAGAAGTTCAAACCGGAAATTAACCTGGCTCCACCGCTAGAGTGGGAGCCACCCGCCAAGATACCCAAGCTCCGCGCACGGAACAACGCGGCCACTCCCTATCAGGGGAACCTGAATAGAGTGCAAGCTGGCAACAGTGTCTTGGGCAGGCCTCCATTGGGGATGGCACAGGGATTGTCGCAGATGCCGACGATGGGCCGCCCGCGCGGGCGTCCCCCGCTGGCGGGCGCGCGCGGCGCTCCGCTGCCCGGCGCGCCGCTCATCCGCGGTGGCGTCATGATCATGCACAACTCGCCTTCCACCATCGCCACCATCTCCAACTACCCCATCGGCAACAACCAGCCAACCAACAACTCCACGCCCAAGATATCCATCACGCCGCTGCCGCGCACGCCGCAGCCCTCCTCTTCGCAGGCGCCCAGCTCTAAAGCCACCTTCGTCATCTGTGAGATCTGTGATGGATACATCAAAGATTTGGAGCAGCTTAGAAACCACATGCAATGGATTCATAAAGTGAAAATCCATCCTAAGATGATTTACAATCGGCCACCTCTGAACTGCCAGAAGTGTCAGTTCAGGTTCTTCACAGACCAGGGCCTGGAGCGGCATCTGCTCGGCTCGCACGGGCTGGTGACGAGCTCGATGCAGGAGGCGGCAAACAAGGGCAAGGACGCAGGCCGCTGCCCCGTCTGCGGGCGCGTGTACCAGTGGAAGCTCCTCAGTCACGTGGCTCGGGACCACGGAATGGCGTTGAAGCCTGCGCACCTCTCGTACAAGTGCACGGTCTGCACCGCGACCTTTGGCATGTACAAGCAGTTCGAGAACCACGTATACTCCGCGCACAGCGTGGTCGCCAAGCGCGTCATGGACAAGAGCAAAGCGCCCGCGCCCGCCAAACTCGACGACCCACTGCTGAAGCCGTTGAAGATCAGCGACGAGATCACCATCATCCCGCAGCCGGCCAAGTCCAGCGTCACCATCACCGCCAAGGGGAAATAGCGGGCGCACCCGCCTTACCCCAACTCAGCAGTATTGTGTACATAGACCATGCACTCCCGCGTCCAATTGTGACAATTTACTCTGTAAAGTGTGAATGCTTTGGAAACGACCTCTACCGATAAACTGTAAATTCAGTGTATAAAAAGAGGATACAATTATTAAATACAGCAATATATTTTGTGACTGTGTAAATTAGTTTTCCAGTACTTGTGATGGAGACAGATCTGTCTACAGTGATTCAGTTAGAATAAGCGTGTGAATGCACCTCGACGTGTGCCTCCAGAAAGTGATCCTATTTATTTATGGAATTGCTGTTGAAAACGACTAATGTATGCCTAGTTTAATTTAATGTGACCATGGTTCAACAGAGCCTTGGATCTATTGTAAAATATTTATTTTAAGTATGTTCCACTATGTATGTACAATATAATCATGAATCGTTACTATAGCTTAGTTAAGGTAGAGTGTAATCTTAGATTAAGTACAATATTTCAACACAAATCCTGTCTTAAAATCATATATTGAGTTAGATGCCGACTCAACCACCATACACAATTCGATTTTCTTATTTATTTCTGATCTCAGATAAATAGACTGGACTGGAGTGTTGATTTGGTAAAAGTTTACTAAATTGTTAATGTACTTATAGAACTGAAAATAATGTATTTTTTTTATTTAATAAAAAGACCATTGTAATTGAGATTTTTATTCCCACATGTCATTAAAACATTTGTAATTATTCTGAAAACCGCAGTTAGAAAATCCTCAGCAGTTAAAAAGCATTGACGTAAGCATGCCAACGCCCATAGTTCAAGCTTCAGTACTAGATTGTACGGGGGCTTGACCTCCACTGGTTACTAGGAGCTACCGCGCGAAAAATGCACATGGCACGCCTTCAAATGGCGCATATCATGGCGAGCTCAACGAGATGGCGGCAAGACGGCGTCGTGGCAGCCAGGGAGGGAGGTATTATTATTATCATACCGGGGAGCCGACTCGGCCCGACAGGGGGCGCCACTGGACGCCTGTACTACCGTCCCAAACCAAAAGGCCGTAACTGCATGGGAGTTCCCACTCCACATACGTCCTTTCAAAACCGTTAGACCGCATACGTACGTAACTTATACTGCCGTCCTAAGCAAAGAGGACGCATCTGACTACGAGTCTCATAGTCGGATGCGTCCTTTTTGCTTATACAGTATAGCTACTTGTAGTTATGTTTATGTACATAGGTACTTGTATCTACACCTTTGGCTCGTAGCTGTTACATAACGAGCTCGCTTGTAGCAAATTTAATATAACGAATAGAATAGGGTTCAATGTGTATATACTTTATAATTTAACAAAATGCCTTGCACCTACGTTAACGAAATGCCCCACATATCGCACGTATTACGCTTTTGAGGAGAGTGGTATCAGTTGTATAACTCTTAGAACGAAAATAAATATAATTTTACTCAACAGCGTTGAAAGTGGAATTAGTCGGTATCCGGATCGTACCTACATCAAATTGGCGGGTAAAACTGGTAAAAGTTAAAGTTTGGGCGCCTACATTTTTTGAATAGCAACGCGTCACACTTGTAAAACTGTGACAACATTAGTAGGCGCGCAAATTTTATAAAGGAAATGGCAAAAGTTTATTACAAGTACAGTACAGGGAGCACGCAAAACAGTGTTGTAAAATTAAATCACCTGTCTACATAGTTAACCCGAATGAACTCCTGTGACTGCTTGATCCACAACTCCATTCCATTACTATGGTAGTCGGTACCGTACCGTAATCGCTAGAACTCATCTTTCAAGCCTCTTGTGTCACTGTTGTACTGTTACTGTTGTTTACTTTTCCCACCAATGAAAATGTAAATATAGAAGTGTAAAATTTCGCGTAGGTGCCTACACTTACCGGTGCCATAGTCAAGTCAAGTTTGGTATCCCGCTTCGAGTGGTAATAATCCGGTGGCCGACTGCAAAAAACCAAACCTGAACAAAAAAGTTGAAAGTACCTACTCTGTAGGGGTAGCTGACTTTTAGTAGTAGCTTCATGATCTTGATCAGCCGCGGCTTAAATTGGCAAATTTTGCGCAAATAACAAAAAAGTGATACAAAATTAATAAAAAAAAAACATCGAAAAATAGAATCAAACTTGTATGGTAGAGGCCTTTCAGGACAGTAAAAAAAAAGCGGTCGGCCAAATCCTGTGTTGGCAGGTTCCTGTGTCCGACCGAATTTGTGGTACCACGTGACAGTTGTATTTTACCTCATCGAAAAATTTAATGAAGAAAACGGATTAAGTATAATATAGAGCTAAATTTAACCTGGCCCCTATTTCACCAACTTGACAATTGTCACCTGACAACGTCAATTCTCCGTACATTGCTGGATCCACAAGTAACCTAGCGACCACCTTAACTTCTAGAACAAACAATGTATGGCGAATTGTCAGTGTCAGGTGACAATTGTCAAGTTGGTGAAATAGGGGCCTGTTGACGTTTGTCTTGGTCGGCCTCACCTTAGCCTGGCAGTTTTTGCAGTCCGTCCACATTAATATCGTGTGTCTATCTAATGAAAGGGCATAATAAGCCGATTCTAAAAATATATCAAATTTTTCATTTTCAATTTGGAGGTGTCGCTGACGAGAAAATATCTTTTTTTTAATGATTGTATTTTTTTTCTTTTTTGTATGACAATATATCCATAATTGATGTCATATAATTGTCTTGTTATGCTCGTCGACCTTAATGTTTGAATAAAGACTTTGTACACTAAACTTAAATCACATACTTTTTACTATGGAGCTCCCAACTCAACATTTCATAACTGTTGAGACAACTAAAATGAAATTGACCAATCACGTGGCGCCTTTACTGAACTATAATGTATCTGAACAATAGGACGCCGTCATGAGAAAGTCAAAAGGTAAATAGACATCAAAGCACAAAAAAGAAAAAGCCGTTGGTTGCACTTCGTTTTCAATAGATACCAAGTTTGTTTAATTCGTTCAGTTGACTCGTAGAAAAAGTATTGTATACAATAGTTATATAATTCGCTTTTTAAGTCTCGTACCTTAATTAGGCCACTCAGCAAGCTTCGTGGCCTAAACGTGGTACTCGACTGAAAAAGCATACATTATATAACGATTGCATAAAATAATATTACTATATGCACATTATACGTGACGCACGTCAAAATCGGCTGGCTAGAAAAAATATATTGAAAAAAGCATATTTCGTTTTGTTTTTTAAATCTAAGCTTTTGGGGGCTCAAATTTTACATACTTGTTACCAATACAAATCCCCATCATCGAAAAAAAATACAAGCCAAAACTCGCTGGGGCGATTCACTTCCTGCGCCACGTGATTGGTCGAATTTATTTTAGTTGTCCATAGTAAAAAGTATGTGATTTTAGTTTGTAGTACAAAGTCTTAACTCAAATATTAAAGTCGACGAGTATAAATATAAATTTTGAGTACCCGTATTGACAGGTGTGCAATGGCCTCAGTGGATTTGTACTTCTACCCAACCCATTACTTACTAAGTAGAACCGACACAATCATAAGAAAATGGTATTGACATTTTTAATGTAATACATACTTGTTTTACCAAACTTATCGAAATTTTAGGTTTTTGTGGGAGTTGTAGTACATTTCTGGCAACTTTCGTCCCATTCATTCATTCATCTGTCGATTATGGTCTAAGAGCTAGCGACCAAATCGGTCATGTGGCTTCAGCTGTATTGAAACTCCGTTAGCTATTTCCTTGAACAACCTTTTCTGATAATCTTCCTGCTGGCAGGCCGCGGGCGGTGGGTGCGGGTTTAGTGGGGTGGTGAAAAAAAAGAAAAAAAAAACCAATACAGCTGAGCCCACATGAAAATTATTATTATTTTGGTATTTTTAATTAACGCTGGCAACCCCTTCCCACCACCCGATCGTTTTTTTTTTTTGGGTGCACAGGGAGTACAGAGCAACTGTTTGAAAATAGTTATTTACGATACAAGTGGCAAAAATAGGAAATTCGCAACGAGTGGTGATAAATTAAAACATGACCGAAGGGAGTGTTTTAAATCGACACGAGTTGCGAATTACCTATGCGCACGTGTATCGTACAACGTTTTACTGTACATATGGCTCTTTAAAGTTTCGACATATGCACGAAAAGTGCTCTTTTCCGCACTAATGCGGGAAAGTAGCACCATATGTACTGTAAAAAAATTAAGTCGCTGAGCCCACATTTTTTCTTTTTTTTCTCCACCCCACTACACCCGTACCCACCGCCCGCGGCCTGCCAGCACGAAGATTATCAGAAAAGGTAGTTCAGGGTAGTAGCTAACGGAGTTTCAATACAGCTGAAGCCACATGACCGATTTGGTCGCTAGCTCTCCGTCCATTATGGCAACTGGCAATTCGGCTCGGCATCTTACAATTCATTCATTCTTCTCACTTCTTAACTCATACTCACTCATTGATTGAACTCACTCATTCCATTCATTTCATTCAATTGCATTCATTTGATATTTGATTCATTTCATTTGCTGGCATGCTGATTGCTGAGATTGCTGAGTTCGTATTTTGTTCTCAACATTAATTATTTTACACAAAAAGTATTTATAAAATATAAATAATTTAGTCCTGGAAGAATCGGTACCCGCTTATACTAGGTAAGAAACCCTTCATTACTTTTTGTTTCAATTTGATACTTCATTTTAGTTAAACCACGTGTCCCATAACATTGATTGAAGCACGTGCTAAGTTGCTAACCCTATCGAAACTTAAGAAAGATGATTCCTATCTCTAAAACCGATAACACGATTATTGAAAAACGATTACGATAAGCATTCTTTCGCCAATATGGTCTGGGTATCAGGTAAGATTAGGAAGTTAAACAGCTATACAAATACTATCGATGGCCTCCGAACTCCGAAAATGGTTCTGTATATTTATTCAGGCCTGTGTACATTACAAAAGGACCTAATATTGAAAATTATCGTTAACGGCGTTAACTTTGGGCTAACTTGACCTAACCTAAAACTTTTCATATATCTGTCATATCTCTCGGATCTCATGACGTTTTAAAAAAATCATTATAATTTCCTTTCATTCGCCAGAATAAACAAATTGACTAACAATTATTTAAAACTACATCATATCTTGTAATATTTCAATCGCATTGTAACACATTATTTTTCTTAAACTATCTTGAGGATATAAAGTGATGACAATACACAAGAGCCAAAATGTGTTTTATGATGAACACGTGATTTTAAATGATAGGCCTGATCTCTTGTCATATAACATTTATAATTTTTACAGTTACTACAGGAAGCTAATATCAGCATTTAATTTTATTTCAGACTAGGGATGCTGTTACTGCTGGGCATTCAGAGGTAATTTTATTTATTTATATATGGCATCACAGGTCTATTCCAGAATGTGATAATGATATGTACTTTCCCGTGATATTCCCCATGTACAGTCAAGTGAAAAATATTTATCAATTTCTTCTCATAAATATGTACCGACACCTTAATCCGCTGACATAGGACCTATGGGACATATTTACGAGTAGGTGTATGCACTTGCATATTTTTACATTTGATGCACATTAATGTCTCCTTTTAATTCAAAAGTAACAAACAATTTGGAGTTTGGTCCAATTTGGAGTGCTGGTAGATAGAAAAGAATTGATTGTACAGTAAATATTCATAAAATCAACATCAATCCTATATCTGTCTAGCATCCCTTTTCAATATTGTATGATGATAATAAACACGAGCCGAAAATGTGTTACTTTGATAACTACATGATATTCAAATGATAGGCCTGATTCTTATTGCCGTCCTAATCTTAAATGCTAATCCTTATCTGGATTGTAAACAGTGCAATCTGGTTGCAGGTTCCAGGGCTGTCAACGGGAGATGATCAGGGTAATTGTGGACAATGGATGAAAACTTTGTTCTTCCATGAAAGCAAGTGATCTATTCTGCATTATGGCATCCATCAGAGGACAACTCTAATAAGGAATGCACCTCAACTCGGGAATCAAGAACTTGAGTAGCACAAGGGTGTATGTTAGTAACATTGTAATGATAATGTTGGACTGGAGAAAGTAAATAAAGATATTAAATTAAAATTTGTTCCTGATTTCTACTAATCAACGCTAACATCAACCCAGCTAGCGTGATAGCTTTTATAGTCACTTTTTACGGCGAAAATGTACTGAAACGTTACGAAGGTAACCTATCGAGCAAGGGCCTACGTAAAATTAAAATATAGGAATAACTTTCTAAAAATGTGAATGCAATAAAGAATCTAAAGTAAATTGTAGACTTGTACTTCAGAATTTAGGGTAAAAATTAAAATCAAGATAATTTGCCTTTTCTTTATTATATCTATTTTTATACTATAAACGGGTTTACTTATAGTTATTTACAATACTTAAAACATAGTTACAACGAAAACAATACTTAGTCTATCAGCTTCTAATTTTTTATGCTCTAACTTGAATAATAATAAACATCAATGTCCGTTTTACTTGCCATATCTACTTTCTATGAAAACTACTTTCAATTAACATATTGACCGCCAGCTGACGTAGTGACTCGCCGTGCCACGGACGCCAATCGTGCACTTATGGCGGTGAAAAGGTTAAATCTTCAAAAATACATGATAAAATCGACCCCGTCCATGATAAGTAACATTTATCCGTAATCGAGATATCAAAGCCGCTCGTTGTGTGTGATCGACTTGTTCGAGACGTAGTTATAGAATGATGTAATTCCTAAAATATAACCGATACCGATTTTACTCAATCCGATACTATTTGCCCGATCAGGCCGTCAAATAGAAAGTAGAATTTGTTCTAAAAACATGTTCCGTTCAGGTGTAACTAGAAGGTCGAAAATATTGTAGTTTTACTAAACTGTGCTTGTCCATTAAGGCATGTACCACTATCACGGAGAGACGCGCCCTCAAGAGCGCGTGAAGTTCGGGTTCCTCCAAAGAAGAAGCCCCCGCGCACCGATGTGGATAAGGAGGGTTTAACAACGAAACGGTGTCAAGAAAGCGAAAGCCGCGCCAGTGTCAGTGTGGTACTGCAGAACCGGTTGGGTCCGGTCTGCGGGTTGCCACACCGAGCAAGGCGCTATATGTATCGCGCCTGCATTACACCGCCACGGCTGATGATGTGGTGGAGTACGTTCGTCAGAAGACCGGCTTCTCGCTGAGGGTGTTCCAGCTGCGTTCGCGCCACTATGTGCACTTCAGCTCGTTTGTGGTGCGCGTGCCGCGACCGCTGCAGGAGACCATCGCATGTGCCGACTTCTGGCCGAAGGGTGTCGTGTTTCGACGGTTCCGGGGCAATCTGTCGAATCCTACACCGGAGATGACGATGCAACGGGCCACGCCGTTTCGTCGCCTAAATAGTATTATTTGTTGTTTTTAGTTTCGTGACGCATTGGTTATTACTGTAATGTGACGTAAATGTATTTGTCAATAAATAAATAAATCACGTAAGTATGTAGTAGCGCTTGCGTTGTACAGACAACTGCAGGAGTTACCTTCACGGGTGAGGTGCTTCCAATAATCTCCATTCCTTAAAATAAAGATGTGCATTTTGACCTCTTTGTAATTACTTTTGCTGCTGACTGTACTAAACTTTGCCTTGCACTATAAATAGGTCTGCAAAGGGACACGTAATCTGATAGAATGACAATGTATATTATTATCTCGTTCTATCAGACAGCGGAGCCCCTCTTGCAGACTAGCCTAAATACCTTCACACAAACGACCTGCAAGGCGTAAGTATGGAGTGGGATAGCAATAAATAATCTTGGTGGTGCTATCTCACTCACATCATGGCACGCCCGCCGTGAGTACGGCTCTCTTATCTGAATTCTGAACAATTGCGCTAACGTTTTTACTTTTTTGTGAGGACCTTCAAGCTACACCGAGGTTTAGTTACGTGGATTCCTCGGATTTATCTCAGTAGTGTTCTGCAGCCGGATAGTAACATCGGTGAGGGCCATGTTGTCCAGCTTGAAGTCGGTGATGTTGCTCGCGGCCGCGGAGGGGCGGTCGAAGGGGAAGCCCATGGCGCGCTTGTCGGGGAACAGGCGGTCCTTCAGCCCGCAGAAGCTGGAGGCCTGGTCGCAGGTGAGCTCGCTGCCGTCGGGTTGGTCAATCTGAGGAGATCATTCATTAATAATTTGTTGCAATACATTATTCGGACTAGTTACTTAAATACAAAATTGAATGGGATTTGCATACCACCGTCAGAAGTCCTGGTCCTGGAACTAGGCCGTTAGGAGCCTTTTGCATAATCTTGTAGTGCAGGCGGAAGTCCTTTCTAATGAAAGGTTTCCGCTTGGCTTGGTTAGCAACGGGTCCCCGTCTTTGTCATGTGCTGCGTACGTCTCTTTAGCAAGCTAAGCTCTCTAATAAAAGGGGTAAAATAGAGGTTTCCGCTTATATTATAACTAGCTTCCGCCCGCGACTTCGTCGGCGTGGGCCCAGGATAAAAATTATCCTATATTTTAATCCAGGCTTTAAACTAACTTCGTGCAAAATTTCAATCAAATCGGTTGAGGCGTTCAAGCGTGATTGAGTAACAAACATCTAAACTTTCACTTTTATAATTATTATATTATATTATATAATAATAATATAAGCCGTGCCAAATAATAATAGAATCTAAAATGGCGGCTTATAGGTGTACGCGGGCTGGGTTTCCGTAACTCGACGTCATAAGGCTTTTACTACTTATAAATGACGTGTGTAAATATACAGAGTGAGAGTAAGGACCATTTAAGATTCTATTCATAAATAGGCTCGACACAAGTCATCATCCAAGGGGGCAAGCTTGCGCGCTGCGCCAGCTTAACTCACCCGGTCCAAATCGTAGTTCGAGCACATAACGAACAGCTCGTACTGCGCGCCGCCCTCCGTACCCTTCGGCACCAGCATGTGCTGCGGCCACCCGCAGCCGCAGAAGTTGAACGTGGCCAGGTCGTTGCGGCGCGGGTCGTCGCCCTGCACGCTTAGGTCGCGGAAGGTCTGCTCGAACGGGATGGTCACTGAGGACTGGCTGGATTGACGGGTGATGGTGTTCTGGCCGGCGTTCACTAGAAAAAGTAAAATGCTAAGTTTGTGTCATCATTTTTGGTACAAGCTTTTATTGCCGACTACTTTTTTGCAGTCCCTATTTATTAGTTGAGTTGAGCGGGTCCAATGAGCCCAGGCACGAAGGGTTATATTGTGTAGTTTGGTTCTTATGGTCACCTTCCAGTTCCATCATCAGACCACATCTACGACACCATATTATTGCATTGTCAATTGAAACGTCAGGAAGTGGTTCTAATTTACTTACTATATACGAACACGGTAAGTTAAATAAAATCTTGTGATGAATGGACATAGTTAAGTAGTCGTTGTAAGAAGCAGGATGACTCGACTGAACAATGCAGATCTCGGCCTTTACTATTTTGTTAGTGATCTTCTTGACTTTAATCGTACTTCGTGCGAAGATGAAATACGTAGCGATGGCCTAAAACACTCATCTCATCAACGATACTTTGCTTTCAATAATTTACTTTAAAAACAAAGTTTTAACCGACTTCAATTTAGTACTCCGCCAAGCCACGAGAACATTTATTTTCCAATTTACCTCATGTACTGATTTCCGAGAGCAAATGCGTTGATTATTATAGAAAAAAACCCAATCGCTGTATGTGACCCGATAATATTTGAGGACTTTCGTCGATTCCCCAAGATCACCCTTGGCACTTCATTAGTTGCTATTTCAAAGGAATCTTATCAGAATCTGTGATATACTTTTGTACTTTTAAGTACATAATTGAGGTATTCCATAAGTCATCTGTGGTCTTCATCATCAATTCCACTCCACCAATTTATGATTTCCGGATGTAAATACACGAGTTATAATAGAAAATACCAAAATCACTACACGCGTGCCTAATATAATTGAGGAGTTCCCTCAATTCCTCATGGATCCCATCATCCAATTGAATTTTCAAAAAAATGGCACCCACCTGGAAGCATATACTTACAAACAAAAAAAATAATTTATGAATCGGCTCATCAATGACGGAGTTCTGAGGTAACAAACATTGAAAAAAAAAATACAACCGAATTGAGAACCTCCTCCTTTTTTTTGAAGTCGGTTAAAAAAGGAGCAGGTGTACTATGAAAATGCTTGTCAGAGTCTACAGAGGGGCTACCGCGAAGTGAAAACGAACTTCGTTCGAGTATCTCCCTCTCTGTCGCTCGAACTAGCAAGTGCCACAGAGAGGGAGATACACGAACGAAATTCGTTTTCGTTTCGCGGTAGGGCCTCAGATCTCTATAATGCCAAATAATGGGTGTCCGCGACTCCACGTATTTTTCTCTCAGCTCTCTCTATCTCTCTCGCTTTATGCATCTGCTCGGCTATCACGCGACGGCGCGCGAGCTCTCTCGATTTTTCTCGCACTATCCGTCTCCCTCTTATTAGAACACTTAGAACAAGAGATATAGTGCAAGTAACATCGAGAGCATGTCGCGGCCGTCCCATGATAGACGTGCAGGGATTCTTATAAACAAGTTTCTGTCAAAAAATATTTTTTGGTACATGCTTTTATTGCCGACTGTACTTTTCTGTATACCATCATCAACTACTCATTGAGACGATTCTAACGAGCCCAAACTCAAAGAGGTTACGTCGGTTAAATACTGAATTCCCATGGCCACCTTCTGTCTCCATAATCAGATCAGCTCGATGGTACCATAATATTAAATTATCATCCAAACTATACCTATACCCAAAATGTCAGCTCAATCGGTCACCGGGAAATGGGTCAAATATAACTTGCAAGATTTGGTGACAAACAGGTGAAACTAAATAAAAGCTTGTAAAAGATCTATTTATCTTAAATATTACCTATATGTTACTGTCTGTCTACATTTTAATTAATTAATTTATTATTATTTAATTCGTTTACACGGCCGTTACCGTTGTTTAACAGTCGTTAATTCTTTCACGAAACTGTTTAATTTATGTGTTAAGTGTCGAACACACTGCACCGTCGCGGGCGCGCAGCGCGATATTTCCCTACAAACCGCTAGCGTGGTCAAACAGGCTGCGCCCCGTCGGCAACGCGCCCCGCTTCTGTCGCGCCCCGCTTCTGTCGCGCCCCGCCAGCCTCCCGCCGCGCGCCCGCGATGGGCGCGCCGCGCGACCGCGACGGGTGCGCGGCGCGTCAGTGTGACGCCAGACAGTGGAGCGCGCGGTGCGTACGTGATGCTGGCGGGTCGATGGCGCGAGGCCAGCGCGAGGCGCGCGGGACGCGCGCGCGTTGCTGGCTGGTTGATGGCGCGATGCGCGCGTGGTCTGTGTGACCGGCCGTCCCGCGCGCATCACGCGCTCGTCAAGCCCCGCTACCGTCCCGCTGGCAGTCTGTTCGACCCTTTAGAGTAGGTCCACCAGATGGAACACCAAACACTACTGAACACCAGATGTGTGCAGTAGTGTTTGTTCGGTCCAAATGCGAGCGGTGGAACATCTCGGGGATTTTAGTCCGCGTGAGTCAGACAAAACCACTCGGCTTCTCCCTAGCCAGGTGCGATCCATAACGGATTTCCCCTGGGTAAACAAAAAAGGTACGTACGTGGCACAACGAAGCGGTCCATCTCCACGAACATCTTGCGCTGGTCGTTGAGGTTCCAGGGCAGGTTGCGCTCGTCGAACTTGGGCGACAGGAAGATGCGCACCGTGGTCCGGCGCGCGGCGCCCGTGTTGTTCACGTTGATGCTGCGGACAGACACGTGATTAATAATCTTACAGGGCTTTTTCCCGTACTTCCAAATCGGATCGATAACGATATCGAAGGTAGAAATTGAATCCCCATCATCATCATATCAGCCGAAAGACGTCCAGTCCTGGACATAGGCCTCAAAGAGTGGCACAATGAAAATTAAAATTATTCAAGTTTTCACTTCCGCCGGCACTCCCGGAGTGCAACCCGGTCTTTTTTTATACGACGGTGGCAAACAAGCGTACGGCCCGCCTGATGGTAAGCCGACACCGCAGCCTATAGACGCATGCAACTCCAAAGGAGTAACATGGGCGTTGCGACCCTTGATATGTTTGAGGATTCGCCTGTTGACAACTGAAGGAACAAATTCCCTCGCTCTCAACACAACGCATCCTCGGGAACTCTGACGACCTTGCTCACCTCCAGGAAGACAACACTACTACAGAGCAAGTATTAGTGTCATTATGGCTGTGGTCTTCTACAAGGCGGAGGTACTTCCCCAGTTGGGCTGCTCCGAATTCGAGCGGGATGACATTTCGCTGTGCCCTACCTCACCAGATTGCTGTATGCTTAGGGGATAAGAAGTCTCCACAAACAATATGTCTCATGAAAATCCCAATCGTGATCTGGTTAGTTTATTCGATTTGGAATATTGTGTACTCGTACAAGGTTGGAGACTAAGAACAGCTACAATCACTCACACATAGCTGAAGGGGCGGTGGTTGAGATGGGTGAAACGCGCGAGAACAGGCCCGCGGTTGGAGAAGTCCAGTCCTCGCGAGAGGTCCACGTCGCTCTGCATCCAGAATGTGTTCAGCGTGTTGGGTTGGCCGCCCTGGCTCTGGATTGCGGCCGACATCACTTTCACACCCGGGTTCTCGAGCTGGAATTAGATGGAGTATGGATTGTTTGAAGAGTTCAGGATCGGTAGGGAAGTTCAAGGTATAATATAGGGGGGTTTTACTCAATAATTTTCTCATATCAAAATAATCCACGCAAAACTATGGTGCAGAGTGGCAAAACGAAGAAGATGTTAACGATGGTGATGGTGAACTCAACACCCTCCGACGTCTGTCCCATCATCACCATCCAGGCATCCATGGACCTATAATACTCAGGACAAGCTATGGTAATAATAATACCACGCGCAAGCGAGCTGGTAGCATACAAATCTCGATAAGTGTGACAGAAAGGGAAATATCATTAATTGTCCTTGTCATAATTCCACTTTTTTTATTTGCCACAAGATAGATAGATATAGATATGATATATAGATTTGTGGCACATAAACCATTACCCGTCCAATGGCAAGTCATCAGCCACTTTAAGACCAGTTCTTAACTTAGCTGCATAGGAGCCTTTCCGTCCCTTGCTATGGCAACACGTATAGCCTGTCCTGAGTATAAGGCCTGCAACACACTGGCGCGGCCTGCGGTGGCGGACAATAGTAAATTTGACAGCTAATGTAAATACTATTGTCCGCCGCGGCCAGGCCGCGCCAGTGTGATGCAGGCTTTATAGGTCCATGTCACCATCCAAAACATTTGCGAAAACCCGTGGACCGAGGACATGGACATGACGTAGCGTGAGATGGCTTAAATTAAAACTAACTCATTTCTTTTTAATTGACTAACTTAATTCATATTTAGTCCCAAAATACACGTAATCTTGCATGGGGGGAGGGGGTAGCGCTATAATCACCAAATATCACCAAAGGGGGTCAAAAGTAGGCCAAATATGATCACATGATTTCTGGACGAGCCCTAACTTATTAGGATTAATGGAGGTACTTACCTCAGAACGCGTGTACCGCGGCACATAAGATGACTCCTTGTGCGACTGGAACAGGTCGTCGATAAAGGCGTGCCAGCGGTAGAAGAAGGGGTCGCGCATCGTAGTCGCTTCATCGGCGATGGTGCTGAACGATTCCTGTACAAATGTAAGACTCATGGTAAAATTTTATACCAGTGTACCTACAATTGTAACTTGCAGCTTCGAGAAACACGCATCATACTGGAATCTTGTAAAAGCGTATAGATCTAAGATTAGCAGCAAGAAATGAGTATATTTTAACCAATCGGCAGCAAAAGCAATTCTAAAGACAAAAATATGCTAGCTCAATTTAATTAAACTCCAGAGCTAGTTCTGACAAAGATTTTCAAGTAGCTCACCAGGTACCGATGGTCCGGGTCGTGTACGTAAGCAGAGAAGGTGTGGCCGTTGTTGTGCACTGTGCCGTACAGCTGCGGGTTGGGGGACAGGATGCTGGCCTCCACCATGTTGCCTAGCGTGTCGATGTCCAGCGGCATGGTTCCGCCGTTCGGCTACACATACAGAAAATATGGTAATAAAGTCCAGACTTCCAGAGCTCACGCTGTTAGACTAGGTTTTGTGGACTATTTTTCTAGTCGTTTTTCTTTTACGTATTCACGAAAACAGTAACATACTGCATTAATTCGGACGCGTAATTCAATCTGCATGTAGTGAGCCTGAAATGTGCATCCGGCTTCAAAGGGCTCAGTAATAATGACGTAGACTGGAGCACAACACCTAAATTAGAGGGAACAATATGTAACCCTAGGAGCACCAGTATGAAAGAATTCGATTGAATAGCTTACCAATTGGACTCGTCCAGTCGCAACAGCCTCTTCCAAAGCCCTTCGCTGCCCCTCCATCTGGTCGAGGGTGATGTTGAGGTTGTCGGCGGGACGGTTCAGGTTCTGCCAGCGCATCCCGGACTGCCGTGGGGGCCAACCACGTGCTGACGTCAGACTGTCCAACTTGGGGAAATAAGCCTCAGGAATTGGCTCCCGCCAGTTGCTGAACTTCTTTACTCGCTTCAGTGCACTGCTCAAGCGTTCTCCGTTATAACTAGAATAAAATATCTCTGCTCTTATATTCGTTGTTCTCTGTACTACTGTTCTGTATTACTATTGAGGTGTGCTATAAAGATCCTTAACATGGAAACTAAGCAATAAAATCCAAATGTATAATTTAGTTCAGTATCTATACCGTGCGATAATTTGCTGGTGCATGTAGAAGAACAGTTCTCCCCGACGGTCCTTCGCAACGATGGCTCTATCACTGGCAGTGAACGGGTACACCAAATGCCAATGCCAATGATGAAGGTTCACACCAATATCCTCACGGAAATAGGCGAGACGATGCTCTTCTTCCAAGTCAGTTGCTGTGTAGTCTCGAGGGATGATGATGGGATTGCGCTGAAACGGAACGCGATTTGTTAAAATTGCATTTGAGTGATACGGAACGTAATGTCATTTTCATTTTGATGACAGCTGTCAATTTCTTATTCCGTTTTTCGTTCCACGCACGAAGGTAACTATCATGTTTTAAGCCATAAATAAGGTCTTATAAAGTACGAATGCATAAAAAAAATATTAAATATTTAATTTAGACTGGCGCTTATTTAATAGTCACAAATAAAAAATACCACTCTAAAATAATGTATTACAGAGGACCTTTCAATGCTCAGTTGGCATTTTGTAACGGAACGTAAGAATTACAAAAGTCACGTAGGCCACCTATCGCTGACCGAGTTCTCAGCGCGCGTGTTTATATTTTTACGAACGAAAATATAACCTGTAATATATTAAGTCATCGTGCTATATTTTCAGCAAGCTTAGACGCAATGGAAGACCTACTCCAAAACCCAGGCGTAGTCGTAGTTCGCGCCAAGCCCGAAGGACAGAGAAAAACCTTCAAACCGAACATTAGATCTCTGAATAAAATTCCCGAAGAGTTATTGAATGACCCTTTACTCAATAGAGCGTGTGAAGCGCTGCCTCAGAACTACAATTTCGAAATTCACAAGACAATATGGAGAATACGAACAGTTGGTGCTAAACGCGTCGCTCTTCAGTTGCCAGAAGGTATGTAAGTTTTTTAAACTGCTTCTAGTTTCTTATTAATTTCAAACAAGTTTAAAAACGATGTTAAGGGATTCTTCATATTTTCCAGGGTTAACAATGTTTGCAACGACTTTGTGTGACATCATAGAAGCGTTTACGGAAGCGGACACAGTGATAATGGGAGACGTGACTTACGGAGCCTGCTGCATCGACGACTTCACGGCTGCCGCGCTCGGGGTAGACCTACTCGTGCACTACGGCCACTCATGCCTCATACCCATCGACCAAACTACTGATGTCAAGGTACTCTACATTTTTGTAGACATCAAGATAGACCCTTCACACTTTATAGACACAATCAAATTAAACTTCCCTAAAAGATCACATCTAGCTGTAGTTAGCACAATACAGTTTGTCACTACTCTACATGCTATTGCAAAGACTCTAAGGACAGAAGAATACATAGTGACAGTTCCGCAATGCAGACCACTCTCTCCGGGCGAAATTCTAGGGTGCACAGCTCCTAAAGTTGACTCTGAGTACATAGTATACCTAGGTGATGGAAGATTCCACTTAGAAGCAATTATGATCGCCAATCCAAGTATTCCAGCATACAAATATGACCCCTATGAGAAGAAATTTACATCAGAGTTGTATGAACATAACTTGATGCAAGAAAACAGGCAAAATCAAGTGAAGACAGCTGAAAATGCTGTTCATTTTGGTCTAATTCTAGGGACATTGGGGCGGCAAGGGAGTACTAAAGTTTTAAGCAATTTAGAAAAACAAATTAGAAATGCAGACAAGAAATATGTAAAGATACTGTTATCTGAGATTTTCCCTAGTAAACTAACTTTATTTAACCTAGATGCATTTGTGCAAGTGGCTTGTCCAAGATTGTCTATTGATTGGGGAACAGCATTCCCCAAGCCTTTGTTAACTCCTTATGAGTTTTCTGTGTCACTAGGAAATAGTAAATGGTTGAAAGAGGATGGAACATATCCTATGGATTTCTATTCTAACGCCAGCCTGGGGCCTTGGACTCCGAACTACAAGCCTGTGTTGTGCTCTGAGGGTGACAAAGTGTGTGATAACTGCTGTGGAGGCAAAGGAAAGGAGAAGAAGGAGAAATAATATATAACTACTTACGGCAGCTCCGGCCGGGGTGACTCTGGCCACTTCACGCGCTTGGGAAAACACTTTGGAGTCCAAGAACTTTGAAGGGAAAGTTTCTGCAAAGTTCTGGATCGGCACATTCCTAGTGTCACGCCTGTAACAATGTGATATAGTCTAATATGAATTGTTGAATATTGATTCAATTTTAATTTATGGAAATTGTAAATAATGTACTATACAGTATAAGTATAATATAGCCCAGGGATGCCGCGGATGCGATTATTTTGACAGACGCGGATGCGGTTTTTGGGGTCCAACACTAAAAATGTCAATAAATAACATCCACTTTATGATATCACATGATCATCAAACACGTTGAGACTAAATTACATAGTGAACAAATCAAAAACGCGTTTGCACTTGTTAACAGAAACAAAAGGAGCTTTTTTTTACAAATGGCGAAAATATCTAAAACGCGCGCGGTAAGCGCCGCGTGGGCTTCTTTCTTGTCGTGAATTACAATACATCCGCATCCGCAAAAACTCCGCATCGATTTTGGCGGATGCGGATGTTAAAATTTGTGCGAAACTTCCGCGGTTGCGGATGCGGATGCGAATGTCTGCAGCATCCCTGATATAGCCTATTAACAATTTTTGCTACTTAATGAATGTAAAATAAATGGCAAGCTTGAAATAAACTTGCAATGAACTTCAATCTTATGTTTTTATTACGAAAATTTTAAAGCAAGTTTTAAAAAAGTTATAGTTAACCTGACTGCAGATTTCAGAAAAAATATACATGTCTTTTCAGTCTTGCACGTAGAACCGATGGCCGTTGGGGCGGAAAGGTTCTCGAGTGGCGACCACGTACCGGAAGGCGCAGCGTGGGTAGGCCCCCCACAAGGTGGACTGATGACCTGGTAAAGGTCGCGGGAGTCCGCTGGATGCGGGTGGCGCAGGACCGGTCATTGTGGCACTCTTTGGGGGAGGCCTATGTCCAGCAGTGGACGTCTTTCGGCTGATATGATGATGATGATGATGATGATCTTCAGTCTTATCTTATAGCAGTAGGGTTATTCCAAGAGTTTAAAATCCGATGACATGTAATGTTTGAAAACTATTGGTTAGATGTAAAATTCGAAAGCTATCTCGTTCGAATACCTGTGCATGAGTGCGACCGAGTAGCAGTAGTTGAACAGCTGCGGGTTGAGATTAGCGCGTGCGAAGATGCACGTCGACAGGAAATCCTGGAGCTGGTTCTCGGGGACGCCTGAAACGAATTTATATCGTTAATAAAATAATTTAAAACCTTTAATAGACCCAGTGTAACCAAGACTAGATAGATTCTTCTTCTAAGGACCATATTCATGTAGAACGCGCCGTGCGTGGCCGTCCTTCTATTAGGCCGCGTTCACGATCAGCGAAGCTAGTACTATGAGTAGTAGAAAAAACTATCCTGGTTTTTAGGGTTCCGTAGCCAAAATGGCAAAAACGGAACCCCTATAGTTCCATCCTGTCCGTCTGTCAAGTCAGGAATTTTACTCGAAAAGTATAAGGTGTAATTGAATAAAATTTGAAGGATACGTATTACATGTTTTATTAGTCGCCACATATTTCTGTAATGAAATGACTAAAAGAATATTTTTTACATACATGCATGCATGCATGTAACTGCAAGTAAAAAAAAACATTGTAAGTCCACGCGGGGCACATCAATCGATAGGTCTTTCAAAACAAATGTTTGTCAGCATTTTTACAAGCTTTAATGTAAACATAAATGTGCATAAGTTGTCCGTCTAAATTTGCAATCCATTTTTCAGTCACTTGCCGTTATCCGATTGAGCTGGAATTTTGGGTATTAGTATAGTTTGGATGATAATTCACACATCGAGCTGATCTGATGATGGAGACAGAAGGTGGCCATGGGAATTGAGTGTTTAACCGACGTAACCCCGTTGAGTTTGGGCTCGTTTGAATCGTCTCGATGAGTAGTTGATGATGGTATACAGAAAAGTACAGTCGGCAATAAAAGCTTGTATCAAAAATGAAATTTTTGACACTTATTTTGATTAAGTGAATATAGTCGGAGATAATCGCCCCTAAAGTCACTAAAATTTAGTGTCCCTCCCTCGAAATTCCGAATGGTGTATTAAAAAAAAACGGATAAGTACTTAAATACTTTCACCGAAATGCTTTCATCCGAATGCTTATTAAATTCTATCACCGAAAATTATTTTAAACAAGATCGATTCAAAGGTTTTCGAGACTATTGAAAAACTGCCTTCCCTATAGAAAAGGACGTAAGTGCCGTAAGATTTCTGTGAAGATACAACCTTTTACATAGGCACGGAAGCCTTCGTTGTGCGTGGTCCGACACGCACTTGGCCGTTTTTCTAATTTGCACAGTGCAAATGAGACGGGCAGCTGACCACCAGCACGTCTAGCACACGACGGCCGCGACATACCTACTCTCGATTTTTATCGCACTATACCTCTTCTTCTAAGTGTTCTAATAAGAGAGAGACGGATAGTGCGAGAAAAATCGAGAGAGCTCGCGTGCCGTCGCGTGCTCGCCGTGCAGGCGTAATTTGCGCGACATGACTCGCGGCGCTATGGGATTCCATAACGCCTGTGACAAGTGACAATCGGGAACCTGTACGTAAACGTAAACTTACGCATCAGCACATCGATGACCTCGGTGGCGTACTCCTGGTGCGAAGGGATGAACAGCGAGAAGTCCGCGTCGACCGGCAGCTGGCGCGCCTTATTGAACTGCGGGATTTGGCTCAGGTTCTTTATGGGGATCTTCTCTGACGCGTCCTCGCCGAAGCGGTTGTTGATTTCGATCCCGTTGGTAGAGTAGTCTTCCGACTGCGAATTGTGTAGTGTCAACAATCGTCCAAACTAGGTATAGAGGTAGTCTAGGTAGAGAGGTGGGGCACGGCAAAGATACCTAGAAGGTCCTGCATGACCACCACCAAATGTAACTGAACTAAGTATTATATAAAGGTAGAATTAGTTTTTGACTTGCAAAAGTGCTATGAGAAAGCCTATTTGAATATATATATTAGGGGACAACTAGGCCATAGGCTACGCTGTTTGCTTACCATCAGGCAGCTAGGCTGGGCTAGTTTGGCGCCGTCGTAGTATAAAAAAAAAAATATAGTACATTACGTACCTAGGGCGGTGAATTCGTGAATGGCCCAGATCGCAGGTGTTAAATATGCGATCTGGGGCTTTACGAATTACCGCCCGTGGTAAGTACACAATTTTACGTCTTCATCTGGCCACAATGCAAGTTTTACCGTACGCGCAGCGTGCAGTAAAACTCGCATTAGGGCCAGGTGTGACGTAAAAAATATTTCGTGCTGCATCCTTCATTATAACTACTTTTATATTCAATTAATTTATTTTCGTTGGTTTTTACTTTCTATGGGCATGTGTTTTTATATTTTAGGTACCCTTTATTTTGCATAGTTTCATAAAGCCTAAATGTACCTATGGTACACTTGTAACACCATAATGTGCCACATTTATTGCAAATAAAATATTTCTATTTCTAAAGAATTGGTTCAGTTGGGATGTACATATCATCAAAAATATATTTTTCTACTAACGCATACAATTTCGAAACAGAGGGCCTACCGCGAAACGAAAACGAACTTCGTTCGCGTATCTCCCTCTCTGTTGCACTTGCTAGTTCGAGAGACCTGTAAGACCTCAAGAAACATACAATGTTTTGGAAAATAAAATGTTTATCACTGTAATTTGTGTAAAAAGCTGCTCCATATAGTTACGATGGTCGGTAAGTTGTGGACAAAAAACATTTGTCCTGCTAGCACTTAAGGTACAATCGCCATCAGATATATCGGAGCGGCCAAAGTGCTCAAAAATATCTGAACACGTCTCTAATGCCTCGGCAATAGAGACGTGTTCAGATATTTGTAAGCTCTTTGGCCGCTCCCATATATGTGATGGCGACTGTACTTGCTAGTTAAGGACGAATGCTTTAATGTTCGACATAAACGCGACCATGCTAGGCAGGTGGCCTTATAGTAAAGGGCAATATCTTTGAGATAATTTTTATGAAAATAGAAAAGAAATAACAATCGAGGTACTTACAAGGAACTGCTCAGTAAGCTGGAACACAGCATTTTTGTTGCCCTTGGGCGTAATGAGCGGCTCGTTCGGCCGGTCGAACAGCAGGGTCAGACTGTTCACAACGTCCGCCATTTTGTTTAAATAAAACAAAAGAAGACGAGGTAAGTAAGCACTCACTCACTTCACGGGGTGTGAAGTGGGAATGATGTGGAGAGCTCCTGGCGCTTGTTTTATACTGGTCTGGGCAGTCCAGCCGTGTGCAAGTTTGTGAGTGCAAAACCGCAATGTAACGATAAATTGCGGCTTTCGACAAGCGACGACAAGTGCAACATTTGTTATCGCAAGTGTGGTTAAAATTTGGAATGTAGGTAAGGAGAGTTAGTTACACGAAAACAACTGCGATGTTACTTTGAAAACTTTTAAAGGTTTACTTACTCCATACAAACTAAATTACTAGACACGCTTACGCGCCGCATTTGGGCCGAATTCTACCTTATTCCAGCACGGCTATCACAAGACTTCGCGCGAGCTCTCTCGTTTTTACTTGCACTATCCGTCTCTCTCTTATTAGAAGACTTAGAACAAGAGGTATAGTGTGAGAAAAATCGAGAGTATGTCGCGGCCGTCTCATGATAGAAGTGCTGGTAGAATTCGGTTTAGAATTAAGGTCCCGTTATTATATTTTCTGAAGTCAAACAAACAAACCGTTGAGATTACAAAAAAAAATGGTAACAAAAGAGGAAAGATAAGTATGCCTTAATTGACGAGCGCTTTAGCCTAGTTGGTATGACCCTGCCTCCGCAGCTAGAGGTCCTGGATTCGAATCCCGGTAAGAGCTTTGATGGATGAGCACGAATATTTGGTCCTGAGTCATGGATATGTTCTATGTATTTATTTTATCTATACATATAAGTAGAAGTAGGTACAGTCAGCGTCATATAGTTAGTAGCAGCCAAATATATCGGAACACGTCTTTATTACTATAGGAGTAAGGAAGTATTACGATATATTTGGCTACCTTGGCTGCTACTAACTATCTGATGCTGACTGCATGTTTATCGTCGTTTAGTTCCCATAGTACTTACAAGCTTTACTTAGTTTGGGACTAGGTAGGATTGTCCGTATATATTTAATTAATGCTACACATTTTCTAAATGCCTAGGTATTGCGCGCTACTGTAGCGCATCAGGGATGTTTGCAGAAGCTAGGGTGAATTGCTTCTATGCCACCGTGCGCAAGAGAGCTGCATCCCTGGTGCGTCGGGTGCGCGCCAGCCCCAACACCATCTTAAGGATGATAGGGGACAGATTGGACTGCCCTTACTTGCTTCATTATAGTCTGTTACATGCGCCGTACTCAATGAAGCCAAATGTGTAATGTTCTTTCTTTTCTTTTAGTTTTTATTTATTAATTTGATATTCTAAGTACTAACATAGTCTTTTTAAGGATAATACTAACAAATAATGGATCTTGTTATCTGACTTAATAAATGAATTGAATTGTCTAGCTCGACTGAACTTCGTCAGTTTCAAAACAAGCCGGTCATTTCAAAATCTATGAGTACCTTACTACGCGCCAATAAGATTGCTTATTATTTAACCCATTCAATGCCATCACGACACGCATGCGTCAGAACGCTACGGGCGGTACTCACTACATATGGAGTTTAAGCTGCTACGAAGTATGGTATGGCGTAGCGCTACAAGCGTAGCGGGGCGGAGAACGGGTTAAATACGACAAAATCGATGGGAAATTGTACCAGTGTTTTAGTTATACAATAAAAAAAGGCAAACTATGGTCAACAACAAATATATTTATAACCTATTTCCAACAATTAAACTGATTTACTTTATACATTATCACAATATTGACTAAATCATTGATGAGAATCACAATTCTAATTATCATATCGAAATTGGTAGTTATTTTTCTTTTAAGAACTTGCACACAGTCTCGAGGAACTGCTGGGGTTTCTGGCTGTGGACCCAGTGGCCGGCTCCTTCTATGAACATTAAGTCAGCTAGGGGGAAGTACTCTTGGATTTCAGGTAGGTCATTTTTACTGAAAACAAACCAGAGAAGCATTTATAAATTAGTCTAACTAAGAAGCTTATCAGAAACATTTATATACATCGTTAGTACTATGTAGTAGACTATTAAATATATAAATATAAATTTTGACCCCACAACATCCTATTTACGAGACAACACTTTTTAATTTTACTAAGATTTATGGCCAATCATTCCATCTGAGTTTCACCAACCTCAGAAACATTCCAGTATAGTTGAATATATTAACATTATGTACAAATAATTTGTAACTATAATCATATACATATCAACCTTATAAGATATGTTAAGTTTTATGAATGTAGTCTGTTCAATTAAAATATTATTCTAAAAAGTGTATCTTACCCGATATAATCAGACAAAGATCCTCCTATGAACAAAGTAGGCCCACAGTACTGTAAGCCCTTCAAACTTGATGGGAAGTTAGATATATGAGCACTAAAGTTCTCCTTCAATGATGGAAGGTTGACCCTCCAGGTGTAGGAACCAGTATGAGTTTGTACTAGGTTGGTAATCAAGAAATTCCTCAAGTTGATGTCTGGCGTGATTTGTTTCAACTGTTCGTCAGCTACCTTCCTTGCTTTGGACATGGCGATGCCGGGACGGATTGAGACGTTTGCCATTGCATCAAACAGGTTAGCCATGATGTTGATCTGTGGGCTCGTCTTTACCGGTGATATGTCCACTACTACTAGGCTTGATACTAAATCAGACTGAAAAGGAAACAAATTTATTTAAAAAGTTTCTGTCGAAAATGTCATCTTTGGTACAAGCTTTTATTGCCGACTGTACTTTTCTGTATACCATCATCAACTACTTGTTGAGATGATTCAAACAAACAAACTTGACAGGGTTACATACTACTTCTATCTCCACCATCAGATCAGCTCGATGGTACCATAATATTGAATTGTCCTCCAAACTATTACTATACTATTATATATTACTATACCAAAAAATTCAGCTCAATCGGATAACGTCAAGTGACTGAAAAATGGATTGCAAATTTTGACGGACAACTTATATTCAAACAGGTCAAGTTAATATAAAGCTTGTAAATATAAAACATTATTATTCTGTAATAAATTTTATTACAAATTTTGATTGTTATCAATCCCTCATCATAATATTTTTCCTTGTGTACAAACTGCAGGGGCCGTAGACAAGGTGACAATCGACAAGCACTAACGCTAATAGAAAATAATAAAATGTAGGGGAATGACAGATGCCGACGAAACACTTTTCGTTAACATCAGTGATTCTCATACATTTTATTCGTTTTCTATTGGCGTTAGCGCTTTCGATTGTAACCTTGTCTAGGCCCCCTGTTGTGGACTGATAGAGAATTGGGAAGAATGTCATTTTCTCAAGTGGGAAAATTTCCAACATAAATTGAGAATATTCTGTCTGAGGACCAAATTTTACTGGGTAACTTTTGTGTGCTTACATTCACCTCAAAAGTAAAGCAAGGTATCCAGGTGCCTTTTCAAAATCAGGGTAATATTAAGAGGAAGGCCATGTAAGTGAGGAATTAGTAATTAATTAGGATCATTGATCAGCTATACTACCTATAGCCTCTAGGTGCCCAGAGACCTTTAAAAAGGCCATGTCAGTTGCTGAAAATTCAAACATATGCCATTTAAAAGAAACTCAAATATCACCGTTCGTTTTTGCGTGCAGGGCGGCTATTTGTTGCACTTACACAAAGCAATGAAAGCACCATAGCTGTCCTTCCACCCATACTGTGTCCTAGAACAGACACCTTGGACAACTCCAGCTTCTTGAGCAGATTCATAACATCGTGAGCCATGTGAATGTACGAATGCTGAGACGAATGCCTGCTGTCGCCATGGTTACGGGCGTCTACACTGATTACTTTCCTCCCCGTCGTCCTATGGATAGCCTTGCTCGTACTATTCCAATTATTTTTCGAACCCAACAACCCATGTAGTATTACTAACGGTGGCACTGAAGAATTTTCACTCTCAGTGCTTTCATACGAAGCATAAGCCAGTTCAACAGACTCTGAATTTTCTGAAGTAAAAGTCGCCCGTGTCCTTACGATTTGTGAGGATATAACAGGATACGTTTTGAATAAAGACGTCAGGAGTCTGGGATTAGTTTTAGTTATCAGCATTTTTACAAATAATTTTGTAAATGGAATTATGAAGATTTTTTTTGGAAAAATTACATGATTGACGACAAAACTCAAACTGACATTTGAGTGACGAGTGACATTAAGAATACACTGTTCAAGACATTTTTTTCTACGACAAAATCGGAATGGATATCGCGGCGCTACTATGAAAATCCAGAAAATCGTTATTTGCAACCACGCAATATCTCGCTCTCTGTCGCTTGAATATCCATGTGCGACAGCGAGGGAGATGTGGTGAGCTTCTGAGTATCGATTTTCCGGATTGTCTGAGCCTGTGATATACAGGGTGTTTGTTTGGCATCACGTGTGCCAAAATACTAGGGTGGGTAGGTAGGGTCACTCTCTATGTGTTGCACATTTTGAGCCAATTAACACTCGTCTTGCCCACTTTGTTTAATTTATTATAGTTGGTGGTCTTATGCATTCAACATGCATTCAACCCATGTAACTGGGCTGGACCTACTAACGGAATAAATCATAATTTTAGACAGAAACCATTTTTTGTCGGAAAGTTGTAAGTGATTCTAGACATGTCGTATACCGTTAGAATAGTCATGAACTGGAGAACTTTTTATGATACTGGAAGATCTGAGGAAGTTCAACTTTTTTTAATTGTGCCATAAAGTTGAGTTTGATGATTTTTATTCTCTGTCCTTCACACTGCCGGCTCATAACCTTTTATTTAACCATAAATTTTTATTTCCTATCTAAATAAAAATAAGATTTCTATAAGATATGCATAGGTACATTCAAGATTTAAAAACACAAAGTTTTATGCTTTCATTAAAAAAAAATAGGTATATTTTTGGCAAATGCCGAGATAAAATAAAATAAAAATTAATAAAAATACACCGTGGGCAGGACAAGTGTTAATTGGCCCAAAATCTGTTGCAGTGACCCTACTTACCCACCCTAGTCTTTTGGCACACCCTGTATAAGTACCTGGCTCTATGGTCGTGATCGTGACATTATCATTCCTTGCTCTGATCTGATCTGACCACCTAGTCGGTGAGCATTTTTGGGCGCTCTAGCCTTCTCTGAAACCACGAGTCTCCAGTTTTTGGGGTTCCGTAGTCAACCAGGAACCCTTCTAGTTTCGCCATGTCCGTCTGTCCGTCTGCGGCTTCGCTCGTGACCCTTACTAGTTACTAGAAGGTGGTCCGGCAACTAATGAACCCTGTAGCGCGTGGCCCGACACGCACTTGGCCGGTTTTTAGGGTTCCGTCTGGCCGTCCGTCGGTCTTCGGCTTAGCTCAGTTACCATTTCTACTAGAAAACTGTAATTCGGCATGGGTATATATAAATCAATCAAGCCGACAAAACAGAAGAATAAAATCTTGAAAACATCCCCTACACCTAAAGTGGGGATGTAATTTTTTTTCTCCTTAAATCCATAGTGTGGTTGGTTTCTTAAAACGTTTTTTCAAATTAGTGACTCGTTTGCGAGATATTGGGCTTTAAACGCTTTAAATTTTTGTTCGAGTGTAGTAGTACATAAACTAAATTTAAAAGGAAAACTATCACGGCTAAGTAGGCATAACTAGTTACCGAGTAATAGTCGACCAACTTAAAATGTACCTAGAAAGGCCAACTTTCGTACAAATTCGGCCAACGCAACCATTTAGTTGGCGCGCGCGTGTCGATGTAACTAAGAAAGACAGGAAACTACGGAACCCTACACTGCGCGTGGCCCGACACGCACTTGGCGGATTTTTTGGTCCTTAATGTGGGGCGTGCGCAAACATGAAGATAAGGTCTTTTTGTCTATTCGATACCTTCCTGTGCCATTTCAGTCGTACCTACTTCATTCAACGGCATCCTTCACTAATTCGCGGGTATGTGAAGAGTAGAATAAAAGTAATAGTTTAATGAAACTCTTTACTAAATCGTCTCTAAATGTTTTTATTTGTTAGCTGAAAGAAATTCATTCACCAAATTAAAGAACCCTGTTGGGTCCTCAGCATGGACGTTATGACCTACTCCTTCTATATATTTAAGTTCCGCTTTTGGAAACATACTTCGGATTCCTGTGATATCGTCTCTCCTGAAACAAAATGTCAATTAACTATCAGCGAGCGAGTGCATTCAAGTCCAACATAAATAATAGTTTATGTTGGACTTGAATGCACTCGCTTTTTTTTTTACATAAGTCGGTAAAAATATATTTTCCCGGACACTTCATATACATTTTTTTAGTGTGTAACTACAATCGTTTTTGTACTAAAAGCTTATTTTAATGTTTTTTTATACGTTTATTTGTCCTATGGGTTCTATTGCGTTTGGTATTGGTCATACTACCTAATAAGAAATCTATCTATAGTTCAAGGTAGAATTGCTACTACCTACCCACGTAGTTCCGGTAACCTAGTTCTAACCTAGATTTAAGCTCCTTTTGCTGTGCCCTTACGGGGTCCATTTTATTACTCGTAATATTATGCGTGCAATATATAGTTTGAGTTAAAAGTACTCCTGGAATAGCAGCGCCTTTCAGTTCTGTCAGTTTCTTGATGGGGCGGATGGCTTCGGACCATTTGAACACTTCCAGCGCATTTTCGTTGGGCGGTCGATATACAGCACGCGGTTGCTCCCCGCAGACGTTATAACGACTAATGAAAACCATCAAGTCGATAGCACAGTTGTTTTTAATTGGCCGATATGTTTCACTGGTCGTTATACCTACCGTATGCGAGGAGTGCAGGCATTCCTCGCATGCGGGGCGCTATCTATGGGCATGCGGTTCGGAAATCTTCCGCGGACGCGGGCGCAATAGACGTGAAAATGGAATGGTGTTGGAAATCTCCCGTAGGTAGGTACGCCGCATGCGGACCCTATTGACGAAAGAAAATGCGTCTTTACTTGACTGAGCAAACCTGGATCCGGAGAAGGAAACTAATTCCTTTCCGGATGGGGAAGTCAGATGGCCGTCGTCGCTTTCGCAAAAACCTGTGACTACACAAAAAAAAACAAAAATTTTACTGTATGTTGTCGACGTTACAAGTCATTAAACTCTGGGTCCATTAAAAACCGTCGTGGGAACCTTCATGAATATATAGGTATGACGCGTAGCCGTACGTTGACTGGGGACACTGAGGTCAATCAGTAAGAGGTTAAAAAATACAACAATGTACTTACGGTAAGTAGTTCGAGTTTGAGCCACCAATAAATAAAACCGGGCCTTGATATTGCTTGCCCTTCAAGTCGTCCGGGAAATTAGCAATGTTCATGAAATGACTTTTCAGAGCGTCCAAATTGCACATCCAACCTATCTGGCCTCCACGGTTACCAATGTTCATCAAAATAAACTGCACGCTTCCCGGCCCTTGGAATAAGCCAGAGTTCAACAATTTCTCCTTAGCAAAATTTTTGGCGTCTGATACTGAAGCCTTTCCTTGGAAATCGATAGCTTTCATGTTGTCTATGAGTACTGGAAAGAACTCGTTCAGGACGCCGGCGGTGGATACTGGAGAGATGTCCACGATGACCAGACTGTGCACTTTCATTGGCTGGAATTTTCATTGGCCTTATAACTTGTACAATTTATGGTAGGTTGTGGGAGTGGGATAGGTCAGACAGTGTGTAAAACGTCTTTATGTGGTCAATAGTGAAGGGCTTCCGGGTACATAAAAAATGTTTTGATTGCATGAAATAATAAAAGAGAAGGCGTTGTTAGGAGTTCAACCAAGAATTTGGAATTATGGCCCTTAACTTTAGCAAAGTCCGCAGAAGAGACGCGAACCTAAATCTCTGTATGACCCCGATAAGTACTTTGTGGGATTTGACAGTGTTATAATTATAACCCTGTCATGACGAGGCTGTGTCACATCGATAAGACATATTAACTGGTTAATGAATAGCGTTGAAAATGTCGGAAAAAATCAAATGATTTTTTTCGGGAATTTATGAAATTTTAGTTTTTTTCGGATTTTTTATCGAAAAAAACCAAAGTCATTGTGACAACTGCACTGAACTGACACGGATGTCAATGGCAAAGTAAGTCTATAATCATTCACCTACCCACCAGTATATTAAGAAAAATAACGAATTGAATTTTTTTCGGAAAAATAGAAGCGGAAAATCACATGGTTTTTTTCCGTATAAATCCGAAAAAAACGGCCAAGTGCGTGTCGGGCCACGCGCAGTGTAGGGTTCCGTAGTTGCCTGTCTGTCTTAGTTACATCGACACATGACTCGAACTAAAATTAGGGCTTTAAGGCTGCACATTCGAAATTTTCGTGAAAATGAGTTGTTTTGTAACCGTTTTATACATTATGAGCGTTTCTCAAAAAAAATGCCACTACATTTTTTCCGAGACTGCAACTTTTATGTTATTTCTACTCAAAATCACGATGTCTTTCCATCCCAATAAGAGAAAAAAGTGTCCGAAAATATCCATACATTTTTGAACTTTAATATTGTGTTACCACCATACAAAGTATAAGGTAAATGGTAACACAATAGGAAAAATATCTGGGACAAATTTTTATCCTACCTGGGTCGAAAGAGCTCCTGATTCTGAGTGGAAATTGTTAACAAAAAATCCTAGAAGTACAATTAATAACAGTGGCATTTTTTTTGAGAAATGCTCTTATAACGTAACATTTTTGCTGTAGGAAAAAATATATCATAATCTGCAAGATATGCGACGGGTCATAGTTTTCGTAGAAATCCACATTAACAATAAAAATTAGAGAAAAAAAAATCTAAAGTCAGCCCTATTTTTCACTTGTAACCATTTTACTGCTCCATTTTTTATCAGAATAATATGAAATTGTATAACTTTCTTCATACAATAATGAACAAGAGCATCATATTCTTACTTTATTAATTTTCTTAAAAATTTACCTCGTTTTCTAAAATATTCCGCCAAAGTTCCTACGCCTCCCCGTTTTCGTCCATACGGTCAGTGCGGGACGAGACACGTTGCATGACGGACCTGTGTCAATTTGCGCTGCGCCGAAATTTTTAAATATTTGTGGAAATTGTATTGCATAGAGTGGACAATCCGTTTTGTGATTCGTATAGTAGGTAACTAATAAACATTTGCGTATAGTTTAGTTTTTAGTGACAGATAATTTTGTTGCATAGAGTGGACAATCTATTTCGTGGTTTGTAAAGTAGTAGGTAGGTAGTAGTAGTAGGTAGTATATTTGTATGGAGTATGGATATGGAAGTATGGATAGTATGGATTATATGTCTTTCCCGCTCACGGGACAATGATGTCCCGGACCTTTGGGAGGCGTACGTGAAGTTCTGAGCCAACACCTAGAGGCCCTTTCGACAATTTAAGGAAATGCAAGGAGTACACCAAGCGGATGCTGTCTCTGCCCGTGTCATGGGACGCACACAGAAACAGCACCCGCTGGGGTGGGGGGGGGGGGGGGGGGGGGGGTAAGAGTCTATTGCTAGTTGATGGAATCTAAATAAAACGGGTTATTGGGTGAAAATGATGGACTAGTAGCTGGGCTATTGGATGAAACATCGGACGCCTGCCCAATAAAACTGTTTCACATTTTATCTCTGGCAGAAGGTGACTCGCTAACTGCTAGATGGGCCCCTATTAATAGCGACATTAAAAAATGGCCTAAGGGCAACAGTAGGTATGGATTATTATTATTACCTTTATATTTTTTCGCACTATCCGTCTCTCTCTTATTAGAATATTTAGTAACAGAGGTACAGTGCGAGAAAAATCGAAAGTATGTCGCGGCCGTCTAGTGCTAGGCGTGCTGAGGGCCTACCGCGTAACGAAACCGAACTTCGTTCGTGTATCTCACTCTCTGTCGCGCTTGCTAGTTCGAGCGACAATGAGAGTTATTCGAACGAATTTCGTTTTCACTAGCACGGCTAGCACGAGACGGCAACGACATACTCTCGATTTTTTTCACACTATACCTCTCTTTCCTAATGTTCTAATAAGAAAGAGACCGATAGTGCGAGAAAAATCGTGAGTATGTCGCGGCCGTCTCGTGCTAGCCGTGCTGAGGGAACTACACTAATCGTAAGTAAATAGTATTATAATAGTAGTAGGGACATAATTTTTGAACTTAATCAATTATGTAATTTATGTATGACAAATATCACGTTTCAATTAAGCATGACGAATGTCACCCACCCACGTCCACCCTTGCATTGGTAACGATGCGCGATGACGCGTCTGTAATCGTACCTAACTTAATCTACGTAACGCTTAATAAACGACGGCGGGTTGTGCGACTTGCGCGGGGAGAGGGTCGAGGCTCCGCCCATACGCTCAAGGACTTTAGCGGGTGTACAAGCCTTAAAGCGCAATATCTCGCATACTAATTACTGATTTGAAAAATGGTTTTAGAAAACCCACAATATTTTTGAACGAGCTATCCAACGATCCCACAGTTTTCTAGTAGGAATGGTTACTGAGCTAAGCCGAAGACGGACAGACAGACGGACGGACATGGCGAAACTATAAGGGTTCCTTGTTGACTACGGAACCCTAAAAACGAGCCGTTTGGAAAGAAACGGGTTTTTTTCCGAAAATTTTCAACGCTATTAATGACCACGCAATGTCAAGGTCATATCCCAAAATTCCCAGTGTCTCAACTACAACCCATCATATATTGTGCAAGTTATAGTTTGGCTTATTTAGCCACAGCTATGTTTAAAGCCTGAATCAAATATATACCTCTGTAAGCGCCAAAGCCATGCTAGTTCTGCCGCCCATGCTGTGTCCTATCACGTCAGCTTCCTTCAAACTTAAAGAATCAATTAATTTCCCCACGTCTGCAGCCAGCTCGTGGTAAGTATGTGAACTTTCGTGGGGACTCTCGCCGTGGTTGCGAATGTCCGCTGTCACGACCATCCGATGACATGTAGAAGAGATCTTTTGGCTCATGCCGGCCCAGTTTCTTTTGGAGCCGAGCAGCCCGTGCAGAATGACGACGGGGGGACCTCCACTCTCACTCTTGCCGTAGACATTGTGAGCCAAGTCAACTGCAGAACGGGAGTGTATTCGGATCGGAGTCCGTTGTGAAATGGTGGAGGAGAGTCGTAGGTATCGTAAAACCTTCATGCCATATCCGCTAATCAACTAGGAATTTTGTAGATTTACATTTCATCGAATAAACTGGTTACATTGATGTTATATTTAATTTTGGCGTGAGAAAATGTTCAACATGCTTTCAATGTTTCGAACTTTTGATAGAAATTTGACGCTTGATTGACAGTTTTGAAAATTCTGATTGCGTTTCGTTTAAAAAGAAAAGTTATCTAAATCTAATTTTAAGTTTTATAGAAAGTAATATGTTTAAATACTTTTATTTAAACGCAAACATTTTTAACACAAGTTTCGTTTTCAAGACAATAAGTAGTTAAGCTAAGCTAATAGTACCTATAGGTTTCAATCACTGAGAGATTCTCCTGCATTTAATGAAAGTTATGAAAGTTATAAAACTACGAGTAGGTATCAATGAGTATGGTTGAGATGATTTAATGTGGCAGATTCTTTATAAAACTGTCATTGGAATTTGCTACCGTGGACAGTAGAGTTGCTTTTTGAATGGACAACTTTGATGCGATTCGGCCAACTCAAGTAATTTCAAGCATAAATTGTAATAGGTATTGGTAGACTTTCCAACTGAGCTTGTTCCTACCGTGCTGGACAGTTAGGAATAAAAAACGGAATAGTTACTTAAACTCTAATTATTTATGAATAATACGGTATAAAATTAACTAATGTCAATCTTCATTATTTTTTGGATCATTGAGGAAGCCGACGGCAAGTTCTAAAACAGCTTTTGGTTCGTCTTTGTGTACGAAGTGGCCGGCGCCGGGCACGAACTCGACCGCAGCCTGAGGAAATAGCTCCCTGATCCTTGGCAGGTCATCAGCACTGGAAAAAAAGTTTAAAGGTGTAACCCCTAGCGCGCACCTACACGGTTTTTTTTTTGCAAAATGAAAATTATTCAAGTTTTCACTTCTACCAGCACTCCCGGAGTGCAACCAGGTCTTTTTTCAACTTTAATTTATTTTTTAAAGGTATTGTCGCACTGCAGAACATTACGATACGACGTGTTTAGCAAGGCTCCTCTTCACCATTGGGCCATCATGTCCCACCATACTGGACGCAACTATGCGATAGAGGGAGAAAGTACATACCTATATCGCATACTAACGCATAACCGCGTCCCGTCCTGCGGCCACGATTGTCCATTGGAGTGTTGGCCTTTAGAGTACCTAATGCCTAAGAAGGAAATCTAATTCCCTTCGAGAACCGCCACTGCTTTTAATATATCGTTGGAAAAGTTATCTGGATATTAAAACTGCCGGAGAAAGTCTCTTGGGAGTAATATATACAAGCAGTTAACAAAGGTAAATACCTAGAAAAACCGCTTTCGATGATGTTTCGTAGACAAAATGTAGGGACTTACGGAATATACTCCGACTGTTCTCCGCCTATGAACAGAGTTGGTCCATAATATTTTCTGCCTTTAAGTAAACTTAACGGAAACGATGATATGTATTTAAAATGCCTCATTAGCGTTTCAAGATTGCACGTCCATCCTATGGTGCCGTTCGATTTAATGTTGATATTAGATAACACATGCTTCATAATGACTTCGTTGTGAACAACGTTTTTCAGTTGCTTTTTGATCTCTTTTCTGGCTTTGTGGACTTTTTTTTTCTCTGTCCACTTTACGTCCGTCATGGCATCCATAAGTTTAGGGAAGAAGGTGGAGAACTCCGGGCTTGTTGACACGGGAGACATGTCTAACACAATTAGGCTTGATACAGCAGACGGCTGAAAAAACAGTTCGAGTTGACTATCACGAAGTAAAGGGTCAAACAGACTGCCAGCGGGACGGTATCGGGGCTTGACGAGCGCGTGATGCGCGCGGGACGGCCGGTCACACAGACCACGCGCGCATCGCGCCATCAACCAGCCAGCAACGCGCGCACGTCCCGCGCGCCTCGCGCTGGCCTTGCGCCATCGACCCGCCAGCGCATCACGTACGCACCGCGCGCTCCGCTGTCTGGCGTCACACTCAGGGCTGCCAGCAAATAAATCGCGGCTATACGGTTAAGTATCTGCAATTATACGAAATTGGATCGCATTATACATAAACATAACCATTCTATAAATCGATTTTTCTTTTATAATTTCATAATCTAACATTCTGACCTGTACATTGATGCTGTTTCGTTTTTTGATTACAAGTATTCTTTTGTATCGTATTATACGGAATGATCATGGATACAAGACACTGTCCGATTATACATATTTTATATCCAAATATACGATCTGGCAGCCCTGGTCACACTGACGCGCCGCGCACCCGTCGCGGTCGCGCGGCGGGAGGCTGGCGGGGCGCGACAGAAGCGGGGCGCGTTGCCGACGGGGTGCAGCCTGTTTGACCACGCTAGCGGTTTGTAGGGAAATATCGCGCTGCGCGCCCGCGACGGTGCTGTGTGTTCGACCCTTAAACGGATGTTTCGCCTGAACCTTTGGCCCGGCTAGCGTTTGGTCGAACGCTGGGGCGACTGGGTCAGTAGGTGTGTAGGTATAGTTATATAGTTACCTGGCCTATTATAGAGGAACGGTGTTAAATTTAAAAAACCGGCCATGTGCGTGTCGGGCCACGCGCAGTGTAGGGTTCCGTAGTTGCCTGTCTGTCTTAGTTACATCGACGTGCGGTGCGGTTGCGTCGGCCGAATTTGTACGAAAATTGGCCTTTCCAAGTACACATTAAGTTGGTCGACTATTACTCGGTAACTATTTATGCCTACTCGTCCGTGATAGTTTTCCTTTTAAATTAATTATATGTACTACTACCACGAATTTTGTCACATCCCCAGTAGTAGCCATTTAGCCGGCAGGACACACACACACACACACACACACACACATGACTCGAACAAAAATTAGGGCTTTAAAGCCCAATATCTCGCAAACGAATTACTGATTTGAAAAATGGTTTAAGAAAACCCATAATATTTTTGAACGAGCTATGCAACGATACCCCACACCATGGGTTTAAGGAGAAAAAAAACACATCCCCGCTTTAGGAGGTAGGTAGGTACTCTAAAAATTTTTTTTTTCAAGATTTAAAGTACTGTTTTGTCGGCGTGATTGATCTATGCCGAATCACAGTTTTCTAGTAGTGATGGTTACTGAGCTAAGCCGAAGACGGACGGACAGACGGACATGGCGAAACTATTAGGGTTCCTTGTTGACTACGGAACCCTAAAAAGGGATTGTGTGCGGAAATAGATAAAGATAGTAAGGTTGTAGGGGACCTGCGGAACTACTCATACGATTTAAAGCAATCTCAAGTGGGTATGGGACCTATATATAAATAACTAGCTTCTGCCCGCGACTCCGTTCGCGTGGAACGTGTTTATATCGTAGCTCCATACAAACTTTCATCCCCCATTTCACCCCCTCAGTGGATGATTTCCGGGATAAAAACTATCCTATGTCCTTCCCGGGATTCAAACTATCTCCATACCAAATTTCATCTCAATCGATTCAGCGGTTTAAGCGTGAAGAGGTAGGACAGACAGACAGACAGACAGACAGACACACTTTCGCATTTATAATTTATAATATTAGTTATGGATAAATAAATAAATATTAAGGGACAATCTTAAGCAGACCTGGCGGCGGACGATCATTGAAGAAGCGAAAGCCATAAAGAAGACCTGGAGCGAAATGAAGCGTGAAGCTCAAGACCGATCGGTTTAGCGACGCATTGCATGTGGACGCCCTCTGCCCTATCCAAGAATCTTACCCAAATCGAACTAGCCCCATAATAAGCTTAATATGGGTACTATATAGACTACGATATATTTAAGAGATATAAATACTTAAATACACAGAAAACATCCAAGACTGAAACAAATAAACATGCTCATCACATAGATATTTGCTCTTGTCGGGATTTAAGCCCAGGACCTAAGGTGTCACTAGGCTAACCGGTCGTCCAGGTATATACACCTTCAGGATGGAGTCCATGACCTACATTTTATCCTTTCGGCTTCAACGGGTTCTCTATAATACGAGGGCGGACCTGCGTGGGGAGCCACTAATCATTAAGGAGGTATTTGGAGTTGGGGGTAAACGAGGGTTCAGTTCAAATGCGGACGTTATACCTCCATCAGAGCCACACACATAGCGGTTCTGCCGCCCATGTTGTGGCCAACGAGACTAACTCTAGGCACTTCTAGCTTCTTCATGAGTTGCAGGACATCTGCCGCCAGCTCCTCGTACTTGTGCGACTTCGTCTGCGGGCTGACCCCGTGGTTCCTCAAGTCTATCCGAACAACCACCCTCTTCGTCACGGTGTGGATAGTTTTCCCTAGAGATTTCCAACTATCCTTCGTTCCCAGTAAACTGTGGCAGATTATAAGTGGAGGCACGACGTCTGGGGGCTCATGGTCTGGAAGCGCTTCGATTTTATAAGACAAGTTCACAGCCGCTCTAGTCCTGATAGCTCCAGGAGTCCAATGCTTCACTATTCTAGAATACAGTAGCATTCGGTAATACACATCCATTCCATATCAGACTGTAGCCAACAGGGCACTACTGAGAACATGACAATTACATTTTCTAGAATAACATTCTGTTTTACTAACTTATAAATAAATACTCCAAATTTGTTGATTACGAGTTGAGTGACATTATTGTCAAATTATGTCTAATGTCACCGACGCCGAAAAGGGAGAAATAAATAGTATTTAATATAATCGCTCGGTAACGCGACTACGTAAAACTAAATGGAAAATCATCTAAATCTTAGGGTTCGTAGGCAGTTAAGATTATATCCCTTCCCTTTGACTCTAGCGTAGTCGGGCGAAAACTTAGACTGATTACGGTTTAGTTTAATATTTCTTATTCTTGATTCCTCGGGAACCACCTCGATCATCAACGCTTCAACAATTCTTGCGGCAGGCAGGTGCTATGGCTACTTAATTGGCCTATTCAGTATAATAATGCAAATAATTACTTCACTCACGTATTAAATGTCACTACGGGCGACAAGTTTCGAACTCTTCGGGAGTGCTTCTTCAGGATGAGCGTTTTGTGTGTTCAGGGTGATTCAAGCGACACCGCCGCGAAAATTTAATACGCGAATTGAACCGTGTAATTATTAGCATTATTTCAACATGCCTCACGAAAGTTTAAATTCGACTATTCAGTATAACTAGACTTTTGTCACTAGCTGCCCGCGCAGCTCCGCCCGCGAACTAAAGAAAACCCAATCGAATGGATGGTGTAGCGACACAGTAACTTGAGCATTTCTAAAAAAAAGCCACTATTATTAATTGTACCTACTTCTAGGAATTTTATCTATTTCAACTATTTCCACTAAAAATCAGGAGCTCTTTCGACCCTGATAGGACAAAAAACTGTCCCAAGTCATTTTCCTATTGTGTTAACATTTACCTTATACTTCGTGCGGTGGTAACACAATAGGAAAGTTCAAAAATAAAAAAAAACCGGCCAGGTGCGTGTCGGGCCACGCGCAGTGTAGGGGGTTCCGTAGTTGCGTCTCAGTGCGGTGCGGATGCGTCGGCCGAATTTGTACGAAAATTGGCCTTTCCAAGTACACATTAAGTTGGTCGACTACCCCACACCATGGGTTAACGAGAAAAAAAAATTACATCCCCGCTTTAGGTGTAGGGGAGGATTTTTTTTCTAGATTTTATTGTACTGTTTCGTCGGCGTAATTGATTTATATACCCATGCCGAATCACAGTTTTCTGGTAGTACTAATGGTTACTGAGCTAAGCCGAAGACGGACGGACAGACGGACATGGCGAAACTATAAGGGTTCCTTGTTGACTACGGAACCCTAAAAATGTATGGACATTTTGGGACACTTTTTTTCTCTTACTGGGATGGAAAGACATCGTGATTTTGAGTAGAAATAACATAAAAGTAGCAGAAAATCTCCGAAAAACACACGTAACAGTATTTACGTGAGGAGCTAGTGTCTTTATTAAAGAAAACTATACTAAAGAACAAAATATCCAATCCCATTGCAGGCCTCGAACCAGTGGGCGTAGCATGGTTGCCATTTTATCACTTATCGTTGTGGTAAAGACACCCATCACGCTCTGACAAGTATGCGAGTGCGAGAGTGACGGATGCCTTATCTACAACGATAAGTGATAAAATGGCAACCGTGCTACGCCCGTTGTTTTTCCGGACCTGCGAATTTACGAAAGATTTTTGCGGAGAAGATTTTTCCCGGGAATGAGACCTACCCAATCGATTTTTTCCCCCGAAAACCTAGTAACCAAAATATAGTAATACCTAATTGTAAATCTCATGGAAATCATTAGAGCAGTTTTCGTGAACCTATAAATTTACAAATGTTGCTCGTTTAATAGTGTAGGATTGCTTCTAGCAACTGGAATAGGGATAGTAGAAGCATTCAGTATGATTGTAACGGTGTAACATTTCAGTGTTTTATGATTTTTCACGATGACACTGCGTAATATGGTGTCGGAGGTGGCCGGCTGTTGAAACATTCATGAGTGGCCGCACAATCGGCGAATTATTCCTCCATAGCTATAATAAAAAAAAACCGGTCAAGTGCGAGTCTGACTCGCGTACCGAGGGTTCCGTACAAACTATCAATTAACTCAAGGTTAAGAAAATGTCCCAATATTTGACACCTTCATTCTGTAGCTAACATGATGAGCAAGAATTGCATGAAATTTATCCACGCAGTCATCTTCGATGTCATTATTTTCAATTACGTAAGAAAAACTATCAACATCCATATAAAATTTAACACAACTCTTTAAGCTTTTATAAACCCGTAAAATACAAATTACCCTCGTATGAAACAAAAGAGAAAACAACGAATTCTAATACCTCAATATATCAATGAGTATATTTTATTTAGTTTTTTCCTAGCCGATCCGCTTCAGTTTTTCCCATTACGAAGCCAAAGCCCAACGAATACGACGACAAATAGACCGAAGTAAATTTCGCCTGTTAAATTACTTATTTTAACCCAACACAACAGAATTCAATTTCAAACAACGAATAACTTTTACACCAAGATCATCGAACTACCAAGACAATTGTAATTTGTATCACGAATTCTTTTTGACCTGCTATTGAAAGATACCCGTCCTAACCCAATTCATTCTAGAAAAATCTTAACAGCGCGATGTATGAATGGGGTCAGCGCCATCTATCGGCCCCATTTGGTACTAACGTGCAAGGGCAATCAGCTTAGTATGTATGTTGGTGTTTTAGCGATTATTGTTTATCACGTGAACCAATCTCGATGATTATTATTTTATTTGAAAGAGAGTACTTCTAGTATAGTCTTATAGGAATTTCAAAAGAAAAAATACTTATAAAGTTGATTAAATTGCAAACTTAACTAGGAAATGATTTTTGAAAATAAAACAAAAAATACGCTAGATATAGAGAAAGTTATACTTTTCCAGTAATATTTATGTTTATCTTAATCACAAGTAATTATTTCAAATTTTTCGCTTGGATAACTTTGGAGATAAGGGGGGGGAAATGGTTTTTTTTTTAAACATTTTCCTTCATAAATCAAAATTTTACCAATGTAGAAAAAAAAGGAAAAACTGTTTCAAAAAGTACAACTCAAGCCCTTTCATATGATACCCCACTTGACCTAATAGTTGAATATATTTTTTTGCCCCCCCCTCATATTCGTAATTTTTCATAGAAAATTAAAATGTTTATTAAAATTTCTCATTTTCCATGCACATGGATAACTCTCATTTAAAACCATTCCAAATTGATAGCTTAAGTAGTTCGTGATATATTTCACTTTGTAACAGACAGACAGACAGACAGACGGACGGAGTAGCACCATAAGGGTTCCTGTTTTACCTTTTTTGGTACGGAACCCTAACAAGCATACAGAGTTCAAAAACTGTAACGCGACTACGGAAAAATTAATGAAATAATTTTCTTTAAAAACAAGGTTTTAACAGACTTCAATTTAGTACTCCGCCAAGCCACGAAAACATTTCCACATTTCTTTTCCAATTTACCACATGAACTGATTTCCAAGAGCAAATACGTTGATTATTAGAGAAAAAAACAGAATCGCTGTATGTGGGCTGATAATATTTGAGGACTTCCGTCGATACCACAAGGATCACCTTTGGCACTCCATTAGTTGCTATTTCACCGGAATCTTATCAGAATCGGTGATATACTTTTGTACTTTTAAGTACATAATTGAGGAATTCCATAAGTCATCTGTGGTCTTCATCATCAATTCCAGTCCACCAAATTTATATTTACACGAGTTATAATAGAAAATACCAAAATCACTACACGCGTGTCTAATATAAATGAGGAGTTCCCTCAATTCCTCATGGATCCCATCATACAACTGTTTTTTTTTTTAATGGGACCCACCTGGAAGCATAATACTGTTACGAGCGTGGGGGGTAGGATAGAGTTAAACACCTTCCTAACACGACAGTAGATTTATTCTGCGATTTACACAGGGCAAAGTCCACTGAGTCCACACGCAGTAACGCTGACAACTCAATTAACTCACACAAGTGACTGAGTCCGCGCCTACTAGTACTGACACAGCTACACTTTACTGTTACGCACTATACCACTTCACTATTCCCCACTTTTCACTGTACAGACTTCTTCCAGTTCTCACCCGATACTACTCCCTTAGTATCCCACTGAGAAACTCCACTCCACTCCGAAGTCTCCACTTTCCAAACTCTTTTAAGACTTCACTTAGAGACTCTCTTCTCTTCAAGACTGACTTAGTACTGCGAACATGGTCCCCCCTTACCGAAGATTGTATTCCTTAATTTCGATCTTCATCATTTCGTTGTTCATTTCATTCTTTCTTCTCATTTGCTCTGAGTAGCATGGGCTTTTCCAGTTAATCGTGCTACGACGACGTTTCTCCCCACCCATACACTCCGTAAGCATCGAATGTTCGCCTTCTATTCGCTTACCTTTTCTAGAACATTCCATGCTACTCGGCGTTTTGAAAATGTACTCACCATTAATTTAAAACATACACAAAAAGTGCATGTCGGTCGCTGGGCTCGAACCCGGGCACATCGACTCTTCGACCGCCGTTTTGTACCGCTGGGCTACAGATGTTTTTGACGACACCGCGAATTTCGAAATCCTTTGACGGCGTGTCACTACGACAACCAAACTGTTATTGACCCCGCCGTCGTGACAATACTTACAAACAAAAAAAAAATTTACGAATCGGCCCATCAATGACGGAAATAGGTAAAAAACATTGAAAAAAAAAATAAGAAAAAACCCAATTGAGAACCTCCTTTTTTTGAAACCGGTTAAAAAGAAAAAAAAACCGAATCAAACATTTATACAAGACAAAGACAAAAGAAAAAGTGAAATTCAAATCTTTTGACACCTTATTATAATAATAAAACTCACAATACTAAGTATACATTTTTTAATAATAAACTAATAAATAAATACTCTTTACGTCACACCTGGCCATAACGCGAGTTTTACTGAACGCTGCGCGTACGGTAAAACTCGCATTGTGGCCAGATGAAGACGTAAAATTGTGTACTTATCACGGGCGGTAATTCGTAAAGCCCCAGATCGCATATTTATGGCCCTCACCTTCGGTTCGGGCCACAAACACCTGCGATCTGGGCCATTCACGAATTCACCGCCCTAGGTACGTAATGTACTATTATTACACCGCGATATAAGAGAACCGTCACACAACAACAAAAAAAATCTAGGCTAGGAGGCTACCTAGTGTATTAGCGCTACGATTGAACATAGGTACGTAGGTATGTTTTACAGTATTTTATACAAATACATTCATTTTTAACAAATTTCTCATGATATTTTAGCTAACCCGCCGAAAATTCCTTAGTTTGTAGAAATAGCCACGTAAATACAAACTTAGACGCTAAAATCAGGCTGCTGTAGTCGGGAAAGAACTAGATCGGTTCTATCGGTTTTTTTTATCCCACGATGGCAAACTTGGATACCACCTGCCCTGCCTGACAAGACACCATAAACAGACACTATAGCCTTTGGACACTTGCGACTCCATAGTAGTCACAAGCACTATGCCGACTCTTTATTGATTGGAGGATAATATATGCTGAGCTGAGAGCTAGAGTCATTTCCATTATTTAATTTGCCATAACCTCCTCACTCAATTTCGGATTTTAAAACAGGTAACCTAATTTTTTTTTTATCAAAGCAGCGTATAGATACTTCACTTGGCCACCACAGATGCCACAATCAGTTTAAAGGTGCGCGAAGCTGGCAACTGTGGTTGCCACTCGGAAGTGAGTAGATAATAGAAATGTTGTAAGTAGCCGAATGGTTTACGCCATCTCTCTGTAATGTATGTACCAATACATAGAGTTAAAGAAACAACATTGATCATAACAACTTAACCATTTTATATTTACTTATCGCACTTACGGTTAGGAAATTCCGTTTTCGAAAATTCGCGTAAATTAATAAAATGCTACTAGCGGATAACATAAGTTCAAAATTAACTTATAACTGAAGTACCGGTGATAATGATATGTACATAATGAATACCGACAAAATCACACTCACAAAACAGTTTGTACCTAGTTGAATGCTAGCGCCTAGCATCACTTGATCTCTAAATCGGAACAACTATAAGTGATGGGAGGTCAGACTTATGCTAGTTGGATGTAGCGAAGCTACTCGTAAATGATTGAATACCCCAGTTCATTGACGAAGACGTTGGACATCGATTTGCGGCATTCAATTCAATCTTGCTGTTAATACAGGACGCTACCGCGGGTGAGGCGACATTTATTATTTTTAAACTTTTTTTTTATATTGGCTAAACGTCTTTGTGCCAACGTATGTCAATTAAAAAAAAGTCTTCGCTAAGTGGAGGCTGGGCGTCTGTGGATAGCAAAATTCAATTAAATCTTGCCGGTAATACGCCTTGAGGACCCTCCCGCGGGTGAGACCATTCGTTATATATATTCGTTAGCTTTTCAGTTTGGTAAGGTTCGTCAATTTTGCCAGCACGTGCCAGGATAGAAAAAAAAACAGTTTGGGCTAGCGGCAGATACTTAAATTCAACATTGATATTGTCATCGGATTTACATGCGTTTTACAAATAAACTCTAACCGGCAAAGTGACAGAAAATCAAGTGACAATATTTTATTTCATAAATAAAACTTGCGCAATATAAGGTGAGTCGTGGGTTTAGTTTAGGACAGTTTTTCAGATTGAACAAGTGAATATATATCCCTGTTATGATGTGTTTATTACATAGACTGGTCATAATTAACCAGTTAGTCATGAGTTCATGACAAAATTATATTAGTGGTCTGTAAGCTGTACAACTCGCGAGCCTGCTCCCTTTTTTTATGGAAAATCTGAAATCTAAGGCGACCAGCAGAGGAGAACAGCCGGACGTCCGAAAAGATTTTCGTCAAAGTTGTAACGTTGTTCGTTCGCTTCGCTCGCTCGTTCATTGTGTCCCTGACTCACGACCTATCATAAATGTGCAAGCGTATAGTTGAATAGTTAGTAGGTAAGTGCAATTAATATATCCGATGACTCTAGATTTCTAGAAGACTGAAAATCTCAACAGGAAAGCGCGGGAAACGTGAACCGGTTCGGTGGTGTTTTTTGGCTTTTATTATAATAATTTATATACCGCTGATAACTTAGTTGTATAGGATCAGTTTTGTATATATCTGTATGTAGTTAGGGAATTGTATACATTTATTGATTTTTTAATAGTGTACACATAGTTAATTTTTCCGGGTAAGTAAATTTTTATTTCTTGCCGCCTATAATGGCGGACGAGCCCCCCGATCCGGGGGGTTCTGGAAAGGATCCTCCTGACGTTGCTCAGGAAATAACCATTTCTGTAAACAATGACGAGTCAATGGACACGGATGTGTCTGTGATATCCGAAGGTAAGCGAATTAAACGCAAAGTAGCCAGACGTATCTGTAAACATTGCAACAAGAGAAGGAGACAACGAAAGGACTCTGAAGTGAAAGCACAGGATTGTTTATGTTGTTTGGAAGATGAATCGGCAGTGGCGTTTAAAAATAACTTGACACAGGTTGATAAGAATATTGTATTTGGTGACACTAACAATGGTCCCCCATCAATGCCCCCCCCCAAATTTCCATCACAGTTGCTAAATACTTCACAAAACAGTTCTTCACAATCTGTCCCAACACCAAATACTTCCTCCCAGATGAAAGCGCCTATTGGTAGGGTTTTATATCAACCATCTGATACTGCTCCATACACGGTTCATGTGCAAAGAGTGCAGGCCTCGCCGAATGATGGTATCACTCTTCACCCAATATCTCTTGGCCGGACCCTTAAAAATAACAACATTAAAGGAATTGCTAATGGTAGCTTAAAGCGTATAGGTAGGAAAAAAGTGTCCCTTTCCTTTCAAAAATATGAAGAAGCCAACATTTTTCTGGAAAATTCTGTCCTGAAAAATCTCCAATATAAAATGTCCATTCCAACTTTTTTAGTGACTCACATGGGAATTGCTCGTGGTGTTCCCTCAGAATGGTCAGAGGAGGACATTCTTGAGAACGTTTCTGTTCCTATGGGTTGTGGCCCAATTCTAAAAGTTAGAAGGTTGAATCGGAAAATAATTACAGATGGAGGTCCTCAATTAAAACCAACTGAATCTGTGGTTCTTACTTTTGATGGTCAGGTACTTCCTAAACGTATCTTCCTATGCTATTCAGCTTTGCCTGTTGAAACTTATATTTTTCCCACAATTCAGTGCTATAAATGTTGCCGCTTCGGTCACGTTAAAATGAATTGCAGGGCCAATAGTCCCAGATGATACAAATGTGGTCAGTCTGGCCACTCAGGTGATTCTTGTTCCGTAGAAGAAGAGAATACTATTTGTTGCCTGTGCCAAGGAGCCCATTTTGCTATTAGCAAATCTTGTCCCAAATTCAGCCGTCAGAAAGCCATAAAAGATTCAATGGCAAAAAGCTGTGTCTCATATGCAGAAGCCTCTAAACTTCACCCAGCTATCCTCAAAATTTCATATGCTGATGCATTATTAACTTCTAATAGCAATAGTATTTCCTCTCCTGCAGTCCCTCCCAAACCTATGCACCCTGGAGTTTCCTCGCACAAAAAAACTGTTTACATAAAGTCAAAACCTCCCCAATGCTTGACAAAGGGTATGACCATGCTGCCCATAACTCCATTATAAGAGATTTTAATATGCCAGAACCTGGTAATGGCTGTATGTTTAAAAATAATAGCAATTCACCCAATGAAGCTTCTGTTGCAGATCTTATAGCTGCAATTATAAAGTTATTGACCCAATCAAATTTCTTCACACCTTCCAACGCTGCCTCAATAATTGATGGTATATCTAAATTACCTTAAAACAATGGACAAGTTAACACTAATTCAGTGGAATTGTCGTAGTGTAATCCCCAAAAAAAGTGAATTAATTCATCTAATTAATAAGTATAAACCATTTATTGTTGCCTTACAAGAGACATGGTTAAAGCCAGGCTATTCTTTTAGGATTCCTGGCTATGCCTGTCTTAGAGAAGACAGGTCTGATGGGTATGGTGGCACAGCCCTACTCATTAATCATTCTTACTCCTTTACCTATTTTGCTACTCCTCATGTCAACAAAGATTTTTCAATAATAGCTGTCATAGTTAAGAATATGTTTTGTTTCTGTATATATTCCACACCCGTCCTCTATTGTTTTTAATGAAGTTGACAGCATCATCTCCACACTTCCTAAACCATTTATTATTCTCGGTGATTTTAACTCCCAACATCATTCATGGGGTTCTTCTTCAAATCACTATGGTTCCGTTATACTGGACATATTAGATAGTCACAATATTTGTCTGCTGAATAATGGCAATCCAACCCGTCGAAATGGTCCTAATGAGGGATTCAGTGTGCCTGATCTTTCACTTAGCACACCTGGTCTGGCATCTACACTTACTTGAGATACTCTACCATCAACGTACGGAAGTGACCATTTTCCTATATTAATCACTTTTCCTTTTATTGGTGGTCCTGTGCATAAGCGCCCTCCTCGACTGAAATACAATTTAAGGAATGCAGATTGGGCATCATTTAGTGAGTGCATTGGGGCTAAACTTTCTTCTTTTCCTAATGTCAGTTGTAGAACAGAGCCTGTCTGTGCGTCAATTTTAGCCAAGGCGTTTATGGAGGCTGCTGATGAAGTGTTTCCTGAAAAGAAAAAATGCTTGAATTTTATTCCTTCCCCCCCGTGGTGGGATAATGAATGTAGTGAAGCGGTTAAAAATAGGAAATATATAGAATTAAAGTATAATGAGTGTGGCTCTGACGAAAATGTTGACTTATTATCGGCTGCTATTGCGAATACAAGCAAATTATTCAAGAAAAAAAAGTTTGAAAGCTGGAAAAGCTTCTGTTTGTCCTTATCTCCAGATGTCTCTCCTACAGAAGTCTGGCGTAACACTCGACGATTTCGTTCTGCATTCCGTGAATCGTCGACACAAAATTTTCCCCAAGCTTTAGCTAATAGCTTTTTAAATAAACTAGCTCCTTCGTCAGCTCCTGAGGATTTACTTTCAACCTACTCTATTCCATCTTTTATTGCAAATGATCCTGATGGACTGAATGATCCATTTTCTATTTCTGAACTTAAAGGTGTGTTATCTAATGTCAAGAATAGTGCCCCTGGGTTGGATGGTATTCCATATTCTTTCGTTTCTCATCTTGGGCCTAACGCTCTCTCATATTTCTTGAACCTAATCAATTCTATTTTTATATCAGGCATTATTCCTACCTCGTGGAAATCTCAAGAGGTTCTTCCGATATTAAAACCTAATAAAAATTCGTCTGATCCGTCATCATACAGACCAATAGCTCTGTCTTCGGTTTTAATGAAAATTGCTGAACAACTAGTTAAAAATAGATTAGAATGGTTCATTGAAACCAATAACAGTTTAAGTAAAACCCAGTTTGGTTTTAGACGAGGTAAATGTACCCTAGATAGTATAAGTATTTTCATAACTGATATAAGGTTAGCATTCTCTAATAACCAGTCTGTAGTCTCAGCTTTCCTTGATATAAATTCTGCGTATGATAATGTTGTCTTAAGTATATTGAAGGAAAAACTAAATACTTTAAACGTCCCGACTTTTCTGAGTAAATTCATAATTAACATCTTATCAGAAAGGCGTATCAATTTAATTTTAGATGTTGACAATGAGGAATCAAGATTAGTATGGAAAGGTCTTCCACAAGGATCTGTATTAAGCCCAATATTATATAACTTGTACACCTATGATCTGGAAGCATCTGTAGGCAGTAACGTTTGCGTTCTTCAATATGCTGACGATTTGTTGTTGTATTGTACTGACCGATCTATTGAGAATGCCAGTTCCTCTCTAACTTCCTCTTTAAATCTTTTAAGGAACTGGTTAGAACAAAATGGTCTTGATTTGTCTCCATCTAAAAGCTCTGTTGTGTTATTTTCTAGAATGCGTTTGCCCCCGCCTGTTTCTGTATATTATAATAACTATGAAATTCCTGTAGTCAACCAAACAAACTTTTTAGGTGTTGTTCTTGATTCTAAATTAACTGGTACTCCACATTGTGAATATGTTCTCGCTAAATGTGAACGTTTGTTAAATATGCTTAGATGCCTCTCCGGTGTTTGGTGGGGCGCTCACCCGTTTTGTATGAAACTAATATACAATGCTCTAATTCGCAGTATTTTAGACTATGGCACCTTTCTTTTACAACCTGGAAGTGTAGTAGCTTTCAAAAAACTGGATAATATTCAGTCGAAAGCCTTAAGATTGATAGCAGGTGCGATGAAATCTAGCCCGCTTAATGCTTTACAGATAGAGTGTTGTGAACCTCCATTGCAGCTACGTCGTCAATACCTCGCTGATAGATTTCTGTTTCGAGCCTTACAAATTTCTGATCATCCGCTTCATACTAAACTTAAGTTACTTTCTGATCTTATTATATCTTCCAGTTATTGGTCCCATAAACCTGTTCCATGTCTCGTAAATAGCTACCAAAAGTTTACCTCTATCCAAGCTCCCACTCACTCTTCTATTTCATATCCTTTATTTTGTGCTTCGTATAAATCTTTAATTGACACGCCTGACGTAGCCTTAAATATAGGTATTTCAAAAAATGGTCCTAATAACAATATTTGTTTTAACCATGTGAAGGATAACTTTTGGAAAGACTACCATACAATATACACTGATGCTTCTAAGCATTCTTCTTCTAGTCATGTCGGAGTTGGGGTTTATCATTCTCAGTACAAAATTATCCAACAAATTAAACTCCCACCAGAATCATCTCTGTGTTTACTGGAGAATGTTTCGGTCTCCTTAAAGCAGTTGAATATATTCGAACGGCAAAGCTTACAAAATCAGTCATAGTATCCGATTCAATGAGTGCCTTACAGGCGTTAGTCAAATATCCTTTTCAATGTAAAACAATTTTTCCAGTAATCATAGACACTCGAATACTATTAAGAGATTGTATTACTCGTGGGCTTTCAGTATCTTTCGCTTGGGTCCCGGGACACAGTGAAATATATGGTAATGTTAAAGCAGATCGCTTGGCCAATGAAGCTGTGACGTGTGGGGACAGATTTCCTTATAAAAATTTTAGTCATGACTTGATTGCTTTACCTTCTTCTTATCTTAGTGATGCCTGGAATCAGTTGTGGGCTGAAAGTGCTCAGACAAAGGGCAAATTTTACTACGCAATTCAACCTAAGGTTCCTACTAAACCCTGGTTTGCAAAGCTAAGGCTCGGTAAACGAGCCACTAGCATTATAATACGAATGAGATTGGGTCATGTGTGCACGCCGGCTCATCTTGCCAGACTACATATCGTGGAGTCAAACTTGTGTGAATGTGGAGAAATTGGAGACTTGAATCATATTTTTCTTTCATGTCCTTTATTCAACCAAGTCTCTTTTTACAATGATCTTTCCTCACTTAAAATCCCTTTTCCTACATCCATCCCTGTCTTGTTAGCCTCAAAAGATCCTTCTGTGTTTAATTTTATATCCTCTTTCATTTTACTTAATGATATCCGTATTACTAAATCTTTTCTTTAATCTTTTTGTTATTTATATATTCTATTAGCTCTTATTCTGAACTGATCCTATCTTTCCAAATTCCGTTATCCGTATTCCTACTTTCCTAACGTTTCCCTGCTTTTTCGGTGGCAATACGCAAACCGCGTTCAGTCAAAAGAAAAAAAAAAATCTCAACAGGAAAAAACTTGTAGTAAGAACTTGGAAGTAGTTGAGAACAAAGTGTTTCGGATATATTTATCTAAATATTGTATGAGAGCGCAATATGGAGCTCTAGACAAAGGTTGTCTGTACTATAAATACTAATATAATCTGTATCCTAACTATGGAAAATAAATGTTCTTGTTTCAATTCCATACAAAAGGAAGCCTGTGTCACCCGGCGCACAATTTCGTATCTATTGATATCACATTTATCAAAATAGGTTCAGTATCTTAAAAGCTGCGAATCGATGGAGTGGAACACATGTAAATACAAACATAGACTGCTTAAATATATCCCCTCTTTTCGGCTCTGAACACTGAACAAAAATATGGGCTTTAAAGCCCAATATCTCGTAAACGAATCACCAATTTGAAAAATCGTTTTAAGAAACCCATAATATTTTTGAACAAGCTATCCAACGATACCACACTGGGTTTAATGAAAAAAAAAATACTTCCCCACTTTAGGTGTAGGGGAGGTACAACCAAAAAAAAATTTTTTTTCAAGATTGTATTCTTCTATTTTGTCGACGTGATTGATTTATATACCCATGCCAAATTACAGTTTTCTAGTAGTAATGGAAACTGAGCTAAGCCGAAGACGGACGGACGCACAGACGGACGGATGGACAGACGGATATGGCGAAACTATAAGGGTTCCTTGTTGACTACGGAACCCTAAAAATGTTTCACCAGTGTTAGAATCCATACTAATATTATAAATGTGAAAGTGTGTCTGTCTGTCTGTCTGTCTGTTACCTCTTCACGCTTAAACCGCTGAACCGATTGAGATGAAATTTGGTATGGAGATAGTTATAGTCCCGGGGAAGGACATAGGATCGTTTTTATCCCGGTAATCATCCCCTGAGGGGGTGAAAAGGGGGGTGAACAATTTGTATGGAGCTACGATATAAACGAGTTCCACGCGGACGGAGTCGCGGGCAGAAGCTAGTAGAATATAACGGTGGAATGGTGTAGTATAGAATGGACGATAAACCCTCGGAATGGATACTTGGATAGGTAGCTGCCTAAATGTTGATTATTTTATTCCCTTTCAATTACTTATATGGTTGTTGACCCTTCATAATGAAAAAAGACAACGATCCAGTCACCTTTAAAATACCTAAACTGTTGGGAAGGTATGAATTGTCTTGATTTTACGTAGGTATACCTTATTTAAAGAAACCTTATCGTGGTGGTTGCTAACTGGTAACCGGCACAGTGATCCTACAAAGGCTCAAGCCCCAAAACCATCCGAGTCCTTGCGGGACAAATCTTACATTCAGCTTAAATCTAATCCCCAAATCAAAATCTTGGATCCACCACTGTTTACATGTGACGGTTTTTATTGCGATTTGGATGCACAGAAGTGGCCCCGCCAAGATATTAACTTTTTTCACTCTATCATTTAAACGACATTAAGAACTAGCCCTACCGTCATACGCTGCAACATTGCATATGAAGCCAAACTTTGCCTACCTTAGAAAACTGGGATTAACTCGATTGGGTGAGTAAGATACAAATGGTTGTACCAGGCAGCTGCTCGCATTATTTTCCCAAAAAAGCAGGTTACATACTTGGGTAACATAAAGCCGTTTCATAAGGTAGGCAAAGTTAGGCTTCATAGGCATTGTTGTAGCATATGACGGTATACTTAAACGCTATAAAACTAGACACTACATTTTAAGCGAATAGATTTAGTTTCTTTCGAGAGAATTCGTTTTGGAATAAGTAAGTTATAGGTATGATCTTAAATTGCCAAGAAATTTGAAAAAAAATCGATGTGCTAAACTTGTTGAAAAATTGGATATGTTTGTGTTTGCCTTTTGATATGAACAGGCTTAATTTGTGAATAATAATAAGAAGAAGAATAATTACTAACTTATTGTGCATGCCTGCAATGCGTGCTCTCTCATGGTCTGCAGGAAGTTGTGATTAATTATTATCATTTTATGCGGAAATGCAATTAATCCGTGCTAATGTTATAAATGCGAAAGGAACTCTTCCCTGACTGACTTTGTCTATGATTTATTATTATTACGTACTAGCTTCCGCCCGCGACTTCGTCTGGGTGGACCCGAGATAATAACGATCCTATATTTTAATCCAGGCTACAAATTATCTTCGTGCCAAATTTCATCCGAATCGGTTGAGCCGTTAAAGGGTGATTAAGTAACTAACATCCAAACATCTAAACTTTCGCATTTATAATATTAGTAGTATCTAGACTGGCTATACCTAAGAACAGCTTTCTTGTCGTCTTCCATCAGGCCGCCATTTTGGAAATCAGTAGTATAAGTACAACTTACAAATGAATGCCCGCCACGGACTTAGTAAATCGAAGCCGACTCGCATCAATTTTATGCGCAAACTAAAGTTGGCTACTCACAGTCTCACACACCTGCTGCACGGACAATATTGGAATTGGACCCGTAATTGCTTCCTGATGTGTATGCAAGCAGGGGGCCATAAATTGTCCTTGTTAGGCAAGCAATAATCATTTGTACATAGTTTAAAGAAACATATTTTTTAAAAAATGAGTTGTTTCGGGGGTTACCCTCTACATAAAAACTTACTATTCACGGATATTACCTCGTCATTATAAGTAGTAGATCTATAGACTGAAACGAATGAAATTATCAAAAATACCTAACGAAAATAAATGGCACGGTGGCACTGATATTAATAAAGAATCTTATGGCGGCTGCAACTGATAAAAAAACAACTGAAATAATTTGCGGTTGTGTAACTGAACAGTTCTGATAATGGTCAAAAAGTTAGGTTAGTAACTTGTGTACGGCTGGCTACTCACAATAAGGTCAATAAGCTATTTTACTGATCGTCCAATTAGCAACTTTCAATGAAACCACAAAAACGATCTATTAATTTAATATCTATGGAGCTCGTATGGAAATACTTGCAAATGAAAATCACGATGTTCTATGGCCAGACAGCATCCATTTTTTGATCTCTAATGTGTATGTAAATTACAAATAAAAATTTCATTTATTTCTACACCCCAAAAGGCCAGAGAATGGCAATCATAGAAGGAAATAGTGGAGGCCTACGCCACAGAGGCCTGCAAAATATATTTTATATCTTAATCGAAGTAAACATACTTTGTTAAGGGTGTAGAAATAAATAGTCAAACCCTTTTAGTTTCGCCATGGCCCATGTAATTTTTATTTGGCTTGGTGTGAGGTGTCGTTAGTTAGCTTGTTCAAAAATATTATGGGTTTCTAAAAAACATTCTGAACTCGGTGATTCGATTGCGTAATATTGGGCTTTAAAGCCCTTATTTTTGTTAAAGGTAAATGTCCACCCTCCTGCCGGCTAAACTGGGAATGTGATAAAATTCGTGGCAGTAGTAAGTAAATTTAAAAGGAAATCTACCACGGCTAAGTAGGCATATCTAAAGTTACCGAGGAATAGTCGACAAACTTAATGTGTATGTACTTGGAAAGGCCAACTTTCGTACAAATTCGGCCGATGCAAGTGCACCATTAAGTTGTAACAAAGACAGACAAGGCAACTACGGAATTCTACACTACGCGTGTCCCAACGCGCACTTGGCCGGCTTTTTTTATTTATTTGTTATTTACATACATAGAGATCAAAAAATTGATGCTGTCTGACCCATGTCCCATGTCCATATATTTATCTGACTTTGTTATACTCGTACGCTATATTATACCTCACATCTTTAGGCTGCAGAAGAACTGAGTAGCGAGACTTCCATTTTTGTTCATGATAAGTAATAGATATATGTTATTGATGAGATTTACTGAACAAATTGTTTTATTGCATTGCAGACAGCACCATGGGGACCCTCATACACAACATCACCCAGTTCTACCACTATGTGAACGAGGATCTTGCAGGTGAGAGCCCTTGCACTTTTTCATTTCCCATTTCATTTATAATCTGACAGGTGACTGGTGTAGGGCAGGTTGAGGGCACAGGAGCGCGCGGCAGATCGCCGATGAGATGAACTGATCAAATCGGGGTCACGGTAGATGCACGTTTCATTTGTGCACTAGAAAAGCGGCCTGAGTGACGAATGGCGACGGATTTTCAAGTTTAGCTCTAAACCGGCCACTCTGTCAAGAATTAAGTGACTAAGAAGATGACACCAAAGTGGAACCAAGGAGCTGGCATTAGCATAGCTGCACTGGTGCGAGCTCAGACAGTCCGTCATGTCAAACGGAGTCGTGCAATGTCGTCTAGTGAGAATGTTGGGCCTTTGTCCTCTAGTGAGTCCCTGGATTTATGGATGTTGAAGTTTATTATCTGCATACTAGCCTAGATACAATAATAGATTAATGTCAAATTAACAAATTATAGGCTGGCAACGGCATAGTTACTATAATTCGGCTGACATAAGATTACATTTAAATTATAACAATGAAAACATTGACAAAGTTGACACGTTTAAGTTTTTAGGCATTATGATGGACAAGCACTTGAATTGGAAGCTTCACGTAGACGAAGTCTGTGCGAGCCTAAATCGCTTCGTTTTTGCCTTAAAACGACTACGAGATACAGTCTCGCTGGAGGATGCGCTCACAGTATACCACGGGTATGTTTCTTCGGTGCTACTGTATGGTTTAATTCTGTGGGGTAATTCGGTGCACATAGATAGAGTTTTTAGGAATCTGAAGAAATTTGTCAGTCATTTGCATTGCGTGGTTCGATGATAGCCGTGTCCCTTGTTTGAGAAACTGCACATTCTGCCTTTGCTTAAGTTTATACCTCAGAGAAGTATGCGTATTTGTAAAGAAACACCAATACTACTAGCAAACGTGGGGAAAACTCGCAAAGACAGACTAGACTTAAAGGGAAAAACCTGTTACTGAAACCGCAATGTCACAAAGCCGTTTACAAGCGGAACGCATTCAACATGTGTATTGCCATCTTCAACTGTCTGCCCGAGGAATTAAAGAAGTTAGAGGGTAACCTGTTCAAATCTAAGTTGAATAGCTGGCTGCTGGATAAATGTTTTTAATAGTTTAAGATTATTTTTGGAGACATAAGATTGTTTAATTATAGACCTAAAATTTAATTAACTGTGATGATATGAATTATTACTTCTTTTTGACATGTAATATAAATGTAAACAATAAGATATATGTATAATGTAAATAATTATGTAAATTTAATTTTAGAGTGAATTCAATATTTGCACGCCTACACCGGCCTAATACATGTCACTATTCGTAATATTAAGACATCCACTTGTACTGTATTTCATGCAAATAAATATTTGATTGATTGATTGATTGATACTACGCACTAGAAACTATACAATCGTTATTTGCTGTTGGTGAAATAACATTTTCTTACAAATTCTATGCAAAAATATTTTTCCCAGCTGCATTTATAATTTTATATGTATTGAACACCAAGGTAATCAACAAAAAAAAATACAATTCTATTTATATGCCTATTTTATATCCTTACTAATATTATAAATGCGAAAGTGTGTGTGTTTGTTTGTCCTTCTTTCACGTCGCAACGGAGCGTCGTATTGATGTGATTTTTTGTATGGAGATAGTTTAGAAGCTGGAGAGTGACATAGGCTACTTTTTCAAGCGGGAAAACATCTAATTCCCACGGGAAAACGCAATATGTTACATTTTCCTATAAACACGCGGGCGAAGCCGCGGGCATCAGCTAGTTATTATATATATCAAATGCATTTTTGGACTCGCAATACGCTACCGAACATGGCCTTGATCATTTCACACCCCATTTTTGTTACAACCTGTATACTAAAATACCTACGAAGTTTATATGATCTGCCACATTCCAATCTCAAACTCATCGCGGTGGAGTAAGATCTATTTATCTATCCATTCTATCTAAGTAGGTACCTATGTAATATGTAGGTTTGCCGTCTATTAGGTACCCATAGTACAAGCTTTTTTATTTATTTATTGTTCCAAAACAAGGGTTAGGTACAGCATAATTCACAGTTAAATTTACGCCAAACTGCATAACAGTTAGTTTGGGACTAGGTCAATATGTGTGAGGTTGTCCCCAATTATTTATACTTATATTTTTTATCGTCACCATTCGGTTTTCAGACACTGAACCCGATAGTTAGGTAGGTACATTATTCGCTGTCAAGTGAATATAATGAATATTAAGTTGCTGCATATTTGTTTCAAGTCACGGGTCTGGAGGTCACACATTATACTCTATGTATTAGCAAGGCAGGGAAATTCTTGCATAATTAGATATACTGGCAGGCATTGGTAATCAGGAAAGTTGTAGGCCAAACTTTATAAGATATAGCATACTCAGTTTGCCATGCCTTTATATTTTTGAATTGAGCATGTCCGCGCGAAAAAACTTACATCTTTTCAAAAAGCAACAAAATAAACGGTTCAAATATAAACTAGTTCAACCCACAGTCAACTTAAAATCCTTTAGAAAAAGTCCTCATTTCGCGGCCATAAAATGTTATAATAATCTCCCAATACAAGTGAAGGCAGAAGAAACGGACAAAAACTATGAGAGTAAATTAAAGAAATTCCTTCTCCGAAAATGTTATTATACAGTCAAAGATTTTTATAACGACAAACTGTAAAACTTGTCCTTAAGATAGCTCTATCAACACTGTATTTCACCATGTTTTCCGCTTAGATATTTATTTAGATATACTATAGACCTTAGTTTTTAAGATAACATTGTTACACCCTACCAGGGTCCATGTGGCACTCTTTATTGTATAACATCCTTCCTTACCATGGTACAATGAATAAATGAATTATGAATTATGAAATGTTAACTTTGTAGGAAATAATTACTCCTATCAATTTAGATACTTCGTGATTTACGAGTACCTAGCGTACTTATAGCTACATCAGCGTCTTGTAATGGTGATTTATCACAAAACTGAGTATTTTCCGCTTAAGGCGATGCCTTGATTTGAGTCGAACACGCTCCCTAGACAAAGACACGCTGATGCCTTCCGCGCACGAGGAAAAGAGATGTAACACTCTTCGGGAATGGCTTTTTTTAGACAAATTTTGATAAATATCGAATTTAGAGACGTTTTATTTACATTTCATAAAGTGAGATTTTAGATGAGATAAAATACTCTAACTTGATTGGATTTATTTTCTATCGAGGAAATTTTAAGTAATCATGTATCGATAAAATCAGATAAAAAATCATATATTCAAGAATCATATATCTGAAAATCCGACCTTATTGTTTCTTAATCTAGTCAGAACGGCGTTTCAATTAAAATAGAAATTAACTAATTTTTACAAGCTTTTATTTAACTTGCAATGTATGTATGATTTATGTAACTATCTTTCTTCGGGTGGAATCTTGCAACTCAATTTTGAAGCAGCTTCAACCAATTGAGCTGAAATTTCGGGTTAAAGTTTAGTTTGGATGGCAATTCAATATTAAAGTACCATCGAGCTGATCTGAGACAGAAGGTAGCCATGGGAATTCAGTAATTAACTGACGTAACCCCGTTGAGTTTGGGCTCGTTAGAATTATCTCAATAGCTCCAAACCTTAAAATTTTGTCTAAAGACAGCCTGTACCTCCTTGGATCACCCATTTTTGACGAGGCTATTCCGTCTGTTTTAGATAAATCAATCACAAAATTCCAAAATAACTCTGAACGTTTAGTCAAAATAAGCTCTCACTCAGCCTTATTCATTCTAAAATTTTGCCTACTCGTTCCTAAATTTACGTACCTTCTCCGTTGTTGCCCTATTTGGAAATTTCCCAATCTAGTCCTTTCTACTGATACCCTATTTAAGTCCATACTAGAATCAATTCTTAATGTTAAATTCAGCGAACAGGCTTGGTCTCAGGCATGTCTACCCATAAGATATGGCGGTTTGGGAACTCGAAAAATCTCGAGCGTAGCTTTGCCGGCTTTCTTATCATCAACTCACAGCACGCAAGATCTCGCAGGTAAAATCCTTAAAGTCTCAACGACTGCAAACTGTGAGATCGCGTGCTTGGTTGATGCTAGGAACGCCTGGCTAGCAGGACCGAACCCAACTTTGCCATCAAGACCAAAATTACAAAGGGCTTGGGACTCGTTAGCTTCCGCCGCTACCATAAAGTCGTTGATCGACTCTTCGTCTGGCCGGGACCGAGCCAGGCTGTTGGCAGCAGCCAGACCAGAGTCGGGGCAATGGCTTCACGCCTACCCCTCACCTAACTTAGGTAGCTTCATTGACCCAGGCACACTCCGAATTGCAGTTGCTCTCCGCGTCGGAGTTGATGTGTGCGTGGACCACAACTGCATCTCCTGTGGAGCCGCGGTAGATCGCTTCGGTCACCATGGACTCGCCTGCTCCTCGGGCGCCGGCCGCTTGTCCCGTCACGCTGCGCTCAATGACATCCTGAGAAGGGCGCTTGCCAGCGCCTGCGTCCCCTGCGCTCTTGAGCCTCGCATTGTACGAGATGATGGCAAGCGTCCGGACGGGATGTCTTTAATCCCCTGGCGGATGGGCCGTGCACTGGTGTGGGACGCTACCTGTGCTGATACGCTGGCAGCGTCCTACTTGCCGGGCACGTCCAAGCAAGCCAGGGCAGCGGCGGATGCCCGAGAGAGATCCAAGGTCGGGAAGTATAGCTGTCTCGGCGCCCAATACGATTTTGTCGCATTTGGCGTCGAGACACTCGGACCTTGGGGAAGAAACGCGCGTAAGCTCCACAAGGAGATCAGTAAGCGGTTAAGGGAGGCTACGGGTGACCCTCGGGCAGGCAGCTTTCTCGCCCAAAGAATAACGATTGCTATTCAGCGCGGGAATGCTGCCTGTGTGATGGGCACCCTGCCTAAAGGGCAAAATTTTGATACATTTTTCTAATTGTAATTTATTATAATTAGTTTAATATCATTTTGTATATGTATACTTTAGTAAATAAAGTTTTATTGTACACGTAAAATGGAATAAATATGTCAATGAGTAGTTGATGATGGTATACAGAAAAGTACAGTCGGCAATAAAAGCATGTACCAATAAATATTTTTTGACAGAAATTTGTTTATAAGAATCCCTGCACGTCTATCATGGGACGGCCGCGACATACTCTCGATTTTTCTCGCACTATACCTCTTGTTCTATGTGTTCTATAAGAGAGACGGATAATTCTCAATTCAGGACTGAACAGACGTAGCCCCGTTGAGTTTAGGCTCGATAAAAATAATCTATATAATTAACGAACCTGCGCTTAAAATTTAATGAGAATCGGTTGAGAAATACAACCTGTGGAGGAGAACAGCGGGACAGACGTAGGATTTTCGGCCCAATGTAAAGCATAGAACTTCATTCACTTAGCTCGCTCGTTCGAATATCTTCTCATTTTCGGCCCAAGCTGAAGCTTAGCACTTCATTCACTTCGCTCTCTCGTTCGAATATCTTCTCATTTTCGGCCCAATGCGAAGCGTAGCACTTCATTCACTTCGCTCGCTCGTTCGAATATCTTCCTGAATTCACGACCTTTTTTCAGTATTCCAAAATTGTATATTTATGTAATGACGGTGAAATATTCGATAATACCGAAAGTGAATACCGGTATTTTCTGTATGAAATGATTAGTCAACAGTGTTTCTTTCGTAAACATAGGTACATCAATTAGAGGTGTAGGGTAAAACCCGGATAGATGCCCCACATTTTGAAATTGCCTCATAATTCCGAAAACTTTAACTATTCCTGAATAATTTTAATGAATTAAGCTAGTCTAATCTTTTTTCTTTCCCTACGACTCGTTGCTGTTGTCCTAATAATTACAGTTTCTGCAGAATTTAAGTTTTTCGAGAGCACGTTTTTGAGGATAGACGCCTCGCAGGTATGGATAGATGCCTCAGAATCAAAATGCAAAGAAGGATAGATGCTCTATGGAATAAAATAAGTTAAAATTTATTATAAAATGTTTATTTGGTCTCGTAATAATACTTTTTTAAACAAATCCACATCATTTGTTTCTTGTCCGTTTCATGGAAAAGCGGAAATGCAAGCGGAATGGAAAGCGGCTATTAGTCCCTCTTCCTGTCAAGATACCACTCGAACCTTCGCTCCTTGCTTGTCTTTTGTACTTTCGTGGCATCGTGGGCCTAAGATGTATCCATTTATTACACTACACACAATTAAAAATACCTACCTACTAAAAACACACAAGCAAAACCTACCTATAAGTAGGTATAGACGTATCATATACCTATTAGTATGAATCGATTAGAAAAAGTAAGTTATTTAGTTCAAAAAAAGTAAATTCAGCGGTTCTTTCTATGGGTGACAGGATAGATGCCCCTAAGGGCAACTATACCTCGAAAAATCGGGGCGACTATCCTTTTCGATATGGATAGATGCCTTTTCATATTTTGACTAAAATAAACACAATGGAGCGAGTATAGGCAGTTAGATATGTACTTAACATATCAGTGAGTTAAAATAATAAAAACAGAATCAAAATTATACCTAGTTCAAAAGTTATGCTTCAACAAATACTTACGTTCCAAACTTTGCCAACTTTTTTTCGAGTCTCGCGGAGATATCGGTGCACACACGCGAGACGCGTTCATTCCGTGCGGCTGCTTTGGGGGGGAATTAGGCGGGTGGCGCTGGCGCATCCTATTATCCTACTATTTCAGTGCTGCGATATTGGAAAGTTAGGTTTTTAGGAATTGGGGCACCTATCCCAGTGGGGCATCTATCCGGGTTTTACCTTATAGTAAGTAATATTGTTCCACTATGTTTTGCCTTTCAGCATACAAAGATGCTACATACTAACTTAATATTATTGTACAATATAATAATAATAAAAAATAATAAAAGAGTCTACATACATTCTACAATAATTTAAATTAATTTAGGTACTGGTATGCGGTCCCTGCCCGAAAGTAATTTATCGTAGCGCGTACGTACGTAATGTGGAAACTGGCATTTCTCCGAGGCATCATATTTCCTAATACCCCTCTCTTAAGAGTCCGCAGTAAGCTCGATTCTCCATACAAACGTAGTTACGCTCTCATTTTAAAACTACATGTTGGATTGTAACGAAACTTTGCATATACAATGACATGAGGTATATCTGTGTCTGTAATTAGTTTATGTAGCTTCAGATACCATAGTAAAAAAATACAGCGAATTTAAGGTTTTCATACAAAACTTGTTTTTGCTGTATTTCGCTTGTTTTATAAACTGGAACCATATAAACTAATTACAGACATAGATATACCTCATGTCATTGTATATGCAAAGTTTCGTCACAATCCAACACGCGCGTAGTTTTAAAATGAGAGCGTCTACGTTTGTATGGGAAGGTGAAATTCGGCCGAGCTTACTGCGGACTCTTAAGATTTTTAATTTGTTCCAGATCCCCGCACAAACACGCTCTTGCTGGTGTCCAGCCCGTTCCCCATTATGGTGATCATGTACCTGTACCACCAGTTCGTGCGCAAGTGGGGCCCGGCGCTCATGGAGAACCGCCCCGCCTTCGAGCTGAAGAACCTCATCATCTTTTACAACATTGTACAGATATTCCTGTCCGGATTTATTTCTATTCGTGTAAGTATACAGGATTCGTACTTATCTGACGTGACGTGTCGTGCCCCGAAATAACGATATCGGTTTGATACATCTAGTACGGTAACGTTCACACTCATCTGATGCACTCTGGGCTGTTCTTACTTGTTTGACGTGACGTGTCGTGCCCCGAAATAACGATAACGGTTTGATACATCTAGTACGGTGACGTTCACACTCACCTGATGCACTCTGGGCTGTTCGTACTTATCTGACGTGACGTGTTGTGCCCCGAAATAACGATATCGGTTTCATATCACCCGTCACGCCTAACGAAACTAAACCTCTACCTACACTTAGTTACTACGAATCGCGGCGTCAAGCTATTTTTGTAAAACAAGTTACATAACTAACAGCGAGGCTGCCGCTATGGCTCCTTTTGCGTCAGGCGTCCGAGCGCAATTCGTCAGATAAGTATGAATTCGTCTTAAAGCTGCACGGCTATCACGAGACGGCGCGCGAGCTCTCTAGATTTTTGTCGCAATATCTGTCTCTCTCTTATTAGAACACTTAGAACAAGAGATATATTGCGAGAAAAATCGAGAGTATGTCGCGGCCGTCTCATGATAGACTTGCTGTAGTCGACTCGATTGTTACTTATCGACCTAGAGATGTGCGCTGATGGCACTGTTGGCTTTTGTGACGGTCTATTCTCACTAGTTCTATTATCTGTTCTATTCATGGAAATAGTTGGAATTTTTCTTCTCTGTAGTTACATTAGAATTCCAACTAGTTCCATCAATAGAACAGGGGTCGTAGACAAGGTTACAATCGACCAGCGCTAACGCCAATAGAAAATAATAAAATGTATGGGAATGACAGATGCCGACGAAACACTTTTCTATTGGCGTTAGCGCTTGTCGATTGTAACCTTTTGTCTAGGCCCCCTGATAATAGAAATATTGGGAATGGACCTTTCTGAGAGGCTTTGAGAGATCTGTCAAAACTCAGCAGCGCAGCGCATTGCAAAAGTCACGTCACGTCAGATAAGTTTAAGATTCCGGCTTAAAGCTAGTCGATTTCTACATTTCGATATAGAGATGTGCGTTGATTTGTCATTGTCACGAGACAGTTGTTCAGTTGTTGAAAAGCTGGCGCCTTTCTTTTCTTTATGTCACCTTATCCCATATGATGTGATGTTTCCAGCGCCATCGTTCTTATTCCACTCTGGTCGAGGCCCAGAGGGCATCAATGAGAGCTTAGATCCTGCCTATCCAGGGTTCCGTAATACGTTAATTACCCAGGTTATCTTCTAACCTATGATTGGCAACCTATGATTTAATAAGGAAACAGTACTAACATTATAGTTTTTTTTTAATTATGACGTTGAGATGTAAAACAATAGGTTCAAATGCTTGGCACGAATGCGTGTCTAAGCATACGATGGGTTAATGGAGACATACTTTTTTTTAAATCCTATGGCATACATTATTTTGGCCATTTAAGTTTGTCACTCTTTAGTACCACCCAGGGGACACGTGCAGGGTTGTAGTAGGTAGCTCCCTGCGGACGCGAGTAACAGTTGTCCCCCCTTTGTCAAGTGAGTGGGCAACTCGACTGTTAGAAGTTCTTAAGCCGCCCGAAGGCCTCTAACTCGGCTTAACAACTACTGTCGTAGACAGCAGCCGTGATCAACTGCTTTGCGTGCCTTCCAAACGGAAGTATATTAACCACTCAAACATCAGGCGGTCACCCATCCAAACACTGACCGCTGCCATCTATCGCTATCGTTTCCGACTCGCAGACGCCGCTAGGCTATGAGCGCTTCAAGCTATTAGATAGTGATAGACGGGGCTATTGATGTGAATCAAAATGTCTTCTAGATTAGGCAGAAGTCTCTATTTGAATACTAATCGTAGTTGTTGTCACCAGTGTCTGTTAATCTTGTACGTCCCGGGCCACTACAGCGTGTGGTGCCAGAAGATGGTGACCGAGGACACGCCCCTCGAGAGGATCGTCGTCCACCACGTCTACATGTACTACGTCATCAAAGTTATAGATCTGCTGGACACGGTATGTGCAAACCCTTGTGATAATTAATACTTCACTAAGTTATATTAATAAATAATGTAAGTTCAGTCGGGGCAAGTGCGCCACCGGGGTAAGATCAAACATATTGAAATCTACTGATATTTTAGTACCATAGACATCTTAGATGATCATCATTATCATCATATCAGTCAGAAGACGTCAAGAGCCAGACATAGGCCTCCCCCAAAGAGTGCCACAATGACCGGTCCTGTATGATAGGCGCATTTACCCAGTTGGCGCACTTGCCCCGACTGACCTTACATCAAGGTCATCATTATCTGTACAGTCTGTTGTAAAAGCGTGCACATGCAGATATTTATGTCCTTATTTATGTACGTATATTAATACCCTTGACTGTACTTATTCTGGGGCAAAGTTACAGAACTCGGCCAAATCCCAAACTAATCTAGATTAGTTAGGGTATTGGAAGACGATACCAATACGTATTTAATATATACAAGGTGGAACGGAACGATGGACTTTCCGGCAAGAGGGGGATTATTGAGCGCTAGTACGTCACATTTTCCAGATAAACTGCGTTCGCCGACAGGAGCGACGAGCTCCATACAAATGTAAAAAAAAAAACGCATCAAAAAAAAATGTTTATCTGGAAAATGTGACGTACTAGCGCTCAATAATCCCCCTCTTGCGGGAAAGTCCATCGTTCCGTTCCACGCAGTATATAGGAAACTTCTAAGACTCGGGAACGAAAACATTATAGTGTTCTGTCGAAGCAAATTTGAATTCCAATCAAAATTAAAGAACTTTCAATATGATCAGTGTTTCATAAATCTGTTGATCCAGTACCTTCCTCGATACATCTTAGTTGGTAGAACGACCATTTAAGAGTCGGTAGTCGTACGGTCGTGGGTTGAATTCTCGCTCGTACAGCAAGCCTTTTTTAAACCTTTTGACCGCTTAGCTTCGACTCCAAGCAATAAACCATATGCACGATTTTCTACAGCGGCAAATGCGGCGTTAGTTAGAGGCAATATTTTCCGATGCCGTGCTATGCAGAATGTGGCGGTCCAAAGGTTAAATATTTCATGTTTCGATGTTGGTTCCCAGGTATTCTTCATTCTGCGAAAGAAGTTCTCCCAAGTGTCGTTCCTGCACGTGTACCACCACCTCGGCATGTGCCTGCTCGGATACGTCGGGACCAAATACGTGCCAGGTAAATCAGACAATAACACGTATATAATTGTGCGAATGTGCGCTATGAGTCTAGGTACTTATTGCATGTTTTTACGGGAAAATACTTCAGTTTCAGATACCAGCGCCATATTTTAGAATGTTTTTAGGCAGTCTCTGGGATTCCAAAACTGCCGGGAGACAATCTCTAAGGAGTCGGTCTCCCCAGTAGCCGCGTTTGGAAAAGTATAAATTACATCAAAACCATGCAACGTACATACATAGTACTCATGTGTAATATCAATTGAAAGCTGAATCAATTGTCTATCATTGATTTATACATTATACTTCAATACATACGCCAGTTTAAGTGCTATTAGCAAAAGTATTAAAAAATCAAAGAAAAAACCAAGGTGTTTCAGGCTTTGCGGCAAAAGTAGAAAAGATACACGAAAGTTACACAAAACGCACAACACAAATGATATCTAGTATTCCAGCTTTACATTACAGCACGGCTAGCACGCGCCGGCGCGCGAGCTCTCTCGATTTTTCTCGCACTATCCGTCTCTCTCTTATTAGAACACTTAGAAGAAGAGGTAAAGAGCGATAAAAATCGAGAGTATGTCGCGGCCGTCGCGTGCTAGGCGTGCAGTTCATTATTTAAAAGACAAGAGGAAAATTGGAAATATTATGCTCAAAAAGCCAACAGGATTCCACCGAACTAATACGTTCGGCGGAATCCCGTAACAACACGCACTAACCTGTGTCTACAAACCAAACTGAAAAACTGTGCCGTAAATGTAAGACACATTACTTACGACCAAGCAAGTGCGAAAGAGATAGTTATCCATCCGATCGTGACTTACTTATCTCGTATAATGGAATTAGGTATACGCTGTCTGTTATTGAAGAGAACCTCCTTCCTTCTATTGTATTCAGGTAAAATAAGTTTCTGTCAAAAATTTCATTTTTGGTACAAGCTTTTATTGCCGACTATACTTTTCTGTATACCATCATCAACTGCTCATTGAGTCGATTCTAACGAGCCCAAACACGATGGGGTTATGTGGTTTTATTATGGAGTTCCTATGGCCACCTTCTGTCTCCATCATCAGATCAGCTCGATGGTACCATAATATTGAATTATCATCCAAACTATACTTATACCCAAAATTTCAGCTCAATCGGTCACCGGGAAGTGGGTCAAATTTAACTTGCAAGATTTGACGGACAACACATACATACATACTTTTATAGTTACATACGAACAAGTCAAGTTAATATAAAGCTTGTAAAAAGAGGACCAATTCAGAACCTCCTCCTTCAAATAAAGCGATTAAATGGGGCGTTGGGTAGTGATGTATGGAATTCCTTTGACGAGGGCATTGCACTGTCATTGTCAGCTTTTTTGTATTCACAAATATGTTGAGTTTCAACATTCGCTCTCTTCGGACGTATTTTTAACATATTTTCTTTCTTTTCTACAATCCATATGTATTTAATCCAATAATGAGTGGAGACTTAAAACGATGTCATGTCTCTTGTTCTTACTTATACTTCATGCCAGGAGTCTTGGCAATAGCGATCACTGTAGCGACTTTCGTTAAGATGTCGTATTTCGTTAACCAAAGCTCGTATATTAATAATTCGTTAGTAAGCGAATTACAATACCTCTCCAAAAGGATAGCTATAGTTAACGAATTAAGACTGAATTGTGATGAAAAAGTCGTGATAGTAATTGCTATGCCCATAACTTCTGGCACGTAGAATACTTCCTTGACGAAATGATATGTTGTTAGGTGGTCACGGCGTGATGCTGGGCTTCATCAACTCGGTGGTCCACACAGTCATGTACACCTACTACCTGATCTCCGTGGCGCGGCCGCAGTGGGTGCGCCGCTGGTGGAAGAAGTACATCACCCAGCTGCAGATTGTAAGTGTACTTAGCAGAAGTTCAATAAAACACAGACATGCTTCGGTTACATCAACTCGGTGCACGCAGTGACCGCCACCACCTAATTTCCGTGGTAGGTATAGCTGCTGTAAGTGCACCACTGTTGACTGTTGGAAGAAGTACATCACCCAGCTGCAGATTGTAAGTGTACTTAACAGAAGTTCAATATAACACAGACATGCTTCGACTACATCAACTCGGTGCACGCGGTGACCGCCACCACCTAATTTCCGTGGTAGGTATAGCTGCTGTAAGTGCACCACTGTTGACTGTTGGAAGAAGTACATCACCCAGCTGCAGATTGTAAGTGTACTTAACAGAAGTTCAATATAACACAGACATGCTTCGGCTACATCAACTCGGTGCACGCGGTGACCGCCACCACCTAATTTCCGTGGTAGGTATAGCTGCTGTAAGTGCACCACTGTTGACTGTTGGAAGAAGTACATCACCCAGCTGCAGATTGTAAGTGTACTTAACAGAAGTTCAATATAACACAGACATGCTTCGGCTACATCAACTCGGTGCACGCGGTGACCGCCACCACCTAATTTCCATGGTAGGTATAGCTGCTGTAAGTGCACCACTGACTGTTGGAAGAAGTACATCACCCAGCTGCAGATTGTAAGTGTACTTAACAGAAGTTCAATATAACACAGACATGCTTCGGCTATATCAACTCGGTGCACGCGGTGACCGCCACCACCTAATTTCCGTGGTAGGTATAGCTGCTGTAAGTGCACCACTGACTGTTGGAAGAAGTACATCACCCAGCTGCAGATTGTAAGTGTACTTAACAGAAGTTCAATACAACACAGACATGCTTCGGCTACATCAACTCGGTGCACATGGTGATGGTGACCGCCACCACCTAATTTCCGTGGTAGGTATAGCTGCTGTAAGTGCACCACTGACTGTTGGAAGAAGTACATCACCCAGCTGCAGATTGTAAGTGTACTTAACAGAAATTCAATATAACACAGACATGCTTCGGCTACATCAACTCGGTGCACATGGTGATGGTGACCGCCACCACCTAATTTCCGTGGTAGGTATAGCTGCTGTAAGTGCACCACTGACTGTTGGAAGAAGTACATCACCCAGCTGCAGATTGTAAGTGTACTTAAGAGAAGTTCAATATAACACAGACATGCTTCGGCTACATCAACTCGGTGCACATGGTGATGGTAACCACCACCACCTAATTTCCGTGGTAGGTATAGCTGCTGTAAGTGCACCACTGACTGTTGGAAGAAGTACATCACCCAGCTGCAGATTGTAAGTGTACTTAACAGAAGTTAAATATAACACAGACATGCTTCGGCTACATCAACTCGGTGCACGCGGTGACCGCCACCACCTAATTTCCGTGGTAGGTATAGCTGCTGTAAGTGCACCACTGTTGACTGTTGGAAGAAGTACATCACCCAGCTGCAGATTGTAAGTGTACTTAACAGAAGTTCAATATAACACAGTCATGCTTCGGCTACATCAACTCGGTGCACGCGGTGACCGCCACCACCTAATTTCCGTGGTAGGTATAGCTGCTGTAAGTGCACCACTGTTGACTGTTGGAAGAAGTACATCACCCAGCTGCAGATTGTAAGTGTACTTAACAAAAGTTCAATATAACACAGACATGCTTCGGCTACATCAACTCGGTGCACATGGTGATGGTGACCGCCACCACCTAATTTCCGTGGTAGGTATAGCTGCTGTAAGTGCACCACTGACTGTTGGAAGAAGTACATCACCCAGCTGCAGATTGTAAGTGTACTTAAGAGAAGTTCAATATAACACAGACATGCTTCGGCTACATCAACTCGGTGCACATGGTGATGGTGACCACCACCACCTAATTTCCGTGGTAGGTATAGCTGCTGTAAGTGCACCACTGACTGTTGGAAGAAGTACATCACCCAGCTGCAGATTGTAAGTGTACTTAAGAGAAGTTCAATATAACACAGACATGCTTCGGCTACATCAACTCGGTGCACGCGGTGACCGCCACCACCTAATTTCCGTGGTAGGTATAGCTGCTGTAAGTGCACCACTGTTGACTGTTGGAAGAAGTACATCACCCAGCTGCAGATTGTAAGTGTACTTAACAGAAGTTCAATATAACACAGTCATGCTTCGGCTACATCAACTCGGTGCACGCGGTGACCGCCACCACCTAATTTCCGTGGTAGGTATAGCTGCTGTAAGTGCACCACTGTTGACTGTTGGAAGAAGTACATCACCCAGCTGCAGATTGTAAGTGTACTTAACAGAAGTTCAATATAACACAGTCATGCTTCGGCTACATCAACTCGGTGCACGCGGTGACCGCCACCACCTAATTTCCGTGGTAGGTATAGCTGCTGTAAGTGCACCACTGTTGACTGTTGGAAGAAGTACATCACCCAGCTGCAGATTGTAAGTGTACTTAACAAAAGTTCAATATAACACAGACATGCTTCGGCTACATCAACTCGGTGCACGCGGTGACCGCCACCACCTAATTTCCGTGGTAGGTATAGCTGCTGTAAGTGCACCACTGTTGACTGTTGGAAGAAGTACATCACCCAGCTGCAGATTGTAAGTGTACTTAACAGAGGTTCAATATAACACAGACATGCTTCGGCTACATCAACTCGGTGCACGTGGTGATGGTGACCGCTACCACCTAATTTCCGTGGTAGGTATAGCTTCTGTAAGTGCACCACTGACTGTTGGAAGAAGTACATCACCCAGCTGCAGATTGTAAGTGTACTTAACAGAAGTTCAATATAACACAGACATGCTTCGGCTACATCAACTCGGTGCACATGGTGATGGTGATCGCTACCACCTAATTTCCGTGGTAGGTATAGCTGCTGTAAGTGCACCACTGACTGTTGGAAGAAGTACATCACCCAGCTGCAGATTGTAAGTGTACTTAACAGAAGTTCAATATAACACAGACATGCTTCGGCTACATCAACTCGGTGCACGTGGTGATGGTGACCGCTACCACCTAATTTCCGTGGTAGGTATAGCTGCTGTAAGTGCACCACTGACTGTTGGAAGAAGTACATCACCCAGCTGCAGATTGTAAGTGTACTTAAGAGAAGTTCAATATAACACAGACATGCTTCGGCTATATCAACTCGGTGCACGCGGTGACCGCCACCACCTAATTTCCGTGGTAGGTATAGCTGCTGTAAGTGCACCACTGACTGTTGGAAGAAGTACATCACCCAGCTGCAGATTGTAAGTGTACTTAACAGAAGTTCAATATAACACAGACATGCTTCGGCTACATCAACTCGGTGCACATGGTGATGGTGACCGCCACCACCTAATTTCCGTGGTAGGTATAGCTGCTGTAAGTGCACCACTGACTGTTGGAAGAAGTACATCACCCAGCTGCAGATTGTAAGTGTACTTAAGAGAAGTTCAATATAACACAGACATGCTTCGGCTATATCAACTCGGTGCACGCGGTGACCGCCACCACCTAATTTCCGTGGTAGGTATAGCTGCTGTAAGTGCACCACTGACTGTTGGAAGAAGTACATCACCCAGCTGCAGATTGTAAGTGTACTTAACAGAAGTTCAATATAACACAGACATGCTTCGGCTACATCAACTCGGTGCACATGGTGATGGTGACCGCCACCAGCTAATTTCCGTGGTAGGTATAGCTGCTGTAAGTGCACCACTGACTGTTGGAAGAAGTACATCACCCAGCTGCAGATTGTAAGTGTACTTAACAGAAATTCAATATAACACAGACATGCTTCGGCTACATCAACTCGGTGCACATGGTGATGGTGACCGCCACCACCTAATTTCCGTGGTAGGTATAGCTGCTGTAAGTGCACCACTGACTGTTGGAAGAAGTACATCACCCAGCTGCAGATTGTAAGTGTACTTAAGAGAAGTTCAATATAACACAGACATGCTTCGGCTACATCAACTCGGTGCACATGGTGATGGTAACCACCACCACCTAATTTCCGTGGTAGGTATAGCTGCTGTAAGTGCACCACTGACTGTTGGAAGAAGTACATCACCCAGCTGCAGATTGTAAGTGTACTTAACAGAAGTTCAATATAACACAGTCATGCTTCGGCTACATCAACTCGGTGCACGCGGTGACCGCCACCACCTAATTTCCGTGGTAGGTATAGCTGCTGTAAGTGCACCACTGTTGACTGTTGGAAGAAGTACATCACCCAGCTGCAGATTGTAAGTGTACTTAACAAAAGTTCAATATAACACAGACATGCTTCGGCTACATCAACTCGGTGCACATGGTGATGGTGACCGCCACCACCTAATTTCCGTGGTAGGTATAGCTGCTGTAAGTGCACCACTGACTGTTGGAAGAAGTACATCACCCAGCTGCAGATTGTAAGTGTACTTAAGAGAAGTTCAATATAACACAGACATGCTTCGGCTACATCAACTCGGTGCACATGGTGATGGTGACCGCCACCACCTAATTTCCGTGGTAGGTATAGCTGCTGTAAGTGCACCACTGACTGTTGGAAGAAGTACATCACCCAGCTGCAGATTGTAAGTGTACTTAAGAGAAGTTCAATATAACACAGACATGCTTCGGCTACATCAACTCGGTGCACGCGGTGACCGCCACCACCTAATTTCCGTGGTAGGTATAGCTGCTGTAAGTGCACCACTGTTGACTGTTGGAAGAAGTACATCACCCAGCTGCAGATTGTAAGTGTACTTAACAGAAGTTCAATATAACACAGTCATGCTTCGGCTACATCAACTCGGTGCACGCGGTGACCGCCACCACCTAATTTCCGTGGTAGGTATAGCTGCTGTAAGTGCACCACTGTTGACTGTTGGAAGAAGTACATCACCCAGCTGCAGATTGTAAGTGTACTTAACAGAAGTTCAATATAACACAGTCATGCTTCGGCTACATCAACTCGGTGCACGCGGTGACCGCCACCACCTAATTTCCGTGGTAGGTATAGCTGCTGTAAGTGCACCACTGTTGACTGTTGGAAGAAGTACATCACCCAGCTGCAGATTGTAAGTGTACTTAACAAAAGTTCAATATAACACAGACATGCTTCGGCTACATCAACTCGGTGCACGCGGTGACCGCCACCACCTAATTTCCGTGGTAGGTATAGCTGCTGTAAGTGCACCACTGCTGACTGTTGGAAGAAGTACATCACCCAGCTGCAGATAGTAAGTGTACTTAACAAAAGTTCAATATAACACAGACATGCTTCGGCTACATCAACTCGGTGCACATGGTGATGGTGACCGCCACCACCTAATTTCCGTGGTAGGTATAGCTGCTGTAAGTGCACCACTGACTGTTGGAAGAAGTACATCACCCAGCTGCAGATTGTAAGTGTACTTAACAGAGGTTCAATATAACACAGACATGCTTCGGCTACATCAACTCGGTGCACGTGGTGATGGTGACCGCTACCACCTAATTTCCGTGGTAGGTATAGCTTCTGTAAGTGCACCACTGACTGTTGGAAGAAGTACATCACCCAGCTGCAGATTGTAAGTGTACTTAACAGAAGTTCAATATAACACAGACATGCTTCGGCTACATCAACTCGGTGCACATGGTGATGGTGATCGCTACCACCTAATTTCCGTGGTAGGTATAGCTGCTGTAAGTGCACCACTGACTGTTGGAAGAAGTACATCACCCAGCTGCAGATTGTAAGTGTACTTAACAGAAGTTCAATATAACACAGACATGCTTCGGCTACATCAACTCGGTGCACGTGGTGATAGTGACCGCTACCACCTAATTTCCGTGGTAGGTATAGCTGCTGTAAGTGCACCACTGACTGTTGGAAGAAGTACATCACCCAGCTGCAGATTGTAAGTGTACTTAAGAGAAGTTCAATATAACACAGACATGCTTCGGCTATATCAACTCGGTGCACGCGGTGACCGCCACCACCTAATTTCCGTGGTAGGTATAGCTGCTGTAAGTGCACCACTGACTGTTGGAAGAAGTACATCACCCAGCTGCAGATTGTAAGTGTACTTAACAGAAGTTCAATATAACACAGACATGCTTCGGCTACATCAACTCGGTGCACATGGTGATGGTGACCGCCACCACCTAATTTCCGTGGTAGGTATAGCTGCTGTAAGTGCACCACTGACTGTTGGAAGAAGTACATCACCCAGCTGCAGATTGTAAGTGTACTTAAGAGAAGTTCAATATAACACAGACATGCTTCGGCTATATCAACTCGGTGCACGCGGTGACCGCCACCACCTAATTTCCGTGGTAGGTATAGCTGCTGTAAGTGCACCACTGACTGTTGGAAGAAGTACATCACCCAGCTGCAGATTGTAAGTGTACTTAACAGAAGTTCAATATAACACAGACATGCTTCGGCTACATCAACTCGGTGCACATGGTGATGGTGACCGCCACCAGCTAATTTCCGTGGTAGGTATAGCTGCTGTAAGTGCACCACTGACTGTTGGAAGAAGTACATCACCCAGCTGCAGATTGTAAGTGTACTTAACAGAAATTCAATATAACACAGACATGCTTCGGCTACATCAACTCGGTGCACATGGTGATGGTGACCGCCACCACCTAATTTCCGTGGTAGGTATAGCTGCTGTAAGTGCACCACTGTTGACTGTTGGAAGAAGTACATCACCCTACTGCAGATTGTAAGTGTACTTAACAGAAGTTCAATATAACACAGTCATGCTTCGGCTACATCAACTCGGTGCACGCGGTGACCGCCACCACCTAATTTCCGTGGTAGGTATAGCTGCTGTAAGTGCACCACTGTTGACTGTTGGAAGAAGTACATCACCCAGCTGCAGATTGTAAGTGTACTTAACAAAAGTTCAATATAACACGGACATGCTTCGGCTACATCAACTCGGTGCACGCGGTGACCGCAACCACCTAATTTCCGTGGTAGGTATAGCTGCTGTAAGTGCACCACTGTTGACTGTTGGAAGAAGTACATCACCCAGCTGCAGATTGTAAGTGTACTTAACAAAAGTTCAATATAACACAGACATGCTTCGGCTACATCAACTCGGTGCACATGGTGATGGTGACCGCCACCACCTAATTTCCGTGGTAGGTATAGCTGCTGTAAGTGCACCACTGACTGTTGGAAGAAGTACATCACCCAGCTGCAGATTGTAAGTGTACTTAAGAGAAGTTCAATATAACACAGACATGCTTCGGCTACATCAACTCGGTGCACATGGTGATGGTGACCACCACCACCTAATTTCCGTGGTAGGTATAGCTGCTGTAAGTGCACCACTGACTGTTGGAAGAAGTACATCACCCAGCTGCAGATTGTAAGTGTACTTAAGAGAAGTTCAATATAACACAGACATGCTTCGGCTACATCAACTCGGTGCACGCGGTGACCGCCACCACCTAATTTCCGTGGTAGGTATAGCTGCTGTAAGTGCACCACTGTTGACTGTTGGAAGAAGTACATCACCCAGCTGCAGATTGTAAGTGTACTTAACAGAAGTTCAATATAACACAGTCATGCTTCGGCTACATCAACTCGGTGCACGCGGTGACCGCCACCACCTAATTTCCGTGGTAGGTATAGCTGCTGTAAGTGCACCACTGTTGACTGTTGGAAGAAGTACATCACCCAGCTGCAGATTGTAAGTGTACTTAACAGAAGTTCAATATAACAAAGTCATGCTTCGGCTACATCAACTCGGTGCACGCGGTGACCGCCACCACCTAATTTCCGTGGTAGGTATAGCTGCTGTAAGTGCACCACTGTTGACTGTTGGAAGAAGTACATCACCCAGCTGCAGATTGTAAGTGTACTTAACAAAAGTTCAATATAACACAGACATGCTTCGGCTACATCAACTCGGTGCACGCGGTGACCGCCACCACCTAATTTCCGTGGTAGGTATAGCTGCTGTAAGTGCACCACTGTTGACTGTTGGAAGAAGTACATCACCCAGCTGCAGATAGTAAGTGTACTTAACAAAAGTTCAATATAACACAGACATGCTTCGGCTATATCAACTCGGTGCACATGGTGATGGTGACCGCCACCACCTAATTTCCGTGGTAGGTATAGCTGCTGTAAGTGCACCACTGACTGTTGGAAGAAGTACATCACCCAGCTGCAGATTGTAAGTGTACTTAACAGAGGTTCAATATAACACAGACATGCTTCGGCTACATCAACTCGGTGCACGTGGTGATGGTGACCGCTACCACCTAATTTCCGTGGTAGGTATAGCTTCTGTAAGTGCACCACTGACTGTTGGAAGAAGTATATCACCCAGCTGCAGATTGTAAGTGTACTTAACAGAAGTTCAATATAACACAGACATGCTTCGGCTACATCAACTCGGTGCACATGGTGATGGTGATCGCTACCACCTAATTTCCGTGGTAGGTATAGCTGCTGTAAGTGCACCACTGACTGTTGGAAGAAGTACATCACCCAGCTGCAGATTGTAAGTGTACTTAACAGAAGTTCAATATAACACAGACATGCTTCGGCTACATCAACTCGGTGCACGTGGTGATGGTGACCGCTACCACCTAATTTCCGTGGTAGGTATAGCTGCTGTAAGTGCACCACTGACTGTTGGAAGAAGTACATCACCCAGCTGCAGATTGTAAGTGTACTTAAGAGAAGTTCAATATAACACAGACATGCTTCGGCTACATCAACTCGGTGCACATGGTGATGGTGACCGCCACCACCTAATTTCCGTGGTAGGTATAGCTGCTGTAAGTGCACCACTGTTGACTGTTGGAAGAAGTACATCACCCAGCTGCAGATTGTAAGTGTACTTAACAGAAGTTCAATATAACACAGACATGCTTTGGCTACATCAACTCGGTGCACATGGTGATGGTGACCGCCACCACCTAATTTCCGTGGTAGGTATAGCTGCTGTAAGTGCACCACTGACTGTGGGAAGAAGTACATCACCCAGCTGCAGATTGTAAGTGTACTTAACAGAAGTTCAATATAACACAGACATGCTTCGGCTACATCAACTCGGTGCACATGGTGATGGTGACCGCCACCACCTAATTTCCGTGGTAGGTATAGCTGCTGTAAGTGCACCACTGACTGTTGGAAGAAGTACATCACCCAGCTGCAGATTGTAAGTGTACTTAAGAGAAGTTCAATATAACACAGACATGCTTCGGCTACATCAATTCGGTGCACGCGGTGACCGCCACCACCTAATTTCCGTGGTAGGTATAGCTGCTGTAAGTGCACCACTGACTGTTGGAAGAAGTACATCACCCAGCTGCAGATTGTAAGTGTACTTAAGAGAAGTTCAATATAACACAGACATGCTTCGGCTACATCAACTCGGTGCACATGGTGATGGTGACCACCACCACCTAATTTCCGTGGTAGGTATAGCTGCTGTAAGTGCACCACTGACTGTTGGAAGAAGTACATCACCCAGCTGCAGATTGTAAGTGTACTTAAGAGAAGTTCAATATAACACAGACATGCTTCGGCTACATCAACTCGGTGCACGCGGTGACCGCCACCACCTAATTTCCGTGGTAGGTATAGCTGCTGTAAGTGCACCACTGTTGACTGTTGGAAGAAGTACATCACCCAGCTGCAGATTGTAAGTGTACTTAACAGAAGTTCAATATAACACAGACATGCTTCGGCTACATCAACTCGGTGCACATGGTGATGGTGACCGCCACCACCTAATTTCCGTGGTAGGTATAGCTGCTGTAAGTGCACCACTGACTGTTGGAAGAAGTACATCACCCAGCTGCAGATTGTAAGTGTACTTAACAGAAGTTCAATATAACACAGACATGCTTCGGCTACATCAACTCGGTGCACATGGTGATGGTGACCGCCACCACCTAATTTCCGTGGTAGGTATAGCTGCTGTAAGTGCACCACTGACTGTTGGAAGAAGTACATCACCCAGCTGCAGATTGTAAGTGTACTTAAGAGAAGTTCAATATAACACAGACATGCTTCGGCTACATCAACTCGGTGCACATGGTGATGGTGACCACCACCACCTAATTTCCGTGGTAGGTATAGCTGCTGTAAGTGCACCACTGACTGTTGGAAGAAGTACATCACCCAGCTGCAGATTGTAAGTGTACTTAAGAGAAGTTCAATATAACACAGACATGCTTCGGCTACATCAACTCGGTGCACGCGGTGACCGCCACCACCTAATTTCCGTGGTAGGTATAGCTGCTGTAAGTGCACCACTGTTGACTGTTGGAAGAAGTACATCACCCAGCTGCAGATTGTAAGTGTACTTAACAGAAGTTCGATATAACACAGTCATGCTTCGGCTACATCAACTCGGTGCACGCGGTGACCGCCACCACCTAATTTCCGTGGTAGGTATAGCTGCTGTAAGTGCACCACTGTTGACTGTTGGAAGAAGTACATCACCCAGCTGCAGATTGTAAGTGTACTTAACAGAAGTTCAATATAACACAGTCATGCTTCGGCTACATCAACTCGGTGCACGCGGTGACCGCCACCACCTAATTTCCGTGGTAGGTATAGCTGCTGTAAGTGCACCACTGTTGACTGTTGGAAGAAGTACATCACCCAGCTGCAGATTGTAAGTGTACTTAACAAAAGTTCAATATAACACAGACATGCTTCGGCTACATCAACTCGGTGCACGCGGTGACCGCCACCACCTAATTTCCGTGGTAGGTATAGCTGCTGTAAGTGCACCACTGACTGTTGGAAGAAGTACATCACCCAGCTGCAGATTGTAAGTGTACTTAACAGAGGTTCAATATAACACAGACATGCTTCGGCTACATCAACTCGGTGCACGTGGTGATGGTGACCGCTACCACCTAATTTCCGTGGTAGGTATAGCTGCTGTAAGTGCACCACTGACTGTTGGAAGAAGTACATCACCCAGCTGCAGATTGTAAGTGTACTTAACAGAAGTTCAATATAACACAGACATGCTTCGGCTACATCAACTCGGTGCACATGGTGATGGTGACCGCTACCACCTTATTTCCGTGGTAGGTATAGCTGCTGTAAGTGCACCACTGACTGTTGGAAGAAGTACATCACCCAGCTGCAGATTGTAAGTGTACTTAAGAGAAGTTCAATATAACACAGACATGCTTCGGCTACATCAACTCGGTGCACATGGTGATGGTGACCGCCACCACCTAATTTCCGTGGTAGGTATAGCTGCTGTAAGTGCACCACTGTTGACTGTTGGAAGAAGTACATCACCCAGCTGCAGATTGTAAGTGTACTTAACAGAAGTTCAATATAACACAGACATGCTTCGGTTACATCAACTCGGTGCACATGGTGATGGTGACCGCCACCACCTAATTTCCGTGGTAGGTATAGCTGCTGTAAAGCTACAAGTTACAGTTTTACAAGTCTAAACACAGGTAAAACGGCCCGCCGTTAATGGTCAAGCCCCAGGACAATAGAGAAGGAGACGCAGTAACTCCGATCTTCCGGATTACATAAAAGGCAAGATGGTTAGGAAAATCTTCATCGAAGTCAATTGTTGAAAAAATCAAAATCAAGGTTCCATCACATTAAGTCAAGTTAATTAAATTTAGGCATATTAATGCACCTTTGAATGCGGACTATTATGTGTCATCCATCAATATCATAAGGCAGCAGCGTGCGCTACTAATATGCATATGACGACCGCTTTAGCCTAGTTGGTAGTGACCCTGCCTACGAAGTAAGAGGTCCTGGGTTCGAATCCCGGTAAGAATAGAATAGAGTAGTAGTTTATTGCCACACAACATATCAGATACAGAGACAAAACATAAAACATACTAAACAGAACAATAAAAGAACTAAATCTAGTATATCTGTGCGACAATAGGAATGAACTCAGCATTTGCTGCGGCACAGACTAGCTGCACACAGCGCTGGTTTTCAGTTCACCCCTAGTGACAACCAGTTTACAATAGGAGTGAACTCAGCATTTGTTGCGGCACAGACTAGCTGCACACAGCGCTGGTTTTCAGTTCACCCCTAGTGACAACCAGTTTACAATAGGAGTGAACTCAGCATTTGTTGCGGCACAGACTAGCTGCGCACAGCGCTGGTTTTCAGTTCACCCCTAGTGACAACCAGTTTACAATAGGAGTGAACTCAGCATTTGCTGCGGCACAGACTAGCTGCACACAGCGCTGGTTTTCAGTTCACCCCTAGTGACAACCAGTTAACAATATGGTGGATGCTTAAATAGCTATAGAGATTTAGGTAGGTATACCAAAAACATTAAAATACATAAAAGAATATTAGAAAAAATGAGAAAAAGTTCAATGGGCTTTTAAAGATATTATACTTACATCAAACAAACAATGGACAGCTTTACCAAGATACGAAGTTAAAAACTATATTTTAGGGGTAAGTGCATTTATCTGAGTGATGAGCCCGAATATTTGTTCCGGAGTCATGGATGTTTTCTATGTATTTAAGTATTTATTTATCTATATAAGTATTTTTATCGTCGTCTAGTACCCATAGTACAAGCTTTGCTCAATTTGCCCCTAATATTTATTATTATTTATATACGCGCCGCTATCCAAGCACCCTCAAGTTCTCACGTTTTTTGCCTGACTTTTTGATTGTAACGACACGTTATTTATTGTGTGTTTCTACTCCTTGTTGGTTGCTACGCCTTGTCAAAAGCAGTTGTCTCTCATTTCAGTTGCAGTTCGCGCTCCTGATCTTCCACTTCGGGCACGTGCTGTTGGAGCCCTCGTGCGAGTACCCCAAGTGGGTATCCCTGGTCTTCCTGCCGCACAACATATTCATTCTCTTCCTATTCCTGGACTTCTATTTCAAGGAATATGTTTACAAAAACAAAAACAAGGATAAGACTACGTAGTTAATAAATTGTCTATTTATACAGTATGTTTGATTTAATCAGTTCAATGGCTGACACAATGCAACGCTTTGGGAGGTCAAGTTAAGGTTAAGTTGATTAACCCTAAAGGCCGGTTTACACGTCTTAAGTTGTCAAGTAGTTAACTAAATTTGAACTTATTTTAAGCGACTTATTACTAAAATTGTTTGTTTACACGCATTTAGTCACTTAATATTAAGTTAAAATTTAGTTAATTACTTAACAACTTAATACGTGTAAATCGAGCACTAGAGCGACTAGCGACCAACATAAATGTTCCGTCCCTGACGTCACAGCGATTAAACGTAAAACGTTTTGTTATTACAAGATTTTATTAACCTTGCACTGTTCTTATGGAAGATGTCCTCCAAAATTTGCAAACCATTTTTCAGTCCAGTGCCGGAAAGAAGATGGAGTTGTTTGGCATACTTATTATAAGTTCGACGGTAGGAGTTATGAGATTTATAATTAAAACGCCTATTTTATTAATATTTCGTCTCTAAGAAGCTGTACCACATTATACAGTCCAAGTTCATAATTCAAGTTTTAGTAGAAGTAAAATTCAGTTGAACTAAATGGTGTGATATAAAAAAACCGGCTAAGTGCGAGTCGGACTCGCGCACGAAGGGTTCCGTACCATTATCTATAAAAAAAGCAAAAAAAAAGTCAAAAAAGGCAGACGGACGGCCGAACAGACAGCGAAGTCTTAATTACTTTTACCCTTTGGGTACGGAACCCTAAAAAGGTAGCTAGGTTATAAATATTCCAAAAGACCACTTCATCATATCATTATCATCATGAACTGAGTCAATTGCACCACCAACTTGCCTCAGTGTCGCGTCGTCCGTGGAAACGTTAGCTGTCAGATTTGGTGGCCATTTATAAACACGGAATTTCGTATGGACAACGCGTGTCCCTCTCTTTTTACATTGCATCATTGGTCGAAGTAGTAAAATTCTGTTACGGTCTATTGCAAAATGTTTATTGTTGATTTAAAAAATCCTTCTGTGGTACACCGATATAAAAAAGAAAAGAAACGAGACATTATTAATTTTTAATTAATATATTATGACAAACAAATCCAGCATAAAACACTGATAACACAATGATCTTATAATACTTAGTTATAATAAAGGCCGTAAAAATGGCGACAAATATCCTTAACAAGAAAAGAACAATTAAGATTCGTTAGGAAATCAAGATTGTGCGGAAAACGGTGGTTGCAACACTCAAAAATGTGCAGAACGCCTCACAATAGGGCAAATACGTAAATGCTAGGCCTGGGTACTCAAAAACCTACTCTAATTCTTGATATTAGTGTCGGGTACGGTTTGTAAAGGTATCACGAGTATTTAGGTTAAATTGAGATGAATGTAATACACACAGAACTACGTACATATAAGTAACATCATTATTCAAAAGGTAATTTAGGTTCCGGTGATTTTTACTTACCTAATGCCAATACATTTGATACTTCATAATACTAACCTCTAGCCGCCTAAACGCCTTTTATAAGGCATCATCCTTTTCAACGGAATGTATTACATTCTAAAATAGAAACAGAGTTGCATATGTTTTGTTTATGATTATTCCTATTATAGTTGATTCCTATACTGCCTATATTACTTGTTTGGTAAGCGGCTAGCTAGAGTATAATATATACAGTTAGTCAGTTCTAATATTGAACAACAATATCCCTATTTATTTTATGATACGGTCCCCACTTCCGGCCTTTGCTCGACCATGTTCATAAGTTATTTACACAAGTCAACATTAAAAATATTATGCTTATCAATACTTTGCAGCCACAAACAATTATTAGAACTACGGTTAAATGACAACATTTCAGCTTTACTGAATTGAATACCGAGTTAAAAATACCAACAAAAAAACGCGGCTACCTGATACCTAAATTACCATTCCCATTTCTACTAATTTTTCGTTGAAAATAGTCAAACGTCTACTTTTTTTTCACTTAGACTTCAGTAAATACAAGTTTGGGTTGATATTAAGTTATTGTTAGATTGAGCTGATATTAAGTTATTTTTTTCAAGTTTTCTAAATAGTTAGTAAAATTATAGTAATAAAGTGTTAGTTCTTTCGGATGATATGATGGTGATAATGATAGAAGTGTTGTCAAATCACTATACCTCACTATATTACAACGTGAAATTCCGTCACAACTCTAAACCCTAATTTATTGCAGTTATTATAAGGAAGATATTGTTTAAGATTTTCTCTTATTATTGTTAGACCTAACAACATCAAAGTTATGGAAAACGCTAGTTCTACAATAGGTACACAAGTACCAATAGTACCAATGGATACTTAACTTACCAGTCTAGCTTTTATACAAATGTTACTTTCACTGTACACTCCACATCATTCTAGTTATCCCTTAATCCATACACCAGAGAAAAGTTTTCTCACAAAAGTTTTACTAAGCCAACGAGAAGTGATTTTTGAGAACATATACCTCGCGTGTTTTTAGAGCTAGTATTTAAAGGCACACCAAAAAAACCTAACAACCTAAAATACTCATTTACACAGCTAAAATATTCTTCCTTACACAAAATAATTAATAGTACCTAAAGGTACAGAAGGTCCACTGCCTAAGTGATGACGTTAGCTGCATTTTTTTTGCAATAGACAATCGAAGAGTGAGATAGGGGTGTCAACGTACCACATAACTGAACATCCAAAGTTAAAGCATTTTAGTTCCTTTGTTTGTAATCGAAATGGTCATCAAATTATGGAAATAATAATATGACATGATACTAAAACAATACAATAGCCGGGAAGTCAGGCTTAATTAAAAAAATACTTGAATACTGGTTAAGTATTTACAGAACAGTTCACATTTTGCAATGGGATTACTTCTTTCGTCATGTCAGCAAGATGTTGTAAAATTAAAATTCGTATAACGGTATGCGGTCAATGAAATTATGTTGCTACTACATAAAACGGAACGTATAAATGAAACGTCATTGGTTACCATAGACAAACGTCGTTTCGCGCCAAATTGTCAGTGGGCCTGATCGTTCATCAAAATTCAGTTTTGATGTGCAATTGTTAAATTTTGAAGTGCAAGTCAGTATTTTTTGGTGCGCAATCAGTATTTTTTTGGTAAGCGATTAAACAGTTCCCTTTTTTTTTGTAGCATAAAACCTTGAGCTATAATCCGACTGCGTAACTGACTCCTCGCCTGCTTGCGTGCGGACGGTATAACTTGGCTCGCGCGTCCGTTATACCGTCCGCACGCAAGCAGGCGAGGACTCAGTTAAGCGGTCGGCCTATAACCTCGACATCTAAAGCACCTCTAATCACTGGAGTCGCTCGTGTCGTCCGGCGTCCTAATATGCATCATGGAGAAGTTCCCGAAGCTGAACGTTCTGTTCCGAGGCGGCCTCCGAGACCTGTACCTAAACCTATGTCATTTGTCACCATCGACTTGCTTCCTGAACTGCATCGCGTCACCATAGGCCTTCTTAACCGCCTTCCTGTCAGCGGGTTTCCTAGACTCGACCAGCTTAGCTTGATCTAAGCTCTTCTCTATTCCTAATAGCTCCAGTTTGTTAGGCGGTAGCCACTGCCAAGTGCGTTTCACGTCGAAGAATAGTACCAAGTATAGGATCGGTTCGTGGGAGTGGTTTTTCTTGAGGTTTAAAACATCCTGCGGCGGTACCGGCAGCGGCACGCCGTTGTATACGAAGCCTTTTGGGATTTTCGGGTCGATTATCAATGCTGGATACCAGGGGTAGCCTCTGTGGAGGAAAGAATAAGAGCTAATTTCCGGTGAAGGTTGGTAAGCATAATAATAAAATAAAGTTAAATGAAATGAATATGAATTGTACAATGAATACGGGGGGCATTTTGTTTAGAAAATAACAAGTCACCTCGTCTTCACTGTTCTAGAATATAGTTTAAATGAAAAGAAGGAAGTACTTACGAATGATTTCAGAATAAAAAGCTTTTTCATTTAAAAAAACGCAATCGCGTGTGAGCAGAAAAGAGTGCGACATAGTAGGAAATCTTGTCTTATACTAATGCATCATGGTCATCAATAATTGTTTAATTCACTTATTTTAAATTATAATTTTGGTTTGTGCTGTAAAAACAAACAGAAACATTTTTTAGATGTCAAAATGAAATAAAAGCGAACACATATAGAATTATATGTATAAATATTTATTATGTGACCGATTGTAAGAACAATAGGGGTGTAGACACTAAATAAATAATCAATAATGATGTATTTTCTTGAAAAAGGATTAAGAATGTAGTCAAATGAAGGAAAAAGAGTTTTAAGAGGGGGTTATATATATAGGTTATAGGTGTACGCGGGCTGGGTTTCCGCAACTCGACGTCATATTTGCGCCTATTTTGCGTGTGGGTATTGGCACTACTAATATTCGTGCCAGCCCAGTTGCTGTTGCAGAAGCCTAGCAGACCCTTTATGTTGCCGACGGCCCAAGAGGGGGTATGTTCTGTCCCTTTTCCGCAAAAAGCACCTTCATATTAAGCGATTGTCATTTACTATGACGCTCGAGGATCATGACGTCACGATCTGCTAGGGTTCTCTCTCTAAGAACGGTTGTAGCTTCGTAATTTTTTGAGATACATATTTGAATGGGATTTTTGTCATTAGGCATACTTTTTTGCCTTCTTTTTTTGAAGTAATAATACATTTTGAGTCTACACCCTTATTAGTGTTCGTACTCAGCGGTAAACACTGTTTTGAAAGAAAGAAAATGCTTATTGTCACACAAATAGTACAAGCAAAATAGATATAAAGGTAAAACAATTAACAAGATTATTTGTGTGACAAAAGGAACGAACTCAGCACTGATGGGTTATCGAATGTCGACGCATTTATTTAGTTCGTTCTACAGTGTTCCGCCTCCTAGGGTACATTGTAGAACGAATGCCATCACGATTATATCAGACCGAACCAAGTGCTCGTAAACATCGGAACACGACTGTATAGTAAAGGAGTTAGATAAGATCAAGGTTCTAGGTTCCTGAGTCCTCTAAAGAGTACAGATATATTTGAACGTAACTGCGCACTGTGCCAACTCGCTCGGGTATTTCGTTGGCTAATCCACTAACCTGCACTTGGCCCAGACGAGCTGCAGCGGCTCGAGCGGCGCGCCGAGGTGCAGCGAGCTCTTCACGGGCGTTTTCGACGACGACGAGCGCGTGCCGCGACCCTGTCCAACCGACAATCCGGTCTTTGAGGAAATTGCTTGTGACAGACGCATGGACAGCGTGATCGAACAAGTGCTTTGTTGAGACTAATTTTGGTACGGTTTAGTATAGCATTTAGGGCGAATAGGTTTAGTTGCGTTTTTTATACTCTGTTTTTCTGTTTCACCTACTCAAATCATGTAATTGGGTCAATCAACTTCTTCGTGTTGTTATTCTGTTTTACTACTATAAATTGGACTTCTATCGTGCTAAGGAGATGAGACCCATGAAATGGGTTGGCCAATATAACAAGTGTGTTTGAACCCCATAAAATCATGGTTTTATACTCGCTACCCAGAAGACGTAACCATGGCAACGTGCGATAAAAAATAATTGATTGGCCCAATTATTAATTTCCCAGTGGGAACGCCTTCTACGATAGTTCCCGCTCGGGCCCGCTGCCCTCTAGTGTCGAGTCCCTATTGTCGTTGTAGTGTAACAGCCGGAGTTAGTGTTACCTTGCTGGGTGTGGTGGGTGTGTCTCGGCCGGAGCGCGAGTGGTTGGAGAGCGAAGCGCGGCGCCGGCGCCGCTCGGGCCCGCTGCCTTCTAGTGTCGAGTCCATAGTGTCAGTGTAGTGTAACAGCCGGAGTTAGTGTTACCTTGCTGGGTGTGGTGGGTGTGTCTCGGCCGGAGCGCGAGTGGTCGGAGAGCGAGGCGCGGCGCCGGCGCCGCTCGGGCCCGCTGCCCTCTAGTGTCGAGTCCCTATTGTCGTTGTAGTGTAACAGCCGGAGTTAGTGTTACCTTGCTGGGTGTGGTGGGTGTGTCTCGGCCGGAGCGCGAGTGGTTGGAGAGCGAAGCGCGGCGCCGGCGCCGCTCGGGCCCGCTGCCTTCTAGTGTCGAGTCCATAGTGTCAGTGTAGTGTAACAGCCGGAGTTAGTGTTACCTTGCTGGGTGTGGTGGGCGTGTCCCGGCCGGAGCGCGAGTGGTCGGAGAGCGAGGCGCGGCGCCGGCGCCGCTCGGGCCCGCTGCCCTCTAGTGTCGAGTCCCTATTGTCGTTGTAGTGTAACAGCCGGAGTTAGTGTTACCTTGCTGGGTGTGGTGGGTGTGTCTCGGCCGGAGCGCGAGTGGTTGGAGAGCGAAGCGCGGCGCCGGCGCCGCTCGGGCCCGCTGCCTTCTAGTGTCGAGTCCATAGTGTCAGTGTAGTGTAACAGCCGGAGTTAGTGTTACCTTGCTGGGTGTGGTGGGTGTGTCTCGGCCGGAGCGCGAGTGGTCGGAGAGCGAGGCGCGGCGCCGGCGCCGCTCGGGCCCGCTGCCTTCTAGTGTCGAGTCCATAGTGTCAGTGTAGTGTAACAGCCGGAGTTAGTGTTACCTTGCTGGGTGTGGTGGGCGTGTCCCGGCCGGAGCGCGAGTGGTCGGAGAGCGAGGCGCGGCGCCGGCGCCGCTCGGGCCCGCTGCCCTCTAGTGTCGAGTCCATAGTGTCAGTGTAGTGTAACAGCCGGAGTTAGTGTTACCTTGCTGGGTGTGGTGGGCGTGTCCCGGCCGGAGCGCGAGTGGTCGGAGAGCGAGGCGCGGCGCCGGCGCCGCTCGGGCCCGCTGCCCTCTAGTGTCGAGTCCATAGTGTCAGTGTAGTGTAACAGCCGGAGTTAGTGTTACCTTGCTGGGTGTGGTGGGCGTGTCCCGGCCGGAGCGCGAGTGGTCGGAGAGCGAGGCGCGGCGCCGGCGCCGCTCGGGCCCGCTGCCCTCTAGTGTCGAGTCCATAGTGTCAGTGTAGTGTAACAGCCGGAGTTAGTGTTACCTTGCTGGGTGTGGTGGGCGTGTCCCGGCCGGAGCGCGAGTGGTCGGAGAGCGAGGCGCGGCGCCGGCGCCGCTCGGGCCCGCTGCCCTCTAGTGTCGAGTCCATAGTGTCAGTGTAGTGTAACAGCCGGAGTTAGTGTTACCTTGCTGGGTGTGGTGGGCGTGTCCCGGCCGGAGCGCGAGTGGTCGGAGAGCGAGGCGCGGCGCCGGCGCCGCTCGGGCCCGCTGCCCTCTAGTGTCGAGTCCATAGTGTCAGTGTAGTGTAACAGCCGGAGTTAGTGTTACCTTGCTGGGTGTGGTGGGCGTGTCCCGGCCGGAGCGCGAGTGGTCGGAGAGCGAGGCGCGGCGCCGGCGCCGCTCGGGCCCGCTGCCCTCTAGTGTCGAGTCCATAGTGTCGTTATAGCTCGACCTATCAAAAATAGTAGATTATGTCTCAGGGGAGCAAAATTATATATTGATGGCGAGGGCGGTATATGTGATTTTTCTAAGGTAGAATCTTGAGCGTAACGAGGCATTCGAATGCGTAAGCCATATTGCTTGTCACACCTATGAGGAAAAATGAAATTAACAGGGAAGAAAAGTTGAACTTTTATCCCTCATTTGAGGGCGACAATTACTCTTTTCTGAGAAGCAGGTGTGAAAAATATTTTTCCACTAAGAAAAGAGGATAAGGAGGCCAACCAAAAATTTGTCTTCACAGCCCTTAACTTCTTAGGCAATGTCCAAAAGAAAGACGCATACCGACATCTCTGTACGAGTATGATCGGAGTGGAGTGGACTCACCCATCGCTGGAGCTGGCGGAGCGCGAGCGCTCGGAGGCGTCGTAGTGCGTGCACGACGAGCACGACGACCACACGGAGCTGTTCGACGACGATCTGGAGACAACGTAGATAGAGCTATTACGGGAACAATAATCCAAAACTTACTTTACGTCACACCTGGCCCTAATGCGAGTTTTACTGCACGCTGCGCGTACGGTAAAACTTGCATTGAGGCCAGATGAAGACGTACAATTGTGTACTTACCACGGGCGGTAATTCGTAAAGCCTCAGATCGCATATTTATAGGCCTCACCTTCGGTTCGGGTCACAAACACCTGCGATCTGGGCCATTCACGAATTCACCGCCCTAGGTACGTAATGTACTATTATCATACTAGCCAATTATCCCCCCAAGTGGCATTCGGGGTTCTATATAAGATGTCTAGTCGTTCACATGTACTTCACAAGCTGTGTAAGTCAGCTGTATAAGAGCTGTATAGCTTGCTATAATGCTCTTATAGAACCAGTTTGGTCACAAATTACACAGCCTTAAGTTCACTATGGCTGTACATTAGCAGTATAATAGCATTATAATAGCAGTGTAAGTAGTAACATCGGACTTAAGGCTGACTTACGGCACTATATGGGACGCAGTGTGAACCATACAACGTACATGAGTGTAATAAAGAGTAACAAGTGGCTAAATACACAGCCTTCACAGTTATAAAATCCGACAAAAGTACTCCAGTGCTACCTAAAGTTCACGTGTGTCCTAAATTATTTCTTAATTTATTAATATTCATAATTAATAGTTGATGGTTTTGTGTGTGCATTATCAGAAAGACTTAACTCCGGCGGATATCAATTGGATATAAAAATGTATGATAACACGCGGTGTTAATGCCATGGGAATGCAACTTTATCGTGAAATGTATACATATTTACAGCTAAAATATTCACGCACCTCTGTAAAAACGCGATATTAATTTTAAAATATTTAAAACTGGCTGAGAGGTAATCTACAATTTTCAGTTTTTGATATTATATTGGCATTATACTACGGTAATTAATTATAACATGAAACCCAAACTTAGTCGCTCTATCTGCGTATTTTGTGATAAATCTGCATGATAATTTTGGAGATTTATTTGGTAAATATTTTAGCGAATATTCTTTTGCAATTTTTCTTCTTACTCCACCGGCTCTCGCTCTTATTTTCCAAGATTTTTTATTAATTTTCACAATTTTTTGCACGCGACGTAATAATAAACATCATCAGCTTGTGGGATAAAAATAATAGAATATCACATTCACATTCAAGTTCAGCTTACAGCAAATAAGAGTAGTATGTGGACAAATACACTGCTATTGATGTTTATGGACAACACATATAGTCCTTTTAACAGCCTAACAGTGATAATGCGAATCATTTAAACACTTCTGTACAGATAGTAAAAAAAGATTATTTTAATGATCACAAACAAGTCCTACTACAGCTACTAGCTGTATAACAGTCTAAAACAAGTAAACATAACAGCCTTTGGCTTTAAAATGGCCACGTGTGTTCTATTAAAATGCTAGCTCTATAACATTGTACAAGTAGGCCGTTAAACAGCGGTTGCCGTATCTCTGCCCTTCTATAATGCTCTTAGTCAGACGGTTGACTAAAGGATATTTGTTAGAGTATTATAACACCAACAATCGTATAAAAGTATAACTCTACACTCCTATAAGTCCCTTAGACAGGTATAGGGGTTATTAATCGCAATAATGCAGCTTATACATCACGAGTAAACAGTAATAATGCTTCAAGTACACCTGGGAACTAAATGTGTACTCTTAAATGGAGTAAAATGCTACTTGGGCCTGAATGATGAAGAATGAATCTAAATATATAAACGTAAAAGTCCTGACTGACTGACTGACTCACTCACTTAAATCAACGCCCAGCCCAAACCGTTGAACCTAGAAACCTGATTTTTTCACAATAGGTAGTTTATATAACGCAGGTATCCACTAAGAAGGCATTTTTGAAAATTCTACCCTCAAGGGTGTAAAAAGGGGGTTGAAATTTTGTATGAGGATGGAGTCAAATTATAAGTGAGAGACGTGAAACTTTGTATATGGACTCTTTATCACAACACAAGAAAAGTAATTTTAGGGGTTTTGGAATAACCCACCCCTATGTGGGTTAAATAGGGGTGCAACGTTTGTATGGGGAAAATATTATCTTTTTATCTAGAGACTTAAATCTTTGTAGAAAGATTACTTATTACAATACAAAAAAAACATTTTCTGCGTTTTAGTAAATTCCACCCCTAAGGGGGTTAAATAGGGATGCAATATTTGTATGGGGGAAATACTTTTTGAACTAGAGACTAGAATCATTGTAGAAAGATTACTTATTAGAATACAAAAAGTATTTTATGGGTTTTAGAAAATTCCACTTCCACCCCTAAGGGGGTTGAATAGGGGTGCAATGTTTGTAAGAGGGAAACATTATTTTTTGAAGTAACGACTTGAAACTTTGTAGAAAGATAACTTATTAAAATACAACTAAGTACTTTCGGCGTTTTAGAAAACTCCACCCTTAAAGGGGTTAAAAAGGGGTGCAATGTTTGTATGGAGGAAACATTTTTTGAACTAGAGACTTAAAACTTTGTATTAGAATACAAATAAAGAACTGTCAGCGTTTTAAAAAAAATTACCACCAAGGGGGTTAAATAGAGGTGCGAATTTTGTATGGGGGAAACTTTGTTTTTTAGCCAGACCTAAAATGTTGTAGAAAGATTACTTATTAGAATACAAAAAAGTACGTTCAGCGTTTTGGAAAAATTCCACCCCTAAGGGGATTAAAACGGGATTCAAAATTTAAATGGAGACCAAGAAAATGTTATAAGAATTTGTAACTTCGGTCTTAGCCTGTATGTTAAAAGACTACAAAACTGATTTCAGAGTTTTTGAAATTCATCCCCTAGCGGTATAGGGGTTAAAACTTTGTATGGAGAGCAAGACATTTTTAAAGTAAGAGATTTGTAACTTCTGTTTTAGACTGTTTGAAATTGATGCCATAAGGGGTTTAAAAACATTCATCCCCTAAATGTGCTAAAAGGAGTTGGGTGGTTTTACGGGGAACAATACAATTTTAAAGTCTTCGGTTAAAGACTAGGAAACTTATTACAGCGTTTCTTAAAATTCATCCCCTAAGGAGGTTAAAAAGGGTTGGAAGTATATATGAGGAACAAGTATTTGTTGAAGTAAGGGAAGTCTTAGGTCATACAATATACTATAGGGTAAGCCATTTATTAGTCAAAATACATAATCCGACTGCTAGCAGAAAAATAGGTTAGGTTAAGTTAGAACCACGACCCTTACAGAACCGAAAAGCTACCAGAAATGTAGGTTCGGTTAGGTTAGAACTGAGATGCTCCCAGAAACGAAAATAAGGTAATGAATGTTTAATTTAACCTGCGGATTACTTTGTTAATTTAAAAAGTTTATTTTGGATAATCAAAATAATTTATTCTCTAACACCGTTAAATAGGGACGGTGGATGGAGATGAAAAGTTTAAAGTCCTTTAGCATTAGATAAGTTTGCTTTTAAAACTATTCAGGTAGCCCGGACTAACGTGAGTAAAACTATTGGTAGGATTTAGGAAAAAAAAACCACTAATGTAGCTTTCTTTAATACATTATTATTTTAAATATTCATTTTAAGCAGAAACATATGTTAAGATTCTTAAGATATTTATATTTCTAAAAATGGAGTTTTCAGTTCAAATTTAGCAATTTAAAATAATGAACTCATCTGAACGCATTTAGATTAAATGTTCCGTACAGATAATTTGAGATCCTTGAAATGATATAGGATAGTTATTATGTCGGTGGTAAAACTTTGTTTGGGTCGGCGATAATTAGGGTTCCGACTACAATAATTTAATAGTTATAATTTTTCTAAGACGGTAACAAGTTTTCCGCGGACGAAGTCGCGGGCAACAGCTAGTATATATATATTATTAAATTTCCCACACTATTCTATTCATTTTCTTATGAAATTTCCAGACGTTCATGACATACAGCCTGGTGACAGACTGACAGACAGACGGACCCGTTTTTACCCTTTGGGTACGGAGCCCTAAAAAGCATATACGAGCTGAGGGATAGGAGATTTGACATTGTATCTAGTTCCCACTTGTGGTATTGTCTATGCTTACATCTTTGTCACACATGTGTGTGTGTGCGTGAGCCCCTCCATTCTAACCCTTCTCTATGGGAGATAAACATTTAAAGAAAGAAAGAAAACATTTATTCGTGGACAAAACCCCGACAGCATGGTGCTAACCTAGGAGGCCAGCGCTGGTCTTCCGTCGGAACCTTTACATGAGTTACCTCCTGGAAGGCAACACAAAACAAATACCTACGCTAAAACATATTTTAAAGAATACATAGGTAAAAATAAGCAGTATGTAAATGCGATAGAGATAGAGATATCCGAACTTCGACATTCGAAGTTCGTGGTTATAGCTCAGAGTGGCACGGCAGATTGCAGCGTGTCAACGCGTCGCCAAACTGTGTGTCAGTGTCACTGTCACTGTCAACTTGACAGACCGAAACGCAACTTTTATTTCTGTTGGTGAATATACGTAAATACAGAAACGGAAAACAAGTTAAAAATACATTTGTGATACAGGAAGAAAAAGAAAAGTGCAAAATTAAATATTGAACGACACAAGCTCAACTGTACAGACACAAAACGACTGCTTTCTGTACAGGTTGATGACTCGGGTGACGAACGGCAGTGCCAAGATATCTACACAATCTAAACATGATAGATTACACAATTATTATGCGAACCAGATGCTGTGCGGATTTATTTATATGCGGATTTATGTAACAGCATACATTCTCAGACTTATTAAATCGAAGAAGGAATAAGAAGGAATCGAGGTAATAATCATTAAGGTAGCAAAGCACAGAATGAAATAAAATCATCTACTTATCTTCGTTTATTTAGGATATCAAAAGGAAATAATGTAAGTACTAGATTTACTTATTACTACTTACTTACTGATCTTGTATGGAATAGGGTATAAATAAGTACCTACCACTGGACCAAGCCGGGCGTGCGGCGGCAGCTACCTTACCGTGTCGACCGAGTATGCATAAGTAGATATTATCTATATAGTAATTAGTTTATACGACTCAATTATTACACTACCTTCGTAGTGTAATAATTGAGGGTTCATGTTTTCTGCCAACAAACTGTTATGCAGTTTGGCAGATAAGGTTAAATTTATATTATGTAAGCTGTTTTAGTAATAAATAATTAAAAAAAAAATGTTTCGAGGTACCCGGGCCCGCGCTGCACACGCGCTGCACACGCGCTGCTACACGCCGCGCCGCCCGCTTGCGGTGGGAATATACCGCTTCAACCGCGCCCGACACGCGCACGACACGCGCACGACACGCGCCGCGCACGACACGCGGTCGCGCACGACACGTGTTCGGTGGTACGAAAGGAAGGAAAATAGGAAACGAGGAATCAACTTTGGAGTAAATCGAAGTAGGAAAAAAGGCATCAAGGTAGAAGGAGACGGCAAATAGAAGTAGGAAGGGAAGGGATGGATTGGTGCAAATTGAAGTAAGATATTAAGAAATCAAGATATATTTATAAAGGTAGGAAGTGAAGGAACCAAGGTAGGTTAAATAGTAGTAGGGAATAAAGTTATCTAGAGGTAAAATCTCGGTATAAAGAGGTAGAAAAGAGAGGAAAGAGGAAACCCAAGTTAGATGGAAACAGCGGCGCTACCTCGAAAAACTAAACTCGAAGTTCGTATACATGCATCCCTGTCACTCGAGTACTGTGAGACTGTGAGTGCGATAGAGATGGATATACCCGAACTTCCAAATTACCTGGAGAGCGCGAGATCGCTGTCCGAGCCGGCCTCGCCGGTGGTCCCGCGGTACTGCAGGAACGACGCGGGTACCGGTGTCGACACGGACTTGCCTTCACCGAGCCCCGTCCTGCAAACAAACGAACAGAAATTAAAATCTTGACCCACAGTATTGGCCTAGTTCATCTATGAAAAGAAGATTTAAGCGTCTATGTTTTCGCGGTGCGGCACTCATGCACATGACTCGTAAGCAGTTAGATTTAGATTTATTTATTACACGATAAAAATTACAATATAAATTTGCATAAATGTCAAGATTACAAGAATTTCTACCATGTTCGTCAATTTTATTAATAAAAACTTAATGAGTCAACTGTAAATACATTTTTTTACGTCACACCTGGCCATAATGCGAGTTTTACTGCACGCTGCGCGTACGGTAAAACTCGCATTGTGGCCAGATGAAGACGTAAAATTGTGTACTTACCACGGGCGGTAATTCGTAAAGCGGTTCGGGCCACAAACACCTGCGATCTGGGCCATTTTCGAATTCACCGCCCTAGGTACGTAATGTACTATTATATTATTCTATCTCCCGAAAAGGATCGCCCCAGTTGTCGCCATATCTCTGTAGTCAAATTGTGCAGAAAATACGTACACAATTCGACAGTCACAAGAAAAATGAGATGTTTGACATTTTTTTCAACTTTTTATCAATCAACAACTTTTTATTAAAAATAGGTACAGTGAGAATACATGAAATAATTGTTAATATCTATCAATTAATTTCAAAATGTATTTGAGATACTGACCGAAATAAATCAGGCGAGGAGTTTTGTTTCTCCTTATCGCACTTTCTCGGGCGGCCGCGGGCTTTCTTCTTCGGAGACGGCTCTAGGGGCCGGCCCAGACTCGCGGACAGAGTTGGCAGGGATGCTAAGAAATAGTTGTTTGTGTCAGAAGGGAGCAAAATAGTATATTTACGGCGAGGGCGGTGCATTGAATCCTGAGTGTAGCTGGTTAATTTTGCTACGGAGTGACACATACTATTCTTCACACCGACTATGAAGAAATTTGAAAAAGATGCTGTTAAAATTACTTAACAAGTTTTAACAAATTTTCTTTATTTTTATTATTGATTATTAAATATAACGAAAAATTTATAAATTTTCATATAACGTTGTTAAAGTTAAAACTTGAAATAAGATCGTTTTTAATCGATTACGATGAAATTACAATCGATTATTTTATTAAGATCTGTGTTCAATTGGCACACTACGTAAATGCAACATGCCAACAAATTAAAAATGTAGCTTGAACAGAAAAGTAGCATTTTGATCCCTCTCATCGTGGAGCAAAACTTACTTTTCCGAATGAAAGGTATGAAAACGTACTTTTTTTAATACTACGACGGTGGCAAACAAGCATACGGCCTGCCTGATGGTAAGCGTTGTTACGGAGCCTGATAAAAAAAAAGATTCAGTGGTAGGCATAGCCAATACAAACGAATTTGATACCCGCTTTGCCTTTGCAGATGTTACATTCGTTTATGATTATGACCTACCGTCTGACCCGAAGCTTTTCGGCGGTGTTGCCAAGGCGGTGGGAGTCAACAGCAGGGTTGGTTTTCTCAGACCTCCAATAAGACCCAAGCCTAGGAAGAAAATATTATATGTATTTAGTGATAGCACAGAGGTATCGTGGTTTAGTCCTAGGGGGCCCTGGGGACAATCTTACACAAATCGATCTAGTCCCAAACTAAGCAAAGCTTGTACTATGGGTACTAGACGACGATATACATACTTATATACATAAATACATAGTTAAATACATAGAAAACATCCATGACTCAGGAACAAGTATTTGTGCTCATCACACAAATAAATGCCCTTACCGGGATTCGAACCCGGGACCTCCAGCTTTGTAGGCAAGGTCACTACCAACTAGGCTGCAGAGGTCGTCCAACGACCAAAAACAACTACGAAAGGGAGCAACGCTTTTGCAGAATGGCCCTCAGAGTGGTTGAGTGATCGTTTACCCATTATAATATCAAAATAATGTATTTATAATTCTAATTTCCAATGCCTTAATTCATAAATGTCCTTAAAACCTATGTTAATTACCATGCCGTTAAGAGTCCGCAGTAAGCTCGATTCTCCATACAAACGTAGTTACGCTCTAATTTTAAAACTATTTGTTCGATTGTAACGAAACTTTGCATGCACAATGACATGAGGGATAGCTATGTCTGTAATTATTTTATGTAGCTTCAGATACCATAATAAAAAAATACAGCGAATTTAAGTTTTTCATACATAACTTGTTTTTGCTGTATTTCGTTTCTTTTATAAACTGGAACCATATAAACTAATTACAGACATAGATATATCTCATGTCAATGTATATGCAAAGTTTCGTCACAATCCAACACGTAGTTTTAAAATGAGAGCGTAACTACGTTTGTATGGGAAGGTGAAATTCGGCCGAGCTTACTGCGGACTCTTAAAACCCGTTTCTTTATATCTGTCACATCAATAAATGTGTTGGTGCGAAAGCAGCAAAAGAAATCTTAGGGGAGTTTCATTTAAAGTGATGATATCACGTCTAACCTGTCTGTTTTATTATGAAACGTATTCGTTTGACATTGAGGTTTGGTTTGTAACGGCCCGTAACGACCCCTTAAGGCTGCGCATTGGAAATTATCGCGTGCTTTGAAACGCCGTTCTGACTAGATTAAGAAACAGTAAGGTCTGATTTTCAGATATATGATTCTTGGCCATATGATTGTTTATCTGATTTTATCGATACATGATTGCTTAATACTTCCTCGATAGAAAAAAAATCCAATGTTGGGTCTGTATTTTCCTTTTTTTACTCAGCCTACTCAAACGGTACATTATTTTACGACAAAATCAAGTTAATACTGTAGTATTTTATCTTATCTAAAATCCCACTTTATGAAATTTAAATAAAACGTCTCTAAGTTAGGTATTTATCGAAACTTGTCCAAAAAAGCCATTCCCGAATAGTGTTACATCTCTTTTCCTCGTGCGCAGAAGGCATCAGCGTGTCTCTGTCTAGGGGGCGTGTTCGACTCAAATCAAGGCATCGCCTTAACACACACACATACATAAACCCACATAAATAAATAAAAGTCCGTAAGTCTTATGAATTTTCGGGTTATTATTTTAGTAGTCAAGTTTACCTGAGCTAGGCGCGGACTTGATGGGCGACTTGGTGGGCGACTTAGCCGGCGACTTGGCGGGCGACTTGTCGGGCGTGGAGAGCTTCTGTGTGCGCTCCACAGGCCTCCGGGGCGCCGACTCCGATCCCGAGGTCGGCGTGTCCGTCACCGACGGCTCCGCTGCACGAGCCAACATAAAATATTAGTCATTAGCTTCCGCCCGCGACTTTGCGTGGACCCGGGATAAAAACTATCCTATATTTAAAGTCGGGCTATAAACTATCTTCGTGCAAAATTTCATCCAAATCCGTTAAGCCGCGTAAGGGTGATTGTATATAATATTAGTAGGATTATTGTCAAAGTACGTGAACGGGCAGTCGACAATCCTTCCACCGTGTCAATATTCTCTGTAAATTGCACGTACACTTCCCGACATTTGTTTCGGACGATATTGATATATATTTCGTTGTACTTTTTTAGTCTTTTTCGACAACTCACACGCTTCATAGTAGATTTTGAGAGACTTTTTAAAATTTTCCCACTCTGCAGTTAAATTTCCGGACGTTACATTAGAGAGATTGTTCTCGAATAAGAATGGGTGGTCAAATCGAATCCATGCTCGCAAATCTTAGACGATTTCCTCGTTTGAATCAGCAAATCACTTTCACTGTCGTCATTTATTCCCGAAGAGAAGTCCATGAATAATTTAAAGTAATTAGGTACCGGCTGCGCCATGTGCAGGTACGTGAGCCGGGAGTCTAGAATCTTCCGACCGTGTCAATTATCATTAACCTTTGTCTTAAGTAGTTTTTTTTTACAACGACGGTGGCAAACTAGCGTACGGCCCGCCTGATGGTAAGCGGACACCGCAGCCTATAGACGCATGCAACTCCAAAGGAGTAACATGGTCGTTGCCGACCCTTGATATGTTTGAAGATTCGCCATGTTGACAGCTGAAGGAACAAATTCCCTCGCTTTCAACACAACGCATCCTCGGGAGCGCTGGCGACCTTGCTCACCTCCAAGAACACAACACTACTACAGAGCAAGTAGTAGTGTTATTATTCCGTTAAAGGAGCAATGAATTATCGTCGGAATTCACATTTTCAGGTGGAACTGATGATGAGGAATTAAAGGTATGTCAGGGATCCTCGAGGAATCGACGGAACTCCCCAAATATCATCGGCCCACATAAAACAACTCTGCTATTTGCTGTAGTAACCACCGCATTTGATATAGGAAAGCGGTTCATGTGGTGAAGCAGGAAGTATATGTGAAAACGTGGCACGGCATGGCGAAGTACGAAATTGGTTTTTTTTTGGATACAAATGATTGAAGTGTTTAAGAGTCCGCAGCAAGCTCGATTCTCCATACAAACGTAGTTACCCTCTCATTTTAAAACTACGTGTTGGATTGTAACGAAACTTTGCATGCACAATGACATGAGGAATATCTATATCTGTAATTAGTTTATGTTGCTTCAGATACCATAGTAAAAAAATAGAGCGAATTTAAGTTTTTCATACAAAACTTGTTTTTGCTATATTTCGTTTGTTTTATAAACTGGAGCCATATAAACTAATTACAGAGATGGATATATCTCATGTCAATGTATATACAAAGTTTCGTCACAATCCAACACGTAGTTTTAAAATGAGAGCGTAACTACGTTTGTATGGGAAGGTGAAATTCGGCCGAGCTTACTGTCATCAGTGAAGTGTGTGCAGGTCAGTATGATCATGTTAGTGTGTGTGCCCGGTGACCTACCCGGGGCTCGCGGCGGGCGCGCCGGGCCGCGCGCGCCGCGGCCGCGGCCGCGCCCGCGCCGCCCGCGCCGCCCGCGACCGCGCCCGCGCCCACGCCCGCGCCCGCGCCACCAGTTCGCGTTCACCTTCGACTTCGACACCACTGGCGAGTTGTCCCGCTGCACAAATAATACAACAATGTCAACAACTAATTCTATTGACACATTCAGCTGTAAAATTATTGTTACTATAAAAGAAAGAAGGCAAAAAAATATGACAAAAACTCATTCAGATATCTCAAAGAATTACGAAGCTACAATCGTTTTAATATTGCTTAGAGAGAGAAAAAGCTCGCAGATACTGACGTCACAATCTGCGAGCGTCATATTAAATGACAATCGTTTCATATGAAGGTGCGTTTTGCGGAATAGGGACAGAACATCCCCGCTCTTAAGACTTTGGACAGTTATAATTATAACTTTGTGATTATTTAACCTTTTGCGTTGCTTTTTTCTCCATGTGACATTATTATAATCCTTTTTCGAGAAAATACAACATTATTGATTATTTCATTTAGTGTCTACACCCCTATTCAATGCTCTCCAAGAGTGCGTCAGGAGCGCGATCCTAATGCGCGGCTGCTGTGGACGCGCCGCGCGCAACCCGAGTGAACGCGGAGGAACGCGCGTTTCTTGGTGCGACCAATCTATTCCTATTGGATCGTTGCCGACTTTTTGATAAATGCTCAAAGATGGCGGGTTGCGGATCTTTTGACACACGTGGTGATAACATATCCAACTAAATTTCTCACCGATAACCATGTATTATTTGGTGGAACCATCGTGTTGAAAGCTGCGCGTTCCACCTGCGCAATGCACGTTCCGCCTGCGCAATCATCACGCGCAAAGACCCCTAAATATAACTTGGCAGGGAGCGGCGATTGAACACTGCGCCAACCCTCGATACCTGGGAATTACGCTGGACAGGGCACTGACGTACAAGACGCACTGTGCTAACACCCGCATGAAGGTCAGCGCACGTAACAACTTGCTCCGAAGACTAACGTCAACAAGCTGGGGATCACCTGCGCACACTGTGCGCACCACCGGGCTGGCGCTGTGCTTTTCTGCGGGAGAGTACGCCTGCCCTGTATGGCATCGGTCCGCACACGCCGGCCTGGTGACTGCTGCACTCAATGATACCTGCCGCACCATCACCGGATGCCTCAAGCCAACTCCACTCAACAAGCTATACCCACTCGCGGGCATCGCCCCTACTGAAATCCGTAGAGAGGTGGCAAGTGCCGTGGAAAAGGGGAAACAGGAGACTGACCAGCGCCACCCACTGTACGGTCATAACCCGCCATCTGCCCGTCTCAAGAGTCGCAGGAGTTTCATGCGGAACACTAGGCCCCTGCAAAGCGACCCCTCAGATGCTCGCTGCCTGATATGGCGGACACGATGCCCTCCGCCCGACGTCTACGTGCTAGCTTCGGAACAACTGCCACCCGGCCACAAGGAGCCATGGCCCATCTGGAGGGCGCTAAATAGGCTCAGAACGCATGTTGGCCGCTGTAAGGAAGACATGGCCAGATGGGGACTGCATCGTGGCCAATCAACCCAATGTGTTTGCGGTACAGCAACGCAAACCATGGTGCACCTGATGGCGTGCCCCACATGCTCACACTCCTGCTCGGAACACGACCTGAGAGACGCGACTGCCAGAGCTGTCCACACTGCTGCCCATTGGGCATCTCATATTTGAGGAACCTCGACACGAAGAAGAAGAAGAAGACCCATAACCATCTTTATTATTATTGAAAAGGAACAGCAGATTGTGTCTCGAAAAAGCAAATTGTTATATTTACGGAGAAGAGGGTTTATTGAATCCTGAGTTAATCGAAACATTTTCGGTCAACAGAAACAATTTCGCTACCGAGTAGGACTATTAGTACGGTGGCAAAATCGCAAGAAGTCGTCTCCTTCACGATTTTCGTGGACATGTCTTCTATATACCTAAAACTGGTATGGATGTGTTCCTTGTTGTCTCCAGAGTATGAATCTACCGGTTTTAGTTAAGGGAGAGGGGGACGGACATGGCTGTGACGTCACAAAGATGGCGGCCTACGGTCATCGATTTTTGTTCAAATCTCGGGTTCTATTTTACTCATCGCTTCGTGTGAGGTGCCATTTGAAAGCATATTCGTTAGTTAGTTAGTTGTACTGGGCTCTTTTCCGCAAGTCGACATCCAGTGTGCCTATTTTGCGTGAAACGGTGGGGTAGCGCTACTCTAACCACCCCAGCTCCTCTAGAAAGTTGGTGAGTGCCTTTGTGTTCCTGACTGCGTTCCGTAGTGTGTCTGGAGACCCTAGGTGCTTTTTCCTGTATACTTCTACCTGCTTGCAGTCCAGGAGAATACGTTTGGTCGTTTCCTCCGCCTCCATGCAGGCTCTGCACATGGGGCTGTCTGTGATACCCATGTTGTACAGGTGTCTGTTCAGGGTGTTATGTCCTGCTATTATTCCTACTATCTTGCGTAGTTGGTTTCTGTGTGTCCTCAGTAGTGCGGTTGTGTAGTAGTAGTAGTGCTATGGGAAGCGAAAAGCGGGAGAGAGATTTGTAACTGAAACGTTGCACGGACCGAGTGTGTGTCCGCTTGGTGAGTGTTGTTTGTAAAAGAGTGGGGGGAGTGTGTGGCCGCGTTGGCTTGCCCTACGAGTCTTCGGCCCTCGGGCATGGGCCCTAAACGGAGCTCGGCCTTCGGGCCTGTGGCCTCCAGGTTCACTTGTAAAACAGTCGGGGGTAGGGCGTGCGAGAGCGCGCCCTGAAAGGGCACTACAGACCTTCGTCCCTAGCTCGGCCTGCCGCCTCGCGTGCCATGCCCTCAGGTTCGCTTGTAACACATTCAAGAGTAGAGTTCTTGAGAGCGCACTGAAGGGCCGCTTCGGGCCTTTGGCCTTCAATTTCGCTTGTAAGACACTTAGTAATAAAGTGTCCACGTGGGCCCGCAGTTCGGGCCTTTGGCCCTCTGGTTTGCGTGGAAAGCCATCTCGGAAGATATGCTTCGGGCTTTCAGCCCTCAGCTTCGCTTGTAATAAACTTGGGAGTAGTAAAATGTCCGCGTGGGCTCGCCCTTCGGGTCTTCAGCCTTCGGGCTCGCGTGAAGAGCACGCTCTGAGGGAACGTACGCACACGCTCAGATTCGCTTGTGGCTCAGAACTCTCAGAAGTAAAGTATCCGAGAGCGCGCTTTGGAGGGACGCTCCGGGCCTTTGGCCCTACGCGGAGCCCGGTCTGCGGCCTCGCGAGCCTCGCCCGCTCACCGTCAGGCCTTGTTGTTCTGCTCGAACTTGTTGCCTGCAAAACTGCAACGACTTGCAGTTCCATAGTTCACAACATGTATCAGTCGACAAACCGTATTTACGGATAGTTATTTATCTACACGCATCTCCAGATAAAAAAATGTGCTCGCCTATAGCTGTTAGGTAAATGTAACAAATCATCACGTGCAAATGTCTCCAAAATCAATCGCAACTTGCCCTCGAATGAAATGAAATACGCGCGGGCGTGGGGTACGGCAAGGATGGCCTTGTCGCCAGTTTGGGTCCTAGTCCTCGGGCTGGATTTTGACGAAAGCTTGCGGCCCACAGTCAATGAAGTTATGAATTTAAAATGCGTTTTTATTGAAACATATTCACAGAATAAATTAAATTATGATGGTAAAGTAAGCAAATGGCTAAGGTAAAAAATCAATTTTTTTATTTTTTTCCATACGGTTAACTGTACGTTATGAAGTTCCAGAAAACAATTATAGCACGTTTAATATCCTTTCAAATGACACCTCACACGAAGCAATCAGTAAAATAGAACCCGAGATTTGAACAAAAATCGATGACCGTCGGCCGCCATCTTTATGACGTCACAGCTACGAGGGACGGCTGAAAAGAAATCTACCTAAGTATGAAACATAGACTGTCATCTATGATTTTTTTTTATTTTTCAATATAGTCCCCTGCTAGTGAAATACACTTATTACATTTGTCAAATATTGACATTAACCCATGAAAAAAAAAATCTTTCGGCTTCTCGTCAAAAAAGTCACTAACTGCAGCCTTCATTTCGTCATCGGTCAGAAATCGTCTTCCTCGGAGATCTTTTTTGAGGTGTCTAAATAAAAAAATAGTCGCATGGGGTAGGTCTGGACTGTAAGGTGGATGGTTAACGGCATCGAACCCTAATTCCTTCATGGTAAGCGTCGTTGTGCGGGCGGTATGCACAGGTGCATTATCGTGTAAAATCAGGATCCCTTTGCTAAGTTTACCCCTCCTCTTTTCTTTTATCGCGTCTCGTAACTGATGCAGTAAGCTGGAATAATATTCAGCATTCATTGTCCTTTTTTTTGGTAAATAATCTATTAGTAAAATTCCTTCTGTATCCCAAAATACGGTAGCCATAAGTTTGCCTGCCGACGGCCTGACCTTAAACTTCCGAGGAGGCTTCTCATCCTTGAATTTCCACTGCAAAGACTCTTGTTTGCTTTCGGGGTCCCACTGTCGAATCCAGGTCTCATCACACGTCACCATTTTAGAAACAATTTCTTGCTCATTACCTCGACTCATTTCCAAAAACTCCTCACAACATTTGACGCGTCGGTCCTTGTCAAACGCCGTTAACATTCTGGGGACCCAACGTGCACTCACCTTGGACATATTCAGATGCACATGAATTATCTCATTGACTCTTTCTTTACTGATGCCCACATCTCTAGCAATCTCCCACTGCTTCACTCGTCGGTCTTCTAAAATTATTTTTTTAACTTTGGCTACATTTTCGTTCGTAACGGCAGAAACCGGCCTTCCACTACGAGCGTCATCTTCCAAGCTCTCACGACCGAGTTTAAATTGTTTAGACCAAAACTTTATAGTAAATTCGGAAGGGCACGAACTACCGAACACACACATCATACGTTCTCGGATCTGTGAGGGAGTATTTCTTTCTTTTGTTAGAAATTTAATCACTGCACGATGTTCAATTTTAGCAATATTCATTTTTTCAACCGATATGTCGCAAACATTCGAGAATTGTAGAAAAATGGAACAGAAAAAACAAATGAACGTCAAATAATTCAAAAAAAAGAATAACCAAAGAACAAGAATGCATTTCAGCCAGTATCATTTTCGCATATTTTTTTAACCAAGGAGATTACTTTCCAGCCGCCCCTCGTATGTCCGTCCCCCTCTTCCTTAACTAAAACCGGTAGATTCATACTCAGAAGACAACAATGAACACATCCATACCAGTTTTAGGTATATAGAAGATGTGTCCACGACTTTTATCAATATTGGCCAATTTCCGCCGTACTATATAACTTCTATAAGGATTTAAATAAACAAGGAATATCGAAACGTACGAAAAGTGCAAACGACAACACTGTTAACTGACCATCCTGTGTTTATATAGAACCTTATTACAATGCACTTAAGGTGCACCGATGGTCAGTTAGCTGTGTTGTCGATAGTACAACTGCAATCCCTCGGTTGAAGGCAACGATAACACTTTTTTGAATAGCATGCCGTCTACGGAGCTTACGTCAAAGTTATACCATAATTAGAAAAATTTAAAAACCCCGACATTTTCATTTCAAAGTTCAATACTTCAAAACCGGCTGAACCGATTTTGTTGAAAGGTAGCTATGAACCATCTAGATCACGTCAGCTTTCGGATAAAAAAAACCATAAAAATAGGTACCTACGTTCGTTTAGGAGCTACGATGCCACAGAAAAACACACAGACACGCAGAGGCGGATTATCCAAATAGGCAAAATAGGCACGTGCCTATAGGGGCGCAGCTCGCACGCGTTTTTTTTCCCGTTATAATGTTTAGTCTATTGCGCGCGAGAGGGGCGCCGCTCTCGACATTTAAGCCGCGTCAAACTTTTAACACCCCTGTTTTTGCGTCGGGGTTTAAAAATAAACCACTATGTAATCTAGAGTCTTAGTCTTTGGGCTGATATGATGATGTAATCTAGAACAAACTTACCGTGTTGTTTTCATCACCCGAGTCTCGATTCGGGCTCCTTCGGGGCGACGCTCGACGCGCGCGACTAAAAGCTCGCGACGCGGCGCGCTCACTGCGCGTATCTACAATCAAGTATTAACTATAAAATGCGGCCGCCAACCACAAAGAACTTCATAGGTTAGCTTTTTCTACTTATTAATCGGTCCCGTAAGCGAGGAAACAGCAGTAACGTCTTTATAATGCGTATTCCTAACCAGGGGCGTATTTTGAAATTCGGCGCCCCGGGCCAGTAAGTTTCGCCGAGCCAAAAGTCAATGAATGGCGCCAAAGCCAAAGAAAATGCAATCGGTCAGCGATGGCTATGCCGCCCCTGGCGGATTGGCGCCCCGGGCCATAGCCCGGATGGCCCTAGGGTAAATACGTCCCTGTTCCTAACATTGCACTGTCCAAAGCGGACGAGAGAGTCAAGGGAACACAAAATATTTAGTACACACAATAAGTAATAGGGCACAGGGACTGAATGATTATACTGTCGCTCGCGCACATTTGATTGCCGGTACACAGTGAACCGCGCTGTGCTGTTGTTCTTGGAGTCTTGGTGCTCGGCAGCTATGGTTTATGAAGGAGGAGATCTGGCAGAAGGGTGTAGTTTTCGGGCGATTTCGAGGCCGACTATTTGACACCCAGAGCTTGCGCTGAGCGTCACCGTCTTAACGTGTTTTTGTGTTATATTAGAAGTTTAGTATATTGTTGTCTGTAAGCTATTTGTAAATATGGGCTTAGTTGACTGACTCAAATAAAAAAATAAAACCAATTGTACCACAGGTCGCTGACTCAGTTTCATCTATTGATGCAGTTTAAGGCTGTGCATTGGAAATTATCGCGTGCTTTGAAACGCCGTTCTGACTAGATTAAGAAACAATAAGGCTAGCTACGTCATAAATTGTGTGTTTTCACTCACCAGCAGTATTCTCGCTGTCACTGCTACTAACACGGCTCCGGCTCCGCCGCCTCCTATCCACGCTGCGGCGCGTCGATCTCGCCCGCTCCCTCCTATCCGTCGATCTCGCCTGCTCTCTCCTATCCGTCGACCTCGCCCGGTCTCGCGCCGTCGACCTCGCCCGATCGCGCCGCTCTCGCTCTCGCTCGGGCTCGGGTTCAGGGCTAGTTTCTGCGTCGCCAGTGCCGGCAAGTTGAGACATGCCGGCGGCGCGGAGGTCGCGACGAGCTTGACGGAAGATAGGGAGGCATTGCTCGCGCATCTTTATCCCGGCCCTGAGTAAAGATAACATGAATTGAGCGGTTAATTTCATAAACAGACAATACTATTGGGAAATAAGGACCATCAAACAAAACAAAAATAGTAAACGGTTCGCCACGCCCATACGAAAAAATTTAAACTTGAGCTTTCGACACCTCCAAAATTCAACATATTTGAACAGAGCTTTTTCGCGGTTGTTATCAGTCGAATAATATTTATAATGGTTGCACTACATTTGGGGTTGCGTTTTCGCGTTGCGTCGTTGCCTCTCTTTCATTTGCAGTAGGAAGGAAAAAGATGCAACACGAATATTTGGTCAAATACCGCCAAGTGGAGTGCCAGCATAACAGCGGGCTGGGCGACTTTTCGCGGCGCTAAAAACGCGATACACGTGATTTTGACAGGTTATCTACGGCTAGTGTTGCGCGACAGCCGCGCGTTTGTATCGCTGCAAAAACTCGCCGTGTGTAACCGCTCTAAGAGACAGAATTTTGATTGATATAAGGTACTTGGTATTCATAATCATACTTCTAAAACACGGTGTCCGTGTTGTTGTATTCGAGACAGTTGTCGATCATCAGCGTGAAGTCGGCCTCCACGTCGCCGGCAATCTCGCTAGATGTTTCCTAGTGTCCTGTTTTACCTCTACATACAAACTAGAGTTTCAGTTATCATCCCTTCTAACCTTGTTTCCAAAGAACTAGTTCTAGTTAGTTCTAGTATGGACATCTTCCGCAAAAACCTAGAAATTATATTACAGTCAACATGTACTTTAAGGAATAAAAAGGTTGTTATCTGTGGCGACTATAATATAGACATCTTGAAAGACACGCCAGCTAGCCGAGAATTTATTTATCTGCTACTTAGTTATAATTTGTCACTTGAACTAAAGGAACCTACGAGAAGTATTAGTGGATCATGCCTTGACAATTTTGCCCACAATATAAAAGACGCTAAAGGCGAGGTATTAGAGCTAGCTTTATCAGACCATTCTGCCCAAACTTTGAAATGCCCTATTCATGAAAGTAGCTCATTTACATCGTGGCGTATCAGACGCCGAGACTATAGCCAAGAAAACCTTGAATTATTCCGAAAACACATTAAATGTTTAACTTTTAATGATGTATACTCGTCAAATGATGTCGAGAAATCATATGAATATTTTTTGGACATTTTTAAAATTTTATATAATCTTTGTTTTCCTTATGTGTTAATCAAAAAATCTCTAAAAGCTAGGCCTAAGTGGATATCAAATGGAATCAGATTATGCTGTAAAAAAAAGGCACGCACTGTGGCGTTACAGACTTAATAAAACGCATGAAAATAAACATGCATATGCATGAGCATACGCCTGATATGCATGCTATGCATGCATGATATGCTTTAGTCTATGAAGACTAAACAGAGTGATAAAAGTGACACAACGAGCTCAAAATCATTTCTTTATCTCTTCATCTAGAAATAAAACGAGAGCTACGTGGCAAATTATAAACAAAGCCAAAGTTTGTAAACCAAAGGAGCCTATTAGCAAGCTAATAGCTCATGGTATATCCTATACAAAGCCATCAGACATTGTGAATGGTTTTAATGATTTCTTCATAGATGAAATCACACATAATGACGCTCACAGACAATCCATAAACATGCCTATGAATTCTAACTCTATTTTTCTGAACCCGACTACACCTGAAGAAGTTATAAAGACCATTGCTTGCCTAAGGAACACAAATAGCGTTGGATTCGATGGCATAAACACGAAAGTCATTAAATACGTAAGTGACTTTATCTCATTACCGCTGTCTCATATTATAAATCTTAGCTTCACTACAGGCACTTTTCCCGCCGACTTAAAAATTGCTGTAATAAAACCATTATACAAAAAGGGTGATCAATCGAATGCAAGTAATTATCGCCCGGTCGCTTTGTTACCAGTAGGTTCAAAGATCTTTGAGAAGATCATCTGTAACAAATTATACAATTTTTTTGAAAAGTACGGGATACTAATCGATGAGCAAAGAGGATTTCGAAAAAACATGTCGATAAACGTAGCTATTTACGACTTGGTCTCTAGAGCTGTCAATAGCCTTGACAAAAGAAAACCGTCTTGTGCCATTTATATGGACATGACGAAGGCTTTTGATCACGTAGATCATAAACTACTATTAGAAAAGCTGAATCATTATGGGATTCGGGGTAATGCTCTAGATCTTATGAGGTCATACTTAGAATGTCGAGTACAATTCACAGAAATGACACAAATATGTCCTGTTACTAAACATGAAATTATATATACTTCTAATAAAAGAAATATCGTATATGGGGTACCACAAGGTAGCATTCTGGGCCCATTACTATTTTTAGTCTATGTAAATGACATTACCAAATCTAGCCAGTATCCAATAGAAAAATAGCGACATAGACTATGAGAATGCAATTAATACTAATTTAAGACATATTATTGACTGGTTATACTATAATAATTTAAAAGTGAATTTAGAAAAAACTAAATTAATGCAGTTTAGCCAAAGAAACGAAGTTCCAACACTAAATATTACACATGAAGGCAAAACTGTCGATAAGGTGCAAGTGTATACGTTTTTAGGCATCTCGTTAGATAGCAACATGTCGTGGAAGTCGCATTCGGCAGAAGTATGCAAGAAACTATACCGATTTTCATATGCTCTGTACAAACTGGCTAAAATCACCAACCGCAGTACTGTACTAACCGCTTATCACGGATTTGTTTCGTCAACCCTGCGATATGGAATTATTTTCTTGGGAAACTCTACATATCGATGTACACTATTCAGGGCTCAAAAACGATGTGTAAGGGCTATCTGTGGACTGAATCCCCAGCAAAGCTGCATGCCTTATTTTCAGTCCCTAAAGTTACTGACATTTCCATGTCTATACATTTTCGAGTGTTGTATTTTTGTCAAAAGTAATTCGACATATTTTCAGTTGAGAGAGCTAAAGCATACTTGCAACCTTCGCCCAAGGAAACCAGCGTTGGTAGTTAGTAAAACTAAGACAGCTTTGATGCAAAAGAGCGTACTTATAATGGCACCAAAATTGCTTAATAAGTTGCCAGAAGCGTGGCAGACGGCAACAATACACAAGTTTAAAACATTATTATTTAATTTCTTACTGTCTAAGTGTTATTATAGTGTAGCGGATTATTTGAATGATCTTTGACATAATATTCTGAATTTAATATATTGTACATGTAATCTAGTGTTAGAGATAGACTTTTCATTGTAAGATTACTTAGATTAGATTGTAATTAAGAACCATTTGTTTCGTACGCCAGAAGGCACGTCATAGCTGTTCCTTTAAATATTATGTTGCCACCTTATGTACCTGTGATGACCGAATAAATAGATTGATTGATTGATTGATTGAACACCTTTCAGCGGGCCTAAGATGGTTTCCATTTTATCACTTATCGTTGTGGATAAGACATCCGTCGCCCACGCACTCGCATCCTTGTTAGAACGTGACGCATGTTATTGTGTTATACACAGCGATAAGTGATAAAATGGCAACCTCGTTTCGCCCGCTGTTCGGCTACCCAATTCTACGTTCGTGGCATGCGCCATGTACTCCAAGAATTTCCAAATCGGAAGCGAAATTGGACGGCTTTATGAAAACCTTGGAACACCGGCCGATACATGAGAGTCCAGTGGCGGATCCAGAATTTCGGCTTGGGGGAGACTTGACCCCACTGAGGCTCGATTTTGGTAAGGACTGAGATGCTTTTGCCCTGAATCCGCTAGAGCATGAGACTGTAGTCACTCACTTGTAGAACACGGTGTCCTTGTCATTGTAGGCGAGACAGTTGTCGATCATGAGCGTGAAGTCGGCCTCCACGTCGTCGGTCGTCTTGTACCCGCCGCGGTCCAGCTTCATGCTCATAGTGCTTAGGTCCATGGGGTGCTTCACTACGGTGCTGTAGTCAGGGACCTGGATGATATTAAAATTTAAGGAAGCAGTATACACGACGTTTGTCATACATGTCATCTTCTTTAAACCAATTGGCTGTTCAGAGAGCAAAGTTGTATTTGACGATGGCGTACTTACGCACTAGTTCTATGCTATTGACAGTGGTCACCGGACCACTGTCGACGGACAACAAATAATAATATTCTTTTAACGGTGGCAAATAAGCATACTACCTGATAGTAAGCAGACACCTTCACCTATGGACGCTTGCAACACCAGAAGAATCACAAACGCTGCCGACCGTTTATTGATTTGAAGATTCGTTGTGTTGACAGCTAGAGACACATTAATCAGTTTGAAATGTATAAAATCGTTCATACCTCGTTCAAGTCGACGGGCTCGGTGAAGATGTCGCTGTGGTCGCGCTGGCGCAGGAGCCTCAGCAGCTTGTGCAGCGCGGCCCTCTCCGGCCGCAGCGAGTGCAGCACCAGCCGCTCCCACGCGCGCGTGTGCTCCGCCTTCAGCCGCTCGCGTTTGGCGTACCTCGTTCAAGTCGACGGGCTCGGTGAAGATGTCGCTGTGGTCGCGCTGGCGCAGGAGCCTCAGCAGCTTGTGCAGCGCGGCCCTCTCCGGCCGCAGCGAGTGCAGCACCAGCCGCTCCCACGCGCGCGTGTGCTCCGCCTTCAGCCGCTCGCGTTTGGCATACCTCGTTCAAGTCGACGGGCTCGGTGAAGATGTCGCTGTGGTCGCGCTGGCGCAGGAGCCTCAGCAGCTTGTGCAGCGCGGCCCTCTCCGGCCGCAGCGAGTGCAGCACCAGCCGCTCCCACGCGCGCGTGTGCTCCGCCTTCAGCCGCTCGCGTTTGGCATACCTCGTTCAAGTCGACGGGCTCGGTGAAGATGTCGCTGTGGTCGCGCTGGCGCAGGAGCCTCAGCAGCTTGTGCAGCGCGGCCCTCTCCGGCCGCAGCGAGTGCAGCACCAGCCGCTCCCACGCGCGCGTGTGCTCCGCCTTCAGCCGCTCGCGTTTGGCATACCTCGTTCAAGTCGACGGGCTCGGTGAAGATGTCGCTGTGGTCGCGCTGGCGCAGGAGCCTCAGCAGCTTGTGCAGCGCGGCCCTCTCCGGCCGCAGCGAGTGCAGCACCAGCCGCTCCCACGCGCGCGTGTGCTCCGCCTTCAGCCGCTCGCGTTTGGCATACCTCGTTCAAGTCGACGGGCTCGGTGAAGATGTCGCTGTGGTCGCGCTGGCGCAGGAGCCTCAGCAGCTTGTGCAGCGCGGCCCTCTCCGGCCGCAGCGAGTGCAGCACCAGCCGCTCCCACGCGCGCGTGTGCTCCGCCTTCAGCCGCTCGCGTTTGGCATACCTCGTTCAAGTCGACGGGCTCGGTGAAGATGTCGCTGTGGTCGCGCTGGCGCAGGAGCCTCAGCAGCTTGTGCAGCGCGGCCCTCTCCGGCCGCAGCGAGTGCAGCACCAGCCGCTCCCACGCGCGCGTGTGCTCCGCCTTCAGCCGCTCGCGTTTGGCATACCTCGTTCAAGTCGACGGGCTCGGTGAAGATGTCGCTGTGGTCGCGCTGGCGCAGGAGCCTCAGCAGCTTGTGCAGCGCGGCCCTCTCCGGCCGCAGCGAGTGCAGCACCAGCCGCTCCCACGCGCGCGTGTGCTCCGCCTTCAGCCGCTCGCGTTTGGCATACCTCGTTCAAGTCGACGGGCTCGGTGAAGATGTCGCTGTGGTCGCGCTGGCGCAGGAGCCTCAGCAGCTTGTGCAGCGCGGCCCTCTCCGGCCGCAGCGAGTGCAGCACCAGCCGCTCCCACGCGCGCGTGTGCTCCGCCTTCAGCCGCTCGCGTTTGGCATACCTCGTTCAAGTCGACGGGCTCGGTGAAGATGTCGCTGTGGTCGCGCTGGCGCAGGAGCCTCAGCAGCTTGTGCAGCGCGGCCCTCTCCGGCCGCAGCGAGTGCAGCACCAGCCGCTCCCACGCGCGCGTGTGCTCCGCCTTCAGCCGCTCGCGTTTGGCATACCTCGTTCAAGTCGACGGGCTCGGTGAAGATGTCGCTGTGGTCGCGCTGGCGCAGGAGCCTCAGCAGCTTGTGCAGCGCGGCCCTCTCCGGCCGCAGCGAGTGCAGCACCAGCCGCTCCCACGCGCGCGTGTGCTCCGCCTTCAGCCGCTCGCGTTTGGCATACCTCGTTCAAGTCGACGGGCTCGGTGAAGATGTCGCTGTGGTCGCGCTGGCGCAGGAGCCTCAGCAGCTTGTGCAGCGCGGCCCTCTCCGGCCGCAGCGAGTGCAGCACCAGCCGCTCCCACGCGCGCGTGTGCTCCGCCTTCAGCCGCTCGCGTTTGGCATACCTCGTTCAAGTCGACGGGCTCGGTGAAGATGTCGCTGTGGTCGCGCTGGCGCAGGAGCCTCAGCAGCTTGTGCAGCGCGGCCCTCTCCGGCCGCAGCGAGTGCAGCACCAGCCGCTCCCACGCGCGCGTGTGCTCCGCCTTCAGCCGCTCGCGTTTGGCATACCTCGTTCAAGTCGACGGGCTCGGTGAAGATGTCGCTGTGGTCGCGCTGGCGCAGGAGCCTCAGCAGCTTGTGCAGCGCGGCCCTCTCCGGCCGCAGCGAGTGCAGCACCAGCCGCTCCCACGCGCGCGTGTGCTCCGCCTTCAGCCGCTCGCGTTTGGCATACCTCGTTCAAGTCGACGGGCTCGGTGAAGATGTCGCTGTGGTCGCGCTGGCGCAGGAGCCTCAGCAGCTTGTGCAGCGCGGCCCTCTCCGGCCGCAGCGAGTGCAGCACCAGCCGCTCCCACGCGCGCGTGTGCTCCGCCTTCAGCCGCTCGCGTTTGGCATACCTCGTTCAAGTCGACGGGCTCGGTGAAGATGTCGCTGTGGTCGCGCTGGCGCAGGAGCCTCAGCAGCTTGTGCAGCGCGGCCCTCTCCGGCCGCAGCGAGTGCAGCACCAGCCGCTCCCACGCGCGCGTGTGCTCCGCCTTCAGCCGCTCGCGTTTGGCGTACCTCGTTCAAGTCGACGGGCTCGGTGAAGATGTCGCTGTGGTCGCGCTGGCGCAGGAGCCTCAGCAGCTTGTGCAGCGCGGCCCTCTCCGGCCGCAGCGAGTGCAGCACCAGCCGCTCCCACGCGCGCGTGTGCTCCGCCTTCAGCCGCTCGCGTTTGGCGTACCTCGTTCAAGTCGACGGGCTCGGTGAAGATGTCGCTGTGGTCGCGCTGGCGCAGGAGCCTCAGCAGCTTGTGCAGCGCGGCCCTCTCCGGCCGCAGCGAGTGCAGCACCAGCCGCTCCCACGCGCGCGTGTGCTCCGCCTTCAGCCGCTCGCGTTTGGCATACCTCGTTCAAGTCGACGGGCTCGGTGAAGATGTCGCTGTGGTCGCGCTGGCGCAGGAGCCTCAGCAGCTTGTGCAGCGCGGCCCTCTCCGGCCGCAGCGAGTGCAGCACCAGCCGCTCCCACGCGCGCGTGTGCTCCGCCTTCAGCCGCTCGCGTTTGGCATACCTCGTTCAAGTCGACGGGCTCGGTGAAGATGTCGCTGTGGTCGCGCTGGCGCAGGAGCCTCAGCAGCTTGTGCAGCGCGGCCCTCTCCGGCCGCAGCGAGTGCAGCACCAGCCGCTCCCACGCGCGCGTGTGCTCCGCCTTCAGCCGCTCGCGTTTGGCATACCTCGTTCAAGTCGACGGGCTCGGTGAAGATGTCGCTGTGGTCGCGCTGGCGCAGGAGCCTCAGCAGCTTGTGCAGCGCGGCCCTCTCCGGCCGCAGCGAGTGCAGCACCAGCCGCTCCCACGCGCGCGTGTGCTCCGCCTTCAGCCGCTCGCGTTTGGCATACCTCGTTCAAGTCGACGGGCTCGGTGAAGATGTCGCTGTGGTCGCGCTGGCGCAGGAGCCTCAGCAGCTTGTGCAGCGCGGCCCTCTCCGGCCGCAGCGAGTGCAGCACCAGCCGCTCCCACGCGCGCGTGTGCTCCGCCTTCAGCCGCTCGCGTTTGGCATACCTCGTTCAAGTCGACGGGCTCGGTGAAGATGTCGCTGTGGTCGCGCTGGCGCAGGAGCCTCAGCAGCTTGTGCAGCGCGGCCCTCTCCGGCCGCAGCGAGTGCAGCACCAGCCGCTCCCACGCGCGCGTGTGCTCCGCCTTCAGCCGCTCGCGTTTGGCATACCTCGTTCAAGTCGACGGGCTCGGTGAAGATGTCGCTGTGGTCGCGCTGGCGCAGGAGCCTCAGCAGCTTGTGCAGCGCGGCCCTCTCCGGCCGCAGCGAGTGCAGCACCAGCCGCTCCCACGCGCGCGTGTGCTCCGCCTTCAGCCGCTCGCGTTTGGCATACCTCGTTCAAGTCGACGGGCTCGGTGAAGATGTCGCTGTGGTCGCGCTGGCGCAGGAGCCTCAGCAGCTTGTGCAGCGCGGCCCTCTCCGGCCGCAGCGAGTGCAGCACCAGCCGCTCCCACGCGCGCGTGTGCTCCGCCTTCAGCCGCTCGCGTTTGGCATACCTCGTTCAAGTCGACGGGCTCGGTGAAGATGTCGCTGTGGTCGCGCTGGCGCAGGAGCCTCAGCAGCTTGTGCAGCGCGGCCCTCTCCGGCCGCAGCGAGTGCAGCACCAGCCGCTCCCACGCGCGCGTGTGCTCCGCCTTCAGCCGCTCGCGTTTGGCATACCTCGTTCAAGTCGACGGGCTCGGTGAAGATGTCGCTGTGGTCGCGCTGGCGCAGGAGCCTCAGCAGCTTGTGCAGCGCGGCCCTCTCCGGCCGCAGCGAGTGCAGCACCAGCCGCTCCCACGCGCGCGTGTGCTCCGCCTTCAGCCGCTCGCGTTTGGCATACCTCGTTCAAGTCGACGGGCTCGGTGAAGATGTCGCTGTGGTCGCGCTGGCGCAGGAGCCTCAGCAGCTTGTGCAGCGCGGCCCTCTCCGGCCGCAGCGAGTGCAGCACCAGCCGCTCCCACGCGCGCGTGTGCTCCGCCTTCAGCCGCTCGCGTTTGGCGTACCTCGTTCAAGTCGACGGGCTCGGTGAAGATGTCGCTGTGGTCGCGCTGGCGCAGGAGCCTCAGCAGCTTGTGCAGCGCGGCCCTCTCCGGCCGCAGCGAGTGCAGCACCAGCCGCTCCCACGCGCGCGTGTGCTCCGCCTTCAGCCGCTCGCGTTTGGCGTACCTCGTTCAAGTCGACGGGCTCGGTGAAGATGTCGCTGTGGTCGCGCTGGCGCAGGAGCCTCAGCAGCTTGTGCAGCGCGGCCCTCTCCGGCCGCAGCGAGTGCAGCACCAGCCGCTCCCACGCGCGCGTGTGCTCCGCCTTCAGCCGCTCGCGTTTGGCATACCTCGTTCAAGTCGACGGGCTCGGTGAAGATGTCGCTGTGGTCGCGCTGGCGCAGGAGCCTCAGCAGCTTGTGCAGCGCGGCCCTCTCCGGCCGCAGCGAGTGCAGCACCAGCCGCTCCCACGCGCGCGTGTGCTCCGCCTTCAGCCGCTCGCGTTTGGCATACCTCGTTCAAGTCGACGGGCTCGGTGAAGATGTCGCTGTGGTCGCGCTGGCGCAGGAGCCTCAGCAGCTTGTGCAGCGCGGCCCTCTCCGGCCGCAGCGAGTGCAGCACCAGCCGCTCCCACGCGCGCGTGTGCTCCGCCTTCAGCCGCTCGCGTTTGGCATACCTCGTTCAAGTCGACGGGCTCGGTGAAGATGTCGCTGTGGTCGCGCTGGCGCAGGAGCCTCAGCAGCTTGTGCAGCGCGGCCCTCTCCGGCCGCAGCGAGTGCAGCACCAGCCGCTCCCACGCGCGCGTGTGCTCCGCCTTCAGCCGCTCGCGTTTGGCATACCTCGTTCAAGTCGACGGGCTCGGTGAAGATGTCGCTGTGGTCGCGCTGGCGCAGGAGCCTCAGCAGCTTGTGCAGCGCGGCCCTCTCCGGCCGCAGCGAGTGCAGCACCAGCCGCTCCCACGCGCGCGTGTGCTCCGCCTTCAGCCGCTCGCGTTTGGCATACCTCGTTCAAGTCGACGGGCTCGGTGAAGATGTCGCTGTGGTCGCGCTGGCGCAGGAGCCTCAGCAGCTTGTGCAGCGCGGCCCTCTCCGGCCGCAGCGAGTGCAGCACCAGCCGCTCCCACGCGCGCGTGTGCTCCGCCTTCAGCCGCTCGCGTTTGGCATACCTCGTTCAAGTCGACGGGCTCGGTGAAGATGTCGCTGTGGTCGCGCTGGCGCAGGAGCCTCAGCAGCTTGTGCAGCGCGGCCCTCTCCGGCCGCAGCGAGTGCAGCACCAGCCGCTCCCACGCGCGCGTGTGCTCCGCCTTCAGCCGCTCGCGTTTGCGGACCAGCTCGCATAGAAGTCTGTGGGGAAAGAAGGTCAATATTAAGGCCTATAAGCGACCAACCTTTTTCGGCTAACCTCTGCTCTCACACACCATCGAGGTATCGATACACGCGATCGCACTAGGAAGGAAAGAGCACGTGTTATGCGGCGCACGCGTGTAAGCGGGGTGGCACAATTCGATTTTTTCATCTGTCAAACCGATGTTTTGTCAGTGTGAGTACGGATTTTTCTAGCCTGCAAATAAGGACAAGACAAAAGTATTTGCCGGAAACACACTGCCGTGAAACGTTTGGTCGTCTAGACGGCCCTTCAGAAACAAACACGTTTCGGAAAGGCCGTTTTGTCGACCATTCCATGCGCGCACCAACTGTCAGATACGCATCAGTCCATGGGTAATGTTTTCTGAGGCAAAATCAGTTAGTAATGTACACAGGGTTTATTTTTATGAAAATACTAGTTGATGCCCGCGGCTTCGCCCGTGTGGTTATAGGAAAATGTAACATATTGAATTTTCCCGTGGGAATTAGATGTTTCCCCGGTGAAAAAAGTAGCCTATGTTACTCTCCAGCTTCTAAACTATCTCCATACAAAAAATCACATCAAAACGACGCTCCGTTGTGACGTCAAAGAAGGACAAACACACACACACTTTCGCATTTATAATATTAGTAAGGATGAGTGGCATTGGCGTTCAGTCATTTCTGAACGAGTACAAATAAACAGACATTAAATCGTCTGGTCTGTGTTGATTGTTTCTTCAAGTCGCCGTCGCGACTTAATATTTGACATTAGTTTCATTCAAGCTATCTTATGATACAGGCACAGTTAGTACATAGCAGACACACACCTAGCCCTCTCCAAATCTTGCCGTATCCTCTGCCAATACTTAAGCTGGTTGCAGAGCTCTCGCACGTTCACCGTGCCATCTTGGATTCCCCTGGTACCTGGTAACAAAATCATATAGCATATATAAGAGATGATGGGTCATATTAGCGCAAATATGGTGATATTCCAGCGTGTCAGGATAATGAAACATATATTTTTATTTTTTGATAACTGTTATGACTATGGCATATCACCCGTTTTCAACTTGACATTGACTGTTGGGTCACTCTGTATATCAGTTCTAGGGCTAACGCTAGTATAATCAATGCGAGGGGAGCCTAGAAAATGTACCGTCCTTTTACTATTTTGCAGTGCCAATGGGACTGACATCGCCGCGGCGAGACTTGGCAGCAAGTTGTGAGAGTGGGCACCAGGACTACAGGGGCTTCATAGCTAGTGTCGAGTCCTACATACCGTGGTGGCTGGTGAGGCTCTGCAGCCGCCGCAGCAGCGGCACGCCGTTCCGGCTCCTCCGCTTCAGGGTCCAGTAGGCCAGCAGCCGCTTCATGAGCTGCGCGCGCGAGGCCGGCGGCCCGTGCGCCAGGGAGGCCACCTCCGCGACCCGCGCCGCGGGCAGCGTGGGCACCAGGACTACAGGGGCCCAGGTGCGCTTCATTGCAAGGACTCGGCGCGCCTGTCAATCCAATTGTATGTCTAGTCAAATCTCCAAATAGCCATACTCCAATAGATAGTGCTTTGCTTATTCCCAGACCATAGAATCTGAAATTGAAAAACACTAACAGCAATATTTAAATGGAGCACATATTCGCATTACTAACAAGTAACAAGGAGGCAGCATGTTTTGTGGGCACTTGCAATTCTTAGGCTATTTTAAAGTCTAAAACAGTGAAGAACACGACAAAGCCATAAAAACGTCAAAGAAAGGAAGATACAGGTATGTCTATAGAGCTCACAAATACTCTCCCAATTGCCCTTCCGCAAGTGTTGCACTCTTTGGGGGAGGCCTATGTCCAGCAGTGGACGCCTTTCGGCTGATATGATGATGAAGTGTTGCACGTCGCTGCACGCCGTCAAGGTTGTACCAAGTTCACTCCAAGACTAGAGACATTGCTTCCAGAGTGTAGTAGCCACGTACCTGCTTGATCTTGTCCCTTCCCTTCTGCCTGATGGCGGACAGGTCGGAGGGCTTGGCGTCGCCCTCGGCCTCGCCCTCGGCCTCGGCCTCGGCCGCGCGCCGCTCCTGCAGCACGTGCGCGGGCGTGTGGGCGTCGCAGTACGCCATCTTGGCGACTTGCACCGGCTGGCTGGGGTCCCGGCCGGCACCTGCGGCCTCCATCTTCATGTATAATCTATGAACCGAGTAGCAATATTAGTAATAGCACAGGCAGACATGCATACTTTAATACGATCTTTTTCAACCATTTCCAGTACAAATACAAATTATTTATTGTTTGAATGTGAGTAGTTATAAATGGTGGTAGGGTTAGTATATCGTTACATCACAATCAGCCAGAGTGTGGCGTACAATAATTTGACTCTCAATATGCATGTTATTTAAATTATATAATTATTATCTATTGTTCTATTAATCTCGAATCAAAATGTAGCAAATTCAGACTAAAGATAAATATTGAGAAGAATAAAAATATTTAAAAAAACAATAAATCAATGTCCTGCAAATAGGAAAATGGTCAGAGAAAATAATAAAAATAATAAATGAATTCATTAGCCAGGTGGTTGCAAAGTGTTCATTAACAGAGTAGAACATTTTTTGTAGACACCACTTGAATATTTTTATTTTGAAACCTTGACAATCCAAGGATTTCAGGTCATTTGGCAAATGGTCTTCTATTAATTTACGTTACAAATATAAACGTCAGTTCCTAACTTCCTGTACTTGACTCTAATTAAGTTGCAATCTGGGTAGGTATAGCTGCTCTCCTTTAATAAATAAATAAATAATGCATCGTAACGAAACAAATTATTTTATTTAATATTTTTTATTTCGTTTTATTTTTAACGGATGGAGCGAGCGCATAGCTCGCCCGTTAGAGTGGTCGTGGAAGGCTGTGAGCCTTTCAAGAGAATACAGAGAGGTCGCTATTCGTAGCGGGAATATAGTTGAAAGATATGCGACTTCAGTCACTGTCCTTGTAGCTTAGTGGTCAAAGCACTCTAGCGTTAAATAGACAGATCGCAGGTCCGAGTCCTGTTGGGCGCTACAGACGAAGATGGTTTATTTTTCCATTATATTCTTTCTCTCTTAAATGAATAATGGTTGCAAGTACCCGGCCTGCTGCGCGCAAGTGACGTGGAACGCGGAGTAGCAGTTGCTCTTGTGGCACTGGATGCAGGCGCCGGACGCTCGCTGCTTGCACACCATACACTGCAGCTTCCAGCGGGCCGCGGGGATCATCTCGATAGAATCTATGATAAACATACACACGATGAATTTAACTAATATAATTTAACCACGACGTAAACACAACACATCATCCAATCGTCATTCGTGTCTTGGGCGCTGTAGTTATGGGAACAGACAATAATGTTGACTCGCAAAATGCCCTTAGTATATTATACAACGCATACCCTCATGAACAGCAGTACACCCTTATGTTGGAGAGGGTGCAAAAATCAATCGTACGCTTCCTTTTCCGTAAACTCTATGGGTATTATCTGCATCTTTATTCCCGCTCTCTTTATACTAGGAATGGTAAACTATACTTCTCTAGAGTGCAGAAGGAATTTGTCCCTCATAAAATACTTCTCTCGTTTAATACGCGGCGAAATTAGTAGCCCTTCTTTGTTATCCGTAATTTCACTCCAAGTGCGTCTTATCCCCAGTATTCAACTCCGTCCCAGTCGCCGCATTCTATTCGCTGTCCCGGCGGCACGAACTCGTGCTCTATCACACTCAACACTGCACCATGCCTCGACTCTTCTCAATCATACTGGACAGCGACAGCCAACTGGATATGTTTCACAGCACGGAATCTCAATTTCTCTTGACTAGCAGCCGATATTTGGAGTCTATTACGGCTTCAAGTTTCATACTTTATTGATATCTACTGTATTGTATAGACCTAAGCACCTTATTGTATAATATCCTCCTGCATAATTAACATACATAGCCTGTCTGTTAGTGTTAATTAAGGGATTAATAAATAAAGAAATAAATAAAATGTCTCACACATAACTGTGAGGGCGGGAAAGTTCAGTGCAGTTTCAAGATGTATGCATCGTTTTTACTTTCGCACGGTCAACGAACTTACCTATAGGCTCGAGAAACACGGTATTCGCAAAACGGACTTCAGGTATCCAGAGGGCGCACACCACGTGGGCCCACGTGCCTTGATCAGTCTGCTTGAAGGCGCCTGCGATGAAAAGAAATAAAAAGTATTTGTCATTTATATCAAAACAAATTATATTCCAATCACTACGGGAGATACTTAGGGGGATATATTCTAAACAAAATAAAGCACTCCAAACGAATATAATCCCACTTTCCGTTGCATAAATTATAAATCTGCCAAGTTTACGGGTTGTTTGAGGTAATTTCGAATTCTTTTTGTGGCAATAAATACTTTTCTGGTTCTGATTCTGAATTCTTATTCTGGAGCATGAAGCGCTGATGTATATACAGACATCAAACGTCTGTATTATATCAAACGACGACCTCAATCACCACTGTAATACAAATCAAATAACAAAAAAAAAATCAAACGACGACCTCAATCACCACTGCATACAAATCAAATAACAAAAAAAAATCAAACGACGACCTCAATCACCACTGTAATACAAATCAAATAACAAAAAATATTATATCAAACGACGACCTCAATCACCACTGTAATACAAATCAAATAACAAAAAATATTATATCAAACGACGACCTCAATCACCACTGCAATACAAATCAAATAACAAAAAATATTATATCAAACGACGACCTCAATCACCACTGTAATACAAATCAAATAACAAAAAATATTATATCAAACGACGACCTCAATCACCACTGTAATACAAATCAAATAACAAAAAATATTATATCAAACGACGACCTCAATCACCACTGTAATACAAATCAAATAACAAAAAATATTATATCAAACGACGACCTTAATCACCACTGTAATACAAATCAAATAACAAAAAATATTATATCAAACGACGACCTCAATCAACACTGTAATACAAATCAAATAACAAAAAATATTATATCAAACGACGACCTCAATCACCACTGTAATACAAATCAAATAACGAAAAATATGTGATACAACCATTCTTGATTACCGCTGACCAGTAACCTATTGTTAGATCTAGAACACTGGGAGTAGAAATATCTCGAGTATGAGATTTCTGAAATACGGAAAAAGGTTTCTCGTTCGAGATCTGCCATTTTATTTCGAAATATCTCGTATACAGAGTATCTCGAACGGTCGCAGAGTTGCCATCCTGAATTGTAATATCATAATGATAATAAGTATTAACATTTTCAAAACAGTACCTCCAGTATTTGGGCAAAGCACGCAATTGACGAGGCGCGACGGTGACTGTAGGCAGCGGCGGCACAGCCACTGGCCCTCGGGAATGTACGGGACCTGCATATTATAGAAATCATTATTATTTCTTACTATGCAGTTATCAACAAAACTATCGAGCAGAGAAATAGCTAGCTAACTACTGTACAGCTTGGTATAAATATTACAACATAAATATTTCATATAAACAACAATGTAGGGGCGAAGTATTTTCTATACTAATATTATGTATTTATTTATATAGGAACATCATCAGCTTTAATACTACACAGTAGCTTAAAACAGTAGTGACAGTGAGCTTATAACAGAGGCTCTAGTATAAGTTTTACCGAAACAAAACGTTACGATCGCGTTTGCGTTTTACCCTCAATTTGTATGGGATTTGACAGCTAAACGCAAACGCGGTCGTAACGTTTTGTTTCGGTAAAACTTATACTAGAGGCTCAGATCCTCACCGATAGCGTAATAATTATATAAAAAATAAGTGAGCAAAAGCCAAACGAAAACAACGCTTTCGCGTGTTGGTATTGGTACAGCTACGTAATTAAGTACTTATTTCTAAATAGACTAATACAGTACGATTACTGTTAGTTAACCACTGACAGATGGATTGCCTTCATTTAATTTTCAACTTTAACTTCATACAGATAAAGCATTTTTCAGATTACTGTTACCCACATCTACCGATTTAGTAATAACTATTTTATTTGTATAAGATTAAAGTTGAAAATTAAATGAAGGCAATCCATCTGTCAGTGGTTAACTAACAGTAATCGTACTGTACACGGTGTTCCCGGGAATTTCCGTTAACTTCGGCATAATGCAGAGTCCATTCACAGAAACAAATAAGCATAATTATTACTTGAAAAACAAAAAAAAAAATTTTTTTACAACATAATTGAATGTAGCATTAACAGTGGTTAAAGATGCAAATCTGATTAAATTAAAATATTGAATATCTTGATAACAGTAAGAGTTAAGATACTACTGTCTTGGAGAAATTAAATTTATTTTATCTAACCTATGCCCCCTTGCAATTAACGGAAATTGTCAAAAACACGTAGTATAACGAGTTACCTAAACTATTATTGAGGTAAAGCTTGAAAGTTGGTAACTTGGTAAGTAAGTATAATGTATTCTCTGAAACTACTCTTCAAAAAATTTTTCACCGGTGTATAAAATAATAAAAATGGACCTTCAGAATGGATATAACTATACCTAGATATTTTTCTAGCACGAATCGTGTACTGTAAGTGTTTGACAAAATGAAAACATCGATAAATCTGATGTCGATAGTTCCTATCTCAATATTACAAAGAACTACTAGGTACCACACAAAGACTGCAAATAAAATTGTATTCACCTTTTTTTATTATTTAGAGAAGAAAAAAAAAACAGCTAGCGTACGATTTTTTTATTTAATCATCAAACATTTATAAAAATGTGTATAAACTAAAAATGCGACTAACATCGCTATTGAAAGTCATAATTACCTAATTACTCTTATCGTCTCCATGCTAAAAACATTTCAATAATAGTTTACGTATTTATTTCAAGATATGTCACAATTAAAACATCGATAAACTAGTATCCAAAGGAAGTCACTAATGCCAAACCGTTCGTGCTAGAAAAATATCTAGGTATAGATATAACCTATATCATATCCGCGCCCTAAGCATATAACTAGTATTAAATAAAATAATGATCATACCCCATAACAATCTTGATGCACAGCCAAGTTACACATGTCACAGAACAGGATCACATTGGTGTTCTGGCATTCACCGTCCATGCAGATGCAGCAGACTGCATCCTCGTCCACTGTGGCCGCTGTCTGTTGCCCGGTTTGCGAGGCCTGCAACAATAAACATGTACAGTTAATGTCTAGTTGTCTACTAAGCAGAAACATCGGCTGATGAAATTCTAAATCAGGGTTAGAAAAGATAATTATTAATGATAATTATCACGATAATAACAGATGGATAATTATCGATTGATAATAACAAAACATTGCGCTCGTGAAAGTAACTGTATTCGAAGTATTCGAACGTGTATTTCCGCACTTGCGTCTATCCGAACGCACGAAATGTTAACGTGACGTGCCGCGCCGTGGGGATTCCCCTTACAAGAAGAAGAATTCAGTTCGGATTATGCAAAGTTGAGCGAACTCGAGTGTCATTGGTTCTTATACTGGTGATAATTATGGGATAATTATCAAGAAGCGTAATTATCTTGATAATTTCGAATCCTGTTCTAAATTATTTTATAGCATATAGCAGCACTTATCCTATATGCTACGTTTCAACGGGCTGCATTTCCGTAAATTGACATCATGTTACCTACTTACTTTGTGTGAAACAAGTATCATGAAATAGGTGCATGGTTCATTCTAGTCATATTATTGTTAAATCTATTAGTTTCAGAATATTAAAAAACTCCCAGTAATTATATTTTCTATACAGTGTAACTGGCACTATTCATCATCGAAGAGTGCCGGAATGACCAGTTCTGCGCCACTAGTGTTGTAGTGTTAATTAAAAAAAAAAAACAATTTGCGATTTGAGAAATGCATTTTAATTCTTCTTACCTGGAAATAGGATTCTTTCTCCAATCTGTCCATCAGTAGTTCCAAAGTGTCAACGGAAACCAGTGGCAAACCCTGCTTGTCCCTGGTCTTGTTGATGATCTCAAGCCAAGCTGTGTCTTCTTCGTCCACATCATATTCCACCTCGCCATCCAGCTCCTCGGCCGACTTCTCTATGAAACGGATGTAGGCGTTGGGGCGGGTAGGCGCATTACAGACCCTTTCATTGTAGTCTTCAATAAGCTGAAATTTGTGTTTTTTATTATTCTCTGTGATGGATGAGAGGAGAGCCAAATGGGCTTAGTCTTTGTGTGATTAATGAGTTTCCAGTTTCTATTGTAAATATTATACATCCATACTTCCTTACTTATATTATACAGGGTGTTTGGCATTGCGTGTGCCAAAAGACTAGGGTGGGTAAGTAGGATCATTTGCAACACATTTTGGACCAATTAACAGTTGTCCTGCCCGCCGGTGTATTTTTGTTAATATTTTTTTATTTTATCTCGGCATTTGCCATATAATACCATTTTGCTTACCAATTTTTTTTAAAATGAGACAGCATAAAACTTTTTGTGTTTTTTTAATATTTAGCGTATGCATATTCTATAGAAATCTTATTTTCATTTAGATAGGAAATAAAAAGGTTATGAGCCGACAAAGTGTGAAGGACAGAAAATAAAAATCATCAAACTCAACTTTATGGCACAATTTTAAAAAAAGTTCAAGACCACCAATAGCCGTGTCCACACCGAACGAGCGGCTCGCCCGAACGGCTCGCCCAAGCCATCAAAAACGCTCGCCCGAACGGTTCGGGCGAGCCGTCAGAAGGCTCGGGCGAGCCGTCAAAAGACTCGGCCGCAAGCGCTCGGTCGGTGTGGACGGGCGTTCGGGCGAACGCGCGCGCCTCGCCGGAGCCACATCGGCTTGGACGAATTTACCTACCGATAGTTGAGCTCACGATCGCGATGAAGCCGCACGTGCGCAAAGCTGTCACTGCGACTGTTTTGCTTCTGCTTGTTCGAAATCGGAGGAAATGTATTTAAAAACAGCCGCAAAATGTGGATGCGCAAAATGCACACATTCTCGTGAAATTTTGTGAGTGAGTTCGATATTTATGATTGCACTTTCTCAGAGGGAGACACAACGATCAAAAGGTGATAAATCAAAAATACCTACCTATTGAAATTCCTACTAGGTAGGTACTACTCGATCTACCAATCCTTCCAGCTGACAAACAAACCCATGCGTGTCGAACTCAGTTACGCAATTCCCGAATCCGCCTCAAGTCGTCTCGCTACCAAGTTACCAACCACCAGTAGGCATAACTTGATCCCTAATTTCCCAATATCAATATGTAATGTAGGTATCCATAGGGGTCAAGCTAGTTTTGACCTTTTCCAACGCAGCGACTTCGAATGAAAAAACCTTGATAAAAAAAAGACCGGGTTGCACTCCGGGAGTGCCGGCAGAAGTGAAAACTTGAATAATTTTAATTTTGCAAAAAAAAATCCCTTCCTCCACCCTCTCCCCTCTGCGTGCCAATATATCTAATAACAACCTTATTAGTAGTACGCTATAGTTCAACTTAACTCAGCAAAATTGATGAAGGAGACGAAGAAATAAAATACCAATTTGTTTTTGCCATTGCCAAATATTTTTCAAAGCTTTATCTCTTTAGAAATAACGTCCATATTCGAACCATTCGAATTTGCTCAATAGCAAAACGGTAAAGGACGCGTTGCAGAATATGCAATTGCAAAAGGTGTTTAACGGCTTTATAATCTTACGAATAGCGTTCAGTTTTGAATGAAGTCGAATCAACTAACAGCAAAATATAAAAGTGTGATAAAACAAAATGGGATTAGCATTCACGGAAAATGTGTTACGACCTTATACTGTTAACAATAAAGTACATATTAAAATAATAATACGTAGGGCAAAAATCGCCCTCGCCTTCTGTCATTCGGCCGAACAAAACCACCGTCCACATAGGCTGAGCCGCTCGCGGCTCGGGCAAACCGTTCAGGCAAGCATTCGGAGGCTCGCCCGAATCACGTCCACACCGGGCGAGCACGTTTGGACAAACGGTGTTCGGGCGAGCCGCTCGTCCGGTGTAGACACGGCTAATAATAATAAAAAAACAAAGTGGGCAGGACTAGTGTTAATTGGCTCAAAACGTGTTGCAAGTGACCCTACCTACCCACCCTAGTCTTTTGGCACATGCAATGCCAAACACCCTGTATATGCAAAAGTTTGTCTTGTCTGTTACCTCTTCACGCTTGAACCGCTGAACCAATTTAGACGAAATTTGGTATACAGACAGTTTAAGTCCTGGAGAAGGACAAAGGATAGTTTTTAGCCCGGAAATCATCCGCTAGGGGGATGAAATGGACGGTGGATGTTTGTGTGGAGCTACAATATAATTGAGTTTCACGCGGCCGGAGTTGCGGGCAGAAGCTAGTAATAAATAAAGCATTTTGAGAAGTGCATAACATGGAAACACAAAACTCCACAGCACATAATTGGGTGCCCTTACAATCATAATATGTCTAGGTTGTTGTGATAATTTACAAAAACAAAAAGAAATTAATAATATACTCTCTGTTGTCCTTTCATATTTACTATACAGGGGGTCCCGGGAATTTCCGTTAACTTCGGCATATTACAGGGTACATTCACAGAAACAAATAAGCATAATTATTACTTGCAAAAAAAAAATTAAAATTAACAGTTAACCACTGTTGCTGCAAATCTGATTAAATTAAAATATTAAATATCTTGATAACAGTAAGAGTTAAGATACTACTGTCTTGGAGAAATTAACTTTATTAGATCTAACCTATGCCCCCTTGCAATTAACAGAAATTGACAAAAACACGTAGTATGTTAGTGATTCAGTATTTGGAACATTGAAATATTTAGACGAAAGTACCAAAAGTTACCTTAAAGCTGGCTTCAGGCAGTTTCACATGTGGTTCAGGTTGTGGCTCAACAAATGGTAATGGTTTCTCTAGCTCCGCGTTCTTCTTCTCCCACTCTTCTAGCGACATGATGGGTAGAGGCTGATCTATAGGAATCCTGCTGATTTTGCCATCTATCTCAAACTGGACTACTTTCTGAGCCTCCGCAAAGGTTAGAGCTTCTTTAGGCGGACTTTGTAGGGCGATATCACCCGTTGGGACAGGCGCCCGAGTCGATCTGCCCTTCTTACGGTGGTGAACAGAGGCCGGTGTCGCAGGCGTTGGGTTGTCATGATCATAGTTCACTAGATGGTACTGCAGCCCACACAAACTCTTGTACACTTTATCGCACTTTTCCAACGGACACTGGTAAGGTGGAGGACGGTTCTGCCGCAGTTTTTTACAAAACTCTAGGACGTCGAAATCTAAACCCATTTTGAAACAATTGTGACCCACTTCATTCGATATCGACCATGTTTAGAGGTGGGGAGCAATGTGAAGGATCGGCCGCACGACCAATTTAAACAGTTTTTATGTAGGAAAACTATTTTTGAACCTGATTTGTTTTAGTGAAAGGCGCAAAACGAGAAAACACGAAGGCAAAGCAAGCGGCCCCGATCGCCAATAAAAGTGACAGCTGTTGACTAGTGCAGTGTTGCTATGTATATAATTATAAAATACACAATCGGCAGCCCTAGTCCTACATTTCGTTTATGATGACGAAATAAATAAATTATATTGATATATTTTGATGGTAAACGTAGTTTTTATAGTAAAATTGTTTTTGTTACAATAAAATAGTTTTCCACAGTAATTACTATACTGAGAATACTCTCACTCAAAGTCTATGGTATCTGTGCCACAGATATGTACAGAACCTTCAAGAAAATTCTACAATAAAAAAAACATCTATGGTTACGAAATGTCAATTGTTTGTTATTGTCTCTGTATGCCTGTTTGTGAATGAATGTGAATGTTTCCTTTCCGTGTGAAACTGGACGATTTCTCTGAATAAGTGCAAGTTTTCAAGTCAGTTAAAGACGAAAGTTGGTTTTATACAATGGATTACATATCGTTCTCAAACTTTTCGTACGGCGACAACGATGATTACGCTCACGAGCCGCACATTATGCCCGTGCCGTCGGGAGCACCATGGAACGCCCAGGGGATGTCTTGGGGGTCGCATTCGCCACCACCGCTGGTGCAGTTCAACGCTCAGGTGCCTCAACAACCCCGGTTTTCCTCAATCATGCACTCCAAGCGGAAAAGCTTGGATCCAGAGCCGTCAATGTAAGTGGAACAGTGATAGAACATTGTGTTGAATTGTTCTACGTAAATATGAATCTATCTAAGTTAAGAATCCGCAGTAAGCTCCGCCGAATTTCACCTTCCCATACAAACGTAGTTACGCTCTCATTTTAAAACTACGTGTTGGATTGTGACGAAACTTTGCATATACAATGACTTGAGGTATATCTATGTCTGTAATTAGTTTATATGGTTCCAGTTTATAAAACAAACGAAATACAGCAAAAACAAGTTTTGTATGAAAAACTTAAATTCGCTGTATTTTTACTATGGTATCTGAAGCTACATAAACTAATTACAGACATAGATATACCTCATGTCATTGTATATGCAAAGTTTCGTTACAATCCAACCCGTAGTTTTAAAATGAGAGCGTAACTACGTTTGTATGGAGAATCGAGCTTACTGCGGACTCTTAATGTAATCTTAAAGCCATGAAAACATCAAAACCACTGAATGAGACATAAGTTGCTCCCATCGGCTGTTCTTTAACCATCGGATCTCTTAATACATACTAATATTATAAATGTGAGTGTTTCTGTCCGTCTGTTACCTCTTGGTGCTGAAACCGGTAAACCCATTTAGATGAAATTCAGTTTGAATATAGTTTGAACCCCAGGGAAGGACAAATGTTAGTTTTTAATCCCTGTAATCATCCCCTAGGGGTGTGGAAGTTTGTATGGAGCTATAATATAAACTAGTTCCACATGTATGGAGTCACGGGAAAAGTTAGTTATTTATAAAACTTATCTATTACAACTGGACAAGTCTTACTGTGTAAACTGATGAAATTGTATGTAATTTATATGAGTTTATTTTTGATTCCAGTCCAGCAAAGATATACATAACAGAAGACAAAATGGCCGACCACCTTAATGGTCTCCACCTCTCCACAGACTACAGGACGCACCATCTAGCCAGTAATAATAACTACACGTCCATGGACATCAATATGGATACCCCGCCAGTAACAGCAGTCAGGGACAAATTGAAAGGACACACAATCATTCTATCTGAGGAGATTAAGAAGTTGAAGGATGAGCCGCTGATACCTCCTGCACTTATTGAAAGGTATGTCTTATAGTTATTGATAAATAGAAAACAATACATACACTTTGCTCAATGAAATATTGACGTTGTGTTCTTCATAATGGGCTTCGAAGTGTCACGTTTCGGGCGCAGCAAGACGAGAGATCCGTAATGGCATTTCATACAAAATTGGAGGCCTAGGCATGCAAGATGGTCTTTTTTTATTCAGTTCAGCCATCAAAATTAAAGTTTGATTTCTTGGAGTTTTTTTTTAATTTATTTCATTGCATATTTGAGAAAAGCATACCTACATCCATCAGCATGAAAAAGGGTTGCCAGCCTCATTACTATCCTTAGTCTATAAGTACTCGGCCGCCGACCTCATACTTCTCGGCCTCTGTTGTAATGTACTATTACTGCACACTTCAAAAATAGCACAGTACAGAACATAAAGCATATATACTAGACAGTAAGTATAAATGTGATTGTCCAGCAAAATATACTTTTAAAAAATGTACTGTAGCTTGGCCATCATAATATACTCTCATCTTTCTTTGGGTTAATAGAGCTATCATAAGAAAGAGACAGGATTAGTCTCCCAGCTTCTGTCCAGATCAGGGATGTTGCAGACATTTGCATCCGCAAACGCGGACATTCCGCATAAATTTCAACATCAGCATCCGCATCCGCAAAAATCGATGCGGATCTAGTGCAATTCACGACAAGAAAGGAGGAGCCCACGCGGCGCTTACCTCGCGCGTTTTAGTTTACTTCGCCATTAGTCAAAAAATCTCATGAAGTTTTTATTTCCGTTTTCTGACCAAGAGCAAACGTGTTTATAGTCTGTTCGTTTGGTGCCGGTTAATGTACAGCCATAATAATGCACGGCCAAAATAATGTACAGCCCAATAATCCGCGTCCATACTGTACATGGATTATCAGGCTGTACATTATTGGGCCGTGCATTATTGCAGCAAGACTGAGCAGCAAGACATTATTGAGCAAACTTGGTCCGGCCGGGGCAATATTTGGAAGCCACTTTTGTCCGGGCTGATAATGCACGACCCAATAATCCGATTCCACAAAAAGTGGACGCGGATTATCAGGCTGTACATTATTGGGCCGTGCATTATCACCCTGAGCAAACTTGGTCCGGGGCAATAATTGGAGCCACTTTTGTCCGGGCTGATAATGCACGACCCAATAATCCAAGTCCACAAAAAGTGGACGCGGATTATCAGGCTGTACATTATTGGGCCGTGCATTATTGGCTCCCGTTCGATTAGGTATTTAAAAAAATGTAAACAAACAAAACCACGTGACGTGGTTATTCAGCCAATAAGATTGCTGTGAATAGCAACATTTTGTATCTATGGTATTATCTTATTGGCTGAATGACCAAGTCACGTGGTTTTGTTTGTTTACATTCTTTTAAATACCTAAACGAACAGACTATATGATTTGTTCGTTACGATTGTAATTTAGTCTGACCGTCTTTAATGACGATTGACGCGTGATATCATAAAATTAACGTTTTTTATTTACGTCGTTTTTAGTGTTTGACCCCAAAATCTGCATCCATGCGCATGTAAGCCCTCAAATATCCGTCTTCGCAACCGCGGATGTCAAAAAAATTACATCCGCGACATCCCTGGTCCTAAAACAGCAAGGAGTAAAAGCCATACAAAAAAAAACCCTGGTCCAGATACGGTGTTCTTGGGTTTTTCTAAGAGTGCACCTCTAGTTGCTTCTGTTCGTTGTTGTTATTGTTGTGACGGGGTTTGAAGTGAAAACTTCTTTAGCGGCGCTGGGCACTTGGGGAAGAAGGGGGAGGGGGGATGTTGCAAAATTAAAATTATTCAATTTTTCACTTCTGCCGGCACTCCTGGAGTGCAACCCGGTCTTTTTTTCATAAAATTTATAACAAAAACAAATTTATCTTGTCCCATACAGGTTAGAGAAGCCCTGCATGTCCCTAGTTGTTTGGCAGCCCAAGGACACTGTGGTAGACACGCTAAACGGCGGAAGCTCATCGGAGAAGAAAACAGAAGAAGAGGAACCAAAGAAACGGAACGGAGTCCTAGTTCCGGACATGGGGATGGGTATGGATGTTGAAATGTGAATAGTGACCTTTTAAAATTGCTAATTAAGCTCAGTTAAAATATGTAAGGCGATGATTGTGAAGAGGAAATGTATGAATTGGGGGTGCATTTGGGTGTTCTGCAGCTTAGAGTGAAGAGTGATTGGTACTATGAAAGGTTTTTGATAATGGTACTTTATATTCTAGTAATGGTGGCACTGTGCTGTGCGCTTGTTAACAACCCATGTAATTAGGCTTCCCAGAATGCATTATGTCACATTCTGGCAACACTGGAGTCTTTTTGACAGCTGCTTTTAAAATCCATTAATCAAATTGACCAGCACGGCTATCACGCGACGGCGTGCGAGCTCTCGATTTTTCTCGAACTAGCCGTCTGTCTCTTAGTAGACAACTTAGAAAGAGACGTATAGTGCGAGAAAAATCGAGAGAGCTCGCGCGCCCTCTTGTGATAGCCTCTATCTCCCTCTCTGTCGCACTTGCTAGTGCGAGCGACAAAGACGGAGATACACGAACGAAGTTCGTTTTCGTTTCGCGGCAGCCTCTCTGGCAAAGGTCGCGGGAGTCCGCTGGAAGCGGGTGGCGCAGAACCGGTCATTACGGCGCTCTTTGGGGGAAGGCCTATGTCCAGCAGTCTTCCGACTGATACGGTGACGATAATGACGATGAAACATCTATAGGCCTCTCGCCACAGTGCTGCCAGCTGGTGACGTAATGCATTCTGGAAACACTCATTAAAAAAAATGGTGCCCTTTACTTTAAATCCGGTACAAAGATTTGCCATTTGCTCTTGTCTGTGAAATTATGTTTACTACTTCTATAATACCATTTTACATTAATTATCTCAAGACGCAGTTTTCAACACGCTCAAAATGATCTAGACAGTATACTCTTGATATTAGTCGTGTGTAGGTCATTTTGAGCACTTGGCCCGCGTAGCTACTTTTGCTGCTAACTGCAATTAGTAGGCAGGACTTATAATCCCGGCATGTAACTAGAACCTGCGCAGCACGGCTATCGCAGGTCGGCCCGCGAGCTGTGTCGCGGCGACATAGACTAACTGTCTCTTTCTATGCGTTCTGATTAGAAAGAGACGGATAGTCTACCTCGCCGCGACACAGCTCGCGCGCCGTCTTGTGACAGCCGTGCTGTATTCGACTGTCGGGTGTCATCTGAGGCGTGCCGGGGCGCGTATCCATAGCAACGGAGCGGCGCGGGGCACGCACGCGCACAATTAAGTGAACCTGCGCGAATGCCGCCATCTTGGTTCTACTAAGGTGCCGCGGATTATCCCTATTTATTTTTGTATCGTACTGACTGACGCTAATATCCCAAGAACCCTGGAGCGGTACAACAAGAGGACGCAGCTCGTAAATAGTTCGATAGGGATGGTGACACCAAATAAAATAATCGATAATGTTGAATTTTCTCGAAAAAAGTCTTAGTCACATGGAGAAAAAAATAACACAAGACATTAAATAATCACAGTTATGTGTCCAAAGTTAAAGGGATACTTAAGTTAAGGGGATACTCTGTCCCTTTTCCGCAAAACGCACCTTCACATGAAACGATTGTCATTTACTATGACTATGACACTCGAGACTCGTGACGTCACGGGTCTCACGCGCTTTCTCTATCAAGCAATATTAAAACGATTGAATCTTCGTAATTATTTTGAGATATTTGAATCTGTCTGTCTTTTAATAATTAACTGCGATCAATTAACTGTGATCTTTGATTTTAGTAGTCCTTGTCCTGCCCCCCTTGTTGCCCCACTAGTTTTAAGGTCACCTCAACGCTTACCCACAAATATATCTTGACACCGCGATTTAGTAACTAAAGTCGCCGTCAATGGAATTTGCTAACTACGAGGGGCATTCAAAATATTCTCGGCATTCTCGGATGAAAACAAACAAGTACGAAAAGTTTGATATTTTTATTTTTCAATATACTCCCCCCCCCCAATGTTCATACACTTATAAGATCGATCAATTTTTTTTTTTAATCCCTCATAAAAATATTTTTTATCTTTGGTGTTAAAATGCTCCTCCACGGCCGTCTTCAACGCTTCATCGTCAGAAAATTTATTTCCACGCCGATCCTTTTTAAGATTGGGGAACAAAAAGAAGTCGCTTGGGGCTAAGTCCGGACTATAGGGTGGATGAGTAACAGTTTCAAACCCACATTCAACAATAGCTGCCTTGGCAATATGAGCAGTATGGACAGGGGCGTTGTCATGCAGAAGCAGAACACCTTTGGTTAACTTTCCTCGCCTCTTTTCTTTTATCGCATCTCTTAATTGACGTATAACGTTAGCGTAGTACTGCCCTGTGATATTTACACCTTTTTCTTTATAATCGATAAGCAAAACTCCTTCACAATCCCAAAATATTGTGGCCATGACCTTGCCAGCTGAAGGGATGACCTTGAACTTCTTGGGATGAGCTGAACCCTTAATTTGCCACTGCATGGACTCCTGTTTGCTCTCTGGGTCATAATGATGAACCCAGGTTTCATGTCCAGTAACTATTTTTTGCAGCACCTCATCGGGATTTTCACCACACAGGTCGATAAAATCTGAACAGCAAGCCACACGCATATCCTTTTGAAGCCGCGTCAGCATTCGCGGAACCCATCTTGCACTTACTTTTGACATATTAAGATGGTCATGTATAATGTCATGTACGGTACCAATAGAGAGATTGGTTACTTGAGCTATAGATTTTACCTTCACTAGACCGTCTTCCAATATAAGTTTTTCCACTTTATCAATGAGTATAGAGTGAGGTAGCCACTACAGGCCGGCCAGGTCTAGGGTCATCTTCAATACTCTCCCTTCCACGCTTAAATTCGCTTGACCATTTTTGAATAGTAGATAAAGAAGGAGCAGACTCACGGTAAACACAATCCATTTCCTCTTTTATGGTTTTTTGATTTTTACCCTGTTTTGTCAAGAATTTTATGACGGATCGGTGCTCTAATTTCGTTAACATTGTTAATTCGCTCATGGTGTTCATGTTTGTTCGGCAATTGCAGAAAAACAAAAGAACATCTCGGTTCCAATTTTACTTTTTTTTTAATGTCAATGGATGAATCTTAGCGGCCAGTAACAAATATATATATAAAAGAGATTGTAACGTATCAATACCGAGAATATTTTGAACGCCCCTCGTATGTAAACAAACCGCCATAGTGAAAGACAATTTTAATATGGCGGTTTGTTTACATAGTTAGCAAATTCTATTGACGGCCACTTTAAGCGTAGGTAGAGGTCTAGTTTCTTGACGGGTGACTGGCGGGGTGACCCGCATTGGCGCATAGCGAATAACAGCCCGGTACTATGTAGTTTATTACCGAGCATTTGTCTCTTTCTAGCAAGTCAAGTATGTAGGTGCGACAGGGAGATATTCTTTACGTCAGTGAAAAATGGAATGGTCCCACCAGTTTAACACAAATCTATCAATATATAAGCAGCTAAGTACTCAATAATAAGTATTTCTTATATTAATTAAGACTATTGAAAGTGCTAATAAGGCAAAGTTTTTTATAAAAAAATTCTTTTTATAAGCAATTAATTGTATTTTTTATGTACACCCGAATTGTGAAATATTAATGTATCCCAAGTAATTAGGTAATGAAGCTTTTCAACACATGTTTTATTCATAGAGCTGATCGTTCGAGTACTGATGTGCTGACGGGAAGTTGCCAACATCTCGATAATTTCTCAATACATAGGGAATTAACTTAAATGGGAATTTTCTTAAATCCGCGTGTTTTTTTTCTGATATCTCCGAGGAACTTTTCGTATTTTTTGTTAACTATACGCAACTTGCACTTCTGTACGTATGTAATAGACCTCTCGAATCGAATAAGTTTATGTCAAAAAAAATATTTTTGATACAAGCTTTTATTGCCAACTGTACTTTTCTGTATACCGTCAACTATTACTTGTTGAGACAATTCTAGCGAGCCCGAACTCAACGGGTTTACGTCGATTAAATACTGATTTCCCATGGCCATCTTCTGTCTCCGTCATCAGTTCAGCTCGATGGTACCGTAATATTTAAAAAAAAGTTTTCAATCGGTTGAGTTTAACTGGTTCAAAATTCAGTTCCTAGATTTTTCCCACACTAACAAACGAACAGGTTAATTTAAATAAAAGCTTGTAACTTGTAAAAATGCTTAAAATATTGTTGTTTTGCCTTAAACTCACTTCAGTCTTGTATAGCACCAAGAGCACGAATGTAATCAATAAATGTTAAGTGAAATAGAAATAAGTGTTGTAATTATAATTATGTGTACCTACTGTATTAAGGCTTGGTCAGACAGCGGGCGCGACGTGACGTCGGCGCGGCGCTGGCGCGACGGCAGCAGTTGTAATGTACTAGTTAATATGGACGACGTCAAACAGCGCTGTCGCGCTCGGCATGCCACGTCTACCGCGCCACGTACGCCGCACCCGGCGCGAATACAACGGGGATTAGGGCAGGGCGTGAGCGCGGCGCGCCGCGTTGTATTCTAAGATTTTTTCTGATTTTCGTAACATTTCGTAACGTGTGTGACATTTTCGTATTAGTAGTCAAACAGACGGCGTGACGGGAGCAGTTCGCGCTCGACGGGACCTCAGCGTTGTATTTTTTTACAAAATGGACAATGAAACTGTGGAAAAACGGGTTTTTTTAGCCAACGCAAACAAAATGACCACCGCTTCTATGTCTGACTCACTTGACATCTTTTTTCGAAATGATACATGAGCGTCGTCCGTACCGTCGGGCGGGACGGGGCGCGATGCGTCGAGCCCGTGGTGTGGCGTCCACGACGCGCTTACCGTCGCGCCAGCGCCGCGCCGATGTTACGTCGGGCCCGCTGTCTGACAAAGCCTTTAGCTTTTCTGTTAAAATAGATTTTTAAAGCGTCGTGATCTTATGTTATATGTATGAATGAAAATAAACCACTTTTATTAACGTCTTTTATTTTTCTCAATATCATTTATTTTCGAGTTTTTAGCTTAATATAATTTAATACATCTTATCTTATCAAACACTATGGAATACTGATTGACAGATCAACAATTGAAAACTTAATTAAAAATACATCTAATTGGGATCTAATGAAATGACATAACTTTCATATATCGCTCGGCAAGCATCCGTCCCTTTTGCACTAAACAAATATGAGAGAGATGGACGCTGTAAACCTTTGCATTATAGGCATCATAGAATATACTGACGTAATGTCGTATATTTTGTCTCTTTCTTGTATGGGAGATAGAAAGGGATAAATATATAAATATCATCATTATCAACACTTATTCGCTAAAAATAACACAGCAAAGGTAGTTAACGTAGCGAGCGCTTAAGTATGCCAGATTAATAAAGACCTTCCTTTCATTTAAGGTTCAAATTTAACATGGCGATATAAAGGTTAAAGCGCATGCTCGTTAACGACTTTTTATTCTTTTACGTCAAACCTGGCCATAAAGCAGCAATTACCGCACACTAGGCGTGTGGAAAATCCCACTTCCCGGCCAGGGAGAGACGTACAATTTTGTACTCACCACGAGCGATAATACAGAAGGCCTCAGATCACATATTTATCAAAATACCTGCGATCTGCCACATTCTTTGTTTTACCGCCCTGGGTAAGTAATGTACCTACTACAACCTATTAATTTATACAGTCTTTACTGTTTGCACGGCACCTATATATTATGTTAGCTATTAATTAAAAATTATGTAGCATTGGAAGACGGGCACCGCTAGGTAGGGTGGAAGTACCGTGTGTGGCCATATTATATGTATAACTTTTAAATGTAAACGTAACCGAAATTTTAATTGTATAAATGACAGGGTTTCCAATGTTTTTTTTAAATGTAATTTTTGAAAATTTGTGCCCATAATTAGAATTTAAAGTAGCAAAAAATGGCAGTAATGTGATCCAACCGGTAAGTACTTCTAATCTATAATATTTTCTTATGAATAAGTTAGTTAATTATACAAGATCCAGTCACAGACAAAATCACAGAATAGACCACTAATCTCCTTCAAAAGCATTTCACTTCAATTTGGTTTTTTCTTTTTAGATTCGATGACATATGTAGGTACTTACTTACATAAAAAGTTTAGTTGCTGATCAAACTGGTTACTTACTTACAAATCGTTCGTATATATTAGAGCTTCATGAAGAAGTATCCTTCTATACATATTAAAAAAAGGATTACGATTATATGAGTTATGCCATTGTACAAACGTTCATTGATACTGATTAGGCACCTACCAAATTTTCATGAGTATCCCTTCATATGAGCGAAATAAGTACCTTCCTGTTTCGCATGTTTTCATTTCGAACAGAATAATCGTACCTACAGACAGAGCCCGTTAGACTGGGTTAGGTTTATTTTAAAGATTAAGGAACCTCGTGGTTTCAGAAAACAAAAAATATGGGACAAAATAAGCTTCATTTAGCTTATTTTGTCCCATATTTTTTGTTTTATAGGTAATGTGCGTTAAAAGTTAAGCCAAGTATTGAAATTACGGAAGGATTGTTGCATCCCATCCCATCACTTTTATTTTGAGCGAATTAGATAAAGACAGCCGGCGCAGTGCAACCTTAAATTCAAATACTGAGGTCATGAAAGTTTGTACAACTGACGAACACTTCTACGCCTTTATTAAATAGAACAATTCTAATCATATAATATCACGATTGATACTTACGGTTTTTTTCAACGACGACAACTTCAAATTTGAAGAAAGATAAACTTCCTAATAGTACACCTATATTTTTAAATCACACTGGCGCGGCCTGGCCGCGGCGGACCATAGTAAACTTGTCATTACCTGTTAAATTTACTATTGTCCGCGACCGCAGGCCGCGCCATTGTGTTGCAGGCCTTACGAATGAAAGTGTCAAGTATTGGGCCAGTGTCAAGCACCGGGACGTTAACCTTGCGTCGCATACTTTTCGCTAAACTACGTCCTAATGACACTTTGAGAGAAGATATAAACATCACTCTATTTAGCATCCATTCCGTTCTCCACTTTTAGAACTGGTGAGACACAGTCAAGCTTCTCACGTTTCCCGAATTTCTGAGCACTTGAGATCATCCTCGAAGCCGCGGGTCCGGTCAATCACCAAACCCGCGTCCACGTTCCTTTCTCTGTCTCTATGTATGGGTAAAAAGGAGACAGAGATATAGTGGATGCGGATTAGGCGGATGTCACACTGCGCCGCATCTCCGGACGGAGGTGCGGAGCTGCATACAAATTTCGCCGGACGGAGGTGCGGTGCAGTGTGTCGTACCACACGGAATTTATATATAAACTGATGAGGCACTTCCATACAACGAGCTCCGCGTCTCGCAACGAGACGCGGCGGCAGTGTGACAACCACCTTATTGGCCTATAGGTACTAGACCTGAAACCGCTAGCGGATCCAATCTAAGGGGGCTCAAGTCTGAGTTTAAACTGAAATATAACCTCAACGGGTCGAGCCCCAAAACTAAAATCCTGGACCCGCCCGCCACTACTCGAAACTCGCTCCTAATGTGACACCGGTCTCCGGTATTCTAGAACATGTTCACTTTGACAGTAGCCGTGTCCAGTTCTCGTTTCATGGTCTCCAGCTGTTCGATGTCTTGCACTGAGGACTCGCACTTCTGGACCACCAGGGAGTGGTAGAAGTGGATGGCGAACGCCACGAATACTATTAGCACTGGAAAAAAGAGGGTTAAGTATGTCAGTGAAAAATTGTAGATTGTGTCTCAAAGGAGCCAAATGGTATATTTACGGCGACGGCGGCACATCGAATCTGCACGGCTAGCACGCGACGGCACGCGAGCTATCTCGATTTTTCTCACACTATCCGTCTCTCTCTTATTAGAACAGTTAGAAGAAGAGGTATAGAGCGATAAAAATCGAGAGTATGTCGCAGCCGTCGTGTGCTAGACGTGCTGGGGTGAAGCGAAAGATACTATAGAATCCTGAGCACAGCAACGATGGATATTAAAACGTAATCTTGAGCATAACGAGGGATTCAAGTGTTTACAATATTACAATACAAATACACACCTCAAAACATGAATCAAATATACATAAAAACTTAAAAATATAGATTAACAACAGGCGGTCTTATCGCTATAAAACGACCTCTTCTGGAAGGGATCGTCGGAAGGTTGTCAGGACAACCTTTAGGTAGCGTAGAAATTGCAATAAAAAATTAACTGCCAATTAATTAACGCCCAAGACGGAAATAATTTTGCTACCTACTCTGCTACTGCTCTTTAAACTCTTCTTGAGGAAAAATTTTAGAGAGAAGAAAAGTACTAACTACTATTTTCGTCCCTAATTTGAGGGTAACATTTATACAAAAGATTTTTTTATTTAGATCCTAAGGCTAAGGAAAACAGTTTAAGGGTGCCTGTTCGCTAAAAAAATAACATTACTGAATGCGAGCTTGTTCGCTTGGCTTAAACCTGCCATTAGATAAGTATATAGAGAAGTACCTATGGTTAGTACTCGAAAGGAAAGACGTATAATGTGAAAACAATCATTGTTGTTACACTCTCAACTGCAGACAATGGACGTCTAATATTACAGTGCATTAGTAAACGATATGTTGTGTCTAAGTACATGTAGCTTTTTTCAACTGACCTCAGGCTGGTTTCATTTAGCAGTTCAGCACGGCTATAATGCGACGGCGCGCGAGCTCTCGATTTTTCTCGCACTATCCGTCTCTTTCTTATTAGAACACTTAGAACAAGAGATATAGTGCGAGAAAAATCGAGAGTATGTCGCGGCCGTCGCATGATAGACGTGCTGGAAGAAAATGCATTACCTACGTGGGAGAGAGTGGCAATGCGTGGTGCATTAGGTATAGCTAATCATGGTGACGACACGGAACACCGTGGGGTTTTAGACGGCAGTCCGGACGGTTCCCGGGATTCCGTCATACCCGCCCTAGCTTCCCCAGTCGGGCGCGACTCGTAAATGCATTTCCCCACCTAAAAAAAGATAGGTATTGTGCTGGCGTGAGGGTGGTCGATTAAAATAAATGTGACTAAATAAAGTAGAATAAAAAAATACTATGTTGTATTAAATGTAGGTACCTGTTTAATTTAATTATTGTGAATAATTAAATTTAATGAATTTATTTATTTATGTGACAAATTCAAATACAATTAATGTAATTCTTCTTAAGTCATGATGTAGAGGTTTCAACTATATATGACCTACGTATTAAGGGTCAAGGGTTAGGTGTCAAACATTGGGACGTTTACCTTATTTGTAAGTATCAATGATTGACATAAGCAGAGCCTGATTTAGAGTTCTGACCGCCCTAGGCTAACTGAAATGTAAGCAAGTCTCAGCTCAGTGCCGCGCCCCCACCGCCCCCGCCGCCCCCTTGCTTGGTCCTTGGGCCCCAGGCTCTAGCCTTATTAGCCTGGGGGTAAATCAGGCCCTGGACATAAGTACTTATTTATATTTACCTGGTATCACAATGACAGTGGCCGCCGTCGCCGCAGCGAATGAGTAGTCCCAGAACTTCACCCAGCACAATATGGCGATCTCCACAAGGAACAGGAACAAACCTACGAACAAAAACGTATTTTTGAATTCATGCTACAAAAAGAAACATTGCTGAATTTAACGTTTATTCTGGCCTACAGCTGCCTTACTTCATAAACACACTAAACACATTCACTACCAGGTATCCACCCAGCGCTAGGCGCTTTCAGCTACTTAGCGGGATAACCACGGAATCTTAAGATGTCTAGTAATTAATTTATACATATATACTCTGCACGGCTATCACAAGACAGCGCGCGAGCTCTCTCGATTTTTCTCGCACTATCCGTCTCTTTCTTATTAGAAAACTTAAATTAGAAAGAGAGGTATAGTGCGAGAAATATCGAGAGAGCTCGCGCGCCGTCTTGTGATAGCCGTGCTGTAATGGGTCGCTGAATAGATTAAGGTCAGGTCATCAATAGTGACAGTGATTAACCCCGTATCATGGTCGGCCTTATCACACCATAATTGATAGGATAGAGCGTCCGTCACCGGCTGACACCGTTCGATAGAACGAGACGACGCTCCTATCTTGTCACTTATCACGTGATAAGGCGCATGATACGGGGTCTGCGGGCGTAGCACGGTTGCCATTTTATCACTTATCGTTGTGGATAAGGCATCTGTCACTCTCGCACTCGCATACTTGTCAGAGCGTGATGGGCGTCTTTACCACAACGATAAGTGATAAAATGGCAACCATGCTACGCCCACTGGTTGACGTAGGTAAATTGCTTGTGCTGCACTATTCATTAGCTGATGGTTCTCTCAATGTATCAATCAGTCCAAATGTAGGATAGGTATGAGCGCACGCCACAAACACTGACCAAGATAATGCATGTCAAGGCTTTGAACCCAAAACTTTTTTTAAGCTTTTGCTGTTGTACGTTAATATAGCAATTACCACCAGGAAGGCAAAATATTGACGTCATACAGCGTCATTATTGAGTACGGTTGAAACAGTTTTTGTACCCATTAGTAGGTAGTTGTTTCCGGTGTTTAGTTGAAAACAACTTAAACGAGTGCACAACTGTGACTGTTATCTCATAATCTTAATATTTTATGTTAACTTAAACAAAACATATTGAGGTTAAGAAACGAATAACCGATGTTTGATTTTGATGTTTCAAATGTTAACGATTTTCACACATACTTAAGCACAGGTAAGGTAAACAATACTTGTTATTTTGTTGAAGCCTATTAAGACGCAGAAGTTGAATACATCCCACACCACGCCCACTGTCAGCCAATCTGTGTGTTTAATATAGTCAATTTGTGAAATCTAGACAAAGGAAAACGTTTTCTTCGGCACCTCACACTAATCTTCAGCTAACACTGTAGGTACCTAGTACCTACTGAACGATCTTACTATTTATTAAACTATCTCATTTGTTTATACGGCCTCTCTTCGGCACATCCCGGTGGTCCCGACACCTCCATTTCGCTCACAGCATCAATATGCGGCAGTAGATAAGTGAAAATGCAGTCACACTCACCTAACACTGTACTGAACGCCCAAGCCAGCTCTATGAACCCCCTCATCCGTTCATGTGGTGACTCCCTCAACGCCCGCGCCGGCGCGCCCGGCATTTCCATCTTGCTGACTGCGTCGATGTGGGGCAGCAGGTACGTGGATATCATCAGCGCGAATATGTGCACGGCCACCAGGACTGTGGTGCAGACGGCGAACATGACGAAGAGCCATTCGGGGACGTTTGTTGGTTCGTTGATTTGGAGCTCCACCATCGCCACCATGGCGAAACCTGACGGTTAAAAGACCGTTATTGAGCAAGACTGGGACAATGAAGTTGACTGATAGAACATTCCCCACTTTAAACAAGTACAATTATTTTTTGTGCAAGGCGTCTATATAATGCTACGGCCACCTTCTGTCTCCATCATCTGATCAGGTCGATGATACCATGATATTGCATTGTCACCAAACATACCATACTTAAGGTACCTGACCTGTTCCAAATTTCAGCTCAGTCGAATACTTATCAGGAATTTGAATAAAATCTGTTCGAGGTACACATATATACATAGAAACTGAAAGTTAAATAAAAGCATGTAAAATGCAATTACTTACGGCATTTTGTACGATAATTTGTTCTTTTGTGCAATAAAGATTAAATAAATAAATAAAAAATACCTATCAGCATGCTTATTACAGTTCTTTGAGTTTCCTTATCATCATAACTCTTCTGCCTTTACGTCGCCTTTCATCGCCTTAAACAAGAGAGCGTGGGCCGTTCACCTATACTTAGTTAACCTTATTTAGCATTTATTTTTTCTCAATCGACCACACATGCTGATTATTCGTATCCGATTAAGCCCTACATTCTATCAATTACATATGAGGGTTGTTATTTGCTAAGCGCTAATGCGGCTCACCCCGCCGGTCACCCGTCACAAAACTAGACCTCTATACCTTACGCTTAGTTACTACGCATCGCGGTGTCAAGATATATTTCTGGGTGAGCGTTGAGGTGAGCTTAAAACCAGTTACAGAATAGAGGGGCTGGTACCTAAATGTTTATCTATGATATAAAGGCACATCTACACGTTCAATGTAGAAATTACCCAGTAATAAGTACCTACATACATTATCCTTAACTATCACAATCCCTATGATCAAAAATCCACAACGGAGGAAAATATATAGATTCATGACTGCAAGGGAAAAAAATGAAGATATCAAGTGAATCCCCGCGATGACTGAGAGGACTATTAATGAGAATAATGAGTTACGTAGTGCGATTCCCACCATCGGGCTGGGCCGGAGCATTATGTAAAAGGTAAATGCCAAATGAATTTGAAGCGTCTGTAGAGTACTTAATTAATAAGTGAGCCAGGAAATCAAAGTAGCAACTGAAGATAGACATCTCACTTGAAAGCAGTTCCGAGGCAGTAGCGGCAGACATATGAAGCCGTCTCCACGTGCCATACCCAAGGGCGGATGACGTTATTTTACGTTACCTACATTTTATCTGATAGCAGTCTAATTCGAGGTGGTGGCGGTGGCTTTCACTCTGAACATGGACAGCTCCGGTCGGACCCTGAGGCCCGTTTAGTAAACATCTCACCTGACAGCAGCTCCGAGGTGGTGGCGGTAGCTTTCAGCTTCGCTCTGGACATGTGTAGGCGTCTCCACGAGAGGCCGCCGGGCCAGTTGTTGGCTTGCTCCTCGTTCCAGCCAGGGGAGCCCGGCATGGCGAGCGCCACTTCGCTCACACTCTGTTGAAAAATACATGATTTGAGAGACCGAATTTACAGCGGCAATTAATGTGTTGGAAAACTTAGACAACTTGCACCACGTGAGCATTTTTAATGGCTTTAGGGTCTATATTTCTCTCAAGCTAGCTCTTACACGATCTTATGACAAAATAAACGATTACACCCAGAGAGAAGCCTAAAGGTTATGCTAAATGACCATTACCTGTGCAAAAATAGGAAACTAAGTACTAAACACTTCACTACCTATCCTAGGGGGTATATAACGGGGGCGCCGGCGTCGTGCGGGAGGCGAATCCCGGCGTCCGCACACCTTTTTTTTTTGTTGAAACGTTAGCTTGCAGCAGCCTGGGGCTTTCACTGCTCGTCTTGTCGGGCATTGTGAGTAGGCGCACCTATGTGGCTCCCGGGACTGTGAGTTAAACGGCCGGATATAATCCGGCCGATTAACTCACAGTCCCGGGTGTGTGTGTGTGGGGGGGGGGGCTATGTGTCATCAAATAGGTATAAAGGTAAGACAAGCCGGTGGAAGTCGAGCTATATAAAGGCGCCACGCTATTAGCGTTGCAAATGGTAGCAGACTTTGCAAAAAGCAGTCTATGATGAGATTAATAGACGAATTAGTTCCTACGTTTCATGTTCAATAATTATGGCATTCAGCAATCGATTGTTCCACACAATAGTGGTAAATTAGTGCGAGAGCTAATTGAATGATGTTTCGTCATCGTCAATGGGTCGACAATTATCTTAGTTGTACTGACTGAATCATTGTCAATTTCCTTAGTTCACCAATAGGAAATCGGGATGATTATGGACTGTTACCCGCAATACTTAGGTTAGGCTCAGGTACCTAGTTACATGGATAGTCGTTTGATCACAAACTGTTTAATAAAACTATCGCTTTCAGTAGATATATACAATTCCAATACCTAATGCTTTAGATAGAGCAAAGCACAAATAAAATCAAAAACTCACCTTTATCTTAATATGTAAGGTACTCCAAGTAAAACTAAAAAAAAAACTAAAATAAACTAAGAATAAACTCGCTAACAGATATACTTAGTAAATTCGCTACCTATAGTAGTAAATTTCAATACTTAATCTAATCTTGCAACTAGTAACAGCCGACTTTAAAAAATATGGTTTAAAAACAACACATTCGTGAACGATTAAACGTCGTCAGAAACTGGAAGTTTGGAAGGAAGTGATACCAAATTACTAACAACAGAATTAATTAAGTTGTCGTTACGTTTTCATTAGGATTCGTCTCGAATTTAGGACAAAGTCGTTAAGGTGTCACTTCTAGAGGCGTAATATGTAGGTACCAGCACGGCTATCATGCGACGGTGCGCGAGCTCTCGATTTTTCTCGCACTATCCGTCTCCCTCTTATTAGAACACTTAGAACAAGAGATATAGTGCGAGAACAATCGAGAGTATGTCGCGGCCGTCGCATGATAGACGTGCTGACTTGTGTTAGATAGCATAAAACGAAAAAACGCACATTACCAAAAAATAAGTCTTAATTACACATCTGACTGTAAAGAAATAAGTTATGGCGTCCCACAAAGGAGTGTTAGGCCCTCTTCTCTTTCTGATCTATATTAACGACCTACCAAGCATATTAAATCACCCAATGGTGTTATTTGCAGATGACAGCACTGTTATACCTACTTACAGAGAGAGACATGCATGTTCATCAAGATAATATTAATAGTACTTTAAGTTTGATAATTAAATGGCTCAACAGAAACAATCTTCATGTAAATCCCGAAAAGACGAATATTATGAATTTCAAGCTACGTATTAAAAATGGACCCAATCTGACAATAACTTACAATGACCTCCTTCGAGCACATATGTAGCCCACACTGTGAGAACTATATGTATAGGTAGACAAAAGTGTGACTAACCTTCATTGACTGGTTGCACTGGCAAGGCGACAGATACCCCGGGTTCAGCAGTACCGTCGCCGGCGACCGGCTCGGCACCATGCCGTTTGGCGTCGCGCTCCCGTTCGGACTCGCGCCCCCCTTCGCGCACACGTACTCCAGGCTGTGGGGAGGCGTGATCGATATCGTTGGGCTGTCTGTCACAGTCACCTTGAATCTGGGGAAAACCAGTTGGTCAAAGTTGGGCCCTGGGTCCCATCAGGAACAAAAAATAGACGTCTTTCCTGTAGGTTAGACTACATGAACAGTTTAGGTAAGAATAGATGTATGTACATATATAAATTACGTGCCGATCATAACAGTTAAGTATCATAAGTCGCAAAAGCACTTTACATACTCATAGAAGTAAGTGTGGGTCAAGCGCCATGAAGACTGAACTGAACACTAAAAAACTGAAAACTACACTCCGCGTCAAAAAAATCGCACCTTTCCTAAAATTCGTGTCAAGCGATTATAACTCCTAAGATCCTTCCTGTACCCTATCATTTGAAAGCTAATGAAATCCCCTATTTGAAAAATTGGCCACCACCCCCATAAAAAAAGAAAATTCTGGGAAAATGTAAAACAAATGTGTATTTAGCTCATACTCAAATGATTTAAAAACTCCTCCTCATGGATGGGTATCCATCTTTCAAAACGGGTCGCTTGCCTTCACTTGTCCCCACGCTGTCTCTTAAATAAATTTTACTGAGACTAACTTGAGCTTGTGGCCTTACGGTTTAACCACGATTTCGAGCAGCGGTGGCAGTGGCAGCGGTGGCAGTGAGTTCTATTGATTAATTACTTTTTATTGACGTTCTAAAGGGTAGTTTCAGTGGGGGATGCTTGAACATGCATCGTGATAACGGGTCCGGGGCATGCGGGCGCTAAGGCATACATGCGTCTACGAAATCAGCCGCACCCCGTATGCGGGCCCTCGACCAATGAAAATGCACCTGAAGAAGAACTAACATATGTCACCCGTAATAGTAACGTACGGAGTCACGAGATCATAACCGTGAGATAATTAGTATGTTAATCTATACTAGCATCCGTCCCGAACATGTTTTAGTCACAATATATCCTAAAACCCATCTTACTTTGAATTGTATCCGCTATCATAGCTCGGCGGTTTCCCTATGTAGGGATAGGAGTCGCTGAGTCCTAGGCTCTTTGGTCTGAATTCGTGCTTGAGCCGCGTTCGGTGGGGGGCTCGCTCGTAGAGGTGGTCAGAGGTGTGGTACCTTTGGAGCGTGCGAGGTTTCGCCTTGCCGCTCGGCGGGGTCTGGGTGCACTGGTCGGCCCGACAAGGGACCTCTTCCAAACTTGTCACAAAGCTCGCTTCTGATATCTGGAAACGAGGATAAAACAAGTTAGAGAATGGATTTTTGTGAGGGCTTTGAAAGTTTCATTGAAGCATTGTTATGTTTCGTAATTTTAATGTGGTTTGGTTTATACGCAAAGGACCGGGAATATTATTTTCTTTATCATAAAAAAATAACCAGAGATACCGAGTTTGATTCTCGGTTGCAACGCTATAGTATCTATGCGCTTTTTTGGTTAACTTTTTTCTTTGAGCTGTGATATTTATTTATTTAGGTTTACCAACAATTGTTTACACCGTATATTACATGAATAGCTTGCAATAACAGTTTTATGTGTTGTGATCTTTGTATTAATAATTTTGAAAACTATGTTTGAACTCTTAATCAAAAACCAAATGTGGATGACCAATAAATATAGCTATATAACTGGGCTAACCTAACACATTGATAAACTCATGTCCACTATCCAGGTCATAATTATTTAACAATTTAATTTGTAATACATTCTAATTTACCACATGAACGCGTTGATTATTACAGATGAGATGAATCGTTAGTGACGTTACCGAGTACAAGTTAAAAATGTTCCATTTTGTACCAAAATTAACCATAAAATTTGTATGACAAATAAAAATTACAAAATGGAACACTAACTTGCCTGAAAAAAAAATACGAATCCGTTCATGAATGTCGGAGTTCTGAGGTAACAAACATTAAAGATTACATTGCAATAACTACAACTTAGACCCGTGTGGTTTCGGGTTAGAATTTCACCACCCTTTCTTCCCGTGGGTGTCGTAAAAGTCGACTAAGGGTGGTCCCTGGGTTGAAGTGTGTTGTGGGTGATGGGCTAGCAACCTATTACTGCAATATCGCATTTTGTCGATCTTTTATACCCACATTTATGCTAAAAGTGGCGCTGGAACAGAACGTTTCATGTGCTCTGCCTACCCCTTTTGGGAATCAAGGCGTGAATGTATGTATGTATGTATACAACTTCACGGAAAAAAAGGTTGTGTTAGATCAACACAATATCATATTGGTCAAGACAAATATAGTTTTATATATGGGGAACACTTTATTGCGTTGACTTGAGTAAAATATTGTCTTGGTTTTATTGTCTTCACGTAAGACATTAGTTTTGAATCAAGAATTTTGTAGTTTTGGTTATAGAATTTACCTTTGTCTTGTATGAAGAATAAATGTTGGCTTGGGCATTCAAGTATGTCCTAGTTTTGTTTCAACACAGTACGTTTTCTTAGTTTAAAAGACATTTTTTTTGAAGCAAGACACGTATGTTTCATCCCGAGATAACATACTATTGAGTCAAGAGTGCCTATCATAGGATGAAGCCTTTAATATTCTTAGCAGAAGAGATGTTTTTTCGAAGCAAGAATCGTGTGTTTCATGCTGAGACAACAAATTATTGAGTGAAGACTTTTTGTTCTTAGCAGAAGAGATGTTTGTTTTGAGGCAAGACTTATAGTTTTATACTGATACATCATATTATAGAGTGAAGACTCGTTTATTCTTAGCAGAAGAGATGTTTATTTCGGAGCAAGACTCACAGTTTCTTACAGAGACATTGTATTATTGAGTGAAGACACTTCTGTTCTTAGCAGAAGAAATGATGTTTTGAGGCAAGAGTTGTGAGACACACGAGTCTTGCATCGAAACAAACATTTCTTCTGCTAAGAACAGAAGATTCTTCATTCAACAACATGATGTTTCATACCTAGACATCTTATTATTAAGTGAAGTCCCTTCTGTTCTTACAAGAAGAGATGTTTGTTTTGAGGTAAGAGTCGAGTGTGTTGTTCTAAGATACCATATTATTGAGTGAAGGGTTTTCTATTTTTAGCAGAAGAGATGTTTGTTTCGAGGCAAGAATCGTGTGTTTCATGCTGAGACAACAAAGTATTGAGTGAAGACTTTCGTGTTCTTAGCAGAAGAGAGGTTTGTTTCGAGGCAAAACTCATAGTTTCATACTGAGACATCATATTTTAAAGTGAAGACTCGTTTTTTCTTAGCAGAAGAGATGTTTATTTCGAGGCAAGACTCATAGTTCCATCACATTGTTGAATGAAGACTCTTCTGTACTTAGCACAAGAGATGTTTGTTTTGAGGTAAGAGTTGTATGTGTCGTACTGAGGCAGCATATTATTGATCGAAGACTTGTCTATTCTTAGCAGAAGAGGCGTTTGTTTCGAGCTAAGAATTGTGTGTGTCGTACTGAGACAACATTTTATTGAGTGAAGGCTGTCCTATTCTCAGCAGAAGAGATGCTTGTCTCGAGGCAAGACTCATAGTTTCATACTGAGACATCGTATTATTGAGTGAAGACTCTTCTGTTCTTAGCAGAAGAGATGTTTGTTTTGAGGTAAGAGTTGTGTGTGTCGTATTGAGACAGCAGATTATTGATCGAAGACTCGTCTATTCTTAGCAGAAGAGATGTTTGTTTTGAGCTAAGAATTGTGTGTGTCATAGTGAGACTAAATTTTATTGATTGAAGGCTGTTCTATTCTTAGCAGAAGACATGTTTATTTCGAGGTAAGACTCGTGTTTTGTACTTTTTGAAAGTTTTGCGTGTCAAGTCAAGCCGCTATTATTTTTAAACAGTAAATGTTTTAGAAAATAACATTATGCTTCACTCAATAAGATTTTTCAGTATGCAACACAAGCCATGCCTCTAAACAAACATCTCTTCTGCTAAAAATATTAACACGTTCCTAAAGCAAGTAGCACTAACATTATAAGTACAACATGCCACAAAAATTTCAAATGACAATAAGTGTAATGACGTCTGCGAACAAGTTAAAGGCTTCACCTAATAATATCTTGACTCTGTATGAAACACACGCATCTTACCAAAACAAACATAATATCTTCTGCTAAGAACAGAATGTCTAGCTAATAATAGAAATAGTCTTCACATAAACAGTACATGTTACTTTTAAGCAAACAGTTACATAAAAACAAACAACTCCTCATAAGAAAACTAGGCAACACTGAATAGGTATGATATTACGGATAAAAAGGGAGTAGGAGTACAGTCGACGTAAGATATATTCACATTTTTAACCTTATTGCAATGGATTAAGGTGAAAAAGTGTAAACATATTTTTGACGTAGACTACCTACTTACTTAGATATAAAATTAAACAATTTATATTTTTACTTTATATTGCAAAAAAATCTCCTTACTTATATCATAGCGTAACCTCAATTGCCATGCGCAAAATCGAATATGCGTTGAAGTTTAGGTCCTGGGTCGTCTTTTCCTTTTTGTACTTTGCATGATTAGAAGATGTATTTTGGCTTTTTGTCTTTACGACCGTTTGCCACCTGATGCCAAGGTTGTGGCCCTTCTTCGAGTGCTTGAGTACCGCCGTTGACCCTACCGTGGGCTCATCCGTCGCCATCTTTATTCTTCTGACAATATGTGAGAATGCTATTTCCTTGAGGTGATGTTGAAAGTAGTGTTATTAGGTCAAATTCCGGAAATGGCGGTCGACATGCTGGCATTTCCAGCACTGCGATTTCATCAATATCCGAGTCCACATCAGCACTAGGCAAGGTACTGATTGTTATTGTATTTGTCTGGAAGAATAAATATGATTTTGATACCTTAAACCATACAGTCAGCATCATATAGGCCTGAGCACGCTTAAGATGCAAGAGTTAGAATAGTGTAGGGTCTGCTCTAAAACAATAGGTAAGGTACCTACTTACTATAATATTGGTCCCATCGCATCGGAGGTGAGAAGCGGTGCGCGCGGGTGGCGTTTTTATTCCCACAATTTTTGCTTGTGCATCTTTGAGCCCCCAATCTGTAAATATTTATACATTTTAAGACTTTAACACTACACTCGTATAACGCACCTACTGAAGTGTATGCCTACATATTTATGAAGCTAACTGTACTAAGTTCATTTACTGAAGTAATTTGAATAGGTATCCACATAAACAATCTCTTTAAATTGAATGCGGAAACAATACTTATTGAATGAAGTAAAATATTGTGTCAAGTTTTATTATCTTGATGTGAGACAATTTGTTTTGAATGAATACTTCTATAGTTTCGTTTGAAGAATTGACCATGGTCTTGTACAAAGAATAATAATTTGTCTTATACAAGTTTTCTTAGTTATCATCTGTTAATTCACCGGCCAGAAGGACAGACAATGTGAGAAAATTAGCTGGGAGCGTTTGCATGAGAGAAGCCAGTTGGTGTGCCACGTTAGAAGCCTCTATTATAATGTCAAATGTAAGGCCCACGGTGATGCTTTTTTTCTAAAGCTCCATAAGACTTGCAATTGGAGAATACTGGAGTTACTACTATTCAGTGTTAATCATTATCAGCCTATATCAGAACACTGCTGGATAGGCTTCTAAAAATAAAATAGGCATCTGCGGGGGCCTTACAATAGACATTTTAACAGAGACAAAGACAAGATAGGAAGTGGCAATTACAATAGAATTATGGTTGCAGATCTCTCATCATCATCTGCTCATTCTAAGAGCCCCTACCAGCATAATAAAATGATAATAAATAAATTTTGCATACGAACCTCGGCTGTCAAGTATTCTTTGATTTTTTTCTTTTCAATCCAAGCGTGCTCTGATTTTTGGACATAACTCCCCTAAAAGGTCGTGCGTCAATAGTTTGAAGTGCAGTTTCAATGCCATTATCTAAAATCAATAAATCTTAAGAATCCATACATATACATTGAGGCGAGGAACACGGCGGCGGCGCCGCCCGCCGCGGCGGTGCGCGCGGATTACCAAATTTCACAACGCATCGCCGCGGCAGGCGGCGCCGGGCGCCGTAGTGTTCCTCCTTGCAAGCTTGCTCCTTGCAAAGCGATAGCTCTTTGCAACTAGCCACGTGCCCACATGAGGCTGCCGGGCGTAGACCCAAAAACGGCGTTTCAAGATTAATTCTTCATTAACAGCACATGTCTTCGTTAGTTCACTGCATAATGCACTATTAATATTACTCACTTAACGACACTGAAACAAGAAAGAAGAATTATTTTCGAGCACGACCAGCCATTTCGATTTAGAGGCTGCGCTGCGGCTGACACCCATATAAATTACAAAATGTACATGCGCAACATTAGCGTGGCTTCGAGACCTGAATCTCTTCCACGCAAAACACACACTGCTTGATATTTGATAAACTTAGAAAATCTAAAGGAAACCTGGGCCTCGATTCCACTTTGTTGAAAAATAAAATGGCTAAGTACTTACGACCAAATCACGTTTTGTAAAACTTACCAATAAACTTTCGTATTATTTCTTCTTCAAACGGTCGGACTATTTACTTTTATATAAACACTTGTTGATATTATATTTTTTAGATTGATATACATACACAACATTGCATTTAACATGCAAGCGACGAATCATAACATAATCGATGCGGTGCTCTGCTCTGGCGCTGGCGTCTGGCGTCAAAACCAAATAGCGGGGCGGGGGCGGGGCGGACGCACGGGTGTTGCCAGCGCTCGAATTCGATTCGACCCAATCGCCCGTTAAGAAAAGCCCCCGTAAGAATCCGCATCAATCATTTGTATTCACCATTTCCGCATATTAATGTTTAACAGGTATAAAGTAATTAATTACTAGCTTGAAATCACCCTGCAGTGTAAGATTGACGAAAATTTACCGTATGGGATAGTCGGATCCGTCTGACTTATGGCCTGTTCACAAGTTGTCGAGTATTTACCTAAATTTATTAAGCAGTTAGTAAGTAATTAAAATGTAGAGTGCAAGTGATTAGGTAGATAAGAATTTTGACTATTTTTCAGTTAAGTTGGTGGGCGTGGCTTATCAGTCTTATCACTAAATAGACACGTTTGGACGTGCATGATTTAAGTTAAATTTTAGTTAAGTGTCTAAATTTGTTCTTATATACTAAAGAGCTTAGGTAGTTAACTAATGCAAAAACACAAAACACTTACTAGAAACCGGCTAAAACAATTCATACAATGAAACCGATATTTTGTATAGGGGGAATTTTTAATATTATTTTGTTTTTATTATTTGTTGATGTGGAGCCAATAGAAATAAACATTCTGTTAAAATATTAAGCGTCTACATATTCAATAAATATTAAATATTAAGGGACAATCTTACACAAATCGAATTAGCCCCATAGTAAGCTCAATAAGGCTTGTGTTATGGGTACTAGACGTCAATATATTTGATAGATATAAATACTTAAATACATATAAAACATCCAAGACTCAGAAACATACTCATGGTCATCACACAAATATTTGCCCTTACCGGGATTTGAACCCAGGACTATCAGCTTATTAGGCAGCGTCACTACCCACTAGGATAACCGGTCGTCAAACGAAACCTATTGCCATTATCAATCTCGAATAACGCCAAAAAAGCACGTTTTTTGTGTAGGAGCCCCCCCTTTATTTTTAATTTTATTTTGTTTTATCATTTGTTGTTATAGCGGCAATAAAAATACACATTCTGTGGAAAATTGAGATCTCTACTTATTACGGGTTCGGACGGACAGACGGACGGACGGACGGTCGGACGGAATAGGGTTCTGTTAGTCGCCCTTCGGGTACGGAACCCTAAAAATTAAGTTAACTACTTGACAACTTAATACTGTGTGAACTGGTAGAGAATGCCATTTGGCATTAAGCGCGCCATTTGTACATTTTTATATTTTGTGCAAAGTTTAAAGGATTGTTGATTATCTTTGGGTTAGTAATTAATAATACATACCTATTACCTACAACAGAAAACTCCCCTAATTTTGGGACGACATTTTATTACGGGTAACATCGAGATTTGCGCTTATCGACGTTCAAAACTGTCAATCTTCAATGAAGCATCATTTTCTTGGGAAAGGTTAGGTTAATAGATACATACATGCAAACTTTTATGATGATATGTTTAACTAGGCGATGAAAGCGTAACAAACAAAAGCAAGTTTGCATTTACATTATAATAATATAAGTAAGTTTGGATTACTAGTTTACGGGTAGGTATCTCGCTCGCCATTCAAAACTGTCAACTTCGATTAAGAATCATAGTCTTGGACATGTCTTGGGAAGGAAGATAATATATGAAGTACATATTAATAACTAAGTACTCAATACTTCGCAGTTCAGCGCGGTAATGCTGCCTGATGGGCACCCTGCTAAGAGGCCCAAGTCTCTTTTTAGGGTTCCGTAGTAAACAAGGAACCCTTATAGTTTCGCCCTGTCTGTCCGTCCGTCCGTCCGTCCGTCTTCGGCTTTGCACATTAACCCTTACAACTAGAAAACTGTAATTTGGCATGGGTAGACAAAACAGTAGATTAAAAAAACTTTTTTTATGATATTTCCCCTACAGAGTTAAACTTTTTTTCTCGATAAACCTATTGTGTGGGTGGGGTATCGTTGGATAACTTGTTCAAAAATATTATATGTTTCTTAAAACCATTTTTCAACTCAGTGATTCGTTTGCGAGATATTGCGCTTTAAAGCCCTAATTTTTGTTCGAGCCATGTGTCCCCAACCACTGTCGGCTAAATGGCTACTACTGGGGATGTGAAAACAATCGTGGCAGTAGTACATATAATGAATTTAAAAGGAAAACTATATAAACAAACCTAAAAAACGTTAGACAATACTAATATACAATCTAGAAATCGGCAGGATTTGGAAAACACCAGTTTTTTTTTTGTGTGGGTATGGGTAGGTACCTATTTAGGCTTAATTAAATCCATTCCTCGTGGATCATAGTATTCATAATCCCTATGAAGCTGGTGTAGTGGATACATATCGTGACTCTAGCGCAAAGAAAGAAGGTTCAAATCTGAACATTGTCCTCGGCTGTTTTTAGGGTTCCGTACCCAAAGGGTAAAACGGGAACCTATTACTAAGACTTCCGCTGTCCGTCTGTCACCAGGCTGTATCTCATGAACCGTGATTGTTAGACAGTGGAAATTTCGTGCGCGAGTCCGACTCGCACTTGGCCGGTTTTTTTATGGATCCGTTCCCGAACGGTGACAAACAGAATCATATTACTAAGCCTCCGCTATCTGTCTGTCTGGCTGTCTATCTGTCTGTCCGCCTGTCACAGGGCTATATCTATTGAACCGTAATAGGTAAAGACTTGAAATTTTCACAGAATGTGTGTTTCTATTGCCTATAAAATTAAAAATTAAAGAAGGGATCTGTAACTTCGGTTCAAGACTAGGAAACTTATTTAGTTTCTTAAGATTTATCCTCTAAGGTGGATAAAAAGGGTTGGAAGTATGTATGAGGGACAAGTAATATTTGAAGTAAGGGAATTTTTAGGTCATACATTTATTAGTAAGCCATTTATTAGTCAAAATACATTATCCGACTGCTAGCAGAAAAGTAGGTTAGGTTCAGTTAGAACCGCGCACGACCCTTATACAGAACCGAACACCAGAAATGTAGGTTAGGTTAGGTTCGAACTGCGATGCTCCTAGAATCGAAAAGAAGGTAATGTTTCATTTAACTTGCGGATTATTTTGTTAATTGTTTTTTTTTATTTTGGATACTTAATCAAAATAATTTATTCTCTAATAACGGTGTTGGGGACGGTAGATGGAGATGGAAAGTTCTACGTCTTTTAGCATTTGGTAAGTTTGCTTTCAAAACTATACAGGTAGCCCGAACTAACGTGAGTAAAACTACTGGACGGATTTAGGTAAAAAAATCCACTAATGTAGCTTTCTTTAATACATTATGAAAAATATACAATTTAAGCAGAAACGTCTGTTGATGATTCTTAAGATATTATATTTGTAAACGGAGTTTTCAATTGAAATTTTGCAATTTAAACTAATGAACTCATCGCACTTGTTACCTTTTACGCTTAATCCCTGAACGGATTTAGGTAACATTTTTCGCACAGATAATTTGAGACCCTTGGAAGGATATAGGATAGTTTTTATCTCGGAAATCATCCCATAAGATGGTAGAACTTTGTTTGGGTCGGCGATAATTAAAGTTCCGCCCACAATAATTTTATAGCAATAATTTTGCTAAGACGGTTACAAGTTCTACGCGGACGAAGTCGCGGGCAACAGCTAGTAATAATATAAGTTTGGATTACTAGTTTACGGGTAGGTAGGTAGGTAACTCGCTCAAGTCACTCGCCGTTCAAAACTGTCAATCTTCGATTAAGAATCATTGTCTTGGGAAGAAAGATATGAAGTACATATTATATTAATACCTAACTAAGTACTGGATTATAATTTATAAAACAAACCTAAAAAAACGTTAGACAATACTAATATATTAGCATTGTATACCTATACAGTTGAGTTGTAAAACAGCAGCATTTTTTGTGTTGGTATACGTATTTAGGCTTAAATCCATTCCTTGTGGATCATTATCAAGCCAGTTACCGATTGGGATTTTTTCCTGTTTCGAAGCTGGTTATCAACCGTGGTTACGAATCGGTAATGCAAAAGTCCCATTTTGAAGCCAGTTACCGATTGGGGTTTTTTTCCCGTTTCGAAGCTGGTTACTAAAATTTGGTTACCAAACGGTACTGAAGGAATTTAGCGACCAAACACCCTGTATTTGGAGCCATAACTTACAGTAATTCTAAAGTTTATTTTGGTTTTGCGTTTAAATATAGTATATAGCTATAAAACTTAGGTCAAAAATAATGCTTCTTCTTGAAATAATATTACCTTATTCTTCGATTAATGAACCGATTCTTAAACAAAGAATATATAATAAATGCTTCTTCAATTTTGAATACCTATTATCTTAGTGCAAGAGTTTATATTTCTTGACCCAAGAAGAACCTTCATATTTTAAACCAACTCAAATGTTATTTTGCAAGAAGACTACATTAAAATTATTCAAACCAAGGAAAGTGTTTTTTGGAATAAGACATAGTCTTGGTACATATTGTTAGGTGAAGAATAATGGTTCGTCTCGAAACAAGAATACCTTGTTCTTCTATTGATGAATCGATTCTTAAATAAAGAATATGTATTTTTATTTTAATCCAAGTAAAATATTATCTTGAAAGAACACTACATTGTTAGAAACCAAAAACTTTTCATAGTAATATTCATTTAAAATCGATGGTAATCTTCAGTTAAGAATGCTGTTCTTCAATTTTGAATATCTATTATATTAGTGCGAGAATTTATATTTCTCGAGCCAAGAAGAACCTTCATATTTTAAACCAACTCAAATATTATTTTGCAAGAAGACTACATTCAAATGATTTAAACCAAGAAAAGTATTTTTTGGAATAAGACGAAGTCTTGGCAGATATTTTTAGGTGAAGAATAATCCTTCTTCTCGAAACAATACTACCTTGTTCTTCGATTTTTAAATAGATTCTTAAATAAAGAATATATATTTTTATTTTAACCAAGTAAAATATTAACTTGAAAGAACACTACATTGTTCGAAACCAAAAACTTTTCATATTCTTCATTTAAAATCAATGGTAAACTTCAGTTAAGAATGCTATATTGTTGAAATTTTGTATATTATCTTAGTTCAAGAATTTATCCTTCTTGGCCCAAGAAGGACCTTCATATTTTAAACCAATTCAAATACTATTTTGCAAGAAGACTACATTCAAATTATTCAAACCAAGAAAAGTGTTTTTTTGGAATAAGACAAAGGCTTGGTACATATTGTTAGGTGAAGAATATTGCTTTTTCTTGAAACTAGACTACCTCATTCTTCTATTGATGAATCGACTCTTAAATAAAGAATCTATATTTTTATTTTGAACCAAGTAAAAAAATATCTTGAAAGAACACTACATTGATAGTCTTTAATTAAAATCGGTGGTGATCTTCAGTTAAGACTGCTATATTCTTCAATTTTGAATATTATCTTAGTGCAAGAATGTATAATTCTTGACCCAAGAAGAACCTTTGCATTTTAAACCAACACAAATATTATTTTGCAAGAAGACTACATTGTTTCAATTCAAAATAATTTTCTAGTCTTTATTTAAAATAGTTAGTTCTCTTCAGTTAAGAACGCAATATTCTTCAATTTAGAATATTATCTTAGAGCAAGAATTTATAATTCTTGACCCAAGAAAAACCTTTGTATTTTAAACCAACACAAATATTATTTTGCAAGAAGACTACATTGTTTCAAATCAAAATATTATCCTAGTGTTTATTTAAAATAGGTCTTTATCTTCAGTTAAGCACGAAATATTCTTCAATTAAAAATATTTTCTTGGAGCAAGAAAAAAATCGAAGAATATATTATTCTTCATTAAACAAAGCAAGATTTCTTGGTTTAAGACTATTTTCTTCGCTAAAGAATATATTTACTTGCATTTACACAATTTTTCTGAGAATATTAATTTTCTTGGCTGAAGTATTCCTTTTTTTCCGTGTAGAAAAGTTGAAAAGCCCCCGACATTTTCATTTCAAAGTCCAATATCTCCAAAACGGCTGAACAGATTGTCATGAAACATGGCTAGGAACACTCTCACATCAGCTTTCGAATAAAAAAACCGCATTCAAATCGGTCCATCCGTTTGGGACCCGATACCACAGACAGATACACAGATACACAGACAACCCCTCCTTGCGTCGGGGGTTCAAAAGGAGACAATGCAAAGTATCGAATAATATAATGAAGAAATTGAGTTGAATGATCATCTTTCATCATCAGCGTCATTGTTTTTTTATTATTGAGGGTTTTAGGGGATTTACATTGCGTAGTAATACGTCGAATTGTCATGGTAGGTAGGTAAGGTATTCGGTAAGTATTCATAGCGCGACGTCTAACGTCGCGATCGCCTACGATGTGGGCGGATGTAAGTGTTTTAGGTAAGTAAATGGAAGTGTGAAAACGATGACCGATGAGTTCACGCGGTTAGTCATAACACTTGACTTTGACATAGGCACAATAGAAACAGTACGTATGTATAGGTATATATATATTAAGCAGATTTACAAAAAGCATTGTAATTTTGTAACATCTATATTTATAGCCACTATCGGCGAATACATTTTATCGCTGATTGATTATGTACGCATTTCAAATTATATCCTCGCATCGCCTTACCCGTGCCGTGGTAAAGCAGAGTTCTTTATATTTTTGATCAACCGTCAATAATTGGTTAGGTAGCTTTTAGGTAGTATAGCTATATATGTACGTGTGACGTCATAGGTATGTAGGTACGCCTATTATAAATGTGGCGTATCTAACATTATTTATTTAAGCAGTTACAAGATAAGTAGCGAGCATGAATACCTATTTGTTCCTGAGTCATGGAAGTTTTCTATGTATTTAAGTATTTATATTTATTATTCGTCGTCTAGTACCCATAACACAAGCCTTACTGAGCTTACTATGGGACTAGGTCGATTTGTGTAAGATTGTCCCCTAATATATATATATTTTTTCTTTTTTTTTGTAGCACTGGAATTTAATACTACTGACACTATGGGCCTTAAAATAATCATTTTGTTTTATCGCTAATTGTATGTAATTCTAATTCTATCCTCGCCACGGCTATCCAGTGCCTAAATTCGCGAAAATGTAGCGTGTCCAACGAAGCATGAAGTGGCGTGGGAAAACATCTGTGAACTGTCATTTCAGTGATTGCAGGCTTTAGCGGCGATTAGCGTGACAATGACTTTGACTTTGTCCGGCGCGGCGCGGAGGCTGGCTGCGAAGTGCGCTAACTTGCTGTGCGCACGCGGCTTGGCGCAGATTTGGATATTTATGTCATCTTTAGGACTGGTGGTCCGTGGAATCCGCTTGAGTCCACATATTATTATTTTTTCCCCACCCCACTACACCCGCACCCACCGCCCGCGGGCTTCCAGCGCAAAGATTATCGGAAAAGGTTGTTCAGGGAAGTAACTAACGGAGTTTCAATACAGCTGAAGCTACATGACCGATTTGGTCGCTAGCTCTTAGACCAGAACCTGCCAACAGGATTTGGCGGACCACTTTTTTATACTCTCCTAAAGGACCACCTACCATACAAGTTTCTTTTTTTTGATGAATTTTTGTACTAGTATTTGCTATTTGTCAAGTGAAGCCGCGGCCGACCAAGAGCAGTTGTACTTAGCTACTAAAAGTCAGCTACCCCTACAGAGTAGGTATTTTCTATTTTTTTTATCAGCTATGGTTTTTTGCAGTCGGCCATCACCGGACTATGAACTGTACGCTTACCATGAGTTTGACAATGACGGCTTACGCTAACGAGTATAGAGTTTTCTATCTGTGCATCCCGCTCGTACTGTCAAAGTGCAATAGAGATGCACAGATAGAAAACTCGATTCTCGTTAACGAAAAATTACAATGTCAAACTCATGGTAGCCGTACTGAGTTGTTATTCGCTACGCGCTAATGCGGCTCACCCCGCCGCGCTGATCACCCGTCACGAAACTAGACCTCTATCTACTCTTAGTTGCTACGCATCGCGGTGTCAAGATATATTTGTGGGTGAGCGATGAGGTGAGCTTAAAACAAGTTACAGAATAGGGGGCGGCTGTTATTCGCTACGCGCTATTGCGGCTCGCCCTGCCGGTCACCCGTCACGAAACTAGACCTCTATCTACGATTAGTTACTACGCATCGCGGTGTCAAGATATATTTGTGGGTGAGCGTTGAGGTGAGCTTAAAACAAGTTACAGAATAGGGGGGCTGGTCTGGTATTTTTGAGACTCTTGTCGGCCATTCAGCATAAAAATAAAAATAATCTGAAAAACCTCTGTTTTCTATAAAACTCGATGACTAATATAAAAAGAAGTGTACACAAATATCTATGAAAACTTCTAAGTACGCCTATTCTCCATAAGTAAAATAGGTATCTTAGCATTAGCAACCGCTTACCAGCGTTATTATAAAGTTAACTATGTAAATGGTGATGTCGTTTTAATAGCTGTGACTTGCTCTATTGTTATACAATTGGTTATTTGTTTGTTATTACGTTCAAAGTCATGGTCATTCGCGTCCTTTCTATTTCGTCTACCATTTGGGTAGCAAGTGAATAACGTTGATTTTTCATAAGTCGTTATTATGCATCTCCCTCTGTCGCACTTGCTGAATTTTAATGGAACTGATTTCTTTTACTGGCAAGGAGTACCTACTCTTTGACAACAGAAGTCAGAAGTCATCGAATGTCACCAGTTATAACATATACTCAAAGAGTAACGTAATAAGCATATACTTATCTAGGATGTCACCGATGTAAACAAACAACAAGAACGACAGCAAGATGAATTACTTCGAGATTGTACTATCGAACCAACTGAATCATGACCCACCATAGAACCTTGTTACAATGAACGAACATACGTAAGATCATATGACGTTAATATGTCAGTTAATTGTAACAAGGTTCCATGGTGGGTCAGGATTCAATTTTGTCGATAGTACTTAAAATAAATTACTTACAATAAATATGTCAAAAGCAATCCATAGTGATGTCTTCTGACAGCTTATTTTAAATATAATTGAATATATACAGCAAACAAAGGATGCCGGTTTGTCTAGTATTTCTATAAACAATGTCTTGAAATTGGTTGTTGACATGACCGTATTAGTTACTGTCATTTTATAGTGCGGCGGTGTGCGGTCGGCGGTCGCATTGATTGAACTGGTTAGTTTGGTTGGATTTAACTATAAGTAGTAGTAAGTAATTTATATTTTCTTATTAAGATGTTGTAATAAAATTATAGATAAAGGTCCTTTAGTCGAATCCCAGACCGAACGTTTTATAATTGAGGTCGGCGGTCTTGAAGGCGCCACATCAGTCTGTCTTCGGAGTCACAACCGGAAAAATACTTACTATCAAATAATAATCTTAATGAGCGTTTCTCAAAAAAAATGCCACTATTATTAATTGTACTTCTAGGAATTTTTTGTTATCTATTTCCACTCAGAATCGGGAGCTCTTTCGACCCTGGTAGGACAAAAAACTGTCCCAAAGATATTTTTCCTATTGTGTTACCATTTACCATACACTTTGTATGGTGGTAACACAATAGGAAAGTTCAAAAATGTATGAACATTTTGGGACACTTTTTTTCTCCTATTGGGATGGAAAGACATCGTGATTTTGAGTAGAAATAACATAAAAGTTGCAGAAAATCTCCGAAAAAATGTAGTGGCATTTTTTTGAGAAACGCTCTAATATCAAATACGTACTTGGAACCAGATACGGATGAATAGTTATCCTACTATCCATATCCGAGCGAAAGTTTGAATGTTTAGATGTTTAGATATTTGGGTGTTTGGATGTTCGTTACTCAATCACGCTGAAACGACGATTTGGATGAAACTTTGCTTGAAGATAGTTTATAGCCTGGAATAAAATATAGAATAGTTTTTAACCCGGGTCCACGCAGGCAAAGTCGCGGGCAGAAGCTAGTTTATTTTAAAGCATAGAATTTTTACATTCATTAAACAACACAATGCCAACTCACACTGTCCCGACTATACATAACATATGTAAATTATTGCCATACATTAAGCGGTTTACAGCGACAATAGGGACTTGTCGGGCTATAATAATTCGAGCGACAGAGGGAGATACATGAACGAATTTCGTTTTCGTTTCCCGGTAGCGCACGGCAAGCACAAAACCACGCGGATAGTCTTGCGCGCGAAACATTAAGAAAGAGACCGAAACATTTCGCGCGATCTTGTGATGGAAAGTAGACAGTATAAGATCATCAACATCAACATACCTACTTAAGGCTGTGCATTGGAAATTATCGCGTGCTTTGAAACGCCGTTCTGACTAGATTAAGAAACAATAAGATCTGATTTTCAGATATTGATTAAAATTTCCTCTATAGAAAAAATTACCAAAGTTGAGCCTGTATTTTCCTTTTTTAACCGACGAAAAAAACGGAGGAGGTTCTCAAGTCAACGCGTATATTTTTTTGAGTCGGCGCCAAACAATCATTGAACAAAGATTACTCCAAACAAGTACAAGTTACACCAAATCAAATCTTTGTTCATTGATTGTTTGGCGTCGACTCAAAATTACTTAGGTACACTTAGATTAATTTAAGAACTTAGTTATTAAGGTTAATTAAAAACTCAAAATAATTACAAAAATATATACTTACGTATACTTACAATAGTTTAAGAACTCAGTTATTAAACTAAATAAAAAGGTTTATAATTTTTTGCTTTTCAGTTTTTTTCGGCGGTTTAATTTTTTTGTTAAAAATTTTTTTTTACTCAGCCTACTCAAATCATACAGGATTTTACGACACAATTAAGTTAATACTATAGTATTTTATCTCATCTAAAATCTCACTTTATGAAAATGAAATAAAACGTCTCTACGAGTAAGTTAGGTATTTATCAAAATTTGTCCTTAAAAGCCATTCCCGAAGATGTTACATCTCTTTTCCTCGTGCGCGGCAGGCATCAGCGTGTCTCTGTCTAGGGGGCGTGTTCGACTCAAATCAAGGCGTCACCTTAAGTATTGGAGGCCATCCATAGCCACTTTTGGAACATGGGGACCCAGTTAGTGAACTATTAATACGTTGTAGTCTACCTTATATTCTTACAATGGGTGTATCTGAGTAAGGGTGGTATTCCACTTTTCCAAGATCTTTATGTGTATTAATGTGTATTTGCGTCTCACATTTTGTTTAAAGAGTGAGTAAGACGCAATGCACAATGGACAGAGATCGTGGACAAGTGGAACACCACCCTAACGAATAAAAATATACCTAAATAAATAGAAAAATTATCACACACGATACGCCTAAGGGGTCATCCAGAAATCACGTAATGTTTTGTTAGACATGTTTTCACGTTAACTGAATAACTGTTTTTTTATTTTTTTATCGAGTACATGTGATATCTTTTGTCTACCCGGGCGTAGTGAGTTTTTAATTCATAACCAACTGAATATACCGTGTCGGACGTACATGTGTGGGGCAGCAATATACCGTGAATGTACCTAATACTCATGCACGTGCCGCTGCATATGCCGCGAGATTGGTCTGTCATTGTCAACATTAGTAATGTAAACTGCACTCCGTGTTTTATCACTAAATCAAGGCGTTTAATTTTTTTTTTTTTTATCGATGCAAATTATTTAAACCGTTCCCTTATAACACTATTCTGATTTAGAGCAAGGGCCCCTGAATACATGTATCATAGTATATCGTTGTACAATTACAACATTAACACCCCACGGTACTCTGAAGCTGTTGTACTGAACAAGTTTACGTCAGTTGGAAGTAGGTATACAGTATGTTAAAAGTGTTTAAGCTCTCTCGATAATGTGACCCGCGTCTGGGCAACTGATGTCATCTATTTATAAAACATTTAGCATTTGTCGGTGAGCTCATGAAAATGATCTGACCTCGAAAACTTTGGGTAATATATTGATTTCATCTTTCATGCATGATTCTCACACATTAATATGAAAGTGCGGGTGGTTCAAAAACCACGCTGCTTACGGCAGTTTGGCAGCGACTAAGGATGTTGTGACACATCCGAAACGTCAAGTGACCTCAGAGAGGCAATTCTTTTAATTAAATATAGGCGTTTACCATGGAGATAACGTTAGGAGGTTGATGATATTGATACGCGGTTAAGAGTCCGCTGTAAAGCTCGATTCTCCATACAATCGTAGTTACGCTCTCATTTTAAAACTACGTGTTGGATTGTAACGAAACTTTGCATGCATAATGACATGAGGAATATCTATGTCTGTATTTAGTTTATGTTGCTTTAGATATCATAGTAAAAAAAATTAGCGAATTTAAGTTTTTCATACAAAACATGTTTTTACTGTATTTAGCTTGTTTTATAATCTGGAACCATATAAACTAATTACAGACATAGATATACCATATGTCATTGTATATGCAAAGTTTCGTCACAATCCAACACGTAGTTTTAAAATGAGAGCGTAACTATGTTTGTATGGGAAGGTGAAATTCGGCCGAGCTTACTGCGGACTCTTAAGTCCCGTTTAGTAAAATGTATACTTAACTTATGTATACTTAATCCAGTTCATACTTTTCAAGGGCACGGTAAAGAAGTATAGTACTGCACTGCTTCAAGGGTATAGTAAAACACACCAGCTCACACGTGTCTTAATTACACACACAAAGAAAGTGGGTGTCCAACCTGCGATTAGTACACGAGCCGGTTAATTGCAGTGCAATTGTCACAATGACATACGTGTCGCGACTCGTGCGTGCGGGTAAAGGGTTTGCGACATGCGATGTCACAAATACACTCGTAACAGGACAATGCATTGTGTACAAAGATGTACAAGGGCTTAGGGATTTTCTCGCAACATCTGTGCATTTATAGATATTGAATAGGGTAGGTCAGTAATATGTATATCGGTTTCATATTTTTACTGCAACGTTAAAGCACAACAAACAATGACGTAGACGATTTAAAGTTTAAAAGATAGGTAATAGTTAGTGCAAATAGGAAAAATCGGGTCTTTTATGCGGAGCGCTCGGGCGTTTCATGGGTTTTAAAATAGCTTTTAAGCCTTTATATATTTACCTATAGTTATATAAGTAGTTGATTAAAACTCTTTTCGTGATAATCGAAAATATTTGAGCACAGATAATGCAAAATTGACGGACTTATTTGATTTTTTTAATAAAGAAGGAGACACATTGACCCTTTTTTTTCCTGTTTTAACATTTACTTTTATGATAATACTAACTTTCCGTCCGGGTGGAACTCATTTATATCATAGCTCCATACGATTTCACCCCCTTAGGGTATGATTTCCAGGATTAAAAACTATCTTATGGACTTTCCCGGGACTCAAACTATCTCTATACCAAATTTCATCTAAACCGGTTCAGCGGTTTAAGTGTGAAGAGTATTATGTATTGAAGTATGGATTATTAATAATATAGTACGGTTTAACCTCCCTATCGGAATCAAACCGTAAGGCTATTAAAATAAATTGCCTCGTTTAAAGTGGAATTCACTTGTTAGTTTTGCACCGACAGTTAAAAATGGGAGCCAATAATAATATTTGCTTTATTAAAAGCAAACAATCTGGTTTACTGCGTTGTTACATTTCTGACACTATTGAATCAATAAACCATGAAAAAATGGCTCTTCGAGCACACTGCTGACCATATACGTATAGGGCTAGGCTGGCTTGTTCCTCGGTCAATTAATTGGCATCGCTATTCAGCGAGGAAACGTAGCCAGCCTTATGGGCACCCTACCGCAGAGCGCCGACCTGACCCCGGGGGCCTATATCGTGTTATATATCGTATATTGAATATTATCCAACAACGGCCGTTAATTGCCTTCGTTGCTGGTAACTTTGATTGAAGTAAAGTATTTTTTTACTGTAATTATTTTAATCACTCGGGAAAAAGTTCGCAATATTGTAGGTGCGCCCACGATCACAAAAACTTTGCTAATAAAAAAACACATGTTTCTTGTAGTACCGGCAACGTTGCCGACATCAGCCAGCCAATGCAGGCAATGTTCCCGGCATTATTGCCGGTGGCAGTATTCCTGGAAATGGGAATTTCGGCAACGGCACATCAGTAGCTAGTTATGTCATCTAAGTACAATGAACAGTCAGCATCATACGCATGTATACATTCTAGGTTGTTCTAGGACCTTGGTCGAAAAGTGTAGGTATACATGGCTATGATGCTAACTGTTCGCCTGCAGTTGGCCGTAGTTATTAAGATTACCTGCGATTTTCCCATACAAACGCTCTCGACTGTTTCCTCTCTGGTTTTTGAACATAGAGCAATGAATTTTTCAAATCAGATCAATATCATCAATATCTATGCCGCTCTGTTTGCTTTTTTGGATATTTTTATTTTATAGAAACTTACAGCGCCTTGAAAATCGCAAAAACGGCTTAATTGAATTGGCTGCCAAAAAGGCGCAGTATACTAATGTGACAACAAATATCAAAACATAGCGGCGTAGATTATTTCTTCTTCTTCTAGTTTCCAAAATGTTATAATCATTGGTTGCGTTTTGGAGGAGGAAATAGTCGAGAGCGAAACCTCGATTTTTGAGTTTATTGCGTGTGATTTTTAGTCCGAGCTGTAATTGTCCTTATCGCAGCGCGACAGAAACATTGTGTCAAAAATTCGAAATTTGAAAAGTTGCTTAGCATAGGCATTGCTCTTTAAGTGCAGTCTTCTATAAAACGGTCTTTAATAATAAATATAACGCGCTTAAAATATCTTGACACTGACTCTATTTATAAGTTTTATATCTATCAAGTTATGCAAATGTAAATTTCGTTATACTTGCAACAGCTGGAATTGCCTAGAAAAAATTACTCCTGTTACTACTACCTGTACGGTGCTGTAAGTAAGAATTTTGGCGGTCACGTGTGGAAATAATCCATTATAACACGATTTATTACATTAGCCGTGAGGACTCAGGGTATGTTTGCAGCTGACTGTATAAATTTAAAATTATATCAATAACGGTGATATTTTTTTTACAAAAAATTACTTTCGGTTAATATAAAACTTGGGTAAGTACAAATACCGAGTGTTTGCAGTTTTACAATATACCTCCGACTACTTTGCATTCCTTCCAAGTTTTCGATCCTTCGATTTCGGTTCAGGTATTTTTATACTTATCACATACAAATAAATTATGACAACATTGTTGTGAAGTGATCGAACATACTACATTATTTTCGTTTTTACTTTACCTAGTCTAGCCATAAGTTCTGTTACTGGCAGTTAACAATGATTTTAAGAAAAATAATAATTCGAATTTCGAATGTTGTGTTTTGACGTAAGTACTTGGATGTTTTTGCCACCATTTATATACAATATAATATTAAAATAAGTAAATTAATAATGGAGTGGGGTGTCAAAGAAAATAGAATTGCTGTGATTGCTCTGCATAAGGTAGGAATGGAGCCGTCCCACATTTTTGAGACACTAAAAAAGTTAGAGATCAGTCGAATGTTTGTGTATCGTACCATTCAAAGATACACCAAAACGTCCTCTGTCGATGACAGTAAAAGATCTGGCCGACCACGTACGGTTAGAACAAAACAAGCCGTTAATGCTGTAAGGGCCAGAATTCGCCGAAATCCCATAAGAAAACAGAAGATCCTTTCTAAGGAAATGAAAATACCACCTAGGACACTTTCGCGTATAATCAAAGATGACTTGAGTCTTGCAGCTTACCGACGATATACAGGACATATGTTAAATCAGTCACTAAAGGACAAGAGAGTTGAAAGATCAAAAAGCCTTTTATCTCGATACGCACATGGGAAATATAAAAATATTCTTTTCACGGATGAAAAAATTTTTACTATCGAGCAGCACTACAACAAACAAAATGATAAAGTGTACGCACACAACTCTCGAGAAGCTAAAGAGATAGTTGGAAGGATTCAGCGAGGTCATCATCCCGCTTACGTCATGGTTTGGTGGGGTGTGTCGTATCAAGGCGTCTCTGAGATCCATTTTTGCGAAAAAGGAGTGAAAATTTCAGCTAAAGTGTATCAGGACACGATTTTAGAAACAGTAGTTAAACCACTAAACGACACAATGTTCAAAAATGTACACTGGACCTTTCAGCAGGACTCAGCCCCGGGTCATAAAGCTCGCACCACCCAGATTTGGCTGCAAAGGAATGTTCCGGACTTCATCAAGGCAGATGATTGGCCCTCTTCCAGTCCCGACTTAAATCCCCTGGACTATAAATTGTGGTCAGTGTTAGAGGACATGGTCTGCTCTAAACGCCATGCCAATATGGATTCTCTAAAAAAATCTTTGAAGGTAGCAGTGGCAAATTTCCCAATGGATACAGTGCGTGAATCTATAGACGTGTGGCCGGATCGTTTGAGGGCGTGTATTAAAGCTAAAGGCGGGCATTTTGAATAAAAAATATATTGTTTAGAAACCTTATTAACTTACCTATAAATAAACATTTACTTATGGTAAATTAATTACATCCTTTTAAAAATATGTTTCATTTCATTTGTAACAGAACTTATGGCTAGACTAGGTAGTTAGAAATTTTTACCCCCTTTTGCTAAGCAATTTTTTTTTATTGACTTCGGAAATGTGGAACTCGTTTAAAAAAGCCCAAATTATTTCTTTTAAGTCAATATTTTATTAGATTATTCTATGAAAACCAATGTGTAATATAATATTTCGACCCAAATATAAATATTGCTTTCTTTCTAACTAGTACCTACGTAAAAAAAATAAGTACTATCAATAATGTTGTTCTCAATTATTTAATACAAGTCCGAGTCATTTTGATATTATTATTGCTTGGAGCCTAATTTAAATCTTAAATAAATTGATAACCAAAACAACTGTAATTATAAAAATACACACCAAATTCATTTTTTTAGTTTGTACTTTTCACTTTTTATTCACACACCACACCTTTAACACCAAAGACAATCACGCTCTCCCGCGCTTTTTTCCGCGGGAAATATGACATTTTGGCCGACAAGCTCCCACCACGGCCAGAAAATAGCGACTGACGCCATGGCTTCAACGTAGACGTTATAACTTATAAACAACCGTGCTTTAAGACTAATGCTTTACGTCACTTAAGGAAAGCCCATTCAATTTTATTTGTATCCAAAGTCCGAATCAGTAATAAAAACTTTGGTCAAAGTACAGTGTTTAATAGCAATTAACAACCTTCGGCTCGACACAAAGCTAAGGACAGTATGAAATTCTAAGTCCACTATTTAAATTTTGCAATAAATACTTCGGTTGACTTGTTACGTGATATCTACAAGGTTTTTGGTGATTTAATGTGTTCCTGTAAAAAGTTTATACTTATAGGGGAGGTTATTTATAGATTTTTGGGCCCCATAATTGAACCTATACAAACATGAACCATTTTTGAGAAAACTCTTCAAAAATTTTCTTTAAAAATATCAGTTTAGCCACTTTTCAATTTTATAACACTGTGTTTAAATCCTCAATCTATTTTACAAGTCATAAAAAAACATGACGATAGCTTTCCAAAAAAGTACAATAAAGCCATTTCTAATTCAAATAGGTATTTTACCAAAAAAAACGTACTCATCTCTATGCGACGCGCGGGGCGACGACTTTGTGTAGATAATGTAAGTAGTGTCGAATGCTAGAACGTTAGAATGTACACAAAGTCATTGCTCAGTATAAAGAACAATATTACATACCTAGGTAGTAGGTTTATAATGAAGTTTCTATCAAAAATTTAATTTTTGGTACTAGATTTTATTGCCAACAGTAGTTTTCTGTATACCGTCATCAAGTACTCATTGAGGATTCTAACAAGCCCAAACTCAACAGGGTTACGTCGGTTAAGTACTGAATTCCCATGCCCACCTTCTGTCTTCATCATCAGATCGGGTTACCTATGTTTACCAAAAAATGTTTGACAAATTTTCACTTCCCAAAAAATTTTCGTAGAATTTAATGTGCCACATTACCACTTGACAAATAATTCATACGCAAACCTAACGTTTGGCATATTCATGTTTAAGCAATATCTCGTTTACCAACTGGTACTTTGACCAAATTTCATTCAGGCAAATGTTAGGTAAGGTTAGGTGGCATAATATGTGAAGAGTCCGCAGTAAGTTCGGCCGAGTTTCACCTTCCCATACAAACGTAGTTACGCTCTCATTTTAAAACTACGTGTTGTATTATGACGAAACTTTGCATATACAATGACATAAGGTATATCATGGTTCCAGTTTATAAAACAAACGAAATACAGCTAAAACAAGTTTTGTATAAAAAACTTAAAATGGATGTATTTTTTTCTATGGTATCTGAAGCTACATAAACTAATTACAGACATAGATAAACCTCATGTCAGTGTATATGCAAAGTTTCATTACAATCTAACACGTAGTTAGAAATTGAGAGCGTAACTACGTTTGTATGGAGAATCGAGCTTACTGCGGACTCTTAACATAATAAAAAAACGCAAAAAGACGATTTTGCGTTTTGTGTCATCATCATCATTATCTATTTCAGAGCTAGGCTCTAGTCGGTGGAGTAACCTCCAATGCATTCATAATTTGTATGTATTGATAACACAATAACCTACAAAAAGAAGTGAGACCCCATAAAAAACGTTCCATGTAAAAAGACGCCAAGTCTCGAAACTCTTTACTTTACTACTTTTTACGGTGGAAAGTTTCGAGACTTGGCGTCTTTTTTACATGGAATGATTTTTATGGGATTACTAATACGTAACCAATAAGTACAAGTGTAAAACCTTGTAACCTTCTTCAACTGTTAAATAATAGCAATAATGGGCTATATATTAGATACTAGGGAGGTTATTTCAGATCCAGAGACCACAAATCACTTGTCGGACAATAGGTCGTAGGATAATAAAGTGAAGTGGTAAAGTGTTGTGGGAGAAATCACAGTTTTCTGTACGATCCTAAACAATACCTTTTATTTTATTATGATTACTTCGCGATCCATTTAAAAGAGTACGTACTTACGTATTACAACCAAGCTACCAAGTGGAAAACAGACGTAGGTAATGAGTTAGATTTGGTACCTAGCTACAATGTAGGTACACATTGCATGGAAAAGATACGAAATTGGGTTGCCTTTACTTTAAAAAATACTTTTTTGCGTTTTGTAACGTATAACTTATACTTGTATATGTGCCGAGCTTGTTCATACTTTTATTACCACTCAATAAAAAGGTATAATGTTTGTGAAATGTAAGTTTGTAGCTTTATAAGTATGTATCTAGACGATAAAATTACCGAAACGACACCCTACTTTTAAAAATACTTGCTACAGTATGTACAATGGACCTCCGAACGCACAGAAGCAATATTTTATCCCGTGGGTGCTTGTAATACGCGGGCAGAGCCACGCGAGCAACTAGTACAAACAAATAAATAATAAACAAATATTAGGGAACAATCTGTAATTGTATTGTATTTCTACTCCCTTTGTCTCTGTGTGTCTTTTGTGTAGTGAATAAATGTCTTCTTTCTTTCTTTCGTTTTTTCAATTTTAAACAAATGGAGTTAATAGAAAGCTCAATCACACGTTTATTGGATACTAAACGACGATAAATTTAATCTATATTATATATTATATTATCATTGTTACACCATTTTTAACTCGAGAATGACTTAACCGATTTCTATGATGTTTGATTTGTAGGATTTGTGAAGACAAATCCTACAAATGTATGTGCGAAGGCACAGAATAGCAGAATAAGTACAAAAAAGATTAAAAAGAGATGGAAAAAAAACCAATTTACTTTCTCATAGATTTTTTATCGCGAATAATATGGCGATATGAAGTTCGGGGGGTCATCTAGTATAAGTATACCTAATATTTAAATATGTAGACAAAATCGATCACTCAGAAACAAACATGATATTACTTAATGCACATTACACAAATATTAGTTCTTACTGGGATTCGAACCCAGGAACGTTACCTTTGCTGGCAGCGTCCAATACCTACCTTCTAGGCTAATCAGTTCGTCCAACTAATAAATGTGTCTCTATTTTTGAGCGCGTTAATAGTAGTAGGTAGTAAAGACATTTTTGTTGCCGACTTAACCTTGACTATAACCCTCTAACCACATAAGCACACGTTTCATGTGCATTGCAATAACAATAACTAAGTACCTATTCACGGAAGACTTGGTCACATTTTTATGTCATAATTGCATAATACGACAATTGTTCGCAATGACAATTAGACACATGGCACAGTCATACAAATAAAAAACAATATTTTATGTAATTTAAGGATTATTATAATATGCTGGAATTCATTAGGAACGCCGCCCGGAATGAAGTTCTATGACAGCGACGCCACTGCTAACGAGACCAACGCTGATAAAACAGTACTACTAAAAATAAGGAAAAGTACAAAATTTCGAATAACCTCCTCTACTATTCCAAATACCCTGTATTTGAAATAAGAAACTAATATATACTGACAAAAAAAGACGAATCACGTGATTTATGGATGGTCCCTTAGAACGTTGCTGGATTTAATTCACGATTCACACTCGTGTATCTCCATCTCTGTCATTCAAGTATTCTTCTCTGTTATTCAAGTGCGATAGAGATGGATATATACGATTTCGATATTCGTGGTTATATCGCCGACCGCGATCTACCTTGGGACCTCTGGGCTGTTATTCTGTACGCGCTCATGCGCCACACCCCAACCGTCATGCTATTCTGTATCGTGTCACCTCAAAGCTCACCCACAAACATATCTTGACACCGCGATTCGTAGTAACTAAGCGTAGGTCGAGGTCTAGTTTCGCGTAACAAGTGGTGTGATGCGCATTTGCGCGTAATTAACCCAGATTTGATTACGTTTAGTTACTACGAATAGCGGCGTCAAGATATAATGGTGGGTAACGGGTGAGGTAAGGTTTAACACGTAGCAGCCCCCCTATTCTGTAACTTGTTTAAGACTTTTAAGCTCACCTCAACCCTCACCCTCAAATATATCTTGACACCGCGATGCGTAGTAACTAAGCGTCGGTAGAGGTCTAGTTTCGTGACGGGTGACCGGCGGGGTGAGCCGTATTAAATAAATAAATAAATATCTGCGGACAATCTTACACAAATCGACCTAGTCCCAAACTAAGCAAAGCTGTATTATGGGTACTAGACGACGATAAACATACTTATATAGATAAATAAATACTTAGATACATAGAAAACATCCATGACAGGAACAAATATTCGTGCTCATCACACAAATAAATGCCCTTACCTTACCTGTTTTCACCTCAGCAGCTCGAACAAGCATATAAAAAGCTACTTACTTTGTCTCACGGAGTGAGCAAAATCGCATTGTGCACACTGTTTTCACGCAGCTAAATAATATTATGCTGCGTGAAAATTAATAGTGTGCAATATGCGATTTTGCTCACTCCGTCAGACAAAGTAGCTTTTTAATTTTGATGCCGGGCACTGACATTTCATCGTATGGGGTCTATTACAAGTTCAGAATATTTGAACTTTATTAGGTCTGTCCCTTTCATTACAATACGAAAAAATAAAATGGCAGACATAGGTTGATCCTCAAGGTGGGTCCATAGTTCGACCCAACTATGGTTCGATACCATCGAATTTCAAAGACCCCCAAAAAAGCGCGAAACAAGTAACACGTTCGAAAACTATCAAATGAACAAGTTTAAATTACCAAAATAATCATACAAAAGAATTTTCAATTGAGAAATAGTTAAATAAAAACATCTCGGATTAAACTCCGTTTTTCATGAGGCATGAATTTTATGACGCAAGCTAATTACTTAATAAGTCTAGTTTTAACAATCTTAAATTTTATGAACGTACCTATAAGTACCACAGATGCAGTTTCCGAACAAAACGCGGCGCCCCGCCTCATTTAAAAAATTGCGCGCTGTTAATTTGTTTCGGATTTTATTTGGTACTGTAAAATGGGGTGAGTAGGGTGAAAACTGACATTCAAACCTCGATAACATTTTATTTTTACTTATACAAACTGAATGGTGTATATAATAATTAATAAGTGTTCCGGATGATACGAGGATTTTTTGCCAATTACATTATTTTTTGACTTGTTCTAATAAATTTGCAGATTGGAGTCGGTCCTAGCAGTTAGTTCAAGCACTGGAATTTCGTATAGTTAATAGGTGGTATTTTATTTTATCATATCCATGATTATAGGTAGGTATACCTAAAAGGATATCCAAGTGAGGGTGGTACCCGTGCAATTCATTTTGTTTGGGTATACCTACTTATTGATTGCAATTAGTGCACATCCAGGCGTTTTACGGTTCTACAGAAATATAAATTCCTGCATAACAAGCACATGTGGTAAATACAAATACGATACGGCCCGCGTGTAATGGCGGAAAATGTTAAATACCTATTTAGATCGGAGAAATTATCGATACCTGCGTGGAGTCGAGTTCTCATAACATAATATAATATTACCCATACCTACAAACACCACCTCCAACGGCTCCATATGGTGCAGTAAAATAGTACCTAGGTAAATTGTTTAACGAGGGGCGTAAAGTGGAATTCAATTCAATTCAATTCAATCGTTTATTTATAAAATGATATTTTACATGTCAATTATTTAATTATTGATATACTTAGTTAGTGAATATTACGAAGAAGAGTCTATCATCTTTTGATGACTCGAGTTTGCAATGTGTTTATACACAATGTTTTTCATTACATTTGCGAGGAAATAATAACTACATAATTTACTTTAAAAACAAACTTCAATTTAGTACTCTGCCTAGCCACGAGAACATTTCCACATTTCTATTCCAATTTACCACATGAACTGATTTCCGAGAGCAAATGCGTTGATTATTAGAGAAAGAAACCCAATCGCTATATGTGACCCGATAATATTTGAGGACTTCTGTCGATTCCACAAGGATCACCCTTGGCACTTCATTAGTTGCTATTTCAACGGAATCTTATCAGAATCTGTGATATACTTTTGTACTTTTAAGTACATAATTGAGGAATTCCATAAGTCTTCATCATCAATTCCACTCCTGCACCAATTTATGATTTCCTGATGTAACTACACGAGTTATAATAGAAAATACCAAAATCACTACACGCGTGCCTAATATAATTGAGGAGTTCCCTCAATTCCTTATGGATCCCATCATCCAATTGAATTTTCAAAATAATGGGACCCACCTGGAAGCATATACTTACAAACAAAAAAAAATACGAATCAGCTCATCAATGACTGAGTTCCGAGGTAACAAACATTCAAAAAAAAAAAATACAGCCGAATTGAGAACCTCCTCCTTTTTTTGAAGTCAGTTAAAAAGACAGAAAAATCTATTTTTCATACAACCGCACCAATCAAAAATCAGCCATCCGATTGTCTCTTAACGAGTTAAGTACTTTTGAACTATAAATAAGTAGGTTCTACTTAAAAGTAGTTGTTCTTTTGAACTATAGTTCGCTTGGAGCGGAGGTACCTGTTACGGTATCAAATTGCTCAGCGGTTAACAACACGGTAATATGAGGTCAGAAACATAATTATCTCGATAAATAGGAGAAATATAACATGAACAATAAAAAACAAAATTGGTTATAACTATAAACGTAAGCATAAAAAGGGAACTTATAAAAAGAACACCGCCTCTAGGAGGTCAGCCTGCGGCATGGACCCCATTACGCTGGCAGCATTACCTCTCTGAATCGCAATGGAAATTCGTTGCGAGAGGTAAGCGCCAGCTCTGGGGGTCTCCCGTTGCTTGGACCAGCCGCGAAGACAAGGCCTTGTAGAACTCACTCATATCTGACGACCAGAGGGACCCAAGGTTTCCACAGCAAGCGCCGCAAAATCGTAATCCTTTGACAAGGAGGAGTATTTGCGGCGCTTGTTCACTTGGGCCTGGTCGGCAGCAGCGCCGGCCTGTGAACGGGTGCCCTGGATGTGGGACTGGGCGAAGGTGTCAACGCAAGTTACATCCCACACCAGGGCTCTGCCTAGTTTCAATGGCACCAATGTAGCCCCGTCTGGACGCTTGCCATCGTCACGCGCCAAACCAACAGGTTCGAGAATTGCTGGTACGAAGGCAGTGGCAAGCGAACGACGGATCAAATCACACGCAAATTATCTTGCATTCTTCTTTTAATTCGTTTGTAAGTAAGTACTGTGTTATCTTTTTATGAGTAATGTAGGTAAATATATCAAGATTGTGTTTCATTCAAATTCTAGAAAGTTTGTTTTTGTTTTACGAATAAGTGTAGGCATGTATGTACTTAATGTCTTATGTTGTTTTGGGTCATCATTTACCGAAGGACATTGGAGCTTGGGGTCCCTATTTTTTTATTAGGCATTTTGTGGTCTGTATCAACATTGTGGAGATCTAATCAGTGTTAAGACCGATGTTAGGTAGAACTTACAAAATGTCCTAAACGAAAAAAATTATGCATTTATATACGATTTTAATAAACTACGATCGCGGTTAAAGTGATATCTTATCAGTTAAACGGAAACTAGTTTTAAATTGGTATGATAAAACGGCTTACCTAAAAAGCCGTTCCGCTTCCGTCCACACAGCAAAACACTGGCAATAACACTAGACACCAAACATTTAAACTATCAGAAGCCAACGGCACACATTCGTTATCGCTGTTCACACATAACATGCAAACGTGAAAAAAATGGCCGCAAATTGTTTACTGTGTGCTCGCTCCGGTTAGACTGAGAGGTAATTGGCGTTTAATTAAGGAGATGGTAGAACAAAATACTTGTTGTTTCCAGGCAATACGCGTCATAGGGCCTGTTTACATATTGATTAGTGAGTAGTCGAGGACATACAAAAGCTACACGCACTTGCAGCACATGTATGAACTCGCACTAATCCCTAATCAAAGTGTAAACAGCCTATTGGTCCTACCCCAACTTGTTAACAAGTGTGCTGGACTGGACCCTTCTCGGCGGCTTCGCCTCCTGTATCACTCGCACTTTACAAATTAGAAAAGGAGGGTAGATTTTTCTCGACTTGCGTCCCGGCGTCGGGTAAGGCTTGAATCACACTGGCGCGGCCTGTGGTGGCAATGACAAGTTTCTGCTTCTACGCCAGATTTTCGGCTACAATATGATTTTATTTAATGCTACACTTTTCGGTTTGTACAAAAGGCACCTATGTTTACATTTACGTCTATCGTACTTGATATTATCTGAGTTGGCCGAATTGCATCAAAGTAGTCCATTAAAAAAGCAACTCTACTTTCCAAGGCAGAAGATTCCAATTCCAATGACAGTTTTATCGGCCTAACACATTCATTCATGGCCCAGAATCGTTACGCGCTACGCTCGTAGACGATCCCGTGGTTTTCCTCGTATGTAGCGGAAAACGACTACGGCGGTCTGACGCATATGTGTCGTCATGGGCCCTGAATGGGATAATCTCAACCAGTCACAGTTCTCATTCGAGACTCTACGGCGTAGCGCGTAGCAGCATTTTCCATTTTGTAGCGGCAATCGCTCGTAGAGGCATGAATCATACGTGAGTAATTGGCATTGAATTGCTGCGAGGGCTTACTTTAACACTTCCGCTGCCAAGAACCCGCTAGGCTAGGCGATATACCTATCTGTTCGTAGCCAGCTTTCGCTACAAGGCCGAAAACATACTTATTATATTGATAACAAAAGTGATCGAATTGAATGTGTGGAAGGTTATCAGAAGTGAGGGTACCTATATTTTTACCGCCGACATGTACGAGGGGTGTTATTAGACTCAAAAGTTTGACATGCGTATCTGTGTATCTGTCTGGGACATCGTAGCTTAGATTTGAGTGTAGTTATTTAAATCGAACGTTTTGTCTGTCGAGATGGTTCCTAGCTATGTTGGTAGCGACGGGAGTGTATAATTGTTAATTTATGTAATTACTGGAATCTAGAGCTGGGCGTTTTTTCCCGTCAGCGTTTTCAAAAACAGTTTCTCGTACAATAACGGAAAAACAGTTTGTGGCTAGAACCACAAACTGTTTTTATAAAAACGATGACAAGGAGCTACGAGTAGAAAGCGACAGTCGCACGCAACGGTTGCAATGCAAAACGTGAAAACACAACTCGAACACTGAGGGGCTGCCGCGAAGTGAAAACAAACTTCGTTCGAGTATCTGCCTCTCTGTCACTCGAACTAGCAAGTGCAACAGAGAGTTACGTTTCGTTTCACGGAAAAGTCGAAACGAACAAGCTCTACTAGATTCTGCCCGCGACTCCGTCCACGTGGAACTCGTTTATATCGTAGCTCCATACAAATAGAGGGGCAGATTGATGGACCAAATTGTCGTAAATGTGGACATAATAGACACGCTATTTTTTCAGGTACTAAGTTAGGTACATACCAGAGCTACTGTAGCCTAATGGTTCAGGCATGCTGCTGTCAAGCGGCGGTCGTGGTGGGTTCGAACCCGGGCTCGTACAATGAGTTTTTCGGAACATGTACGGAATATTTACCGTTAGCTATTCGGTGAAGGAAAACATCGCGAGGAAACCGGTCTAATCCCAATAAGGTCTAGTTTTCCCTCTGGGTTGGAAGGTCAGATGGCAATCGCTTTCTTAAAACTAGTGCCTATGCCAAATCATGGGATTAGGTGTCAAAGCGGACCCCGGGCTCCTTTAGGGGCACAACCGGGAATAATGCTAGGAGGATGAGTTAGGTACATACCAGCTTTAAGTTTTTGATAGGAACCAATTCCTCCGTTGGCCATCTTTTTTTATGGCGGTCATTTTGAATTATTAATATGTTGAGTTCTAAATCAGTTAGAATCACAAACTTAATTGGTGTCAAAATATGCATATATATTTGGGGTAAGGAAATTCAACTAGATATTTTTTAGGGTCGAGTTCTCAAACGGAATCCTTTACGAAGCCTCCGCTTTGGTTTCGTCGGTCTGTGTGTCTGTAATAGCTAAGTGTTAGGACGCCAACGCACTAAGCGGCTAGCCGCGTGCGGTTGGACAAAACATATGAAACCGCAAAATCAAAACCTCTACGCACTAGTTAAGCGGTTGGCCGCAACCGCACGCGGCTAGCAGCTTAGTGAGTACAAGGGCTTAACTTTATAATACTTTTATTATTTGTTATTATAGCAGCTATAGTAATACATAATCTGTGGAAAAGCCATAAAATTAAAGATGGCTGACGGAGGAGTTGGTTCCTATCAAAAACTTAAAGCTATGGACCTAACAAGTACCTGCAAAAATCGGTGCTTTTGTCCAGCATGTCCACAGTATTATGTGAAACTACCTCACTAAAACTTTCACCCCCCATTTCACCCTCTCAGGGGATGATTTCCGGAATAAAAAATACCGTGTATCCATCCCCGGGACTCAAAACTATCTCTATACCAAATTTCTGCGGTCTAAGCATGAAGAGGTAAAAGACAGACAAAGACACTTTCGCATTTACAATACTCATCATCATCTTCATATCAGCCGAAAGACGTCCACTGCTGGACATAGGCCTCCCCCAAAGAGTGCCACAATGACCGGTCCTGCGCCACCCGCATCCAGCGGACTCCCTCGACTTTTACTAACTTTCCTTTAATTTATAATATTAGTATGGATTCATTCGTTTTTTGTTCACTAACCTTGCACAACACACGTCGATGATTTATCTTCCTTCTCGCATTAGACATTGCAATAAACAGTCAATAGAAATCATCACAGTTATCAGCACACATTCGATACGTTTCAAGAAAACCTTCCACTGTTCACTTCCACAATGAACTGTCTTCAAACTGATAAGCTGACTATTTGTTTCACGTGGTTTATTTATGTTTAAACAAACATGTTATTTGGATAGTTTCATATACGTAGCAAACTGTCTAGACTTGGCTAGTACCCAACTGATGACAACGCTTTGCAAGGCCTAGTATGACGATATCAAGAATAGAAGTACCTTAATTGGTCTATAATTAGAGGGATTTTCTTTGAGCGCTTCCCAAATGCATTAAAATGTGTGACTCATCCTCATCGCATTTCGTGAGTAGGCACTTTCGTAAGGAATAGTGTGTAAAACAATCAAAACCCATTATTAAGGCTCCACATTCGAAATTTTCGTAAAATTGAGTTGTTTTGTAACCGTTTTATACATTATAACGTAACATTTTTGCTGTCGGAAAAAATATATCATAATCTGCAAGATATGCGACGGGTCATAGTTTTCGTAGAAATCCATTTTAACAATAAATATTAGAGAAAAAGAAATCTAAAGTCACCCCTATTTTTTCACTTGTAACCATTTTACTGCTCCATTTCTTATCAGAATAATATGAAATTTTATAACTTTCTTCATACAATAATGAACAAGGGCAACATTTTCTTACTTTCTTAATTTTCTTAAAAATTTATCTCGTTTTCTGAAATATTCCGCCAAAGTTCCTACGCCTCCTCGTTTTCGTCCATACGGTCAGTGCGGGACGAGACACGTTGCATGACGGACCTGTGTCAATTTGCGCTGCGCCGAATTTTTTAAATATTTGTGGAAATTGTGGACTATATTTGTTGCATAGAGTGGACAATCCGTTTTGTGATTCGTATAGTAGGTAACTAATAAACATTTGCATATAGTTTAGTTTTTAGTGACAGATAATTTTGTTGCATAGAGTGGACAATCTATTTCGTGGTTTGTAAAGTAGTAGGTACTATAGACAAGACAGCTGACTGACCATTAGTGCACTTTATGTGCATTGTAATAAGGTTCTTGTATAAATACAGGATGGTCAGTTAACTGTGTTGGCATTTGTACCTAATTAACATTTACGTAGGTATAGTTTAGATTTTGTTTTTAGTTCAAGATGGGAAATAATAATAATAATACATACATACATACATACATACACGCCTTTATCCCTAAAAGGGGTAGGCAGAGGACATGAAACCTGTGTTCAGTGCCACTGTTAGCATAAATGTGGGTATAAAAGATCGACAAAATGTGATATAGCAGTGACAGGTTGCTAGCCCATCGCCCACAACACACTTCAATCCCGTTCCCTTAGTCGACTCTTACAACCCCCACGGGAAGAAAGGGGGTGGTGCTATTCTAACCCGACACCACACGGGTAATAATAATAATAATATAACGCGCACGCCCACCACCTTCGCCCGCGCCGTTCAGCTCCTCACCATCGTCGTCGGGCGATGAATTCGCCACAGCGCCCGACACCAGCGAGTCGAGCGACGAGCGCGGGCCGCCGTCCCCGCCGCCGCGACCACCTGCGCGACGAGGACGACCACCGCTGCCGGCACGCTTGGGGCCTGCGGGGCATCCTGCTCCGCCCATGGCTCCCGCTACCGGTGGTATAGTGCGCCGCATGCAGTGGACGCAATCCATTAACGAAAACTGCATGCGCGCCTACTATGGGGCGACAGAGGGAGGAACTAATCTGTCTGCGTACCGTGTCCGGATGCTGCCTCTGTTCCAGGCGCTTGAACCGACCATCACCGTGTCTGCGCAGCGCCTATCGGATCAGGTGCGCGTCATCCAGCGGCACAAGCGGTTGGATGACGCTACGCTTGATCGGCTACGCCTGGAAGCACTCTCTGTTCGTGCGGCCTCTACCTCGGCGCGGGATCCGCCCGCTTTGTTGCCGGCTCCGATGCCTGCTCCCGACCTGGCACCGGGGGCACCGCGTGTTGATCACAGTGCCGACGAGGAGGACCGTGCGAATCAGAGCGTGAATACCCAGACCAATGAGCAACTGAGGAGGGCTTTGGAAGATGCGATTACGAGGTATCGTTCCACAAACAACTCTAGGCCACGACTACCACGCCTGCCCGTAAATAGACGCAATCTAGCGTTAATGGGAGCTCTAAACGGTCTGCTAGACCCGTATATACGGGCTAGTGAAGACTTACTTGATACACACTCAATCATGTACTGCGGGGCCATCGCGGCGTGCCGTGTTGCTCGCGTCAAGTTTCCGGACGCTGACCGTGCACCTAGGACCGCCGGGGGTGTCCCTGCATGGCAAGTACGGATTGAGCGTCGTATCAATACGTGTAGGACTCTCATTGCAAAGCTGATCTGCTTCAGGGGGGGCAACAACCGCCCCCGAGTCATGCGCTTTGTGAACCAGGCCTTCGCGGGAACTGGTATCAGACCCCGTGACTACATGGCCTGTGTCACAGAGCGCATTGACTTTCTGAAGCAGAAAGTCTATGCATGGGCAGGCCGTATTCGCCGCTACAGAGAGCGAGTGGATCGATACCAGCAGAATTGCCTTTTCCAGAGCGATCAAAGGAAGGTATACCGAGAGTGGGAGGGAACCGACCTTCGTGTGTCCGACGGACAGCAACCGGATGCTACTGCCATGGTTGACTTCTGGCGTAGTATCTGGTCAGTGCCAGTCGAACACACCGAAGGCGGGTGGATAAGTGTTGTTGAACGTGAGTGTGAGTTCATCGAACCCATGGGGACTGTTACCATCAGCCCCGAGGACGTTAGTTGTGCCATCCGTTTGGCTCCGAACTGGAAAAGTCCTGGACCGGATGGATTACACAACTTCTGGCTGAAATGGTTTCGATGCTCACACCTGCGGTTGGCAACACAGTTCCAGCAAGCCCTTGAGCTCGGTTCCCTGCCTTCTTTCTTGACAACTGGTATCACCTCCCTGCTCTATAAGTCCGGTAGTACCACGGAAGCGAAAAACTACAGACCCATCACGTGCTTGCCTACGCTGTACAAGCTCATTACATCCATTTTGAGAGCAAAAATTAACGCACACATAGTTGCAAACAACGTTTTGGCCTCTGCTCAAAATGGATGTAGGGTTGGGTCTCGTGGTACTAAAGAGCTCCTCCTCATAGACATGGCCATTTGCCAACGAGTCCGGCGGAACAGAGGGGCCCTTTCGACTGCCTGGATTGACTACAAGAAGGCCTATGATTCGGTGCCTCATTCATGGCTGAGGAGGATCTTAGAGTTGTATAAAGTTGATGCAGTTCTGAGATCCTTCTTAGGCGCTTGCATGGGGCAGTGGACCACAGTCCTTCGTCAACCGGGGGGAGGAGATTGCCCTTCTGGTCCGCAGGACTCCATAAGAATTGAACGTGGGATCTTCCAGGGCGACAGTCTGAGTCCTTTGTGGTTCTGCCTAGCGCTGAATCCGCTTAGCACCATGCTGAAGGATTCAGGACTAGGTTGCCGACTTCGGAGAGAGGGTGAGGTCATTTCTCATCTGCTCTATATGGACGACCTTAAGCTATTTGCACCGAATGGACATGACCTGATGGAACTACTGAAAACAACAGAAGTCTTCAGTAGCGCCATCAAAATGGAATTTGGTGTCGATAAGTGTGCGGTCATGCATGTACAGCGGGGGAAAGTTGTAAATTCAGCAAATTTGCAACTTTCTGAGACAATGTCCCTCAAATCTATCTCCGAAGCAGAAACCTATAAGTATCTTGGTATGTCACAGTCATTGGGTATTGAGGGTGAGGGCGTAAAGCGGGCGGTGAAGGAGCGCTTCTTTTGTCGCCTGACCAAAGTACTTAATAGTCTTTTGTCGGGCGGCAACAAGGTGCGCGCCTTCAACGCCTGGGTGATGCCCTTGCTTACTTACTCCTTTGGCGTACTAAGGGGGACTCAGACTGAGCTGGATGCCCTGGACCGAAGAGTCCGAGTACTGCTTACTGCGCATCGCATGCTACACCCACGCTCGTCTGTTATGAGACTGTACATCTCGCGGAAGTGTGGAGGTCGCGGCTTTTTAAATGCCAAGGACATTCACAACCGTGAGGTGTGCAATCTCAGGGATTATTTCCTAAACAACGAGTGTGGGATGCATCGCGACGTAGTGGCAGTAGACGGAAACTTCACCCCGCTCTCCTTGGCAAACGAGAACTGGCGCAGACTTAAAGTAATGAGCGTCGAGGACCGCAGGGCGGTGTGGAGGAGCAAGGAGCTACACGGGCGGTTCTACAAGGCCCTCACAGGACCCGATGTAGATCTGCTCGCGTCGGTGAACTGGCTACGCTTCGGGGATCTCTTCGGGGAAACCGAAGGTTTTGTCTGTGCAATTGCGGACGAAGTTATCATGACGAACAATTACCGGAGGTATATCCTGAAGGACGGTACGGTCGACATTTGTCGGGCATGCCACCGTCCCGGGGAGTCACTCAGGCATATTATCTCCGGTTGTGGTCATCTTGCTAACGGCGAGTACTTGCACAGACATAACCTTGTAGCCAGAATTATTCACCAGCAACTTGCTCTGCTATACGGTCTTGTGGCCTCCGAAGTGCCTTACTATAAGTACACACCTGCGCCAGTTCTCGAAAATGGTCGTGCCACGCTCTATTGGGATCGAACTGTCATCACGGACAGGACTATTCTTGCCAATAGGCCTGATATCGTGCTGACAGATCGATGGAAACGCCAGGCAGTGCTCGTCGACATCACCATCCCCCATGACGAGAACCTCGTGAAGGCCGAGAAGGACAAAGCCAGCAAGTACCTAGACCTGGCTCACGAGGTAACCGCCATGTGGGATGTTGATTCGACGATCATCGTCCCGATAGTCGTTTCAGCGAACGGTTTAATAGCGAAGAGTCTCGACCATCACCTCAAGAGACTCTCGCTAGATGGCTGGATCAAGGGTCAGATACAGAAGGCGGTACTCCTGGATACTGCGCGGATAGTCAGGAGATTCCTGTCTCTGGCGCCCTGACCACCGGCAGCTTAGGCCCCGCCTCGCTGCCGGCGGTACCCTAGGTTAGGTTTTTATAATGATTTTATGTTTTGTATGTATAGTTTTATATTTTACTTTTTATATAGTTATTGTAAAAACCTAGCTTAAGACAAAAGATGAATAAAGAGAATAATAATATAATATTATTAATATTATAATAATAATAAATTCTTTATTTCAGGCCAGTTTGCCCATAGATTGTTACTAACATACAAACTTACGATACTAGACTTAGTAAGTCTTAGCTTAGGTCTCACAAATTTTTCAATAATTATTTTGGGTCTTTGGGGTTAAAGAAGCGCAGGAGGAAAATACGTAATATCAAGAAATTTTACAAGAGAAGAGGAAAAAGAATACACAAGTAAATACCTATTCTATCAAAGTATCAAATATCTAAACAGTATCAAAATTGGGAAATCGCTAAAACCAGACATTTATTAGTAAATATATTTACAATATCTATTGCCTACTAACAATATTGTTTTATCTGCTCATATTAATGACTATCAAGTGTTAATAGAATAAGTTCTAATAAAATAGTGGGCTTGGCAAATATTGTAAGTACCTACCTATGGGTTGCATGCCAACTCCAAGTTCGATACAGAGTTATTATTTGATATGAAACAAAGTATGGTTAACGTACAACTAATCTAGAAGTATATATTTACCCGAGGCCGATTTCTGTACAGTCAGCATAATATAGTTAGTAGCAGCCAAGTTAGCCAAATATATCGGAACGTACATTCATCGAAATAGTCTTTATTACTATAAGTAGGAGTAAGGAATGTGTTACGATATATTTGGCTACTTTGGATGCTACTAACTATCTGATGCTGACTGTACACGCCATCATCATTATATCAAGGAAGTAGAACTCAATAAATATACCGATAATTCGTTTAAAACTTAACAACCTTACACTTACACAAAAGTTAACGGACAGACAGATACACTTTCGCATTTATAATATTAGTATGGAGTATGGATATGGAAGTATGAATAGTATGGATTATATGTCTTTCCCGCTCACGGGACAATGATGTCCCGGACCTTTAGGAGGTGGAGTGCGTGGAGCTCTGAGCCAACACGTAGAGGCCCTTTTGACAATTTAATGAAATGCAAGGACCAAGCGGATGCTGTCTCTGCCCGTGTCATGGGACGCACACAGAAACAGCACCCGCTGGGGTGTAAGAGTCTATTGCTAGTTGATGGAATCTAAATAAAACGGGTTATTGGGTGAAAATGATGGACTAGCAGTTGGGCTATTGGATGAAACATCGGACGCCTGCCCAATAAAACTGTTTCACATTTTATCTCTGGCAGACGGTAACTCGCTAACTGCTAGATGGGCCCCTATTAATAGCGACATTAAAAAATGGCCTAAGGGCAACAGTAGGTATGGATTATTATTATTACCTTTATATTTTTTCGCACTATCCGTCTCTCTCTTATTAGAATATTTAGTAACAGAGGTATAGTGCGAGAAAAATCGAAAGTATGTCGCGGCCGTCTAGTGCTAGGCGTGCTGAGGGCCTACCGCGAAACGAAACCGAACTTCGTTCGTGTATCTCCCTCTCTGTCGCGCTTGCTAGTTCGAGCGACAATGAGAGTTATTCGAACGAATTTCGTTTTCACTAGCACGGCTAGCACGAGACGGCCGCGACATACTCTCGATTTTTCTCACACTATACCTCTCTTTCCTAATGTTCTAATAAGAGAGAGACCGATAGTGCGAGAAAAATCGAGTGTATGTCGCGGCCGTCTCGTGCTAGCCGTGCTGACGGAACTACATTAATCGTAAGTAAATAGTATTATAATAGTAGATACATAATTTTTGAACTTAATCAATTATGTAATTTATGTATGACAAATATCACGTTTCAATTAAGCATGACGAATGTCACCCACCCACGTCCACCCTTGCATTGGTAACGATGCGCGATGACGCGTCTGTAACTTAATCTATGTAACGCTTAATAAACGACGGCGGGTTGCGCGACTTGCGCGGGGAGAGGGTCGAGGCTCCGCCCATACGCTCAAGGACTTTAGCGGGTATACAAGCCTTAAAATTAATTCAAATACCTAAGGGAGTTAGTTTTATTTGGTACGTTACCTTAATGATATCTAACCAGCATAAAATGTTAAACAAACTGTATCACGTTTACGCAAAACTAACTGAACAAAAATCTGGTTTCTTTTCATTCAAATAGTAGCCTACGTCACCCGGAATACAATTCCCAATTGATTAATACTCCATTCATCAAAATCGACTCAGGATCTGAAACGCTACGATGGAACACAAGTAAATACAAACATAGGCTGCTAAAAATATATCCCTTCCTTTGAGGCTCTGCCGTAGTCGGGCAAAAAAATGTACTCGGTAATAAAATCCGGTTCGAAGGACCATATTTCCGTGGGTAGAAAATTGACAAAGCCACGATCAGTAGGTATAATTCTGACTTTCTGACCTACTCAGTCACAACACAACATCTGTGCACCTCGCCTCGTGACGTCAAATCAGCGCTCTGGGTACTTACGCTTCACTCGTCCTATTCCAAGGAGGTGCACCAGTCATGGTGGCCGGGTAGTATAATATATGGTACCTAATCAACGCATAAAGTTATTATTAGTATGCTATATAAGTAGAAATGTGTTCAGGAATAAGGGTGTTGAATCAACAACAGCTGCCTAATCTCCTGGCAACAGAGGTAGGTACGAGTATGTTATTGTTAGGTGTAGGTAGGTACCTTTAAGTGAAACCTGACAGAAAAATCTAGCCCCTAGGTACTTACAGTATCTGATACGTCCAACATTTTGAGTGTATTCAAAACACTACCGCCGCATCATCGCTCCAATGTTGTTAATTTGTAATCTGAAAAAGAAAATTATATTTTCATAAATCTAGTTCTGAATGATTATGTAAATATTCACCCGTATTCGATCACCTCTCGTACATGCCTGCTTTTATCTTGAAATAATGTGTGTGCGTTGCGAATGCGTACACGCATATCAACGTGATTTGCAGTTTAAGTATATCGTTGTAGTCAATTAAGTAAATCATTTCAGTTTGTGAATAAAAATAATGATGAAAATGAAGAATGCAGTTCAAATCCATTATTTTCATTTTTCATATACTTATCTCCCTATGGAGATTATTATTCTCCATTATTTTCTGTGTTTTGACGTTTTATGTGAAAAGCAAAGAGTATAATATAATCAATATATTAACGTCACACCTGGCCATAATGCGAGCGCCATTGCGTAAAATTGTGTACTCACCACGGGCGGTAATTCGTAAAGCCCCAGATCGCATATTTATGGCCCTCACCTTCGGTTCGGGCCACAAACACCTGCGTTCTGGGCCTTTCACGAATTCACCGCCCTTGGTACGTAATAATCTACTATTATGGCAAAGAGAACATAATACACTAGGTACGTTATTTTAAGGTGTAATGGTTAACGTGGACTTGCTATAAGAACACATTTAAGATAATCAAAAACAAGTTTCTGTCAAAAATTTCATTTTGGGTACAAGCTTTTATTGCCGACTGTACTTTTCTGCATACCATCATCAACTTCTCATTGAGACTATTCTAACGAGCCCAAACTCAACTGGGTTACGTCGGTTAAGTACTGAATTCCCATGGCTACCTTCCGTCTCCATCATCAGATCAGCTCGATGGTACCATAATATTAAATTGTCATCCAAATTATACTTATACCCAAAATTTTAGCTCAATCGGTCACCGGGACGTGGGTCAAATTTAACTTGCAAGATTTGATTGCAGACAGACAGACAGACAGACAACGGGACAGGTGAAACTAAATAAAAGCTTGTAATAAAATACAATTCCATTGTTAGTTATTATCATCTTGTATATACTTTGGAATATAAATCGTTTTAAAGATGATTTCTTCATTTAATTCAAAATGGTAAGTACGTATCCATCTAAAAACACTTATTAAACCAATTACCTATTTTTTGGCCTAAGTTAACTGACCCCAGTAAGGTCGATGGACTTAGCAAAGCACTTAAGGGTATGCGCGCACGAGCAACTTTTGTCTCCGCGACTATTTTGTCTCTCACATCAAGTCTGTGGGTTAGTATGGAACTGCGCACACGGAGTCGCGTCGCTACGTATGCTCACTTGACGTGAGAGGCAAAATAGTCGCGGAGATAAAAGTTGCTCGTGCGCGTATACCCTAACAGTCCAATATTATCGTTTTGGAACGCTCCCTGACCTAAACGTCATGCATGATGTTACATGTTACTGACTGTCACTGTCAGTCATTCAACTGTTAAGAAAATGCGCTCACAAAAACAATAACAAAACAATCTCGTGTAACAGTCAGGCATCTCACAGTCACGTTACTTTTTTTATATTATGTTGTAGTATGCGGAATCTGTGTAAACAGATAGTGTATTTAAGATCGTAAGGCGTATAACATCCATAACCGGTAAGTTGTAAGCTAAGCATTGAACTATATTGTAATAATGGGGCTTCTAAACGGGCAATATTTTTACGGCATTGTGTGGCCGGCAAACGTGCATCTTGCTCTAGCGTACAAAGTCAGCGTAAGACAGCAATAATTGCGGGCCAGAAATTGCAGGACAATGTGGCCCCGTTTAGAAGCTCCATAAAATAACTAAATGAAGCTAAGTGACAGTTTATAACATGATTTGTCATGATAGGTACCTACGAAGTTTTCTTATTAATAAGTGGTTAATCATTACCAGATAGTGCCGACTTTATCTATAGTGGTCGATCTACAGTTTTTATTGCAGCAAATTACCACTGATTCCTCTTAACTTCAGTGGTCATAGTTACTCGCCTTTTCCTTAACCGCAAGATAGTTCTCGGAACAACAGTTTCTTAAATAATAACTAGTACAATAACTGAAAACATTTGTGTCATGTTTTCAGCTATATTGTGCCACTAGTACACTTGTTTGCGACCACAGAAAGTTTAGCGTTGACATTGTGTGAATTTAAATAGTTTTTTTTAAGTAAGATATTGGCAAGATGGTTGAGTTATTTACTGTAACATTATTGTACAATACAGAAAAATATACAATTGGCAGACTTAAGACCCTGTCAACACCAAAATGCCCTTGAGGATTTGGGATAGCGTGCACACTGTCTATTTGTAACGGAGTAAACGAGAGTGAGTGTTACTGGGCGGCCCGGTTTTTGAAGATAACAGTAAATAAATATTGAAATAAAAAAAGTGTGGATTATTTGTAAGATATGACTTGTTAGCGCTTTAGGTATGAATATGTTGACTTCATGTTTTTAATTGCAGACGCATACGCATACGTCAAAAAAATAAAGACAGAACCGTTTACTGGTGATTTTAAGACCAATCTTTGCAATTATTTTCTATCAAGCCGATTTCATCCAATTATGTATCAAGCTCGTCCACGGTCTTTGAAATATGGTGAATATTAACTTTATTTTTGATGTGCTACTACAAATAGCTTTTCTTAAAAAACTGCTACTATGTACTACTCTACATTTGGTCAAATATGGTGACCTATATATGGCGCACTAGATTGGGAAGGTGTTAATTTATCAATTGATGTGATATGCAAGTTATCACAATGTTATATCACCTACTAATCTACCACTGTTCTAAAGCCACAACCCATCGTCAAGTGTGTGTAAATTCATTAAACTTTCTAATCATTACCTTTTACCTGACTATGAGTCTAAACATGTATATTTGTATTTTATTTAGATAAGCTTATTTATTATAAAGTACCGTAAACCGACTTATGAGCAGCAACTTAAAATGGGATATCTATGATTTTATGTTGAATCTTAAATACACATGCTGAAATATTCTGATAACTTGACCTAATAATTTTTCGCCAAAAACCTAAAAACTTCATTAATTATGTAGCAAACGCAAATATGAAAGTAACTTCATTAATAAACTGTATTTTACAATGATTAAACAACCTATTTAATTTAATTTTATTGTATTACTCCATACTTGTTAAAAACTTTAAGTTGCATGTACTTAAAGTCAACTTGTGTTGGCCTTTCTCAGTAAAAAATAGGTTTTTAGAATGTTCACAGAAAAAGTAATATGGATGGAAAATGATGTTTTAACCCTATACATAATCGGCAGTGTATTTTTAAATGTACTCATATTTTGTTTTGTTTTTGTTGCTATCTGTGGGTTGAATGAACCCTTATTTTTTTAATTTTGTCAATGTATTATTATTACTATTCTGGTAGTGGCTTCCGTACTGTATAGCCCTTATATCACTGCGACCATCACTGATCTATTGTGATTGCACTTACTACAATTCTTGGTCAAGTCCTGTGAACTCGAAGAATTGCATGTTGATCTCAAGAAATTTAATCTCCTCCGGGCATATAATGTGTTTGCCCAGAAAGGAGTTACGCCTGCGCATAAGGCCGGGGCGATCGGTCAGGATGTGTGTAGGTGTCTCCTCCGCTTCAAGGCAGAGTCTGCACTGCCTTGTGTCACATAGTCCCAACATTTTCGTGTGCTTGTTTAGGCGACAATGCCCTGTAAGCACCCTTACCAACATTTGTCAATGTAGGTATCACTGCAGTATCGTACACCTTTTCTTCAATCATACCTACAAATTTTGGAGTGAGTTGCTTAACTCCCCTCTCAATGCAAAGTATTGCTGCTTGCTGCCCCCTCACTCCCCCGACCCCCACCACCAGTGTATGTACCAGGCGATCTGCATGACAAGGAAGTTAACCATATGAAGAGCATTACTACATAACTGTGCACTCACCATACTCGGTCATGTCACCATTAACTAAGAAGAGAATAAAATAAATTAAGGTGGTTCGATTTCCATACAAAACGTTATTTGACATTCACAGGCTAACAGCGTGATTTTTTAAGAAAGCTTTGTTAGTAACTTTCACAAATTGGCTTTCCATTTGCGCGAAATTCACCCTTTCCTTGAATAAACTTTTATTAACTAGAATAATTGGTTGGCTGGTAGAGAATGCTTACGGCATTAAGTCCGCCTTTTGTAGGATAAGTTGTTCTTTTGTGCAATAAAGATTAAATAATAATAAAAAAAATGGAGTAAAATGGTTTTCCCAAAGTATGACGTCACAAATTAATATCTCAAATTATTCTAGTTTATACAAGTTTATTCAAGAAAAAGCCAATTTATGAAAGTTAGTTACATAAGTTTCTTAAAAAATCACGCCGTTAGCCTGCGAATGTCAAATAACGTTTTGTATGGAAATCGAACCACCTTAATATTAGGTGATATTCTAATCTAATCTAATCTATTCTTACATAAACCAAACTAGTCACATAGGGCCATAGCCAAATAAGGCTTGTTTTTATGGGTAATAGACGCCGATATATTTAAGAGATATATGTGTATACTTTAATTACATAGAAAACATCCAAGATTCGGAAACAAATATTCATGCTTATCACACAAATATTTACCCTTACCGGGATTCGATCCCAGGACCGTTAGCTTCATAGGCAGAGTACCCACAAAGGCTAAACCGGTCGTTTTAAATTCATCCTATGCTATGATTAATAGCATCTACACAGAGCAAAATAATGCTATAACAAACATCTAGGCGCATATACTTGAGATTATTCGAGTTGGCCGAATTGCATCACTGTAGTCCATTCAAAAAGCAACTCTACCGTCCAAGGTACAAGATTGCAATTCCAGTGACAGTTTTATAAGAAGTTGGCCACATTCAATAATCTCAACCAGAATTTGCGCGAGTTGAGTGCGACTAAATGGCAAGAATGTCGCAACACTTGTGACGTGACCACTTCACGTGCAGCCTACGAATGGGATCGAATTCTATTTCACGCTCGCACACTCACGACTCAAAAGCTGTCTCTCGCGCGAGAAAAACGACTTCTGTCTAGTAAATCTCATTAGAAAGAGACGAATAGTCGGTCTTGTTCTAGCCTTAATAAGAAACGTGCGACACAATTGTTTCAATCAATTCAAATTCATCATCATCATCATATCAGCCGAAAGACGTCCACTGCTGGACATAGGCCTCCCCCAAAGAGTGCCACAATGACCTATTGATGATGATTAAAATTACAGTACCTAACTATAGTTAATTTCGATAGTTTGTGGGACTTCTTAATATATACTTATTAAAAGCGTAACATTACGGGTAAAAATTATTGTTTTCGTTCTATCGTTAAAACTACCTATTATTGAATTACTCGATTACAAAATAGTGCAAATACTCTTTATTGCACTGCTCAATCCATGAAACCAGAGACAGTCGGTCTTATCGCTAAAGAATAAAGGTACTGACACATGCTCTTTAGTAGCACGAAAGCATGCTAGTTTCGAGCAAATAGCATGTGTAAATGTAAAGTTGCTAATAGCATGCTATTCGCATATATAATAATTGAGCATGCTTAAATAAGCATGCTACTAAACAGCATGTGTACCTACCAGTACCTAAAGCTACAGACAGAGGTGCTCAAAAAAAGCATGTGCTCAGTGGCCCTTGTGGTCCTTAAAGATAACGATAAATTTATTTATAAGTCCAACATATATTGGAGGATGTTACAAAATGATGGACAGTTTCACTATGTGGCCTTACGGCTTACCAATTCTTGAGCATGCTTCTCAAAGTCCATCTGATGCTATTTCAAATCTCAAATCTTTAATATTTTTATTTATGGTTTAATAATTTCTATCTATTGATTTTAAACGCTTTGATAATTTACTGAATATCTTCGGAGCCATTCCGAGTACATTTTTTCGGAAAAACACTGCACAGGTTTCTTTTTATATTATATAATAAACGGGTGCTCTTAAAGCTCAGGTACAAATGGGAGTTTACGTGATCACACATTTCATGGATAAACAATTTATTTAGTTAGTATCTCAAGTTTTTGAAACATATTTTACCTTGTGGCCCGTATGGCCCGTAAAGTCCGTCTTGTGGTCCATTTGATTGAGCTGATGCAACCGCGCCAGCTGATGATCCTGGCCCTTGTCTCAGTGGCCCTTGTGGTCCTTAAATATAACGATAACTTGCAATTTTAAGCAAGCTTATAAGCTTGCTTAAAATTAGCATGCTCTGCAACTGTTCACATTGGCCAGCAATAAGCATGCTTGTTTTAAGAATACTCATAAATAAGCATGCTCAAAGCAAACGTACGGACTGTTCAGACGCGCCTCAGGTAGCATGCTCGAAAATCAAACGCTCTAAATAATGCATGCTCATTACTAGCAATGTTGTTACACACGTGCTACTAATGGGCAATTGCTCAATAGTGGCATGCTTTCGTGCTAGTAATGAGCACGTCTGTCTGTACCTTTATGGAAATCCCTGGTTGTGAGGCTTGATGATCAATACATTTTTTCATGTGATGTTAACAATTGATCTTACAATGTTTTTTCTAAACGATGACGCACATAACGTCCAACTTGAGATAAAAAATGCAGATGGCAAAAAACGTGTGAGACACAAATGAAGAGTCGTCAGACAAAAAACACACATCTTTTTTGGTTCGGTAGAGGCGGAAGACGGTTATGTGACCAAAAGAGTATTAGGTATGAACGTGGAGGGATGGAAAGGGACGAGGGAGGCCAAGGAAAAGGTGGACGGACTGTGTCAGAGACGATACGAAGGGGAAGGAAGTAAGTGACGAGATGACGAGTGACAGGGAGGTATGGAAGAAAAAGACATGCTGCGCCGACCCCAAGTAAATGGGACACAGGCAAGAAAATGGTGCTAATGACATGACTGATGACAGGCGAAAGCCGACCCGACCTCGTGTTTACTTTGCAAAGAAGTCCCAATAAACCCATTCGCCGCTACAGAAAAAAAACCCGGCCAAGTGCGAGTCGGACTCGCGCACCGAGGGCTCCGTACAAACCTGTAGGTATATAAGTAATAACTTTAAAATTATTAAAAATATTTTTATTATGTGATGTAACTAAAAATTTACGGTTTTCGCAATTTTTCCTTTATCTGTGCTATAAGACGCTGCTTCGTACCAATTTCTGAGTTCACGGGAAGTGCCCTGTAGGTTTTGATTCCCTTGCGAGTTTCGAAAATTTGCGGCATAAACGGCTGTATATTTTCTTGATTTTTTCACATCTCCAAGGAACAGTAGATCTGAGTATTTGGTATAAATTTTAGCTTGATACCTCGTTCTCGAGAACTCGTTCCTGAGAAAAAGGGTCTTGACAGACGGACGAACAACAAAGTGATCCTATAAGGGTTCCGTTTTTTCCTTTTGAGGTACGGAATCCCAAAAATGCGACGTGGCACCCCGAAACCACGCAAGTCTTAAGTCAGCGGTCGGCAAGGGGTCGCGGCCCGCGAGCCTTCCTAGCTGTTGTGTAAGGGTCGTTATATTCGGAATTTCGAAATTGCCTATTTAAGTCAAAATATGAAGAAGTGCGGCCCGCGTCCATTTCGTTAGCGACTACATATAGCCGCTAACGAAACGAAAGTCGGCAACCTTTTACCAACCAAGGGCCGTAGCCCTTGGTTGGTAAAAGGTTGCCGACCCCTGTCTTAAGTCTATTGTTTTTGGACTTCGTATGAAGTCGGTGGCAGGTGGGTGGCAATGGTGACAAACTTGAGTTCACGTCAGCGGCGGCGAAGGGGTTAACAGTATAATTATAGTGACACAAAGTTAGATTTTTTATCAATTGATACTACTGTCAAGTTTCGCAATCATCGCAAGGATAAACCAACAAACGCATTTTCGCATTCATAATATTAATTAGGACCATTCATCAATACAGACAGTATTTAATAAAAAGAAACTTTACCGAGTATAGAACGATATACCGTTCAATGCGTAGACGCACCATATGCAGCGTAGTCATGTCTACCCGTAAGTTTTGAAACGTATGTCGGGTGAATAAGGTTCACAATTGAATACCATAATTCAAGCCAACAGCGTTTCTCGAATTTGCGACGTATATCGAAGGAATAAAATTTATATTTGTACAAACTAATGTAGACCGGTGTGAAAACGGTTCCCATAGGAAGTCGCCAGACGTCCGCGTTTCTCTACATGGGTGTGACACGACCACTTGGTTATTCACAACCGTCCTATCACATAGCAACAGAAACCAGTGTAAATCTGAGCTCCGATTACGCATCGTTGTTTCGGATCTTGGTGTCAAGCTATTTTAGGGACGCGCTTATCGCGTTCAGTTGTTTTGTGAATATAAATAAAATATAGCCTGCACTGGCGATATCTTTACTAACTTGCTTCTATATTGTTTTAAGGTGCGACCACACCGCTGCCTAAAATACGCTAACGCACCGTAAAACGCAGCAAAATGTATGAAGAATACGTGACGCATACGACACGTCAACGCGTATACGCAGCGTTAAGCACCGGTGTGGTCGCTCTCTTATTCCTTACACTAAAAGGAACCTAAGCGGCCTTCTTTTGTCAAATGAATGCTAATAGAGCTAAAGACCTCGCGAACCAGTGTTAAAAAAAAAAAATTTGAAATTTATGAATCAGACTCGACAAAAAAAAGTATACTCTTACGCACTTTTAAAATGAAAATCAAATAAAAAATCGTTTATTTGGTGAAAATCATTTTGTTTATAAAATAAAATTATAATTGATAGACCAACCAAGATAAAAGTTGATAGATAATTGTTGAACCTGCTCACAAAATTTCACGAGAATGCCACCAGTAAGGTTTGTCAATAACTCATAAATGATATTGAACTAACAATATAAGTATAGAACTAACGAACAAACACAATTACATCACCGCCGCCCAGTTGTAATAAATCCTTAATTCGTCTATTCTAGCGACAAGTCGATAATTAAAGTCTACTTCCTTGTATTACTACACTCCATTATCAGCTGAACGCTGAAACTATAGTGACGTACCGCGGTTATATACCCTGACGAGTACGCCTGGGAAATTCCGTTGTTCCGAAAATAGTCAATAATTAAAGTTCACTTCCTTGTATTACTACACTCCATTATCAGTGAAACGCTGCAACTAGTGATGTGCCGCGGGTATATACCGCGAGTATGTCTGGGCATTTCCCCTGTCCCTGTGAACACGAAACACTCTTCCTCTTAAATAAATATTATTTACGAGTCAGTGCACGAGTATTCGGGTTATTCTGCTTTTAAAGCACCTGTTAATAAACTACACTCAACCGCGGTCGACCGCGCACTGCGGTATGGGTGTACCGCCATCGCTGGCCCACTCCCTTTGATTTGCTGCCGAAAAACCGACACTGCGGCCATCCCATCGCCATCCCGCCGCGCCATAAGCCATCCGACACCACTACCCTCTCTACACGCTGGCCCATCCTAGTGGGCCAGCAGGACGGGCCATCGTGTAGAGGAACCATTACAATATTACAAAACACAGGACTTATAAATATGTGCAATAGGAATGCAGGTCTCGTGGCTGTATTACCTGCACGTGTGTATGTGTAAATACATGGTAATTGTATGTGAGAATCGTCGGGCTGCAATACTCACGGTTATTCTTTCTTCAATAACGTCTTTAAGAATAGCTAATGCAATTTTAGAACTGCCAACTACTGAAGAATTCCTGATTATCGTTTTCACAATTTCCGTCTATCTTTGGCTCATCAGCCAACCCCATGACTCGGCCGCAGCATTATACTAGCTTCCGCCCGCGACTTCGTCTGCGTGGACCCGGGATAAAAACGATCCTATATTTTAAGTCAGGCTATAAACTATCTTCGTGCAAAACTTAAGCGTGATTGAGTAACAAACATCCAAACATCTAAACATCCACACATCCAAACTTTCGCATTTATAATATTAGTAGGATTAGCCTCTGCCCGCGACTCCGTCCACGTGGAACTCGTTTATATCTATATACATACAAACTTTCACACCCCACTTCAACCTCTCTGGGAATGATTTCCGGGGTAAAAACTACCCTATGTCCTTTCCCGGGATTCAAGCTATTTCCATACCAAGGTCCTGCGGTTTAAGTGTGAAGAGGGAACAGACAGACAGACAGACACCCTTTTTACGTATTTGTAATATTAGTATATCTATTGTAAACAAAAGTGTGAAACTAAAAATACTCAGTTGCAAATAAATCATTAGTTTCTGTATATTTTTTGTCAGACACTCATAAACTCATATTGCTCCAATTACGAAAATCGCTTCTGATGTATCCTTTTAAATCTCAAGCACTTGATGAAAAACGTGGACAGAAACGTGCATGAGGTCAATACCCTTTACATAATAAAAAGCTACTTATAGATAATTAACTAGATAGTATAATATTATAGCAGTATGTAGTACGTACTTATAACATATGCAGCCTTGATATTTTAAAAAAAATAGTATGATTTTGTTGGAGCGAATTATTATTTATTTCTTAAGCCGGTAGAGGAAGAGGTGCCCCTCTTAGTGTTATGTTCATTATCTCATTATCTTCATCATATCAGCCGAAACACGCCCACTGCTGGACATAGGCCTCCCCCAAAGAGTGTCAAAGTGTACTGCGCCACCCACATCCAGCGTACTCTCGCGACCTTTACCAGATCATCAGTCCACCTTGTCGGGGCTCTACCGATGACGCTGCGTCTTCCGGTACGTGTTCGCCACTCGAGAACCTTTCCGCCCCAACGGCCATGGGTTCTACGTAATGTACCTCGCTGTTACGTTCTATATTATATTTATGTATATACAATAGCACGATGTTTACCTATTTAGTATACGTATTTTTTTATATTAGTAGTCACCGTTTACTGAGACATTACCATGAACATAAACAATATAAACATAATTTATTGATAAAACATAAAGTACATCAGTTTTACTATAGACTAGGAGCTTACTATTAGAGGCAAATAACCCGCAAATAACGCAATAAAAGCATGTGACGTTAACCACAATTGTGGCTTCAAAATACCTACAAGAATAACTTCTACAGTACAAATAGTAACAAACTCGTACAATTCAGTTAATAATATCCTTGTCAGCTGTTACCAGCCGCGAACCGGTCCAGCGGAATTATGTGGTCAACGTCTGATGTAGCACCAAGACAAACTCGGGGATCCCAGTGTGAACCTTATTTTCAATGAATTAAGGACTCATCTTGTTTATCGGTGTCTTTGTTGTACGGAGACCAAGTGGCGTGCTCTTTGTAGAGACAGAACGGGTCTGGTACCTACCTAGTACTTACCCTATTCTTTCAAATGGCTCTTTATGAGGGTTGATATCTTTCCTGGCTGAGACTTTGTTCCCCACGTAATAATACCTATAATAACACTTTATTGCTCTCATGTTGACATACATCAGGTCTTAATTATCACAGATTTGATTTGATTTGATTAAGAAATTCTAATACAGTCAAGTGCTAAAATATATATCGATAACATCCTCTCATAAGTACCAAAACCTTAAATCCGCTGACATAAGAGTTATGGGGACATATTTATGAGTAAGTTGTATGCACCCATATTTGTTTTCGGTTGGCAAAAACATCGTGAACGACTGACAAAGGTGTATGCACAGAAAAAAAAAACATTTCGCAAACCAAGAAATTGAATATTGTTAAGGAGTTTTACAATATGTATTCTTGGACTAAGAATGTATAAGTTCAATAAACAGTTTCGGGTTTATTCAATGTAAAAAAAAATAATTGTCAAAGTTATTTCTTGAATCAAGTAAATTAACTTACATTAAGAACACATCTTCAACAAAAACATACTCTGAATCTTCTATTAACAATATATTCTTTTCTTTCAGATGAATACAACAATCTTAACAATATATTATTTTACATTTGAAACAATATTGTGTTCCTTATATGGAAGACAATATTGTCTTGGATCAACAAATGTTTTTTTTTTCGGTGTATAAAGTCACGAACGCGCATCGAGTCAGCATGAGAACTACCGCCCGTTTCCTCTCAATGAGAATAGGCCTGTGTCCAGCGCCCCTATTCTGTAACTTGTTTTAAGATCGCCTCAACGCTCACCCACAAATATATCTTGACACCGCGATGCGTAGTAACCAAGCGTAGGTAGAGGTCTAGGTTTCGTGACGGGTGAACGGCGGGGTGAGCCGCATTAACGCTTAGCGAATAACAGCCCAGCAGTGGGATTTATTCTACACTAGCATCTGCCCGCGACTACGTCCGCGTGAAACTCATATCGTAGCTCCAAACTTTTCACCCCCCATTTAACGCCTTGGGGGATGATTTCCGGGAAAAAACTATCCCATGTCCATTCCCGGAACTCGAACTATCTATAAACCAAATTTCATCTAAATCGGTTCAGCGGTTTAAGTGTGAAGAGGTAACAGACAGACAGACAGACACACTTTCGCATTTATAATATTAGTATGGATATAGATAGGGTTTTGATGATGGCGATGACGTAAAGATTGACCGTATCAACGAAGGCCTAATCCCAACAAGGTCAACCTGTACCATCCACTTTCATACATACACTCTCTTTGTTAATCTTCTTTCATCGATTTTATAATCCTCTCTACATGGCCATACCATCTTAGATGCCCTTCTCATTTTTTTTTTAATTTAGTATACCGTGTAAGGTATAAGAATATTTATTTTAATCATCAAAGGCATTGATACCGTAATGTATTTTTTATTATACGTCTAAAAGTAGATTACTTTGTTACATAAGAATTGGGTGAAGTATTTAACAGGTATTGAAGGAGCGAGCGAAGCGAACGAAGTTCTCTGTTCAGCTTGGGCCGAAATTCGTTCGTACGTCCGGATCTCCCGCTGTCCGGCTGTTCGCCTCTAACAGGTCGCATTTCTCTACCGATTCTCGTGAAATTTGTAAGCAGGTTCTGTTCCGTATTTTTTTGGTTGATTTAGTTTTTCGATATTGTTTTTTTTTTAAGTGGCACGAGTCATTTAATTGCTCATGGAGCAATTAGTAGCAGGTACAGATGGCCACTGCGTAACAAACCCGATGTTAGACAGCTAGAAATCGCTAATCATGACATCCCGCTATACCGTATAGCAAGTGCTCTATCTCTATCGCCTAGTAAGGGTCATACGCACGACGATAAGTGTCATGGCCGCTCCACACAATGGGCCATCCTGACCCCATCATACAGGACGCAGCTATGCGTTAAAGGGAGTAAGACATATTTATGTCTCGTTCTACCGCATAGCCGCGTCCTGTATGATGGGTCAGGATGGCCCATCGTGTGGAGCGGCCATCACTGTCAACTGTGATACCAGCTGTACACACTCGTCGAGACACCCCGAGACAGACCGAGAGCGAGTGTGTACATGATGCTCTCACCTTGTCTCGCCCGCTCGAGTCTCGCCTCGGTATCCTCGGTCGCGAGTCGGTTTTTGCGGCCGAGTCAAAGGGTTGTTCCGCTGTTCAAATGAAGCAACGAGTGTGTGCTCTCGTCGAGAGCTTCTCCCCCGAGACTCCCGGCGAGAAGCTCTCGACGAGTGTGTACAGCCGGCATGAGATCGAATTGTCTGCTCGGAGGTGCGGTGCGCGAGAGCCAAGTTTAAAGCGGCAGTTAGTACCTACCTGGCTATAGGTACTACCTATTGAAACATGACGAACCAAAAGCCAATATATTTCAATGGACTTCAAATGGCTTCATTACGATGCAATAAACTGTACCGTGAATAGTAAGTAATATAAATAAGTGGGCGAATAAGGAAATAACTTTAACCTCTAAGGTAAGTATATGTTTATAACACATACATGTTAGTATATACGACACGAGTAGGTACTCTCGTCTGGACCTCATACTCACGAACGATATTGATGACGAACTATGCCAAGGGCGCCGTTCGACTAGTGTTAATGGCTTCAGTGTTTAGTAACATAATGGTGAACAATAAAATTTAAAATTAGTAAGTTGATCGAGGGCATAAACTGCAAAGATTGTAAGTGGCACCCAAACTAATCTAGAGTGCTACTATTAGAAATGCTTCAATCTTTTCTTTAAATCATAGACTTTTTGAGATGTATTACCATGTGATATCATAACAACGTCACTAAATTAGTTTATGTTATGTCACAAGCTTTCAAAAAAGAGTGTCGAAATGCGACCCTTTAAATACACTCACCGGCAGAAAATTTGGCCCAAAATCTTTTCGTGATTTCAAACTATAAATTGAATAGATTAAATAATGTTTTAAATAATTAAGTGCATTTTTCTAATTTGGGCCAAAATTGCCGCTGAGTATAGGTTTGAACTTCATATTTTTAGGCAAATCTGACAAGCTATCGGAATAGTTATCTACTTATCACTTTCTAGAATCAACGGCACTAGATAGCCCAACATATACATTTTGTAACGAATAATAAATGAGTAATTTGTTAAATAATTATTTATAATATGATGTTTTTTCAAGTAAATAATTTGTCTAATGAACTGTTTTCAAAACATTATTCTATAAAACAACTAATTTGTTAATCGTTAGTTTACAAACGTTGTTTTAAAAATGAATATTTACGAAACGTTTTTTTACTGAATACGCTTTTGATGAAAATACTGAGGCTCTAGTATAAGTTTTACCGAACAAAATGTTACGATCGCATTTGCGTTTAGCTGTCAAATCCCATACAAATTGGAGGGTAAAACGCAAACGCGATCGTAACGTTTTGTTACGGTAAAACTTATACTAGAGCCTCTGAACTCCACTGTAACGGGATGTTTGCCGCGTCTGCAAATCACCGTGTACCTATAATATAAATTGAGGTCACCCATCTAACCAGTTCCGAGATTTATGCGAGCACTGTTGGTTAGTGCGCTTATAATTTTGCCCTCGGCCGTACGTTGATCAATTTGCTTTCTTCCTGGACCCATGTAGCTCTAATCGCGACACATGCGTCCGACTACGGGTTATTTTAGCTACAAATGGAGATTATGCTTGTGTGTATCAGGAATGAGTATGCACTACGGCTGGTGGAGCCGATGTGGCAAGGGTGCTGGGAGGAGATGCCTCTACTGGCACTCTTGCATTAGCGGTTGCGGCAGTCGGAGTGTGATGTGGATAATTAGTAAATTTAAAATCACACGCTGGAAACACGGAACGCATGCTTATTTGGTAGGCAAAACTGTAGCCAAACATATAATTAGACAAAAATGCTTGTCATATTCGCTGGTCACACTATAAGGAGTATAGACAGTATCAAACAAAATTGTTAATTAAGGTTAATATTGGAATGAATTAACCCGTCTTTATTTCAGGTAATAAACCCATATGTTCTTAACGCTTTTTAAGCATTACGATTGAAATTGTTTTTCCCAATTCGTACGAACACTACGTTGCACCGAAAATATCATAAATTAATATAAATATATTTTAAAAAAAATACTGTAAATATTCAAGTTTTCACTTCTGCTGGCAATCCCGGAGTTAAGGTGGTTTTCCACCGGCGAGGCGAGGCGGGGTGTGGATGGGCGACAATTGAAATTAGTATGGGACTTACTAACCCATTTGCACTGAGCGCGCGCGCGCGCGGTGGAAATAGGTAGTAAGTCCCATACTAATTTCAATTCTCGCCCATCCACGCCCCGCCACGCCTCGCCGGTGGAAAACCACCTTGAAACCCGGTCTTTTTTATTGTGTTAGTAGCATCACTACATACCTAGTACATAGTTAGTATAAAACAAGTCGCTTCCCGCTGTCTGTCCCTATGTAGGTATGTTTCGATCTTTAAAACTACGCAACGGATTTAGATGCGGTTTTTTTAAAAGATAGAGTAATTCAAGAGGAAAGGTTTATATGTATAATATATAGCTAGTCGAACATAAAAGCGATGATCTCAGGCAAAATAACAATAACAAGTCAAGGGAAATAACCTTTGTTTTTCTGATATAGTCTTGCCTAGAGCCATGCATGAATCACAATGCAAATACATATGCAATTTTTCGGTTTTATTGGCAATCGGTTCCATGAAATTTAAAGTTTAAAATAATAACGTCACTTATATTGTCTGTCTGTCATTCGCATGCGACGGGTTTATTTCAAATACCATCGTGTTAATGATTTTTCTGCCTAATATGTGTATTGAATTGCATTCCAGACGTCAGTGACTGTGAAATCCGTTCTCCGAGCTCTTTAGCGAGCATTGTAGCGAAACGATGGTAAATTTGCTTCGAGCTTTTGGCCGAGCCGAGCAATACGAGACTCGAAAATTATTATTACTCCAAAAGAAAGAAGGCAAAAAAATATGCCTACGAAGAAAATCCCATTCTGATATCTCAAAGATTACGAAGCTACAACCTATTTAATATTGCTTGTAGAGAGAAAACGCTCGCAGTTAGTCACGTCACAATCTGCGAGCATCACAGTAAATGACGATCGTTTCATATGAAGTCACTTTTATTGCCGACTGTACTTTTCTGTATACCGTTATCAACTACTACGAGACCGAACTCAGAGGGGTTACGTCGATTAAGTACTCGACCTCTGTCGCAGTCACCAGATGAGCTTGTTGGTACGGTAGGTACCCAAAAAAGGCGAATGTTTGGTGTTCTGTTTCTTGTGAATAATGCCATATGGCATTAAGTCCGCCTTTTGTACGATAAGTTTTCTTTTGTGCAATAAAGTTTAAATCATATTAATACGGGCTTGTCTATATTATTAGCGCAGGTGTAACTGAACCCACCCGCCAGTCGATGGTGGCGGAGTGGGGGAAGCCGTCTGGTCTATAAAAGCTACAGCGCGCTCATTTTTGGACAATTTGGACACATTCTAGCGCTGGTCACTCGTCTTGCAAAACCTCCGTTTGAAGGGTCAAATTGCCTAAATTACGCCTATAATCAAATTGTAAATTCTTAGTGTAATTCATTGTTAAAAATCACTGTGTAAAATAAAGTTCTGTTGTAAATAATACGTCTTTTTAGTTATTTCCACTCCTGGTTCCTAAAAATATAATATTTAGAAAAATCTTTTACCATAATATATAATTTTATTTAATCGTATGGCATTATTCATTAGTCAGCGAGTCTTCATGTTTATATCTAAGTTCTTCACCCAATTGCACTGCGTTTCCACTTAATGGTAATAAGTCCGGAGGAGCTCCAGTGTACATCTTTTTTAATATAATATATAATGTACTATCGACAACACAGCTAACTGACCATCGGTGCACCTTAAATGCATTGTAATAAGGTTCTATATAAACACAGGATGGTCAGTTAACAGTGTTGTTGTATGTATTTTCGAGATGGAATGAAAGTAGGATATATTGTATTTTGCGGCTGCGCCGGCGTTCTCAGTATGACTAAATGGGTGGATCAATTATTTTCTGTCACTAGTTGCCGTGGTTACGTCTCCTCGGGCACTTTTAAACTACGATTTATGGGTTTTAAAACACTGAATGTAGGTTTTTCTTGTTAAGTGTGACCCCTTTCTCCTTCCTTCCTCCTTTTTTTTAAGGCGGTTAGACCGCCTTAAAAAAAAGGAGGAAGTTTTGTTACCTCATTTTTTGAACCTCATTAATGAGCCGATTCGTAAATTTTTTGTTTGTTTTTTAGTATATATATGCTTCCAGGTGAGTCCCATTTTTTTCATAAATTCAGCTGGATGATGGGATCCATGAGGAATTGAGGGAACTCCTCAATTATATTAGGCACGCGTGTAGTGATTTTGGTATTTTCTATTGAAATAGCAACTAATGAAGTGCCAAAGGTGATCCTTGTGGAATCGACGGAAGTCCTCAAATATTATCGCCACATACAGCGAATCGGTTTGTTTCTCTAATAATCAACGCATTTGCTCTCGGAAATCAGTTCATGTGGAAAATTGGAATAAATAAATGTGGAAATGTTCTCGTGGCTTGGCGGAGTACTAAATTGAAGTCGGTTAAAACTTTGTTTTTAAATTAAATTTTGTAGGGACCTCCTTCTAGGCACGTTAAACGTCCGTATTGTAACAATGTTCCTAAGATACTCTGTAATGTTGTCTTCTTGCTAACGGGACAGCATAAGAAATAGTTGATTGACCCAAATAAAAGGTATTAGTAAAGACCTGCTTTTCGGCGTAAAATATTTACTAGTTTCCACCCGCGACTTCGTCTGCGTGGACCCGGGATAAAATCTATGCTATATTTTAATCCAGGCTTTAAACTATCTTCGTGCAAATTTCATCCAAATCGGTTGAGCCGATAAGCGTAATTGATTAACAAAACATCCAATCATCTAAACATCATTAATTATAATATTAGTAGGATTTTACATTTTCGTTTCGGATGACTTACAAGAAATCAAATCAAATCAATTTATTCCATAACAATATAAACTGTGTCGGAAATTATAAGATTAATTAGAATATTCATTACATTATAAATACAATATTCATTACTCATAATAATATATCACGATACAAAGAAATTACAATTAAATGATTTTTCAATAAACCCAACAGCTTTTTTCAAATTTTATAGCCTATGTCACTCCCACGATCAAGAGGAATCCAACGACACCTCATATGTCGAAATCCATGAAACGGTTTAGGCTGCAGGGAGTGCCAAAGAATAAAGTCCAAACATACATACATACGCTCGAAAAACATAACCCTCCTCTCCTTCGGCAGTCGGGTAAAAAAACACACACAACATTTTAGTCAGATGTAAATTCGTTGATGTCATAGTAACATTTCACCAGTAGGTGTTCTTTAAGTTGACCTTTAAACATGTTAACACTATTTATAGACTTAAGCTCATTCGGTGAGCTGTTGTACAGCCTGACCGCTTGGTATTGCACGATTAGTTTAGGGATAATTATTTTTTCCAAGTCCTTCCTTCGAGTGTTTTGCCTACAGCCCCTTTCCTTTCCTCATCAGTCATACTTCTCTGGATGCTTAACAATATCAGTCAGTAAAACAAGGATATAGAGACTCGGAACAGTTAGTAATTTTAATCTGACAAAATGTTCCTTGCAAGGCTCCCATGACGGTATTCGCACCAATAGTCCTAATAGCACGTTTTTGTATAACAAACGCTTTCTTTATATTATAAGTAAAGCTATGACCCCAGAACTTAAGAGTCCGCAGTAAGCTCGGCCGAATTTCACCTTCCCATACAAACGTAGTTACGCTCTCATTTTAAAACTACGTGATGGATTGTGACGAAACTTTGCATATACAATGACATGAGGTATATCTATATCTGTAATTAGTTTACATGGTTCCAGTTTATAAAACAAACGAAATACAGCAAAAACAAGTTTTGTATGAAAAACTTAAATTCGCTTTATTTTTTTTACTATGGTATCTGAAGCTACATAAACTAATTACAGACATAGATATACCCCATGTCATTGTATAAGCAAAGTTTCGATACACTCCAACACGTATTTTTAAAATGAGAGCGTAACTACGTTTGGATGGAGAATCGAGGATACTGCGGACTCTTAATGCTATACCGTAAGCGTGATTCAATTATTGCATGATAGACCACAACCAGCTGTTTTATCGTAACTTCATCACGTAAGGTCCTTAGCGCGTAGCACGCAGAACGGATGCTGCTTCCAGAGCACCAACATCTTTGGTCGCGGGAAGACTTCTCTCCGTTAGCAAAAAATACGAATAAATGCTGACTGATATATTTTAGATTCACTTAAGTACATACAATATCATCATCATATCAGCCGAACGACGTCCATAGGCTGGACATAGGCCTCCCCCAACGAGTGCCAAAGTGACCGGCCCTGCGCCATGCACCCGCATCCAGAGGACTCCCACGACCTTTACCAGCGGGCGTAGCACGGTTGCCATTTTATCACTTATCGTTGTGGAGGCATCCGTCACTCTCGCACCCGCATACTTGTCAGAGCGTGATGGGCGTCTTTACCACAACGATAAGTGATAAAATGGCAACCATGCTACGCCCGCAGGTCATCAGTCCACCTTGTCTAGCCACGCTGCGCTGCTACATAAAAAGCTGCCAAACCTAACCTAACCTAAATCTATTAATCGATGCAAAATCGATCACGGACGTTAAATCTGCATAATTAGCTAACTGTTCTTTACTCGTGACATCATAACGAGATTATCGATACATTGATCAATGTCATTAGCATCACGACCATTAGCTTCACGACCCACGGCTGACCTAGGTGACGCGTCATGATTACAACCGGTTTAGCCTAGTTGGTAGTGACCCTGCCTACTAAGCTAGAGGTCCCGGGTCCGAATCCCGGTAAGGGCATTTATTTGTGTGATGAGCACGAATATTTGTTCCCGAGTCATGGCTGTTTTCTATGTATTTAAGTATTTATTTATCTATATTAAGTAGGTTTATCGTCGTCTTGTACCCATAGTCCCCAACCCGCACTGGGCCAGCGTGGGGATTACTGCCTGTTCCCTCAATGAGAGGAGGCCTGTGCCCAGCAGTGAGACGTATAAATGTAGGCTGATTTATTATTTTTATTAGTACCCATAGTATAAGCTTTGCTTAGTTTGGGACTAGGTCGATTTGTGAAGATTGTCCGCAAATATTTATTTATTTATTATTTTTATTTAACATAAAACCTGTTGCACAAAAGACCTGGTGCTAGGCGCAAAAAAATATAGAGGAAGTTTTTTGAAGTGAAAACTTCTTTTGCGACGCTGTGCACTTTTTGTGATGGGGAAAAATTGTTAAACTCGCCACAGGTCACGTGACCGTAAGATTCTTAAGACGTGAGATTCGAGACAGGTCACGTGACCGTAAGACAGACACGTGACCTGATCGAAAATCTGTTACAATGTCATTGAGTTTTCACTTCTGCCGGCACTCCCGGAGTGCAACCCGGTCTTTTTTTTGATTGCCTTGTTCGGCCTTCAGCGCGGCCAGTCACAGATTTGCTGCGAGTTTACTCCCTGGGAAAGGTAAAGAAAGAAGCGGAAAAAGAAAGAACGAATACAAGAAAAAGATGGGATGGGCCGTTTGGCATACAGCCGTGATTTAAAATCAATGTTTAATATATTTTATACAGACTTTTTTCTGCATTTTAATCTTAAATTAATTCATGTAAACTGTTTTATTCCGGTTTTTACTTTTGGATTTATTTATAAATACGTTTTCAAACATCGTGCCTACTATACTAGTCCAAACCTTGTAGTTGGCGAGCATTTCGGTATATGATTTGCACACGTTTCACGTCGAGGTGCATTGCAGTTTACATCATTACGAATTGATTAGGTCTAATCAATTAAGATCCTATGTCGCTGCAAAACGCATGCGTTTTCGCGTTACAGCGGATTGATGTTGTTAAAAAAAATCGGGGTATTAAATCATTTGCACATGTATGCCTCTGGAGTTCATGGTCACAATCATCTTGGAAACGAAGAAAATCGAAGAGGCAGACATTCAGGACTCTGCATTATCATGGGACGGAGTTGTAAAAATGTAAAAAAAAGGTCTACTAAGTCATTTGCACGCGGTTCTCATTGCGCCCATTCGATTCACTATGACTCCGTGGATTCGAAAAAAATGTGGCAGACACTTTGCTCACTGATTTTAAGTGCTCGAACTTGTCAATGACATACTCCGCTAGTGCGCTTCGGAACGTTTTTTTTAAAAAAAACAAGGACGAAGGCGGGATGTGGTCTTTTCTGTAGCATTTTGATCAATTCAATTTATACCTGCTTGGTTTGGCGCGAGCGTCGGGTTAAAAAAAATCAAATGGTCTGCCTTTGGAATATCAGAGGCCTGAACGTGTGCCTCATCGATTTTCTTGGTTTTCATAAGGAATTCAAACATCAGTCCAAGAGGCAGACGTGTGCGCATAATATAGCACACCATTTTTTTACATTTTTCGAGCACTGTCAATAGACAACGCAGAGGCAACATGTTAGCAGACTATTTTTCCGTGGTTCTTCTCATTGTTTTTGATCGAACAATTCAAATCTGCCAAGTGTGCACTTCATATACAGCTTTTTAAATCATAAAAATTAATAAAAAAATTGAATACTACAAAAGTTAGAGCCCTGGATGTCTGCCTTTTCGATTCTTTGTGTTTCCAGGATGACTGTGAGCATCAGCCCCTGAAGCAGACGTGCGTGCATACTATAGCACGCCTTTTTTTTACATTTTTGAAACACTGTAAATTTACAACGCAGCGCCACCATGGTGGCAGACAAGGTCCTTGATGTTTCTTAGGGCATAAATATCACTATTAATAACGTCTGCCTTGTGTGCTGATCGTATCGAATTTTTTCTCGCCAGCTCCCTAACTATTACAACTGACGCATGAGTGACACATGCAATACAATTTAAGAACGGAGCTATTACGCCCGTGGGCGTAATAAAGGCTATTGTATTTCTGTATGCCTGCGAGTTATGAAGCCCTTTACGAGCAAGTGTGAAGGAATAGTATATAATGTACAGTTTTCTGCAAAAAAATCTTTATTGCTCACTCTTGGCACCGACCGAGTTTATGTTCATCAAAATATGATCAGTATGTATATCCAGGGATATTTGATAGCGTAATTCTTATTAGTCTTAATACGCTCCCTAAGGGTTCTCAGGTAAGTAAGTACAAACACCAACACAGTTAACTGACCGTCCTGTATTTATATGTATAGAACCTTATTACATTACAATGCAAATAAAGTGGACGGATGGTCAGTTAGCTGTGTTGTCGATCGATATCGGTCTTAAAATATGTGACACTCTCTACCTACCGATGGACTCGTGAGCGAGATAAATGAATATTTTGGAGCATCATGTTTTCTATTTTGGAGCATCATATTATGTATTATTTAAGAGGAAAAGTCTGTGAGATTAGAAGTTTGTACATAGGCGGTATAGTATAATGTCCGAAACGAGGTACTATACTAATCTACTAGGTACAGTCGAGGTCAAAGATATGTTTACACTTTTGTACCTTATTGCCTTGTAATAAGGTGCAAAAGTGTAAACATATTTTTGACCTCGACCGTACTATCGTTTTTCAAACATCTACCTTCAGGATGGACTTATTATGGTATGCTTTATCCCGCGGCTTCGCTTCTGTTCTTTGTTATTCGCGGGTGGAGCCGAGATAAATAATTTTGACAAAAACAAATACAGGTATTTATAAACCGTTACACTGACATACAAGAACCGTATCTTAATTCTTCAAACTTTCAGCCTCAATAGAACCTTAGATGTTTTATATCATAGGTTATTGACTTGAAAAAAACTTAGCTTCAATCAAAAATAGGCCTTATGCAAAATTAGAAGAGTACATTTTTCGTTTTTTACTTAAAAGTAATTACAAACTTGACTGAAGGTACCATGGTGGTACAAAAAATAATGCAAGAAATACATGATTTATGTCATCTTTCTGTAGGTAGTACGTATTTTGCGTGTTCGAAATTGAATCTCAAGAGAGGTTACTCACCCCATCTGTCAAGATACTTACGTACGGTTATAAAAGTGCGCAAAAAAAGCACAGTGTGACTTTTTGCAACGCTACAAACGCGCGACTTCGAAATTCGAATTTCGGGTATTTCCATCTCTATCGCTCTCCCTTACTCGAGTGACAGGGATGCATGTATTACGAACTTCGACTTTCGAAGTTCGTGGTAGCGCCGCTGAGGATGTTGACGTCCTGCGGCGCTCGCTACCACGAAAGTTGAAACTCGAAGTACGTATACATGTATCCCTGTCACTCGAGTTACGTGAGTTTTTTTTTTGTTTATAATATAGGAGGCAAACGAGCAGTCGAATCACCTGATGGTAAGCGATAATCGACGCCCATGGACATAAGACAACACCAGAAGAGTTGTAGGTGCGTTGCCGGCCTTTAAGATGGGAGTACGCTCTTTTCTTGAAGGCTTGAAGTGAGTGCGATAGAGATGGAAATACACGAACTTCGAAGTTCTTAGTTGCCTGAAATAAATGGTTATTATTATTATTATTTTTTCTGGTCGCGCATCCCTCGCCGCCAACACAAATGGGTCAACAAAAGTGCTACATAGTGTAAATGGCTTGGCTTACAGTCACATTTTATCATGACTTATCTTATCTTATCTTATCTAGATGAGTGCCCTTTCGGATGCACTTCGACCCAGCGGGATCTTTTGTGCATTTGCCCTCTCCTTTATGCCTACTCCCAAGCTCGCTCCATCATTTCCACAAAGCGGATGATGCAGCTCAGCGGGAGCACCTTGAATTCCTTTGATTTCCCATTCCTTTTATCATGACTTACTAATAAGTGTAATATAATAACCCACACTAATGAAAGAGGATGTATCATGTAACTATACCCATAATTACTGGCTCGGCGCGTTTTTCGCCGTGCAGCTGCAGACGGCTACTGAAATTACATTTGAGGAAATTGTATGTAATTCCCACCAGTGTTGGTAATGCTACGAAATAACGCTGATTAGTACAGATAACGATGTTATCTCTATTGAGGTTTGTGAATTGAATTGCTTCCTCTTATATAATTATGTTCTATTGTCATGTCATGTCGAATATTGACTAATGATGTGACCATGAATTTTTTACGTACAACTCGTTTTCAGGTAACAGACAAAAGATTGTACAGTAACGAAAGGTAGTTGACATGGGGGATGTTTCCAGTCGTGTTATACTTCCTTGATACACATCAAGTTCCATGCAGATACACAACATTTACTGGTCCAATATGCGGTCTTCTGTCGCTCCCGTATCGACCTAAAGACTACTAAAGAGTAATTGGGGTCCTGTCACTTGACCTACTAACTTTTGCCCTAATGTAGATTATATATAATGTTTCACTAGTGAAGTAAACTTTTCGGGTTTTCTTTGTCTTTGAATATTATCAAATAGAAGTCGTTAGGTTAGGTTTGTTTTGCAATAATCCTATAAAGTACACGATTTGAGAACAACGCATTAGTTCTAATCTAATGAAACATTAGGTCGAAGTATTTAGGGCTAGAGGAGTTACTTAGGTCTAACAAGGCATATAATAACCGAGTAATTTACGTAGCCGCGTAGCGTTAGGTGAGGTAGGGCACAGCGAAATGTCATCCCACTCGAATGTGGAGCAGCCCAACTGGGGAAGTACCTCCGCCTTGCAGAAGACCACAGCCCCACCCGACCCGACCACTACTTGCTCTGTAGTAGTGTTGTGTTCCTGGAGGTGAGCAAGGTCGCCAGAGCTCCCGAGGATGCGTTGTGTTGAGAGCGAGGGAATTTTTTCCTTCAGCTGTCAACACGGCGAATCCTCAAACATATCAAGGGTCAGCAACGCCCATGTTACTCTTTTGGAGTTGCATGCGTCTATAGGCTGCGGTGTCCGCTTACCATCAGGCGGGCCGTACGCTTGTTTGCCACCGTCGTTGTATAAAAAAAAGCCGCACCGCCATAACATAGACTAGACACCGCTTAAATAATCTTTTCATAGACATATACTCCAATGATGATAATGATTAAGCACATTGTTTCGCATTTCTTTGGCGCATTGCTTCCACACGCCTCGAGCTAAGGTGTCAGAAGGAGCGCGCGAAACATATTGAAATGGTAAACAGATCCGAAAGTGATGAATTGGTTCATCGCATAGAGATAATTTTACGTTCTGAAAGAGCTATAACCACAACAATCTTTTGAATTTCTCCGCATCTCATTTGTACTTTTACCTTCCTACTAACTTTAAACTAGAGTTGGGCAGACGCGTTTATTTCGACAGTCGATTATAATTTATTAATGATACTGGTTTTTCGGTCGTGTCACAGTCAAGGGTACAGTAAGCCAAAACGGTCGACCAATTTTAAACCGTTATGTATACAGTCAGGGGTGATTGTATACATATATAAAGACAAATATGTGTACAAGATTTTACATACATACATACATTCACGCCTTTATTCCCAAAAGGGGTAGGCAGAGCACATGAAACTTATGTTCCAGCGCCACTTTATGTTATTATCTGATATCTTTTTCACGCTGAAAGCTGTATGAGCTATGGAGTCTTGGCATCACTTTACATGTAATGTTTTTGGTGGGATCTCGTTCCTTTTTGTAAGGTAATTTCTAAAGAAGTGAATGGGAAATCCCATACAAACTTCCATCCCCTGATTTAAAGGGTGGGGGGTGATTTACAAAAAATCCTGAAATACGTATTTTATTATTTATAACATTTTCAGACCCCTAGCATCAAAATTTGCGGAAGTCTCGTACCAAGTTCCATCCCCTACTTTAAGGGGTTGGGGGGTAGAAGTTCCTTTTTTTTTAATTATTTTGTTGATTGTGTACTAATACTAGCTTACATACCAAATTTCAGCTTTCTAGGACTTCAGGAAGTACCCTAGAGGTTTTGATGATCAACATCAGTCAGTGAGTCAGTGACGAAATCGGCGTTTTTTAGATATCGATATAATCTTAAGTATAAGAGCTATGTTACTGAAACTTGATATGTTTAATAAGTCCACTATTGAAATCATATCCCGAGGATTTTGTTTATCTGGTATAATCCAAACCCAAGTTACGAGGGTTCAAAAAAACGACGAACCGCTTCGAGAAAAGGTAGGTAGTGCCCTTGCGTTGCGCTTCGCTTGGCTCGTCTTGGCGGGGGCATTACCGTGCCCCCAGATACATATTAAATGTGGTGGTAGTGAGAGAGATATGACGCGCGGGCCCGCGCTGCACACGCGTTGCTAAACCCTTTTCACGCCGAGGTATGTATAGTGCTTTTCTCAAACATGCAATGTAATAAAATAAAATAAAACTCCAAAAAATCTTACTTTAATTTTCATGGCTGAACGCCGTGATGCTGTGCCACAAATTGTGGAATGGAAATTAAAAAAGACCATCTTGCCGGCCTAGGCCTCCAATTTTGTATGAAATGCCATTACGGGTCTCTCGTCTCGCTGCGCCCGAAACCTGACACTTCGAAGCCCATTATGAAGAGCACAACTTCAATATTTCTTTGCATGTTTGAGAAAAAGATATTTCGTATGTCCGGCGTCCGGCTGTTCTCCTCTAGAGGTCGTATTTCTCAACCGATTCCCGTTTTTGTGAGCAGGTTCAATTATTGTATTTTTTTGTCGATTCGGTTTTTCGAAATTAAAAACGTTAAAAAAAGATAGGCTCGCAAGTTCTAAAGCTCACAGTGCCACTAGTTTATAGATGACTGAGCAGGGGTCAACTTTTACACAATTTAATCTGTATTGCACAGAAGAATAACCTATGGTACAAAAGGCGGACTTAGTGCTATGAAGCATTCTCTACCCCTTAAGGCAAAGGAGATAAATCATATAATAATATATATTTAATACATAACATACACAAACATATTAATATAGATGAAACTTACATATCAGATAGATTATAGATTAGTATTTTAGACATTGAGATGAAACGCCGAAATAAACTCACCAGGCAGTCATCTTGTGCCTGCTTTAAAAAAACACAAATTGTTTTGCATACTCGAATGCGTTATTTATGCATGTATCAGACTACATATTCCGGAGAATCGGATCCTATGAATTCACAGCTAAATGCACACATACACTGCACTAACACTATAGCAACGGAAGTCACATGCCAAACAACGTATGAGAATAATCGCATGGGACCGCAAGTATCATACATTGCTGGAATATTAATTCTTTGTGATTCACAAACGGGTCAATTCACCTCACCACTCGTCTAGTGTAACTTTACCCGAAGATTTTTGACAGTGATGTTTTTGTTCTGGTAATAGATACAAAAGCCGGTCAAAAGAGGAAGTTTTTTAAAATATCAAAAGTAGTTAGGTACCTACATTAGGTTACTTATGTTTAGAGATTTCCCGTTCCCGGGTATACTCCCAAAAGAAACCCGATTTGTATAGGGAATATTCCCAGGCTGAGAATATTCCCCATACTCATGTAATTGTATTCTAGCGCTACCTGTGAGGTACTGTAATTGGCATTTTTGTTAATATTCATGTTGATAAGTATTATAGCTGTTGGTTCTCCTTAAAATAAATAAATACAAATCGGAAATATTTTTAACTAGCTTCCGCCCGCGACTTCGTTTGCGTGGACCCGGTATAAAACTATCGTATATTTTGGTCCGGGCTATGAACTATCTTCGTGCAAGATTTCATCCAGTTCGGTTGGGCCGTTTGGGCGTGATTGTGTAACAACTGTCGCATTCATAATATTAGTAGGATTTACCATATCGGTGAAAAACTTGCGTACGATCCGCCTTAGTAAGTGGTCTTCTAGAGGGGTCACATACCCGTTGCAGATCCTATAAAAAACCGGCCAAGTGCGTGTCGGACCACGCGTAGTGTAGGGTTCCGTAGTTGGCTGTCTGTATTTGTTACATCGACACGCGCCAAGTAAATGGAGCGGTTGCGTCGGCCGAATGTGTACGAAAGTTGGCCTTTTAAGTTGGTCAACTATCACTCGTAACTAAAATAGTTATGCCTACTTTTTATTGTGGGGCTGGATAGCCACTGCGCCAAAGTGGGTGCACATTAGGTTTCGAGGTTGAGCAGTAATTGGGCCTTTGTGCACTCGTGCGATTTGTTTTACCTGATCAATAGGCTTCGTTGCATATTTATTAATAATGTTGTTAATTTATCAATTGAGAGTCAAAGTTACACTAATTTCGTCACAATATTTACGACGTTTTATTTTCTATTTCTCGGTGTTTTTTTTCTATTTTTTTATGCTGATAATTAAAGCAATTCGTGCAAAATTATTCCCTAAACATTTCAAAATATCAAAAATGCACAACGTTAATATTCAAGTTTTCACTTCATGCCGGCACTCCCGGAGTGCAACCCGGTCTTTTTTTTGTTCGAAGCCTATACTGTCTCACGCTTGGCAAAGGCCTCCCCTCTCGACTTCCACTCATACCGGGTGACATGTATTTGTCATAGCTGTCTTGTCAATTATTATCCTGTAATTCCCTATGTAATGTTTTATGCTGATTAAAGCCTTGTTTTCCTTAGGTTTTGTCGTATCTTATGTATCAATTTAATCAGCATAAATTAAAATGTCCAACAATGAAAATAAATCTGGAACCAGCGGTTCCGATGTCGTGCCGACTCACATTTCCATGACGCGCTATCTGCGGCCTGATCGCTTAGACATCGAACCGAATACAACAGCCGCTGATGTAAAATGGTTGCATTGGTGCGCTACCTTCGAAAATTTTCTAGAAGAAGATCAAACAATAACGGAAACGGCGCGGCTGAAGATTCTAATCAACTATCTCTCGCCGATTGTCTACTCGTTTGTTCGCGACTGTTCTACATACCGTCAAGCAATGTCACAGCTGGAAAAAGTGTACGTAAAGCCTAAGAATGTGATTCTTTCTCGCCATTTGCTTACGACTCGTAAGCAACGATCGGACGAATCGATCTCTGATTATTCCCGTGCCCTGAAGCTTCTGGCTCACGAATGCAAATTCGAGCAGGTTTCCGCTCAAGAACATGAGGATCAAAGTATAAGAGGTGCGTTCATAGCGGGAATCAGTTCTCAGAAAATAAGAGAACGTCTTTTAGAAAAATTGTCGTTCACTTTAGAACAAACACTTAATCAAGCTATTTCACTTGAAGCAGCCGAACACAACTCAAAGGTTATATCAGGCAATACAGGCTCGCTTCTTAACGCACTTCCTGAAATTGGAGATACAAGTTTCACTACGCCAAGTCAGCCAAGTCTAGCCACTTCTTCTCCGCAGCAGCGCAGAAAATGTTTCTTCTGTGGAGGGAGTGTACACCAACGGATAAAATGCCCAGCATTTCACGCGACTTGCCAATTGTGCTCTAGAAAAGGGCATTTCGCGAACGTTTGTAGGAGCGGTAAGCCATTACCAGTCAATTCCATCACAGCTGAAGTTTCAAGACCGACTCAAGTACCCGACACCATAGCAAGTCTCACTGCGATTTCTGCTGCTTCACCATCAAGTCTTATCAAAGCAACTGTGCCTGTGACTATAAACGAAGTACGCGCTGACGCCCTGATAGACACAGGTAGCTCAATTAGCTTCATTAATAAAGATTTAGTTCATGTTATGAACTTGAAGCAAAAACCTTGCAAGCAAACAATTACACTAGCCTCCCTCAACTACGTGTCTTTTGTAGAAGGGATGTGCTTCGCAACCATTAAACTAAAAGAGCATACTTACAAACACAGACCTCTCTTGATTGTAAATAACCTGTGTGCAGATATCATCGTCGGTCATGACATTCTCAAAGACCACTCAAGCCTAGAGCTTCGTTTTGGAGGAGATAAAGATCCTCTACAGATCTGCAACATTATGGAAGCCTCTGTTCCACCGGCATCAGTTTTTACAAACTTATCGCCTGACATTAAACCGATAGCTGTCAAGTCAAGGCATTATTCTGATGCAGATAGAGGTTTTATTGAACAAGAAATTACAAAGCTCTTGGAGGACGGGATAATCGAACCTAGCGTATCCCCTTGGCGTGCGCAAGTGCTGGTTGCAGGTGGCGGGGCACATCGTAAACGTCTCGTCGTAGACTATTCACAAACCATTAATAAATATACAATGCTAGACGCCTATCCATTACCCAATATAGAAACTATCGTATCAAAAGTTGCAAAATTCAACTTTTTCAGCCAGATTGATCTCAAAAGCGCATATCACCAAGTCCCAATCTTAGAGAGAGAAAAACTTTTCACATCATTTGAAGCTGGTGGCAATTTGTACCAGTTTACTAGAATCCCATTTGGTGTGACTAATGGGGTAGCAGCTTTTCAAAGGACTCTCGACTTTATCATCAAAACAGAAAAATTAGATGGTACCTATTCGTACTTGGATGATGTTACAGTATGTGGCCAAAACAAAGAAGACCATGATAAGAATCTCCATAAATTTATGTCCGCCGTAAGCAAATACAAACTGACCCTAAACGAAAAGAAATGTACCTTTGGTGTGGACCGTATTAATCTTTTGGGGTACACAATAAAGAACAACTCTATTGTGCCAGATCAGGAGAGACTAAAACCACTGCTAGACCTGCCTGTCCCCTCTAACGCAAGTGAACTTAAGCGAACTTTGGGTTTATTCGCCCACTATGCTAAATGGATTACAAAGTTTTCGGAAAAATTACAACCATTAATTGCCATTTCAACTTTTCCCTTGAGTGATTGTGCTAAGACATCGTTCGAGATACTGAAGTCAGATATCACTAAAGCGTGTCTTGTAGCTATCGATCCCAATGAGACCTTTACGGTCGAGACAGATGCTTCGGACTTTGCAATAGCCGCTACGCTTTCACAGAAGGGACGCCCTGTCGCCTTTTTCTCACGCACTCTATCAGAATCCGAGCGGAAACAGTCATCGGTTGAAAAAGAAGCCAGCGCCATCGTGGAATGTTTACGAAAATGGAGGCATTATCTTATCGGTAAATATTTTTTGCTTGTAACAGATCAACAATCGGTAGTTTTCATGTTTAATCAAAAACATAATAACAAAATAAAAAATGAAAAAATTGAACGCTGGCGCCTAGAAATGTCCTGCTATAAATATGATATAGTTTACCGACCAGGGAAAGAAAACGTTGTCGCCGATGCTCTTTCGAGAGTATGCTCATACCTTAATCACGATAAGCTTAAGGAACTACACGAATCTCTCTGCCACCCTGGTATCGTTAGAATGGCGCATTGGGTCAGAATGAAGAACTTACCTTATTCGATAAATGACATAAAAGCAATGACTGCGTCATGTCCGGTTTGTGCGGAAATAAAACCGCGTTTCATGAAGACTCGTGGACAATTAATAAAATCAACTTCATCGTTCGAGAGGTTGAATATCGATTTTAAAGGACCCTTACCGAGCAATACAGGCAGAAAATATATCCTAACAATAATCGATGAATATAGTCGGTTTCCTTTCGCTTTTGCCTGTAAGGATATGACTTCCGCTACGGTAATCAATTGCCTGAAAGATTTATTTTATATGTTTGGCACGCCACTTTATATACACAGCGATAGAGGCACCTCGTTTATGTCTGAAGAATTGCGACAATTCTTATCGTCTCTAGGTGTAGCCTGTAGTCGCACGACGCCCTATAACCCGGAAGGTAACGGGCAAATAGAGCGCCTAAATGGCACCTTATGGAAGACCATCCAATTATGTTTGCGTTCTAAAGGCCTACCTACTGAAAATTGGGAGCAAGTTATGACAGTATCTTTACATGCTATACGATCGCTTCTCTGCACACCAACTAACGCTACGCCACATGAGAGATTATTTTTACATCCGCGTCGATCTTCCAACGGAGAATCTTTGCCAACGTGGCTCGTGCCAGGTCCAGTTCTAATGAAGAAAAACGTACGTAATAAAACTGATCCCTATGTTGAAGAAGTGGAACTTTTACAAAGTAATCCTAACTACTCCTTTGTAAGAACACCAGAGGGACGAGAAACCACTATCTCTAACAGACAACTAGCGCCACTCCCAACACCTGAACCCGGATCGATTTCCGATGAGGACGAGCTGGAGATGCTAGATGCCGAATCAACTCCATCCGTCGACTCACAGGAGTCCGAGCCCGAGCCTGCTGCTGAAGCGCCGCCGCCGCCACGCCGATCCGGCCGAAATCGCCGCCTGCCGCAGCACCTGCAGGACTACGAGCTGTAGTCACTAGAAGGGGGGGTGAATGACATGTATTTGTCATAGCTGTTTTGTCAATTATTATCCTGTAATTCCCTATGTAATGTTTTATGCTGATTAAAGCCTTGTTTTCCTTAGGTTTTGTCGTATCTTATGTATCACCGGGTTTAAGAAATATCTAAGCCAAGCGTCCTGCCACGCTCGTCTTGGCGTCCCACGTCTTCGCCGCCCATCGTGTGTCCATAAAAATTATGTATTAGATTAAATACAATATATTATCGCACGATCCCAACATGACCTACCTACGCCTCAATATTTGCCGTATATTGAAAGAATAAGGTGCGAAAGTATGACGTCTTTGACGCCGATCGTACCGTAACACATTTAAAAGTGGGACTTTTTGAAGTTCATGTGTACCTATCTGCACTACTTTTCAATCGCTTCGTACATTTCATTCACGCCTATACAATCGCGAAGTTATTAAACGCTATTATTAGAATCAGTGTTACTATTTTCATGCTGCGAAGACATATACGCAAGTCTCATATACCTTGGTAATTTGCAAACAAAGCATCTGTTTTAATTCACTTTTCCACCAAGTACATGTAACCGAACCTACAGTAAACGAAGTTTACGCTTTGCATAAATCTGTTGTGGCGGATTGAATGGCATATAACGACGTTGCGAACACCGCTCTATTTGTAGCAGCTTAGGGGTTATTTTAGAGTGCTATTTGGTCGTCACGTGCGTCAGGGCAACCGCACTGGGTACGGAAGTGTGAAAGCAATAAAATGTGAGACATTGATTTAAACACGACTGGTGTGCCGTGTAGAGCTGGGCGTTTTTTCCGCAAGCGTTTTCAAAAACAGTTTCGCGTACAGTAACGGAAAAACAGTTTGTGGCTAGAACCACAAACTGTTTTACTGTTATAAAAACGATGACAAGGAGCTCTACGAGTAGAAGGCGACAGTCGCACGCAACGGTTGCAATGCAAAACGTGAAAACGCAACTCGAACAGTTTCGTTTCACTTCGTTTGGCGACCGGCGCGGCGACGGCGGCAACGCACGGAGAAACTAGTTAGTTTTGAAACTGTTTTTCAAAACAGTTTTGCGATAAAAAAAACGGTTACGTTTCGTTTCACGGAAAAGTCGAAACGACCCAGCTCTAGTGCCGTGGGCTAGGTATTGCCTTAATAGCCCGGTCTGACCACAGAGTAGATAATCGGTACTTACACAGAAGGTGCACTGTCTAACAAAACCGATGTTTTACAGCTATAATCTCAAATCATTTTCATTTCATTCGCTCTACCGCACTATCAATTATTCTGTGCTGCCGCATAGCACATGCTCTCTCGCCTAGCTAGTCGTCACGTTTGCGCCGATGAGTGTCACTGTCAAACAGTATAACAGTAACAGTAGTACAAATATGTGACATGTATTTATACAATATTCGGACGAATTGTCACCTCGGAAGTGCGTGAGAGCCATGTTTAGCCGAAGCGCCGAATGGGACTCACCTTTGCGTGTGCCTCAGGAGTCTGTACTACTCACTTCATTTCTGGTACAGTCGAGTTCTCCAATATCTATATAGACCACCTTTCAAAAATATCTAAACATGCGCCTTATGTCAGTAACAATAAAGACTGCGTGTAGATATTTTTGAAATGTTGTCTGTATAGATATTGGAGAACTCGACTGTACAAACTTTCATTGTACTTTTCCGTATACCGTAATCCATTAGTCCATCAACTACTCGTTGAGACGATTCTATCGAGCCCAAGCTCGAGTACCTACTGAATTCCAATGGCCACCTTCTAGCTCTATCATCAGATCAGCTCGATGGTACCATAATATTGACATGTCATCCAAACTATACTATTATACCCAAAATTACAGCTCAATCGGTTGAAATTAACTGGTTCAAAATTCAGTTCCAAGATTTGTCCCACACTAAGAAACTAACAAACGAACAGGTTAAGGTAAACAAAAGGTGTTAAAACAATACCACTTTGTCACAAAATCGCCCATAATGGTTGCCATATCACGAGCTGTCATGAAACTGCGGGATTTGGCCCCAGATGTATGTCGCGTAATAGTTATTTGTGTCACAAGGCAGCAAAATAGTACGGCGAGGGCGGTGTATTGAATCCTGAACGTAGCGAGGGATCATACAATATCCTGAGCGTAGTGAGGGATACAAGTATTAACGCCCGAGACAAAGATAATTTTGCTACCGAGTGACACATACTATTTTTCACACCGATTATGTAGAAACTTAAATAAGATTCTGTTAAAATGACTTAACAAGTTTAAACAATTTTTCTTATTTTTTATTACAAATTTTTAAATTCATAAACTTTTATAATGTTATTAAAGTTAAAACTTGAAATATGTTCGTTTTTAATCGATTACGATGAAATTATAATCGATTATTTTATTAAGATCTGTGTTCAATTGGCACATTGCGTAAATGCTACATGCCAATGAATAAATTAATAAAAAAGAGGCTTGTAGAGCTGAGTCACCTTCAGGAAGCATTTGTATGAGTAAGCAAATTACAAGATGTAAATACAGTTGCCATCAGATATATCGGAGCGGTCAAACTGCTCACAAATATCTGAACACGTCTCTAATGCCTCAACAATAGAGTACAATGATAACTACAGTTGACATATAACCTCTAGTTCTAGTCATTCTGACTGTCTTCACGCTATGAAATAGAATATCAATATCACTTATTATATCTTACGAGAAATATGACTGGTCCTTTGACAGGTCCAATATGACGTAAAGAGTGATGTGGCTAGAGCAAATTGGCCGAATTCCACCTTCCCATACAAACGCAGTTACGCTCTCATTTTAAAACTACGTGCTGGATTGTGACGAAACATTGCATATACATATACAATGACATGACATGAGGTATATCTATGTCTGCAATTAGTACACGAGAAATAAATTTTGTGGATATTACCTTGAATAAGAGCATAAGGCTTTCGGTTCTGTTGCGTATTTTTTCTACAATCACGTAATGAAGTCTCGATAACATTGACAATTAGAACCGTCGGCCATTGTTCGGAAATGTTCCGGCTCACGTTCGGATCGGTCTCGCTTAATAGTAGACGCATTTGGTCTTTAATTTCGGATCGTCGCTTAATACCTTACGTTTAAGTAGATTAATAAAAAATATGAACGGTGCGGTGGCCAGTAATTGACGAGTTATCCTGTGCATATTCTTTATATTTCTTAATTTTTTGTTTCACGCCATGCGCCGTTCGCAAGGAGCGGGTGTCCGCTCAGGGCCCTGTATTTATTTTAAACAAATTGTATTTATGACAAATTCTAACTAAACGCCTCTAGCAGACTGGCACGGCCTAAGGTTAATGATTTATTACCGTTGAAATTTAAATAAATGTATAGGGTATGTAAGTGAATAGAGTTCATTTTTAGTATGAGGTACCCAGTTATGGAACGGTGGCCGCAGAGTACAAGAGGTTTTAATTACTGAGTTTCAAGTTGACACTTTACTAGATGTAAGTATATGAAAATATCTATTATAAGTACTCTTTTTTATTTCCATATCGTTACGTTGCTAATCAGGACTCATGCACATAATACAATTGTGACAAATACATTCATATAATTCATTCACGCGGGTGGAGCCGCGGGCACGTCTAGTTTTATTTAAAACTAGTTGTTGCCCGCGACTTCGTCCGCGTAGAACTTGTTATCGTCCTAGAAAAATAATTGGTAGGTCAATTGTTAGGCGCAAGCTTAATTATCGCTGCCCTTGTTAACAAAGTTATACCATCTTAGATAGATAAAAACTATCCTATATCCTCAAATTAGGGTCTCAAATTATCTGTACGGAAAATTTCATCTAAATCCGTTCAGGGATTAATCGTAAAAGGTAACAGTGCGATGAGTTCATTAGTTTAAATTGAAAACTCTGTTTTTATACATATAAATTCTTAAAAATCATCAACGGACATTTCGGCTTAAATAATGTATTAAAGAAAGCTACATTACTGAAAATAGTTTTGAAAGCAAACGTAATCTAATGCTAAAAGAAGTAGAACTTTCCATCTCCATATTATTCTCATTAACCAAAAAAAACATTAAATGGATGAATGTGCCCCCTTATGGAATCAATTTAAAACAGTCTAAAACAGAAATTACAAATCCCTTACTTTAAAAATGTTTTTCTCTCCATACAAACTTTGAACCCTCTTTAACCCCTATAGTGAATGAATTTAAAAAAACTCTGAAATCAGTTTTGTAGTCTTTTAACATACAGGCTAAGACCGAAGTTAAAAATCTCTTACTATAACATTTTCTTGGTTTCCATATAATAGACCTTGAATCCCGTTTTAACCCCTTAGGGGTGGAATTTTTCCAAAACGCTGAAAGAACTTTTATTTATTCTGAGAAAATGAGTGTTTCTCATCCAAAGCTTGCACCCCTTTTTAACCCTCATAGGGATAGAATTTTCTAAAACGCTGGAAGTAATTGTTTATATTATAATTAGTAATATTTCTACAAAGTTTCAAATCACTAGCTCAAAAAAAAGTGTTTCCCATACAAACCTTGCAACCATTTTTAACACCCTTGGGGGTGGATGTTTCCAAAACGATTAAAGTTCTTTTTTGTATTCAAATACGTAATCTGGCTACAAAGTTTCAAGTAGCTCAAACGGAAAAGATTCCCTCATACAACTTTTGCACCCCTATTTTAACCCCCTTTTGGGTGGAATTTTCTAAAACACTAATATTTATTTTTTTGTATTCATATAAGTAATCTTTCTACAAAGTTTCAAGTTTCTAACTGAAAAAATAAAGTTCCCTCCATACAAACTTTGCACCCCTATTTAACCCCTTTAAGGGTGTAATTTTCTAAAACGCAGCAAATACTTTTTTGTATAAGTAATCTTTCTACAAAGTTTCAAGTCTCTAGTTCACAAAATTATGTTTCCCCCATACAAACATTGCACCCCTATTTAACCCCCTTAGGGGTGGATTTTTCTAAAATCCCGTCTTATCCCTTGCCTACGTCATAAAAGGAAGTTCTGGTGTAAATTTCAAGTTTCTAGTCCCAGTAGTTTCGGCTGTGCGGTGATGAATCAGTCAGGAAGTCTTCTTTTATATATATATATAGATGTCCATGCAAATTATTGTTCAATTTTATACATATACGTAGTAGTCCCTGTGTCCCAAATTAATGATATCTTGGTGATTATGCCATCGAGGTAATGAAAATGAATGAGTGAATTAGCATTAATTACATTTTAAGTTATTATGTGTCTGTGTTGCCAAAGAGAAGACGAACGCGTAGAAATTCTCTGATCCATATGAATACGATCTATACATTGGGAAAATTGTTTTAAAAGAAAGGAAAGAAAAAGGAAATAAGACATTTATTCACTACTTACACAAAAGACACGCATAGACAAAGGGAGTAGACATACAATACAATTGACCATGTTCTGTGTGTTCGCGGCAGTGAATCGGTCACTGTCTCAGCATTTTTGAGTCGTGGTTTTCGAGAAATTCAACAGTGATGTAGCCTTGTCGTGGGGGCTGTCATGTCGGATGGACACATTTACTTGTTAATTAACCAGTCGATATGTAGGTATGTGACATAAGCTACAGTAGCCTAGTGGTTCAGGCATGCGGCTGTCAAGCGGCGGTCGTGGGTTCAAATCCCGGCTCGTACCAATGAGTTTTTCGGAACTTATGTAAGGAATATTTACTGGTAGCTTTTCGGTGAAGGAAGACATCGTGAGGAAACCGGTCTAATCCCAATAAGGTTTAGTTTTCCCTCTGGGTTGGAAGGTCAGATGACTGACAGTCGCTTTCGTTAAAACTAGTGCCTATGCCAAATATTGGAATTAGTGTCAAAGCTTACCCCGGGCGCTGCACAACCAGGAGCTGAAGGGGGATGGTGATGATCTGATGATGAACCTATGTATGTGGACAAGTGTATAGGTACTATTGAAGTGGCAAGGTATCTCGGACCCAGGCCCCCGACTTGACCACAATATGGCGTATGTCACACTGCGCCGCATCTCCGGATGGAGATGCGGAGCTCGTTTTATGCAAGTACCTCAGTTTGTATATAAATTCCGCGTGGTACAACACACTGCACCGCACCTCCGTCCGGAGATGCGGCGCAGTGTTCAGCTTGTTACACTCAACACAAACTAACTACTTGCTGTGATATTTATTTGGGCAAGTTGATGATGTAGCCATGATTCGGCGGAACGACTTTTTACGGCAAAAATGACGTAAATCTAACGTTCACAAAAACAGTCGGGGCCGGACGACGAATGATTGTATACATGCGGTATGCGGATTTGTCGAGAGCGTTGATTAAGTTGGTGTATCTTCAACTTAGGTTATTAAAGTCTGTAATGACCATAAGATAAAAAAAATCTGCACAGTTCGTGTGTATACATAACGGGACTGCCAGTGGAGACCTGACAAAGCACTTTATTTTCTTGGATTGTGGTACTTAGTTCTGAATAAGATTCTGGTGATTTATCTGGCGGTCTATTACCTTTTCACGCTTAAGGTCATAGGATAGTTTTTATTCCAGAAATCGTCCTCTAAGGGGGTGAAGTGGGGGGAGATTGTTTGTATGGAGCTACGACATAAACGAATCCCGCGCGGACGAAGTCGCGGGCATAAGCGAGTACGTTCATATGTGTAGGATTTGCCTCGCTGGAAAGAGACAAATGTGTTATTTATTCAGTTACATTACTAGATAAGTACTAGGTAAATAGGACTTTGTCATCAAATCTGACACTAATTGCATCAACATAGTGCATCCTCGGGAACTATAAAGATTCCAGTAAAAAATGTTGAAATACCAAATGTACGATGCTATGATTTTATCCATAAGTATTTAGGTTTCTCATAATCAGGCTTGGTCGTAATCGAAACTTATACCCTTAACCGGCTGTACACATTGGGCCAACGTTGATGGGGCGTGAGCAGGATGCAGCTATGCGTTAGAGGGAGAACAACCGTACTAAGATCTCACGGTTCTAAACACACTGAATTGCCAAGCGATAAATAAATAAGAGGGAGAGGGCTATTCCGATCTCATTCGTTTACATAGCTGCATTCAGCTCACGCGGCAACGTTAGCCCAATGTGTACAGCCGGCATAATATCATCCATAACGCTATTTTAATAGGTCCGCACATCTATCATGAGACGGCCGCGACATACTCTCGATTTATCACCTTTTGTTATAAGTGTTCTAATAAGAGAGAGAGAGACGGATGCAGGTCCTTAGCTAATGGCTTATCGGAAATTAAATTATGTTTATCTCGACCATATCAAATCGATTCTCTGTTTTAATGTTTTCCTACAATCGTATGCCTCCCTGCACGGCTATCACGCTACGGCGCGCGAGCTCTCTCGATTTTTCTCGCACTATCCGTCTCTCTCTTATTAGAACACTTAGAACAAGAGGTATAGTGCGATAAAAATCGAGAGTATGTCGGCCGTCCCATGGTAAACCTGCTGGTACTTTGTCAGAAAAGCAAGTATATAAATAATATATTTAATTTCTAGGAGCAGAAGCTAGTTCCCGACCTAGCCATGGCGGATCCTATTGCGTACACACAGTTTCATGCTATTCGAGCATGTCATTTTATCAGGGTTCGAAAGGATAATTATCAATGAAAATTATCACGATAATTATCGTGATCATCGAATTTATACTTTCGTGAGACATGTTGAAATAATACTAATAATTGCATTTCGCATGTCCCCCGTAGTGACATTGAATACGTGAGTTGAACCGTGTAATTGTCGTGTTGTGTATTGATTATCGTGATAACAGATGTATAATTATCAATTACAACGGACTCGGACGGGTACAACGGACTCGCCCTAAATATTAAAAAAACCCACTACGTGCACTTTAACCTGTCGGGCCGTCGCACACTACCACTGGCAGTACAGCTGGGCGACATATTGCTTGAACAAGTCACTTCTACTACTTTCCTAGGTTTCGAGATCGACAATGGACTCAAGTAGGATAAACATGTCGATAAACTATGCGGAAGGATTGGAAGTGCTTGCTTTGCGCTCGGCCGGGTGACTGCGACTGGCCGGAATTTCTTATGAAACATATAACAAATGAATTTCTTATAAGTACTGGTGATAATTATGAAGAAGCGTAATTATCTTCATAATGTCGAACCCTGCATTTTATTATAAGAACCAAACTACATATGTATGGGTACGCGAGCGTCCTGGCAACCGTCAATAAACGCGTCTATGTCAAAACTAACAGTGCCCATATAATTAACACCCGCACGCATCAAAATAAAACGCAATTACATTACATTTGCGGTATTGTGATAACTTAATTAAAATTGGATAGATAGATTTTACATAAGTACTTACAGTCCAAAGCAGCAACTTGGCAAAAAACTAGAAACGGAACTCATTTATTTCTGCCCTGGTAACTCCGTTAAACTTGACATATGCTATTGTCAAGTGAGTCAAACTATTATTGTTATTGTACTTTCTAGCTCATGGCTACGCTACTCTATAGATTAAGGTGTCTTACCATCTCGCATTAAATTTAATATTGTTTGCCACCGTATTAAAAACACTTGCGGTGTTGTAACTTAATTGACATTGGATGGTTACAACATATTCATGACCGGCAAGTTACTTAAAAAGACATGCCTTGCTTGCTGAACAAACAGTCTGCCAGCTCTTTGTCTACTTTGAACAACACATAAGCACACTACAAACGATGCAATTTGTCACAACAACCGGCAAAGATGTAGCTATACTTGGAATGAGACAGCAATCCATATTATATAAGAATGTTAACGGACAAAATCCTCTACGGTTCTTTGCTTATCTAGGAATATGAAAGGGAAATATTGTAAATATTATACTTAGTGCTTTTCAAACACAACAATACAAAAGTTTTAGCATTTCAAAATGGCTTTCCTTGAAATCGCATGACGATTAACGCACGATTATTCTAATCTTACATGGAATAAGTTATAGCTGCGTCTCTGTCAGTTGTGACAAATTGCGCCGCTTGTTTATAAGGGTTATGATTTCATTGAAGCGTTCAGTTAACTCGCTAACCAAATGTAAAAAATTGCGTTCAATGAAACACAAAAATGTAAACAACCGTTTGAGGTTGTGTCAAACGATATGAATGTTTACATTCTTGGCTTCAGTTTTACCTTATGAATAGCTTTTCCGTGGAGTGATATGCAACACCACGTATGGTCAGGTTAACGAAAGTTGAACCCACTAGAATCAATTTCACGGCAATACTGTTCGAGCTAATTACTATGCCGACCGGTTTAGCTTAGTTGGTAGTGACCCTGCCTACGAAGCTAGAGATCCCGGGTTCGAATCCCGGTAAGGGCATTTATTTGTGTGATGAGCACGAATATTTGTTCCTGAGTCATGGATGTTTTCTATGTATTTAAGTATTTATTTATATATATAAGTATGTTTATCGTCGTCTAGGACCCATAGTACAACAAGCTTTGCTTTGTTTGAGACTAGGTTGATTTGTGTAAGATTGTCCGGAAATATTTATTTATTTTATTTTATGCACACATTTTCAACAATAGTTGCCTAGCAATCATGTACCACAAAGTTTTCACTTGTTGATGTTTCACTACAGCTAAGATAGATGCATATATACAAAACGTTAACTAGGTGCTCTGTGAGCTGTAGAAAGCGCAAGGTCTGTCTTTAAAAAGAAACCAAAATCTGCACGACAAAAAAAACGACTTATATAAGCAATTTAATTATTAAACAAGCTCACAAAATTTCACGGGAATCTGTTGAGAAGTGCGACCTGTTGAGGAGAACAGACGGACATCCGGACATACGAAAGAATTCTGGCCCAAGCTAAAAAGGAGAACTTCGCTTCGCTCGCTTGTTCAACTAAGTACGTACGTCCTGTCAGCACCGTCAGCAGAACTCTGACTTGGAAGGGAACCAACTATGTATATACATATATATTATAACATTTAGTTGTTATCGTATACCTAAATTACGTACAAAGCATTACGCAATCGACCTGCTGGGCTCAGTTTTACTATTACATATATACTATTATACCATCACTTAAGGGGGTGCATTGGAAATTATCGTGTGGTTTGAAACGCCGTTCTTACTATATGAAGAAACAATAAGGTCTGAGTTTCAGATATATGATTCTTCACTAGTATATTATTGTTTATCTGATGTAATCGATACATTATTGCCTAAAATTTCCTCGATAGTAAAACACATTCCAAAGTTGGGTCTTTATTTTCCTTTTTTTACTAAGCCTACTCAAACAAAACATTATTTTACGACACAATGAAGTTAATACTATAGGATTTTATCTCATCTAAAATCTCACTTAATGAGATGTAAATAAAATTTCAGTTAGGTATTTATGGGAATTTGTCCAAAAAAGCCACGACCGAAGTGTTGCATCTCTTATTCTCGTGCGCCGAAGGCAGGGTTGGGCAAAATACTGGCTTCATTGTATTTGAAATACAAATTACAAAATACATGTAAAAATGTATTTGAAATACAAACTACAAACTACTTTGGTGACAGGTATTTGAAATACAAAATACGAAATACAGTATTCAAAATAATGTATTTGAAATACAAAATACAAAATACTTTATTGAACTTCTTTCAAACTTATCTCACAGCAATTTTTACACGTTTTTATAAAGTGAAGAAGGAATTTCCTTTCATAAAAACTGAATTCCTAAAAGTATTGTCAGATAAGTTCCGTCTAGTAGGTGAATGAATGTATCCAGCCAATGAAATGGACTGGAAGAGCACAACAAGATGCTTCAAATTTTACTGGATCTTTGCTTCAACCACCGGGGACACTCGAGCCCGTCGTCACTTTGTAGTATTTGCCGGTTAGAATTAGTGGATAAGTTGTTGAACTTTCACTGTCACCATCGCCATCGTCATTATCAACGTGGATGTAGATTAACGTAAATTGAAATCCATTATCTTCAGATTCAGATCTATTCGATTCAAATCCTCCGAACTGAATTCCTCTCCTCCCCTCCTGAACTAAATTGGCAGTTGGCACATGACGTTTGACGTTGACACTTACAGTAAAGTGTTGCCACAGTGCCCTAAGCCCCTGACTATATTAAAAAACGTTCCATCATACGGGTATGGAATTAAATAAAATGTATTTTAGTGCAAATGTATTTTAAAAAGTAAAGTATTTGAAATACAAAGTACTAAATACATGTGTGCGGTATTTGAAATACCAATTACAAAATACTTTGCCAATTAGTATTTAAAATACAAATACAAAATACGTATTTGTATTTCAAATATGTATTTCAAATACATGTAATTGAAATACTGCCCAACCCTGGCCGAAGGCATAAGCGTGTCTCTGTCGAGGGGGCGTGGTCGACTCGATTCAAGTCATCCCCTTAAGACATTGACTGCCGAGAATCGCTACGCGCTGCGCTCTTAGCCGATCCCGAGGTTTTCTTCGTATATAGCGGGAAGCGACTACGGCGTAGGCGTCGCTAGGCGGGTGCCTGACAGTGACACTGTTAAGTGTCGCCAGGACTCTCGGCTCTCCATACAAACGGTTGGTATCATTTTAAAACGGCATGCTAGAATGAAACTACATGAAACCTTTTATACCTACACAATGGGGTCCGCCATATCTAGGTCGGGAACTGGTTTCTGTTGCTAGAAATTAAAATAGAAAAAAATGTGCGAGTAGAAACGTTTTTTCGACCTCTATAGCCCAGTTGGTAATTACCAGTGATCGGAATTAGGTGAGCCAAAATACCTATTATTCGCAACAGGACATAATGTAGAGTGGATACAACCGGGTAGAAAAATATTTTTTTTCTTTAACACCGGGTAATCGATATTTGTCCGGGTACTATAAGTAGTCGTAATGTTAAACATACATATTTTTACTTATAGTACGGGATTGTTTATGTTAGTTTGTAGTAAAAAGGGAAGGAAAAAGTATGAAATGGTTATAACTTTTAGATTAACATTAAACATCCCGTTCTATAAGTAAAAACATATATGTTGAACATTACGACTGGTACCCGGAAAAATAACGAATACCCGGTATTTAAGAGATAATTCTGTTTTCCTACCCGGTTGCAACCACTTTATATTATGTCCTCTTGCGAAGAATAGGTATTTTGGCTCACCTAATTCCGATCACTGGTAATTACCCTGCCTACGAAGCCTGAGGTCCCATGTTCGAATCCCGGTAAGGGCATTTATTTGTGTGATGAGCACGAATATTTGTTCCTGGGTCATGACTCGGGCCAATTTTTTTGTTTATATTTTAATTTTAGTTTCTAATTTAGTGTTTAGTATTTTACTTTAAGATATATTATGTTTTTCTTGTTTTTACACCTTTGTTACTTAATAGATTTAGCGTTATTTATTTCACAATATACAATTACAATATAAATTAAAGCTAGCTTAATCTATATGAATTTATATTATGATCGTCAAAGAGAATAAGAATTGTAATAAAATGTCAAGTTAGATTTGGTTCAAATTATAGTCACCATTAATTAATAGGCAAAAGTAAATAAATGACTAAGATAATATCATTATATATCATTCGAACCTAACTACTTTTGTATGGAGATCCGAGATGAGTTGACCAAACCGTGCTCTTAAAATGTGAAACAATAAAGAACCTCCGCATTTTCGGAAGTTGTTTGAAAAGCGGACAAGCAAGTAATGAATCGTTACATACTTATACCTCACAGTTTATTATTAGCTAATAGGTTGGAACAAGTTTGCTTATTGCCCTTGGGTTTAACCGCCAACGGTCACCCATCACCAGTCAGTTAGTTGACCTTAGTTTCGGTTTTGTCTGACACGCATACGGCAATGTTATTATTACTTATTCTTATTATAATTTTGGTCATCCGTAAATAAATACATTCAATTGTCAGTCTGCATTACGCACTGTTATGTAATTTTGTAATTAGTCAAGCATACCTTTCATATTAGTCTCTGAATTTTGGCAGCATCAGACTAACATAATTATCAGTGGGACGAGGTGCTTAGTCTTATCCTATTGCAATCTGCACGGCTATTACAGGATTCACAAGACGGCCCGCGAGCTGTGTCGCGGCGAGATCGGCTTTACGTCTCTTTCTAATTAGAACACTTGGAAAGAGACGGATTGTCTATCTCGCCGCGAGGGTGTTCGCGCGCCTTCTTGTGCTAACCGTGCAGTTAGTCGGCTATCACACAGGGCGGCGGTCCGCAAGCTGCTCGCGGCGACATAGACTTAGTCTAAGTGTTCTAATTAGAAAGAGACGCAAAGTCTATGTCGGCGCGACAAAGCTCGCGCGCCTCCTCCAAACGGTGCAGGGACCAGCATTTATAGCTTTTTAAACTTAGCTATCCCTGTATGTGCCTCGGTTCGGCCGGTGCCCGGTCTGCCAATGTGCATCGGACTATTCACTCAGGAACAAATATTTGCGCTCGTCAAACAATAGTACATTACTATAGAGGCCGGGAAACGAAGGGTTGCAGGCCAAGTAGATATAGACGGCCGAGCGTATAGCGACACAGATAGGTAGCGAGGCCGGATAGGGATACGCGGCCGGCAACCCCGTTTCTCGCCGAGATTTGTATAGTGCTTTTCTCAAACTTGCAATGAAATAAAAATAAAAAGTAGCTAGTCAATTTGTTTTATTCGTAAGGTTAACACAACTGAATAATACGTTTCTGAACTGCACCGCCTGCACCGCCGCCGCTGCGCCGCCAGCTGGCCCGCGCCCTCCGTCGCGCCCCACTGTTTAAAAACAAAAGAAGGTTGCTTTACAGGCCTAGGTGTGTAAGGCTGTATGAAATTCCTTTACATATCGTCTTCACTCATCTCATCGTACCGGATACGTAGTATTTCCGAACCTAATTTGAAGCAAGTCACGTCAACATTTCATTGCAAGTTTGAGAAAAAGGCCTTTACAGAGATCGATCCCAGGACCGCTAGCTTCATAGGCAGGAACATGGTTTTACAACCAAATTCTGGGGTTCTGGCACCTTTTTACGAGTCGTCATACTCGTCATAAGTTTGTGTGTTACGCGGATGGAAGCTATACTTATGCCTACGTTTCGCTGCTCACGTTGCGGTTTTGTTTTTATTTATTTTTAACTCTTACTGATGCTAACTGCTATTGTTTGCGGCCAGTATCGATTATTGCGAGGTTGCCAACAATGCCAACTGCATAGCATTGGGTGTCCCCTAGCGTACAGCGGAAGCAGATCCTGTGGGTATGCATACGGTTTATCATTATTATATATCAACTTTTTTCGACTTTCCATGTTAATGAGATTGGTGAGATTGGTGAGATTGGTGAGATAACCAAATTCACCACTTACTTGTTCCCGTCTTTCAAAATCACAATGACTGAGAAATGAAACGAGTAATCAAAAGGAGAGCTCGGACAAAAATGGGTCTACGGTCTCCCCCGACTGTTGTATGAGGTGATTAGAGATTGTGTGTTCCATGTGGTGGGGGCCGCAGCACTCGCCTAATAACCTCTGACCCCGTATCATGGTCGGCCTTATCACGCGATAAGTGACAAGATAGAGCGTCCGTCTAGTTCTATTGAACAGTGTCAGCGTGTGATAAGGCTCAGCACGGGTTACACTTACAGGAAGGCCCGCGTGCTTGTCGCGGCAAGATAGGCTATCTGTTTCTTTCTAACTCGCGCAGTTCGTCGTCCTGCGATAACCGTGCAGGGAAGGCGACGCAGATCGTTTCGTTCTAGAACGAGTCAGATGTAGCAAAGCGCAAGGGGGGCCCCGTGCGCTCCGTATGAGATCCTGAGGGCCTACCGCATTATATAATCTGTCCTACCGCGCAAAGCATTCGAAGTTATCCCTCTCTGCCAGACTTGCGAGTTCGTACTTTAGTGCGACAGAGAGGGAAAACTTCGAAGGCCGTTGGTGGTAGCCCCTCTAGGATCCTCCGCGGGAGAGCGCAGATGGTGCCCCCGTGGAGTTTTTAGTGGATGGAAATACCGTATAACTCAGTCCTCCCCCGACTAATGGAATCATGGGCCTGATGTCTCGAACACTTGCTAATATGATCGCTACATCTATAACCAAGTTATGGTTACCTAGTTTGTTGGCAATCTAGTCTTAAAGTCGTTACTTTAATTTAGCTTTGATTGTAGTTTCCGTAATGAAAATTATGGCTGTTTTGTTGATGACTACCTTACGTCCTTGTACAAGGTGTCACTAGAAACTACAGTATTATAAGATTTATAAATTACACTATAATCTCAATAAAATAAAGTAACAAATAAGTATAGAATACTAAGTCAAAAAATAACAACAACTTATCAATTAGCGACGTTAAATCAATAATTGTTAAATAATAATGTTTTTAACTACTAGGTTTTAACTATATAGGACCACATTTCTCTGATTTTTTCATTAACAATAAATATATTAGAAAGAGTGTCCTCTAAGAAGTGTAAGTATATTCCTAAGTATACATCTATCTTTTGTCGATGACAAATAAAGGTTTTATTGCATTGGCAAAAATATACAATTGGTAGAATAGACACCGACATATGAATTAAGTAGTTATAAGCATGTGTTTGTATTATGCTAATGTTAGCACATATTTTTGTATTTATAAGCAAAATTTCAGCATAGTGAACCAAAATAACTAAAAAGCACATAACTGACTGTTTGTTACTGTTCATGAGTGTGCAAAATGCTTTTAAATGCTTCAAATATGGAAAAGAGTCAAATGAGTAAGATATCTGTGTTTGACATATTCAATAAGCAGATATGTCTGCCGTAATAATTTTTCAATTACTTATATTACTTCAAGGTATGAGGTTTGTAATTGCTTATGATAATCGTATCGATACAGTTAGATATGCCTTCCTAAGTATTTATTACAAAAATGCGTTTATTACCACAGAACTGACATTTTAAGAGTCCCCAGTAAGTTCGATTCTCCATACAAACGTAGTTACGCTCTCATTTTAACACTACGTGTTGGATTGTAACGAAACTTTGCAATGACATGAGGTATATCTATGTCTGTAATTAGTTTATGTAGCTTCAGATACAATAGTAAAAAAAAATAGCGAATTTAAGTTTTTCATACAAAATTTGTTTTTGCTGTATTTTGTTTGCTTTATGCACTGGAACTATATAAACTAATTACAGGCATAGATATACCTCATGTCATTGTATATGCAAAGTTTCGTCACAATCCAACACGTAGTTTTAAAATGAGAGCGTAACTACGTTCGTATGGGAAGGTGAAATTCGGCCGAGCTTACTGCGGACTCTTAATTTACTGGGTATCATGGTAAGTTCAGGATCTATCAGAGAAGTTTGTCTTATATTTAAATAGAGTATACTTATTATCAATGCATAACATACCTCTTTTGTTACAGTTTCACTGAGGAACCGAATCCGTGAGTCGATTGATAGCATCCATAATAGAATGGGAATCTTTTGAATAACACTCGAGTCTCGACCTACCAGAGTAACACAAGTTCATTCAAAGTAGATGTAATCACTTCCGCACCAAATCGCACTCAAGTCGTATCGATAAAGCTGAATTGCAATCACTTATTTCCCCACACGAATGCAACCAACATTCGGAAACCACTCTAATCACTGAAGTTTTCAAACAGCGTTATTTGTTCAAAACTTTGCGCCGATATTCGAATACGTTATCGATCCGGTTGTGTTTTGTTTTTCGATTTAATGTTCGTTCGATAGCGCGGTGAGACGCGCGCGTCGTCGAACCGATGCAACCCGCTACTAACCAAGTTTCTGAAGTAAAAGAAAAAGCCTCTGGGTTCCGGTATGTGCGACTTAATATATAATCTACCTATTCTATTGGCGACAGTTTATCGCATCTAATAGTAACAATGGGACAATTGTAGGGAATCATTGCTTTGTTTTCATTTGAGATCTTGAATGGAAACCAGCTGCCGCGCCGTCGAATTGATTACGTTTATGCTCGTTTCATCAATGCTGTAACGAGATGAGGTATTGAAGTACCTACGCGACATCTGTGTTAGAGAGTTTTTTAATTAAATATCTGCATTTACCTCCTTCGTTATGGTTGATTATCAAATATTATTTAACTTTCTCTGACCGATCAATGTCATCATATTCATAATCATATAAATAATTCTGTTTTAGGGTTCTGTAGCCAAATGGCAAAAAACGGAACCCTTATGGATTCGTCATGTCTGTCTGTCTATCTGTCTGTCTTCTGTCCGTCCGTATGCCGCAGGCATTTTATTCGAAAACTATAAGGTGTATTTGAATAAAATTTTGAGGATAGGTGTATTTTGTTAGCCGCTACATATAGTGCAATTCTCGACAAGAAAGATAGCTTACCGCGCGCGTTTCATATATTTTTGCCATTGGAAGAATAAACTTCATTTCGTTTCTGTGACCAAGACCAGACGCGCCTTTTATTTGTTCGCTATTGTTGTAATTTAGTCTCAACGTGTTTGACGATTGCGTGATATCAAAAAATGGACGGTTTTTACGTTTTTTAGTGTTGTACCCCAAAATACGCATCCGCGGATGTCAAAAAATCGCACCCGCGGCATCCCTGATACTCACCAACTAAAGGCCTCCACCCACCGAACGCGTGTCGTGCACGGCGCGTGTGCTGCGCGGGCCCGCGCAAGTTGTAAAGCATTGAAACTACACTTCAAACACACATCGAGCGCGGTCCGAACGCGGGCCCGCGGCGCTAAAGTTACAACTCGGCAGCGCGGCCGCGTGTCGTGCGCGTCGCGTGTCAAGCAGCTGCCACGCTGCTAAGTGTGATAGAGATAGTGAGATACATATTAAATGTGTTGGTAGTGAGAGAGATATGCCGCGCTGCACACGCGTTGCTAACGCGTCATTGACGCAGCGGGCCCGCGCGTGCCCGCGCAGCTGCCGCGCTGCTGAGTGTGATAGAGATAGTGAGATACATATCAAATGTATTGGTAGTGAGAGAGACACGACGCGGCGGACCCGCGCGGGTCCGCGCTGCACACGCGTTGCTACACGCCGCCCGCTTGCGGTGTGAATATACCGCTTCAACCGCGCCCGACACGCGTTCGGTGGGTGGAGGCCTTAAGAGCAGAACTTGTTTTAAGCTCACCTCAACGCTCACCCACAAATATATCTTGACACCGCGATGCGTAGTAACTAAGCGTAGGTACAGTCTAGTTTCGTGACGGGTGACCGGCGGGGCGAGCGGCATTAGCGCGTAGCGAATAACTGCCCAGAACACTACGTAACTACAGAGCGAGTAGTGGTATTATTTTGGGAGCGGTCTTCTGTAAGGAGCTAGGTACTTCCCCAGTTGGGCTGTTACAAATATGAACGAGGTGAGATATCGCTGTGCCCTAAAGCTAGGTTTAGACGAAGCCAGTGCTCGCTCACTGGCTTGAAAAATAGGCCGGCACTCTATTCCCGCCAGTGCCTTACATACAATAACAAGCCACTCTCTCAGTCGCTTCGTCTAAACCTGGCTTAACTCTCTTGCAGCAGGACTAGCACAACTGACGCCGCGACGTGACGCGAGACGAGAAAAAACTACCCTCCTCTTTTTAATTTACACAGTGCGAGCGAGACATGAGACTTGTTGTGCTAGACCTGCAGGTACTGGCTCTAATTTAGAAGGTTTTCTCATATTTCTTGATGCTGTTTTGTTTTGAGCAAGGTGCATCGAAAAATATGTGTCATGTCATATTTGCGATCCTACTAATATTATAAATGCGAAAGTTTAGATGTTTGGATGTTTGTTACTCAATCACGCTTAAACGGCTGCACCGATTTGAATGAAATTTTGCACGAAGATAGTTTATAGTCTGGATTTAAATATAGGATAGTTTTTATCCCGGGTCCACGCGGACGAAGTCGCGGGCGGAAGCTAGTACTTAATAATAAGTAAAATTGTATTTGGAAATTTAAACCCGAATTAAAACAATCTTGACGAGTTGGGCGCATATGTGACATTGCCTCGTACTGAAACAACATTTAGAACATCTTAACCGGCCGCGGCCACACGGCTTTTAATATTCACGCTTGTATTACTTGTCAAAACACCATGACGCAATTACTTTTTAAATTTAAGTGATGCATGAAAATGGCAGTATAAGCGGTGTTTATCCAGTTGTTTTTGAAATTCTAGGCTCTTTATGGATAACAATCGCATAGATATCTTGGATCAGGGGAACTGCCAGTCTGACTGACTTGAGGATAATTATTGCAAGTGGCCCATACTAGGTACGTACTGAATTTTGAATACCAGGATGGTGGTCCCCGTGTGGTGTCGGGTGTCGGGTTAGAATAAAACCACTCCCTTTCTTCCCGTGCGTGTCGTAAAAGTCGAATAAGGGAACGGGGTTGAAGTGTGTTGTGGGCGATGGGCTAGCGACCTATCACTGCGATATCACATTTTGTTGAACTTTTGTACACAGCGGGCGTAGCACGGTTGCCATTTTATCACTTATCGTTGTGGATAAGGCATCCGCCACTCTCACACTCGCATACTTGTCAGAGCGTGATGGGCGTCTTTACCACAACGATAAGTGATAAAATAGCAACCATGCTACGCCCACAGATTTATCTAGAACATAAGTTTCATGTGCTCTTTTTGAATAAAGGCGTGTATCTATGATGAGGAAGGTGGCAAACAAGCATGAAAAGCAGACATCGTGACCTATGGACACTCGCGAATCCAGAAGAAACACAAGCGCGTTGCCAACTCTTAATTGATTTGAGGATTCGTTCTATCGATTGCTAGAGACATAGCCGGTCCCTCTCTGTCAAAACAGCGCGTCCTTCAGAACACTGGCGACGTAATACCTGCTTAGCATCCATCCCTCTCGCACCGACATGCTTGCTACCGAGGGCCGTAGGGTTTGTCCCCGGGAAATTTCGGGGCTGGCCATATAAAAACCAGTCCCGGGAGCAAACCCTAGGGACGACTGCTTTAAATATCCAAGTATCCAACATAAACGCGATCATGCTAGCTAGGCTGTAGTAGTAGTGTTATTAATCGATCGATACTTAATATTATAAATGCTAAAGTGTGTCTGTCTGTCTGTTACCTCTTCACGCATAAACAGTTGAACCGATTTCGATGAAATATGGTATAGAGATAGTTAGCGTCCCGGGGAAGGATAGTTTTCATCCTGGAAATCATACCCTAAGGGGGTAAAATGGGGGGGTTAAAGTTTGTATGGAGCTACGTTATAAACGAGTTCCACGCGGACGTAGTCACGGGCAGAAGTTAGTCATTTATATTAAACTAGCTTCCGCCCGCGACTTCGTGCGCGTGGACCCGGGATAAAAACTATCCTATATTTTAATCCAGGCTATAAACTATCTTCGTGCTAAATTTCATTCAAATCGGTTCAGCCGTTTAAGCGTGATTGAGTAACAAACATCCAAACATCTGAACTTTCGCATTTATAATATTAGTAGGATTCACGCATGATGTTTTCCTACCTATTTTCGTGACTTTTGTAGATTGATGAATTGATATAAGAGCAGTAGATCCTTACTGTGTTCAACTACCGTACCTATGGTCGTATGATTTCATGTATTTGCAGACTGCTTGTCTTGCGAAATGAGCAAAATTCTACTTTATTTGTTATTTATCTCGTGATCCTCATAACAAAGACTGTGAAAGTCTAGAGTAAAGAAAAACATTCAAGATAATATTTTGCTTTGAGCTTAACTATTTAGTTGGCTTTGTCTTCAAATTGGTGCCCATTGTCGTACATTTCAGTTATTTTTAACCGACTTCAAAATAAAAGGAGGTTTTCAATTCGGTTGTTAAAGTTAGGTGTCAATTGTTAACGTCACGTGACCGTAAATGGTGAGAGATTCGATGCCAAATGATATAAGGTACTATAGTACCTTATATATTTACGTATGTACTTCTAAGCCTACCTGTTAGATTTCCTAACTAACCTAAACTTACCACTTTAATACGAAATCTATCTTTCAAAATTCCGATGACAATTTAGACATGACAGTGTCACATTTCTGTTATTGCCAGCATTACCACATTTTATTTGCATAACATTTAATTACACTAGGCAGGTAATTAACTTGTTTCAACAATTAAGCAACTCGTATTTGTTATTGAAAAGAGTACAGTAAATAGGTACTCATATTAATCATTTTTTTCCGTGTTTCGCGTCGTTTAGGGGAAATAAATATATTATGAGTTGCCAAGTTTAGCTCATCAGGAAAAGATTCAATAGAAGAATATCCTGGCTTGCAAGACTACGCCAATGATTAAAAAAAAACTCTTCTTCAGCCGCTAAGATGAAGGTAGAATTTACCATGATTTCCAAACTTACAGATGGCGCCCAAAGATATTTTTCTGCGTATTAACCTGTCCATACTCGTACTCGTATTAATATTGCAGGCTGCACAATAAGCTGTTTTTCCTGTCTGGTCTCTCAGTTTAAGTACCTACCTGCTGCGATGCTTTTCATACAATAATACCGGTATTAAGTTTCAGTATCTCGATTTATTTCTTAAAATTATTCGCAGCCCGGCACACATAACTTATTTTACAAATTTCATTTATATACAATCCAGGTTTTCTCTTCTTAGGCCTAGTGGTTCAGGCGTGCGGCCGCCAAATGCCGGTCGTGCCGGTCGTGGGGTAGAATCCTTGCGCGTACAAATGAGTATTTTTGGAACATATATTTGTTATTTACCGTTAGCTTTTCGGTGAAGGATAAACATCGTGAGAAATCCAGCATATATCTGCGAAGAAATTCAAAAGGTGTATGTGAAGTCTCCAACCCGCACCGGGCCAGCGTGGGGACTACTGCCCGTTCCCTCTATGAGAGGAGGCCTGTGCCCAACAGTGGCATATATATTGGCTGATTTATTTATCTATGGTCTTCTTAAACTTGCGGGTAAAAAAGGCACACGACATACGAAAAGAGAAACCGAATAATTAAATTAACATAACGGAACTATATACCATTTACGTATTTGTTTTTTAGTAATGATTTTGATTGTCACTAACATAGCATATTAGTTTCATTGTTACTAACATTTTATATGGATAACTATCCGAAATAAAAATTTTGAATTTCTAATTTTTGCTACGGCACAAAAAATAATGAAGTGACTGCCGTAACGTAGCCGTGCCTTTAAAATTATTATACACAATTGTTTCTTTCTTATCGGCTATATATAACATAAAAAATGACCTGCGAACACACTAGTATTTAATGCCAAGGTTCCCCGACCTTTGAGCCTTTGGGCAGACATTTTATAATGTTGAAACTTGGACTTGGCATTCGTTCATGGCGATTAATAAAAGGCTGTTAGGTTGAAATTACCATAAAGTTCATGTGACTTAACAACCGGAGTAATATACATGTTCTTACTCATATAGCGGATTCAAAATATTATATTGTTTGTCTAACCGGCACATTTATCACGTCGCGGCGAGATAGCATTCGTCTCTTTCTAATTAGAACACTTAGAAAGAGACGTATAGTCTTGTTATTTAGTTCTATGTCGCCGCGACACAGCTCGCGGGCCGTTCTGTGATGGCCGAGCTGGCATATCATTTTAGACGACGACACTGAAATCATTCACTCACTCACACTAGACTCGGGGCCGGTTATTGCAAATCGTTGGTGTTGGTACAGTCACCTGCAGAGAAACATGCCCCCCCTGCATACCAAATTTCTATGCAGGGGGAGGGGGGGCATGTTTCTCTGCAGCTGACTGTACCTAATCGGAAGTAAAAATCTTTTTTTTTATACAATAGCTAGTCTATGTCCTACGGAGCTGGAGCATCATTTCGAATCGATTGTCACCGCATTTATCAAAATCGGTTCAGTATCTTAAACGTAGCGTGGATCACACGTAAATACAAACACAGACTGCTAAAACTCTGCCGCAGTCGAGCAAAAATATGAGTTGCAGCTCTGTTACATTTTGCGAAGCATCAACATCTTAAGTATCTATTTATCCGGTAGAAAAAGACTGTCGATAAAATCGTCAGGAATGTGTATAATCCGACCAACCGAAAAAGACGAACGAAATACTTACATCTTTTCTACCTCTCCATTTGTCTACTCAACTCGATCGGATAGTAAAGTACGGCGTGAACTTCACATTGCCGTTGTGAACTTTTTGTGAACCTCCAAGCATCATTGATGAGGCGTGCCGTGTTATTTATGGCATAAAAAGCCTCTGGCAAAACCCACACTTACCGATGGTATTTTGGACCATGATATAATGGTTTTTGCACCATTACTTGTACGAACTTCGCGAATTCATCTAAATCCGGGTCTAATTAATGTGAATTGGCTATTTTGAAGATTGTTTACTTATTTAACCAACAGTACTACTTAGAAAATATGTACACATTCGATTAATTCAAAATGATTAGGACAGCAAAATCTATGCCTAATTAAAATAAACAAATGGCTCAAAAATTGGACCGTTTCAATGTTAATAATTAGAAAGGAAAGGGGCTACGGGTTCGTGACATTTATTCCAAAAAATACCATAATTTTATTTAAAAAATATTGGGGACTACACTACATCTCCAATTTATGTATGATTAATTCAAAATATAAACACACAGTAGGTCCTACTAATATTATGATATTATATTATAAATGCGAAAGTTTGGATGTTTGCGTGTTTGGACGTTTGTTACTCAATCACGCTTAAATGGCTCAACGGATTTGGATGAATTTGTGCAAGAAGATTGTTTAAAGCATGGATTCAAATATTTAAAATATAGGATAGTTTTTATCCCGGGTCCACGCAGAGGAAGTCGATTAAATAATAAAATACAAATATATACCTACAATATATTATATACAGAGGAAAATAGGCAACAGTAGGTATCTAATCTAATATGTGGCCAATCAACTAAAATAATTTAATATATTATTATATGTATCAGCTGTGTCGTGATATTTTGAGTCCAAATACATACCTACTCGTTCCTGATTAAATGGTTGAAGCGCTTAATAACTGTATTCACAACCAGTTATACAGAAACAAAACGTACACTGGTCACACAACTCACCTTACTTATTTCCCTACAATAACATATTGATTTATCCATTTCAGGTACCAAGATGGCAGCATCCGAGCATTGCGTCAGCAGTTTCTTCCAAGAGCACTCAACATTACCAGCCAAGAACCCTAACACGGAAAATCTAGACTCCTCCCAAGACTCGGGTCAGCACTCCCTCGACGACGCAGACCTCCTCAGTCTATCCCAGCTTACCATACAAGAACAGGAACCAATCAAAATAGACCCTTTCTACAACATAACTCCAAGAGACATGCCACTCTCGCCCCACTACATCTTCGAAGAGGAATTTTCTGCTAACCCCTGGGCAATTTTAATAGCAACAATTTTCCTAACGAAGACTTCGGGTAAAACTGCCAGGCCCCACATACTAAAGTTTTTCGAGGAATACCCGACACCTTACCACGTGTTAAACGCAGCTCCCAGTTCCTTGGAAAAGTTTTTCGATACTTTAGGACTAAGGAAAAGGGGTCATATGATTTGGAAGTTGAGTTATCAGTTCGTTTCGTCAAAATGGAGGCGGCCAAGCGATCTGCACGGCATAGGGAAATACGGGGAAGATGCGTATAGGATATTTTGCTTAGGGCACACGGATTTGGACCCTGGCGATAGATATTTAAAGTTGTATTTGGATTGGCTGCGTCGAACGGAATTTTTAGAGGATAACGGAGTGGTCGACAGTGAGTGCGTTATCGAGGACCCGGCGTTGAAATATTATAGAATTACCTTGCGGGATGTGGACTGAAATACTCGCATAAATATAGGTTATGAGTGTAAAGGAGTTATCTAGAATTTTACGTTTCAATCCATAATTAATCTGTGATAACAATGCGGTGTTTGTCTGCGATCTAAGTTTGGGTTTTAGAAATATCTAGTAATATAAACCATTTTTTTTCACGTTTTAAATGCCTCATTCCAAATAGGTAGGTATAATTAATTTGATTTTTAACAGACAAATTCGTCTACGTTTTTTGTGTATGTAGGGAAATATTGTACTATTTTTAGTTTTTTCGATCATTAAGTGCTTTTGAAATGAAAAAAAACCGTCCGTGTTTTTGCGTTTCAAAATGGCTTTCTTTGAAATCGCATTACGATTAACGCACGATTTTTCTAATCTTGTCTGGAATAGGGTCAACATAATTGATCATAGTTCATTTGATCCGTTTGTGTCGACCAAAGTTACCCATATATATACCTAGAACTTATATGATAAACCAATATGCATTAGCTGCACAGTATAACTAATTTAATTACGGACATTTTATCAAGTCCTTAGCTTAAATTTCAATAAGTAATTAAAAATACTTGATTCATAATATTTGGTAAAGATCAAATTCTTGGCAAGCTTAACTAACTCAATTAAGAGTCCGCAGTAAGCTCTTTTCGTGGCACAACGGAAAATTTTCATAGAATATTTAAGTCCGCAGTAAGCTCGGCCGAATTTCACCTTACCATACAAACGTAGTTACGCTCTCATTTTAAAACTACGTGTTAAATTGTAACGAAACTTTGCATATACAATGATCTGAGGTATATCTATGTCTGTAATTAGTTTATGTAGCTTCAGATACCATAGTAAAAAAATACAGCGAATTTAAGTTTTTCATACAAAAATTGTTTTTGCAGTATTTCGTTTGTTTTATAAACTGGAATCATATAAACTAATTACAGACATAGATATATCTCATGTCATTGTATATGCAAAGTTTCGTCACAATCCAACACGTAGTTTTAAAATGAGAGCGTAACTACGTTTGTATGGTAAGGTGAAATTCGGCCGAATTACTGCGGACTTAAATATTCTATGAACATTTTCCGTTGTGCCACGAAAATTAACCACAATACGATTCTTTGGTTCATTTTTGTGCCACAACGGAAGTTTTGTTCACGTGTTCAATTTGTATGGCTAACGACCAATTAACCAGGCCAATTATTGGCCAAGACCCCATAACGTTGGTAACTCGATTAATATTAACTATACTAGTGCGTACCCTAAATTGTTAATACAAGCATTTTCTATTTATTTATTTAAACTTTATTGCACAATATAAGATTTAATGTTCTATTAAAAGTAAATTGTTTTATTTATAGATTACTAAACAATTGATATTTTATTTTCAATATTATCTAATATAAATAAATAGTCCCAAACTAAGCAAAGCTTGTACTTTGGGTACTAGACGACGATATACATACTTATATAGATAAATAAATACTTAAATATGTACATAGAAAACATCCATGACTCTGGAACAAATATTCGTGCTCATCACACAAATAAATGCCCTTACTGGGATTCGAACCTGGAACCTCCAGCTTCGTAGGCGGGGTCACTACCAACTAAGCTACAGAGGTCGTCGAAATATAAAATTATGGTTTAAGTATAAATATTAAGAAATACATCGTTTTTATCAAATATTTATTTATTATATTTATTTATAATGTGCCTTATCCCCCGTTCCCACTATGTCCTCTGTCGAGACGATTTTTTATCGTTTGTCGTCGCCTCATACTAAGGCTGCTCGAGCTCACGCACTACGATTTTTTGTCGTGCGATAATCGCGTCGCAAAAATGCAACGTATGTATTTATATGACAGTGCGCGCTACGAAGCGATTCATCATCATCATTGGCCTTTACATCTATGAAAAGATGATTTAAACAGCATCCATATTAGAGGAGCGGCACTTACGTACGTGGCTTGTAAGGCCGATACGGGAGCGACAGCCACGACCGCATAATTGGCAAGTAAATGTGCTGCCCGGAGATGAAAGCGGAAGAGCAGCGCGTTGGTATCTTAATTCGTGCCTAAAGGATAAGAGATCGAACCAAGGTTTATCGTGTTCCACCACTCCATTGCTCTCCCTCCATTGGTCTCGATCTTGAGAATGTTCTTCCCAGGTTGTGGGGTCGATCCTAAAGGACACCATGTCCCGTTTTAAAGACAGTGCTAAACTAAGCGATTACCGCACGACAAAAAATCGTAGTGAAAATCGCTAAGTACTTATCATGTGAATCAAAATTAAAGTGAATATGAATAAATTATGAATGAATGTGTAGCCAGCCAAAGTCAAGTCAAAGTCAAAATTAAATAATGGCATACAATTTTTGAATGTCTAGTTTTTAAACATGCAACTTTTGTACAAGAGGTAACTCAAGTAATGCCTTTATCTGTTAAATATTCACCCAGTCTGTAATAAGCTCTATTTTTCAGTTTGTCTTACGAAGAACTTAAATTTATTTTCTCAGGTATCTTTTTGTAGTAGTGACTATACAAATACAAATGACTTTTGAACTCTACATAACATAGTACTTACTGCTATTAATTTTAATTGATTCCTATATAGTATCTATCTAATCAATCACATCCTTTACGAAATCCTAACATTAAATATTATCATAATTATACTGACTTGGCACGGTCATAATCACAATAGTTTTAAATAATTTTCTTGTAGTGAGTGTGTTAAAAAACGGAACCCTTATGGATTCGTCATGTCTGTCTGTCTGTCTGTCCGTCCGTATGTCACAGCCACTTTTTTCCGAAACTATAAGGACTATACTGCTGAAACTTTGTAAGTAGATGTATTTTGTGAACCGCATTAAGATTTTCACACAAAAAAAAACAATACATTTTGGGGGTTCCCCATACTTAGAACTGAAACTTTTTTTTTCATCAAACCCATATGAAGACCTATCTATGGATAGGTCTTCAAAAATGATATTGAAGTATCTAATATATTTTTTTTCTAAACTGACTAGTTTGCGCGAGAGACACTTCCAAAGTGGTAAAATGTGTCCCCCCTCCTGTAACTTCTAAAGTAAGAGAATGATAAAAGTAAAAAATATATATGATGTACATTACCATGCAAACTTCACAAAATTGGTTTGAACTAGATCTAGTAAGAAGTTTTTTTTTAATACGTCATATATCGTAAACAGCAATTTACCTTTCATTTAACGGAGAATGGTACGGAACCCTTTGTGCGCGAGTCCGACTCGCACTTGGCCGGTTTTTTTGATACAAGTATGAGACTTAGCACAGTTGTTCATTGTGTCAAAATAAGCCGATTAAGATCGGCAGCCATGTTATTGTATTGTTTCTCGTTTTAACTGCTTTGTTTGTGTGAGGTGTGCAATAAAGAGTATCTTACCTATACCATTAAACAAGAAATATTGGTATATATTATATATAATATAATATACAGGGTGTTACAAAACTAGCCCTAAAGCCGAAAGGGGGTCAAAAGGTCCCTTGCAAAGAGTCTATCGGCAATATTTGAAAACTGTAGTCCACAAAAAGTGATCCACAAAAAAAAAGAATTTGGTTAAAACATAAAATAATCATTAATCATCATTGAAACCAGCGAACGAAAAAACCATAGAAGTCTAAGTAGCTCCACAAAATGGTCCCGCAGATAGGTGCCATTGCCATTATGCGGGTTTGGGGGCGGGGTGTCCAAACGATGCCAGGCAGCCGTTTAGTTCGAACATGCGCATACGCATACCGGGTTTTGGGCACGTGTTCAGCTAGAAATTTGTAAGGAGCTCGCATTATATAGTTTTTCGTTCGCTGATTGAAACGCAACCCTGAAAACGTAAAACTAAAGAGTGGACTACCTGTGAGTAGTAAGTAAGTAAGTGATGTACATTTTTACCTAATTTCCTCTGAGAGGTAAATGACAACCATAACCGAGTGAGAGTACAAACGCCAATACAGTTAACTGACCATCCTGTATTTATTTGTCAGTTAACTGTGTTGGCTGATGTTGGCCCAATTTATGACGAATTGGAAAAAAGAAATACGAAATAGTCTTTAAGGCTTGTATACCCGCTAAAGTCCTTGAGCGTATGGGCGGAGCCTCGACCCTCTCCCCGCGCAAGTCGCACAACCCGCCGTCGTTTATTAAGCGTTACATAGATTAAGTTACAGACGCGTCATCGCGCATCGTTACCAATGTAAGGGTGGACGTGGGTGGGTGACATTCGTCATGCTTAATTGAAACGTGATATTTGTCATACATAATTACATAATTGATTAAGTTCAAAAATTATGTCCCTACTATTATAATACTATTTACTTACGATTTAGTGTAGTTCCGTCAGCCCGGCTAGCACGAGACGGCCGCGACATACACTCGATTTTTCTCGCACTCTCGGTTTCTCTCCTATTAGAACATTAGGAAAGAGAGGTATAGTGTGAGAAAAATCGAGAGTATGTCGCGGCGGTCTCGTGCTAGCCGTGCTAGTGAAGACGAAATTCGTTCGAATAACTCTTATTGTCGCTCGAACTAGCAAGCGCGACAGAGAGGGAGATACACGAACGAAGTTCGGTTTCGTTTCGCGGTAGGCCCTCAGGACGCCTAGCACTACACGGCCGCGACATACTTTCGATTTTTCTCGCACTATACCTCTGTTACTAAATATTCTAATAAGAGAGAGACGGATAGTGCGAAAAAAATATAAAGGTAATAATAATAATCTATACCTACTGTTGCCCTTAGGCAATTTTTTAATGTCGCTATTAATAGGGGCCCATCTAGCAGTTAGCGAGTCACCGTCTGCCAGAGATAAAATGTGAAACAGTTTTATTGGGCAGGCGTCCGAAGTTTCATCCAATAGCCCAGCTACTAGTCCATCATTTTCACCCAATAACCCGTTTTATTTAGATTCCTTCAACTAGCAATAGACTCTTACACCCCAGCGGGTGCTGTTTCTGTGTGCGTCCCATGACACGGGCAGAGACAGCATCCGCTTGGTGTACTCCTTGCATTTCATTAAATTGTCAAAAGGGCCTCTACGTGTTGGCTCAGAGCTCCACGCACGCCTCCCAAAGGTCCGGGACATCATTGTCCCGTGAGCGGGAAAGACATATAATCCATACTATCCATACTTCCATATCCATACTCCATACTAATATTATAAATGCGAAAGTGTGTCTGTCTGTCCGTTACCTTTTGTGTAAGTGTAAGGTTGTTAAGTTTTAAACTAATTTTCGGTATATTTATTACGTTCTACTTCCTTGATTTGATGATGATGGCGTGTACAGTCAGCATCAGATAGTTAGTAGCATCCAAAGTAGCCAAATATATCGTAACACATTCCTTGCTCCTACTTATAGTAACAAAGACTATTTCGATGAATGTACGTTCCGATATATTTGGCTAACTTGGCTGCTACTAACTATATTATGCTGACTGTACAGAAATCGGCTTCGGGTAAATATATACTTATAGATTAGTTGTACGTTAACCATACTTTGTTTCATATCAAATAATAACTCTGTATCGAACTTGGAGTTGGCATGCAACCCATAGGTAGGTACTTACAATATTTGCCAAGCCCACTATTTTTATTAGAACTTATTCTATTAACACTTGACAGTCATTAATACGAGCAGATAAAACAATATTGTTTCTATAATTGTTCATGCTCCTAAGCAATAGATATTGTAAATATATTTACTAATAAAATGTCTGGTTTTAGCGATTTCCCAATTTTGATACTGTTTAGATAGTTGATACTTTGATAGAATAGGTATTTACTTGTGTATTCTTTTTCCTCTTCTCTTGTAAAATTTCTTGATATTACGTATTTTCCTCCTGCGCTTATTTAACCCCAAAGACCCAAAATAATTATTGAAAAATTTGAGAGACCTAAGCTAAGACGTACTAACTCTAGTATCGTAAGTTTGTATGTTACTAACAATCTATGGGCAAACTGGCCTGAAATAAAGAATTTATTATTATGTATGTCTTTCCCGCTCACGGGACAATGACGTCCCGGACCTTTGGGAGGCGTGCGTGGAGCTAGGTACCTACAAAGTACCAACTGAGCCAACACGTAGAGGCTTTTTTGACAATTTAATAAAATGCAAGGAGTACATCGAGCGGATGCTGTCCCTGCCCGTGTCATGGGACGCATACAGATACAGCGCCCGCTGAGGAGTATAGGGCCTATTGATGGTTGATGGAATCTAAATGAAACGGGTTATTAGGTGAAAATGATGGACTAGTGGCTGGGCTATTGGGTGAAACATCGGACGCCTGCCTAATAAAACTGTCTCACTTTTTATCTCTGGCAGACGGTGACTCGCCAACTGCTAGATGGGCCCCTATTAATAGCGACATTAAAAAATGGCCTAAGGGCAACACCGGTCAGAAAGCTGGGGGGAAGAGAGGTGGCACTGGACTTTAAACATATAGCCAACTCGCCACTTAGGTGTCCACATCAACCCTCGAGCAACAGCTCTTGCTACTCCACTCTGAACGGGCAGTAAAGGCAAGCCAGGGGCAGGGGGCCTGTCCAACCATCCACCCGGTCGGCTCAACCTGACCACAGGACACCTCCAGGAGTACTTAGGTACGTAGGGTCGCTACGCTCTAACAGCCCGCCACAAGCTGCCTTACGTTGACTGATTGCACCAGAAATCTGGTGGGCGATGGGGCCGTCACATCCCTACGCCTTTATTATTATTATTATTATTATTTCCCATCTTGAACTAAAAACAAAATCTAAACTATACCTACGTAAATGTTAATTAGGTACAAACGCCAACACATTTAACTGACCATCCTGTATTTATACAAGAACCTTATTACAATGCACATAAAGTGCACGGATGGTCAGTCAGCTGTCTTGTCTATAGTACCTACTACTTTACAAACCACGAAATAGATTGTCCACTCTATGCAACAAACTTAGGTATCTGTCACTAAAAACTAAACTATACGCAAATGTTTATTAGTTACCTACTATACGAATCACAAAACGGATTGTCCACTCTATGCAACAAATATAGTCCACAATTTCCACAAATATTTAAAAATTTCGGCGCAGCGCAAATTAACACAGGTCCGTCATGCAACGTGTCTCGTCCCGCACTGACCGTATGGACGAAAACGGGGAGGCGTAGGAACTTTGGCGGAATATTTCAGAAAACGAGATAATTTTTTAAGAAAATTAAGAAAGAAAGAAAATGATGCCCTTGTTCATTATTGTATGAAGAAAGTTATAAAATTTCATATTATTCTGATAAAAAATGGAGCAGTAAAATGGTTACAAGTGAAAAAATAGGGGTGACTAGATTTCTTTTTCTCTAATTTTTATTGTTAAAATGGATTTCTACGAAAACTATGTCGCATATCTTGCAGATTATGATATACTTTTTCCGACGGCAAAAATGTTACGTTATAATGTATAAAACGGTTACAAAACAACTCATTTTCACGAAAATTTCGAATGTGCAGCCTTAAGTTGTCAAATTTTGATGCAAGTTTTAATTAAGATTATTTTTTATTTTTAATGGATTAATTATTACTAAACTAGGTAGGCACAAATGATATACATATTTTGTATTATTTCTGTTTTTCCACCAGTAGGTATCTTATTAATATTGCATGCATAGGTATCATTAAGTTTCTTCGGAAATTCTTTAATCTAAAACTAGATCCATACTAATATTATAAATGCGAAAGTGTGTCTGTCTGTCTGTCTGTCTGTCTGTTACCTAGCTTGAACCGCTGAACCGATTTAGATGAATTGGTATAGAGATAGTTTGAGTCCCGGGGAAGGACATACGATAGTTTTTATCCCAGAAATCATCCCCTAAGGGGGTGAAATTGGGGTTGACGAGTTCCACGCGGACGGAGCGGAGTCGCGGGCAGAAGCTAGGTAGTAAGTAAATAAAATACGAATTTAAAACGTGTTTCGTACAAAAATTCATAGTGTCATGTTTTAAATAGATATAGTACCTACAATAAAGTACTAAGTAGCGACATAATAAATTGTAATAATAGGGGCGTAGACACTAAATAAAATAAGCAATAATGATGTATTTTCTTGAAAAAGGTTTAAGAATGTGGTCAAATGGCGAAAAAAACAACGCAAGAGGTTAAATTAATCCCAAGGTTATAATTATGTGTGTCCAAAGTTTAAGAAGGTGTATGTTCTGTCCCTTTTCCGCAAAACGCACCTTCATATGAAACTGACGCTTGAGGATCGTGACGTCATGATCTGCTAGCGTTTTCTCTCTATTTGTTTGCCTTCTTTCGTTTGTTATAATTTGTTATAAGTTATAATACATTTTGAGTATACACCCCTATTGTATGACTTTTGAATTTTCGTTACACAACATAATCAATAAATTGATGACAAAATGAATTTCTTATATACTTAAGTATTTTGAGAACTTATTTATTAACATGATTTTTATTTACACTTTGATTTCATCTTTCTATTATTTCAACTACAAAGAGTAACAGATGAGATGGTACATGGTTGCAAACCGTTACAAATTGGTACCCAATATACAAAAAGAGGAAGCGAGCCAGAGCGATGATGATGAAGATGTGTCTAGTGTGCTTAATAGAGTCTGGCCAGGGAAAGAATATCCTAGAAAACCGCGGCAAAAAAACAGCGTGTTGCAACACTGTATAACGCGATGAAATAATAGTGATACTTACACAATTATTATTTTTCTTCATTTCTCAAAATGCAACTGATCAAACAGAAGGAAGTAAAGTTATAAGAAATAATACTCTTTAAGTTCATTCTACTTTATATATAAGAAGATTATTCAAAACAACTCCAAACTTTAAATTTTGGCGTGACATGATAATTGAACTTATTATGATATTCTTCAATGTGAATAATATTAGCAGTAAGCCACCCTTTAATTCTCTTAGAAAGCAAAAACAGACCAATTTATTACGGAACAGTTACTTTCTGTTACCATATTAAGTATCAAGATTAGGACATCATACTAATTTAAAGCGTTTGACACATTTGACAATCATATTACTGTTGCCATATAAATCTCAGTATCACGTTTCGATGGCCAGACTAGTCGATTCCACCAATACGGGTGTCGACTAGAAACTTATTATTAGGTACTCCAAAAGAAAGAAGGCAAAAAATATGCCTATGACGAAAATCCCATTCAGATAGCTCAAAGAATTACGAAGCTACAGCCGTTTCAATATTGCTTGTTAGAGAGAAAACGCAAACAGTGTGTGACGTCACATTACTCGAGGCTGCCAGCAGGCCGCGCCGACGGCGGCGCTGGACGCGGCACGTTGCCGTCTATAGTGACGTCTACAAGCGTCATCGTTTCATATGAAGTTACGTTTTTTTGCAAAAAAGGGACAGAACATACCCCTTCCTAAAACTTTGGACACTTATAACAGGTTTGGGCGCATAACGTCCCACTCGCAAAACGTCCCTCAACCAAAATTACGTCCCATTCGCAAAAGTCTTCTCTGCAAATGGTCCCTTATGTAAAATACCCCATTCGCAAAACGTCCCTTTCTCAAAATGTCCCACCCCTTTCGCAAAAGTCCCTTCTGAGAAAGCCCCTTTCGCTGAAAGTCCCTACTGCTTATAGCCCCTTTCGCAAAACGTCCCGTCTGCGAAATTACCCATTCGCAAAACGTAGTCCCGTCGGCAAAATGACCCATTTGCAAAATGTCCCCTTTGGAAAAAGCTTGTTTAAGTAGAGACTAGGAGTCTCATGAGATAAGAGATGGCCAATAATAATCCCTACATTGGCCTTAGTGTGGAATGGGGACCTCACACATCACTGATTGGCTCTGATATTGTCGATTTTTTTATTTGGGAACAATTTACGGAAGGAACATTTTGCGAACGGGTCATTTTGCGAAAGGGACGTTTTGCGAATGGGTAATTTTGCGAAAGGGACGTTTTGCGAACGGGACCTTTTGTAGAGGGTTCGTTTTGCGTAAGGGATATTTAGGAAATGGACATTTCGCGAAAGGGACAAAGAGACATTCTGCGAGTGGGACGTTAGTTAGTTATACTGGGCTCTTTTCCGCAAATCGACATCCAGTGTGCCTATTTTGCGTGAAATGGTGGGGTAGCGCTACTCTAACCACCCCAGCTCCTCTAGAAAGTTGGTGAGTGCCTTCGTGTTCCTGACTGCGTTCCGTAGTGTCTGGAGACCCTAGGTGCTTTTTCCTGTATACTTCTACCTGCTTGCAGTTCAGAAGAATATGTTTGATTGTTTCTTCCGCCTCCATGCAGGCTCTGCACATGGGGCTGTCTGTGATACCTATGTTGTAGAGGTGTCTGTTTTGGGCATTGAGTTATATTACTAGAGTAGACATCACCCTAGCATACGTTTGCGCACGTCAACATACTCATGAGAGTATGTTGGGTTAGTCTGTGGCGGGCAGTGATGGCGGTCGTTTCGAGTGCAAATTCTACTCAAAACTTAAAAAATGCCTTGTTTTGCATTGCGCTATTGCACCAACAAAAAACCCAACAATAATAAAAGTACGGGAATCACTTTTCATCGCCAAATTCACAGGTTTTTTAAATAAAATGTTTTTTTCTGTAATTTATAAGATACCCGCCGATGTCGGCCAATATTTCAAAGATTAAAAATGTAGAAGGTACAATTTCCTAAGACTATTTTGCCTTATTAGTAGAACATTAAACTGACTAGACTTACTGATTTGAAGCTTTAAAGATCTTTATTTTTGCGCCAAAATAGAATAGCAGCAACCATTTGTTGTTTTTTAATTTAATCGTTTTTATGAATAATTTTATTAGTTCTCCTTATTTAAATAAGGAGTGTTTAAATATATCGCAAGTTCTACTTATTTAAATCTAAGGTAAATTCTCTTATATAAATATTGTACGCGATGCGAGTACGGTCTCCGACCTATGAACCCATTAGCAATTTAGGAGAATATAATTGTTATATTAATTTACAATTTGAAAATGGTCGTAATTTTGTTTTTTTTTTGTCTTGCTGCGATTGCTATCAAAATTCGATATCTGAGGATCCGCATGGACCTTAAATATGACTTTATCATCAAATCTGACACAAATTTGCTGATACAAATTGCATCAACACAGTGCATCCTCGGTAACTATAAAGATATCCAGTATAAAAATTACAAATATGTCGGCGATTAAATCAATAATTCGCTTTTTTATGTATTAGATCACGCTATAGCCTTATCTGAATCCGAACTCAGAAAATCGCATCTACTCATCTACTACACGTTTACATACTCTTTGATATTCCAAGATGGCGGCCTGATTGAAAGACGTCAAGAAAAATGTTCTGGGTTGCCAGTCTATACGTAGTAATAGTAAGTCAGTGGTTTTGGGTGTTATGTCCTGTTATTATTCCTACTATCTTGCGTAGTTGGTTTCTGTGTGTCCTCAGTAGTGCAGTTGTAAGTTTGTTGCCGCGTTTTGACAGAATCTCTTTGGTCTGTCTGCATGTGTCTATATCCTCCCAATATCTTTGGTGTAGGTCTTTGGTGTATAGGTCAAGTTGATTGTATATATAGCTTTGTGGCAGGGTTAAGATTGGTTCCGGTCCGTATGCCGCCGTTTCTGAGCCTTTCCTGGCCAGTTCGTCCGCTGCATCGTTTCCTCTTGAGCCACTATGCCCCTTGATCCATTGTATGGTAACATTGTTTTTGTCTGCGCACACCTCTGTTAAGTTTTGGTGGCATTCGTATATCAAGCTAGATGTGATGTTATCACTGTTCAGTGCTTGTAGTACCGATTTACTGTCTGAGAGTATCCGTATGTTTGTGTTCTCAACTTTCCGTCTCTTTATGGCATTGCAGGCTTCAATTATCCCTACGCATTCAGCCTGGAATACCGAGTGGGACGTTATGCGCCCTAACCTTATAACTTCGTGATTATTTAACCTTTTGCGTTAATTTTTCCTCTATTTCACTACATTTTAAATCCTTTTTCGAGAAAATATGACATTATTGATTATTTTATTTAGTGTCTACACCCCTTTTCTACCATAAACAAAATCTCAAGGCATTGTGTATGTGTCAGAGAGAATATTCACTATAAAAAGATAATTTAAACACTTACATTTTGCCGTAGCGACGAGGTTTAGGTTATTCAATGTGCATAGACATAGACACCTAGGGTTCATTTTTCACACAACGTTAGAGCCCTTGCATATAAAATAAAGGAAAGTTGACACGTTCGCAACCAAGAATTCGCCTAGCGGGCACTCGTAATGTTTGCTCAGATGCAGATGCCGGCTCAGCCCGCTAGGCGGGCAGCTGGCCGATTTTTGACTCGAGCCACCTCGAGCGCTCGACACTTTCGCTCGAAAACGATGAAATGCTATTTTTGAAATACGAGCGACAGAAAATTCAAAAACGAGTGGTATTGATCACTGGTATTCAATTCTATCGGTAGTACTTCACTTGTACCTATTAAATATTTAATTCTTGCCGAATTTTGGGTGCCGGTTAATGTACAGCCATGATAATGCACGGCCAAAATAATGTACAGCCCAATAATCCGCGTCTATACTGTACATGAATTATCAGGCTGTACATTATTGGGCCGTGCATTATCACCCTGAGCAAACTTGGTCCGGCCGGGGCAATATTTGGAAGCCACTTATGTCCGGGCTGATAATGCACGACCCAATAATCCGATTCCACAAAAAGTGGACGCGGATTATCAGGCTGTACATTATTGGGCCGTGCATTATTGGCTCCCGCCTTTTGTGATTAGAAACAGTGATGGGCAAAATGTAATCGACTAACGATTAAGATCACACTCAATCGCGAGTAACGATTAAACATGACGATTGATCAATCTTAGCCGTAAAAGTTTCGATTAACTTGAGTCACAATTAAATACGAGCGACTAAATCTTTATTCGATTGATTAATTAAATGAATTTTCTCTCGATTGATATCAAGAATGAATAAGTTTTTTGTAAGTGTAAGTTTCGGGTTCCGTTGACAGATTGCTACATATAAAGGAATGTACCTATAAACAATACCTAGGGCGGACTGGAAGCATATTATGTTCGTGCTTATCGCTTGATAAATAACATGCCAAAGCATTCATCAGTTTTTTGACAAGTGGTGTCAAATGGGACGTATGCTTTCTTTATCTTGTAATTAACAAAGGCAACCGTAATAAACCAACATATATCTATATCTGTTATCTAATTTGCAATCTCTAGTCCTTCTTAAATAACCAACCGATAAAGGTTTAAGGGTACGTTAACTCCGATATATTCATATCACTCATTTTCAAAAAAAAAAAAATACTTAAGTTCCTTGCCGCGAAAGGTTTTAACTGTAACGTTCAATAGAAGTGAAGTGACTAATTACTGCATTTGGGAATAGAAACAAACTAGTAAACAGGTAAGACGGGTAAGTAAAGTAGTTCTCTCGCTCTTTTATACCATCTTTCTCTTTCTGATTTTCTACCTGGGCTTCATCTAAGCCGTAAACCATTTATCTAGCCGGAGACCCTTAGAGTACTGAACTGTAAAAACCATCTTATGTTACAGGTAAACACACGCAAAAAGAGCTCTGGCGGCCATACATTTAAGGCTGTGCATTGGAAATTATCGCGTGCTTTGAAACGCCTTTCTGACTAGATTAAGAAACAATAAGGTCTGATTTTCAGATATATGATTCTTGACTATATCTTTTTTATCGATACGTTTTACGTTTATCTGATTTTATCGATACATGATTGCTTAAAATTTCCTCGATAGAAAAAAAATCCAAAGTTGGGTCTGTATTTTCCTTTTTTTACTCAGCCTACTCGAACGATACATTGTTTTACGACCCAATCAAGTTAATACTATAGTATTTTATCTCATCTAAAATATCACTTTATGAAATTTAAATAAAACTTCTCTAAGTTAGGTATTTATCGAAATTTGTCCGAAATAGCCATTTCCAAAGAGTGTTCCATCTCTTTTTCTTGTGCGCGGAAGGCATAAGCGTGTCTTTGTCTAGGGGGCGTGTTCGACTCGAATCAAGGCATTCCCTTAATATGGCGCTCAGAGTTCTTTTTACGTGTGTCGACCTGTACTGGAACAAGTTTATATCACACAGCATAACCTACTAGAATGATTTCCAAGTGTACAATACATGACACCGCTTTTGTCCGCTGGATGCGGGTGGCGCAGGACCGTTCATTGTCGCAGTCTTTGGGGGAGGCCTATGTCCAGTAGTGGACGTCTTTCGGCTGATTTATGATGATGATGATGATGAATACATGACAAGACGTATTGAATTTTTGTAACGTGCTGTGCTGTGTTCCAATTTTTAATCGAGATTTAATCGTGAAATTTAGTCGATTAAAATGACGATTGATCAATCGTCAATCGAACTCTGCGACGATTAAATTAATCGCGATTAATTTTGTGACGATTGATTGTTTAATCGATTAATTAGTTGATAAAAAAATGAATCGCTTAATGCCCATCTCTGGTTGATAACAAAGATCGTCAGTCTATTGGCGGGAAAACGTTCGTTTACTGTTACTCACTACTTACTTTTGTTTTTTTTTCTGTGATGAAACGTGTAATATATTTAAAATTAGTCAATTTACTATATTATAGATACACAACTTCTAATAAAGTACTATTCTCTATATTAGATAATGTTGAAAATTCCAATTTGAAAGCCGGTAATTATCTACTTTTTGCATACATCGAAATGCAAGATATGTGGTAGATAGCCAATCACTAGCTTTCGAGTGATGATTTCAAAAATAGCTATTATTGGGTTCAGTTCATGTGAAAATAAGTGACAGACAAATTTTCGTGTGCGAATATTTTCTACCGCTCGCTTTTGAATTCGAACGCACGAAAGTCAAAAATCGATCCCTAGGCGGGCAGTAAGCTATAAACCTACACGCCACGCCAAAAAGCCCGCCTGGCGGGGCACACATCTTCGCCACCACAGGGTTGACACTAACAGAAAGGTTTTAATTTAATACCTCTGATTAAAATGTAATTTAAATACCAAATCTGTGCTATCTACTTAAATACCAAATTTCAACTTAATGTGATCACCCGTCAGGGTTACCAACTCTATTTTTTTACCCCTAGAGCTTAATTTAAAACCCCCTAAAACTAAACAATAAATCCCTATATATAAAATAAAACAAATTATGTCTCATTTCTTTAATGTTTTAAGTTATACATTATTTAGGATCTTAAATATTATTTTACGAGTTCTAGCAATAGAGACTGCGGTATCGAGAACGTTCCATTTTCAGTAGTAATTTAGTTTCCTATATCGCACAAACATGGTATGAAAAAATCCCTAAATATACCCCTAAAAATATTAAGCTCCTAAAAAAATCCCATGCTCCTTATTTTCCCCCTAAATTTAGGGGTAAAATCCCTAAGTTGGCACCCCTGTCAGCTGTTCTCGAGGGATACATCCACAAGAATATACACGAAATGCTACCCTACTGGATGCATTGTGATAAAACGGGGGGCATAAATAGATCAGATAGTAGATTTAATTTTATTCACGTATACGAGTTACTTGGCACGGCCCTGAGCGTCCGCCTAGTGCCCACCTAGCGGGCACGCGGCGTCCGGCATGGCATATTGCGTTGCATGTCGTGGAACGCCTAGCGAGTTCTGTCGGTTTCGGGTGTATTGTTCCATTTTTAGTCCGGTTGCGTGTTAAAAAAAATACAATACAGCCATAGTTATACATGCTACTACATACAAGGATGTGGTAATTTTCTATAATCATGCCGTATAGTGCCCAATTTCACTTTTACTATAATTGCATGAAGAACCATACGGTAATAACACAACATTTATTATTTTATTTAACTCTGATATCCCCATCACATACTAAATTAAGCAAAATGATCACCGTTAATTATTTGTAAAAACGAAAATAAGATCGACACTCATTGTATTCGCGATGTTTCAAATGTCCCCGCCATATTCTTATCCATAAATAAACCAATAGAACGCCACGCGTAGTACCAACCTATAGAAATACGCCGGAGTGATTACTCGCCGCAATGTTGGCAGTAGTGTCGACTGTGGCAAATGGTGGATTGCGTTGCTTTTTCTCGTGCTCTGTGTAAAATATTTACGTAAAATAGTGTTAATTCCGTGGTGCAGTGTTTCTGACTAATATAAACATGTCGGAAACACTGCCGAACAACAAAAAACAACTTCCGAGGCAACTGGTGAGTGTTTATTGTTAAATTTTTACGTATTTAGTCCCGGGTGACGCCATGGTGGCTTTATCTGGGATCACGTAAACACGAAATGGTGCATCGCTGCATCGTGTATCGATTAATGAAAGTTACAGGAATGTGTTAGAAATAGTGTGTAGGAATATCCTATCAATGATCATGATAGTCAGCGAGGGTCATCGGACTCAGTTTTTTTGCGATCACGCTGCGACCGAGTTTAAAACGCGGCGGCCGTATGCATTCGCGCATGCGAGAAGGCGTCAAAATCTATAATAGTTCCGTAGGCCGCAGCATTGCGAAGTAGCGGCGTTTGTGTAGACGAGGTGCGTGCACCGGCTTCGACGTAGTCTGAGCATCTGGTAGGGCCTGACGAAGGCGTTTCCTGCGGGTTGGCGGAGAGGGCACCGGCCAGGGGCGTGCGCTCTGTGGCTGCGAGCGAGCCGAACTCCGATCCGACTCCGACCACACTGCACGCTTACTCGTCGCTCGGAGACTCTCCTGCGAGATCGCTTCACTCGCAATTTCTTTATTGCTTTACACTGCTCGATAAACAATATACTCGTAGAACGTATGCCTACAATTTAAAAAATAATTGTAATGATTAGTTTGATTTGATTTATATTTAGACCTATTCGACACCGTCTTGTGTCACTACACTGCGCTCTTTGTTTCGTCCGCGAAGGTAAACAGCCCTCGCATCAAAGTTTTATTGTTATGCCAGTATAATTACGTGCCTACTTAACTAAGGCACAGTTCTCTCTGGTCATAAGATTTCGTTGGCCTTGAGGTGTGTTAAAAAATGCAACCCACTTCTTACCTGCTCGGTATAGTTAATAAATAAGACTTGCCGTGATCTTTAGGTGCTGTAGGTTGGTGCAATAGACGCAAAAACACCATTTATTGTGAAGATGTCGTGACGACATCTTCACAATAAAAGTGTTAAAAGTGAAAGTGTCTGGTCAGAAAGTAACAGTTATTATTGTCTGTGTTCCTGCTACAACTAACAGGCCATATTTCAGTTACAAACCATCCTGATTGCCATTTTCTGTTAGAAGCAATCAATTTTATACTCCACTCATAGATTAGATAACATAAAATTCATGTTTGAGCTAGATTGTAAGTAAATTTCAGTAACATATTTTATAACTATTTCATGAAATAGACTATATAATAGTATATTGAATTTATCTTTTATTGACTCTACATGTTTCTGACTTACCTTAAATACAAGCACTAATGAGTGAGAATGAATGAGTTATTTACTCACATGCTTTTCCAATTTAAGTTCTGAACAAGAAACAAATACATGGTTATAGCCATACAATTTTATCCCACTGCCTAAATTAATTAATTAATCAGTTCAGTGGAAACCTTGACATGATGCATCAGGTTTATCATCATATGCTCCATTACAACACAAACATTGCCATTCCAAATTTATAAATACTGATAGATTTTTTAACTTGAATTTGTGACTAAATTGTACCTTTTTGCTCATGAAATCTAGTGGTAGTAGTTCATTGAATATACATATTTTTTATTAATAATGAAACTTTTTGATTTATGTTGCTATGTCTTAAAGTCTGACCAGCCAAACTTAATAGCAAGAAAAGTACCAGAATAAAATCTTTTTTTGGGGTGATTGAGCACTGTAAGACAAACTCAGTTGATTGCTAGGACTGAGGACTAGGTATAAAATCATTCATATTATCATACATTATAATTATTGTTCAACAGCGCGAACGGAAGCAGCGCAAGCTGTACTCAGATGAGTGGGCCCTCGGAGACGATGATGTGGAGGGAGGCAGAGGGTTCTCCCTCGCTGACAAGCTGGAGAGCCCCCGCTTTGAGCACCCCGGCTCCATACATGAGATGTTTGGCACCGAGCTTACGGTGGCATATTTACAGAAGAATGGGTTCACTACCCCGCTGCTGTTCAAGGAGAAAACTGGGTTGGGACTGAGGTATGTTCCTTCATAGTATTCATAGTTCTTTTGAACGTCAATTGTGGATTTAGCAAATCGAGCATAAATATCTCAAGATTAGTCCATACAATTTTTATATTTTATCTCAGATTAAGCCGTCAAATTAATTAACAAGCAACCTAAGCCCCAAATCTAAATCGGGGCTTTGTTGAATATTACTTTATAACAGGTATAATACAAATCAAAATAATCAAATTAAGTCAACATAACATTGGGTAACATACACAATACATGTACAATCCGTATCTCTCGACTGGATTCAAATTTCGTCTATTATTAAATGTGCTGAGGCTCAAGCAACACTTAGTTAAGTGTCTGTGACTAACTATGTTTAAAAAACGAACCCACTATACCTTATGTTTACAAAACAATTGTATTTGCTCGTCTATGACTTTGCCCCCAGTATAACTAGATCTCGAGGTTCATAACAACTATCGTACTTGGATCGCTTGTGGCGTCCGGTTCCTAAGCAAGTAAGCAATCTGAATAGCCGAGTACAGTCATCGTCAATAAAATATTACACATCGATAAAAGAATGGTATTATTACTTAGTTGATCTCATTGAGTCTTTTGATATGTCCTGTAGTTATAACCGATAGATATGATACATTCTTGAAGGTTGACTTGACCTAAAACTTTCGGCCTTAATGTATCGTGAAATAAAAATATATCTGTGTGTAGTGTAATCCCGTTGAAGGTCTAAATCCCACAAAATCTATAGTTCGTTTACATGTCTTTTTTCTTTACACTAAACACTTTGAGAATGCCTCAATACAAACCTAGAATAACCGGAAGAGTATACACCGGAAGAGCTTAAATGCCGTGAAATATTTCAGCACATGACATGCAGTAAACACGTGCCAGGTCCTAATCCCACTAAATATAGTGTTTTTTCTCTTTGAGTAGGTACACAAAAACTTGTCAGGATTGCTTTAATACAAACCTAGAATCACTGAAAGAGTTTTATACAATAATATTAGAACAATCCTTACTATGTATAATATTATAAATGCGAAAATGTGTGTGTGTGTTTGTCCTTCTTTCACGTCGCAACGGAGCGTCGTATTAATGTGTTTTTTTTTGTATGGAGATAGTTTAGAGGCTGGAGAGTGACATAGGCTACTTTTTCCAGCGGGAAAATATCTAATTCCCACGGGAAAATTCAATATGTTACATTTTCATATAATCACGCGGGCGAAGCCGCGGGCATCAGCTAGTTCAACTATAAATGTTAGTGTTGTAGGGGAAAACCCCCTTTAGGGCAAATTAACTTCCGCCAATCTCATTGCGGAGTACGTCGTCTAGAATAGTCAAGGTACAAATCTAATTGAATTGATGCCCACTGTACCACTTAATAGGCATATAAAGTTATTGTTCGTGTTTAACTTCGCTGTAAGTACTTGCCTAGTTAACAGAACAAGGCTCTCTTAACATTCCTTTGTTTAGCATTTGTCTATAACTGGCCTGATCATTGTCAATATCAGTATGAGGTAGTCTTTAGTGTTCCTACACCACCTGCCTTGGTTCGAGAACGGTATGTGTAGGTAGAGTCTGGCAAATGAAAGATGAGAATCAGTTTTTTTATGGAACTTTTTATATGGCAACAGTAATATGATTGTCAAATGTGTCAAACGCTTTAAATTTGTATGATGTCCTAATCTTGATACTTGATACGGGAATAAGAACGTAACTGTTCCACAATAAATTGGACTGTTTTTGCTTTCTAAGAGAATTAAAGGGTTACCTACTGCTAATATTATTAACATTGAAGAATATCATAAAAAGTTCAATTATCATGTCTCGTCAAAATTTAAATTTTGGAGAGTGGTTTTGAATAATCTTCTTAAATATAAAGTAGAATTAAACTAAAGAGTATTATTTCATATAGCTATACTTCCTTCTATTGATCAGATGCATTTTGAGAAATGAAGAAATATAATAATTGTTCAAGTATCACTATTATTTTATCGCGTTATACACAGTGTTGCAACACGCTGTTTTTTTTAAATTTGCCGCGGTTTTCTATTATCACCTTTCCCTGGCCAGACTCTAATATTGATCGTTTCTCGATGCTAGTACGCAAAATCATGATTATCACACCAATGACATAGCACACCAGTACCATTCAGTGTTTATTGCATTTATGTACGATTCCCACCGAACGGGCCGAGCCGGGGCGCGTGGCGCCGTATCGCAACCGCAGACCAGTAAACCTATAGACGTCGCGTAGTCGGGCGACCCCCGCTGCCACACATACGGTGAATTCACCCTATATTTGAGACACGCTCCCTTTACTAAGTTCAGTCTGCGGACGGCGTTTGCGCAAGTAACATCGTTACAAAACGCATTATTATTGCGTAAAATTGTGTGGAAAAATCACTAAAACTTCAAGTGTGCAAAAAGACGGTCTATCATTTCACAGGTAAGCCGATTTTAAGAAAATTACATAATAAATTAAGCGAGTTTTTATATAAAGTTCTGTGTAGACCGTGCTCGGGGCTCGTTGATGTCTTTTAACAGAAGTCTCTTTCTATCCCGCTGCACAGAATAGTCGCTCCTTCCTTGTCTAGCATTAGGCAAAGTAGGTAGTGATGTCCATAGTATGTATTCGTTTACTATCGATAAGATAATTAACGGAAGACGCAATACATCGTAAGTTATTTGAAAATAGCAAAATATTACATATCATATGCAAAATATTTGTGCACAGTTCACAGTTATTTATATACTTAATGTGGTAAATGATCTGGTGTATTATAAAGTATTCAAAGCGTGTTACCTAAAATGTCCAACCATAAAGGAAATGTGGATTGACGCTACAAAACGATCACCTGATTGGTTGGTTTCCTTCCCCAAGCAGTGTCATATGTTCTCGGCACTTTAAATCAGAATATTTTAAATTGCCGACGTCTAATAATAGACGACTAATATTTCGAAATGCCGTGCCTACGCTTCACGTACGAACTGTGTTGAGTATTGTTGACGTGTATTTTTGATTATTCAACCACATTTTTTTTATTTGATCTAACAGCTATGATATTATTAAACTTATCGTTAAGTTATTAATGTGCTGAAAACTCTCGAGCGTCTAGCTTGAAATCAATGTTTTGAAAGTAAAATCTACCCTGTCTGAAATCGGGTTTGCGCAAATGTCCATTGAAAATATAAATTTCTTTAGGTCTTATATAAAGACAGTGGTGTTTCGGAAAGTCCACACACTATTATTCTATTGGTAACGAATGCAGCACTGTCTATACCAACAACAGAAGTAAGTTTATCTTACACTGCTATGCTAGTGAGTTTCTGAGTAAACATGTTTAGTTATTAATTGAAATGATTAATTGATAATAGGGATCTGAAAAATCCACACTCTGTTACGTGAGTAACGAATGTGGCACCCTTTATGTCAACAACAGAGGTTAGTTTAAGGTCTAAATAAGAACATTTTGATCATTCCGCGCCGCCTCGCCTTCTCTGTCTCTGTTAGTCAAGGATAGGTAAATCGGAAATGTAAAACCAGAAATAAAACGAGAAGATAAGAGTTATAAGATTAACATTTCTTTTTGTTTCACGCCCTACTTTGTACAACGTATTCTTTAATAAATGCAAAATTATAATATATTTATATATTATTTCAGAATCGAGTGTAATCCATTCTATTTGCTTCTATTTCAACATAAATATGTCAGATAAAGATTATTTATGAGTAAAAGAGTAATGTCCTAAACGTACTAATAAATAAAAACAAACGTGTTTGCTTTACATTTTGTCTCGCAATACATTATTGTATTTTAACGCGTGGTAACACGACTGCTGAATATATTTTAGATTATTATATAGTATAATCATTCTAATTATTATTACTAGTACTACTTTATAAAATCAGATAAAGTATCGCATGTGTCCCATCACTACAGGCAGGCACGTGTTACGCGCGGCCTTGAATGCACCAATCACAGCGCACTAGTCGTCCCCCGCGCTCCGCAAGCTTGGCAGCTTTGTTTATAAGTAAAAATTAGGCTAAGCGGGGTCTTTAGGATATATGGTCTGTGATCGCAACGGATGCGCGAGGACCCGCTGGTAGCCGACCGCGTTTTAATAGAGTGCAGCAGGCAAAAGGCGGACGGAGCCGGTCAGATGCGACGACAGCCTAGCACAGCCGTCTACGTCCGCGAGGAGCCGACCGGCCGCAAATCCATTTCAATATTAAATTTAACGTCCTTATTAAAGCTTCAAATGCCTTTGGGGCAACTTGTAAAATGTGCCCAGGCGCGCTCCGGTCCGGCCCGTTCGGTGGGAATCGTACATTACAGTCGCTACGCAAAATCATATGATTCATATGAATGAATGAATGATTTTTTTTTGCAATTGTTATAATGTTGGATGAGGACCTAGCATACCTGACTCTTTAAACTCATTCAGTGTTTATTGCTTATTACAGTCGAATTCTCCAATGTGTAAACAAACGACCTTTCAAAAATATCTATTCACAGTCTTTATTGTTAGTGACATATGGCGCATGTGTAGATATTTTAGAGAGGTTGCCAGTAAAAAGAATGACGCTAGGAGAACTCGACAGTCAGCAGCAGAAGTAGTTACGCAAAATAACACGCTCGAAATTATCTAGACAGTCTGTATCCTCTTGACATTAGAGTCGTGTCTCATGTCATTTTGAGCACTTGACCCGCGTAGCTACTTTTGCTGCTCACTGTACGGGAAGAACAGCAGGCCGAGAAGCCGCGAGTAAAAATATAGCTTATGTGTGCATGTAGACTGACTAGTTCCAAATATTATATATTATATTATTAGTTTCATACAAACTTACAAAAACAAATACTTTATATCTATAAATAACTAGCTTCTGCCCGCGACTCCGTTCGCGTGGAACTCGTTTATATCGCAGCTCCATACAAACCTTCACCCCCCATTTCACGATTTCCTATATATATAATATAAAAACTATCCTATGTCCTTCCCCAGGACGCAAACTATTTCTATACCAAATTCCATCCAAATCGGTTCAGCGGTTTAAGCGTGAAGAGGTAACGGACAGACAGACAGACAGACGCACTTTCGCATTTATAATATTAGTATGGATACAGGGCTTAATTATTTACCTAGATAATTTTTCGAAAGCGTCCAAAGTCCGTGAACCCAAAAGTATTTTGATGTCCAAATCTTCTCTCGGGCTTAGTGACACTAAACGTCGAGGTAAACAAATAGAATTAAATTGATAAGACTCGGGAGCACATGAAAAACAGGGTTTTTCTTGACACCGTGGGCGTTGCGACACGTCCGTAAAGTCAATGTGAATGAATACATTATTGTTTATGCGATAAAGTTTATTTCACTAGATTGATAAGTAAGGATAAACTTCAGTAGGAACTTTTTATACAATCGCTTTTGGAACTACATTGATACCTATAAAAGTTTTTTTTAAAATTCACATCACCTAATGATATGATCGCGAAATTAACAAGTTCATGAAATTGCTATCTATAAATAATACTTTATATAACTTTATTTAAATGTTTTTTATAAAACCAGGCTCCGTAAAAATATAATATATATTTTGCTCAATTCGTGATTTTCTGGTCCTGTATTATCTAAACCAAGGAAATAGGAAACCATCGACACGAGAAGAATTCGTGATATAGGATTCAGTATTTCAATATTGTATTTAGGTAATGCGTGATATGAAATAATAATTTGATTCCGAAATTGTATAGTTGTATTTCTTTATGAAAAGATAAATGCTGGTCAAAATTCCATTTGGGCTAGATTCATATTGAACAAGAAAAATAATGGTCTTAAAAAATTATACACAATGAAATTTTAATAAAATTCACTTTTGGTGGTATTACTTTTGGTCTAATTTCAAAATGTTCATGTCCTGTTGACGATTTTCCATTCGTGCCGAGTGACAGTTAATCTATAATTCTTATACAATACGAATAATGCGAAAATATACCTATTACTTATTTCAGCAAACATATGAAAATCTTTTTTACGTCACATCTGGCCATAATGTGAGTTTTACCGCATGCTACGCGTACGGTAAAACACGAATTACGGCCAGGTGAAGACGTAAAATTGTGTACTGACCACGGGCAGTAAAAAATAAAGCCCTATATCGCATATTTACAACCCTCGCCTGCGGCTCGGGTCACAAGTACCTGCGATTTCGGGCTTTCTTTCTTTTACAGTCCTTGGTAAGTAATGTACTATTACAGTAAAGTGTAACATTATGGGTGCATACAACTCAACTCATAAATATGTCCCATCGCTCGTGTTAGCAGATTAAGGTTTCGGTACATATTTTTGAGAGGATTATCTCGATACATATTTTTGCACTTGTTGTCCAAAAACCGTTTGTATGATATTGATAATACACGTTTAAGGAAATATTTAGCTTGGACGTCTACCATAAGCAAAAGGCTAGTATAAGTTTTACCGAAACAAAACGTTACGACCGCGTTCGCGTTTAGCTGTCAAATCCCATACAAATTGAGGGTCAAACGCAAACGCCATCGTAAAGTTTTGTTTCGGTGAAACTTATACTAGAGCCTCAGGAATAATGACGTAATTATCGTAACTTGTGCGTTTTTAGCGGAATCATGGTGTGCCGTGACTAGGGTTGCCAACTATTTTTGGGGGAGATATAGTATTTTCCATAAAAAACGACAAAAATATAGTTCTATCGACAACACTGCTAACTGACCATCGGTGTACCTTAACTGCATTGTAATTGTAATAGGGTTCTATAAACACAGGATGGTCAGTTAACAGTGTTGTCGTTTGTACACTGTAAAATAATATAGTACTTGGCTGGGCATTGTTGCTATTTAGTAAAAAATCTCGGCAAGTTGAAGCACTTCGTAAGGTCCCTCAACATATAGTATTTTCGCGTACTATATATTTCTTCAACAGTATATAGTACAAAGAGTCAAAATATAGTACAATACTATAGAGTATTGTACTATATTTTGACTCTTGCCAACCGTACTGTCTATATTATAGAATATAGACAGTACGGTTGGCAACCCTAGCCGTGACGTCATATTCGTCATAGCATTAAGTAGGTTACGTTCAGGCAGTCACGTGACGACTCGCTTTATAGTCTTTATACCCCACGTAGAGATAATGTGAAGTACTGTTTTTATTAGTTAGTGTTGTAGTTAACTTACCTAGTTCGGTAGACTGTAATATTATTATTATTAATTAGGATAAGACATTCAAACGATATATCAATTTGACAAATATTTGAAACTAGCTGATGCCCGCGGCTTCGCCCGCGTGGCTATATGAGAATGTAACATATTGAAATTTTCCCGTGGGAATTAGATGTTTTCCCGCTGGAAAAAGTAGCCTATGTCACTCTCCGGCCTCTAAACTATCTCCGTACAAAAAATCACATTAATACGACGCTCCGTTGCGACGTGAAAGAAGGAAAAACAAACACACACACACTTTCGCATTTATAATATTAGTAAGGATGCAGCGAATCGGATATTTTTGAGGAGTTGATTCTTTATAGGAAAAGTCTGTGAGATTGTAGCCTTATTAGCTTATACGTTTGTATGTTTTGAGTAATCTCCGGAACCGCCAATCCGATTTCAAAAACTCTTTCACCTGCGCGTAGAATAGACTTTCTGGATGGCTATAGGCTATTTTATCCCGCGGGTTTGCCTGCGTTCTTTGTAATACGCGGGCGAAGCTGCGCGGGCAGCTGGTGAATCATGATCATCATATCAGCCGAAATAGGTCCACTGCTGGACATAGAACTCCCCCAAAGAGTCACAATGCTAGTAAATATATAAATTAAAATAAACCGGATCCTTTAAATGCCATCCCTCGAAATACATTTTGAACTCTTTTTCTTGTTAGATATTATTACAGGTGACTGTTTTATTACTTATGAATTTTATTTGTTAATATTTAATTATTTATATTATATTAATACAAGATAAAGTACAAATGGCGGACTTTATGCCATAAGGCATTCTCTACCAGTCAACCATTGGGAGAAACAGAAACATTTGGTGCAGGCATTTAAATTTAAATGAAAACTTAATCCAAGATAAACTTCTATCAAATACATACTGGAAAAACATACACATATACAAATTAATATACACTAATATATATACATATACCTTTATAATATTATGTAAGTAGGTACAGTAAGAATTAACCATAGAATCTCTATCACTTTTAGACAATAATTTCTACATTAAGATCCTAGTGGTAGGCAACTTGTTGTCATTAAATCGATGTCACGGGTTTGTGGCATGGGTAAATTAAAAATTTACGCTAGCACTCGAACGCAATAGGAAAATGCTGTTATTCAAAATGGCCGGGTTTTGTCTATATCATAAACTCCCGGACGCAAACCGATGTGAATGCGATCAAGTTTACAAACAGCTGCATTCAATGACAGGAACTCAAGAGACTAGATCTGGCGAAAATAACGATTCAGTTTATCGTTTACATAAAGCATTCGTCATCTCGCAAGTCTCGGTGGAATGAGACGAACTCTTTTTGCACGTGCGCTGTGTCGCGCCGAGATAGACTCTCCGACTTTCTAATCAAATTGCTTAGAAAGAGACGGATAGTCCTTATCGCCACAACACAGCCCGCGGGCAGTCTTGTGATACCGTGCAGGAAAGTACCTATGCTACCTTTTTATTGTACGGAACGGTGAAATCCTTCCTAATGAACACAAAACACCTTACCGTCTCTTTCTGAGTGTTGTAATTACAAAGACACGTATAGATTATCTCGCGCCGTCTTGGGAAAAAAACACACGAAGAATCAGTATTTCTAAATTTATTGATTTTCTAGCTTCCGCCCGCGACTTCGTCCGCGTGGACCCGGGATAAAAACTCTCCTATATTTTAATCCAGGCTATAAACTATCTTCGTGCAAAATTTCATTCAAATCGGTTCAGCCGTTTAAGCGTGATTGAATAACAAACATCCAAACATCTAAAAAGGTGGAATTAGTACCTACGGGCATCCTCTGCCACTCAACATTAAACAAAGCAGAGAAATGAGTGTCACTAACCAACAAAATATAACAGTTGTCACTATAAATAACAGTAGCGTCAGAGGCAGTTTAATTAAAAAATAAATGTATATTCACCAAGAAACAGGCGAGTCTATTGACTAGTAGAATTAATGTTTATGGAGTTGGCAAATCACCAGCAAATAGTACTGTACGCACCAGATAACGGACCTAAGATGGTATCCATTTTATGACTTATAGTTGTGGATAAATAAATAAATAAGACATCCATCTCGCTCGCACTCGCTTGTCAGAACGTGACGGATGTCTTATCGCCAGCGATAAGTGATAAAACGGCAGCCATGCTACGCAGGCTCGATCACACGACTCTCGATTAGTGTAGTTTGTGAATTCCTCAAAACAAAATAAGGCTTTGTCAATAGTTTTTAACCCCCGACGCAAAGAGAGGGGTGTTATAAGTTTAACGTGTCTGTGTGTCTGTGTATCTGTCTGTGGTATCATAGCTCCCAAACGGATGGACCGATTTGAATGCGGTTTTTTTTATTTGAAAGCTGATGTGATCCCGAGTGTTCTTAGCCATGTTTCATGAAAATCTGTTTAGCCGTTTTTGAGATATTGGACTTTGAAATGAACATGTCGGGGGTTTTTAACTTTTCTAAGTTGTAGTTATATACTTAAATATACATGGCGAAGGTAGAGGGTTTCTATATATTGACTCCTAGCGAATCGTCGAAAGGGATGGAGGTAAATTAACCTGACCAAATTGAGAAGTATCAAAAGACTAATACATCCTTGACATCTCATGTCCTATACTTTAGTCGTGTACGTGACGTCAGTTTCAGATGATATTTGACATTTTGGTGACGAACAAAAAGGCCTATACGCGATGACGGACTGGGGGACAGGAGGTAAGACATTGTGTCTCGTTCCCACTGGTGTTATAGTCTATACTTACGTCTTTATCACTCACGTGTTTAGGTGTTGGTGATATATACTTATGCTCTCTCTATGATACGTGGTCGTTAATTCGGAGTGGGGTAAAATAATAAGGATTTTATCCTTAATACAGCTGGATCAAATTGGTTTTCGCTCAACTGAAATTGTCTTAAGCTGAATCACGATCAGTTTTGACTGTTCTTTATTCGCAGCTCATGAAGATAAAGATAAGTTAGAAGTAATACAATAGCTATGGCAACTGTAACTTCAGCACATTTTACTCATGTCTGTCTGTTACCGTTGCACGGCATGTATTATTAGCAAGTAGGAAGCCCTAGGAATGGAATATAGGCATTTTTTTTAATTCACCCCCTGAGAATAGTCGCTTGAAGGGCACAGCTCGTCAAAATAAATACAAATTACGCCCGACTTCGCATTACCGATAACACGTAGTATTTAGTACATTTGTCCCCTAGTGAATCCCTAGCTTTAAACAAGCTCTACTTATAATTATTTTTTAACTAGCTTCTGCACGCGACTCCGTCCGCGTGGAACTCGTTTATATCGTAGCTCGATACTAACTTTCATCCCCCATTTCACCCCCTCAGGGGATGATTTCCGGGATAAAAACTACCCTATGTCCTTCCCCGGGATTCAAACTATCTCCATGCTAAATTTCATGTCAATCGGTTCAGCGGTTAAAGCGTGAAGAGGTAATAGACAGACAGACAGACACTTTTGGATTAGTATGGATCGATAAAGAAACCTACTTTTAACTAATAACTACACTGTTCAAAGCTAATTGTAGATTATCAAAGTAGGTAAGTCTACGTCAACGTGATAATTAGCATTAGTATTGTAACCATTACTCTTATTGTAGCTGTACTCAAAATGTTTTCCTTAAGAGGAAACACAACGGCCGTTTTTCCATAGAAACGTTGTCCCCTGTTTTCTCCTTGATAATGGCAGTGTAGAACAATGTTTTTTTTCCATAAATCTATGGCTACTATTGACGTGTTCCTATGTTTTCCTTTTTTTCATACCTAAATAAAAGCCAGATTTTCTGCTGTGTTCAAACATCCAGAAAACGATGATGACTGGATTATAAGAAAAAAAGGAAAATATAGGAACACGGCCAAAGCCTTTCTTTGATTTTTAATAAAAATAATAGTTAAATAGGTCAAGTTTTGGACAAGAAATCAGGGGACTACGAAAGGTTGATGTTATGTACTTTTAATAGATATTTTCGGTCCAAGCTGCAGTTGTCTCTATCGCGCTCTGCGGGGGGAGGCTTGAGGTTGGCGCGACAGCAATACATTTTATAAATACCTATTTGTCAATTATCTCGACCTTAGTGTTTCCTTTTAAGAAGTGTACGTAGGTAAATTGCCTATTACTGCATGGCTACCCCCTAATAACCAGCCACTTCGCAAAAATATGTACAAAGCAAAGAATCTGCTGCTAATATAATATAATCTGCTATAGCCCGATTACGGCGGAGCACATGTAAGGAAAAATCTGCACAAATGGAAAATGTACAACTCGAAATTATCGGTGGTATCGGAATAATAATAATAACCATTTATTTTCAGATAACTAAAGATCCATTAGTTGTACATGTGTAACAAAAAGTTTAAAAATAATATGTTAGTAGTAATTATAATATACTACAATTAGATAATGAAATAAATTAACAATTGAATTTAATAAAAATTTCAACTACGCCAATAATGTCAATTTGGAAATGGCCATTTTTCCATGTCGACTGACATGGGAAATTGGCCAATCTTAATAATGCATTTTTTTATTACGTCTTAAAAGTAAAATTGACATAAGTACCTACTTACAGGTCGAATGAAATACGTTCATTTGGAATTACGTACACTCCAAAAATATGACCAATCGGAAATACGTCATATATGAATTTTGTACAAAATTGACAATTTTAATTTAAATTTCAATTAGACAACATTCACTTTGCACGTACATATTGAAATATTATTTCGTAATAGACTATATTCATTTTGAACAAGAAAAAATTTGGTCATAAAAAAGTATGGGCTGGCCTATTCCCAGTTGACCGCAACTCGGCAGCCCCGTAGTTCGCAGTGCGAACTACTTTGATTTTTGGGACTAGTGGGAAATTGCATAGAGGAATGTATATATTGTAAGCGCCTGGCTCACTGAATCCGTAATGTTTTCGACGGCGACAATTGCCATTTCAAGTGTCTGTTGACTCAATGCGTAGGACTAAAATACAATAAAATACTTCGCATTGGTACATCACTACATAGTATAAAACAAAGTCGCTTCCCGCTGTCTGTCCTTATGTATGCTTAGATCAGGGTTTCTTAAAGTTGGACCCCTTAGGGGTCCGTGACATGATTGCTAGGGGTCCACGGCCAGTTCGTTTACTCTTAACTTAGGTAGGTACGTAGGAGAAACACATGAAACATGAGAATTTTTTCAACATATGTTGAAGGAATTCAACAGGGGTCCGCGGTGTTTTTGAAATTCTGAAAGTGGTCCATGCCTAACAAAAGTTTAAGAACCACTGGGCTTAGATCTTTAAAACTACGCAACGGATTTTGATGCGGTTTTTTTTAATAGATAGAGTGATTCAAGAGGAAGGTTTATATAATATAGTACCCGTGCGAAGCCGGGGCGGGTCGCTAGTGTTCTATAATATGAAAATCACCCCTCTTGTACCCACTCTATGGAAAATTTATTTGCGTTTGCCCAAAGATTTTCTGATAGTCAAAGAATGCTTTAGAATAGAATAGAATAGAATAGTCTATCGATAATTACTATACTTCGTACGCATGTTCTCCCTTACCAACTTCCATTCCATTGGAAGAGTTTATTGATAGAAAATTCCCACATTTTAATCCAGGTTATGTCTGCCCACTGCCCGTGTGCCAAATTTCTAATCTGTTTATCAAATCATGTCATTTCTCAAGCTTCATAAAAGTGCGTAATAACGCACTACAAACATACAAAAGTATACAATAGTATGTTTGTAGTTTCATATACATTTCTTCGATGCTTGGTGGAAGTGACAGCGATGACAGTATAACATGAGTTTTTTTATGTCAATAATTTTACTGTATTTATGTATTGACAATTATCATTTGCACCAAGCTTCGTTGAAAGTAATTAAGGTAAGCAATGCTAATATTGACATGTGCTAAAGAACGATCCTTTTTGAGATAATCATTCGTGCGTGCGTGAAAGCTTTGTATACTCCCCTGAGTATTAAGCTCATATATATGATACATAATAATACCGAATTACCATAATTAGTCACTCAGATGATTTCGTTAGTTAAAATGATTAGTACACTCAAGAGCAAAAAAACGGGTACACTTTGTATGAAAATTTAATACATAATTTTTACTTTTGAGGGTATACCAATCAAGCAGACATACATAACTTAAAAAATAAATAATGGAATCGACATTTGTCCAATATATCATCAATTGATCTTATTTGACCATACAATTTTAAGAGCAACCCTAAACCGAAATTATTATTATAGATGATTATAATTATAAAATGGTAATACTCGCAAAAATTATAATACAAATAATACAAAAAGTGACTTAAAAAAAACTGTATAATTATCGAAATGCGACCTGTAAGGGAGAACAGCCGGACAGCCGGACATATGAAATAATGTTTGTCCAAGCTGAAACGGAGGATATCGTTCGCTTCGCTCGCTTGTTCAATAAATAAAATAGAAACTATCACGCACTGAGATGGTGCTAGTGCAGCGTTTCGTTGTGGATTGAACGATTAATAAAAGTTGGTACTTAATAATTATAAATGTTTAACATTTAACACAGGGTTCGAGGATATATATCAATGGATATCTTTTGTAAGTGATCTCATTTGAACCGACACGACGGACTCATCTAAATTGTATTAACTTATCACATAACATTAAGAGTCCGCAGTAAGCTCGGCCGAATTTCACCTTCCCATACAAACGTAGTTACGCTCTCATTTTAAAACTACGTGTTGGTTTGTAATGAAACTTTGCATGTACAATGACATGAGGTATGTCTATGTCTCTAATTAGTTTATGTAACTTCAGATAGCTTCAGATATTATTTACCACCACTGTAATCAGATTGACATATACTCACAAATAAAAATCTTTGAACTTTGATGTCATAGTAAAAAAAATACAGCGAATTTAAGTTTTTCATATAAAACTTGTTTTGCTGTATATCGTTTGTTTTATAAACTGGAACCATATAAACTAATAACAGACATTGATGTACCTCATGTTATTGTATATGCAAAGTTTCGTCACACTTCCGGGAATGTCGCCGTCATGGGCGAACCAATAGAACGGGTGGTAGAAGCAACCAACCTCGGCCTTCTAATGGACGGGAATCTGCGCTTTGAGAACCACATACTTAATGTTGTGAGTAACTGCTTCTATCGCCTTAAAGTTCTATATAATATACGAGATTACCTTAGTGTCGATTTGCGTGTTGACCTATGTGAATCACTTGTATTATCTAGGTTAAACTATTGTGATGTCGTGTATGATGGGTGCATTACTGGTCGTTCCAAGAGGCTCATACAACGAGTGCAGAACGCATGTGCTCGTTTTTGTTTCAAAGTCTCTCCCCGATCCCATATCACTCCATACTTGAACGCCGCTAACTTGCTTAACATGCCTGCACGCTGGCGCCTGCACCTGGCCACTCTGCTGTTCGGGGTGGTAAAACAGGAAACCCCCACCTACCTTTTTCATAAACTGGTATGGTCCAAAAGTGCGCGCAGGTTTAAGGCAATGGCCATTATACCTATGCACCGAACCGCTGCGTTCAGAGGTAGTTTCAAGTTTGCGGCGTCTAAGTGCTGGAATGATATCCCTCCTCCTATCCAAAGGGCGCTTAGCAGATACACCTTTAAGCGTATGCTTAAAGGCTATTTGTTGACGCTCCAGAAATCAAAATCCTAATCCCCAGCACTGTGACAGCAATAAATATGCCAATTTCTTATCTAGTTTTTGTTTTTAATGTGTACTGTTAATATAAATATTTTATTGAAGCTGCATCTAGGTACTGTGTACATGTATTATCTCACTTTTTACTTATGTTTATTTCTCTTTCGCCTGTCCCAGTACTGTACGTAGTTTATTTATTACATTTGTATGACGTTTCCGTGAGTCACTGACGGTGCTGGCTGAAAATCAGCGCTGCAGGTGTCTGACACCTCAGCATAATGCTGAGCCAGTGTCCGGTTCACTGCCGCAGAGACACACTTGTTTCATGTTTTATCTGTTTTCTGTTTTTTGATTATTTTATTGTTTAACACGTGTGTCCTGTGTGTTTGTGAATAAATGTATCTTTCTTTCTTTCTTTCTTTTCACACTCCAACACGTAGTTTTAAAATGAGAGCGTAACTACGTTTGTATGGAGAATCGAGCTGCGGACTCTTAATATTATGTGATAAGTGAATACAATTTAGATGAGTTCATAGTGTCGGTTCAAATGAAATCACTTACAAAAGTGTATAGTTATCGACGCGTGTTTATGAAATAACGAAAATTACAGACGTGATATATGTGGACTATGTGGAGTAGATTTAGTTATTGCAAATAAAATATATTTTTGAGGCACACGTGTCTTCGACTGTACACTAAAGAATACCATACTGCGCTAACATCACGCGTCTTACATACCTTCTTACTTCCCAGCAGCGCCAATAAGCGAGTGTAAGTCAATGCTTATTAAAGCACTGGTCCCACCGCCGGCGACGAGCGATAAACGAGTAGAATTAGAAACTAGAAACGAGTGGGCGAGAAGCGAGTGTGTAGTTTCGATAGTTTTGTCGCTCGGCTAAAAGCGAGTGTTCGAGTGCGACGGGCGATTACTCGCACCACGCTCTCTCGCTCAGCACGGCTAGCACGCGACGGCGCGCGAGCTCTCTCGATTTTTCTCGCACTATCCGTCTCTCTCTTATTAGAACACTTAGAAGAAGAGGTATGGTGCGATAAAAATCGAGAGTATGTCGCGACCGTCGTGTGCTAGACGTGCTGTTGTACGGTAGAATGATCGCTCTGATCGCCAAGCGTTAATCGCCGAGGACCGCTGAGCGAGTTTTATCGTTGATAGCTTTTATCGCTACGATCGACTAGTGAAGAGAGAGTCCTCGCCGGCAGTGTGAACAGCCAGCGATGAACTATAAATATATATCTCTCTTTTCTTTACACGGGAGCGATTATCTTTTGTTCGTTTCTTGGGCGAGAAAATCGCCGATAGCTCATCGCTTACTCGCCGGCGGGGAGACCAGTGCCTACATAATATAATATCACACAATTATTAATAGTACTACGTATTGTAAACCTGCAAAATTACGTTTAAAGATGAATGAGATGGGAGAAAAGTTGGCAGAGGGTTAGCTAGCACACACGTGATATGTATGCTGGTAGACTAACAGTTTATTTACTAATTTTGGCACTTGTACGTGAAAAATGTTTTTTTTTTGTTTTTGGCCAGAACTATTGATATACTGTCTAGAAGCAGTAGAACTTTGCATCCCCAATAATCCCCATCCATATTATGTCTCCGAATCAGATAAATTATCAAGATAATTACGCTTCTTTCGTATAAGAACCAATGACACCGAATTCGCTCAACTTTGCATAATCCGAACTGAATTCTTCTTGTAAGGAGAAATCCCCACGGCGGGGCACGTCACGTTGACACTTCGTGAGTTCGGATAGACGCAAGTGCGGAAATACACGTTCGGATACTTCGAATACGGATCACTTTCACAAGCGCAACATTTTTGTTATTATAAATCGATAATTATCATTGATAATTATCCTTTCGAACCCTGCTCCGAATAGAGAACGGGTGAGATGCTGAAAGTTGGACTCGCCCACCGAGGGTTCCGTACTTAATTACAAATGTATAGTTCTATATTTGTGAATGACGTCAAGGTCCCATCTGGTAGAACAGCAATGTTTTCTCGATGCTACAACCATGTTGCAGCAAAGGTGTACAATGCCTTGCCGTTGAAATTAAGGCCCTATCGTCTACAAAATATTTTATGTGTAATTATTCTTAGTATTATAACTACAGCAAATTGGTAAAATTGTATTGAGACAAATTAACACACTTTATCCACTGTACCATCCTATGTATAACATGTAATTTATGGCAAATAAATGAAATGAAATGAAGTGGGGAACGGCTCATGCTCGCGGTTCCGACCACGAAAAACAAACACTAATCGTATTTCTGAGGCTCTAGTATAAATTCTACCGAAACAAAACTTTACGATCGCGTTTGCGTTTTACCCTCAATTTGTATGGGATTTGACAGCTAAACGCGAACGCGGTCGTAACGTTTTGTTTCGGTAAAACTTATACTAGAGCCTCTGAAGGAGCGAATAATAAAGAGTTTCGTAAAGCTCACACAAGTCGTGGCTTCCGTCCTTCATATTATTGTGTGATTATTAGATTTATTATGTTATGTATCTAAATAAATAATGCACATTTAAACGCTTCATTATACATAGTCGTCCAATATTGATCCTGTGAATTCTGTCAGTTTGGTTGGTTGAGAGAAAAATCAGCTTACGAACAGTGACAGTGGTGCAATACCGCAAAACGACACGTGCAGGGCTATTATTCGCTACGTGCTAAAGCGGCTCACCCCGCCGGTCACCCGTCACGAAACTAGACCTCTACCTACACTTAGTTACTACGCATCGCGGTGTCAAGATATATTTGTGTGTGAGCGTTGAGGTGAGCTTGAATCATGTTACAGAATATCGGGGCAGGCGGGGTCGTTGATTAGGTGGCCCGTGCTCACGATTCCTACCACGAAAACAAACACTTATAATATTTGTATAGGTACGAATAATGAAGAGGAATTTCGTGAAGCACACAAGTCAATTAGAATAGAATAGAATAACATTTATTAATTACAACAACACATACATGCACAAAAATCAACATACAAAAGAGAAAAACAACATTGCCACGAAACGGTTCCACCTCAGCTGTGCTGGCCTGGTGGCCTGTAAGAGAGACTCACCAACGTCCTTAAAGTCTTTTCATAAACATGTTTGAAAATGTTTACTTCGTCTGAACGCCTATTAAAGCACGATATAATTTAAGACGAGATATTTGCGAACTTTGACATGGATATCGATAACGCTTTTTTATTAAAATTTACACTAACAGGTTGATTGATTATGAAGGTATTTGGGTCGATCAACTTTTTCTTGTAACAACAAGAAAAAGTGTCTTCTGTGGGCATAGCATGGTTGCCATTTTATCACTTATCGCTGTGGATAAAACATCCGTCAAAGTATGCGAGCGCGAGAGTGACGGATGGCTTATCCACAACGATAAGTGATAAATTGGCAACCATCTTAGGGCGGTATTCCACTTGTCCAAAATCTTTGTCCAATGTGTATTTGCGTCTCACATTTCAGTTAAAGGGTGAGTGAGACGCAATGCACATTGGACAAAGATCTTCGACAAGTGAAACACCATCACCCTTACTCTTGCTGGCTGGAGACAAAATTTGCAACTAGTTTCATAGAAAAAAATACAGTGCGTGCTGCACATGGAATAAATTTGTTTATTATTAGTGTTTAGTGAATTTATACGACCATCAGCAATGAGGGAACAACCAAGAAGAGAGTGAATTTATTCTCCTGGGTTTTTTATCCAACCCATAGCAATTTTTTTTATGTACTAAATTCTATAAAAATACTTTTCATCTATCACTGCAAAGGAAACACAGTCGGAATTAAAACCTAAAAAATACATTTTCTTAAACATGCATTTCATTGCATGTTTATTGTATTGACGTTGTGTTCTTCATAATGGGCTTCGAAGTGTCACGTTTCGGGCGCAGCGAGACGAGAGACCCGTAATGGCATTTCATACAAAATTGGAGGCCTAGGCCGGCAAGATGGCTTTTTTAATTTCTATTCCACTATTTGTGGCACAGGATCACGGCGTGCAGCCATGAAAATTAAAGTTTGATTTCTTGGAGTTTTTTCAATTTATTTCATTGCATGTTTGAGAAAAGCACTATACATACCTCGGCGTGAAAAGGGGTTGCCGGCCTGTATAGTAATGTACTATTATCGATTGTTTATTTCTAAGTATAAAGGGGTCCTACAAGGCACTACACAAACAAGACCAAATTACATGATTTTGACTGCCGTGGTCGTCATACCGTAGCGTAGCGCACCGCTGTAAAACGCCTGACGTCAACACGTCGCTTTTATTCTGCTAACACGACTCATGTGTACTGTAATGGTCGTTGCCAGTTTAATACATGCGTGGGTGTCGAAAATGTACATTATACTTTTCCAGTGGCGAATAGTTGGAATTACTAATTAGAGCTGAATGGCAAAATCGGTGATCTACGAGTGTACTAATAATACTATACTAATACTAGTTTCTAAGTTTGTATGTAAATTATTTCATAAATTCTTTCACTATATTATCTCGCGTTATAGGCTATATTATCCCGCGGGTTTGCCTGCGTTCTTTGCAATTTTAATTTCTAATATATTATATATACTAGCTTCCGCCGGCGACTTCGTTTGCTTAGACTTGGAATAAAAGCGATCCTATTTAATCCATGCTATATAAACTATTTCCGCGCAAGATTTCGTCCTAATCGGTTGAGCCGTTTAAGCGTGATTGAGTAACAAACATCCAAACTTTCGCATTTATAATATTAGTATGATTAACCAACCAGTTTTAACAATTATTTTCTACTGGTTATTTTATTTAACAATGGCTAGGCCAATCTACGTAAAGTAATATTTTTTAAAGATAACGTGTGTAACAGTATTCACTGTACAAATATCCACGTAAAGTAATTATTTATTAAGATAACATGTGTAAACATATTCACCGTTCAAATGACGACGTTACGGTCTAAGCAAGAAAGATCTTGTTGTATTGAATCTAGCTGGCGGATAACACTTTTCTCGAAACATAGGGCCAGTAAAAATAATAGGTAGAAAATACCTAAAATATATGGGGAAAGGAAAATTCATTACGTAGGTACTCAGCGTCTGAATTCGAGTTGACCTGAAACGCATTGTTTGTAGCTCCGTTCCAAAATGATCGCTATTATCACGAACAGTCGGCAACGGAAATCATTTCGCTTACGAAGAGACCAAATTGATGACACATGTCTTTATTGAGAAAAAGAACTTGATCACCTTGCCCGCTTAAGCTAAGGTAATTTTGGTTTACCAAGAGGTGGTGGAAGTCTAAAATGAAACTAATAAAAGTTAAAAGAACGTTTTCAAAATTAAAAAATGTATTGCTGCTGACTGAACTTATTTAACGCTATTTTCGACCATATTTGAGAAGGTATTATAAAATAGTTGTATAGTTAACTTCTAGCTAGTGCTAGTACGGGTACGTGTATGACCATCTAGGGTGATCTAGGTATATCGGGTTGCCAGTGTCACCTGCGTTCGCTCCACGCACGGAATGCCCGATGTGTCGTCCATACACATACTAGTATACGTCTCATTAGGCACTGGTCCCACCGCCGGCTAGTAAGCTAGAAAAGTTGGGCGAGTAACGGTTCATTGCGTGCTGACCAGGCACAGTGTGACCAATCGATCTTTACAGATCCGCAATGTAATGCTACTCGCCCAACTTTTCTAGCTTACTAGCCGGCGGTGGGACCAGTGCCTTAAGGTGCAGGTTCGACGATCATACAAAACGTCTCTTGACATTCGCAGGCTAACAGGCGTGATATTAGTATTAATATGATTTGACATTAAATGTATTGTGTCACGTATTTTCTGATGCACTCAATATTGTACAGCATGATGATACCTAGAAGTTGATTGTGTTCTTTTGCTTTTGGTTTGTTGTTTCTATTTCCTTGTTATTGTGTTCTTCCATTTGTTGACATTTTCTTAATATTATATCTTAATTTTTCTCTGTTTTGGACGATCTTGATAAATATTCTTATATTTATGACATGTATGCAAATCTGTAATGTAATTTTTTATCATGAAATAAATAATCTAATCTAATCTATTTTAAGAAACTTATGTAACAATCTTTCCAATTTATGAAAGTGTGTTACATAAGTTTCTTAAAATATAACGCAACTTAGCCTGCGAATGTCAAAAAGCGTTTTATATGACCTTTGAAACAGCGCACTCCACACACCCTAGTCGAGAGCAAGGAAACCGGGTTCATTACAAGCTTTAAATAAATACAATTTTTACTCTCATTAAACGTAATTTAATTTGTTTAATACCTACTCCAATACTTCTAGTTCTGTCTCAAAATCAGGTTAAATCCCAGAATGCCTATTTTTTTTAACTCATAACACCAGATTCTATTGAACGTATGGTGTTTTGAGATAGAAATGTTGCTAAGTTTTGCTATTATAAGACTAAAACATTTTATCATTCAACCAGCCAGTTTTCAGAGAAAAATGATGCATTCTGAATTTCGGCATTTTGAGATCCTAGATCTCAAAATAACTGGATCTCAAAATGAGAGGCATAATGAAATTACATTGTAATGAAACAAAACCCTATTAACTTGCTGTGCGTCATAGTAATACTTATATGTATTTATATAAGTTGTCTGTTTAAAAAGTTGTAATACATTTTCAAGCATTCCTTACTAGTGTCCGATTGTGTTAAAATTTGGTATATATTTTTATGATATGAGTTGATGGAGACGGAAAGCGGCATTAGGAGCTCGACAACATGTTGAAATGAGCTTAGGGCCCAAAAAGTCGGAATTTTGCGTTACGTAATATGGGGACGGCCCCTTATATTATAACATGCTGCATTTTCCCTGACTAGAGGTTAGGTAGTAGTGTAGGCTAGCGCTCTAGATGTAGACCATCGATCTTACATAGTTTTTCATGACAATGGTAATAACTGAGCATAATACTGCATTTTTAACGCTAGTGGCGCCTTTCTCATATTATAGGTCCCGGCAAAGTTACCCTCAGTGAAAGTACCAATGTATACGTAGATACGATCTACCTACTCCGCTCAATGATTAACCAAGTATATAACTTCTTCCCATGCGTGTACATGAGAGGTGGTATCACCACACAGTTATCCAAAATAAATTGCTATTAAATAAAGAGCGTCGCAAAAAAACATTATGCGCGAAATGATCAGGAATAAACACGCCACGGGGAAAAGCCTCCTGAAAATGTAGGCAAAGTTTACCGCGAAAGGTCACAGCGCCTGATTCTGATCTGAGCGATTCCATAACTTAGCTGCGATTACGTGACTCAGTGAGGGAGCGTTGTAGTTAGTTTGCAGTTTTATTGAATAGGCATGTTTGTTTAGTTGTTCATTCACGGTTTAGTCGATTGGTGGAATACTGTTGTATACATTTGAGTAAACATTTCTTTTTTCTTTTTCATTATCTAGTATAGGTACAGATTCCAGGTTTACGTTTATACTTGAGATTATCGCAACCCTACGAGAAGCCCTACAAAATATGTACTACTAGCTTCCGCCCGCGACTTCGTCTGCGTGGACCCGGGATAAAAATAAAAACTCCTATATTTGAATCCAGGTTATAAACTATCTTCGTGCAAAATTTCATTCAAATCGGTTCAGCCGTTTAAGCGTGATTGAGTAACAAACATCCAAACTCTAAACTTTCGCATTTATAATATTAGGATAGTAGGATTATATCGACGACATCCCGGACATCAGCCTGTACGAGATTGTAATGGCTCTTAAACAGCTCAAGAACAACAAGGCACCCGGTGAAGACGGAATAACAGCCGAACTCCTGAAGGCGGGTGGAAAACCAGTCCTTACGGCCCTTCAGAAGTTGTTCGATTCCGTCTTACTGGAAGGGAGAACTCCAAAGGCATGGAACGGAGGGGTGGTGGTGCTGTTCTTCAAAAAGGGTGACAACACCCTCCTGAAGAACTACAGACCCATCTCACTTCTGAGCCATGTCTATAAGCTGTTTTCGAGGGTCATTACAAATCGTCTCGTACCTACGCTAGCCTACGCTAGATGACTTCCAGCCTCCCGAACAAGCCGGTTTCCGACGAGGCTTTAGTACCGTAGACCACATCCACACGCTCCGTCAGGTTATACAGAAGACCGAGGAGTATAACCTGCCCCTCTGCCTAGCGTTCGTGGACTACGAGAAAGCCTTCGATTCGATTGAAACCTGGGCTGTACTACAGTCTCTCCAGCGGTGCCAAGTTGACTATCGCTATATCGAAGTGCTGAAGTGTTTGTACGAGAACGCCACTATGTCAGTTCGACTCCAGGACCAGAACTCGAAACCTATTCCGCTGCAGCGAGGAGTCAGGCAAGGAGATGTTATTTCTCCAAAACTGGAGGACGTTTTCAAAACTCTGGACTGGAGTAGGCTAGGCATCAACATCAACGGCGAGTACATCACCCACCTTCGGTTTGCTGACGATATAGTAGTCTTGGCTGAGACCATGGAGGACTTAAGTACGATGCTCGATGACCTCAATAAAGCTTCCGAACGAGTTGGTCTAAGAATGAACATGGATAAGGCGAAGATCATGTCAAATACCCATGTAGTACCAACTCCCATTACAATCGGACACTTTACACTCGAAGTTGTAGACGATTATGTATACCTGGGACAAACTATCCAGTTAGGTAGGTCCAACTTCGAGAAAGAGGTCAATCGTCGAATCCGACTCGGCTGGGCAGCGTTCGGGAAGCTACGGCACATCTTTTCGTCCAATATTCCGCAGTGTCTCAAGACGAGAGTCTTTGACCAGTGTGTGTTGCCAGTGATGACATATGGCACTGAAACGTGGTCGCTTACTATGGGCCTCATAAGAAGGCTCAAAGTCACCCAAAGGGCTATGGAGAGGGCTATGTTGGGAGTTTCTCTGCGTGATCGCATCAGAAATGAGGCTATCCGCAGCAGAACCAAGGTAACCGATATAGCCCTCCGAATCGCTAGACTTAAGTGGCAGTGGGCGGGGCACATAGCACGTAGAACCGATGGCCGATGGGGCGGAAAGGTTCTCGAGTGGCGACCACGAAACGGAAGGCGCGGCGTGGGTAGGCCCCCCGCAAGGTGTACTGATGACCTGGTAAAGGTCGTTGGAGTCCGCTGGATGCGGGTGGCGCAGGACCGGTACTGCGCCACCCGCATCCACTTTTTCACTCGCGGCACTTTGGCACTCTTTGGGGGAGGCCTATGTCCAGCAGTGGACGTCTTTCGGCTGATATGATGATGATGATGAGGATTATATTTTGCATATATATGTATGAATAACATTTACAATGATTACTATTATTCGTTATTTTTGCCAGAAACACAGGGTATCCTAGCTCAGGCACGTGTTATTTGCCTCTAATAGTAACTCTAACATCACAATTTATACATGCAGTGTACGAATCAGACTAAGAGTCCGCAGTAAGCTCGGCCGAATTTCACCTTCCCATACAAACGTATATGGTTCCAGTTTATAAAACAAACGAAATACAGCATAAAGAAGTTTTGTATAAAATACTTAAATTAGCTGTATTTTTTTTACTATGGTATCTGAAGCTACATAAACTAATTACAGACATAGATATACCTCATCTCATTGCAAAGTTTCGTTACAATCCAACACGTAGTTTTAAAATGAGAGCGTAACTAGGTTTGTATGGAGAATCGAGCTTACTGCGGACTCAAGATTAGAATTAAAACTATACAGTAACTTACAAGGCATAACAATGTATGCAACTAAATTAGGGACAGACTCGGCAAAGTATTTCATTTAGACTTAACATTGTAGAAACGGTGAATTGTTATTGTTAAGCATTTGAGGGGACAACAATGACTCTTTTCTAAATAGCGGCTAGCGGCACCAAGGAAGAAAAGTACAACTTTGATCCCTCATTTGAGGGCAACAACTAACTCTTTTCTGGATAGCTGGCGTGAAAATTCAATTTAATATTTCCCTACGAAGTGAAAAATAAAAAGACAAAGTGTCAACATCTGACAGGAAGTGTCCCGTCAGGTGGTAACACCTTCAGTGTCAGGAACTGGCTAGGCGTGCGCGCTCTGCTCTCGCAGGCGCTTTCCTCTACAAACAGTTTTAGCATGTTTTCGGTTACAAGCGTAGTGCTACGAAACCGTTTGACACTGACACATGTGGCGCCACGCATCCGCTATTATCGACCCCCACAAGGTGGACTTCTGACCTGGCGGGAGTCCGCTGGATGCGGGTGGCGCAGGTCCCGTCATTGTGGCGCTCTTCGGGCGAGGCCCGTCTTTCGGCATGACCCGACTAGTAGAGTAGAGTTAGGTACGACTTTTCGCATGTTATCGGGTAAGACGCTACGAAATCGTTGGCAGTAATGTGGCACAAGAGTTGACGTGGAGTGTTGTTCCAGGGTGCCGACGAGCAACTTCACCGTGAACGATGTCCGCATGTGCGTGGGCTCGCGCCGCCTGCTCGACGTGATGGACGTCAACACGCAGAAAAACATCGAGATGACTATGAAGGTACTGTTCCATGCACGAGATAATAGTCCTAGTTGATTTCACAGCAATTCGCGGTAATAAGTCCGACTTTTAATCATCGGTGTTGTTACCATCTTTTAAAGTCATTTCATAATATGAGTACAATAACGGAAACTTAATTGTTAAAATAGCAATCAATTTCGTATATTAATATTTAAAAATATGGTAACAAAAAAGGAATGTTGAAAGTCAAGTCTTAATTAGCGAGCTAACTTTGTACAAACTTTTCTAGAATTACTCTTTAGGAGAGTGAGAGATGAAGTGATTTCTACAAATGTATTCTGTTCTAGATTCTACTTCCATTCTTATTCTATTCTGATTGTTTGACGGCAATTCTGTTTCCGCTGCGGGCCTCCACAACACCCCATCCAGCCCGACCCTGCCCACACAACCGTTTGGAAATTTCTTGGTTGTATTTTAAATTCTTAACTCATACTTCTAATCATCTCTTCATCTCCATCATATCGATAATCGTGAACTGCATGACTAACACTTACCAGTTTTCCGCTGGTCTTCTTCCTCATAAGTAAATTAACTTTTATACTCGACCTTAATGTTTGAATTAAGACTTCGTACACCAAACTTAAATCAAATACTTTTTACCATGGAGCTCCCAACTCAACATTTCATAATTGTTGAGACAACTAAAATGAAATTGACCAATCACGTGGCGCCTTATTGAACTATAATGTATTTGACCAGTAGGACGCCGTCATGAGAAACTCAAAAGGTAATAGACATCAACGCACAAAAAAGAAAAAGTCGTTGGTTGCACTTCGTTTTCAATAGATACCAAGTTTGTTTCATTCGTTCAGTTGTAGTACTCGTAGATAAAGTATTGTATACAATAGTTATATAATTAGCTTTTTAAGTCTCGTACCTTAATTACTCCACTCAGCTAGCTACTACTAGGTACTCGGCTGAAAAAGCATACATTATATAACGATTGCATAAAATACTATAATAGATCCCGCCACGCGAACATTGTTCCGTTAGGAAATCAAACTTCTCCTCTTACTTTCAAAAAAGACTCGTTCAACATTCAGATGTTCTGTCTGAGTTGCCAGTATAATAAATTAAAACTGTTTACAAGGATTGCTTTCACTCACCAGCGGTTTTGTTGAGGATCGCGTTTGTCGCGAAAGCCCTCGCTGTAAGTGTAAATATAACATTTGGCTCCCTTGAGACACTATCTATTATTTTCACCTTTAAATATCAGCATAACTAAATAGAAATATTATCTATCATATTGCAGTTACTTCTTAGGAACGTCTCTAATGATCCAACAAATCTTTGATTTTCTCCAAATCCTCCTCCAGCCTCTATCGCAGCTTTAACTTCTCTTCTCCGACAAATTCCGTTTTCCACTGAATAAAACATGAGCGTTTGGTTTATACGCATTTTATCCTGTTGTTATACACGGGAGTAGCCTAATTACCTTCGGTGAACTTGTGGCGAATATGCGCACTTTCCGCGTTATTAGATTTAACTGGGTGTGACATGGGACGCGCTGGTCGTCGTGTAATTATGGTAATCCGCTTATGGTGCTCATACACTGGCTGTTATAAATGTATAACATAGTGTAACAAGGATAACGCTAAGTAACACTAAGATGTTGAAAGGAAATAGTTGATGTTATATAACATTTATAACAGCCAGTGTAGGAGCACCATAATGAACGGGGTTTGCTTATTTTGTACAGTCAGCGTCATATAGTCAGTAGCAGCCACAGAGTAGCCAAATATTTCGTAACACAATCTTATTCTTCCAGTAATAAAGACGTGTACCGAAATATTTGGCTACTGTGGTTGCTACTAACTATATGGCGCTGACTGAACCAGTTTCTGCCCTCGACTCCGGCCGCGTAGAACTCGTTTATATCGTACCCCAATACAAACGTTCATCTCCCATCTGATCCGCTTAGGGGATGATTTCCGGGATAAAAACTATTCTATGTCCTTCCCCGGGATCCAAACTATCTCTATACCAAATTTCATCAAAATGTATGGATGGGAAATAGTATTTTACGATAGTGTCTAACGAATCACACAACTTCGTGAATTTAGCAGTATTTTCATTGAACGTTGTTAATGGATTCGATGTAGATAATTGCAATCGCAATATTTAGTTTAGGTTTGTATGAATGCTATTAACACAAATTAATAAATAATAAAAACTATTCAAAGACGCCGCGATCACCCAAGCCAATCCGCTGCTTGACAACTTATTTATGGGTCCATATCGGGTTGCATAATATTTAAAGCCATAGTTTTGATAGGCATAACTACTTTTGTCATAATCATAACCTACAAAAGTCATACATAAGTTCGCATATATTTTTTAACCGCAATGTTTGAGAGCATAAACGAACAAATATAAATTTATTGCACATTAAAGTTTCAATACATAGTATAAAACAAAGTCGCTTCCCGCTGTCTATTCCTATGTATGTTTAGATCTGTAAAACTACGAAACGGATTTTGATGCAGTGTTTTTAGGGTTCCGTAGTCAACAAGGAACCCTTATAGTTTCGCCATGTCCGTCTGTCTGTCTGTCTGTCCGTCTTCGGCTTAGCTCAGTAACCCTTACAACTAGAAAACTGCAATAGGGAATATTCATGCATTTTTTTATTTTTTTAAACTATTCTGTAAGTAATTATATAACCGGAAAAAAATATAACACTTTCACAATATTATTGAATGAGCTAAAAAATAATAATTAAAACTACTATTATTTTCGGACGATTAAAACGCCGCCATTTTGGCGCGCTCATTTTGTGACGTCACCGTGCACTTAGAATAAATAAACAACGAAGTGTTTGATTCACAGTTTTAGTAAAAGTGAGTTATTAAAGCTTGTAAGATCAACTTATTGTAACGGAAGAGCACACAAAAGCTTATTATAAATATTGTATTGCCCCTATTTGTGAAAATAACACTAAAACTGCACCTGACATGATATATTTTCATATGCCCAAAGATGTAAAATATAAGGAAAAAGGGGTGTAAGGCGATGAGGAGATATAATGTATCGTGTTTGAGCAGTTTATATTGTTATGAACATCATTTCGAAGTGATTATTAAATATGTTTGTACCTAAAATCTTTTTTATTAGGACTCCCGAACAATATTAACAATAACATAACCTAAAAATGTATATACTTATTCATAAAACTATTCTGATTCCCATTTTTTTAGTTATTAATGTTACAAAATATTATGATGTTTGTTGATCAACAGCTGACTACGAGTGTTGATATTGATCACGAAACGTTTTAGCTAAGTTTCTGTTTGCACTGTTGATCGAAGTTGAAAGAATTTAATCCTTTCTACTGAGTGTCCTACACAAATTTGTTTTATTTATAAGCCTTGACGAAAACAACATAATTTGTTATGTTTATAAAGATGTTCTCACCATGTAACATTCCTAATACCAACATATCTTTGATTAGGTATATAATGAACAATATGTATGTATATGTATGGAATATGTACTAGTTTTTTATTCCACTTATTTAAGAAAGACACCTACGAGGTACGTACTTAGTCATCATGAACACATCAATTTCAAGCAGATTATCCGACTTTGCCTTGACAAAACCGCTTCCAGTCATTGTGGCGAGTCTTTTTCACAAGGAGCTACTGCTTTCAGTTAATAATTCCGAAAAAACACTGATTGTTTATTATAAACAGCGGCAAAACAATGCGAATAACTTTCAATAATCATACAAACGACCTGTTAACAGTAGACACCGAGTGCACGGTGACGTCACGATTCGCTCGGACAATAGCATTGCGTTTTGAAAATTTGCTAGGGAATTTGAAAAATACTACTTTTAAATAATTAAGTTTGTTAATAGAAACATGATCATTTGTAAAAATAATCATGTGAGTATATTAATTAAGCAATAAAGATTACTCATGATTTTTTTGGCAATTTCTGAATCACATGCATATCCCCTATTCGGTGTGGGACAAAACAGTAGAATAAAATCCTGGGGACGTGAAAAAATTCGTGGCCGTAGTACATATAATGAATTTAAAAGGAAAACTATCACAGTTAAGTAGACATAACTAGTTAACTGGTGAGAAATGCACTTAATTTTGGGTGTATATACATTGTCATTGGAATTTGAACCTTTTACCGTGGACGGTAGAGTTGCTTTTTCACGGCACGGTGCTTCTTGCCCGCTGAGAAGTTGTTTCATAAAAGAGTTACTTAAGCAATTCGAATTTTAAAGTAAATTAGTAATAGTATAATTTTCTCGTCTCGCGTCGCGCCTCAGCATCAGTGCTGCTAGGAGGGCTAACCTCGCAGCTGGCACCTGTCGTAGATCGTTCGTATTATTTTGTTCACCAACTCAGCTGAGTGGTCGCTGACCGGCACATGAAATTAGGTGGTCGCTAACCAGCGAAATGACCCTATACATAGGTGTGTTATAAAAATAATCATATTTACGATTATTTACGAGGGTAAGCTATAATAAAAACCCCAAAAGCCCCTTTTAAGTCCGCATTCTGTGACAGACGGGCAACTACGGAACCCTACCCTGCGCGTGGCCCGACACGCACTTGGTCGCTTTTATTTAATATATTGAGTGATTCAAAAGGAAGGTTTATATGTATAATATAGTACCCGTGCGAAGCCGGGGCGGGTCGCTAGTGAGGCATAAATATCAATCGCCATAATAGTTTTGCGCATAAAATTTTCAAGTCATATAAGACAAAACATTTTTAATCCTGTACATTTGGTAAAAGTAAATTGTCTCCTTGTAACGTAACCTAAACCAACTTTCCTTTTTTTAAAACGCACGACATTTATTATTTATTTATTTAGCCTAACCTAACCTAACCGCAGCGGTGTCTATTTCTGCTCTAAGGGACACAGGTTAACCATAACCTATCCTACTAAAACTACAATTGAGACGTTTATTTATTTTTTACTGAGCCCCCTTTGAGGGGGCTCCTTTGTCCCCCGCCCCCACCCGTCCCCCCTTTTTCTCTTTTGTTTGAATACTATTACTTTGATGCAATTTGGCCAACTCACGTTATCTCAAGTATATATTTTAAAAGGTCGTCGGTCGGGAATATCTCGCAAATGGATTTATGAAAGATTGTTACATAAGTTTCTTAAAATATCACGCCGTTAGCCTGCGAATGTCAAAAGACGTTTTGTATGGTCGTCGAACCACCTTAAGTCGGCCGATTCGCTTCTCGTCGGGATTATGGAGTACAAATATACTGCAGCCTGGAGCGGAGCGGGTTGAAGCGGTATCGATCCACAGTGGCAGCGATAATTGCGCGTTAATGTAAAGCTATTTATAGCTTACATTAACGCGCAACTACCTCTAATTGCAATAGCAGTTCATCATTTGTTAGGACTAAGACAATTTCATCTATTTTTAATTATCATTATCATCATATCCACTCCTGGACAGGTGTCTATCCTATCATTTTATCGAAATGCATAACGTCGATTAAAACTATTCCACGAATTGCATTACGTTATTTTTCCTAATTACATAATCATCAATTCATTGTTTTTTATTTAATCAAAAAACTTTTCATCGTTAATTGTTTCGAACTAGTCTCAAATCGTAGCGTAACGATTCATCGAATTTACTTTTCATAGAATAGTCAGTTGTGTATAGTATTAATTTATCGAAACACGGTTCACAGTTGGTATTGTTGGTTGGTATGGTTGGTTGGTTTGGCGTTTTAACCTAACCTAACCGCCAGCGTGTCGACGTCACCCCGCTTCGCGGGGTGCCTATTTCCGCTCTAAGGGACACAAGCTAACCCTAACCTAACCTACAAATAATACAGTTGTTACGATTATACGTTGTTTTTTCTGATTCCGTGGGCTTCGCCCATCGCCACCCGAGCCCGCTTTCTCTAGCTGCCCTGACCTAATTTACTATATTATAATCCTCATACGAAAATATAAGAATTTGGGAACTGAAACCGAAATTATAGTTGAGGCGATTCGATTAACAACTATGTCGATGGACAAATAAAATAATAAAGTAAAATTCGATGAGTTGATTCTCGTGTAAAAGTTAATTCGAGCAAATGTATGAGCGATTTGACGAAGTTCGATGAATGATTCTTGTGTGATGATGAAATTCTGCTAATAGTGTTATGGGAAACGATAATAGATGAAACTATTTTCGGTAAAATTATGGATTCCTCTCCTGGACACTTGCCTCCTCCAAAGAAAAAAAAGCATGCAGCGGACTTCCGCGACCTTTACCAAGTCATCAGTCCACTTACCTAATCCTATTTTTAATGTTGCAATTTTTCCCTCGACCCAGGACTGGCAGCGTTACTACGACGACCCAAACAAGGAGCGTCTCCTGAACGTGATTTCGCTCGAGTTCTCGCACACGCGGCTCGAGAACTACGTGCAGGCGCCCAGGGTAGTGCGGCTCATCGACTGGGTGGAGGTGGTGTGGCCGCGCCACCTCAAGGACCAGCAGGTAATGGAACTCAAGAGCATAATGTTGATCTCACGGCATCCCACAGATCCCACCATACTCATACTCATACTCATTTATATCAAAAATAATAATAATTATAATAGTTACCATGTCAAATTAATAGATTTTTCTAATTAGGTCATATTTATAAATTACAAATTACAAAATGTCAACGTTCTACAATGATACAAATTATACAATTATTATTATTATTACAACATATTATAAATACTCCCTAATATTATAGAAAGATTTGTCATACAGCCATTTTTTTTGTTTATTAAGAAACTACTGCCTATAACCACGCGGGCGAAGCCGCGGCTGATGCCCGCGGCTTCGCCCGCGTGGTTATAGGCAAATGTAACATATTAAATTTTCCCGTGGAAATTAGATGTATTCCCGCTGAAAAAAAAGTAGCCTATGTCACTCTCCAGCTTTTAAAGTATCTTCATACAAAAAATCACATCAATACGACGCTCCGTTGCGACGTTAAAGAAGGACAAACATACACACTTTCGCATTTATAATATTAGTAAGGATGTCACATCGTTACATACATTGCGGCCTAAAGCCGTCTCACCAAGACTGGGCATGGCAGTCCCCCGTGTGGACGGTTGCAGGCTGCACGGCGTCCGGTGAAAGCCTAATCTCGCTCTATCGCATAACTTCGTCCCGCTCATGCCGTCCGCCGTTGTCGGACGAGGGGATGCGACTAAAGGGAGCTGTTTTGCTGCTACTTGCCTGATCTCGTGGTTTCTACTTTCGAATTCGGAGGCACTTCAGTATGGTAAATTCATAAAGTTACTACTACTACGCAGCCAGCCTTATTGGGCACCCTACCAAGTGTTCGTTATTTATTTTTCAACACAATTGCTCGTAACGTATCTCTTATTGTGTCGCTTTTAGGCTCATAATCCTGGATATTAAACACGCGTGTTTTATAACATTACGACACTTGTGTGTTATGGTTATATCCCGATTAGGTCACGTTGGCACCTTGGTGCAAGATGTATGCATGCACACGGTGCATTTTTAAATTAACCGGGTTGTACAGAATGTACAGCTTTTTTTTTAATTCTCGGCAAATAGATTCTTACTCGACTAAACAAATTAAATCCTTTTTGTTAATTAATTGACTATTTATGTTTGGATATGATAAAGAAACGTTTAATTTAGTAAAACTATTCACTTTTGATAACATTTTACATGAATTAATAAAGATAACATTTTAAAACGAAAATATTTATTTTATTTTGTGTTGGCTGTTTAGAGATTTCATCTAAGTCTGGCTGAACACATGCGCGAGCACCGCGCAAACTTCACGAAAAAGCTGTTGCGCGCCATTATAGGTTATTTCACAGCACGTTTCACAGATATTTGTATACATTGCTAATGCGTGTTTGGTTATTAACAAAAATATTGACTCGTGGCGACTAGAAAAGTGATAAAAAGAATGGACGCCACTGGAAATTCTTGGCGATGTATACAAAATGTGAGTAAAAAGCTGTTGCCATTAATAAGTAAAGAAAATAACTTGGCAGGCCTATAAAATTTAAATCTTAATAAAAGGATTTTTTCCTCGCAAAATGTGTTGAAAAACGTCGTGTGAGCTTTGATAATTACATCCTCGGCTCCCCTCTGATGTAATTATCAACATACTTCACTTGTATCACAATGTACTATAACAATTGTTATGGTGGGATTCCACTGGTTTGCGGACCAAGCATTTTTGTACTGAATATGCTTGTGCCGCACAGTGCCGCACACCGATGGAATCCCACCATAAAAATTAATTGTTAAATAAATAATCCTTAGGTTCGTGTAAATTCTATTGTACATTTATCATAAGTGACCGCGTTGCCAATGCTCCATTATCGACGTGTCATACAACTACAAACCACATTATTTGTTGATTATAGTTTTAAGTGTTTTTTTAATGAAGCATAATGAAAGATATTATTTGTAAATAATTTATTTATCGATATATAATTTATTTAGGGGGTTTATGGAGGGTCTCTGTTGGCGACCATGTTATTTGAACCGCAGGAACTTACGCTACAAAACGTCGGGTCGTGGACAGCGAGTCTTAGGGCGGGTTGCACCGGACCTTCGGTCATCGTAAGCGGTGTTCGTTCAAATCTGAATGTATGGAAAGTTGACAAGTTTTTAAGGAATGACAGCTGCTGGCGCCATTTTTTTTATACAACGACGGTGGCAAAGAAGCGTACGGCCCGCCTGATGGTAAGCGGACACCGCAGCCTATAGACGCATGCAACTCCAAAGGAGTAACATGGGCGTTGCCGACCCTTGATATGTTTGAGGATTCGCCGTGTGGACAGCTGAAGGAACAAATTCCCTCGCTCTCAACACAACGCATCCTCGGGAGCTCTCGGGATATTTAGCGTTGATCGGTCTGTGATAGTAAGTTGGTGCAACCCGCTCTTAGTCTAATCGAATTTATAATTATGTAGCTAGCAGTGCGGCTAGCAGAAGCACGCACAAGCGCGACGAGCGAGAAAAGGCACGACATATACAGGTGAATCCTAAAGTCGTGAACAGAAATATGTGTTTCATACTGTTTAACTTTAGTTTAAACATGTGGACGTGACACCAGGCAAAAATATGTAAGGTTGATTGTTAACTCGTTAATAAAAAAAAACTTTTAAATTGACTGAGTCTCATGGTCACCCTAATTGCTGCGTTAAACTGTCACTTTAAGCTACAGACCAAGTCTTGTCGAGTAGGGTGACCATAAAGTTGGTGTTTTTGCTATTTAAAATTATTATTAATAAAGTTTAATTGTTTGCAATGAATTTGCCTTATACTGCGCTAGAAACAAACATCCCTCTACATTAAAATGTTTGTTCTGGCGACCTCGCTCGCGTCGGTTGCACTTACCCGTGTCAGACAAAGCAAAAATGAGTTACATACAAATATACGACACTTACTAAGAATCAACAGAAAACACACTAACTATATGATTTAATAATCTCCTTACTTTTTCAGACGGAGTCAACAAACGCTCTGGACGACATGATGTACCCGAAGGTGCAGAAATACTGTCTCATGTCCGTTAAGGGCTGCTACACAGACTTCCACATCGACTTCGGAGGCACTTCAGTGTGGTATCACATTCTGAGAGGTAAATTATTTGTATAATTCCGATGCAGAATATACTGCTTTTTCGGTAGTGAATATCATATACAGAGTGTTTTTTTTTAATGGGACAGTATGGGGAAATCCGAATCTAAAGGAGATAGAGGAAAAGTGTCCAAGGAGACATTAGGTGTTTTTTTATGTAAACAAATTTGGCTCGTTAAAAATTTTGATCAAGCGTGAGTTGTTCTTAAAAAATTATAAAGTTGGTCAATTTTTTTTTTGACGCGGGTCAGCTCTGTTTCATGTAAGGATTATTTCATTGTATGGAAAGAAAAAATCTGAACAGCAGAAGTTGGTCAAATGTAATGAAAACTAATCTTCATACAGTTGGTTTATTACTTGAGTAAATGTTCGATGTGGCCGCCGTCTTGTCTTATGCAGGTACGAGCACGCTTCAAGACACTTCTAGTTGCATTTAACAGAGACTTATGGTGAATTGTGTTTAAAGTGTTGTAAACAGCATCTTTTAATTCTTGTACGGAGTTGTATTGGGATTCATAAATTCGACCCTTAAGGTAACCCCATAAGAAAAAATCGAATGGCGTTAAGTCGGGCGATCGTGGGGGCCACTTTATCGGCCCATATGTACCCATCCAACGGTTTGGAAACTGCTCGTCAAAATCACAGCTGCAGAAATAACTTACGTTCCAAATTTGAATTCTTTGCTGCAGAAATAAGTTACGTTCCAAATTTGTTTTTTTTTTTTATAATTTTAAGACTATCGCGTGCCATGATGTTTACGATGATTAAAAAAAATGTTCTTCTCTTGAATCATCTGGAGCTCTTATCGGTTATCGTAATTTAAAAATGGAATAATTTAAAATATTTTTTTACACGCCTAGGCACTTGTAACAATATTAAAAGGCGAATACTGCAATTGTATGAAGATTAGTTTTCATTAAATTTGACCAACTTCTGCTGTTCAGATTTTTTCTTTCCATACAATGAAATAATCCTTACATGAAACAGAGCCGACCCGCGTCAAAAAAAAAATTGACCAACTTTATAATTTTTTAAGAACAACTCACGCTTGATCAAAAATTTTAATGAGCCAAATTTGTTTACATAAAAAAACACCTAATTTCTCCTTGGACACTTTTCCTCTATCTCCTTTAGATTCGGATTTCCCCATACTGTCCCATTTAAAAAAACACTGTATAAATAAATAGATAAAAATAGCCTTTATTTTCCATCATTATAGAAATAACATGCTTATGCTTAAATTAGAAAATAATTTTTACTGTTCATCATAATTCTATTGCATTCGTGAGGTAAGTTAATAGGTAACACTATCTAATCTTTATTTCGTTTTTGATACTTATACATATTTATGTTAGCCGTTTGCATATTTAATTTAATAATAATTATTAATTTCACAAATCCGGATTGCTCAAATCCGGGACGAGTGGACTTCGAGAGGGGAGGCCTTTGCCCAGCAGTGGGACACTGTATAGGCTTTAAAAAAAATGAATAATAATAATTTATTTATTCACGAAGTAAATATATGAATTTGTATATTTTACTGTTTATCATTTATTTTACTCTTTTAATTCTTAATGTTATATGACACCTTGCCAATCACTGAACCGTTAAATGACTGCCATAGAATACTTTTTATTCATTCAAATTTTAAATTAACTCTAAGGTAATAATGGTTTGAACCGTGTTTCCTAACCTTATCAAAGTTTTCAATATCGTTCATTTTAGATGCCTATTCTCAAACTCTGACATAGACATTAAAAAATAGCTGTTATGCCCCAAGGGGACAATTACAAGTCGGAACATCGGTTCCGACTACGGAACCTATCGAGGTTAGAGCGATTGCAAGTTTTTGTGAATCATTGTATTTGGGTAAACAGGAAAATATGGATCATAGCTTGAACATGCATTAAAGGATTTCTTCTGATAAAATGTAAGTTATTACTGCGATCTATTGTTTTACGAACAAACAATTGATTAAATAGTATATGTATTATTTCCAGGTGCTAAAGTATTCTGGCTGATCCCGCCAACCGAGAAGAATCTACAGCTGTATGAGAAGTGGGTGCTCTCTGGCAAACAGTCTGATGTGTTCTTCGGGGACACGGTCGAGAAATGTATTCGCGTCCATGTAAGTTTCATACATACTAAATATGTTAGCCCTAACTGCTTCTCTGGAAAAATCTCCAAAACTCCTTTAGAAAAGACCCACACTTATTTAATTTGTCGCGTTCACGGGGCTGTATTTTTTTATGCAATCGCAGCATTCCTGGTTTTTACGCACGAAGCTAATTGCTCTAGGCTAATAACTCTTGCGAATTATAGAAGCACAATAAGAGAGATATTAGGAATTCAATTTTTAAGCTCCATGGTAACTTACCGGGACTTGATCCCACGACCATTAGTTTCGCAGGCATGGCCCATCAATCATCAACTAAACTGATTGTCATTTGAAAACAAGTGTGTACAGTTATCATATCGTGTTTCAGTTGCAAGCCGGTCACACGTTCTTCATCCCGACGGGCTGGATACACGCGGTGTACACGCCGAGCGACTCGCTGGTCTTCGGCGGCAACTTCCTGCACCAGTTCGGTATTGAGAAGCAGCTGAAGATCGCGCAGGTCGAAGATGTCACCAAGGTCAAACAAATTGATATTACAAATATATTTTAAAACTCCCCAAACACTAAAAAAACATAGTTAAGATCCATCTTAACAGACAAGACTTTTGATTAAAAAAACTCACTCGAATCTGTTCATTACCAATCTACGTTACCAAGTCTCCGAAATGGTTTTGTCGGATATATTATACTGGCACTTCACTTGGCGTTGCGTGGTTGCCTCTCTTTCATTTGCCGTAGGAAGGAAAAAGAGGCAACACGAATATTTGGGCAAATACCGTCAAGTGAAGTGCCAGCATTACACAAATCTTACACTAGTGCGTTGTACTGTGCTGTACTCGCCATACACATGGAGCAGAACGCATAAGCATCATGCGTTGCGCTGCTTTGGCTGTAGAGCTGCTCGTCCTGTAAGGCATCGGTGATCAATAGTCAACTGTTCTGATTCCAGGTCCCGCAGAAGTTCCGGTACCCGTTCTTCACGGAGATGCTGTGGTACGTGCTGGAGCGGTACGTGAGCGCGCTGCTCGGGCGCTCGCACCTCGCGGCCGACGGCGCGCCGGCCGCCGGCAGCAAGGAGCACGTGCACCTCACGCAGAACGAACTGCACGGCCTCAAGGTCAGTGCTGTCAACAGGTCTCCTGCGACAATGGGAGGACGGCGGGGCTAGCACATCTTACCGCAACTGCCGATAAATAGGCGCTACTAACATTGACGACCGGTTACCCTAGTGACGCTGCCTGCGAAGCTGAAGGTCCTGGGTTCGAATCCCGGTAAGGGCAAATATTTGTGTGATGACCATGAATATTTGTTTCTGAGTCATGGAAGTGTTCTATGTATTTAAGTATTTATAGCTATTATATATATCGTCGTCTAGTACTCAGCTTACTATGGGACTAGGTCGGTTTATGTAAGATTGTACCCCTAATATTTATTATTTTATTTATTTACTAAGGACGAGTTGCACCAACTTACGATTAAATACCGATCAACGTTAAATATGGCGCCGGCAGCAGGCTGTCATCCCATACAAACTTGTCAAACTTTCCATACCTACAATCAGATTTTAACAAATGTCGCGCATCGGTAGCACGGTCGCACGAAAACAGTGATAGACTCGCGAGAAACTGAGCGGCTCGAGACTTTAAACTTAATTCGTAGCACAACTGCCAGTATAAGAAAGAAATATACATTTATTCAGAAACACAGGACACACATTAAATAATAAAATATTCAAAAAACATAAAACAAGTGTTTCTCTGCGGCATTGAACCGGACACTGGCTCAGCATTATGCTGAGGTGTCACACACCTACAGGGCTTTTTCAGCCAGCACCGTCGGTGACTCACGGAATAGTACATTACGTACCTAGGGCGGTGAATTGCCCCAGATCGCATATTTATGGCCCTCACCTTCGGTTCGGGCCACAAACACCTGCGATCTGGGGCTTTACGAATTACCGCCCGTGGTAAGTACACAATTTTACGTCTTCATCTGGCCACAATGCAATTTTTACCGTACGCGCAGCGTGCAGTAAAACTCGCATTATGGCCAGGTGTGACGTAAACGCCTTTACGTCAAATGGCGAGATAAAGACTCACTCTACTTCTTTAGTCTCTTACGTTTTTCTGATTTTTTTTTCATAGGGAAAATTTCTGAATAACACAAGCATCTTACCTTGTATTAACAAATGTACCTAAAATTCTGTCGAGCTTGCTAATAGATCGCTCGCACAACCCGTGGTTATGCGGAACGAGTTGCACGCTCTCAAAGTACGACCCGAGATGGCTAAACACGAGAAAGTTGCTAACACCATTCACGATTCTGATGTCGGAACGACATTCAACGATATGTCAAACGCAGTTTTTTTTTATTGGGAAGACGGGCAGGGAATACCTTAGCCATATTCTGCCCGGGCTACAGGGCGCGCGGGCTACATGTCGAACACCTAATGGCGGATATAGTTCAACTAAACATAGATACATTTTGGTCTAAATTCGCTATTCGCATTCCCACATGGATAAGGCCTCGAAACTCGAAAAAAAAACCAGTTCTCTTTGCAGGGTCACCAGCAAGGCAATTAAAGTAAACGCGTCATAAAGACATGTAGACAAATCTGCTAACATGATGCGTACGAGACGTATATATTAAAGTTCTGTTATATACGACTCTATTGTACACCATAATGTTTGTCTTATGACTAGCTTTGATTACACTAAGTATCTGATATTTCAGCATCCTCTTACATTTCTTTTAAACAATCTTCTCTATTGTAACACTACTATTTCTATTTCAGGCCATAGTGATGTACTTACATCAGTTGCCGGCCGCTCGCAAGTCAGTGCCGGAGCTCCTGACGGACCCTATAGCGCTGGTGAAGGATGTGAGGACTCTGGTGGAGCAGCATAGGCATGATAAGCAGCATCTGGCTATAACGGGCGTGCCCGTGTTGAAAGGTATGTGTTTGAGAAATTCATGTATTCAATAGAGTTTATTCTTGTGGCAATAAGTCAATAAATACAATTTGTTCATATTTTTCATAGCTTATTCATAGCTTTTTAAGTATTTTTGATAGTTGTTATGGACGATCGAACGGTCCGGTGGATTGTGAGCAACGTGCCTACCAGGTACAATGAGAAGTCTTTGTGTCTTTTTCATTCTTTCAGATGGCCGTGTCCATCTTAGTCCGCTGGATCGTTCTACCGGCTGTCGATACTTTAAGTGTACACGATTGTATATTCTGTGACGCATACTAACGGTTCGGCCACGACTTCGAGCGGCGATGGCAGCGGCGGCGATGCGCCACTCGTGCGAGACCAAGTTGCGGCCTGGCGGTCACACGTGCGGTGCACTACTGTCGCTGCCGCCGCTACTCGAAGTGGTGACCGGGCCTGTACTGCAGGACACACTACAGTGTACACACTACATGCAGGTCCGGACGAGGTGGCGTCGGGCGAGCGGCGCCAGTCGGGCGGGCGCGGCGGGCGCGGCGGCCGCGGTGGCGGCGCGGCGCGCGCGCGGCCCGACCACGCTAACTCCGCGCCGCGACGACGCCGGACCAGGTGTGTACACACTACATGCAGGTCCGGACGAGGTGGCGTCGGGCGAGCGGCGCCAGTCGGGCGGGCGCGGCGGGCGCGGCGGCCGCGGTGGCGGCGCGGCGCGCGCGCGGCCCGACCACGCTAACTCCGCGCCGCGACGACGCCGGACCAGGTGTGTACACACTACATGCAGGTCCGGACGAGGTGGCGTCGGGCGAGCGGCGCCAGTCGGGCGGGCGCGGCGGGCGCGGCGGCCGCGGTGGCGGCGCGGCGCGCGCGCGGCCCGACCACGCTAACTCCGCGCCGCGACGACGCCGGACCAGGTGTGTACACACTACATGCAGGTCCGGACGAGGTGGCGTCGGGCGAGCGGCGCCAGTCGGGCGGGCGCGGCGGGCGCGGCGGCCGCGGTGGCGGCGCGGCGCGCGCGCGGCCCGACCACGCTAACTCCGCGCCGCGACGACGCCGGACCAGGTGTGTACACACTACATGCAGGTCCGGACGAGGTGGCGTCGGGCGAGCGGCGCCAGTCGGGCGGGCGCGGCGGGCGCGGCGGCCGCGGTGGCGGCGCGGCGCGCGCGCGGCCCGACCACGCTAACTCCGCGCCGCGACGACGCCGGACCAGGTGTGTACACACTACATGCAGGTCCGGACGAGGTGGCGTCGGGCGAGCGGCGCCAGTCGGGCGGGCGCGGCGGGCGCGGCGGCCGCGGTGGCGGCGCGGCGCGCGCGCGGCCCGACCACGCTAACTCCGCGCCGCGACGACGCCGGACCAGGTGTGTACACACTACATGCAGGTCCGGACGAGGTGGCGTCGGGCGAGCGGCGCCAGTCGGGCGGGCGCGGCGGGCGCGGCGGCCGCGGTGGCGGCGCGGCGCGCGCGCGGCCCGACCACGCTAACTCCGCGCCGCGACGACGCCGGACCAGGTGTGTACACACTACATGCAGGTCCGGACGAGGTGGCGTCGGGCGAGCGGCGCCAGTCGGGCGGGCGCGGCGGGCGCGGCGGCCGCGGTGGCGGCGCGGCGCGCGAGCGGCCCGACCACGCTAACTCCGCGCCGCGACGACGCCGGACCAGGTGTGTACACACTACATGCAGGTCCGGACGAGGTGGCGTCGGGCGAGCGGCGCCAGTCGGGCGGGCGCGGCGGGCGCGGCGGCCGCGGTGGCGGCGCGGCGCGCGCGCGGCCCGACCACGCTAACTCCGCGCCGCGACGACGCCGGACCAGGTGTGTACACACTACATGCAGGTCCGGACGAGGTGGCGTCGGGCGAGCGGCGCCAGTCGGGCGGGCGCGGCGGGCGCGGCGGCCGCGGTGGCGGCGCGGCGCGCGCGCGGCCCGACCACGCTAACTCCGCGCCGCGACGACGCCGGACCAGGTGTGTACACACTACATGCAGGTCCGGACGAGGTGGCGTCGGGCGAGCGGCGCCAGTCGGGCGGGCGCGGCGGGCGCGGCGGCCGCGGTGGCGGCGCGGCGCGCGCGCGGCCCGACCACGCTAACTCCGCGCCGCGACGACGCCGGACCAGGTGTGTACACACTACATGCAGGTCCGGACGAGGTGGCGTCGGGCGAGCGGCGCCAGTCGGGCGGGCGCGGCGGGCGCGGCGGCCGCGGTGGCGGCGCGGCGCGCGCGCGGCCCGACCACGCTAACTCCGCGCCGCGACGACGCCGGACCAGGTGTGTACACACTACATGCAGGTCCGGACGAGGTGGCGTCGGGCGAGCGGCGCCAGTCGGGCGGGCGCGGCGGGCGCGGCGGCCGCGGTGGCGGCGCGGCGCGCGCGCGGCCCGACCACGCTAACTCCGCGCCGCGACGACGCCGGACCAGGTGTGTACACACTACATGCAGGTCCGGACGAGGTGGCGTCGGGCGAGCGGCGCCAGTCGGGCGGGCGCGGCGGGCGCGGCGGCCGCGGTGGCGGCGCGGCGCGCGCGCGGCCCGACCACGCTAACTCCGCGCCGCGACGACGCCGGACCAGGTGTGTACACACTACATGCAGGTCCGGACGAGGTGGCGTCGGGCGAGCGGCGCCAGTCGGGCGGGCGCGGCGGGCGCGGCGGCCGCGGTGGCGGCGCGGCGCGCGCGCGGCCCGACCACGCTAACTCCGCGCCGCGACGACGCCGGACCAGGTGTGTACACACTACATGCAGGTCCGGACGAGGTGGCGTCGGGCGAGCGGCGCCAGTCGGGCGGGCGCGGCGGGCGCGGCGGCCGCGGTGGCGGCGCGGCGCGCGCGCGGCCCGACCACGCTAACTCCGCGCCGCGACGACGCCGGACCAGGTGTGTACACACTACATGCAGGTCCGGACGAGGTGGCGTCGGGCGAGCGGCGCCAGTCGGGCGGGCGCGGCGGGCGCGGCGGCCGCGGTGGCGGCGCGGCGCGCGCGCGGCCCGACCACGCTAACTCCGCGCCGCGACGACGCCGGACCAGGTGTGTACACACTACATGCAGGTCCGGACGAGGTGGCGTCGGGCGAGCGGCGCCAGTCGGTTGGGCTCTAGCATTTCATATTCGTCAATATAAATTGTGAAAGTGTACCTCTACTTGTGAATCGCGTTTAGTGTACACTAGTAGCCCAGTCTGTGGCAACTTCCATAGAATCCTGAATGGTATGCGGAAAAAAAAACGATTAAATTAAATACGTGAACGTTCCTCTACAAATCTTTTCAAGAAATACGACCAGCTAAAATTTAACTTAACTCTTTCCAGATGCAAGAAATGCGAAGCATGCCAGCGGACAGACTGCGGCGAGTGCGTGTTCTGCCACGACATGGTCAAGTTCGGTGGCCTGGGCCGCGCCAAGCAGACCTGCATCATGCGCCAGTGCTTACAGGTACAACTTCGTCAGTTATAATTTGCTAAGACATTAGTAATAAAAATGTGTACTCTAGATTTCCACAACAAAATGTCAAACTAAAATTACAGCAGCAGCAGCAACAATAGACGCTCGCGTCTAATAAAAAGTCCACCGGCCTAGATATATTGTACTCTGGATCTGCTAGCTTGATATTTGATATAGATGGCATCGATTGCTTTTCAAATGATACATTGGGCAAACTGCTAATTACGCGTGATATCACCAATGCTTCCGTAGCAAATTCATAATCGTCGTGTATCGACTGGCATCTCAGCACCACCATGCCTTTGCTCTGTCTTGCTCCACTGCCTATGCCCGCGATCGACGCGTGATAACTGTGACGTCGCAACCCTAACAATTGCGCGGCATTCTCTGATATAAGTGATATTTGAGATCCTTGATCCAACAAAGCCCGTAAAATGATATATTCCCCTGATACTGCCTGCACTTTAAGTGATATGGTGGTTAAAAGCACCTCTTCATTATCGCTAGCAACATAGCTCACGTGATGCGGGTTTGATATTGACTTTGAACCGCTAGCTGACGCTGAGTGCGTTGGCGGCCAAGACGCACGATTGCATGCGTTATGCAGGAGCGTGTTGTGCTCCCCGTTGCATTCCCTACAACGCTTATTTGATAAACACTGATTCCCATAATGTCTATATAGGCAATTCTGACATATCTTGTTTTGCACCACCGCCCTTAACCTACCCTCCGGCGCTAGAGTAAGAAATCTCCTACATCTGAATAATTCGTGCCCCAGATTACACAATGGACATTTGATTGCCGTGGCGGGGGCGGCTTGATGAACTCTCTGCGTATTATTTCCCTGATATCCTGATCTGTTATTAAATGCTCCCTGATACGACGAAAACCTCCTCGGTGATGATGGTGTTATCCATTCCTTCTCTCGTCTCTGAATAATCGGCTCCAGAGCAGTAAACTTATTCTCTAAAAACCCCATAAACTCCTCCAACGTCGGTATTTCGCGTGGTGACTTCCTGGACTCCTTAAAATCACTACACGTTTCCTGATCAATCTTTTTTGACAAGAGATGCACCAAAAGTGGCCCCCAAGCGCCGGTGTCTATACCCAGGTTGTGTACGGAATTAATGCATTCCATAGATGTGTCATACAGTTTTTTCAAGTCTACCGACGACTGTTTATGAATCGTCGGCTGATTCAAAAAAATCTCCATCTGCTTAGCAAACAAAACCTGCGGATTATTGTATCTCCGCGTCAGTAACTCCCATGCAGCATCATAATTCTCAGATGATATATGTAAATGCTGGATAAGGCGCTCTGCCTCTCCTCTAAGCTTGCCCTTAAGGTGCTGCATCTTTTGAGCCTTATGTATCGACTTATTATTGTGTACCGCTTCAGTAAATAAATCATAAAATGTAGGCCACTGAGTATATTTCCCTGTGAACACAGGAATCTCCAATTGGGGCGTCGCCTGATGCCTGTGCACTATTGACCCCAATCTGATATGAAGACCCTTCTTCATCTCCTTATATGCCTTCTCATATTCAACAAACTCCTCATCATAAACCCTATCAGAGCCCTGCAAAATATTATCTATCTGAAGGTGTAGCTTATCGATGACCGTCCACCGCGACTGTACATTGTGAATCTCATCCTCAAATTCCCACTTTTCTAATATTGCGTCAACCTTAATGCTCTTAACCAACCGTGAAAATGCCCGAAAGTTTGTCCTTTGCTGATTTAACAGCTCTATTACTTCAGTAGACGCTTCCGGTCCCGATTCTCCCAGTGCCAGCCTTGCCGGACCCGGTTGTTCAAACGAAGACAAAAGCTTCCCGATCGCTTCATAACTCAATTTCGCCTGTTCGAACACTTTGTCCGTGAAATACGGCTGATCGTCATCCTTATACACTGCGAGCCGAGCATCATTGCTCAAAAACTCGTTCCACAAAAGATTCACGGCCTCCAACCTAGCCTTAATATACTCGGGAGTCTTCCTACTCGCCGAATCCTTAACAAAATTCGTCTTAACCTGATGCAATTTTTGTATAATCTCTCTCTGACGCGTAAGTAATGCCTCCATGATATTCGTGATATATGATAACCGTAACGTACGTAAGATATTGGTTGGATCTTACTTGATGCTGCTTGATACTGGAGCTGGACCCTGCCCTGCGTCTGCTCCCGATGCTCGATGATACCCTGATAACTACTGCTGTTGATGCTGCTTGATACTGGAGCTGGACTCTGCACTGCGTCTGCTCTCGATGCTCGATGATATCCGGATAAACTGCTGCTGTTGCCGTTCACTGATATGATAGCTTCGCGATTTTACTGATACTGATACTGCTGATATTGGGCACAACCGAACGTGCACTGTGATACTGATATTGATACTCCCGAACGCGTTCTATGATAGTGATACTGATACCGGAGATCCGGCTCGAAGGACCAAAATGTAAGGGCGTCCCCTTAACAATGATATAGAAAGCTCCGAGCAGGGATTCTGAATGAAACAACTACTTCGGAACTAGCTGATAACTGAGTTTATTGTCCAATGCTTAGCTGATATATACAACATCTTTACGTGAGTGCGGCGTTTCCGCCCTCACGTATTATGAACAGTTTATTAATTGTAATCGATAAATTGTGCACCTTTCAGCACGCATGCTAGTTTGCTGATTGAGCGTGATTAACCATGTACGCTTGCCTGTACAGCAACTACTGAATTTCGTTTATATATATCAATATGGTTTCTAACACTTTCGCTGCAAGGAACCCGCTAGATGAGCGCTCTACTCGTAGCCGCTTAGCAAAGTGAAATATTCTCAAAGCTGAGATACGAAACATAACATTACAAAAGTACATCACATAAAACAAACGCGATATGAGCTTAAATTCTTACTAATATTATAAATGCGAAAGTGTGTGTGTGTGTGTGTTTGTCCTTCTTTCACGTCGCAACGGAGCGTCGTATTGATGTGATTTTTTTCTACGGAGATAGTGTAGAGGCTGGAGGGAGACATAGGCTACTTTTTCCAGCGGGAAAACATCTAATTCCCACGGAAAAATTCAATATGTTACATTTTCCTATAACCACACGGGCGAAGCCGCGGGCATCGGCTAGTTACATATATATTTTATTTTCCAGCCCATGCTACCAGTCACAGCTTCATGCGCTGTTTGCCATCTCGATGGCTGGATGCAGACCCCGGTCGCGCCACAGGCTAAAGGCAATTCTGGTAAGTATTTTCATAAGAATACAATCAGCCGAAGGGCATTGAACCGTATTTTTTTTCGAAATTGAATCTGTACATCTAACAACGTTACGCGATGTTGTATGTCGCGCGACATGCCAATAGGTGGCGTTCTTGCACCATCTTATGCAATAGGGGTGTAGACACTATATAAAATAATCAATAATGTCGTATTTTCTCCGTGGCCAAGCTATAAGCTTTGCCAGTGGGAGACGTGCGAAACCAAACGTAAAAAGGAAAAAGTCGCCGCTCTCCGTTCGCTCCCACTTAAATGGCACATTACTTCGTCTGCCGTCGCAGCTTGAAGTCGTGGCCAAGCTATAAGCTTTGCCAGTGGGAGACGTGCGAAACCAAACGTAAAAAGGAAAAAGTCGCCGCTCTCTGTTCGCTCCTACTTAACCTTTTGGCAGCCACGGTGCAAAACAAAACGCTGCCCTACTGTAGCCAGAGCAAAAACAAGGGTTCGATCTGTGCAAAACATAGTGAGTTCAAAATGGGATATCGATAGTTAAATAATACCTAGCTAATAATAACACTAATGTTGAAAAAAGTGTTAGAAATATACTTGAATATGATGTTATTGCATTTTCATTGAATATGCACATTAAAAAACAACATTAAAGTACGTAAATACCAAAATATCTGCAAAGAATACATTTTAGATCAGTGATCGATTCACAACACTACTGAGGTGATGACGTCACGCGTTGACGGCTCCGGCCGTCAAGGGCCACAAAGGCATAGGAAATTGTTTTCATACTAGGCTTGGGAAGCTGTGGTATGCGTTTACTTGTCATATCGATTATGATTCTAGCTAAACCAAACAAGCTATTTCAAACCTAAATGTTTTCTTTTTAGAAAGGTAATGATGAAATAATAATAAAAAAACCCTTTTGTGAAAGGCAGGTAATAAATAACTGGGCGCTGCACGTGCAGGTAAAGATAAAAAGGAATTTGCCGATTGATAAAACGTGACCCCGCTGTTTTGTGTGAATGCAAATAAGCGTGGTATACTTTGATTCGTATTTTTATCTATCTAGAAAGCGCTTGTTTGTTAGAGATGTGCGAAACTCGTCGTGTCGATTATTATTACTAACTACAAAATGAACTATAACTATTCATTTCTTTTTGCTATGCGTATGGGGTAGCATGGTTATAAAATATCTGAACAATTGTGGTAGATCAGGACCATTTATTTTAACTATTTTAGATAGGTTACACTGTGAGTTAATGTTGTTTTGTTTGGCGGGCACATCCCTATGCGTCGTTGATGGCCGCTCGTGGCGCAGAGAGCCGCGCAATTTACTTCAGTCAATCATAGCCAGACAAAATATTAATAAAATGAAACTTCTGATATATATTTATAAATTTTGGCATGTTGAAATCGATGTACCTATTATGAACTATTAAAATAAATGCCTGAAGTTACTTGTAAAGCTTTTTATTACACAATATTAATCCAAAATGTATGGTCGGCTGTAGCAGACGTGGCCACAGTGGCACGACTTTCGGTCGACGGGCTTAGCCGACTGTGGCTGTCAAAAGGTTAAATGGCACATTACTGTGGCCAAGCTATAAGCTTTGCCAGTGGGAGACGTACGTCGTAGAACTTATCCTAGTTACTGAGTGGCATCAATGTCCAGCAAACGTAAGGGCCAAGTTTTTGGAGGACATCATAAGGTTGTATATTCCAGGTCGCAATGGGCCGTCATCTCTCCGCGAGTGCTCGGTGTGCTACAGCATCGTGCACCCCGCGTGCGTGCCGCCGGGGGGACAGGTCAACGAGGACCTGCCCAACTCCTGGGAGTGTCCCACCTGCACCACCATGGGGCTCAACCACGACTACAAGGTGAGGGATACCGGGACATAGCAATGGGCCGTCATCTCTCCGCGAGTGCTCGGTGTGCTACAGCATCGTGCACCCCGCGTGCGTGCCGCCGGGGGGACAGGTCAACGAGGACCTGCCCAACTCCTGGGAGTGTCCCACCTGCACCACCATGGGGCTCAACCACGACTACAAGGTGAGGGATACCGGGACATAGCAATGGGCCGTCATCTCTCCGCGAGTGCTCGGTGTGCTACAGCATCGTGCACCCCGCGTGCGTGCCGCCGGGGGGACAGGTCAACGAGGACCTGCCCAACTCCTGGGAGTGTCCCACCTGCACCACCATGGGGCTCAACCACGACTACAAGGTGAGGGATACCGGGACATAGCAATGGGCCGTCATCTCTCCGCGAGTGCTCGGTGTGCTACAGCATCGTGCACCCCGCGTGCGTGCCGCCGGGGGGACAGGTCAACGAGGACCTGCCCAACTCCTGGGAGTGTCCCACCTGCACCACCATGGGGCTCAACCACGACTACAAGGTGAGGGATACCGGGACATAGCAATGGGCCGTCATCTCTCCGCGAGTGCTCGGTGTGCTACAGCATCGTGCACCCCGCGTGCGTGCCGCCGGGGGGACAGGTCAACGAGGACCTGCCCAACTCCTGGGAGTGTCCCACCTGCACCACCATGGGGCTCAACCACGACTACAAGGTGAGGGATACCGGGACATAGCAATGGGCCGTCATCTCTCCGCGAGTGCTCGGTGTGCTACAGCATCGTGCACCCCGCGTGCGTGCCGCCGGGGGGACAGGTCAACGAGGACCTGCCCAACTCCTGGGAGTGTCCCACCTGCACCACCATGGGGCTCAACCACGACTACAAGGTGAGGGATACCGGGACATAGCAATGGGCCGTCATCTCTCCGCGAGTGCTCGGTGTGCTACAGCATCGTGCACCCCGCGTGCGTGCCGCCGGGGGGACAGGTCAACGAGGACCTGCCCAACTCCTGGGAGTGTCCCACCTGCACCACCATGGGGCTCAACCACGACTACAAGGTGAGGGATACCGGGACATAGCAATGGGCCGTCATCTCTCCGCGAGTGCTCGGTGTGCTACAGCATCGTGCACCCCGCGTGCGTGCCGCCGGGGGGACAGGTCAACGAGGACCTGCCCAACTCCTGGGAGTGTCCCACCTGCACCACCATGGGGCTCAACCACGACTACAAGGTGAGGGATACCGGGACATAGCAATGGGCCGTCATCTCTCCGCGAGTGCTCGGTGTGCTACAGCATCGTGCACCCCGCGTGCGTGCCGCCGGGGGGACAGGTCAACGAGGACCTGCCCAACTCCTGGGAGTGTCCCACCTGCACCACCATGGGGCTCAACCACGACTACAAGGTGAGGGATACCGGGACATAGCAATGGGCCGTCATCTCTCCGCGAGTGCTCGGTGTGCTACAGCATCGTGCACCCCGCGTGCGTGCCGCCGGGGGGACAGGTCAACGAGGACCTGCCCAACTCCTGGGAGTGTCCCACCTGCACCACCATGGGGCTCAACCACGACTACAAGGTGAGGGATACCGGGACATAGCAATGGGCCGTCATCTCTCCGCGAGTGCTCGGTGTGCTACAGCATCGTGCACCCCGCGTGCGTGCCGCCGGGGGGACAGGTCAACGAGGACCTGCCCAACTCCTGGGAGTGTCCCACCTGCACCACCATGGGGCTCAACCACGACTACAAGGTGAGGGATACCGGGACATAGCAATGGGCCGTCATCTCTCCGCGAGTGCTCGGTGTGCTACAGCATCGTGCACCCCGCGTGCGTGCCGCCGGGGGGACAGGTCAACGAGGACCTGCCCAACTCCTGGGAGTGTCCCACCTGCACCACCATGGGGCTCAACCACGACTACAAGGTGAGGGATACCGGGACATAGCAATGGGCCGTCATCTCTCCGCGAGTGCTCGGTGTGCTACAGCATCGTGCACCCCGCGTGCGTGCCGCCGGGGGGACAGGTCAACGAGGACCTGCCCAACTCCTGGGAGTGTCCCACCTGCACCACCATGGGGCTCAACCACGACTACAAGGTGAGGGATACCGGGACATAGCAATGGGCCGTCATCTCTCCGCGAGTGCTCGGTGTGCTACAGCATCGTGCACCCCGCGTGCGTGCCGCCGGGGGGACAGGTCAACGAGGACCTGCCCAACTCCTGGGAGTGTCCCACCTGCACCACCATGGGGCTCAACCACGACTACAAGGTGAGGGATACCGGGACATAGCAATGGGCCGTCATCTCTCCGCGAGTGCTCGGTGTGCTACAGCATCGTGCACCCCGCGTGCGTGCCGCCGGGGGGACAGGTCAACGAGGACCTGCCCAACTCCTGGGAGTGTCCCACCTGCACCACCATGGGGCTCAACCACGACTACAAGGTGAGGGATACCGGGACATAGCAATGGGCCGTCATCTCTCCGCGAGTGCTCGGTGTGCTACAGCATCGTGCACCCCGCGTGCGTGCCGCCGGGGGGACAGGTCAACGAGGACCTGCCCAACTCCTGGGAGTGTCCCACCTGCACCACCATGGGGCTCAACCACGACTACAAGGTGAGGGATACCGGGACATAGCAATGGGCCGTCATCTCTCCGCGAGTGCTCGGTGTGCTACAGCATCGTGCACCCCGCGTGCGTGCCGCCGGGGGGACAGGTCAACGAGGACCTGCCCAACTCCTGGGAGTGTCCCACCTGCACCACCATGGGGCTCAACCACGACTACAAGGTGAGGGATACCGGGACATAGCAATGGGCCGTCATCTCTCCGCGAGTGCTCGGTGTGCTACAGCATCGTGCACCCCGCGTGCGTGCCGCCGGGGGGACAGGTCAACGAGGACCTGCCCAACTCCTGGGAGTGTCCCACCTGCACCACCATGGGGCTCAACCACGACTACAAGGTGAGGGATACCGGGACATAGCAATGGGCCGTCATCTCTCCGCGAGTGCTCGGTGTGCTACAGCATCGTGCACCCCGCGTGCGTGCCGCCGGGGGGACAGGTCAACGAGGACCTGCCCAACTCCTGGGAGTGTCCCACCTGCACCACCATGGGGCTCAACCACGACTACAAGGTGAGGGATACCGGGACATAGCAATGGGCCGTCATCTCTCCGCGAGTGCTCGGTGTGCTACAGCATCGTGCACCCCGCGTGCGTGCCGCCGGGGGGACAGGTCAACGAGGACCTGCCCAACTCCTGGGAGTGTCCCACCTGCACCACCATGGGGCTCAACCACGACTACAAGGTGAGGGATACCGGGACATAGCAATGGGCCGTCATCTCTCCGCGAGTGCTCGGTGTGCTACAGCATCGTGCACCCCGCGTGCGTGCCGCCGGGGGGACAGGTCAACGAGGACCTGCCCAACTCCTGGGAGTGTCCCACCTGCACCACCATGGGGCTCAACCACGACTACAAGGTGAGGGATACCGGGACATAGCAATGGGCCGTCATCTCTCCGCGAGTGCTCGGTGTGCTACAGCATCGTGCACCCCGCGTGCGTGCCGCCGGGGGGACAGGTCAACGAGGACCTGCCCAACTCCTGGGAGTGTCCCACCTGCACCACCATGGGGCTCAACCACGACTACAAGGTGAGGGATACCGGGACATAGCAATGGGCCCTCTTGGTGGGTTATTCCCGGCTGTTACCACTAAAAGTACTTAGCACCAACACTAGTGGTAACAGCTGGGAATTGCCTAGAAAATCGGCATCCGTTACTAGTGGTAACAAAAAACTTGTCCCAGCGTAATGCTGTTTCTTGCTCGTGAAAAACTCTCTGCTATCTCATTGCCTGTCTGCCTCTGGTAGTAGTATTTCAGTTGCGAATTTGACATATCATTCCGTTACATCGGGAAGCTGTATCCAGCTTAACTACTTAACTCAATTTATAGAAATAAAGACGTATAATATCATATACAAAGCTGTGTTTCATTGTATTGAAAGTTGCATAATTAAATAAGACTAAACCAGTATTATTTGTTTCTTTCGCAGCCTCGTCATTTCCGTGCGCGGCAGAAGTCATCGGATATCAGGAGGATGAGCGTCGGATCTGACGCCAGCCAGCTAAGTCGAGATCACAGTAATCTACAGGTAAAAACCTGAACAATCAACAGTTTTTACTGTCTTTTGTATGGTATTGGCAATAACGAGGCATTACATAGTTCTTTCAACAATATGTATTGCCTCGTGATTCATCTGGAATAAGTATTAACTAGATTTTTTGTTCCAGAATAAACTACCACCTCCTGCTCCGGTCAAATCGGAACCGAGTTCAGATAATGAAGGGAAGAATGATGTTCCACATATCAAATCTGAAAGTGGTAAGTTGACGGCTTCAAACCGAATCACCATTTCCTTATATCCAAATTTAGCCAGTGGATCATAGATCTAAGCTAGCTCGCCATTATGTATGTGGCTATAGTTAACCCTTTAACTCATTGTTCTAGAAATAAAACGCGAAGAAGAGGGCGGAGAAGGAGGCACCGGCGAGAACGGGTCCTCGTGGGAGCCCGCCGCCAAGAAGCGGCGCCCCAGCGACGAGCAGGAGGCGCCCAAGAAGCAGGCGCTGCGCGCGCATCTCGCGCTGCAGCTCACACACCACTCCGCCAAGGTGAGCGACCGAGGAGACAGAGGGGTCAGTGGCTCTAGCCGAAGGAGGCAACGGCGAGGACGGCTCCTCGTGGGAGCCCGCCGCCTCAGCGACGAGCAGGAGCACCTCTGTGAACATTGTTTCTTGTCACCCTATTGTCGTATGACAGAAAACTCACGAGCATGATGATTGTTCCAGCAACTGAAGAAGCCCTTGTACGCGATCCGTCCGGCACCGCCGGCCGGCTTGTCCCCGGGCGGCTCGCCGTGGCTGGACCGCGAGGCCATGCTGTGCGTGTTCGCGCGCCTCACGCCGCACGACCTCGCCACCTGCGCGCTCGTCTGCAAGGCCTGGGCCGAGTACTCTGTGAGTAACATCCACTATAGCCAGCGTTACATTTTGTTTAGCAGAGGCATTTAAGTTTTGTGGATTAGTGGCTAAGTATTTTGAGTATGCTGTGGCTGCTGGAGTTACAATATGACTGTGACTACAGAAAAACGAACGGCGTGGGGTCGTTTGAGCGCTCCGGCAGTATAAAGTCATCCCGTGAGTCCACATTCCGGCATACCAAAGTGAATGTTTGTTGGTAATAAATGTTAATATGGTTGTTATTTCCAGATGGACCCATCTCTGTGGCGCAGCATGTCGTTCGTGCAGGTGCGCGTGTCGGCGGCGCAGCTGGCCGGCATCGCGCGCCGCCAGCCGCTGTCGCTCGGCCTCGAGTGGTGCCACCTCGCGCGCCGGCAGCTCGCCTGGTAACTATTATATTTCCAGATGGACCCATCTCTGTGGCGCAGCATGTCGTTCGTGCAGGTGCGCGTGTCGGCGGCGCAGCTGGCCGGCATCGCGCGCCGCCAGCCGCTGTCGCTCGGCCTCGAGTGGTGCCACCTCGCGCGCCGGCAGCTCGCCTGGTAACTATTATATTTCCAGATGGACCCATCTCTGTGGCGCAGCATGTCGTTCGTGCAGGTGCGCGTGTCGGCGGCGCAGCTGGCCGGCATCGCGCGCCGCCAGCCGCTGTCGCTCGGCCTCGAGTGGTGCCACCTCGCGCGCCGGCAGCTCGCCTGGTAACTATTATATTTCCAGATGGACCCATCTCTGTGGCGCAGCATGTCGTTCGTGCAGGTGCGCGTGTCGGCGGCGCAGCTGGCCGGCATCGCGCGCCGCCAGCCGCTGTCGCTCGGCCTCGAGTGGTGCCACCTCGCGCGCCGGCAGCTCGCCTGGTAACTATTATATTTCCAGATGGACCCATCTCTGTGGCGCAGCATGTCGTTCGTGCAGGTGCGCGTGTCGGCGGCGCAGCTGGCCGGCATCGCGCGCCGCCAGCCGCTGTCGCTCGGCCTCGAGTGGTGCCACCTCGCGCGCCGGCAGCTCGCCTGGTAACTATTATATTTCCAGATGGACCCATCTCTGTGGCGCAGCATGTCGTTCGTGCAGGTGCGCGTGTCGGCGGCGCAGCTGGCCGGCATCGCGCGCCGCCAGCCGCTGTCGCTCGGCCTCGAGTGGTGCCACCTCGCGCGCCGGCAGCTCGCCTGGTAACTATTATATTTCCAGATGGACCCATCTCTGTGGCGCAGCATGTCGTTCGTGCAGGTGCGCGTGTCGGCGGCGCAGCTGGCCGGCATCGCGCGCCGCCAGCCGCTGTCGCTCGGCCTCGAGTGGTGCCACCTCGCGCGCCGGCAGCTCGCCTGGTAACTATTATATTTCCAGATGGACCCATCTCTGTGGCGCAGCATGTCGTTCGTGCAGGTGCGCGTGTCGGCGGCGCAGCTGGCCGGCATCGCGCGCCGCCAGCCGCTGTCGCTCGGCCTCGAGTGGTGCCACCTCGCGCGCCGGCAGCTCGCCTGGTAACTATTATATTTCCAGATGGACCCATCTCTGTGGCGCAGCATGTCGTTCGTGCAGGTGCGCGTGTCGGCGGCGCAGCTGGCCGGCATCGCGCGCCGCCAGCCGCTGTCGCTCGGCCTCGAGTGGTGCCACCTCGCGCGCCGGCAGCTCGCCTGGTAACTATTATATTTCCAGATGGACCCATCTCTGTGGCGCAGCATGTCGTTCGTGCAGGTGCGCGTGTCGGCGGCGCAGCTGGCCGGCATCGCGCGCCGCCAGCCGCTGTCGCTCGGCCTCGAGTGGTGCCACCTCGCGCGCCGGCAGCTCGCCTGGTAACTATTATATTTCCAGATGGACCCATCTCTGTGGCGCAGCATGTCGTTCGTGCAGGTGCGCGTGTCGGCGGCGCAGCTGGCCGGCATCGCGCGCCGCCAGCCGCTGTCGCTCGGCCTCGAGTGGTGCCACCTCGCGCGCCGGCAGCTCGCCTGGTAACTATTATATTTCCAGATGGACCCATCTCTGTGGCGCAGCATGTCGTTCGTGCAGGTGCGCGTGTCGGCGGCGCAGCTGGCCGGCATCGCGCGCCGCCAGCCGCTGTCGCTCGGCCTCGAGTGGTGCCACCTCGCGCGCCGGCAGCTCGCCTGGTAACTATTATATTTCCAGATGGACCCATCTCTGTGGCGCAGCATGTCGTTCGTGCAGGTGCGCGTGTCGGCGGCGCAGCTGGCCGGCATCGCGCGCCGCCAGCCGCTGTCGCTCGGCCTCGAGTGGTGCCACCTCGCGCGCCGGCAGCTCGCCTGGTAACTATTATATTTCCAGATGGACCCATCTCTGTGGCGCAGCATGTCGTTCGTGCAGGTGCGCGTGTCGGCGGCGCAGCTGGCCGGCATCGCGCGCCGCCAGCCGCTGTCGCTCGGCCTCGAGTGGTGCCACCTCGCGCGCCGGCAGCTCGCCTGGTAACTATTATATTTCCAGATGGACCCATCTCTGTGGCGCAGCATGTCGTTCGTGCAGGTGCGCGTGTCGGCGGCGCAGCTGGCCGGCATCGCGCGCCGCCAGCCGCTGTCGCTCGGCCTCGAGTGGTGCCACCTCGCGCGCCGGCAGCTCGCCTGGTAACTATTATATTTCCAGATGGACCCATCTCTGTGGCGCAGCATGTCGTTCGTGCAGGTGCGCGTGTCGGCGGCGCAGCTGGCCGGCATCGCGCGCCGCCAGCCGCTGTCGCTCGGCCTCGAGTGGTGCCACCTCGCGCGCCGGCAGCTCGCCTGGTAACTATTATATTTCCAGATGGACCCATCTCTGTGGCGCAGCATGTCGTTCGTGCAGGTGCGCGTGTCGGCGGCGCAGCTGGCCGGCATCGCGCGCCGCCAGCCGCTGTCGCTCGGCCTCGAGTGGTGCCACCTCGCGCGCCGGCAGCTCGCCTGGTAACTATTATATTTCCAGATGGACCCATCTCTGTGGCGCAGCATGTCGTTCGTGCAGGTGCGCGTGTCGGCGGCGCAGCTGGCCGGCATCGCGCGCCGCCAGCCGCTGTCGCTCGGCCTCGAGTGGTGCCACCTCGCGCGCCGGCAGCTCGCCTGGTAACTATTATATTTCCAGATGGACCCATCTCTGTGGCGCAGCATGTCGTTCGTGCAGGTGCGCGTGTCGGCGGCGCAGCTGGCCGGCATCGCGCGCCGCCAGCCGCTGTCGCTCGGCCTCGAGTGGTGCCACCTCGCGCGCCGGCAGCTCGCCTGGTAACTATTATATTTCCAGATGGACCCATCTCTGTGGCGCAGCATGTCGTTCGTGCAGGTGCGCGTGTCGGCGGCGCAGCTGGCCGGCATCGCGCGCCGCCAGCCGCTGTCGCTCGGCCTCGAGTGGTGCCACCTCGCGCGCCGGCAGCTCGCCTGGTAACTATTATATTTCCAGATGGACCCATCTCTGTGGCGCAGCATGTCGTTCGTGCAGGTGCGCGTGTCGGCGGCGCAGCTGGCCGGCATCGCGCGCCGCCAGCCGCTGTCGCTCGGCCTCGAGTGGTGCCACCTCGCGCGCCGGCAGCTCGCCTGGTAACTATTATATTTCCAGATGGACCCATCTCTGTGGCGCAGCATGTCGTTCGTGCAGGTGCGCGTGTCGGCGGCGCAGCTGGCCGGCATCGCGCGCCGCCAGCCGCTGTCGCTCGGCCTCGAGTGGTGCCACCTCGCGCGCCGGCAGCTCGCCTGGTAACTATTATATTTCCAGATGGACCCATCTCTGTGGCGCAGCATGTCGTTCGTGCAGGTGCGCGTGTCGGCGGCGCAGCTGGCCGGCATCGCGCGCCGCCAGCCGCTGTCGCTCGGCCTCGAGTGGTGCCACCTCGCGCGCCGGCAGCTCGCCTGGTAACTATTATATTTCCAGATGGACCCATCTCTGTGGCGCAGCATGTCGTTCGTGCAGGTGCGCGTGTCGGCGGCGCAGCTGGCCGGCATCGCGCGCCGCCAGCCGCTGTCGCTCGGCCTCGAGTGGTGCCACCTCGCGCGCCGGCAGCTCGCCTGGTAACTATTATATTTCCAGATGGACCCATCTCTGTGGCGCAGCATGTCGTTCGTGCAGGTGCGCGTGTCGGCGGCGCAGCTGGCCGGCATCGCGCGCCGCCAGCCGCTGTCGCTCGGCCTCGAGTGGTGCCACCTCGCGCGCCGGCAGCTCGCCTGGTAACTATTATATTTCCAGATGGACCCATCTCTGTGGCGCAGCATGTCGTTCGTGCAGGTGCGCGTGTCGGCGGCGCAGCTGGCCGGCATCGCGCGCCGCCAGCCGCTGTCGCTCGGCCTCGAGTGGTGCCACCTCGCGCGCCGGCAGCTCGCCTGGTAACTATTATATTTCCAGATGGACCCATCTCTGTGGCGCAGCATGTCGTTCGTGCAGGTGCGCGTGTCGGCGGCGCAGCTGGCCGGCATCGCGCGCCGCCAGCCGCTGTCGCTCGGCCTCGAGTGGTGCCACCTCGCGCGCCGGCAGCTCGCCTGGTAACTATTATATTTCCAGATGGACCCATCTCTGTGGCGCAGCATGTCGTTCGTGCAGGTGCGCGTGTCGGCGGCGCAGCTGGCCGGCATCGCGCGCCGCCAGCCGCTGTCGCTCGGCCTCGAGTGGTGCCACCTCGCGCGCCGGCAGCTCGCCTGGTAACTATTATATTTCCAGATGGACCCATCTCTGTGGCGCAGCATGTCGTTCGTGCAGGTGCGCGTGTCGGCGGCGCAGCTGGCCGGCATCGCGCGCCGCCAGCCGCTGTCGCTCGGCCTCGAGTGGTGCCACCTCGCGCGCCGGCAGCTCGCCTGGTAACTATTATATTTCCAGATGGACCCATCTCTGTGGCGCAGCATGTCGTTCGTGCAGGTGCGCGTGTCGGCGGCGCAGCTGGCCGGCATCGCGCGCCGCCAGCCGCTGTCGCTCGGCCTCGAGTGGTGCCACCTCGCGCGCCGGCAGCTCGCCTGGTAACTATTATATTTCCAGATGGACCCATCTCTGTGGCGCAGCATGTCGTTCGTGCAGGTGCGCGTGTCGGCGGCGCAGCTGGCCGGCATCGCGCGCCGCCAGCCGCTGTCGCTCGGCCTCGAGTGGTGCCACCTCGCGCGCCGGCAGCTCGCCTGGTAACTATTATATTTCCAGATGGACCCATCTCTGTGGCGCAGCATGTCGTTCGTGCAGGTGCGCGTGTCGGCGGCGCAGCTGGCCGGCATCGCGCGCCGCCAGCCGCTGTCGCTCGGCCTCGAGTGGTGCCACCTCGCGCGCCGGCAGCTCGCCTGGTAACTATTATATTTCCAGATGGACCCATCTCTGTGGCGCAGCATGTCGTTCGTGCAGGTGCGCGTGTCGGCGGCGCAGCTGGCCGGCATCGCGCGCCGCCAGCCGCTGTCGCTCGGCCTCGAGTGGTGCCACCTCGCGCGCCGGCAGCTCGCCTGGTAACTATTATATTTCCAGATGGACCCATCTCTGTGGCGCAGCATGTCGTTCGTGCAGGTGCGCGTGTCGGCGGCGCAGCTGGCCGGCATCGCGCGCCGCCAGCCGCTGTCGCTCGGCCTCGAGTGGTGCCACCTCGCGCGCCGGCAGCTCGCCTGGTAACTATTATATTTCCAGATGGACCCATCTCTGTGGCGCAGCATGTCGTTCGTGCAGGTGCGCGTGTCGGCGGCGCAGCTGGCCGGCATCGCGCGCCGCCAGCCGCTGTCGCTCGGCCTCGAGTGGTGCCACCTCGCGCGCCGGCAGCTCGCCTGGTAACTATTATATTTCCAGATGGACCCATCTCTGTGGCGCAGCATGTCGTTCGTGCAGGTGCGCGTGTCGGCGGCGCAGCTGGCCGGCATCGCGCGCCGCCAGCCGCTGTCGCTCGGCCTCGAGTGGTGCCACCTCGCGCGCCGGCAGCTCGCCTGGTAACTATTATATTTCCAGATGGACCCATCTCTGTGGCGCAGCATGTCGTTCGTGCAGGTGCGCGTGTCGGCGGCGCAGCTGGCCGGCATCGCGCGCCGCCAGCCGCTGTCGCTCGGCCTCGAGTGGTGCCACCTCGCGCGCCGGCAGCTCGCCTGGTAACTATTATATTTCCAGATGGACCCATCTCTGTGGCGCAGCATGTCGTTCGTGCAGGTGCGCGTGTCGGCGGCGCAGCTGGCCGGCATCGCGCGCCGCCAGCCGCTGTCGCTCGGCCTCGAGTGGTGCCACCTCGCGCGCCGGCAGCTCGCCTGGTAACTATTATATTTCCAGATGGACCCATCTCTGTGGCGCAGCATGTCGTTCGTGCAGGTGCGCGTGTCGGCGGCGCAGCTGGCCGGCATCGCGCGCCGCCAGCCGCTGTCGCTCGGCCTCGAGTGGTGCCACCTCGCGCGCCGGCAGCTCGCCTGGTAACTATTATATTTCCAGATGGACCCATCTCTGTGGCGCAGCATGTCGTTCGTGCAGGTGCGCGTGTCGGCGGCGCAGCTGGCCGGCATCGCGCGCCGCCAGCCGCTGTCGCTCGGCCTCGAGTGGTGCCACCTCGCGCGCCGGCAGCTCGCCTGGTAACTATTATATTTCCAGATGGACCCATCTCTGTGGCGCAGCATGTCGTTCGTGCAGGTGCGCGTGTCGGCGGCGCAGCTGGCCGGCATCGCGCGCCGCCAGCCGCTGTCGCTCGGCCTCGAGTGGTGCCACCTCGCGCGCCGGCAGCTCGCCTGGTAACTATTATATTTCCAGATGGACCCATCTCTGTGGCGCAGCATGTCGTTCGTGCAGGTGCGCGTGTCGGCTGCGCAGCTGGCCGGCATCGCGCGCCGCCAGCCGCTGTCGCTCGGCCTCGAGTGGTGCCACCTCGCGCGCCGGCAGCTCGCCTGGTAACTATTATATTTCCAGATGGACCCATCTCTGTGGCGCAGCATGTCGTTCGTGCAGGTGGCGGGGAGGTGAGGAGGGCGAGGGGAGAGAGTTGAGCGCTTGTATGCCGGCGGCGGCTGCGGGCGGGGCGGGGCGGGGCGGGGCGGGGCGCGACGGCGGCCGCTCTCCCCGCGCCCGTCCCCCGCGTCGGCGCCGCGACAGAGCTGCGGCGACTGTGGTGTTTTCCATGACGTCTCAAGCTTACTCATATGAATAATCTAGTCTTCTAGGCTAGAGGAAATTAGAATTCTAATTGTATAATGTCTACACGCACCACTGCACTCGAACATGTCAAATCCATACTATCCTACTAATATTATAAATGCGAAAGTTTGGATGTTTGTTACTCAATCACGCTTAAACGGCTGAACCGATTTGAATGAAATTTTGCACGAAAATAGTTTATAGCCTGGATTAAAATATAGGATAGTTTTTATCCCGAGTCCACGCAAACGAAGTCGCGAGCGGAAGCTAGTAATATTATAAATGCGAAAGTGTGTCTGTCTATCTATCTGTCTGTTACCTCTTTACGCTTAAACCGCTGAACTGATTAAGATGAAATTTGGTATGGAGTTAGTTAGAATCCCGGGGAAGGACATAGGATAGTTTTTATCCCGGAAATCATCCCCCGAGGGGGTGACATGGGGGATGAAAGTTTGTATCGAGCTACGATATAAACGAGTTGGGCGGAAACTAGTTGTCAATAAAGCTCTAACTCTAGTGCTAGTCATGGTTTAAACCAGATAACAAAGGAATTAGATATATCATTATTTAATTGTAAGATCCCGTCTGTAAGGCGAGGTATTTTCAATAAGTGTTCTGTGTTCATGCTACCTCGTATCATCATACGAGTTTAATTTTGCATAGGCGCAATTGGCGCACTATGTTAAGTTGTTGATAACAGTGTGTAATTATTAAATGACTAGCTTCTGCCCGCGACTCCGTCCGCGTGGAACTCGTTTATATCGTAACTCGATACAAACTTTTATCCCCAATTTGGTGAATTGGGGGTGAAATTGGGGATTAGCGGTCCCGGGATTCAAACTATCTCCATACCAAATTTCATCTCAATCGGTTCAGCGGTTTAAGCGTGAAGAGGTAACAGATAGACAGACAGACAAACACACTTTCGCATTTATAATATTAGTATGGATTTTCTGTAGGTATATTATTCTTGTTCTGTTTGTTGCTGTAATACGGGTGTAGACTCGAAAATTATTATTACTCCAAAAGAAAGAAGGCAAAGAAATATGCCTAGTGACGAAAATCCCATTCAGATATCTCAAAGAATTACGAAGCTACAACAGTTTTGATATTGCTTGTTAGAGAGAGAAAACGCAAACAGTGTGTGACGTCACAATCTCTAAGGATACCGCATAGCGGGTCGCGCGCGCGGCGGGTCGCGTCAACGGCGGCGCTGAACACGACGGGGCACGGCACGTTGCCGTTTATTAGTGACATCACTATATGCGAACGTCATCGTTTCATATGAAGTTGCGTTTTGCGAAAAAGGGGCAGAACATACCCCATCTTAAAACTTTGGAGACTTGTAACTTCGTGATTTAACCTCTTGCGTTGCCTTTTTCTCCATTTTACTAAATTTTTATTCCTTTTTCGAGAAAATATGACAAAATTGATTATTTTATTTAGTGTTTACACAAAAGATAATGAGGGCAAATGCACAAAAGATCCCATTGGGTCAAAGTGTATCCGAAAGGCCCCTTATCTAGATAAGATAAGATACTGTCTTCACCCCTATTGTCCATGTGTAAGATCCTTCTTATAATTGGCTTTTTGGTTAAGATTCATGTTAGTATAAGTTTGGAAGCCGTCGGTTGTCCTTAAAATAATGAAATAAAGTGATATTTCCCAGGCTCCTAGCCCGCCTGCCAGCTCTCCGCTCGCTGTCCCTGGCCGGGTCCCCCGCGGAGGCGGCGCTGGCGCTGCGCTCGTCCACCTGCCCGCCGCTCACGTCCCTCGACCTGTCCTTCGCGCGCTGCCTCGACGACGCCAAGCTGCGCGGCATACTGGCGCCGCCGGAGAACTCCAGGCCGGGCGGCGGGAACCGGACCGGCGCCGAACCCTCGCGGCTGGCGGCGCTGAGCGTGCTCAGGCTGCCTGGGACCGACATCACTGATGTGGCCATGAGATATGTTGTACAGGTGTGTTTTCATTAATATCACGACTACGCTACTTATAGTTTGTCATCGTCAATTAGCAGTTTTGCCACGTGCAACGGGTTTGAAGCACAGACCATATATCCTAAAGACCCCGCTTAGCCTAATTTTTCTTATAAACAAAGCTGCCAAATTTGCGGAGCGCGGGGTCCGACTAGTGCGCTGTGATTGGTGCATTCAAGGCCGCGCGTAACACGTGCCTGCCTGTTGTGATGGGACACATGCGATACTTTATCTGATTTTATAAAGTAGTACTAGTAATAATAATTAGAATGATTATACTATATAATAATCTAAAATATATTCAGCAGTCGTGTTACCACGCGTTAAAATACAATAATATATTGCGAGACAAAATGTAAAGCAAACATAAATGTTTGTTTTTATTTATTAGTACGTTTAGGACATTAATTTTTTACTCATAAATTATCTTTATCTGACATAATTTATGTTGAAATAGAAGCAAATAGAATGGATTACACTCTCGATTCTGAAATAATATATAAATATATTCTAATTTTGCATGTATTAAAGAATACGTTGTACAAAGTAGGGCGTGAAACAAAAAGTAACATTTCTTTTTGTTTCACGCCCTACTATCTTATAAAATAACAGTTTTATTTCTGGTTTTAAATTTCCAATTTACCTATCCTTGACTAACAGAGACAGAGAAGGCGAGGCGGCGCGGAATGATCAAAATTTTCTTATTTAGACTTTAAACTAACCTCTGTTGTTGACATAAACGGTGCCACATTCGTTACTCACGGAACATAGTGTGGATTTTCCAGATCCCTATTATCTGTACGCGAGACCTATAAGAATTAATTATTTCAATTAATAACTAAACATGTTTACTCAGAAACTCACTAGCATAGCAGTGTAAGATAAACTTACTTTTGTTGTTGGTATAGACAGTGCTATGTAACGAATGCTCGTTACCAATAGAATAATAGTGTGTGGACTTTCCGAAACACCACTGTCTTTATATAAGACCTAAAGGAATTTATATTTTCAATGGACATTTACGCAAACCCGATTTAAGGCAGGGTAGAATTTACTTTCAAAACATTGATTTCGAGCTAGACGCTCGAGAGTTTTCAGCACATTAATAAATTAACGATAAGTTTAATAATATCATAGCTGTTAGATCAAATAAAAAAAATGTGGTTGAATAATCAAAAATACATGTCAACAATACTCAACACAGTTCGTAAGTGAAGCGCAGGCACGGCATTTGGAAATATTAGTCGCCTATTATTAGACGTCGGCAATTTAAAATATTCTGATTTAAAGTGCCGAGAACATATGACACTGCTTGGGGAAGGAAACCAACCAATCAGGTGGTCGTTTTGTAGCGTCAATCCACATTTCCTTTATTGTTGGACATTTTAGCTAACATGCTTTGAATACTTTATAATACAACACCAGCTTGAGAAGATCATTTACCACATTAAGTATATAAGACAATTCTCAGGAATTATTAATAGGAACCGGCCAAATTAAAAGTATAGTGTTGCTCTGAAAAACAAAGTTTTATTTGAGTAACAAATAAGCACCGTAAGCACCTTATAGCCCTATGTACACAACTATCATATTTACCTGAAAAACAAAGAAACGACATTTAAAGTCTATTAATTGGAATGTCGATTCCCACTTTGCATTGTTATTATAAAATAAAATAATTTTAGTTCATAACCTCACAAATCACAATCACCATCTTCAAAACAATCTCTGTTCTACCGACAGTTCGCTACTGGAGGTAACAGCGCCATCTTTTGACATTCGACAGAATGACTGGCCTGTTTTACCGACGACCGTGGGCTGCGCATGAATACAAAATCATAACAAAGAATTCTAATTTCTTTATATCTCCCCTCCCTGGGAACAAAATTTTCTCTCCTCGACAATTTTCCATCTTAGCACACGCCATATTCCGATTTCTCCTATTACGTAGGAATCGGAATGAGTTTCGTGATGTGAAAAAGATTTGACTCCAACTTCTTATGGCCCGTATTAATTCTGTATATCGTATTAGATATTTTCTCTTTAATTTCAAAAGGCCCGATCTTCAACTCATCCAATTTTTTTCTATTTAATTTGTGACCATTTTCTACATACACCATATCGCCTGTACTAAAATTATGGTATGTTCTAGTCTGGTGTACTACCATTTTGTTATAGTTATGGGACTTGATTGAATTTTCAAATGCAGTTTTCCGGTCTTTAACCCAGTCATTTATTTACTTATTTTATTTCAATTCATTTGGTACTAATGAAACATCTGAACCATCCAGGAGATATCTCAGTGCGAAGCCAGTAACTGTATGTTCAGTAATGTTGTATTTTTCTACACAGTCGTGAGCATTTGTTGTCCACGTCTTTGTATTTCCTTTTTCGTTAATTTTACATCTTATTTTGTTAACAAGAGTTTGGTTAAGTCTTTAGTTTAATCCATTACAAAACGGTGCATTTACTGCGGTAAAAACCAGTTGGATTGATTTTTCATTTAAAAATAATTTAAATTCCTTTGAGTTTATTCCAGGGTACTGATCAGAGAGAATCATATGAATGTCATTGTACTTAGTTACGTTATTGGTTAACTTTATGAAGTCCTTTGCGTTCTGTGTCTTCGATGTTACTATATATGCGTAACGAGTAAAATGATCAACTAAGAGGTGTAGATATCTTTTCGTCGATCGCGATCCACCAAAGCCCCCAATTGTGTCTATAGAAACAATTTCGAATGGCTTTGTAGCGGGTCCTAAGTGGGACATTAAACCATATTTAGCTTGTCCTCTGGTTTTATTCTTCATACATATTTCGCACATTTTGCATATATTGATTATATTTTTAGTCAAATTTTTTGCTGTATATTGTTTACCAATTTTCATCTGCATTTGTTTTACACCTATGTGACACATATTTTTATGTACTTCTCCAACTAATTTTAGACTGATTTCTTCTGACAATACTATTTTTTCTCGTTTGTTCACCTTTTTATAATATATATTGTTCCTGTGTATTAAATTGTCCTTATAGTTTTGTATATCCATATTATTCTCTTGATCTGTGACGACATCTGTAATTTTATAAAATTTACTATTTTTAACTGTTCACTCATATCTTCATTTGCTTTCAATACCGGATTCCTGCTTAAGCAGTCTGGCTCTAAATTTTCTTTTCCCGGTTCATATTTTACTTTGAAATCGTACTGTGAAAGATAATACGTTAATTCTCCGAAGTCTTCGTCTGGTCTAGATTTAATATTCATATTCTCCAATGGTTTGTGATCTGAATATACTGTGAATGATTTATCTATTAGCTAATATTGCCAGTATGATATGGCTTCTTTAATGGCCAAACATTCTAAATATATGGCCATTTTCCTCCTTTGAACATCATTTGTTTTTCTCTTTGCTCCAACCTCTTCTAAAGATGCATCTGTGTAAATATTTATTGGTAAATCTTTATCGAAAATTGCCAAGATTGGTCGTGAGCACAGTAGCGTCTTTATCTTTTCAAATGATTCCTGACAGTCAGCTGTCCAAACAAATTTTTGATTCTTTCTTAGTAATTTATGAAGTGGTTCCAATATTATTGAACTCTTTGGTATATATTCACGATAAAAATTGATTTTTCCTAAAATTGTCTGATTTTTTTTTTGAGATTTTGGCCTTGGGAATTCCCGTATTGATATTAAGTTATCTGTCACTGGTCGAACTGTGTTATCCTATATTACATGACCTAGATATTTTACTGAATCCGAAGCAAATGTACATTTTGTAAACTTTAGTCTGAAACCTTCACTGTATCGCCTCCAATAATTGCGTTAAGTGACTAATGTGTTCATTATAAGACTTGGAGAATACCAAAATGTCGTCTATATAATTAACAGTAAAATCTGTTAGCTTATGCTTTCTTAGCACGTTACTCAATATCCTTTGAAATATGGCTGGCGAGGTTTTCAAACCGTATGGTAAACATGTCCATTGAAAATGGCCTCCTTGTGTAACAAAACCAGTCTTCTTCCTCTCTTCAATCCGTAGTGGAATAGACCAGAACGCTGAATTTATATCCAACGTCGAGAAATATTTACAGTTCCTTGTCTTTATTACTAAGTCCTCAATTAATGGGAATGGTTGAGCTTGCGGTACGACTATTTTATTTAGATCCCTGAAATCGATACATAACCTGGATCTCCTTTTGTCTTCTTTTTTAAAAGCCAAGGTTACTGGTGCTGCAAACGGACTGGGTGACTCCTCTATAAGATTTTTCTGAAGCAATTGTCCTACTTGTTCTTCTATTTCTTTTTTATCTTGTATAGAACATTTGTAAGGCCGTTTACTACAGTATTTATCCACGAGCAGATCTATACGCGCTTCATAGTCTCTCACTGTTCGAACATCATATTTATCTTTCGCAAAGCTTGCTTTATATTTGTCAATAAGTTTATTTATTTCAGATTGTTGCTGTATACTTAAATGACTCATATGCGTTTCAAAATCTTCCTCTTTCATATGTTCATTAAAATTTATAGATTGTAAGTCCGTTTCATAATTTACTTCCTTAGAAGTTTTTTTTCCATGTAGTTCCTTTTCTATAGAGAGTTCCTCTGTTTTTTTAGTGATTTCTAAATCTTCGTTTTGTCCAATTAGGAAATCATACTTGAATTCTATTCCATCCACTATATATACACGTCAATATTCTTTTCTATATCCAATATTTTTATTTTTAATGTTGTCAAACCTCTTGTTCTTTTTACACCATTAATTGTTATTAAATCTGCATTTTTAGCATTTTTTTGTACTGATTCCTTTAGTTTTAATAATTTGGAATTGACCAGAGAAACATTAGAGCCTGAGTCATATATACCAAATATTTCTAATTTTTCATTTATGATTAGTTTGACTTTAATTAATGGTGTAATTATTCGTTTTTTTGGTCATCATCATTCAATTCGACATCTAGCACGGTATTGTTTACGTTCTTACTATAGTTTTTCTTGTTCTCATGATCACCATTTTGTTTACCAGCATTTTTCCTCGGTGTGAAAACGGACACATTTGTTTAGTTTTTCACAAATTTTGCAACATTTGTTTTTATCAACTCCTCCTTTGTTATCAAATGTGATTCGTTTTGTCTTATTGTAATTCTTTTTGTATATTGTATGCTCGTGTTTTCCAATTTCATTGTAAAGACTTACAGTGGTTGCTATTGATCCCTTATCAATCTTATCCATTATGAAATCTGGTAAACCCATGACAATAAGATGTATCATTGTTTGCGTGTCAATCTCTTTATTTACCTCTAGTAATAGCCTCTCCTTTTTTGTGGCATATTCCAGTAGTGAACCCGCCTGATATTTAAATGTAAATGCATATTTTACTTTAATTTTATCAACATACTGGTGTACCAATGTAAGCATTGTTTGTCCAGTAGATGTTTTAAAATCTCGATTTTTTCTGTTGCTTGCGCAATTTCAAATCATTCACATACGCTCTGAAATTCATTAATCCACTGGTCGTTTTTCCAGAAAACTTCTCTAGCAAAAACCTTTCAGTCATTTTACTGAATTTTTTATTTCCAGGTTCCGTGTTATTATTATTTTTCAAAGGTGTTGTTTCACCTATGATTTCGTCTAGATATTGATCACTGAATTGCACATTTTCACCCTCATCTAAGTAGATTTTTCTCAATTCTGTATTTAATGGGATCTGATGTCTTTTTTTTTGCGAATTCTTGATTTTCGTATAAACGTCCGTAGCCGTTATGCCATTGTGTTTAATTACGGGTTTCAGATCGTCCGGAACATCAAAAACACGTCCATCGGGTGTTTCGATTGAGGTTATACAAATCAAATTTGTTTTCCGTCAGTCCCCGTCGCTAATATCGCGAACGTGAACCGTAACTTTTCCATAGTTTTTAACTAGAAATGTCGTTTTATAAGACAATTCTCAGGAATTATTATTAGGAACCGGCCAAATTAAAAGTATTGTGTTGCTCTGAAAAACAAAGTTTTATTTAAGTAACAAATACTACGTAAGCACCTTATAGCCCTATGTACACAACTATCATACTTACCTGAAAAACCAAGAAACGACATTTAAAGTCTATTAATTGGCATGTCGATTCCCACTTTGCATTGTTAATTTAAAATAAAATAAACAATTTTCGTTCATAACCTCACAAATCACAATCACCATCTTCAAAACAATCTCTGTTCTACCGACAGTTCGCTACTGGAGGTAACAGCGCAATCTTTTGACATTCGACGTGGGCTGCGCATGAATACAAAATCATAACAAAGAAATCTAAAAGTATATAAATAACTGTGAACTGTGCACAAATATTTTGCATATGATATGTAATATTTTGCTATTTTCAAATTACTTACGATGTATTGCGTCTTCCGTTAATTATCTTATCGATAGTAAACGAATACATACTATGGACATCACTACCTACTTTGCCTAATGCTAGACAAGGAAGGAGCGAATATTCTGTGCAGCAGGATAGAAAGAGACTTCTGTTAAAAGACATCAACGAGCCCCGAGCACGGTCTACACAGAACTTTATATAAAATCTCGCTTATTTATTATGTAATTTTCTTAAAATCGGCTTACCTGTGAACTGATAGACCGTCTTTTTGCACACTTGAAGTTTTAGTGATTTTTCAACACAATTTTACGCAATAATAATGCGTTTTGTAACGATGTTACTTGCGCAAACGCCGTCCGCAGACTGAACTTAGTAAAGGGGGCGTGTCTCAAATATAGGGTGAATTCACCGTATGTGTGGCAGCAGGGGTCGCCCGACTAAGCGACGTCTATAGGTTTACTGGTCTGTGGTTTGAAGTGACTGAGGTAGAGGTCCTCGGTCACTTGAGGTCATCTCGGCTAATTGATTGCTGTCTTACACCACACCCAATCACAACACAACTGATCGAACGTACCGAAAGAATATCATGTAATGGTGGGTTGTTTGCTTCAAACGACCACGCGATAAGTATTATTGCACCTTGTTCTTGTTTTTCTAAACCAGCCTTAACACATTCGGCGCCACGGAATAAAGAATCAATTGAAAGTGGTGAGTGGGCGTTCCCGTGTCGCCGAACATGAGCAATAATAAGCATACTTCTTGCACAGATTATTGTCAGTCACCTAGCGACCGCACGCAGCGTATGACATGAGTGAATATTTGTTTATTTTAGGAAAATGCCGTATTGCGTTATTGAAAGCTGCTCCAATAACAGCACATAAAAAACTTGTCTCATGGAGGTATTTCCTATCATCGTTAAATAATATTTTAGAATACGTATAAAAAAATATTTAATTTTCAATTTCTTAGACACAATTTGCGCCTGTAGTCAAGAAAATATCAATTCTATTTCTCTAACAATAAAGTTCATAATCCTGTGTATTATTTCACTGCTCAGAACGTGAATGCACGGCAAATTTTCCGAAGGTTCGATACTCAAATGCTGTGGCTAAGGTCGATACTTGTTATCGATAAACCAAAATGAAAAAGATTCTATTTTTATGAGTAATATGCAGAGCCCGGAATTCTCGTAGCACTTTTGAGCTATCATAGGAATTTCTTGTTTATCGACTTCCGTTTATACATATGTATTATGGTATAATCGGAAGTATTGTAGTACTATAAATAGAAATTAAAATAATAATAATTTATTGTTTATTGCTTTATATAATTTATAGATTGCTTACCTATGCCTTTTAATCAGGACTAAGATCATCCTTATTATTTATAAGAAAGAATAAAATATTATTATTTTAATTTTTATTTTAAAAAGTTGGGATCCAAAGGTTATCTCGAAGAGATCGCTCATTCGTGATGAGACTGCGTGTCTGCGTGACTTCTACTTGTAATCATATTTTATTTGTATTCTGTATTTATTGATATACATATGTATAATCGGAAGTCGATAAACGAGAAGTCCCTATGACAGCTCTAAAGAATTCCGGGCTCTGGTAATATGCATCTGAATATTATGTCATACACAATAAAATCCATACTAATGTGTGTCTGTCTGCCTGTCTGTCTGTTACCTCTTCACGCTTAAACCGCTGAACCGATTGAGATGAAATTTGGTATAGAGATAGTTTGAATCCCGGGGAAGGATATAGGATAGTTTTTATCCTGAAAATCATCCCCCCGAGGGGGTGCCATGGGGGATGAAAGTTTGTATCGAGCTACGATATAAACGAGTTCCACGCGGACGGAGTCGCGGGCAGAAGCTAGTAACTATTATGATCTTATAGTTTTCCTAAAGACACAAATACGAAGGAAAAATGGATTGATGCCACGGGGAGGAAGGATTGGTTTCCGCAACGATTCAACACCATTTGTTCGAAACATTTTGATGCAACTGATATTTGAGTTTCGCCAAAAGGAAATCGCTTCATTCACGAACATTCAATTCCCACGCAGAGAATTGTATGTAGCGTAAGTACGAACAATTGATTCAATTCGCAATACGCACGGCGCACTACTGGCATTTAGTTTTCTGTTATCCCACACAACGAACAAATTTGACGGTAAATTCTCACTAGACCGCACTCGCACAACGTCGGCAGTGTAGATTGCTGGTAAAATAATTCTATATAGTATTTGAGATGTGCTTGTATTAAATTAAACAAATTATATTCTTTGGTTATTAGAAAACTGTGTTTAATTGCTACTAAGTTAGTATAAATGTTACCTACTACTAATTATATAATCAAGAAGATTTTATTAGAAACAATTTGTAATATAACTAAGTCTTAGCTTAATATTTACCGTATGAATATCATAAAAAATATCGATAGTCAAACTCATACCATACCCACATCCCTATTCCGTTACAGCCAAATAGTCGTATCATCATACACATTTTGCAGTACAGACTTTTTGGTTTTAAGCGTTCGCATCTCCATACTTTGAAAACACCGCCATCTTGCGTCGAGTAGCCGAACGATCACGCCTCTTGCAATAAATGAGACCGTAAATAGTACTAGTTAAAGCTACCGTTAACAACATATTGTCACAGTACGTTTTAACAAATCGAAAGCGTATTAATAATATAAATTCTTTATTCAGATAACTGAGATCCAAGTATTGCACTTGTATGTTCGTGTATTATTGAAGTGTGGTTGTGTGCGTGCGGCGACAGTGGTTCTCTAAGAAAATCGGTTGAATGACACTTCCAATGGATGCTTTATTCCGTGTTCGGCGCCAACGGTTTCGTAACGCATGGGATACTGTTTGTAAACGAAAGCGCCTGCACATGACGTGGTATAACGCTGACTGCGACCGTGCCGAGCAGCTTACCTGGCTTGGGCTGATGCTCGTAGGCATAAAGCTTCGAATACGCGTCATCTGAAGAGAGCGTTTAATAAAGCCGCCAAGTCAAGCCAGAAACAGTTTCGTAGGGCACGCCTAAAAAACCTCAACCTATGGACAAAACTAAACACACCACACACGAAGATCCACAACAGACTGATCACAAGCCTCCCTATTATGGAGGCTCCAATCGATAAAATACCGAGAACTGCAGTCTTCAAGAAAGACTACGGCATATTACTAACAGAAGACTCGAGGGAGGGGCTAAACCAAACAGACCTCAGAATCTTCACAGATGGTTCGAAAACAATTACGGGAACGGGATGTGGAGTGTTCTCAGAGGACTTAAACATACACATACCCAAACCACTGGGTGAACAAAACACGGTATTCCAGGCTGAATGCGTAGGGATAATTGAAGCCTGCAATGCCATAAAGAGACGACAAGTTGAGAACACAAACATACGGATACTCTCAGACAGTAAATCGGTACTACAAGCACTGAACAGTGATAACATCACATCTAGCTTGATATACGAATGCCACCAAAACTTAACAGAGGTGTGCGCAGACAAAAACAATGTTACCATATAATGGATCAAGGGGCATAGTGGCTCAAGAGGAAACGATGCAGCGGACGAACTGGCCAGGAAAGGCTCAGAAACGGCGGCATACGGACCGGAACCAATCTTAACCCTGCCACAAAGCTATATATACAATCAACTTGACCTATACACCTACACCAAAGATATTGGGAGGATATAGACACATGCAGACAGACCAAAGAGATTCTGTCAAAACGCGACAACAAACTCACAACCGCACTACTGAGGACACACAGAAACCAACTACGCAAGATAGTAGGAATAATAACAGGACATAACACCCTGAACAGACATCTGTACAACATGGGTATCACAGACAGCCCCATGTGCAGAGCCTGCATGGAGGAGGAGGAAACGACCAAAGATATTCTACTGGACTGCAAGCAGGTAGAAGTATACAGGAAAAAGCACCTAGGGTCTCCAGACACACTACGGAACGCAGTCAGGAACACAAAGGCACTCACAAACTTTGTAGAGGAGCTGGGGTGGTTAGAGTAGCGCTACCCCACCATTTCACGCAAAATAGGCACAATGGATGTCGACTTGCGGAAAAAGCCCAGTAAAACTAACTAACTAACTAACATCTGAAGAGAGCGTTTAATAAAGCCGCCAAGTCAAGCCAGAAACAGTTTCGTAGGGCACGCTTCGACCGCGTTCGTCGTATTGGGACCAAACTGGCCTCGTATCCTCCTGGAAGCAAGGTGTTCTGGTCCTTGGCGAAAGCGGTTGTAGGAAACTTCTGTCGGCCCTCTCTACCTCCCTTGCTGAAACCAGGTGGCTCACTTGCTCACACTGCCAACGACAAAGCCGACTTATTTGCTTGTCTTTTCGCGGAGAATTCGCACTTGGACTCCACAAGTAAACTTCCTCCGGTGCTTTCAGAAATGAATTGCTCTATGAGCAATATTCGTATTCGCCCGAAAGAAGTTCTTAAAAACCTACGAGCTCTAGACTTGAATAAAGCTACTGGGCCTGATGGAATTTCTGCCATTGTTCTGCGAAACTGTGCAGCAGAACTGTCTCCGGTTCTGACTCGCCTGTACCGCCTTTCACTAGAAACGGGTGTAGTTCCCATATCTTGGAAGCTGGCTAATATTCAACCCGTGCCCAAAAAGGGCAGTCGGGCAGACCCTGTCAACTATCGACCGATTTCTGTCACCTCCATACTCTGCAAGAATATGGAGCGAGTACTGAATAGGCGTCTCCTAACATACCTAGAAGACAATGATCTCCTCAGTGATTGTCAGTATGGTTTCCGCCGGGGACTATCAACTGGGGATCGTCTAGTGCATGCTATTCATCTTTGGAGCGAGGCTATCGAGAAGCGTGGTGAAGCTCGTGCCGTGTCTCTCGATATCTCCAAAGCATTCGATAGGGTCTGGCATGCTAGCCTAGTGAGCAAGCTTCCAGCTTATGGGATGCCAGCTGGCTTTTGTAACTGGATAGCTGATTTCCTGAACGGGCGATCGGATCAATGGGCTTTAGATGCCGTTCCTCAGGGATCTGTTCTGTCTGCAACCTTATTGCTATTGCATATCAACGACAACCGGAACCTTTGGGTATGCCGATGATAGCACAGTTGCAGTCAGATATCTGCCCGGTGCAAAGGCCAGCAATGATGAAATCCAATCTTGTCGGCAGGACATGGTTGATCGTTTGGATTTGACTCTTAGGGCAGTCTCCGACTGGCGCGATGCTAATCTAGTCAAGTTCAACGCAACCAAGGCGCAGGCGTGTTTGTTCTCCGCTTAACGGAATCCGTTCAACATAAATCCAACTTTCCGATGTGTATCCGTACCAGTTTCAGACCATCTGCAGCTCCTTGGCATTGACATCAAGTCCGATATGAACTTTGGGCTCTACATTGAATCCTTGGCGCAAACTGCGGCAAAAAAACTTGGCATCCTCTCTAAGGTGAGGCGGTACTTCACACCCAGGCAGCTTCTTCAGCTTTACCAAGCACAGGTCGGGTCATGTATGGAGTACTGTTGCCACCTCTGGGATTGATCCGCTAAATATCAGCTAGCCACCTTGGATTCGATTGATGGGCATGCAAGGAAGCTCATTGGTGACCTAGATTTAACTGAGGCTATAATGCAAAGACTGGAACACAGTAGAATAGTAGCCTGCCTATCGGTGTTCTACAGGATACATTTCGGAGAGTGTACGCTAGGATTACACGAATTAATCTCGCCCTCACCATTTCGCCATCTTGGGACTAGGCGCGGTCGTAGGTTCCACCCTTATGTTGTTGATTACCAATGATTCGCACGAAGCGCTTTGCTTCCAGTTTTCTCGCGAGGACAGCCAAAGAGTGGAACTCGCTTTCGGCAAACCTTTTCCCAGTTACATATAACTTGGATCTTTTCAAGACGAGAGTGAATAGGCTTATGCATGTAACACCCATACAGATAGTGGTCAAATGCGTACATAAACGTAATAAATAAAAATGACGTTCACCTAGTGGGTTCCTGGCTCTGAACGTGTTAAGACTATAGCTCTAATATGATCAGTTATTTAATAAGACTCATTATGGTGTCCATGGGACGGTCAAGTATTTACTGTAGCATTGTTCCACAGGCGTTACCAAAGCTATCCGAGCTGGACGCGTCCTCGTGCGCGCGGCTGACGGACGCCGGCGCGGCGCAGCTGGCGCACCACGGGCTGCAGCGGCTGTCGCTGGGCGGCTGCCGGCTGCTCACCGAGGCGGCGCTCGACCACCTCGCGCGGTGCCCCAACCTCATCAGGTACACTAGTAGGACGCGTCCCCGTGCGCGCGGCTGACGGACGCAGGCTACAGAGGTCGTCAAACTGTCGGTCGGTCGTTTACTTCACTAAGTTCTATCACATTACACACATGTATACCAATTTCCTTATGTTAAAATCCGTTTCAGACTCGATCTTCGACACGTCCCGCTGGTGTCCACCCAGGCGGTGATCAAGTTCGCCGCCAAGTCCAAGCACAACCTGCACGTGCAGGACGTGAAGCTGGTCGAGCTGCGGAAAACCTGATCGTCGACGCCGGAGACGGCGCCGGACCCCGACTCGGAACCGGAACTGGTCGCGGACAAGGCCGTCTGACTCTAGTGACTGTGTGAAGTGTTCGGTTGAAGTGTTGAGTTCTTCAGTGGTGCGCTGCCACAGAACCGTAGTATAGTCACTTGAGTATGATTAGTGCGATAGAGACGGAGATGTCGGAACTTCGAGTATCGTGGTTAGCGGGATCAATCGCTTTGTATTCAGTGACGACTCGGTGATAGTGTGACAGTGTAGCATGGGACGTTTTAGCTAACAAGTGTTGAATCAGATTATGGTAGAAACATGAAGCACTAGGGGAAACTTCGCCAGCAGGCTTAAACAGTTATTACACTACAATGATTTCAATGATACTGTGAATTAACTCGTCACTGCGACGCAGTTCATTTGTATATTATCAATTATTATTTCTTCCACTTGTTTTTTAAAGATGTATCGTGTGTTATATGTAGCTGTATCATCTGTTTATCCCATTCGTTTTCCGGTACTTGCGTGATTTCGCTTGCCTTATTTGATAGGTATTCGCCACTATCGGTCACGGTCAGTGTTTGTTTTTGGTCTAGGTTCCTCGAGAATACCGCATCAACGTGCGTGTTCGGCAGCTACCACAAAAATCACTAAACTCATAGTTTTTGATTACGCAGCCAATTTTAAAATAGGTATCACGCCAAGAATAAGATTATGGTAAATACAGCCACGCTGATGCGGGACACTGGTGGAAAGCTCGACTCATTCATTTACATTTGTCACTGTCGTAATGGGGTTTCTAAACGGGCAACATTTTTACGGCAATGTGTGGCCGGCAAGTACGTGCATCTTGCTCTAGCGTACAAAGTCAGCGTAAGACAGCAATCGTTGCCGGCCAGAAATTGCAGGAAAATGTGGCCCGTTTAGAAGCCCCATAAGTCACATCGTTTGGTAATCATCGCGTTTTGTTTTGACGCTTCTTCAGACGTGTCAAACACACTAACATACAGAAAAAGTATGTGGCCAAAGATAGCGATGAATAGCAAATAACGAAATGCGAAACATAAAAACTGAACTTAACCAAAAAATAACATAGTCGAATAGCGAATAAGACGAGCGAACGGCACGTATGCAGAAAATCGTGAGTGGCCTAAAAAGATTATACGAAATAAACACCAATTATTCAACAATAGGGTATTTGTCAACAGTGAAAATTAAAGGTTTTTGCAGTAGCAGTAGATAAACATTACGAATATACTCGGAGAGTATCATTCTTAAATTTATGTGCGCTATTCTAGGATTTTTAAATTCATAAAAACTAACATTAAGGACGTTGTTTTGACGTTTCATTAAAAGAAGCTGATTTGACTTTTGTCAAATACCGTATTACGTTGAGAGTTAACCTTTTCAATGTTGTCAAAGAGAAAAGCTGTCAACCACACGCCGCGTTAACATGACATTTAGTGCGGAGTGAAACCTTATGCCACGGCATGAAGGTTGCTATCGCACTGTACTCCTTGACAGATTAATCCGTCATTGGCGTTGAACCAGTGGTGCGGATATATCCGCCTTTGGCATTGAAAAGGTTAAATAAACACATTGATTATGATTATCAAAATTATGTTAAAAGACATGCACGTTCACTACATATCAAAGGCGTCCTGAGCTAACACTGAGGTAAGCTAGTTGTAAATCAAACAAAGACTTGATTTAAGCCTATTTGGTAATTGCAAGTGATACGATTTCTAAATAAAATAGAAATATTGTTTTAGATGTCTTGATAGGAATAGTCAATCGTGGCGTTCTTGTAGCAGCATTTTGAAGTTGGGGCGTGTAGAAAATGATAGTAAATTGAACTTGACTTCATGAGGAGTCAGTGGGTTAATTTGGGGGAAACATCACATCATTTTAAACCACAATTTTAGACGGCTGCTAGAAAAAGGCCCTGTGATTAGAGTGTTTTAATGGGTGACTTATAAATATGCAATTAATTCTTGGGAAAGTTTGATTTTTTCCAATCGTTTTATTCTATCTTTTGCAATAAAAGTGCCAACGTATAGGTAGTTGCTATATGAATCAGCACATATTTCATTGCACAATCAAATAACTATATTTAAAGTTGAACGATATTAATTTTATTGCATACTGTTGCATTGGTATCTATTATATTTTATTGTTGGTTTTATGTTTGATAAAGATGGCCTTCACTGTCAACGGGTTTCAATAACTTATTGAATTAACCTTGGTACAGAGATAAAGGTAACAATATATATTAATAGTATGTGAACGCGCCGTGGTATAACCAAGTTTTTATGCTAATTTTTTTCTGAAGTATTTAATTATTCGACAGTAGTAGAATCATGCAATCTGTGATCGTTTATTATAGTAGCCGGGTTCACATTGGGCGAACATTTGCCGCACGAGGCAGCTTCGGCGACGAGCCTCGCCCAGTGTGTACCTGGCTATTATAATAACCTATCATTTAGTGTTGCAGGTTAGATTACTTTTGATATCCCATATACCAAGAATAGGCATTTGAATGTTGGTTATCTCACGACGCGCTGTCAACACTCGTATTCAAATATGGATCTCTGAATTTCTTGTAATGATAGGATTCCTCGAACAACGTCGTTCGTATACTTTTCTTATATATTGTTTCAGCAATACTTACTTTTTGTAAATATTAAATATGATTATTTATTTCGCACTTCTGTTTAATAGGAAGAATTATTTTAGGTTCATGACAATTCTAAGCGCTTAGGTTGTATTTTTCTTAGTTCTAGTCGCTTTTTAGGTTTAAGGTTTAATTAGGTATTATGTCTGTGACTATGACCGATTATATAACATTTATTGATTATTTCTTGAAGTTTAGAGGCTACACAATAAAATTACGCTTTTGATTTTTACTGAACTTAATATTTCCGTAATTCTGTAGAATAATGCTTGAAAAGTTACAATAAATCTGGTGCAAATTATACACATTTTTGACATTCGTAATTTATGATTAGTTTTTTATAGCGATTATGATATTGTAATATGGAAGTTAATAAACTTAAATGACAGGTTTGCAGTATAAAACAACAGTTTGGAGAAGAACAATTAAAATATCAGTATGTTAGTGAGTAAGATCTGACTGTGGTCACAGCAAGAGGTCGGAGGGCCGCCTATAGGATTAGCTTAACGAAGTAACTAGACATTTATTTAACACTTGTCAAGTTAACAGATTATCAACTCCATACTAACTCATTTCGCCACCTTCAAAGTTATCTTTTCCACTTAAACTATGACTAGAGTCTAGCAGGGCTGACAATAAGTCATATTATCAGAATAATATATCAAAATTTTATACATGTGATATGTTGTTTATGTAAGATCATGGAGTCTTGGTTAACGGCCAAATTCGGCAGTCAAAGAAAAGCATAGTACCGTCGAGTTCTGCAATGTATCCAGGTAATGAGTCAGTACTTATTTTACCATTATTCCTCTTCATAGCAAAATTATAAGTATAAACGATAAGTTCTAAAAGTGCCACTAGTAAAGCTGTTTCTTGACAAGTGTTCCAGCTGACTAAATAGTTAGCCCAAGTCGTTTTCAAGTAAAGTTTGTACAGTTAGCGTCATATAGCTAGTAGCAGCCAAGGTAGCCAAATATTTCGGTACACGTCTTTATTACTGTAGTACTGTAGGGTGTTTTACGAAATATTTGGCTACTCTGGCTGCTACTAACTATATGACGCTGACTGTACTTGAAACCATAGGCTCCTAATTAAAGTACGGAGCTAGTTTCTAAGCATTGTGTGCCTCTGTGTATAGAGAAATTAGTGTTAGACAAGAATCGTTAATAAAATTATATATACGGAGAAAATACAATTATTATTCACAGGGCAGAATTATTGGTAATAGAGAAAATTGTGAATAATGATTTTATTACAAAGTCTACATAAATCTAGTTTTCTAAGATGCCTTTATGCGAGAGTTTTTAAATCAATTTGAAAGATTTTTATATTTGACAGCTCGCATGCTGGCAGTCGTTGGTTGGCGCGTGATATTAAACCAATGGCTAGGTTAGAATAGCGGCCGCTGCGGCGGACGGGCAACATGTATCATTGGTTACCATAAGCACTCATAGTATTTGAAATAAATATTTACAATGAATCTACTCTTTTATTTGGTACTGTACCAATACCAACCAGGGATGTCGCCGAAGCTACGCATCAATTTCAACATCTACATCCGCATCCGCGAAATTTCGATGCGCAGTTTGTGCAGATGCGGATGTAGTACAAGTCGCGACAAGAAAGGGGCCAAACTGGTGCGTGCTGCACGCGTTTTAGTCAATTAGAATCTTCATTTCGTTTTAGTACCTAATTTGATGATCCGTCGCATTCGCGCGGGGGATTTGTGTAACAAATTACCGTTCATAACTGCTGTTCAGAAAAGAGTAAGTAATTGTTGCCCTCAAATTAGGGATCAAAGTTGTACCCTTCCTCATAATCTTCTTCAAAAAAGAGTAGAGGAATAGTTATTTGTGCAACAAGAGAGCAATGTTTGTTTTTGCTGCGAGTGCTGATTTTGAGCCCCGAGGAAGCGAAAGAGTCTAAAGTTTGAATCTTGAGCTGAAGGTCCTGGGTTCGAATCCCGGTAAGGGCAAATATTTGTGTGATGAGCATAAATATTTGTTTCTGAGTCATGGATGTTTTTCTATGTATTTAAGTATTTATATCGTCTCTAGTACCCATAACACAAGCCTTACTGAGCTTACTATGGGACTAGGTCGATTTGTGTAAGATTGTCCCATTATATTTATTTATTTATTATTTTGAGCGCAGCTAGGGACTCAAAAGTACGAGATGAAAATACTTTGCTCTCGAGTAACAAATACAACTTTTCACCTCAGCAGTGAGAACATATTCACATTAAAAAATATATCAAAGTATCACGTACCTATTCGTCTCGTTATTCAGGAAGAAAATTTAAGTAGGCGTTCGTTACTGTACTGGTTGTTTTAACTTCTCAGCGCCGCGCCGTTAGTAAATTAAATTCTAGAAAGGCGAGACAAGGCGCGAGAAACCTAAGGATATTTTAGTAACTATACCTACGAGTCTCGCGAGTCACTAACACATCACTAAAAACTAACCATATTATTGTTAAAATTCACAGATTTTAAATCATATTTTCTAGCTATTCTTGAAATATTTATCATGTCTATTGCGCTAGAAAGAGACAAAGGCGCACTAGCATATTACGTGTATCTCGCGTCCACACCAAAAACCAGCCTGACTGTTGTTAAAATACTGCCTCCACTATATTTCCTAGTTGGTTCGAGAACTTATTTGTTCTAGTAGTTTTTATATTTAAAACTAATATCAATAATTCAAGGATGAAGAATAATATACCTCATATTATCTGAAAATGAAAATGAAATTGAAAATGATTTATTTGTACCACATAGGTAAGTAACATAGGTAAGGATCTTAAATAATAGACAAATCTGAGACAAATTAACAGCGCGCAATTTTTTAAAAGGGTCGGGGCACCGCTCGTGCGTTCGGAAAGTGCATCTGGTATACGTTCTTAAAAATTACGACTGTTAAAACGAATTATTAATTAGTTAGCGTAATAAAATTCATGTTTAGGTATCTATTTATTATGAAACCAGAGTTTATTCTGACATGTATGTATTTAAATACACTTCTATTGAAATTTCCTTTGTATAATTATTTATGGTAATTTAAACTTGTTAGTTTGATAGTTTTCGAACGTGTTACTGGTTTCGCGCTTTTTTGGGGGTCTACTTTGAAATTAGATGGTCGAACTATGGATCGACCTTTTTTCTTTTTTCGTAATAAAATGAAAGGGACAGAGCTAATAAAGTTAAAAAATTCTAAACTTGTAATAGACCCCTTACGATGAAATGTCAGTGCTCCGCATCAAAATTAAAAAGCTACTTTGTCTCACGCTGTGAGCAAAATCGCATTTTGCACACTGTTTCCACGCAGCAAAATATGTTTGTTCGAGCTGCTGAGGTGAAAAAGTAATAGGTGTCACTCGGTCGCAAACTTATTTTCGTTTTGGGCGGGAACACTTGAATCCCTCGTTACGCTCGGAATTCTATTGTAGAATCTTTCGATTACCCATTAGGGTTTTTGATTACGGTTATATCCTCTACATCAATGACCAAATTAATAGATGTTAATCGGAACTTTTGGGTTGAATCCCATCTAAATAATATTAAACGAGCTAAATTTTTATATGAAGTTATTTATTGATTTGATTGTAAATTGGTTCTCGAAAACGGCTTTAACGATTTGGATGGGGCGCAAATCCTACTTCCTACTAATATTATAAATGTGAAAGTTTGGATATTTTAATGTTTGGATGTTTGTTACTCAATCACGCTTAAACGACCCAACCGATTTGGATGACATTTTGCACGAAGATGGTTTAAAGACTGGATTAAATTATAGGATAGTTTTTATCCCGGGTCCACGCAGACGAAGTCGCGGCTTGAAGCTAGTACTTATTATAAATGCGAAAGTTTGATTCTTTAGATGTTTACGTTACCCAATCACGCTTAGGTGGTTCGACAACCATACAAAACGTCTTTTGACATTTGCTGTGGGCGTACGAGAGCTGTTTGATAAGTCCTTTTAAAAACTATTTATAAAACCTTTTTTCTGGTAAATGGCATTAACACTGGCAGGCACAATCTTTCAAATGAAGACTGTCAAAAATTCAGCATAAAAGAACAAGTTTTTGTCAGTTTAAAAATTGTTTGACTGTGATTACTCGTAAATTTTCAACATCTATGGAAAAATCTGAATTTCGTGCCGTTATAAAACATTTTTATATGAAGGCCGGTTGCAATGCTGCAACAATAAAATCTGAACTTGATTCTGTTCATGGCACTAACGCACCAACGTTGCAGACTGTTTATAACTGGATAAATGATTTTAAACGTGGTCGGTCAAGCACATCTGATGCTCCACGCTCTGGTCGCCCAATCGAGGTTACTACTGGGGATGTTGTTGAAGAAGTCTAAGTATAATGTTGTACTCGACGACCGCCGAGTGAAGGTGCGTGAAATAGCTGAGAACACAGGCATCTCCAGTGAGCGAGTACATAAAATCCTGCATGAAGATTTGGGTATGACAAAGCTGTCTGCACGATGGGTGCCACGTTTGTTGACAATCGAACAAAAACGCGAACGAAAGCGAATTTCAAAACTATGTTTGGATAAGATGAAGCGTAATCCTCGGATTTTTTTGAGTCGATTTGTCACTGTGGACAAAACTTGGGTCTAGCATTATACACCTGAATCAAAACAGTAAACGGTGAACGTGCCCCAAAGAAGGCCAAGACTGTTTAGTCGGCTGGGAAGGTGATGGCGACAGTCTTCTGGGATGGCGAAGGAATCATTATGACTGATTACTTGGAAAAGGGAAAGACTATCACTGGCCGTTATTACGCAGTTATTGGACCGTTTTTATGCCGAATTGTTGGAAAAACGACCAAAATTGTCCCCCAAGAAAGTCCTCTTTCATCAAGACAATGCCCCAGTGCCACCCCAGTGCACATGTCAGCTATTGCAATGGCCAAAACCCACGAGTTGGGCTTCGAGCTGGTTCCGCATGCTCCGTATTCGCCGGACCTAGCTCCGTGCGATTATTACCTATTCCCAAATCTGAAAAGATGGCCTGGAGGGCAAAAAAAAATTGGCAAATGAGGACTGCATCGCAGGTGTAAACGGCTATTTTGAAGACCTCGACAAAACGTATTTTTTGGAGGGGATCAAAAAATTGGAAGCTCGCTGGAACAAGTGTTTGGCCCTCAAAGGAGACTAGGGTCGGTTCGCCGGTTAGCGACCACTTAGCCGAGTTGGTCACTTTAGATTAGTAAATATATACATATTATATGTACACGCATAATAAATGGCATTCGTATAGGTATATAGTATAGTCAAGTTTTGAAACCAACAATGAAATATAGCACTTTCATCCATAGATTAGTCAAAAATATAGAAAAGGTTCCAAAATAGAGAATTCGCTTTCGTCGCACCTCTTAACTGGTTTGCGACCAACTTTGAAATAGTACATTGTGATACAAGTGATGCGGCTCGCGTGAATAATTCCGCCTCTGATGTAATTATCAAAGCTCACGCGTTTCATACGACGATTTTGAACACATTTTGCTAGGAAAAATCCTTTTCATAAGATGAAAATTGTATAGGCCTGCCAAGTAATTTTCTTTACTCACATATTGAATCCTACACCGGAGATGACGATGCAACGGGGCCACGCCGTTTCGTCGCCTAAATAGTATTATTTGTTGTTTTTAGTTTCGTGACGCATTGGTTATTACTGTAATGTCACGTAAATGTATTTGTCAATAAATAAATAAATAAATAAATATTGTACATCGCCAAGAATTTCCAGTGGCGTCCATTCTATTTATCACTTTTCTAGTCACCACGAGTAATTTGTTTTTATAATAACCAAACACGCATAAACAATGTTAACAAATATTTTTTGAAATAACCTATAATGGCGCACAACAGTTTTTTTTAGTGAAGTTTGCGTAGTGCGCGCGCATGTGTTAAGCCAGACTAAGATGAAATCTCTAAGAAGCCAATACAAAATAAATAGTACATTACTGCAGAGGCCGTGAAGTAAGGGATTGCTGGACGAGATTGGGGTAGATACAACGAGTCCAGCAATCCCTGTTCCGGCCGAGGATTGTATAGTGCTTTTCTCAAACGATGTGAGGAAATATAAAAATAAAAATAATTATAATCGGAACGAAAGATCAGAAAAAAATTTGTAATTTGCCGCATTTTTAATTTTTTAAACATGCCACTTGAAGCCGTTCGAGCACCAAGTTTAACCGCACATAAAGTGTAGCACCTACCATAGATTTTTTTTATTTTTATGTCGCAAGTATGCTTACAGTCTAGTGGTGGTTGGCAGAATGTAATTTTTCCTTTGTCAGTTTAATACTAATATTAAACTACTAATAAGCAAATTTAAAAAGTTAAGAGTAGCGGACAATAATGGTTTTACTTAGGGTTTTCATACATTACTTCTTGGCGTAAGGCCAAGAAGAAATGTAGGGAGCCATAAACAAGAAACTTCATGTCTTCATTTCGTGGTATTAACGCATACATTTCCGAGCATGTTTGAGAAAATAAATATTTTCGTTTTAAAATGATAAGAAGTGAATAGTTTTACTAAATTAAACGTTTCTATATCATATCCAAAAAGAAATAGTCAATTAATGAACAAAAAGGATTTAATTTGTTTAGTCGAGTAAGAATCCATTTGCCGAGAATTTAAAAAAGCTGTAAATTCTGTACAACCCGGTTGATTTAAGAATGCACCGTGTTCATGCATACATCTTGCTGCAAGGTGCCAAATGGGTATATACATGTCATGATTTGTCAGCCCCAATTTATCAGAAGCTGACTAATTGCTATCGTCAGGAGGCATGTTGCGCTGCTGATCCAACTGGCATACGAGTTGTACTGAGAAATTGTATGCACATGTGGTCGGATTGTTACATCTGTACGCTACACCCAATTATGACTTCGACATGTTGTACTGACAAATTGGGATAAAATCACATATTCTGTATACCGTATACGAGTGTCGTAATGTTATAAAACACGCGTGTTTAATACCCAGGATTATGAGCCGAAAAGCGACATGATAAAAGGTACGTTACGAGCAAATGTGTTGAAAATAGTGTATAAGTAGGTACCAGAAGACACATCAAAGCGATTCGATTGCGAAGACGGAGCAGGAATTCTAAACTAAGCAAGATTTTACAACCAACCTCCCCCTCCGCCCCATCTTTTCTTTTTGTCATTGCCATCGTCACTCCATGTTTGTACATTTTCTTTATTACACGAAATACAATACATAGCTAACAAAATGATTATCTACTGTTGCTTTTTTTTGTCTGTAAAATGAGCGGTATTGGAGGATAATATTTGTTTTTACTATATGTTACTAATTACCAACGTCAGTTGTATTAATTCATCGTCCTCCTTACAATTTTCCCAGTTTCATCGTAAAGAAGCTCGGAGTCCGCTTTAATGCCGTAACCCAAGATTTGGCGTAGGCACTGCACTAGTTTTACAAAAGCGACTGCCATATGAATTTTCTACTCGGAGAGAAAGGTAGACCTTGTTACGTTTTTTAATGCACTTATGATGTCTATACGAAATGATTCAGCTATATTCCACCGTACTGAAGTCGAAGGTGAACTTGCAGAATCGGTCTCTACAGTCTAGCTTCCAGCGAGTTACAGTACTTAAGTTAATACTTTTAATCATCATAGGCGCTATCCACACTCACAGCCACAGTCCACTACGTAAAAGCATTGAAAATGACACTTGGTAAGACAGGTTAAAATAATGTCTGGCTTTTAAGTATCTGTCCTTCAAAATCAGAATGAAAGAGACATCAATCAAAGCGATCTTCTAGAGATGGCCTTTTCTGTCAAATAAGACAAATGGAATCGTGGCTTTTCGCTCTTGTAGTTGAAGTGAGACAGCGATACATACTTTTCATTCCGACCATAGAAAGTTGGTGTGCCAAATTGCATCGACTGTAGCGTGCCTGAAGTAGTTCCACGTATTCTTTTTTCTTGAATGCTAGGCTTTACTCTTCACTTTTACACGTCGCAGAAGTGGCGTATTTAAAATTGTCTCAAATAGTTTCAAATAGGAAAAAAATAATCACAAAACTGAATTCAAAATGAACTGAAAGTTGTTTAGATTTAAATCTAATTAAAAATAAATTTATTTTAAATACCAATAATTAATAATCACCCATTTGAATCAATCACGGTAATTGATTTTGATGTATTTTGTATTAAAACATTATTTCGACAGAAATTGGCATTACTAATCAAGCCCTGCATTTTAAAAAAAAAGGTAGGGACGGAAGGGAGCTATTGCTTTGATAATTTGAGGTTGTAGTGAAAATATTTATTGATTTCCTCGCCTTTTTGGAGGAAAACACTAATATACCTTGGCCTTGGCGGGAATGGCAATTCAAGGATTCGTAGAAAACTATGTGGTCGCTATCTAACCTCATACGCAATTATTCATTTGGGTTACCGACCACCCCATTTTCTTGATATCTATTTTTTACCGTAACTAAATCATTTAAACAATGAAACTTCAAAATTCAGTTTAATACTAAAATTAAGTGACATAACTTACCGTTGCGCGCCAAATGTCGCTAATTTTTTTACAGTTTCACTGCTCGTCAACACGTTACGGAGGCCATGTGAAACTAAAGTTTTTTTTCTCGTTTTGGGTTAGTGTCGGTTTTAAAGTAATAATATACTTAAAATTGAACTATTCAAAAATAGTTTATAATTGATACTTTATCTTATTGGTTTGTAGAAATGATAAAATCTTTAGTTAAAGAAGCCTAGTCAGTCAAGTGGTCGCCAACCGAAGGTGGTCGCGTAACCGGCGAAACAACCTACGTTGAGAAATAAATGTAAATTGTTTAAAAAATATATTTTTTACTTTTTAAAATGCGTGATATTTTAGAAACTTATGTAACAAACTTTCATAAATAGGCTTTCCATTTGCGCGAAATTCCTCATTTCCTAGAATAAACTTGTATAAACTAAAATTATTTGAGAATAATCGTTTTCCCAAAGTATCATGTGACAAACTAATTTCTCAAATTATTCTAGTAATATTTTAAGAAACTTAAGTTTCTTAAAATATCACGCCGTTAGCATGCGAATGTCAAAAAAAAATTTGGATGGTCGTCAAACTACCTAAACAACTCAACCGATTTGGATGTAACTTTGCAAGAAGATAGTATATAGCCTGGATTAAAATATGAGATTTTTATCCCGGGTCCACGCAGACGAAGTCGCGGGCGGGAGCAAGTATTTCAGTAAGGACGCGATATAATAACGGCAACCAATGTGTCAACAGCACACGATTTAGGGGGCCAAAAATCGATCTAGCTAGGTGCATTTACGTAGAGCAAAACTTGTTTTCCAGTTTTTTTTTAAATTACGAAACATGACTAGCTTTTTCGTCATAAGTCCATAACATAGCACGTGTAATACGCATCGCACTACCTCGCTGAAAACAAAATCCATACGGCAGTAGTGCCGCCATCTATCAACCTCGAGCTTAGTCAAACAAGCTAGATTGTGATCTTATCTGTTAGGAACCCGGAAATCCCGCAATAGTAGTACAGGAAACCGTTCAGAGAGGGCGTTAGAAGGTCGAATTGTTCTTTTTGTCCGACTACTTTTTGTTCCAAGTGTAAGATACTGAACTGAACCGATGTTGATGCATGAAGTGTCAATTCGAAATTATGCTCCGTTTTTTCAGTGAGTTTTCCGTAGTCGGGATACAGTTATTTGAACTTTTTAGCCCCCGCGCAAACGCGTGAATATGTATGATTGTCTTAGTCTAGAATCTACATTAGACAGATTGAATTTTCAGAAATCCTTGATAATATATATTACCTATCTTGGTTCTTTTCCATGTGATGATACCTACTATTCTCTCACCCATTCCAAAGTCAGACAATACAAGCGTGCGCTGAATACGGGTCGTACATAGGGTATTTGACAACAGTGAATATAAATTATTGAAGTGAAAACTTCTTTAGCGGCGCTGCACAGTGCGATGAAACCCCGATCTAGGTGGACAATATTTAATCTAGGTGGACAATATTATTTAAGCCTCAAAACCGACTCTAGTAGGTCATATTATGATGTCAAAATAGAAATGAAATGAAAGAAATTACAAAATCACATTAAAATTAAAAACCAGTATAAGCTGACCTATTGTTACTAAGAATTACTACACGCGTGAAGGCCAAATTATATTGGTCATTATTTTAGGCAGTATAAATGTAGTTTTTGACACACATTTTATATTCATATTATTTTTCACAGTAAGTACCTTACTCTGAATCGCTAAAACTAGGCAAATTAACGTCACGTAAACTGTCTTCATTTCGTACTTTTCTAATGAAGTCCAAAATTTTGGAGTACGTCATGGTACGTTTTTCAATTGGTATACGATCTAATTCAAATGCAACCAATTTTGAGAACTCAATATTCCTGGGGTCCGGTTGTTCTTCTGGTTGAGTCAATTTAAAAAAACACGTTTGAACTCGAACATCCGAAGGGTCTCGTCGATTCCTCATATAAATAGCACAATCCAAAATATTATTGTTCTCAACTTGTGTAGCCTTATCAGCTTTAGACGTTAGTGGTGAAGATTGTTGTTCACATAACTTGATTTTTTTCGAAGTTAAACTTCCGGAAAGAATTCTTGGGGATGTAGATCTTTCTCTGTTTGACATTATTATATTTAATTATTCCGTAACAGTCACAAGCACAGCAAGATCACTAATGCTAAATAAAATGACAACCAGCAAAAAAATCTAAATCTACCCACATATTTTAAGTGATTTTACAGCTTGTACCTGATTAGTTAAAAGTAAAACTATCCATTTGCAATAAAAACAAGTTTACCAACCTTATAACGTAACGTAAGTAAATTTTTAATCTTCTTCGCTACTTTCTTCGTCATCCGATTCCACATCGTCATCAAAATTATTAGTTTTAACCTTTGGTGGCATTATTAAAGCCAATACTTCAGGAGATAATTTACTAAGCTTTTTTTAAGGGACCTCTCTCAAGCTGTTAATCACAGGGTCTGATGTGATTAGTAACATCGAAAGCATGTCAAAATTTGAATCAGTACGCGAACATTTTCGAGTGTGTTGCTCTCGAAATCTTCGGCAATCCTAATTCCGTGCCTCTTTTGCTTCCTCGGAAAGCTGTCCGATTGGCAGAATATAATGCTTGATTATGTACATGTATTTTATGCACAGTAGGAGACATGAAGTACCAAGAATAGGGGCTTAAGTACAGTAATCTAGTTTCACGGGCAAAATTTTCAAATGCTGTGAAATTGATATCATATCCGGATGACAGGGCTTTAAGTAAGATACTAAATTTTCTAATTAGTATCTTACTTAAAGTAATTTCCGCACTCAATTCTGGATTTTCAAAGAATTTACGGGCTGTGTTACCGTCGTTCGTCGTACCATAAACAGGTTTTGGTTTGTCAATAATGAGCCCTATTTTTTCTTTAAATGCCTGCCTAATTATGTTCGATCTTTGTTGAACAGACATCTTATCTTCTGCTCCTCTTGCTTGCCATTTTTTTATATCAAGGCGGTAGCTGATGTGCAGCATGCATTCAAAACATCTCATTAATGCATGTAGTGTTGAAAAACCGAAACCAACTTTATCCGGATCAACCGTATAATCCATGTTTACATCATTTAAATATTTGGCCGTTAAACCACAGAGATAGCACCTTAGTGTTGAAGAATTTTCAGTTAATGCGTTGCACACCTTGCCATCTATCATCGTCAGCAACATTTCATGTTCGACGCTATACTCTTTTCCGTTTAGTACACATATTGATGGAAGTAACTGCCTTATTTCCTCAGATTTTATTACTCTCAGTCACTATAAGCTCGGTATTTTCTTTGGAAAAAATATACTTTATAGGTCGACAGTACATAGTCGACGAAGGGCGAGGATTTTGCCAAACTATTTTATCACCTTCACATAATCTAAGTGGCACAAACGAAACTGCAAATAAAAATTCGTGAGTATCATTTGAATTTGTAAATTTTTGCTTATAGGTACTATAACCGGAACTACCGTCACAACCCCATTTGCTTATTACCTTTAATTTTGGATTGGTCAAGGTTTCAACAACTTCACTTTGTGCCAAGAGCAGACGTTCCGCAGTTTTATTTAAAATGGCTTGAAGTTTAACTTCCGCCCTTGTTTCGTTAATAAAAAGGCTTTCATTGGGTGGATAGCATAATTTTTTGCAGCCTGGACCTTTGTATAAGACGGATATACGTCATGGCCCGTTTTTAAGGCACATTTTCTAGTTTTCATGTAGGTATAACTGGTACATTTAGCTTCGACATAATAAGCCAAAGCTTCTTCGCTTGATAAACAGCGTTGAGCACTAATAGAAGCTGTCATTTTCTTTTTTATTACGGTGGCCACTGCAGGTGTTTGGGTAACAGATTTTATTATATTTGCTGCGTCACGATGACCAGATAACCTCGTAGATACCTCGGCAGCAATTCCTAATTCTTTATGATTACAAGATTGCACTAAGTGTTCTACGCGTCTTTTTTTGGTTTTAAATGAAGCATCATTAAAATCGATTCTTGGCCGACCAGGTCCAGAAGTCTGGGGAGGATCACATCCAAATGAAGACGTAGAAGGTTGTATATAATATTGAATTGTAAACTTAAGCTCTCCACTAGTTAGCCATCCAACACCTAATGGTAGTGCTTCGAATACTTCTTGTTTTCTCCCGCAAGCAACCCACTTTTCTAATAATTTCCCAGAAATACGAGCTATATTTCTCTTGAAATTTCTTAGTGAATCTGGCGTGACTCTGCTCAAATCAAATTTAATTGAAAAATAATCGAAAAGACGGTTATTTTTATCCTTTTTAGCGTGTTTTAACCATTCTTCATAAAACTCCCTCCTAGGTACGGATAGTTCGATTTCTAAAAAAAAGTCAAAGACTCGCATCAGATCGCAGTTTCTAACATCATTAAAAAAAATCCAGCCCGGGGGCAAGGGGGGGCATCCTTTTCCTTGTCTATGAAACACGAAACTCATGCAAAAAAATTGGAATTTTTTACGTTAAAGTTGATTTTTATTGGCAAAGGAATATCCGTTTTTAACAATTAATATTTTAAAATGTAGTCCTTACCATTTACTTCACGATCCATGACTAGAAGTAGCACGATCTGATTGATAATTATTATAAAATATTGATAAGCGAAGAGCAGTAAAACGCACGATTTCACTATCGATGACAGTGTTTCGGTTCGCTTCGACATTATTTATTAATTTTATGAGGGTAGTAGGACAAAACTATTACTGGAATCATTCCTTCTAGGATGTTGGCTATCGCTATAGCCACCACAGATAATGAAATAGCGTGACCCTTTTTGTCCACTAAGATCGGGGTTTCATCGCACTGTGCGCTGTGCACTTTTTGGGATGGGGAAAAATTGTTAAACTCGGTACAAATTGTTAAAGCCGGTCTTTTTTATTTTTTCATTAGCAACAGATAACGTTACGAAAATACTCGAAAATGTTAAGTGAGTATGTTTGCTATTTTAAGATTTTTAAAATCATAAAAACTAGTAATAAGAGCGCTGTTTGACTGTGACGTCACAAGCAAGTAATCCGTACAAATTACATACTAACGGAGCGTTTTTGACGTTTCATCAAAAGATGCTGCTTTGACTTTTTTCAAATATTGTATTGACAGCTGAGCGTTTCTCAAAAAAATGGCACAATTTTTTTCGGAGATTTTCTGCAACTTTTATGTTATTTCTACTCAAAATCACGATGTCTTTCCATCCCAATAGGAGTGTCCCAAAGTGTCCATACATTTTTGAACCTTCCTATTGTGTTACCACCATACAAAGTATAAGGTAAATGGTAACACAATAGGAAACATATCTTTGGAACAGTTTTTTGTCCTACCAGGGTCGAGAGAGCTCCTGATTCTGAGTGGAACTATTTAGTTGACATAAAATTCCTAGAAGTACAATTAATACAAGTCGCATTTTTTTTTTGAGAAATGTTCAGCTAAATGTGACATCATAACGAACCTAGTAGACAACCTGATTTAGTCTCGTACTAAAAGACCATTTTGGATGGAAAATTTAGTAAATTAACGTTTTGTTCGTAAAATATTGGGTGGTAGTAGGTACGTAGTCACCAGCATTAATACCTACCATAACAAAACGTGCAAATATATCCGACACATTATGATCATAGAAGAGCCGTGTCAGATATATGTATGCGGGCTTTGTTATGGGTTATGGCAAATAATAATGCTACTAAACCTGCCTTGTTATATGTATTTTTTAATTTCTTTGACACAGGTAGGTAGGGATGTCATTGGTAGCGATTGGTCGATTAAAAATACATTATTTGAATGAATTTGTAGCGTGCAATATCTATATTTGCAGTTCACTCAAAACTTCCCTACAGAACCTATCTGTGGCGTTTATATTTCTATCCTAATGTTTACTTTGGTGCAGGTCCTTACAACTCTTACGAGGTTTTTTGATCCCTCGTCGCCTTTATGAGAAACAAGATTTAATTATATAAAGGTATGTTTAAAGGTAGGTACCAACTTAACTTTGAACTTCATAAACATAACTTCATAACATTCAAATTCATAAAATTGAACCTAACCTAAGCCATAACATAGCTGAAAGTCCTATACGCAAGCGAACAACAATTATATTAACGTTTCAACTTGAAAATAAATACAAAAGTCGTCTAGATAGGTACCTATTTTCATTTATTCTTAAATTAAAAAACCCAGTGAAGAAAGACCGCGAAACAAAGTAGTAAAACAATCTTTTCGTCTGCACGGAGCCCGAACGCAAATTGGAAAATAAAGATGACTATCTAACTGTGCAGTTAATACAACCCAGCAAAGGTGTCTCAAGCTTTTTCTTTTTCGACACGCACTCCCGAACGCCGAGGCGTTGAGATTAGTCTAGAATCCAATTACATTTTCCAAATTTCCCATTTTTCCCCAGCCGCGCCCGGGTTCAAAGCTCACAGAAAATTATTTTCTTCACCCCCTAAGAAATGAAAAATAAACGTGCCTCGTGCGGGAGGAGCGCCATGAAATAACCCAGTCGGGCGAGAGCGAGACAGAAATGCTGGTCTAGTCGTGTCTGAGGGGGACGGGTGTGAGACGTCGGAGCTCCCCAGCGGGTTTGTTTTTTTTCTAGAGGAGGCTGTGACTTCCATTGCAAATGAAGCGAACGGTCTGAAGTGCAAACTCCGCTAGCGGGCACGACCGACCGTCGTAGGTGACAAGAAAATAGGTAAAGGAAATGGAAGCTTTAAATTGAACTGGGTCGCTGCGTGCCGGTCCTGTTGTTTACTTTGAATTTATGCCATTCCTTTTGGCAAATGGTTTCCTTAGAAATGATCTGGGCTGAAAAGATTTGACGTCACGACCCGAATTCTGTTATTGCATTTGCTTACCTGACTTTTACATAACCAAATACCTATGATGTTCAGTCAAAGACGGCGGCGGACCAAATACGACTTATACAGAAGGGTTCTATAAATTAGCGAAATACTTATATTTTGATATCGTATGGGTTAGAGTTGGTTTGTATGTGACACCTAGATACCCTCTATAATATAATACCTATATAGTATACTTAGATCAACTAATCTGAATTAATAAACTACCATCTGTATACGGTAAATCTGTAGGCGTAACATAACATACATAAGCTTAGTATTTTCTACACATTTTGAAGAAACCTTTCTACCTTCGTGTCAGCCTAGAATTTCATTTATAAGCCGAAATCGGGTTGCTGAATAACTCCTTCTGGCCCTTTAGGTTTATAAAGTCTTAGGAAACTAGGAACTTGGATAAACTGTCAATAAGGGTTTTGACTCAAAATTTATTACTACTTCAAAATAAAGAAGGCATAAAAATATGCCTAATGACGAAAATCCCATTCGAGTATCTCAAAAAAATTCGAAGGTACTACAACATTCCCCTCTTAAATCTTTGGACACTTATAACTTTGTGATTGTTTAACCTCTTGCGTTGCTTTTTCTCCATTTGCCTCCATTCTTAATCCTTTTTCAATTGATATTTTTATTGAGTGTCTACAGCTACACCCCTATTAAATTTTCTTCGGGCGGTAACTGCCGCTTTACAGCAAGTGGTGAAGTAAATTTTTTAAGTAAATTAGGGTTACACAGAGAAATTGAATTGCGGTGGCTACTACCGGCAACCCTCTATTGCGAAGTCAATCGCGCCCCAGCTGACATTTTTATCACATTTACATGGAATTACACGTTGCATCTTGGTAATGGTGTCGTAAAACTGGCCACTTGCCGAGCCGTCTGTCGGGGGATTAATGTTCTATAGTTGCTAATCTGATACAGTATGTTCTAACAGTTGGCGAAGTTCTTAGTAAGTTGGCACCTGTAACAGTAGTAGGTATGGCTGATATATTAAAGCGCTGTTGTCAATAACATTAACTCTTGTTGTATAATATTAAATTTTTAGTAACTGTTAATACAGCAGGTAGGTATCACGTTTCCAGAATTTATAATTTTATGAAGGAGTGGATCCTAAAAATGCATTGATAAAGTGCAGAAATTCAAAGGTTTTGTTTGAATGCTACGATGATCACGTACAAGCATACGACACGGAATTTAGAAGAATCGTAAGCGCGCCTCGACCCTTTGTTAATTTGAGGAGTCGTTGTGTGTCCCGAAATCTCTTATCTGTATGTCTGCGTTATTCTGTTCTTAGCTGTCAAGCCTGCAAGGTGTCAAATATATGTAAATACATCTTCGGACGTCTCTTGTGGATATTCATTCATCTTTATCGTGGATTAGTAAAGATCGAATGTCGCCGTCGAAGACTACAAGGAATATCTCACGCTTTTCACAACGTAGGGAATTGCTTAGGTTTTTAAAACGAATACTAGTTGATATATTCCAATGTTGATATATTTATCAGGCGGTGCGCGTATCGATCAGTTGTGCTCACGCGACGCTGATTCGCGCTCTGACAGTGACGCGTCTGGCAACCGCTTTAATGGACAGTCGACTGCAGAAGTTGGTAAGTCTTTCGTCGGGGATGAGGTCAGGGGTGGACGCCTTGCTTCATAGGCGGAGCTTCTGACGCTGATTGCATTATTGACGACTGAGCAAACTACCGAACAACGTAGCTTTATAAGCAAACTTGACATTGGCGGAAGCCATTTTTTAAAAGAAGATAAGAACTTGGTATGATTCCAATTTTTCTAATGTTCTTAGGCTCGTACAGGAAGAATTCGGCTTCCGAATTCATATTACCCCGCCATTCCTCTCTGTCACAGTCCAGTATCTGCAGCTATAATGTGCCGTGTCTACACCTCTTCCTGGCAGAGAATAGCAACCTCCAACATCATTAAAAAAAAACATAGTACTCTCCTTTGTCGATTGAACGAAATAAAGAGCTTTAAAGAGCCTTTATTATTTAAACACTATAGCCCTGCCTTTGAACCTGGCAGCGCTGTGCAAATCTTTGCTAGTTGTGTGATGAGCTCGAGTAGGTATTGTTATTTTTTTTTTGCTGTTTTTATACTACTCCGTTGGCTAACAAGCTTACGGCCCACCTGATGGTAAGTGGTTACCGTAGCCTATGGAGGCTTGCAACGCGAGGGGTGTAACATGCTCGTTGCCGATCCTTTAAGAATGTATACACTCCTTTTTTGAAGAACCCTATACTGCAGGCCCTCGGGAAAACCTCGGCAGGGAGCTCATTCCATAACCGGAGCGTCCGAGGGGGGAGGTTTCTCTGAAATCGTACGGTACGCGACTATTTAGGTTCCAGGGTGTGAGGATGAATGCCCTGCCGACGGCGAGCGGTGTGGTGGTAGAAAGCAGCCGTAGGCATCATGTCGAACAGTTGTAATGAAGTTGCCTATAGGTATAGAAGGCGACGCGCGCGTTCGGCGACACAGGCTTTTCCATTCAGGTTCCAAACATAGTTTAAGATTACCCCTTAATATACCTAGTATGATATTGATATGGCATATAGAAGCCTGGGAGTACTTAGTTAAGGTTTTTACTATGTGCTTGTGTGCGCGACGATACCGGCAGCTGAGTGAGCGCTGAGTGGCGGGCACGCGACGCGGTCGGCCGCACGCACGCGAACGAATTAACAAGATTTGCTTGTAAACTCGTGCTAAGGAACCACGCCGGCTGTCGGAGGAAAATACTGAAAATGTATTAAATGCTACTAAAGATTGGGACCAAAACTTGTCGGTTATCACCCTGATGTTCCCACCTCTGACCCATGCATGGCATGGACGACGACCCATACAGCAAACCTTGTACCCATAGTACAAGCTTTGCTTAGTTTGGGTCTAGGTCGATTTGTGTAAGATTGTACCCTAATATTTATTTATTATTACGGCTGAACCGATTTGGATGAAATTTTGCACGAAGATAGTTTATAGCCTGGATTAAAATATAGGACAGCTTCTAACTCGGGTCAACGCAGACGAAGTCACCGGCGGAAGCTATTAACTAATGGGATATTTTTAAATGTACATCTGCATAATTTTTCAGCATACAAGGTACGTAACTCCACTAATTAACTGAACTGAATGCATACCATAAAAATGATTGCTGTGCAAAAAAGCCAATTGATTAACTAAACAAGTCCTACAAAAAAAAACACACAAAATGAGATGACCTTTTTTATCGAATTCACACCAAAAATGTGGTTTTCGTACATCGGATATATGACTTATAAAACAAAATTGCTAACAGTTACAGTCCTAATCCTAGCTTAAGCACGACTAATAGCTGCTAACACGATTGGCTGTCTAATAGATAGACTCTATTTTCTTAGTACCCTCACAGAATAATTAATAGTAAGTACCAAAAGGTACAGAAGGTCCACTGCCTCAGTGATGATGTCAGCTGTAATTTTTTTGCAATAGACAATCATAGCGTGAGATCCCTATCTCACGCTATGATTGTCTTGTTAACGTACCACATAACTGAACTTCCAAAATGATAACTATTTTAGTTTCTATGTTTGTTATCGACTTTTCGAAAATATCATCAAATTTTGGAAACAACAATATGATATAATAATAAAATAATACGATAGCCGGCAAGTCAGTATTTATTGAAAAAATACATGAATAAAGTTCATATTTTGCAATGGGATTACTTCTTTCGTCATGCTAGCAAGATGTTTTAAAATTGAAATTCGTATAACGATAACGGTGTGCGATCAATTAAATCATGTTGTTACTAGGTACGTTAAACGGAACGTGTATATGGAACGTCATTGTGTGCGATACGCTGTACAGCCGTTGCTAGTCCTCCACATAAGGTTACCATTTAGGTTAGACAAACGTCGTTTCGCGCCAAATTGACAGTGGGTTAGGCCTGTTACCCTCCCAAAATCTGCGAAGGACAAAAAATAGCCTTGTGAGCAAGAAAACCTTGCAAATAAATCATAAGGCACTGGCATGGAAGTGAAATATGAGGCAAGTGTATCAAATAGGTGAACGGAGTAATCGGCACATGTGTCGCGCGCGCGGCAGATTATAGATATGGCAACATTGTGATTACAGCGCGTACGCTTGAAGGGGGTGCGCGGACTGTTGGCAACATCCGGGGCGTGCTAACTCTTTGCGGGCGAATTGCGAATCCTTTTTTACGGTAGGCACAGAATTCAAATAGTGCAGAATTACAAATACTCATTACTCCTCGAATGTGTTGCTCGTGTGCTCTCTCGTATACATTTTTAAAACATATGTAAGTATTCTTATCATCTTCTTCTCAGTCGTTTCGCTCTTGACAGTGTGGTGTTGGTCAACATGTAGTGTATGTCTCATCATATCGACATATGAAGGTAAATATGTTGATATGATGACAATGCAAGTCTATAAAAACCTCGTAAGTATTAGACAGAAAAAAAAACATTTCACATTGTTGGTCTTTCGCCCGAGAGGGTGAGAACAATAAAAATGCTATTTCAGGTTGTCTATATTTCAACCTTGTTATGCCTGCTACACACTGGCGCGGCCTGCGGTGGCGGCCAATAGTAAATTTGACAGCTAATGACAAGTTTACTATTGTCCGCCGCGGCCACGCCGCGCCAGTGTGTTGCAGGCCTTATTGTGTGTACAAAATATTACGCCTACCCTTGCCCAGACCAGATATGAAATGTGATGGCGTACGAGACCAGCAAATACGCATGAGGACTGAGGGACGAATGCTTCATGTTGGATATACTAGTAAACCCGATTATGCTATTTAGTCACGAAGTGGAATATTTAGTCGGCGTGGCGGGCAGTTATTGCCGCTTTAGAGCCCGACGGGCTTACGCAAGTGCACCATAATTAGTGGCATGGACTTTACCCGGGTGTCGGCAGCTCTGCGCCGCGAATTCCCTCAAGTTATTATGGCCTACTGAACCGGGTAACGAAACCGTCTCCCCCGGGCGCCTGTAAATAATATGCCGCTTTGTCATAACTATCGTTATTCGTCTTAAATAACGTCGTAAATTTAGCTTCTAGGTGGTGCTAAGCAGCTTCGTATGTAGCCAATGGAGTAAGGACTTAATTTGAGATGAAGGCGGTCGTCACACTACCACCGCACAGAGTTGTGACTTATTAGAAATACTTGTATTTAAAATGCAAATACAAAATACGTATTTTATATTTAGTACTCAAATACTTTTTTTAAAGTATTTTGTATTTTATTTGAAATACTTTTGGAAAGGTATTTTATATTTGTCAAATATAAAATACTTTTTACTGCTTAGTTTCGAAAGTATTACCTACCTTTACCGCTCAAATTTTCTAGTGAATGGGTCAGCGATTCGGCAAATGGCCACTAGAGGCGCTGCAACTTTGAAAGCCTGTGTGCAAAATGACAGTTTTAACAAAATGAACGTTATTATCTGTGAAACATGACGTTAAGCTTCGATTTTTATCGAGATTGACTTCGATTATGTTACGATTACTTTTGAAAGTATTTTATTTGAATAAAGTATTTTGAAAATACCAATTTTGTATTTAGTATTTAAATACAATAATTTTCTGTCAAAAATTTCATTTTTGGTACAAGCTTGCCAACTGTACTTTTCTGTATACCATCATCAACTGCTCATTGAGACGATTCTAACGACCCCAAACTCGATGGGGTTATGTGGTTTTATTACGGAGTTCCTATGGCCACCTTCTGTCTCCATCATCAGATCAGCTCGATAATATTGAATTGTCATCCAAACTATACTTATACCCAAAATTTCAGCTCAATCGGTCACCGGGAAGTGGGTCAAATTTAATTTGCAAGATTTGACGGACAACTTACATACTTTTATACTTACATACGAACAAGTCAAGTTAATATAGAACTTGTAAAAAGCAAAAGTATTGCATTTGAAATATTAAATTAGACAAGTATTTGCATTTTGTATTTAAATACTTTTTAAATAGTAAAGTCAATCGTTGCGAGCCGTTGCTCCGGGGTCCTGTCTCTTGACCAAAAAACTTTTAGCCAAATGTATCATTTGACAAATGTTTCATTTGACCTAATGCAATTTTCGTCGAAACAGTGGTATTTTCGGGTATTCTTTGAATATCATCAAATAGAAGTCATTAGGTTAGGTTAGGTTTGTTTTATAATAATCCTATAAAGCTTTCTATTTAGGAAAAAATGCATTAGGTCAAATGAAACTTTTGTCAAATGAAACATTTGGCCAAAAATTGTTTGGTCTAACATTAGTGAACTGTTGCTCCGCACGCTGCAGCGGGAAGCGGCGAGGTAGATCGGCACCAACCTTCCTATTGGTGACGCTCTACCTCGCACACCGCTCCGCACAACCCTGATGGAATACCCGCCCTCAGGCGGTGGAAATGACTGTCCAACTAATAAATTCACCAACAACATTCATTCATTTGATAGTGTCATGATGCTGCACGTTCTACAGTTTCATCAAACAAATCTCGTGTCAGCCATAATCTAAGGTCCCGGCTGTCCCCTTAACCCTAAACTGGTTATGATTAACCGCCCCGAGGTGTCCGTATTCCCCAGCCGTTCCGTCGGCTGCCACGTTTAATTTCGCCTATTTACCTTCGTTCAATCGTATCTGGTGCTCCATGTTATTGCAAAGACAAGCGTCTTCTCTCTTTAATACAGTGCAAAATACCGTGACACGAATGAAACTAAAAGAGTTTGTAGAGACTTAATTTGATCGAAGCAGAGCAATTATTTTCGCTATTTCAAGTAGGTAGTACCTACGGTCGGTTGGACGACCCACACACACACACACACACACACACGACACAGAGTGTTACGACACAGTTTAGGAAAACAAATTGAACTAAGTAGCATCTGTTTTAGATGGGTGTGAAACAAGACACAGCATGCAGATTTTGCCAGAATACAGTGGAAATACTGGAGATGGCAATAGTCATCCTTTACATACTCTTGTTAGGCACTAATGCGCCAAATAAGCTGCCTATTTTGGAGTGAAGTCAAAGGAAAGCACATCCTCTACAGCCGACAAAAAGAAGAAAGAAAAAAATCATGAATCTGAATCGATGAGCCTATGTACAGAATTATAAGGGCTGCCATATTTATTTGCCAATTTTCTCACAAAAAAGGCTCCTACTTACTACAAAACAGCTCCTAAGCAAGTTGAGAGTAACATGTTCAAAATTATTTGACTGATTTTGAAGTACTTAATCAGTGTGCCATTAAAAATAGCATTAAGAACTTTTGTTTTAGTAAATATCCTCAAGATGCATATTAGACGTCCTCATAATTAGGCTGTATATGGGTATATATACGCCATTACTGGGTAAGTATATATACACATATACATGGGTAATTTTTTTAATCTAATACGAAATACGAAAATGTACTTATTAGTCGGAACATACTTAAAAGACCAAGAGAGAGAGATCATGGTCGACAATATTGACATTTAAAACAATGAAATCAAAGCCCAAATTATATGAAGTTCTTCCTTCCTTATCCTCCAATCTTTAATTTTCCATTACGATCCCACTTTCCTTTCCCATCGCCTACTTATATTTATAAATGGGCATTGTCACCACAACGTCCGTATTCGAGGACATGTGCCGACCCTCCGCATTAATCTTATGTACATAATGAAATGAGTTCAATATGCGTCCTCTGTCCCCGGAGACCATCAGGCGCGGAGCGCGGAGCGCCACCACTGGCGGAGGAGATGCGGCAAGCGTGCATATTAAAGTTATTGTGTTTAAACTTTCGTCTGTCATGTTTTGAACCTTTACTTATACGTAGTTCTCCTTCAGGATCGTATCGCCCCGCACACCGCCAGCTCTACCCGCCTCATGGCCCGTGACGCACGCGCTGAGCAGAGATGACGATCAGCTAAAGCCTAAGGACTGTCGGAATGGAGCCACACAAAAATAAAGTCTGGGTGGGGGCAAGGGGGCAGTCCTGCGCTAGAGCAACTAGAACCGAAGGAACTCCTGAAGGGTGCATGTCGCCCGTAATGACCATTCATACGACAGTTAACCGTTTTGAGATTATATACATATGGGTAAAAAGAAGACATGTATGCACGACCTTAATGTTAAGGCAATAAAGTCGTGTATACATATTTTTGTAACTTTGAACCGCACTGTTGCAGTCATTAATCCTCATCCTGTTCCTGTGGGGTGGTTCACTCAGTTCTAGCGGGGTATTTGAGCAACAGTTGCCTTGTTTACTGATAATTTATTTTTGAACATCTATCATATCTTTTAGAGCTTAGAGCTGGCTAAGCTTCGTATACACCTATATGTTTGATTCTTGCTGGTTTACTGGACCCTGGACAACACAGCTCACTTATCACATTATGTGCGAAAAACTGTAAGGAAAAGGAAAATACGCCCCGAGTAGATCGCTCTATCTGCTCGGGGCGTTTTTCTTTTGAATCCTAGTCGTGATTTTTTAATAAAATAGATGAGAAAGACTTGGGCAAGTCACCCAAATAACATCTTCATTCTTATCCATTGTTTAAAAAAATCGCGACCTAGTAAAATACCCTATTAAAAGACCAGCTTACCTCATCGTCACATTAATCAATCCTGATCCACTCCCGCGGGGCGCTCGCCCCCGTATTTGAGCACCAGTGTCCTTGTTTACTGATCATTTATTTTTTAACCTGTTTGATTAGATGGCTTCGTGCAGTAGTGATTAATTGTTGTCTGCATCGGTGATTTTTGATCGACCTGTGACACTTAGGATATTCTAATCGGTTCGTGGCCTACTTCGTTTTTAAATAATGCAAGAGGGCTTTCATTTAGATTTTTGAGTACTGTAACAGTTTCCCCCCCCTCTACCTACTCTCCCCGCGTCGACCTCACAGCTACCGAGTCTCCACGCTGAAGAGCTCGAGAATGCTGAATAATTGTAATAAATTCTAACATAATGTAAAACCCTAGACTTTACTGTAATTTGCACGCTTTATTTACCTATTTATTAAACCTACTTTTGTTGTGTGCTTTCATTACGAATACCTGAAGATATGGCCAAAATGTGATCGCTAGTGGTAGAACCCTGAAGTGTTGTGATCCGTAATAACCCTAGGTCCTTTTATGAAAGCTTGACAGGTTTTGGACTCCCCATTCCTAATATAATTAAAGCTAGTCTATCTGTATATAAATGAACCTATCTAAGCGCTACTTTCCACTGCTATTTTTCTATTCCTAGGTATAACAAGGTCCTAAAACTTAGATTAATAATTTATTCGCTATAAGTTATTAGTTTATGATTTTAAATATATTTTGTTTTTGGTAGAAGATCTCCTACCCCCTATTACATGTCCGGTTGAACAAGGAGTAGCTTATATATTTCATAAAATCAAGGTTATTTATTTAGACCTATAATGAGTTAAAAGACTGCCCTAAATACTTGTATTTTGGAACAAAGTTCTAAACGACGGGTCGTGCGGTAATCTTTTACTCACACTTGCTACTCTCTTGTTTGGAATGGAGTCTGGACATCCTATTCACGTTACTTACCTAGCTATCCTATGGATGTATGACCCTGAGAATGAATCTACCAGTGTCTCAAACCTAGCGGTCAGTTTCGAGAAGATACACCGAGACAAACTCGACTGACATCTTTTTGTATTATTAGGCGTTTATGTTTATAACCTTAGCTTATACAGCTAATAACCTAAGACCATCCTATACCAATAACCATAGTGAGTAATGCCGAGGTAATCCGTTCGTAACATGTGAAACATTCTACCTAAATCGTACCTCAAATGAAGAGTATCCACTCATGATAATAAATACCGTGAATGAAGAGTATCCATTCATGATAATAAGATACTTTAAATGGATTTGATGAACTGCTCAGCCTGTCATCAATCCCAGAATTATTTCATCTTTCTGAAACAATCCTGATATCCTAATGCCATGAATAGAACTGAAACCTTTTGATGATTATTACCAATTGTCACACCTTTACAATATTTCACATGTAACCCACGGAAACCCGACACCCCTTTTAACCATTTACTACTATTAACGTAAGTTCAGATATCCACACTATATAACTTTCATGAAATCCTTTTGGAATAGTAACTAATTTTAGCTAAACAACCAATACCTTAGAAATATCTTTTGTTGCAGAAGACATAGTTATAAGCCTATCACCCCATAACGCGTGAATTTAGCCCTACATCTACCCCCGATCCCTATTCTGCTTACTTCTAGAACCATACCTTAGTTCAGAAGCAAGAATGTATCCCTAGCTAATCTGTAAGTAGTTCAGTCGGCGAAACTGAGATAGCAACCCTAACGGCCTGTGTATTTGCTTCCCCCCGCCGTGCTCGAAAGCTAGGAAACGGCGAGTAAAGCGTCCTGTCTGGGAATATGACCAGTATATTTACATATATATAATGCTGAACGACCTCTCAGGCAACTGGACGATTTCGACGAGCGGAGTATCCTCCTGTGCTCATCACATGAATGACCGAGCCACGTCTAGATCGCCAGCCGTTCTGAGAGACGTGAGGGCCCCGATTAAGGGGTTTCGTCTCCTATGTCGGTAAAAAGGTAGACGCCAGACCGCACCTCAAATCTGGTAACTATGGACACGGATTCACCCCCGTTTGACACCGTTAGGTAGGAATGACTCCGCAGATATACTGATTCTTGACAGTGTTCCGGCTGATTAGGCAATTTAACCCCCCACTAAGTTTCTAGAACAATCATCAAACATACCCAATCCCAGGGAGTACCCTGGCATATTAGCTATATTTGACTAACCATATGAACCTCCGGAAGTACTCCGTTACGGTAAATACAGCTTTGACTGCGTTCCGAAACCACTTGTCAAACATGCCCAATTCCAGAGAGTAGCTCTGGCGAATAAGACATGTTTGATTTAGTCATATAAACCCTTCAGAATATTTCCGATAAAGTAGATATAACTTAGGCCCTAACACCACTTATGAATTTACAATTAACTATAAATTTAAGAACCGTAAATGACTCATAATTATGAAGAGAATTTCCTCACAACGACAAACCATTCACCACAGAACAAAATAAACACCCACCGATAATTTCCTAGCCTACAACCAGAGACACTGCCAGTCCGAACGATGAGAATTGAATGATCCCGAATACTACGCCGACATGCCCTTTTATACTCTGCACGAGGGTTACGAGGGTCAGGGCGCGAGGGTCAGCATCATGAGGGTCACGAGGGTCACGAGGGTCAGTAGACGAGGGTCACGAGGGTCAGTAGACGAGGGTCACGAGGGTCAGTAGTACGAGGGTCAGTAGACGAGGGTCAGTAGACGAGGGTCACGAGGGTCAGTAGTACGAGGGTCACGAGGGTCAGTAGGTGAGGGTCACGAGGGTCAGTTGACGAGGGTCACGAGGGTCAGTAGACGAGGGTCAGTAGTACGAGGGTCACGAGGGTCAGTAGTACGAGGGTCACGAGGGTCACGAGGGTCAGTAGGTGAGGGTCACGAGGGTCAGTGGACGAGGGTCACGAGGGTCAGTAGGTGAGGGTCACGAGGGTCAGTGGACGAGGGTCACGAGGGTCACGAGGGTCAATAGCACGAGGGTCAAGAGGGTCAGTGGTACGAGGGTCACGAGGGTCAGTAGTACGAGGGTCACGAGGGTCAAGAGGGTCAGTGGTACGAGGGTCACGAGGGTCAATAGCACGGGGGTCACGAGGGTCACGAGGGTCAGTGGTACGAGGGTCATGAGGGTCACGAGGGTCAATAGCACGGGGGTCACGAGGGTCAAGAGGGTCAGTGGTACGAGGGTCACGAGGGTCAAGAGGGTCAGTGGTACGAGGGTCACGAGGGTCAATAGCACGGGGGTCACGAGGGTCAGTGGTACGAGGGTCATGAGGGTCAGTGGTACGAGGGTCATGAGGGTCACGAGGGTCAATAGCACGGGGGTCACGAGGGTCAAGAGGGTCAGTGGTACGAGGGTCACGAGGGTCAATAGCACGGGGTCACGGGGGTCAAGAGGGTCAGTGGTACGAGGGTCAAGAGGGTCAGTGGTACGGGGGTCATGAGGGTCACGAGGGTCAATAGCACGAGGGTCAAGAGGGTCAGTGGTACGAGGGTCAACAGGGTCAGTAGCACGGGGGTCACGGGGGTCAAAAGGGTCAGTAGTACGAGGGTCACGAGGGTCAAGAGGGTCAGTGGTACGAGGGTCACGAGGGTCAATAGCACGGGGGTCACGAGGGTCAGTAGTACGAGGGTCACGAGGGTCAAGAGGGTCAGTGGTACGAGGGTCACGAGGGTCAATAGCACGGGGGTCACGAGGGTCAAGAGGGTCAGTGGTACGAGGGTCAAGAGGGTCAGTGGTACGAGGGTCACGAGGGTCACGAGGGTCAATAGCACGGGGGTCACGGGGGTCAAGAGGGTCAGTAGTACGAGGGTCAAGAGGGTCAGTGGTACGAGGGTCACGAGGGTCAGTAGTACGAGGGTCACGAGGGTCACGAGGGTCAATAGCACGGGGGTCACGAGGGTCAAGAGGGTCAGTGGTACGAGGGTCACGAGGGTCAGTCGTACGAGGGTCACGAGGGTCAAGAGGGTCAGTGATACGAGGGTCACGAGGGTCAATAGCACGGGGGTCACGAGGGTCAAGAGGGTCAGTGGTACGAGGGTCACGAGGGTCAAGAGGGTCAGTGGTACGAGGGTCACGAGGGTCACGAGGGTCAATAGCACGGGGGTCACGGGGGTCAAGAGGGTCAGTGGTACGAGGGTCAAGAGGGTCAGTAGCACGGGGGTCACGGGGGTCAAGAGGGTCAATAGCACGGGGGTCACGAGGGTCAGTGGTACGAGGGTCACGAGGGTCACGAGGGTCAGTAGGTGAGGGTCACGAGGGTCAGTGGACGAGGGTCACGAGGGTCGCGAGGGTCAGTAGGTGAGGGTCACGAGGGTCAGTGGACGAGGGTCACGAGGGTCACGAGGGTCAGTAGTACGAGGGTCACGAGGGTCACGAGGGTCAGTAGGTGAGGGTCACGAGGGTCAGTGGACGAGGGTCACGAGGGTCACGAGGGTCAGTAGGTGAGGGTCACGAGGGTCACGAGGGTCACGAGGGTCACGAGCACGGGGGTCACGGGGGTCAAGAGGGTCAGTGGTACGGGGGTCATGAGGGTCACTAGGGTCAATAGTACGGGGGTCACGAGGGTCAAGAGGGTCAGTGGTACGGGGGTCAAGAGGGTCAATAGCATGGGGGTCACGAGGGGAAGGCGTTGGTAGTATTTTCAATCTCTTCAATCCACTAACTCTTTAACAATAAGGTTTAAATTTGATTGTAGTATTAGCGCGCTAGCGTAAACACGTTATGTCATTTGCCTTACGACAGATGGTGGTATATTGTTCCTTTTCATATAGCTTCTAATGCTATAACGATTAAGATTGGAATTCGTGTGTCGCCCTACGTTTCTAGCCATGACGGACTGCCAGAGTATAAACATTTGGGTATTATTATCATTATTTCCATATTTTAAATGATTCATACAATATTCATGAATGAAATAAGTTTCCGATACTTGACTAATAACACTATTGAATGCTAGTTATGTTTATTTCCTTGCTCCTTTATTTATTACGTCAATTTTCCAACTTTGGGTATGAAACAACAGTCGTGTCTTTTCTCTCTCTCTCTATGTATCAATATTTGTATAATAAGTATTCAGGAATCCGCTAGCGAGCATGCCCACTGTTTCAACACGCCCCGATGAATATTTCGCAATGCATGACCTAGGTCATGCATGTAGAATCTTCATCCCTAGATCCTAGATTTGTCAGTGACAATCCCCCCTTGTTTAAACTCGTGATGTGTATTTAACCAGTACTAAATGATCATCAATGACTTCGTCAGTTGACACGGCCCCCTTGAGCTATAACAATGAGTAATGACTAGCTTTTCCTCAAGATTTCTGTCTCATTCTGGGATGACAGGTTGTGAATCCTATCAGACCCTGTGGTCCAATCTCCGATGATTTATCCCGGATCGTTGATTACATTGCTCAATCGGTGATCCTGGAAAACATTGCCCTTTCCATGAATAAAGCACGCGAAATTTCCCCACATAAAACAGAAACTATTTGGTGGAAGTACCGAGCTGTTCACTCTCCAATGCATAAGCTCGAACCGTGCCCTCAGAGTCCATCATTCATAAACAGTTTTCTTGGCGCTTGTATCAAGTCTTATAAAATAAGTCAATTCCAATTTTGACTTGTCTAAATATCGTAAGAAAAGTAGGAAAGAAAATACAACCATAACAAGTGGTTGTTTGCAACCCTAATTATCACATTTGCTCATCCCATCGGGTAGAACAGTGACTAATTTGCCATGTTTTATTAAGGCCTATAATAATATGCCCAGTTTCACTGATTCGAAACATGATTGACCTTTAATTTGACTTATTTTAATAGACATGAGATGTGTATACCCTTGCGCAAAAATGCGTGTATAGTATAAGTCCCCAAATACTACTCTATGCTAAGAGTCGAATCGTTGTCACGATTTTAACCTATTGATAAATATTTAGGGCCTTATTGTTGTTTTTTTTTTGTTCCCCTTCAAAACCAACAAATCTAGGTTATTTGATTACACTCTAGCCATTGTCAAACCGTAACAATCCATTTTTATACAAAAACTTCCTTCAAATCTTCACACACAATTCACACCTCATCTACCATTCATCTCTTTGTGGTATATCATTCAGTATATATGCACCCTTCCTCATTCGCTAGTTCGCTCAATTGCTACAGCTAGCCAAAGCATATGACGTGTAATCGTTTCAAAACAGATTAAAGACTTATTGAACCTTAATTTGTACAATATATTATTATACCCATGTAATAGAAATGATCATACTCGCCAGCGTTATATCTACAATAATAAGTGCAAAATGAAGTATATTGCTTCGTTTTTTAAATTCATACCCATGAATAGGTATAGTATAACAATTAATTTCAATATGAACCTAAATTAGAAACTTGCAACAACAAAAATAATTGAATTTGATACCCATTCACTTTTTTTTTTTTTTATAGCCAGATCCGCCATCTTGAATCCGAAAATATTCCCAAAATTCGAAATTAGCATCTGTAAGTTAGCTGAATTTGATATACATGACGACTTTCCAAAAAGTCAGATACGCCATCTTGAATTTAAAATTCATCCCAAAATTGAAATTTTATTTAGCAACCGTAAATTAGTCAAAACCGACACCATTGCAGTCCATTTTAATGAATATGCACGGACTGATAAGATGAAACAAAAAGGTGAAAACCAATATTTCCCGCCAACTAACAACTACTATTTGTCAATCCATAAATTTCGAATGTACCTTAATAGACAACCCCACAGCTAAGTATTTGGTTCTAAAGTTACCCAGGCATAAGTAAAAATGTTTCACCTTGAAAATTCTGCCACCGATTTTTCATATTTGTATATTCTAATGTTTTTAAGCTGCATGTTGTCCGTCAATCATCCAGTAACGCCAAATTTTATAATAAGCATAGAGTAATTTTGCAAGAAAAGAAAAACATACTTATAACCCTATTTCAAAAAAACACAAAACTAAATTAACATGTACACAAAAAAAATAGATTCGCTGCCGGGAATCGAACCCTGGTCAGCAACTCAGTAAGCCGACGCTTTCCATCTGCGCCACTGTGTTGATGCAAGTAATGGTCGAAATAGCCCACTACCTCTAGAATGTCAAATGAGCACTAGATAAATAGAATTGAATTTTAATGAGTGACATCCCGATTTAATTAACCACACCCCATAGCAGGCGATTAATAAGGTATTAAGAGCATTTTTTTTTTGAACCTCCAACCAGCCAGCCAGCTGTTGCGTGGTTTAACCTAGAATCGACTGGTATTCTAATTAATTTACGCTTACCCTGTTCCTTTATTGTAATCACACGTGGTATAACTTATTCACTATTATTTGCTATAAAACAGCTATTGGAAACTTTTCACACACTGATCCCACGAATAAACTTTGGCCGTAATCGCACTCGCACTGGTCCTTTGGCCATAATATGATTTATCGTCCCTGAATGATACTTTATTCGAAAGGTATCACAGCATTTGGTTATTCACTAATTTTGTCCCGAAAATAGAACTTACTTGGCCAAACAAATCTGAAATTCTTTCCAACCGACAATTTTTCTCATGTTTTATTATGACAATGACAATCTTGACGTAAAATCTCGTTCGGAAATTCATTAGCCTTTTCTAACTGCAACAAATCTATTAAATTGTATCCGACCGGCCTAATTGTATTATCGATTCACAAATACGAGCATTAATCATCTATTTCAGGAAAAAAATATTTTTCTGCTATTTTGTTGTTATAAAAATAAGCCCTGCATTGTGGTATGATCTGTATTATAATACAAAACTGCATCTTCCCGCCATCCATCGTCAAATAGAGTAACTATCCCATTGAATTATGGACACAAATTTTTGCCCGTCTGTGACTTCTCACGCCATCTATTGTCGAGTAGAGCATTTCTGAGCATAGATTGTCGATATTTTGAATTTCCTCATATGTTGTGTCGCCATCCACCGATGAATAGAGGAGTGACGTTAGTCTTCTAATATTCCCATCTGCCGCTAGGTGGCCTCCATAATGACATACGATCACAATTAACCCTTTTTTGTAATAACAAACTTCATGATGTCCAAGGCTAATAATTATGTCTTTATCAGTGATTATTTAAAATAGATACACGATTTATGTAAAAGGATCCATAGTAAAAGGAACCCATCCATCGCTAAAATGTATCTCATTCGGTACCCAAGACGTCATCTACCGTGGAGTAGTGAGGATAATACCGTTGAAGATTGACGTCTAGTCTTCTAATATCCCCATTTGCCGCTAGGTGGATAAGAATATAAGTCGATCTTGACGTATACGATCCCAAAAAATTTTTAGTTGCAATAAAATATTTCAAAGAATATCTTCATATACTCTGGGCTATATTATTATGTTATAAGTTAGCACTATTACCATAGACTAACAACCTTAAACTTAGACGACGCGTCATTATTACCAAACAACGAACATAGATGTCGTCATCTGCATCCGAATAGACATTTTTGTTACGATTTCACAACCACTTATTATTTGTTAATATTCTGTGTAGCTAATGAAAAATATAATTTTTAATCTCTGAGTAACGTAAAAGCATAATTCTGCAAAAGTTAATTTACTCGAGGTATGCGAATATCGTCTATGATCGGTCTTCAATTTTTTTTTCTGACACATCGTATCGTAGCGTGGCGTTACTGTCAACTGTCAAAGTTGCGTGTCGTGGTCTCGTTTTTGATTTCCACTCTATCCTTTATGAAATTCACCAAGATAAAACGGAGGATATAATGCAACATTCTTACTACTGCGACCGGAAACTGCCACATGCTAAAGGTATGTACTATCTCTAAATGTTTTTTCATTTCGCTTTATCGTCATATTTTCCATCACGCCTGGACTAACTGTCTCTGTTTGAAGCGACTCACAATCAGCATTTCAACAATATTGCAACAAAGTGTCATGGGACCCGTAATACTCGGCAGCATTTCGGCAAACAGTAACACATCAGTGTTAATAGCATTCATTTGCAAATGGCCGAACAGGTTCTGGCTATTCCCTATTTTCTTACTATTATATTTTAGCCTAGTTCAGTTTTATTCCACTTGACAATCTCTTCTTAAATGGTTATTCCTCCCGACTCAATCTGCTCTTCAAAGTAACTAAATGTCCAATTCTCTGCCATTCTGTTAATCTCATAATATCTTGTCATGGCGTTTCCAGGAATATAAGGGTGCTCTCATCCTTTCAACCGATGGTTTGACTATGCAGCAAGTGATATCAATCAATAATGCCAAAGAGGGAGTCAACCTCGACACAAGTGGTCCCAGTGAAAACTGATATCTTCCTGTCCTATTAAAATATAGGAGCGATTCCAAATGTAAGTATGTAAAATATAGTAAATCCACGAATGTATATATACACCTCTTAAACTATTGTATAATTTCATCTCTATTTCAGGGTGAGTTCATTATCAAAAGTATCTCCATTTCTCCCTTTTTTTTTCATAATTTATATCTTGTATCAACTTTCATAAATGTATACATGAATATCGGCGACGTTCCCACTTAACATAACCCTTCTATTTAACTTTACAGTGGTTTGAAAACAAATGAAAGGTCTCCACCCATCACAACAAGTCGCCGGACTTGTTCATCCAACATTGCTGTTCTCCTAGCATAATGTAATATATAAAAAGGTAATTATATCCATTATTCCTTCATACCATTCATGTATTTTAATAATTCTGTGTGCTTAGTAATATGAGCAAGAACCTGCATCTGCTCGGCATACTGTACTTAGTATTAATAAACTTCTGTATGTGCCGACCAGGAAATTTGTAAATCCATCCTCTTCCTCCTCGTATGTTTATCAAACCAAGATATCATTGTTCTGTAAGTGAATCAAAGCTTGGAATAATTATGTTTTTATTATTAAATGTCAATAGTTCTACAAACTCCGCAATTTAACCCCAAATCAAGTTAGACACCTATCCACGCCCCCGCACCAAGTTATTCTCCTTAATGTATACTTAATATTTAAGGAATATAATTAAAAACTTAGAATGACCCCAGTTGTACTGCTACAACTCTTCCATTTCATATCAATGCTTAAAGCGGCATGCTTATTCATTATACGGAGAGTGATATTCATTTTTATATTTCCAGGAACGCCTAGAAGATGCTGTGACGAACCACAATCCCACGCTCGCGATCCCCCTGAAACTGCATGTGAAAACTACCCAACAAGATGATTGTGATCCATTTCCAGGAGTTCCTTCAAGAAAACTGCTCTGGCGCATGTTTTATTTTCCTTTTTGTGAAAGCAATGCTTGATTTGTAATTTCTGTGTGACTTGTACTTCTTACTTTGTTAACACCTTCGCAACTGGGTTAAAAATGGAACAATACTCCAGTAACTGAAAGAACTCGCCAGGCGCGTAGATTTATGCTACTGCCCTCCTTGCGGCTGAGCTGGCATCCAAGCAGACATTACGAGTGCCTACCAGGCGGCTCTTGGTTGCGAACGTGTTAAACCCCTATTATCAGAACATCCAATCTCATGGAACATTGAACTGAAATCTGGGAAAACTAACTTGCTAAACAGCATAAATAAATAACTTTTCCTTTTCCACTTGTTGTGATCTTAGCTTTCTCACATCATATTGTATCGCGTTTGCGTGTGCTAACGATACCTTCCCTATAATATATTCCTTGAATACCTATAGATCAAAATGGGCGGTCATTCGTACTGCCATTAAGTTATATATGGTACCAGTATCCATTATTCAGTTAATTTCATACTAAGGTTAGCGACCCGCTCCGGCCTCGCATGGGCACCACACTACGCATATAAACCTCCCTCTAGAATCACTGCATCCATTGAAAGAAACCGCATTAAAATCCGTTGCAGTTTTAAAGATCTAAGCATACATAGGGCAGACAGTGGGACGTCACCCTGCTTTATACTATGTAATGATATTTCAAACAAGCTTCCCTAGTTGTTTAAGATAATGGATACATTGTGAACTCTTAATAAACCTTTTCCTATGTAATGTATGTTGGCTTGCTGCGTTTTTTTCTTCTTTTTTTTTCATAAAACATGAACCAGTAAATGAATGTCTATACTATGCACGTCGTGTGATTTTTGTATGATAATATTGATAATATAATATACTGAGGTCCTTGACTTCCCATATTTCTCGTAACTGTCTTCGTTCGGTCTTGTCTTTGTCCGGATTTGAACCAGCACACATAGTGGTTCTCATAGGCAAGCCTATTCATTATTTCCCTCCTCACATCCTTTCCTGACTTAAACAAAAGCCTCCCTGGCTAACTATCCCTTTCTACCTGTCGTACGTTCTTATAACATAATGGAATAACGGCATCATAGATACGACTTGAGCCATAAAACTATGTCGCAGCTTTGTAAGTATGAGAGAATCTTCAAGAACCAACCAGAATAATTATCTAATCCGATTCGCGATTCAATAAATTCCTAGTGTGTTACCATAGATGTCGCTACGACCATATAAGTTAAATAATTCCCTGACGTCAATTCAATAAGCTAAATTTAATTAATTTCAATTTAATTACAATCTACTACTTCCACGTACTATTTTAGTCCTGAAATTCCACCACGAACTTCGAAAGCCAAAGCCCGGGTATTCCTATCTCTATCGCTCTCGATACTCGAGTGACAGGGATGCATGTATTCGAGTCTCGATTCTCGTGGTAGCGCGGCTATTACTAAATAGTGTTCGCACAGTCAAACAACCCGTAATGCAAGCGATCCGTCCGCCCTATCAACTTGTCATACCAGAAAGAGAAGTATATTTTGATTTCTCATGTTTAATTACAACACATCGCTGCAGCAAGTTGTCAGACGTGTAAGATCGTTTTATGTCTGCGGCGGTTCCTTGCTCTTAAAAGTCTTCTACACTTAACCTTTTTGGATTGGCAACAAATTGACGTGATTAATTGCCTATATGTCTGGATCTGGTGCTATGCTAAGCGTTTTGTCTTTGTATTCTCGTATATATTATCATACTAGTGATTCTAAAACTACGTCTTTATATTAAAACCATAAAACAATGCTAGAGAACTGCGTTGCATAGAATAAATAATTGTTATAAGGTACAACTTCCGCAGATCTTTTCTTTGGAGAAAATAACGAGTTTTTAAATGCAATAACACCCCGTGTTTGGTGGAAGCCAACAAAGTGAGTATTATATTCTTTGAGCAAGGCCCAAAAAACCGCCGCACAGTCAAGCAACCCGTATGCAGTGTGGGCGCGACTTCTCGGGCCGTACACTACCTTGACCGTGCGCTAGCATGGCTCACATGGCTGTACATTAACCGGCACCTGTCCTGTTTTGTTTGGTTATATTCTCTTAATGCCTCGTGTCGTGTTACAGCTTTTCTGTAATTTGATATTAGTCACCATTGACTTTTATCCTAAATTCTTTAACTTGAAAATACAGTGAGCGGACGTCGCGAGTTATCTTTCGTGGCCTTTTTGATGTACATGCATTCTTAAGTATTTGTATTGTATGCGTACGCGCCATTTTCTACACTTGCCGGCCCCGGATTGACAAATCTGGTAAGTAAAACTTTTGTTTTTATCTACACTAACATTATAGAAAGAAAGATTCGATTGATTGTTCCTTTGCACTGAACAGGCTCCGAAACTACCGGACCGATTCGAAAAACTTTTCCACCATTAGAAGCTGATACTATCCCCGACGAACGTAGGCTACTTTCCACCACGGAAAACGCTTCATTCCCACGGGAAAACGGGCAATAGGACAACGGGTAGTAAGAATGATCCGTGCGTTACTAATCGTTCGAAGCCGGGCCGGGCAGCCAGTGTGCGTTAAAAAAAAAATACTACCTAGTATCTTTAAACATAATGATTTTCGTTTCAGGCAAGTACCGTACCACAAGAAGTACTAAGAAATAATCATCTGTGGCTACCATTTCAAAAACAAAGGATTGTTTCGAGGAGGTTGTTCTGTCATTGAAAATTCTCAACAATTAGAAGAATTTTAGTCCCCGTACATCACTGCGGATATGATATCACCAGAGCCTTCACTTGTTACACTGACATCAAAAGGTACACTTCGAAATGAATTTAATATATTAGCCACATTAAAGCATAAACCGCTCCTAATTTATGAATAACTAGGTTTTGTTTCTACTAATGATGAAGGCTCGCCCCCAAATAATAAAAAATCATAATTATTGTCGGAGTTCCTACTACAATGCCTAATTATTGTAAATTGCAATTCCTCTCAGTTGTATTAAACACTGCTCCTTTCTCCTCAACATATTAAGAAATAACCCCTGCACAAGACCTAGGTTTTATATTTAAAAGACTTAATTTCTAGTCTTATGAACTACATCACACTACAACTATTATTTTTGCTTTTAGAAACACTGTATACACCCCCACATATCTATAATTTAAATTATTTATACCTTGACGCCCCCAGAGTCAATGAATTTATATTTTCTTTATACATTAAGGCCGCCTTAATCTATAATTTTAATTATTTATATCTACGAAAAATACTGATATCATGTGATATATACAAATAATCATCATAATCATTATCTCATCAGCCGAAAAACACCCACCGCAGGACACAGACCTCCCCCGAAGAGTGTCACAACGACCAACTACCGCAGCGGCACCCGTATCCAATCCAACCTGCAGAGCCCATGTCGCGCCCCCCCTTCCAAGAATCTCTCCGCCCCAACGGCCATCGGTTCCACGTGAAATGTTTAAATAAAATAGTAATAATATTTTATTGTTTTCAGATAAAAATGCTTCACGATCTTGTGTTCTACTTTTGCTTAAACGTGAGTATATTTGGCTCCCTTTTTTTTTTGAATCCTGAGTACATTCCTCTGCATTTTTTAACCCAGACACAAAGAGTAGGCGTTACAAGTTCAACGCGTCTGTCCGTGCATCTGTCCGTGGCATTGCAGCTCCCAAACCGATGAACCAACTCTCGTTCTGCTTATTATTATTTTTTTTTTTCCTAGACAATATTATCCCGAGTGGTCCCAGCCACGCCCCATGAAAATCCGTTCAGTCGTCCTTGAGAGATTGGACTTTAAAACGAAAACTTCTTCTTTTCTTTTCTTTTCTAAGTTGTAGTTATATTCATATCTGTTCCCCTACAGCAAATCTATGCATTCTATAATTTCCGATGGAGTACATTTTTCTTTCTTTCTTTGTTCAAATGTCTATCTTGTCTCATTATTATTGGCATACTTGGTCGCTATGTCTTACTCTCGCAATGCTTTCGCTTGTTACAAACTTTTATTTAACCTGCGCCGTTCGTAATGTATGTATGTAAGTACGTTGGGCATCTATACCCGCCATCCATTCGGCAGTCCTGCCGTTATTCAACTGAATTGAAATTCTTGTTTGATGAAAGATATTGTTTGAATTGCAACTTGACACGATGGCATTTTCCAGCCGATCCGACGACGGAGACAGGAAATAGCCACGAGAATACGCATCCCACCGACGCATCCCCATCCAATTTTGGGCTTGCTCTGAATATTGCGCAGTTGATGACGATACACAAGCAAAGTACAGTTGGCGACAAAACCCGCATCAACAATGAAGCCTTAGACGGAATGATGTTCTCCTCCCCGGTCGTGGTGAGGTGATTACTTTCTGCTCACGTCTTCGTGGTCCACCCTTTCGCGGCCTCTTTTATCCAGGTAATTGATCACAATTTTTTCTATATATTGATACTGTCTTAAAGTCTAAATCCACCTACTGATTCCCGTAGTACCATGTTTTCCCTTTTTATACATTATCGCCCCTCTGATTCCATGTTTTTATATCTTAAAGATTATACTGAAAATATATGACATATACCCGTAATATAGTAATAATATTTATTAATTTTTTATTTTCAGATGGAGATCTAATTTTAGCGACTAACCTAGCGGAGTCCCTTAGCCGAAGGTTTAGAAAAATAAATGAAGAGTCCAATCCCCATCAAGCTCACCTCCAATTTCAGGCAACAAACTGTAGCCCTGGCGGGCTACTGAAGATACCTGGTCAACGCGCAACAAACTGTAACAGTTTCCCCCCCCTCTACCTACTCTCCCCGCGTCGACCTCACAGCTACCGAGTCTCCACGCTGAAGAGCTCGAGAATGCTGAATAATTGTAATAAATTCTAACATAATGTAAAACCCTAGACTTTACTGTAATTTGCACGCTTTATTTACCTATTTATTAAACCTACTTTTGTTGTGTGCTTTCATTACGAATACCTGAAGATATGGCCAAAATGTGATCGCTAGTGGTAGAACCCTGAAGTGTTGTGATCCGTAATAACCCTAGGTCCTTTTATGAAAGCTTGACAGGTTTTGGACTCCCCATTCCTAATATAATTAAAGCTAGTCTATCTGTATATAAATGAACCTATCTAAGCGCTACTTTCCACTGCTATTTTTCTATTCCTAGGTATAACAAGGTCCTAAAACTTAGATTAATAATTTATTCGCTATAAGTTATTAGTTTATGATTTTAAATATATTTTGTTTTTGGTAGAAGATCTCCTACCCCCTATTACATGTCCGGTTGAACAAGGAGTAGCTTATATATTTCATAAAATCAAGGTTATTTATTTAGACCTATAATGAGTTAAAATACTGCCCTAAATACTTGTATTTTGGAACAAAGTTCTAAACGACGGGTCGTGCGGTAATCTTTTACTCACACTTGCTACTCTCTTGTTTGGAATGGAGTCTGGACATCCTATTCACGTTACTTACCTAGCTATCCTATGGATGTATGACCCTGAGAATGAATCTACCAGTGTCTCAAACCTAGCGGTCAGTTTCGAGAAGATACACCGAGACAAACTCGACTGACATCTTTTTGTATTATTAGGCGTTTATGTTTATAACCTTAGCTTATACAGCTAATAACCTAAGACCATCCTATACCAATAACCATAGTGAGTAATGCCGAGGTAATCCGTTCGTAACATGTGAAACATTCTACCTAAATCGTACCTCAAATGAAGAGTATCCACTCATGATAATAAATACCGTGAATGAAGAGTATCCATTCATGATAATAAGATACTTTAAATGGATTTGATGAACTGCTCAGCCTGTCATCAATCCCAGAATTATTTCATCTTTCTGAAACAATCCTGATATCCTAATGCCATGAATAGAACTGAAACCTTTTGATGATTATTACCAATTGTCACACCTTTACAATATTTCACATGTAACCCACGGAAACCCGACACCCCTTTTAACCATTTACTACTATTAACGTAAGTTCAGATATCCACACTATATAACTTTCATGAAATCCTTTTGGAATAGTAACTAATTTTAGCTAAACAACCAATACCTTAGAAATATCTTTTGTTGCAGAAGACATAGTTATAAGCCTATCACCCCATAACGCGTGAATTTAGCCCTACATCTACCCCCGATCCCTATTCTGCTTACTTCTAGAACCATACCTTAGTTCAGAAGCAAGAATGTATCCCTAGCTAATCTGTAAGTAGTTCAGTCGGCGAAACTGAGATAGCAACCCTAACGGCCTGTGTATTTGCTTCCCCCCGCCGTGCTCGAAAGCTAGGAAACGGCGAGTAAAGCGTCCTGTCTGGGAATATGACCAGTATATTTACATATATATAATGCTGAACGACCTCTCAGGCAACTGGACGATTTCGACGAGCGGAGTATCCTCCTGTGCTCATCACATGAATGACCGAGCCACGTCTAGATCGCCAGCCGTTCTGAGAGACGTGAGGGCCCCGATTAAGGGGTTTCGTCTCCTATGTCGGTAAAAAGGTAGACGCCAGACCACACCTCAAATCTGGTAACTATGGACACGGATTCACCCCCGTTTGACACCGTTAGGTAGGAATGACTCCGCAGATATACTGATTCTTGACAGTGTTCCGGCTGATTAGGCAATTTAACCCCCCACTAAGTTTCTAGAACAATCATCAAACATACCCAATCCCAGGGAGTACCCTGGCATATTAGCTATATTTGACTAACCATATGAACCTCCGGAAGTACTCCGTTACGGTAAATACAGCTTTGACTGCGTTCCGAAACCACTTGTCAAACATGCCCAATTCCAGAGAGTAGCTCTGGCGAATAAGACATGTTTGATTTAGTCATATAAACCCTTCAGAATATTTCCGATAAAGTAGATATAACTTAGGCCCTAACACCACTTATGAATTTACAATTAACTATAAATTTAAGAACCGTAAATGACTCATAATTATGAAGAGAATTTCCTCACAACGACAAACCATTCACCACAGAACAAAATAAACACCCACCGATAATTTCCTAGCCTACAACCAGAGACACTGCCAGTCCGAACGATGAGAATTGAATGATCCCGAATACTACGCCGACATGCCCTTTTATACTCTGCACGAGGGTTACGAGGGTCAGGGCGCGAGGGTCAGCATCATGAGGGTCACGAGGGTCACGAGGGTCAGTAGACGAGGGTCACGAGGGTCAGTAGACGAGGGTCACGAGGGTCAGTAGTACGAGGGTCAGTAGACGAGGGTCAGTAGACGAGGGTCACGAGGGTCAGTAGTACGAGGGTCACGAGGGTCAGTAGGTGAGGGTCACGAGGGTCAGTTGACGAGGGTCACGAGGGTCAGTAGACGAGGGTCAGTAGTACGAGGGTCACGAGGGTCAGTAGTACGAGGGTCACGAGGGTCACGAGGGTCAGTAGGTGAGGGTCACGAGGGTCAGTGGACGAGGGTCACGAGGGTCAGTAGGTGAGGGTCACGAGGGTCAGTGGACGAGGGTCACGAGGGTCACGAGGGTCAATAGCACGAGGGTCAAGAGGGTCAGTGGTACGAGGGTCACGAGGGTCAGTAGTACGAGGGTCACGAGGGTCAAGAGGGTCAGTGGTACGAGGGTCACGAGGGTCAATAGCACGGGGGTCACGAGGGTCAGTGGTACGAGGGTCACGAGGGTCAGTGGTATGAGGGTCACGAGGGTCAATAGCACGGGGGTCACGAGGGTCAAGAGGGTCAGTGGTACGAGGGTCACGAGGGTCAAGAGGGTCAGTGGTACGAGGGTCACGAGGGTCAATAGCACGGGGGTCACGAGGGTCAGTGGTACGAGGGTCATGAGGGTCAGTGGTACGAGGGTCATGAGGGTCACGAGGGTCAATAGCACGGGGGTCACGAGGGTCAAGAGGGTCAGTGGTACGAGGGTCACGAGGGTCAATAGCACGGGGTCACGGGGGTCAAGAGGGTCAGTGGTACGAGGGTCAAGAGGGTCAGTGGTACGGGGGTCATGAGGGTCACGAGGGTCAATAGCACGAGGGTCAAGAGGGTCAGTGGTACGAGGGTCAACAGGGTCAGTAGCACGGGGGTCACGGGGGTCAAAAGGGTCAGTAGTACGAGGGTCACGAGGGTCAAGAGGGTCAGTGGTACGAGGGTCACGAGGGTCAATAGCACGGGGGTCACGAGGGTCAGTAGTACGAGGGTCACGAGGGTCAAGAGGGTCAGTGGTACGAGGGTCACGAGGGTCAATAGCACGGGGGTCACGAGGGTCAAGAGGGTCAGTGGTACGAGGGTCAAGAGGGTCAGTGGTACGAGGGTCACGAGGGTCACGAGGGTCAATAGCACGGGGGTCACGGGGGTCAAGAGGGTCAGTAGTACGAGGGTCAAGAGGGTCAGTGGTACGAGGGTCACGAGGGTCAGTAGTACGAGGGTCACGAGGGTCACGAGGGTCAATAGCACGGGGGTCACGAGGGTCAAGAGGGTCAGTGGTACGAGGGTCACGAGGGTCAGTCGTACGAGGGTCACGAGGGTCAAGAGGGTCAGTGATACGAGGGTCACGAGGGTCAATAGCACGGGGGTCACGAGGGTCAAGAGGGTCAGTGGTACGAGGGTCACGAGGGTCAAGAGGGTCAGTGGTACGAGGGTCACGAGGGTCACGAGGGTCAATAGCACGGGGGTCACGGGGGTCAAGAGGGTCAGTGGTACGAGGGTCAAGAGGGTCAGTAGCACGGGGGTCACGGGGGTCAAGAGGGTCAATAGCACGGGGGTCACGAGGGTCAGTGGTACGAGGGTCACGAGGGTCAGTAGGTGAGGGTCACGAGGGTCAGTGGACGAGGGTCACGAGGGTCGCGAGGGTCAGTAGGTGAGGGTCACGAGGGTCAGTGGACGAGGGTCACGAGGGTCACGAGGGTCAGTAGTACGAGGGTCACGAGGGTCACGAGGGTCAGTAGGTGAGGGTCACGAGGGTCAGTGGACGAGGGTCACGAGGGTCACGAGGGTCAGTAGGTGAGGGTCACGAGGGTCACGAGGGTCAGTAGGTGAGGGTCACGAGGGTCACGAGCACGGGGGTCACGGGGGTCAAGAGGGTCAGTGGTACGGGGGTCATGAGGGTCACTAGGGTCAATAGTACGGGGGTCACGAGGGTCAAGAGGGTCAGTGGTACGGGGGTCAAGAGGGTCAATAGCATGGGGGTCACGAGGGGAAGGCGTTGGTAGTATTTTCAATCTCTTCAATCCACTAACTCTTTAACAATAAGGTTTAAATTTGATTGTAGTATTAGCGCGCTAGCGTAAACACGTTATGTCATTTGCCTTACGACAGATGGTGGTATATTGTTCCTTTTCATATAGCTTCTAATGCTATAACGATTAAGATTGGAATTCGTGTGTCGCCCTACGTTTCTAGCCATGACGGACTGCCAGAGTATAAACATTTGGGTATTATTATCATTATTTCCATATTTTAAATGATTCATACAATATTCATGAATGAAATAAGTTTCCGATACTTGACTAATAACACTATTGAATGCTAGTTATGTTTATTTCCTTGCTCCTTTATTTATTACGTCAATTTTCCAACTTTGGGTATGAAACAACAGTCGTGTCTTTTCTCTCTCTCTCTATGTATCAATATTTGTATAATAAGTATTCAGGAATCCGCTAGCGAGCATGCCCACTGTTTCAACACGCCCCGATGAATATTTCGCAATGCATGACCTAGGTCATGCATGTAGAATCTTCATCCCTAGATCCTAGATTTGTCAGTGACAATCCCCCCTTGTTTAAACTCGTGATGTGTATTTAACCAGTACTAAATGATCATCAATGACTTCGTCAGTTGACACGGCCCCCTTGAGCTATAACAATGAGTAATGACTAGCTTTTCCTCAAGATTTCTGTCTCATTCTGGGATGACAGGTTGTGAATCCTATCAGACCCTGTGGTCCAATCTCCGATGATTTATCCCGGATCGTTGATTACATTGCTCAATCGGTGATCCTGGAAAACATTGCCCTTTCCATGAATAAAGCACGCGAAATTTCCCCACATAAAACAGAAACTATTTGGTGGAAGTACCGAGCTGTTCACTCTCCAATGCATAAGCTCGAACCGTGCCCTCAGAGTCCATCATTCATAAACAGTTTTCTTGGCGCTTGTATCAAGTCTTATAAAATAAGTCAATTCCAATTTTGACTTGTCTAAATATCGTAAGAAAAGTAGGAAAGAAAATACAACCATAACAAGTGGTTGTTTGCAACCCTAATTATCACATTTGCTCATCCCATCGGGTAGAACAGTGACTAATTTGCCATGTTTTATTAAGGCCTATAATAATATGCCCAGTTTCACTGATTCGAAACATGATTGACCTTTAATTTGACTTATTTTAATAGACATGAGATGTGTATACCCTTGCGCAAAAATGCGTGTATAGTATAAGTCCCCAAATACTACTCTATGCTAAGAGTCGAATCGTTGTCACGATTTTAACCTATTGATAAATATTTAGGGCCTTATTGTTGTTTTTTTTTTGTTCCCCTTCAAAACCAACAAATCTAGGTTATTTGATTACACTCTAGCCATTGTCAAACCGTAACAATCCATTTTTATACAAAAACTTCCTTCAAATCTTCACACACAATTCACACCTCATCTACCATTCATCTCTTTGTGGTATATCATTCAGTATATATGCACCCTTCCTCATTCGCTAGTTCGCTCAATTGCTACAGCTAGCCAAAGCATATGACGTGTAATCGTTTCAAAACAGATTAAAGACTTATTGAACCTTAATTTGTACAATATATTATTATACCCATGTAATAGAAATGATCATACTCGCCAGCGTTATATCTACAATAATAAGTGCAAAATGAAGTATATTGCTTCGTTTTTTAAATTCATACCCATGAATAGGTATAGTATAACAATTAATTTCAATATGAACCTAAATTAGAAACTTGCAACAACAAAAATAATTGAATTTGATACCCATTCACTTTTTTTTTTTTTTATAGCCAGATCCGCCATCTTGAATCCGAAAATATTCCCAAAATTCGAAATTAGCATCTGTAAGTTAGCTGAATTTGATATACATGACGACTTTCCAAAAAGTCAGATACGCCATCTTGAATTTAAAATTCATCCCAAAATTGAAATTTTATTTAGCAACCGTAAATTAGTCAAAACCGACACCATTGCAGTCCATTTTAATGAATATGCACGGACTGATAAGATGAAACAAAAAGGTGAAAACCAATATTTCCCGCCAACTAACAACTACTATTTGTCAATCCATAAATTTCGAATGTACCTTAATAGACAACCCCACAGCTAAGTATTTGGTTCTAAAGTTACCCAGGCATAAGTAAAAATGTTTCACCTTGAAAATTCTGCCACCGATTTTTCATATTTGTATATTCTAATGTTTTTAAGCTGCATGTTGTCCGTCAATCATCCAGTAACGCCAAATTTTATAATAAGCATAGAGTAATTTTGCAAGAAAAGAAAAACATACTTATAACCCTATTTCAAAAAAACACAAAACTAAATTAACATGTACACAAAAAAAATAGATTCGCTGCCGGGAATCGAACCCTGGTCAGCAACTCAGTAAGCCGACGCTTTCCATCTGCGCCACTGTGTTGATGCAAGTAATGGTCGAAATAGCCCACTACCTCTAGAATGTCAAATGAGCACTAGATAAATAGAATTGAATTTTAATGAGTGACATCCCGATTTAATTAACCACACCCCATAGCAGGCGATTAATAAGGTATTAAGAGCATTTTTTTTTTGAACCTCCAACCAGCCAGCCAGCTGTTGCGTGGTTTAACCTAGAATCGACTGGTATTCTAATTAATTTACGCTTACCCTGTTCCTTTATTGTAATCACACGTGGTATAACTTATTCACTATTATTTGCTATAAAACAGCTATTGGAAACTTTTCACACACTGATCCCACGAATAAACTTTGGCCGTAATCGCACTCGCACTGGTCCTTTGGCCATAATATGATTTATCGTCCCTGAATGATACTTTATTCGAAAGGTATCACAGCATTTGGTTATTCACTAATTTTGTCCCGAAAATAGAACTTACTTGGCCAAACAAATCTGAAATTCTTTCCAACCGACAATTTTTCTCATGTTTTATTATGACAATGACAATCTTGACGTAAAATCTCGTTCGGAAATTCATTAGCCTTTTCTAACTGCAACAAATCTATTAAATTGTATCCGACCGGCCTAATTGTATTATCGATTCACAAATACGAGCATTAATCATCTATTTCAGGAAAAAAATATTTTTCTGCTATTTTGTTGTTATAAAAATAAGCCCTGCATTGTGGTATGATCTGTATTATAATACAAAACTGCATCTTCCCGCCATCCATCGTCAAATAGAGTAACTATCCCATTGAATTATGGACACAAATTTTTGCCCGTCTGTGACTTCTCACGCCATCTATTGTCGAGTAGAGCATTTCTGAGCATAGATTGTCGATATTTTGAATTTCCTCATATGTTGTGTCGCCATCCACCGATGAATAGAGGAGTGACGTTAGTCTTCTAATATTCCCATCTGCCGCTAGGTGGCCTCCATAATGACATACGATCACAATTAACCCTTTTTTGTAATAACAAACTTCATGATGTCCAAGGCTAATAATTATGTCTTTATCAGTGATTATTTAAAATAGATACACGATTTATGTAAAAGGATCCATAGTAAAAGGAACCCATCCATCGCTAAAATGTATCTCATTCGGTACCCACGACGTCATCTACCGTGGAGTAGTGAGGATAATACCGTTGAAGATTGACGTCTAGTCTTCTAATATCCCCATTTGCCGCTAGGTGGATAAGAATATAAGTCGATCTTGACGTATACGATCCCAAAAAATTTTTAGTTGCAATAAAATATTTCAAAGAATATCTTCATATACTCTGGGCTATATTATTATGTTATAAGTTAGCACTATTACCATAGACTAACAACCTTAAACTTAGACGACGCGTCATTATTACCAAACAACGAACATAGATGTCGTCATCTGCATCCGAATAGACATTTTTGTTACGATTTCACAACCACTTATTATTTGTTAATATTCTGTGTAGCTAATGAAAAATATAATTTTTAATCTCTGAGTAACGTAAAAGCATAATTCTGCAAAAGTTAATTTACTCGAGGTATGCGAATATCGTCTATGATCGGTCTTCAATTTTTTTTTCTGACACATCGTATCGTAGCGTGGCGTTACTGTCAACTGTCAAAGTTGCGTGTCGTGGTCTCGTTTTTGATTTCCACTCTATCCTTTATGAAATTCACCAAGATAAAACGGAGGATATAATGCAACATTCTTACTACTGCGACCGGAAACTGCCACATGCTAAAGGTATGTACTATCTCTAAATGTTTTTTCATTTCGCTTTATCGTCATATTTTCCATCACGCCTGGACTAACTGTCTCTGTTTGAAGCGACTCACAATCAGCATTTCAACAATATTGCAACAAAGTGTCATGGGACCCGTAATACTCGGCAGCATTTCGGCAAACAGTAACACATCAGTGTTAATAGCATTCATTTGCAAATGGCCGAACAGGTTCTGGCTATTCCCTATTTTCTTACTATTATATTTTAGCCTAGTTCAGTTTTATTCCACTTGACAATCTCTTCTTAAATGGTTATTCCTCCCGACTCAATCTGCTCTTCAAAGTAACTAAATGTCCAATTCTCTGCCATTCTGTTAATCTCATAATATCTTGTCATGGCGTTTCCAGGAATATAAGGGTGCTCTCATCCTTTCAACCGATGGTTTGACTATGCAGCAAGTGATATCAATCAATAATGCCAAAGAGGGAGTCAACCTCGACACAAGTGGTCCCAGTGAAAACTGATATCTTCCTGTCCTATTAAAATATAGGAGCGATTCCAAATGTAAGTATGTAAAATATAGTAAATCCACGAATGTATATATACACCTCTTAAACTATTGTATAATTTCATCTCTATTTCAGGGTGAGTTCATTATCAAAAGTATCTCCATTTCTCCCTTTTTTTTTCATAATTTATATCTTGTATCAACTTTCATAAATGTATACATGAATATCGGCGACGTTCCCACTTAACATAACCCTTCTATTTAACTTTACAGTGGTTTGAAAACAAATGAAAGGTCTCCACCCATCACAACAAGTCGCCGGACTTGTTCATCCAACATTGCTGTTCTCCTAGCATAATGTAATATATAAAAAGGTAATTATATCCATTATTCCTTCATACCATTCATGTATTTTAATAATTCTGTGTGCTTAGTAATATGAGCAAGAACCTGCATCTGCTCGGCATACTGTACTTAGTATTAATAAACTTCTGTATGTGCCGACCAGGAAATTTGTAAATCCATCCTCTTCCTCCTCGTATGTTTATCAAACCAAGATATCATTGTTCTGTAAGTGAATCAAAGCTTGGAATAATTATGTTTTTATTATTAAATGTCAATAGTTCTACAAACTCCGCAATTTAACCCCAAATCAAGTTAGACACCTATCCACGCCCCCGCACCAAGTTATTCTCCTTAATGTATACTTAATATTTAAGGAATATAATTAAAAACTTAGAATGACCCCAGTTGTACTGCTACAACTCTTCCATTTCATATCAATGCTTAAAGCGGCATGCTTATTCATTATACGGAGAGTGATATTCATTTTTATATTTCCAGGAACGCCTAGAAGATGCTGTGACGAACCACAATCCCACGCTCGCGATCCCCCTGAAACTGCATGTGAAAACTACCCAACAAGATGATTGTGATCCATTTCCAGGAGTTCCTTCAAGAAAACTGCTCTGGCGCATGTTTTATTTTCCTTTTTGTGAAAGCAATGCTTGATTTGTAATTTCTGTGTGACTTGTACTTCTTACTTTGTTAACACCTTCGCAACTGGGTTAAAAATGGAACAATACTCCAGTAACTGAAAGAACTCGCCAGGCGCGTAGATTTATGCTACTGCCCTCCTTGCGGCTGAGCTGGCATCCAAGCAGACATTACGAGTGCCTACCAGGCGGCTCTTGGTTGCGAACGTGTTAAACCCCTATTATCAGAACATCCAATCTCATGGAACATTGAACTGAAATCTGGGAAAACTAACTTGCTAAACAGCATAAATAAATAACTTTTCCTTTTCCACTTGTTGTGATCTTAGCTTTCTCACATCATATTGTATCGCGTTTGCGTGTGCTAACGATACCTTCCCTATAATATATTCCTTGAATACCTATAGATCAAAATGGGCGGTCATTCGTACTGCCATTAAGTTATATATGGTACCAGTATCCATTATTCAGTTAATTTCATACTAAGGTTAGCGACCCGCTCCGGCCTCGCATGGGCACCACACTACGCATATAAACCTCCCTCTAGAATCACTGCATCCATTGAAAGAAACCGCATTAAAATCCGTTGCAGTTTTAAAGATCTAAGCATACATAGGGCAGACAGTGGGACGTCACCCTGCTTTATACTATGTAATGATATTTCAAACAAGCTTCCCTAGTTGTTTAAGATAATGGATACATTGTGAACTCTTAATAAACCTTTTCCTATGTAATGTATGTTGGCTTGCTGCGTTTTTTTCTTCTTTTTTTTTCATAAAACATGAACCAGTAAATGAATGTCTATACTATGCACGTCGTGTGATTTTTGTATGATAATATTGATAATATAATATACTGAGGTCCTTGACTTCCCATATTTCTCGTAACTGTCTTCGTTCGGTCTTGTCTTTGTCCGGATTTGAACCAGCACACATAGTGGTTCTCATAGGCAAGCCTATTCATTATTTCCCTCCTCACATCCTTTCCTGACTTAAACAAAAGCCTCCCTGGCTAACTATCCCTTTCTACCTGTCGTACGTTCTTATAACATAATGGAATAACGGCATCATAGATACGACTTGAGCCATAAAACTATGTCGCAGCTTTGTAAGTATGAGAGAATCTTCAAGAACCAACCAGAATAATTATCTAATCCGATTCGCGATTCAATAAATTCCTAGTGTGTTACCATAGATGTCGCTACGACCATATAAGTTAAATAATTCCCTGACGTCAATTCAATAAGCTAAATTTAATTAATTTCAATTTAATTACAATCTACTACTTCCACGTACTATTTTAGTCCTGAAATTCCACCACGAACTTCGAAAGCCAAAGCCCGGGTATTCCTATCTCTATCGCTCTCGATACTCGAGTGACAGGGATGCATGTATTCGAGTCTCGATTCTCGTGGTAGCGCGGCTATTACTAAATAGTGTTCGCACAGTCAAACAACCCGTAATGCAAGCGATCCGTCCGCCCTATCAACTTGTCATACCAGAAAGAGAAGTATATTTTGATTTCTCATGTTTAATTACAACACATCGCTGCAGCAAGTTGTCAGACGTGTAAGATCGTTTTATGTCTGCGGCGGTTCCTTGCTCTTAAAAGTCTTCTACACTTAACCTTTTTGGATTGGCAACAAATTGACGTGATTAATTGCCTATATGTCTGGATCTGGTGCTATGCTAAGCGTTTTGTCTTTGTATTCTCGTATATATTATCATACTAGTGATTCTAAAACTACGTCTTTATATTAAAACCATAAAACAATGCTAGAGAACTGCGTTGCATAGAATAAATAATTGTTATAAGGTACAACTTCCGCAGATCTTTTCTTTGGAGAAAATAACGAGTTTTTAAATGCAATAACACCCCGTGTTTGGTGGAAGCCAACAAAGTGAGTATTATATTCTTTGAGCAAGGCCCAAAAAACCGCCGCACAGTCAAGCAACCCGTATGCAGTGTGGGCGCGACTTCTCGGGCCGTACACTACCTTGACCGTGCGCTAGCATGGCTCACATGGCTGTACATTAACCGGCACCTGTCCTGTTTTGTTTGGTTATATTCTCTTAATGCCTCGTGTCGTGTTACAGCTTTTCTGTAATTTGATATTAGTCACCATTGACTTTTATCCTAAATTCTTTAACTTGAAAATACAGTGAGCGGACGTCGCGAGTTATCTTTCGTGGCCTTTTTGATGTACATGCATTCTTAAGTATTTGTATTGTATGCGTACGCGCCATTTTCTACACTTGCCGGCCCCGGATTGACAAATCTGGTAAGTAAAACTTTTGTTTTTATCTACACTAACATTATAGAAAGAAAGATTCGATTGATTGTTCCTTTGCACTGAACAGGCTCCGAAACTACCGGACCGATTCGAAAAACTTTTCCACCATTAGAAGCTGATACTATCCCCGACGAACGTAGGCTACTTTCCACCACGGAAAACGCTTCATTCCCACGGGAAAACGGGCAATAGGACAACGGGTAGTAAGAATGATCCGTGCGTTACTAATCGTTCGAAGCCGGGCCGGGCAGCCAGTGTGCGTTAAAAAAAAAATACTACCTAGTATCTTTAAACATAATGATTTTCGTTTCAGGCAAGTACCGTACCACAAGAAGTACTAAGAAATAATCATCTGTGGCTACCATTTCAAAAACAAAGGATTGTTTCGAGGAGGTTGTTCTGTCATTGAAAATTCTCAACAATTAGAAGAATTTTAGTCCCCGTACATCACTGCGGATATGATATCACCAGAGCCTTCACTTGTTACACTGACATCAAAAGGTACACTTCGAAATGAATTTAATATATTAGCCACATTAAAGCATAAACCGCTCCTAATTTATGAATAACTAGGTTTTGTTTCTACTAATGATGAAGGCTCGCCCCCAAATAATAAAAAATCATAATTATTGTCGGAGTTCCTACTACAATGCCTAATTATTGTAAATTGCAATTCCTCTCAGTTGTATTAAACACTGCTCCTTTCTCCTCAACATATTAAGAAATAACCCCTGCACAAGACCTAGGTTTTATATTTAAAAGACTTAATTTCTAGTCTTATGAACTACATCACACTACAACTATTATTTTTGCTTTTAGAAACACTGTATACACCCCCACATATCTATAATTTAAATTATTTATACCTTGACGCCCCCAGAGTCAATGAATTTATATTTTCTTTATACATTAAGGCCGCCTTAATCTATAATTTTAATTATTTATATCTACGAAAAATACTGATATCATGTGATATATACAAATAATCATCATAATCATTATCTCATCAGCCGAAAAACACCCACCGCAGGACACAGACCTCCCCCGAAGAGTGTCACAACGACCAACTACCGCAGCGGCACCCGTATCCAATCCAACCTGCAGAGCCCATGTCGCGCCCCCCCTTCCAAGAATCTCTCCGCCCCAACGGCCATCGGTTCCACGTGAAATGTTTAAATAAAATAGTAATAATATTTTATTGTTTTCAGATAAAAATGCTTCACGATCTTGTGTTCTACTTTTGCTTAAACGTGAGTATATTTGGCTCCCTTTTTTTTTTGAATCCTGAGTACATTCCTCTGCATTTTTTAACCCAGACACAAAGAGTAGGCGTTACAAGTTCAACGCGTCTGTCCGTGCATCTGTCCGTGGCATTGCAGCTCCCAAACCGATGAACCAACTCTCGTTCTGCTTATTATTTTTTTTTTTTTTCCTAGACAATATTATCCCGAGTGGTCCCAGCCACGCCCCATGAAAATCCGTTCAGTCGTCCTTGAGAGATTGGACTTTAAAACGAAAACTTCTTCTTTTCTTTTCTTTTCTAAGTTGTAGTTATATTCATATCTGTTCCCCTACAGCAAATCTATGCATTCTATAATTTCCGATGGAGTACATTTTTCTTTCTTTCTTTGTTCAAATGTCTATCTTGTCTCATTATTATTGGCATACTTGGTCGCTATGTCTTACTCTCGCAATGCTTTCGCTTGTTACAAACTTTTATTTAACCTGCGCCGTTCGTAATGTATGTATGTAAGTACGTTGGGCATCTATACCCGCCATCCATTCGGCAGTCCTGCCGTTATTCAACTGAATTGAAATTCTTGTTTGATGAAAGATATTGTTTGAATTGCAACTTGACACGATGGCATTTTCCAGCCGATCCGACGACGGAGACAGGAAATAGCCACGAGAATACGCATCCCACCGACGCATCCCCATCCAATTTTGGGCTTGCTCTGAATATTGCGCAGTTGATGACGATACACAAGCAAAGTACAGTTGGCGACAAAACCCGCATCAACAATGAAGCCTTAGACGGAATGATGTTCTCCTCCCCGGTCGTGGTGAGGTGATTACTTTCTGCTCACGTCTTCGTGGTCCACCCTTTCGCGGCCTCTTTTATCCAGGTAATTGATCACAATTTTTTCTATATATTGATACTGTCTTAAAGTCTAAATCCACCTACTGATTCCCGTAGTACCATGTTTTCCCTTTTTATACATTATCGCCCCTCTGATTCCATGTTTTTATATCTTAAAGATTATACTGAAAATATATGACATATACCCGTAATATAGTAATAATATTTATTAATTTTTTATTTTCAGATGGAGATCTAATTTTAGCGACTAACCTAGCGGAGTCCCTTAGCCGAAGGTTTAGAAAAATAAATGAAGAGTCCAATCCCCATCAAGCTCACCTCCAATTTCAGGCAACAAACTGTAGCCCTGGCGGGCTACTGAAGATACCTGGTCAACGCGCAACAAACTGTAACAGTTTCCCCCCCCTCTACCTACTCTCCCCGCGTCGACCTCACAGCTACCGAGTCTCCACGCTGAAGAGCTCGAGAATGCTGAATAATTGTAATAAATTCTAACATAATGTAAAACCCTAGACTTTACTGTAATTTGCACGCTTTATTTACCTATTTATTAAACCTACTTTTGTTGTGTGCTTTCATTACGAATACCTGAAGATATGGCCAAAATGTGATCGCTAGTGGTAGAACCCTGAAGTGTTGTGATCCGTAATAACCCTAGGTCCTTTTATGAAAGCTTGACAGGTTTTGGACTCCCCATTCCTAATATAATTAAAGCTAGTCTATCTGTATATAAATGAACCTATCTAAGCGCTACTTTCCACTGCTATTTTTCTATTCCTAGGTATAACAAGGTCCTAAAACTTAGATTAATAATTTATTCGCTATAAGTTATTAGTTTATGATTTTAAATATATTTTGTTTTTGGTAGAAGATCTCCTACCCCCTATTACATGTCCGGTTGAACAAGGAGTAGCTTATATATTTCATAAAATCAAGGTTATTTATTTAGACCTATAATGAGTTAAAAGACTGCCCTAAATACTTGTATTTTGGAACAAAGTTCTAAACGACGGGTCGTGCGGTAATCTTTTACTCACACTTGCTACTCTCTTGTTTGGAATGGAGTCTGGACATCCTATTCACGTTACTTACCTAGCTATCCTATGGATGTATGACCCTGAGAATGAATCTACCAGTGTCTCAAACCTAGCGGTCAGTTTCGAGAAGATACACCGAGACAAACTCGACTGACATCTTTTTGTATTATTAGGCGTTTATGTTTATAACCTTAGCTTATACAGCTAATAACCTAAGACCATCCTATACCAATAACCATAGTGAGTAATGCCGAGGTAATCCGTTCGTAACATGTGAAACATTCTACCTAAATCGTACCTCAAATGAAGAGTATCCACTCATGATAATAAATACCGTGAATGAAGAGTATCCATTCATGATAATAAGATACTTTAAATGGATTTGATGAACTGCTCAGCCTGTCATCAATCCCAGAATTATTTCATCTTTCTGAAACAATCCTGATATCCTAATGCCATGAATAGAACTGAAACCTTTTGATGATTATTACCAATTGTCACACCTTTACAATATTTCACATGTAACCCACGGAAACCCGACACCCCTTTTAACCATTTACTACTATTAACGTAAGTTCAGATATCCACACTATATAACTTTCATGAAATCCTTTTGGAATAGTAACTAATTTTAGCTAAACAACCAATACCTTAGAAATATCTTTTGTTGCAGAAGACATAGTTATAAGCCTATCACCCCATAACGCGTGAATTTAGCCCTACATCTACCCCCGATCCCTATTCTGCTTACTTCTAGAACCATACCTTAGTTCAGAAGCAAGAATGTATCCCTAGCTAATCTGTAAGTAGTTCAGTCGGCGAAACTGAGATAGCAACCCTAACGGCCTGTGTATTTGCTTCCCCCCGCCGTGCTCGAAAGCTAGGAAACGGCGAGTAAAGCGTCCTGTCTGGGAATATGACCAGTATATTTACATATATATAATGCTGAACGACCTCTCAGGCAACTGGACGATTTCGACGAGCGGAGTATCCTCCTGTGCTCATCACATGAATGACCGAGCCACGTCTAGATCGCCAGCCGTTCTGAGAGACGTGAGGGCCCCGATTAAGGGGTTTCGTCTCCTATGTCGGTAAAAAGGTAGACGCCAGACCACACCTCAAATCTGGTAACTATGGACACGGATTCACCCCCGTTTGACACCGTTAGGTAGGAATGACTCCGCAGATATACTGATTCTTGACAGTGTTCCGGCTGATTAGGCAATTTAACCCCCCACTAAGTTTCTAGAACAATCATCAAACATACCCAATCCCAGGGAGTACCCTGGCATATTAGCTATATTTGACTAACCATATGAACCTCCGGAAGTACTCCGTTACGGTAAATACAGCTTTGACTGCGTTCCGAAACCACTTGTCAAACATGCCCAATTCCAGAGAGTAGCTCTGGCGAATAAGACATGTTTGATTTAGTCATATAAACCCTTCAGAATATTTCCGATAAAGTAGATATAACTTAGGCCCTAACACCACTTATGAATTTACAATTAACTATAAATTTAAGAACCGTAAATGACTCATAATTATGAAGAGAATTTCCTCACAACGACAAACCATTCACCACAGAACAAAATAAACACCCACCGATAATTTCCTAGCCTACAACCAGAGACACTGCCAGTCCGAACGATGAGAATTGAATGATCCCGAATACTACGCCGACATGCCCTTTTATACTCTGCACGAGGGTTACGAGGGTCAGGGCGCGAGGGTCAGCATCATGAGGGTCACGAGGGTCACGAGGGTCAGTAGACGAGGGTCACGAGGGTCAGTAGACGAGGGTCACGAGGGTCAGTAGTACGAGGGTCAGTAGACGAGGGTCAGTAGACGAGGGTCACGAGGGTCAGTAGTACGAGGGTCACGAGGGTCAGTAGGTGAGGGTCACGAGGGTCAGTTGACGAGGGTCACGAGGGTCAGTAGACGAGGGTCAGTAGTACGAGGGTCAGTAGTACGAGGGTCACGAGGGTCAGTAGGTGAGGGTCACGAGGGTCAGTGGACGAGGGTCAGTAGGTGAGGGTCACGAGGGTCAGTGGACGAGGGTCACGAGGGTCACGAGGGTCAATAGCACGAGGGTCAGTGGTACGAGGGTCACGAGGGTCAGTAGTACGAGGGTCACGAGGGTCAAGAGGGTCAGTGGTACGAGGGTCACGAGGGTCAATAGCACGGGGGTCACGAGGGTCAGTGGTACGAGGGTCACGAGGGTCAGTGGTACGAGGGTCATGAGGGTCACGAGGGTCAATAGCACGGGGGTCACGAGGGTCAAGAGGGTCAGTGGTACGAGGGTCACGAGGGTCAAGAGGGTCAGTGGTACGAGGGTCACGAGGGTCAATAGCACGGGGGTCACGAGGGTCAGTGGTACGAGGGTCAGTGGTACGAGGGTCATGAGGGTCACGAGGGTCAATAGCACGGGGGTCACGAGGGTCAAGAGGGTCAGTGGTACGAGGGTCAATAGCACGGGGTCACGGGGGTCAAGAGGGTCAGTGGTACGAGGGTCAAGAGGGTCAGTGGTACGGGGGTCATGAGGGTCACGAGGGTCAATAGCACGAGGGTCAAGAGGGTCAGTGGTACGAGGGTCAACAGGGTCAGTAGCACGGGGGTCACGGGGGTCAAAAGGGTCAGTAGTACGAGGGTCACGAGGGTCAAGAGGGTCAGTGGTACGAGGGTCACGAGGGTCAATAGCACGGGGGTCACGAGGGTCAGTAGTACGAGGGTCAAGAGGGTCAGTGGTACGAGGGTCACGAGGGTCAATAGCACGGGGGTCACGAGGGTCAAGAGGGTCAGTGGTACGAGGGTCAAGAGGGTCAGTGGTACGAGGGTCACGAGGGTCACGAGGGTCAATAGCACGGGGGTCACGGGGGTCAAGAGGGTCAGTAGTACGAGGGTCAAGAGGGTCAGTGGTACGAGGGTCACGAGGGTCAGTAGTACGAGGGTCACGAGGGTCACGAGGGTCAATAGCACGGGGGTCACGAGGGTCAAGAGGGTCAGTGGTACGAGGGTCACGAGGGTCAGTCGTACGAGGGTCACGAGGGTCAAGAGGGTCAGTGATACGAGGGTCACGAGGGTCAATAGCACGGGGGTCACGAGGGTCAAGAGGGTCAGTGGTACGAGGGTCACGAGGGTCAAGAGGGTCAGTGGTACGAGGGTCACGAGGGTCACGAGGGTCAATAGCACGGGGGTCACGGGGGTCAAGAGGGTCAGTGGTACGAGGGTCAAGAGGGTCAGTAGCACGGGGGTCACGGGGGTCAAGAGGGTCAATAGCACGGGGGTCACGAGGGTCAGTGGTACGAGGGTCACGAGGGTCACGAGGGTCAGTAGGTGAGGGTCACGAGGGTCAGTGGACGAGGGTCACGAGGGTCGCGAGGGTCAGTAGGTGAGGGTCACGAGGGTCAGTGGACGAGGGTCACGAGGGTCACGAGGGTCAGTAGTACGAGGGTCACGAGGGTCACGAGGGTCAGTAGGTGAGGGTCACGAGGGTCAGTGGACGAGGGTCACGAGGGTCACGAGGGTCAGTAGGTGAGGGTCACGAGGGTCACGAGGGTCACGAGGGTCACGAGCACGGGGGTCACGGGGGTCAAGAGGGTCAGTGGTACGGGGGTCATGAGGGTCACTAGGGTCAATAGTACGGGGGTCACGAGGGTCAAGAGGGTCAGTGGTACGGGGGTCAAGAGGGTCAATAGCATGGGGGTCACGAGGGGAAGGCGTTGGTAGTATTTTCAATCTCTTCAATCCACTAACTCTTTAACAATAAGGTTTAAATTTGATTGTAGTATTAGCGCGCTAGCGTAAACACGTTATGTCATTTGCCTTACGACAGATGGTGGTATATTGTTCCTTTTCATATAGCTTCTAATGCTATAACGATTAAGATTGGAATTCGTGTGTCGCCCTACGTTTCTAGCCATGACGGACTGCCAGAGTATAAACATTTGGGTATTATTATCATTATTTCCATATTTTAAATGATTCATACAATATTCATGAATGAAATAAGTTTCCGATACTTGACTAATAACACTATTGAATGCTAGTTATGTTTATTTCCTTGCTCCTTTATTTATTACGTCAATTTTCCAACTTTGGGTATGAAACAACAGTCGTGTCTTTTCTCTCTCTCTCTATGTATCAATATTTGTATAATAAGTATTCAGGAATCCGCTAGCGAGCATGCCCACTGTTTCAGTACTTTCTCAAAATCTGCAAAATCTGTCTTATCCTAAATTCTTCGGATGAACTGGAGTAACTTTGGGCATTACCACGGACGACATTTAACGCCGCGTTTCGCGTTTACTAATAAAGTTGCTCGAACTGTATATGTTATGACAATTCATCTTTATAGTTATATACCAAAAAGGGCAGTGAAAATGCACGTTGGCCAAAATATTTTTATAAAAATTGCCATGTTATTGCATTATTCGTTATTTCTAGTTAAAAACTCTTACCACGTGAAAATAGTGTACTTACGTAACGTGCCTCTGCCTCGCTAATAGCGTGTGAAAATGAATAAAGTGTCAGATTAAACCTGACCTGCAACACTACAAAAGTGTCACTCTAAACTTCAACTTAAAAAAACGCCCGTGGGATATGCAAATAGGAGTTAGTATTTCGCATTATAATTTAAATCCAACCTAACTTAGCGAATTTCCTCCCCCAAGCCCCACACAATTGACGTTTCGCCCGCTACCCCGCGCTTTGTGCTCACGATGTGAATGCACGGCCTAATCTCGATCACGTGTCTGCCACACGCCCGTCTCCTGCACACTACGCGTACACCTAGCTTTACAAAACAGAATCTGAACGCTTCCATACATTACGAACGCGACCTTAAAGCCTCTGTGCTAACGTCAAATTGCAACTGTCAGTTTTTGGCAATAAACTCGTTTAGTATATTGGCGGCGGGTAAAAAAGCGTGTCCTTTATCTTAACTGATTGGATAATCTGTGTTCAAACGTTATAGTATATGGTATCGGAAACAGAAATGTAAGCCCCGTCGTCCTGATTAAGTCTTCTGGTGCAAGGAGTGGCATGGAAGGAAATTATAGTGATTTTTTGACAGTATCGAGTTTCTTTTGTCCTTACTGCATTTTTGGCAGATTTGGCCAAAATTTCCGATCTAATTATAGCTTTTGTGCATTCTAGTGGGGTTGCATTGTGTTTACAATGTAGTAGGATTCTGTGTAACAGATTTATGAGCTATTTTCGGATTATAAGTTATTAGTTATGATATAAATATGCACCTACTTACAACATAATTTTATTGGAGCCCGGGGTTGTTTTAACCAAATTACGTGCCAAACCAAATGTCTACCTACTACGTTTACTGTGATGTAATCGCAATTTTTAAGCATTGGGTGGTGGGTGAATAAAGAATTATATGAACACTATGCTCTTGTCTAGTTGCATAGTGTCGAAGGAAGAATTTTCCCATCATGTTACGTCATAGCATCTATTTACCTTTTCCTACCATCACTTACATTAGATGCCTTCAAAATTAACATGAAGGTCATTTTAATATTGAAGGCAGCGAATTTAAATAAAAACACTTACCTAACCACTCACCTGCTTTTAGATTTTAAAAAAGGAAATAAACTAAGGCCGATTTTTTTTCTCCCGCGCTGAATTTTCCTCCGTCGACCCTGAATTGAATGTCGTTAAAGTTGCAAACGTTAAACAGTTTGGCCCACGCATTTAGATGAGCTATTTCTCGGCTCAGTTCCTAATCGGCTGTACACGAAAATGACCCTTACTCCTGTGCAATAAGTGTCTGGTTTGTCGCGTTTTGTACAGAGTAGAGGGTGTGCCTATCATGTATTCATAGGAAACGATTACCGGGGAGACATGTATTTTATGAAGTTGGCGGTTTTTGGAGACACTGAAAATTGTTATTGTGTACCTAAAATTTTTTTTTGATGTCGTGGAAAACATTAAATTGCATGCAGCATTGTAGAGGAAAACCTGTGTGTCAGTCAGTAGCGCGTTAACTAGTAACGAACATCCAAAAGGCCTTCATAGTTTTGAATTTATTTAACTATAGCAAAGGATTTTGTTCAAGTTACTAGTTGACACGTCAAAAAAATAACGGTAATCTAAGTTTCATTACGAAGGGGAAGAATGCAGGGGTGCATTTTTGTTATTTCCAAATATTGAAGTGTAGATTTCACGTTCATATTTCAGGCTTAGTTACAGTTTGTGCGCCGCACGTCTTGACCAAATGTGTAAATATAAAATGAATGTAAACCAAAACCCAACTATAGGTTGGCATACTGATACGGCAGTTTGTTGCAGGTTGGCGTGCGTATAGGCATGTGTAGACGAGCATTTGCTCCTCATTGAAATCACCTGCCCTGAAATATGAAACTCACCTTCAAAAATTTTTGGCCACTTTCATTCAACGCTATTGTCACTTAGTTCCTCTTCATCTCGTTTCGTTTTAACGATGTATGTATGAAGACTAAAGACAGCAAACAGGGGCTTCCATTCGAATATGCATATTTGTCGCGAATTTGAATAATAAATATTGTATGATCCTCTGTCAATATTAGCTGATTTCTTTGAAAGGAGGGTAAATGTAGTGTTGTACTTTAGTTAGAGAATTTGATTTGGTTTTGATCGATTCTATTTCTATACAGCTATTAATATATAAACTGAGTTTTTTTTTATGTTTACTCTAATAATAAATCATATAAACTAAATCTAGGAAAAAAAAATGTGTAACCTAACTCAAACGAGAATCAAACACGGTGTAAGGAATCAATGTGTAGATCCTGAGGGGTACATCCTGACACGTAACTTTTCGAACGAGCGTTAGGACAATTCAAGTGTCATTTCCCCATACAAAAAGGGACATTTATATTTACCTACCCATCAACTAGCACGATAGGCTTTATCGTTATGTTTTACGGCCCAAATATGCTGAAATGTCATGTAAAACATAAGATGAAGCCTATCATGGCACTAGCCCTCACGCACGTATGTGTACCTACCTACCTACATATGCGTTACTTACGGCCATTCCCAATAATGGTAATAATCAATCAACGGATAGCTTTCCTTACCAGCAGTTACGTTTTGACACATTTTCTACGGGTAACCTGTCAACATGTAACTGCTGGTAAGGAAAACTGTAATAATAGGTTGATTATTGGGAATGGCCGTTAATCGACCAGTTGAAATCCAATGAAAGTTGGTCGGCAGTTAAATTTAAGCGCCCGATTCAGAAAAACCAGGAAACCGCGACATACTTATTATCCATAGCTTCATTTATAGAGCAATTGCGTATAGATTTTAATGAGAGCATCATCTGTGGATTGGTACAGTTCAATTCAGTTCTTGCATATTCAGTCCTACTTCTACTCTGCAAGTCATTTATAAGACATTCATGAGATAATTAATCGTAGCATGTGTTATGGCGTAAACGACGGTTGCATTTTGACTACGATACTGTCATGATATTTGATAGTACATACTACATTGCTGGTACTACTTAGTAGTAGATAGTTCCCGACTATCCTACGGTAGCTGTCACAACACAGGGTTAGCGTGTGACAGACACGGTGCATGTAAGAAGAGACCAGACGGTCGGGGACGCTCGAGAGTTTGAAGGGTTTTATAAAATTATAGAACACATGAGTCCGAGTGCCCTTGACAGTGTTTGGGCCCCAAGCGGCCCCGAACACACGGTCGCTCGGAGGGGGCCCAGTTCTAATGTTGACCCTATTTCACGAACTGTTACGAAAAATACTTATTTAAGAATATTTGGGAGTATATATAGGAGCGTGTGTATGTGGCTCGGAACCATGTGTACTTCTTGCACCTAACGAACGCACGCAGCGTATGACATGAGTGAATATTTTTTTATTTTAGGAAAATGCCGTATTGCATTATTGAAAGCGGCTCCAATAACAGCACATAAAAAACTTGTCTCATGGAGGTATTTCCTATCATCGTTAAGTAATATTTTAGAATACGTATAAAAAAATATTTAATTTTGAATGTCTTAGACACAATTTGCGCCTGTAGGTAAGGAAATATTATTTTCTATTTAATGAAATGCAACGGTGGAGTTATTACATATAATGCGCTGCTATAATAGATATTTGATTGAATTAATTATTTCCTTGACACATACATTTACAAACACAAAAAAAACCGGCCAAGAGCGTGTCGGGCCATGCTCAGTGTAGGGTTCCGTAGTTTTTCGTCCGTCACAGTAAGTGTCCCCACTTAAGCGTTAAAAAAAGGGCTATTTGTTACATTGAGTTGACATATTAAGTACAAAACCCTAAAACACGACATACGACAGCGACATCTATCGGCAAATTAAGTAAACTATTGCGCGCGAGCTTAAAGTATGGAAGATGATTTTTATGGGATAATTCTTTATTGCGTGAACCGATTTTCACCGTTTTTTTACTTTATTTGAAAGCACGTCATTTTATTGTGATTTTGTAGAAATTACAGGTACAATAAACACCTGCTTATAGTGCTTATACGGTTAAATTACAAACTTAGTTCAGAAATTATTTTGTAATTTTTTTCAAAAACTATTCAACCTATCAAGTTCAAAATAATTTTCCTAGAAAGTTCTTATAAAGTTCTACTTTTGTGATTTTTTCATATTTTAAAACTTATGGTTCAAAAGTTAGAGGGGGGGGGGGGACACATTTTTTTACTTCTGGAGCGATTATATCCGAAAATTATTATTTATTCCTATTCATTTTTAAATGCCTATCCAACAATATATCACACGTTAGGGTTTAAATGAAAAAAAAGACACTCCCCACGTTACGTATAGAGGTACCCTAATAAAAAAAAAAACTTTTTATTTTACCACTTTGTCGGCGTGATTGATATACTAGTATATATATATGTACCAAATTTATATATTAGTACCAAATTTCAGCTTTCTAGTGCTAACGGTTACTGAGATTATCCGCGGACGGACGGACAGACAAAGCGAAACTATAAGGGTTCCTAGTCGACCACGAAACCCTAAAAAAAGAACCAAGGCCTACCTGTATAACAGGCGTGCAACAGCATTCAAAATTAAGCAAACATGGTACTATTTCAGTTCTTTTAGCTAATTACTAATAATAATATCGATATGTTTACTAGAAACCATAATTAGATTCCAAAAAAATAACCTTAAACTTGCCATTAAAATGAAAAAAAAAACCGACACTGGCAAACTCACACTCTTCCAAATGATGGAGGATGGACGTAGCTAAAAACTCCATCATTTGGAAGAGTGTAAGTTTGCCAGTGTCGGTTTTATTTTATTTTAATGGCAATTTTAAGGTTATTTTTTTTTAATCTAATTACAGTTTCAAGTTTAGAGTTAATAATAAAAATAAAAATATTCATTAACGTTTTTCAATCGCTTCATAAGCGTATGTTAGTTCCCTTTCATAGTTAGTGACTGTCGATGTGTAATTGGATCGCTTCGGTTAACTATCGCACTAATAAGCCTAAAATAATGAAAGAGTGCATGCAGAAAATAAAGGGTCACAAATGTACATTTCATTTCTATTTCAAAATTTTGTATCAAATTTAGACCCAGCAGGAGCATAAGTACCTATTGGCGCCAGCGTGAGGTTCTCGACGCGCCGGCTGTCGCCGAAGTACCAACAGTTGAAGTGTAATCAGATTTACTCGATGACATGATGCACAGATTGTTCCAATCGAAAATATGGGGTTGAATCCTGTAAGTAAAAATATTTAAGGGTTATTTGTTTCGTTAAATTGTGTACAGTCCCACCACTGTACATTTTTCTGTTTACGTTGCGACCTACTTTAGGCCGCGCTATAATATGACATTCTGAAGTAAATTATATTAGTGCAAACATAACTGTCGTGCGATAAGCATCAACTGAGGGAACAGCCAATAAGTAACTATTTTGTAAAAGTAATAAATCAGTTTAATAACAATACCTTAACTTCTCCGTTCTCTCAACGCACTCCAACACAACAACAAATGTCTGGGCTAACTGGCTCATACAAATTGGGAGTTGTAAAGAATACCTTCTGCCCGCGACTCCGTCCGCGTGGAACTCGTATGTACATTTGTTTGTGCTCCATACAAACATTCACCCCCATTTCATCCATTAGGGGATGATTTCCGGGATAGAAAATAATCCTTTGTCCTTCTCCGGGACTCAAACTATCCTATAGCAAATATCATCTAAATCGATTCAGCGGTTTAAGCGTGAAGCTACAGACAGACATACACACTTTCGCATTTATAATTAGTATGGCTGGAGATAACAATATAACAGAATAAGTAATTATATTTCGTTGTGTGTAGGTCAATGCATTGTTTGTTTGTATAAACTTGCACTAAATGTGAACGTACTTTAGATACCTACTGAGAGTTCTACATCACAACTATGCACATGCGTGTCATCACACCAGGAGGGGACCTGTCCGTAGCGGAAAAGAAGTGCAGCAGTAAAAGTTTGGTTTACGCAGGACCTCGTTTTCCTCGTGTATTTATATGTTGCAGAGACGTGGACTATTCGTGAGGTTTAGAGGACTAACGCACGCAAATTATGAGCTGTACTTGCATAACGGCAAGTGAAGTGTACGAGCACACAGTTCCTATTAGGAAGGAGAACGACCCATTGGAAAATATTGTTTTACATATTCAAAGAGTACTTAAAATATGTATATCGTGTTACAGTGCAAGAGTATACAAACAGTATTGCCAACACAACCTCACCTAATTCAGCATAATAACCCCATAAAATTCGTAACCGTCAAGACCCCGATTCAGTTTTTAATATGATTAACCTTCCATTTTAATAATGACACACTGGCGTAGCTAATCTGGCCACATAGTCATTAAACTCGCCCACTATTATGGATTATCGTTTGTCATATTATTATGTTGGCAACGGTGGAGTGCCCTAATTATTGTACAAAACATGGCCCTTGAACGGAGGGCTTGGTGCGCATTCTACGCCTAGTTAGGAACAGGCGGGGCAAAGAATAATACATGAGAGTGGACAAGCTCTGCGCGTAACTATACAGTATCTACAATGCGATACGACACAGCATCACGTAGTGATTAATACGCTCTGTGGCAACTCCACATTAGATGCAACAAGATGGAACGTTTTACTTTATATCTAAGTACTTTTAATCCTTTGTGGTTTTATTGGTAAAGAAAAGATCTGTTCTAAATAAATTTTGACTTAAACTGTATAATGAACTTTATTTTAATACTGATGGTGGACGTTTAGAGAGCTGTTTTTATCCGACAGATCTACCTACCAGTCTGCTAGAATAGGAAAATACGAAAGAAACTTTGATATTTCGAGTCGTTGTTTTTTCTGTCAGGTTAGCTTTTCGTTACTTTTTAGGGTTCCGTACCTCAAAAGGAAAAGTCGGAACCCTTATAGGATCACTTTGTTGTCCGTCCGTCCGTCTGTCGAGACCCTTTTCTCAGGAACGCGTGGAGGTATCAAGCTAAAATTTATACCAAATACTCAGGTCTACTGTCCCTTGGAGCTGTTCTTCTAAGCCAACGCTTGGCCGGTTTTTTTTAGGTTTTGCTTCTTTCATATGAGTCCGCGATCGTAACCTCTCTGAGCCGTTACTATTTATCCACAAAACGATTTCCATCAATATTCTACTCTATATATGAATCGTGTACAAAACAAATCGGCAACAAGGGGAGGCGTGGCGGCGTCCCGCGGTGCGCGTCTGTCGACGTGTTGCCAGCAGAAAAAATACAATTCCGCGCTATTGTGCTGGCAACCCCGATGACAGGTCGCAACAGGACACATGTTTGAGGCATTTTGGGGCAATTCCTTCTCCTAATGGGTGTGTTTTAATGTTCTCTATGAATTTATGGCTGGGGTCGCGTACCCTCGGTCTTTGTTTAATACGAATAAAATAAAATTTTGGGTTTTCTATGTGTAAGTATTTGTAATTTATCTTCTATGCGAATCATTTTTTTTTGTTCTTATATTTCAAACTATTCGTTCGCCTTCTTGTTTCTCACTAATCGTTTAATCCGAGCTTGGAATTGTTGATTTATTACGTCAGTCAGTAGGTATAGGGAAGCAGAAATTTCGAATTGGGATTTCATATAATTAAACTTAACGTGGGATTGCGTAGCTAGCAGAGCTCGGCTCACCCTGATGCAGTAGGTAAGCTATTGCAAAAAAACTTAAGATGAGGAAAGTTTTTAACACTTCGCAAAAGGTTAAGTCAGATTTTATACCTTGAAGTTTCTCGAAATGAAACATCCACATTCGTACCCATATCACTCAAAACCTCAGTTTGCAAAGTAGTAACAGTTAATAAATTAATTCCAACCAAAAATAAACAACCAAACGTGATTAACTGCGAATTCAAGAAACCGACGTGACCCACCATGAGAGGCATCAGAGCTCAAAATTTCCGCATCACATAACGGTCAAGAAAACAACTTTTGATTCGAAAATCCATCGCCCTTTCCAGTTGGGGTCACGAAAAAAACAAGTTGAACAGCTATAGCTATACAACCTTCTAAATACTGGTGTTCAAATTTAGAACCAACATTATCCCTAGTATCTTTCTGATCAACGATAGACGGGAGCGATACATTCGACGGCAAAGCTAGTTTTGCGTTCGTATATGAATGAAGGATCGTCTAGCTCCATCAATCAATCTTTGATTATTTCTAGTCTACGTGATTGACATGAAGACAGAGCCATTCAAATGAGCTGGAAAAGATTATAATATATTACTAACAAACCATCGGGCTACCTTTTTTACCCTGCGCAAGCGTGACGATAATTATAGGTGCTTGACAGGCTATTTTTAAAATGGTCTTTGGTTATTTGAGATGAACTGGTCTTATAATTACTGTGTCATTGAGTGAACTTTGGCGATATTTCGTTGTATCGTACTTAGGTCTCAAAAGTCGCAACATTCAACTTAACAGTTCGTTAGCCTTTTTAAATACGTGCAGCGGGCACTGGCCTGAGTAGGTTAAATTCTGAAATAAAATGTAGAATTTGACGTCTATATTCTAAACGATGAATATACTAACGTAGTTATTATTCCTGGGACCATCAATTTGAATTAACATTTTTTTTATCTAATTGAAACCTTTATAGAGCAGTTTTTAAAACGCGGCCTAATTCATAATAATAAATAAAACAATAAATATTAGGGGACAATTACACAAATCGGTCTAGTCCCAAACTAAGTAAAGCACTAGACGACGATAAACATATAGAGAAATAAATACTTATATACATAGAAAACATCCATGACTCAGAAACAAATAGGTATTCGTGCTCATCACACAAATAAATGCCCTTACCGGGATTCGAACCCAGGACCTCTTGCTTCGTAGGCAGGGTCACTAATAACTAGGCTAAAGCGGTCTTCCAAATTCTGATGCTCTGATGCTGAATTTCTCTAAAAATACATATTAAAACCTGGTATTCATAGACCACATATTAGATATTGACATAATTGGTTTCTGTCAAAGATTTCATTTTTGGTACAAGCTTTTATGGCCAACTGGACTTTTCTGTATACCGTCATCAACTACTCGTTGATACGATTCTAACGAGCCCAAACTCAACGGGGTTAAGGTTCTTAAGTCCTGAATTCCCATGGCCCCTTCTGTCTCCATCATCAGATGCTCGATGGTACCATAATATTGAATTATCATCCAAACTTTACTTAAAACCAAAAGGTCAGCTTTATCGGTTGAAGATATCTGCTTCAAAATTAAGTTGCAAGATTCCACCCTAACGAACATAGACAGCACACAACTTAGAAAAGTTGAAAAACCCCCGACATTTTCATTTCAAAGTACAATATCTCAAAAACGGCTAAACCGATTTTCATGAAACATGGCTAAGAACACTCGGGATCACATCAGCTTTGGGAGCTACGATACCCCAGACAGATACACAGATACACAGACACGTTAAACTTGTAACAAAGAGAGGGGCTCTTTGCGTCGGGGGTTAAAAATAGAGATTCTCAAGCTTTCGCTTCTAACTAGCTGCATCAAAACAATTGCACCATCTCCATAATTGATTCCTGCATCCACACTTTATCTTAACTTACGCACTTCTAACGCATCCCAAAGTTAATGCCGTTATAAAACTACCCTCACTCAGCTTATCTTCGCTCCCCCCTTCGACCGTTATCGCCGTCCTGCCAGAAATGTAACAATACCCCCTTATCTTTGCGGCCAATCGCGAGGGGGCGTTCGGGAGAGCAATGTCGAGGTGCGAAATTTTAAATTTAGAAGTATTGGTGGACTGAGGGTTGGGATTTAAGCGTCAATTTGAAAAGTCGTATCTCATGCTGACAAAGAAAAATGCAGTAACTGCATGCAGTCGTATCCGTTCAAATGCGAGACAATTGTCGGGATTAAACACCATGGTGAAGATTATCTACACTATATATTTTAAATTCGGTTTAAATCGCAAAATCGAGATACTTTTTCTTGACTTGGAAACTAAGTCGAATAGTTGTGTGTCTAATCTGCACACTTATGTAGTCGATTGATTTTATTTGCTGATACATGCGATAAGATCTGAAACATACTGACTTGCGAAGGTGATGATCATACTTAAACACAGAGTTAATTATTATAATGTTAAAATAAGATTCATGTTGTCGGCGAAAAAATCAAAAGATCAATTTTTTCGCAAGATGCCAAGCCTTTTGTAGGTGCACATTTCATTTTGAGAATGTCAAAACGTCAATGTTGTTGTTGTCACATGGAAGTTAGTTTGAATTGTATTGTTTATCTTTTGATTCGTACGAGAATAACATGGAAATACTTCTGCTAGTATACCTATTTTACCGTATATGCATGTCAGTCATCCGTGTTGCTAATTAGTTCATTCTTTCGACAATTATTTCGTTTGTTTACACAGACAAAACAAACTTTCAAAAACAAAAATAAACTAAGTTTTGCCAGAAAGATCTCACTTCCCGGTTACGTGCTGTTGGAATTACATTATTCCTCTATTACCCGGTAATTTTCCACCAAAACCATTACCAATCCAATTCCAATAAATAGATCATAATAAAATGCGCGCATACGAATAGGACGCCATAAGGCGCCTTCCGTCTGAGCACACCCTGGAGGGCGGTTTTCGGGATTCTGTAGTTATAGCCTTTATTTACATGCCATTAAAGACTAATTCTCAAAGAGGAGTTGATGAACTGAATGTGAACATTGCGAACAACTGTTACAGTATACTGATATGTTTTACATCGAGGATTAGCGCAACTGGTGGATACAGTTTATGGTAGAGTAATTTATCTGTGGGGTCTCAAGTGGTCTTGAATTAAATCTGTTAACATGTGCGGTCAGTTTTTGATAAGTGGAGTTGGTATTTGTATACTTAAATGATCGAAAGTGCTTGGCTATAATGAAATAGCAGATGTCTTTATCTTGGTGCTTGGTATTTCGTGTTTGTATATCATATACCTACCCATACCTGATATATCATATACCTGATCAATCATAAAACTGGGGCTGTGCCACATTGAAGTCTAATACAGAACAATTTCGACCGCCGACTGTGGCCTTTTTTGATGACGTTTACTGTTTACTAAACTACGCCTAAATATGGAATTAAACGGTGGTTGGACCTTTTCACAATACGTGTAGACTGCAGTCTCATTTTCTTATCTTTCAATGTGTACTAATAGAAGCGAAAATTTTAATCCCTTACTAAAAATACTGACTGCGCACCTAAAAATACTGACTTGCACATCACAACGGAATTTTGATACACGATTAGTATTTTAGCTATGCAAATCTGTATTTTTTTGGTTGTCACAAATGCTAAATATCATGCAGCTATAATGTGATTCATCCCGTTTTATTAAGGCAAAAGGTTTCCACACCTATATCGAGTCGGAGCAGTGTGAGATCAAGATTAGGTACACCATAAAAAGAAAACACAAAATTGCTGCTTAACCCATCCAGCTTCAAATAAAAGGCAAAAACTTACATTAGCCAATACAACAACACCAATTTTGGCTTCCAAATGATGTTGGCTTAGGCCTAAGAAGCCACACATCGACACAATAGGGGTGTCTTTTTAACACCGACCGATTTAATAGGGCTGGTCCCTTTGAACGAAGGGTTAGTGCCCTCTCGTTGTGAGTTTTTTATTTATTAATTTAACATTTTGAGAGCTTGAATGCTCGAATTTATTGTTGAATTATGGTGACAGAGGAAGGATGACAATGGTGGGTGAATTGATGGAGAGATCTTGTTACTTTGTAAAAAAGTCTTGTGAGTTAAAATTTGTATTTTACGGCGTTTTCAAACATCACGTTGGTACTTTGTCAGGTTGGGTTAATATTGCAATTTACAAGATGATTAAATTTGTTTCATTTTCTTGTCAAGAGTCGCTACTGAAGCACCGCTGTGCTAAAGATTTTTTTTTACCTGTTACCTATAGTTTTTATTTTATTCTTACTGAAGCTTCACTAGGCTTATTTGCAAAAATCAGTTTGCGACTTAATTCGTTTGATACCTAGTACATTTCATATTTACTAAGATTCCTCAGTGTGTTACGACAATCTATGTAATGTTTATTAAGTATTTTTTACATGCATGCATGAATTAGTTCATATATAGTATACTAGCTTCCGCCCGCGACTTCGTCTGCGTGGACCCGGGATAAAAACTATCCTATATTTTGAATCCAGGTTATAAACTATCTTCGTGCAAAATTTCATCTAAATCGGTTGAGCCGTTTAAGCGTGATTGAGTAACAAACATCCAAACATCTAAACATCCAAACATCCACTTTCGCATGTATAATATTATAGTAGGATCGCTTTAGTCTACATTTATGGTAATATTTGACATGGAGACCATAGGCAACTTTTGGGAAAGGTGTTGATGTCACCGCCGACTTTTGGCTATTGTCGGTGAAGTACGAGTAAGTACGTGATGTCATTAGAAAATTGAAAAGACCACGGGCTATATATTACCAGTCAATTCGTTTCCGATTTTTCACTCTAGATAAAGTTATCCGTCAGTTAAAATTATCACCATCTTTTTCTTAAGTCATATGAAAGAAAAGGACAGAGCTAACATTTATCTGACAGATAGTTTTATCTGCACGTCTAGCATGCGACGGCCGCGACACTCGATTTTTATCGCACTATATCTCTTGTTCTAAGTGTTCTAATAAGAAAGAGACGGATATTGCGAGAAAAATCGAGAGACCTCGCGCGCCGTCACATGCTAGCCGTGCTGGGAATTGAAGAATCGGCCCAAAGTGTAGTATCTTGATTATCCGAGAAAACTTTACCAAAATAAATTCTACTACATTATAATTTGTTCAAGTTTTCTTCTTAAACGGCTTCTATCATTTACAAAAAATAAAATAAGTCTTTAATTCAACCCTCCATAATGAGGGTTGCTAGTCCCAGAGGTCCCAAATGCCGTGTTAGCCAACACTGGCGACTCCGCCGCACTGATACCGACACGCATCTGCGCACGAGTTCCTACAAACGTACAAATGCGGACGGAAAAATAAGAAAACAATGCCAACCCGTACAAATTTGCTCCATCACCGCTACATTGGCGCCCGAAATAAGCGCATAGATAAGTTTGTTAACTGTGTATGATTAGATCCACCGAGATTAGGGTTGGCAACGATTGATAAATAAAATGTATGATGACATGTGATTTATTGAGCATTGTTTTGATTCACAAGTGGGGTCATGACGGATGAAAGTGCGGATTACGGGTGTAGATTTGTCTTGTCTGTTTGTTTTATTTTGCTTGCCAGTTATATTATAATTTGTTTTTTCTTTCAAATATAGAATGGTATTTTTGAATGCACGGTCGGCCGCGGTCACTTCTTGGATGAGTGATGTCTGAGTGATTACTAACTGAGCGTTGAACTCAGTGGTTCGTTTCGCGAGGCAACACTGAGGCGCTTGACCGATAACGATTAGCCATTTGACCTGTGTTGCCGCTTTAGTTTAAAATTGTAGCTTCGTGAACCGGACCACAGTTGTTGTCTACGGGTGGTATTCCACTTGTCCAAGCTCTTTGTCCAATGTGCATTGCATCTCACTAAGATCTTAGACAAGTGGAATACCCTACGACAGTAGTAGGTACACTTGAGATTATTTGAGTTGGCCGAATTGCATCAAAGTAGTCCATTCAGAAACCCACTCTACCGTCCAAGATATAATAAGATTCCAATTCCAATGACAGTTTCATAAAAAGTCGGCCACATTAAATCAATCTCAACCATAAATAAGTTGATTTAAAGGATTTCCGGGAACTTCAGAATTTCTCAGCCAAGTTGTTTACACGACAAGTCTTAATCTCAATGAGTTTTCCCGGTGGGTCAGATGGCAGTCGTTTCCACAAGTATATTATTACGTCAATTCTTGGGACTAATTACCCCAAGTAGCTACTTGATAGCGAGCTTGCTAAGTATCAAGCTGACTGGATTTTCAGAATGAAAACGGCATAAACTAAGTGAGGAGAGGTGAAATATATTAATTTGGCTCCAACTGCCGAGAAGCGTAATCAAGTTCACTAGGTACTTCGAAATAGAAACTTAAGTGTTTAATGTCTCAGTTGGTAATAAAATAAAATATAATGCAAGTATTACTATTTTGAGTCACCAATTTGACTATAATAGAACTAAAGAACTTTTCCTAAATTACTACTTAGATGTTGATATCGCAAAGTAAAATAGTATACGTCGCCCAACACAATGGAATTTTGCCATTAATATTTTTTCTGGAATCATTTTAAAACGATTTATAAATCGATTCTTACAATTTGTCGCGAGGGGTCCAAATACAGTTCTATTGTCAAATGACTGTTAGGGATCCACACAACATATCCACCTGTTAACATCAAGAGCTCATATCTCGTTTAATTCCGGTTTTAGAAAAGCAACCGTAACGAACTGCGCTGCAGAGTTCAGAATTGAAGTTCATGTAAAATATTTATACGAGTTGGTGGAGGTCAATCGTTATAATTGCTTGTTTTTACTGACAAATGTTCGTACTCTATCCTAGATTGATACAATTTAAACCTTTATTGGGGTGAAATAGAGATTAATTTGGGCTAATAAATGACAAATTCAGTTGACTGAGTCTTTAGAACGGACGCGCTGATTGAAGTTTTTGTCACTTTACATTAAATTGGGTGTTAAGTGACAACTTTGCATTTAAATGTTCCATAAATATGCAGGCCTGTGATTAATCATATGGACAGAGGGTCTCTTCTACATATTATGCATTTTACTCTTACGACTACTATACGTTTGTGTGAAAGTTTCAATGTTTGTTTGTTACCCAATCACGTAAAAAGAAACGAAATTTGGCATAGAGATTTTGGTACGGCACTTTAACACGGCATACTTTTTATTTAGAAAATCGACCCCGAATGGAATTGAATTGGGGATGAAAGTGATAGGAAGTTCACGAACACGAAGTTGCGGGAAAAATTGTAGCTTATTAAATAATTGTGTATGAGACAAAACCGAGGGACATAATATTATTTATCTCTTGTTTAAGTTACACTTTCGTCGTTTAACTGATTTCTATGTACAGATATGTTACTCCTTTGGAGTTGCATGCGTCTATAGGCTGCGGTGTCCGCTTACCATCAGGCGGGCCGTATGCTTGTTTGCCACCGTCGTTGTATATAAAAAAAAATGGATGCAATTTTTTATTACTAGAAGTAATCTGTCGAAAAAGATACGAAATTCACACTCGCATATAAGTAACAACCACGTCACACCTCTCTGCATTTGTTTCTTTAGTTTTAAAAAGTATCACTTAATTCCAACGCTTAAAACTGAGCTTAAACTGACACTGAACACTGTCTTCGCACCCACAAGGATATTCCGAACCCAAAAGGATTTACCTAATTCGACGTGACGCGTTAGACGTCGAGAAAAAAAAGAACGAAAAAAAAAACAAGTTGACATGACCGCGCCTTATAAGATTGTTAAATCCATCCGTCTGATAAAGATCTGTGACACCTACAGTTTAAAAGTGAAAAAGCGGCCGGCACCTGGACTACTGTATTTAAATTTGTTTTTTTGAGGAACCCTGCGGTTTGTGGAATAACCCTAGTTTGAGGCAAAGGTGTTTTTAATAGATTTCCCTTCGAAATATTTGTAGGTAGGTACCTACTTAATTTCCGTTCACGCAGGACGCACGAACACAGGCGGAGCTGCGGTGTGAAATATAGCCTATATCAATCCCGAAAATAGTCTCTAGTTATTAACGTTATTTTTATTTAGTTTTAAGCCTTGATTATCTGTTGTTGTGTTTTTACTTCTGCTTATTAAATAATAATTTTTGAAAAAAATATAAATTTATTAGAAATCTTCCGAAATTACTACTTAGAGATATTACCCCTTTACATACAAACTTTTAGAGCTACCCCCTAATAAACTTGACCTCTTTATTATATACGTTATTATATTAGTATAGATTGATATAAGCTCCAACTTTTATAAACACGGGACCGATTCGAGATTAAAAATGTGACATGACCGGATATCACGCGGCATCTTTCTATATCAGAATGAGCGAAAAGATCGACAATGACAGAAAATCAATATCCTAGGGACATCCTCTTCTGTCAGGAAACTGGAACCGTGGCATATTTCCATTGAAGCATGGACAGTATCGCCCATCCCATTACTGTCGCTGGTTCGATCCAGTAGCTGACATTGTATTCAAATCGCCCAAATTTGAATACAAAAACGCGATTATGTGACGATGCGTCGTAAGCTGCGCCTGCGCTGAGATTGGCATCTTCGTGCGCACTGGTTGGCAAAAGCGCTGCGTTTTTAAAAAACGCGTAAGTTTCCAATGACCGCTTTAGTTTATAGTATTTAATTTTATACTAGTGAAGCGGGTGGTCCTAGGTTCGAATACAGGTAAAGGCAATCGCATAAAAAACATTCCATGTAAAAAGAGGCCAAGTCTCGAAACTCTTCCACCGTAAAAAGTTGTGACATATTTCGTAGAGCCAAGTCTCAGGTATTCTTATTAATCTTTATTTGCTTGCTAAAAAAAATCTGTAACTTGGCAATCACACTACTTTCCTGCATTTATGGATTTCTGTATACCTAAATCTATGTAGTATTGTGTAATTGCCAAGTCACAAAATTTTATTTAGCAAGCAAATAAAGATTATTAAGAATGCCTGACTTGGCTCTACGAAATATCACAACTTTTTACGGTGGAAGAGTTTCGAGACTTGGCCTCTTTTTTACATGGAATGTTTTTTATGGGATCTCACTTCTTTTTGTACGTTATTGTGTTATCAATACATACGAATTATGGATGCAGTCCCATTCTTGCTTTTTCATGTTTTGACTCATTCACTGCAAATATAACGTTGTAAACATATATGTTTATACGGGATTACTTATGCAGTTGGTGTATCTAGAAAACTGGAGTGAAATTGCATTTTTTTTGTCTTGATTTATTTAATACACAACACTAATTGTATTCTAAATTTGAAGCTTCTATATCTGCTAGAAGTGCCTTAGACTTTTGATGATCGGTGAGTCAGTGAGTGACAAAATTAAGAAACTTTGACTAGTTATAATTCTTAAACCACTGGTTCAAATTGGATGAAATTTTAAATATATCGCGGTTTTACAATGCGTGCTTGGTTACTGAAAATTCAGGCTTCTAGATCCACAACGAAGTTATAGGGGGATCGAAAATGGCCTGAACTGCTTCGAGAAAAGAATGGTACGGCCGTGCCGCTCGCTGTTTTGCTCGACTTGGCGGGGGCACTGCCGTGCCCCCAGATTTATTCGTGTGAGTGAGCAAGAATGTTTGTTGCCGACATGCCGACTTGGATGTTTACTACTTATTTGGGTAGTTATACAGTTAGTTTGGGCCTTGCAGCTGAAAATATGACGGTAGGAGGACTTCACCCAAGTTTTACGAATCATAATATCGGCCATCTTGTCACGTCACGAATGGTAACTTAAACGATACTAATATGGCTCTAGGATTTAAAATTTTAAAGTTTGCTTTATTTCTCCTGTATTTTAAGGTATACTTTTCTTTTCTATATATCTACGTAAATATAGAAATAGAATAGAAATAGAAGTAGAAAACGTTTATTCGTGACACATACAAAACAATAACAAAAGTGAACACAGAAACAAAAACAACAGGTATGCCACGAAAAGGCCCCGACTCAGCATGTTGCAGGCCTGTTGGCCAGCGCTGGTCTTCCGTCGAAGCCTTTAAGTGAGTGGGTGGGAGGGCAACACAAACAGTATACATCGCAAACATGAAAACGGAAATAATATATATATATATATATATATATAAAAAACAAAAAAATATATAAACATAGAATCAAAAAGACGATCGGTTGACAGTTGCGCGACATCAGCTGTGAACGCGACCATAACTCGCTCTGTCAATGTCACAGCCATAGACAGCGCGAGCCGGGCGACGCCAGGAACAGCAATGTCAACCGAATGCACAGTTTGTGAGTTTGATCATAGTAACATACAAATACAAGCTTAAAACTAATACATTATGGCGTTAAACTATACGGCAACAAGCACAGCGGATGGGACATTACATGATGGTGTTAATTTCTCAGGCTACTAACATTTCTTGAGTGGCATTGGCGAGTGTTTTTAAGCCTTTACACTAGAAATAATGTAATAATTAATTACTCCCTTACAGACACACTATAACATAATACAATAGAAAAACGAGCACAGATGAACAATATATACAAGTGTTATTATATATACTATGCAAATATGCATGGCAATGCGGAAGGGACGAAAAACACGACAGTAAGTTTGTTAAGACCAATATGAGTTTGTTCAGAAATAAGCAATTGTAATATTAGGTAATTATAATGTAGTAGTCTAACTAAATTATATTGTATTCAAAATTTAGGAATGTATAATTAGGGAATAACCTGTAGCCAATAAGTAAGTAAGTAAGTAAATGAATAATATATCATAGCCATGACCCATTATATATTATAGCAAATTTTTATTAAGCAGAAGCGTCTGCTTATCAAGTTTGTGAAGTCAATGATTCGCCACGAGCAGGATTTGAGGCAAGATCATTGCGTTCTGTGCAAAGCTCTGAACCAACTGAGCTGTGTATATAATAAAATTCATAAACGCCGAATAAAACGCTGCGTTTTCACAGCTTACGTCCAATATCAACTCCTGCGCATGATGGTCGCACTAATTTCGAGTGATGCGCCATTGTCCACGCTTCCGGTTTACCGCCTGATAATCGGGTCGGCCGTGGAAATAGCTTAACATCTTTACATACACGGACAATGGGAGGAGACGGTTTCTGGAGATCTGCATAAGTATCCGGGAAACGAATACTATTATGACTGCAGCCATCTATTCATGAACTATGTACTTAAAGAGGCGATTTACATTTTGAGAAGTGATACCGAAGACGATTTTACTATTATTGTATACCTACCGTATTGAATTGCAATCAGTTTGGCATTTGTCGAGCGCGCTCGCTAACAGGCGCGCCAATATTAGCGAGCGCGCGGAAAAGTAGCCACAGTGCGAATTGATATTGTATCACAAATGTATTTTTAACTTGTTTTCCGTTTCTGTATTTACGTATGTTCACCATCAGAAATAAAAGTTGCGTTTCGGTCTGTCAAGTTGACAGTGACAGTGACACTGACACACAGTTTGGCGACGCGTTCACACGCTGCAATCTGCCGTGCCACTCTGAGCTATAACCACGAACTTCGAATGTCGAAGTTCGGATATCTCTATCTCTATCGCACTTACATACTGCTGATTTTTACTTAAGGTACCTATGTATTCTTTAAAATATGTTTTAGCGTAGGTATTTGTTTTGTGTTGCCTTCCAGGAGGTAACTCATGTAAAGGTTCCGACGGAAGACCAGCGCTGGCCTCCTAGGTTAGCACCATGCTGAGTCGGGGCCTTTTCGTGGACCCTGCTACTTTTACTTTACTGTGTTTTGTTTTGTATACCCATTGTTTTGTCCACGAATAAATGTTTTCTTTCTTTCTTTCTTTCTTCTTTCTTTCATATTATTGACATTGGGTTTAAAGAATTGTGCCCAACATTTAACTTAACTGTTGAGCACAATTCTTTGTTATCTATTAAAGGAAAATTGGTGCCCTGAATATTTGATTCACTAGATGGCGTTCTTCCGAGTGTTGTATGCATCGACGACACATTCTCAAGTTGCGTAAGATTAAATTTGTAAACACAGTCAGCCTAAAAGTCTTGTCCTGAGCTTCAGACGATGATGGTTTATTTTTGACGACCGCTTTAGCCTAGTTGGTAGTGACCCTGCCTACGAAGCAAGAGGTCCTGGGTTCGAATCCCGGTAAGGGCATTTATTTGTGTGATGAGCACGAATATTTGTTCCTGAGTCATGGATATTTTCTATGTATTGAAGTATTTATTTATCTATATAAGTATGTTTATCGTCGTCTAGTACCCATAGTACAAGCTTTGCTTAGTTTGGGACTATGTCGATTTGTGTAAGATTGTCCCCTAATATTTATTTATTTATTTATTTATTTTTCAACGAGCTTCTGCCCGCGACTCCGTCCGCGTGGAACTCGTTTATATCGTAGCTCGATACAAACTTTCATCCCCCATTTCACCCCCTCAGAGGGTGATTTCCAGGATAAAAACTATTCTATTTCCTTCCCCGGTATTCAAACTATCTCCATACCAAATGTCATCGCAATCGGTTCAGCGGTTTAAGCGTGAAGAGGTAACAGACAGACAGACACACTTTCGCATTTATAATATTATTACTAGCTTCTGCCCGCGACTCCGTCCACGTGGAACTCGTTTATATCGCAGCACCATACAAACTTTCATCCCCAATTTCACCCCCTCCGGTGATGGTTTCCGGGATAAAAACTATCCTATGTCCTTCCCCGGGATCCAAACTATCTTCATATCAAATTTCATCTCAATCGGTTCAGCGGTTTAAGCGTGAAGAGGTAACAGACAGACAGACACACTTTCACATTTATAATATTGGTATTTATATAGTATATAGTATATATATATAGTATATAGTATAGAAGTATGGATTAAATTTGTTCTGCGTATCATATCGTTTAAAATTTCATCGTGGTAACGTCCACGTTAAATTGTCACGAAACAAAAACATTTAATAAAATAATTTGGGTCGTTAAGATGTGTTGCGAAATTGAGACTGAAGACTGTATGTAGAAAGTTTTCAGTCATTTTCTAGCAATTTCCTTTCAAAATTAAATGAGGAAACTTTTTTTTTTTATAATCTCATTTATTTTATAAGTCATACATCTTATGATTAAGTCGGCCCTTCATGAGGAAACTTCCCGAATGGAAACTTGCTTTAAGTTCTCGTGAAAGGTTCCTGAAACTTCTGAGAATAATTCCATCTTTTTGGAATGGTCTTCAATGTATAGGTTCACAAATATGAGTAAGGTAATAATTTTAAGGACACCATTTGTTCTTAAAATTTTAAGGTAAGTAGTGACCCTGCCTACGAAGCTATTAGAGGTCCTGCGTTCGAATCCTGGTAAGGGCATTTATTTGTGTGATGAGCACGAATATTTGTTCCTGAGTCATGGATGTTTTCTATGTATTTAAGTATTTATTTATTTATATAAGTATGTATATCGTCGTCTAGTAACCCTAGTACAAGCTTCGCTTAGTTTGGGACTAGGTCGAATTGTGTAAAGTCCCCAAATATTTATTAATTATGATATATTCTAGAACTGCATCATTACAAACTATACCGACTGATAATATCATTGGCAGTGACAAAACCTGTTATTGTTATCACCGTGAGAGCCAAGAACAATCCATGCCTCGTGAAATGTTGCCAGAGGATTTGTTTAATCCACTTAGACCAATGCGTACCAATAAATATTAAAATGCTCAATAAACGTGCGCGAGCGCAAAGATTCAATAATGTAGACTGGTAAGTTGAAGGTTGCCTTTAAATTCCCTAAGGTTCATTAAATAAATAAATATCTGGGGATAATCTTACACGAATCTTTCGCGCCGTGTCTTTGTGTGTGTTCAATGTTTTGGCTTGTCTCAGTACCTGTAGAATGTTACTGCCCAAAGTAATGAAAGCTTGTACCATGGGTACTACACTACTTACATACTTACTTAAATACGTACATAACATCCAAGACTCAGAAACAAGTATTCGTGCTCATCACGATAACACTAAACATATACATATATGTATAGAGAAGTAAGCTAATATTATGTAAGTACACTCCTTTACGACTAAACTTATAGTAGGTAATGACTTCAATTTTTTTATCATAATTTGCCCGCGAACCAGCAGTCTTGCGGTGCATTGGAAATTATAGCGTTCGTTGAAACGCCGTACTGACTAGATTAAAAAACAATAAGGCCTGATGTTCAGATATATGATTCTTAACTATTTGATTGTTTATCTGATTTTATTTAAAATTTTCACGATAGAAAAAAAATCCTAAGTTGGGTCTGTATTTTACTTGTTTTACTCAGCCTACTCAAACAATACATTATTTTACGACAACCAAGTTAATACTATAGTATTTTATCACATCTAAAATCTCACTTAATTAATGAAATATAAATAAAACTTCACAAAGTTAGGTATTTATCGAAATTTGACCAAAAAAGCCATTCCCGAAGTGTTGCACATCTTTTTCTCGTGAGCGGAAGACATAAGCGTGTCTGTCCAGGGCGGGGCGTGGTCGCCTCGAATCAAGGCATCCCCTTAACTACAGATCTAGGTGTATACATCGACACACATTTCACACTTGTATTACAGATTTACAGATGTCAAGACCATAGACAATACTAAGGCACAAAGGAGATGTATATATATGTCAGCGAGTTACGCTACCGATTCTAGTGTTAGATCCGTACCCACCTCCTACCTACTGTTTTCGCTTGGCGTGTGAGGCGTAAGATAAGCGAACTTGAAAATATACATGAATTACACAGTGCCCAGTCCGTTTGCGCGCCGGTCAATAATCTTTGTCCCGTCTCGTATGTCACTCGGATTAAGCGCGCGCGCAGGTAGCCTGAATGAATTGTCACTGTCGCGTCGCGTCGCGCGCGCTGACAGCAACGTAGGGTTGACACTTTAAACTCAGTATTGTTTATCGATAGCCAGTTTTTTTGATCTTCAAATATTAGCCATATTTACGCAATAACCTGATCAATACCCTACCATCACACTGTATAGATTTGTAAAGGTTGAAATATAAAGGCTGTAGAGAACCTCCTTTTTCCCGATTACGGCAAAGCTAGAAGGAAGGGATATGATAAATCACAATTCTGTTATGACCTCCTACTAGAATCTGATAAGAATGAGTAGAACTGTGAGTAAAAAACCTCATAGGAATGTGTCCAATAAGAAGAAACCACAAAGGAATTACTTATAAGAAGTACGATCACCTGTATTAATATATGCCATAAGAAAGTAAAGATATATATAAATATGTTAGTGGTCCGGTCCAGGGATCGGAACCGGTTTTTTGCAAAAACCTCGATATAACCACATATCTCGAACTATTTCATACTTCATATGTAGGACTCAGTTGTGTTTTGAGGTAACGACTGCGTAGATTGCCCAATTAGAAATGAAATAATTAACAAAGAACGAAAAAATAACGTTTTCGTTCCCATACAAAAAATACCGGTTTCCGATCCCTGGTCCAGTCACATACCTAGAGCGTTCTGAAATTTATCATCAGTTTTTTAATCCCCTCACTTCATTTCGGATTTTAAAACAGGTAGCCTAAACTGCTTCCAATTTTTCATTATCAAAACCGCTCATACTTCGTTTGGCAACCACAGTTGTCACGATCAGTTTAGGGGTCCGCGAAATTGGCAAGCACAAGCAAGTAAGTGGTTACTAAACCAATAGGGAAAACGATACCCCAAAACAACTTAGAAAACAATGTCGGTTGGACGGTATTCACGTTTTCAATAGTTGGTATTAATTTTATATACCTACTAGCTTCCGCCCGCGACTTCGTCCGAGTGGACCCGGGATAAAAACTATCCTATATTTTAATCCAGGCTATAAACTATCTTCGTGCAAAATTTCATTCAAATCGGTTCAGCCGTTTAAGCGTGATTGAGTAACAAACATCCAAACATCCAAAAATCCAAACATCTAAACTTTCGCATTTATAATATTAGTAGGATACGCGGTACCTCGGGAGGAGCTCAATGAAACCACTGCCTATCGGAATGGACTGTAAGTCACTTTATTCACGAGTCTTACTGTACTATATACATGCTAGATCGACTACTATAAGTGTGCGGCGATGATTTCCGCTCTCACGTACCTTACAGTCGATTATTATAATAATATAATGCACATTTGGGCACGCAGACCGCGTAGCACTAAACATGAATGGGGTGCCCGTACATCCTGGCACTCCAATGAGAAGACAGACTGGCTAAACATTATTGTGCTTGCTTGTAAATTCGAAATATTTTTTGTGCAATTAGTGTGCACCAAGCTTCAAATGTGACAACCCTACCGCCTAGACTAATCCCTTACGATGGCCGCAAGACGAGTAGCGCGTGGGAACGTGTCCGTGACGAATCCGACACGACGTGTGACGGACTAAGTGCCGCGCAAGGTCGCGCATTCCTAGAAGATGTCGCCGTATATACTTAGTGAAAACGACCTAACTTTATAAGCGTCTCAGTACACATACGTAGATTTTACAGCCAAACATAAACCTTTAGGGATCCCTACAAAAAAGACTCATCTCAGGTTTAGTTTAGGAGTACCTATTGCCGCTGCTAAAACGTTTAAAGGTAGCAGTTGTATTAAGTTAGATCATTTAAAAACCGTAACTAACACACTTGCTTACTCAACTAGTTACTTAGTTGAGTACAATTTACATAGTTATATTATATTGTATGTTTGTCGTCGCCTACCATATTATAACCACCAACCGCCTGTATGCATGTCTTAAGCCAGGTTGCACCAACTTACAATTACCAAAGGCGCCGGTAGCTGTCATTCCATAGAAACATGTCAAACTTTCCATACATTTAGATTTTAACGAACACCGCTTACGATTACCCTTATTGAGCTTACAGAGGAACTAGATAGATTTGTGTAATATTTGTTTATTTATTTGATAGGGTTCCCTCACGCGGGAGGTAAAAACACTGGCTGTCAAAACGTATAGTACCTACGCTGGGGGCCCCACTAGGATTTGCTAGCCCTAAGCCACGCCGCACATTCTCCGAATTTCCAGTATCGCAGGCTCCTCGTGCATCTGACGGCGGCTGCCAGTCAAAGCAGCTTTGCCTAATCCAACCCGGATTAACGAAAAAATAAACCAAACCCTTGTCCTGCAGTGTACACGCTTCGTTGCACTACACACCAACACATTTAACCAAAATTCAACTTTAATATACAGAAGCTAAGGTCAGAACTACACTGCACCCTTTCATGCATTTTCCATCACTCCGAAATTTGAGGCAATCGAAGATAGACTCTAAATTTCAAAGCTTAGGGTGGTATTCGATGCGCTTTTAATTGTGACGTTAAACAGACAAAAACTTTTGCACTTTTGACGCTTGAGGTTTCGCGTAGTGTAATTGTTGTACAGAATTGTTTGTTTTGCTGTTTTTAGATGGGTGGGAATTGCATTTTGAATAAAATGTTGGTTTCGCTTACCAAGATGGATATCATGATCCGTCAAGGGTCTGACATCTTAGATGGCGGGTTCTTTGGATCTCTGAGAATTGAGATAAAACTTATGGTCACAGCGTGCGGCAAGTTTTAGTGGTTTTGCGTGGCAGAATCTAGGTTGACAAGGTACTAAAACGCGAACCGAGTTTGACGTTAAATGACTGACAGTTACGACTGTTAGTAGGTGGGTTAAGGTTTTGGACTATGGTATACATGAATTAAATGAGCTTGTCGAACACAAATTGAACGTGCCGCTTCAGACCGAATGATAGACAAATCCGTTTACATCAATTAATTTGTCTATGGTTTGATCCGATATGCGTTAGACCATCGTTCAACTAGCCTTCTTGAGATGCTACGAATATTCGGCTACTATTCGGCAATTTTTTCTATTCGTGGCATCTCTATACCTCCTACTCAACTCGTGGGCATTCTTTCACAAGTTCAGCAACTTTAACTTTGAATTATTATTGGTTATGGGTACAGTATTTTATTATAGGTAGTACTTACGCTACCTTACGTTACTCTTACTTACTTACCCGACGCTACTTTAGAGATGGAAACACGGATCATGGTACGTAATTTATGCTGTCAATTTACATAAGTCTAAATATACGTTTTTAATTGTGTCATTACTTTTCGAGTACATCTCAACTTATGCCTTAGGTAGGTAATTAAAAAATTCCGTCATCTATTAACCATGGCTTAACCCAAACAATGCAAACATTGATACAAAAATAAACAATACAGCTTAACGAAACTGGCTAATTCTTTTTGCAACGTCTCATTGAAAGTAAAATTTGTTGAAGCTTAAAACCTTCTTATCAAGAATGTCAACTGTCAGTCAAAAAGACCACCTAACCCAGCTTTATACGTATCCACGCAAGTAGTACAAAAAAAATACCTTCCCTTTCCATGAAATACCTTTATGTGTGGATAAACCAACATTGAGGCGTGGAAATCTATGCCTTTGCCTCGCCGAAAAAAACAAACCCGCCAAAGTTGCCCGACCGAAAAATAGAAAGGACGCATCCAAAAACAGATTATGACAAGCCCCTGTTGTGTTTGTAAACATAGGTAAGGCGTTCACAATACCGTATAGTAATGTGACACCTTTGCCTGATTGGATCCCGAATAAGTAGTTATTGATATCAGATTTTTGCATTGTAGCAACACCGGGCCGGAATCGGCGGCAAAATAGCCAAATTGTTGACGTTTGCCTTGAATGACTTATAAAAAGTTCTTTGTGATGTTATTTAAGTAATATAATTTGATAATTTTGGTAAGCTTGGGGCGTGGCGGCTCCGGTTTCGGATGTGCGGATGAATTGACCGGATTCGCTTAGATTAGTATCGCGTAAGTTATGTTCCATTCAGAAATTTAATAGTATTCGTTCAGACTAATGCTAATCTGAAGGAGGGATCTTTACGCTAAATATTTTTAACATATTGTTGTTATCATTATCAAACCTAGAACAGTTCATTCCTCTGCTGGTCACACGCCTCTTATGTACCCTGACGCTGCTTAGTGCGGGATAGAGGCTTAAACAGGTTGTACTACGCTGTTTTCCTTCTTCGAACTACGATCGGTAAATATGAAATGATATGCCTTCCATAGGCCAAGGTGAGATGACAACAATAGAGAGGTAGTCTTGCTAATGAAAGATTAGCCTGAGATTGATTTAAAACTTTTAATATGGCAACTCTGCAACAGTAATGTAATATAATGTCAAATGTGTCAACCGTCTTAAATTGGTATGATGCCCTAATCTTGATACTTAATAAATTGGATGGTTTGCTTTTTAAGTTAAATAAAGAGTGGTGTACACCACGAAGAATATCTGAGTTATGAGGTCAGCAAATGAGGTTGCATGTAGTACCTACACTGGTTAATTCATTGCTGCTGGTGATATCAGTACGTCTAGTACAACTTGCTGCTTAGTCGCTTCGCGAGCGCCTGAGCGTCTTCTGTCTTACTGGCACCGTGCAAGAAAGAGGAGGGAGGAGGGTAGATCTTACTCGACTCGCATCGTGGCGCGGCGTCAGTTGTGCTAGCCCCTCAGGAACCTACAATCCCCATTTGATAGTCGCGTGCAACCACTCTGTTAACAAATAGGTATGCAGCTCTTTTACCAATTTGCATCTACTTGGCCTAGTTGGTTTTATAGAACCCTGCCTACGAAGCCGGAGGTCCTGGGTTCGAATCCCGGTTAGGCCACTTATTTGTGTGATGTGACGAATATTTGTTCCTGAGTTTGGATGTTTTCTATGTACGAGTAGGCATATAAGTATTAATTTATCTATATAAATATATATCGTCGCCTAGTACCCATCGCACAAGATTTGCTTAGTTTGCGACTAGGTCAATATGTGCATGATTGTCCCCAAATATATAAAAAAAAAACAAAATATGCTGTGCTCGAAGTTAGTATTAATTTCCTAAAAATTAACCACTCTAAACTGCGCTTACATTCAATTGCTAGGCTACCATTAAAAGTTATAGCAATCTTGTTTTAAAAGCTCACCTTATTTTGTCCGTATACACTTTCTCTCGGGCCACACACAGTGTTCGCAATAAACAGACATACAATAGAAAAACTGGCCAGCGGAGCGTGAACATTTGAAAGGCGTTGCCTGTGTTCGGAGCGTCCATTGCAGCCCCCCTATTCCCTAACTTGTTTTAAGCTCACCTCAACGCTCACCCACAACGATATCTTGACACCGCGATGCGTAGTAATCAAGCGTAGGTAGAGGTTTAGTTCCGTGATGGGTGAACGGCGGGGTGAGCCGCTTTAACGCTTAGCGAATAACAGCCCAGGAGTGCTTTGTTTTCCTGTTCGCAATTTCAAGACGTATGTCGTCACGTGACGATTTTCTGTGGCTCGCAGATTCTACAAAGGATGTAGTTGTAGACAATCAACGTACACATCGACGGCGACGATAACGTGCAAGAGGTCTATGGTTCCAGACATGTGGTAAGTGGGATCCGCTAGTTGTAACCCTTGTATGTGAGGCCATGGTTGTTTAACAATATGCTTTGTGGGTATCTTCGTGTTCAGCTGTTTCGACATAACATAAGCTTGAATCGGTAGGACAAATGTTGTGTCCCACTGTGATTTGATTTGTAGCTGAACCGCGTGCTTGATTTCTGTTCTCGTAGAACCCACACCCATGACGTTTCTCTTAGCGTGTTGTCTTTCGAGTTTGAGCAGTTGAGTCGCCTTTTCGCTTATAAATGATGCTTGAGAACCTTGGTCTATTAGCGCTTGCAGGGGGATGATGTGACCTTTTTTGCTTCTTGCTTCCACCATGGCAGTCGCTAGTAGTGAGATGCGACGCGATACGGTTGACGACCGCTTTAGCTTAGTTGGTAGTGACCCTGCCTACGAAGCAAGAGGTCCCGGGTTCGAATCCCAGTAAGGGCATTTATGTTTGTGTGATGAGCACGAATATTTGTTTCTGAGTCATGGATGTTTTCTATGTATTTAAGTATTTATTTATGTATATAAGTAAGTTTACCGTCGTCTAGTACCCATAGTACAAGCTTTGCTTAGTTTGGGACTAGGTCGATTTGTGTAAGATTGTCCCCTAATATTATATATATATATATATATATATATATATATATATATATATATATAATATTATGCTATATATATATATATATATATATATATGACTATACTAACTAATAAAACTATGTCTAATACATATTTGACAATACGTACGTCGTCTCAAGAATAGGTAGGGCTAAGCATTGGGGGACTTTTTAACCTACGCTTATAGCATCTTTGGCAACTACGGTTTGAGGTAACTAAAAACAATTGAAATGTGTTTATTCTTAAAGTCAATCAAAATCCCTAATGATCTTAATAGTAAAGACATTTAATCCCTAGAGGTAATCCCGCTTTATAAGTAAGTATCTTCGCAACTTTTTAATCTGTAGGTAGCTATTATCTTGCTACTGTTCTAAAAAGTGGCTTCGAAGTTAAACTATGATTCGAATTTAGACATTCCCTAATATCGGCAACCATTACTTTCTATCAAAGACCCTATATAACTCCACAAACTTCTTACCGACGCCTAATAAAATATTTACCCGTGAGACTTGAGAAGAATCACATCGCCGCCATAAACTATAATGAATGTACGACTGTCGGTTCGTTAAGCTGAGTTCCGATCTGAATTTTAATTATTAATTAACTGGAATTTCGTTAATTATCGACTGCATGGGAAGGCTTCAGCCATGTCCAATTTACGAGGCGTGTAGACGACCGTTGTGGACGAAAATAAGCATTTTGCGTGATACGTCGGAATTTCAGAGCCTAAAATGTGATTGGCAATCATGTTTTGAAATCAGACCTCATATTGTTTGAGTATTAAAATTATTTACGAAAATTGCGTTTCATTTTGTTTAGTCCCATCACAGGTGCCTAAATTCACGTATAAGTAAATAACATGCTTACCTTAATTGTTTGTTAGTTAGCAGAGGTTTCATCGAAACTATCGATTCTAATAGCATAGAAATATTCTATGAGGTTGTAGCTTTTAAGTTTACCTGTAAGGGTAATCTCTGGAACAGTACTCATCGCATTTCAAATATTAATTCACCGGTATAACGTTAACACATTGTTGAACCACGTGAAGGTAATATTAGCGAGAACTCTCCACATCGAATTGATCGCAACTTTGAAAATACCTCGTCGGTGCATTGTTCTCTCGGACGAAGTATCTCAAAACAGTACAGATTTCTAACATAATAATCCACCAGCGGCACCAGCCATATTTTGATACTGTGTTGATCCAACACGGCAGATAACTAACTCTCCACCACAAACAACATCAGAGAAAACAACTCCGTCCAGCTGGCCTTACTAAAATCGGCCGCTGAGAAAACAACATTCAACCAAATTGGATTATCCTATCCTAACCTCGACATCGGGCAAATTCGGCCTCATAATATCGGATTTTTTGCTTCAAAAACTCGAAGTCATTAGGCAAGTTACTTAGTCAGGATTGTCGGTGGCATGCAGAATTTTTCGCCCGTTCTGCCTACTCCGTGTGTAATGGGCGGCGCACCGACAGCAGGGCTGCTTGCCCCTTCAGATTAGTTCGTTATTGCATTTGAAATCTGGTTACGTGATCCCGGACGGCGAAGATTTTACAGGTACTGTTGCATAAAGGTTATATAGATTTATGTACTAACATTTTTAAGGATATCTTGATATAAACTCGATTGTCATTGAAATAAAGTCGGTGTCGTTTGTAGGTATTTTTGAACACTTCAAATTCAATCTTCGATTATGAACTTAAAACTTATTTATATAGAATATAAGTAAGGAGGTAATTAGGATACGAATTATAATCACTTATTTCAGACCTGTGTCCGGATTTAACATGGAAGGTACTACTTCAATGCTAGGTATAGGTACATTGTATTTCACCTAAATTCTATCTATATTATACTTAGTCAATATGTCAACACGCGAACAAAAGGCTCCTTTACTTCTACTTAAAGCATTTTTTTACCACCTTAAGCCTCAGAAATAAGCTGTTAAAATTATTTGGAAACCCCAGGGACACCGTGTTTATTCAAAATGTAGTTTCCTAATAAACAACAAAGCAATAACAACTGAAAATGAACTGAAACAATATAATTATTTAAGTTAAGTCTCATTGCCACATTCTAATTAACATAGAAATTATACAAAGTATTAAGAGAAAATTTGTAGTAAACTACATTTTCCCCGATCGACAACCCTGGAGTCTGCCATCTAGCTCTGTAATGAAGCAATTTAAATGCATGAGGCAGGGCGCGAGAGACTCTTGGTGGGGAGATAGGGACACAAAACAAAATGCCACAACTACTACGTCAGACCAAGGCATTTGGAACCTTGATGTTCAAGAATAGAGTACAAAATTGAGTATCTGTGTTCTGTGTTTATATTTTTAGGGTTGCTAGAATATTGGTAGGTATAGATGATAGTGGGTGCACGGGGTAGGTACTTACGGTGTATCTGCAGGTAGAGGATTACGGTGGGCATGAAACTACGCCGGCGAATGTTTTCCCAACTTATTCGGAGCAGTGAAAGGAAAACTAGCGAAAGTGATGTCTGGGAATAACTAGCGTTGCTGTGGCTTTCGGAAACATCTATAGTGTATTAGTTTTCTTATTAGACTCTTGTTGTGTGAGACACGAAAGATTTCGCTGAAACTTTTTGGACTAGCTTATAATATACTTTCGTACCTTGTCGCTATCACCGTTGTCGCTATCGTTAATGAAGATAATCAACTATCATGCAGAATTATTGTAAATGTTTAGGTTTATTTGACGACCGGTTAGCTTAGTGGGTAGTGACGCTGCCTACGAAGCTGAAGGTCCTGCGTTCGAATCCCGGGAAGGGCAAATATTTGTGTTATGAGAATGAATATTGGTTAATGAGTCTTGGATCATTTCTATGTATTTTAAGTGTTTATTTGTTTATATCTTTTAAATGAATATAACTTCGTCTAGTACCCAATAGCACAAGCCTTCCATACTAGTTTATTTTGTCCCCTAATAAATATTAGGGGACAATCTTACAATTACAATTGTAAAATTAATAAATTAATATTTATTAAGTTATTTAATATAAGGGTCACTTTGCATGACTGGCAAGTAATTTAGCCATTAACGGTCTAAACAGATCCATATCACTGTTTGGTATAAAATAAAAGTAGGTACGATAACTTTTATGTGGGAGAAAAACTGAATTGACAAAATAAACTATAACTATACTTATAATTAGGTAATGAAATGATAAAATGAAACTATATAATGTCAATTTGACGAGAATCCGTTGACAAATGCGATCTGTAGCTGTAGAGGAGAGCAGCCGGACAGACCTTGGACATACGAAAGAATTCGCAAGTTGAAATGGAATACTTCGTTCGCTTCGCTCGCTCGTTTAATGAAATAATACTGCTATAAGTATACTGATTTATGCGCTTGTCCGCAGAGTCACGTGCTGCAATGTTAGTAAGTAGTAGGTACAGTCAGCGTCATATAGTTAGTAGCAGCCAAGGTAGCCTAACATTTTGGTACACGTCTTTATTACTGTAAGAATATACGAAATATTTGGCTACTCTGGCTGCTACACCCTTATGGATTCGTCATGTCTGTCTATCTGTCCGTCCGTATGTCACAGGCATTTCATTCGAAAACTATAAGGTGTATTTGAATACAATTTGGAGAATAGGTGTATTTTGTTAGCCGCTACATAGTTTTGTAATTAACTTACTAAAAAATTTTTTAGGGGTGTACTCCATACATAAAACTGAAATTAAAAAAAAAAACATTGCAAGCCCACGTGTGGCACATCAATCGATAGGCCTTTCAAAATAAATATAAGGTTTCTCAGCAACTTTTTTAATTAAGTGAATAAAGTCGGAGATAATCGCCCCGAAATTGTGTCCCCCCCCTCTAATTTTTGAACCGTGTATTTTAAAAATATGAAAAAAATCATGGACATAGGGCTTATTAAATTCTTTCAGCGAAAATTATTTTGAACAAGATCGGTTCAAAGGTTTTCGAGATATTTCTAAAAAAGTGCCTTCCTTAGAGAAAAGGACGTAAGTGCCATAAGTTTTCAGTAACGATACGACCTTTTTAATAGGCACGGAACCCTTCGTTGTGCGTGGTCCGACACGCACTTGTTTTTGAAATGATGCTGCGACGTTAGCCTCTAACATGCTTAGAAGATAGCCCGTTAAAATGATTTTTTTCAATCTTTTTTATTTGGTAAAGGGGTTTTATCAGTTATGATAATGTCACCCCTATTGTTAGAAATCACTTAAATAACTATAATCTTCTCTTGATACCTACATTTACAATTTTGTCCAATTCTTTAGCTACGTTGGATAGTGGGCGTGCTAAGACACTATTACATTTAGGTACCAGTGTTGAAAATGTCAATAAAGCAAAGGTTACAATTAGTCCCATATAATTAGTTCTCAAAAATGGCGCAGGACCGGTCATTGTGGTACTCTTTGGGCTCCCCCAACCTATGTCCAGCAGTGGACGTCCTTCGGCTGATATGATGGTGATGACGGTGAATCAGTTTTCAAAAATGACCGAGGAAATGGTTACATTAGCGAAAGAAAAAAGTTGATAGATCCAAACCATAACCTTTCTCCGCTGTGTCGGACAAAGGCCCATCACTTTCCAATCCATTAATATTGGATCCTGTAATTTATATCAATCCGCGGTAGCCCTCGATGACGTCACGTCGGAACTGCCGCGAACCGGTTTAGGGCTGCCAATTGTAAAAAAAGTAATTTTATTAATTGTTGTTTTATAAATAGACAGTGAATTTAGTTTATTTTTCTTTTAATAAATCCCTTAAGACTACACCATAATTATTATTTTTAATTATTATGCTTCACACAAAAAAAAACTTATATTTCATCTTTAAAACACTTGACTACGCACGATCGCAAAGTGATTAACGAAACGAAAAATGATTTGTCTGTTTCGCACTAATGAGACGTCTCTCGTAAATTACGCTTTGTCCTATCCTATTAAGAGTCAGACAAGTCGGCTCCCCATACAAACGTAGTTGGGTTACAATTTAAAACGGCGTGCTGGAATGGAATAACGTAAAGCTTTGTATATACAATCGGATCAGCCATATCTAGGTCGGTAACTAGTTTCTGGTGCTAGATATCATTATACAAAAATAAATAGACAGAATAGAAGTTTAGTAGGTATGTTTTTTTAATCTATTTCCACCCGAGCAGAGCTCAAACGCCCAGCGACTATTCTACATTTATAAATGTGTTTATTATAAACTAGCTGATGCCCGCGGCTTCGCCCGCGTGGTTATAGGAAAATGTCATCATCATCATATCAGCCGAAAGACGTCCACTGCTGGACATAGGCCTCCCCCAAAGAGTGCCAAAGTGACCGGTCCTGCGCCACCCGCATCCAGCGGACTCCAGCAACCTTTACCAGGTCATCAGTCCACCTTGCGGGGGGCCTACCCACGCCACGCCTAGGAAAATGTAACATATTGAATTTTCCCGTGGGAATTAGATGTTTTCCCGCTGGAAAAAGTAGTCTATGTCACTCTCCAGCTTCTAAACTATCTGCATACAAAAAATCACATCAATACGACTCTCCGTTGCGACGTGAAAGAAGGACAAACAAACACACACACTTTCGCATTTATAATATTAGTAAGGATTGTTTACTTGCCTTCTTTAAATAACATCTCAAGTACTTTCCCTTTGCATAGACTGGCTATGCTGATGATCTTGTTATTAGTCTGGACAGTCCTGAAGCTAATCTAATAATAACAACTAACAAATTAATTAATATCAAAATTTAATGAAATGCCAACTTTATGCGAAAATCAACCCTAGTTTGAGAACTTCCTAAAATTAACTCTCCACTAAATATAATTGCAACCAATCCTAAAATGAACTCAAACCAATTACGTATGTTCTCGTAACATTCAGGAAATGAATTAAAAGTTTGGTACGGCCCTGGAAAAGCTGTCGGCGAGCTCTGCAACTGACAGCCCTGCGCAGGGCTTTCCAAAGAGAATGATTATAAAAGCTCATTGTTCGCAAAACCCAGAAACGAAGAATTCGTTTAGAATATAATGCCAATATAAAACCGTGCACAATGCTTTTTTGATGAAATGAGTGACAAAATGTACTTGACTGTAAGCTACTTAATGTTTTTTTTTCTTTCATCGTATCCTTCTTACACTACAACTTAACACTACATGTAATAATCTACTACATCGTTATCTCGAGCACCCTGTATAATTATAAATATATTTGAATTATTAAGAATGGGTGTTCTTTATTATTTTTCCGAATTTCTCGGATACGGTTTTTGGAATCGTCTTAAAGTAGTTGGAATAATATTAAGGTTAGTAATGGTATGGAACTCCCGGTGCCCGTGTCAGTCTGTTGTATAATTTCAATCCGGATAAATATATATATGCCCGCGTGGTTATAGGAAAATGTAACATATTCAATTTTCCCGTGGGAATTAGATGTTTTCCCGCTGGAAAAAGTAGCCTATATCACTCTCCAGCTTCTAAACTATCTCCCTACAAAACAACACATTAATTAATACGATGCTCCGTTGCGACGTGAAAGAAGGACAAACTAACACAAACACTTTCGTAATGATATATATATATATATATATATTAGTAAGGATATATATATATATATATATATATAAATAAAGCGGTTATGATACTTTAAAGACACACTTACCTACCTGTTGTAATATAAAACATACTTACCTTAATGTGTTAATATTATGTATAATGTTATTTATAAATAAAGTCCTCATCATCTTTACTTTATTCCGGTTGCATCTCAAATATTGGTAGCCACACTTTGTAACGAAATAAGTTAACCCTTTCGTTACTCACCGACCGCGCAACAGCGTAGGCATGAAACTAGTTAAATTATATCCCAGGGCGCCTAACGAGTGTGGTAAGAACTTCCTACTCTACGGGAGACCAGACATCGTTGGGTTTAGAAGATTCATCAAGTGAGTGGGCGAAGCGCTCATAGCCTAGCGGCGCCTGCGAGTCGGAAACGATAACGCAGGTTAGGCAGCGGTCAGTCTTTGGATAGGTGACGGCCTGATGTTTGAGTGGTTAATATAAATGAGCGCTTCCGTGCTTTGGAAGGCACGCTAACCAATTGATCCCGGCTGCTGTCTATGACAGTATTCGTTAAGCCAAGTTAGAGGCCTTCGGTTCGGGCGGCTTAAGAACTTCGAACAGTCGAGTTGCAAACTCACTTGACAAAGGGGGGACAACTGTTACTCGCAGGAGCTACCTACCACAACCCTGCACGTGTCCCCTGGGTGTTACCAAAGAGTGAAAAACTTTAAAGGCCAAAATAATGTAAGTATGCCATACGATTAAATAAATAAGTGAGTGGGCAAATTTCAAACTGTAAAGGTGGTTTTCCACCGGCGAGGCGAGGCGGGGCGTGGATGGGCGAGAATGGAAATTAGTATGGGACTTACTACCTATTCCCACCGCGCGCGCGCCCCGCCTCGCCTCGCTGGTGGAGAACCACCTTAAGAAGTATTTGATCAAGCTTGGGCTTAAAAACTGCTGTATAGACAAAGATTGACGGCATCTTCTCAAGAACGGGAGCGATGAGTTAGTATTTAGTAAGCGCTTAATTTAAGCGGTTATTACTAAAATAGCAGTACTTGTGCGATTGCACGGAAAGTGCGGGTTAATCAACATAGATCGCTTTAAGCGGCTTAAAGCGATCTTTGTTGACTAATCCGCACGTTCCCTGCAATCGCACAAGTATCCACTGCTATGAAAGGTAGTGGTAATCATATTGCGTAAGTACATAAGTACCGAAAATTCATTGGTACGAAGGAACATTTCGAACCCGCTAACTCAAGATAGCGAGTCGCACGCTTTGGCCACTCGACTACGCCGCATATACATAAGTAAGTAAGTAATTAAAAACTGGGCAGCGCTGGTGGCAAGTATTTAATTAAGCCCATAAATCTCCCGGGAACGCCCCGCGCTCGAATTGTTCCTAATTTACGTTATATGAGGCTCGCGGCCTCTGTACGTAGTAGCTTGTCGCAGTATATTAAGCTGAGTCCCCATTAATGTGAGTTGGCAACGGATACGAATAGTGATGTAGTTAGGTATGGAAAACTGAGCGAGCTAGAAGTCCGCTGGTCCACCATAGTTAGGTTACATCAAGGTTGCTTTTTCACCGATGCTGGTGCACATGATTACTGTCCTCAGTACAATCTTTCGTCGTCCTCCTAGCGTTATTCCCGGTTGTGCCCCGAAAGGAGCCCGGGGCCCGCTTTGACACCTAACCCCCAAGATTTGGCTAATGCACTAGTTTTACGAAAGCGACTGCTATCGCACCTTCCAACCCAGAGGGAAAACTAGACGTTATTGGGATTAGACCGGTTTCCTCACGAAGTTTTTCCTTCACCGAAAAGCTAACGGTTAATATTCCGTACATAAGTTCCGAAAAACTCATTGGTACGAGCCGGGATTCGAATCCACGACCGCCGCTTGACAGCCGCATGCCTGAACCACTAGGCTACCGTAGCTCCACCTCAGTACAATCTTTGATTGTTTATATTATTATTTTACACGGGTCTAAAGTTTCGACACGGGTTCGTCGTCCCAGCAAGTTGTCAACAGACCTTACAGAAGTCGATAAAAATGAGGAGAGTAGACCCGGAAAAAGTCCACTACCCGCCTTTATTTCACAAGTTGTCTAGGGCACGGCACCCAACAATAATATAAATATATGTATAAAGCGCGATTGTTTAAAGTGTTATATTAAAACGAAAAAGTTACAATCGCAATAAGCCTCAATGAAAATGCAATTGTGCCCTTTTGACTTTTGACGATTGCTCCGCTGAATTTTCATTTTATCGTCTTTTTTCTCAGTAAGCGTTAACTTTTGCTAGAGCTAAAATGTAATTGTGTAGAAGCCATCAGGTTAGGGTAAGTTTGTGTTACAACAACTATGAAAAGTTTCCTGTTTCTCAAAAAAAAAATCCTTTCAATGAATTCAAAATTCGGCGAAACAAAATGCGATCAAACGGACTTTAAACAAAGCAGATGGACACCGAGTGGTCACATATGGGTTTACAAGTATTTATTTTAAGTACAGAGCACTCAAAAATAACCCCCTTATTCATGAAACATAAAATGCCTCTGCTAAATAAAATGTGCTTTGTCCCTTACTGACGAACGCAAATGTCAAAGTGACAGATAAAGACAAACCAATTTTAACGCCATTTTAGTTAAAATAGGGTTGTAGAACGTTTATGAATACCTACGGCCGTAAGACTTCATATATAAATAAACTTGCATTAAGAAAAGTATTTGTTCATTGTAAACTGTGTACAAGTGGTCACAGTTTACAATGAACAAGGTGTTAAAATCTATAAAAAAGTAACAACAGTTGCTTATTTCGAGCGTACTTTGTTCAGTCTTAAAACCCAAAGTCCATAATGACACAGCGCACAGTGTGCACTTGCTGGATATGTTATTATTATACCTATTCAAATTCATGCGCTGCTGGTACTGGGTCATTGTCAGATTTAGGTTCGCGTTTTTTCGGTGGACATTGACAAAGTTAAGGGCTTTAAAGCCTAATTTTTGGTTGAACTCTGAATCCGCATAAACGGCGTCGTCTCTTTTATAATTCTATGCGATAAAAACATATAATATATAAACATATAAGCCCTTAACTATTGCCCACCGAAAAGATGATTTTTGTTTTACTGACTTACAATGACCCTACTATGCAATGCATATGACATTGAAACATGGTAATACAATTATTTACAACTATATCAATGTACACATCTAACGTATTTATGCCCAGTTTACACGTCACCAGCAATTTACTGTGCCATCGTAAACTCGTACTAATGACTTGGGACGACAGCTGTAGGTACTCGGGTTAATGATACCTATTAATTAGCCTAGGACGTGTCATAAATGTAACTAGTTTAAATACAAGATCTATAACATTGATAAAGTATTATATTGTGTGTGTATTGTTCAATATTAAGGGTCGTGAGAGATCATAGATAAACGGTTTCTGTAGATAATCTAAAACGTTCCACAGCCATGTAGGCAGGTAAATACTTGGTGCTAATAAAAAAGAAAATAGTAATGAATGAATCCTTATTTAAATGAATGTATGTTAGTTTAAATATTTCAGTTCATTTCATTAATTTATAATCATGATCACACACTTTCGAAGTAAAGTACATGTTTTTTTTTAAATTACCGGCCAATGTACATAACCACAAAACATAACCTACTGCCGTTCCTTTTTTTATCGGAGCTATTTTAATTGCGCTGGGCGGCCATCGTTAGTCATACACTGTCACTGGCCAGTAATAATATTCCGCCCACCAATTCCACCTAGCCGAAGATACGCATCGGTGGCCGCCCCCGGTACAAATGAGAGCCGGTGCACAAAACCTGAAACCGGCCAGCTTTTTCGAAACTCGAATGACTTCTGTGCGGGTGAGAGTCTTTTTGTTTTCCAGATGTCGCTCATTTCGAACTTCGAATCGGCAGAAGATATGCTTTTTTATTTTATATGGCGACCCGCCCCGTCTTCGCACGGGTACTATCCTTACTAATATTATAAATGCGAAAGTGTGTGTGTGTGTGTGTTTGTTTGTCCTTCTTTCACGTCGGAACAGAGCGTCGTATCAATGTGATTTTTTGTACGGAGATAGTTTAGAGGCTGGAAAGTGACATAGGCTACTTTTTCCAGCGGGAAAACATCTAATTCCCACGGGAGAATTCAATATGTTACATTTTCCTATAACCACGCGGGCGAAGCCGCGGGCATGAGCTAGTATTATATATATAAACCTTCCTCTTGAATCACTATTATATATTCCGTTGCGTAGTTTTAAAGATCTAAGCATACATAGGGACAGACAGCGGGAAGCGACTTTGTTTTATACTATGTAGTGACGATCGTTTTTTGTTCGTAGTTAACCATCAAATTGGATTTTCTGCCCATAGTGCAGAACGCCAAAATTCATAAGAAACCGACTGCGGTTTCTTAATGAATTTTTAACTGACTTCAAAAAAAAGGAGGAGTTCTCAATTCGGTTGTATTTTTTTTTTTTTCAATGTTTGTTACCTCAGAACTCCGTCATTGATGAGCCGATTCGTAAAATATTTTTTTGTTTGTAAGTATATGCTTCCAGGTGGGTCCCATTTTTTTGGAAATTCAAATGGATGATGGGATCCATGAGGAATTGAGGGAACTCCTCAATTATATTAGGCAGGCGTGTAGTGATTTTGGTATTTTCTATTATAACTCGTGTATTTACATCCGGAAATCATAAATTGGTGGAGTGGAATTGATGATGAAGACCACAGATGACTTATGAAATTCCTCAATTATGTACTTAAAAGTACAAAAGTACATATATCACAGATTCTGATAAGATTCCGTTGAAATAGCAACTAATGAAGTGCCAAGGGTAATCCTTGTGAAATCGACGGAAGTCCTCAAATATTATCGGGTCACATACAGCGATTGGGTTTTTTTCTCTAATAATCAATGCATTTGCTCTCGGAAATCAGTTCATGTGGTAAATGGGAAAAGAAATGTAGAAGTGTTCTCGTGGCTTGGCGGAGTACTAAATTGAAGTCGGTTAAAACTTTGTTTTTAAAGTAAATTATGGATTCCAGCTTTAGATTAAGATTGGGCAATTAATTGCAAGCATTGCATTAATTGCAATTAAGGTAGCAAATTAGATAATTGTTATGTCTACTGCCTCTCAGTCATCATCGACCTATGACGACCTATTTTCTGAAACGAAGTCTCCTGGGTTCCAGGAAACTTGATTTCAGGAAAGGTTTTCCATCTAATCAGATGCGTATTATCCGAAGGATTACCAACTTAGAACTTTAAAGCAACGAGTCCCTACAGACCAACCGCCTACTATTCATAACTGTTCCAATTGTCTATCTTAAAGCAACAAACACTGTTCTACTGGCTATATGGCCGCGGAAATCGAATAGCAACGATTCTGCTTTTGTTGATAAATCGATCGCTCTCACGGTTCCTTGGGAAGAATGAAACAAAAGATCAAAACATCCTAAGGCTAGGATCAGACAAAAACTAAAAATGTTCTGATTTACCTCTTTTATCTAGAGTATTCTAGAGTATGGAAGCCCTATATATTATTCATGTAAATAGATGACAAATTAGAAATCCCCGGAGTACACGAAAGAGCACGTATTTAATGTAAGTGACTATGCCAATATCTCTGCGGAACATCAGCAGACCACGAGAGGTGACCACGTAACTTTTCGAACATACGTTAGGACACACAAAAAGTGACATTTAAATCTACCTGATGCACTTAAAATGCGTTACGTGATTAACAATGTTCCTTCGACACTTAATGCTATATACTCGTAGAACACGAATATTTACTATTGTGGGATACATTTACAGGTCATAAACAAAAGGTAGTTAAGGACACTGGATTCTTATTCTGGTGGTTCAAGTATATATCCAAATTTATACGGCGTCTCGACGTAATTTTAGTAATTTTATACTTACTTAAATTACAGACACGCAAATGACTTACTACTCAAATGACCAAAATCTATATGCTGTGTGACCCAGTTATGTTTTCTCCGACAACTTTTCTTGATTGCATGTCTGTCCCTAGCTTAACCTCACATGGGGAACTATCAACCACTGATCTGTATAAAACAGGGAACCTACGTTTGCTGTAACCCAGTCACCATGGGCATAAGATCGTGTGTAACAGTTCTTTTAATCGCTTACATCAAACTTTGTCTTTGCGATGACCGCTATAATGACTTGAAACAAAATGAGGAGATGTGTTCGCGGTTTGGTATGAATGCGTTTTTCGATCCTGAATTGGTTATCAAGACAAAATGGCGGATATATTACACTTGGAACTTGAGACTGTCGTTTGGGTGTCTTGATATGACGTTCAAACCAGTTAATGCATTGGTGAGTATAACTTATATTTTGTACATCTCACTCTGATTGTGCCCCTTCTCAACCCAATACACCATGCGGTTGAAAGGCTGCTTCTATTCCCTGCTGCTACTCCCATTGTTCACCGGAGCTACATTGTCGCTAAATTTTCATCCTAGATTTTCCCAAAACAATTGTCACAATCCAACACGTCCAGCACAACCAACCATTAACCAGCCACCCAACCGGTACGTCTAGCACAACTTGCTGCCATGTCGCACTGCGCACGACTCAGTGACTCCTGTCGTACTCGCACTGTGCAAAGTAGAAAGAGTAGGGTAGATTTTTCCCGTCTCGCGTCGCAGTGTCATTTGTGCTAGCCCCCATAGCCGTAGACAAACAAAGACTTCCCAATCACTGGGGTTGATTCAAAACTTGCTCGTCTTCGTGATAATTTAAGTTCTACCTAAGCATAACGCGGGCTGATGAAATTCATAATCGTATGGCATACTTTATTCCGCCTTTAAAGTTCGTTACTCTTTAGCACCACCCTACGGACGCGAAGAGAGTCATAAGAGTCGTAAGCAAAAACAGATGACAACCACGATTTCTGCAAATCGTCTTCAGTGAGTACGCGGCTCTCGCATAAGTCACAATGAGGTGCCTTTGCTTCTCCCCATCATCTCTTTATTTCTCACCATCAAAATCTTGCTCTTCATTGCCGAAGGTCATATCCGCCTTAAGCTGTTCTGAGGGCCTACCGCGAAACAAAAACGAACTTCGTTTGTGTATCTCCGTCTCTGTCGCACTTGCCAGTTGGAGTGACAGAGAGGGAGATACACTAACGAAGTTCGTTTTCGTTTCGCGGTAGCCCCTCTGGTCGACTGTACTATTGTGGAACATGAATATGTCTCAACGTCTAAGACAGAGTTGCACCAACTTACGATTACAGAGGCTCTAGTATAAGTTTTACCGAAACAAAACTTTACGATCGCGTTTGCGTTTTACTCTCAATTTGTATAGGATTTGACAGCTAAACGCGAACGCGGTCGTAACGTTTTGTTTCGGTAAAACTTATACTAGAGCCTCTGAATACAGACCGATCAGCGTTAAATATGACTTGTCAAACTTTCCATGCATTCAGATTTTTACGAACACTGCTTATAATTACAGACGGTTTGGTGAACCCACCCTTAAACTGTTGGACTCTGCTATCATTATTTCTAACCATTACCGTTTTCAGCGTTTTCTGTCTGTGAGAGCAGCAACCGGCCTGTCCCCTTTTAATTTTTGTCTGTTTGTTCCTCAGATCATTAACCGTTTCTACTCAGACATGAACAAGCACCTGGAGGCGCAGCCGGTGTGGGAGGCAGCGTCTCTGCTGGTCACCATGGGCTACTTCAACCACCAGATGCTGCTGTTCGCCGAGCCTGGGCCGGCGGGGAAGTTTGTCGGAATTCCGAACATATCACAGCGCGCTGGTGGGTATATAGTGGTGTGCCTATTCCTTAACAACAACAGTCTAGCGAGACAGATTCTAAAAGGTTAACCAAAAACGAGTGGCGTTTAGTGAAGATTCTAAAACGTCTGGTGTTATGCACACTAAAATAAATATATAAATAAATAAATAAACTCATAGATAAACAAATGGCGATACTCGACCATCATATCATATTTATAAAAGCATCTAAATATGTTTCTTTAAGTAGAAGAGAATAAATTGTAAAGAATTCCTGTAACTGTAAGCCATGCCAACTTGCGTCTGAATTTCTTATAGGTACAGTCAAGTGTAAAAATATGGGTGTATAACTATAACTTAGTCATAAATATGTCCCATAACTCTTAATGTCAGGGGATTAAGGTTTTGGTACGTATTTATGAGAGGATGTTATCGATATATGTATATGGATGTTATATTTGCACTTGACTGTACAATGCATGACAGGGGGACGAGCAACAAACCACACTCATTTTATCATTAGGTCATGACACTGCTATTGACACATTCTATTACAAAAAGACACTGCGTACAAAAACCAACCATAAAAGTTCTGCCTTTACTAATAAATAAAAAACCGGGATTCGAACCCAGGACCTCTTGCTTCGTAGGCAGGGTCACTACACTACCAACTAAGCTAAAACGGTCGTCAAAATACCAAGATATCAAGATAGATTGATATAGATTGATTGATTGTGTTATGTTTTTCCGTTCCAGTCGACATGCTGCCCCACCCAGCCAGCGTACCGCTCCTCAAATTCCAGCTGAAGCTGATTCGCGACGGCAAGTTCTTGATCATGATGGACTGCCACATCGGCGCGGTCTCTCTCTCCGCCCGCTACAGCGGAGCGGCCCCAACAGAGGCGGAGTTGAATGACGCTATAGCGGAGGCCGGACTTGGAGAGGGCTTCTCGGCTTGCATGAAGGGAGAAGGTCCTATCAAGTTTTAATAAAGCAGGAATGGACGTATGGCAGCTCACCTTGTCAGGACTCCTGCTATGTTTGTACAGTCTAATTCAATTAATATTTACAGCTACGCTAGAGTAAACCATCGACATGTTCCAATGCGCGTGCACGACGCACCTCTTTGATAGTAGGTATTTTTATTACTTACTTAGGTAAATGATAAACCAAGTTTCGTTTGGCGTTTGATTTATTAACCCCCTCGTACTTTTATCTACGTAATATTAATGCATAAATAAGAAATATTATTCTGTGCGCCGAAGCAGCAACAAATAATATTTACTTTTTAATAAAGTTCATATTTGTTTGTATTCATTGTAATTTAATCCCAAGCATCCTCACTTTCTTGTACACAAATAAATAATTGCCGTCCATATATAAACAAAAGAAACCGAATTACGATCAGTAACAATCCATTAGAGGTAGTTAGGTTACATTCTCAACCCGCCTTCGAAACACTGACGCTGTAGTTAAGACATTTACATTTAAAGTTCCGTTGAAGATGTTCTGGTATATCTTACTGGTCAGCTCAGCGTCAGCAGGCATGGACCTTCGTAACGTCAGTATGCAGAACTGGACTTCCTGCGAGGAGTTCATGAGGAACTATACCCATGACGTGAGCAAGATAGTGGATGTTGAGTGGAAGATCTTCTACTCGTGGGACGGCATGTTTCATGACAGCTATAATGTTTGGTTCACAAGGCCGTCGCAGGTGGTAAGTTCTCAATGTGACTTAGTTTCTCAACTGCAAGGGCTAAATTATCGGGATTCGGAGAATGTTCGACCTGTCGTGACGTGTAGGTATAGCCAAACAATTCCCTGATACGGGAATCATTCGATTAGTTAGTGTTCGGACTCGTTGGTTTGCCGCCGCACATCAAAGGGATTTCGTCGCGACAAAGTTTGTGCAAGTGGCTACGTACAATTCAATACTTTTTTTTCTTTTTTAATTTGAGCCAATGTACTTACTCGTAGTTCGCCCGAATATTTGTGGGGATATTTATGTAGTTGGCCGTAGAAAAACACGAAGTTTTTATGGCGACAATGCGACACGAATCTTCGTCCGATAATGTAAACGTAGCATCAGAGTGTGATTAAAAGTGGGTAGTTACTGACGCGATGGTGCCGTTATTACAAGCTTTTATTTTACTTGTAGTGCCACATGTAAGTATGTAACTTTGTAAGTAGGTAACTATGTTGACATTCAGTTTTCCGATTTCCGATTCCGGTATCCAATTTAGCTGAAATATGGCATAGCTAAGTATTTAAGTTCGAAGACAAGGCCACTGTATGGTACCGATCTGATCTGATGATGGGATAAGGGTCATCGAAACTTTTAAACTACAAAACATTAAACCTTTGTGTTTGGTCTCTTTAGAACTCTCTAAAGGAGTAGTTGGTGACTGTGCAAAAGAAATGCAGCCGGCAACAAACACGTGACCCAAAATACTATTTTTGGCTGAAACTTTTTTTCATTATCCTAGTCTTGAGTAGATGGTATCGTCAGTCTCAGCCAGCCAGCAGTTCTGCAGCAAGGACACGGAGTATTGAGTAGATGCTATCGAATGACTTAATTAATATTCGTTCAAGTATTCAGGTGGGATGGCCAATGTGATAGCAGTCGGTATTAATGACTGGGATAGCATGCATCATGAAAATACACCAGTAAATTTCATAACTACTTCCTTCATTGCTTTGCTTGCAAATTGTGCCAAGGTATTTCATGATACTGTATGACTAACTTGCGTAACAGTAATCAAGTCAATACAACCATTGTAAGGGAGGAATAATATCATCATGCAAGTGAGGTTTAAATATTTAATCTCGTCAACAATCACTCGGCCACCAGCATATCCATATCTTTATAATGACATCTGTTCCATAAATACCTACGATATTTATAATCTTGGTTAACTACCCTACTTTGTAGAATTTCCTAGGACAAATAGGTACCTACCCAAAAGACTGGAAAGGAGGTTTTATCCGCAAAAGACGAGATTTTGAACAATATTGTATTGTTCATTAAATTGTGTCTACAGCTGGTAGATCGCTACCGAGTCCAGTTGGAGAAGCAACTGAAAGACGTTAACTTCAACGACTCTGAGCTATTCATGGAGAGTCGCATCGATTTCACGGCCCTCTTCGTGAAAACCAATGTGTCGGGGATATACCGGATTATACCGCATACGGCTTTTCAAGGTCAGTATTACAATCTTCTACCTATACAAATACACGTTTATTAAAAAAAACAGTTACATTTTAAACTGACCCCCACACTAGGCATAGGTAGCCTCTCCTGTGGGGGCCACTAACTAACTAGAACGATCCAAAGCGAGTCTTCGCCTCCAACGCGAGTTGTCGTCCGTCACTTATTACATATATATTTCCCGGCAGTTCATGGCTCTAATTCGACCACTTCGTTCCAAAGTTACCTGGGGAATTAAAATCTTCTGGTAGTCTATTTTTACTCAATGCCTATCATGTTAGGGACAATATCGATTTGCTCGGCTTTAGGGGCCCTCGGGGTTTCCAACAGGGCGCTATGAAATATAAAGGGCACCTACCTAATGCATAACTGGCGCATGGCAACTAGATGGTTAAGGTAGGCCCTGTTCCCGTACTGTGTGTTGGTTTTCTATATTTTCGTGGCTTCTTTCTACAAGTTGCATAACTTCATCTCAAATTTCAGTGCCCTACATACCGAAAGCGCCCATCGCCCTTAAGGTGGTGGAGCCAGGATACCTGGGCATCATGAACTGCGGTCTCCGGTACTGCTACGCCTTGGCCCCGTCTGACAGGATGCCTCATGATGACCTTGTAAGAACAGGCTTTATTAATATTTATTTCTACACGGCACACCTATCAAATATCGCGACATCGATGATGAAATATCTCAAATGTTGAAAATGGCACATTCTAAACAGAATACTTTTTGACTGTAAATATACATGTGTTCTGCGTACTTACGCAGAACACATGTATATCTACAGTAAGGGGAACTTACCCCTTTTGGGAACACAAGCGTTCACATGCGTGGGTACACATGCAATTTAATGTTAAGTTCCGCTTCTAGCAATTGTGCGTTTTTATGTGATGTGTGTATAGGTTATTAGCCTATCCCCCACAACACACTTCAAACCTTTTCTCTTAGTCACGACTCTTACTACAACCCATGGGAAGATCTAGAAGATCGAGAAAGAGAGCTCCGATACTACACGATACAAATATGAACAAAAATCTTGTTGTAAATTCGCCGGTTACGTGTGACTATATATACGTAATACGTAAATAGTATCTATAGATATCTTTCGCGCGTTGGTCGCCCCCCAATTTTCGTGGTTCAACCTTATTCAAAGGCAATATAGATATTGTTGGAACTTCAGCAATTAACAATGGCATTTACCTATGTAATTTTCGAAGCGGACTTCCGTTCCCTCGGATGACATTTGTTCAAAAGCCTAATGTAAAAGATGCACGTCAGATCATTACAGTCCGTTTAGTATCTAGGTACATAGGTACCCTGAAAGTATTGTAGGTATCAACAAATGTGTGTTCACCCGAACCCGTCTGTCTGTTTAGATAGCCGAAGCGGCCGCCCGATTGATGTTCTGGAACAGTCTCGGGCGCTCGTACCTGACCCGAGTGACCACGCCGAAGCCCGACATGACGACGGCGTACGACGTCGACGATGATGACATCGAGTTTGAGAAGCAGTTCAACACGATGTGAATGCCAGTGTTCACAACCAGAGGCCTGTTTGGCGAAGCTATTAGTTACAACTTTACGAGTTTAAGCTGGCAACACTGAGACTCTAGCCCAAGAACGACTGGCCTTTCGACCAGCACGGCTATCACAAGACGGCGCGCGAGCTCTCTCGATTTTTCTCGCACTATACCTCTCTTTCTAAGTTTTCTAATAAGAGAGAGACGGATACTGCGAGAAAAATCGAGAGTGCTCCCGCGCCGTCTTGTGATAGCAGTGCAGTATCACCAGTTAATTGTTGTAACTTGCAGCTTCGTGGAATGAGCGCCAATCGTATGCTACAGCTGCAGTTTACAATAGCAAATATAGATACCTATATATAAAACATGGCTTGGCATCTCAGATATCAGTGACACCAAGTAAAATGAATGAAATCAACTAAATTCGGACGTCGGATACCGTGTGAGGTGCCTAAAGTGAAAACTGTAGTTCCATGAAATGTGATATATATTCTTAAATTTTCTTTATTATACAGATTACATGAAAGTTAAGTTTTATTGTTTATGCCACACCGAAATCCCCGAATTCACACCCGAAAATCTAGGGATTATTTTAGTTTGTTTTGCCAACGGTTCATAATGATGAGTCATTTTACCTGTAATTGCCTACAGGAAAAAATAATAAAAATTAACAGGCTATGTAGGATATAAATTATGTTCTGGTCATAACTCATAAGTCGCAAATAGACTTTACATACCAGATGGAGACAGCAATACAATACTGGGGGTCGACTCGAAAATTATTATTACTCCAAAATAAAGAAGGCAAAAAATATGTCTAGTGACAAAAATCCCATTCAGATATCTCAAAGAATTACGAAGCTACAACCGTTTTAATATTGCTTGTTAGAGAGAGAAAACGCAAACAGTGTGTGACGTCACAATACGCGAGGCTGCCGCAGAGCGCCCGCGTCGACGGCGGCGCCCCACACAATGGGGCACGGCACGTTGCACGTCTATTAGTGACATCACAATCTACAAGCGTCATCATATGAAGTTGCGTTTTAAGAAAAAGGGACGGAAAAACCCCTTCTTAAAACTTTGTACACTTATAACTTCGTGATTATTTAACCTCTTGCGTTGATTTTTTTCTCCATTTGACTACATTTTTCTTTTTCGAGAAAATACTTATGACATATTGATTGATTATTTTATTTAGTGTCTACACCGCTATTATTTAGGCCTTGTAAGACCATACGACCTTGGATGTTAGAGCGACCTTAAATAAGAAAAAAAATAAGTGATGTACCTACTGCACGGTTATCTCAAGACGGTGTTCTAATTAGAAAGAGACGGATAGTTTATCTCGCCGCGAGAGAGCTTGCGCGCCGTCTTGAGATAACCGTGCTGGAAAGACTGAACACTCGTTCTTCTTCATAAACATAAACATTCGTAGAACAAACCTTTTAGCTAAAATGCCGTTGCAATTTGCAATTCGTTAGGCTTTATTATTTGTCATAGTGAGAAAGGGACTCAACACATCTTAGTTAACGGTATTCAGTTAAGGGGCATTTTCTAAATTAAATATTTGGGTCAGATATTGCTGTCCCATGACTCTGGAGTACTTTTTTCTATTAAATATTGTTGTAAAGTATAATATCGTTTACTGTATAATTATGGTGAATGATCCCTATAAAGCCTACTAAAAGTATTGTTTTTGTCAAAAAAACTGAAGAAAAGGTGCAAATTTTTGGGTGTCCCACGTACGCTTTGCTAAATTTGAGGCGAAGTTTACGTACTTATATCTGTCTCCTTTTAGGCCAGAGGCTCTAATATAAGTTTTACCGAAACAAAACGTTACCACCGCGTTTGCGTTTAGCTGTCAAATCCCATACAAATTGAGGGTAAAACGCAAACGCGATCGTAAAGTTTTGTTTCGGTAAAACTTATACTTAGAGCCTCCGAACATGGCTGTTGTGTGAATCGATCATATTATCGTTTATAAATTTTGAACCTTATTTTTTAACGTTTAGAGTAAAAAAAACATAAAATCACAATTTATTTGCTGTCCTCCAAAACCAACGGAAAATGGTGGAAAATTGGTGATAAATTATTTGTTTATACAACAATATTATTGTGTTAAATGTAATTTAATAAAGACTGGTTAGCAAATAAAACTCTGAACTTCATGTAAAATGGAATGTGACAGCGGTAGTAACTAGGTTCAAAGTATAATATTATCCGAATTAAGCAATTTATATTGAACAAGTATTGTTTTCAAAGAATATCAGAAGAAGAAGAATTCATTGAAAAGCGTTTCTAAAAAAATTTAAAAAATTATTGGGTGGATTACATTACGTCACGGAACTTGTTTTGGAAATGGCCCTAAGTTTAATGAATTAATATTTCGAGTGGTTTTTCTGAAAAAGTGAATTAAAAACAACTATGCATTGTGTATGTTTACAGCGTAGATGTTACTAAACTCATGCGTTCATCACCATTGATTATCGATAGTTCCATAACAGTGACTACTCCAACCTAAACATTAAACAACTTGTAGGGTAGCACTTCTCACGTTGCATGGTATAAAGACAAACATTTCACGCATTTCCTCATTTGTGACCGAACAGAGAATCATGCGGTACTTACTGTTACTACATTTGGTCGTTATTATAGAAACGAAACAAAAAAAAACCCACAATCAGCAAAGAATCAGAAAGGATGATCCTGTTGATCAAAACCCTGATATATACGATAATACGGTACCAATAGATTTCTTAAATATGGGCGTAGGCGGTGTTTATGATCCATCTCTTGGTCAAAAACAACCGTTTGACGGATTAGCCATGTATTTAGTGCATGACAGAAAATCCAACGAAGACATACGTTCGCTGCTAAAGAAAACAGCGGCTGAAAAAAGGCAGCATACCATGCCTACAAAGCAAGAAAAACCCAGAGACGACGACGATCTTCCACCCATGTTTGATTTTCAGGCTACACATGCTTTAAATCTGGCTATGCCAAACATTTACAAAGCCAGGCTTTCTAAAACCGAGCGTTTGTTTAGAAACGGCGAGAGCCCGAAGAACACCACGAGGCCTGAAGGTCCTCGGAATCTGGAAGACGTTGTTCCTCTAACCGCATTTGACATGAAGACTGGAGTGAATGAAGACGTGATCAGATGGACTAGCTGCGATGATTTTGCGAAGAAAGCGCGCTTCCATCCTAGGGACGTGGCTGGGGTAGATTGGGTTCCATTCTATCTGTGGTCCATGCAAAGCTATCCCATCCCCGAGGAGTTTAAATTCTCATATCCCACTAGGAAGGTAAGATTTGTTCCATTCAGTGAGTAACATAAAACTACTGACACGAAAAGTTAAGAGAGTGAAGCAGTGATTTTCTAGTAGTTGGTTGTGTTGTTGTTCCTAACAGTTTCTTATTTCCTTAGACAGTGCGAGAATACAGAAATGAATACGAGTCAAAGTTGACCAGAAAAATCGATTGGACAGCACCCATGCTCCTGCTGCGCAACTGGCTAGAGATGCTGCTGGTGGCCGGTGACAGAAGAGGTCTATTCTATGGCATACCCAAGTCGGCCATACCAGACGATATTCGAAGTAAGTACCTACATGTCATGCATCAAGTAAATAAATTCTGCGGCGGAAATGCTCTGCCTGTTTGTAGTAGGGCCAGATTTTCAGAATCACCGTACCGAGCGGAATTCGGCGATGGATTGGCATTCAGCTTGTATATGGTGAGCCTAAATGATAGAAATATAGACGTACCTACTGTCTAGGTTTTCGAGGTGGTATTGTACTTTATCCTTGTTGGTAAGCTAAGTAGCTGGTGGTTTGAAATTAATATTTACGGCGAAACATTATGTCCTATACACAATCCAATTCAAAATACGTCCAAAAAAATTGCCGACACCTCCTGAGATCGCAGAACTCCTTTATTCAGTTCTATTGTAATTTATTTTAATTCATTTAGTTTTAGTTACCTATTAATCTAACTGGTAATGTTCCTTAAACTTGTAATATTTACTGTTAATAAATAAAATTGTACTTTTTGTTCAGATTCAACGACCTGGTATCCCCACGCCACGATCAGAATGAAGATGGTAGATCAGTACCTAGCCATGATGTTCTGCGAAGAACATCTGGCGATGATGCTGGCGGTGGTGGGCGAGGAGCCCGACCCCTCCGAGAGCGCCGCGGAGGCCGCCAAGCTCGGGTTCCACGGCATCGGGGCGCCGGTGACGAAGCAGGGACAGGCTGCGCCCGCGAAGGACGACCGCCACGAGGACTTTGAAGAAAAGATGAATTTGGATAGACATTCTGCGGTCGTGAAGTCTTTCTATACGCCTTAAACTTATTGATAAAAAATAAACTTTGGTACATACATACATACATACATACATTCAAGCCTTTATCCCCAAAAGGGGTAGGCAGAGAGATAAATGTGGATATAAAAAAGATTGACAAAATGTGATATTGCAGTGATAGGTTGCTAGCCCATCGCCCACAACACACTTCAACCCTACTTCCTTAGTCGACTTTTACGACACCCACGGGAAGAAAGGGGGTGGTGATATTCTAACCCGACACCACACGGGCCACTTCCAAACTTTGGTACCTTCATTTAATAAGTAATGCTTCTGAGGGCAAGAAATATCATGGTACATTTCCATAGAATTCAAAATGGGTTCTCTGTTTGCAGCGGGTTTTCGCTACAAAGAGGAAAAATCGCTGCCAAAAGGTTGACATTGATTGGTTGATATTTGAATGTCACAATGTATCAGGTGGCTATTAACGCCACTGCCAGGAACCTGCTTTCCGGCGGGAAAATCACGGGATCAGCAATGAGCGTAGTGCATAGCGATTCTCGGCAGTGAATGTGGTTATAGTGGTTGACTGCTCACCGATGCTGAGCCGAGATGTTTTACAAGGACGACCGCCGCGAGGACTTTGACAGGAACATGAATCTGCATTAGGCATTTATTTATTTATTTAATCTTTATTGTACAAAAGAATATCTTATGGTACAAAAGGCGGACTTAATGCTATAACGCATTCTCTGCCAGTCAACCTTAAGGCAAAGCAGATAAAATGTGGGCAGTGAAATTTAATTTAAAACGAAAACTCTTCATTCATTCTGCGGTTGCGAAGTCTTTCTATACGCCGTAGAAATGCTTGGTGATAGGAACTTTTGTACATATATAAAATTACAATTGCTTTCGACAAAAAATAGTGTAGTAGGACAGGGAATTGTCAGAATACCGTAAAATGGGGTGAGTAGGGTGAAAACTGACATTCAAACCTCGATAACATTTTATTTTTACTTATACAAACTGAATGGTGTATATAATAAGATTAATAAGTGTTCCGGACGTTTGTATTTTAGTTTTTATTTTATTTTGGGTAGTTCCATTTCATAACTTTGACGGTAAACAGGAAAACCCACCTCACCCCGTAGTCCCTCGTAATTCGGGTGAGATGGGTTTTCATATAAAGGTGATTTTGGAAGATTGTTGGATCGTTTTTTTTTATTATGAGTATTACTATAGCTCCATTTTAAATTGGAATACATTATTTTTGTAGCAGTAGCCTGAAAGGGGGGTGAGATGGTTTTATACCATCTCACCCCCCTTTCATACCTTCTCTCCCCATTCATAACCCAACTCTCCCCGTGAACCCTACTCATGAATTTTCGCTACAAAGCTAAAAAAACATGCTATCGGCTACGCACGAGGCACCGCTAAAACTTTCACTTTGAATGTATTACTTAGGTCAAAGTTGGATTGATTGATTGTTGAATGTATGTAGCATTGAATTATACTTTACATGGGTAATTTGAGTTGGCCGAGTTGGATCTAAGTAATCCGTTCAAAAAGCGACTCTACCGCCCAAAGTGACGATTCAAATTCCAATGACAGTCCTTTAAAATATCGGACATCAAAAATAATCTCAACCACAAGTGGCTGGTTTAGTCAGACTGCTGACTGTTTAAAATAGGAACATTAAAAAAAAGTTTTTTTTAATATATTTTTAGTAACTTGTTAATTTGACGTTGGAAATACCTAATATACCGTTTACCTTAGGTAGCCATGTCGCGAGCTCCCATTAAATCATGTTGAATTGATCCCCTTATATAAATTACAAATTATTAAACTATACAATAATATATTAGGTTATAGGTTAGAGGTGTACGCGGGCTGGGTTTCCGCAACTCGACGTCATATCTGCGCCTATTTTGCGTGTGGGTATTGGCACTACTATTATTCGTGCCAGCCCAGTTCCACCAGGAAGCCTAGCAGACCCTTTATGTTGCCGACGGCCTCCGGTAGTGACCCCGGTGTTCCGAGGTGCTGGTACCCCAGGGCACGTCAGGATGACGTGGGCGGCTGTCTCTTCCTCTTCCGTGCAGGCTCTGCAGAGAGGACTGTCTGTAATACCTAAGGTGAAAAGGTGTTTGTTTAATAGTGCATGACCAGTTATGGCTCCTGTCAAGAGACGGAGTGCCGGCCTCTTTAGCTGTTTTAGCTTCCTTGACAGTCCGGGGTTGATTGTCCGGAGGGCCTCCCTGGTTTGCCTGCAGGTGCCTAGGGTATTCCAATTTTTTTGGTATTCTACCTTGGTGTTTAGTCGCAGTGTGCTCCGCAGCCATGCAGGGGGTAGAGGGATCGTAGGTTGCGGTCCTATGGCTACTGATTCTGAGCCTTCTCTAGCCAGTGCATCCGCTGCGTCGTTACCGCGTGAATTGCTGTGCCCTTTGATCCATTGCAGGGTTATGTCGCAGTTGGTACATACCTCTGATAGAATTTTGTAGCACTCGTGTATCAGCCCAGACGTTGTCGTGTGAGCTTGCAGGGCTTGCAGTACAGATCGGCTGTCGGAAAGTATGCGGATAGGATATCCCCTTACCTCCCTGGAGACGATTGCATGAGCGGCCATTATAATGCCCATACACTCTGCCTGGAAGACTGAGTTATGGATTCCTAATGGTGTCGAGATTTGTATGTTTAGGTCCTCCGAGAACACTTGATCCGGTGCCTGACCTTGTCTTGGACCCATCCGTGAATATTCTTAACTCCCTGGGGTTAAGTCCTTCCTGGAGGGTTTCGTATAGTTCTATTTTGTACTTCTTGTCGAAGACGAACTGTTTGGGGATTATGTCGGTTGCTGCCTCTATGAGGGGTTCCCTACCTACAGCCTCGTAGAGTATCTCGGTGTGTGGAACCCTGGGCGGTCTCCAGAGATGCTGTTTTTTGAGCCGTATGGCTGTCGCCAGGGCTTCTTGCCTGATGAAGAGGTGTAGCGGCGGAATATCCATGATGGCTTCCAGGGCTGCAGTCGGTGTGGTCCTCATGCAGCCACTAGCCGCCATGCAGGCCAGTCTCTGGAGGCGTTGTAGTTTAGCTTCGACCGTGGTTAGTGTGGTGCGAGGCCACCACACTACGGCTCCGTAGCTTACTATTGGTCGGATTATCGCCTGGTAGAGCCATAGAGTGATCTTGGGATTTAGCCCCCAGGTCCTACCTACCATTCTACGGCATTGCCAGAAAGCGACTGTAGCTTTTTGGATTTTGTTGTCTAGGTGGCTGCTCCAGTTAAGTTTGGCATCTAGTATTACACCCAAATACTTTACCTCTGCTGACAATTGGAGCTCTGTATTGAACAGTCTGGGTAGGCGGTAGGTCCCCAGATTCCGTTTGTAGGTGAACATTACCAGTTCGGTCTTCCTTGGGTTGACTGTTAGTTCGTTGTCGTTGCACCAGCGTTCCACCATGGCGAGTGCGGAGCGGGTGACGTCGCACACTGTACCTGCGTGGATGCCACTGGTGAGTATCGCTATGTCGTCAGCATACCCGATGGTGTAGTGATGACTGTTGTTTAGCTTGGTGATTAGGTCGTTGACAACCATGTTCCAGAGTAGTGGCGAGAGGACGCCTCCCTGGGGGCAGCCCTTCGCTACCCTTGCCTGCATTGTCTTGTCTTCCCCGAGCCTGATGACTCTTTGACTTAACATGTTGTTTATCCATTTCGTCATAACCTCACTTACTCCGTGTCTTACCATTGCTGCGGTTATGCTGGTGAATTTAGTCTTGTCAAAGGCTCCCTCGATGTCAATGAAGGTGCCTAGACACATTGATTTGTTTTTGATCGCGGCTTCAGCTTTGGTAACCACCGCATGAAGCGCAGATTCTGTTGATTTACCTGAACTGTAGGTATGTTGGTTCTGATGCAGAGGCACCCGCACTAGCGCCCTCTCCCTCAGATGTCTGTCACACAGCCTTTCCAACGTCTACAACAGGAAGGAGGTTAGGCTTATTGGTCTAAAGGATTTGGGGTCCGTGTAGTCTCCTTTACCTGGTTTCGGTATGAAGATAACCTTGACTTCTCTCCATTGTCTAGGCACAAACGTATGTGCTAGACAGGCGCCCAGGACGATGGTGAGTCTATGCGTCAGCACCGCCCCACCCCATTTTAATAGGGCGGGGAAGATTCCATCTGGCCCTGGTGATTTGTAGGAGTCAAAGCTGTCAATGGCCCATTGAGTTCTTTGTGGGGTTATTACCTCGCTGGCCAGTCTCCACCCCTCCTCTGTGGGGGTGGTTGCCTCGTCCAGTTGCCTGGTTGGACTTGATATCACGCAGTCCGGGAAATGCGTCTGAACCAGGACGCGCTCTGTTTCCTCCGGCGAGTTGGTGAGGGTGTCGTCAGGCTTACGGAGGGTTCCTAGAGTTAAGGCTGTGTTGTTGGAGAGAACCTTTCTTACCCTGTTGGCCTGTGTAGTAGACTCAATGTCGGTACAGAAGTTACGCCATGAGCTTGTGCTCCTGTATCTGAGCCGTCTTTTGTACCTGGAATTGGTGATCTTATATTCATCCCAGTCCTGGTCTGCCATGGTGTTCATTGCCCTGTTAAGTTGCTTCCTCATTTTCCTCCTGAGTCTCTCCAGCTCAGGTCCCCACCAGTTGGCCTTGTTCCCCTTGCCTGTTGGTGGGGTTGATAGAGGGCAAGTTTGGTGGTAACAGTCTATGATGGTATCCGTAAGGATTCCTACCTGTTTGTCTATTTCTGCGACGCCTGTTATTTTCGGAGGAACCTCGGTACGATTAAGTTCCTGCCCTATTTTCTGTGCGAACTGGGCTCGGTTCGTTTTCCTTGGGTTCCTCCTGGGTGCTGACGCGAGTGTATTTACCTGTAAGTCGAATCGAATGCATCTGTGGTCTGAGCACGAGAGTTCACTCGATACGTGCCAGTTTGAGATGTGTTTCGATGCTTCTTCGGTTGCTAGTGTCAAGTCCATGATTGTTTTGCTACGTCTGTTCACAAACGTTGGAATTGAACCTGTGTTGATTATGGTTAGGTTTGTAGTAAATAGGTATTCGACAAGTTTTTTACCTCTGTCGTTCCCTGTGGTCATGCCCCAGAGGACGTGGTGTGCGTTCGAGTCGGTGCCCGTGATAAGCTCGAGTCCCACCTCTTCGCAGTAGCTGACCAGCCTCGTCATGTCGTGTGGCGGTGGGTCGTCGGCCTCCGGCATGTAAACCGAGGCCATTACCACCTCCTGTAGTGTGGAGCCCTGCACTCCTCGCACCATTATGGCGCACAGGTCTCTGGAACAGAAACTTGTTAGAGGATGCGCTTGTATATTCTTTGTAGTGTAGATGCAGGCCCGGGGGGTTTCCGGTCCCGCGTGTACTGTCAGCTTACCTTCCGTGCTGCGGAGTCCGCAGACAGTGCCTTTCCTGACCCCGTGGACCCTCGGACTGACTGCTTCCAGGCTGCATTGCCTCCTTTATAAGGAGACCTTGCATCTGGTGTTGTATTTCCTCAGATTGCTGCGGGCTCAGGTGTTCCGCTGTGGCAGTGGTGACGGCCACTAGCAGATCCGCCTTCACGGCATCCGCGTACGCAATCCGGGGCGTTTCGCCATGAGGCTTGGTCTTCTGCCTTTTTGACTCGCCTCTCGGAGAGATAGTCTCGTCGAGCCGAGCCCTTTTGGAAGAAGGTCGGGCCCCCTGGTTACTCCCCCCTTTGGTTGCCCTCGTCTTGTCTTGTCGCCTGCTCCCCTTGGGGACGGCACGGCCTGCTACTGGGGGTCCAGCGGCTGCCTGCGCCGATCCTTTTCGGGGGGCACCCTGACTAGGCAGGGGTGCCGGGGCTGTATTGTCCTGGTCGCCAAGCCGTTGTTCACGCGCCTTGTTGCTTTTTGTTTTTTTTGTGGTATCCTGCCGTACTCGGGGGTTGGGTCGGTTGGGATTCCACCCGCTTGGCGCGGTTCGCCTTCCCATATTGTACAGGCAGGGACCACCCTGCATTCAGCCGTAATATGGCTGGGTCACAATCAGGTTCCACTGTGGTGGTAAGCTCCGGATTGCTGGATTTCTCCGCCTCCGTAGCTACCTCCGCGGTGTTACCCTGTGTCGAGGGCGGGGTACGGCCTATAGCCTGTACCGGGCCCGTTTTGTGCTTGGTGTGCTTGGTGAGCTGAATGGTCACCGGTTTCCCGGGGGCCATCCTGCCCCATGCACCCTTGCCTTTCCTGTGCTTCGGTACTGTGAGCACAGCGCCGTCGCCAGGTTGTATGGTGCCTTCCTGGGTTGCTTTCGCTTCCCTGAAGGCCCGTGATGTAGAGGGAGGTACTGTTTTACCAGCGCCTTCACCTTGTACCTTTTTGTTGTTGGCGGTGTCAGGTACAGCGGATGCTGCGCCGTCTACCGCTTGGTTGGGGTTTTGGGATCTTGTAGAGTCCATTTTTTGGTGTAGTTAATTTTAATCTCTCGAGCTTCCCACCCTCCGTGGAGCCCGCACCTTTGGGGATGTCCCTTGGGACACCAGGAATACCCGAGAGGTATACATATGGTGAGTTGTTGCTCATGCGCGACATCAGGTGCTGCAGACGGGTGGCTGGAACAGACGATCCTATCTGCCCCAGTTGGTCCACCAGCCCTCGCTCCGTCAGCATGGCCGAGCCCCAGTGTTCTCCCAGAGAACACCCTCCCCATATCTCGCCTGCGGACCGTACCACCTCAACCGTACGGGACGCGTGTCCATTTCCCTGTGGTGGCTAGTCACAGGGCTACCGTTTTGCCTGAAATCGGGTCCGAAGAGGGCGTGTTGCGTCCCAGGAGTAACTAATCCCCGACTCCCAGTCGGCTCAACCCCCCAGGCTTCCGTGATCCTGACTTACGGCGTTCAGTTGAACTGCGCAGTTGCGCAGGACTAGCGCAGGTAGGTGAGAGTAGTCCACCGAGGTCACCTACACCCTCGGCAGAGCCGTGGAAATAAATTTTCGAGGAGGGGAGTTTGGAGGGGGTTTGGGGAGGTGTGAGGGACTTGTTAGGGGTGTGGCGGGAAAGGGAAGGAGAGTTTGGGAACACGGGATAGGGGTTTAGGATTACCCGGCTGGTTGGGGCTCCAGCCGGGTATGGCCCTTCTTACTTAGCTGCTAGCGATCCGGGGTTGATGGTGAGAGTGCAGCGCCCTTATGATCGCCAGCATTACATTATGCGGCGGCAGAGTCAGTGGCGACGTGGACGTGCAAGAAGGACTTAGGTGAGTGTGCCTTGCCACTCAGCGCTGCACACCTGAGTGCATACATACCCACCCCTCGCACCCCCTATATATATACAATTTATTACAATTATATCTATGGAACGACTAAAATGACTAAAACTAACTTTAACTATGAGGCCTATTACACTATTTTACATTGAAAAATAATATAATGAAATTAATGAACGTCATCCGTGATGTTACCACAATAAAACGGTAACTTGCTTAATGCCTCCATATTCGAGAATAGGTATTCTGCTACCATTTGATGTGTTGCATAACTGGGTGCTGCAATTGTCAGCCAAACATGCAAATATTGATGCAGGCGAAAGAATTTTATAACATCTCTGTGGTTATTAAAGTGTCTCCATTCTTTCCGACAATCAGAACAGATGGAAAAGCGATACGTAAATTATTCCGCTACTTTAAAAAAAAAACTCGGTTTCAGTAGATTGACCGTGGCGATACCTTTTAATCAATTAATGGTTTAAAAATCTGAATGTCAGACATTAAATTGATGTAATAACAAGTGTAATAAAAACTTTTAATGGTTAAGTTATATAATACAGCCATTATCGCGCACACATTTGAAGAAAAAAACTATTATATATATGGTTTTTTACTTCAAGAATAGTTAACATTGTTTATAAATTCGGTAACGAGCTAAATCAATCCGATATGCTCTCCCACACATTTAAAATACTGCTCCTCGTAATGGTAACTCCAGTGTTAACTAAGAAGGTAAAGCTGGGTCCTCACTTTGACCATCGCGAGCGCACGACATGTGAGGAGTTCGGGCGCTACGCGCGGTTCAACCCCTACGCCATGCCCAATGAGACGTGGTTCCTGTTCTTCTATTGGGCGCCGACGCCGCAAACTTTCTACTATCATTTTGAAGTGCCTGGAAGGAAGGTAAGTTCAATCATTTACATACTCTTCACTGCTATTTAGCTCATGCTTGGTTTATAATCATTTCTATTATTTTTATTTATTACAAGCCTTTATTTACTTTCACCTGTCCCGTTGTCTGTCTGTGTCTGTAATCAAATCTTGCAAGTTAAATTTGATCCACTTCCCGGTTTCTGATTGAGTTGAAATTTTGCACGAATATGCAAATCGCGTGACAATGCAATATTATGATGACGTGGAGCTGATCTGATGATGGAGCTGGAAGGTGGCCATAGGCACTCCGTAATACAACCACATAACCCCACCGAGTTTGGGCTCGTTAGAATCGTCTCAATGAGTAGTTGATGACGGTATACAGAAAAGTACAGTCGGCAATAAAAGCTTGTACCAAAAATGAAATTTTTGACAGAAACTTATTACAAGCTTTTATTTACTTTCACCTGTCCCGTTGTCTGTCTGTCTGTCTGTAATCAAATCTTGCAAGTTAAATTTGACCGATTGAGCTGAAATTTTGGGTATAAGAATAGTTTGGATGACAATTCAATATTATGGTACCATCGAGCTGATCTGATGATGGAGATAGAAGGTGGCCATGGGAATTCAGTACTTAACCAACGTAACCCCGTTGAATTTGGGCTCGTTAGAATCGTCTCAATGAGTAGTTGATGATGGTATACAGAAAAGTACAGTCGGCAATAAAAGCTTGTACCAAAAATGAAATTTTTGACAGAAACTTGTTTTTTACACACGATTTATGATGTTAGATTGTTTGTTTATATTTCTAAGAAGCTGCTCATTAAAGTTAAGCACCTGTCATTCACATTCGTCACATATTAAGTATGAAGCCTAAAAATATTTTAATTTCATTTGTACGAGGTGCAAGTATTCGGCCAATATTATTCTGATTTCGATTCGATTGTTTCTGAGGAAAGATCTCACGTTTATCATTTACAGCAATACTGTGTTCATAAGATACATACCTAATGTTATATGAATGAAATGCCATTACTGTCTACTTAAAACTGGGTTAGTTTCCGTTATGTTTATTGAAATGAATCGTTTTATCTGACACTATTTAAAAAAACACTACGTAATTTATACCAACCATTTACAGAATTACACCTATCTCCACAAGAGCCTGGATGGGCAAGTAAGTGTCCCCGTCAACTGGACGGCTAGACACGTCATGTTGCGATCGGGAATGGAGCTCTCCCTGCTGGTGGAGCTGGGGGACAGGGGGCAGTACCTCATGTACAACGTGAAGATGGCTCAGAGTGAGTTCCTAGAGAGGGGGTCAGTTTGTAGAAAAAGATGACACAGCCCTGATATACACCACTGCCGCTGGTAGACAGAGACTACAGTAGTTTGTTGATATATTAGAGGACATCAACTCCTAATAAGAGTTGTTTAACATTCCTTTGCAGGCATCGAAGTAATGTGTTAGCAGATAAATATAGGTACCGTGTAATCGATGTCAGTGTTGCCAGATACCCCGCTTTTCCGCTTTTTTCCCTGCGTTTTCGCCACTGACCCCGCTATCCGCGTTAAGCTAACGCGGATTTTTTTTAAATATACACGAACAATTTTTTAATGCGGTGCGTGAAAAAGGTGGCTGCTGCATTAACTTTTCCCCAAAACGAGAAGGATGATGTCGAATGACTGCAAACATCATCTACAACTGCCCTAAAGTGAATGTCAGGGAAGCGGATGAAGATGTCGAGGACATTTTTTCATTTTAATAGTGAAATTATATTTTTAAGGAATTCATTATGATTTTTCTTCGGCTTTTCAACGTGCCCAAAAAAACCTATAAACGTATTCCGCAAATCCGCATTTTCATTTAAAAATCCGCGTTTTGAAAGCGCAGATCCTGCTTTTTGTTTTCGGCATCTGGCAACACTGGTTGATATTATGCAAAACTTTTTTATAGTATGCCGCGAAGGGCAGCACTAGGTTTGTCGCATGCACACTGTTGACATTAAAATTGCCTATTCGTTAATTTATTAAAGAACCTCATACTGTTAGTAGTATTAGATAGCGTTCGCATTAGATTAGCTACTTCAAATAGCATTATATTCATCTCATCCCAAAACGTTGGTGTTTCAGCTATGGCTGAAGGACGGAAGTGGGCCCCAGTGGAGGTACGGCTGAAGCAGACAGGAGACAATAAGATTGTTGGCATGATGAATTGCCAGGTTGGTACAAATTCATCACCTCTATAACCGATATTATTGAACTAGCTTCTGCCCGCGACTCCGTCCGCGTGGAACTCGTTTATATCGTAGCTCGATACAAACTTAAATATGGCCGTCGGAGGAGTTGGTTCCTATCAAAAACTTAGACCTAACAAGTACCTCAAAAAAAAATGGTGCTTTTGTCCAGCGTGTCCACATTTACGACAATTTGTTCGAGCACTCTGCCCCACTACTACGCTTATGAAGTACTCTATTAATATCAGCTGTCCCCGTATAGACGTTTCTCACTCACTCAAAATTGTTCGATTCAAGTTATTATGCAAAAGAAAATTGTTAACATACGAATTGATCTTTTCCATTTTCAGACAGAGACCATGATTGCATTAGTGCGGATGAAGGAGCTGCCTCGCCAGGACAAGCTGCTGGAGGCAGCGACGCGGCTCAACTACCGGAGCCGTGGTGGAAAGTCCTACCTGTACCAAGGTATGGATTATCGGGAGCTTCGGCGACCTTACGACTCACGATTGGAGGTGTCTACTGGTGTTCCTGGAGCCCGTTTCACTAAGCTACAACTACAAGTGAAAAAAAAACCGACCAAGTGCGAGTCAGACTCGCGCACCGAGGGTTCCGTACAAACCTTACCTTACAGGTATAAGTAATAACTCAAATTATTAAACATATTTTTATTGTATGGTGTAACTAAAAAATCACGGTTTTCGCCATTTTTCCTTTATCTGTGCTATAAGAGGTTACTTCGTACCAAATTTCAAGATTCTGAGTTCACGGGTAACCCTGTAGGTTTTGATTCCCTTGCGAGTTTCGAAAATTTGCGGCATAAACGGCTGTATCTTTTGATTGCATTGGCTTAGAAGTTTGATTTTTTCACAGCTCTAAGAAACAGTAGACCTGAATATTTGGTATACATTTTAGCTTGATACCTCCACGCGTTTATTTATTTATTTATTTAAACTTTATTGCACAATACAAGATATAGTACAAATGGCGGACTTAATGCCATAAGGCATTCTCTACCAGTCATCCATTGGGCAAAACAGAAAAATTTGGTGCAGGCATTTAAATTAAATGAAAACTTAATCCAAGATAAACTTCTATCAAATACATACGAAAAAAAACATACACATAGGTACAAAATAATATACACTAATATATATACATATTACTACCTTTTATACTCAGTGAAAAATTTCGCGTTCTTGAGAAAAAGGGTCTTGACAGACGGACGGACTACAAAGTATTATACTATCCTATAAGGCTTCAGTTTTTTCCCTTTGAGGTACGGAACCCTAAAAATCAAGCTTCAACTGGCAACACTGAGGCTCTTGGCCAATCCGATTGGCCATTGTACTTTTGTTACCCGTTTAAACTCGTATACCTACTTGTAGCTTCGGGAAACGGGTCGCAGGAACACAACACCACGCCCAAGCAGCAAGTAGGTACTGTGCTATTATAGCTGTGGTCTTCTGAGAGGTGGAGGCAGTTCTCCAGATGGGCTGCTCCAAACATGAACGAGATGACGTTTTACTAGGCCCTACTTACTTCAATAAATCTTTGTTCCAACGCTTAGTTTGGCTCTAAACCTTTGTAAGACAGACAGACACGTAAAAAGGGCGCAACGAGATGAAGTTTGTCACACAAAATATGTTGAAATCGGGGGTGGAAATTGGTGCGCATAAAGGCGGACGAAAATTAGCAGCACATAGTTACAATTTATCTTGGTACTAAATAAATAAAAAATAAATATTTGCGGACAATCTTACACACATCGACCTTAGTCCCAAAATAAGCAAAGCTTGTACTATGGGTACTAGACGACGATAAACATACTTATATACATAAATATATACTTACTTAAATACATAGACAACATCCATGACTATATTCGTGCTCACACAAATAAATGCCCTTACTGGGATCCGAACCCGGGACCTCTAGCTTCGTAGGCAGGGTCACTACCAACTAGGCTAAACCGATCGTAAAATACCAGAGGGACCAGTAGATATTATGATCTCATTTCGTAGAACAATATCTTCCGTGAAAACACACACATATTTGCTACTGATTGCCCGATAAAGTACGTAAGGACCTAAGGACGTAGTTAATAGGTTACTCTTTTTGATAGTTCTGTAAATATTTTTAATGTGTAATCCATCCATACTTACTAATATTATAAATGCGAAAGTGTGTCTGCCTATCTGTTACCTCTAAACGCTTAAACCGCTGAACCGATTGAAATGAAATTTGGTATGGATATAGTTTGAATCCCGGGGAAGGACATAGGATGGTTTTTATCCCGGAAATCATCCCCTGAGGGGGTGAAAAGGGGGATGAAAGTTTGTATCGAGCTACGATATAAACGAGTTCTACGCGGGCGGAGTCGCGGGCAGAAGCTAGTTTTGTATAATTCCTTTAATTTTTATTTTGCATACCAGTCATGGAAACCTACGGTGTAAGTAATTCTGTTTGTAACACCTGTTTGGTAATGTTTAACGCAAATAAATATTCTTATTCTATTCTAATTTTTATTATTTTCCAGGTCACCACTGGATGCCTATACCTGAACAGAGCGAAGAGGCGTACTGGACCCAACCGGGCCAGCATTTCACGCACAATTCGGCCTGGTGAAATATAGGTGGTGAAGACAGTTCTCAGTGGTTTTATTTCTGCAGGGATTTCCTATTCATAATAAAAGCCGCCATTTTAGATTCTATTCTGCATAGACAGTTAGGCACAAATTATCAATTCGCTATTAATTAATAAAAATCTTATGCAGTTTTTTTGTATGTACAGCGACCGTAGTATAGTTGCCATTTTATCACTTATCGTTGTGGACAAGACATCGGTCACTCTCGCACTCGCATGCTTGTCAGATCATGACGGGATGTCTTCTTCACAGCGATAAGTTATAAAATGCTACGGTCGCTGGTGACGTATTCGAATAGCCAATTACATATTTAAATTGTCTAACACAAACATAACAAATGCCTATTCGATCACGTGTGACCCCCATGCAAGAGCGTTTTAACTTAAGTTTTTTAGCTATACGAAACATTGGCTTAATTAATACCTTTAAAAAGTATAATGTTTTCATTGACTCCCTAATGATTAATTACTGTCTTAAAATTCTGTTCTAATATCAGCAGGTCTTCAGTCTGGATGACGACAGTCATTTTATTAGGCGGGGAGGGCCCATTTCAAGGATGATGATAGGGGGGGGGGGGGTCAAAAATCGACAAAAAACGATTACGTAATTTATGGGCAATCCCTTAGTACCAGCCGAACTAGCGAAATATTTCGGTAGGTAAAGATGTTTTACTAACTATACAATGCTGACTGTACGTTATGTGAGGTATACCTAAATGTAATTTTTTATAAGGAAAATTACATTTTTATTTTCTTAGCTTGCGTCCGAAGAATTACGTGAATACTACTGAGGAGAATATGAAATTGAGGCGTTTTCCTCAACGGGCGTTGAGGGTAATAGGCCCAAATAGTCCCCCATTAGCGGTATGAATATTTAAAGCTATTGTACAATGGAGGCCAAGCGAGCTTCATTATCTTATTGTTTTAGTAATTCATTTCCTCGTTAACTATAATATTAATAGAGATTAGGTTGACAGTAATAGGTACCTAGTCATATGTAGTGTCAGGTATGATCTTTAACGGATCTTAAATATTTAATGGTGTATTGTTTTGGTACACCGAAATCATATTTAGGTATAGCAGCTCTACTCCATAAAATCCTAATGCAAAACATTTCTAAGTACCCACTATCTTCGGTTTCTGTCATATTTTTTCCGATTGTGAAAGAATACAGCCCAAAAAGGGACATTCCCCAAAGAGTGGCGCACACTGACACCCTGCACGACTCTTTGTCAGCTGATATGAGTCATCATCACCATCATATCAGCCGAAAGACTTCCACTGCTGGACATAGGCCTCCCCCAAAGAGTGCCACAATGGCCGGTCCTGCGCCGCCCGCATCCAGCTGACTCCCGCGACCTTTACCAGCTCATCAGTCCACCTTGTAGAGGGTATATCCACGCTTCGCCTTTCGGTACGTGGTCACCACTCCAGAATCTTTCCGCCCCGACGGCCATCGGTTCTAAGTGCAGTGTGTCCCGCCCACTGCCACTTAAGTTTAGCGATTCGGAGGGCTATATCGGTAGGTTCTGCTGCGATAGCCACATTTCTGATGCGATCACGCAAAGAAACTCCCAGCATAGCCCCTCTCCTAGCTCTTTGGGTGACTGAGTTTTTGGCTGATATGATTATAACCTATATAAGTACAAATTTTTTGATGATAAAACTATTATCTGTAACATAATGAGGTAAGTAGCTATTATTATACATGCTGAAATTAAATTCGTGATACGAAATAGCAAAATGTGAATCTAGTCATGATTCTCAGCAACTTTTACTACGGAACCAACTTTGTGTTATGCCAAAAAAAAACACCTTTTCATACATTTTCGTCATTCTAAAATGAAATAGTTGTATTTTTTTGGCATAACACAAAGTTGGTTCCGTAGTAAAAGTTGCTGAGTATCATGACTAGATTCACATTTTGCTATTTTTTATCACGAATTTAATTTCAGCCTGTATTTTCGGACCATGACACGTACGCCTGCCCATTTTCAAAAGCAACGTCTGCTGTATTTCTTTTTGGTTTTTTTTTTTTTTAATGAAATTTTATTTGAGATAAAAGCGAGTCACAAGATGACAACAAGCATATTTATTGGCATTGTTAGTTCTTACGTACTAACAATGCCAATAAATATGTATGATATGTACTGTGTAAACCTACCGGTCGTCATTCCAGCTAAGATGAATAGTTGGTAATTCATTTATGATCGCATCTACTATGGGGTTCGTTCCTTACGACGGGCTCACCTTCTACACATCTGTGTATAGGAAATCGTAAAACGAGAGAACTAGGCATTTAAAAATATATTCAGTTTAGTTTACCGCGACTTTTATTATCTACTCGTAGACTCTTTTAATGGCTGTAGGAAGCGGCCTACAGAAAGGATCCCGCGCCCATAAGAAGACACGACGAAACAAGTATTTTAATAGGACACATTTCCATCACTGTTACCCATGACAATAGACCTAATTTATGAACACGCAACGTCTAATTTAGAGCGAAGCGAACAAAAGAAGTCAGGCGTTCTGAAGACTCTCTTCGCGTGTTGGGATAACCCGTCCAGTGGATATAAATTACTAAATTTATGGGATATTTTTTTCTCATGGCAACCTTTGCTTAACCGCAGATCTCACCGCTGGTTCACGAAGTTGTGGCTATTAAGTGCTCATTTTTTTGTTCTTACCCATGTTTTGTGGTAATTTTGTGTGCACCCTATTGTAATTGAAACGCTCATTATTGGTTACTTTTTAATTTTATTTAGATATTATCGATAAGTTGAACTTCTTCGACTACATAATACGAGAAGATTATATCATCATACTCATCATCATATCAGCCGAAAGGCGTCCACTGCTGGACAAAGGCCTCTCCCAAAGAGTGGCAAAGTGACCGATTCTGCGTCACCCGCATCCAGCGGACTCCCGCGGTTAGATTATATCATTTTAAAATACCCGAAAAATAGGTGATAATAATAATATTACGTATAAATATTTACAATTTTGTTAAGCCGCTTGATTTCGTGTTTTTAAAAAGGTAGCCTAAATTGCTTTTTTTTTCATATATAACCTACTAGCTTCCGCCCGCGACTTCGTCCGCGTGGACCCGGGATAAAAACTATCCTATATTTTAATCCAGGCTATAAACTATCTTCGTGCAAAATTTCATTCAAATCGGTTCAGCCGTTTAAGCGTGATTGAGTAACAAACATCCAAACATCTAAACTTTCGCATTTATAATATTAGTAGGATGTAAGTGAAACAATTACAAAACCAAAAATGATGCACCAATGTTTAAAGGGAAAACTAATCGAACAGGGGATGTTTCTGGGAGCAGGCAGGACGAGGGATATAAATTTCCAAAATATGGCGCATAACAATTAAACCCAATGAAGGAGAACTTCGTCCTGCCTCTATCAGATGTGAAGTATATTCTTCTTTTTCTTAATGTTACACCTAATTTATTTTGAAACAATTTCTTATCGGTTTGTCCGAAACATCAATAATTACCGACCGTCCGCGTCCGTCTGGCGATGATTAATGCCGGCGCTCCGTCGCTTGACCCCCAGCTCACATTTATCGTGTGACTAATAGAATTACGTTACATATAATGTAGGTATTTTAAGGTTATATCATATATGAGTTGGACGGAATCTATATAGTATCCAATATGATAAAACTGAACACAAATACAAATACTTCGTTCGTCGATCATATATAGGTATCTTATACATGACATTATATTGCAGACGGTGCTAAAAGCGGTATTGTTTCACTATGTCGTGCCCGGAGGCATATGAAGTGACATACGTACTTACTACTTAGTAATCAAATTAAAATCAATTATAGACTTGCTAGACACTAGACATGGAGTCTCAAATGTGACGTGGATTTAATTGTACATAAGCAATTCCATATGCAACGTGATTAATATATCAAATGCACCTTAACGATACCACTTGAATCCTCCCTGATGATATTGATGCAAATAAACATACGGCGTATGACTGCTTCATTGGGAAAAATAAAAGGATATTAGGAACCCGTGAAAAGTTAGGCACCTATTAAGATAGGTCTTATCCGTTCTAATGTTTTGGGACAAAGCGTGGAGTTGTAATTTTTTTTTTTAATGAATTGCGCTTAGGTAGGTACTTGACTTCTGCATTGGACGTAACCGATTCTTAATAAAATATTATAAAAACCTACCAATTTGATTTTGGCATCTTTGAGGGTCCAAACATTGTAAATCTCCATCCAATATCTGTAAAGTAAAGTAAAGTAGGGTTGGTTGTTAAGAGTCCGCAGTAAGCTCGATTCTCCATACAAACGTAGTTACGCTCTCATTTTGAAACTACGTGTTGGATTGTAACGAAACTTTGCATATAGAATGACATGAAGTATATCTATGTCTGTAATTAGTTAGTAGCCAAATCTTGGGGTTTGGTGTCAAAGCGGACCCCAGGCTCTTTGAGGGGCACAACCGGGAATGACGCTAGGAGGATGATGGTTTTACACAGCTCAGATGTGTGTGAATGCTCTAAATTATCATGTTTATAGTAAAAAGCTACTCGCGGGTTGAAGTATTAAATACATGTAAGAATGTCTCTACTAAAATCAAAGGCAAGATTTTTATCTCCAACCAAAAGCGTCAGGGACCCCTCTTAAGGACGCCTAATGACACGAAAAAACTTGTCAACCCCATCACATTACTACGTTATTGGCCGCGATTATCATAAAAATCTAGTAGAAAATAATCTCAGGAAAACGGTTCGAAGAATAAATATGCCAGTCGGTAATTTAGTACCACGAGGTCTAAGGCCCCCTGGTGGGGGCAAAGACGCCGCGCGTTGTCCCCGGCGCTTCGGCCCGCTTTTTTATAACATATACACCGAAAAAATATACACATATTTTTTGACTGTCATCGGGAACTAATTTGGGAAGGTTTTTTGTAGTTTTAGTGTTTGTAATTATTTTGTAGAAGCTGAGGATGGATGCCAGCGATGGACAGTAATGGATGAGTTCACGAGATTCACAATTGGGAGTATTGTAGGTATTATACAGGGTGAATTTTTAATGAGTGTCCAAATTTTTTTAAAAAAAACAGGATTTTTTTGATTATAAATTGTCTATCCCAAAAGAATTATCCGTACAGCGTGGTTACTCGGGATCCAGTGCCGCGCGGAGCGGCGTGCCGTGTAAACCCTTACTGGCTGAGGTGCCCGCGCGGTAAGGTTTTTTTGGGATAACTTTAAGCAGCAATTACTAAAAATTTTAGTACCGAATGATATCAAACAAAAAAACACGTATTTTATAATTTTTGCTGAAGAATCTTATACTTGAATTTGGACACTCATTAAAAATTCTCCCTGTATAGGTCTGACAGGCCTGATATAGGCAGACCTTATTCCTGCAGCAATAAGGTTGTAGTATACATATTTATGAAACTTTGAGTGAATACATATAGGTGCCCTTGACTGTACTACATGTAGGCTATTAACTAAATTAAGCTCGCAAGCTCCTTTTAACATCTAATGGCAAATTACTTCCCCATAAGTGCAAATAAACAGCGAACGAAAAAACCATAGAAGTCTAAGTAGCGCCGCAAAATGGCCCCACAGAATGGGTGCCATTGCCATTATGCGGGGATGGGGGCGGGGTGTCACAACGATGCCAGGCAGCTGTTTAGTTCGAACATGTGCATACCAGGTTATAGGCACGTGTTTGGGTAGAAATTCGTAGACTGGAGACTTCGCATTCTATGTTTTTTCGTTCGCTGCAAATTAAGAGACTATTCCAGCACGAGCAACCTGCAACTTTTGCAATAAGTGTTTTTCGCGCGGTTGTTCGGTTTAATCATTTATCTGGTTTTAATTTTAGGAAAGTCAGAATTGTAAGCCAAAAATCCAATGTTTACCAAAAAACCTAAATAATTTCTCAGAATCCCTTACAAACGAATAAACAGATTACCTAATTTTTTACGGATGTACCTCAATATGATTGAATGCAAAATTCTTAGCAATGCTCACTATTAATATCATTAGTCAATTTATGTTATCACAGCAGGGTTCGATTTAGGTGAACGTTTTGCTGAATTTGGACAGCAAAATGATTGTCAGTTGCAACCTCCTTATCAATTGGACTACAATGACAATGGTCATGACAATCTTCAACGTCTTGTGTATATGAACCATAGATCGTGCTCGGAATGAATGTAAAAGCAGATCGAATTCTTTTTTGTCGCACCAAGAAAGAGTAATTCTATTAAAAGTATTTGGGAAACTTGAAAAGACCGATTAAGTACTTGATTCGATTTGAGAATTTAAATGGGTTTTCTATGTGCATAAGGAATTTGTTTATTATACAATAAGATTAGAAAATAAGTCGAACATTTGGGGTGTGTAGGTAACACATTAAAAATAAGTAAATGGTAAATAGACTTTAATTTCATGCTTATTTCTTATAGTCTATGGCAAAATTGCTGGCTTGCAAGAAAAAACAGGTAGGTAAGATTCAAGAACTGAACTATCTAAAATTATATAGGTCAGTAAGTAAAGTAAGTAAATTTTAACTACCTAGATATAAATGATTTCTAATGGAACTATAGTGACGCTGTCTATGAAAGATGGGTGATGGTTTATAGGTATTTATGATGGTTGAAATGCAGTGAACTATGTGCCCTTGATTTATTAGGTAATTAACCATGTTTCGCAAAAGGAAATCGGTCTAATCTCCAAGGTCCAGTTTTCCTCCTGGGTTGGAAGGTCAGATGGCAGTTGCTTTCGTAAAACTAGTGCCTACGCCAAACCATGGGATCACGTGGCCCAGTAGACCCGGGCTCCTTTAGGATACGATCGGGAGAAATCCTTGAAGGATGACTGTTAACATGTTCAGTGTTCACTGCCAGGAAACCACCTAGCAGGCGCCTACGCCGTAGTAGCTTTCCGCTACATACGAGGAAAATCGCTACGCGCTACGCTTGTAGCCGATCCCGTGGTTTACCTGCTAAGAAGCGGTACCCGCTACACGGGTTTCTGGCAGTGAATGTGTTAAATATCGCATAATAACAACTTAGAAAAGTTGAAAAACCCCCGACATTTTCATTTCAAAGTCCAATATCTCAAAAACGGCTAAACAGATTTTCATGAAACATGGCTAAGAACACTCGGGCTCACAACAGCTTTCGAATAAAAAAAACCGCATTCAAATCGGTCCATCCGTTTGGGAGCTACGATACCACAGACAGATACACAAATACACAGACACGTTAAACTTATAACACCCCTCTCTTTGCGTCGGGGGTTAAAAATTTGCCAGATCATCATAAATTGGATAATGTGGTACAGAACGTATGGGTCATCCGCATCAGCAGAGGCTCTAGTATAAGTTTTACCGAAACAAAACGTTACGAGCGCGTTCGCGTTTAGCTGTCAAATCCCATACAAATTGAGGGTAGGACGCAAACGCGATCGTAAAGTTTTGTTTCGGTGAAACTTATACTAGAGCCTCTGTTATAATTATAAAGTCACGTATTTACCCTCAAACCCAGAAACCCAAACAAGCCTGGACCAACAACTATGATTATGATAATATGATGTCGTCTATGGTTCCACAATAATCGCAATGTTCACGGGAACTAACAAGAGCCACGCGCGGCACGCCCCGCCAATACATTTTAACACAATTTAACACACCCATATACAATCCTATTTATCTATTTTACGCTTATAAACTGTTATAGTTTTTGCATTAGCTAAATACACATACCCACACCCTTATCGTTCTTAAAATAAAGTCCGAATTTGATTATTTCACACGCACTTCCGAATTGCACGATCTTGCCTAATTTTCGACAAAGGCGCACCCTAAAAAGTACCCCACGCCGCATACAATTAAGGTTGAATTTGATTTGCAACTATTCTACCTAATTTCGGAAGCATGTGCGCGTTAAAAAGATCTCTACGCTGTATATGTTGAAGGGTGAGTTTGGTGTGGGGTGGTGGAGTTAGTGATGCGTCAAGCGGTTTTGATTACGTGGCAATAACCACGGCGTGGCGAAAAGAGGTCGCGTGGCGGTGTATGGGAAATGCTGCCAAATTAAAATGAGATTTATTTTTAGTCATGTCATATTTAGTAAAGTAGTAAGATGATGCGAGTTTAAGTCGATAAAGTAGGGGCCATTGCTGGAGGAGGCGCTCCAGAACTACAAAACAAAATAAATGCTTAAAATAAGAAAAAATACATTGTGGGGGTGATCTAAGTTCTTTGATCACTGACATAAGACATCAAGCGATAACTTTATTTCAAGTAGCTTTCGCCCGTGAATTCGTCTGCGTAGACCCGGGATAAAACTTCGTGGAAAATATCTTCCAATTCAGTTGAACCGTTTAAGCGCCATTGAGTTACAAAGCTCCTAACATCCAAACATCTAAACATCCAATCTTTCGCATTTATAATATTAGTAGGATTAAGATTTTACCTATGTGAACTTATGGTTCGAAATAAATGTTATTATTATTTTTATTTGTATGTTTTTTTTCCATCTCGGGACCATGGGGTCCCGGACTTTTGGAAGGCATGCGTGGGGCCGGAGCCAACAGCGCAGAGGCCCTTTAAAACATTATTATTATTAAAAGATTTTCGTAAATTTCTGATGGCGATCCAAGACCTTTAATTATATTGAAAAGGTACCTAATAGTTAACTCAGCTGTTCTACTGTCACTGTATAGTTACAGACGAAAAATGGGACACCATACAGGGTGTACCAAAAATAGGGTATGAACCGATCAAGGGCTCAACAGGTATCGTGTTCTGATAAGAAAAATCAGAAAAAAAATTTTTTTTGACGCGTTTTTTTTTACCTTAGTATGGAGCGTTGGCCGACTGGGGTGACAAGCTCCATAGAAATGTAAAAAAAAACGCGTGAATTTTTTTTTTCTTATTTTTTCTTATCAGAACACGATACCTGGGGCCGTAGATAAGGTTACAATTACAATCGACAATCGCTAACGCCAATAGAAAATAATAAAATGTAGGGGAATGACAGATGCCGACGAAACACTTTTCGTTAACATCTGTAATTCCCATACATTTTATTAGTTTTCTATTGGTGTTAGCGCTTGTCGATTGTAACCTTGTCTAGGCCCCCTGTTGAGCCCTTGATCTGTTCACACCCCATTTTGAGTACACCATGTGTAGGAGCAACCATTTTTGAATAAAATATTCGGGTCGGGGGTGGAAAGTTGCACCACGTCCGTAGGAATTACCCACCGCTTCCCTACACGTGACCCCTGGGCGGTGCTCAAAGTGCAACAACCTAGCAACCGTACTGTCTATTCGAAGATCTCCCGGTTCTAAATACACTTATTTGCCATACGATCTAGAGCATGCGTAAGGATCAATGGTGGCTACACAGACTGGTTTAGCATCCAAAGAGGTGTTAGACAAGGTTGTGTGGCCTCGCCATGGTTGTTTAACTTATTTTTGGACAGTTGTATGATACCTTTGAAAGAGAGTGAATGTGGTTTAAAAATGGGTGAATTACTCGTCAAATGCCTCCTATACGCTGATGACCAGGTGCTCATTGCGTCATCAGAGAAGGAGCTGCAAGAGATGGTAACTTGTATGGATGACTCACTGAAGCGGAAGGGTATGAAAGTCAATGTAAGACAAAAGTGATGGTTTTTTAAGAAAGAAGAACGTGTGACTGTGTGCAATATTCTGATTGACAGTGAGAGAGTGGAGCAAGTGAATGAATTTGTGTACTTGGGTTCTTTATTTACGAGAGATGGAAAGTGTGATGGTGACATTGAAAGAAGGGTGAAAGCGGGAAATCAGGTGAATGGAGCATTGCACGCGTTTGTGAGCAGCCAAAATATAACAAAGAAGGCTCGACTCGCGGTTCACAGAGGAGTGCTTGTTCCTACACTGATGTATGGAAGTGAAACTTCGGTATTTCAGAAAAAGCATGAGAGTAGACTGAATGCAGTTGAAATGAGAGCGTTAAGAAGTATGTGTGGAGCTCGTTTGAATGATCGAATAAAAAATAGTGTAATAAGAGAAAAATGTGGAATAGAAGACGATGTAGTGACTAGGATTGACCAAGGTATGCTTCGGTGGTTTGGGCATGTTGAGAGGATGTGTGAAAGTAGGCTGACTAAGAGGATATACGTCCAGGAGATGGATGGAAGGGTCGGTAGGGGGCGGCCTAGGCGAGGGTATCATGACCAAATTTCAGCGATACTGTTAAAAGGCCACAGGTCAGGAGTACCCGCAACCGACGAGCCTGTATGAGGAGATGTATGGATGTGATCGAAGCGAAAGAAGTATGTAAGGACCGTAGTATTTGGCGTTCCTTAGTCTCTGCCTACCCCAATGGGATACGGGCGTGAGTATATGTATTTATGGATGTATGCCATACGATGAATAAAATATTGCGAAGTGTTTAGCTCCCGAACAGACTATACACCAGACGGTATTTGACTGCCCTTTAACCAAATAGGTACCACAAGGCAAGTAAAGGATTTTACGTCTTTAACTGAAGATGCGGTAGCGTACTTGAAAACTGTAAATCGTTGAAGTAGATTTATAAACATTTGCCATACGATAAAATAATAATAAAATGTTAGCGGTAGATAATGTTATTTCATTTCCATTTCAAATCTAAACGTAATTCTAAGCAATCTCCGGTTCCAAAATTATGGTAACCTAATAACGCCCTAGAGCAACAATCGATTGCAAACACCGAACACCCGCAGCGCAAACCGGACTCGCCAAAACCTAATAAAGTTGGGCAAAAACACAAGGGCAGAAACAACAATAATAATGATTGTCGCGGAGGGCGGACTTAGTGCCCGAGGCGGTTGTCTCCAGCCCTCGAACTCAATTTGTACAAACTCGCCGGGAATGCGAAAGATGTGCACTGCTTGCATTCGTTGGTTGGAGTAGGTACAGTCGGGGAGAAAAGAGATAATTTAGTATATGGAGTGTTTTTTTACCTGACTATCTCAGAGGGAGGGTTAGTTTTTCTAGCGTACCTAGGTATGTATGTGGTCAAGAAAAAAATATTTCACGAGCTACAGTCCAAACTGCTTGATGGATTTTGACATATGAGGTAGGTATTGTTAAATTCCTCGTAATGGTGGGTATGCCATAGGCTAACTATATTTGAAAAAAAAAAGCAGTTGGTTTTTTGAAAAAGTGATTGTTAAATCTAAAGAACCGCAGATACCGGGTTTGATTCCCGGTTTGCTTCGCCAGTGTACCTACACATTTCAATAATTTTTTGTATCACTGCACGTCTATCATGAGACGGCTGCGACATACTCTCTATTTTTCTCGCAGGTATAGTGCGAGAAAAATAGAGAGTATGTCGCAGCCGTCTTCTAAGTGGTTTAATAAGAGAGAGACGGATAGCGCGCTATCCCACCTGCAGAAAAATCGGCAAAACTTGCGCGCCGTCTCGTGATAGCCGTCCTGGTCACAATAAAATGGTAGTGTATTTTCCGCATAAATATTAAGAAACACAAAATACTTCAAAAGATCTAAAGAAAAAAGATGTTAAATACATCACAATTTTGTTTATAAGAATTATCTTGGTTTTACAACATAAAAAAATGGGGAAGCGCAAGCTTATCCTGCATATTAAAAAAAACCAATGAAACTTTTGTATGCAACTGTACAGCTGCCGCTTTGAAAGTAAAGCCACCCCACGAGGGCGCGACAAATGCCCGCAATGAATAGCAAAAATTTACATTTCACGCAACACCGTGCAGCGGCCATTACGAGTGCGCGCGAGTCGCGGGCGGACGCGATTTCAATTCGGCGCTATAAAAATCTCTCTGCTTACTGGGAACACGTATTTCAACGGACGCGGAAGACCACCTGCCACCTGGTTGACGACGGTTCAGCGAGACCTGAAAGATCTTAATATAGACGCCGACCTTGCACTCAATCGTGCAGGATGGAGGAAAAGAACAGGGAAGGCCGACCCCAAGTAAATGGGAAAAAGGCCTAGCAAGAAAATAATGATGATTACTGGGAACACATAAAAATTCCGAAGAATGTCCGAAAGCATCAATATTCAGAAATTTCTACATTCCGAACGCCATTTACCGCTTAACGAAAGTTTTGGACGCAGATTATTAAATGAAATACATAAATAGGTTAGGTTAGGTTAGTTATATCCCGAAACATCAAAAAAATATTATGAGTTGGTTTCGGAAAAAATATGCTTTCGGACAAATGGCTCTTCGAAGTTATGTACTGGTACACACTTATTATACTTATTGATATCCAAATGTTGTTGTCGAGGTGACTTCCACTTATCCGATCCAGGTATTAGGTAGGTATTCGTGGTTGACTGTTCGCGACTCCACTGCGCCCCCATTAACGGCTGGGACGGAAACGCCCCACGTGGGTAGCCCCCCTTCTCTTTAAATAGAGTTGGCTGAAGGGTTAGAGTCCCACATAGCTGCCCCAGGCTGGGGAGATGCGTAAGTGCATTTCCACTTAGTCAAAAAAGTAAAGGTAGAGAGGTATACATAGTATCTATACCTTTAAGTCAATGTTCCACAATACCCAACATTGTATTATATTTCTAAATCTAAATAAACAACGAATTTTTTGACAAGAAACGGAACAAACAACGTTCAATGGCCAATTCTTCATTCAGCCCTGTTTCTCAGTTTGAATATGACCCATAACAGTGCAGTTCTTGGCAATATTCCCTATGCAAACCGGGATCGGTAATATTCCCGGGAACGCCAAACCTCTCTCCATCCGCATTTTTCCTGTAACATGGGCCCACGCAGCGTAAATCGTAGCGCGGGCGGCACCGGAGGCTAAGCCGTTGTTTTGGCTGGATAAACAAAAGCCGACTGACACCCGCAAGCCGACCCGCAAACGGAATGCAATGATACGGGCCCAGGAAAATTAGGGGCAATTATACATGACACTAAGGTACAATTAGCAAGTTAAAAACATACATTTATGAGAATAACGCATCTGATAAAAATATTAGCACAGTAGACATGTAAAATGCAAATTAATCCTTGCAATCATTACTCATAGAGTTAATACATCTGTACCCTTAGTGTGAGTTTGCATTGACTATCGTTTACTATAGTCGCATCGCAAGCGCCTGCGTAAATTATTAGTATGGAGAATCTATACATCGCCCCTGGCGGTCACTTATAGAACTACAAATCCAATTGGTACCATGAATGAGTCACTTACCTATAAGTTTACTTGAGTCGCAATCGTTAACTCGATAGCTCGTATAGTTAACGTTAGCGAAAAATAGGGTGCAAACGCAATTACCCCCCGTTCGGCCGACACACAATAAGTTATGATGCGCTAATATGCTAGTGAAATAGTTTACTACGTCGGTACCGTATTACTCGATATCGAACGTCTATCCAACATTGGTGACACATGGTACCGATGCCGTAGTACGAGATTGGCTGCGCCATTCAAGTTAGCGAGAAAAAGGGCGCAAACGCCATGCAATCCGCGGCGCTTACCCGTTCGGCCGACACACAATAAATTCTCACGCGCTAATTTGCAAGTGTGTGCCATGGTTGCCACACATGGCCACCGATTGGTCGTACGAATCGAAAGTTTAAATTACGCATCGAAAACTAATAAAGCGCTTGCGAGTAACGTTTTGAAGTTCTTATCGGAGTACAACGGCTCGCGAATTCAACAGCTCGAATTTGCGACAGTCGAAATCTATTCGAAGCGCGTTTACTCGCTTGCGAGGAACGTAACGTAATGTGTGTTTTCGATAGTGACCTGTGGTAGAGCTACTGCCTGAGCTGAATGTCCAACAATTTATACGTTTGACAGGACAAGCTTTCCAAAGTGTAAGAAATTCGTCTAAGAATTAATTTTAAAAGTAAGTAGATATAGTTAATTCATTCGTTAGTTTTTAAATAAGGTAGGTGTACGGCTATAAGTAGTTTATTTAAGATTTTGTTGTTAACTAATCCGTTTTAAGTAATATTTTGAATTAAGTAACCAAATACCTTTATATACTTACCTGTATAATTTTCCGCTCCCACCAAATATGCTTGAACAATGGAGTGTAGGTATTACTAATATGTTGTTTAATTGTTTATTTCATATTTAACAACAAAAGCGTAAGGTGGAGTCTAATTGCAACAAGGTATATTTGTCTGGTAATTGCAACTAAATTTAATAATGCCCTCTAGGATAGTGATTATACGGGGCATTATTAAATTTAGTTGCAATTACCAGACAGATATACCTAGTTGCAATTACAAGACTCCACCTTACTAAAATCCAGTTGTAAGTACATTTAATCAACGCTAAGAATACTTCTTTAAGATAATCACTGTTTCACACTGTAAAATTCAATTTCACTGGTTTTGACCTAAGTCATTGAGGACACCGATTAACACAGGCAAAGCCGGGGGCAAGCAGTTTCTAATGACTATGCTACCGTTTCATACAAACAAGCTTACTAATAAGCACATTATTTACAACTCGGATCAATCAGGCTAACGTCAAATGGAAATCCGCCTTTCTCAATCGTGCCGCGCATATATAGCCCTTATTGTAGTAGCTATAGAGTCCATCGGATGATGGGGCGCCACGCGCAAGTCACGTGCGCAGGGGCTTTCGCGAGCAGATCTATCGATCACTATAGTCATAGATTATAAATTTGCAGAGGAAGTATAGTTTTTTTATGGAAAAAGTCGTTGAAAACAACGGTTAGCGTTATTATTTAATTACATACTAGTTTGTTAGTTGTCTGGTTAGCATTGCAAAGATTACGATTTATTTGAGTTGAGTCGAAGGCGTATAACCGTGTCAGTATACCCTGACATATTCGAGAGCTTCTCTTGACAACAATCGTGCCTTGTAAGATGGCTAAGGTTAGGTTACTTACTCTTTGAAAATGTCTGCGCGATCATTTTCATTTGTAAGTTTTATAACCTAGTAAGTAGCTATTTCTGTGACATTGGACCCGATTCTACGTGCACATGGCTTAACTAGCCTAAAACTAAATTGACTAATTTTTTGACATAATTTAGGCGGCAGATTAAAAACGACATATTTAGAATAGCATTTAGGCAGCTAAGTAAGTTGTATAGACCGCCTAAAATAAGAAACGTCAGATTCAAATTAGCGCTGTCATTTGATTATGACAGCTGCTCATAGAATAGCAAAGTGTTTTAGCAACACCTAAATAAAATTAGGAGGCCACTGTAGAATCGGGTCCATTGTCAGCGTAGAACTTGTAATGAACTATGGGGATGTGCATGATATCCTACGTTCTTCACCTGGACTCAAACTATCTCCGCATGGTTGAGATTATTTAAGCTTTCATTGGAATTGGAATCTTTTACCTTGGACGGTAAAGTTCGTTTTTGAATGGACTACAAATAATCTCAAGTTTACTAAACGTCATCCTGAAAAAGTTTGTACAGAGTTACTTTCGCATTATGCAAAATATTATGACTGAGTAGTCTCGCAGAGACTAGTGCGTTTAGGCACAAACACCTGCGACTACTATAATGACCCCTTTCGGTAGGTACTGATCAAGTGCAACACTTTACACAATGCGATTGTAACAGAAAAAGGGCTTTAGATGTGAACGCTGATAAGCTGCTGCTAATGTGAGAACATGCCTGATAATCCATGTTTATTTCAAAATAATATTTATTCTTAGGTACTTATATTTGTAGTTATTTATATTTAAAAAAAAACAGCTTTGTAAAATAAAACTGTAAAATATAAATTTAGGATAGCTAGGTACGACCAAGTTCAAAGATATAATATAATCTCATGAACCGTAACTTCCGGAATCTGAAGATTCGTAAAAAGCTTTCTATAACTATGACTATAACTGAACATCCAAATCGACGATCCATCATCGAAAGTTTTGACGTGTGACATAGCATGTACTTGCGTGTTTCCAATATCTATGGAAACTTTAAAAAAATATGTTTATACTAGCTTCCGCCCGCGACTTCGTCCGCGTGGACCCGGGATAAAAACTATCCTATATTTTAATCCAGGCTATAAACTATCATCGTGCAAAATTTCATTCAAATCGGTTCAGCCGTTTAAGCGTGATTGAGTAACAAACATCCAAACATCCAAACATCTAAACATCCAAACATCCAAACAACTAAACTTTCGCATTTATAATATTAGTAAGATTTTCGCACTATGCCTATGGCTTTATGGTTTTGTATACTTACTTACAACGTTGTTGCGTGCGTGCTTTCGAACTCCATGGTATGGAATTGTTTTGACCATAGACATTGGCGATATAACATTTCTCCTGGTTTGTGTCACTTACCATTACGTACATCCGTTTTGCTAGTTAAGAGTTACGACCAGTTTATTGTATGTATGTAACTACTTTCTTGTACCCACATGAAACAAAACAACATCAACCAACATGAGCACTAGTAGAATATAACATATTGACACTATGGTTACCTACTTGAGTTTATTTGAGTACTAGCTTCTGCCCGCGACTCCGTCCCCGTGCAACTCGTTTATATCGTAGCTCGATACAAATTTTCATCCCCCATTTCACCCCCTCGGGGGATGATTTCCGGGATAAAAACTATCCTATGTCCTTCCCCGGGATTCAAACTATATCCATACCAAATTTTATCTCAATCGGTTCAGCGGTTTAAGCGTAAAGAGGTAACAGACAGACAGACAGACAGACACACTTTCGCATTTATAATATTAGTATGGATTATTTGCATCAAAGTAGTCCATTCTAAAAGCGAGTCTACCTTCCAGGATAGAAGATTTAAATTCCAACGACAGTTTTATAATAAGTCGGGCACATTAAACACCTATTCTCAACCATACAAAGGCGTGCTTATCTCTTCAACGGATATTTGCAACTAACCTGAACAGCAACTGAACGAAGGTAAACTCACATACATGTCCTAGACCCGGAAAACATTACCTACACTCCTATTCATTGGGCAGCTGTGTAATAATATAATATCACAGAAACCGAGAAACATTTGACGACCTTTGTAGCCTAGATTGGTAGTGACCCTGCCTACGAAGCAAGAGGTCCTCCTGGGTTCGAATCCCGGTAAGGGCATTTATTTATGTGGAGCACACGAATATTTGTTCCAAAAAGTCATGGATGTTTTCTATGTATTTAAGTATCTATGTATCTCCATGAGTATGTATATCGTCGTCTAGTACCCATAGTATATACAAGCTTTGCTTAGTTTGGAACTAGGTCGATTTGTGTAAGATTGTCAGCAAAAAATATATAAAAAATATGATGTACAAAATAATTCGAATTTATATAAATACTAGCTTCCGCCCGCGACTTCGTCTGCGTGGACCCGGGATAAAAACTATCCTATATTTTAATCCAGGCTATAAAGTACCTTCGCGCAAAATGTCATCCAAATCGAGTGAGCCGTTGAAGCGTGATTGAGTAACATACATCTAAACATCCAAACATTTAAACATTCGCATTTACCTATAATATCAGTAGGATTACTAAAGAACAATTAATTGTTTACGCAAAATCGCGGACAAAGTTAGTCATTAAAAGAACACATCAGACCAAACATTAATAACCTAGACGAGAGACCTACAATTAGCATCATGTCATCCCATGTCATGTCGCGAGCTTTTTGCCCAATCCGGACATCAATCAAGCTGTGACCTGTGAATGTCGTTTTTTGTGCGTGGTTATTGCGAGATTTGCGTGGTATGGGAAAAGGTTAAGGCCTTATTTAATCCTGGGAAGTGTATCTGAGATGTTCCTGGAATCCGAAAAACATTAAACATTAAGCTATGCCTTAATACGACTCGTTCCTTTGAGGCTCGGTTTTGAGTTTGGGCCTTGAATTCGGAATACGATTTTCAAATAATATGTATTTCCGTTTGACAATCAGTTGGGACCGGGATGAAATTGTCGTAAAAACTGATCTTTTAACACCTTATCGTGTACTTAATTAAAGAACCTAACTTTCAAATCACAGAATAACATAAGTAATTTACTTTAAAAACAAAGTTTAAACCGACTTGAATTCAATATTTCGCCAAGGAACATACCTACATGAACATTTGCTTTTCAGAAAAAATCCAAGGCGCTGTGGGCCGATAATATTTTAGGAGTTCCGTCGATTCCACAAGGATCTTCACTCCATTAGTTGCGACTTAAACGGAATCATATCAAAATATCTGACATACATTGAGGAGTTCCATAAGTAATCTGTGGTCTTCATCATTAGTTCCATAAGTAATCTGTGGTCTTCATCATTAGTTCCATAAGTAATCTGTGGTCTTCATCATTAGTTCCATAAGTAATCTGTGTTCTTCATCATTAGTTCCATAAGTAATCTGTGGTCTTCATCATTAGTTCCATAAGTAATCTGTGGTCTTCATCATTAGTTCCATAAGTAATCTGTGGTCTTCATCATTAGTTCCATAAGTAATCTGTGGTCTTCATCATTAGTTCCAGAAGTAATCTGTGGTCTTCATCATTAGTTCCATAAGTAATCTGTGGTCTTCATCATTAGTTCCATAAGTAATCTGTGGTCTTCATCATTAGTTCCATAAGTAATCTGTGGTCTTCATCATTAGTTCCATAAGTAATCTGTGGTCTTCATCATTAGTTCCATAAGTAATCTGTGGTCTTCATCATTAGTTCCAGAAGTAATCTGTGGTCTTCATCATTAGTTCCATAAGTAATCTGTGTTCTTCATCATTAGTTCCATAAGTAATCTGTGGTCTTCATCATTAGTTCCATAAGTAATCTGTGGTCTTCATCATTAGTTCCATAAGTAATCTGTGGTCTTCATCATTAGTTCCATAAGTAATCTGTGGTCTTCATCATTAGTTCCAGAAGTAATCTGTGGTCTTCATCATTAGTTCCATAAGTAATCTGTGGTCTTCATCATTAGTTCCATAAGTAATCTGTGGTCTTCATCATTAGTTCCACTTCACCAAATTTGTGGTTTCCGAGTTTACATCTTATCCTAGTTGGGTCATGAATCTCATCGCCTCTAGCTTTTTGTAACAATGGGACCAATCTGGAAGCAATATATTTTCAAATAAAAAAGAATTGTACGAATCCTTTTATGAAGTCGGCTAAAATAACAATTCAAATTACAATCACTTTTTCAAACATTATTGAATATTTGGAATAGATCTAATAGCTAGATAATAGATGTAAGTATATACGAACTATTTGTACCTAATATGTACAAATTTGTCCAAATATTATGTCGATCTAATCTATTGATTAGCCATTTTTCAAATAACGGTGTTGATGTGTGAAGAAAATTGCATTAAGTATAGTTTTCGCTAACTCCTACATAAACGGAACACTTATCACAAAAAAACCTTAACAATACATGCTAAGGTTCATTATTCAATAACATTGTTAAATAAGATAAACCGTATCATCAGTTTACACATCCAAATGGACACGCATTTGTAACATGAGCTATTTCACGGTGCTTTGGACCCTCTTTTGTTTGGGTTTTTCTCAACGCTGCCTAAAGCATCGCTACAAACGAACCAACATAATCTGATCACAAAATACGAATAGTTGTTACGATACTAGAGGTCAAGTTATACCTAGTAGCGATGAGTTTACAGGATTTTATTGTGAATCTAGGCATGGAGAAAAATGGTCGCGTCCAGTATTAGGCTCGGACGTTCAGTGCGTTGGCCGTGTGATGATTGCTGACACGTGGGATGGTGTTTTTTTTGGGACATTAGGTAGGTAAATACATCTTTCAATATACTCTGATCAAAAATATCTGGCCACGCCTTTGTGCCTTTTACAATGCAATCGTGTTTTGATTTTTAGCGCAATGTGAATGTAGACGCCAAATGTGACAAAAGTTTAATATAAATTATATGAACGTTCGTAAAACTTAACGCAGCCGCAGGAGACGAACGAATGGACAGTGTAAAAGTTAAAAAACATTTACAAATAAAATCCTGTGTACCTACATTTAATAACGCGTTCAAGTATTATATAAGTAGGTACTAGGCGGTTTGTGATTTCAAGTCTTATTTCAATTGCATCTAAAAAGTTCGTAATTCCATGCATAATTCAGAGAATACATTGTCTTACGCGGTTGCGAGTGAGTAACCTACGCGTGAAATGCCGCCATTTTACGGCGGTCTATGTAAATCTTAGAGGAAGATTCACATAGAGAAGCCAAACGCTTACCTACGTAAGGGACGGAAAGGCTCCTATGCTATGCTATTTTATAGCACGTCCGTGACAGATAAGCTTACCTACCGCCCGCCTGGTTGTTGCCTATGTATGGCTCCAGGGGTATCTCACGCGCATCGCGATCCGTTAAGAATGTATACACTCCTTTCTTGGAAAACCCGATGCGGGAGTCCCTCGGGAAAACCTATAGGCATATAGCTCGTTCCACAACCAGAGCGTTAAGATAGAGGAAATTTCTTTGAAACCGTACCGTACCCATAGTTGTGAAGTCATTGAAGCTTTCAGAGGGTGTATCTGACTAAACTTATTGGATTGAAAACAATATTTTATTCAGGCTCGCTCGCTTTCGAGGGTGCTAAGTCTGGCGTGGCAGAAGAGTGCAATCAAGCAATCTGAACTTAATTTCGGTTCAATTATAGAGAGAGAATATATATATCTATATCATTATATATATATATATATATATATATATATATTCTCTCTCTACCAGACTTATGGTTATGTGTATACTACCGTCTCGCTCGGCAGTGGTATTATTATTTACGTGGCGAGTCTGGTTAGTCTGAGATGTAAATGGTTGCAGAATCTGTGCCGGCGTGGGCACGGCCTGCCTGGAAACGAGACTATGACGTGCTACAGACAAGAAAGCATAGTTTAGCGGTGGGATACATACTCTACAATAACTGTATAGTCTGACCAGCCAATTTAGTCCACAGCCATGAAAAGCAGAACAGTTTTGCAATCCCCAGTTTGTAATAACCACATATTTGGGGCAGCCCAACTGAAGGAGTACAAACGCCAACACAGTTAACTGACCATCTTATATTTATATAGAATCTTATTACAATGCACATAGAGTGCATGGATGGCCAGTCAGCTGACTGGCAATCCATGGCGCGTTGTCGATAATGCTTCTGCCTTACTGCAGCCATAATAACACCCGTATATTGTATAGTGAAAAATCGTTTTCCAAAGGCCACGACAGCTACCATGAAATGTTATATGTTCATGGTTTTTAGGTGACGTTTTGAACGTGACCAAAACCTATCGTGCTAGGGCCGGTAAAATAAAACTTGTATCGGTGTATTTCACAGGGATACACTTTTTCAGTTCATTTGTAGGTAAGTACCTATACCTACCAACTGGTGTTGTGTTCCTAGTCGAATGTAAGTTGGACTAGTAGTATTTATTTAAAACATAAGAAGCAGTAAGTATACATTACCCTAATATAAAACTTAATACTAACACTTAAATCTACTTAACTACTAGTATAAATGCACTCTCTGAGGTCGCTGCCCTTGGGAAGGGTGTCCATAAGGCTGGCGGCCAGCCGCTGGCCACATTTCCTCGTTGGATTGCAATTCCAATCCGTTGGCTGAGGAAGTATCCAGCTCTATGGTCAGCCGTATTTATCAAGTTGGATGATATTAGTGCAGAACATGTTTGTGAGATGGTAATAAAAGTCAGCGAAATAAAACAACCTATACAAACGCACAGTCACCATGGGAAGTCTGTGCCTATGTGTGTTGTTGGCGTCGCTAGCCGGCACGTAGCTAACTCCCGTCGTAATCTGCGAACACTATAATTTGAGATATTGCCCGCCGTCGCGGTAGCTTGATTAAAAATTGGATAAAATTGGATATGGATTACTACGAGTGATTGCGCTGTGGGAAAACGGTCGGAAGGGAGAAGCGAGTTCGTAACGTCTTTAGTATGGAAGAGGCTCCTCACGAAACAAACTAGTTTGTGCACATACGATAGTTTTCGCGAAAATTTATCAGACCATGCCAGAATGAGCACTTTCGTTTCGTTGATACCAAATCAATACGCGAAGTGGCGACGTACGAAGGACATAAAACACCCCTGACGTTAAAGTCACGTCAACTGCTCGATTACGTAACGCGTTGTACGTGCGTCAGGCAGATCTAAACGTCACCCCGTGTGGTTACCCCTTAGAACATCAACATACAACTCTCGATAAAAAGAAATTCACTCGACTCGGCTCATCATATGTATACAGGACATATGTATACAGACATGCCCCCCTAGCACACTAGGTTTTATGTCCGACGTAAAGCATTCGTCCCTCTTGCACTCGCATATTTGCCAGAATGGGACGAATGCTTTATGTCCGACATAAAACTTAGCGTACTAGCCCCCATGTTAGACTTATAATACCCCCCTTTTTCGTCAGAGGCCATAAACAAGAAAAATGCACCATTGTAGCGCGGTGCAAAATTTTTGTCAACAGTTACCCTATTGATTTAGTACTAAAGAAAAGTGGAGCAAAATCATGACAGACTGGTACCCTAGAGATGGAAAAAGAAGAAGAGGAAGACAGAGCCAGAGATAGGGAGATGAGTTTACACTTATCTTATCTTATCTTATCTAGATGAGGGCCCTTTCGGATGCACTTCGACCCAGCGGGATCTTTTGTGCATTAGCCCTCTCCTTTATGCCTACTCCCAAGCTCGCTCCATCATTTCCACAAAGCGGATGATGCAGCTCAGCGGGAGCCACTTGAATTCCTTTGGTTGTGGATAGCCGCTACCAAAGTAATTCATTCTTTGCTGGCAAAGGCATGACACACAATAAGTGTTCCATAGTCTCATCCTCCTCACCACACATTCTACAGTCTAAACTATCCGACAGTCCCATCTTGGCCAAGAGATCCTTGACCCCGAGGTCAAGAGTGAGTGAGTGGTGGTGAGTGAGTGAGTGAGGTTCGGAGTGACCTGTGAACACCCCAGATATGATTCTGAGTTGCTTCCTACTGGACAAGTTTGCACTTACTGGAGAAGAGTCGCTAGAGACAGAATACAGTGGAAGATGTGAGGGCCTATGCCAACAGGCACACTGAACTCAGAAACATCAGAGTTCAGGGTAAATGGGCTCAAATAATAATAAAAAAACCCTATTGATGTGAAGTTCCTAAAGATTGTTTAAAATATTGGATTAAATCCAGTATTCTTTTAGTGGTATACAATAGCCCACACAGTCACCTTCCAATAATTTCCCGATTTCCTTAGCCCTTGATATGAGCATTTTGATACACCATCCATCCATACCATCATTGTAATCAATCACTACATAGTATAAAACAAAGTCGCTTCCTACTAAACTAAACTACGCAACGAATTTTGTTGTGTTTTTAATAGAGTGATTCAAGAGGAAGGTTTATATGTATAATATAGTACGCGTGCGAAGCCGGGGCGGGTCGCTAGTTTGTTATAAGCCAACGCTACGCGATTCATAACTTGTCTCGACTCACCTCACCACTCGTATAACTTGATGCTAAGCATCGCAATAACTAAACGTAATCACAGGTTTGACTTACATATATTATATATACTAGTTAATCTTTTGACCGTATGAATTGGAAACAGGCCTGATAAAAGGTCACATTCTTAACCTACAGATAAGATGATAAATACACGCAAGGGCATAATTTACTCAGTTGAGTATCAAATGTTTAGCGACAAGCATCAAAAATCAGCTACCAACATGATTCTTATAAACCTTACAATAACGTTATTTTTAAGCTATCATAGTGGCTACGAATTAAAACAAGTTATTGTTTTATCAAGGCATAATATACGGGCACCGCTAAGAAGGAATGTGCAGTTACTAAGCCCAAAAACATGGCCATCTTGGAATACGGATCATGGATGTTTGACGCCAAAAGGACGTCGACTCGAACATTTCATGGGAAAATATTTTTCTGACTGGTTGATTGAGGAAAAGCTATTTGACAACAACTGCCCAAGAGACCAAGTGCTTCTGTATGCAAATAGTTTTCCGAGGACAAAGGACACCGCGAAATCGTTTGCGACAGGTGCTTTTGGAGACTGCGTGGGGGTTTACCACAAAAATATTACTGGATATGATCCGATATTTCGAGCGATCGTTAGAAACACATCAACAGAATTCAAAGAGGCTGTCCTAAAGGAAATGAATGTGAAATTAAATAGAACTGACTTAAGTAATGCATTTATGGAATTGAACAGAATAGTGGATTTTGGGAATTCGTCGTATTGCCTAACAGAAAAAGTTTGTGATTTGAATGAAGTAAAAAGTGAGATAGTTTTTAAAATAAATGAGCATCCGGATTATTCCGGTGCGATACAACTTGGGTGGAGCCTAGTGGACTGGTTTTTGATGGCATATTACGACGGTATGGCACTTAAGGACGTAGCGTGGGGGCAAATCGAAACAACAAAACAATGGGAAAATATAATGCAGATATTTAGAGCTTATTTCGAGTTGCGATTAACAATAAAAACTTTGGCTAAAGACTTAGCTTCACCTTTTCATGAATATTTAACTGATATATTCCAGAACGGACAGAAGAAATTGTATGTATTTTTCGCACATGATGTAGAAATAATTTTGCTGACGTCCTCTTTGGGCTTCGAGAAATACGTTCTCAATCACCAACTGGAACGAACGCCTATTGGAGGAAAGCTAGTGTTCCTGATGTGGTACGACGAAAAAAATGATCAGGATTTGTTGAGAGTGAATTATGTGTATCCGTCCACGGAACAATTAAGAGATGGCGTTGAAGTAAATTTATCAAATCCGCCGCAGTGGCAAATTATGGAAATAGAAGATTGCGCTGTTGATGAAAATGGCTTTTGTCCATGGAACGATTTTATAAGAATATTAAACACATTATAAAAACTGCAAATAATAACGTTTTTTAATAGATTAAAAAGGTATTCAGTATTCAGATTCGGTCTGCATAAGTAGGTATAAATTGACGTATCCATTGTCCTATATCCATTATTTTTATTTAAACTTAATTGCACAAACAAAAAAGTACAAATGGTGGGCTAAATGCCTTAAGGCCTTCTCTACCAGTCAACAGCAGGGCTAAACAGAAAAGCTTATAGGTGCAGGCATGTTCATTTAACGTTGTACTAGTGCATGACAATGGGCACTTTATGAAAAAGTGACATGGCTTAAATTCGAATGAAGAAAAAATATTTTAGTTATGTACCCATTTCTTACACTAGTTCAACGTCCAAACCTTACCTAACCTCCAGGGCTCTATACAGTTTTTTCAAATTGTCCTGTAAAAATTTGAGTGTTTCCGACATACGTTTATGGCAAACGACGATTATGGTAAACACCAATGTTATGGCAATAAATATGGATAGCCATTTATCATAATATATAATATATAGTCTTAACTTTTTTCGATGTGACTTAACTCAAGGGTGCAATCATTTTGCAAAAATATTTTACTAACAGGTATCTAACAGACACTTTAATATGGCCACTGTAAATCTAGGAATTTGTTACAACCAACAACACGAAAAGTTGTTGTAACAAATTGCATCGTGTGCAGTGAGTATGCCTAGCAGAATACAACAGACAAACTCAAAACTGTAAATTAAACTCCTGTCATCACTTGCAAAAATTATTTAAGTATTACATTTACAAACGTCGTCTGTCATTGTATGACAAAATGCCGATGTTCGAGGGGACTAGACAACATTATTATGATAATAAATACCAACATAATAATGTGATTCACCTTCAATGTTGCGTGAAATGTTGGCGGCACTGCACGTGCGCGATTATGCACGCAAGTGGATTGGTGACATTTAGTCACAGTTTTTAAGGTAAGTCTAGTGTAAGTGGCTAGTTATTTCGATACGCAAGTGGTCACAAAAAAACTGTAGCGGCAATTTTTTCGTTAGGAATGTATTTAGGTACTTTTATAATTCTCTAGACACTTTCATACATACATCTTCTTCTTTCGTTTCTCTCTCAGGATTATACTTTTTTATACATTTTCAGTACCTACTTTCTCACCAAATATCCACCGTGGTTGGAAAGTGTTAAAACTTGAGATTTCCCAAGTATCTTAATAGTAAGTAGTCACCTACATTACATACCTAGGGCGGTGAATTCGTGAATGCTCCAGATCGCAGGTGTTCGTGGCCCGAACCGAAGGTGAGGGCGATAAATATGCGATCTGAGGCTTTACGAATTACCGCCCGTGGTGCGTACACAATTTTACGTCTTCTCCTGGATGTGAAGTGAGATTTGCCGCTGCGCCCGTGGGCGGTAAATCTCACTTAACGCTCAGAGTGACGTAAAATATTATATGTTGATCTACGATTAGGCTAATATTGTTAAGCACTATTTTCCTGATAGTGATATACCTATATTCTTTTTAGCTCTTACTACGGCCACTTCAGTTTGAATTTAAGATCTTTTTACTCCACCAGCATTTAAATACTTAAGTTCAAAACAGGCAACTATTATATTTACACTGTCTTTTTATTAGACACCTTCATGCTAAAACTTCACAATAATTTAAACAAAACATGTTAACAACATTCCCTCAACCTAAAGGTGTAAACAAAACTTGCGGTCTACCAAAACTTATTAATTTTATCTAAAGAAATATAATTGGCGGCCGTTTTGGTCCCGCGCCGCCCAGCGCTTCCTGCGAATAACTTCCGGTGATAGTAATCGTTTAAATTGCCACATTATGTTATTATACAACCTGCATGGTTAAGGTTCATTTGGCATTTGATCATTACGATTATTTGCTGTAATATGTTTTATGGAGGATTCACCAACAAGGCGGGGGGAGATGGAACGGGAAAATGTGTATTATTTATTGGCGGTGAAATAGTTATTAATTTTACGCCAATTGTATTCAATACTTAAAAGTATTTATGCAAGTTTATTATTTCATTATATGTTGCCTATTTCCAAACTACGTTAAGCTTAGTACTATGGGACGGCGATAAACATACATATATGCCTAAAAACAATATAAGGAACAAATATTCGCGTTGATCGCACAAATAAATACCCTTACCGGGATTTGAACCCTGGATTTTCGCTTCGTAGCTGCCTACCAACCAGGTAGGCTAAACGGTCGTAAGGGATTTACTATTTTCTCGTTATCACTACTCTATCATACACCAAAAAACTTTTATTCTTAGCCCAGTGATAGAATGGTGAATGCCATATGGTTAAGTCAGATATCTGTACCTTCTTTATGCAATAAACTATAAATGAATGAATAAATAAATAAATACCTATACATATGCCAATTTACTTCACCACCTCTTCTGGTCGCTGAAAAGCTGAAAAGCAACTTTAAGTTTGTCCACCATCGAGAGGAAAGGCGATGGAAAACCTATACCTACTAAAGACGCTTGTGAAACAGTTTTTTGGGAGACGAATTATTTAACTGAACGTTACAAAAGTTGACTTATTTTTCCGTGGTTAGTGGCTTTTTGCTAATAGGCACTTTGGCGATGTCAAGTGGCAGTGTTGACTTTACGGATCTGTGAGTGCACCTAAATATTTTACCCGAGGATATTCATGGAAGTAATATCATATCAGCGGGTTATATTGTTACATATTCGATAACAGTTATAATCTAAATATTATTTTTATCACTACAATATGTCAACGCTTTAGCGGCTTTCGTTCAAAATTGGTCAGGAGAGTTTTAACATTAGTAAAGTAAACACTAAAATTACTTTGTTACTTCAAAGTAATTTCAGTGTCAATGGAGAAAACCATTTTACTATTAAATAATTTAACTTTGCATATAGGTAACATGATTTGTACCAGACTGGGTTTTATGATGCTTCAACCAGAACATATTGAAAAGTTCGTTTTGGAAACAGTGCCATGTGTTGAACAGTGCAGCTCGCCAGGGGGCCTATTCGGCATTAGAGCAACTGTAGCGAGCTCTAGATTACGCCCGATGGGGGCCTATTAGGACCCCACGGTTTTAAATTTGACAAAAATAATAGGTGGGTTGAAATTTTGAATAGGAAGCAGCAAGTAACACAACTGTCACATTACGAAAAATGATTTCTGAATATATTTTTGAATTTATACTGAAGAACAAAATGTACTGTATACCCGTTTTCATTGTTCTTGGGTATTATCTGCCTGTGTGCGTCTTCAGGGGCGAAATTCCTTAGCGCCCTTATGACGAGACACGGCGACTAAAAAAAGTAGTAAACATTTTGAGGCTTTTTATATACAGAGTGTACCAAAAATGGGGTGTGGACCGATCCAGGGCATAACAGGTATCGTGTTCTGATGATTTTTTTTTACATTCGTATGGAGCTGTTCGTCCCAGTCAGCCAGGGCTCCAAACAAATAAAAAAAAAAATCGCGTATAAAAATCTAGATCTATAGAAGCAAATAATTATTATTTCTGTGGAAGGCAAACGCGCTAGAGGAAGGATTCCAGTGCGCTGTAGGTATGCAAGAGGGCTGCAAAATGTAGTCTTTCTCATGCAGTCCACTTGACGAGAAACCGAACTTCGATGGAGGGCATACGGTCCCTATCCTCAGTGTTGAGGGATCGACCAAGAAGAAGAAGACAGAAGATATAATGAAGCTATTTAAATTTTCATATGAAGCGACTTGTTGACCGATGAATAAACACGCAGCCCTCATTTTTAACGTTTAAAAATGTAATACCAAAAATGATAAAATCAATCGGATCAAAAAGTAACTGCCCAAGTCGACTGCAAGTAATTTATTAGAACCTCCAATGGTTCATCTCTTTTGTATTGCAATCACATTTAAAGACACAACACAACTCGGCGCGAGTAGACAGCGAGCTAGCTTTATTGAAAATATTAAAATCAAATTAGAAAGCTCAATATTCGTGTCGAATCGACTTCTTATAGTCAACGTCAAGCGAAAAACGAGGATAAAAAAGGCGAAGCCAAAAAAAAGAAAAAAAAAGTTTTTATATATATTTAAAACATTACTGGTTGGAAATGGCGCATTTTGTTTAACCTTTTTTTCCAAATCGGATCCAAATTGTACAGTTAAAAGTAAACATGTCGGATGTTGTAGAGTAAAACAAATCTTATAACGAACGCCCCTTCACTAATTGACATTAAACATGTGCGAGGGTTTTTTTAAAATTTCTGAATGAAGTATCTGGGCAACCAAGCTCTGCTCGGACGAAATAGAGAAAACGATTGTTACAAAAATTAAACCCTTTAGGACACCCTGTGCATAGAAGCAACGTTTCAGCTCCTGAAACCGAATTTTCAACTCTGGCTTTTAAATCTAATTCCGTGGGCAACTATTTACGTAAGCCTATTTCAAAGACAAAACCTAGACGTGCAGGGGTATTGAGGTAACAACGAGGCAGGGTTATAATCTGTAATCGTTGGAAACCACGGCAAGGGTGCTCGGTCAACCCTGAAATGAGTTCGTAGCTGGGTGCGGGGGCAGTGGCGGCGTAGAACGGCTATTGGGTTTAGAGTATCCGGACTAGCAATCTAACTTGGGTTTAAAGGAAAATTTAACAATAATTAAAAAACACTAAATATATAATTACATATAGTTCAAATGTCGATAACTTGTTATAGCGGCAGTTATCACATTCAATGTCAAGAATCGCAACGCGCTACGCACGTAGCCGATCCCGTGGTTTTCCCTGTATGTAGCGGAAAGCGACTACGACGTAGGCGCCAGCTAGGCGGGTTCCTGCACGGTTATTACAGGAAGGCCCGCGAGCTGCTCACGGCGAAATAGACTATCGGTCTCTTTCTAAGAGTTGTAATTAGATAGAGACGGATAGTCTATCTCACCACAACACACCACGCGGGCCGTCCTATTATAGCCGAGCTGGCAGTGAAAGTGTTATATACCTATCAAGATGAAACAGGTCTAGGGCCCAATTTGTGACGCGCTTTAACACATTGAAATGACGGTCTATACATATACATATGTATGCGATATATAAATCGTTGTAACAGATTCCCTCTTGCATCAGCGTATAGTGCGTATAAATGAAACAAAGGTACTGATATCGAGATAGGAATTATATTTTGTCTCAAAATGGAGTCACGTGCAGCTGGTCGATTGCGCAACATTTCGTTTATTGTATTCCTTAATTAGACAAATGAACGTTAAGTTGTCTTAATAGTCCGTAGTAAGCTCGATTCTCCATACAAACGTAGTTACGCTCTCATTTTAAAACTAATAGTTGGATTGTAACGAAACTTTGCATATACTTGAGGTATATCTATGTCTGCAATTAGTTTATGTAGCTTCAGATACCATAGTAAAAAAAATACAGCGAATTTAAGTTTTTCATACAAAACTTGTTTTTGCTGTTTTTCGGTTGTTTTATAAACTGGAACCATATAAACTAATAACAGACATAGATATACCTCATGTCAATGTGTATGCAAATTTCATCACAATCCAACACGTAGTTTTAAAATGAGAGCTTAACTACGTTTGTATGGGAAGGTGAAATTCGGCTGAGCTTACTGCGGACTCTTAACGCTCGTTCGAAATTACAGGTGAGGATCACCGCTGTCACTGCCGCCCCACGCCACACCGTCCCGCCTAAGGACGTCTCGCCCTGTTTGCCTTGGGACAGGCTTTGACGTGTCTGTGTCGCGCTCCCCCGGCACCAGCCCTGTGACGTGCACGAGCCAGGCGTGGCCTGTTTGGGACTAGAGACACACTGTCAGTGGCGTGACGTCAGATCCGTAGCTTTATGTCCTTAGGTTCTCATCTCAATTGTAGGCCTAACTAATTTAGCCCTAAATGCTTCATTTGTTTCATTAGAACTAATGCATTTTTTTCTAAAATAGTATACTATACTTTATAGGATTATTGCAAAACAAACCTAACCTAACATAATGATTTCTATTTGATGATATTCAATGAAAACCCGAAAAGCTCACTTTTTCGAAGAAAAATGCATTAGGTCTAGTGCAACATTAGGGCAAAAGTTATTAGGTCAAGTGACCGGACCATGTAGGCTCTGATAGGAGTCCACGGTCTCCCCCCGCCTGAAGTAAACGATGCCTAAAAGAGGTCATAGGGGTCGCGCGTGTTCCTTGTGCCGGGATCCGTAGCACTGGCCTAAGAACCCCAGCACGGCTATAACAAGGCCGTGTCGCGGCGAGATAGACAATCCGTCTCTTTCTCATTAGAACGCTGAGAAAGAGACGGATAGTCTATGTCGCCGTGATAGCCGTGCAGGAAGGGCGCCGAAGATAATACCATCCGAACGCGACAGAATTGCGACGACGTGCGAAAGCTCCAGTGCGTTCAGTATGACATCCTGGAGTCCTCCGGATGAGAGCGCCGATGGTGGCTGCCGTGGAGTTTTTAGTGGATAGAAATACACCATAGCCATCTCCCCAATAAAGGGCCAATAAAAGGGGTTATATTTCCCCAGAATTAAGGGTCAATCTGAGACATGCATTTCGCATTCCAATGAGGATTGCGCGCTTCTCATTCTCAACACAGCACATTCTCGGGAGCCCTGGCAACCATACTCACCATCAGGAACACAACACCAAATAGGTACCCACAAGGCAAGTTGGTGTTATTATGGCTGTGGTCTGGAGGTACTTCCCCAGTAGTGGTGATCTACTTTTCTATAAATCCTTCTCAATAACATGACAGAGTTTTCAGTGTTGTCATAATTATCTTAACGTACTTATATTACTGCTCATGGCAAAGTCTGTATCATTATCCTCCTACCGTGTTTTCAATTGTACCCTAAAGGAGCCCGGAATCATAATATTTCAACACTGCACTTTGCTAAGTGTTAGTAGTACCTATATTCACGTTTTTTCAACTGCTCAACCTCAATCAAAATGTTTTTCGAAACTTTCTAGGAACAGTCTAAGCAACGGCTCACTATAATCGGTGCAATTTTAGTCAAAACAATAAAAATTAGATCGCTCACCTATGGCCGGCAAAAAAATCGATAATCGCGCCTATTTTATCGGTTACCGATTATTTTAATCGGCCGGACCGGGTGTCCGTCTGTAATGGTCGTAATCGGTCGCTAATCGGTGCACAATTTACGAAATTGTCCATCCATGTCGGCGACGGAGCCGACGAGCTGGATTAGTGCTGCGGTTGTGTCGATATTTTTATCCTTTTAGACCAATCAAAAAGGTTTTATTTTAAAGCAAAATGTTATTCCGATTAGGCACGAAAGTAAAAAAGGTCTTGAGTTGAAGTCAAATGTTATATAAATTAAAGATGATCGGTTATAAAAACTAGGTAAGTTTAAGTAGGTTAGGTCACAATATATAATATTTAGGTACATACAATATTTTACAATAGAAACTTAACATAAGATAAGAAAAAAAACTCACGTAAGTAGGTACCAATATCATTATTGATACGTGAATTAAATGTAAATAAACTTTTATAGAGTATAGAGACGCGTTACATAAAGTATTTCAAGTAGTTACCCATATAGTGTAATATGCCTTAGTGTGTGAAATGAATAAATATTTTTTAATTTAATTTCTTGTCAAAAAGACCATTAAAGAGCCCAAAAACAAGCTTAAACGGCCTTACAATTAGAGTTATGAATGTTATGATACATATTTTTGAGCGCCTAGTCACATCTTGGGTGTCATCTATGCGATTTTGGTAAAATATGTACCTATATTCCTAATTCTGTAAATAGTTTTCGCACGACGAATTTGTTGAAAAGGTCATCCACCTCATTGACTGGTGTGCTAGTAGTAATGCGGTCGGTGTCGATATTTATTCCTTTTTGAGTTTCGACAAAATTATTGAGTTGTTAAGAAAAGTGTTGGGGCTAAGCGCTCGTGTTTTATTAAATTTTTACAACGCGTTCTCGCCACGTACTGAAATAAAATGTTGTTCGGAACGGTATGTTTCTCTTTAGAAGTCTGTTTGGAATTAACTGTGAAGGCCGCATACGTTAGTTTGGCCAATCAACATTTTTTTGTTGTTATTTTGTCCATGTCCCAGTAAGTCAGGAGACAACAGTGACCGAGTTTCTTAGAAAAAATACTATCATGTTAAGGAGATAGCAATAACACGTGTTTAGTGGATTTAAATCCCATAAAATCATAGTTTTAAATAGTGACCCAAGGGACGTAGCAATGGCAACGAGCAACAAAAAATAGTTGATCGACAGTCGCATAATGGTTGAGATTATTTAATGTCGACTTTTAATAAAACTGTCATTGGAATTGCAATCTTCTAACTTGGAGGGTAAAGTTGCTTTTTGAATGGACCACTTTGATGCAATTCGGCCAACTCATATAATCTCAAGTATACATTGTACTCAGCAAACAAAGTGACAAACATCTGAACATGACCGTACTCTCAAAGAGTCAAAGAGTCACATGAATAGTTACTGTGTCGTTCTAACCAAAATGTCGCCGTTCTTTAGGCAGTAATTTATAGTTGATTTTTATACTACCTAAAAGAAACACTGGCGAATATTTCTCACCTCCAGTTTTTTTGTAACAGAGAAGAGTTGCTCTCACCGCAACTTATTGAGCTCTTATCAGGTCGCACGTAATTTCTTCAGCAAACTCTTTACCTTGTTTAAACAAAATTAAAATGAAATTGAAAATATATCTGCCATCACATCAGGCAGCTGCCTATCGATGACGTATCTCAACCGCATTATTTGTAACAAAATTATAGAAAAAGTTGTAAAATTGGCAGCAAACCGCCGTCTAACCCCTGTATCGATCATGGTAATCGATCGTGTGCCAGGTAATTGCGCCGGATCGAACCCGCTACCCATTATGTCATTATACTTTACCGACCGAAACAATAGATTCTACCATCAAACAAAATCCAACCCTATTAACCCATAAACAACATTCAAAATCAAACTGATCAATATTTTAAGTTGAGACTGTTCAATTTTCAAAACTAAGCACTGAAATGTCATTCAATTGTGAGTCTTCACTCTAAGATGATAGAGTATATATTTGATTGGGTTTGTGGTGAACAATCATCCGGAAAAATAAATTTGGTAGTGGACCTGCGGCTGCGCACCTGTGACGTCACACGCCACCAGGCGCGTGACCCGGAATAAAGGGAATTAGGTACATCATCATCTGCCTAATACGTCCCACTGCGCACACCTCTTTTATCCTCCTGAGACCACACACAAAAAAACGCACCAATCAGCGGTTCGAATTATCGTTTTGAATTTTGAAATGTTCTAAATTGAAACGAAACAAAACAAATGACTTCTGCTTCCTATAAAATTCAATTTAAGGTAAACGACCTAGTCGTCGAAGCTGCATTAGTGTACTGACATGTGCACTTTATGTCGAAGCAATACGAGTTAAAATCGAACTGAGAGGATTTTCATTCGACTTTAAGCCATGTCGCTTTGACATAAAGTATCCATGTCATACACTAGTGTAACGTTTACCTACAATTCCAATAAACGAATTTGGTTTTTTTCTATGAACAAGGATATAGAGGCTAAGGCTCTCATTTTAAAACTACGTGTTGGATTATTGCAGACACAGATATACCCCATGTCATTGTACATGCAAAGTTTCGTTACAATCCAACACGTAGTTTTAAAATGAGAGCGTAACTACGTTTGTATGGAGAATCGAGCTTACTGCGGACTCCTAATATCAGCTACGACAAAGCGCGCGTATCTGACATGACTACATAATTTCTCGGCCTTATTTCCCCGCTTTGTTATGCTTTGGTCTCTTTCTTCTGTGGTCTTCCATCCGCTGCTACTGCATGTAAGATCATAAGGCCCAATAAATGTGGCCCTACAATAATCACAACTGTGTCAGTACCATGGTTTTTTTCCTACTTCTTGGAGAACAAGAGGTCAATCTGACTCTTCGGTAAGCACTTGAATAGTTCAGAATATCTCAGAATATCAATATTACTTGTTCTATTCTGACACAAGAGCTCGAAGCTCGTATATGCGATACATTGAAAATTATCGGAATGTCAAACTGCACGCCTAGCACGCGACGGCGCGCGAGCTCTCTCGATTTATCTCGCACTATCTCTCTCTTATTAGAACACTTAGAAGAAGAGGTGTAGTGCGATAAAAATCGAGAGTATGTCGCGGCCGTCGTGTGCTAGACGTGCTGACCTATAGTTTAGACGTCTTTTTACTCGACTGCAGCAGAAGGATGGTTGTGTGTGTATGTCTATATCTATGACTGACACACTTTGCAGCTTAACCTATCGGAACCTGGAAAGGTCTAGACTTCAGTACTAATCTGAAATCAATTGATCACGCCAGTAGGTCTAGACTTCAGTACTACATGTGACATCATATGATTTTTAATAAATCTTTTTAAACATTCGTGTTTAAAAAAATAAATCTTTTAATTTTACTTGGGCCGATTTTTTCCTATGCATGAACGAAAGCTACCTCATAACATTTGTAAAACAGAAGTAAGTACCTAAGGTTGAAAGAAAAAGTCAACCACAACGTTTTTTCCTTCAAAACGTTCACGTTCGCCAGGCATGGGCCCTGAACACAAACAGCCAAATGACCACAGACTACGAAAAGTGATGTCACCGCGCTATTTTATGGGGTATGAACTCGTCTGGGTCGGGCACCTCTGATGTGGCCACAGACCACAATTCGAACGCAAATATTATGGGAAACCATCACGTTGACAATGAAACTTATTTCTTTTTTTTAAAGAATAATGGGCAGTTAGGGAGGAACTTGCAAAAAAATTGCCAGCCACGTTCATTTTTTAATTTCTTTTTGTTGGGTTCACGACTTCACGTTCATATCGTGCCATGATTTATTGTGAGATTATTACTTTAATCATTTGCGGTTAGTATTTCTTCTAATAAATATTGCCTATACGCGACAGTCTCTCCGCGCCCATATTGATCTTGCATAGAGAGTTTAAGGGGTTGCATTGTAAATTATCGCGTGCATTGAAACGCCGTTCTGACTAGATTAAGAAACAATAAGGTCTGATTTTCAGATATATGATTCTTGACTATACGATTGTTTATCTGATTGAATCGATACATGATTGCGTAAAATTTCCTCGATAGAAAAAAAATTCAAGTCGGGTCTTTATTTACCTTTTTTACTCAGCAAACAATACATTATTTTACGACACAATCAAGTTAATACTATAGTATGTTATCTAATCTAAAATGTCACTTAATGAAATATAAATAAAACTTCACTAAGAGGTATTTATCGAAATTTGTCCAAAAAAGCAATTCCCGAAGAGTGTTGCATCTCTTTTTCTCGTGCGCGGAAGGCATAAGCGTGTCTCTATCAAGGGGGCGTGGTCGACTCGAATCAAGGCATCCCCTTAAGCTTTCTTCATGCCAAAAATCATCACAATTGCTTCGGTAGTTTAGCCATGAATAGGTAACAGCAAGACAGACGAAATTACTTTCGCATTTATAATTGTAACCGAAGACGATATTAGCTTAAAGGTATGATCGACAAAAGCATAAAGTTTATAAAACTGTATCCCGACCACAACCAATCTTCTATCACGTAAACCAATTTATTTCAATCACTCACTTCCCCGCGCACAAAGTTAATGTGACAGAAAGAGCACGCCAAATACATTAACCGATTCATCGCCACGCTACTCTCGTAGCGCTACGCCGTAGTCCGTAGCAGCTTAAACTCCATATGTAGTGAAAGGCGCCACTATATGTAGCATTCTGACGCATGTGTGCTGTGATTAGCGATGAATGGGTTAAAATATTAAGATGTGATGTGAAAGAACACGCAAATCAGGAAAAAAACGACGCCATACATTTACGAAATGAAAACTTATTCATAACTCGCTCACTTTATCTCGATAACTTTGGACGTTTTACGGACCATTCTGATGATTAAAAATCATTAAATCATTAGTAAACGGAGCCATATTCATACGCCTATATGATACTGAGTTCGAAGCAAAAACGGATAAGTAAGTTTATAAAATAAGGGCACTTAAGGCGTTATGCCCCTGTGGCACTGCGGGCTCATTTGACGAATGAGTTATAAAAAAAGTTCTCGACAAATGCATCGCGAAATGGTTTTCTTGAAGCATAGGTTGTCAGACGGGCAGTCTAATTGCTGTTACAAGCAGGTCATTAAGAAGTGAGACTGACTTTTATATGGCTCCGTGGACGGGTAAAGGAATAAATGGGTCCATAACTGGCCTTTACCCTGGCACGAAAAAATATTTTGTAGAGCCAATGAAAATGTTTTAGTGACCGGCGTGTCAAATTATAATTAACATGCATACGTTCACGGTCGTGTTACTGGAAGGGGTAGACAGAGCACATTCAACTATTGGCTCTGTGAGTTGTAGAACTCGCGAACTATTTTTTTATTTTTTCGCGAATTAATATCTATATAATTCTTGACACAAAGTTGCACGAGAGTCGGTTGAGAAATGCGACCTGTATAGGGGAACAGCCGGGCAGACGCCGGACATACGAAATAATTTTTGCCCAAGCTGAGAAAGAGCTTCGTTCGCCTCGCTCGCCCGTTCAATTCAAGTTTCCATGATATTTCTAGCAATTGTGAGTTTAAAGACGATCAGAATGTGATATTGCACTGATAGGTTGCTATCCTTTCGCCCACAACATACGTATATCAACCGGACATATGTTGTGGGCGAAACCACGGGACGAAAGGATTATAGTATAGGTAGTGCTGCTATTCTAACTTAACACCACATGGGGATTGTATTATTCTCGAGGAAATTATAATTAAGTATATATAAGTATTCACATAATATGTTATCATCATCATCACATCAGCCGAAAGACGTCCACTGCTGGACATAGGCCTCCCCCAAAGAGTGCCACAATGACCGGTCCTGCGACACCTGCATCCAGCGGACTCCCGCGACCTATATGTATTTGTCAATAGCTATCACGAATTCCTGATGAGTTTCAGATATTTCATGAGGATCTGTGTCACAATTGTTGGTAATATGCTTATATTTATAAAATAAGGAAACTCCAGGTCTAAAATGTAAGCCATAGTTTAAGAATTAATTTGTGCAGTAAACGACTGTTTGTTTCTTCATTAAATAAATAAAAATAAAAAACAATTGTATTGTGTCATGAGCTTGGCTGAGCATCCAACGATATTTCTAACAAAAAACACTATCGCAGTTTAAGGAATTATAAGGAACAGAATTTAAACCCATTTAACCGACCTCAGCTGAAGGTTTTTATAATGTTTGTTCAGCAATAACTCTTCTTACCATGTTCTCCGAGTTTGTTATTAGGGTAGGCATATAAAATTGGTACAGATAAAGATGATGGTAAACAGGAGGAATTGAGAGAAAACCTAAAATCGAATAGGCATGCATATGGAGCGAAACTGACGATTTTGACCTCATTCATGTAGGTACTTCACAGGTTCCGATGAGATTTCGTTGACGCAGCAACTAATAAGGATCAAAATACAGATTTTCAAGTAGAACTGACGATGAAGTGCCAAAGGTAATCACGGGACCCTTGAGGAAACGACGGAAGTCCTCGTATGTGCTCGGCCTACATATTCATCATCCCCCTAGTGTTATTCCCGGTTGTGCCCTAAATGAGCCCGGGGTCCGTTTTGACACCTGATCCCAAGATTTGGCATAGGACCCAGTTTTACGAAGGCGACTGATATCTGACTTTCCAACCCAGTTGGAAAACCAGACCTTATTGGTGTTAGACCGGTTTCCACACAATGTTTTCCTTCACCGATAAGCTAATGGTAAATATTCCGTAAATAAGCTCCGAAAAACTCACACCATCCGGGATTCGAACCCACGACCGCCGCTTGACAGCCGCACGCCTGAACAGTGGTTCAGCTAGTGGTTAGGCTACCGTGCCTAGTGCTTGGGGCCTACATGTTGGGATTTGTAATTGTAGTAGGTAACCATTGTTTGATCTCGGGGTAGGTAGTCCATGTCGTAAAGTAGAAAGGAAATATGAAACTGATATTTTAATACTCGTAGAGGAGTATAAAATTTAAATTAAAAATAATATTTTATTTGAAATTACTAAAAAAACCCTTCTTTATGCCCTACCTACCGAGACCTACGCCTGCCACCGGTTAGAGTAGGCTTCAGCTACCCATTGATTACTCTGAAAAACCCTTCACACGACCTCGTAATTAAAATAACAAAAAATAATCATGAATGAACGCCGAGATAGGCTCATGTTTATTAAAACCTTGTCCAGCGTTTGTTGCCCGATGATTTATATGCCACGGGCCGGCCACGACGCCCCATTCATTTGTTTTTTGACCTTTTCTTAGCCCGTCCTGATAGGCTTGATTAGTTTTAGCTCGGATTAACTCGGGTTTTGTTCTTTTAGAGTTTCGGAAGTCGTTATTGTTTCTTTAATGCGTGTGAAGGCCGGTGAGGGATGATGGTTCCATAAGGGTTGTGCTATGCAGCACGTGTTAGAGAAACATTATTTCTAAGTCGTATATAATTTGTGTCTTGCTTCTACTTTCTCTCTTAGCCTGGATTCCTGCCTTAATATATTTTAACGCATCTTGCAGATGTTTAGCAAGGGCAATCTAATTCAATAAAAATAAAAACTGTTATAAAAATTATGGTGATTTCTCCGAGTTTGCTTGTAAACTCCTTAGTTTAGTCAAAATGAACGATAACTATAAAAACCCATCCCACACTGGGCCAGCGTGGTGACTACTGCCCATTGCCCCCATCCATGAGACGAGCCCTGTGCTCTGTACTGGCACGTATATTAACACTAGTTACTATCGCAAAACCGAAATAGAACAAGTATTTCAGCTACTCTCCAGTGACACTGACGCCTCGGCCACTACGTCGAGCGGTGGCGGCAGCGACGGCGTTACCACCGCCCCTCGTAGTCATGACCGGGGCCTGCCTGACACGTACTCTACATAATTACCTCCTTGCACTTAAGTACTTGAAAGTCATATATACCCACAGGAAAATCAGTATTCGCAATAATACCACAGAACTACTTCACTTTTCAATTAACTCCTAAACAGTCACGTTCTTTAATATTACCTTCAATTTCCACGTACATTATGTGAATTAAAAAAAAAGCAAGAATGTCTATGGCCCGTGGGCGGCGCCGCGCAGGCTAATTACGGGGTAGCGCGGGCTCCTTGCGCTGGAGTCTATGGTTATCGCACATCTATATCTCCGATTAGTTTTTAAGTTTAGTACTTTATGGTAGTGCTTGAAAATAAAATGTTTAGGATGATTTTATCATGACTGTACTGAGTTGTTGGCTCAAATTAAAATTAAAACTTAAGGGTACACATATGTCAGTTCCGTTAGATCATATGTATTTATTAATACTGGCTAGGCGCCCGCGTGGCTCCGCCCGTGTATTACAATGGAACCATGCGGAGCAGTGAAATAGCATATAGCATTTGTCCGTACTGAAGGAATTTCAAAATCCGATGAGTTGTTGAGGTCACTCCATATACTTATACAAACTTAAAACCTTACAAATTTTTCTTCTTTATAATAATTGTTAATATAGACTCCCTAGCCCATTGCAATTTTTTTGCGAGTTTTAATAACAAACGTCCAAACATTCACATTTTAAATATTTGTAAGTTATCTACGTAATGTATTGTCTATCTTCCGTTTATATTGAATAATATTTATGTCTTAAGTAATCGTCCAAAACTTATCGGCGTCAAATCGACTCGTATTGTTTTCCACGGGATGTCTAACAGATAGTGATGCCCCCGAGTAAAATACAACTTATGCGGTTATTATATTTAAAAAAATAAGTTAAGAAGTTCAGTCCTAATCGTACATATCTGCACTCAAACCCGCAATAACACTCCAAATTAGTCGTAATATCTGCTTTTCACATTGGATGAAATATACCCTAATAAACTTATATACTCGCAAACTCGCAACAGCCACAATTTGATTGGTATAAAAGCAGTAGCTATAGCTACTTAGGAAAATTAAACACCTAAATATACCTGGAACCTAGCAAAGCAAAGATACCTACTTACATCTTATAAAAAACCCTATAAATTCCATGGAATAATTTATAAACTCTCTACACTGTTTATTTATTATTGAGCCACAATCTCAGGCAGTTCCCAGGAGGGCGTAGCGCGGGCTAACTTATAATTACTACGGCCTACCGGTCGGACGAAGAACGCACTAACCACACACAGGGTGTATAGAGACAACGGCTCTTCTGGTGTGCCTCGGCGGAGTAGGCGGGCTTCCTTAGAGGCAGACATATGGAGAGTTTTTACAGGTTCTCATTAGATGGGTTACTGCGGAAGGTGGCTATCTAGAAGGGTGTTATTAAATTTGAAAGCGTTTCTTATGGTGGGCTTTCTCATGGTTCCTATGTTTAAATACCCACATACTCGTTCATAATAAAGTGGTGGTTAGCAACAAAGTCCATAAGGAGTAGAGACGCTGAGACGAAAGTAGAGAAGCAATTTTTAAAAAATTAGTTTAAGGCAAGCACGATAAATATCTGTGATCTGAGACATTCTTTATTTTACCGCTCTTGTTGAGTGAAGTACAATTTTGCGTCCTGGCGTCTCTTTTTCATTTGTTTCGGTGCTTTGGCACTGTTGTCTAAATTTCCTACTTTCTGATTCTTCGCATCCTCCACGCAGTCTATCCTCCGTTTATTTTTGGCCTAGCCCTTGAGCCTAAAATTTGGTAGGTACTGTGGCTCTTTGAACTTCCGAATAATCCTAATTTTTCCTTGATCTGGCTCTTTGTCTAAGAAGTTTGTCGAGCCCTGGGTTATTTTATGTTGTAGTACTTTGTATATTACATAAATCTTTCTATGTTCGCCAGAATAGTGTGCAGACTTTGAGTATCTCGATCGCCTAGCTACTTTTGCTGCTGACTGTCCTTATTACACATTGAAGGCGGAGCCACAGAAGTCACATAACAGCCGACAAAAACGAGCCATAGAAACAGTAGATTAAACTATGATTAAATTTTATTTCACATAAAAAAGGCCTATAAAAGTGGGATGACCGAGCGTTTTTGCTGTGGGAAAGAAAGACGGAGAAAAAAAGTGTATATCTATGGGACCGTTGAGTGGGTTCTGTACATGCGGGCCTAGTGTAGCACGTTGCGTTTGTCTCTTTCTCCCATATTTTCAGACATGGTTTATATATGTAGGTATATCATTGGTTTGTAACCTGATTAATTATAGTAACTTTAATATAAATAACTTTTATAACACCTCATATGGAAGAACCTCCCTTAAAAAGGCCTCTTTTAGCATGTTAATAGTATACAATTTATTGCAATAAACAACAAAATACTATTAATACAATTACAATATAAATTTTTTCACCGATTTAATAATAAATAAATAAATATTAGGGGACAATCTTACAAAAATCGACCTAGTCCCAAACTAAGCAAAGCTTGTACTATGGGTACCAGACTAGTCAGCTAACAATATGTATGTACAAACATAAATTATGTACCGTTCGCACAAGTCATAAGCCGCAAAGGCACTATACATATGGCTGTGATTATTTTGTGGCCGACTTTTTATAAAAGTCATTGGATTTGGAATCTTCTGCCTTGGACCCTAGAATTGATTTTTTATGTAGCTTCAGATACCATAGTAAAAAAATACAGCGAATTTAAATTTTTCATACAAAACTTGTATTTGCTGTACTTCGTTTGTTTTATAAACTGGAAACATATAAACTAATTACAGACATCGATATACCTTATGTCATTGTGTATGCAAAGTTTCGTCATAATCCAATACGTAGTTTTAAAAGGAGAGCGTAACTACGTTTGTATGGGAAGGTGAAATTCGGCCGAGCTTACTGCGGACTCTTAACACTTTGGTTGTGCCCATAGCAAAGACTGAATACTCATACACTCTGACCAACTCTTACTCAACAATGTTTTTGACCCGGCAACCGCTCGATCAAACCGGTCAACCGTGCTAGGTACTTGTCTCTGTAACTGCCATATTGTCTACGCATAACGTATGCAGCAAGAACCTGCACAAAAGTGAACAGCCAATATTGCCAAATTGAGTACATGAAATTGGTTTTTGGAAAGTTAATTTCAACCGTACAGATAATTAAATCTGTATCTACATAGAATAAAAAGACTGTATCGTGGTTAAACAAGCGTAAAGTCGTAGGCAATACAATCACGCGTTTCGGTTTTGATTGGAGTGAGCTGTATATAATAAGTACCAAACTGCATAATCAAAGTACCGTATTAAAAATCTGAACATGTACCTTAAAGAAGCCTATACAATTAACATAAGCTACATTAAATTAAAACCAAGTTAAATCTAGAAAAAGGCTCTCGAGGCATTGTACCGAGGATGCTGGTGGCATTTCCTCGCTGAGCAATGCGTTGCGCGAGAAAGCCGCTAGCTCTTCAGCCGAAAGTTGCTTCAGTTTCGACCGAAACCGAAACTTTTACAGACTCCTTGAACTACTCATTTTAAGCTTACCGCATGGAATTTGCATCTTCTCGTGTCCTAGGCCCATTTCACGAAGCTACAAGGTCTTGCCTGGCAGCTTCTAGCTACACTGAGGGCGTGACCATTAACGACTGACCTTTGACCTGCGTTGCCTGTTTAGAACAATTATACTTGCACATTTAGTTACTTCAAATTACTTTGAATGCCTGCTTCACGAAACCTGAAATACCAAAAAATAATTAACTCATGCGGCCCAAGAAAGTTAAAACATTGATTTATATTAATTACAGTAAAAAATTAAGATGATGATGCGATTTACATAAAGGTGCGGCCACACCGCCGGCGGCGCTGTACCATTACAGCGACGGGGTACTGTTTAAACCTTCCACTTTAGTCATTTGTGTCATTGTAAAAACCAGCTTAGCGTCTAAAAGATAACGTTCACTTTTGGAAGGAACTTTACAAGCAAATACGAGGTTTAAGACGTAATCGATCGAAGCGCTGGTTATAAGGTAGCTGCCCGCCTCCGCTCGGGGCACGGTTTCATCGCTATTCATTCTAATTTATATAACAGCTATTTCTTGCCGTATTTTGCATATTTTTAAACAAGTTTGCTAGCACTAAGTTTATTTATGAAAAGGTATTTTTATGGTAGGTAAGGATTTGGCAATAAACTAATACATTTATCTGAAAAAAAACTGATATAAACAAGTTTGCGTATGCAGATTTTATCATGTGACATGACAACCGAAACTCATGAAGTAACAAATATAGGTAACTACCTATACAAAGCTCGTAACATTATCATTTCAGTAGGTACTAATGAAAAGGATTCATGAACAAATATTTTAGTAGGTTTTGTTGTCACCCTGACGAGTTACTCTGGGAGTTTGACTTTCAAAAATCTTTATTAAGTTTTAAGTCTTGTTTTGTATTATTTTTCCCTATAAATAAACACATGTTGGTGCAACATGACACGTGCAACTTTCAATGCAATTGCGGAAACCAATTTAACACATTCGTTGGCAGTAACAGCTATTATTAATAATAATAATTTATTTCGGATACACGTGTCCATATTTGTTAGTAAGTAATGTTTTAAAATACGCACATTAAAACATAATTGTAGTGTCAGTAGTTACATACCATTACTTATATTATAAATCATTATCTATACAATTCATTATTTTACACAATAAGCTCATGCAGCCATCGCCTCTTAAGTGGACAGTTCAGTCAGTCAGTTAGTTCAGTCCATTGCCGCACTGGCAAAACATAAGGAACATTGTTAAATGGCAACTACGGCTAAGTATAGCCGTTTCCGCCGAATAGTGTGAAGATAGGTCTGTGTCGAATCTAAGAGTACACGTCTGTGCCCATCCTAAATAAAAATGTCTACTGTCGCTGTCTCTACGTCAACGAAGCGAGTAAAAGCAGCTATTTTAAATTTTCGACACAAGCGAGTCCTCACGACACGATAACGTGTAGCCGCGGGCGCGCTACCGCGCCCAGGCGCTGTTATTATCTGGAAGCGGCCGCCTCCGCTCGCGGCCAGTGTGAGCACGCCTTAACATCTGCTGATGGACTTAGGGCTCATGTTCACTAGTCAGTCAGTATCCCGCGAACAGGGAGCTTCGCTTTGACAGTTAGAAAAATAATATGGCATCTCGCTTGTGCACCACGCAACGGTGTACGCTGTACGCTCAACGCGCGCATATAATTATATACCTTCAGATTCTCCTTATTGTCTCTCTGAAAACAACATCAACGAACCTTCGTTTATAGTACCTATCAGTTTGATACCCCCGAGTCACTCGGGGGTTGGTCGGGGCGAGTCACTGGACTCACTGATGGCCCATGAAAAATAAGATGATCATAATTATTGGAAGCCAGTTGCGAGTGCCTACTTCATCGCCGCGAAATTTCCCTGAAACAAAAGGGAAGAATGGATTATTGAAAACTAGATGAATTGTCACTCATGAAAGCATGAAAGACACTGACTACTCATTGATTACTGAGGTGTGCGGACGCTAAGGCCAAGGCGGCAAGCAGCACAGGGCTGTTATTCGCTACGCGCTTATGCGGCTCACCCCGCCGGTCACCCGTCACGAAACTAGACCTCTGCCTTCGCTTAGTTACTACGCATCGCGGTGTCAAGTCACCTATTCGTGGGTGAGCGTTGAGGTGAGCTTAAAACAAGTTACAGAATAGGAGGGCTGGCCTGCCAGTGGTGACGTCACGTGCCCTACAGTTAGATCCATTCAATAGATTTGTAAAATGCGAATTTATGCGAGTTTGCACCGTACCTTCAAAGCTCTCGTCTCTCACAACGAAAGTATTAACTTTACTCGAATAATGACGGAGACAAATAAATTTACAGCGCTGACCACAATCAGTAATGTTATCCAGTCTCGCGATACCCCGTCAATGTTGTTGGAGGTCCGCGTAAAATGGCATTTTGTTTTTCTCTTTTCCTGTGCAAGGATAAGTTCGGTACAAGTTTGGTTTTGTGATAATTTGAAGCCGCTGGCGACCGTTGTGAGTTTTGTTGTAGTTTTTCGTGTTTGGCGATGTTCACACGCTCGAAAGTAACTACTTAGTATCTTAATCATTTAAACTCATACCCGAATTCACATTAGACATTCAACCCCGATTAGAATGAGAAATTTTCTAACTTCAGACCACACGGGGAGTAGTATGTTCCTTTTCAGGTCAGTTTAGACAGGTACAAAAAGGCAGACGGGTCGAGTTACTTCCATATTTAATAATAGCTATCTTATTCATCACAAAATTGGTCTGTCCGTGTCGTACGATAATGGGCACGCGCTCTAACGGTCACCGTGAGAAAAATGTCTACCAGGGGACCGATTTTTGACTTTCGAGCGCTCGAATCTTTCACACGAAAACTGTAAATAAATACGAAATGCTATTTTGAAATCACGATAGAAAATTTAAAAACGTGCGGTATTGACCACTCGTATTCAATTCTGTCGGTAAAAAGTAAATGCCTGTGATTATGACACTACAATAGCATTTACTTTTATTTAATTTTCGAGCGCTCGAAAGTCAAAAATCGGCCCCCAGCGGAAGAATTTGTAGCAATTATACAGCCGTAATGGGACGAACCATCGCTTAGACGTTGTCAAGAATATCGTTTAAGTAAAATATTAGCATTATATCTTTAGTTTTCCGCCCACTAAAAAAACGGAGCTTGGTAAGTTTGTATGTATGAATGTATTAGGGCTTTTCTTATAATGGATTTCGTCTAATTATATTTAAAACATTTTAGTGATCGTCGATTTTAATTTAAATATCAGTTATTTAAATATATAATTTGCTCAAAAAGTTGTTATATTTTTGTAGCATGTACAGTATTAGAATAGAATAGAATAGACATACTTTATTCAACATCACGGATGACATGATATATAAAGTTACATGTGAACCTTAAGATTAGACTTGACATATAATTTTAAAATTTATCTTACAGTTATAATTTATTATTTATTATAAATATCATAGTTATAAACACACAAAAATATATAAAATACATAAGGTACATTATAACTAGATTTAAAATTAAAACTAAAACTAACTTTAAAAAAAACCATACCAAAAACAAAAAAAATATTTCTAAATTTGGACCCTTACAGCTATGATTATGTCATATTAAAGAGCCCATTTTTAATCAACATAATGTTACAGTGCTGGGCTTGCCTCAACACAATGTTACAGTGATGTATTAGGTTTTCCGCAGTCCAGGGGACCGTATTTTGACTTTCGAGCGCTCGAAATCAAAAGCGAGCGGTAGAAAATATTAGCACACGAATATTTGTCACTATTATTTTCGCATGAACTCAGTAATAACTATTTTTCATCACACTCGGTCCGTATCACAAAATAAAACAATTATGACAGTTTTAGTCTTATTGCCACACGAACAGAACTATTAACAATATTAACACCCTAGTACTTACTTAATTATACAGTACCGTTTCTTGAGTTAATTTATAACTACGCTATACTAAATTAATGTGGATGTCGTCTGACCGTATCGGGAAGTGTGAACACCCACTAGGGGACTATTTCACAAAACGTGTTGAAGGTAAATCAAATTGATATTAGACGCGTGCGCCAATAATAATGCTGGTCCATACGATGCAGACTTACATTGCGCAACGCGATCAAGAAAAGAAAAGAAAAGAAAAACTCCACTATATACAGCGAAATGCGTATCGATCGAGTAGACAATGCAAGTCGGACTGACCTGAGTACTACATTCTGGATCCTGCGCAGCGTAAAATTGCCGCCGTTTTGTTCAATATAACGTGTCGGAACGAATGCGCGCAACTAAAGGTGCTGATATAATTGAGAGCATTCACTTATAAAGGCTCCCAAAAACGGTGTAGTTTATCATTATTGTAACTTGTAATGTGACTTCGTTGTTTGCTTGTTTTTTGTTCAGCTTTTAATTATTATTTTGTTTTCGTTGTTTTATGTTTTATATTTTAATAGGTCATCGGTTTTTATTTTATTTTATTTTACTGTGTTACGTATACCGTGTCCTCACTGGATGGACCCTACGGAAGACCAGCGCTGGCTGCAAAGCCAGCATCATGCTGAGTAGGGCCCATTTCGTGACATTGCACAGATCTATTTCTTCTTTTGTCTTTGTCCTGTAATACTGTGTTTTGTTGTGTTGTGTCATGAATAAATATATTTGATATTTGATATTTATAATGAGCATTCTAGCGAATATTAAATTACAGGTAAAAGCTCACAAAACAAACAGGACCGCTTTAGCAAGGATTCTAGAGAGCGTTTTAGCGAGCAATCTAGCGAAACGACAGTAAATTTGCTTCGTGCTTTTTGCCGAGCCGAGCCAATTTATTATTGTTCGGCCGCCGTCTCTCTTCGCCCACACCTACCGCACGAGCGTTCGGTAAAATGATTGTGAAAATGTTCGTAGCGTTGTTTGACTGCATATGCTTGGCTCTGTTCGTTGTTCAGTTTGACAATTTTTAAAACGGCGAATTTTCGATTTTCTTTTACATTAGTTAGCAATGAGGCGTAGTTTCAGTGTCCGAGAGGCAACCGGATAGCTTGCGGTTTTTGAGCTCCCGAAGCGTTGTGGAACCGCCCTGTGCAACCCAAACTGAGCCAACTTGGATTGTGGCGGAAATTGGAGGGGGAGGTGAAAAAAATAAAATTGTCGCTAGGTATTCGATTGAAACAGCATTTCATTATATAAACCGTACACACTTTCAGGCAACCGCTGTTTCAATCGCCTGCCTCGCGACACAAAAAATTTGTTCATAAATTTTTGCTATGTTCGCCCCAGTCCAAGTTGTCTCTTCGGGTTGCACAGGGCAGTTCCACAACTCTTCGGGAGCTCAAATACTTTCCGCGAGCCATCCGGTTGTCTCTTGGACACTGCAACTACGCGTCATTGCTCTGAATGCATGTGAATGCTCAAGTTCATCAGCCTTAATAGATAGCAATATGATTTCAAACGAATACATCAAGTCAAATAAATGGGTTAGCCATCGGTTTGTTTTGTCACCGCACGTCAATCATTTTTTAACTGCTGCCAAGTGCCAACTAGATGTGTACATGCTGTCAACAGCTTAATGGCTAGTTGCGTTTAAAACATGCAATTTATATAGTTTTTATATACATACATACATACATTCACGCCTTTATTCCCAAAAGGGGTAGGCAGAGCACATGAAACGTATGTTCCAGCGCCACTTTTAGCATACATGTGGGTATAAAAGATCGACATAATGTGATATTGCAGTGATAGTTTTTATATGTATATATAAAACACTTCTAGTGCACAAATACACACAGCTATGTATAGGTTATTTCCAAGAACAGTAAATCTAAAACTTGGGTTTCTTAAAACCTCAGGTTCAATTTAGAGCTAACTGTGTACTAACATATGTGAATTATTTTTATTGAACGAGCTAGAGCCAACGAAGTTCTCCGTTCTGCACGGTTACCACAAGACGGCGCGCGAGCTTTCTCGATTTTTCTCGCACTATCCGTCTCTCTCTTATTAGAACACTTAGAACGAGAGGCATAGTGCAAGAAAAATCGAGAGAGCTCGCTAGCCGTCTTGTGATAGCCGTGCTGTCCGGCTGTCCGGCTGTTCTCCTCTACCGGTCGCATTTCACAACCGATTCTCGTATAATAATTTATGGACCGATCCGCGAGTTCTGCGGCCATACCCATTATGTGTACAAAATATTTATTCAGAACGTCGTTTTAAAATGAGAGCCTAACGAGATATACCGTTTGTATGGGGAGCCGACGGTGTCGATCTACCTATAGGGACTCTTAAAACTATTATCCGAACAGCTTGGTTAAAATTCTTTTTTTTATGCGGTCTCAGGAGGCCATTAATGTAAAGTTATGCACACTCCTTCTCTATTGTACAGTCGAGTTCTCCAGACAACCTTTCAAATGTCAAGTAACAATAAAATCTGTATAGATTTTTTTGAAAGGTTATCTGTGTAGTTATTGGAGAACTCGACTGTACCAAGTCAGCTAGGTTTCCTCAGCAACAAGCTGTCATCATTCACCAAATATGTTCACTATCCGTGATACATTTTGCAACTTTGTAACGAATTATGTCTCAAAATATGGTCGGTCGTCTGACCATATCGGGTATGGATCGCACTCATAAAGTTAGTTACTTATACCAGATATGCCTTGTACCATCGTAATTTGCCGTCCTGTTCGTATTAATCAAGTTTATTGGTGCCTCAATAAACTCACTACCTATTGTATGCCTGACAGTCGATGGGACTTTACGTATAAAAATACTAGCATTTTCAGGCGACTTCGTTCAATTATAACTCACTGGCTTCCGTCCGCGACTCCGTCCGCGTGGAACTCGTTTATATCGTAGCACCATACAAACTTTTATCCTCAATTTCACCCCCTCTGGGGATGGTTTCCGGGATAAAAACTATCCTATGCCCTTCCCCGGGATTCAAACTATCTTCATACCGAATTTCATCTCAATCGGTTCAGCGGTATAAGCGTGAAGAGGTAACAGACAGACAGACAGACAGACACACTTTCACATTTATAATATTTAGTATGGAAGTATGGATTAATCGCAGTCGCATATAAAATCCCACGTTGCATGTCTTGCGTTTGAAGTCCTTAAGACTTGATTTCCGAAAAAAAAATCCTATGTCCTCCTCCTTCTCCGGAACTGAACATATCTCTGTTTTAATATTACAATACACAGACACATGAAATAAAAGAGATATCTTAGCGATATTCCCCTTCTGTCTCTTAAGACAGATGGAATTGTGACCCCGTGTCATTGGTAAAATAAAAATGGCACAATCCTTGCAATGTAATAGAAATAGAAATAGAAAAAGTTTATTCGTGACACATACAAAATAATAACAAAAGTGAACACAGAAACAAAAACAACAGGTATGCCACGAAAAGGCCCCGACTCAGCATGGTGCAGGCCTGTTGGCCAGCGCTGGTCTTCCGTCGAAGCCTTTAAGTGAGTGGGACAATGTGTAATGTGTAAATAATCCTGACAATGTGATAACATTGTCAGGATTATTTATTTTCTATGTCACTAAATATTATGATATTTGATGTTCTTCTTTTGTGCAATAAATATTGAATAAGAAAACAAATTGGTGAGACAGCAAAGCATAACAAAGAATATGCCAAAGACAACATAATAATGAAGACGCTGACAACACAAAACTAAAATCAAACATTCATAATAGTCGCGATATTTCATCTAGTTCACCTGTTCTCGAAAAAACAATAAAAAGCGTACCGCCTCCAAAAATGCCACAGTAAAATTAATTATAGTTTTTTTTTTCTAGAATGTTGTAGCAGAAAATTATTTGGTGTTTAGCCGCAAGGAGGCGGGGCGCGTCGTGATTAATATATTCCGACTGAAAATATTAATGAGTTAGCCATTTGGGATTGGGGATCCGTGGCGTGGTTCAGTAGCTAGGGGAATTATATAGCTACAGGTGAACTATGCACTATACCCTATTAGAAAAATCGTGCGTCAAACGTCACGCGATTTCCAGGAAAACGATTTTGAAACGCAAAAACATTGAAATGAAATGAAAGTTTATTCACAAGAACACATGGTACAGTTAAAGGTGGATTAAGGTACAATTGGCTTCCCTCGATATGTTCTACCAATGCAGGCATGTGAAAATGTAATCTTACATACTACGTCATAAATAGGTAATAGTAATAGTTGATAATACAATTGATAATAAAATAAAATTGACTATTAATTTGATAATTGACATTCCGATTATTAGGTAAGTACATACATTTATTATATTATAGTAAAATTAGAATTTATGTCCAGAAATATTGATAATACAATTAATAATAAAATAAAATTGACTATAAATTTGATAATTGGCATTCCGATTATTATTAGTAGTGTTAAATTTAAAAAGTACTTATTCGGAAATCGAAGTAAGCAAAAATTCGTACAATTTATCTTTGATATCCTATAATAGAAACTGAGATGATATAGTCTGTTCAAATTCTAATCTTATGTGGAATGAGGGATCTGAACATTTGAACGCAGTTACTGGGATTGTGCACATCAGCTGATCTGCAGACACAACAAAAAGACGACTATTCTTCGAGCTCGATATATATTTTAGATTAGTTATCTCCTTTAAACGTAAAAACGTAGCTATAGCTTCTGAAAATTTAATAAAATTAATTACTTACTCAATCAATAATGTTACTGTTATTTGATCTTAACAAAGCTATATCTATTGCGAGTAAGCTTGAGCGTCTTTACATTTTGTGTATGTCTGTTATATTCTAAAAATAATTCTCAAATCGTTTGTTCCCAGACGTTCTCAGAAGACAAGTTTTGCCGTAAAACCGTAGAATAAAACAATATCTTTCGCCGCCAGTCCGGCCCCGCCCACGCCGAGAATTTGCATTCATCTCTGTCATTGTCTAAATTCGCTCGGTTATATGGGAAAAAATAATTTTATAATGGATTCCTATTAATATTATGCATAATTTTAATATAAAGCTATGACGGTTAGGTATTTTCTTTATTATAAAATTGTATTTAAAAATGCTGTTTTGTTTTTTTCTTAGGCTCTGTGTACAGTCAACTAATTTAGTAAGCTATTTTTATTGTTTATGTACAATTTACTTATTACTTTCTCTTTTGTTCAAATAAGCGATTTACCACTAGAAATCTAGACGCATTTAAAAACTAAACATATCTAAGACTATGACATGTTGATGTTGGACGAGATACTCCATCCGCGATATTTGTGGGGGGGACATATAAGTACCGAGTTTGATGTCTTTGTCATCCTGATTGTGGAAGACATCGACACAAAATTGAGAACACGTCCTGTTTTGTCGCATATTGCGGAATGTGGAATGCTCGCTTTATATTTTTTAACAGCACTCATCATAGTAACGAATATCTTGATCATCGTCATCAGTCCCGTGTCCCATACGCGTCCCATACGTAGGAATTATTTATATAAGGACGATGGCAAACACCATAGCCTAGCAATGCTACCGAACCTTGCCAGCCACCAGCTAGGGATACGTGTACTAGAGGTAGGAGTACGTCTCTCACTCTCAACACAGCCCATCCTCGGAAGCTTTTTATTATGAATTGTTGAGGAACATACAACCATTTGAATTTCTTTGCAGGACTAGGCTTTCTCACGATGTTTTCCTTCCCCAGAAAGTTAGTTGTAATACATATCAAATGTTTATGAACCTACAATTTGTTCAAATATCCTTCCGTTATGTGAACTCATCTATCTAAAACTTGATAACAGAAGCCATGATTCCATAATGAACTTTTTGTGTACTCAAATCAAACCCCATGTGTATCCACACTTCCGTGCCTTGCTATCATTAGGGTAGACTGCCAATGCTTTTAATTCGATTGTATCATTCGAAAACCGACTTTAACTGTTCAGTAACAAAATTCATTTTATATTTAATTTTTTTGAGAAAAACAATTCTAGCATGTACAGTTGATGTGGACTTTATTTCAAAGCTACAAGGGTAATTATACACAGTTTTAAGTGCAACAGTGCGTTTACAGGTGTTGATTAGACGTTGAGTATGATTTGTAAATATTATCTATGTCAGCGACGATCTTTGCTTGGTTAACGTGTTTAGTAATTGTGTTAGGAGTTAATTTTCCCTTTTAATTACGTTTTAATAAACTCGCAGTAGTAAAGGTGGTCATAAAACAATTGTTAACCCAGTGACAGGTGATGAGCGCGTGCTAATGTGTTTTTTAGGCTAAAAGACATTATTAAATAGTAAAAAGTTGCAATCATTTGTAATGATTTTTCTTTAAAACGAACCTTTCAAGGGTAAGTGTGTGTTTTATTACACGGTAAGCGCAGTTCTTCAGTAATTACTTGGTTTTATTGGCACGTTAAAATATAGAAATGGACAGAAATTCCGTTAATTCTGTAGCGCGGGAGGAAATATTGACAGATGTCATGGCGCCGTAAGGACGTTTTTTTTGTTAGATTATAATACAGCGTGGTTGCTAAGACCACTTGATTGTTGTGACACGTCGTCTATACGTCTGCTCTTGTAAGTAGTTAGATATATTCAAACGGTTGTCGTACCTACCCACAAACGGTTTGACAGGTTGAATGTCAGTTCATCATTAATTTGACAAACGGACTTGATGAGCTCACTAGGAAGTGAGCTAGAGAGAGAGAGAGAGAGGAGAGCCAGGATTCAGTATAATTTCAAGTCAAGATTTCGGTTTAATGTCATCTTCGAAACAGTGCTTATTCTGGACATAAGTTGATAGAGCGAGCGAAGTGAACGAAGTTCTCCCGTTTGAGGTTGCATGGGCGAACATTCTTTCGTACGTCGGCCGTTCATCTCTACAGATCTCAACCGATTTTCGTGAATTAGTTAAAAGGCAACCTGGATGGCTTGCGGTATTTGAGCTCCCGAAGTGTTGTGGAACTGCCCTATGCAACCCGAACTGAGCCAACGTATAGAATTTTAGTCGATAGAGCTAGGTCTGGAAATACTGAAATGCTAGCGAGATATTGTCGTTGTTGCGCGGGCGCAGCATGGTTGCCATTTTATCACATCTCTGTGGATAAGTAGGTATGCGAGTGCGAGAGTGACGGATGTCTTATCGACAACGACTAGTTTAAATATCGACGGTTAGATTAAATATCATTGAAGTAAACATCATCAGAAAATATGCCTATAGCCTTGTGATAGATTTAAAGAAAAAAATACTCAGGAGTTTTTACGTGCATTCTCGACCATTGCGGACTCCAATAATTTAAACAATATGATATAATGATACCATTTTTCGCAATAATTTGAATATTGTTATGGTTTCCAAAGTTCAATGTTAACGTCACTAAAGAAGATCTGCGGGTAACTTGGTCCTAAGTTATCCACTCGCGATCATTTCGGTGTGCCCTACGGATAATACGTTTTAGGCAGGTGCTCGGAACCTTTCAATAATTGAATTCACCGCAGTATATGGGAACAGCACACATTTTCCAATCGGGAATGCCACACGGACACGCGATCGTAGAGCAAACCACCAGACGTGACCTTTTACCGCAGGGCCAGGGGGTTTCAATGCGGTATTTGACCGATAGTCAAATTAGAGACTTTTTATCGAAAAACGCTTTGATTGTTGGGAAATACTTACCTACACATCATCATGTCAGCCGAAAGGACCGAAAGACGTCCACTTGCAAAGGATGCCACTGTTTTCAATAGTCAAACAGCGTCCATTTTTGGACCTTTATGTACCTACTAGCCTCCGCCCGCGATTTCGTCGGCGTGGACCCGGGATACAAACTATCCTATATTTTAATCCAAGCTATAAACTAGCTACGTGCAAAATTTCATCCAAAACGGTTAAACCGCGTTTAAGCGTGATTGAGTAACAAACATCTAAACATCCAAACAACCGAACTTTCGCATTTAAAATATTAGTAGGTTTTAAAATGGCAAAAATAAGTCGCAGCAATGTTGCATCATGATGGTTTTCGACTATTTTTAAACCCCGACGCAAAGAGAGGGCTGTTATAAGTTTAACGTGTCTGTGTGTCTGTGTATCTGTCTGTGGTATCGTAGCTCCCAAACGGATGTACCAATTTGAATGCAGTTTTTTTATTCCAAAGCTGTTGTGAGCCCGAGTGCTCTTAGCCATGTTTCATGAAAATCTGTTTAGCCGTTTTTCAGATATTGGACTTTGAAATGAAAATGTCGGGGGTATTTCAACTTTTCTAAGTTGTTGTCATTGTGAGTTTTATTTGCATCGCATCATCATCCTTCTAGCGGTGCCTATTCCCGGCTGTGCCCTAAAGGAGACTTTTCTTCGTGGGGAAATGCTTTTACGCATCCCGCCTGGATGGGAAACCAGCAGGACGACTCCCGGGGACCGCCCCGACAACCGTTAACCGTCTAAAACCCCACGGTGCTCTACGCGCTGCCCTTTGGCGTAGCCGGCGGGAACGCTTGCGCGCACTTCCGCGGTTCCGCCAGCTCCCTAAAGGAGCATGGGGTCCGCTTTGGAACCTAATCCCAAGACCTTTTAAATATCATATGATATTTCGTACACATTTTTTTGAAAAAGCCCAGCGGTCACGAGCTGGGGTCGAACCCACGACCAGAGGCTCTAGTATAAGTTTTACCGAAACAAAACTTTACGATCGCGTTTGCGTTTTACCCTCAATTTGTATGGGATTTGACAGCTAAACGCAAACGCGGTCGTAACGTTTTGTTCTGGTAAAACTTATATTAGAGCCTCTGAAGTCGCGTGCCTTCGCTCGGCTGCAGTTGCTCTCAGTTGCATTTATTGGTAAGCTAAGAATGTTTTCTTTTTACTGTTGTCAAATACCGTATTGATGAAAACTAACTTTTCAAAAAGATGCCATTAATTTTATTATTTATAATGACAGAATGACCCGTACTATTATTTATAAGTGAGTCACTCCGGCGCATCGCGGCGTCGTCGGAAGATCACACGCGATTGACCAATGGGGCGCTCGCACGCAAATGTCACTAGGAACACGTGTGGGGATGTGTCTAGAGGGGCTACACACACCCGATAACGTTTTGTAAGAGTGAATGTCCACTAATGATGTGCGAATTTCCCCTGGGTAGCCCATAAGGCTTCCCGGGGAGGTTACATCCCTAATTGTTGCAGTGTGCCCTAGTTATGCGAAGCTGCTTGATTGATGTGTGAATTTGACATCTAGCTTTCTAGCTCGCGAGGTGTGAAATACATAGGAATATAGAAACATTTCGCACTGCCACCCTGATGGATACCCACACACACCCTAATAATAGTGAGCTTTTACTTGACAAGGTACCTACGTGTCACTATCACTATCATGTTATTGTATATTATCTAGCTTCAGATACCATAGTAAAAAAAATACAGCGAATTTAAGTTTTTCATACAAAACTTGTTTTTGCTGTATTTCGTTTGTTTTATAAACTGGAACCATATAATCTAATTACAGACATAGATATAGCTCATATCATTGTATATGCAAAGTTTCGTCACAATCCAACACGTAGTTTTAAAATGAGAGCGTAACTACGTTTGTACGGGAAGGTGAAATTCGGCCCAGCTTACTGCGGTCTCTTAAAGAAAATACATGGTCCATTTTTAGCACGTTTATTTTCCTAAGGGGGTATTACGAACTCTATACTGATGACCGGTCGACACTTTCCCCCACATTTTTACAACAATTGTACTAATTAATGGACATATCGAGTGGAATTCTTGTATTTATTTGTGTTTACACGTCTGGGGTGGAATTAGGTTTCCGTAAATTAAGTGAGAGTGTGTTTAATCAATTTATTTGAATGGGTGTCATTAGGGAAAATGTGTAAATTTTAAATAGGCACGAACATCGAAGTAATTAAACCCAATTAGCGGTTTTGATTCGTTTTTCATGAAACGCTTTCCTTAGTTAACACGCTGAACTAACAAAATTCACCGGCTGAACAGTCTGTCCGTATGTCTGCTCCAATTGATACATTACCTTAAACAGTATACCTACGCAGGTGCTATGCTATAACTTCTTCAGAAAACAAGAAGATACCTAAATAGGTAACTCTGAAATGCATATTATAAAACTATTGCTTAAGGGGCTACCCGAGGTTTTCATCGATTTTTGACAAGTTTTGAATCGTATCTCCTACTTTTGCACTACAGATAGAATTATAAGTCAAACGGCTATCGGTTCTTCAATCTTTTATCTCCATTTTCGTCTACCGGATTTTGAAACAAATAATTAATTTTGTATGATTTTTTTAAACATTGTCTAAAAAAACACTTATTTCGTATATCTATTGACGTGAAAGATCTAACACATTTGGGTTCGTCTGTGACGTCTCTAAAAACTGGTCTTGGGTTTTCATTTTAAACCAATTAACTTAACACAAAAGTTATGGCCAGAAAACCAGTTTTTTTGACTAAAATTGTTCAACTTTGATGCCAAATATCTCGAAAACAATGAACTTTGAAGTAAATATGGGATTCTATATTGCTTAAAGCAGTTGTTATTAATATAATAAGCTACAAAAAACATTAGAAAACTCAGGGATTCAGATCGAAGGCCATTGGCGTATGGGAGCCCCTTAATGCAGTTTTTCCGAGTCTGTTGAACTAAATTGGCAAAGATCCCAAATGCTTGACATCCTAATAGTTGACACCTATTGTTCGCCTCTATTTTTATGAATCACGTTCGAAAGTGTAAAGTATTGGATTAATCTCAAGCATTAGGACGATCATTTTTTTGGTAGACATCCTCACTTGTATAGACAAGCAGAAATGAAGATGGGCTGGACACTGTAAGAAGCTAGTTAGATAAGTGGAGTCAGAAAATCATCATGCGGTACCCAAGAGATGGTAAAAGATCAAGTGGCCGCCAAGTTAAGAGGTAGAAAGACGAACTAAAACTAACTGCAGGCCCCTACTGGACAAGAGTGGCGAGTGATAGGAAATATTGGAAGGAGTTGGGGGAGGCCTTTGCCAATAGGCAGGCACATCGAACTGAGAGATTTTATATAAAAAAACAACGGGTTGCACCCCGGGAGTGCCGGCAGAAGTGAAAACTTGAATATTAACGTTGTGCGTTTTTGGATATTTTGGAATAGTTAGGGAATCATTTTGCACGAATTGCTTTAATTATCAGTATAAAAGTGCTATCATTTATGGGGTAAAATACAATATTCTTTATAGCGCTATCGTACACAAACATGAAAATTTATATTAAAAACATAACACTATAACTATTACAATTATTTAACATTAAAAAGTTTATCTTTCAGAAAAATGAACTTGCATCCATACGTCTTACGTCTTACGAATCTGACGGTCTCGTGACCTGGCGCGAGTTTAACATTTGATTCAAAACAATTGCTCGTAACGTACCTCTTATTGTGTCGCTTTTAGGCTCATAATCCTGGATATTAAACACGCGTGTTTTATAACATTACGACACTTGTGTGTTATGGGTATATCCCGATTTTGCAGCAAGATGTATGCTATGCATGCACACGGTGCTTTCTTAAATTAACCCGGTTGTACAGTATGTACAGCTTATTTTTTAATTCTTGGCAAATGGATTCTTACTCGACTAAACAAATTAAATTCGTTTTGTTAATTAATTGACTATTTATTTTTATATAGAAACGTTTGATTTAGTAGAACTATTCACTTTTGATAACATTTTACATGAATTAATAAAGATAACATTCTAAAACGAAAATATTTATTTTATTTTGTATTGCTGTTTAGAGATTTCATCTAAGTCTGGCTGAACACATGCGCGCGCACTGCGCAAATTCACGAAAACGTCGGTTAAAAAACTGATGCGCGCTATTATAGGTTATTTCACGGCACGTTTCGCATTTGTAAACATTGCTAATGCGTGTTTGGTTATTAACAAAAATATTGACTCGTGGCGACTAAAAAAGTGATAAAAAGAATGGACGCCACTGGAAATTCTTGGCGATGTTATACAAAATGTGAGTAGAAAGCTGTTGCCATTAATAAGTAAAGAAAATTACTTGGCAGGCCTATAAAATTTTCATCTTAAGAATTTTTTTTCCTCGCAAAATGTGTTGAAAAATGTCGTATGAAACACGTGAGCTTCGATAATTACATCCTCGGCTACATAATTCCGCCTCTGAGTACTCTAGTTATCAACATACCTCACTTGTATCACAATATACTATCCCCATCCCAAAAAGTACACAGCGCCGCTAAAGAAGTTTTCACATCAAAAATAATTCTGGAAATGTAAATGTAATTAGACCAATTGGATAAGTGGAGTCAGAAAATCATCACGCGATAAGTGACAAGATAGACCGCCCGTCACTGGCTGACACCGTTCAATAGAACGAGACGGACGCTCTATCTTGTCACTTATCGCGTGAAAAGGCCGACTATGATACGTGGTTAGGACGTCTGTCATTTGTATTTGTCGCCCGCGCTCATCCTTGCGAGCGCGAAAATGAGCGGACGTAAAATACCAAATCCGTTCGAATTCAATATTGGAATAGACCCTCGGACGAATAAGTTTTTACCCAAGGTTGTCCTCTACGTAAGAAATGTGTAAATAGGAAACGCATTTGCCTTCCTAACAGGACAGAAGTTTAATTTACCACTTGCATGCGAACAAAATGCGTTGAAGCGTACAAAAAGCAAGCTGTTTACTTCAGTAGAAAGTAGGTACAAATAGGGTATGTGTACAACAGCTGAGGCGCAATCCAATCAATCAGAATTGGTCACAGTACGATCGACTGCAAACGGCCAGTAACTGCGTATTACTTTACTACGTACCACAGACATAATATTACCTACAAGTACAGTCGCATTAAGATGCGGATAGATTTCAGCATTCACATGTAGCAGAGCATCGAGCATACGCCATTTTTAAATTTGTCGAACTGTACAACGAACAGAGCCAAGCATAGAGCTAAACATAGCTACGATCATTCTAACGAACGCTCTAGTAAATGGCGTGCGTGGTGTGGGCGGAGAGGGACGGCGGAGGGAATGACAAAATTGCTCGGCGCGCCCAAAAGCTCGAAGCAAATTTACCGTCGTTCGTCTCGCTATATTGCTCGCTACAATGCTCGCTAAATTGAGATTGAGAGCTTAACTGTAATTTAACATTCGCTATAGAATGCTCACAAGTTTATATTGTATGCATATTTTATTTTATTTATTATATGGATTTACTAGCTTCCGCCCGCGACTTCGTCCACGTGGATCCGGGATAAAAACTATCCTATATTTTAATCCAGGCTATAAAGTATCTTCGTGCAAAATTTCATTCAAATCGGTTCAGCCGTTTAAGCGTGATTGAGTAACAAACATCCAAACATCCAAACATCTAAACTTTCGCATTTATAATATTAGTAGGATTTAAAGACAATTAATAGTATACACAAGATGACAACTGACATTAACTAAATTAAATATGTATATTAATGCAGTTAACTGATGTTTCCATTCGAATCTCCGTATTTAGGATCCTGCAACACTAAAGTTTATGTTAAGCCCAATGGTAAAAAAATTAACTGTTTATTTCAATAGTTTTACACAAAGATATGATGGGTTGACTGGTAGAGAATGCCTTAAGGCATCGAGGCCGCCAATTGTACTTTTATTTTTATATTTGTGCAATAGTTTAAATAAACAATTAAATAAATGCTCATTACAAGTGATAATTCTCAAATCTATGAGCACCTTTATTTACCTACAAGTGTTTAGACCATTTACGGTGCTTCAAATATCTGAACATGCAATCTAACCCTTTGACCATAGAGCTTGAGATAGGTATCTGTAATATGTTATAGGATTCTGCATGTTAATTGTTAGAGAATAGTTTCAGGCATAACAATCCATGTTTTGTACTTAGTTATGTAACTACAATTTTATAAATTGTATCCATACGGTGCCATGGAGCACAGGTCTATCTCTTCTGTGGAAAGAATGAGCTTATAGCCCCCCACGATAGTCCAGCCCAGGCCGAATTTTAGTTTTTACAGAGGTAGAACACTGCGGACTGTCATATTTAGACAACCCAACTGGGGAAGTAATTCTATTATACAAACGACCGCGGCCGTAATAACAACACTACTTGTTTTGTAGGCATGACGAGTTGTGTTCCTGAGGGGTGATCACATAACTTTTCGGACGCACGTTAGGACAACTCAACTGTCATTTTCCCATACGAGAATTAGATCTACCTGGTACGTAGGTGCGTTACGTGATTGAACTGCTGGTGGTAAGGTCTCAAGAGAATGCATGGGTGCGCTGTGTTGAGAGTGTAGGATTCCTTGCAAGGCCATAAGTTAGTGTATCGGTTTAACGATGGGCAGGAAAATTGTAAAAAAGAAATTGTTGCTAGGTATTCATTGAAACAGCATTTCATTACATAAACACCGTACACACTTTTTTTGCTATTTCCGCCCCAGTCCAAGTTGGCTCAGTTCGGGTTGCACAGGGCGGTTCCACAAAAATTCGGGAGCTCAAATACTTACCGCGAGCCATTCAGTTGTCTCGTGGACGCTGCAACTACGCGTCATTGCTCTATTTGCTCTAAATATAGGTACATCAATAGAATTCCTAATGAATCGTTCCTTAACTAAATCTTAGGCGTCATCGGGCCCCTCCTGGCCCCTCCTATACCCATCCATTATTAATACGGGCATCTACCCAAACGTCACAAATTCGCTTATCGAAAGGGCCAACACGGCAGCAATTACCAGGAAACCATAGGACGTGACGGCGCGTGCGAACCGCCGAGTGTGCGTCGGCCAAATTACAATTTTCCTTTATGGCGCCTCGCGGTATACTCCTATTACGCTGTGCCATCCTGGTACCGAATATTTGCTGAAATTGTTTGCCTAGTTGCCAAAGTTAGATGCTTAAGGTACAATCCATAGATTAAATTTAAAATGTTTGCTCGTACGAGTATAATACCTAGTTGGGTCATATAGAGATTAGTACTTAGGTTGGGGACCCATGTTCAAGCGCTTTTCTTGAAGTCGCCATGCAGTTTAGGTATTGTGCACAAACTTACTTAAACATATTTTATTTAAGTAGTTGTGTTTGAGTTAATTAACCCTCTCTTTAGAAGATATCCGTCAACAATCGCATTTTATCCGCCATCTTGTTTTTATCATTGATTTTTGGCACCTATTGTAAACCTAAACTAATATTACTAAAAGGTACAGCTTGTGAGTGTAGCTTGCACTATGTAGCTTGGCGAGTTGGTAGCTCTGTAAGTTTATATGTACCTAGGGGATAATTTCCGTAACTAAATACTTGAAAGTATAAAGTGTATTATTCAAACGGGGCAGTGTGAGAAAATCTGATAGGTACTACAAGAGATAAGGAAATTTGCTCTCAAGAGTCACGAGGCCGATTAAAAAAAACTGCATCAAAGGTTATCCTCATACACGGCCGGGATTGAACCCGGTCAATGCCGTCTAAAAATCAGCGTTATTTTTTTGCGTAAAGTAGGTAATAGTGCTAGATGTAAGGAACAATTGTTGCTAAGGAACCCTGTAACTTTGATTACAGGAAAATGCCGTATCTCATTGTTTCTTAATTTTTAGGGCCTCAGGAATGACATGGGATATCTTTTCTCCCGCAGCTCCGCCTGGGTATGGTAATATGCAGGCGAAACCGCGCGGGCAGCTATTAGTCTTAATCTAAACGTGAAGGTTAAGAATAAGAAAAAAATATTCACTTAAACAACCCTTGTTTTACACTATTGTCTTCTGCCAAACTGCAGGACAGTTTGTTGGCAGAGGGACTCCGTTACAAAAATAGATGGGTAGGCTTAGCTATTAGCTAGTTACTTAAGTTACATAATTTGTAACTTGTGTTTTTTGTACCCGTGTGGTGTCGGGTTAGAATTTCACCACCCCCTTTCTTCCCGTGGGTGTCGTAAAAGTCGACCAAGGGACCAGGGTTGAAGTGTGTTGTGGGCGATGGGCTACCAACCTATCACTGCAATATCACATTTTGTCGATCTTGTATACCCACATTTATGCTAAAAGTGGCGCTTGAATATAGGTTTCATGTGCGCTGCCTACCCCTTTTGGGAATAAAGGCGTGAATGTCCCCTTATAGTATCCCCCTATAGAATAAACGTGTATGCACGAGAATAATTTGAGATTTATTCTAGGAAAGGGGGAGTTTCGCGCAAATATAAAGCCATATTATGGAAGTCTGTTACATACATTTCTGAAAATAACACGCCGTTAGCCTGGGAATGTCAAAATACGTTTTGTATGGTCGTCGAACCACCTTAAGGTTGCCAGAGCAGCGCTGTGTTGAGAGTGTGCTTAACACAGTGAATCCTCCTATCAATAAAGAGTCGGCAGCGCGCTTGTGATACTTCTGGTTCTTCATAGGCAACGGTATTCATACCATCAGACAGTCCGTATGCTTATGGCGTTGTAGTATTAAAAAAAACCGGCCAAGTGCGAGTCGGACTCGCGCAGGAAGGGTTGCGTACCATTATCTATAAAAACGGCAAAAAAGTCACGTTTGTTGTATAAGAGCCCCCTTAAGTATTTATTTTATTCTGTTTTTTAATATCGTTGTTACAGCGGCAAGAGAAATACATCATCTGTGAAAATGTCAACTGTCTAAGTAACTATGGCGATTCATGAGATACAGCCTGGTGACAGACGGACAGACGGACGGACAGCGGAGCCTTAGTGATAGGGTCCCGTTTTTACCCTTTGGGTACGGAACCTTAACGAGCGATTGAAAGGGATATAAAAATCAACAACGTAATATTTTCAAATAGATTTTATTCTTACAGACAATTCCATTATGTACTTTTGTTATGCACTAATACAGATAGACAACGGTATGTACCAATATTAACACTTATGCTAGCGTACATACATTATGTTCCTTGTTTCGAGTCACGAGACTTATCAAATAACATTGAAATAATCAAAATCAGTGGAATGTTGAATATTTTTATACATCTGTATGTATTTAGGTAATAAAAAACCTTTTAAAAAGGTGAAATTCAATTTTATATCAATGTCAGAAACATTTTTGCAGGAAAAGACTTATTCTGCTTTTTATGTATGTACTAGCGACCCGCCCCGACTTCGGACGGGTACTATATTGTATTGATTGTACATATAAACCTTCCTCTTGAATCACTCTATTAAAAAAAACAAAATCCGTTGCGTAGTTTTAAAGATCTAAGCATACATAGGGACAGACAGCGGGAAGCGACTTTGTTTTATACTATGTGAAGGTAAACGTTCGAGTATCTGACACTGTCCTATTCTATACATGACACTTTCAATGGTGAACAATTAGGCATTAAGGTGTCGAGCATTGGGACCTTATATATGAAACGAGAATACGGAACGGAACAGGCAAGTCATCCCATTCTGAAAAGCCAGTAAGACAAAGACGGCAAACGTTTTAGTTTTGTATATTCGAGTGTTTTGACAATCATTTGGCCATGCTCCGTTCACACTAGACAGCTGTTGTCTCACACATTATGTAAACGAAGCATGGCAGAGAAAATGGAATACAATTTTATTTACAAGACACACTCGGAATATCAGTACAGTTTAGGGAATATTTCACTCTCTTAAGAGACTTTTGGTGTTTGCTCAAAGTTTATTTCTTGCACTACTTCCAGGTCTTAAGTTAAATATAACATTTACATAGCATGACTGGGAAATGACTCATCAATCAACTTATTTATATTAACATAAATCACTGTAAATTGATTTTACCACTCCAGAAAGTAATTTATTGACATCAGCAGTTCACGACAACGTAATTTATTAGAACACCGACATATTTACACTAATTACATTTTGAAATAATATGTTGCAGACTCGTGCCTCGAAACATAATGAGAAACTTTTATGTTGTGTTTTATGTGTGTTCCCTTGATTGTATGAAACGAAGCTTGCCTAGGTTTGGATTACGACACTACATAAAACTAGAACTGGACTATTGTTTTAGTAAGTACGTGAATAGGTGTTTAAGAATTATGAGATTTATGACAGAGCCATAAATCTCATAATTCTTAAACATTGTTTTGCGTAAGGCACGATTACACGTGCCAAGTGCACGGATGATAAAGTTATTGTAGGACCTAATAGGTTACTAAATTAGGCTTCGCAAGTAAATGTTCTGTTTAAACTTGAATCAAAGGTACGGTTGAGATTATTTAATGTGGCCGATTTTTTATAAAACTGTCATTGGAATTGGAATCCTCTACCCAGGACAGTAGAGTTGCTTTTGGAATGAACTACTTTGATGTAATTCGGCTAACTCAAATAATTTCAAGTACATAGATATGTATTTTATGAAATGTGAGCCTATTTAACTTGCGTAACGCACGATTACATGTGTCAATAAAATGGGTGAGATAGCTACTATAATATGTAGTAACTTAACGAGACTTACCCCTTTATTCATAAAACTTAAATGCATCCGCTAAATAAAATGTGCTTTGTCCTTTTCTAATGAACACAAAAAGTTACAGATAAGGACAAACGAATTTGAACGCCATAGCATAGCATGTTTATGAATACGGCCACTAGTAATCAAATAACTTGAACCAGAGGATTATATAGTGTCATACCGCAAACCAGGCGATACCTAGTAGTTAGTATAAAATACAACATTGATTTCCCAACAAGGATGTGCTGCAGGTAGGTATAAAATCGTCGTATAATCCGATTAAGTTCCTTTTGTATTTAAAATTTGTACCTAGCGTATAATTCCATAAAAGTATTCACAATTTTAAATACAATATAATTTATACTTCAAGTTATAAGTACGCTTAAAAAAATACAAATCACTTAAAAGAAATGCAACTTTTTTTAAATAAATAAATGAAATGTAGGAAATTGTATATAGGTACCAATTTAAGACAAGCAGGATAAAAAAGGAATTATGATTTACGGGGAACTTACTTTTGAATAACTACCACATAGTACATAATAAATTTAATATCATACAGACTTGTCCAGCAATAAGACTATGTACAACTTAATATACATTTACATAACCTTAAATTTGTATCGGAAATGTCCTCCTGTAGTCTCGTTTGTGGTCACCCTAACTAAGACCCCATTACACTAAACTAAAATTAAAAATAAATACATACACAGGAAATTATGATAAATTGCCACGTCTATCTTAAAATAGGAACCAAAATAAGCTTATCTTAAGCAGCTGTAAATAAATTATTTCATAACTTAATAAATTACTATCAATATTATAAAACTCCATTTCTGTACACTTAACTGATATTCACAACGCGCGGCGCGTCACGCACGCACGAAACAAAAATTGTCTATGACCGCGAAAAATATTCGAAATTCGAATCACAGCGTGATCATTGTATGACACTGTTAAAGTCCACTTTATAGCCCGTCGAGCCGCATCATTCGTGGTAGTCCCGCGGCTCCGGCTTCAGCTACCAGACGAGCCCCTCGGGGTGGAGGGGGGGCGGGCCGTCGCCGAAGGTGAACTCGGGGGAGGAGGGCCGGGGCAGCACGAGGTGCTCCGGCGGCGCGAACTGCTCGGGGAACTCGCCGGGAAGGGACTCCATCCCGCCTGCGAAACGACCTGCTCACGTTACTAAGCGCCTGGCACTTATACATCGGTTACGTAGAAGTTTTACTTGAATTTAGATATGGTTGGGCACTTGAAATGATGATAGGAATTTAATTATGAAAAGTAAGAGGCATCTGGACAGCCTCAAGCAAAAAAAAACGATCCACACGTTTTGGGGGTCCATTCGAGAAACCGGTGTTGTAGTTTTTACGCGCGATCACTTCCAAGCCAAATGCGCTCAACTTAGCCCGTGAATGGAAAAATATATAAAACTGACCCTGATTCAGTACGTTTTTCGAATAGACTCCTGCGTCATTCCCATAAGTTTTTGGATAGTAAGGCCTTGTTTACACCAATTTCGTAATTATGAAACATTTTACAATACTCAACACATATATATATATATATATATATATATATATATTAATTTACAAAAAATATAGAAAAGTCTACCAACCTGGTTGATTAAACGGCATAGCCGGCGGTGGATGGAAGAACGGCGCGTCATGATGGAACGGCGGTCCGTAGCCGAACTCAAACTTGCCGTCCGCCGTCGCGAAGTACGGGAACCCTGGGGGCCCCTCGTCCAGGCCCCCCGGAGACAGGTTCATGGGGAACCCTCGCATCTTACGGGAGGAGCCGAAGAACGGCCCCCGGCCCATGGACGTGAGCTGCTTCAAGCGGCGCTCTTTTGACCGCTTGTTTTGGAACCACACCTGTGGAAGAAGGGTTAGGTTAGCTTTTGTTTTCAATTTGGACAAACTTAGAAGGGACTTTTAAAAGGTTTGATTTTTAAGTAAGGTATTCCTTTTACTAAAACAGTTTTTTCAAACAGCTTCATGTGTATAGAATAATAGCAGTGTACTACATAATATGTCGATTTAAATTTTTTGAGTAGGACCTAAACAGAAGTCAGATGAAGCAAAACTCCTCAGATCGGTCAGCAGAAAATGATATAAACGCACGCACGAAAGGCGGGTTGCACCAACCTACGATTACAGATCGATCAACATCATTCCATAGAAACTTGTCAAACTTTCTATACGTTCAGATTTAAGCGAACACCGCTTACGATTACAGAGGCTCTAGTATACGTTTTACCGAAACAAAACTTTACGATCGCGTTTGCGTTTTACCTTCAATTTGTATGGGATTTGACAGCTAAACGCGAACGCGCTCGTAACGTTTTGTTTCGGTAAAACTTATATTAAAGCCTCTGATGGTTTGGCGCAACCCACCCTAAGTAAGAGGATTTTTAACTTCAAGTATTAACTGCAAGCAATACGAAACAATACAAACGCGATGCAGGCGATTTTGATAGGTGATCTATGCTAGTGCCGCGCAACAGTCGCGCGTTTCTAGCGCTGCAAAACGTCGCCGTGTGTAACCGCCCTAAGCTGTGATTTATAATACGATTCGCAATTCAAAATCACAATACAATAACCAAAGCAAATGCAAGCTTTATAAACAAACAGTGCCAGTGCAGTGTAAAATGTCCGTTGACAATAAAACCTCGACCGCAGTTTTATCGCCGCGGTTGGTGGAGTAAGAATTCAATATCGAACACGTGCTCGCGTCACTTGGAACAGTTTCCGCTTCATTCTGTGAGGCCTTTGTAGTGGTTGGTAGAATATTATGATAGACGAACTCCGAGCAATAGTGTTAACTCCAATAACTTAAGAGTCCGCAGTAAGCTCGATTCTCCATACAAACGTAGTTACGCTCTCATTTTAAAACTACGTGTTGGATTGTGACGAACCTTTGCATACACATTGACATGAGGTATATCTATGTCTGTAATTAGTTTATATGGTTCCAGTTTATAAAACAAACGAAATACAGCAAAAACAAGTTTTGTATGAAAAACTTAAATTCGCTGTATTTTTTTACTATGGTATCTGAAGCTACATAAACTAATTACAGACATAGATATACCTCATGTCATTGTATATGTAAAGTTTCGTTACAATCCAACAAGTATTTTTAAAATGAGAGCGTAACTACGTTTGTATGGAGAATCGAGCTTACTGCGGACTCTTAAGGCTGTTACATAAGCTGCCAAGAAAACATCGGAAATATACACGTATTCACGGTTCTTTCGAAAACGACTGGTCATTTAGATTATTCAACGTTCTGAATAATAAGAACAGCCGATTTAAGAAATGAAATGAAACGATGTTTATTGCAGAAAATGTGTACAATACAAGGTGCAGGTATTGGTATATTATACTATTTACAGTGCGCCAGAAGTTCTGTTGACGATGATTGAATAACGATGCTACAGTTTTGTTTATATAGCTTCCTCACTTCACTATCAAATGCATAGACGATCCAATATACTTACTCGTACTTAGTAATAGCAAAAACCCATTTTCTTAATCAAGTACGCACTGGCCGCTCCTGTTGGAATAGCTATTAGTGTCTACTCGTTTATAAAACCAATTTCCCCCAATCCAATTCCAATTTTGAATGCATTATCTATAAAGAAACCATGTCATCCGCGATGTCAATCGCACCTATCTTTTTTTCAGTCGGTTAAAGCGTGTACCACCGTTCACGGCGCTTTATCCTCGCGTGTGCGCATAATCAGTAACCACTGGAACGGCCATCTTGAACCACTACCAACACTATTACTGTACTATTCACACATCAACTCACCTCACCTAGTATCTAGTATAACGTGAACTCGAGATCTGTGACCATTATGACCAAAATATATATTTTTTATTTTTACGTACCAAAACTGGACCATTGGTGTCCGTCTGTCGGAGCCAGTTGTTTTGTTGGCTGTTTTAGACGCCTCCCAGTGTTTGCGATGGGTGCAAACAAGCACACTGCTGGTAAGCAGACACCTTAGCCAATGGACGTATGCGGCTCCAGACCAGTTACATATGCTGCCGACCCTTTATTGAACATTTTCCACTACATATTTAGTCAAATGTAAAAATTAGTATCGATTTAATACTGTCATATTTTCTTACCGAAACCTTAATCCGCTGTCATAAGAACGATGGGGCATAGTTATGAGTAAGTTGTATGTTTTGTTTATACAACCTACGTCTTCTTAAATAGGTACTTAGATAATTTCTGTGCGACTATACTTAAGCGCAGGGTGTCGCAGGTCAAACCAACACTAGTTCTGACTCTGAGGCGAGTTGATGCTAGGCGATCTAGAATATTCTATGTCGTGTGAGGAGACTATTACGGCCCGTGTCATGAACCATTGCTATGCGACATGCTTTTGTTTATAACTTTTTTTATAAAGTTGCGTGTAGGTACATTCTGATGTAAGTAGTATACAACGAGTATCGATACGAGGTGCATTTTTCATACAAACGTTTGTCCGACTACATTGCTTATAGTTACAATAATATTTAATATTATTTTTGTTTTATTACGTTAACACATCATATTACCGCGACATCACCAAAATTCATAATCCGTGATTAATTATAAGTAAGTACCTACTCTATTTTAGGGTTTTTCTAATTCTCACAACTAATTAGTAATGTGAAAATGTACCTAGTACCTACTTATCATACTCGTAAAAAAATGCACATACATATAGTATTCTTCGTTCGTATTCGCAGTAGGTAATCATTAATCAACTAATACAATAATAATAAGAATAGTTTGTACCTAAGCAATGTTGACAAAAAATATTTGTATGGAAAGTCGATCTACCTTATATACCTATACATAGCAGAGCGTAGGTTATTTAATTTTATAAATTAGGTATGTAAATGTAAAAAATAGCTGACCGGTTACCTTTAACTAACTTACAGGGTAGGTAGTACGTATTTGAATAAAAAATAAAAAACTAATTTCCTCTTTAACAAACATCTATAAAACCAAGGACGACATACCCTATTGCACATCCTTTCAATTTCACTAATTACAAAACTGATACTGGAAAAATACTACTGCGTACATTTCATAGCTTTGGTTGAAATTAGAACTTTATCTACATGGGACAAGGTTGCTATTGCATTACGCAATTGAACAATATACGCGCTCGCTATAACGGTCCATAGGCATCTAGTTACGTTTAAATCAATCTATTTAGCACGTGATTAAAACACAATTTGTTTGTGCAAATGAGTAATTAAAATTCTCATTAGTGACTGGGATATTACGATTGCCAATCGAAGCAGTTTTTTTTAATTGACTGCTTACATTGTATGTGACGTCTTCAAGATTTACATAGACTTTTCATATTTCATATACCTATCGTTATTTTTGCCCATTGTCCTAATTTTAGGGTCAGAAAGGGCAGTAAGCCTTGAGAGCCTAACTAATAGAAAAAATACCCTATTTTGGGACTTGACAATTCAAATATATTGTTATTTGTGACCTATTTTTAGAACATTGGGCGTTACTACAATTGTCCTCAAAATCGCTTGCAACTTACGAGGGTATTTTACAGGACGTAATTTTATATATTGGTATTTGGTTTATGCCATTTTGATCAGAGATTCTGGGCGGGCTTTCTTAGTCTAATTAGGGCGGGCGGGTATCAAAAATAATCATTTTTACTTGTTTTACCCTAACTTTAGCCGGCGTGTTATTCCCATAAATACTACGTAGTACCTACCAGTCGAAATGAGCATCTATCAAAATTGTTGCATATTTATTCATTTTCGAGTGCATATTTGTACTTTTGGAGGAAATGTTATTATCACCAAGACACAACATACTGATCTTTTGCTTTGAACGAGCCCATGTCAGGAAGAATAAAGTTGACTCAATTCAGTATTCTTTCACAAAATGTGTTTGGCAACATCACCTTATCACTGACATCACAAATATAAAAAGACTATTTTTTAAACAAAAGCACGTTTGTGCTAGAAGCTCATACCGCTACCCGCTGCGAATGCGCCTTTGATCGAACCGCGCCCTGCGCCTACGATCACGAACTTACTAATGCGTTTATTCTAAACCCTAACAGGATAAAAATAAGGCTTTCATTTGACTGGCTGGCTTGTATGGGTAAAATGGAACAACTACAAGCATCCAATAGCAACATAAGCGTAAGTAATTGCCTTCGAATATGTTGTTATGTTGTTTAGGTATCGATTTGGTGTTAAACCGCATTTTATAACGTGTCCTATTCGGTTCATTCAAATGAAGTAGTCTTTCTCGTGTTATGATGATGAGAGACACAATGTGGCTCATTGTTAAGATTGTAAGCTTTACAAATGTGGAAAATGTTTCTTGACTTAACAGCATAAATATGGTATTGCCAGGTTTGAGTGCTCTAGATGTTGAATATAATATAATAATGTATAGTCGACGTTAACTTACCTGTGTGAGACTATAGCACCTTATTCCTTTGTAATAATGCGAAAAGTGTCTACAACTTAGACGTTAAATGTACAGTTTGAATGTGACGAGTATATCAAACATCTGCATAAGTATAAAGTAAGTGCGTAGTTTTTTTTGTGATTCGACCGAAAGAGCGGCATATAAGCATCCATGTATTATATCATTTATATCACCAAATAGTTATATTCTCTAGCTGACCACCACAGAAGAAGATTTGGCAGTAGACATTGTATTAACTACCTGTAATTCCTATTACAGGTAAATAGTTACAATGTAGGTACCTAGTTAATAGTCGTTTAATTTGTTATAGAGCGAAAGAAAACAAATGCAACTGTTCCATTTGAAATTAAATAATTTTTTTGAAGACGAGGTCTATTTAATGGGCCTCTGGGCGGCTAAAATATATATGCAAAGGAAAGGTCTTTCTTGGTCCTCTTTACCCAACCTTCAATGTCTTAGGACACCTCTGAATAAGCTTCCCAACTCCAAACGCACTGCTTCCATTCAAAGCTGCTATTGATTAATGGCTGAATGAACTTCCCGACAGGTGGGATTGATTGGTTTAGTTTTATCCTCGAAACGAAACCTCATTGTAAACTGTATCTTAATTCTGACTATATTTGAGAATTGGTGATATCCTGCAATTATTTGCAGATGTAATCATATCTTTAGAGCGAATAAGATCTACATATTTAGGTTATTTAGATTCTGTCTGATATCAGATGAATCAGATAAGAGTTAGAATGCTTTGTCTTTGTTGTTTTTCTTGTCTTAATTTTTGAAACTGGCTGGTGCTTTTAGATAAAAGACAAACCCAACAAAGCGACTGGACTGCGTAGTGGGAGGATCCAGGGAAAACCTCCGACATGACCACCCCCGGTCTTAATACTAGAATATTCCAAGAGTTGGCGCTCCAGCGAGATTGGTCGAGTCGGTTTCAACCGAATCCGGGGTGTGAGTGGAATAGAGCTACTGGGAGATTTATACGTTGTAACGTTGCAAGATGGACGACCGGTGTGCCTGGTAGGTAGTGACGCTACCTATGACGCTGACGGTCCGGGGTTCAAATCCCGGTGAATATTTGTTTCTGAGTCTTGGATGTGTTCTATGAGCACGCTGCCACATGAAAGTCCAGTTCAAGTCTTTCAACCAGTAGTCAGAACAGCAGCCTTGGACTTGGAATTGGCCTGCTCCGTTATTATGTCCGTACCTATTAGTTTTATTACTTAATCGCTCTGATAGACCCGTATGGAAAAAAATGTACCAAAAAATGTGTAAACATTTATTGTGCGGCCATTAAATTTTTATGGCGTCCGCATCCGGTATTGATACAGGTAGTGTTTTAGGCATTTTAGTCTTTGTTTATACGGTTCTGTATGTAATGCATGCTTTTTTATAATGATATTGCCCGACGTGGGAATGCAATTTAGGGTTCCGTGGCCAATAATGTCAAAAACGAAATTCTTCCGCAATCCGAAAACGATTCAACCTAAACTAATGGTACACATCAAATACCAAACAAATGTATCGCACAACCCATTAATATCACAATACAATAATCGACTTTTCCGTCAACAACACATCGAACATGGAGATGGGTCATTGTCTGTCAGTAAAACAATAACGCCCCTCTCTTTGCGTCGGGGGTTAAAAATCGTCTTTTCAGTGGGCAATAGTTAAGGGCTTATGTTTTTTTTATATATAATATACTAGCTTCCGCCCGCGACTTCGTCTGCGTGGATAAAAACTATCCTATATTTGAATCCAGGTTATAAACTATCTTCGTGCAAAATTTCATCGGTTGAGCCGTTTAAGCGTGATTGAGTAACAAACATCCAAACATGTAAACATCCAAACATTTATAATATTAGTAGGATTTTTATCGCATATAATTATAGAAGAGGCGACGCCGTTTATGCTGATTCAGAGTTCAACTAAAAATTAGGCTTTAAAACCCTTAAACTTTGGCAATGTCCACCGAAAAGACGCGAACCTAAATCTGAACCTAAATATATTTTTTATGAAAAACTGTTAGATACACCTTATTTAGCCTTAAAATGTATATAATACCTTGGTATACCTACCATGGGTCGTGGCGCTTTGCGAGATTCAATAGTGATGCTGTCACACCGACCGGTTAAATAACCCACATGACCAGTGAATGTGTCGATATGACAACCATCATTATAAGGTGGAATCTATCAGTTCCCTAGACCACGTTTACTGGTCAGAAAAGGCTGTGAAACTCACACCCAACTAAACCCTGATTCAAACACGATGTTCATCTAATCAGAATACCGCCGATATGACCTGACCAACCAGGCAATAAACTTTCTATAATAACACACTAATTTCACAAAAATACAACAATTTGTAGTAGGGTGACGATGAACTACGAAAATTCTGAGACTGAATAATGTCATCTCTATACGGGTTACAAAGGCACATACACCGTTCTGTTTGGATTTAGTGTGTGTAGGGCGACGATGCATCTGTGCCGCGCGGGACCGTCTCGCAGCGGGATGCCCAAGAACACGCCGTGTGGTGTTAAACACTATATTTCATACGTCAACTCTGTGAGGGGCCTGCCTCATAACGCCGACGAAATCGTAAAAACTCAATATTACACTCTAACACTCGAAAACAACTAAACAGATTGTTTTAAGGTTTGTTGATTGTGCTGTTTACTTAGCTATATTATTGTAAGAAGTCTAGTCAAGTAAGGTTGTAACTTTATAACTACGAGTAATTGCTTGGCAGTGTATTTATTTAATATTGTTACAAAATTGTGATGCTGTTTTGGTCTTACTTAAAACGTAATCATAAAATTATTTGTTCCAATGGCTTAAATCAATCTTGTACCTTTTACCTAAGCTTAAATAGCACTTCCCCGCTTATTCTAGTCCCATTTTACGAACATAAAGACGAAATAATTTTTACGGCAAATTAACTAAAATAGGTTTATGTAAGCTTTTATGAGTAAGTAACATATAGCCATAAAAATATAATTATTTAAATGAACACTACACGTATGACGAGTAACTGGCCACATTAAATTCACTGTCCTAATTCATCAATCTCAATTTAATGCAACAAGTTTACAATAATATAGCCTAGCCATCCCCCTAAAATCATACTCATAACTACCTAATCCCAAGTCATTGCCATAGATGCGATCCGAAAGCTAAGTCAGAAAGTACCGTCAGTATTGGTTTTTACAAATCCTAGTTATTTCCCAGATGAAGTAGCCGTTAGTCTTAAAGCTCAGCTAGTTGCTAATTAGCTGTACGGGTAATGGCAGATCAGGCGCCTCGCCGCCATTGTTTTACAACTGTTATTAAAGCGGAGTTAATAAATTCCGTTTTACGATGCTCCCAGAGAAATGTTTATGAAGAAAATGATAGTTGTTTCTGTTAGTCACTGAAAGCCAATGTGCCCAAGGGTCCATTAGATACCTGTTCGCACAAGATTATGACGAAATAAAAAATATATAATTGAGGTGATGGTAGCGCTAACTGCCTGCAGTTAGGCAGGTTCACAAGTTTTCAACAAAAATATGAGTTCATTTTCCTACGCGTTTTGCAATTTAACGCGCCATAACGCAACTCAAATAATATAGGTACACAGATAATGGTCTAACAGTATTTTTTGAAGTTTTTGGGTTAAGTAAATTCCAATATCACATCATTGAGAAGGCCCGTCTAGTGGTGAAGCGGAGAATATTAATATCGAGCATATTGTTCTCTGACTGTATACATATAGGTTCCATACAGGCACCCCCTAGTGCTAATGAGTGTACAACCAGCATATACTGAACATGTAACAATTTTGTATGGTTGAACAAAACGGAAAAGAAAGGAAAATAGAACATTTCAATCATTTGTACATTATATCGCAGCCCAGCAGCATGTTTTGTAGCATAACCTGTAACATTAAGTCAGCTTAATAGCCTAACAGAGATAACTGTACATTAATCCTGCATGATTGTGATAGTATAATCTCCTCTCACCACAAAATACTAAACTAATCCCCTCGTTATCAAAGTACCATTTTATTAACCAGGTAACTTACTGTCGTGTTTCACATTACCTTACTATGCCCTTCACTCTTTAGCAAAATTTAATGTTTCGTGGCGGAAGTCTGTTTCGTGGTATTTAATAGACGAGCGCATTTATCTTTCAAAACAAAGTAGTACCTATCGCTGTTCCATTGTTAACTTGAGATTTTTTTATTGGCAGATGTTGTACTTACATTCAGATATCTCAGGTTATTCAAGTACCTACACGACATCGTTTATCTATCAACACGGCTGCAAATGCCAGACAGGATGGTCATTATACTCAGTCAATATGCTTCTAGATTAAGCGTTGACCACGCTTCGGAAAACAAAGGAGACCCAATACCAGGCCCAAGCACCGTCCCAACGGGCGGTCGGCGTCCCGCGGCGGTACACCTATCTACACACCTATACCGCCTCCCTAAATTAAAAAGACTTTAGTACAGTCATGCAGAAGTACTTATACGGCCTTTTGGTGTGAAGAGTTATACATGCACCACAAACAGTTGTGCCGCGTTTTTTTTTCATTCGTTCCGCCATAAACTTTATTGTATCATGCACCATATGGGACGCGAATTTTGGGCACCCTGCGTGTTACCTTTGCCCAATTTTGATGAATATCAAGTCTTTCTGTTGTGAACGTTTTATATAATAGCTATATCTAACTTCAGTAGGTACAGTCCTACTGATATAACAGTTTGATTTCTTAAAGCTTATCGCATAACACAAATATCCATCAAAAATAAAGCAATTGCTGAATAACAAAACTACACTCGCCATACAACACAAAGACAATGTAAGGGCTTTTAAAGATCCAGATTCAGATTCAATTATTTACAACTAGCTTCCGCCCGCGACTTCGTCCGCGTGGACCCGGGATAAAAACTATCCTTTATTTTAATCCAGGCTATAAACTATCTTCGTGCAAAATTTCATTCAAATCGGTTCAGCCGTTTAAGCGTGATTGAGTAACAAACATCCAAACATTTAAACTTTCGCATTTATAATATTAGTAGGATATAAGACTACATTATCACACATCTTGTTTCATTTGCGAAATGACTGAAACTAATATAGTACCTAATTAGGTGATTTCATGTGTTTCTTTCGGAGACACGTGAGATAGTTTTAAAATTACTATCTAATTGACTCAACAAACTTCCTTCAATCACGAAAACAAAAGAGCTCATAAATTTCAAAACACGAACGCATAAATTTCAAAAAACGAATCATACGTCGTCCTGAAGACGCGACCACACTCCGCGACTCACGCACCATCTGCGCTCAATTGGCGTGGCGTTTAAAGCGGTTTTAACGAAATTGTTCCCTCGCGAAATTGTACAACAAGACTTAGGTTGTTTGTAAACTTGGTGCAGGGACGTGTGTGAGGTTTGCTCGATAACTTATCGTTTTAATGGGTTTTGAAAGCGAATTTACTGGGGCGAAATATGGTTCCCTCGTGGGTAGAAACATGTTCCACCCCGAACAGACCAACAGATTCCAGATGTAATGAACTCATCCTCTCCCGGCCGGATTTCATATATATATATATATATATATATATATATTACATATAATGTATTCTGACCTTTTGCGTCAGCGGTAGACTACGAGAAAACTCTTAAATTAATGTTAAAAACACGGCATGACGAAAGAACTAGGTTAATACCAAATGTCTAAGATCATGGGGTATGCAAAGAGAATAGAACCACTACGTTTTTAGAGGCGGAACTGTATACATTGTTTAAAGATTCTGTTGTGTCTACTACCAACGTAAAGAAAATATTGCCAATACATTATATTCTGTATTAGAGTATATATTAGGTCCATGTAATCTGTGTTTTGTTAGGTTGGCTGCAATGGGACTTCGTCCCCGTAAATTTTTTCATTATAAGAGAGTTTCCAAAGGCTGGCGCTATGCTTTAAAGCAGCGTGAAGCACTTCCGAAAACGGGTAACATGTTACGTATTGACTTAATCTAAGACAAAGAGGTGGATTATCGATGTAGGTAATACAAAATAATAGTTACATATATACCTACGTATAACAAAATATGAACAGATAAAAGAACTACAAACTGCTATATCAAACCGAATTGCAGATGAGAAATAATTACTAACGAGGAATGACATTTACAGGACTTATCCTGTGGAAACCTTTTTCATAGTTACACCATTCGATTCTTCAGAAATAATCATTCGCTAGATCGTATCTTTACAACAGTAAATCATAGAAAATAATTCTGAAACATGAAATTAGCCGATAGATAAAATCACGAGCCATGGCGTGCTCCAAAGCGCAATGAATTAACCCACTTTTAGATTTTCATGGTCAGTAAAAGCGCAAAATCATTTTAAACGATTTTTTCATTACGAAATATTTCGATTTCGAGGTTCTATTATAAAATGGCTTTTCAAGGACGTAATACAGAGTAAACCAAACTGAGTTTTATCTAATCAATTGTATAAATCTTACACAGTTTCATTCAAATAAGAGATGCCTACCTATAATATAGGTATCTATAATATAAACCTAAGTAGGTTTATATTATAGATACGTATTTTTGATTTTACGAAAATTACCTAACTTTAAAAAATATTATTTGTTAGACCAACACAACGGATTCTAACATAGAATTCTATGAAAATCTAATTGAGCGTAAAAGCAAACGAATGAACCATTGGTTTTTCGCTGAATGAAGCTTTAATGCATGTTATTTTGCTTGGTATACTTCTACCATTACACCCGCCCTTAAAAGTCTAGAACATTCAGATAATACTTAGAATAAAAAGGCAGACAACTGGCAGCTAACGAAACTCTCAGCTACAACATAAAAGAAAAAAAAATGAATTAGCTTTTTAATGACCCAAAACACATTCCGTCAATCATTTCCAGCCTGTGCGCTGCGCCGGTAGATTTATTTAATTTTAAAAAGTCAAAAAGACTCGAATGTTACCGGCGCTAAATTTACCGTGGCAGCGCCAGTGATTCCAATTTATGTCGTCTTAGTTTGTTTTGATATAATTAGGTGCTCCACACGATGTTACCGGTGTTTCAACTTAGTTTAGAAAAAATGTATTGCTAGAACTAAGGTTGTATTTAGTTATTGTAGGTACTATATACCACTTATTACCTATGTATTTATCAAACATTCTTGCTCTAAGAAACAGTGACATTTCTTAAATGATGCGATGATTAACCCTTGGACAAACTCTATCAACGAGAGCAGTATAGAATAGACGATCAGTGACTTAAGAGTTTATTTAATATAATTTTATGAGATTAGTGTTTTTGCAACTAGATCGTAAAATACCGTTAATTTATGTTTTCCTCTTTTGGCCAACCATTATGCAGAGACCCAAACTACTTCTCATACTACAGCTATTACACAAAAGATCGGGTTGGGTACATATTAGAGGCTTATCTGATACCAATTGGCTGGATTACCAGCCAAGTAATATACCTGCCTACTACTGTATGTAGCTATATGAAATCTTTTGAGAATTATTGATATAACAAACAAAATTAAGGTTTCCTCAAGAGTAGGCGTAAAGAGTTTTCAGTGAACAATTTCAAAGAACATCCCACATTTTTCCAATTTCCAATCAGACCGGACCGCTTCCACTTGGCTGCCTTTAATTCCTGATAAGATTACATAACCCAACAGCCAATCAACGGCCGCCGTTCATAAATGGAATAGCGTTCGGTTATCAACTGATAAAAGAACCATAAAGCATTGTACTTATTCAAAATGGCTACTTTTATGCGCGCCCGTTTTAGTTCTGTGCTGTGCTACTTATTAACCACGAAGATAACGGGTGACCTTGGTTTTGTAGTTACTTACTTTTGTACAGTTGTACAAAAATATGTGTTCATTTTCGTCTTACAAGGGAAGGTGCCCGTGCCTTTGACACCGACCGTGCAAAGATTTTAGTAAAAATGAAAATGAAGAAAGGTGAATCAATTAATTATACAATACTAATAGCTTCCGCCCTAGTTTTTAAGTCAGGCTATAAACTGCAAAATTTCATCCAAATCGGTTAAGCCGCTTAAGCGTGATTGAGTAACAAACATCCCAACATCTAAACATCCAAACATCCAAACTTTCGCATTTATAATATTAGTAGGATCGCTAACAAACTTGAAGCAAGTGCAAGTTAATACCTTAATAAATAGGTAAAGTCGTATTGGGTTAGCAGCGGTCGGCAACAGGCAAAAAACTACGAATTATTAACAATTGTGACTCGTGTCAATTTCGTGAGTGACTATAAGTAGGTATGTGGTTTTAACCCTTGGTTGCAAAAAGGTTGCCGAACGCAGGGCTAATGAGGACCTTATTGGACCTCTCGCCCATAACAAGGAACCTGACCTGATCCCAGTCTGAGTCCCAGACTGACTCAGGTCTGTGACATTTAATTAGATTTAAATGTTTTTCACACGCTCACATAAACGTGCGCCGAGCAAACGCGCCAAAGAAAAAGTAAGACATATTGAAATCAACTAATCCTCAATTTGGTTCATAGCTTTCAAACGGCGGTCGTTGGTTCGTTCAGTAGTTTTTCGGAACTTATGTAGGTACCTACGGAATATAATTTGATATACATCGTTAGCATTTCGGTAAGTGAAGTCCCCCAACCCGCACTGGGCCAGCGTAGTGTGTTCTGCACGGCTATCACGCGACGGCGCGCGAGCTTTCTCGATTTTTCTCGCACTATCCGTCTCTCTTATTAGAAGACTTAGAACAAGAGGTATAGTGCGAGAAAAATTGAGATTATGTCGCGGCCGTCCCATGATATACGTGCTGGCACGTCAGCTCGGCGTGAGTGGAAGCGAGAATAGGTGAGTAAGGCCGCGGAGCATTTCAACCGCCGCACTTTTATGTAACGATTTGTGGAGGGCCTAGCGTGACAAAATCACCAAGTTCGAATGAAAACAATTAAGCTTGTTTTACTACTTGCAACATATATTAAAACTTAATACCATGAGGTTTTATTCGGCAGTAAATCGTTACATAAAGTGTGGCGGTTAAAACGCACCGCGGCCTTACCCGGGTAAGAGACGAAACGTATTAAAATGTGTTTGGGATCGGAAGCGACGAACCCCAGTCTGACATTCATTTATCTGTGTAGTTTTTGGTCAAAACATTACTTATAGTACAAAAGGCGTCCTTAATGCCATAAAGCATTCACTCATTGTACGGGAAATGCACAAAAACCATAGAGAGACGAAAATAATCGGCAACATAGTGAATATGCGGAATAGCAGGAGGAAGTGAGGTCTGAGGTCGCAGTGACGTCACGACGCGGAACCGGCCTCGGCGCCCGAGCGTGGCGAGGGGGCCGGGGGCGGTACTTTCTCAGAGTTCGGAGAAGCTACAATTTACTTTGACGTTACGCTACATAGGCTAGGATTGGGTTTACTTTCGTGAATACTATGACCAGAAACAGCAACTTTTTTTGTGTGTCTAATCTCTAACGTTTAATATTTGTAGGTCAAAAATCGTAATTTTATGGATAACATTTTTAATAAATCCAAAACGGATTTTATATTTATTCCAGTAAATTAAATAAATCCCTTGATAATACGAATATGACTTTTCACTACATAGTATAAAACAAAGTCGCATCCCGCTGTCTGTCCATATGTATGCTTAGATCTTTGAATCTACACAACGGATTATGATGCGGTTTTTTTAATAGATAGACTGATTCAAGAGGAAGGTTTATATGTATAATATACAGTACTCGTGCGAAACCGGGGCGGATCGCTAGTTATTTTTAAAGAAGGTGGTGTGGTGTCGGGTTAGAATTTCACCACCCCCTTTCTTCTCGTGGGTGTCGTAAAAGTCGACTAAGGGAGTAGGGTTGAAGTGTGTTGTGGGCGATGGGCTAGCAACTTATCACTGCAATATCACATTTTGTCGATCTTTTACACCAACATGTATGCTAACAGTGGCGCTGGAACATAAGTTTCATGTGATCTGCCTACCCCTATGGGGAATAAAGGCGTGAATGTATGTATGTAGTAAGGTAACTAACAGTTTAATTCCAATGCAGTCCCAATATGACTGTCTCGCTCACTATGAGTTACCTACTCAAGAAGAGTCGTGCATACAATAGAACAAGAAGATTCTCTTAACATATTTTATGTGATAAAACATCATCCTCCCAGCATTATTATCGGGTTTGCCCTAAAGGAGCCCGGGCCGGGGTCCATCCTCCCAGCATTATTATCGGGTTTGCCCTAAAGGAGCCCGGGCCGGGGTCCATCCTCCCAGCATTATTCTCGGGTTTGCCCTAGAGGAGCCCGGGCCGGGGTCCATCCTCCCAGCATTATTTTTGGGTTTGCCCTAAAGGAGCGCGGGCCGGGGTCCATCCTCCCAGCATTATTCTCGGGTTTGCCCTAGAGGAGCCCGGGCCGGGGTCCATCCTCCCAGCATTATTCTCGGGTTTTCCCTAAAGGAGCGCGGGCCGGGGTCCGCTTTGAGATAATGCCAAGATTTGGCATAGACTAGTTTCAGACACGCAACTAGTTTCTAGTTTTACGAAAGCGACTCGAAATTAGGGCCCATGACAGGACTTCAGTCAGCAAAGACGAGTAGATATCCGAGACTAATAGGTATTTTTCTGGACTAGATAAACATTTAAAACGGTAAAGAAAGACAATGGAAGTGAGCTTGAGTGAAAGCAAAGCGAATATTTCCACAAAAACTAACCTTCGAACGAAAGTAGGTACTTATTCAATTTAATATTCCAACGAAATCTCACACTTTTCGTTCCAGCACCCTGGGTTACAAAAATAAACAGTCAATAAAATAAATAAAAATCGATGCGAAGTAACTCGAGCGTATCGACGCCGATATTGTCACGTCACTAGCTCTGTAAAGCGTAAACGTTACGTGCCTATCCCGGCCGATAAATGCGCTAAAACGTCGAACGGTCAACGAACTTAAAAAACAGAAAAAAAAATGAAATTAGAACACGATTTAAATGTTTAAAATTCCACGCACTGTGGTTCTCAGCGTCCAATTATTAAGTCTATTTTTAAGTTGATTATGATTATGCGATTTTAATTTTTATTTAGGTATTTAGATAGATTTGTTGGTAAGTGAAATAGCAATTATGAGATAACAGTCTGTGACAAGAGATTTGTTGCTATGAATATCCTGCTAATATACTAGCTAGTTACCGAACCGTGAATCTAACATGACTTTGCCGAGATTCGAGATTCATTTGCAATTATATGATACGTTGCAATTTAAACCGATTTTGAAATCTTAATCTAAACTGAGCAGAATTTTCGAAGCACTACATTTTACGAATTATATAGGAACATTAACTTAGCAACGGTTTCAAGCTAAACTTGTGTAAAGGTTGTGCTAAGATGACCACAAATATGTTATTAATTTGTTGTTACTCCAGCTAGAAAGTGCCAACTCAGAAATGATAAATAACTGAAGTGGAGGGCCGCTATGATAGATGATACGTATACTTGGTACGAGTTTGACGCAGAAAATAATATTGACACGATTTTCTTCTGGTATTGAAAGATAAAAGTGAAGCTTAAATAAGCTATCAAAACTATATTCACCGATTTTTCTTACAAGATAATGTACCTACATGCAAGCTATTAAAGTTACCTCTGTAACTAAACATGTGAACATACCAGCATTATGATTACATGTGCTTAGTTAAATAGGTACAAAGTATACACTAGCTTCGTATTACATAGATAATTATAATTTACTGCCGCAGAATAATTACTTTCTGGATGCAATCAAGAACACTATCGCAGTAACGACAATCTGGCCTCATACATCACGAGAACATATTGCACAGGTAACGTTTCTAAGCCGGCAAATGACTGACGACTGCCCTAGGGCGATCGAACATTAAGCCCTACGCAATATTAATGTGCCACATTCTCACCCGAACCAATAAAATAAATGATGTAATTTTTTGTCCGTGCGGGGTGTTCCTTTGTACCAGTGTGCACCGCCTTTTGTCCACCCGCACAGTGCCGCGGGACGTCCAAGTAGACAAAAAGATATGTGGCGCCGCTCTTGAGTTTTTTCATAATTTTCGCATAATACTCTTTGTATGACACGGCTTTCTGTCATAATTAATAGTTTTATGGCTTTCGTCGCGAGTCTTTGTGTGGCCGCACCTGTCTGGTCCAGCGGAACGTAAGGTGCTTCTGTCTTGAACATGCTCCGTGATAAATGAAGCTCACATGGTATTGTTGGGGCAAAAAATGAGTTTTGAATTACGAGTTTTGTTGGTACCTTTGTTTGAAACTGTTCTTTTTATCGAAATATAATTTTCGGGTTAGTTTTTTCCTTCTGTTCCCTGCGGTCATGACATGAATCAGAATAAGCATGTCAAATTTTTAATAAATTTATCAGAAATGTATAAAAATAGCAACGCGATATATTATCACGCTGAATCAAATTACTGGCTTGTAAGCGAAAATATGAATGAGAAGAGGTAAAAAATTTGTACATGCAATGATAATATTTAAAGCAGTGATGACCCCTGGTTTTAATCCATAAAATTTACTTTTCACGCAGTTTTATTTACTCGTCCAAGCTTACTTTTTACTAACACTGTCTCAATAAAAACAAACAAAAGTGATAGTCGAGTAATTTCACAAAAACTCTATGATAGCCAGTTCGGTTTCCGACCCGACGGGGCGGAACGGGATGGCGGCATTTGATGGATCTTAATACTGCCTATTCAACACTATTGAACCAATTTCTAACCAGCCGCTAAGCTTGACCCCCGATAACGGACAGTTATTACAAATGTTGAGGTCAAATTCTACTGGAACGCGTGTACACGTGAACACAAAATGCATGGACCAAGAAGCTTGCTTTTGCAAGAGTCTCAGTAACGTGTCTTTTCTTGTAAATTACGCACTATATCAAATCGAGTTGTGTTATGAAAAAGAGAGTAACATTGTATGCGCTTTACATGTTTACTGTGTTTTTTTCCTCATAGAAATCATCATCTCTTTGTCGTTCAAAAGAAAAATGCAGTAAAGGCAAGAGAGCGGCATACGTTATTGCATCTTTAGATTTCGCCGGCCGCGCCGTACGTTGCGCATTTTTACGAGAAACCAACGCAAAAGAGACGATAAACAGACTATTTTATTGTTCGCCCGTTCTTGTTTTGATAATAACGATTAAAATTACAAATTTATTGCGATACGTACAAGCAGTTTGTAATAACGTCCCGTTTTTAGATAAGTAAAGTGCAGTTTTGACGGAAACGACGTCTTAAAGTTGCTGGCGAGATCGTTACGGCGCATTCCGCGCCAACGGTTCGGTGATTGCGATTTAAAATGAGAATGAACCGGGTGAGGCCTAAAAAATGTTTTATAAAATTTGTGCTCAAATTTTGTCCAGTGGTGATACGATGAGACCACTGTTCATTTTGGCATACCAAAGTATGAATCTAAACTACTTAAGACAACAAGAGGTCTATTTGACTCGACGTATTGATATAATATTAGTGTTAAATTTGCTGCTCGCACTCATTCTAGTTCGTAAGGCGAGATAGCAATAGCTAAGTACAATCAGATATACCTAGTAATATCATAACACAGTCAAAATAGTTTTGCAGCTTATATGTATGCGATAACAGAGGAACGCCGTAATGACGTCACGAACCCGGTAACAACTACGTAGTTGTACCGAAGCTATTAAACCTCATGTGTCATAATCATGAGCTCTTTGATTAAGTCGCTCACCCCTCCTGAAGGTCCCAAGTATGTCACAAGATAAATGGAGAGGGACCACCGCTCGCCGTCCTCTAGAAAGGACATTTTATAGGACAACGACGAATTAGTCTGGGCTTGTATACGGGACAATTTGCCGTAAAACCTCGCAGTCCGGAGACTGTGTTGGTATCGCACAGTACAAGAATGGTGAACAGTACTTTGTCTCCATGAAACCGCTATAGGTCATATATACACACACGCCCTAAACAATGGTACACAATCGTACAATATTTTAGTATAATCAGATTAAAGGCTACATTATGACACACAACAGATTGCGTGGGAGCCATAGCTTAAGGGAACATAAATTATCCAATTAAAACCGGGTCTGTCATCTGGGGATCCATTCATGAGCTAATATCAGCTATCCAGACATTATCAATGTCTGGATAGCTGATATTAGCTCATGAATGGATCCACTTTAATCTTTATCTCTAGTACTTCTTCTAGAGTAAATTATCAGATGAATATACCGAATAATGCAGGTAACATTGCATGTTCAAGACGACAGTTATCAGTTTAAGCTATTGTAGCTCAAGGTCAGTAGGCTGGGACTGGGACACTTTGAAAAAGACTTTAAAGCAAGTATGATGAAAAAGTATTCGGGAAATTTTAAATCTGCTTTAGTTTTACTCTACTATAGCATTTCTGAGATCATATTAAAATAAACATCTGACGGGTAGTTATACGTAGCTTTTCTTACAAGCATTCGGATAAATCAACTTGTCATTTACACATACATAAAATGACATTAAGATCTACCTACGTTAAAAGTTAGGCGACCAACCGGTGACGGTTGACGGTTTTCCCGCAGTCAAAATACTGTTTACCCCACTAGTGTGGTAAAAGCCTCTCTTATCCCTCGCCTCGTAACTCCCGAGAGTTATAGTATTTGGGACAGTTCAAAGTCTGCCGGCGGCATTAAAACATGAAAAACGGCCGACGGGGCTCATTCAGACGGTCACTCCAATTCAAGTGATTGCTTTCCTCATTTGACTGGATTTAATGTGAGAATCAAACGTTGCTTTTCAAAACTGAACGGGCTATTGGGCTGTTATTCTTTACGCGCCCATGCCCCACCCCACCCGTCACGCCAAGCGAAAAGACCTCTGCCTACGCTTAGTTACTACGAATCGCGGTGTCAAGATATATTTGAGGGTGAGCGTTGAGGCGAGCTTAAAACAAGATACAGAATAGCGGGGCTGCTTTGGATTGGTCCAGAAGTAACAATTGAACTTTGCTAATCGTATCTGTGAAACATAAGTACCTACAAGGCCAATAATTTGTCAAATTAAAGAAATGTGACGTATCGGGGTAAGATTATCTTGTCTGTCGCATTAGGCGTGAGGCGTCAGGTTACGCAGGTGAGGTGAGAGGTGGGTTGACCAGTGAGGTGATGTCTTGCGACGCCGTCACACAATATATTATTGTTTTTGGGAATTTCACTCCAGTGGCTCGTTTTACGAAGCTACAGTTTTACAATTCTAAACAGGCAGAACCACGAGCGGTAACCCGACTTTCAATCTAGAGGGTCGGTCGTGAGTTATATATTATAAAACTTATGTAAGTATATGATTTATATGAAATATCATTAGTTTTTCGGAAATCGGGTTTTAAAGTAAATTATATTCCGTAGAATCAGAATCAAGATATCATTTGAACTAACTGAGCATCAAGTTTCTTCTTTTTATTTCACTGGGACAGTAGACATCATATAAATAGGTACATCGTACAGACTACAAAATAAACCGTTTAATAGTCTCAAAGATGAACCAGCTTTTCGAAAGTTAGACACTCCATTTAGGTAGTTCATACTAGTTAGTCCAAAGTTTCGAGTCCGCGCGTAGCAGGTATACAGTTAAGTTTGAATATCGAAACTAGTTAGTTACAATGCATTATTATTATTATTCTATATGCCATAACCTATAACCTAGTCAGGGGACCCTAGTCAATTGGGTTCACCACTTCGCATCGCATTCGGGTTTCAATGTGCTTGCGCTCTTTCTTTCTTACACGTGAGCTCAACGCGCGTGGAAAACGCGTTTTAAATATACTTGAGATTATAGGAGTTGGCCGAATTGCATCAAAGTGAGTCTATTCAAAAAGCAACTTTACCGTCAAAGGTTGAAGATTCCACTTGCAATGGCAATCTCAACCAGAGGAGTAACCACGTAACGTTTCGTACGCGCGTTAGGACAGTTTAACTGTATTTTTTTCATATAAAATTTGACATTTAGATCTACCTAACGCGAGTACAATGCGTTACGTGATCGACCTGCTGGATACATTGAAGGCCGTAAGGGTAACGTGTTATAGTAAAGGGACTTAAGCCTCTCACAGACTGGCGCGGCCTGCGGTGGCGGTCAATAGTAAATTTGACAGTTAATGTCAAGTTTACTATTGGCCGCCACCGCAGGCCGCGTGTATGATTCAGGCCTTAACCACAAGAATATCAAGATGAACTAATCAAAAGTTGAGCTTATTCTACCGCAAGCCTGTGCGAGGAATGTCATCATCAGCCGAAAGAGTCCACTGCTGCACGTCTAGCACACGACGGCCGCGACATACTCTCGATTTTTATCGCACTATACCTCTTCTTCTGTGTTCTAATAAGAGAGAGACGGATAGTGCGAGAAAAATCGAGAGAGCTTGCGCGCCGTCGCGTGCTAGCCGTGCTGGACATAGGCCTCGCCCAAAGAGTGCCACAATGACCGGCCCTACGCCACCCGCATCCAGCGGACTCCCGTGAGGAAGGTTCGAATAAAATTAGTTATATTTTATAGGTAGTTGCGAAATGACCAAGGAAGACTGAAAAGTACCTAACTACCTATGAATTGAAATTGACCCTTAGGGAACTTAGGCTATACATAGAATCAAGAATCCTTAAGCCGCATTTGCGCACAGGCCGAGAATAACAACGATTTCTTTTGTTAAGATGTTAATAATAAAAAGCTATAAAGCCCCATTAAACCAAAAACAACTTTGTTTTGAGTTACATTGCGACTGCGTAGGTAATATTAAAGAAAAAGTTTTAAGTAGTATAACAAGCGAAAACAAAGCCAAATGAAAGCCAAAAATCCTTTAATAAAACTCGTTGAAACTTGAAACGGTGGCCATTGCCTTTACGTCAGGGCAATTCAAAACTCGCAAATGAATCGGATCATGGGCAAAATGTCAGAATGATGTCAATAATGATACGTTATGATCATCGTAAGGGTGTCAGTTCATATTTAACATGGATAAGGATTCCGCACACGGAGTTTTATGGGCGATACTCTTTTTAAATCACGGCGATGTCAACCTAGTGCGGCTTGCCCGATACTCGCGATACTCCCTTGTGATTCCTGGCCCCGTATCACGCGATAAGTGACAAGATAGAGCGTCCGTCACTGGCTGAAGCTGGTTTTCCACCGGAGGGGCGAGAGGAGACGAAACGAGGAGAGAATTGAAATCGTATGGGACTTACTACCTATTTCCACAGAGCACGCGCGCTTGCGTAGGTAGGAATAGTAGGTCCCATACGATTTTAATTCTCGCCTCGTCTCGTCTCGTCTCGCCCCTCCGGTGGAAAACCAGCTTGACACCGTTCGATATAGATAGAACGAGACCGACGCTCTATCTCCGGCCGTTTCTTGATTTTTTAACACACAACTACTTGTTATCAAGATTTGTGATATTGTGTTCCTGTGGGCGTAAGCATGGTAGCCATTTTATCACTTATCGCTGTGGATAAGACATCTGTCACGTTCTGGCGAGTGCGAGAGTGACGGATGAGTGCGATAAGTGATGAAATGGCAATCATGCTACGCCCGCTGATGGTGAGTAGAGTCATTTCGCCTCGTGTCGCTGTCAACACAACGAATCCTCAAATCAATAATGGTCGGCGACTGATTCCGCTGGATTCACAACTGTCCATAGGCAACGGTGTCTGCCCACCATCAGGCAGGTACGCCTCTTTGCCACCTTCGTAGTATTAAAAAACGTCTCACAAATTGGCCCACTGTATCGCGACAGTTGCCGTGTGCGGTGGCTCTAAAGCTTCCCGCGTCAAGTAGGTAAATATGATATGACGGTGGATGTTTCATTATGCATCGTACAATGTCAACGCTCCCGCAATTTTGATAATTAAAGACTAATTTAGAAACTTGTTATTCAAAAAAAGTTTTTTTTTATGCCACAACTGTGGCAAACAAGCATACGGTATTATGGTAAGCAGGCATCGTTAAATTGATCTTAATGACATCGAGAATTGGCTAGCAATAGGCAAGAGGACTACAAAGTGCAGAAGCGTAAAGCTAGTAGTCAATTATATTCAACAGCCCAGAGATTAAAGTCAGTCATTCAGCCTCGACAGAGCATAGACAACTAACGGCCATAGAGCCATAGAGAATTAAGGCAGGCACACACGATACATTAATCAGTACCCGACTCGGTAGTGACATAATAACGCGTTGCTGTTTTTATCGATCATTAATCATGTGACATGAGCTACCTTGGATCTTTTTATTTTCGTTGTAGTTGTTTAATGCCGTTAGGTGTAGGAAAAGGTAGGTATATAGAGTGCTCTAAAAAATGCTCGGTTCGTGCTCGTTTATGTGAACAAGAAAACGTCTAATTGTGTCGTCGTCGTAATTGTGTTTTTATGGTGATTCTAATTTGTATATGTCTAGATTTCGTGCGCAATTTAAAATCTAAATAGAAACTTTTTTTAACCGTATTTCATTTTAAGTAATATTACAAGGCCCTCTAATTTACAACAATAATACAAAAATACGTCGTATATAGAGAATCAACAAACGGTATGACTAAAGATTTACCAGGGAATATCAATCATTTTTTCTCCTCTATGGTTTTTTCATCTTCTTTGCATGCCAACAATTTGACTTAATTTATGCTAGGAAAAGGTAGGTATATAGAGTGCTCTAAGAAATGCTCGGTTCGTGCTCGTTTAGGTGAACAAGGAAACGTCTAATTGTGTCGTCGTCGTAATTGTGTTTTTATGGTGATTCTAATTTGTATATGTCTAGATTTCGTGCGCAATTTAAGATCTAAATAAAAACTTTTTTTAACCGTATTTCATTTTAAGTAATATTACAAGGCCCTCTAATTTACAACAATAATACAAAAATACGTCGTATATAGAGAATCAACAAACGGTATGACTAAAGATTTACCAGGGAATATCAATAATTTTTTCACCTCTATGGTTTTTTCATCTTCTTTGCATGCCAACAATTTGACTTAACTTATAAGCTGAGGTTATATGTAACCATTACGGCACAATACATTTCATGTTAACAAGTTAAGAGTTTTCATATTTACCACTTCTTGGTGATCGTAAAATCACTCGAAAGATTTGAATCAACATATGTTCCATATAATGGAATTTAGAGCTACATAAACGTGAATAAGAGATAATATATTACCATAATTAAAACGACAGTAATTTGCCAATCATAGTTGGTAACAACTATCTAATTAAATTTGATGAATGTTTACGCACCATATTAAAAATGCAAATTCGTACGAGCGCTGAATATTCTTTGACTAATAAGGTAATTTGTAAAAAGCAACTATGCTGATGACACTAGGTACGACGTAAAAATAATCGTTATACATTCATTAACTGTTAATAAATTTTTATTACAACTTTTTACACTACCTTTGTGCTACGGACCGAACAGGTGGTTACCCTGTAGGGAATTTTGAAGGGAAATGACAAATGACATGAAATTCGTGGCTTTGATTGATCGCTTTTAAATAGAGTACCGAAGTTGCATGGCTATTACTTAATGCTTTCAACTTCTCTGAAGTCAATTATTAAGTCATTTAATAAAGTTTAAGAAGGAGGAGCTTTGAAGTACATACCTCTTTGTTTTCTTAGGGCCTAATATTTGAACAAATGAGAATAAGGAGTTTAACGAATTAACATTAAGAGGAAACACAACGGCCGTTTTTCCATAGAAACGTAGTCCCCTGTTTTCTCCCTGGATAATCAAATCAAATCAAAACATTTATTCGTGACAAACACAACACAGATAATAATAAAAAAAGCATATTTCTTTTTTTGTCACGAAATGGACCCAGCTCAGCATGTTGCTAGCTTTGCAGCCAGCGCTGGTCTTCCGCAGGGTCCATTCGGCGAGAGCACGGAGAGTAACAAACAAAACAATTAAAAGGAAATACCTATATACTTAACTAAAATACAAACATAAAAAATAAAATACACAAAAAAGCAATGAACGGTTTTTTTTAATAATATTAAATAGTAAATGTTTGTTGGCCTGTCAGTAGTTTCATCCCAACAAACCACTACGTGCGTATGGGCCTTAATGGTAAAAATGAACGCAGTATAATAATAATCGCATAATGGCAGTAGAGCAATCATTTTTTTCCATAAATCTATGGCTACTATTGACATGTTCCTATTTTCCTTTTTTCATAAATTTATTCTTAAAAGAGATATTATTTAACCTTCAAAAACCTAAAAAAAATGCCTGATTTTCCGCTGTGTTCAAACATCCAGAAAACAATTTTGACTTGATTATTAAAAAAAAGAAAAACATAGAAACACGGCCAAAGCCTTTCTTTGATTTTTAATAAAAAAAATAGTTAAATAGGTCAAGTTTTGGAGAAGAAATCAGGGGACTACGAAACGTTGATTTTATGTAATTTTAATAGGTATTTTCGGTCCAAGCTGCAGTTGTTCCTATCGCGCTCTGCGGCGGGAGGCTTGTGGTTGGCGCGACAGCAATAAATTTTACAAATACCTATTGGTCTATTATCTTGACCTTACTGTTTCCTCTCGTAGAATATCACTCGTAGAAGACAGATAACCCTAAACCCATAGTTGCTGTTAAAGAACTAGGCGGGCAGACACCAAGTGGTCTCGTAAGTTTTCTGTTGCAGGACTATCGGTAGGTCGCGGGAGTCCGCTGGATGCGGGTGACGCAGAACCGGGCATTGTGGCACTCTTTGGGGGAGGCCTATTTCCAGCAGTGGACGTCTTTCGGCTGATATGATGATGATATGATGACTATCGGTTATGTAGTGTGTACTGTAGTGTGTAGTAATATGTACTGATATAATGTGCCTGATATAATGCGCCTCGCAGGCGCCTTGCCGACCGTTAAATGATTTGGGGATTCGTTGTGTTGGTAGCTAGAGAGAGACAAACGCAGGTATTCGACTCTGAACACTGCACATCCTCGTGTGCTCTGGCGAACTTACTCACCACTAGGAGCAGAACAACACATATAGTTGAAATTTTCTAAACTAAGCTCATGAATGGCCATTGTATTGAGCTCAGGAATGCCTTTGTTTGCGGTCCGAACAAAAGCTATACAGCGCCACATAAAATGATCATTCTATAATTAACTCTATCGTCTTATTCAATAGATTCAAAATGGACTAAAAGATAACAAAAACCCTCTCCCAACGAGCCAGGTACAAGGCGCTATGGTAATTTGGAAACTTATTATTATTATTATTATTCAAAGAACATTTTATGTGGCGCTCATTTTTTTTTGCAAATTTGGTACGCGCGCATCTTGAATAGCCTTTGATCGGAACACAAACAAAGGCATTCATGAGCTCAGTACAATGGGCATTCATGAGCTTAGTTTAGAAAATTTCAACTATACCTATAGATCAAGAAGTGATATTGTTATGTCTGCGGTCTGTAAGGCGTGTGCATAGGTCAATGTCACATGTTATTATTACAACGGTACAGAAATATTTCTATGTGGCATTTTTTCTAAAATCGACAACCCTAGCCTGTCAGCAACATCGCAAGCCGTCAAATTAAAATATGAGCCAATAAGGGATGGCCGCTCGCCGACAGGGCCGTCACGCTGGGGAAATTACGATATATGAACTTATTAAAATTTCTTAGACTTTTTGTCGCTTCGCGGTCGGGTGACGGCGTCCTGCTATTTTGACATCTTCCTGCTTCGTTTGGAAGTAATAGTTTTATTTTTGTCTTCTGTTTACGTTCGTGACGTAAGATTAGATTCGTTTCGTTACAGCACCGAACTACCGTAATACGGTAAAATTATTACATATTATATTAGTTGATACGATCTTTCATTGGAGTGTACCTGATGCACGAAAGTAAGTGTACCTGATGCACGAAAGTAAGTACCTACCTAAGTGATTATGTTTACTCTAAAAGAGAATATTGATCATCCTCATAGCGTTATTCCCGGTTGTGCCCCAGGTTGAGCCCGGTGTCCTTGAAAGATTTGGCACGAAAGCGACTGCCATTGACCTTCCAACCCAGAGGGAAAACCAGACCTTATTGCGATTAGACCGGTTTTCTCACGATGTTTTCCTTCACCGAAAAGGTAACGGTAAATATTCCGGACATAAGTTCCGAAAAACTCATTGGTACGAGCCGGGATTTGAACCGACGACCGCCGCTTGACAGCCGCATGCCTGGACCACTAGGCTACCGTAGGCAGCTTCAAAGAACCTCTAAAATGGAATATTATGACCAAGTATTTAGTATGTACCTAAATCTTTGTAATTGGGGACTGCACGATGTGTAGGTACGTAACACATGTCTCTATCAATTAGTAACTGTACATATATTATGAACCGTTACAGAAATGGTCCTCGTAAGCGGCACCGCAAAAAGGAGTCTAAATTTGTCAACGACAACTAAATACCTATGCCAAATCGATTCCCACCTCGATACGCGGCATGTTCAAACGCGTTGAACCGGTATTCAGCAGTTAACACCGGATTACACCAGAAAAACATTCACAGTTATAGCAAAACCACAAATAAACTGCACAGAACGTCACCCTTAATTCGTATGCGAAAAAGTTCATTATTGCTTGGTACATAACATAACTGATGCCACTGTGGTTTTTCTATGCCCACATGTGGTGGCAGAAGCATTTGACACGCGCGATCTGGCGGGACTTGACGGATGGTAGCAAAAAAAGAAAAAGTTGTTTATGAATCCACTTAACATACTTGACATTATTGGTGAACAATATTTGTCTTTGGTTTGTTGGGTGTTAAATATTGAGAGTATCGGTTAACACAAACTTTTTTCTTTGCTACATGATTAGGTGTTGCTTTCTCTTATTGTTTTAATCAGATTTCCTTTTCAGTTATGCACAAAGTTATTTTATCCTACTATAATCTTATGTTTGTTACTCAATCACGCTAAAACGGCTCAACCGATTTGAATATTTTTTGCACGAAGACAGTTTAAAGCCTGGATTAAAATATAGGATAATTTTTATCCCGGGTCCACGCAGACGAATTCGCGTGTGGAAGCTAGTAAGTAATTTAAACGCACAAGCTTACAATTATTTTTCACATAATACTTTTCACGCTAGGTAATAAAATATCACATTTGGTGTAACGAAATTCATTAAATAATAAATGTACTCAAGTGCTTAGTAATAGGTTTTCGAGAACTCAGGCAAAATTAAGACTTTCTGTAAGCTTTCAGAATACTAGCCTGAGCTTAACTTGGTTAGATAATATAATAAAAGAGCTTATCACACAATAATAGTTGATATGTGCTGACAGTTATTCAAAAAAGGAACTGCAGTGGCGTGACAAGCCGAAACTAATTTAGGCTATTTCTTTTTCCTACAAGAGCTTTAGAATAAGGTGTCTCAAAATAGACAAACCAGTGAGAATCGAGTTGTATGGACGTCTCACCACTGCTTTACATAGATAGAATAGATATTCTATTTTATCTATATGCTGGTTTCTATGGATGAAAGTGTCGATGGTACTTACTCTAATACTGAAATCCAAGCGCTACGGAAACTTCCCATACTTATTGAGACGTCTAGTATCAATCTGTTTCCATTAAAATGTATACCAAAACTGCCTCTCATCAGTCGCAAGTCAACGAAATTAATTACTCAAGTTCAGTTGCTCACCGGCTACGTTTACAAATATTTAAGAAAAAACGTTTTTTTCCCCTCAAACAAAAACTGAAACAAAGAGGAAGGAGCAAAAAGCGTGACGGACAGACGGATCTCGGCAGACATCTGTTGCCGTGGTGAATTGGCTTTCATGTGCTTAGTAGCGTTTTCGATGTTTTGATCAACTTACGGGGAAAGAAACAAAGTTTTACGGGGACAGCAAAGAGAATTCGGTTTAGAAAACATAATTGTAAAAAAAAAATTAGTACCAACGTCATTATATTTTCGGATTTCGGAGAACTAGTGACGTTTCACGATTAAGTAAATCAAACTTGTACTTATTTATTACTATTGAAATTGTGTTAGCCTAAACATGAATGCAGAATCTGAAATAAATTGCTATTATTATTATTATAAAGTTTGATGGAAGAAAATTGATTCACTTAAAGCCTGTCAGACTGGCGCGGCCTGCGGTGGCGGAGGTTTTAGTACTTTTTATGTACCTAAATGCAGCGTTTTAAGGAAATTTTGCTAATGCCGAACGCTACTTTACAAAACCGTATGACAGCAGCTGTTTTTTTTTAATCAAACGTCTAAAATGTACTAATGTAACGCATGACAGCTAATCCGTTAAGAAAATCGAATTTCGAAATGAGACATTCGACAAACGCCGTCATAAATAAAGGTGCGTTCAGAGCAAAACCTAACAAATCGGGTGCGTTCGTTAATAAGGATATTTGTCATCGCGATATTCAATTTACGAACGCCAAGACGGAGTGCTCGCATTTGTAACAGTTCTAAGGTATGATTTGATTTAATGTTTATGTCAGTTTTATGTCGCGGTTCGGTTGCGTTATAAGCATAAGGATTTTTTAATTTCACGAACGCTGTACAATTCATTCTGACGAACTAATTTTAAAAGTGTATTTATTAAGTTGTCACTGTCATAGTCATCGGCTTATTGTTTTGCGGAAGTACTTATACCAAAAAAACGTCAAGTATATCGAAATAACTATTGAATATTGAGGATTCTGTGGACAACCATGAAAACGAATAACTCCATCTTGAGGAATTTGGCACCAAACGACTCTCGGACATGTGTGCCTCTTTGTCTCTTTGGACATATCATGCGTACATCTAGGCATGAACTATAGATTCTTGATTCTATGGAAAGCAAACGCGCTAGAGGAAGGATTCCAGTGCGCTGGTCAGATGCAATTAAGAGGCTGCAAAATGCAGTCTTTCCCATGCAGTACACTTGACGAGGAACCGAAATTCATTTAGGGATATTGCATGCGGTCACGACCCTCAGTCATGAGGCATGAACTAAGAAGAAGATGACATCGAAAGGTCATAAAACTTCGTTTAGGTAAAAACGTTATGTATATGAAAACGAAATATGCAAATGCATCTATCTATCAAAAGATAAACATATAAGCCGACATGAAAAGGCTCGCGGCAGAATAAAGCGGAAAACAAAAGCTAACAGTACGTTTCAACTGTTTACATTGGAGAGAAACTCTGTGTCCCAAACTAGATGTTAAATTCTATGGACAGCTTGAATAGCGCTATAAACGTTTGCGCACCTACAGGAGGTCAATCTAATGTGACCTTTCACATTCCAATATGATGCCAATGTGTTGTGCTTGTGCTCGCTCGCTTCCACTGACATGTAACATCAGTAACATCACAGAACGAACGCGCGACAATTTGATATCAGATATAAATAAATATTGAGGGACAGTCTTACACAAATCCACCTAGTGCTAACTAAACAAAGCTTGTAGCAGCCAAAGTAGCCAATTATAACACAAAAAAAATTTATTACCGTAAGAGTAAGGGATGCTACGTGTACGCACTAAGGATGCCAAACTATAGATTAATACTTAAATACGTGGAGAACATTGAAAACTCGAAACGTAATATCACACAAATAAATGCCTTTGCTGGCTTTTCCCCTACCAAATAACAACTGGGCCTTCAAAGTAGTTGTCATCCTGGAATGCGAAATGTCTAGGCAAATTGACTAGTGCTTGTAGCGTTCAAAGAATTGACTTGAGTACTTTCTATACCGAAGTCGATTTGGATTCCGCTGTGAACTCCGTAATTGACTTGAACGTCGGTGTTAACTCGCTATTACGTTTTCCTGAGGTTTAAAGTGTGTAAGGGGTACTGTAACTAAAATAAAAAAAACACATTCCATACTTGTTTTGAAAAACCTACTTCTTAAATCAGGGGAAAGTCAATGCATGAACTGCAAACATTTTGTTCATTATTTACCCATTATTTAGTCACTCTTAAATTTTCTTTTACCCAACTTTTCAATAGTAAGAAACAGACCTAAACTAATAGGGGTCGAAGTACCTACACTATACAACGCTATTATCAAATGTTTTTAAACCTAACGGTTTCAGAATAGACCCTTCGGCCAGTGAAACTTTGGTGTCGGAAACACAAAACCATTACACAGAAAGAATAATACGTTAAAACAAAGTATAATCATGAATGGACTGACCTGTATAACCCTCATCGGCAACCCCGTCTCCTTAGCCAACTGCTCTCGTATATGTCTCGTCGGCTTCGGTGTCTGCGAGAACGCCGACTTCAAGATCTCGAGCTGCTTCGCCTTAATTGTAGTCCTAGGCCCCCGTCGCTTAGAGCCACCGTTGCCGTCATCAGGGGACTTGTTCTCGGCTTGGGAGTCCCTCGTCTCTGCGTCGCCATCCAGCGAGCCCTGGGAGTGGAAGAGGAACAACTGAATGCGACAATGTGGTCGGGTGCTGGGCAGGTTTGGGCGAGATGGTGGAGGTGCTGGTGACCTCGAAATATGGTCACTCGAAGTCTCGGCTCGAGTCACTGAAGATATTAGATCAGTTTTAAATTAGTAATCTAACATTGAGAATTTGCACTTTTTGCCATGAATTAATGTTCTTGATTCTACACCTGAGTGTAGAAATTATTGGTCATGTGACCAAATGTCGCTCTGTCAAATGTGTCTAGTCATTTTCCGACATCGGTCCCCAAGAACTACGACCTGGTTCTCGGAGTCAGGCCTGAGCCTAGTCCATGGATTGTGTCAGCATACAGTCTGCACCTATTCCATATTTATCGATAGCAGCACTCATAGTACCCACCTGGTCTTCAGAATCGTCGTGCGGTTTCGCGTCGCCATTGTGCGACAGCTCTGAGTGCAGCGCTGGGTGGGGCGCGTGCGCCGGACTACTCGAGTTGTTTGCTGCGCGTGACTCGTCTTCTTCTTCATCGTCTGTGCCTGAGCCTAGTAATGAATCCGCTGAAACAACAGAAAAGGGAATTATAGTGGTGGTTTTAGGGTTTATAGGTTTCGAACACAACGTAGATTTTCATGTAATGTAATCTTTATGTGATATTAACTTAGTCATTTCTTTACTTTTGCCTAGACATTAATTAATTGTGACTATATTTGAATTCTATGTAACTTGACATTTGATTACAATTCAAATTCTATTTGACTATCATAATATAAATTCATATACATTATGCTAGCTTTAATTTGTATTGTAATTGTATATTGTGAAATAAAGAAATCTAAACCTAAATCATGGAGCAATTATTAATCTCTGCATTGAGGTTATACCTACCTATGCAACATGTTTTTGTTGATGATACGCAAAAAACAGAGCTTTAATTAAGTCCAAGCTTAACATAGGTTTCATTAGGTAGGCTTAATATTCTTATTTAGTATTTGTTATTTAATCTTTAGAGACCAAACTGCTAAAAATACTTTCCATTACATAACTAATGTATATGTATGTAATGTATATTTATTCAAACGCAACAAACTTTAACGACATTATTTTTCAATCATTGAGATAACTGCACTCATAACCAGAACCCTTTACAATTGGATTGAACCTATCAAAAAGTAATCTTGTACCCTCGACTGTTAAACTTAATAAAAATGCAATTTCTGCACCCTAAAGACGGGGGAGGAATTAGCCGCAAAAACAATTACTTACCTACTCGTAGAGGTTCGAGGGAAAAGGATACAAACGACATGAATGTTGTGCTATGATAAGCCATTTTGTGTTAAGACTGTATAGTGCTGCTGGTAGGAGTTCCTACTATGTGTATACTTCGAGTTAAATTTAACCCGATTTTCATACAATAAGTATTTAAAAGGATAACTAGGATACTATTGATCTACACTGGAAAAAAAAATTAACCGTCCATCATTAAGAATCACTTTCAAAATTAGTTGATCGTATGCAGTGGAATTGTCTTCCAAGAAAAACCTATCTAACCCGTCGTCTTTGCGTTCTACAACCATTCAAGAAAATCATTTTAGGTTTTTTTATACAACGTGAATTTACAATAAATCGCAGCAGGAAACTTTTCTCTGCTAGCAAACATACCAAACTTCAAAAAATTCAAACTCTACGGTTACAGAAAAATTTTAGACCAACGCGCTACTTCAGCCTAACTCGAAGTCGAACGCGTGGTAAGGGCGCGAAAACCGTTTACCCTCACCAAACACTGGGGGTCGCTGATATAAAATATTTGCGACCCGCCCGGCATAGATGAGAGGACACAGCTGGCCTGTCTATTAGCTGTGCCTCTCATTATTCATTGCTGTATGGTAGGTACGAGTTAGGCACGGTTTCACGAAGATAGGTAGTTTGTTTTGTTAGTAGTGTAGTATTATCCACTCACTTGCTTGTGGCAACCACAGTTGCCAATTTCGCGCACCCCTAAACTGATGGTGGCAACTGTGGTTGCCAAGTGAAGTAAAAGTCTTTGATAAAGAAAAATTTAAAGCAATATAGGATACCTTTTTTAAAATCCGAAAGCAAGTGAGTGGTTATTGTTATTTAAACCGATAGAGCTTTAGAATCTGTTTTAAGAAGCCAAATACATTTTACATGTCACGGATTTAATAAATATAATATCATCTAATTTTACACATTAAGTCTGGATTCATGGAGAAATAAATCCTAATGGACCTAACCGACATACTTAATATGTAATACTAACTTTTGCCTGCGACTTCGTTCGCGTTGGCTACCTTTCGTTGGATTTTTACTGGAATAAAAAGTGTATACTCTATTTGTATACTAAACTCCATCTTAATCCTTTCAGCCGTTTTTGCGTGATTTAATAACAAACATCCAAACTTACGCATATTTATTAGTAGGATGATTTTTAATTAAAATATAACTTAACATTCTAACTAAACCCAAATACTTAACAATAAAAGTATCTAATCAAAATTCACGACCCTATACGAGTACGTAGTTTTTTTTTATCCGGGCCATACTGAGGCCATGGCCTACGGGCATGGGCGGCCATAACATCTGTCATGGCCGGGATGAGCTTGTCTGTGGTCCGATATGCGAACAACTGACAACACTACGAGCTTCGCCAATTTATTTATTCAAATTCGAATTTGGAATCGCCGGCGCATTTTTAAATGAAGTAAGAGGTAGTAAAAGGCCAATGGTTTCAGCCCGGATTTTAATGTTAGTTAGCTTGTTCGAATTCGAAATAATATTTATCGATTGCTAAACCTACTGGTAATATTTAAGCGGTTAATTTTAGAACTCCATGGTTAAGAAAAAAAAGACCGGGTTGCACTCCGGCAGTGCCGGCAGAATTGAAAACTCAATGACATTGTAACAGTTTTTCGATCAGGTCACGTGTCCGTCTTACGAATTTTCAATCTCTCGAATCTCACGGTCACGTGACCTGTGGCGAGTTTATCAATTTTTCCCCATCACAAAAAGTGCACAGCGCCGCTAAAGAAGTTTTCACTTCAAAAATAAACATTAATAATTTAAAAATTATTTACAAAACACATTAAAGCTATTACATTATATAATTTACACGCGCGGAGAATTGGAAAAGGACGTGCTTTCTAAAATAATTTCTTAAAAATCATTAAAAATTTTGTTTTCTTAAGTTAGTGTTAAAAAAGCGTAAGGATTCAATTGGTACCTAGCTTTAAATTTACTCTTGGACTATAAAAACAAAATATTGTTATTTTTCAAGGTCCAATCTTGTTATATTTTAATTATATTTTGTAATTTATATTTTAGTACAATATTTTGGTGGGTTACTATGCATTTAGCTACGCTATCAATTTTAACATGAGGAAACTACCCTATTACCTACGTACAATTCCAGATCAAAAATGTGTCGCACCCGATATGGGAGAAAAGAGAATATTTCATGTAATTGACGACCGCTTTAGCCTAGTTGGTAGTGACCCTGCCTACGAAACAAGAGGTCCTGGGTTCGAATCCCGGCAAGGGCATTTATTTGTGTGATGAGCACTGAATATTTGGTCCTGAGTCATGGATGTTTTCTATGTATTTAAGTATTTATTTATCTATATAAGTATGTTTATCGTCATCTAGTACCCATAGTACAAGCATTGCTTAGTTTGGGACTAGGTCGATTTGTGAGATTGTCCGAATTTTTTTATATTTATTTAATTCTTCTTCTTTTTATCCTAAGTCGATCCCAAAACTGACTGACTGACTGAGAATCGTGACCGCGTGCTATAGACCTCCAATCTCCATGCAGTTAGATTCCTCGTCAAGTGGTCATGGGAAAGCCTGCATTTTGCGGCCCTCTTAATAGGCATGATTCCTACGCTTTTTTTCGATGCCATTTGAACTACTTTTTAGAGAGGAACAAATGTTTGTATGGGAGCAACTACAATGAATAAATAATAAATAGAAAAAAAATTGAGTCAGAGACGGACCTCGCTGGCGGCAGCCGAAACACTTCCTACCAATTGACACAGAAGTATGACGTCAACGATGTCTATTTGTACTAATAGTTGTATGGAAAATCAAGTAAATTACTGTTTTGGTCGTAAAATACTGCGTTTAGATGCATGGTAATTATACAATTCTTTGTTTTATTAAAATATTGTTCGTATTGGCAGTATTCAATTTACTCTTGGACAATAAAAAAAATACATATTTATTCTAAACTTTCAAGATCCATTATCTTTTTAAGATTTTGTTTGTATTTAGCAAACTTTATTGATATAATTAGATGGTTAACTATCCATATAGCAACACTACGTAATGAATTTTAACATGAGGAATCTACACTGTTGCATCACTCCTGCGCACTGGAATTCTTCCTCTAGCGTACAATTCATAAACGCAAGAACCCTGCAAGTTTTTTTTAAGTCAGTAACTTCGTAGCGTAACGTCATTATGTTTTCGGAAATCTTTTTATCGCCGCCGCTTAATTTGGCTTGTTTCCCCCCGATGACTTGCGCGAATAACGCAAGTCACCGCAAGATTAATATGCTGCTAGTCGGATACCGTTATTCATATCTGTGGTTGAAGTAATAGGGCCAATGTCAAAAACACCGCAGGGAAAATGACTTTTGCTATCTGGCCAGCTAACTGCCAGTAGCAGTGCAAAGCAAATCACATTTTGGCGAGTATGTACTCGTAGCTGCTTTATTTCTCAGATGGCCTTATATACCTATATAAGGTCGATTATTGTATTTGTATTTGGAATCAACATCTCAAGAAAAAAAGCGGGTATTGCGTAAGATAGCTTTCGGAAAAACGATTGTTTGTGATTAGTTTAAAAGTGTCAGCGAAGGTGATATTACCTATTAGAAAATCTTTTTAATGTTTTTAAAAATAAAATATTATTACATCGTGTAAGTATGCGTTATTTTACCAAACTTTTTAAATTCGTAGAGCCGTGTGTTAAAAACTGTTAACACTAATAGATAGATATGTGTAAAGACGTCGATGACGCCATCCATGGCAGGTCTATCAGAAGACCATCGTATTATTATAAAGTTTCCTTTAAACGTCAAACAATAACCTCTTACCACGATAATTACTAGTAAACATTGTCCCTAAAATTACTTGATCGTTACTTTTCTCAACCCTGTCCGTTTGCCGAAGCCCTCGAGGGCAAGCGGCCGGGACCGGAGGGCCCTCGGAGCCCTCGCATTCTACAAACACTACACTCGCTCTCAGCTCAAGTGGAAGATCGGTGTGGTAGATAAACAACTGGAGTATCTGCAAACATTGATGCGTGACGGTTTTTGTTTGAAATTTTATTGCCAACATGCTTTTCTTGTTTCATGTTTTGGAAATGTTTCGGCAGTCAACCGTATTAGTCGAGACCCCTGCATTCTCATCCTTTTCTGGAGCAGCTTAGAAAGTTTTGATAACATAGTCTGGCCCGACTAGAAGTGTCCATTTTAACAATATGATGCCTAAACCATGAACAAATGATACTGATAGGTATTATTGAACCCCCTTCACCTGTGCTCCCTACTAAAATAAAAAATAGAAACGCGGATAAATCTCAAAAACAACTGGCCCTAAGTACCTACTCCTGCTTGCACTGTGAGCAAGAACAGTACCTATTACAGTACTTGAACTAAGTACTTCAAAACCAATGAAGCAGAGACGTCATAAAATCTCCGGAATTTGAAAATCGAACTATATTTTATGCCAGCACCATTGGCAGTTGGCACCAACGAACGCACGCCCCAATTTTAAAATCAATTTTAAACCGCCCCAAATAAACGACTTCCTTTGTCCCGGTCGACGTCGCTAATCGAATTTTGGCGGGAAAACGGTCCTTTTATTGCCGTTGAATTTCAATTCAAACCTGGAACGGCTTTGATCTGGGTAAATTCAAAACGATGTTTGCGGCTTCTTTCGACATGGGAACGATTCCTACCTACTTTCCGTTTCGTGTGTGTCGTTCGAATACGAGTATAAGGACTATAAGGACATTAGGTACATAATATAAAGTAGATAAGTGGTTTTTTTCTGAATTTTCTCGACGTATTTGCGAATAAGAAAAGAAGTAGATATAAATAAAAAATAAGCGAAAAGAAATTAAGTAAGTGCTTTATAAATTAATGGTTTTTCCTATACGTAGTATTATACCAAACACACATACCCTTTTTAATACTAAGAAAAATCTTTTGATAATATGTGATATAGGTACACGCATTATTTCCAGGCGTGTTTAGGATTTTACCTAATATAATGAATAAACTAGCAATTCCACGTTATAAAGTTATTGTATTGTTATAGTTGAATTAAAATTGCAAATGAATGTAATAAAAGCTCACATAAATTAACTCCATCGTGTGTTATCTGACATTCAAACAATAATCTACCATGCCTTCGCCAATAAGGTCCAAGAAAATGCTAATAGACACTCTCAAGAGCTATTAACAATTCAATCAACACGATTCATGAATAACTCCACCAAAAAATTACCACTATCTCAACATCTAAGTATAACAACCTATTAGCACTGAAAAAGCAATAAAAATCAGTGATTATTTTGTATTACAAGCATATTAAAGTTTGTTATTGCGTGTTTATGGGGCCGACCGTTAATTCGAGACCACCATCTTAAAAGTAAAATAAGAAACCGAAAGATAAGGATCTTAGAACATAAAAGATATGGGAACCTTTGTGGTGTCGGTAGCCGAACGCCCATATACACGGTGCTCGTGTGGACGTGGTGTCACGCACACAGGTTTAGCCTGCCCTGCACACGGGGAAGGATGTCGTACGCACACATGGAGCGGTGGGTCGTGATTGGTGAAAGTGGCGGCGACGGGCACGCCCACTTTTATCGATGTGCGCGGAGAGCGTGCGTGCGAAACATCGGTGTATGTAAAAGTGGTGTATAGCTCTACAGGCGACCGAGACGGGAGTTGTCGCTGGCTGGTGAAATAATTTTTCAGGTTCGGGCATGTCGATATTTGAAAAAAAACTGACAAACAGGCACATAGAGATCGCATAAGTGTTGTGAGTTGGAACAATTTTGGTACGGAGCACTAAAAATTCTATGGTCTTTTCCTAAGCGCTATTTAGTGGAATGCTTAGGAAAAGTTTTCTGTAAGTAAAGTATGTATTGTATTGATTTTTAGGTACCTACCTACCTTCTATCCAGAAGAGACGGACCAAATACCGGTGAAAAAAACCTACAATATAGCGTTATATTGTAGCTATATTTCACCGGTATTTGGTCCGTCAATTCCGTCCGTCCGTCAATTTCGACTGTAGTATACGTATAGTACAGTCGAAATAGAAGTCTTGCTTTTAAGAAAGAAAGAAAGAAAGAAAGAAAGAAAGAAAGAAAGAAAGAAAGAAGGAAAAAGAAAGAAAATATGTTTATTTAGCATATAAGAAATAAAAGACACAAGAAATTACAGGCATAATCAAAACATGGTAAAATGGTCGCCACTTAGCTTTGTGCCACGAAATAATCCGTAAGGTTATATTTATGAGCTGGTTTACCTAGGGGTAGATTCAAGGCATAGCTGGTGTCGAAATAACACATTCCAATTTCATTTTGAATTGATTTCAATGCGTTTCACGTTTGCGTAACGATATGTATTGAATCGACTTAAATAAGAATCAAATTAGAGAATGAGCACGAACATAGCAAGCAGCTGATCGCTGTACCTAAGAATATCCCATATTATAAATATAATAATTAATAACCAAAAGCCAATCATCCAGTTAATTAACGAAAGACAACCCCACAACCCCAGAACCAAGTTACAATAGTTCCAAAGCCTTCCGACTTTTTTGCTACCGAACAAAGGCCTGCAGTCGGCATGACTCGCGACTTCCAAGTCGCCTGATTCGGCCGCGTGACTTGCCTTTTGAGGTTATGTACGGGATAGTACTGTAGTATGTGAGTTTTTTTAAAGTAGCCGTTATATTTTGTGTGGAAAAGAGGTACAAAGGTTTTGGATATAAAGTATAGGGGAAGGCGAAGAGGTTTTTGTGACTAACTTATGAAAAGGCAAAACGTACATGACATGAGAAACGAATATAGTTACGATAAAAAATGAAAGTACCTAGGCACCTACCTATCTAAGGTAAAAGTTCGAGTCATCGTCACTGCTTAATTTTTGATGCGTTCATCTATAGATATTCATAACAATAGAGACATTAGAAAAGTTGAAAAACCCCCGACATTTTCATTTCAAAGTCAAATATCTCAAAAACGGCTTAACAGATTTTCATAAAACATAGCTAAGAACGTTCGGGATCACATCAGCTTTCGAATAAAAAAAAACGCATTCAAATCGGTCCATCCGTTTGGGAGCTACGATACCACAGACAGATACACAGACAACTGAAACTACTCTCTCTTACCCTCTCTTTGGGTCGGGGGTTAAAAATATAGATAAACAAAAATTATAATAACCTAAAATTTGAAACCAAATGTTTACCTATCGGCGGTCTAGACTCATCTGTACTTGTACTTTACACTGAGTTTCAATACTAAGACCAAATAACTTAATGTTAATCCAAGATGTGTCAAACTCCGTACCATTGTCTAATTAAATCTCAGATTAAGGGTGCTTTGCACTAAACCGTCTGTGTAATTGCAAGCGGTGTTCGTTAAAATCTGAATGTATGGAAAGTTTGACAAGTTTTTTATGGGGTGACAGCTGCCATCGCCATATTTAACATTCATCATCATCAGCATATCAGCCGAAGGACGTCCACTGCTGGACATAGGCCTCCCCCAAAGAGTGCCAACGTGACCGGTCCTGCGCCGCCCGCATCCAGCGGACCCGGATCGGCGATCCAGCGGAGCGGTATTTAACATTGATCGGTCTGTAATCGTAAGTTGGTGCAAGCCGCCCTACGTCTTTATTTGCGATTGACCAAGCCGGGCCTAAGGCCGAGGTCTGGACGGCAGCGGGCAGCGGGGCGACGAGTGGCAGTTCATACATTTGATCGAGTTCAATCTATATACGCCCGCTCGTTGCCCCGCTGTCCACTGGCGTCAAGACCGCGGTCTAATACCTAGGTTCATAGATGAATAATGGCACCTAACTAGTCATACTTAATCCGCTTGTGTACACAACGCATTATATTAAATATCAACTACCCACAGCGATCCTACCTCCCATATTAAATCCTCACAACTACAAGCATTGACACAACATTAGTTATTCAATAACACCATAATGATAAACTACGTCAGGTCAGCGAAGCGACCTGGCAAACGCTGGCTCCTTAATTCCATACAAGCACCATAAACAAAGAAGAACAACACAAAATGCATAAATAACACTTATTCAACAGACGAAGGCAATATGTCAGCGTCTGCGCACCATTAGAGACGCCATGTTGATCTAACCATAGACCAAATGATCTACAGAACGGTGCGGCGCGAAAGCAGCGTTGTTGGATTTTAGGAGTCCACATATCGCCCGGTGAAATATTGGGTGCGCGGTAATTATTTTTTTGGATGCAACGAGCGTTTGAGAAATAGGTTATTGATTGAATAGAACGATGATGAGGAATGATTATGTTAAATAATGAGGAGAATCATTTAAAAGCTTAGGTTTCATCATAAGGTACCTTATTACCTGAGATCTCGATGCGCAAATGGAGATGGATAGGCCATACGATTCGAAGAGGGGAACAAAATAATGCAAACATCGCTTTTGAGTAGAACCCGCCGGACGAAAGGCGAATTGGTGGACGTCCTGCGAGCAGTTGGACTGAGCTGGAGCGAGGCCAGGGTCGTCGCTCAGGACAGGAAGGCGTGGCGCGAGCGTATGAAGGCCGTACGCACCTCTGAGGTGTCCTAGAACAACCACTACCTTATTATCTGTAGTTAAGATGGAGGATACGATTGGTAGGTATATACCTACAGGACCGAGAGTAGCGTCGTCGTAACGTTTACATCGGGTGTTGTTTAACTAGATATACTTAGCTAATCAAAAGACAAATGCAATATCACATTTTGTCGATCTTTTATACCCACAGTTATGCTAAAAGTGGCGCTGGAACATAAGTTTCATGTGCTCTGCCTACCCCTTTTGGGAATAAACGCGTGAACGTATGTATGTATGTAATCAAAAGTCAAGATGTATCGACGGAATAGATACCTACATACAATGTGTCTAAAATTGTGGCTTAAGGATTTCTTGATACTGTCACCCTAGCAGGTAAGAATGTACTTGTTTTTGTCATCGGAGTTATGATGATGTTTTTTCCTCGAAAATTGTACGCTTAATCGATGAACGAAATGACTCATTTACGAACTGCCAGAAAGAAATAAAGGTGAACTGATTCAATCAATCAATATCAATATGAATCAATATCATGTATTTGGCAGAATACAGTAGGTATATAATATAGATGTCAATAAAGTTTAACAGCACAGTGCATTCAATATATTCAGCAGGTCGATCACGTAACGCATTATACGTACGTTAGGTATATCTAAATGTACATTTTATACGGAATAATTACAGTTGGACGGTCCTAACGCGCGTTGGAAACGTTACGTGATAACCCCTCAGCAGGTCGATCACGTAACGCAGTGTACGTACATTAGGTAGATCTAAGTGACAATTTCTATAATGAAAAATTACAGTTGGATTGTGCTAACGCGCGTTGGAAACGTTACGTGATAACCCCTCAGCAGGTCGATCACGTAACGCAGTGTACGCGCGTCAGGTAGATCTAAATGTCACTTGGGAAAAATGACAGTTAAGTTGTCAAGCCGCCAAGCCACGAGAACATTTCCACATTTATTTTCCAATATACCACATGAACTGATTTCCGAGAGCAAATGCGTTGGTTATTAGAGAAAAAAAACCCAATCGCTGTATGTGACCCGATAATATTTGAGGACTTCCGTCGATTCCACAAGGATCACCTTTGGCACTTCATTAGCTGCTATTTCAACGGAATCTTATCAGAATTTGTGATATACTTTTGTACTTAATACATAAGCACATAATTATGCATTAAGTACATAATTGAGGAATTTCGTAAGTCATCTGTGGTCTTCATCATCAATTCCACTCCACCAAATTAATGTTTCTAGGTGTAAATACATGAGTTATAATAGAAAATACCAAAATCACTACACGCGTGCCTAATATAATTGAGGAGTTCCCTCAATTCCTCATGGATCCCATCATCCAATTGAATTTTTGAAAAAAATGGGACCCACCTGGAAGCATATACTTATACAAACAAAAAAAAATTACGAATCGGCTCATTAATGACGGAGTTCTGAGGTAACAAGCATTGAAAAAAAATGATATATATATATATATATATATATATATATATATATATATATATATACAACCGAATTGAGAACATCCTTTTTTTGAAGTCGGTAAAAAAAAACATAGGTACAAAAGGTAGCTCCTCATACTTATCACCCGAAGCATAATTCCGAATCGACCGACACCTCAATCTTCAAAATCGGTCCAGATCGGTCTAGTATAAGTTTTTACCGAAACAAAACGTTACGACCGCGTTTCCGTTTAGCTGTCAAATCCAATAGAAATTGAGGGTAGGTAAAACGCAAACGCGATCGTTTCGGTAAAACTTATGTAATACTAAAGCCTCAGTATCCTAAACGTTACGGTGGGAAACACGTTAATACGAACTGCTAACAACATATTCCTTCCTTTCAGCTCTGCCGTAGTCGGCCAAAAATCTATATCACACGTCACGTAGAAGGTACTTTAAGTTTGCAGAGTACAGTCATTGAGGTATAATGTACTAACGTACGCTAGTACATAGTAGTTCAATGAGTACAGTCAACATCCAAAGAACCTACGCACACTAAGAACCTCGAAATCATCTCAAATCAGACTATTTTCTCTTCACAATAAACATTGAGTATTTTATTGATAAACGCTTAACTAAGACACTAAAAGTTTGTTTGTCATAGCATAGTTTGCCGGCTGCCTACTAATAAATTCAGATCAGGTTATCCAAAAGCTTAAAACAATAAGTTGGCCTCTTCGCTGTAAAATGTAACCTACTGACGGTCTAAATAAATAGTTTTTTTTTTTTTACTAAAACTTTCTGCCTTTGTTGCCTGCCTGTTTTAATTGCTGTAGGTACTTATTACATATTTTTACCATGTGCTACCCAAGAAACGGTAAAAGAGCAAGAGGCCGTCAAGTCAAGAGGTGGGAAGACGAACTAAAACTTCCGTGCTTCCAAAACAAGCTATTACTGAACTAGTGAGCTTCATCTTAGGCTCTGTCGTCGCTTACCATCAGGCCACTATTTCACCAAATCGACAATTGTCGCCTGACAATGACAATTCGCTTTACATGGCTGCGTCGACAGGCTAAGTTGGTTGCTGGACAGCTTATTGACCCAGCAATGTACGTGAAATTGTCATTGTCAGGTGACAATTGTCAAGGTGGTGAAATAGGGCGCTGGTGAGACTAGGGTCAGTCACTGGACAGTATTTCATAAAAAAAAGCCCCTACTGGACAAGAGTGGCGAGAGATAGGAAACATTGGAAGCAGTTGAAGGCCTTTGCCCATAGGCACACCGAACTTAAAGATTTTATATACCTAAACAAGAATTCTGGAAAACGAATGTTCGGAATAAAAGACTGTGTAATGTAATGTAATTACATATTTACATTACATTTCACTATAACATTATTTCTGTTTCCACAAGCAATATCAAACCACGCTATCAATTCGACGACACCGGTAACCGCGGTGCGATCCGTGACCGCAGATCGTGACCCTCTGAGATTGCGCCCGCGCAGTGCGTGTGCGGTGGCTTTATTTATTTGTGTGTGCGCTTGATTATGTGAAAGCTGAGGAAATTCGAAGACTAAGCTACGTGTTTTGATGGCTCGTTATTCTTTGCTTGTGCTTTTTTTGTATGATTTGTCTGATGAGTGGTTATTAGGTTAGCGTTGGTAGGTTAATAGTTTGTGATGGCAGCTTCCCATGATGACATGATTTGTTTATAAAAAAAGCCGAAGGAGCTAACCTATTTGGGTATAATAATAAAAAAAATGGTGGAATTGTTTTTTGCGAATGATGAAATATTGATTATTTATAATCTCGAACTGAAAGTAAGTACCTGTTGAAGAAGCAGTCTGCTTGCCTACTAAAAGCCTTGGAAAATTACCTGTTTCGAGAAAAAAAAAATAAGTTAGGAATTGCAAAATACGATTAAGTACATCATCAAATGATACCAAAGAATATCCTAATTAACATATTAAATTTATGACAATCGATTCAAATTAGGAAAGACTTGCCTCCTAAGTGGCTTAAATATAACCATAAAAGTCGGAGCAAGTTGTCACACAATAACCAGCGGCGGCAATGAAGCCGCGTTTACTGGGCGTACGAAATCGCACAATAAGCGCGCAGGCGCACGCGTGACACACGGCGCGAATCGCGCGCTGATGTGCGCAAGGAAACGCACCAAAAGGTCTGCTTTTATTCATTTGACCACATAACATCTTGATATGCCGAGTTCCTCTTTTTACCGAGAAATGTTTCACTGTTTTTTTTTCTCATACATAGCTAGATTCAAGCCTTTATTCCCAAAACGGGCAGGCAGCAGAGCACGTGGAACTTGTGTTCCAGTGCCACTTTTACCTAAAATCTGGGTAATTATAAAAAATCGCCAAAATGTGATAATACCTATTTTTTTTCCAAGAAATCGTTTTTTTATTTGGTGTAGCTAAAAGTTAATTGTGTAGAACCTATTAGGTTTGGTTTGTTTTATAAAAATCCAGAATAGTTTATGTACTGTTTCTGACAAAAAAAATACGTCGATGCAACGAAAATACGCCGAAACATTCATTCGATGAAATGTTTGTCTGTAAACAAGATACCTGTTAATGTTTTTGCTTCGAAACAAGTATACATATTTGGCCCCGGCCCTTTGTGAAAAACTTGAAATATCTGCCATTAGAAAATTCAAAGTAAAAGGAAAAATTGGTTCTGACAGCTTAGTTGGTAGTAGCGACTAGCCGCATATGCCAGAAAGGGCTAATTCGAACCATACTCAAAGAAACTAAGTAGGCAATTCCCGTTCATTTGAAAATAATTTTCATTCACAGCAGGAACGTGCAGAGTGGAGAAAAACGAGCAGGAAAGCGGACCCTGGCAAATGCCGGACGTTAAGGTAAAAAAAGACGTTAATACAAAAATTAATATTTATGTCAACTGACGAAGTTTCAGTTAGCGGACAATATTGAGAAAATGACCACTAAATCCCCGAAATTTTCCTAATAAACAGTTCCCAACTTTGCAAATTGGTATACAGTCGCTGCACCGCTACGTTAATATGTACGTGAGAAGTTCAATGACAGGTACTTTTCCATCGTTCCTCCATAAGGAGGACTTCTATTAGAAAAGGAGAGCATTCAATAATACGATATCTGTACCTATTATTAAAACTTACTTCCATGAAAATATTAAAAGCAGTTAAGTTAAATTAATATTGTGCTAAATCGAATAGACAACTGTTTAATATTAGTGTTTAAACCGAAATTCATAACTGCAATGATGATAAAAATAGATGTAAAATTAAGAATAAACGACTAAATGATCTTGAAAAAGAAAACGTATAGATAGACCAGTAGATACACAACATTAACTAGCTGCCTCTACCGAACAGTAGAAGTCATTCAACAAGTGAATGCGATATAATTAAAAAGGCCGAGCCAAACACGATCAATCTCAGCTCCATCTCCCCACATAAAGTCAAAATAATAGATGGCCACTCTAATGTCACTTTTTTCTTCGACGGCCGACGTACTCACGACGGAATTGACAGGTCATCAGAGAGGCGCAGGCGCGCGGTGACGGTGCTCTTTCACTTCGCCGCCGCAAAACAAATGAAGTAGGCGACCCGACAACCGAATGTAATCCTTAATCAGTAGCTATGAAAGGCGATAAATCCATGAAATGAACACGCGTATAAGACCTTTGTTGCGCACGAAGCGCCTGCCGTTCGGTTCTTTTTTCAAAAGATAATCTTCGGCGGCCGAGGCGTGAAGGCCGAGCGCCACACAACATGGCGTCGACAGGTTTCTTCCCGTTTTTTTACCTCTTTGTTCCTTTCCATTATTGTCTATACATGTTTCGTTCCCGCATTCGATTTTTGAATAATATGTGTTGGCAACATCAAGTTCCGTCGGTTTTTCGCGCCACCTCGTAACCGCCTCGACACCCCTTAAGCGTCCCGAACGGTTGGTCAAACCACTTTGCCATCGGCCGCCGTCGGGTTCACGTGAGACATTCTGATATCGTGGGATCTGTTCCTTTAAATTTCCTTTGTTTGTAAAATTTAAGTTAATTAAATTATATTAATTGATCATTTTGTTGTTTAAGTTCTACTATCCCTTTTGGTATCTTATATCAGAAGTCGGGATAAAGAACGATTTATTAATAAATAGCCCACATTCAAAAAAGGAACAAGTCTGCACTTTAAATACGTTTTTGTTCGAACGGATTTTTCTTGTCTATTTTAGACCTGTGATATTTGTGTGCTTTCAAGTGTTGGTTATTTGCGCTTTCGTTGTTTTTGATATTAATTAAGTGCTTAGTGCGATATACGGTGTAAAAACGGTTCGAATAATTTGATATTTTGTGAGTTGATTATTTGCGTTCATCATTTAATTTTTGATTGCTTTCGGACGGTTTTCACTTTTAAACAACGGCTAGTTGTTCTAATCGCGACGTGTTGCATAATCGTTATAGTTAGCTTGTAGTTTTTCGTGCGGGTAGTGTTTGAAATCATGCGTTTTCTTTGTCTTTGCGTTGACTAAACCTAAATTCGTTTGGTAGACGTTGTTAGTATAATGTTTTGCGCTGCGAAGAATTGATCAACATTACAATCCGTACGGAATCAACTTAGTGTTGCATTATGAGACGAAGTAGATCACGTGATCGTAAAACTAGACATTCACAGAATGACTCGCGCGTTCGTTCGCGGCACCGATTGCGAAGTCACTCGCAGGACCGTAGTGATTCTCGGAGTAATCGATCCATATCGCGTAATCGTGATTACTCGCGTAGTCGTTCGCGTTATCGCTCGCGCAGGGTAGAACGTTATAGGACGCCTTCTCCTCATCGTTACGTTCGTCCGTGCCATTCGCAAAGCAGACCTCGAAATCGATCACGTAGTAGGGTCAGGCGATCTAGAAGCGCAACTCTTCCGCGATTAAGCCGCGAACGTGTTCCCAGTCGTACGCATAATCCCGTTACTACTACGCATACCTCTGTTGTGATCAATTCTAACACGGACAGATCTTTTACACCTCCGTTAGATCCAGGTCAAGTGACTAAGGCGCCTAGTATTGCGAATCTCGATCCTTCAACCGATTCAGCTGCATTGCAGTCCGGCGCGTCTTCTCTCGCCCAAGCTTTACTAGAAGCGATTAAATCCGCGCAACCTGTGAGATCACATAATTACTTTGTTTCAAATTTTGACCCCTCGATTCACAACATAAATGCTTGGTGCGAGGAAGTCGAACGGGCACGGACGGCAAATGGCTGGGGCGATCATGAATGTTTATCGCGCGTTGCTTCGTGTCTTAAAGGGGACGCCAAAGTATGGCTATCGGAGTGGGTAACCAATGATCGTACTTGGTCGAATTTTAGAAAGGAATTCATAGCCCTTTGTCCTGATAGGCTCGATTTTGCAAATATTTTATTTGACGCAATGAAAACGACCTCCGATTCTTACCCCACCTACGCAGAATATGCACGACGCACGCTTTTACGATTGAGGATCGTGCAGGGGCTAAGTGAAGAATTAAGGACGCTTATTGTAATTCGAGGAATAGATAATCCCCAGTTGCGTGCAACAGCTGCTAATGCGTCGTTAACATCTGATAAATTAGTGTCGTTTCTCTCGATTTATGTCAAACCGGGCCGTAACAAAAATACCAACCGTTTTCAAACTACAACCACGACCAACAAACGATCTTTTCATAACGTCGGTAATCGTACAGAGTCAAAGTGCTACAATTGCAATCAGAGAGGGCACCATAGCCGTAATTGTCCAAAAAAATCAAAGGCACCTGTAAATTCAGCACCACCCTCTAGACCTGAAACCAATAAAATTAATTGTTCCTTTTGCAATAAGCCCGGGCACGTCGAAAGCACTTGCTTTGCTAAAGCACGATCCGAATCGCGTAACAAAAGAAATGTTAACTTGTGTACTGAGCGGTCTAGTTCCTCTAATGATATTACTACTGCGGTGGTCCAGGGCATACCTATGGATGTTCTAATAGATAGTGGTGCGTTAAACATATCTCTAATTTCGGCATCCGCGGTTAAATATCTTTCTTGTCAACCTAAGCGTAGACATTGTACATTGAAAGGCATAAGTGAGAAGGAGATCGTTTGCGATTCTTACGTAACTGTCACTTTGGAGTTTCCCGAGGTTACCATAGAAGCCGATTTAGTAGTTGTACCGTCCTCCTACATGAACACTCCAATCATAATCGGTACGGATATTCTTAATTGCGACGGGGTGATGTATGTTAGGACTAAAGATAAACAAATTCTGTCCCGTGTCCCCGAGTTGTCATCATCAGTCCAGGCGGTAGAATCAGTTAATGGCGTCGAGATTAAAACACCTCTTCAAGGTGAAGAACGCGAATCTTTGATGAACGTAATTACTGAATACTCGGAGTTTCTCATATCGGGAACGGCTTCAACTACGGTGAAAACAGGTCAGATGGAAATTAAGCTCACTAGTCCAACTCCCGTAGTGTACAGGCCGTATAAATTGTCGTACCAGGAAAAACTTAAAGTTCGCGACATGACCAACGATCTCTTAGAGAAAGGTATAATTAGGCGATCGAAATCGTCGTATGCAAGCCCCGTGTTACTTGTCAAAAAGCGCGACGGTGGAAAAGATAGGCTTTGCGTCGATTATCGAGCCTTAAATAAAATTACCGAGAAGGAGAGATATCCCCTTCCTTTGATCGATGATCATGTTGATCGTTTAGGCAGCTTTAAATACTTCTCTAGCTTAGACATGGCCACTGGGTTCCACCAGATCCCAATCAAAGAAGATTGCATACATCTAACCGGATTCGTCACTCCAGAGGGGCATTTTGAATATCTCAAAATGCCGTTCGGGCTCGCGAATGCTCCTATGGTTTACCAAAGAATTATGAACGACGTCCTCCGTAGCTTTATTGACGCCGGAAATGTACTGGTATATATCGATGATGTGCTCCTACTGAGCAACTCTGTTTCTGAAGGTATAGACCTACTACGAAACGTCTTGAAAACCCTTACCGAGGCAGGCTTTTCTATCAATATTCGCAAGTGCTCCTTTCTTACTACAGAGATTGAGTACCTGGGTAGGTTAGTGAGTCAAGGTCAGGTTAAGCCGAGCCCCCGAAAAGTAGAAGCTCTTGCTAATTCCCTACCACCTCGGAACGTGAAGCAAGTGCGGCAACTCCTTGGGCTTGCTGGGTACTTCCGAAGGTACATAGAAGGGTACTCCAAAATGGTTGCTTGCATCGCTCAGCTGACCAAAAAGGGTGTGAAGTTCGTCTGGGGTACTCAGCAAGAAAATGCGCGTCAACAGGTAATACAACACCTTACTACTGAACCTGTATTGGCGATTTTTGATCCCAACCTTCCTACCGAGCTCCACACAGATGCCAGCAGCACCGGCTATGGAGCTGTCCTGCTGCAGACTCACGCTGATGGTAAGAAGCACGTGATCTCATACTTCAGTAAAGTGACACAGGGCGCAGAGTGCAAATATCACTCCTACGAGCTTGAGACGCTTGCCGTGGTGAGAGCTCTCCAGCACTTTCGGCACTACCTCGTGGGTCTCAAGTTCGTAATAGTTACTGACTGCAACGCCCTCAAAGCCACTGAACGTAAGAAAGACTTAATACCAAGGGTCGCCCGCTGGTGGGTGTACCTCCAAGACTTTAACTTCACCATCGAATACCGAAAGGGAGTTCTGATGCCACATGCTGATTATTTGAGCCGCAACCCGCCGGTGATGGAGGTAAACCAGGTCACCAATCCCCGAAATTGGGCTGAGATAGCACAATCTGCCGATGCTGAGACTCAAGACCTACTCCAAAATCTGCAAGAGGGAAGTTTGGATTCCAATCAATACATAGCAAAGAATGGTCTTTTGTATTACCGCTATGCTGTGGCGGGCGAGGAGCAAAGACTGCTTTGCTACATCCCCAAAGGTCATCGGCTGAGTCTACTTAGGGTGTTCCATGATGAACACGAACACATTGGAGCTGACAAGGTGTTGAACCTCATCCTTAAGCACTTCTGGTTTCCGGGACTGCGTCATTTCGTTAACAAGTACATCTCACATTGCCTGGTATGTATTTCCAAGAAACGAGTCCCTCGAGCGCCATTGCAGGACATCACCTCCTGGAAAAAGCCTGAAGTACCTTTTGACACGGTACACGTGGACACATTGGGTCCCCTCCCAGCATCAGAAGGCTTCAAGTATGTCTTACTATTGGTAGATGCATTTACCAAATTCTGTTTGATCTATCCTATGCAACGCCAGGACACTTCAGAGTTGAAGCGCGTGATAACAGACGCGGTAGCGATATTTGGTGTACCAAAACTCATGATAACTGACAAGGGACGCATGTTCGTGTCGAAGGAGTTCGTTACCATGATTAACGACCTCGGATGCGACTTACACCATATAACACCCGAAATGCATCACTCAAATGGACAAGTTGAACGGTACGTACGGACTGTCTTGAATATGATTCGAATTGAAGTGAACCACCGACAATCAGCTTGGTCCAGTAAGTTGTGGAAGCTCCAACTTGTGCTGAATATCACAAAGCAGAAAACTACCCAGGCTTCTGCACTGAACCTATTAATAGGCACGGACTCAACAACACCCCTTATTCGTGCTCTGGTTCGGGATGTGGCGATTGAGGGCGGAAGTCCCAATCGTGAAGCGATGCGTGAGGTATCAAGAAATCGAGCTCGTCGACTACTAAGCGAGAATCAGACCAGGCAAGACGATCGCGTAAATAAGCAGAGACGACCGCCGCGTGAATTTCAACTTAATGATCTTGTATTTGTGATTAAACATTCACAGTCAACTGGGAAGCTAGATGCCGGCATGCGCGGCCCCTACAAGGTGGTCGACATCATGCCTAGTGGACGCTACGGGCTGCGACTACTCAGCGGCAGTCGCGGCAAGGTGACGCAGGCTGCGTCACAGTTTATGGTGCCTTGGCGAGGCGAATGGTGTCCAGAAACGTGTGCTGCCTTCTTCAATGGTGAGTTATATTTATGATGTTCGTCATCATTGCAGTATGGCGTTCGTCGCCTTTTGACCTTACCATGCGTTCGTCGCAGGTCGTGCTCGTTCGTCGAGCATATCCGTTCGTCGGATACATGTATCAGGTGCGTGCAGACTTGATGTTCGTCATCGTCTCACCTGTATTGGCGTTCGTCGCCAGATGACTAAGTGTTCGTCACTGGTCAGGCTCGTTCGTCGAGCTACCCGTTCGTCGGGCTACCCGTTCGTCGGGTATTCTTTACAGGTATCTGATGTCAATGTGGTACAGCCTAACGACATGGTGCTGCGTTGCAACGGCAGCGTGCGCAGAGATACAACAGCAGCTTACGCTGCGCTATTGCAGCTTCGTGCTTCAAAGATCCGGGCAGTATATTCATCATTTTTTTTATTTATTACTGATTAGTTTGTCGTAGCTGTTAACGCAATATCCCGTAGTATTTGTAACTTTTTGGAAATCATTTTCCTTTGAAAGACTTTCTTTTAGTTGCTGATCAAATAGTTCATACGAAAGACTTAAAAGTTTGAAGTTCAAATACGATTTGTGTAATATTCAGAAAACTAAGTCATGACAATAATTTAATTGAGATTAAATTCCAAGACTGATCGTCGCCGATTGTCGTTAATGTCGACTGAAATGATGATGTTAATGGTCAAGTGATAAAAAGAAAAACATCTCCTATACACCAACATTGCATTGTTTCAGTCCCTGGCACCGATGAACACCCGTGTGACACCGAAGCCGATTCGTCAGATGATTCCAGTGCGAGCTCGTTGGCACTAGACGCTCGACCGACAGCTACCTCGGGCTCCAACAGCACCAGCGTCCCTCAGCCGTCAACTAGCGCCGCTGCAAGCTCCGCCGTCATTATCCTCGAGGTCGGGGACGACCGTGCGTCAGGAGAAGCCGTGTTGGCAACATCAAGTTCCGTCGGTTTTTCGCGCCACCTCGTAACCGCCTCGACACCCCTTAAGCGTCCCGAACGGTTGGTCAAACCACTTTGCCATCGGCCGCCGTCGGGTTCACGTGAGACATTCTGATATCGTGGGATCTGTTCCTTTAAATTTCCTTTGTTTGTAAAATTTAAGTTAATTAAATTATATTAATTGATCATTTTGTTGTTTAAGTTCTACTATCCCTTTTGGTATCTTATATATGCTTTTTTCTTTTTTATCGGTGTTATTAATATTATCGCGGCGTTTTTATTGTTCTCCTTTATTTACATACACGGTCGAAAACGCCGAGCCAAAACAAGATCTATCTGTGCCAGAATGATGGGGCAGTCTGGTAGACGTTAATCCGAATTCGGCGAATCGCGATAAAGCGCAAATGAACGCTGGATAACATTCCTATGTCCGAAAACGCGAAGAATGAACGTTTCGCAGAAAATAATGATTTAGTGGCAGTAAAAAAATTAAAACTATAAAACGCGCGGAGGTCTGGATCGGTAGCTTGAAAACGTTCAGGTTTCGGTAACATTGGCTGGAGGTCATTCGGGCTCACCCAGGCTCAGCAATTGCAAAATTGAACAGCTCTTAGTTGCCACCAACAAGGTTTTCAGGTGGTCAGGGCGCCATCACCATCAATCAGGTTTTCAGTTGGTAAGTAATATTTATACAGAATTAGCCTTGAGTTGTAGGTACTTGAATGGTATAATAGTTTGCTAGGCACAATCGAGGTGGCAACAATGCGGAAGCTGACTCGTTGTCTTGCTGTCAGCAAAACAATACAGCTTGAATTAAAAACAGACCAGCAGTTCTAGATATTACCTGCTCCGGTAACTCCAGGCTTGTATTACCGCCGTAAAAACTTCTGCAGTCCCATTCTGACCCGTCCAAATTAATAGTGACCCTATCAGACCTAGATTAAGTCGAAAATTGGTTGTTTACAACAATTACATAAGATGTTTGCGTTTTACGTGAACTAATTAAGATTCGCGACGGCTGTAAACGTGCTTAAAACTTATCGCGTTGATAATAAGGTAGAGTTTTGAACGCGAGTTGGAAGGAAGCAAGTGAAATGAGGCGTTGCGGGTTTGATTCCCGATTCAGGCTATTAAAGTGGTAAGGTTAACTTGAATAATGCCACGGACGGGTTGTTAGCATATGTTTTGTGTATGAATGGGCCCGTTTTGACCGAACAGCCGCTGGATTGAGTGTCGGATGTCATCTTGTGTTTAACGATTGTTGTGATTCTGAGAATGTTTGTTGTGCATTCATAAAATACACGGAGGCTTTTTTGTTTGACGGGAATACGGCGAGGAGAAATTTTAGTACCGAAGGTAAGTAAAGTTTAGTAGCTGGAGACGGTTGGGTAACAGTTAACACGTTGCACGCCACCATTCTATTATTGCGCAAGTAGCTGTGTAACTGTTCAGAGGGTCTATGCATACGATGTTCGTTTTTAGGGTTCCGTACCCAAAGGGCAAAACGGGACCCTATTACTAAGACTCCGCTGTCCGTCCGTCTTGTCTACCAGGCTGTATCTCATGATAGTTAGACAGTTAAAATTGTCAAAGAAATCTGTTATGCCGCTATAACAACATATACTAAAACACAGAATAAAATAAATATTTAAGGGGGCTCCCATACAACAAACGTGATTTTTCCGCCGTTTTGAAATGAAATGAAATTATTTCGACTCGCACTTGGCCGGTTTTATCGATTATAGATTTGAGTCTGCCAGTCTTGTATAAGTACGTGAACAATTTGCCAGTACTTAGTTGCCAGGCGACAAGACATTCTAGGTGTCCGTGATTTCGAAAGACAGAGACAATACCTAGAGGGTTGATTGTAATTGTTCAAGTGGACAACTTGAGATACTTACGTTTTTATCACACGACAGACGAGACTCAGATTTACTTCCATGGGAAAGCCTCCAGACCCAAACATCAATTAACGAAAGATTACACACGAAAAACTCTAGTATCGATAAATAACCAGCATTGGTCCTTTAACACTGAGGACGTAGGGGGCCCAATTATAGTGGGGCCCCCTACCGGGCCCGGCCTTTGGCGCTCCGGCCTGAGGCTCGGCTGACTCACGGCAGAATTAATCAGGGGCAGGATTAATGAACATTTTTTTTAAAAGGTGATTTTGGACCATAAATCTATTTTAGGTGAAAACATAAATCCTAATCCTTGTGGCTCCAATGAGCAGGCTGATTGCGAGTTATGTTCTAGCGTTCGTGGTTTTTGTTTTGTTTTTAATATATAATAATAATAAATATTATTTATTGCACAGGACGTAAGAGTCGGCTAAATAAACAATGGTAATAAAAGGCGGTTTTATCCGCTTTAGTGCGATTTATTCCAGGCCAGGCAACCTTTGGGTAGCAGGAAAGATTAAAACATATTGTTTGTAGAATTTATTTTCTGGAAAGCCTCGTGTTTTTTTCTTAGTTGGATTGAACTTAACCTGTCTAGTGTCCTGTAAATATATTTACAGTACATACGGTGCTACTTTCCCGCACTAGTGCGGAAAGGAGCACTTTCCGTGCATATGTCGAAACTTTAAAGAGCCATATGTACAGTAAAACGTTGTACGATACACGTGCGAATAGGTAATTCGCAACTCGTGTCGATTTAAATTTAAACTCCCTTCGGTCGTGTTTTAATTTATCACCACTCGTTGCGAATTTCCTATTTTCGGCACTTGTATCGTAAATAACTATTACGTTAGTCTACCGTATTTTTAATTTCGAACTTAGTAAGCATTTTCTGACTTACACTTCATGGGTTAAAGTTTAACGTTGTATTGACTAAATAGTTTCAGCTGGATGATGCCTACTGTGGTTGCTATATTTATGGATATAAAAATGAAGCTACCTAACATGACATAAGTTAACATGAAAGAAGAATAAGATACGACAGACGGCGACGACTAAGACGTAATAGTGCTGTTAATAAAAATGTGTTTTGTCCCTGTTATACAAACAAGAAAACCAAAGTGACAGAAAAAGAAAAAGAAGTACTTATTGATAGACGCTAAAATGAATAAGGGCATTATATGAGATGAATCAAAAATCATCATAGCTTTACAAAAGAAAGTCTCCATTTCCATGCCGACTTCATGAAACCTCTTTAAATAGCCTCGCGCCTTCATTTCGAATCTAAACGCGAGAAGGCTCGGAGGGACGTATTTCCTTATCTACCCCGACCGGGTCCCCCTGGGTAGGTACAAGACATGCTACAGTGTCCAATAATGGACCTTATCCCGTCGAAATAAGATTCATGAATGATCAGTGAACAGTGCCGTCGTTGGTACTTGTACAAGGGTTCGAGTATCTACGATGACAGTTTCAGTACTTCGCCCCGGGCACGGGATGCGGATTTCTGATTGTTTTTCTTGTTTCAATGTCAGTGTTGTTTTTGGTAATGGGTGGTTCTTGGAAAAAGGAGAGAGAAAGATAAATTTAATTAGATATGTAAATGTAAAATGCCAAGTTGCAAAAGTTTGCAGACGTATAAAATGTATTATCTACATCTACAATACAGACACAGATACTGATTTATACAGTCTCTAGCGGCTCAAAAAAACACTTGACACTCTTTTTTCACATTTATAAAACTAAAGTTTAAATTAATACCTATGTCCTACATGACACTATTGGTAGCAAATGTAGCGATGCAACTTAAATTCATTGGGCACTGTTCGGAAATAATTTTTACGTCACACCTGGCCACAATGCGAGTTTTACTGCACGCTGCGCGTACGGTAAAACTCGCATTGTGGCCAGATGAAGACGTAAAATTGTGTACTTACCCCGGGCGGTAATTCGTAAAGCCCCAGATCGCAGGTGGTGGTAAAATTGTGTACTTACCTTGGTAAGTACACAATTTTACGTCTTTTACGATTTCAGCCCAAGGGCTGTAAAAGAAAGAAAGCCTGAAATCGCAGGTATTTCATGTGTGCATATACTGTTTTAAAAACACAATACGACAAAAAATACACATTGACACAAAGAAAATTAGCGCGAGGCTATTTAAAGAGGTTTCATTTAGTCGGCATATGGAAATGGAGACTTTCTTTTGTAAAGTTACGATGATTTTTGATTAATCTCATATAATGCCCTTATTCATTTTAGCGTCTATCAATAAGTACTTCTTTTTCTTTTTCTGTCACTACTTTGGTTTTCTTGTTTGTATAACAGGGACAACACACATTTTTGTTAAACAGCACTATTACGTCTTAGTCGTCGACGTCTGTCGTATCTTATTCTTCTTTCATGTTAACTTATGTCATGTTAGGTAGGTTCATTTTTATATCCATAAATATAGCAACCACAGTAGGCATCATCCAGCTGAAACTCAGTCAATACATTGCAACGTTAAACTTTAACCCACGAAGTGTAAGTCAGAATATGCTAACAAAAATATATTTCTATAACTGTACATATTATAGTAGGTAGGTACTTACTAAGTTCGAAATTAAAAATACGGTAGACTAACGTAAATAAACGTTTACACAAAGGAGATAATATTACAAAGGAAATTACTCTAGCTGACGGCATTTTTCTACTATCAGAAGTAATTAACTGTTTTTGTACGTACACAAATAGTTAAGAAAATTTGGAATATCGTTTTGTACGTACGTTAGGTGGATCAAAATGTAAATTTGTATATATGGGGAAATGACAGTTTGTCCTAACGCTCGTTAAAAAAGTTACGCAATTACCCATCTGTAGGTAAGTACTATATAACAAATGGGCTATGGTGTAGCGAGTACGTTTGGGTGCAACGACACTTCAGAACATTCCAAACATGAGCCCTGAAAGTTCAATAACACACCCGAGCCTCACTCGAGGGCGCCCTTCAATTTCACGCCATTTACCTACAAACAATACACACCGAAGAAAAATAATAATTCGAAAAAGAACCACCTTTCGCACCAAGCTCTGAAAGGGAAACTCCGGTGTTGCCAGTGCAAACAACCATAAACAATTGATGTTGTCATGATATGCAAACCAAGCGTGTTGTAGATTAGCAAGTAATTTATGTCTATAAAAGTAGATGCACATCTATTACAACACAGGTAATGTTTATGCGCAGTTCCATGGGATTAAATATAGTTTTTATGAGTGTAATCACAAAGTCCCATACGATACCTTCGCTCGCCTAATAATTATCCACTAATAAACCCTCCAAAAAGTCGAATCGTCCAAATTACGCTAAACGCCGAACTTAACCCTCAAAACGTCGCCGCCAATTACAGTTAATAAATAATAATTTCAATAATAAGCGTGTACAAAAAGCTGTTGAGGTCACCAGTTTTTGTGGAGCTGCCTCGTACACCTCCGTGGTGAGGTAAAAAGTGACTGGGCATAGAGAATGATGGTAGATGACGGGTCAGGGCGGATGGGGGCTCGTTGGAACGCCGCGCACGTCCCGTGATGGCGACCGGCAACAATCGCGCGGCACTAGCGATTATACCGATTACTGTCGATAACTTGTATCGACACCGGCTATTTGGTTAGTCGGTCGATTATCGATAATTTGCCCTCGGGGCGCGCTCCCGACGCTGTAAATCGTTGACCGATTAGTTTTTTCGATGTTTTTATTTGTCCGCTCTAAGTAGAGGTAATCGGTGAAAATACCGTTCGCCTGGCTGCTATCTCTATTCTGCCGTGCAGGTGTTGTTCAGCACTTTGAGAGGCAGTGTTCTACATAAATAATTGTAGTCACCGTTTGAAGCAAGTTTTACACGAAAGACTTCCACCAAAAAGTTACACAATCGTAAAAAGATTTTATAAAGTAGGGTACTCAAATCTGGATGAAAGTTATAAAGTCTCACTTTTTGAGCGCAACCTCTAAAAGCATCCGGGCTGTACGTATAACGATGGTAACGTAGATACCTATATACTTATAACACATTTCATAGCATTTTTGCCGCAAGAAGCGGCTCGCGTCACATTTTACTACCTATAATTCTATTCCACGAGTTCATATAAACTAGAAACTCGGAGCGAGCTTTCAAAAACGCAACATTAAAACGTCATAAAACTCAAACATAAACGTTTACTACAGCGAGTTTACGAGCACGCTACCTATCGATCGTTTTAATGGTGAATAAAAATTAATGGCACACACAGGATTCGAGGCGTTAGATAATTAAGGAAAAGTGGGTAAAGCACCGCGAACTATTCGCTGCCGGTGTTGATGGTTTCTCTAAAAGAATTTTAATGGCGCCGAATGGTAGCAGCTATTATTTTATTAGTTTTTTCTATTGAATTCCTACTGTTTCATTACGGTAATTAAAGGTAGTAACTACGAAATGTATTTGATACACGCTGACAAAAAAAAACTAATTCTAACGAGTTACATAAATTGTTTATGGACCAGAAAATAACAGTTATGAAAAAAATATGTGCCAAGTGAGCAAATTGACTTGTTATTCTTTTGAAAATAAGTTGTTGAGTCCTTTCAACTATTTTTTAATGATGTTAAGGTCCAAAAGTGACAAACCTTTTCATTCCGCGACTGTACCATACTTTGTACGTGAATATTTGGGTAGCAAATCAAGTCAGTGCTAGTTTTGTTTGGCAAAACTTACAGCTTTCTTGAGCTTTCTGCTTCAGTTGCATTTGTTTCGGATTTTCCCCTAATATTTTTTACTCTACAAAAATGAAGTCGCCCTCTAAAGTGTCAACTATCATGAAACTCCGAAGGTTCGTACTAAATCTCCCGATCTCTGGATCTTCACTCGTAAATGACGCGGGATATATTCAAGGGATTTGAAAATAGGACGCCCCGTATAAAGTCGATCGGGCCGTGTCGGATGCAGGGCTGCGAAAATGGCCGCCTCTCCCCTCCCGACGAAATGGGATTCTATCGGTCTCCTCCATTCCACGCTATTCGTCTACGTGACTATACATACCTAGATATATCTGCCTACCTTCGTTCTTATTACTGACGAATAAAGTACCAAATTACGACGTAAACGTACTCTTATACAGACCTGTGGTGTTTTGTTTACGTCTGTTTAATTCTGCGCGGCAGTCTATTAAAATAACAATGAGTAATTTCAGCTCCGTATTATGTTCTCTTAATAGTCGAAAAATATTACTAGATACGATCAGAAGCATCGAAATTGTAGATATTTTAAATAATTATTAGTTACACAAAACCGTTCGACGCGATTCGAAACCGTTATAAAATTACGTTTAAATAATAAGCATCCAAATTGTCTATGATTACCTCTGGCATAAACGGAGCGCGCCAAAGCGTAGCCATTTAAAACAACAACATTTCCGGGGTTGCCAGTATCGGTTCCTGCACAAACACGAGATATTTGCGAGGGTGAAACCCTATTCAGGGATGAGGGCAACGTAAGCAGTTATGTTATTAATATTGCATTAATGCCGATCTGTTATTTTTTATGCTGTTGCATAAGCCGCCGGCAATTTCACCGCCGTCCGTCTGTAGTATCGGATAAATGATCGTTATTTAGTGAGTCTGTGCCAACGTATAGTATAAAACAATGTTGTGTGACTTACAAAGTTGCACGCAATGCCACCATTTGTTTGCCAATCAGTGGCTTCGCACGTTCTTCAAAGACTTCACAGTTATATGCGCGGAAAAACTTGTCAATGTCTGCGGTGATTATGATTCCGTATTTATTTGTAACTTACGAAACGAAAAGGATTTATTTAGCACTGGTTATAAAATTAATTATATTAATTTTTATTTCATTCTATATCACTCAAATTTCACTTCACTATCAATTACAGACTAACTCATCCATAAACCTGTCACTCAGCAGGAAAAATGTCCATTACATGGCAACAAAAATATTTAATAAATTTACAGATGACTTCAAGGCTCTACCATTGACACTATTTAAGAAATTATTATTCGATCATCTGATAAAAAAAAGTTATTACTCAATTGAAGAGTTCATTACAAAATTTACAAAATGCAATCTATAATATTCAATAAGTACTATTAATTTAAAGAGAATTTATTATGTGACATTAATTATAACTGATATTATTAAGATATGAAATTTGTATACATTTTTTTTTTAATTTAATTTATTTCCTTTTTTATTTAATGTGCTCATTGTTATTATAATTTTTTAACTACGTGTCGTATCACATGACATATTCTTAAACATTTGTACGCCATTTTATGGTAAAGTAAGATTGGTTTTATTTTTATGTAACATCTGTTGTACTCTTGCTTATACAAATAATTTTTTTGATTGATTGATTGATTAAAACTTAAGAGACCTCTGTTAACTTTGTGTTTTGTCCCTTGTCATGAACACAAATGTCAAAGTGACCGCAAGTCAACGTTTTTAATAATCATGATTTCGTGTCTGAAATAAAAATCCGATTCGGTACAATAATTTATTAGCTCATTACGATTACCTACGAGGGACTTTAGAAAGATTCCTAAAGGCTAGAATTTAAAGACATAAAAAAACCTAACAACCTAAAAATACTTTTGACGATCGGATAGCATAGCGGGCAAATATTTGTTTCTGAGTCTTGGACGTTTTCTATGTACAGGTATAAGTATTTATATCTATTAAATATATCGTCGTCTAGTACCCATAACACAAGCCTTATTGAGCTTACTATGGGGCTAGTTCGATTTGTATAAGATTGTCCCCTAATATTTATTTATTAATTTAATAGTGATTTGCACATCCACATTACTAATCGTTCATCAAAATTAGGTTTTAATGTGCAATTGTTAAATTTTGATGTGCAGGTCAGTATTTTTTGGTTCGAACTCAGTATTTTTTTGTTAAGCAATAAAAAAATCCCAGGCTTAAATAATTAAATCTGCTCTATTTTCTTTTAATAAGCCCCACAGCACAAGAAATTACCTACAGGCTCCCCACAACTGTGGAAAACTTTACCGTCATCAGCGCGTGCGTTTGATTGATAAGCGATATCGGCACGCGTCCGATGCACGTGGAAATAGAATTACCCGACCATAGCGCAGATTTACCCTCCGAGAGGGCTGGTTAGACGATGCTGTGTTTTTTTAAACGCATGCAGGCAACCGTTTGGTGAGCCATTTATTTGCATTAATTATTACAAATTTTTATTACAATAATTATATGAACCCGAACGTGGCAGAATGGTCCAATTTTACATAGCATGTAATTAACATGTATTTTTGTGATGAAAAAGACTTGTTGATTGATATCTTTTCCAAATACATTTTTTTTATAACTATATTAAACGTTTATATATCATGTTTATAATCTCTAACTATATTCCATTTCGGGGAACAATATCAATAATCGCATAAGTCTAATCCGCCCAAGCCGGGTTTAGCCCAACCAGCGGAAGATGATACCTACTATCGATAACAAAACGATGTATGTATCTATGGAACGGATACAGACTTACTACTTCTTGCTTCTGAATGGAGTTGAAGATGCGATATAGCCGCCTAAATACGAAATGCCGTATGTAAGTATGGAGCGGATACAATGATATTGCCTCTTTTTCTTGGCGGGGTCCTTGTATGACATAGATACGTATCGGTGCGCCTGTGAGGGGGACGGACAGAGATAACGCTCTCCCCTCTCCTCTCGGTTGTTTTGTTTTTCGAACGAGGTTTAAAAAATATAAAAAATATAGCTGAATAATGTTTCACTATATTTTTTTGGATAGTAAAGTTTTTTCCGTGAGTATCTGTTTTGTAATCGAAATATTATTCATAATTATTAGGAATCATTTTGATTTATTAGGTACTGACTTTAGAATAAATTGCATATTTAACTCATTACCGATCAACTCTTATAACCCATGGCTAGTCTAATTTCATATAACCACAACAAAACCCCGATTGTATCTAAACCTGCTCTATTCCTCCAAAAACCCTAAGGTATTCGATTGAGCGTCGAATTATTGCCGGTATTATTCCACTCTAACAATATCTAAACACAATTACCCAGAGCAAATAGCGCAACGCCGCGGGCGGACACATGTTTGGCGGGAACCGAACAAACATGGCATGGCAACCCCATCATATGGCTATTTTGTTTTCTGTTTACTTTTACTGATTATGAACGTTCGAAATTCAAAAGTGGATGATGCGTTTTTGTTTCGCTCGATTTAATTTTGAATGTAGAACATGCGCGAATGCCCGCGTCTGGAATCCCAGTGTTTTATAGAACCGAATAAATAGTTAGGGCATCTATATATCACTTTGATGATCATAACGAAGGTTTTAGGTATCTACTAAGCGGATGCCCGCAACGAAATTTTGAAGTTGTATGTGAATGGATCAACACAATTTAAAGTTCGATATGGCGCCTTCAGCTGTCCCATACAATGTAATTTTAAAGGGCATAACTTTGAAACCACCGGTATTATGAAGCTTTAAGTAACAAACTATGTTCAATGAATGCACAGCAATGCATACGCTTACAAATGTGTGGAAGTTTGTTTTTAGTATCCAGAACTGAGCTACAGAATTTAAAAAAAAATACTGTTTCTATGAAAATGGCGATTTTATATTCCACGATTATCGGATATGGACACGTTTCTATTCCATTTAAGTGACATAATTCAACTTTATATTCTTTCAATAAAATGAACTATCGTTTGTTCGAAGGAATACATTCCTAACACGAGCGAAGCGGCGTGTAAAAGACAGTTTTAAGCAAACTTCCTCGTATTAAATGGGCATTCCGTGTTAAACCCAGGCACTTAAAAATTTACCGTCCACGCTTATTTGTGGGTTGTAACTTAGTCTACGATAATGTGACATTTTCGCCAACATCCTAAAATAAAGCGTCATAACTCATCATGTTTATTAGACTTTTGTTTGAATGCCAGACAGTTGTGGCAAGTGTCCGCAAAACAAACTGGCAAGCGAGAGTGTAGTCCTCTCTTTTGCACTTGTGTAGTTTTACGGAGCGTGTCTCATGTCTTTTATGGTCCCTGCCGTCAATTTGGTTTGCGTATAGTGTTGTATAGATGCTCAGAGTAACTGCGACAGCTCTTTACAAGCAAACATTGAGCTATTTTAAGCGTGACTAAGCCACAGGACAAGCGCCAGGGCGAAATTAAAGTTAGTTTAAATGGGCTTGACTGTGACATGTTTTTACTGTTGTTAGTACTATTTGACTCACAAATCGAGCTTTTTAATACAGCTATTGCGGTGCCGGTGCCATTGCGGTTCCAGTGGGTACTATATATAATAAAAAAATCGCAAACATGGGTTCTAGTTAGGGTGTCCCTTATTTTACCGACAAACGTTTCACCGAATGCATTGTTTCTCCGAATTATTTTTTCTCATAAACCGTTAACTTTTTAGGTAAAATTGTGTAGAACCCATTAGGTTAGATTAGGTTTGTTTTATAGACAACCCTGAAAACTTTACTGTTTCTGAGAAAAAGTTTTCGATGAAACATACATTCGATGAAACGTATACGTATACCTATAAATTATTCACATAGATTTTAAGGTTGAAGGAGTGCCATGTATTATGACAAAGAATATTGCGTATGACAGTGAATGAGGCAATGGCACTATTGATCGTTCTCTTAGAGTGTATCGTGACTGAACCTATAACTTCCATGTTAGAACATATTTTGCTACGGAATAGTATTATATTATTATACAATCATAGGCACTTAAACTAATTCACTGATCATAAATTATCGTTGATTTGGTTTGAAATAGCAGTCCCATTAATACTGAAGTATCTTGTAGCTGAATACAAATTCCCACTTCAACGTTACAACTTTTAAATAACTAGAACAGCCATATTTTATCAAAGCGATTACCTGTTTAATGCCTCACAGACTGACATTAGAGGCACACATCAGTAGCACATGTATGGCATATATTCATTTTATGTACATAGTAATTAGCATTAAAACCAGAAATACCGGAATTCAAACGAGTCGGGCGGCTTAATCCGTGGTTGTTCAAAGCCCTTTCGATATTATATTAAAAAAGTGCCTCTGAACTTATTCAAACTTTTCAACAAGGGTTTGATATCCCCCAATCAAAATATTTGTACTATCGCTATGTATTATACGGGTCACGATTCTTGCTTGTCTACAATTCGTCACTTTTTTCTAACTCACGTCAAAGTGTTGCCATCGACAAAGCAGTTTATAAAAAGTATAAAAAGATGTCTACGGCACTACCGCGTGGAGACGTGGCTAATGTGTAATGCGGTTGGCTTTTTGTCCGACGCCTTGGTCTTTTTTCGATTCTTTTTCATTTGGTTTCGGTTACGGTTCGTATTGATCGAAAAATCTGATTTCGAAATGGGTGCTACGAGAGTTTTATTGTTGCCGCGATACGTTCTTAAACAATAAAAAACGCATTTTAAACTGAGAATGCAATTCTCACATGTCACGTTCGAAAATTGAAGGGGACGTGGTCGTGTTTTAGAAATGTAATTATTCGACACCGATTGGGACCGAATCGAGTCGGGGACAATAAAAGACCTAATTTATTTTTTAACTAGTACCTATACCAACATTGATTTAATTGCAAACGTGATCGTGTATGTCGTTGTTTGACAGGTTACGTAAATAACGGCTATCCAATCTGCAAATAAGAATCGGTTCAATTTCAGAATGTGTTGGCATCGATTGGTTAGAAATCCTATTGCGAATTTCTAACAGGACACGAAAAAGTATATTGATAATCGCATGGTCATAGCGGTCAGTTATTGATTGCTTAGCTGAAGGATTTGTCACACCAATACCAAATACCTAGGACACTTATTTGTTTTGAAACGGTACCCCATTTCAAAATTAGAACACGAACTTTTAAAAAAAAAAATACTCACAATGCTGCGTGGTCGGTGTCTTGCCAGCCAGGTAGTCCTCCTTACATATAAACTTGTTATCATCGAGCACGTATAGTTCCTCGCCGGTGGACAGCTGTTTTCTGCAGACGAGGCAAGTGAAGCAGTTGAGATGGAAGACCTTCTCTCTCGCTTTCCGGACGAGGTCAGAAGGTGATATGCCGTGCCCGCAACCACTGCACTTCGTTCCGTAACGCCTGTAAAGGAATATAAATGTTATTGAAATACACATAAAGTTTACGTGGGAGTACGATTAACGAGTTCTACGTGACGTGACTGAAATCACGGGCCAAAGCTAGTTTTTGATTTTTAATAAATCTGTTTTCTAACTATGGTTCGGAACTAAATTAGGTACGGGTGGCCGAACTCTGCTCAGGTGAAAATAGAGAAAATACATTTTCCTAGATGTGAAGCTTAAGCTAGATCGATTTTTCGCCCCCGTAAATTGCAAATTTCATCGAAATCTTTAAAGCCATTTTCGATAACGTCAACACAAATCATCCTCCTAGCGCTTTTCCCGGTTGTGCCCTAAAGAAGCCCGGGGTTCGCTTTTGCATTTAATCCGAAAGCGACTGCTATCAGAACTTCCAACCTCGAGGGAAAACTAGTATCTACCTTATTGGGATTAGATAGATTTCCTCACGATGTTTTCCTTCACCGAAAAGCCACTGTTAAATGTCAAATGATATTCCGTAGGAGACATACAAGTTTTTTGAAAAAACCCAGAGGTACAAGTTGGGGTTCGAACCCACGAACTCTAGATTGATAGTCGCCTGTCTTAGGTACCGGTCGGCTGCAGCAGCGTCCCTAATTTCCTAACGTGATTACAAAAAATAAATATAAATGTTGCTTGTTTCATTGAAGATACTACGAAAGGGTTGTAATGTAACTGAAAGCTTAGAGTTGTTTTGTCTCACAAATGCGGCAAAGATGAATGATTGAATATCATTAGCGAACGAAGAAATGATAGTTTATTATTCTGACATTATTACGCATAGATAGTATCTGGGCCGCATATTCACGCTATTTGGTACAGTCTAATACAAACAGATGAAAGAAAGAAAAGTTTATTTCGCAAAAATACAGAATACAACAATACAATACATTTTAACATTTCGTGAAATGCGAAAAAGGAGTCCACTCAGCACAATATCGAGCCACACAAGATGACTCGACGCTGATATTATGTGGATCCTCGAATTTCACGTCACAGAACTGTACTTCCATCGTAATACGTTACAGACAAGTGGAATCAAAAGATATTTCGTAAAACCCAACTGCTTTTTTACAAATATTTTAGCCTATGTCACTCCTACGATTAATAGGAAACCAACGACACCACATATGTCGAAATCCGTCAAACGGTTTAGGCTGCCAGAGAATAAAACATACATACATAAGCTCGAAAAATATAACCCTCCTCTCCTTCGGCAGTCGGGTAAAAACCAGGACATATTAATATTATCTTAAATATAAAAATGTTCGCATTACAATCTATTTATTTATTTATTGAAACTACTAAATAAGCCTGAAACAAACAAACAAACAAAAGTTACATATCTAAGCCGGGACACGGAAATGCTAAGATGGATTAATCTGACGATCAAGTAGAAAGTATTTAAGGCGCTTTTTGAAAATGAATAGCGATGAAGATTCTTTAATAGAAGGAGGGATATTGTTCCAGCATTTCGTGGCAAAATAGCTAAAACGAGGACAGACAAGCCGGAGAATCCGTCTGGGTTTAGGAATCGTGAACTGAAGCTTCTGGAACAGGTACGAAGGCTCTTTGTAGTGTTACAATTACACCAAATAAGAGTGTGGCGAAAACAGATGTAGGTACCTTTCCATTTTTTCATCTTATTACATAGCAAAGTTGAAAATGTGGATCTTTTACAGTCGACTCTACCGTCTCTACCTGAAGACAACGCCCCTTCATGCATTTTGCGTGGTGATTCAGACTGTCCCGAATTAGTAGCTCAGTTGGTGCGCCTGTATGTTCCCTCGCCCTCTAGATATAATTTTCGTCCTCGTTGTCAACATTTACTAGCGACGCCAACAGCGCGAACGTTGTCTCGCAGAAAGTCCCCACTTATTCGAGCTTTGCACTTCATAAACTCGTTGCTTGAATCAGCACCAAACTGTGATATATTTGCTAGCCGATGGATAGATGTGTGTGATGAATGTTTGACGTTCTGCGAGAAGATGGGATGCACGACCGTCTTCTGTGTTATAATAATAATAATAATTTGTTTCTTTTGTGTATATATGTATATTTCTTTTGTTTCACAGTGCTTTGGTGTTACTGTCATGCTGTGAAATGTATGGGAAAATAAATAAATAAATCCACCTATTCAAAACTGTTTTGGCAGCAATGCCAAATTATAATAATAATGTATAGTTTTAGACAAGAACACGCCGTCTAAGGCACTGGTCCCACCGCCGGCTAGTGAGCTAGAAAAGTTGGGCGAGTAACGGTTCATTGCGTACTGACCAGGCACAGTGTGATCAATCGACCTTTACAGATCCGCAATGCAATGCTACTCGCCCAACTTTTCGAGCTTGCTAGCCGGCGGTGGGACCAGTGCCGAAACGTCATTAAAATTGTTATTTCGTAGGTAAAACCTGCTACCATATACTCATAGTTTGTTGGCCATGAGCATACGAACTGCACGAAATACTCAAAGCTCAACATCTAAATTGCCACTATTAACACTGGAATGGCCGCCATTGGATGGTAAACAACCAACTTGTATGTAAATATCAACTATCGAATTAATTGTTCTTAGAAAGGTCAATTACTTAAATCGTTGGTTATTGTCGATTGCCACCAATGCGGGACTTTAATGGCGTTTTATCATCAAGAACTGAACTTTAATATTCTTGTAAACAACATTCCAAACTATTTATTCAATAATTATGAGCTTTTATGCAATAAAAATAACTTCATTTCAACGCAAAAAGTCAGACTTCATACAATGTAACTTGAAGTAGACTTTATACTTATGTTAATATCGAATACTAAACAACTTTATTATAGATATTGACTTTTTAAGTTTTCATTATGAAAAACACATATATGCACCAGGTAGATCATCATAGGAATATCACAGAAAAACGGAATAGTTCGTAAACGATATACGTTCATGAAACATATTGTTGTTTGCTTGTTTTCATTTATACTTTTTAATTATTATTTTCATTTGTTGTTTTTTATTTTTATTAGTCACTTTAGTTTTTCTATTTTATTTTACTTTCTGTTATTTTTATCATGTTTTATGTTACGTGTGTTACGTTCCGTGTCCTCACTGGATGGACCCAACGGAAGACCAGCGCTGGCTGCAAAGCTAGCATCAAGCTAAGTTGGGCCCATTTCGTGACACTGCACAGATTGACTTCTTCTTTTGTCTTTGTCATGTAATACTGTTTGTTTTGTTGTGTTGTGTCATGAATAAATATTTGATTCTGATTCTGATATTTTCTCAAGTGAGCAATCAATATGTTGTTATAGTTTATTTTATTTCTGACTGTACAACATTTTATTAGCTGTAAACAATTATAACACAATTCTATTGGGTTACCAAAAACGTGTAGGACTTTTGCAATTACAAAAAAAAACAGTGGAAAAATAATTACATATTTTTATTACCTACCAACGTTTCTCAAATTCTGACGAAAAATATCAAGTAGAAAATAGACAATCAGCCGAGCTGCGTAATTGATATTGTGTACTTTCTAGCAATTGGAGACCATAAGGCTCGTTTCTTGCCCAACGAATCGGCGTAGCCAAAAGGGGGCTTATGGGGTCCGACATTGGGGACTTTTTTTTAATTTTTTTATTAATATCATGTTACTTTAGTCTATTTAAGTTTTTTGTTGTTCTCTTTCCTGTATCAATAGAACATTTATAATTATAATTCAGTTTAATATGTAGTCATGGAAAAAAGTAATCTTGAACAATTTTACATGTTTTCCAAATCGATTGATTAGTCGTCGTGGTTATGGTTTGGTACACGCCATCACCAAAATACACTGAACGAGACTTAGAACCAATGTTTTTTTTATTATTTTATCATCACTTTGAATTATTACCAGCTCCATTTGCATAAACGATGGAGGCCGTATGAATAAAACATAAACTTGTACGCTGGCAACCCGTCAAGTTATTTTTAAGACTGTCGCTATTGCCGCCAATGTTTGAAAATTCAGAAATCTAATAACTCTAAAGACACCGTCTAAATTTTAAAAATGCTCATCTTTAAAATGATTTCATTCTGTCTTTGGATTGCTCAGTTGTATTTTTAATTTTTTAATGGCATCTCATGTCTGGCTGAATGTTTTATGCGCTGAACGAAGTTAAGTTTGCAATAGCCCGCGGGCAGAGTCTTTCGGTCTTTGATAGGTAATTATTTAAAGAGACTCCAAGCAAAAGATAAATCGTGACGGCTGAGCGTAGGGGACAATAAATTAAAGAGGTTGGTTGTTTGTGCCCCGTGCATGTTTTGAGGTCGTAATCTTCTGCCAGAGCCATAACAGAGTTTGTCAACGATAAGCGTAAAGCCTGACTTTTATATCTTAAAATACCTTTGACTGAGATTAACTTATCCAATGCTCTGACAGCATTGATCACAGAGTAATAAATGTAATTTATTTACGTGTAAGTGTCCCATGTCCATGAGCGTTTATAAAAGAGTTATCTGCATAAAAGACCTTTTTTCTTTTTTAATAGCAGCGCGGTGTCAAACAAACGGAAATGACGTCACTTACGGCGGGACGAAATGTCACCGAATGAACTCATCAAATTTACGAAAAACATACGAAATTAAACCATCAAGGCGGCGGAAGTCGTAAGTGAACCTTTTTCCGCTGTTACCTGACCTACGATGAAATAACTTTTTTACTGGCGATTTTGGCGCCAAACCCTACGATTTAACAATTTTAAACAATTTATTGGGCAGTTTTTGTCTATGGGGTGGTCGGGGACGTTTACCACCACTTGCATGAGGTTCCCATGGCCTTATTTTAGTTGGTATAGGTCGACACACGTAAAAAGAGCTCTGGCGGCCATACATTTAATATGGCGCGCAGAGCTCTTTTTACGTGTGTCGACCTGTACTTTTGAGTCAATAAATTTTATCTTGTAATTATTCTTTCCCGGTAAGCAAAGAGACATCAGTGACAGAGTTTTTTTTTTTAAATACTATATATAAGACTCTTATCATAATAACGGGGCAACCCACCATGGAATGGATTTACCAATTTAACAAAAACACGTGTTTAGTGGATTTAAACCCCATAAAATTTTAAAAAGCGACCCCGCAAACGTAACAATGGCAATTAGTAACAAAAAAGACTTGATAAGCACACTTTTTTAATGGTTTGGCGTATATTTCAAATAGGCCATTTATTAGCACACTTAACAGAAGTTATATCAAAAAACAACCAGTTCCAACGAGCATTAAAAAAATGAAATTCTCAACCAAAATGTAGTGCTCGACTCTTTCAATCTTAGTTCATACAATAGAGGTAAAAATTGGAAAACTATTAGAAATTAATATAATGAATACTAGCTAAATAAATGCTAGCTGCATTTGAGACATTTACCTTACATGAGCGATAGCAGTGAATTTTGTCAAGCACAGACATTTCAAGGACAACTAATAGAGACCGACTGTTGAAATCCATTATATGCAACTGAAATTCCTGCACATGCGGGTTTACGCAAGTTAAAACGGCCTTGTTTTGAGTGAGCTGAAGAAATCCTATATATTCATAGATATAAAAATAATATGCTAAAAGTGGCGCTGGAACATACGTTTCATGTGCTCTGCCGACCCCTTTTTGTATTAAAGGCGTGAATGTATGTATGTATGTATGTATAAAAATAATAAATAAATAAATATTAGGGGACGATCTTACACAAATCGAACTAGTCATGTCATATATTAGGTGAGGTCAATAAGGCTTGTGTTATGGGTACGTTAGGACAACGATATACAATTTAATAGATATAAATACTTAACGATACCTATACAATTTAATAGTTATACAATGAATATAAACTAGAAAACATATTTATAGGTCTAGTTTTCCCTCTGGGTTGGAAGGTCAGATGGCAGTCGCTTTCGTAAAACTAGTGCCTATGCCAAATCTTGGGATTAGATGTCAAAGCGGGTCTCGGGCGCCTTTAGGGCACAACCGGGAATAACGCTAGGGGGATGACGATCACACAAACATCTGCCCTGACCCAGCACCCCGGTCGTCTAAGATATTGTATTAATGTTTGGATCTCAAAACACACAAGTGTGACCCTGACCCACCTAAATTTGCGAGCACCTTCTTAAGGATCAGCTCGCACAGTCGCCATCATATAAACTATAAACTTCAAGATGTCCAAAATTACGCTACGCAAAAGTACGCTAACGCCAATGGCAATACTTGTGATCAGCTATTTGTGAGCACATTTCCTCCGATACATCTAATGGCGGGCAGCGTGCCACTCGAGTTTGAACACCCTGTCCAAGTTCGGCTAGTCTGCGTACAGCTGAAAAAGTCATTCCGACAGAGGAGCTTATTATCTCCGACTAGCACTTGTCGGCCAGCGGTTGTCCTCGAAGCGCTCGCAGTGACTTGTCTTGTTACGTACAACACCAGAAGAAGCCGTTCCGTCAGAAGAGCTTGTTGTTATGCGAGTATCACTTTTCGGCGAACCGCAGTCGTCATATCGCTCGCAGAAACCTGTCCAGGATCTAGTACTACACAGCACCTGAAGAACTCAGCAGAACAGCTTATTGCCGCGCGAGTAGCACTTGTCAGTGCGCGGCAGTCCGCGCAGCGCACGCACGCTGCGTGCCACGCGCGCTCGAGCAACAGGAAATAGTCCAGGATCTAATACTAAACACAGCACCTGAAGAAATCGTTCCGGCAGAACAGCCTGTTGTCGCGCGTGTAGCACTTGTCAGCGTGCGGCAGTCCGCGCAGCGCACGCACGCCGCGTGCCACGCGCGCTCCAGCACTTGCAACTAGTCTAAGACCTAGTACTACACACAGCACCTGAAGAAGTCGTTCCGGCAGAACAGCTTGTTGTCGCGCGAGTAGCACTTGTCGGCGAGCGGCGCGCGGCAGTCCGCGCAGCGCACGCACGCCGCGTGCCACGCGCGCTCCAGCACGTGCAACAGGAACTTGTCCAGGATCGGCTTCTCGCAGCCGGCACACGACATCGCGCCGCCTGCTTCGCCACGTCCTGAGAAAGACAAACTCTCATATAGTACAGGTATACGAAAACAACAGACTGTCAAAAAGATCCCTCCAATGTCTGAAATTTAGGGATACTGGGACGCTGTTGTGGGATGCTGGGGACTTAACATAATTTTGGCCTGTATCTAAATATTTTAAACATCAGTCTGGTGTCGGGTTAAAATAGCACCACCCCCTTTTCCCTGTGGGTGCTGTCATAAGAGTCTACCATGGAAACCGGGTAGTCGTGGGCGATATTAGGTTACGTAGTGGGTTATGAAGTATGTACCAACCTATCACATTTTTAAACCAATTTAATGTGCTCCTCCTGCCATTTGGGAAACATACCTAATGTATTTATGTTATGATGCTACACCCTAGCTCCAGACTGTTATTACCATCTGACGTTTTCACTGCGTTTAAACATCACTTTAAGGTGCTCTATATTATTCCCTACATTCGTTAGTCTGATAGATGTATTTACATATTTTATTTGGACAAGGAAATACAACAGACGGACTTGATCCCTAAAGACATTCTCCACTCAAAATCGTGCGTTTTCAATAAAAATTGAAATTTGGAAACTTTGGATTTCTCCTACTCAGAATCACGAGTACCGTAAAATGGGGTACTAAGGGATTGAGGGGGCAGATGAGACGCGAATATTTTCAGTTGCTACTTTGAGTTCCTGGCTCAGGTCGCTCTAAAAGTAATTTTATTATACTTTCAGACATATTTTCTTATCTTGCGGCAACAGGGAGTAGCCAAATTATAACAAGTCTCTAGGATTGAGAGGTGAAAGCTATGTGGCCTGGAGTGGATCCAGGGTTGTGGGGAGCGATTATGCGCAAGCGGAGCGATAAATATGAGCGGAGAGTGGGACGGAACGCGGATCGAGGCACGCTTATCAGAAATTCAAAATCCGAATGTTTCTCCCCACATTTTCCCAGCTCACCCCATTGCTATCCCCTCTAACTTCACTGCGGGGTAAGGTGGGATTTCCCGCTATCTTTGTGTTTATCATTAAAATCAAGAAATTAAACGACAGATAAAGACAGAAAAAAGAACATACATTTTTATTGTGGTTTGATTGTTTATTTTGGCCCAACTCACCCCATTTTACTCAATTTCCCATACATTTGTAGGTTTCCATTTTGTGAAAGCATATGCAAAATTTGTGAAATACGTCACATTACGTTACATTTTTTCTTTATTTCTTTAATTATGGAAAAAAGATTGGAGATATCAGCGTACGGTGTACGGTTTTAATTGGGAATCAAGCATGATAATATGTATGTATTTAACGTCGCCCCTTTGTAAGATTAATCACATCTATGACAGGGGTGGCTCACTCCGTGTTTTCGCCGCGCCGCTACAAGTAAGCCTACCGGCTCCAACCGGTATGTTAGCGTTGCTACGGCACGCACGCGTTCTACCGCAACGCTATGCATGCGATAGAAAGGGATGGCCACGTTTAGGCTCGTTCGGCTTGCCGTTCGGGATGAGTCTAAGATTAATCTTAACATGTGGTGTCGAGGGGAAAGCGGTCACTTAGCAAGGAGACCTGAGCTCCTAAAGAGGACTGCTCATTAAACGTACAATTGTGACACCCCCGGAGCTGCAGCCCCTTACCTCACCAACTTAGGTACCATTGAGTCACTGATAATAGGATAGTTGCGTCATGTTAAAATGAATAACAGTGTTTCTAAATGGATAGTAAACCATCAACTTATTGTAGTAAAGTATAAATCCTTACTAATATTATAAATGCGAAAGTGTGTGTGTGTGTGTTTGTTTGTCCTTCTTTCACGTCGCAACGGAGCGTCGTATTAATGTGATTTCTGTACAGAGATAGTTTAGAGGCTGGAGAGTGACATAAGCTACTTTTTCCAGCGGGAAAACATCTAATTCCCACGGGAAAATTAAATATGTTACATGTTAAAAATATGCATTTTTTTATTGTCCAAGAGTAAATTTAAAGCTACCAATAAAATTCTTACGCTTTTATAGACACACAATTGTAAGACAACTATGGAGCCAAACGCAGTATTTCGCTAACGAAACAGCATTTCACTTGATTTACCTTGATTAATACAAATTGCAAAGTGTGTCGTCATACTTTTACGTCAATTAGTAACAAGCGTTTCGGCTGCCGCCAGCGAGGTCCGACTTTAACAATTTTTTTTTGGGTATTTATGTTCTTTAATTGTAGTTGCTCCCATACAAACATTTGTTCACCTCCAAACACTGGTTCGAATGGCATCGAAAATAAATCTTAGGTCACAATCATATTTCTCGGTCGACAAGTAAAGATACCGAGCGAACATATTTACTTAGAGAGCCAGCAATAAACGGCGAATTGTTATTGTCCGATGACAATGGTCATGATTGTGAAATAGGACCAGCACTTAATTGCTTAACTTTCCCAATGTGCGTAATATGCACTCTTTCTCTTGGGTAAATTGACAGTCCAACAGTTCTATGTCCTAACGCGCGCTCGAAACGTTACGCTATTACCATGCAGGTGTCTATGGGCTATGATGACATTGATGATGCGATGCCGGCAGGTATCCTTGCTTGCACCCATCGAGCTATAAAACGAAACCTTCCTGCTTATGCGACTTATAGGTACAAACTAAAACGTAATACTACTTCTTTCTACAATGTACTTACCTACTCAAGATTTAGTAGTGTTATCGTAGACATATTCAACCTTTCTAATCAGCCGAGTAGTTTCAAGAACGTAAAAGTACTTGAGAGTATTTTAACCTGGCCGGCTATTTATAAAATTGGCATTGGAATTGGAACCTTCTACCACGGCCAGTAGAGTTGCTTTTTGAATGGTCTACTTTGACGCAATTCGGCCAACTCTAATAATCTCAAGTGTACATACCAATCGCCATATGGCTAAGCCTTCTATGGTTCCCCGTGGTAGCTGCACGCACGAACATAATAGGATTTTCTTTACGATCGATAAAGTTGGTGAATAAAGTTTTATTGGTATTTTGCTATTACCGGGTATGTGCTTGTTCCGAGTAGGTATTTATGTACTTTATTTATGCTTATGCTAGTTTGGTAGTTATGTAACGTTACTTAGTATTTTATTCCGTGCAAATCACATTTTAAAATATAGATCGTGTTGTGCAGCCAAGGGAAATTTGGTTTCAGGTTTTTCCTATTTCAGCATCGTTAGGTAATGCTTTTCTCTGCCGGGTTACAAAATCCCCGATTTTCGAAACGTTTATCAGATTTTTTTATGAATTGTGTGACAAAAGTTACATAGTGTAAAGTGGAATAAAATGTAATTTTTTTTCTCTTTATCAAACTCAATAGTAGGTATCTATTAGTAGTACATAATTCTGGATAAAAAACCATAAACATTCACAATAGGGAAGATGCAACTATAACGTTTAGGTACCATTTATTTTGTGACCAAAATATTGAAAAAACATAAAATTTGCTACTGAAACGTTTTTACTTTAGTTTATATTAATTTCAAACAATAATTACGATTTGAAGTAATGTGAAACGGAACGTGTTTTAATCCAACAAACAGCGTCTGGTCACGTCACTCCTTTCAAAAGTAAAAAATTTAGGCAACTATGACATCTAGGGACGAACCACGGACAAACAAATATGGCGAGTGAGACACATAATAAGTGACGTCGCAGGAACCTTAGATCCGTTTAGGCGCGAAAGTTTAAATTGTCAGTTCGTAACAGAATTTGTTGACTATAAATTATAGTATTTTTTTTTTTATACTTTCGTGGTCTATTCTACATGCGGTTCTTTCAAATGAAAGCAAAAATAAAAAATATTGCATCTTCCCTATTTTGAGAGAAAAATATAAAGAGTTCTAGTGAAAACTCCCTTTTATTTAGTCCAATTGTTTGGCTCGCTTATGTGCGGGTACTTCACGATCTTGATTTCGGTAGAAAAAGTCGACGCGATTGTACCCAGGGGGGCTAGCACAACTGACGCCGCGGCGCGATGCGAGTCGAAAAAGATCTACCCTCCTCTTTCTAATTTGCACGGAGTGAGTGAGACAGGAGACGCTCAGTCGCGCGCGAAGCGACTTTTCAGCAAGTTGTGCTAGACGTACAGAATGAATTAAATTCGCCTAGTTCAGGGACTACAAGGAATCTGTTCGGTTGTGGATTGTTTCACCTTAATTAAAACTTTTGAAAAGGTAAGATATCCCGCGTTGTTAGACCATATAGCACCACCGCCCTTTTCCCGTTTGTGTCGTAAGAATCGACTATGTGGATAGAGTTGAAGTGTACTGTGGGGGATGGTGTAGCAACCCAACACTGAAAAAAAACACATTTTCAAAAAGAAGAATGAAAACTTAATTTCATGTGCTCTACGCCTACCCCTTTTGTGTATATATAGGTAAAGGGCATACAGGTGAATGAGTTTGAGTTTGTGAATTTAAGCATCTACAGAACGAAACCTAACGCTGCGTTCCATAGTTTTTTAACTCCTGATCATAAACTTGTTCGTCCATTCTACAACAATCAAACAAAACTTTTACACGTCGCGTCGGTATTTAAAGATCCTTTCGTACGCTCCGTTCTGGCCACAAACTGACATTTATTGGTTAAATTTATGAAGGTCTCAACGGCGGTTTATGTTTAATATTCCATATTCAAATCTGAGTGTCCGATTGGTCGCGCGCCATTTCGGATGTGCCTTCTTATTCCAAAACGTTGTAAGCGCCGTTTGTTTCTAGTGTTTTTAGGCTTTTTTTTAATTAGCAAAGGCAAGAGATGCGCTGGAGACGTTATGGACGCGGCGGTGCGTGTGATTTTTCGGTAAAATTTACCGCTGTCGTGCTATTTAGCCTTTTGGCTGGATAATAATAAGCTGACACTGCTATCTCTGTTAAGAGGGCTTAACGAGCAACGATGGTTTTAGAAATATGTTCGTCACGTAGTTTAGTTGTAATATTATTTTACCTCCCGGGCCGCGGGCTGGACGCCACGAGCGACGAGCGGGCGTTCGTAGATTGAACTCTACTGAAATGTATGAACAGCCATTCACCGCCCCGCTGCCCGCTGGCGTCCAGACCGCAGCCTCAATGATGTGCCAAACACAGCTTTGTTTTGGAATTAGATCATGTTCATCTGATACCTATTCATTGGTTATCAGAGTGTTTAAGTTTAATTTGGAATTAAACCAACTACACTCAGATGTCACTGTTCTGGTATATTCAGTAATCCAACAACGATTAAGGTCATTCAATAGAAAAAAAACAAAAATTACAAGAAACTGAAACAAATAAAAGATACAAGGTTTCTTCTTGAAAACGCCCCCTGGTGAGAATTAAAAACAGTACCTGTGATGTTAGCAGCAGACTGGACTGAGCGAAGCTACCATGCTGAGACAAACCTATAATTATGCCAAAATTTACACGAGCCTAGTGCTCTTTGCCGAGTAGGTACTAATTCTTAATGTGTGACACTAATGGTCGAGGACTCGGCTCATGTAGACTACTTACGATGCGTATTGTAATAAAATATTTGCAAGTTGATTACAGAAGTTATGGAAAGACCAACATTCAAGTTGGGATAATGTGATAATCTGCTTTGCTTAGCGAATATAACTTTACTGGTATTGTAAAGAAATCCTGTCAAAGCTATACCTACCTAAAAATGTATCTGAAGATTTAAAAGGATTCTCCATTGCCTAAAGGGATTTAGCGATCAGCTTAGGACCAATGGGATCCAGTTACAGCCTTTGTCTACCTGTATTTTAGAACCGTAAAGTTGGGAATACACCAATAGAGTAAACGGTATAGTGCGCAGTAATTGCAGAATTTGTCACGTTTTCGTTTTTTGGACACCACGCGTGTACTTTGGTTAGGAATACTAGATCAAAACCTGGTCGCATTTGGATACAATATACAATAATAACATTATCATTTGATATCATTTTGAACCGCAACCTTTACTTTATACTTTTTTTTGCAATTGCAACATAACAATACTAATATTACTGAGTTTAATTATGGTTTTCCTTAAAATCGTATGACGTCAAAGCACGATTTTTCTAATCTTATATGGAATCCTACTAATATTATAAATGCGTAAGTTTAGATGTTTGGATGTTTGTTACTCAATCACGCTTAATTGGCTGAACCGATATGAATGAAATTTTGCACGAAGATAGTTTATAGCCTGGATTAAAATATAGGATAGTTTTTATCCCGGGTCCACGCGGACGAAGTCGCGGGCGGAAGCTAGTAGGGCATAAAGTAAAACAATTAGGTTGATATCCTTCCCTCCAAGGACCCTGTTTACTGTGAGGAGTTACAGAACACTCGTTACTGACTCTGTCTCGCTCTTAACCGGTTTCTAAGAGCATTTTTCTGCACGATAATATATTTATCAACGCATACCTTTGTCACCTGGCTTTACCCTTTAATTAAATTACCCACCACACGCCTCAACTACACGCAAACAGTAAAAAGCGATGTATGTTTGTTTTCCAATTACGCAGAAACCACTGAACCGATTTAGGTACGCAAGGATCCGGGCTGACTAATGAGATGTGTGCTTATATCTCACCGCAAGCGGGTGTTTATGGTACTCGTAACTACAATGTACCATTGTACAGGTAGTGGTACAATGTTGAGGTATAATGTACACTTTGTAAGCTAGACAGATATTGTATCGCGTTGCGACTTTCAGTGGGTATATACCCAGTCTAAAAACTTTCAAGTTATGAGTGCATTCATTTCCCAACTATCGAGTTCACCACAAAATAATATTAGAGGAAATCTACTCTAAGTTATGAATTATGATCAATGTTTTTAAAACATTTATTAACTTTCTGCGATGATTGGGTAACTATAAAAACTCCCAGCCTCCCATAAATCAAGGAGAAACCATTGCGTATTTTTATGCGTATTTTAGAAACATCTAAGTTCATAAAGCACGAAAGCGTTTTAATAAAAAAACACCTTTTTTTCTTCTGAATCTGGTAATGTTGGGTTTAACCGACCCAGAATCATGAATATACCTAACGTCGATTCTGGTAAAAATTCTTGTCAATTTTCCACTATATAACGACTATTTAAGTTAGTATATAATTATTATTATTTTTCAAAAATAATAAAAGCCAATTTACCTGGAACACGCATTAATTTCCCATTTTAACAAAGTTGAATGTCGATGAATAATTTGTGCAAAAAAAATACAGTCGGGCAGAATAGTTTTAATGTACTTTTTTATAATAACTTAATTTTCTTTTGTCAAAACTCGTCAATCGCTCAGTTTATAATAAATACAGGCTAGTAACATGCCAGAAAAATAAAAAAGGCCCTTGTCCAGTAAAAATTACTCCAAATGCATAAAAAGCCTACAAGTCAATGAGCCCAAAGATTATCGGGCCTTTAAGAGACTTTAGGGTGTGAGGCCCGTTAAAGACCGTAAGACTTAAGCAGATTACGTTTTAAAAGTCATAGATACAAATACAAAATTTTCTAATGCGATTTATTCTTAGAAGTTAGTAAAAATTTTAGAAGTTAAAAAAAACGGAAGGATGCTGTGAATATGATTCTTTTAATGTTTTATTTTCGTTACATATATATAAAAATCGTGATAGTAAAACAACAAGATATTCGTACCTCAATAAAATTTGCAAAAATGTACACCGTGGACCCGAGTAGGTAATGTAGGGTTTTAATATACATTGGCAATTGTAGTGTTACAATACGATTTTTTAGCGAATAATAATTTATCATATTTATTTTTAATTTATTCGGCGGATGGCGCAGGACCGGTCACTTTAGCACTCTTTGGGGGAGGCCTATGTCCAGCAGAGGACGTCTTTCAGCTGATATGATGATAATGATATTCTTTGCCTTGGCATGATATTTAAAAACATTGTTTTAATAATTCTACTACATTATTGTTTCTGGGACCGTATTCAGGGATATTAAGTATAGTTAACTAAGAAATATAGTTACTAATCAGGTTCAATTTGAATTTAGTATAAAATTCATGGTGAACCTCTGAGCATTTTCTTGAGCATTTCTGGAAAACTATAATTCCCGCTTCAATTAAGTTAGCTTTGAGTTAGGAGCTTAGTTTAGCTTTTATTCCTTTTTTGTTACCAATTGTTTTTATACTTTTTAAGACAAGGGTTTGAGAGTCTTTACAATTAAGAAAGTATAATGATTAATAAGTTTACTTATTACCTACGTCTAACCAATTTGTTTCCAATCCAATGTCAAACACACCCACACACATCATATCCCTTGTGAGAATAACCTGTCATTTAACATTATTCGCTAATAAATAAAATAAATATTTCGCTATCGCAGAATGTAGGTAAAACTAACAATTCGTAATAATAAGATACCTAATTAATGACCCGTTCTTCCTCTATAATTCTTAGGCTTTAAGTTTCAACGCTATGCTTAGTTGAAAGTTACGATACCTATATTGTACACAGATTAGTTACCTAATGTAGGTATATAATATATTATGCAATTCGTACTAGAACACTACTACTTTGGCAATGTTGAATTTGCGGTATTGTGGTCAAAGTCGGAAAATTAGGACATATAAATATATTACATTACGACATTACACGCGTCACTTGTTAGGGCACAATGCTTTTTTTTAAACTTATAATGCTTATCAAAAGTTTCATATTGTGTAATTTTTAATAGACCATTTAAAAGTGAAGTTGTTAGTTTATAAATACATACAAGCTTGAACGTGATTTTTAGGCGTTAAAATTCACATATCGATGTAAGGACGTCTATTGTTTATTTATTTATTGCAGTATGGATCTTACAAGATGTTATGTACATATAAATAAAGTTCCAGCATCACCCTAGGGCACAGCAAGATTACAATAAAAAATACTTATTCTAGATTAATGCATGCAACACGCTCACATATGTAGGAATTCTAACTTGAAATTGAAATTACAAAATAAAAAAACATAATATACATAAATAGTCGTTACAATTTTACAAGGGTGTCAATAGGTAATATTACATTATAACAATTATTAATTCATTAGGCTTATTCAAATGTCAGCAAGCTAAATTAAGGGTCTCATCTATCATAAATTAATTCCACTGGTAATAACATTTATTTATAAGCAAATATTATGTGTAAATCAAATAACGGGAACGATTGATTTAGAATAGGTTTACATATTAACTATGTACAAACATACACTCGCACCAGTATTTTCAAAAGGGGTAGCCAGCCCAAATGAAATTAACTTTTCAAAGACACTACCTAAGCACATTTGCGTCATCATAAGGGCTCTGCAACACCTAGTCTTGTGTCTGCGCGTAGTTGTGTGCTTACTGGAAACCGGAATTACAAAACGGTGCCCTCCTCTGCTATCCTAGCTACCCTGTAGATAATAGTCACAGTAAAGGACTGTGGCGGCAAAGATAATAACAAACTGTTTTTTTTACTCCAAGTTTTATGATGCAAGGACTTTTATGATAATTAATAAAAATTGTTGAAAAATAAACCCGCCGATCGGTTATAACAGAGTTATGTTTTTGCAAACATTTACGATTATTACACTTTTTAAAACTAGCCATGTCATAAGTTTGTATTATCGGGAAAGAGGTTATGAAGCACGTTTTTAATTATAATAAACATATAGATATGACAACGCTAGGGGTATGATGATGTAGGTATAGGTAGGGATGTACCTAAGTATAGTTTGCTAAACGCAACTTGAAAGTACATATAAGTATCTACCTAATAGATTCAATTTCTAGGAAAAAAATATTAGGTAAGTATCTTTGACGTCGACTGCACTTGGGCAAATCGACTATTTGAGAATGAACAACATTCGGCATGATCCTGAGTCACTCAATTTAATTCAATCTTTTATTCGTAAAATATCAATTTTACATGTCAAAAAAATAACCTACCAGTTTTACATTAATATTATTTATTTATTTATTAATACATGGAAAACCAACAGCGCAACATATTTATAGACAAAATAATAAAACCATATAGCCAATTACAGGTTCTCACTTATAGAAATAAACTAACACAAGTAATCTATAGCCAAACGTAAACTTAGCGTACATTACGACGCACAGTAACCATCGCGCACCAATAGCAAGCATGGCAATGGGAATATACAAATAGTTAATAAATTAGGATATATAAACTCTAGTAACCCGAGCCCTGAAGTATCACACATGAAGAATCTTATCAATTTAGATTTTATTGCTTGTATGCTATCACAAAATATGTCTATATCTAATTTAACCACCACTTTGTTTAAACTCCTGCCTGCTCTGCACAAAAAACTATTCTTTCTATATTTAGTGGAAACATGGAACATGTCGTACTTAAAGTTACGTCGCCTCTCGGCTCGGAAAGAATTCGTCAATTGATTAGAACGCGTCCTCACACCGCTTCGCTTTCTAGCACTCTATCGAACTATTATTTGTTTAAATCGATTATGCTAGTGACATTGCTACATTGGTAAACCCATTCCATGATAGGGCATCCCCTTAGCATGATAGGAGTCCAATTTATAGTCTTTTTATAATTTTCCTTTTCATATAGTATTTTTTCTAAGCAACTATAGGCTGCGGTGTCCGCTTACCATCAGGCGGGCCGTACGCTTGTTTGCCACTGTCGTTGAATAAAAAGAAATAAAAAAAAATGTTGCCTCTTTTTTTTGTTGGCTTACAAGGACAAAAAAAAAACAAAAAATCAGTCGAATAACCCACTTTAATGAGTAATGTTACAGAATGTATGATTTAACATGTAATATGATTTATTATGGTTCAATGAAGTCAAGTAATGTTTAATAATAATAATAATAAATACTCTTTATTGCACCACAACAGGAGAAACATCTTACAAAAAAATATTGCTTAATAAATAATGGTAAAAACAGGCGGTCTTATCGCTTTAAAGCGATCTCTTCCAGACAACCTTTGTATAGCAGGAAACATTTAAATTAGAATTTTAAACAGGTAGTGCAGGAACTCATCAAGAAGAGCAAACTAACACATCATTCTTTCAAATATTAGTAAACAGGAAACTTTAAAATATTACTAAACAGGACACATTAAAATATAGGACACATATAAATATATTTAAAAAAAACGACTGAAAAAATCTTTGAGAAAAAGACATCAACGACATATTTTATTGATATAGTTTTTTGCACCTATGTTTTTAAAATCTGGTTAATACATAAATTTTATGTCAATCCATTTATATCTAACTATATCTATCATTGTTAGTTAAATGCCTTTTCTTGTCTGTTTCTTTCTTGACTGACGAAATTTTCTCTGTAATCATTCTTATTTATTAAATAAATACATTTGTCATACATAATAACACATTTGTTATTTTGGTTACTTTGCTTATCGAATGACTAATGCTTTGGATGATAATTATCCCTTAACGCATTGATAAAATTCCGTGTAACAATGCGGAAAAATCCAAAGAGTTGTGATAAAATATGTCAACACATTTTAGCCGACGGCAGAACGATCAGGGTTTAGGTAAAAAAAAACTGTTAACTAGGTTTTATAAAATAAGGGTCTCTTATTTTATAATACCTAGTTAACAGATTTTTATGTATAGCATAGTAATTGTTTTTTTTTAATCGCGTAACATAAATACGTTAATGATAATGATGAAAAATGTAAACTCTAAGAAATTTTAACTAAGCACTGAACCTAGTCAAGTCTAGGTTCAGTTTAAAACAAGTTTTTATTTGCATTTAATGATTTATTGAAATAAAAAGGTTTGTCATTTATGAAGGTAGGTAGGTAGGTCCCTATTCGAAATACTTACGTCCCTATTTGAAAACATTCTACAAAGATTTTACCTATGACCTTAACACTAGGCTAGGCCTGTCTGGTTCAATTCAGCTGTTAGCAATTGTACATTTAACGTTCTACGCTGTTGATTAGATCTAACTAATTCTAACAACTACAAACGCGAAAAAAGCGAGACAGAAACCGCAAACGAAAATAAGTTACCTATGCCCTTATTCCAGATAAGATTAGAAAAATCTTGCTTTAATCGTCATGCGTTTTCGCGGTAACTATTTTGAAACGTAAACTCATTTGTATTGTTAGATTTGAACAGTATACTTAATAATCGAAATAGGTAAAACTACTTAGTGCAATATTTCCCTTTCATATCCTAGATAAATCAAGCAACGTAGACGGTTTTGTCCGTTAAATTCTAAATATGGAATGAGATACCTATGTATGTATGGATGTACACATCAGAAAAAGTTTATATTTATTAGACCATTAAATTTAATTAGACCCGCAATTTGGCCCTAGTCTTAACTCAACGGTCACAATAAGGCCAAATATGTGACTCATTGTTTCAGTATTAGGTATATATAGGTATCGATAATAGATAGCCTTTTCAATTTTGCCTTTATTTATTTAAATAAAAATACTGTGTTGTTAGAGATCCCGATTTTGCGCAATATAAGGGCATTCCGGGGTGTCATAAATTTTTGAAAGGTGACAATATACCTAATGTGATTTTTTGTGGACATTTTTATTACAAAAATCAGCTCTACCCACCATTCAGATGAGGGAATAACCTACAAAATACAAAAACGGGCAATCATGACAGTATTTTGTCAATGGTCTTATCCTGTCGGTTGTTTTATTTTCCTCATCCATAATCAAGACATAAAACGAGCACACAATTCTTTATCCTCATGGCAACGGTTGAAAACCTCGTAATGTCTATCTCAAATTGTTTTTGGTTTCAGAAGGAGCGTGAATAGGAACGTTGTTTAATATATAACTCTTATGTTTAGTTATATTTTTCTGATAATCTTTAGAAAAATAACACCAACGACAAGTTAATCATGAAGTTAATCATTTATTTTTATTAACAAATCATAAAAGTATTGTGTAATTTATCTACGCTCTATATTTTATGTCGCTAAAGTTCGATGAATTTGGAGCCATGTTAGACCTTGCGTGCGAACCTATAGGCCTAAACGCTAAACTTAACATAAACAGTATTGTGCTATCACTCACGAATATGAATATTTATTCAATTGTTTACCATAAAAAATAATACTCTACCTCGGTACTAACGTACCAGTCAAACGAGTTGTAAATTTTCGCGCATTTTTGTTCTGAATGACGTTTATGTCATACTCTTACCGACGTCAGCATATTGCGTAATTTTTATGTGTTTGTATATTTTTTTCTTCTTTTGACATTGAAGTGTATTTTAAAATGTGTAGCCAAGGCATTTCTGTGGCACTTCGCGCTTCGGTATTATTCTATGAATTGTTTATTGTAAGTATTTTATTTAAAAACTATATTGAATCAAATACATTTATAGGATCCTCAATTTTATAGCCGTTTAATGGTCAACGCGACACATGAATATTCATACAATTATAAAAAAAAACCTCTTATCTCAACCACAACACAGTTCACAAGTTTTTTTTTTATTACTCGGGCATAGACACAGGACACTAACTTTTACCAATGTGGTGCTGGTGAAAGGGGGCATGGGCCCCCCGACCCGCGGCAAGGAATCCCGCCACTTCGGCACCTCTACACGGCACTTCACTTGACACACCGCGACGACAAGCGCGGCGACTACGCTCCTACGCGCGCCGACTCTCAACGCGTACTGACCAAAAACGCTAAGCTTTCGAACGACATCGCGGGACAGAACGAGAGGGAGCATATGCAGTTTAGTGTGCGGGAGGGAGACGGACAGGGAAGCGTTCGGAAACGGGCGTGGTTCGAGGAAGCAGCCACTAGCATCGAGGGGGTGGCGCCGCCGCGTTTTTCTAGGTTTTGTTTCGTGCGTGTTTTGTGCGGTAGTAGGATTTCATTTTGTGGTACACGTGCGCCGTTCGCAGTAAATTTAAATTGGCTTGCCGGTACATCGGTTGGGAGCTGAACATAATTATAGAGCCTGGATTTTTCGGTTGCGTCTCTAGGTGCTGGTCTTTTATTTGGTGTTGGAAGGATGCTGGGGGCGTGTGGGCTCTTTATGTGGGGCTCCCGCCTCCGCGGAGGGATTTCTTTATTTTGGCCCTTCCGCCCTACAGGCTGTGATTACAGCGCGGTGTCATAATAAATAAATATCGTAGATACTCCTGACTAATATACAGTCTGCCCGGCATGAAAATTCCAGTCTAGCGCCGCTAATAGATATTTTATAGTTTTCTCCGGCTTGCTAATAAATATTTTAATATCTTATTGTGCGAAGCATTAGGCTGAAATGGTAGAGACTGTAATCATACTTTGGAGGTGAAGCACCTAGTGGCGAGCTTCAATTTTTATGACTTTGAAGGTAATTTATTAATCATTAGTTGATTGATTGGTGGCTAGGAACCCACAGTACACCACTAAGTGTGATTTTGTAACATTCTTAGTAGAAATCAGACATAAAGGAATTTTTGACAACTTAATTCGTAATATTCAACTCTCGTTCCCTGTTCAACTCTCCTCTATTTTTATGGATTACCTAAAATTGAAAATGTCAAATATTGGGGCGGTGTCGAGCACTGGGATGTTTAAAGTAAGATACGCAAATATCCAAAGCCTACAAGCATGAAAGAATATGTAGGTAGAGCCAATAAAATAACAAAGCTACAGAAACAGCCGAATAACACTGTCCAATTGACTGACTGTGGCGGTAAGTACCTAAAGGCCTCCACACACCGAACGTGGGTCGGGCGGTATCTCTATCCGTTACTGTGTGATAGAGTTAGTGAGAGAGATACCTACCGACCCGCGCCGCGTCCGACCCGCGCCGCGCACGACCCGCGCCCGCCCCGCGCCGCGCACGACCCGCATTCGGTGTGTGGAGGCCTTTAGTAATTAAATATACTCAAGTTTCCGAGAATTTCTTTTAGATAAGCAATGTTTAATACCTTTGTAAATATAAAATGAAAACGACGCAAATAATCAAACACGTGAAATGCGTAAATTAATCGCACTTCGAAAGTGATACCTAAGACCATAGCTCGAAAACCGAACCTAACCTAAACTTAGTTTCATCCTACCCAAATTGATTACTGCTACCTATTGCACGTCGTCATCATCATCATAACAGAAAAACGTCCATTGCTGGACATAAGCCTCTCCTCAAATTAAAAAAACCGTTATTAATTGTCCGATAATGCTCAATCCTGGTCAGTGGTCAATGCGGTCATAGGCAGCATCATATATTTTTATTTTTGGGTATAAATATATAAGGGTATAGGTGTATAGGTATAAATACCTAGCCCTCCGAATCGCTAAACTTAAGTGGCAGTGGGCGGGGCACATAGCACGTAGAACCGATGGCCGATGGGGCGGAAAGTTTCTCGAGTGGCGACCACGAACCGGAAGGCGCGGCGTGGGTATAAGCCCCCCCGCAAGGTGGACTATGACCTGGTAAAGGTTGCTGGAGTCCGCTGGATGCGGGTGGCGCGGGACCGGTCACTTTGGCACTCTTTGGGGGAGGCCTATGTCCAGCAGTGGACGTCTTTCGGCTGATATGATGATGACGGCTGGCCAGAAATTGTAACAAGTGCTCAAAATTCTGCAGAATTTGAAAAATTCAAAAAATATTTTGAGAAGTACTGGATGAAAGTACCAGCCTTGGTATCTTGCTGCAATGAACGGCATAGAACAACCGATGCCTTAGAGTCATGGCACAGACGCGTCAATGTAAGGTTCCAGCATAAACCCACGCTCATCCTGTTTATGGAGACTCTAAAAAAGGAAGCCGAGTACCAATCCCTCAGGTTACGGAAATAGAAAGAAAGAAAGAAAGATACATTTATTCACAAACACACAGGACACACATGGTTATTAAATAATAAAATAAACAAGAAAAGCACATGAAACATGAAACGAGTGTGTCTCTGCGGCAGTGAACCGGACACTGGCTCAGCATTATGCTGAGGTGTCAGACACCTGCAGCGCTGATTTTCAGCCAGCACCGTTGGTGAAATCTATACTAAATTCGACAAACCGCAAAAAAAAGATATTATTTTTGACCGGAAATACAAAAATGAGCTCAACTCGCTTAATGAAGGAGACATAACTTGTTTCCAATTTCTTCAAAACATTTCGGAGATCAAGTTAAATTTAAAAATGTGTACTGTAGCGTACACATAATTATAAGTCTAATAATATTTTACGTTCAGGAAGTAGGTACTACAATTTTATTTTAGTTAGTATGCATATTCCCCTGTTATATGCAATTTAAGTTATAATAAAGTTTTTTTTCTATCTGAAATAAATATGTGTTTTATTGTCTAAGTTTAGAAAAACCATCAATTAGAAGAAAAAAATCTTGTTTAGAACGCCTTTTTCATTCATAGTTTACTTAGTTATATTATAGTTCCCACAGCCTAGGTAGTGTAGTGACCCTGCTCACGAAGCACGATATTTATTTAATAGTACTCTATGGATGGATATTGTTGCTATTCTGATAACTAGCCGTTTTGCTACAATAAATTGTAGTCGTTTCACTAGGAAGCTGTTTTGCGATCTAGTTATTTTGCTATTAGGGCATTTTAAGATGTATACCTTCTGCGAGGTGGTCTTTTTGCGAACAAGTAATTTTGATAGTAAGCCGTTCTGATATTCAGACTTTATGCTATGTGGTCGTTTTACTAGAAATTCATTACGAGATAAAGGCCTTTTGCAGATGTGGTCATTTTACGATCAAGTCTTTATGTGGTTCTGGGGGCCGATTTTTGACTTTCGAGCGCTCGGAAATTAAATAAAAGTAAATGCTATTGTAGTGTCATTATCACAGGCACTTACTTTCTACCGATAGAATTGAATACGAGTGGTCCATACCGCACGTTTTTAAATTTTCTATCGTCATTTCAAAATAGCATTTCATAATATTTGTCAGTTTTCGAGTGAAAGAGTCGAGCGCTCGAAAGTCAAAAATCGGTCCCCTGGTCGTTTTGAGAATCCAGTCGTTTTGATACCGACCCTTATAAAGTACCTACTGTTAATGATGTCAAAAAAATATATAAATAATCTTTGTTGTTTGACATTGAATTGTTAACACATTCACTGCCAAGAACCGCTACGCGCTACGCTCGTAGCCGATCCCGTCGTTTTCCTCGTATTTAGCGGAAATGACTACGGCGTAGGCGCCCGCTAGGCGGGTTCCTGGCAGCGAGTGTTAATAAACAATCGAACAATTTCATGAATGCATGGTGGAGATATAGATAACTAGCTTCCGCCCGCGACTTCGTCTGCGTGGACCCGGGATAAAAACTATTCTATATTTTAATCCAGGCTTTAACTATCTTCGTGCAAAATTTCATGCAAATCGATTGAGCCGTTAAAGCGTGATTGAGTAACAAACATCTAAACATACAAACATCCAAACATCCAAACTTTCGCATTTTTATTATGAGTACCTACTAGGTATATTATAGAAAATACCTACGTACATAGTGAAAATAAATCACCTATTCTTACACATTACAAACTAGCGGCTCTGTGATCTGAAGACCTAGCAAGTCTGTGTTCATTCCCGCACAGAGATGACAGCAATACTCCAAGTGGGGACGGACTTGAGACTTATTTAATAAGTCTCTGTCCCGGGGAGAAGTAACGCTTTGCTCTGTTAAGCACACCGAGCTTTTGGAGGCCAGCTTGGCCTTGCCCTCTAAATGTCTTCGAAAGTGGACGTCGCTAGAATTTTTGACGCCAAGGATCCCAATACTCTTTGAAATCGAAAGAGGAACCTTCGAACTGTGGGGCTACAGAAATGGGGGTTATCTTGTTGGTGACCGCGCATACTTGCGTCTTCGTGGGGTTGAATCGGACCAAATTATCCCTCCCCCACTCAGAGACTGGATAGAGTGCTCTCTATTTTGGACACAAATTGTTCACGACTCTCTACCACAGCAGTACGAGGGATGTTTGTGCGGTCCGTGTAATACGTATACCCAGACCCAGAGGCGTCTCTAGTCCATGTAGCGCCCGTGTGCAAACATTACTCTAGCGCCCCCTAGTAAGCTCGCGGGCAAAATGGAATGGTTACAAAGTACGGCTCGGCGCCCCCTAGGACCGCTGCGCCCGTGTGCGACGCACACCCTGCACCATAGGTAAAGACGCCTCTGTGTATACGTCGCATAACAATACATTGATAACAAGATTTATACATTTACACACAAAAATACAAAAAATTGTACATAGTTAAGGGCCATTAACTTTTCTCCATTGCGTAACTAAAGTTACGTATATAAAATGTATTGGTTATTGTCGTTACACAATGGAAAAAAGTTAAAGCGTAGATTAGATAGGCTCTTAAGTATGTTATGGTATTTTTTTTGCAATCCACCCATAAATGACGTAGGTTACTGTATAAGTAAAGTTTCTTAATCTGGAACGTTTCATTCGGGTAAACTGGGGTTTAGGTAATTAAAGGAAACAATGGGGCTGCTCCAATCATTTAGATTTTGTATTATATAATTAAAGCAGAACTATTTGAAATTCGGTACATTTCATCGAGTAAATAGCAAGACGTCTATACAAAATAATTCACTGCCACAGATCGCCTAGATATTATCATCATCATATACTTAAGGCGGTGCATTGGAAATTATCGCGTGCTTTGAAACGCCGTTCTGACTAGATTAAGAAACAATAAGGTCTGATTTTCATATATATGATTCTTGACTATATGATTGTTTTTCTAATTTTACCGATACATGATTGCTTAAAATTTCCTCGATAGAAAAAAAATCCAAAGTTGGGTCTGTATTTTCCTTTTTTTACCCAGCCTACTCAAACGATACATTATTTTACGACACAATCAAGTTAATACTATAGTATTTAATCTCGTCTAAAATCTCACTTTATGAAATTTAAATAAACCTTCTCTAAGTTAGGTATTTATCGAAATTTGTCCAAAAAAGCCATCCCCGAAGAGTGTTCCATCTCTTTTTCTCGTGCGCGGAAGGCATAAGCGTGTCTTTGTCTAGGGGGCGTGTTCGACTCGAATCAAGGCATCCCCTTAAGAGCCGAGCTCTTGTCGGTGGAGTAATCGCCACTCTGTTCTTCTCTCTGCCACTGTTTTGAGCTCTTGATACGACATTACATTAACTTTCTCTTCAGCTTGGTCCATAAACGCATGTCTCGGTCTTCCCCTGCCTCTCCTTCCTTCTAGCTTTCCTATAAAATTTCATGTCGTATCAGGTGCCCGAACATATTTCTAGACATTATAAAAACTATTATTTATGAGATAACCCGATTTGATACAAACTGGACCCTCGAATCAAAATAATCCCAGTTTATACATATCCACCGGTACCACAATTTGTGTATAAACGTAACAAACAGCAAATCTTTCTCTACAACTTTCACGTTTAGATATCTATCACTTACCAAGTAGGTAGAATCGCTATTTATGGGTACCTCAGTAGAGTAGGTAACATAACTAAAGCTCTACCGGTAGAGTAAATACAAATGCAGGTAGGACTGGTCAACACGACTCTACTGATAGGTCCAATTAGCAAAAAAAATACTGGTCTACCACTTTTGAACCTTAGGTAATAGGGTATATACATATACTAGTTGCAATTGCATACCACTAAAATGGTGAATTATGCTGAACATGTTATTTCCAAATCCATCAATTATGTACCATAATTCTGCAAATAAATATTTTTGACTTTTTGACTTTGACTTTGTAGAGTTAAAAAGTGGTAGAGACTAGAGACCACTCTCTCGGCTTACCTGTTGTAAAAAACTTTTATCATAAATATGCACTAAATAAAACAAGCTTAACTCTAACAAAAATTTACACTCGAAAGCTTATAGGTATTAAGAGTCCGCAGTAAGCTCGATTCTCCATACAAACGTAGTTACGCTCTCATTTTAAAACTACGTGTTGGATTGTAACGAAACTTTGCATATACAATGACATGAGGTGTATCTATGTCCGACAGACTATAAATAAATACTGAAATGGATAGCCAACTTTCATGGACCCGATCCGATCCGGAGCTGCTCCCCAAGGCAAGTACCTACAAGAGCCACTTTAATAAAAGCTTAAAAGAATTACGATGACTAACGAATTCACTTCTCTTTGTACTAGGCATAAAGAGAAGACAACGCCATTGTCTTTCATTGTTAAGAGTAACCGCTAATTGTTTACGTTTTACTAAGTATGCTGCAAATACTAATAATAAGTTGTTATTACCAATATTACCCACCTTTCGTTTTAATTTGGACCTTTCTTCTTTAACAATTGAGTCACTATTTGAGTAAAGTATTCATTGTTGTAACGATGGGTCTTGAGATAAGGGTGGTATTAAACTTGTCCAAGATCTTTGTCCAATGTGCCTTGCGTCTCACTCACTCTTTATGCCAAATGTGATTTGCATATATACATTGGACAAAGATCTTGGATAAGTGGAATACCACCCTTATATCAAGACCCATCGTTTCGAGATTCGGACTAGCCAATATTACAGCAGGTACAAGGTAGGTATTCGTCTTGAAGAATCTCGGGCGGGTCTAGTCTAGCTGCCTCGTGTGAAGCCAGTAGGTAACTACTGTCTAGCTGGCCCCTATTTCAACAACTTGACAATTGTCACTTGACAACGACAATTCTCCGTACATTGCTGATTCCACAAGTAACCTAGCAACCACCTTAACTTCTAGAATTGTCAGTGTCAGGTGACCATTGTCAAGTTGGTGAAATAGGGGTCTGGTCTAAGTTACAGACATTTAGATGTACCTAGTCTATGAGTAATGATTCCAAGGATCATACAGACGCCGATTCCTCATGATTACTACCATCCGATTACAGTTTTGAGATCGTGGGTCAATTTCATGAGGAATAACAACACAACGAATCCTCAAATCAATAAAGGCGGCAGCGCGCTCGTGATTATTCTGGAATCGCAAGAAGCGTGCATTAATTCTTTCGTACGTCCGGCTGTCCAGCTGTTCTCCTCTACAGAGGCTCTAGTATAAGTTTTACATACATGTATACATTCACGCCTTTATTCCCAAAAGGGGTAAGCAGAGCACATGAAACGTATGTTCCAGCGCCACCGCACGCGTATAAGTTTTACCGAAACAAAACGTTACTACTGCGTTCGCGTTTAGCTGTCAAATCCCATACAAATTTAGGGTAAAACGCAAACGCGATCGTAACGTTCGTTTCGGTAAAACTTATACTAGAGCCTCTGAGGGGCTACCGCGAAACGAAAACGAACTTCGTTTGTGTATCTCCGTCTCTGTCGCACTTGCTAGTTCGAGCGATAGAGAGGGAGATACACGAACGAAGTTCGTTTTCGTTTCGCGGTAGCCCCTCTGGTCGCATTTCTCAACCGATATACTATTATGCCGATTCAGTTTTAAGATAAAAAAAAGTTATGCTCGCGATATTTTTATTATAACTGGATTGAAGTTACAAGAAATAAAACAGGTAGTGACATCTACCGACCGATTGCGGCTACTAATGCGACTATTAGTATGGTAGCGTCACTATGATACAACGTTTTGCGAGTCACGACCTACGCAGTACCGACATGAGTAACTAGATGGCGCTCGACTATCAATTTGATACTAGATGTCGCTGTGGTATCAAACTTAGGCATCGTAGATAGAAATATAAGATTTAATGGATGGAGGCCTAGCGAATGAAAAATCTGAAAACAAATATCCTCGACATCTCATGTCTATACTACATTCAATTATTTTGTAAAAAAAAATTTTTTTTTTCAAGTAATAATTATGCTTATTTGATTCTGTGAATGTACTCTGCAATATGCCGAAGTTAAAGGAAATTCCCGGGAACACCGTGTATACTTGTCGTATTATATCCGTGACGTCAGTTTCAGTAAGTACAATATTTTGACAGGTGACAAACAAAAAAGCCTATACGCGCTGAGGGCACAAGATTTGACATTGTATGTCGTTTCCACTTGTGATATTGTCTATGCTTACATCTTTGTCACACATGTGTACGTGACTCCGTCTATTCTTTCCTTTCTCAATGTTAGGCAGTTTTAGGGTGGCTCTAGGCTTGTATCGACATAAAAAAGGGTTTTTATTTTTAAATTATAATGCGTAATTTATGTAAATATATTTTATTATTTTTAGTAATTAAACAAAGGTTGACAAATACCTGGATCGATTAGGAAAACAATGTTCGCGCTCCGCTATAAGTGTTATTATTTTGAATACATTATAACCCAGTTTAATACATTTTTAATTAGTTCAATAGTTCATGAGAAGGTATCACAGAACTCTTTATTAATATCGCTTACAAAAATACACTCAGGTCTTATTTACTACATTATTATAGCCGATTTTTTATTAATGTTTTATAATATCTATAAGATTATCATATCTTTAGATTTCAGTCTCACATATACATTAAAAGGGCACACACATTAAAACTATTATATAACGACTGCGAAAATATACTTTTCATGTTTTCATACATTGAACATTGGACGCAAATTAGAAGGAGACTTCTTGTACATAGATCACCTTACTCATATTAGTGCTATCGTCATCACTCAAAACACACATTCACAAATAATCCAGTAACTTTATACCAGAGCTTGAGCCGGCCCTGGTATAAAGTTACTGGACTATGGACTATGGTGTTCGTGTTATTTTCGATTTTTGACAAAGTTGCGTTCGAGCTCTAGGTCATAAACTTGTTTTATGCATTGGGCCAACTTCATAAACAAGTTTGCATAAAATCAAAACTACCGAATTTTTTCACGCAAAGTACCCCGCACTTTCAGGCGACAAGGTTACTGTATTAAGAGTCCGCAGTAAGCTCGGCCGAATTTCACCTTCCCATACAAACGTAGTAACGCTCTCATTTTAAAACTACGTGTTGGATTGTGATGAAACTTTGCATATACAATAACATGAGGTATATCTATGTTTGTAATTAGTTTATATGGTTCCAGTTTATAAAACAAACGAAATCCAGCAAAAACAAGTTTTGTATGAAAAACTTAAATTCGCTGTATTTTTTTTACTATGGTATCTGAAGCTACATAAACTAATTACAGACATAGATATACCTCATGTCATTGTACCAATATGCAAAGTTTCGTTACAATCCAACACATAGTTATAAAATGAGAGCGTAACTACGTTTGTATGGAGAATCGAGCTTACTGCGGACTCTTAAAATACACACTCACAAATACACGCTCTCAAAAACACATCACTCAAATACACACTCACAAATACACGCCCCCAAAAACACACGCAAACGGACGCACGCATACAATAAAATTAAACAATCAACGTAACTTATTTACCCCCAAACAATAAGGGCCAGTTATTTATAATACACACTGGTGAGGAGGAATAATGACGACACGGGTTACTGAGGCTCTAGTATAAGTTTTACCGAAACAAAACGCTACGATCGCGTTTGCGTTTCACCCTCAATTTGTATGGGATTTGACAGCTAAACGCGAACGCGGTCGTAACGTTTTGTTTCGGTAAAACTTATACTAGAGCCTCTGAATAACCAACGTCATCGAAATGATTAGCGGGTCGACCAGAGGCTCTAGTATAAGTTTTACCGAAACAAAACTTTACGATCGCGTTTGCGTTTGCGTTTTACCCTCAATTTGTATGGGATTTGACAGCTAAACGCCGAACGCAGTCGTAACGTTTTGTTTCGGTAAAACTTATACTAGAGCCTCAGACGATATCTGCCGCATAACACTAATGAATTAAATTATACAAATTTAATTAAGACCACTACATAGTATAAAACAAAGTCGCTTCCCGCTGTCTGTCCCTATGTATGCTTAGATCTTTGAAACTACGCAACGGATTTTGATGCGGTTTTTTGTAATAGATAGTGATTCAAGAGGAAGGTTTATATGTATAATATAGTAACCGTGCGAAGCCAGGGCGGGTCGCTAGTAATTAAATAATTGTAATATATTGACATGTAAGATTTTTTTGTATTATCTATAAATGAGTATGAGTAACTAATAAGCAGTGGATAAGATTGGCACAGGAACGAGGAGAGTGGTATAATAAAGAATAGGGCCATCCTCCTAAAAGCCTACAATACAATACAAAAGGGCATTCAGATCTTAAACAATTAGTTAGTTGGAGTTAAATTGGAACTAGTTGAATTTCTTTTGTTTCAAAAACGACCAAATGCAATAGGGTATTTGACAACAGTGAAAATAATTTGTTTTTTCATTAGCAACAGATAAAAATGACGAAAATACTGGGAAACTATCAATATTTCATTTCAGTTGTCAATTTTAAGATTTTTAAATTCATAAAAACGAACAATAAGGACGTTATTTGATTGTGACGTCACAAGCTTGTAATCCCTACAAATTCCGTACTAACGGAGCGTTTTTGACGTTTCATAAAAAGAAGCTGATTTGACGTTTGTCAAGTAGCGTATTCTGTTCCAATTGAAAATGAGCAATGAGCCGAGTAGGCTATTTAGCATTGGCCAGACCATGGTCCTACTAGTGTTATTTTTTACAAAATATCTGTGCAATTTTAAGGCACTGACAATCAGGTCGTCACATATTTTTGATCAATACGGGCGGCCTCACAAGGGGTTTTTTACCGTACCGAGTCGCTTAAACGTCATGTGTAAACTGTCAAGCTGTCAAACGGATGAAAATATATATACAGACAAGTTTACAAAATTATCTACACATGCATCTTATGTCATTTAACAACAAAGACTGTAATGTTTTTTAAAAAGTAGTTTCTGTAGATATTGAAGAACTCGACTGTACTTAAGGTGTTCAGCCACTTACGAGTTCGACTATACCTTACGTCTAGGCCTGTTCGGTCCTGTTCCTGTTAATCCTAGCTATGTCCGTTCAGAGTGTTCTCTAGTTGGCGCTCGCCTCGCGCAACTCTGCCTCCTTCTGCGCCACGACCTCTTACTGCTCTTTCTCGCTCAGCCCTTCGAGTTGGGATTAGAGAGCTTTCAAATATCCCTTTTTTTTGCTGAGTTCGTGATACGGCAAAGATTAACTTTTTTCTTTTTGTCGTGTATTAGTGTGTTACGAATAAATGTTTCATTCTGATTCTGAAATACCACAGTCTGAAATCTAATAAAAGACCAACACGTCGAAGAGCCCTTAAGACCTGCAAGAACAGTTAGCCAGAGCATTCTACTCATTGACATTTCCTTATGTTATGACCAGGGATCGGAAACCGGTTTTTTTTGTATGGGAACGAAAACGTTATTTTTTCGTTGTTGTTAATTATTTCATTTCTAATTGGGCAATCTAATAATACGCAGTCGTTACCTCAAAACACAACTTAGTCCTACATATGAAATATAGAATATCTCGAGATATGTGGTTATTTCGAGGTTTTTGGTTATGACACACTATCATGAAACTGTTTCACTGTTAGAGCCAATAATCAACTAACTACATCTTAAATGCCATCAATATACAGACTTTACAAAATATCTGTGCACTTTTACGGTACTGAAAATTAGGTCGTTTGCACATATCTTTTATCAATACCTTATGCCCAGGCCTGTTCGGTCCTGTTCCTGTTAATCCTAGCTATCTCTGTCCGGAGTTTCCTCTCGTTGGCGCTCGCCTCGCGTAACTCTACCTCCTTCTGCGCCGCGACCTCTAGCTGCTCTTTCTGCACGGACAGGCCTTTGAGCTGGGATTGGAGCGCCGATATCGTTGAGTAGGCTGCATTCTTCAACTGTAAATAATTGATAAAATTAATTAATTCGTTTAAACGCTCCACGATTGTGGGTTACATTCAAAAATGTATCATGAACTGGATGTGGGTCGATCAACAATTACTTAATTATTCGTTTTTTTGGAATAAAATGTGGTCAAAAATAAAAATAAAACCGACGATATGAGAACCTGCTTCCTTTTATGAAGTCGGTTAAAAAGGGGTTTCAACCACCAGTACGTTCTATCGAACTGTGTCAGCCAGTGACGGGCGCTCTATCTTGTCACTTATCGTGTGATAATACCATGTACAGGAGACGGAACCGCGACAACCAGTGACAGAAAAAAAAAATCACCGACGTACATCCAATACATCCCTGCTATTCTTTTTAATGAGAAAATAACTCGTATCTGTTTGTTGTATTTTCATGCTTGAACTCCTGACTCGACTGACACATTGACATCACATCTATGAACATGGTTTGAATCCCAGAGAAGGGAAAACGGTTGTTTTAACTAAACCTCACCTGGGTGTCTCTCTCCCTGGTCTTCACCTCCTGGTGGAAGCTCTCCATCTGCTCCAGGATCTGTTCCCTCTCGACCACGTTGGCGCGCTGCTGCAGCCTGTTGGCCTCCACCTTCTCTTCCACCTGCCTCCTCAGGGTTGAGAGCACGTCGTGCATGAGGTGGGCTCGGGCTTCGCGCTCCTTTGCCCAGAGCTGCAAAAAAAATTGTGTATCAGAATAAGAAGGAATCCAAAACCGACAGGCGAAAAATGGTGCAGACAAAATTAAGGAATAATGTTGAGCTCGTCGTCCTTGTCCCGTTTGTTTCTAGTCGTTATCAAATAGTCTATCTTATCACTAGAATGTTGTAGTGGCTGGTTTCTCTTGTGGCTAGGATTTTGTAGTGTTGTCCCTTTGTCTACTAGAATGGTGTATTAATTGTAACCTTGTCTCGCTCATCACTAGAATGTTCTAGACGCTGTCACCTAATCTAGCCTACGCTTTCAACGAATGTTATGATTGTAGCCGCCTAGCCTCGCTTGTTGATATAATATTCTTAACCTTGCCACCTAAACTCGCTTGTCGCTAGAATGTTATGGTTATTGCCACCTACTCTCGCCTGTCGCTAGCATGTTATAGTATAGTTCTTGTCACCTAGCCTCGCTCGGCGCTAGAATGTATTTGTAGTCACCTTGTCCTAATTCTCGCTGAGCTGCCTCGCCTCGCCGTCGTACATGCTCGCGTCAATGTTCAACAGCGAGGCTGAGTCGTCGCTCGTTAGAATGTTGTAATTATTGTAAGCTAGTCTAGCTGGTCTCTCATTGGCACCTAGTCTAGAATGTATTTGTAGTCACCTTGTCCTGTTTCTCGCTGAGCCGCCTCGCCTCGCCGTCGTACATGCTCGCGTCAATGTTCAACAGCGAGGCTGAGTCGTCGCTCGTTAGAATGTTGTAATTATTGTAAGCTAGTCTAGCTGGTCTCTCATTGGTACCTAGTCTGGAATGTATTTGTAGTCACCTTGTCCTGTTTCTCGCTGAGCTGCCTCGCCTCGCCATCGTACATGCTCGCGTCAATGTTCAGCAGCGAGGCTGACTCGTCGCTCGTTAGAATGTTGTAATTATTGTAAGCTAGTCTAGCTGGTCTCTCATTGGTACCTAGTCTGGAATGTATTTGTAGTCACCTTGTCCTGTTTCTCGCTGAGCTGCCTCGCCTCGCCGTCGTACATGCTCGCGTCAATGTTCAGCAGCGAGGCTGAGTCTTCGCTCGTTAGAATGTTGTAATTATTGTAAGCTAGTCTAGCTGGTCTCTCATTGGTACCTAGTCTGGAATGTATTTGTAGTCACCTTGTCCTGTTTCTCGCTGAGCTGCCTCGCCTCGCCGTTGTACATGCTCGCGTCAATGTTCAGCAGCGAGGCTGAGTCGTCGCTCGTTAGAATGTTGTAATTATTGTAAGCTAGTCTAGCTGGTCTCTCATTGGCACCTAGTCTGGAATGTATTTGTAGTCACCTTGTCCTGTTTCTCGCTGAGCTGCCTCGCCTCGCCATCGTACATGCTCGCGTCAATGTTCAGCAGCGAGGCTGAGTCGTCGCTCGTTAGAATGTTGTAATTATTGTAAGCTAGTCTAGCTGGTCTCTCATTGGCACCTAGTCTGGAATGTATTTGTAGTCACCTTGTCCTGTTTCTCGCTGAGCTGCCTCGCCTCGCCGTCGTACATGCTCGCGTCAATGTTCAGCAGCGAGGCTGAGTCGTCGCTCGTTAGAATGTTGTAATTATTGTAAGCTAGTCTAGCTGGTCTTTCATTGGCACCTAGTCTGGAATGTATTTGTAGTCACCTTGTCCTGTTTCTCGCTAAGCTGCCTCGCCTCGCCGTCGTACATGGCGTCGATGTTCCGCTGCCGCAGCCGCTCGCGCTCGCGGTACTCGCTCAGCTCGAGCAAGGCCGAGTCTAGCAGACGCTTGTAGCTCGCTCTGCGGTCTGAGGTGGACTCTATTTCCTGCAACCAGGTAAATTAAGCCATTTAGTGATAACACCAAATGTTTGTCTCTGCTTATATTCTCTGTGTTCTTTACTCTCTTTTTAACCCCCGACGCAAAGAGAGGGGTGTTATAAGTTTAACGTGTCTGTATGTATCTGTGTATCTGTCTGTGGTATCGGTTTTTTGTGTCATAGATATTTTTTTCCCGAGTGTTCTTAACTATGTTTCATGAAAATCTGTTTAGCCGTTTTTGAGATATTGAACTTTAAAATGAAAATGTCGGGGGTTTTTCAACTTTTCTAAGTTGTGTCTCTTTTACTACTAATGAGGTGTGTAGTAAGGAGTATAAAATTATTGTATTGCATTTTATTATATTGTAATTTAAGCTTGTGTAACTACAAAACCACACCACACTTGCCCGTGTGGTGTCGGGTTAGAATATCACTACCCCCTTTCTTCCCTTGGGTGTCGTAAAAGTCGACTAAGGGAGCAGGGCTGAAGTGTGTTGTGAGCGATGGGCTAGCAACCTATCACTGCAATATCACATTTTGTCGATCTTTTTTATGCCCACATTTATGCTAAAAGTGGCGCTGGAACATAAGTTTCATGTGCTCTGCCTACCCCTTTTGGGAATAAAGGCGTGAATGTATGTATGTATGTAACTACAAAAAATCAACGAATGATAACTGGCAAACGTAAATTAATTTAATCAATTGTTAAATCCTCTACCACACTGCAAATACTGCGCATGGTATATCGTTCATACTAACCAACATGAACGCAACACTTCGTGCAGAGTAAATTCTCATTACATACAATCTCACTTCTTTATATATTTTAGTACTAGCTTCCGGCCGCGACTCGTGATAAAAACTATCCTATATTTTAATCCAGGCTATAAACTATCTTCGTGCAAAATTTCATTCAAATCGGTTGAGCCGCTTAAGCGTGATTGAGTAACAAACATCCAAACATCTAAACTTTCGCATTTATAATATTAGTAAGATAGATGACTCAAACCAGTTTAAACATTACTTTCTATTATCTAACTAAGGGTGCGTTGCACCAAACTGTCTGTAATCGTAGGTGGTGTTCGTTAAAATCTGAATGTATGCAATGTTTGTCAAGTTTGTATGGAGTGACAGCTGTCGGCGCCATATTTAACGTTGATCGGTCTGTAACCGTAAGTTGGTGCAACTCTAATTACTCACTTTCAAAACAGCCTGCTTCAACTTCTCCATCATCTGAAGATCCAAATCAATCTCCTGCAGCACCGACATAACTTTCTTCTTCAGTTTATACTTATGCAGCCCCATATTCACTATAGTCGCGTCCCTCTCTGCTACGAGCCGAGCGTGCTCCCTGTCCCGCTCGCTCGATATGAACTTGAGTTCGTTGAGTATCATGAGTTCTCTCTCTTCCTGCTTTTGCAGGCATTTGACGGCTGTTTCTTTCTCGCTTAGCTCGGCGATTTGGCCTTCTAAGCTTCCACGGAGTTCCTGCATAGAAAACCAAATTTGATAATGTCTTTTCTGCCCCAAAACCTATTTCCTAGTAAGGATATTCTACAAGGCCTCAAAGTCATCACCATTGACCCCAGCTTGACCCCACTAAAATTAGATTTAAGCTGATTGTAAGATTTGTCGCTTGAGCCTAGATGATTATTGTTATATATGAATAAGAGGGTAGCATAAGAAACGTCAGCTGTCACGCGCGAGTCGCGATTATACGTTGCATGAGTCTCAAGAGTGTTTCATTGCTGCCTATTTAACAGTGGCGACGAATGGATAAAAGTATTAATAACTCGATTAATACGTGTAAATATTAACTAAGCAGTGTTATTAAGTGTTCACAATGTCTATTGGTAAAATGAAAGAGTTCGACGTGGTCAGCGGGAACTGGTTATCGTACTGTGATCGACTGAAAATGTACTTTACGGCGAACGACATTAAGCCGGAATTACATCTGCCAACATTAATTTCGTTAGTAGGTGATCAAACATACGAACTGATTGCAAACCTTACGAGTCCCAAAAACGTATCGGAATATAAGTTTGAAGAAGTGGTTGAAATTGTGGGCAATCACCTACAACCGAGGCCTTCTACAATGGCTGAGCGGTATAAATTCCGACAGCGGCGGCAGCAGGCCGGTGAGAACGTGGCGCGGTACGTGGCCGAACTCAAGCGATTATCTAGGTATTGTGAATTTGGGGCAGCTCTGGAGGAGAATTTGCGCGACCAACTGGTGTGCGGGATCATGAGTGAAGTCATCCGGCAAAGGCTTTTTGCGGATCGGCATCTTACTTACAATAGGGCCGTGAACCTGGCGACGTCTTTAGAAACCGCCGAGAAGGATGCCGCCTTGGTCGAGGGCGGCCGTCTACAAACGCAGGAGGGAGTTAACGCCATGTACGGTGGCGCGGGGACTTCGCGAGGCGCTGACCAGTGTACAGCGTGCGGCGGCTATAATCACGTTGCCAGAGGCTGCAAGTTTATCACCTACCAGTGCAGCGAGTGCCGAGCTGTAGGGCATTTACGAAGAGTGTGCCCGCATCTGCGACAGGCGGGCGATAGGCCGCCCGCCGCCGGGGCGGCGACCAGAGGCTCCAGCAGCCGCGGCCGGGCACGGGCCGGGCCGCGAGGGGGCCGGGACCGGCGCAGGGGGCAACCTACTCATTTTGTGACGGAGTCACGCGCTAAGGACGAGGAGGAAGACGAGGTGTCCTCCGAGGAGGAGCCGATTTACCAAATGTCCTTAAGGAATTATCCCGCGGTGAGCATTCTTATCAATATAGATGACAGAGAAGTACCTATGGAAGTGGACACCGGAAGCGCGTGTTCGTGTATTAGTAGTGACACTTATAACAAATATTTTAAGCACTTAACCTTACAAACGTGCACAGTTACGCTTAGATTTTATGATGGAAGTATTGTAAGACCCTTAGGTATTTTACATACGAATGTAAAGTACAATAACATAGAAAAGTTCTTGGATTTATATGTAATAAACGGGGGAACAACATCGTTGCTAGGTCGCCAGTGGTTGGCCGAGCTATCTATCAAACTACCAATATTTCAAACTAACAGTGTGAGTGTAGGTCCCTCTTTGTCTGTGGTCAAAAACACGGATATTGATTCGGATGTGTGTGCGCTTGTTGACAGATATTCTAGTTTTTTCGACGGGACGCTGGGGCGGTACACGGGCGGGCGCGCGACGTGCGCGTGCGCGCCGACGCCGTGCCCGTGTGCTGCCGCGCGCGCCCGCTGCCCTACTCGCTGCCTGCTGCGTGGCCAGCGCCGTGCCCGTGTGCTGCCGCGCGCGCCCGCTGCCCTACTCGCTGCCTGCTGCGTGGCCAGCGCCGTGCCCGTGTGCTGCCGCGCGCGCCCGCTGCCCTACTCGCTGCCTGCTGCGTGGCCAGCGCCGTGCCCGTGTGCTGCCGCGCGCGCCCGCTGCCCTACTCGCTGCCTGCTGCGTGGCCAGCGCCGTGCCCGTGTGCTGCCGCGCGCGCCCGCTGCCCTACTCGCTGCCTGCTGCGTGGCCAGCGCCGTGCCCGTGTGCTGCCGCGCGCGCCCGCTGCCCTACTCGCTGCCTGCTGCGTGGCCAGCGCCGTGCCCGTGTGCTGCCGCGCGCGCCCGCTGCCCTACTCGCTGCCTGCTGCGTGGCCAGCGCCGTGCCCGTGTGCTGCCGCGCGCGCCCGCTGCCCTACTCGCTGCCTGCTGCGTGGCCAGCGCCGTGCCCGTGTGCTGCCGCGCGCGCCCGCTGCCCTACTCGCTGCCTGCTGCGTGGCCAGCGCCGTGCCCGTGTGCTGCCGCGCGCGCCCGCTGCCCTACTCGCTGCCTGCTGCGTGGCCAGCGCCGTGCCCGTGTGCTGCCGCGCGCGCCCGCTGCCCTACTCGCTGCCTGCTGCGTGGCCAGCGCCGTGCCCGTGTGCTGCCGCGCGCGCCCGCTGCCCTACTCGCTGCCTGCTGCGTGGCCAGCGCCGTGCCCGTGTGCTGCCGCGCGCGCCCGCTGCCCTACTCGCTGCCTGCTGCGTGGCCAGCGCCGTGCCCGTGTGCTGCCGCGCGCGCCCGCTGCCCTACTCGCTGCCTGCTGCGTGGCCAGCGCCGTGCCCGTGTGCTGCCGCGCGCGCCCGCTGCCCTACTCGCTGCCTGCTGCGTGGCCAGCGCCGTGCCCGTGTGCTGCCGCGCGCGCCCGCTGCCCTACTCGCTGCCTGCTGCGTGGCCAGCGCCGTGCCCGTGTGCTGCCGCGCGCGCCCGCTGCCCTACTCGCTGCCTGCTGCGTGGCCAGCGCCGTGCCCGTGTGCTGCCGCGCGCGCCCGCTGCCCTACTCGCTGCCTGCTGCGTGGCCAGCGCCGTGCCCGTGTGCTGCCGCGCGCGCCCGCTGCCCTACTCGCTGCCTGCTGCGTGGCCAGCGCCGTGCCCGTGTGCTGCCGCGCGCGCCCGCTGCCCTACTCGCTGCCTGCTGCGTGGCCAGCGCCGTGCCCGTGTGCTGCTGCGCGCGCCCGCTGCCCTACTCGCTGCCTGCTGCGTGGCCAGCGCCGTGCCCGTGTGCTGCCGCGCGCGCCCGCTGCCCTACTCGCTGCCTGCTGCGTGGCCAGCGCCGTGCCCGTGTGCTGCCGCGCGCGCCCGCTGCCCTACTCGCTGCCTGCTGCGTGGCCAGCGCCGTGCCCGTGTGCTGCCGCGCGCGCCCGCTGCCCTACTCGCTGCCTGCTGCGTGGCCAGCGCCGTGCCCGTGTGCTGCCGCGCGCGCCCGCTGCCCTACTCGCTGCCTGCTGCGTGGCCAGCGCCGTGCCCGTGTGCTGCCGCGCGCGCCCGCTGCCCTACTCGCTGCCTGCTGCGTGGCCAGCGCCGTGCCCGTGTGCTGCCGCGCGCGCCCGCTGCCCTACTCGCTGCCTGCTGCGTGGCCAGCGCCGTGCCCGTGTGCTGCCGCGCGCGCCCGCTGCCCTACTCGCTGCCTGCTGCGTGGCCAGCGCCGTGCCCGTGTGCTGCCGCGCGCGCCCGCTGCCCTACTCGCTGCCTGCTGCGTGGCCAGCGCCGTGCCCGTGTGCTGCCGCGCGCGCCCGCTGCCCTACTCGCTGCCTGCTGCGTGGCCAGCGCCGTGCCCGTGTGCTGCCGCGCGCGCCCGCTGCCCTACTCGCTGCCTGCTGCGTGGCCAGCGCCGTGCCCGTGTGCTGCCGCGCGCGCCCGCTGCCCTACTCGCTGCCTGCTGCGTGGCCAGCGCCGTGCCCGTGTGCTGCCGCGCGCGCCCGCTGCCCTACTCGCTGCCTGCTGCGTGGCCAGCGCCGTGCCCGTGTGCTGCCGCGCGCGCCCGCTGCCCTACTCGCTGCCTGCTGCGTGGCCAGCGCCGTGCCCGTGTGCTGCCGCGCGCGCCCGCTGCCCTACTCGCTGCCTGCTGCGCGGCCAGGTGGATGCCGAGTTGGACGCCATGCTACAGAGTGGTGTTATCGAACCTGTTGACTTTTCGGACTGGGCTACGCCATTGGTACCCGTGGTTAAGCCTAATGGTAAAATAAGGCTATGTGCAGATTTTAAGGTCACTCTGAACCCCGTTTTAATGGTCGATAGGTACCCATTGCCAAAGGTTGAGGACCTATTTGCGGGGCTAAGTGGGGGTCAACATTTCACTAAAATTGATTTGTCTTCCGCTTACAACCAAATTGAGTTGGACGAAAGTTCAAAACTGTTCACTGTGGTCAACACTCACCGGGGTCTTTTTCGTTACAATCGATTGGTCTTTGGGGTATCAAGTAGTCCCGGCATTTTTCAAAGGAATATGATTAACTTAATGAGAGATATACCTAATGTGTCCGTATTTTGTGATGATCTGATAGTAACGGGAAAGGACCGGAAATCTCATTAGGCTTCGTTGGCAGCAGTATTTAATACGTTAAATGCAAATGGTCTTAAATTGAATAAAAGTAAGTGTGTATTTTTTGCAACTTCGGTGTCATATTTGGGGCACATTGTGGATAAGAATGGTATTAGGACAGACCCGGATAAGATTAGGGCGATTCAGGAAATCCCGGAACCAAACAATGTGTCAGAATTGCGATCCTTTCTTGGCCTTGTAAATTTTTATGGCAGATTCGTAAGGAATTTAAGTAGTCTTTTATCGCCCTTACACATCTTATTGAAAAAGGGAACGCGATGGGAATGGTCGCGTGAATGTAAATTCGTGTTTAATGAAGTAAAGTCGTTGCTAACGGGCGCTGAGGTTTTAAAGCATTACGATCAGGACGATCAGCTGATTGTAACATGTGATGCGTCAGCGGTCGGGCTCGGGAGCGTGTTATCGCAGCCAGCGCGGGGCGGGGGGCGGGCGGGGAGCGCCCGGTCGCTTACGCATCCCGCGCGCTGACCTCGGCCGAGCGGCAATATAGCCAGATTCAGCGGGAAGCGCTTGCTATTATTTTTGCGGTTAAAAAATACCATCAATACCTATATGGCAGACGCTTCTTACTACGGACTGATCATAAACCGTTAGTGTCTATTTTCGGTCCGAAGGCTGGGGTCCCTTCCATGGCTGCAAGTAGATTGCAAAGGTGGGCAGTTATTTTATCAGCGTACGATTATGACATAGAATATGTGCGTACTAACAACAATGGTGCAGACGGGCTATCGCGACTACCGTTGCCTTTCAACAAAAAAACAGACCCCGAACAGACTTACTTACATTTTGCTCGCGACGCATTTTTATTGGATTACAATATTCTCAAAAGGGAGACGTGTAAAGATCCGATATTAAGCCGAGTGGTATGTTTTGTACAGGACGGTTGGCCGGTTGACAATGAGATTCGTCAACTTCAACCCTATTTCAATAGGCGGGCTGAAATTTACCTTGAATTAGGCTGTCTCATGTGGGGGCATCGGGTGATAGTGCCGGAAAAGTGCAGAGATCGCGTATTAAAGGAGCTGCACGAAACTCATATGGGGATGGTTAAAATGAAGAGTCTTGCCCGTAGTTATGTGTGGTGGGCCGGCATCGACGAAGCTATCGAGAGTGTATGCCGCACGAGCGCGACTTGCGCTGCGCATGCTGCCGCGCCACCGGCACACACGCCACGTCCGTGGCCGTATTGCATTAAGCCTTGGTCTCGACTGCACTGTGATTTTCTAGGGCCAATTTCGGGCATGAAGTTTTTAGTTATTGTTGACTCCACTTCGAAATGGATAGAAATTTTAAAAATGAAATCCACTACGGCTTCCGATGTTATTAGCAGATTCCGACGTCTTTTCTCGCAGTTTGGGTTGCCTACTCAAATTGTTTCTGACAATGGGCCACCATTTAACAGTGAAGCGTTTAAGTCCTTCTTGAGTTGGAACCACATTGAACAAAGTTTGACAGCGCCTTACCACCCATCTTCAAATGGCGCCGCAGAAGTTGCAGTCCGCTTATGCAAAAGCGTAATTAAAAAAGCCTTAAGCGATGGGGTAGACGTGGAGACGGCCTTAGATAGGTTTATGTTGTTGTATAGGACTACAGAACACGCGACTACCGGAGAGAGTCCCGTCAAGCTTTTACAAAACAGGTCGTTAAGGACGCGTCTCGACGCGATTAAGCCGGATAGATCGAAAAGGGTGGAACAAAAACAGCAATTGCACCTGCAATTGCCTCTACCTAGAGGCGGCAGGAGGAAGCTGTCGAGATTTTAGAACGGGAGATGAGGTTTATGTTAAGGATTTCCGTCGAGATCGGGCAGGGGACTGGACGCCTGGTCAGGTAGTTCAACGCGTTGGTTCCACCAACTACAGAGTTAGGGATAGTTTTGGCAATGAGGGTCACCGTCACATCGATCAATTGAAGCGGAGGTCCAGATCATCCTTAGGCATTCCTGTGACGTCAGTTGGGGATACAACAGGTTCGGTAGGTGCGGATAGTCGAAACAATATGACCGGCAGTAAAATAGCGGCACCTGGCACAGATGTTATAAGTAGCAAGGGAAATGAGCCAGCTAGAATATCTACCAACTTGACGACTGGCGAGCCTTCAGTTCAGAGCGAGCCTTCGGCTCAGATTGGGCTTCCAGCTACAGATACTCCGAGTGGTGATGGCGACATATCTACCAAGGGTCATTTGCCACAACATATCTCAGTTCCTATATCACCTATGTTATGTCAAAATCGCCCCAAGCGGGATAGACCAGTTGTAAAACGTTATGGTTTCGACTTTGATTAAATATGTTGTGATATCTGTCTTTGAACATACATAGCATAACTATGGATAGTTTCAATGATGATTATTATTAGCGCTGACTTAGTAGTAAGATGTATTAGCATAAGTAAGTATATACAAGTGTTAATTAAGTGGTGAGGTGTTATATATGAATAAGAGGGTAGCATAAGAAACGTCAGCTGTCACGCGCGAGTCGCGATTATACGTTGCATGAGTCTCAAGAGTGTGTTTCATTGCTGCCTATTTAACAATTATATGTATTTATGTAATTATCTTTACCCTCATTTGCAGTTCCTTCTCTTTCAATTTTTCTTCCTCTTTCTCTATCTGCTTGCGCAGCGCCTCGTCCCTCTCCTGCAGAACCTTTAGAGTATCTTCTTCTTCTTTTTTTCTTGCTATCTCCTTCTCCACAATTTGCTGCGTCCTGAAAACGGCACACAAGGTTCTTCATTTAAAGTAGATTTTCATAGTGTAATCTTCATAACCAGTGCACACTCCAGCGGGCCTTAGATTTTCCTCCTATTTTATCACTTATCGCTGTGGATAAGACACCCGTCTCTCTCGCACTCGCATACTTGTCAGAACGTGACGAACGTCTTATCCACAGCGATAAGTGATAAAATGCCAACCATGCTACGCCAGCACGGCTATCACAGGACGGCGCGCGAGCTCTCTCGATTTTCCTCGCACTATCCGTCTCTCTCTTATTAGAAAACTCAGAAAGAGAGGTATAGTAAGAGAAAAATCGAGACAGCTCGCGCGCCGTCCTGTAATAGCCGTGCAGCAGGGGATTCACAAGCGCATTGCTGACACTGCACTGATAAGAGGAATCGTGTTGACAGCGAAATCCAAAAATATCCACTTTCAACAGTTTCAACACAGCATATCCTCTGAATCTCTGACGTCCTTACCTACTCACCACCAGCAATACAAAAACACATATCTACAGAGCAAGTAGTGGTGCTATTATGGCTATGGTCTTCTGTGAGGTGGAGGTACTTCTCCAGTTGGGCTGCCACAACCGCTCTCCAGTAGGCTTAGAGCAACTTGCTACTCCCTGCGAATTATACCCATGTCTACAGATTCCCAATACTACAGCATTCCCATACTACAGCTTCCCAATACTACAGATTCCCAATACTACAGATTCCCAATTCTACAGATTCTCATGTTTACAGATTCCCAATTCTACAGATTCTCTTGTTTACAGATTCCCAATTCTAAGGCAGGTCCGTGTACGGTACGTACGACGACAGGCGAAGCTAGGAGGAGTGTTAGGTGTACTGCGACCCTACGCCCGCGAGCCGAGCGACCGAAGCCAGCGTGCCGCGGTAGCGGCCGGCGAAGCGCCAGAACCGATTTTTAAGGTTCCGTAGTCAACAAGGAACCCTTATAGTTTCGCCATGTCCGTCCGTCTGTCCGTAGGAATTTATGTGTAGGTACTAAAGGTGAAATTATTATATAAAGAGCAGGTAACCAGTATAATTCGGAATCTGTAGAATTCGGAATTTGTAGAATTGAAAATCTGCAGAATTCAGAATCTGTAGAATTGGAAATCTGCCGAATTGGGAATCTGTAGAATTCGGAATCTGAGGAATTGGGAATCTGTAGAATTGGGAAGCTGTGGAATTGGGAATCTGTAGAGAAGGGAATCTGTAATGGAAATCTGTAGAATTGTACTCTATGCTGCCCTAGTAAACATACCAAGCGGACTTGAGCCTGCCCTGCGCCACAAACGCCGTGGCCGCACGGAGTTCCGGCTGCCGCAGACGCCACGCGTGGTGCAGCCGCAACTCCGATTCGTGCCGACGCAACTGTTCTTCTTTGTCCATAATGCCCTGGTTAATTTCTTTGAGAGCGGAGGTTGGCACGTCGTTTAGGTAAGACCTTCAACAAGGGATTATTGTTAAGATGTTTGTATCGGAATATTGCCTGCCTGGGGGCTCGGCTACTACCAGCGACGGCGATAGCGGCATCGGTGTGGCATGCGTGGGAGCGAGACACCCTCCGACCTCTCGCTCCCGCGTCTGCGTACGTGCTCCGCTGCCATGTCGGGGCCGAGCCGTAGGGCACTGTCTAGGACTGTGTCAGCGCAGCATAAGAGCATACAAATACGGCAGTTGTCTAATAGTCAAATCAGCAACTTTTTATTAAACGTCAAAAACGCTCTGTATTATGGAATTTGTAGGTTACCTAATAGTGACATCACAGTATTCAATGGTCAATAAGCATCTATTTTGACGTTTTGTTAATCACTAAAATGGCACAAATAAGTTGATAGTTGATGTTTTTCGAGTATTTTCGTAGGTATTATTCATAAATTGGTATTTTACTATTATCAAATACCCCATTGCAAGTGGCGTAGCCTACTTACGAATCTCAAGACCGAACGATAATAACGAAGACGAGGTATACATATGTATGCCTTCTTTCTCACTGTTGTCATGTTTCAATTAATAGTTTGGTAATAATGTATTTACCCGTTTTTAAAAAGCTTCGGTTTCGCGGCCAAGGCTTTCATTTCCTGTTGAAACTCCATGTTTTCTTGGAACAACAACAGTTCTAACTTTTTTCTTCGCTCCTCCAGTTGTCTGTAAAAATATAAGGATTTTTTTTAGAATAGAATAGAATAGATTAGAATTTATTTGCATAGAATAAGTAGGTACATCAGTGTCATTAGGCGGTAGGTGACAAAAGGTAGCTTATTCTGCTATTTGTACTAAATACTAGCATGCAAATATCTTTTGGAATCTTATTGTTCAATATTTTGAGAGAGGAATCCTTTACACTATAATAGTTCCTTTCAGTTAGGAGCTTCCGTCATTTATTTTTAAATCTATTTAGAGGTAGCTCTTGTATACATTTTGGTAACTTGTTGAACACTTTCATGCACATTACAAAACAGTGGTTTGAGTACAATTTTGTCCTTGGAACGTAATTATGAACCAACCGTCCAGGATTACGTTGAATTCTAGTAGAATTGGTTGCAGCTGTTGTAAATAAATACATATGTCTCTTTACAAACATGCAGATTTCTAATATACATAAGCAAGGTAGGGATAGTATATCAAGCTTTTTGAAAAGTGATTTACATGATATGTCCTTACATACTCGGCTTTATCGCAAATAGCACGTATACATTTTTTCTGTGCTATGAATGCTGAATTTTTGTGATGCTATTCATACGATATTTGATCCGATTTATTATTTTCATCTTCTTCTCCTCTTTTATTCAGCTGTTTCTGACATAATTTCATATATTTATTAAATATTGAAAAACTAATTTACGCATTTCTATAAAGAAATTACATCAATGCATGCTTAAAACTTTTCTATTTAGTTATTGCATTCTTTTAGTTTGTATTACCATATTTTTTATAGTTGTTGTTCAGCTCTTTATTAAAAAAGAAATTTCTTAATTACTCAAGGAATTACAAAAACTGAAAACATTGCGTTTGATTTTAGAGCTTTGATTGACGCACAAACTTTAGAAATGCTCATTAACATCATGCTTTACTTAGATTGATTGTTTGTATGACTAGCTGGCCGCGCGGCTTCTCCCACATATTACAGAGAACCAAGGCAAATCCGTGGGATAAAATACAGCCTATGTCCATCCTACAGGACCATTCAATATTCTGGTGAAAAACTCTTTGAAATAATAGTACATTGTTTAACGAGGAGCGTGAGGAGTTTGTGATACTCTTACGCGCGTGTTATACACAATGTTTTTCATTACATTCGCGAGGAAATAATAACCACAAAAGACAGAGAGATCTATGTTTCATACAACCGCACCAATCAAGCATTGACGAAATTGACAACTTCACTTCGAGATCAGTGGGAGTGGAGCGCGCAGATTCAATATGTCAACCAATCACAGAGCAGTATAGTAGTATTCTTGCGGCGCGTGGCCAACTAGATTTTTTTTCAACCAATCACAGAACCAACTAGATTTGCTTAAATCAATCAGATCACACACAAGCTCATAACTCCCTAGAGAGTTATGAAAATCCATAACTCCCGTGGGAACCATTTAGGCCATTGTGCTTCTGTATACAGACATGGAATAACACCATTTACGAGCAAGTGTGATGAAATAATAATATTTCGGACATCAATGATCATAGTGTTAGTAACAAATTCCTTATCACCATGTTAGTTAATCTTTATTTTGGACATTCATATAATGGCACGTGAGTTGAGACCCAGTGCCGGTAAAATCGACTATCGAGCTTCTCCCCTATTTCGGCAAGAAAACTGTTGGAGCCGTCTCTCACTCGGCACATCTGGGAAAGTTTTCGCATTATTGCATAGCAATTATCCATGCGAGCCTCCGCAACCATCCCAGATGCACTGCACACAGCATTCTGTACAGTCGAGTTCTCCAATATCTACACAGCCAACCTTTCAAAAATATCTATACAGAGACATTATTGTTACTGACATAAGACACATGTGTAGATATTTTTGAAAGGTTGTCTGTATAGATATTGGAGAACTCGACTGTACGTTATTAAACTGGGTGCGAATTGTACAAGTAGTTCCGGAGATTTTGCACAAACAAGCGTCTGCCTCCCCTCTCTCCAACTTCTTTAAGTACCCACAATACCTACATTGAATTTTAGATTATAAACTTGATGACATTAAGTCTAATCCTGTATTCTTGATTTTTACATTTTAAATCAATTCTATTTTTTATTTTATTTGACATTAATTTTATACTGAAAGATGAATTTAAATTTATATTCGGCTGTAAATTACGTTTTAAATTATTACTTTTATGACATTCTTTATTAATTCCAAACCATGAATAGTACATTGTGATACAAGAGAGGTATGTTGATAATTTCATCAGAGGCGGAATTATCACGCGAGCCGCAGGTGAGCGTGATAAGAGAGCCGAGGATGTAATTATCAAAGCTCACGCGTTTCATACGACGTTTTTCAACACATTTTGCGAGGAAAAATCCTTTTCTTAAGATGAACATTTTATAGGTCTGCCAAGTTATTTTCTTTACTTATTAATGGCAACAGCTTTTACTCACATTTTGTATATATCGCCAAGAATTTCCAGTGGCGGCCATTCTTTTTATCACTTTTCTAGTCACCATGAGTCAATATTTTTGTTAATAACCAAACACGCATTAGCAATGTTTACAAATATCTGTGAAACGTGCTGTGAAATAACTTATAATGGCGCGCAACAGGTTTTTTTTTCGTGAAGTTTGCGTTCGAAGCATGTGTTCAGCCAGACTTAGATGAAATCTCTAAACAGCCAATACAAAATAAAATAAATATTTTCGTTTTAAAATGCTATCTTTATTAATTCATGTAAAATGTTATCAAAAGTGAATAGTTTTACTAAATTAAACGTTTCTATATCATATCCAAAAATAAAATAGTCAATTAATTAACAAAAAGGATTTAATTTGTTTAGTTGAGTAAGAATCCATTTGCCGAGAATTTTTTAAAAAAGCTGTACATTCTGTACAACCCGGTTAATTTAAGAATGCACCTTTTTAATGTTATTTTACTGCATGATATGTTTAAATGTTTAGTTTAAATTATTATTATATTGCAGTGCCCTCACAGGGTTTGTGTTGAAACATTATAATCTTAAGACCTGTCTTTACACACAATTGCATTGAATAAATGAAATGAGATAATCCCTAAATACAAACTTAGATAACTTTAACCTCACAGACTTCTCTTTGTTATTTTAGTATAAATTAGTATAGACTTACTTAGCTCTAAGCTTGTTGGAGCTAAACAGCTCCGCTTCCTTCTTCGCCTTCTCGTAATACCCCTCCGTGGTCCACTGCTCATGGTGGCGGGACTTGTTGGTGTTGGACTCGAAGTAGTTAGCCACCTTCTGCAGCTCTTCGGCGCGCCGGAGCTCGTTGTCGCGTCGCTGCGCCGCTAGCGCCTGCTGCTGCCAGGCCGGACGGGACATAATCTAGAGGAATCAATTCAGGATCTTTTGGTTTAGGTGGTCCCTTTTCTTTTATACATTACTAGCTCATTTCAATTGATGCCATTCTGTTACATTTTTTGTATATCCTGTAACTTGTACTCCTTTCTGCAGTGACCAAATAATCTCAGCAGTGATTTGGTCGTTTTATGGATCTGTCAATATTATTTTCCATGAGTGTATTCTAGATAGCTGAGCACAGACTAATAAGAGATACTAATAGCTGAATTTCTACCATTAATAATGATATAATTTAAAGAAAAGAAAATAAAATAAACACTTAATTTACTATTTTGGTTTCTGCGAATAAATCTGACAAACTGACTACATATAAAAGGAACCACCGCACAATAGCACTTGCGGAGAAGTAATGGCATAAAGCGACTCCACTATAATACAAACAAAATGACTCATTAGAGCCTTTGTGAGATCAATATACTGACCTCCTTGGTAATTTACTCCTGATGATACTCGGGCCTTCACCAAATGACTCAAGTCACCGTAATCGCATGATTATACCTCGTGGGTGTAATTGCGGTGATTGCGACCCACAATTGGGTCACGAGACAATCAGATGTGCAGTAAATCCGAATAAAATTAACTTAAATTGAGCACAGCGGTCAGTTTCATTTTAAAATACGTAATAATGACGTTGACGTTTGACCAGATTAAAAAGTTTCAATTATCGGATATGTATGACAACAAAATAAGACTTTGCTGTTCGTGTAATAAAGTTTATTTTCTTTCTGTTATTACAACGTATTTTAAAGTGTAGATGCGTAAGCAGAACATAGACTAAATTTTATTGACGTGCAGTGGACGCCAAATTGACAGTTGCGTAGCAACGAAGAGGCATTTTAAAAATAGGGTTAAAAGTAGACGTCATTGTAATATCAGCCTGTCAGTTGGAGTATTCAACTTTTCATCTGTTGTCTATCTCGAATCTCGATCTATCTTTTATAGCTTATGACTTGGTGGACTGCCATAGCATTACCTACTTTACTTTTTGTCTTCTTCTCTGTGCGTGGTTTATATTGTTTATATGCAAAATCTAAATATTCATAGGTAGGTACTTTTCTTTTCAACTTTTAAATTACAATGTTAAAATGAATTTTAACTGCCGACGCAAACGAGGGGTGTTATAAGTTTTTACATACATGCGTAGGTCTCAGTGTGTATTTCTGTGGCATCGCAGCTCCCAAACGGACGTACCGATTTGATTGCGGGTTTTTTTGAACGAAAGAAGAACGAAGAAAATTATTTATAGGGGTGTAGACTCGAAAAGATTATTACTCCAAAAGAAAGAAGGCAAACAAATATGCCTAGTGACGAAAATCCCATTCAGATATATCAAAGAATTACGAAGCCAGAACCGTTTTTGCTTGTTAGAGAGAGAAAACGCAAACAGTGTGTGACGTCACACTACACGAGGCTGCCGGGGGGCCGCGTCGACGGCGGCGCCGCACTATAGTGACGTCACAATCTGCAAGCTTCATCGTTTCATATGAAGTTACGTTTTGCAAAAAAGGGACAGAACAAATCCCTTCTTAAAACTTTGGACACTTATAACTTCGTGATTATTTAACCCTGCGTTGATTTTTTTCTCCATTTGACTACATTTTTAATCCTTTTTCGAGAAAATATGACATTATTGATTATTTTATTTAGTGTCTACACCCCTATTATACATAAACAGCAGCAGACAACAGGCGGTCTAATCGCTACAAAGCGATATATTCCAAGCTACTTTTTACTATCACCAATACGCACTCATCTATTTCCAATTTTTAGGGTTCGGTAGTCAACAAGGAACCCTTATAGCTTTTTGATCCTTTCATTAGCAAAAATAAGTTTAGATTAGATGGTTTCCGGGCGTTTTCATGTTCAGTTCAGTTCAGATTTATTTATTTCTCTAAGATTACAAATCACTTAATCGAGAAACAAACAACATTTGAGTAAACATTCATTATCATTAAAAATAATATAAATTAGTAGGTATGTGATATAAATATAAGTGACGGTATTTTTCAATTTAATTTCTAACAACTCAGTTAAGGTGGTTTTCCATCGGCGAGGCGAGGCGGGGCGTGGATGCGCGAGAATTGAAATTATTTATTTATTTATTTATTTATTTATTTCCACACATACAATTATCATTACAGGCTGGGCCCAATGCGATAATGTAGCAACAAATTATCTATTAAAAATAAAATAACTACTTAGGTATCTATTCAATATAACAAAGAGTTAATAATGCTATTTTAGTGAATTCACTCATCGTACATGAGAATAGGTCTACATGCGTGGCTATGAGGTTCAGGGTACGCAGGGCGCGCGTCATCGGCGCCTCGCGCAGCAGCTTGGTGCGCCCGCGCGGCACGGCCAGCAGCCCGGGCTGACGGCGCGCCGCGGTCGTGCGCGGAACACAAATACCCACCGACCCCAATATATCCGCATTGTATATCTTACCCCTAAGCAGCTTAAAGATATATGTAACGAGTGCTAGCTCCCTTCTGACTTTCAGCTGATTGTATCCGACCATGCCTAAAATAAAAAATGTCGGATACATCAGCGGATAAAACGGGTATACGCCATATTGCCTCATATACATATACCTAATAAACTTATTCTGTATCCGCTCTAACATAAGAATATACTTTGCTTCGTGTGGAGCCCATATTTCAGCATTGTATTCTAGCTGGCTTCTAACCAACGCATTATACAAAGATGTTATAGCCTTCATATTTGTGAATCCATTAGCCATCCGTAATACAAACCCTAGATTCCTGAATGCTTTTTTACAAATTTTTGAAATGTGATTTCGAAACGTTAACTCAGTGTTAAAACTAACTCCTAGATCCCTTACTTCTGTGACTCTAACCATTAAATCTCCATCTACCTTATAGCTATTTTGAATGGGTGTACGTGCCCGAGAGAAAGAGATAGTCATACATTTTTTGGTATTAAACTGTAAAAGATTGTTCTTGCTCCACTGTACAACTCTGTTGATATCCGCCTGCAACGTTTCACAGTCATCCGCACTATTGACCGCCAGGGACAACTTAAGGTCATCTGCAAATAATAAACACTTGGCATCTTTTACTGTTTTAGGCAAGTCGTTTATCATTAATAAAAATTCGAGAGGCCCCAAATTGCTACCCTGACTTACGCCTGACCTCGTAAAATAAGGTTTCGATCTGTGCCCTTCATATTCTACATATTGCCGTCTGTCCCTCATATAGTCTGCAAAAAAATTAAGTAAGTGTGGGGTAAAACCGAAGCCTGCCAACTTTGACAGCAACACGTCGTTATCGACGAGATCGAAGGCTTTTTTAAAGTCAAAGTAAGCAGTGTCGGCTTGACCCCCACTATCTATTATAGGTATTATCTGCGCTACGTGACTCAGAAGATTGCTGGCCGTACTTCGTGTCGGACGAAACCCGTGTTGCGCATCCGCGAGCTGCGCACTCACCTGCTCATATACACGTTTGTGTATAGCCGATTCAAATACCTTTGCCGGTGTGGACAGAACCGCCACCGGTCTATAATCCTCTGCCTTATCTCCTGATCCACCTTTAGGTACCGGTATCACTCGAGTTATTTTCCAGATCTCTGGGAATACTTCTAGCTTAAGACAGATGTTAAAGATGTGCAATAGCGGCTCCGCTAGGACTATTCTACAATCCCTAAATACGTACGAGGGAATACCATCCGGACCAGCAGACTTTTTTGGCTTAAGCAGTTGAAGGGCTCTCCGCACGTCCTGTATATCTAGCCTGTCAACCTGAACCCGCGCCGCGCTGTTCCCTGCGCCCGCTGCCACTATTGCGCGGCTTACCTCTAATTTTGGCTTCTCCACGCTGTACACGGAATGAAAAAACCTAGCAAATTCACTACTTATTTGTTCACTGGACAAAGGCTCTCCATTCATTAATATTGTTTTCGTTCCTCTGTCGCTTCTTTTAGATTTCATATAATTCCAAAATGATCTAGGATCTCTAGCCATATGACTTTGTACCCGATCTCGATAATGTTCATGCGCTTGCTTTATCTGATTTTTCAATCGAGCCCTGCACTGAGTAAACGCTTCGTAATCTACAGTTGATTTACTAGATTTATACGTTTTATGAAGAGTAGCTTTAACTTTGATATTTCGAATTATCTCACCCGTGTACCACTCAGGATAGATGCACTTGGATCGTCCCCCCTTTTGTAATTTTTTTGGAACACACTCCTCTATTATCGAATTAAAAGTATCGTAGAAATAACTTAAACTCCTTTCTAAATCTAAATTATACAAAGGTGACCAGTCCACTGCAGCGATTTTTGAATATAAAAGTCGAAAGTCGGCTTTGTTAAAGTTCCATTGAGTTTCAATATCGGAGACAGGTTCATTGTCGCATTGCCGGGCACGCCCCGCATCGCGCCGCCCGCGCGGGCGCACGCGCACCGAGCGCGCGCGCGCGCGGTGGAAAAAGGTAGTAAGTCCCATACTAATTTCAATTCTCGCCCATCCACGCCCCGCCTCGCCTCGCCGGTGGTAAACCACCTTTAGACGCATACATAAATGTTTGCACTTGGCTCATTATGTTGGGTTTATTTTGAACGTAAGAATAATATTTTTTTCACTCATCTCTTAATCACTACATAGTATAAAACAAAGTCGCTTCCCGCTGTCTGTCCCTATATGTATGCTTAGATCTTTAAAACTACGCAACGGATTTTGATGCGGTTTTTTTTAATAGATAACCACTCACTTGCTTTCGGATTTTAAAAAAGGTAGCCTAAACTGCTTTCAATTTTTCTTTATCAAAGAAGTCCATACTTACTTCACTTGGCAACCACAGTTGCCACCATCAGTTTAGGGGTGCGCGAAATTGGCCACTGTGGTCGCCACAAGCAAGTGAGTGGATAAGTAGAGTGATTCAAGAGGAAGGTTTATATGTATAATATAGTACCCGTACGAAGCCGGGGCGGGTCGCTAGTGAGTAATAATTTGTAAAATAATAATAATTTTAGATAATTTAGTTTTAGGCTATTTAAGCGATGTGCCCGTAGAATCGGGTCCAATGTAGTATTCAGAGTAATGGCGCGTAGTTGAGTGTCCGAGAGGCAACCGGATGTCTCGCGGTATTTGAGCTCCCGAGGTATTGTGGAACCGCCCTGTGCAACCCAAATTGCCTTTGCCCCGCTGTGGGACACAACGGGCTCTAAATCCTACTAATATTATAATCCTACTATACACTAATATTATAAATGCGAAAGTTTGTATGTTTGTTAGTCAATAAGGCCTGCAACACACTGGCGCGGCCTGGCCGCGGCGGACAATAGTTAACTTGTCATTAGCTGTCCAATTTACTAATGTCCGCCACCGCAGGCCGCGCGAGTGTGTTGCAGGCATTACGCTTAAACTGCTCGACCGATTTGGATGAAATTTTGCAAGGAGATAGCTTATAGGCTGGATTAAAATAAAGGATAGTTTTTAATCTCGGGTCCACGCATACGAAGTCGCGGGCGGAACCTAGTATTAAAATAACTAATAATAATATTCCACAATGTAATCTAACATGTTATCCCCTAATAAAATAGATGCGAGGCCTAATTGTTAACAGCAGCCCCCAGGTACTCTGTAGTTTGGAAAGCCAATAACAGTCGCTTCTACTAAAACTAGTACCTACGCGTGGCCTACGCAAATGTTTGGGATCACGGCTATCAAGCGACGGCGCGCGAGCTCTCTCGATTTTTCTCGCACTATCCGTCTCTCTCTCTTATTAGAACACTTAGAACAAGAGGTATAGGGCGAGAAAAATCTAGAATATGTTGCGGCCGTCTCATGATAGACGTGCTGGTAGACGAGAGGATCTTAATATCCATTGAGATGAAAATGCCATAAAAATAACGTATATAGGTATTGAATTGAATACAAATATTGTTAACTAGCTTCTGCCCGCGACTCCGTCCGCGTGGAACTCGTTTATATCGTATCGCTCGATACAAACTTTCATCCCCCATTTCACACCCACAGGGGATGATTTCCGGGATAAAAACTATCCCATGTCCTTCCCCGGGATCCAAACTATCTTTATACCAAATTTTATCTCAATCGGTTCAGCGGTTTAAGCGTGAAGAGGTAACAGACAGACAGACAGACACACTTTCGCATTTATAATATTAGTATGCATTGTTCACCAAAAGAAATAAAAACAACACAAGGACCTTACGCAATACAATGGTAGATACTACAAAATAGGCGGTCTGCATAATGCGCGATTTCTTTAGTGGATTTTGTACATTCGCTCGCTCGTTCGATAATAAATCAGCGTATATGCGTCCCAATGCTGGGCACAGGCCTCCCCTCATTCATGAGAGGGAACGGGCAGTAGTCCCCACGCTGGCCCAGTGCGGGTTGGGGACTTCACGTATTTTGAATTTCTTTGCAGATGTATGCAGGTTTCCTCACGATGTTTTTCCTTTCACCGGAAAGCTAACGGTAACTATCAAATTATATTCCGTACATAAGAGGCTACGAGCCGGGATTTGAACCCACGACCGCCGCTTGACGGCCGCATGCCTGCACCTCTAGGCTACCTTAGCTTCATTGTACAAATAAAAAAGAAAAAAAGCGTTTTCTCAAAAAAAAAACTCAATTCGGTGTTTAAATCTGGAATTTCCAATCCGCAGCTGATGAGCAGAGAAAGAGAGAGAGAGAGAGAAAATTTGGGTATTTTGTATCATCCAATAATTACCCAATTTTTTATAATATTCTCGTTTTTACTACGTAGTAGTTTACGCACATACGAATACAAAATTTAATTGGTATTTATTAGAAGGGGTATAAATACTTTGACATATTTTACGGTTCACCAAGTTATATTGACTGCATAGGCAATGTCGCAGCAATTTACGGCATGTAACGGACTTCAGAAATTAAAGAGCAACTTAGAACGGGCTTACTACCCGCGAAAGCTTTCTAGTTACAACCTCTCCGAAGCTTTAAGCTCTTATTTTCATTGAGGCGTCCGCAAGCTACGGCCTTCAAGGTGATAGCGGGTCACATTCCGCCCGGGGGAGCAGGATGGAAGAGCGGCGCGTCTCATTCTGACGACAATATGGCGGGCTGCGCGGTGTTGCCAGACGAATGGAACCTGACCTGATTGGTGGGTAAATATTTTAGGTAGAGCGCCTTTACGAGTATGTTATTCTTATTTAACTTACGTTTTACGAAAAGGCTTACATGATATATTTATAACCTAGATAACTTACATTAAGTAAATTAAATTAAATTAAATGTGACAATATTAGCAGACGAGACTGGACAGCGACATTTTTTTTTTAAATTGATTGTTTAGTTTAGTTTTAGTCTAGTCTTAGGGCTCTCACTGAAAATCAGCGTCACGGCCTCCGTGACAACATGCCGAATAATTTAGCACATTACATTGTTATGCGTGTACTTTTTTTGATCATGTGCATATTTAACCGACGAAAGAAACGGAGGAGGTTTTCAAGTCGACGCGTATTTTTTTTTATGTACGACAATGCATAACTTTTAACAGAGTACCTAGCCCGATGTTGTCCATTCTCTTTTTTATTGGAAAGGGTCATGAACCTCCCAAATAAATTTGAAAAATAACCAACCATAAGGGTAGGAACACAGGGGATGATTGCTTTTCACTCACTGATTGTAATGTATGACCAGAAGCTAGTAATTAGTAATTAGCGCAAAACATAAAATAACTGAAGTACTTACTCGTACCTATCACTAAAAAGTATGAAATAAAACTTAAAAAAGGGAACCGCCTTCAATAGCCAACCCACTGAAAATCACTAAATATGTTTTATATACCCTTATCCCTATCATCCTGTCTCTATCATCTAGGTATTTACTTAGTTTTTGAAGTCGGTGCCGAACCAATAAAAACAAAAAGAATGCTGCTAAACAGTAAATAATACTACGAATGTACCAAACCAATAATGCCTCGAATAAATATTAAAAGCGCGTTCGAAAATTTACAGAAATTGCATCCACTCGCAACTACCTTCAATTTGGTTTGGTTTGACGACCACTTTAGCCTAGTTGGTAGTGACACTGCAGCCTGCAAAGCAAGAGGTCCTGGGTTCGAATCCCGGTAAGGGCATTTATTTGTGTGATGAGCACGAATATTTGTTCCTGAGTCATGGATGTTTTCTATGTATTTAAGTACTTATTTAGTATGTTTCTCGTCGGCTAGTACCCCTAGTACAAGCTTTGTTTAGTTTGGGACTAGGTCGATAAGTGTTTAGGCGCAAAATATTTAGGGACAGGCTAAGATAAGAATTGACTTCGTATATGCGGGGAGCTATTATCTAGCCGCAATTGAATTGGGGCAGAATGTACATTCTGTTTCATTCCCAAGTACAGCAGCATAAAAGTTTGGTTTTGTGATGTTAGCTGCTAGTGTCACGGAGGTGTCAGAGGCGTTCGACGGGTGTGCGGGAGGGAGGCGACTTGAGGGTAACTTCAGACATGCAAACTTATGTGGCGCGTATTGTAACAGTTTTCCACATACTTGTTCAAGCGCCGCGGTCGAACAATAACTGGTTTAAAGCCTCCAAGTAGGGAGAATTTCTTGACGCTGGCAACACCTTACGCCGGCAGTCAGTCCACTCCGGGCAGCGCGCGCGCACGCCCAACCGTCGCGTGCCAAGATCAAACCAAAAACCTAACTAACAAAAACAAAAACCTATCACATCTCCCGTATACAGTGTTCCAAACAAGTGAATACACAAATCAAATCAAAATGATAGTGCAACTGCAAATATGCGTTCGGTGTAGTAAAGTGTACGATTGATATTTTTTGTTTGTCTGTGTGTAATAACCGTGTTCCGCAAGAAATGGGTTTATAATTGGTCTAAATCTATGGTAAGAAGCTTTAAGCTCGGGTTTATAATACAGTTATGTTATGTGCATGTGTGCTTTTAAGCTCATGTTTCTTGAACATGAGACGCTGATTAATCTGATCCAAGAAAGAGAACCATCTTAACATTCTTAACTATATGACTATATTTAGAGAAAACCGTCTAGAATGATTGTTTTCTTAAAGCATTTTGATATTCTACTGGCAGAAATACTTTAAACACAATGTTTGGATGTTTGTTATTGTTACTCTTTCATTTATATAAATGTTATGTAGGTAATAAGTACACCAAACAACATAGGTTTATAATTTATACGCGTAGGAAGTCGCGGGCAGAACTAGTCATGAGCACGAGAATACATATTCATGTGTTGTATTTGCTTTTAGTTCTTATTTAAGGTTTAAGATGATAAAGTATTAGGGCTATGGAGAGGGCTATGTTGGGAGTTTCTCTGCGTGATCGCATCAGAAATGAGGCTATCCGCAGCAGAACCAAGGTAGCCGATATAGCCCTCCGAATCGCTAAACTTAAGTGGCAGTGGGCGGGGCACATAGCACGTAGAACCGATGGCCGTTGGGGCGGAAAGTTTCTCGAGTGGCTACCACGTACCGGCAGGCGCAGCGTGGGTAGACCCCCCACAAGGTGGACTGATGACCTGGTAAAGGTCGCGGGAGTCCGCTGGATGTGCGTGGCGCTGGACCGGTCACTTTGGCACTCTTTGGGGGAGGCCTATGTCCAGCAGTGGACGTCTTTCGGCTGATATGATGATGATAACGATAATGATGAATTTCGAACTAGATAATATATGTACATTTTTGGTTATCGAATCCTTATGTGGGTAAAGTATGTTTACCATGATCATGACATTAATCTCCCAATTGGATGGAAACTAGGGAAAGTGGCTTTCATCCTAAAGTAAAAACAAATTCTTGAAAAAGTTAAGTATAACAAAAATCTATATAAAAATGCCCAATATAGTCTTATTTCAAGAATAATCAAAATTCGTCATAAATCTGCCAATCGTTATTTTGATTGGCAATAAATACGTAAAATATTCAACTATCCTACTAATATAGAGGTAATAATTAAAAATGCGAAAGTTTAGATGTTTGTTACTCAATCACGCAAAAAAAAGCTGAGCGAATTAAGATGAAATTTGGCATGGAGATAGTTAATAACCTGGATTAAAACATGGGATACTTTTTATCCCCTTAATCATCCTCTACAGGGACACAATTGGCTGTAGTAGTTGATACGGGATTTCCCGCAGATGAAGTCGCGAGAATATTATCTTACTAATATTATAAATGCGAAAGTTTAGATGTTTGGATGTTTGTTACTCAATCACGCTTAAATGGCTGAACCGATTTGAATGAAATTTTACACGAAGATAGTTTATAGCCTGGATTAAAATATAGGATAGTTTTTATCCCGGGTCCACGCGGACGAAGTCGCGGGCGGAAGCTAGTACGTCAATATATTTTTTTACTTCCTTGATCCTAATAACGATATAAATGAGAAACTTTGGATCATTTCATTTCATTTCATTTATTATTATTAAAAACATATTTTACAGAATAATGGCTTAATACTAAAATATTAAATGAAGGGATACATTTTTATATGTGCCTGAACTATCATGACTAGTGAATGAAAAAAGAAAAGGATATCCATACTTCTATACTAATATTATAAATGCGAAAGTGTCTGTCTGTCTGTTACCTCTTCACGCTTAAACCGCTGAACTGATTGAGATGAAATTTGGTATGAATATAGTTTGAATCCCGGGGAAGGACATAGGATAGTTTTTATCCCGGAAATCATCCCCTCAGGGGTGAATTGGGGGATGAAAGTTTGTATCGAGCTAAACGATATAAACGAGTTCCACGCGGACGGAGTCGCGGGTAGAAGCTAGTAATCTATACGTTCATATTGCTGAACGTAGAAATGAAATTAGGCATAGGGATTAAAAAATAGGATAATATTCATCCCAAAAATTATCCGTCAAAGGGATGAAAGGGGGTGGAAGTTGATACTCAAATTTACGCAGTCAAAGTCACGGGCAAACGCTAGCCTCCAATGTTCTAGTGCCGTTGTAGAATGGAAAGCAGTCGGCTGGTCTAGAAAGTTCCTTTGCTTTATCCTACTAATGTAGATAGATGTAGATTGTTAGATAATCAATTATTATATACTAGCTTCCGCCCGCGACTTCGCCTGCGTGCACTCGGGATAAAAACGATCCTATATTTTAATCCAGGCTATAAACTATCTTCGTGCAAAATTTCATTCAAATCGGTTCAGCCGTTTAAGCGTGATTGAGTAACAAACATCCAAACATCTAAACTTTCGCATTTATAATATTAGTATGGATTCCATTTATGATTTAAATACACGTCTCATCGTCAGAGGAACATTAGTAGTAGTTTGAGGAGTCGTTATCGATCGAAATAAGTAGAACGAGTTTTATATTTATCTTTGACTAGCGAAGCCCGCGACTTTTGCCATGCAACTCGTTTATATCGTACGCCCTTAGGGGATGATTTCCGGGATAAAAACTATCTTATCTCTTTCCCCGGGATTCAAACTATCTCCATACCAAATTGCATCGCAATCGGTTCAGCGGCTTAAGCGTGAAGAAGTAACAGACAGACAGACACAGTTTCGCATTTATAATATTAGTATGGATTTTTAAAATCAGTTTAAATAAATTCTAATGTTATATGGAACGAGGTAAGATCGCTTCGCGCTTTAGTGCAGCAGACATCAACGCGTTCCGTATTTTCTCATAGCCAATACAGGGTGAAAGGTCCTAGGTGTAAAATAAATACATCTTTCATCGGTTTTGAAAAAATATTAATTTAAATATTTTTTAAGTTATTTGATTGAATAATTGCGGACAACCGACAAACGAACGTGTTTCCAGAATAGGCAGCTTGTAAGTACCTACTATGAGTATTACACGAAGATAAAAATACGATAAACAAATACTTAAAAAAATACATAGAAAACATCCATGATAAACGAAGAATATCAGAAGAATTTGTCCGTTAAAATCAGTTCCAATAAATTCTAATGTTATAAGGAACGAGGTAAGATCGCTTCGCGCTTTAGTGCAATAGACATCAACGCGTTCCGTATTTTCTCATAGCCAATACAGGGTGGAAGGTCCTAGGTGTAAAATAAATACATATTTCATCGGTTTTGAAAAATTATTCATTTAAATATTTTTTTAAGTTATTTAATTGAACAATTGCGGACAACCGACAAATCGCCCTGTTTCCAGAATAAGCTGCTTGTAAGTATCTACTATGAGTACTACGTACTACACGAAGATAAAAATACTTATATCGACAACAAATACTTAAATACATAGAAAACATCCATGACTCGGGAACTAATTCGTTGGAATTCTGGCCTTGTACATTTATAGGCGTAGATAACGTTTTTCCTCTACGAACGAACTTAATTCACTCTTATGGCATTCTTTATACAAGCTCGTCGGTTCAGGATACTGTTTATAATTAAAAAATAACTATTGAAATTCAAAATTTGTTAGAATAGTAAAAAATACAATCTAAATTTCTTCCTATACATATGCACAGGTCTATACGATACATGTTAGTTGCGTAAAACCTTATTAAAAACCGGCCAAGTGCGTGTCGGGCCACGCGCAGTGAAGGGTTCCGTAGTTGCCTGTCTGTCTTAGTTACATCGACGAGCGGTGCGGTTGCGTCGGCCGAATTTGTACGAAAATTGGCGTTTCCAAGTACACATTAAGTTGGTCGACTATTACCCGGTAACTACTTATGCCTACTTGTCCGTGATAGTTTCCCTTTTAAATTAATTATATGTAATGTACTACTACCACGAATTTGGCCATTTAGTAGCCATTTAGCTGGCAGGGGGGAGGGAACACATGACTTGAACAAAAATTAAACCCCAATATCTCGCAAAAGAATCACTGATTTGAAAAGCTATCCGACGATACCCCATACCATGGGTTTAACGAGAAAAAAATTACCTCTCCGCTTTAGACTTAGGGGAGGTACCATAAAAAAAAACAAGATTTTATTGTACTGTTTTGTCTTTATAAACCCTATATTGTATTTATAAACCCATGCCGAATTACAGTTTTCTAATAGTAATGGTTACTAAGCCGAGGACGGACGGACGGCCAGACGGACATGGCGAAACTATAGGGGTTCCTTGTTGACTACGGAACCCTAAAAACAGTAATTGTAAAGTAAAAATGTATACCTATAACGTTATGTCGCGGCAGGATTACGAAAAAGCTTAAAAGAGTGTAAAAGGCCAATTTTCGGCTTACCCGACTTAGAAAGGACAGCCTTGTTTACCGACCCAGGTAGACGGAGATGCCTGGTGTATACTTTGACAGTCAATATTTTAATGGGGTATACTCAAACAATTTTATTCGTCAACCATAGTCAATATAGTCATCACCTGTTTTTACTGTGCAAATATTTAAAATTGATTTTGGCATTTTTTGGGTGTGTGATCGTTTAATGGATATCTATAGAGACCGTTATCTTGTAATATGTGTACAGTCGTTTAGGTATATTATGTTATTAATCATTTAATCTTCAAGTTATTCATAAAACGATTACCCTTATACAGATTGGAGCGCAAATAATCTAAATCAAAGATCGAAGGATAATAATTGGGGTTAGAGAAAAAAGTGCAATATTATCCTCCAATATTTATTTATTTCTCTCTACAGCTTCTTTTAGTTTCTAATTTAGCATGAAATACAATTTAAAATATTCATTTAAAATTTACCTACATTCTTTTAACAAGCAGCAATGACACTACTATAATTTTAAATTACAGGAAAACAATGCGTACAAAATTAACAATAATCGTTCGCAATTGTTGAAACTGGAAACAGCCGACAGGCCAATTTCAACGGCCGAAATAACATAAATGTAGGTATAAAATAATGCATTCCGGGAGTAACGCGGCAAGTAGCGGCTGTTGCCGCGGGGCGAGCACGCGACGCCGACGACTCGGCCGCCTTTTGTTACTAACACGGATTTGTTTATACAGGGTGACTGTATTCATGTACTAATAATGATTAATCTATAAAAATGTATAAAATACATACAGTGCGATTACTGTTAGTTAAGACCTGACAGATGGATTGCCTTCATTTAATTTTCAACTTTAATTTTATACAAATAAAATAGTTATTACTAAATCGGTAGATGTGGGTAACAGTATTCTGAAAAATGCTTTATCTATATGAAATTAAAGTTGAAAATTAAATGAAGGCAATCCATCTGTCAGGTCTTAACTAACAGTAATCGTACTGTACATATATACATACATACGTTCACGCCTGTATTCCCAAAAGGGGTAGGCAGAGCACATGAAACTTATGTTCCAGCGCCATTTTTAGCATAACTGTGGGTATAAAAGATCGACAAAATGTGATATTGCAGTGATAGTTTGCTAGCCCATCGCCCACAACACACTTCAACCCTACTCCCTTAGTCGACTTTTACGACACTCACGGGAAGAAAGAGGGTGGTGAAATTCTAGCCCGACACCACACGGGGGAAAACACGGGGGGTATAAAATACATAAGGTATATTGAAAAAAATATTAAAAATGGATTTAAAATTAAAACTAAAACTAGCTTAAAAATAACGTACCGAAAACTGAAAAATATAATTTCCAAATTTGGAATCTTAATCTATTATTTATGATAATATTATAAAGATTAAACAATTGTGAGATTGTAGCTTACCTAACTAAGCTTCTAAGTTTGTATGTATTGTGTAATTCGCGCCTAACAATTACGGATTTTGCGTATCATTCATTAAAGTGTCCATCAACATTTAAATTTTCATACCGTTAACATTCGTTTGTTTTTATCTGTCACTCTCATATTTATGTTTCTTTTGCGAAGGGAATACCTGTGTCATCATAAACGTGCAAATTGATTTGAACTTCGTAAGAAAGGGACAAAGCACATTTTATTTAGCGGCGGCATTTTAAGTTTCATGAATAAGGGGGATAAAATATATAACGATATCAGTTTCATACGTTTGTTACGGCTGCACTCTAACGTGACGAAGTTCTGCGTCAGAGAGCATCACGTCAGATTTGTATGAATCCGACTTAAGTGACGTGTGTGTACTGTGTAACCATGTAAGAAGAAATAACCGTGTATTGCTTTACTAGCACCTCCACCATATATGGGGATGTAGATTTAGTGTGCAGTCGCCACCAGATATATCGGAGCGGCCAAAGTGCTCACAAATATCTGAACACGTCTCTATTGTCGAGTCGAGAGAGTTAGAGATGTGTTCAGATATTTGTGAGCACTGTCCGCTCGGATATATCTGGTGGCGACTCAGGGTAAAGCCAGCGCCACAGTGTAATTAAGTATGGGGTTGGTAACTTCTTCAATGAAACTCCGTCTTTATCGATACGATATAGTAAGTAAGTAAGTACAATTTATTCTCGGACATGTCTAAAACATGATCTGGTAACTTGTTGTAGTAGCGTGACCCACAAATGACTTTTGAACTCTACTTAACCTAGTACTTACTGCTAGCAATTTAAATATAATCCTAGTAGTCAACTTATGAATGTCATGTGACAAAGGATGTCCTTTACGAAATAATTCTCACCACGTAGATGGTTGGCAGTCCTCAACTGTGCGTTTCTCCCGAAACTTTCTGCCTCGCACAGCCAAACTGGAATGAATTGTCGCCTGCGGTATTTCCGGACCGTTACAACCTTCAAGCCTTCAAGAAAAGAGCGTACTCCCATCTTAAAGGCCGGCAACGCACGTACAACTCTTCTGGTGTTGTAAGTGTCCATGGGCGTCGATTATCGCTTACCATCAGGTGATTCGACTGCTCGTTTGCCTCCTACAAAAAAAAAAAAAAAAAAAACTTGATTCTTCCTAACATACATAGGTAATATTTTCATAAATATACTGACTTGTCACAGTCATAATCCCGATAGTTTGAAATAATTCCCTGAAGGAGTCACGGCTTTTTAAGCCATATATCGCTCGGATTGCACGTTTTTGTAAAACAAAAATAATGTCAACGTCGGTATAATATCATATTGACATATAATACCGCGTCTGCAACCGTAGTAATGCTGTATGGATAATAAACCATCAAGTTATCGTAATAAAGTATAATTTATAAAATATAAGTAGTTATAATCATAAAAACATATGAACCTTGAAAGTTTAGAAAATTATGCATTTTTTATTGTCCAAGAGTAAATTTAAAGCTACCAATAGAATCCTTATGCTTTTATAGAAACAAAATTGTACGACAACTATGTACTTAAACGCAGTATTTCGCGACAGAAACAACAATTAACCTGATTTTCCATACAACGATTAGTACAAATGTGACGTCATACCTGTCTGTCTATCAGTATGAAGCGTTTTGCGCTGCCGCCAGCGAGGTCAGTCTTCGTCTCAATTTTTTAGGTATTTATGTTCTTTAATTGTAGTTGCTCCCATACAGACATTTGTTCCTCTCCAAAAACTGGTTCGAATGATATCATAAAAAAATCTTCTTCGTCATCCCTCTATTAGCAGCCTTTGGAAACTCTCATAGAATGAAAAAATGTACGGCATAGTTAACGCATCTTAGCCAACCTAACAAAACACAGAACTTTTGCACCTTATTACAAGGCAATAAAGTGCACTAATTTTTCTTTACGTCGGTAGTAGACCATAAGGGAATCCTAAAACAATGTATGAAGTTCCGCCTCTTAAAACGTAGTGGTTATATTCTCTTTGCCTATTAGCATCTCCAACTGTCCTGTCGAAACCTCGATCTCCAGAATGCTGAAGCCGTATGTATATAATCGCTCGCATTCCCGGGGTAACGCGGCAAGCGCCCGCGCGTGGTGCCCGCGGGCTGCACACGCGACTGCATTGTCTTTTGACAGATTATGCAGGATCCTCAACTTGGACAACGAAAAAAACCGGTTTTTAACCATGCAAAATAAGTTAGCAAACTCACTGCTACCTAGCGGGAAACCCACGGGATCGGCTACTAGCGTAGTGCGTAGCGATTCTTGGCAGTGAATGTGTTAGCAGAAGTTCACGCACACATGTAGTCATGTATACAAACTAAATTCCCCAAAACTCGAAACGCGTGATCTTGACAGCATTGTGACACTTGATTGACAGTTAAACCACTACCGTAGAACTAATACGTATGTCATACTATATTCTAGAAGCACTTTATGGTACTATTTAGGTACTAGAAGCAGCATTTTAGTGTTTAAAAATAATTTAAGTATAATAATAATAATATTTTCGGACAATCTAACACAATTCAACCTAGTCCCAAACTAAGCAAAGCTTGTACTATGGCCACTAGACGACGATATATGTGCTTATATAGATAAATAAATACTTAAATACATAGAAAACATCCATGACTCAGGAACAAATATTCGTGCTCATCACAAATAAATGCCCCTACCGGATTCGAACCCGGGACCTCTAGCATCGCAGGGTCAACCAACTAGGCTACAGAGGTCGTCAAAAATTAAATAGAATTAGTTAACACATTAGAACACGGTTAGAATTAGTATTTCCAAATGTCAAAGTCTCGATCTGCAAAATACTGAAACCGTCTATCCATACTAATCCATACCTAATATTATAAATGCGAAAGTGTGTCTGTCTGTCTGTCTGTCTGTCTGTCTGTCTGTTACCTCTTCACGCTTAAACCGCTGAACCGATTTGGATGAAATTTGGTATAGAGATAGTTTTAGTCCTGGGGCCTTCCCATACATGTCCTTACATAGGATAGTTTTTATCCCGGACATCATCCCCCAAGGGGATGAAGTGGGGGGGGTGAAAGTTTGTATTGATCTACGATATAAACGAGTTCCACGCGGACGGAGTCGCGGACAGAAGCTAGTAATATATAATCACACGCATTCCCGGGTTAACGCGGCAAGTAGCGGCGCGTGGTGCCCGCGGGCTGCACACGCTACTCGATTGTCTTTTGTCCGAGTATACAGGGTGCCCCCAACGTGGACTTCAATGCCTAGTCTAATTAAAGCGGTAAAGTTTTGAGTGAGTAGCTTTATAAGGTTGTATGTAGCGGATAATATCCGGAACTACTCATCCAATCTTTCTGAATTCGGGATGGATGAAAAGAATACATAGTGGCCGCCTAGTTTCTCTGTGATACGCAAGCAGAGCCGCCGGATAGAATAGAATAGAATAGAAATAGTTTAGGCAGTTATAACTAATCATAATCTGCAGTTTTTACCAATGCTAAACTTCTACTTACTATTTACGTTCGTTGCCAAAAATATTAGCTTTACAACGGCGGCTTATCTCAAAAATATCGTTCATGGTTTAAGATATAAATTTTTCAAAAGATTAAGATTACATATCACTTACTGAGAAATGCAATAATTGTGCTTAACACTAAAAGGAGAGGGTATTTTTACATAACAAGTGATTATAACTTATTTCTATGCTTAGCCAATATTCAATAGTCGAGGAAAAACAGTGTACCTGTCAGTAAAGTGAATTCACGGTCTTCAAAATTTAATCAGCCTTCCAGATAGATTTACTCTATCCATAAATATAATGTTGGATTCCGCTTCAAAAGGAGTTCTATACAAGACGCTACATCGCCAACGTGTATGCAATAGACGCGCCGGTCACGCGCAAACTGTTTTTCTTTTCAAACTTTGAAGCGGTCAAATACGTCGTGACTGGATATCGTGAATGTGTCCCTTCAGACCTGCATCGAGTCGGGTGTGTGTCCAAAATAATGGAGTTTCTATTGCATAGTGGATGGGTGTTCCTGTAATTGGTTTTTATTTTATATGGTAGTTACCTAGTTGACAACGGTAAAATATTCTTCTTACATTACCTAACAATAAAAAAAAATGAAAATTGTCTGAAAACGTTACGGTTCAGCTTTCTTGCTGTTTTATTTTTTTATACCTACTTATAATAAAAAAATACAAATATTCTTTATTTCGTCATCACAGGTTATAACATTGTTGATAGGTATTATTGAATATGTTGTGTACAACCATGATGAGCCATTTTGGCATACGAAATTTAAAATTATTAATAGTTTATAAATAATTGACAGTTCGATTGAAGTATACAGGTAAACAAAAATAGAATTACAACGGCACGCTATCATCTTTTTAAAACTATAACATTATAATAACAGTTTTCGCAGAGGAACTTAAAAACTATCCTTTTAAACCTTGTTACTTTTGCCACGCTTCTGAGAGTTTGTTATACAATTTGGGAGCCATTATTGGATTTTTTTAGCATCAAAGCTGTTGAGCATTTGTTTATAAGAAACACCTTCGGTTTCCTTGGCCGAAGGTTTGCTCGTTGCGCTTTTGCATTAGAAATAGGTTTGGGTTACCTACTCCTAACAAAAAGGCATCATTCAAATATTATATAGGCAAGGATTTCAGCAGTTTTAGCGTTTTGAAATACTACCCACCATCACACCATAAATTGTTAAAAATCAAAAAATGAATTCTCACTACAGAAAAACTCGACGCCATGTGGTAAGCATTATTTCCCTACAAACTTCACACTAAAGTCACCAACAGAACATTTTAGACGTTGCATAAAAGTTGCTGTTTTGACTGTCGTGTCGGTCAACTCAACATCCCTATTTTATTTTTCCGAAAAAACATCATCATATCAGCCGAAAGACGTCCACTGCTGGGCATAGGCCTCCCCCAAAGAGTGCCACAATGAGCGGTCCTGCGCCACCCGCGTCCAGCGGACTCCCGCTACCTTCCAAAACAAGATCATATTTTTATCAATTTTCAAGTAACAGATTAAGTTTGGTGAAAGATAGGTTAATGCCGTTTTAATCCTATAATTAATCGGTGAGAGCGTCAACCACCCGCACCGTATTAAATAATGTCAACATTGTCGACGGATCAAATATAATATACTTGGCCATATGTATTAGTATCGGCATTTTAAATGTAAGTATTATTCTTCATCGTTTTTTACACTTATTTCATACCGTCACTTAATTATTGTATGTACCTATATCGCTTTTATACTAATCCGAGGTTTTCGGGAACGTCCATCGTCCTATTCCACCCGGTATAAGACAAGCAGTGATTTCGTTTAAAAATTATCTTATTCTCTTGGCAATAAAGTTACTTTTTAAATGGACGCCTATAATATTTTTGACCTTGACTGTTCCTAAGTCTTACAACACTGAATACTTTACTACATGCATCTACTAACATTCAAGCTTAGAAGTAATTTCAAGATACAAGGCTTCAAAAAATCAAAGTTCTCCCACTAAGAGGGAATATCTCACACATTTACATCTATAAAATAAGTTCTAAGTACGTATTAATAAAACTCATTTTCCTTTAAACGGATTTGTCATTAGCGCTCATTTATTAACGCGCACCTCTAAATAAATGCAAACAAATATGAGCCTTACTCCCCAGACATAAGCACCAAAAGTAAATGAATGTACTAGTTAAATTATTTTGATGACTCCAAGCACGCCACTTGACGTGCGCGTAATCACTTTTGGTTAGGATTTGAACCACCTGGCTACTGTTTAAAGGAATAGCTTCGAGGCATACTCGTTTTTGTTTACTAATTTCTACAAAAATATACTAATTTGAATCTTACATGGTCGGAATAAGGAGCGAATTTGTAAGACACCTGTTTTTAAGTTGGGTTAGAAAAAGTAAACCAAATTACAGTACTCATTGTACAGCGTCTGTGAGCGTTGATTCGTTTTGGAACTTATGTTGGGGGAGTAAAATGCAAAATGGTTTACATTTTTTAAGCTGGCCTTCGCCGCTAGGTATCTTCTAAAATTATTGATGGCATTCTTGTCTAATGTTTAAGAAGTCTTCTGTTCTTGTTTATGTGTTGGAAGTTAACTATGCATTGGAGTAAATAGTCCAGTCAATGAACTGACAACTTGTATGGAAATAATGAAAATTTTAGAAATAATTTATAATAGCTTATTTTTTATGTGTAACGGATATATTATAATTTATCAAATAAATAGTTACCCAGCGCCAGAATCCGACAATATTTCAGACATCAAAAAAATTATAAATGTAAGCTTCTGAAAAGTCATAAAAAGATGAATAAATATCCTTGTCTTAATTTTGGTTCATTTACATTTGCCCTATAATATTCAAGATGAATCATATAAAAAAAAGACAATGCATGCTTCATTTAAATCTACATAATTACTTCTGGGTGGAACGTTTACATAGCTAAAATGCACTGTAGGAAGTTATCAAAATAATACATACAACTTTACGACTGCTTTATTACGAAACCTTATACCATCCTGTCCACCATATCAAATGCGTTTAGCGAAGAGGCGGTATAAAAGGGATAGGTATAAAGTCCTCGGGCCGCATAAATACAGATTACGAGAATACCCATAAAGCTGAGCACTAGTGTCGATTTCGGAGACTATTTCCTAGTCTATGCACTGGAAATGTTCGTTTAATCCAGTCAACTTATGACGACTTATTTTCGATCGTTATCCGTTCCCAAATGCAACACATTTCCTGAGTACTTATTTTTTTATTTCCTTTATAATCCAATATGATATAGGTCCTAGAGTAGCTAAATAAAGTCATCAAGGATCTAGTATTCACCTAGGTACAATATAAAATTTAAAAAATCTTAATTGGTAATGCCTAGATACTCAATTTTTAGACCACCTAAGAGTGTCATTTTTGTCCAGTTTAGATTGCGTTAGTCAATTGTATAGCTTTCTTAGTTTTCTTTTGCCCCTGGTATAAGTTGAGAATTTTGTGAAGTTAAGAGAAACCGCGTGAAGTTGAGAGAAACATCATTTATTTTAGAAGTTTGTTTCTGGGCTTATGACGTTATTTGCACACTTCATAACCTACAATAGTCCTAATCGCGCATAAAAAAGCCAAATGAGTTCATCATATCAGCCGAAAGACGTCCACTGCTGGACATAGGCCTCCCCCAAAGAGTGCCACAATGACCGGTCCTGCGCCATCCGCATCCAGCGGACTCCCGCGACCTTTACCAGGTCATCAGTCCACCTTGTGGGGGGCCTTCCGGTACGTGGTCGCCACTCGAAAACCTTTCCGCCCCAACGGCCATCGGTTCTACGTGCAATGTGCCCCGCCCACTGCCACTTAAGTTTAGCGATTCGAATGAGTTATTTGTTTGTTATTATTCGGAGAACCAACAGCTATTAAATATTATTATATATTTATATTTGCAATTATTTACCAGCCTGTCTGGTCACGAGTAACACGAACGGGCAAAGCGTTGAAAGTAAATAGGCTTCCCATTCCATTATTTACGAGTACATAAACCGCTTATTGTCGGGGAATATTTAGCCTCCCATCCATGGGAAGAGACTTCAGCAGCAACTTATGCAGTATACGTAACACAGCAAAACGATAATATTTCAAGTTTTCAACCCGTTGAAACATGAATGGAAATATTACATTATTCACCACGGACGGCTGATCGCGTATTGTCCTCAAATGCGATCTCAGACATTCTTTGTTTTACCGCCCTAGATTAGAACAGTATTTTTCACACCTGCTGAAATAGTCATCGTTGCCCTCAAATGAAGGATCTAAATTTTCCTCAGAAGGTGTGAAATGCAGTAAGCGTCACAATCAATTTTTTTTCTGTCCTTGGCGTAAACACTGGAACCCCTCGTTACGTTCAAGATTCTACTTTAGCTCGGGCTTCGATGGTAGAATCATTCGCTTCATTCAGGAATCAATATCTATACCGCTCTCGCCGTAAATATGTTATTTTGCTCCCTTGAGACACAATACTATTACGTCTCCCCTTGACCAGGAAGCATTACATTAATTACATACAGTAATTTTCAAGCGTAGCGGGCGGTAAAGTTTATTTTCAAGCGTAGGTGTGACGTTAAATTTTTTTTGGCCCGTATTTTATAATTGGAAATATAATTTAACCTATCGCCCACACTACCAGTAAGCTCTTTTGCCACTGTTCCTTCCACCCTGTATACAATGTAACAGCTATCTTATAGCAAGTTTGACAACCATCGGCAGATACTTAAGTGGCATCAGATCCAGCCAGCCACCGCCAACTGATATCCTTTCCCACCCGCAGCCAATTACCAACTCCACACCACCGTAATAAGGTTCAATGTCCAATAAAGATGAGTAATCAAACGAGGACTGCTTTCAACAAAATTGCACATTAAAGCCCTGCTTTGGCCATAATTATAAACTTAATACTCCTACACAAGAAGCTGGGGAAATCGATACGCACTTTATGTTAAGCGCTGAATTATTTCAACCCATTTACAATAAATTGTTTCGCGTTTTTTAATTAAGTAAGGTCTTGGGCGCATTTTTAATTCTATAGATTGCATCACGATTGCATCATAAAGTATCTGTTTGAAAAATTAATGGTTTTAGTAATTAAAGCCTTAAAACGGAGGCAGTTATTTTCAATCCGTGTCATGGATACTGGTAAGGTTCTTTTTGAGGGAGAGAGAGGCTGGTGAAAAACTGCACAGAAATCGGCCTTGAAAGCATTTATTTTATTTTTGAAACTAAACAATAACTTTAACGTTTATTTTATTGGAAAAAGACGGGTACTAAATAAATAAAAGACGGGTACTAAATAAATAAAAGACGGGTACTAAATAAATAAAAGACGGATACTAAATAAATAAAAAAGACGGGTACTAAATAAATAAAAAAGACGGGTACTAAATAAATAAAAACAGTTTAATCATAATCTTAAAATTACTTCACATAGTGTGGGTTCGTGCCTCTATTTAAGATTGAAATATGGGTAATATTTAATTTTTTGTTTCAGATTGGGAGGAGAAGAATGTAGACCAACACAATGTCGCAAAGGGATTTCTCTGAGGTTTGTTCAATGTTTTTTTTTTTACAAAGATAATGACTTGATCCGTATGTCCAGCAAGCGTCATAATGTGGCATTAGCAGTAATAATATGTTTTAGAAACTGGGTGTAATATTATGTTTTACAAACTAGCTTCTATCATTCGAAGACTAATATTCGAAAACTCTAATATTCGAAGTTATGATGGCTCACCTTTCGCATGTGATCTTGTTTGACATGTGTGTATACGCTTATACCTGTTATTGAGCACAATAAAGTGCTTACAAACATACATACATATTTCTTTCTTGTCCGCTAGAACTACTTTAAAAAACTACAACTTAGAAAAGTTGAAAAACCCCCGACGTTTTCATTTCAAAGATCAATATCTCAAAAACGGCTGAACCGATTTTGTTGAAACGTAGCTAAGAACCATCTCGATCAACCGCATTCAAATCGGTCCATCCTCCGTTTGGGACCACAGACAGGTACAAAGACAGACACGTTAAACTTATAACATCCCTCTCTTTGCGTCGGTGGTTAAAAATATTCGTTTTCAAGTGTTTTTTCTGCATAAAGGCCTTAAGGGCTCTTTTTCATGTCAGTTGCCTAATTTACAACGGTAACATTAAGAGTCCGCAGTAAGCTCGGCCGAATTTCACCTTCCCAAACAAACGTAGTTACGCTCTCATTTTAAAATTACGTGTTGGATAGTAATTAGTTTATATGGTTCCAGTTTATAAAACAAACAAAATACAGCAAAAACAAGTTTAAATTCGCTTTATTTTTTTACTATGATATCTGAAGCTACATAAACTAATTACAAATATAGATATACCTCATGGCATTGTTTATGCAAAGTTTCGTTACAGTCCAACACGTAGTTTTATTATAATAGAAAATACCAAAATCACTACACGCGTGCCTAATATAATTGAGGAGTTCCCTCAATTCCTCATGGATCCCATCACCCAATTGAATATTTGAAAAAAATGGGACCCACCTGGAAGCATATAGTTACAAACGAAAAAAAATTTTTACGAATCGGCCTTTCAATGACGGAGTACTGAGGTAACAAACATTGAAAAAAAAAAAAAAAAACAACCGAATTGAGAACCTCCTTTTTTTGAAGTCGGTTAAAAATGAGAGCGTAACTACGTTTGTATGGAGAATCGATCTTACTGCGGACTCTTAAGCGACGAGAACACACCTACATAGCAACATTGAGTGTCCTACGGGTCCATTTCTTCTGGGTGCCTATTTATATTCCTGTAACCCCACGTATGTATAAACTCCCGGACTCGTCAATTTCTGTCAAACTACATATATATATAGCACCACCGAAACTGGAAGAATTGTCTGTCAAACACACGCACGAAAAACGACTATATGCTCTTAAAATAAGGAAGATTTTTGCATGCGCTTTTTGACAGAATTTACTCCTATGATTTCGTTCCTAGTATAACACCCGTCGACGTGTGAAGATGGACGTACGTGACTGTGCTGGGCTGTTATTCGCTACGCGCTAATGCGGCTCACCCCGCCGGTCACCCGTCACGAAACTAGCCCTCTATTAAGCTACAGACAGACGTGCTAAAAAAAACATGCTTATAAGCTTGCTTAAAATTAGCATGCTCTGCAACTGTTCACATTTGCCAGCATTAAGCATGCTTGTTTTAAGAATACTCTTATATAAGCATGCTCAAAGCAAACGTGCGGACTGTTCAGACGCGCTCGGAGCACGCCCCCTTCCACCCGCGCCTCAGGTAGCGTGCTCGAAAATCAAACGACGGTTGATTTTTGAGCACGCTCTAAATAAGCATGCTCATTACTAGCAATGTTGTTGCACACGTGCTACTAATGAGCATTTGTTCTCAATAGTGGCATGCTTTCGTGCTAGTAATGAGCACGTCTCTCTGTACCTTTATAGTTACTACGCATCGCGATGTCAAGATATTATTTGTGGGTGAGCGTTGAGGTGAGCTTAAAACAAGTTACAGAATAGGGCGGCAGGTTCGGTATGGTATTTACAACTTCTGGCACCTCGCCTCACCGCTCCTCCTAGTATATGTTGACGCCGGGATTCATAATAACAACGGGTATTCGAAGGTCTGGTTACACTGGTTTCCCTAAGATGAGGTGAAGCTTTGGGAGAAATCGTTCTGGCAGGTTGTGGCTCAAGGTTCAGGATAACGCGATTTAGAACTGACTTTGTCAATCGGTTGAAAATTGCAGTTATCTTCCTCTAAATTCTCTCAGATATCAGACAAGCGATTATGACTCACTCTTAAATTGGATTTGACTACAAAGGCGAGCTTATTCCCGTTAGGGATCTCTTCCAGCTAAACTCAATAATTGTCTCTACGTTTCGTAGGTCGTGTTTGCTTGCTAATTTAACATAAACGTAATGTTTTCTTCCATCATGTAATTAGTGGATTCGGCCCTATTACCTAAATGTAACATGTCTAGTTTATGTGCGTGAAGCTACTTTCCTAGCATCGCACTTAATAAATGATTGAAAACACAAAAGCACCTTTAACAGGTTCGGCGTAGCGTTCATTTTTGAAATCAATGTCGAAATCACATAAGATATTGAGGTATTAATCAGACTAGTTAGAAGTTGATATCGTGCAGCAATAAGGAATGTTTGATACAGGCTTCAGGAAACTATAACTCATGCTTCCAGATCAGTTTATGATATGCTAGCCTTATTAAGGTATGTTTCGACGGATCTGCGGAACGGTAGATTATTATTATTAATAGTGGTTTGATGTAAAGCTGCATTTCCACTGTACAATATCTACTGCACGTCTATCATGAGACGGCCGCGTACTCTCGATTTTTATTTATCGACAAATACATTTACGTGACATTACAATAATAACCAATGCGTCACGAAACTAAAAACAAATTATACTATTTAGGCAACGAAACGGCGTGGCCTCGTTGCATCGTCATCTCCGGTGTAGGATTCGGCAGATTGCCCCGGAACCGTCGAAACACGACACCCTTCGGCCAGAAGTCGGCACATGCGATGGTCTCCTGCAGCGGTCGCGGCACGCGTACCACAAACGAGCTGAAGTGCACATAGTGGCGCGGACGCAGCTGGAACACCCTCAGCGAGTCGCCGGTCGCCGGTCGCCGGCCGGTCGGTCGGTTTATCGCTCTATACCTCTTGTTCTAAGTGTTCTAATAAGAGAGAGACGGATAGTGCGAGAAAAACCGAGAGCTCGCGCGCCTTCGCGTGATAGCCGTGCAGATAATTACGTATTTGCATAATATTATCAAAAGTTTCTATCAACAATTTTATTTTTGGTACAAGCTTTTATTGCCGACTGTACTTTTCTGTATACCGTCATCAACTACTCATTGAGACGATTCTAACGAGCCCAAACTCGATAGGGTTATGTGACTTTATTACGGAGTTCCTATGGCCACCTTCCAGCTCCATCATCAGAGCAGCTCCACCTCATCATAATATTGCATTGTCACGCGATTTGCATATTCGTGCAAAATTTCAACTCAATCGGAAACCGGGAAGTGGATCAAATTTAACTTGCAAGATTTGATTACAGACAGACAGACAGACAACGGGACAGGTGAAAGTAAATAAAAGCTTGTAAAAAGAGAGAAGTTCCTCAGAAGTTTCTGGAAACCTGACTTTCACGTCTGTCTTTCAAAACCAGAATAACAGAGATATTGTCGCTGTCATGTGACCACGACATAAAAGCGATATTCTAGAGATGTCCCCTTCTGTCAGTTAAATCGCGGCTATGATGACAGGCACATTTGAATGGGAAATTAATTCCTTTATCAAAAACTGTCTACCCGGGCGGCTTCGCCCGCATACTACAAAGAGCCTCGGGTTAAAATGTAGCCTATGGCTATGGCCATCAGCGAAGACCCCTTCAAAATAGTGGTGAAGAATTTGGAAATCGGATGAGATTTGTGAGATCACCCCCTACACCACCAGTTTATAGAATGGACCAGGGATGTTGCAGACATTCGCATCCGCAACCGCGGAAGTTCCGCACAAATTTTAACATCAGCATCCGCATCCGCCAAAATCGATGCGCAGTTTTTGCGGATGCGGATGTAGTGCAATTCACGACAAGAAAGGAGCCTACGCGTACGCGTATTAGATATTTTCGCCATTAATAAAAAAAAACTTATTTTCATTTCTGTGACCAAGACATGTAATTTAATCCCAACGTGTTTGACGCGTGATATTATAAACTGGATTTGGTTTATTTACGTTTTTTAGTGTTTGACCCCAATATCCGCATTCGCAGCCGCGGATGTGTGCCCCCAAATATCCGCATCCGCAGATGTCAAAAAAACCGCATCCGCGGCATCCCTGGAATCTTCAGAATGGACATCCATACTACAAATATTATAAATGCGATAGTAACTCTGTCTGTCGGTTTGTCTGTCTGTCTTTTACCTTTTCACGCTTAAACCGCTGGCTGAACCGATTGAGATGAAATTTGGTATGGAAATTGTTTGAATCCCGGAGAATGACATAGTACAGTTTTTATAGTTTAGTTTTTAAGCACAAGTACTTGTTCCTGAGTCATGGATGTTTTCTATATATTTAAGTATTCACGAGTATGTATCTATATAAGCATGTATGTAAATCGTTGTGTAGTACCCATAGTACAAGCTTTGCTTAGTTTGAGACTAGGTCGATTTGCGTAAGATTTTCCCCAAATATTTATTTATACGTATATTTTATCCCGTATGTACCTAAATAGGATATAAATACGCGCGCGGAGTCGCGGGCAGAAGCTAGGCTATACTTTAACCCGAGGCTGCGCCTGGGTCCTCAGATAGTTACAAATAAACATCTAATATGTTTACCGCTAGTGTAAAAGGGCTCTAACTGGGGATGATTCTTAGAACAGATATATAAAGTGGCGACATAATTGCTTTAATCGCGTGAGAGCCAGGAATGCCCACGTCGTCATTAGCGATACGTATAACTTTTCTAATTGGCAGCACAACACTACTCAAAAGAAAAAGAAAGTAACATACTGGGAACTGTTGCGAAGTTGTTATAATTTTAAACTGTGGCGACATCTGTTGGGCATATCTTCTCGAGAAGCGAGAAACGTTTTACGCGCAGCTGCAAAGATAATACAAATTTCACAACTGTCCAGCTAGCATGATCGCGGTTATGTCGGACATAAAGCATTCATACCCCTCGCACTTATATACTTGCTAGTTAGGGACGTATTCTAAGGTAGATTTCCCAATGCTCGACGCCTTAATGTCTAAATAGTTGTGCACCTATTGTTTACCTCTATGGTTTGCCGTACAATTAAAAGTGCCATGTATTATTAGGACAGCGTCAGGTACAGTCGACGTCAGATATGTATTCATTTTTCGCCTTATTGCAATGGAATAAGGTGCAAAAGTGTATACATATCTTTGAACTCGATTGTACCTGGGGCGTTTACCTTAAATGTCCGATTATGCTATAATGCTATCATGCTATATTTACAGCTAGACTGATGTGCTCAGAAATATCTGGACACAGTTCAATTGTCGTTGAAATACCTACAGTCGGTGTTAAGTTTTTCCGCGTTAGTAGTAAAGTTGTTTTTTGTTGACTGTACATGTTGTGACTAATTGTGGTAACTTAACTCGACTATATACCTAGTTGCCTAGATGCTAGGTAATTAAGAGTCCGCAGTAAGCTCGGCCGAATTTCACCTTCCCATAGAAACGTAGTTACGCTCTCATTTTAAAACTACGTGTTGGATTGTAACGAAACTTTGCATATACAATGACATGAGGTATATCTATGTCTGTAATTAGTTTGTATGGTTCTAGTTTATAAAACAAACAAAATACAGCAAAAACAAGTTTTGTATGAAAAACTTAAATTCGCTGTATTTTTTTTTACTATGGTATCTGAAGCTACATAAACAAATTACAGACCTGGCTACTTCATGTCATTGGACATGCAAAGTTTCGTTACATCCGACACGTAGTTTTAAAATGAGAGCGTAACTACGTTTGTATGGAGAATCGAGCTTACTGCGGACTCTTAAGATGTTATTTAGAAAAAACCGGACTAGTGCGAGTCGGACCGAGGGTTCCGTAACAAATTGCAAATATAGTACTGGTTGTATAAGACGATATTACTTGCCAAATTTCATAGTTCTAGGTCAACGGAAAGGACCCTATATAAATATTGATTCACTTGAGGTGTCGAAATATACGTTTTTTGCGGCATAAACGGTCGTATCTTTTTTTTACGTTAACTTAGAAGCTACGGTAGCCTAGTGGTTCAGGCATGCGGCTGTCAAGCGGTGGTCGTGGGTTCGAATCCCGGCTCGTACCAATGGGTTTTTCGGAACTTAGGCACTGGTCCCACCGCCGGCTAGTAAGCTAGAAAAGTTGGGCGAGTAACGGTTCATTGCGTGCTGACCAGGCACAGTGTGATCAATCGACCTTTACAGATCCGCAATGTAATGCTACTCGCCCAACTTTTCTAGCTTACTAGCCGGCGGTGGGACCAGTGCCTTATGTACGGAATATTTACCGTTAGCTTTTCGCTGAAGGAAAACATCGTGAGGAAACCGGTCTAATCCCAATAAGGTCTAGTTTTCCCTCTGGGTTGGAAGGTCAGATGGCAGTCGCTTTCGTAAAACGTATGCCTATGCCAAATCTTCAAAGCGGACCCCGGGCTCCTTTAGGGGCATTACCGGGATTACGCCAGGAGGAGGAGGAACATAGAAGTGTGATTTTTCCAATGGAATGTAGATTATTCTCAATGGTTTTAATTTCAATTCGGTATCAGTAGTACCTCCACGCGTTTCCGAGCTAAGGTCTTGACTTGACAGACAAACAACAGAGTGATCCTATGGGTTACGTTTTTTTCTTTCGAGGTACGGAACTCTAAAAATGTACTCGGAACCCTGTATGTTGTTTTAAAATAAGACACCGCCCGGGTTCTCGGTGGAAAATACCTGAAGTTCAACTTTTCCACCATAACTAATTGATGTTTTACTACCGTTATTTGTTTGAACAAGGTAAAATTCCCTCACGATCTGTATAAAATAGGACATTTGTTTGAGCATGTTTTTGTGTTTTGTACCACACGAATGACTTGTCAACTTACACCATAAAGTGCTATACAAATTAATTTAATTCAGCCTTTGTTAGCTGTAGGTGACGGACAGAGTGGGCGCGGTATTGTATTCAACCTTTTTAGGGCCAGCGCTCAGCGCGCCAAGCCAAGGCCTCGCGGGGATGTGTTGTTTTTGAAAGCGCGAAACTCGCTTTCATCTCTATCTATAAAACAACAAATCCTCAAATCCATAAAGGGTCGGTAACGCTTGTGATTCATCTAGAATCGCAAGCGTCCTTAGGCTACGGTGTCTGTTTATCAGACCGTATGCTTGTTTGCCACCGTCGAAGTATTAAAAAAAGCTACGTGATGTGGACTGTTGGTGAATATTTCGTTCGCATTTTCGTACTAATTACATCGTAATTCGATGAGGCAATTCAAAATCTTAAAATAATAAGATAGCCTTTATCGCTGGAAATGTAACATATTTATCTTTTCTCTGAAATAAACAGTTCAAATTTTATTTTTTATTTTTTTTGTACATGAACTTCTTCGATGATCTTACTTGCTTTAACCCTTAGGGCCGATTCAGACCGGAATGGCAGCGGCCGGCAGCGGCGCGGCGAGCACTTTCAGTGTCAAATAATTTTAAACTTTATCTACATACTAAAAATCCAGTACGCCAAGACGCGCGTGGCCGCGAGGCTGCTCGCGTCACCGCGCGGCGCCGCGCGACCTTTTCGAGCTTTTCAAGCGGTACTGGACTTTTTAGGTAGGTAATAAATAACGAAGATCCATAGTTAAAGCCGCGCTGAATGATGAATATTAGACAGTAAATATTTACTAAGCAGAAACGTCCGCTAAAGAAATTCCAAATTTCGAGCAAAGTGGAAAATTTAAACATTATTCGCCACGAGCGGGATTTTAACCCGCGCCAACTGAGCTACCGTGCGTCCGCTCGTGGCGAATAATTTTTCATTTTCCACTTTGATCGAAATGTATAGGTAATAGAGACTCATACGGAGCAGCCTAACTGGGTTAATGCCTTGCGGAAGACCCTACCTATAATAAAAATACTTAATCTGATTGCTCTGTAGTATTATAGTGCCGTGTTCCAGGTACTTAGCGAGTCAAGTCGCCAGAACTCTAAGAATGCGATGTGCTGAGATGAGATCGAGAGATCTGCATTAGTCTCTAGCTATAAACTTTTCAGAAGTTGCAAGCATCCATAGACTACGGTGCCTGTTTACCATCATGGCTCCTCTACATGATGGCCCATCCTAATGGGCCGGCGTGTGGAGAGGGTAGTGGTGTCAGATGGCTTATGGCGCGGCGATGTCTTTCTCCGTCTAACGCATAGTTGCGTCCTGTACGATGGGTCGTGATGGCCCACTGTATAGAGCAGGCTTCAGCCAGTGTGCTTGTAGCCGCTGTCGTGAAACAAAAAAAGTTTTTTTTTTACAGTAAGTACCTATATGCCTCTACAGTGCCTTTCCCTAGAATAACTTTTTAGTCTAATTACACCATAAAGTCCGATACAAATTAATGAAACTCAGCCGCTGTTAGCTGTATATGAGGGATAGAGTGGGCGCTGCGACATTGTTCAACCTTTTAGGGTTCTCAGCTAAGTTGTGTGGACTGTTTTGGGATCGATCGGTCGAATGTTCCATTACAATTCGTTCGAAAGATCGTAGCGATTCCAGATTTTTTAAGGAACTTGCTTGTGAGATAGGTCAACGGCGAATTGAGGAGAATTCGGTTCCTTTGCTATCGAGCAAACTATATTTAATTGTTATCATTTATTAGTTTTGCTTGTTGAAGAACCGAACTAGTCTAGTGATGAATGGTTCCTATAACTCCAAAATAAAATAAAAACTTGCAAAATTAAAGAAGAAAAAACAAATTAAAAAGGGTCCTTTAAGTTCACTTCCGCCCCGTCCCCACTTGAACAAAACCTAAAGGGAAATGAAGACGTTAAGCAGGATCTCCAATCAGCAAGATCTACACGACACTAATACTAGGTATCTCCAGTGTGCGCAGTCCCTTACACTTACCACCAAATACAGAATATTTAATGGTAATAGTGCTCAACTATGATTCGAGTGAGAGAATAATGGGTGATCTTATCATGGGCCTAATGGCGCGATGGAGATCGTTACCACGAATTGTCAGCGGTGGTTTTAGACTTTGTTTCCTGTTTAGGCAAGCAAATAGAATATAAAGGGTATAACAAGTTACGGATAACATACGCTATGGTAGAACAAAGTGGTTCAGCTTTTCAATGGGGGTCGAATTACGACGGAATTTTCGCGACTTATACGGCCATTTTGCTTGGGACGGTAGGTCAGAGTGTTAGGTGTATCGTACTTAGTAGTACCGTGCTGTAGTTATAATAATGTAGTTATAAAGCCTAGCGCCTCGCCAAAAACTGTCTCTGTACTGTCTGAGTCCGCCACTGTGTCAATTATCTCAATATTTCGACCAAACAAAAATTGTGTTTAGTCCATCTATACTTGAAGTTTAATCACAATTTAAATTCTTATTCCCGTTTGGTAAAATCCAACCTAAGTCTAGTAAAAGTGAGAAATTTCTTCTCTCGAACGCTCCGGTTGTGGATTGAGCTGCCGGGGTTTTCCCGAGGGTAGGGGGTGCTTCAAGAAAGAAGTTTATAAATTGTTAAAGGGTCGGTCCATAGGCTACGATGACCACTTACGATTTGGCGGGCCGTAAGCTTGTTAACCAGCGACGCGGGTTAAGAAAAAACATTTATTTTATTTTATTTAGCCTTTTATTCTGAAACATTGGATAACAGTGGTTTAACTTAAAATTTCTCTTATACTCATACTAACACATAATCACACTTATAATATATCCTTTATTTCAGTGTGCCTTTTGGCACAAGCCCCCTCCAATGCCTTCCACGGACTTCTGTCTTCAAGTTAGGCCCCGCCGTTTAGTTTTAAATCTTCTTCCCATTTCATGATCGGTCTCCCTGAAGTTCTCTTTCCGTCTCTTGGGTACCATTCGGTTACTGCTTTACTCCATTTTTCTTTAGGGTCTCGTAACATGTGGCCAACAAAGAAAAAAAATAGTGTACAAAATCAATATCTTGATGTTCTTGATCAATAAATTCATCAATATCAATATTTCTCTGCAAACACTCAAGGGAAAGTTTGTCCAACAAACAGCGCCAATTGACGGGGAATGGGTCCCGTGAGCCTTTGAGAGTGGTGAGGTGACTAACGAGGGAAAAACACTAATTTCTTTCTAACTACGTCTCAACTTATGGGACATCATCTGTGGTGTAGGTGCGTATGTAGTCAATTAACTTGGATACCGCAGCAGGTGCAGTCAACGTTCAAAATAAATATGGTCATTTTTCGCCTTATTACGATGGAGTAAGGTCCAACGGTGTAAACTTATCTTTGAATGTGTGCACAAAATAAAATAATGATGATATTGTTAAAAATAATGATGAGAAAGCGGATTTAGGTTTCTCTATTGTAACGGTGTACTACTCGCGTTTCTACAACCATGCTGTTTTTTTTTTTTATAAATTATCTCTCAGCCTGTATTTTCTTTAATTATTCACTGAATATGAATTTGGGAGAGCCGATAATTCTATTCGTATTGATTGGGCATCTGTAGTGGGCGCATCAAAATGCTCATGAATGACCACCAGTTTAGGCAGGAAAATCTGTGCCATGACACCAGTTTTATATGACCTCTTTTTCACCTGTTTGTTATGTCAGAATTGCATTGCCATGTACCTACTTTGCTACTAATTTGTTAGCATGCGAATAGTAGTAACTAGAATAAACTATGGCTAAATAATAAAATGTTTAAAATATAGTAACGAATCATGCATGACATAATTTGACTTTGACAATGATTGTTCTCTTTTTATTATGATTCAACGACATTCAATTAAAAAATAAAAACTTAAAATATGGCGGAAACCACTTTTTTATCTGATCGGAACTGAATATGATACTTTCAGAAATTGTCAGAGATATTTAAGTGCGAAAGGGAGGAATGCTTTTCGATCATGCTAGCTATCCGTAAGGCGTAAGGCATCTACTTAGAGGTATGCTATAATCGATCGATCGCTCGATCCATACAATGTTAATAAATGCAGGTCACTCGGACGACATGCGTGTGTATAATAAACAATATCTGGACGACCGATGTCTGCTCGGGTGAAAATAAGTTTAATACATTTTTTTATTTTTTATTTTAATATGTTTATTTTCATTAGTTGGTTGGTGGTAATACTTATAAAGTCCATAATCGCCGCTTAACAACAACAACAACCAAGAAATAAAACCGCGTAATAGAAATACATCTCTCTGGTTTAATTTAAAGTCTAAATGACAGTGGTGAAATGAATGCGGTCGACCGGCGCCGACGCCGGTCCCCGGGTAATTACCTACCTATGGTTGGGAGGGTCTACGATTGTATCGCACGATATTCACTAAAGGTGAAACCACAAGAGCTTTTGAAGACTGGCACTGGTAGCATGATCGATTTTATGTCCGATATAAAGCATTAACACTTCTCGCACTTACATGATTGCTATATTCGACGACCTCTGTAGCCTAGTTGGTAGTGACCTTGGCTACGAAGCTGCTGGAGGTCCCGGGTTCGAATCCCCAGTAAGGGCATTTATTTGTGTGAAGCACGAATACTTGTTCCTGACCTATGGATGTTTTCTACGTATATAAGTATTTATATCGTCGCCTAGTACCCATTGTGCAAGCTTTGCTTAGTTTGGGACTAGGTCGATTTGTGTAAGATTGTCCCCGAATATTTATTAATTATTATTTTATCCTACTGATAAATGGTTTACGCCCGTCCGATATAAACCGAGAGCAGCACGGTTGGCGCCTCTAACCGTGTTCGATAAGGTAGAGTAGTATAATAAATGTCTATAATTTACTTTAAAAACGATGTTTTTACCGACTTCAATTTAGTACTTCGCCTTATTTGAAAAGTTCCTTCAATTTCTCCAGGATCTCATCGTCAGATCCTGACCTGTAACAATGGGACCACCTAAGAAGGATACTCTTTCGTGTGTGTTTGAATGTGTTTGAATTACATGGTTAGGTATACATGTAATTCAGATAGATATTATACTCGTAGGTACAGTACGATTACTGTTAGTTAAGACCTGACAGATGGATTGCCTTCATTTAATTTTCAACTTAAATCTTATACAAATAAAATAGTTATTACTAAATCGGTAGATGTGGGTTACAGTATTCTGAAAAATGCTTTATCTATATGAAATTAAAGTTGAAAATTAAATGAAGGCAATCCATCTGTCAGGTCTTAACTAACAGTAATCGTACTGTACCCTATATGTATAAAAAAGTATACATATATGATGTTTAAGCGCCATCCATTCCGCTATTTAGCATCGCTGACTGACCGCTTCTGAATCACCATGGAAACATGTATAATGCTTTTTTATTGGCTGAAAATCGAGATCTTGCCATTCATTATAGTTTATAGCATGAGATAAATTGTTTCCTATACTTTTGATGGTGTTTGTAATATATGGATTTCTGCGATTACTTCAAAATGCTTGTAGTAAATTGTTGGTTTAGTAATAATTTGTAACATATCACTTTTAGATACCAATTAGCATCATAATATTCATAATACACTTTATCGATATCACTTTTATCATGCATGCATTATGCATTAATTATAGACGTATAAGGGTGAGGACCAAATTCTTGGCGAGTAGTTTGCGTGGTTAATTGGTAGTAGTTAAAAAGTTCCGTTGTAACACGAAAATTAAACATAGAATTGTATGGCTAATTTTCGTGGCACAAGGTTACTTTTTAACTACTACCAATGAACTAGGCTAACTACTGGCCAAGGATTTGGTCCTCACCCATTAATTCAGAGTAACGGATAGATACAGTTTATAATGTATACTTGAGATTATTTGAGTTGGCCGGATTGCATCAAAGTAGCCCGTTCAAAAAGCAACTCTACCGTCCGAGGCAGAAGATTCAAATTCGAATGACAGTTTTATAAAAAGTTTGCCACATAAAATAATCTCTACCGTATATTTAAGCACTTAAACCTAATCTATTCACACATTTAGGTACAGTTGACGAACTACATAAAATTCGATTCAGTGTTTTCCGATTCAGTATCTTATCGCGAACGAAGCCATACAAACTTTGTTGATATCAAAAATATACTTAAAACCATTTATTATGGGTAACTTGTATTGCATTCCGTTACGGTTTGTCTGTTTTATTGCTCTTAAGTATAGTAATACAAAGAAGTAAGTACAGTACATAGCAGGAGGCGATATTGTAACATACTAATGTGTCAGTTAATTGTATACAAATGAGATATTACCAATGAAGTAAGCGTTCAATACCCTACGGAGTCCAGGTGGGCCTTTTTGCCATTGGTGCATAAAAAAACGTGAACATTCTAGCCGTCATTAAGAAGTGTCACGACTTTGAGGATAGCGCACCTGCGCTGCGCCCGCGCCGCGTAATAACAAGTTACATGCGATCGCAGTTACGAGTTGTCTGAGGCCTCACCGCTACTCCACGCAGACACGGTAGTGACTGAGGTGAACTCGCGAGCCTGCCTTTTTTTTTTTAATATATAATTATCGAACCACCTCACAAATTTTTACAAGGATCGGGTGAGAAATGCGACCTCGCGAGGAGAACAGCTGGACAGCGGGGCACCTGGACACACTCTTCGTTCGCTTCGCTCGCTCGTTCAATAAAAACAAATGCGTAAAATCGTCCGATTTGAAACACAGTCGCACACATACACACTACGCTTCGCTACAACAGAGCGAGGTCTAAAAAAGTCTTAAGGAACATATCAACTAGTTCCTGTTCATATCAACTTGTTTACTGCTTGGGCTATAATATTTATACTCCCGAAGATGGAGATGGAGGGATGGCCTTTAGTATCTCCTCAATTACTCAACTTCCCGTCTTGTTTGAGCTCCTTGGAAACTTGTCGGCGAGTAGCTTGAGACCTCGTACACGAAGATAATGCGCTGAACTGAATTGGAATATGAAGAAGTGCTGCAGTTAGTTGGAGCCCTCTCAATGGGAGCCACGGACCGGGCCGCCTTGCGGCTGGAAGGTCTTTGATAAACTCCAGATTTGACAAGTTTGAATCTCAAAGGCGCATTGAGCTTGATGCTGAGCGCGATAAGATAAAAGCTTGACTGTCTGCGGCAATATCTCATAACTACGGTAAATCGCCAGTAACTGGCCACGTTATACTAAATTGAATTCTGTTTGTAGGGGAACAGGGGCGAGTTATTGAAGGGTGGCCAGTTACTGGCGATTTACCCTACGTGAATGGTGTGCTCACATGCCCGCAATGTTCACGGACCTTCATCAACAAGATTGGCCATCTACGAGCAATGAGCAAGCAGTTAGCCATATAAGAGATACGGGCACAGCGGCGATATAACTACTGAGTTGACAGCAGTCGCCGTGGCCAAAATCAGGCTTGGAGCTTATTATTATTTGAGAACTGTGCAAAAAAAAGTATGTAGAGTAAATCGCCAATAACAGCCACCGTTCAATAACTGGCCACCTCATACTAAAAATGAACTCTATACAGGTGTATAGAGTTCATTTATTCTATTATAGGTAATAGAATTCATTTTTAGTACATACACAGTGTTAATTACTGGCCACCCTTCAATAACTGGCCACGGTACACTAGTTTGAATTCTGTTTGTAGGGGAACGTAGTTCATTTTTAGTATGAGGGGGGCAGTTTTTGAAGGGTGGCCATTTATTGACCTAAAACCCTACCCTAAAAAAATAAAAGCTTGTACATAAAAAAAAAACATTTTTGACAGAAACTTGTTCAGATGATTCAGATAAAAAAAACAATTAACTGTGATTAGACGTTTTATTTCGTTCCATTGTTCACTTGCAAGTCAGCCATCTTTGAAATATGATTTAATATCTCTATTGTAATTATAAGTTAGCCATAAAATGATGATGATTAGGTTTTGACTTCCGTTGCAATATTTCTCCGTATTTTACTTACACGCTGTATATGCCGCGAGCGTAATAGTTAAGTCTTAACTTTTAACTTAGTTCTACACAATGCGTCGTATTTCAACTGTTTCAATGTTAGCTACAACTACTGAACTTACAAGCTAAGTGCCGTGAATAATGTTGAAAGTCTGCATTCTCAACGCTTGTACGGCTGCAGAATTTAACTTAATGCAGAAAACTACAAAAGAAAAAGTCGCACGGGCCATTACCGACTTCAAAAAAGGAGGAGATTCTCAATTCGACGGAATCTTTTTATTAACCCCCGACGCAAAGAGGGGTGTTATAAGTTTAACGTGTCTGTGTATCTGTCTGTGGTATCGTAGCTCCCAAACGGGTGGACCGATTTGAATGCGGTTTTTTTTATTCGAAAACTGATGTGATCCTGAGTGTTCTTAGCTATGTTTCATGAAAATCTGTTTATCCGTTTTTGAGATATTGGACTTTGAAATGAAAAGGTCGGGGGTTTATCAACTTTTCTAAGTTGTAGTTATGTATGTTCCCTATTACTCGAAAAGTACTGGACCGATTTGGAAAATTCTTCTTTTGTTAGAAAGGGTATCCTTCCCAGGTGGTCTCATGGTCATCAGATCAGGATCTGATGATGGGATCTTGGAGAAATCGGGGGAACTATAGTAGATTGTATAACAAGGGGCTAAAATGAGCCATACTACCACGAGATGGTTATTTTCCCGAGCGAAGTGAGGGAAAATTGTTCGAGGGGTAATATGGCTTTTAGACCAGAGTTATGCAATCTACTTTTCACTTCGACAGCGAGAAAATAGTAAAAACGAAGATTTATCCATCCATAATCACTAATAAATTTCACGGCGAAAATATGGTTCAAAACTGCTTTGACACAGATACAAAATATTGGCACCACGAATAAACGCCTCTCACCGTCTATAGCCGCGTCCAAACGTCAGAACGCGGCGGACAGCATACGGTGCATAAGATAAAGCGAGACAGAGAGCATCTATCCCGCTCAATCTCAAAGCTTATTCTAAGTATGTAGTTAATCACGCTTGAACGTTTGGACGCGGCTATTGACGTTCAGAGGCGTTTTATTTTTTTAATGATTGTGATTTAGGGATTAAAAACACCTAATGTTTGACATGAATTCTGTTTTCTGATTGGTCAATTAGAATATGTAGCTGTATTCTGGTTAGTTGATAGCAAATACAAATATTTGTTTGAAAGAGTTGGTTGGTGGATTTAATACGGTGTTGTTTTGATTGGTCAAATTAAATGTTTTAAAAATCATAAATATGTCTACATATTTTCCCTAGAGGCTAAATGTACTACGTAAGCCCCGCTTGCTAAGCCTAATATGACACACTTTTTGAGCATGAGATGTGAAAAAAAAATTATAGGCACACTTCAAGCGGTTGGGTAATGATTTGAAGTCGGTTAAAACTTTGTTATTCCAATTAGATAATAATGAGGGATGAATAGTGAAATGGCATGCTTCCTGATAGCCGGGTTGTACAGAGATTTAGGCTTGCCTCTTTCCTGTGAACTTAGGCAAAGTTACGGAGCATTAACGCTTCATCTTGGACTCATGATCTGCATAAACGGCATCTCCCCTTACTTATATAAATCTATGTGATTAAATAAATAAATAAATATTAGGGGACAATCTTACACAAACCCAACTAAGCAAAGCTTGTACTATGGGTACTTTTTTACGACAAAAAGCGTGACTTTCTAAGGAACGAGAAGCTTGAGCTAAATTTAAACGAGCGAGAAATTACGGAAGATTTATGTATGGCGCGTGCGCACTCTACACAGCTTCCGAATGGAAATTTGGCCGAGAAATTAGGTTTTAAACTACCTATACAACTGTACTGCCTTTTACAACTTTATGGGATCGCAGTGGTTAGAAAATTGCCGGCAACGGCAGCGTCCGGTAACAAGGCACTGCCGGAAAAATTGGGATTGAGGACCGCGTATCTTGTTGTGTTAATACTGGCATTACCTACTGTGCCTGGGAAACAATGGAACAGGCGCACGCGACCTCACTTTCTTTTCCGTGTACATACATGTACATACATACATACATTCACGCCTTTATTCCCAAAAGGGGTAGGCAGAGCACATGAAACGTATGTTCCAGCGCCACTTTTAGCATAAATGTGGGTATAAAAGATCGACAAAATGTGATATTGCAGTGATAGGTTGCTAGCCCATCGCCCACGACACACTTCAACCCTGGTCCCTTAGTCGACTTTTACGACAGCCACGGGAAGAAAGGGTGGTGAAATTCTAATGGGGTTTTCCGTGTAATAGGTATGTTATGTTGTGATTATAATTTACTTTAAATATTAAGTTTAAGCCGACTTAAAGTCAGTACTCCTCTAAGCCACATGAACATTTCCTTTCCACTTTACCCTGAACTGCTTTCCGCGATTGTATTAGGGTCATTGTCAGTCATTAAAACAAAAATCGTCTTTCCAGTGGTCAATAGTTAAGGGTTGATGTTTATATATAATACTAGCTTCCGCCCGCGACTTCGTCCGCGTGGACCCGGGATAAAAACTATCCTATATTTTAATCCAGGCTATAAACTATCTTCGTGCAAAATTTCATTCAAATCGGTTCAGCCGTTTAAGCGTGCTTGAGTAACAAACATCCAAACATCTAAACTTTCGCATTTATAATATTAGTAGGAAGATTTCATCGCATAGAGTTATAGAAGAGGCGACGCCGTTTATGCGGATTCAGAGTTCAACCAAAAATTAGGCTTTACGACTTTGGTCTTCAGCGACCTGCGGCAGCGTTTTATCTGTTCATTGCGCGGTCGAGACGCGCAACGCACTGTGGTTAGTTGGGATCACGCGCAATGAATTAGAAAAACGCTGCCGCAGGTCGCTTAAGACCAAAGTCGTGGCCAAGGCGTTATAGCCCTTAACTTTGAAAATGTCCACCGACTAGACGCGAACCTAAATCTGACAATGACCCATTACAGAAAACAATTTGAAGTTACCTCTATTAATTCAGGATCCCCTCATCAGATCCCGGTTTGATTATCTGGGAAGGATACCCTTTCAAACAAAAAAAAAACAATTTTCCAAATCGTTCCAGGCGTCTTCAAGTAATCGGGGAACACCCAAAAAAATTAAATATTCCGACGAATTGCGATTCTCCTTCTTTTTTGAAGGCGGTTAAAATATTTATCACATTTATTTATTTCCGGTACAGACCTTATAGGGAATGTTGACAGTTCTTATGCCTTTCAGTAAAATATATTGTAAAATTTTCCTTTGATATTTTTTCCCGGTAACAGACTACAAATTCTCGGTTAAGTTGCCAGTAGCTGTATTCCTGGATATGAGAATATTCGCAAATCAGTAGGCGCAGTGCTTAAGACCCTCATAATATGTCGTTACATGTCTCTTCGCGGAATTGGATCTCAAAGGAAGTGAGCGGTGGAATTCTCCAATATTGTTGCAATCTTGCGTAGCATGGCTCGCCGCCATTGCTGAGATTGGTACACGGTCAGCCATCATAAACCTCCTGGGTTTGTGGGAAAATAATTCTAAGGCTACTTTTCCATGAAGTGAAGACTAGCATCGTATAAAGAGCTACCTATCTGAAAATAGTTATTTATGATACAAGTGCGGAAAGTAGGTTATTCCCAACGGGTGACGATGACCAAAAACGTCAAACCAAAGAGCGGCAGCGAGTGTGTTTGATCGACATCGACACGAGTTGGAAATTATCTATCCGCACGTGTATCGTAACAAGATTTTACATTTTACAGAAATATACATAAACGGTGAAATTTTCATTTTCATTTAATCTCATTCCCGCACGGTGGGGAAATATCGGCACGAGATCCATCCCCGCACGGCCCAGTCCCGCCGTGCGGGCGTAGAGGATCTACCGTATTTATGTTGAACCATATAAAGGCGCACTTACAGAGCTGGTGCATTGTAATAGTACATTGTGATACAAGGTATATGATATGAGGTATGTTGACAATTACATCAGAGGCGGAATTATCACGCGAGCCGCAGGTGAGCGTGATAAGAGAGCCGAGGATGTAATTATCAAAGCTCACGCGTTTCATACGACGTTTTTCAACACTTTTTGCGAGGAAAAAATCCCTTTCATAAGATGAAAATTTTATAGGCCTGCCAAGTTATTTGCTTTACTTATTTATGGCAACAGGTTTTTACTCACATGTTGTATACATCGCCAAGAATTTCCAGTGGCGTCCATTCTTTTTATCACTTTTCTAGTCACCACGAGTCAACATTTTTGTTAATAACCAAACACGCATTAACAATGTTTACAAATATCTGTGAAATAACCTATAATGGCGCGTAACCGTTTTTTTTCGTGAATTTTGCGCAGTGCGCGTGCATTAGATGAAATCTCTACACAGCCAATACAAAATTAAATACTTAATTTATATTTTCGTTTTAAAATGTTATCTTTATTAATTCATGTTAAGATGTTATCAAAAGTGAATAGTTTTACTAAATTAAACGTTTCTATATCATATCCAAAAAGAAATAATCAATCAATTAACAAAAAGGATTTAATTTGTTTAGTCGAGTAAGAATCCATTTGCCGAGAATTAAAAAAAAAGCTGTACAATCTGTACAACCCGGTTAGTTTAGGAATGCACCGTGTGCATGCATACATCTTGCTGCATGGTGCCAACCTGACTTAATCGGGATATAACCATAACACACAAGTGTCGTAATGTTATAAAACACGCGTGTTTAATATCCAGGATTATGAGTCTAAAAGCGACACAATAAGAGGTGCGTTACGAGCAATTGTGTTGAAAACGTATTTTGAATCCTCCGTTAAATCCGCCGTTAGCCTATTCGGCTTACAGAAGATTCATTAGCGCACTGCCAACCTTTTGATTTGAGGATTCGTTGTGTTGAGTGCAAGAGACTATTGCGGGTTCCTCACTCTCCTCGAGAGCTCTGGCGAACTTAGTTACCACCAAAAGAGCAACAAATCCACAAACTTTTTTTTCTCCCTTTGGGCTAGTTCTACTTTACAGGGACGTCCCGGGGACAAGCCACGCATACTTGAAAAATATGTATATTTCTTTGGTCACCAGTGAGACGTACTATCTATGGCTGATGAATGGTTATGCTTAATAGTGCGTTTATACTTTTGGACAAAATGAAAATATACTTAAAGGTGGCTGCTTCTTTACTAAATGTCTAAATGACGCCATAAGTGGTCTTAACTTACTATGTATGCTGCGCGGACTACTTCAATTACTATATGACGTTAAGATGGTCCAACTTACTATGTAAGGAGAGGGCTCGATTGTCAGTAGGATATAACGAATCTGTGGAAATAAATTAAATGTAACAAAAATGCCCCGTTTATGACGACACCCTTGTCACAGATAATATAAGATATAATTTATATACAATATAAAAGTATATATATATATATATATATATTAGGGGACAATCTTACAAAAATCGACCTAGTCCCAAACTAAGCAAAGCTATTAGTAGCTATGGGTACTAGACGACGATAAACATACTTATATAGATAAATAAATACTTAAAATCCACGACTCAGGAACAAATATTCGTGCTCATCACACAAATAAATGCCCTTACCGGGATTCGAACCCAGGACCTCTTGCTTCGTAGGCAGGGTCACTACCAACTAGGCTAAAGCGGTCGTCCGAATATATTGTCAAAGTACAGTTTATTTATTGTTATGCAATGAACACATTATTATGTAATTGACAGAAAAACTGGCGTGGCTTCCACACTTTCCACTGTGTACAGTCGGTGTCAAAGATATGTCACGTATAAGGTGAATAAGGTGCATCTACAGATAGTTGCAGAGAAACGTGATCCTGCATACAAACTTCTATGCGAGGGGGGTCACTCTACCTGAGTGTACATGTTATTTACACGACTGTATTTAAGCCTCTCACAGACTAGCGCGGACTGCGGTAGTGGTCAAATTTACTATTGACCGCCACCGCAGGCCGCATCAGTGTGATTCAGGCGTTAATAATGAAATCATGTGACATGTATAGGTATATATAAATACATACACATCGACCTCAGACAGGCCTATGCCTGTATTTCATTATTATTCATATTTCATTCATTTCATATTTCATGGTTTCTAGACCTATGTCTAGAAACCATGAAATACTCCGATTCTACTTTCGTGTCAGTGATCCGTGGGAACACTGCATTTCGGTACTCAAATAAATACTCTTTTAAAAGGAATTTGAATAGAAATGTAGATTACCTCGACTCCACGTTGCCCTTATGCTGTTCTGTATTTTTGAGACAGGTTTTTGGTATTTCTTCACAGTTAAGTTATTTATTTTTTATATTGTTGCCCGTGTGGTGTCGGGTTAGAATTTCACCACCCCCTTTCTTCCCGTGGGTGTCGTAATAGTCGACTAAGGGAGCAGGGTTGAAGTGTGTTGTGGGCTAGCAACCTATCACTGTTACTGTTACATTTATGCAAAAAGTGAGGCTGTAACATAAATTTCATGTGCCCCTTTTGGGAATAAAGGCATGAATGTATGTATGTAAGTATAAAAGTTTTTTTATTAAGTTCCAGACAATGAAAAAGTATAGAAATGTGACTTACCCATAATGAATAGTACCTAACTTCTTACTTTAAAACTACCTTAAACAACGAACCGATTTATTTCCATAACAAATGTACGTACTTACCTACAAAATATTTAAAATTTCATTTCTACAAAGGCGAACTATACCTTTAAGGGTTTATTTTATTATGATGAAATACGGTCGTTCTTGTAAAATAGGTCCTGGCATTGTTATGACTCCGTGTCAAGTGACGAGTGCTAGAGTTGAGATGTGTGGCCTGGATATCCGTGTCAAATGACGAGTGCAGTTGAGACGTTTGGCATGGATCTCCGTGTCAAGTGACGAGTGATAGAGTTGAGACGTGTAGCATGGATCTCCGTGTCAAGTGACGAGTGCTAGAGTTGAGACGTGTGGCATGGATCTCCGTGTCAAGTGACGAGTGCTAGAGTTGAGACGTGTGGCATGGATCTCCGTGTCAAGTGACGAGTACTAGAGTTGAAACGTGTGGCATGGATCTCCGTGTCAAATGACGAGTGCTAGAGTTGAGACGTGTGGCATGGATCTCCGTGTCAAGTGACGAGTGCTAGAGTTGAGACGTGTGGCATGGATCTCCGTGTCAAATGACGAGTGCTAGAGTTGAGACGTGTAGCATGGATCTTCGTGTCAAGTGACGAGTGCTAAAGTTGAGACGTGTAGCATGGATCTCCGTGTAAAGTGACGAGTGCTAGAGTTGAGACGTGTGGCATGGATCTCCGTGTCAAGTGACGAGTGCTAAAGTTGAGACGTGTAGAATGGATCTCCGTGTAAATGTGTCGAGTGCTAGAGTTGAGACGTGTGGCATGGATCTCCGTGTCAAGTGACGAGTGCTAAAGTTGAGACGTGTGGCATGGATCTCCGTGTCAAGTGACGAGTGCTAGAGTTGAGACGTGTGGCATGGATCTCCGTGTCAAGTGACGAGTGCTAGAGTTGAGACGTGTCGCATGGATCTCCGTGTCAAATGACGAGTGCTAGAGTTGAGACGTGTGGCATGGATCTCCGTGTCAAGTGACGAGTGCTAGAGTTGAGACGTGTGGCATGGATCTCCGTGTCAAGTGACGAGTGCTAGGGTTGAGACGGTTATTTTTTGCCCGATGACGGCCGAGCTGAAAGGAAGGGATATGTTATTAGCAGTATATGCTTGTACTTCCGTGTGTTGCAACTGCGTTTAAGATACTGAACCGATTTTCATAAATGAAGTGTCAATCAGTAAATGTTTACCAACCAGAAACGTCTGCTATCGAAATTCTGAATTCCAATCAAAACGTGGCGATTTTTTTTTAGCTTTCACTATGATTGGAATGAGGACAATGAGGTATTAATCGATTCGAAACTATGCTCCGGGTGATAAAGGCTACCTTTTGTAATATTTTATCATACTTATGTAATTCTCCGTAGTCGGCACACAGTTTTTTTTGAACTGTTAATGTTTGTTAATCTAGCCTTGCTGACAAATTGACCACGACCGCATTCCATCTTCACTTCAAAAAACAAATCTGAAACGAGTTTTTAATCCTGATTAGTACTTTCCATCCGTTTACCGTTAATTATCATAATTTGAATAAATCAAAGGAAATAACCAATAATTAATTGGCGATGTCTGGCAAATATAAATTAATAGTCGCGATAAAATAATTTCTTGAAAGCGAGCCTGTTTGCGGGGTATCTAAAATATTTGGTGGGAGATAAAATGTAATAGAGCAATTTGTTTGGATAGCGGTAACATTACGTATTCAATAGGTACTCGAACTATTTAAGACGATTCGACCGATAAATGGGACCAGCTGTTTACAAGTTTACAAGCTTTTATGGTGAGAAGTAGACGAGCGTTTACTAAAAAGTGAGTTCATATTTTTTTAGGAGTATAATATTTATAATATTTAATTTAATTTAATTTTTTTTACTTAAAACTTTTAATATTTATAATATTTAGTTTAATATTTTTATTTTTACTTAAAACTTTTGATAGATGAATAAAACTTGAAAGAAATTAGCTACCACATGCTCTTATTTTCTTGACAATTGCGTTTCGAGATAAGTATCCTGCTGTATGTTAGTATCCTTATACACCATGAAATGTACTCATATTTATTTAAATGTACCGTGCAAATTAATATGGGCTCTTCAATTCTGTAACACATTTTTTAGTACATTTTGACACTTAAGAGTCAGGAAATGCGATTCATAATCGCTCAACATAATATCAGACCGCGTATACTTGAGATTACTCGATTTGGCCGTATTGCATCAAAGTGGTCCATTTGAAAAAGCAACTCTACAGTCCGAGGTACAAGATTGCAATTCCAATGACAGTTTTACACAAAGCCGGCCACATTAAATAATCTCCCGTAAGCACTAAAGGTTTCGCGGGAACAAAACATAAGCAGTTAAGCATTGCCACATTTCATAAGAAACCTATAAAAAGGCATAATAACAGAAACAGTGATCGGGGATTGCGGTTGCGGTCGGCGCCGACAAACGCGGCTCGGAGTATGGGCAATTAGAATTTAATACGTACAATGCGTATACGGAGTGAAAACGTGAGGAACTGTTTATTACGCCTAAGCTTTGTAAAGTTGGCTTTGCCAGCCTTAAATGAAAATGCGGAGATTTAAATATAAATAAAATATTTGCGAACAATCGTACACAAATCGACCTGGTCCAAACTAAGCAAAGCTTGTACTATGGGTACTAGACGACGATACACATACTTATATACATAAATAAATACTTAAATATATAGGAAACATCCATGACTAAGGAACAAATATTCGTGCTCATCACACAAATACTTAAATGCCCTTACGCATTCGAACCCGGGACCTCTAGCTTCGTAGGCAGGGTCACTACCAACTAGGCTAAACCGACCCGTGTACACTGTACCTATAAAGTCTCAAACTAGGCAAAGCTTCTACAGTCAACTTCAAAGATGGGGTCCTGTCACTTGACTTACTAACTTTTGCCCTAATGATTCATTAGACCTAATGTTTCACTACACTTGATGCATTTTGATTGCTGAGAATCTCTGAGGCGATGGATGCTAAACTATTCCAATATAAATTATTTGTTCCTTTTTATTGTGAACTAGAATTTTTAATTGTTAGTCTAACTTTTGTGACGCATTGGATAAACTGTAATGTCACATAAACGTTTTTAACTTTTTATCGATAAATACTTTTGTTTTAAACAGTGAATCTTTGAATATCATCAAATAGAAATCATTGTCATTGCAATAATCCCATAAAGTTTACAATGAAGTAAAATGTATTAGGTCTAATGAGACATTAGGTCAAATGAAGCATTTAGGGCTTAAGTAGTTGGGTCTAACAAAGGAGAACCATCAAAGATATATAAACATTTCTCGCCTTATAACAGTGGGATAAGGTGCAGAACTGTGGTACACGTATGGAGCAAGCATTTCATATAGGTACCGCCGTTTTCCGCTGCAACGTTTGGCTGAGTTGTTTGTCCACCCTGTGTAAAACAATGGGTGGAAACAAAATTGGAACGAATCGGAGCACTGCGGTTTAAACATCCTGCGGAGATCCGAAAGGTAATGCGGTTAATAAGCGGAGTCTGTGAAATAGAGGCATCTACAAAAAACCGGACAAGTGCGAGTCGAACTCACTCATCGAGGGTTCCGGACAGTAGACGCCTATAGGCCTAATTCTATTGTTATTTCTATTGTGTCTGGAGCAGTGGCCATCAAAGTGTTAATTACAAATGTATAATTTTCAGATTTTTCTCTTCACTTGCAGTATAAGCCGATATTACTTGCTAAATTTCATAGTTCTAGGGCAACGGAAAGTACAGTATAAATGTTGATTCCCTTGAGAGTGTCGAAATATTCGTTGTTTGTGGCATAAGCGGCCGTATCCGTATCTATTCAATTATATTATTCTAATTAATTATATTTAACTTAGAAGTTTCACAGATTTTTTTCACAGCCTTTCTTTTTAACACAGACCTAATTATATGGTTTTAATTTCAACTCGATCGATACCTACTACCTACCTACGCGTTTCCGAGATAAAGGGTCTTGATAGACTGACAACAAAGTGATCCTATAAGGGTTCCGTTTTTTCCTTTTGCGGTACGGAAATCTAAAAAGCTGCAGCGTATTCTGAAGGGTTTTCTCGCTGGTAATAGGAATGTAGTTATAAATTAATCTTGCACAAATCGAACTAGCATTACCACTTAAACGGACGCCAACACAGTTAACTGACGATCCTGTATTTATATAGAACTAGCTTCTGCCCGCGACTCCGTTCGCGTGGAACTCGTTTATATCGTAGCTCGATACAAACTTTCATCTCCCATTTCACCCCCTCAGGGGATGATTTCCGGGATAAAAACCATCCTATGTCCTTCCCCGGAATTCAAACTATCTCCACACCAAATTTCATCTCAATCGGTTCAGCGGTTTAAGCTTGAAGAGTAACAGACAGACAGACACACTTTCGCATTTATAATATTAGTATGGATAAATACATAGAGCCAAAGGCTCGGAAACCAATATTTATGATCATCACATAAATATTTGTCCTTACTGGAGGAATGATTACGTAACTTTTCGAACGTACGTTAGGACAACTCAACTGTCATTTTCCCGCTAAGGCATTGCCGATTCCCATTTAAACCTTACCTTTAAGTCGTCTTGTACAAAATGTCCGTTATTGTCGTATGGATATAATAATGTCTGCAACATTCCGGCTTTGCATTCGCGTTAAATAGTTTTATTAGCAATCCGTTTGAGCGCACAACACCCTTTTGAATCCCACTTGATCTAGAAATAAGTATTTACACCGCCGCTATCTTGTATCATGTCCATCAGCCATTTTGCCAAACGATAAATGGACTGACAACGTATTAATCCAGTACACGCTTAAGCCTTTTTTCCTCTAAAGACTGGCATAATCGTGATACAGTTCTCTTGTCTTCGCAATAAAGCTGAAAACTGGTTGAAAGCGACCATTAAGTGCATCATGTATGTGCCATCGCAGTAAATGTTAGAAGAACAGTGGGATCCAGTTTCAGGAGATACCTACAATAGGGATGATGAATAAGATTTTTTTGTGATGTCATTCGAAGCAGTTTTTGGAGAGGAACAAATATTTGTATGGGAGCAACTACAATTAAAGAACAAATACCCAAAATTTTTAGACAGACTGACCTCGCTGGCGGCAGCGCAAAACGCTTCATACTGATAGACACTCAAGTATGGCGTCACATTTGCAAATTTGTACTAATCGTTGTATGGAAAATCAGGTAAATTGTTGTTTTGGTCGCGAAATACTGCGTTTAAGTACATAGTTGTCATACAATTTTGTTTCTATAAAAGCGTAAGGATTCTATTGGTAGCTTTAAATTACGCTTGGACAATAAAAAATGCATACTTTTTTCTAAATTTTCAAGGTTCGTATTCATTTATGATTTTTATTTTATTTTATAATTTACATATTTACTGCGTTATCAATTTGAACATGCCTATTGCCAATTTCAATTTTTACAAAACATATCAGATTTTTATCATGTTATTGACTGGAGAGACAACTTGCTAACCAGTTACTTCGCGACGTGGCGTCAGTTTTTCACATATTCTTAACTAGCTTCTGCACGCGACTCCGTCCGCGTAGAACTGGTTTGTCATAGCTCTATATAATTTATCACCTCCCATCTCACCCTCTTAGGGGATGAGTTCCGGGATATAAACTATCCTATGTCCTTCCCCGGGACTCAAACTATCTATATACCAAATTTCATCTAAATAGGTTCAGGGGTATAAGCGTGAGGAGGTAGCAGACAGACACAGTTTTGAATTTAGGTATAATATTAGTGTGGATATAAGATATGATTTATTTATCTCACAATAATGTTTTAATCGAATAGTAATATAGAAGAGGAGACGCCGCTTATCCGGATTAAGAGTCGAAACAAAAATTTGGTTTCGTAGCCCTTAACTTTGATAATGTCCACAGAAAAGACGCGAACCTAAATCTGTGTATGACCCGCTTCTCAATGACTATTCTCACGTTCGCACTGCGTTAATTAGAAAAGGTAAAGAATTCTTTTCTTTTAATCTCTCTCGTCTGCCACCGCATCGTGACGTTAGTCATGCTAACAGACTAAAAATTGGGCAAGATCTAGTGAAGGGCAAATGCGTGAAAACGCGACAATCTACACTCATCTTTCAAATTTGCACAGTGCGAGTGAGACAGGAGTTGCTGACTCGCTTGCGACGCATCTTGGCAGCAAGTTGTGCTAGACATGCTGATACTGCGATATTTATTTATCCTTATTTCTGAAGTTCGAGTTGCACCGGTCCATGGTCTAGGGTTAGAGTCGTGTATCATTTAAATACGTGTAGGTTCCTACAAAGTGCGAGAGCTTAAACTGTTGTACTGATTCCGACTGTGTACTGCGGCACGCAGCTAATTTGGTCGGCGGCTAATTTCAGGATAACATCGGCAGCGCCCGCGCCGGCCGCGCATTCTTGTGCGTCTAATAAGTAATTAAACCACCCTGCCCACCCCGCTCGGCAGAGATGCACTCTGCGCTTGCGGTTGTATGTACAGTCTCGGTCCCTACTGAGAACATTAAACTTTCAAAGTGAAAAATTTAAAATATATTCGGTTTTGAACCCGCGATCTCTAGAATTCGTCCATTCCATCCTCTTATCCAACTAAGCTACCGTGGGCTCCGCCAGTGGCGACGAATCTTTCAATCCCTTCCTCTTTTCTAACCGCTTTCTACCGCTCGTGGCGAATAATTTTTCAATTTTCCACTTTGATCGAAATATAGAATTTCGTTAGCGGAAATTTCTGTCATTTACTATTGAACTTTCATTTAGGATTTTTCAGCTTACTTTATGGAACCAGGCGAGAGATCTAGGTGTCAAAATCCACCAATCACGTTGAATGATCATCAAATTGGCGGAAATTGCTGACAAATAGATTGCTAAAATAATAGCCCTTCATTTGCTTACCCCGTCACATCATTTTCTTTTCATATCAGTTCGTAGTAAAATTAAATAGTTGCCATTTCATAACATTATATTGTTGTTGTGCAAAGTATCAATTAAACTGTGATTCTGTAATTCTCACTATTCGATATTGCGACATTAAAATGGTACTCTTACAAAACATAACACCATTTACATCTTATGGTCACTTAAAATATTTTATAGCTATGACAGGTATATGCCATAGAGTATTAATTTGATTAAATACAGCCAGAAGCATCGTAAATTAATAGTATGCCAGCGGAATGGTAGATTAAACCGCTGGAATTTTCATTGTATATGAAACAAAACACATTAATTTTACAACACTATAAAAGTCACAGTAAAATTTGATATAAATTAAATAACTGGAATTAATTACATTCAAATAAATTATTATAATATAAAATTATAGCTTAAGTTTCTTTGAAACAAAATCTGACGAAAGATAAAAACGAATAACCATTTAAAATCAAATGCGTAATATTTGCATACAAACCGAAGAAAATGACGCCACATTTTCTGACATAAACAACGTACGTTGGCATATTTGGATTAGAATGATTTGAATGTGTCGCGTGTATGGATACATCATAGCCATACTTAAGTATAATGAATAATGATGCATTTTTATATTTGTGTATGCATGGTTTTAAGCGACTGTGAGCCGTAGTTTTAATATCGTATAATTTACCAGTTTCCCATTCGCATTCCGATTTACAAGTTACAGTAAATAGCGTTATTTCGATTACAGTAAAAACAGAGCAAACTTAGGTACCTCTTGGAGCATCTTGATTTTCATGAGTCGGTCCTGGTGTGTAAGGGAATCTTTGCATCACGATTGAGTTATTATAAAATTTTAAACTTGATATCGTATAGTTATCGATTTCTTATTCGTATGGAACCCACTTATTTTCTTATATACAAGTAACAGTATCGTTTTGATTACAGTAAAACGGCCAAACTTAACCTCATAAATCAGCCCTGGCGTGTGAGGGATAATCTTTGCATCGCCATTTTGTTATTATTAAGTTTACGCCCGGCCGATTACAGTCAGGTACTCTGCGTAATGCTGCAATTTTCGACCTTTTACATTTGTTTGTTTTTGGTGTTGCGTACGTGAATCGTGTAAACTGGCTACTAAATGGAATTACATTGGTGGTATTTGATACTTAGTGTAATATTATACTAGGCTGACTAGTCTTTCTCTCATTTTAGCTATAACCCCGCCGGTTGCATCGTCAGTTTTTGGTTATATTATGTGCCTGGAGGAGTGGTTTTATCATTATTTTATGAATTGATGTCTTATTTATTGCGTCAATGAGCAATGAGTACCTAAACTTGAAGGTTGGAATTGTTTACAATGATAAGAATACCTACAAATCCAGGTACGGTTTCAATCAGCGGCTGGCAAAAAATACAGTAGAATGAACAAACTTTGCTTAAATTAAACATCTTTCATCAATTAGCAAGCTTTCCTATGCAATATTTTTTTATTAGAAAGATAAGAGTCACAATCTTTTATAATGACGAATCCTTACTTACCTTATATTATGAATGCGAAAGTGTGTATGTTTGTCCTTCTTTCACGTCGCAACGGAGCGTCGTATTGATGTGATTTTTTGTATGGGGATAGTTTAGAAACTGGAGAGTGACATAGGCTACTTTTTTCAGCGGTAAAACATCTAATTCCCACGGGAAAATTTAATATGTTACATTTGCCTATAACCACGCGGGCGAAGCCGCGGGCATCAGCTAGTATATTAATAAATAGATATAAAGCACTGTATTTAACCCCTTAGATATAGCTACACACACTTTTCAGTCTGGGTTGGAAGCAGATGGCAGTCGCTTTCATAAAACTATTGCCTATGCGAAATCTTGGGATTAGGTGGCAAATTGGACCCCGGGCTGCTTTAGGGCACAACCGGGAATAACGCCAGGAGGCTGATGATGTAGCTAAACATACACAGCTAGGGACTACAGTATGGGGTTCTTCAAAAAATCCGGCCAAGAGCGTGTCGGGCCACGCTCAGTGTAGGGTTCCGTAGTTTTTCGTGCGTAATTATTTTGTACTTTTTTTCAAAACTATTCAACCTATTAAGTTCAAAATAATTTTCCTAGAAAGTTTTTATAATGTTCTACTTTTGAGATTTTTTTCATATTTTTAAAACTTATGGTTCAAAAGTTAGAGGGGGGACACATTTTTTTTTACTTCTGGAGCGATTATCTCCCAAAATATTAACATTATCAAAAAATGATTTTAGCACCCCCTATTCATTTTTAAATACCTATCCAAAAATATATCCCACGTTAGGGTTGAAATGAAAAAATAAACACTCCCCACGTTACGTATAGGGGAGGTACCCTAATAAATAAATAAAACACTTTTTATTTTACCACTTTGTCGGCGTGATTGATATACATATTAGTACCAAATTTCAGCTTTCTAGTGCTAACGGTTACTGAGATTATCCGCGGACGGACGGACAGACAAAGCGAAACTATAAGGGTTCCTAGTCGATTACGGAACCCTAAAAAGGAGTGTATACATTTTTAAAGGGTCGGCTACGCGCATGTAACACCCCTGGAGTTGCAAGCGTCCACAGGCTACGGTAACCACTTACCATCAGGTGGGCCGTACGCTTGTTTGTCACCGAAGTGGTATTAAAAAAACTGTGCAATAATAATAATATTGTACAATAAATAACATTAAACGTGCGCGATGGATAGCTTACAATTATCCAGTTTATAAGTGAAGGGCAATCAGCACCGTCCGCTAAAATTAGACCATAAGGTCCGAGGTGCACGTATTCATCTTAAAAAATATTTATTGTAAGGTTTCAGCAAACCAAAGCAGCGGCGCGTATGGTCAATCATCATACAGCCCACGCAGGTCCAGTGCGGACTAGGGACTTCACGTACACCGTTGAATTTTTTGGCCAAGACAGTGTGGATATGGAAGCATACAATTAACCATGCTAGTGCCATTTACTCATCCTTGAAATTATTTCCAATAGGTTCAGGAATGAAGTAATTACCGATTTTACGTAGAAACATGTATTCATTATGTATTTTATAAATTATGCGTGATGTTCCTCAGAAAAGGAGTAGACATATTTTTAAAGGGTCAGCAATGCTCATCATGTGAACCCCAAGAGTTACAAGTGTCCATAGCTCCGGTAACCGATTACCAACAAACGGACGATCGCTTGTTGTAATATTTGGTACCAATAAAACTGCTACAGCCTCGCGGCCCCGCTGCCGCTTTTACTATGCCGAAGCCCTAACGCCGCCTGGCCAGTTGTAAAGTTCAACTTGTCTACCCCGCCCCTGCTGGCTGGGAGAGAAAAAAGTAAAAAAACTTTTTTTAATCCGCAGTAATGTTCGCGGCCGGTTCTGAGAATAACGCACTTAAAATAATTAAAAGAGAAAACGGAAATAAACGTAGGTACCCTAGTCAGTGAGCACTCATTTGGAATCCATATTTACATTAATTTATTACGATTTTAATAACAGCTTCACTAGCACAATATAGCTAAAGGTCGAGGTGTAGCAAAGGGTAGCCAGGTAATTCATAGAAGCTGTATACATATTTTTGGAATATAATAATTAAAAAAAAAACGGTTCTGCGGCAACGCCGGCCGCCATATTCTTTGTCCGTATATACCTTGTATATACGGGATGAATTTCAAAAAACTGAAATCAGTTTTGTAGTCTTTTAACATACAGGCTAAGACCGAAGTTACAAAACTCTTACTATATATAACATTTTCTTGGTCTCCGTATAAACATTGAATACCGTTTTTTTTTAGGGCTGGAATATTTTAAAACGCTGATATACCGCTTTTTCGAAAACCCCAAGTAAATGGGATAAAGTCAAGCGAATGATGATCTTTCTACAAAGTTGTCGTCGTCAGTCTCTAGCTAAAAAAATAAGTTTCCCCAATACAAACCTTGTACCCCCTTTTGACCCCCTTAGGGGTAGAATTGAATTTTCCAAAACGCTGAAAGTACCTTATTTGTATTTAATAAGTAATCTTTCTACAAAGTGTTAAGCCCCTAGCTCAAAAAAAGTGTTCCCTTATACAAAATTTGCACCCCAATTAACCCCCTTAGGGATGGAATTTCCAAAAATCCCGTCTTATCCCTTGCCTACGCCATAAAAGGAAGTTCTGGTGTAAATTTTCTAGTTCCAGTAGTTTCGGCTGTGCTTTGATGATCTGTCCCACCCCAAATTGCAGAAATGTCACATCCCGTCCGTCCCTATACCAATTTAAATCACAATTATATGTAGTAGCTTTTCAAAAAGTTACATTAATTTCAGTGAAAAACAACTTACTTTATCATTACTACATTCCTTACAAAGAATTTACTGCGTCCCAATAACTAGTTGTCAGTTAGCGTAGCGGATTGCAACTGTATAACTAAACATCATACTTGGCGCGCTGTCACTTTGACGCTAAAAACAAGATGGCGGCTGATTGCTCGCGAAATTGATCGTCACGAACGCGTGCGCATTCCACTCTCGCCAATAGGAAAAGACATAAGTGTTATACAATCTTAAGGGTAATCTTAACAATACATTTTTGATACGAGTAATTTTCTCGTTGCGTAACAATTATCAAAAATAATCTACTATCCATCACGTTATTGAATTACCGTGTATGATATAAAAAATATGTGCATTTTTGTTGAAATATGTAAAATCAATTCCAAGTATTTATTTTTTACGACAATTTAAACACGCTAAATCTGTGTTATTCATGTCTATTTTATGATGTTTTAGCAATCTGACTGTCCCTAATGAATAATGATGTTATTTCCTAAATAAAACCGTCAATAATAACGTTGCCCCAAAATGTTTTGTATGGAAAGAGACACGAATCGTTTTCCCCTTAAGTAACTTGAGACGTATGCTAACAGCATTCCTTGCCCGTACAACTATGATGAATCAAATTCCTCCGGGATACAGCGTAATGATTGTATTGAAGGTGGATTAGGGCACGCTTCTTGGCATTCTTTCGTGACAGGTGCATCAAACAACCTTGTTTAGTAACAAATAGCTTTTCTTAAGTGCATATAGCTTCTGTAACTTATTTATTACTGTTCTCGCACAGGTATACACTTGTAGGGTGCACCATAGTGGTAAGGTCTGGCAATGGCAGAATGTGTTTGTAGCGATGTTAGATAAATGTCCCAACTACATCTGACTGAGGATCGCTTTAGCCTACTCTGTCTATGGAGATGCTGCTAATAGTTAGAAGTAAAAATACTTTCATGAAGAACGATTATTCTTCGGATATTGGCAGGCTGTTTATTATTGACTTACTATTATTTCGTCATTAATGGTAATACTGTATGTTTGGTTTTATGTCAATATATTTTTTTAGTGTATAAGTATACAGAATATTGTAAATGCGAAAGTTTAGATGTTTGTTACTCAATCACGCTTAAACGGCTGAACCGATTTAAATGAAATTTTACACGAAGATAGTTTATAGCCTGGATTAAAATATAGGATAGTTTTTATCCCGGGTCCACGCGGACGAAATCGCGAGCGGAAGCTAGTACAGAATATTTGCAACGTTTCAAAATCCCAAGCCTATGATCGCTTCCTTGTTAGGAGCGTAATTCCCCGTATTATCCAGCATTTCCACCAAGTCAGTCGTTTACCCCAGAGCCGGGGTCAAGCCCCGAGACGCCCGCCCCGAGACGCGTCCAGGGACACTCGACTGGGGTGAGAGGTCACTCACGAAATCGTAATTGTCCGGGAATGCCTGGAATCCACCGCTTTCATGTGCCATTTCGCAACTATAACCTTATCAAAAGGAATATACCGAGAACAAAACCCCATCCGGAACTTGAGGCATCCTTTTCAATCTGTCCGTGTTATATAAATAAGTATGAGAGTCGTGATGGGACGCACGGCTCCAGGGCAATGTGAACAGATGCACGGAAGTCGAATGCACGAACTTTTTTATGCATAATGACGGGCAATCTAAAAACAATTCGTTTTAAAGTAGTATTTAGCGAGACAAACATTAAAATAATTAACGAGGCTTGACGGGTGGAACACCCGTGCGCCAGAGGACTGAGGAAACGAGTTCTATAACAAAAAAGTGGTTTTTATACCTCGCTAGCTTTTACCAGCAACCTACTTGACAATTGTCAACTGCTATGACAATTCGCTGCAAGTTCCTGCGTTGTCAAGTAACTATAACCGCTGGGGATCATTACGAGTATAACCGACTTGTCAACCCATTATGCAAAGCGAATAGTCACTGTCAAGTTGGTAAAATAGGAGCATAGTATGGTAAGTAAAGTTCAAACTTTTAAATGAGTACAATTTTCTTTTTCAAATTCTACGTTTAAGAGATGAATTTAATTTAAAATGTTCACATGAACTTCATGCCTCACGTTACAAATTGCGATTGAGCCACAGGCACGTAGCCCAAACGTTTTAATCTTGATGAATTCACATCTCATACAAAGTGAATACCTAAGCCATACTAATAATACCATGCCACATGCCAGTTTTTACAAACTAAAAACAAACGAAGCGAGATTTTTGTGAGTCCTTCATTATTTTTTTAATTAGTCAGGATGTAGCCGTGTCAAATCGGTTAAAGTGGAACTCATATTGATGGGAATCGAATAAAACGCATGTCGTCTAACATAACACCGACTATATTGTCTAAAACCTCAAAAATTACCCAAATCCGGTCCCGGCCGAATTATATCATGATTTGTCTCGGCACCCACACACACTAATTGTTTTATTTTATACCTCCACAGGTAAAAATCACGTAATTGTGCTTAAGATTATAAAAAGTAGACAAAGGTTCCGACGACGCCATTTTTTTCGATGGAGGCTCAACCAATTTTGAAGTTTGAAATGAAAATCGTTCGTCTCCGTCGCGATGGGTTTTTAACGCAAGTTCCGATGGCAAACAAAACTTGCGGTATTGTAAAGGGTTGTTTTGTTGTTCAATAGACAATGGCGGAATAAATTTTGTGGGTATTGACACTCTTTCTATGAGTTAGCCATCACTTCGACTTGCCTTTCCAGTGAAACAATGAATTCATGTAATTACTTTGCATGCCACTAGGTGGCTCAATGTATAAGGATCTCAAAATATTACTGTTAATACCATCATGTCATGTATGTTGCAGCGGGGTGTCAGGAAAGGGGATGTTATTTCCCCAAAACTGATCACCGCTGCACTGGAGGACGTTTTCTAGACTCTGATCTGGAGAAGGCTAGTCATCAACATCAACGGCGAGTATATCACTCACCTTCGGTTTGCTGATGATATAGTAGTCTTGGCTGAGACCATGGAGGACTTAAGTACGATGCTCGATGACCTCAGTAAAGCCTCCGAGCGAGTTGGTCTAAGGATGAACATGGATAAGACAAAGATCATGTCAAACCTCCATGTAGTACCAACTCCCATTACAATGGGACACTTTATGCTCGCAGTTGTAGAAGATTATATATACCTAGGACAGACTGTCCAGTTAGGTAGCTCCAACTTTGAAAAAGAGGTCAATCGTCGAATCCGATTCGGCTGGGCAGCATTCGGGAGGCTACGGCACATCTTTTCGTCCAATACTCCGCAGTGTCTCAAGACGAGAGTCTTTGACCAGTGTGTCTTGCCAGTGATGACGTATGGGACGGAAACGTGGTCGCTTACTAAGGGCCTCATAAGAAGGTTCAAAGTCACCCAAAGGGCAATGGAGAGGGCTATGTTGGGAATTTTTCGGCGCGATCGCATCAGAAATGAGGCTATCCGCAGCAGAACCAAGGTAACCGATATAGCCCTCCGAATCGCTAAACTTAAGTGGTAGTGGGCGAGGCACATTGCACGTAGAACCGATGGCCGTTGGGGCGGAAAGGTTCTCGAGTGGCGACCACGTACCGGCAGGCGCAGCGTGGGTAGGCCCCCCCCACAAGATGGACTGATGACCTGGTAAAGGTCGCGGAAGTCCGCTGGATGCGGCTGGCGCAGGACCGGTCATTGTGGCACTCTTTGGGGGAAGCCTATGTCCAGCAGTGGACGTCTTTCGGCTGATATGATGATGATGATGGTGAAAATAAATAAATAAATACCTACTCTTTATTGCACCACGACAAGAGAGAAACATCTTACAAAAAAATATGAGAATTCCGAAGATTAGTTTTTTTTTTATCGCCCAAGTTTATTAGGAGAGACAAGGGATTTTTCTGTTAAAAAAAATTAATACTACTACGCATGTCAGTACTTCATGACCAAAACAGAAATTTACTTATTTTTACAAGCTTTTCTTTACTTTCACCTGTCCCGTTGTCTGTCTGTCTGTCTGTCTGTAATCAAATCTTGCAAGTTAAATTTGATCCACTTCCCGGTTTCCGATTGAGCTGAAATTTTGCACGAATATGCAAATTGCGTGACAATGCAATATTATGATGACGTGGAGCTGATCTGATGATGGAGCTGGAAGGTGGCCATAGGAACTCTGTCATAAAACCACATAACCCCACCGAGTTTGGGCTCGTTAGAATCGTCTCAATGACGGTATAAAGAAAAGTACAGGCGGCAATAAAAGCTTGTACCAAAAATTTAATTTTTGATAAACTTTTCATTATAATTTACGTCATAATTCCCATGTCTGATTTGAATCTTATTTATGCCATCTGTTGACAATTCGTTCCTATAGAGACATTTGATCCTCGCTAGTAACTAGTCCGAATGACATAATAAAAAAAATTGGAAAGTAACCAAAACCAATCAGGGGAGGCCAGGGAGGCCAATTGCGTTTTACAGGTTCCTTCATCTATGTCTCTGGAACTTCTATTATAAAACGGCGGATTTTATTTATTATCATGGAACAAAAAATTGCGCTTGTGGTAGAATCCACAGTTCACTAAATTACTTAAAGTGCTTAATTGTTGACCGGCATTTACAGAAAAATGTTGTACCTACAATTCAAAAGAAACTAGCACTATAACGACATAATTACTTCATATTTCCAGCTATTATTGAAGAGGTGCATGAATACCTCGAATTACTTCATTTGGCTCTGGTACAGCTTCCGGTGTTTGACAACTACATATACTTGTCAGTCCTAAGTGGTATTAAGTAACGCCATTTGTGATATTTGCCATTTCCCTTTACTCCCATGCCAGCTCATAACGCCACGCCGGCTCTAATACTGGCCGCGGCAGACCAAAAAGAAAAAAAAGAGACCAAAAATTCCCCATGCGCTTTTTTTACGGTTGCGTACCTCAAAAGGGAAAACGGGACCCTTATATGATCACTTTGTTGTCCGTCTGTCTGTCTAGACCCTTTATCTCGGAAACGCGTGGAGGTATCGAGTTGAAATTAAGACCATAGTCAGGTCTACAGTCCCTTGAAGCTATGAAAAAATCAAACTTCTTAGTTAACATAAAAAAACGGCCGTTTATGACTCAAAATACGTATATTACGACACGCTCAAGGGAATAATTTATAAGGTATTTCCCGTTGACCTAGAACTATGAGCACTTGAGCGGTTTTTTTATCGTCCCCGCTTTCAAAATCAAAATCTTAGACATCAAAGTAGGGATATGCCCCTTCTGTCAAATATCGCGGAAGGAATACCAGCAATTCACAGGTTAAATAAGATTGCTTACTTACCCCCCGATTTCATAAGGATCCGTTAGACCTTAGGGGTAACCACGTAACGTTTTGAACGCGCGTTAGGTAGATCCAACTGTAATTTCCCCATGTAAAATGTGTCATTTAGATCTAACTGACGCGCGTACAATGCGTTACGTGATCGACATACTTATGTCGGTCAGTAATGTCAAAAAAATTACTGTTACCATGTTTACTATTTGATTCGACATTTGGTCTATCTAACGCATCTTTTCAAAACCGGGCCTCTAGTTGAGTCATTCGGACATGGCAAGACAAAAGGCGTCTTCTGTTTTATGACATTAAATCTGAAGTTGATTCTCTAGTTTCGAAGTATACTTACGTAATAGCATTCCGTTTGCGTCTTGTTCAGGTCTTCATCAAAATCTTTAAGTATTGGGAACACAAATCTCTTATGGGGTCTATACATGTCATGATTTGTCAGCCCCAATTTATCAGAAGGTGGCTAATTGCTATTGTCTGGAGGCATGTTGCGCTGCTGATCCAACTGTCAAACGAGTTGTACTATCGACAACACAGCTAACTGACCATCGGTGCACCTTAAGTGCATTGTAATAAGGTACTATATAAACACAGGATGGTCAGTTAACAGTGTTGTCGTTTGTACTGAGAAATTTCATGCACATGTGGTCGGATTGTTACATCTGTACGCCACACCCAATTATGACTTCGACGTGTTGTACTGACAAATTGGGGTAAAATCACATAATCTGTATACCCCATTAAGACCTACGCCTTGTTTGGAGATAAGCTGGGTTATGAACAGTATTTTTTAAGGTAATTGTAACAGTGGATATTATGCTCAAACGCTCGTTCTCAATGTAATGTTCTCCCTGCCGGTTGCCAAGAGTTTAAAAGAGCGTGTATATATAAAAAAATTAATAAATTCTTAATGTTCAATAGCTGTTAACAATAAAGCGAGGGTGAAGATAGCATTCATAAATATTCAAGTGCGGTGCCCACACCTATTTAATTCCTCGGCTGGTGGTTCCAGAGGTCATAAAGTTGTACACATGTGAATAGCGCGGACAGAATTTTAAACATTTTCTCGGAAGAAGCATTGAATTTATGATTTACAGGTAAAAATAATGTGAAACGTCTTCAATGTAAATAGATCTAGATACGTGCCTTTGGACTGAGAGGAAACTATATTTATCACTACAGTCTGCAGGAGAACAACGCGCTCAATATTATCTATACAGTCCTTATTCTCTTGACCTTCGAGTCGTGTGTAGGTCATTTTGAGCACTTAGTCCGCGTAGTTAATTTTGCTGCTGACTGTAGTTACCCGTCTGGATTATTTTATACGGATTCTCTTCTATAATTTCAGAGGGGCTAGATAATGATATTCTATACCTACGTACTTATAGAATTTCATTACCGTACCTACTGTAAGTTTACAGTAGGTACTTATTCATTATATATATAATATTATATAGTATTGCGGTATGTGCATTGAACAACAAATAAATAACTTATCTAATCCAAGAGATTAATTGAAGCAACTTATACGCTTAAACAGCAGGCTATGTGACTTTTAAGTTCTAATAAAAGTCATAGGTAGGTACAGTACGAAAGTCCTATTTTTTTCTGTGAATACCTGATACCTACTGATACTCCTACTGACTCCTAGCAACAACAGTTATACGAAATATTAGCTTAATGGCTTAACACAATAAAATAGCTGCCGTTGTTTGAATTTTACAAAAACTAGCAGTTTGACGTTTACAAAGCGAGGCTGGGCGGTCCTCATCTTTTAAAAAGTAAGGTCTCAAGATAAATGAAAGGTCGTTTAAAGAAAAAATAATTACCCAATATGTCGGGCGCGCCGGTTATCAGGCGCCTCTTTTAAACGAAATTTTAAATAAAGCGAATGATTACGTCCATCATTTTTCAAAATGGCCGCTTGGAACAATCCCTCATCAATGCCCGAGCGCCGACCTCCATTCGGTTGATCTTTATCTCGTCGCAATCGCATTTCGATGTGTTTGCATGGGCAGGGTCTTTTAGACACATTTCATTAGCTTGGCACGTGGAAGTGTCTTAACACATTGAAATTATTGAGATGCAAAGATTGCAAAGCGACGAATGTAAATAGACCTCAAGATTCCATAAACTTCGTACGTAAAATTCGTCGGTAAATAAATACCTGGGCATTTTAATTTTGAATGTGCTTCATTGTGAAACAATTTAGGTAAGTACTGAAATAGGTATAATTTCGAAGTTCGATTGTAAAAAGCCACCTGACAATGTCAAATCAATTTTTCGAGCTCGTCTTTTACCTTTGAAACGCGAGGGTCAGAGGTAAGCGCTTTCAACGGGTCAACCCACCTTTATTCAGTTTGCCGGCACAACTAGCACCGAACCCCCACACACGACCGCGCATCAACTCGTGACGTGCAATACATTACGTGCACAGTTCAAGTTCAGCCGTGCGTGATGTCGCATGACGCAACAATGTAAATCGTGTAAGGATGAAAGTTGGATCATTTGAATTTTCAATGGTGGAGGCGGAGAATGCAGTCCGTGAGAAAAAAATACTCCGAGATGCGTTCGGCTAGATATCGCAGGTGCTGAGGCCTCCAAAGATTGCCTCTAAAAAACGATGGGGTTTAGAAATCCAGTAGCAGGTTGTCATTTGTCTTTTTGTATTCGTTATTAGCTTCTGAATATCGCTTACTTATGCCACTTCTTTTTTATTCAATTTCTCTTCGTTTTTCAACGATATATTGCACAATTCATATACACTGTGGTCTTAATTAAACCTTACTTTCGCTAGTGATAAAACTTTCTAAAAAAAGCGATTACTGTTCTAATTAATTAAAGCCCCGACTTTATTACTTATTGAACATTAAATGGAAGCAACAAAAATCAAGATTTAATGCCAGAACATACGAGTAATTTAAAAGTGTAGTCACGATTCGTATGAATCGATTAATTTGAATGATGCGAAATCGAATTTGAACTCGCGCGGGCTACCCGCCACGGCGGCGATTACACGATTTATGCGCCATTCTTTACAAGTGTATTACTGCAAATTGTTCTTTTGTATTTTGGTAGTGCATGCCCTTAAAGGGAGGATTACTCGGTGTGAGTTGACCTCTTGAAATCGTAAGTGTGTGGGTCCCTTGGGGAATTTTCGGCAGGCATGTTTTTCTGAATGCATACCCACTGGGACGGTGTCCGTAAAATATTTCCAGTCGCAAAATTACAACCGAATTGAGAACCTCCTCCTTTATTTTTGAAGACGGTTAAAAATGAAGAGTGCTTACCATGTTCAAATGCAGAGCGTTGTTGGAGCGGTAGAACACCACTAACACCAGTCGCAGGCATCGGGTTAGCTCGCCAGCACGTCTATCATGGGACGACCGCGACATACTCTCGATTTTTCTCGCACTATACCTCTTGTTCTAAGTGTTCTAATAAGAGAGAGACTGATAGTGCGAGAAAAATCGAGAGAGCTCGCGCGCCGTCGCGTGATAGCCGTGCTGGTATCGCCATAAACGAAGGTATGCTTGTTATATGATATGCTTCATGACGAGAATATGAACAGTATTTTACTTAGATCTACCAAGTCGATGAATAGACGAAGGGATTCCAATCCAAGCGAAATGGAGATATTGGAGATAGATAGATACCTCAGACCAAGAAAAAAAGACAGACGGAGCGTTACGAACAGTCTAGTGAAGCCAACCGGTTTTCAACCAAGCCCCATAAGTTTAGCACACGCTAAACAAATTAAATCGCACAAAACTCGAAATAAATGATCTTGACAGCATTGCGAGGCGTGCTAAAGAGTTTTGTGCAATTTTGTTTGTATATGTGTGCGTGAGCGTGAGCGTGTGCTAAACTTGATGTAGCTTGGTTTTGTTTGTATGTGGTTTGGCTTCACTTGACTGTTCGTAACGCTCCGTCTGTCTTTTTTTCTTGGTCTGAGGATAGATACATATAAATGTCAAATAGGTACCTAATCGAAAATTGGAAATGTGTAATATCGGGCTCGAGATTTTAATTAAAGGGATTCCTGAACGAATCAAATAGTTTCACAATGGAACCAGTCGGGTCGAATCTATTCCTGACAATGCTAATTCTTCAGTCACTAAATAAATCGTAAATAGATCGAATAACTATACGTCATTTAATCGGCTCTTATAATACTCAAACCAAACATGACCTCCATTTCCAAGCATCTAAAGTTTATTTTCCTTCGCAGATCGAGCCGACAGGCTCAGCGTCCCTGGGGGCAGCGTCGCGGGCTCTCTTCGTCGAGAAAGTGCGGGCTTCGAACGCCGCCTGCCAGGCCGGGGACTTCGCAACGGCTGTCGCGTTGTACACAGACGCGCTTACGTTGGACCCGGCTAATCATATACTTTATAGTAATAGGTAAAATAATCTGAAGCTTATTAAGTAGTTGGTCGAATCAGGCGTTACTTTGCGAAATACCCTGACATCGGGTATGTATAATAGGTATACCTACTCAAGTATAACTGTCAGAATTTACTTAAATTTACGCGTATATTAATCGCGTAAATTTATCAGTATGTTTTGATGATAATACCTACTTCCTTGGTAGTTTACGAGAGCTCCATGATTCTATTCGTTTTAGGGGCGTGATATCTAATGGCTTTTGGTCTTGTCAGGCAGTTGGTGGTTGGTTAATGATATAAAGCAAATTGCCTGGCAATATTACTTAGATGTTGATGAAGGGGCAAATAAGGACTGTGTGGACTGCTAATGGAAGACCTCACTCTGTGAGAGACAATAGTTTATTGTTAGTATAATAGTTTAGTGAGGTAGGGCACAGCGAAATGTCATCCCGCTCGAATTTGGAGCAGCCCAACTGGGGAAGTACCTCCGCCTTGCAGAAGACCACAGCCATAATAACACAACTATACTTGTTCTGTAGTAGCGTCGTGTTCCTGGAGGTGAGCAAGGTCGCCAGAGCTCCCGAGGATGCAATGCGTTGTGTTGAGAGCGAGGGAATTTGTTCCATCAGCTGTCAACACGGCGAATCCTCAAACATATCAAGGGTCGGCAACGCCCATGTTACTCCTTTGGAGTTGCATGCGTCTATAGGCTGCGGTGTCCGTACGCTCGTTTGCCAGCGTCGTTGTATTAAAAAAAGTACTGTGGTATCTATCTCTGAACACTGAACATTTATTCATTAAGTCAACGGTCTTAGGTACCTATATATACTGGTAGCAATAGCTACAGACTACACGTACAGTACATAATCATTCTCTCATCTCGCACTCTCTTAATTAAAGTCATACTTATCTACAAACACGTTTTGTAGAATAATTTATCGATTAATTAGTATGTGCCTGGTCGGCACAGTTTGACCGCCCGTATCTAAAATGTTAATATTTTTTTTTACGCACAGGTCGGCAGCAAGACTGAAACAAGGACAGTTCGCGGCGGCGCTTCAAGATGCGACGAAAGCCAGAGAGTTATGCCCCAACTGGCCCAAAGCCTACTACCGACAGGGTAAGGATAGAGATAACTGAGCACATATTTCTTCTATCTATCGCTTTTTCGGCTTATGCAGTAGGTCCGAAAATCTTCGTCAGTGTTTTACAGGAGTACCTAATCAACCATGCCCGGACTTTGAGACAGGCGAAAAGATTACATTACTGTGTTGCCAACTCTGCGGAATAAAAATTTTCTTAGTTTTTTACCCCTTACCGATAAAACAATGCAATAGTCAGGCTACGTCCCACTTGCCACTTCGACTACAGCTCCGAGGTGCCAATCAAACGCGGTTGACAGTCCCGCGCATGTGAAGACCCTATAACTAGACGAAATAGCACGTGCTATGCAGTAGAGCAAGAGCCATGATTTGTGTTGTCTAGCTGTCAAACGTCGGTTTTGTTAGACAGTGTAGAATCTGTACGTCCTTTCCTCAGTTGGTTTGGGCCCAAAAAAATGTTGATGATCGTGACGAGACCCTGTCTTGGTTTTCTCAGCAACAAGCGGTCGCCAGCATACTCGGCCTTGAGCCAACCTAATAGTAGGTTGTATGACAATTAGACCCTTGCCATACTACCACGAGATAGTTCATCAGTTCGAGGGGTAACATGGCTTTTAGATCAGAGTTATACACTCTAATTTTCACTTCGACAGCGAGAAAATAGTAAAAGCAAAGAATATCCATTCACAATCGATAACAAATAGCTACCACGGCGAAAAGATTGTTCAATTTGGCGCCATGTTTTGTTTAATAAACTGCTTTAACACAGATACAAAATATTGACACCACGGAATAAACGCCTCTGACCGTCTAATAGCCGCGTCCAAACGGCCGAACGCGGCAGACAGCATACGGTGCATATGATAAAGCGAGATAGACAGCGTCTATCCCGCTCTATCTCATAACTTATGTCATGTATGGCAGGCGCTTGACGCTTGAACGTTTGGACGCGGCTTTAGACGGCCGGTGTTTTTTTTTTAATGATTATGAATTCGGGAACAAAAACGCCTAATAATATTTGAAATTTATTCTGTTTCCTGATTGGTTGATTTTAATATATAGCTGTGTTCTGATTAGTTGATAGCAAATACAAATGGTTTTTTAAATAGTTGTGATTGGTGGAAGTGTTGAAGTGTTTTGATTGGTCAAATTAAAATGTTTTAAAATCATAAATATGTTTACATATTTTCCCTAGGGGCTAAATGTGCTACTTTAGCCCCGCTATGTAAGCCTAATATGACACACTTTTCGAGCATGAGAAGTGAAAAAGCCATTTTGACAGTCTATACAGAAGCAGCTCAGTTCATTGCGCTGGTTTGTATATAGTACTATTATTTTTACTCTGCACCATAGTCACGTTCTTCTGTGTTCTTACACAGAAGAACGTGACCATTCTTATGGCCTGCCCTGAAATAACTTACCCGAACTACAACCCCGGTATAATATTTCATACTTTTTCAATTACCGTAACACCTCAACCGTTCAGCGCCCCATGTTCTTATGTTTACCCACTAATTCCATCATGTTAAATCACAAATTAACGATGCGTGTGATTACACATACACGGCAAGTTGACATTGCGTGCGGCTGTATATGATTTATTCCGTTTCTTTTCTATTGTTTTGCGAACGCTTTCACTTCGTGTATTACGGTAAGGCAGAATGATATCATACTAGTAGTTACTCAATTTCTTTTATTAATCTATAATTTTAGTAAATGACCTGAATTGCGCCTGCGCACAGCTTTCTATGTTTATGATACGAAATGTAAAAGCTCTTATTACGATCGCCGGGTAACTGATTCATGTAGCGCGGTTAATTCTTCCAAATTATTACCTTTAATGATATAATAGCAATACGTGCCGCTGTTTGTTTTTCTTCGTATTGAAAATGTCAAACATTTTGTTTCCATACCAATCAAGCTAGGTATTGCGCTGATGCATCGACGTTGAGTTGGATCACACAGAGTCCAATATTAGTACACCTGCTGGTCGATTGCGTAACGTTTCGTACACATGGTTTATATTAGAAAATGACAATTGAGTTGTTCAAATGATAGCGTTTGAACGAAACCCAACTCGTGTCAAGTTTCGTTCGAGAATGACTCCAACTTCACCGTGTTACACAGGCGTCGCCCTCCAATGCCTCGGACGCCATGGGGAGGCGCTGGCGGCCTTCAGCTCAGGCCTGGGCGTGGAGCCGGCATCCCGGCAGCTGTTGGCGGCCCTGGTGGAAGCTTCCCTCAAGTCGCCACTGCGGACCACACTGGAACCTACGTTCAGGCAGCTGGAGGCTATGAAGCTGGATCAGAGTCCGTTCGTGCTGATATCGGTAAGTCAACACTCGTTCATTTAAATAGATACACGTTTTTTGCCCAACACGAATCATTCGTCCTTCAGTAGCAAGTATGTAAGTTTGAGAGGAAGGAAGGAAGGAAGGAAGGAGAGTTTCCAGTGTCGTTGATAGTATTAAACTTCCACTAACTTAAGTAAAAATCAGAGATGGAAGCGCACTATTAAAACCTATTTAATTTGTCAAACCGGTACCTAATTAACTACCTGAGAACAAAATGCTCTACAAATTCTAAAACTGTCATTAATTGGTCAAATTGCCAGCAGAAGATACAGAGTAATATACATATATATGAGTATATATAATACATAAACGGGACAAAAATATCTAACGCATCCAAATTCTCCTAGAAATATGTAGTTATATCAGATATTTATGCGCGCTTTGTTGTGGCTGACATTAATGCTGTTAACCGTACAATACATACCATTTGCGCAATACAATTCACTCCTCTCAACCGGCGTAATTCAAGTGACGACCACGCCACTTTTTTTAACCACAAAAAGGTTCTGTAAATACTAAAGTTGTATAGGACTTACCGCGAAAATCGTGAGACTTCTGTCGAATCGAATTTAACTTATTTGAGCTGTCGACCGCGTCCCGTTGAAATGGCATCTGATACGATCCCGAAATAAGGCCCACCATTAACTGGTATCTCCGGAAATATCGTTGTCACTCACTTTATTTAAACCCTTTCCTACAAAGGCTTGCATTTTCTCATGCAGGCAACGGCTTGTTCGCATGATTTGATCCCTTTAATACAACGATGGCCTTTGTTAGTGTCAATCAATGAACATTCTAACATAAGGACGGACAGAACGTCTTGGTCAACTTCAAATGTTGCTTGTTAGCTCGCCTTTGCCTTTCGCAATATCACCAACGCAAAACACCGGCACTGTTATCACCTTATGTCGGTGTCACTGATAAATCAATTGTGTTATTTATGTTACATAATTTCCATACAATAATAGACGTTTTAACGGCGTCTACTTGTTGCCAAAGCGTCGTGCACGAGGATAATGCATCTAGTTATATTTAACATCGTTAATTAAGCGAAAAAGAAGTGAATAAAGCCGATTCCTGATAAGTTTGGAGGCAGCATTAACCACCCCATACAGAGACCATTTGCATACATTCCTGCTGAGTCCGGCGACATCTGAACATTTTTCGGCGCATTTAACTCGCAGACAATGGGCCTGAGTGATCAAAGAGCCATAAATACGCAGTCCCGGTCGAATTTACATACAATCTGCACGACAGTTGATCGGCAGCGGGACGTGGATGCTCGAAATGGCGGCCTACTGCCACAAAATGGCCGATGATAATAGTTAAGTCGATGCGATGTAGGTATTTGGCCAAGGATATTTATATTTTAAGTAAAATAAAACGAATACCTACTTATGGCAAACGTACCAATGTTTGCCTCCTTAATTCTAATAATTGACGCACTGTTTGCTTGCCTTTATTGCTATGAATTAAGGATAGACGGTGCAAAGTACTGGACCGGTGTCAAGCACTGCAAGAAATATTTGTTTTGGTAAGACTGCGCTTCGTGGTAAAATTATTAAAGCATGTTTTGTGCTACAATTAATTTACCCGTATTTACGAGTATTGACTCCAAAAAGTCATTTAAAAGTAGATCTAAATATAAGTCTATAAGCATCTCATGAGTGTGTTAATGTTTCAAAGTTTATACCCACATTTATGGCTCCGCTTATCGGAACAGTTTCCTTTGGCGATACAAATTCCGCGAGCTTTATCAGCGTGTGATCATTTTTATATTTTTCTCACATTTTCTCGATAAATTTGTAGTCCATAAAATAAAGGCTATGTGGGTGTTCCCAAATGCCTTGTGTTTATTACTTTATAAGTTTATACGATAAGCTCAATCGTTTGTAAAATGTTTTACAGCGGCGGTCGTAATGGTTGACCTGGGTCCTTAAAAATTCGTCCCGCTTTTTGCGAGGACCCGTAACTCAATTTCGCATTTGGAAGTATTAGTTTATTGTAATGTGGGCAGTAATGGTATAAAAACGAGATCTGAGGCTACCGAAACCGTCGATTTAAGAATAATGTGATCCCCACATCATGTGGGCCGTGGCGTCCAACAGTAATTGTAGTTATTTCATTACACTATAGATATACCTCCAACTTTGTTAGAGGTCCGGGATTCGCTGGTATGGTATTATACATAATTGGAGCACAGTTTTTTTACTAAATGACGTGTCCTCGATGGAGAGACACAAAAACAAATACGAGTCGTTTTTTGACCGGCGTCTTTTCCTTTCCTTCTCTTTGCTTGTCGTCGAACTCGGGTACGAACACATTTGCATTTACCAAATAAACTAATAAAAGAAAAATGAGGTATATTTTGTAAAGAAGTTTAAGAACTCCATACAAAAACGACGATTTTCATTGTTATATCAACAATCTGAACAAATAATGTCAAATTAAAATGGAGTTAATCCCAATAATACGAGGTTCATCCACGACACCAGCCTCCCACCCCGCCCATTCAGCCCCGCTATTCTAACTTGTTTTAACCTTACCTCACCGTTCATCAACTAATATATCTTGACGCCGTGATTCGTAGTTAGGTAACTAAGCGTAATAAGGGCTGTTATCGGAACGCGCTATTGCGCCTCATTTCACGTGTCACGTGTTAAGTCCATAGGGACTTAACACGTGACACGTGAAATGCAGTAGGGTTACTGGTTAAATACAGTAGGTAAGTAGCTACGCCAGGTGATCGTTTTGAAACGCTAAGGCTTGGTTGTGTTAGTGAATAAATATGAAATAATATGTTATCATTTGATCATCGCCATTTCCCGCGCCGTTAGGTTCCATTTCTTCTTTGTTTAATCTTCTATCATGTCAATCCAACTTCTGGTTTGGTTATCGCAAAGGTAAATAACTTGAACTGTACAATCTTAGCAATTAAATATAGATGTAAGCCTGTTCATTAGACGCGATTCGTTATAGTTTTAGGTTATGTACTCATTACAGGACCCAATGAAAATCAGCGTCGTGGCCCCCTCTGCCTCGACTCATGCTGAATGGACTCCTTTTTTGTGACAACTACCACAATATACTTTTAGATCTAAGAATCTTGTAAACTGTTTTGGTTGTGGTTGTTGTTTCGAAATAAATCTTATTCATTCATTCATTCATTCATTTCTCGTGAGGTCGACCCTCCTAGTCTTATTTCTCCACTCTGGGCGTAGTTGTGTAATTTCGAGTTGAATTCCCCCAGTTCTCATATGTTGTCCTTTGATATTCCTTGTAGAACATTACATAATATGTTAAATAAAATCAATAACCTGCGTGAAAACAGGTGGTGGGGCAAGAGCTGCTCGCGGCCGGCCAGTACCAGGCCGCCGTGACCGTGCTCGAGGCTGCACTGAGGATAGGCTCCTGCTCGCTCAAGTTGCGGTAAGACTACAAAACAATTGCTGCAGGCGAGGCTGTTGCCACTCTTGTCACTTTAAATATACTTTTCTCAAACATCCAATGAAATATTGACGTTGTGTTCTTCATAATGGGCTTCGAAGTGTCACGTTTCGGGCGCAGCGAGACGAGAGATCCGTAATGGCCGTTCATACGAAATTGGAGGCCTAGGCCTGCAAAGACGGTCTTTTTTAATATCCATTGCACAATTTGTGGCACAGGATCACGGCGTTCAGCCATGAAAATTAAAGTTTGATTTCTTGGAGTTTTTATTTATTTATTACATTGCATGTTTGAGAAAAGCACTACGCTCGGTCGGCACCTCGCTACGCTCGGCCGTCTATGAGCGTTTCTCAAAAAAAATGCCACTACATTTTTTCGGAGATTTTCTGCAACTTTTATGTTATTTCTACTCAAAATCACGATGTCTTTCCATCCCAATAGGAGAAAAAAGTGTCCCAAAATTTTCATACATTTTTGAACTTTCCTATTTTGTTACCACCATACAAAGTGTATGGTAAATGGTAACACAATAGGAAAAATATCTTTGGGACAGTTTTTTGTCCTACCAGGGTCGAAAGAGCTCCTGATTCTGAGTGGAAATAGTTTTAAAAATATCCTAGAAGTACAATTAATAATAGTGGCATTTTTTTTGAGAAACGCTCCTATATGTACTCGGCCGGCCACCCCTTACTTCTTGGCCTCTGTAGTAATGTACTATTCCTCTCGTGCTGCTCATAGTAGATAATTTACTTCATCGTAGAGCTAATGAAATACTATGAAGAAAGCGAGAGGCCTTAGGACGAATTTACCACCAGAAATATCCAAACTGTGTTTCTGTGTCATATATATTTGACAACATGCCGTCAAGCAATGTCTTCGCACAAATCTGGTGGTTAATTTATTCACCCTTAAGGGACGCGGAAGGCCCGAGTTGATATGGACGTGGTTCGTTTATTTGAAAGAAAGAAAGAAAGAAAATACATTACCTACATACATTACATTTTAATGGAACCTTAAATAGGTACGCCTAAATACAAATACAGACGAGACCCCGAGACGATCCAGGACAGGCGTTGGTTGGCATACGACGAAGCTACGCTAATGACAGAATTGCTGGGTGATTCGTAAACTTGATTCGGAAGAGCACGGCTTTTCGAACATCGTGTTTGTTTGACAGTGGATCTTCTGCACATATTGTAACTCGGAACTTATCAATTCTGTGTTAAAGCTTAATATTATTGACAAACAACTAGCGGGCTTCTCGCATAAGACCCGAAGTTAATCTTGATTATTTTCCACAAGGGCTGCTTCAAACAAATCGGACTATCTGAAATAGTGGCTTTCTTAGAGCACTTGCATGAAGGTGAGAAACATGTGCAGCTTTATAGCTAAAGTAGGAAAAACATTTGGTGATGTTCAAGGAAACCGGACGCTCCGGGCGAGCACAGCGCACAGTGTGGGGTTCTTCGAAAAAGGAGAACATTCTTAAAGGGTCGGCTACGCGCATGTAACACCCCTGCAGTTGCAAGCGTCCATAGGCTATAAGTAACCACTTACCATCAGGTGGGCCGTAAGCTTGTTTGCCACCGACGTGCTATAAAAAAACTCTTGATGATTTACTCAAATCATCATATTCATAACATTAATAGTATTACATACTGGTAATGGAACACGCCCATTTTTTACACGGTTCAGCTGACCGCTCGCTGAGAAAAAGTTGGGTTGGGTTGGTTGAGTTGGCGACGTCGAGTCACGACGCAAATCTAAAGCAGCCGCCTGCACTCCGATATGGCATTCCAGAGATAAGTTACCCTTACTAAACATCATTATTAATCGCCTTTCACACTTACTTCAATGGCACGGCCAATTGGATGATTTAGCGGTCGGACATGCAATCTTAAAACGTAACATTTTTAATCGTTGTCCATACTTACAGCCCGATACAAACCCACCCTTATTACGTAAGGACTTTACGTCTTTCTTGACGTTATACCGATACTAATACCGCGATATAGGAGGTAAGCACCGGTAAGATTCAAGTCGTATTTTACTGAACCGCCGAGTATGTACCGAGTGACAGTGGGATAATTTATAATATGTACGTTCTTAAATGGAAAGGATATCTTTGGCGGAATTTTGAAGGTTTGATTTATCGGCGAAAGTGTTTTATTGGTTATCGGTGGACTGTAATCTACTGTTGAGGATGTGTTGAAGGAGGGAGGATGTGTGGAAATTAGGTACCTGAACTGAACTTTCTCAATCAAGTTTCGAAGGGAGATCCACATATTCTACATACATTACGGGCTGACCACCGGCTCCACGGTCAGAGGCCTGTGAAGTAAACAGTGCATAATATTGGCACAGAACCGAGGAGTGGCGTAATAAAGAAGAGGTCTAGGTACTGAGCATTGGTCAGATACGGGCTGACTTCTAGATAACTTATAGGTACTTAATATTAACTGCAGTATATATGATTCACCAATTCAGAAAATGGCAGTTTAACTACCAAGATTTATTTAAACTATAGGTCCTCAAACAAAGCTTAGCCATTAGCTTATTTATCTGTGATTATGTAACTAATTTACGGTCCTATGTACTCAAATTTTAATGTTCAATCGACCTCTGAACTTGTAATGTACGACCATCTTTCACTTAACACAATTTACATGGGACCGGGAAACTCGTTTTACCTATTGGCTGTTCCCATTTAGAGCTTAGTCGTTAACCATTAAACACACTGAACATTATTTATACGGATATCATGGCAGCGCTAGGTGTTGCGTTACAGCGATGAAGTCGGGTCAACTTGGGGTCTAAGATGAGGAATGGGGCTGTGCATTTCGCTAATACAATATTAGAAATAATTGAGCTGGCGAATGGGCTTGTGGCGTTCCCACATTTGCATCGACGGCGCAAGTGAAGCAAAGTTGGCAGATGCCGATCTCTAACCGTTATGAGTAGGTAATTTTGTCCAAGCTGTCTTATGCCGAGCTAGAGACCAACCACACTTCTGCTCCAAATATGCTGACGCACCGTGAAACCAGCAACATATATGACGACCGCTATAGCCTAGTTGGTACTGACTCAGCCTACGAAGCAAGAGGTCCTGGGTTCGAATCCCGGTATGGGCATTTGTTTGTGTGATGAGCACGAATATTTGTTCCTGAGTCATGGATGTTTTCTATGTATTTAGCTATGTAAGTATGTTTATCGTCGTCTAGAATATGGGTGTACCACCTTTGCTTAGTTTGGGACTCGATTTGTGAAAGATTGTCCGCGAGTTTTTTTTTTAAATATAATTTATTCCATGGTTACCTACTCACTTGCTTGTGGCAACCACAGTTGTCAACTTCTCGTACCTCTAAAATGATTAAGCGAAGTATAAGCTGCTTTGATAAAATAAAATATAAAAACTTTGTAAGCTACCTTTTTTTAAAATCCGAAATCAAGTGAGCAGTTACTAGTTACACAAAATTCTGACATTTTGTCTCAGATTAAGACTTATCGAGTATATTTAGTCTGTGCTGCATTGAGCACCTAGTGCAAATAATGTTTCCTTTACACAGCTCTTCTATCTGTCTAATCGATAGTGGCTCGCATCATTACAGCCGCGTGTGAATACGCTTACTCATGCTGCCGTGGGAGCCCCACTTTTCCACTTAACGGTGTTGTAATGGAGCAATAAACATCCACTGATAGGGGTTGTACCGTACTGGCTAAAAAACCTAATTACCTTCACAACGATTCGTAAGGTAAATCGAATTCGGAGAATTCCTCTTAAATGGATCGTTTAAATCGATTTAACTCATACAAATCTTGTCGCTGACTTTTATGTTGATGTAAATGCATTAAAGTTACACGGAGGTCCCATTGATAAGTAAGTATAATGCAATAAAATACCTTTAAAGTACTGCGTTTATCTGAGTAATAGCATTTATAACGGGTTAGGATGCTAGTCTCATTGCAGTAAACGAATGTGCACTGATCTAAATGAACCTGCCCTTTAAGTTTAAGCCACTAGCATGTTAGCTTTGCGACGGAGCTAACATGATACCATTTGTCATCGACATAAAATCTGAAGATATCTACAGTAGGTAACCTATAGAGATATAATTTGTAAGTTGCTCATCTAATATGTAATAACGTTCCTGGAATCTTAATGAAGATATAAAGCTGGTGTATTTATGTATTATAACTTGGGGATCATGGGAGTTTGATTCTAACGTTGATACATAATACGTAAGTATATGTAGATCAGTTGAAAATGTCCATTTAGCAGCACGACTGTGGTCATTGGAAGGTTCTGAGTCACGATTTTACCATTAGTTAGCATCGTTTTCAGTGCTGAAGAGGCGATATAAACTGGCTTTATAATAATTTGAGGTATATATAGAAGGACTCTGCATACATCGTTCAATAAAATCCATTGAGGTTTAAACTTGTGGCTATTCAGCATTTATATACATTCACTTTACCGCTCTCTCTCATATGAAACTATATTAGTTATGTTACTCTATGACAGTCTTAGTCGGAGTAGAGGCACGACCTTCACCATCTGTTTGATAAGTGCTTCATGTTTTCAATTCGATTAGTATAAAATGTGTTCGTTAAACAATTGAGTGCAATGTTTAAAGAGAGAGAAATAAATAAATGATTGATTGATTAAAGAAAATTTTTTTTTTTTATGTATCATAGTCTGGCCAGGAATTTATTAGCCAACGCATTGGCAAAATATTATTTTGTGTACTAAATTCGATACAAAATACTTTTCATCCATTAAAAATCCATTTATTTCCAGATTGGAAGTATTTATTTATTTATTCACAATACATTGAAAGCTTACAGTGTAAACACCAAATCGCTTACATGCTAAAATAACAAAAAAAAAGAAAAGATAAACATTTACTGGTAAAAATGTCACAAATCGTAATTGTAATGTCAATCGTAATTATAATGTCATTCCATTCATTAAATGCCAATTCAAAAATATCCTAGCAATATTGCACAAGTATGTCAACTGATCAGCGAACATGTCAGCGTCTTCGTGCTGAGTGAGCATTCGATGCAGCCGCCAAGTATTGCCTCTATTCGTATATCTGACTATCAACATATAAAGATAAAAAAATTTTTATAGATAAATCGTCGACCTTGTGAAATTGTTGATATATTGAGCATGTTCGTGTCAAAATCTCATGGTGTAGGTACTGATGAACCAAGCGCCTGTGTTGCCATTACAAATTATACAATCAACTGTGACTAAAGACCATTTCATGTTTTGATTGTGATATACATATTAGGTAACACCTTAAAAAACTAGCGGAACGAATTTCGAACTAACAAATCGGTACCTTTCATCAAGTATTAATTAATTTATGGTAATGACTGCCTTGATTGATAAGAAACAGGCAATGATTTCCTCTTGTTCATTCATCATCGACTGTAACATTTAGAAAATTTACAGGAATACTGTAGGTAGCGGCTGAATTTACAGAGGAAAAAAAAAACAATTTCACAAAAAAAAATTGCCGAGAATCAGTTTTACAAAAAAAAACCACCATGACGATTATGTAATGTTAAAAAAAGAATGAGAGACGGAAATTCGGAATATTGTTTAGGTACAGTTTTATAATTGATTAAGTATCGAAACAAAAACATTAACCACGCTATTGATAAAAGTAAAAAAAAAACTTCTGTTAATTAAATTGTGTTATGTCCCTTTATGTCAAAGTTATAGAAATACTAATGAATGCTAGATGCATTAAAATGGCCTTGACAAACGATTTATAAGTAAGGGCATTTTATACTTCGTCGTTACAAAACTCAAAATACTAAAATATTCAGATACAATCTAAGATCAACTGCTCATGCTAGGCCCATGCTAGGCCTGTCACCAGCGTCGAAACCCACACCTCGCCTCGCCTCGAGATGGTATCTCGCGTTGATGGATCGAAGCCATGCGGGACATCCCTATTCCAAGCCAACCAAAAAGGCCGTTTATTTTACAACTTTCCCAGTGACATACGGCTATTTATTAGTATTCAAGCAACCGGCCCACTTACTTTCACGATAAATGGGACATTTATTTTTGATTGTAATCTCCTAGAGTGATCGTTGATAGACTGGAATGGCTCGAAATAGATTTGAGATGTAATAAATAGCTCTTTAAAATGTGAGGTGTATATTTACGTGAGCACTCGTAAAGTTAGTAAGGACTCTTTTATAGCGCTTGTTATTTATTTAGAAATACAAATTATCAACATAATGGTACAGCCGCTGTCATATAAATACTAAATTGATTCTGGTGGTTGACCGGTAACGGTAGCCTAGTCTAGTGGTTCAGTAACGCGGCTGTCAAGCGGAGGTCGTGGGTTCGAATCCTGGCTCGTACCAATGAGTTTTTCGGACCTATGGACGGAATATTTACCGTTAGCTTTTCGGTGAAGGAAAACATCGTGAGGAAAGCAGTTGTTTTGGACACAACCGGGAATAAGGCTAGCCATAAATAAAGTATAAGAAGATATATCCACGCCATACATTAAAATGAATCCGCCTTATTTGCTGTGAGCACCAGGGGGCGTTAGTGAACTGGTATGTACATTTGCTCTCAGCAAAAGATGTCGTTTATATCAATATTGCCTTTTACGGATTATCGAATACACTAACGGCATCTGTACCTACAACAGGTGATGTTGTAAAAAATCTGTTTTACGCGGTCAATAGATGTCACTTTGCAAGATAGGTTTACACAAAGTAAAATAATAGTATTTTTTTCTGTTTTGTTAGAGCACACGCGACCAGTCAATAAAATGCTCAATTTTCGTACCTTTTCTTAGAACCTCCACCGTACCATCATGTACCATAAATAAAGTACCTATATAAGCAACCTTACATAAGACCGCAGCCAAAGTTCCACTACTTGCTACTTAGGTATGTGGTGTGTTCTTGGGGGTAAGCTTGCCAGGGCTCCCGAGGGGGGAGTTATGTGGATCCCCACTATCAACAAAACTCATCTTGTTTGATGATGTGCATTTGAAACTAGATGAGAACTAGAAACTAGCGAACCTGTCTTTTTTTTAATTTCTAAAAAGTAACAGAAAAAACTATATACTAAACCGAACCTGCTCACAAAATTTCACGAGAATCGGTTAAGAATGCGACCTGTAGAGGAGAACAGCCGGACAGCTGGACAGACACCGGACATACGAACGATTTTCGGCCCAAGCTGAAGCGTAGAACTTCGTTCGCTTCGCTCCCTCGATCGATAAAACCACAGCACATTGAATACTCAATTCAGTAAAGGATCGGAATCGCGCTTTTGACTCCCCTGGATTTTTCAAGATTATTATTACCAGGAACAACTGTAGGAGGACGATTATAGAACAAACTTAAGGAACAATAGGAAGGTACCTTAATATACAAAATTTAAAAACTATTGAGGTTGAAAGCTTCAGTTATATTATAAAAAAAGGTGCGAACACCACAGGCAAGGCAGTAGTAAAAAAGCCTCCGATCGCATTTTGTTTACCCTTGCGTGCGTACATGCGATCCGAGACATTCTTCTATTTACTGCCTGTGAGTAATGCAGATTTCCTTGAGAAAAGTAAGGTAAAAGGTAAGGGTTCAATAACACGTATTATATGTAAATTATTTCATTTACTTTGCAGTAAGTAGCCTAATTTTTTGCTGATTTTGGAGATTTCTTTTGTGAGATTTACAAATATTTTTTTTTAGTAACAATATATTTTTTTAAAACATCTACGTGCTCTGAATAAATACAATTTGAATGTGTTTAAATAATCTGTCGGATGCGTTGCTCGACGCCGCCGCCCCCACGTCCACGCAAGAGGAGCTTTCTTCCAGATGTCTTTTTATTTGAGGAGCCTCAGTTGGACGTGATGATGTGATGAGGGCTGTGGCGATGCGGGTTGTGTTGCTGAAGTTGGCCACTCCTCAGGATCATTGTCAGGTTTTCTTACTTTGTCCGGTAGGTCGCACGTCAATTAATGTAATTTCAGTACCAGATCCTGAAATATAAAAAATAAATATTAAACTAAACAATATTATCCGAGCATACTTAAATTTTGTTAATCGTCCCCTTTACCCCTTCCGTTGAGTTGATAGAATTAGGACTCATACGATAAATCGATTAGGTAGTGTCTGTATACGTTTGTTAAGTCATTCATGTGTGGAGGAGACACATTTTTTTAAGTAATTTGAAATTCAAAGGTGTATGTGAAGTCCCCAACACGCACTGGGCCAGCGTGGGCACTACTGCCCGTTCCCTCTCATCCTTGAGAGGAGGGCTGTGCCCAGCAGTGGGACGTATATAAGCTGATTTATTGTTTATATTATTATTAAATTATACTGCTAATATTTTCAAATATGCTTGCCGCCGTATGCGAATAAAAACCGGCTATATGTGAAACCTAACTAACCTAACCTAACAATCCTAACATCTAATAAGCATTTTTTTTTAGTTATGCGTGTTTAGCTAAGAAATTCAATACATTACATACATAATTCATTACTTACTAACTGTAAAAAACGCTGTAATGGAATTAATAAAGCTTTTTATTTTTTATTTATATGTGATATAAAAACACCACGTGCTTTTATGATGCCAATAAGTAAGCTAAAAATAAAGAATGATTTCTTCTAAGTACAATTTAGCTTGAAAGAAAGGAGTTGGATTTAGCCGGATCATAAATAAATATTTCCTCTATGGTCGGATTGACTCCCAGACGAAGCAAGCAATTTTATGAAAATCTTTGAGTGCAGTATTGCTTACTATAAAATATTCAATAATATCTCCTTTCAGTAAAATATCTTATCTACAATATTTAAGGTACTGTCCCTTCAAGTTGCATAGCGCTGGGACAGCCTGCATATATTTTCAAGTATAAGTTGCTTGGACCAACAACACCGACGGGAAGAAAGGGTGTGGTGCTTTTGTAACCCGACACCAAACGCAATATTTTCTTAAAGCTATCTCGTTTGACATGAACGGATAACAATGCCATCCTGTTTTCAATGATAAACAATTTTTTTGTACATTTCCCATGTGTGCCTTAAGGAGTCCCTTTTCAGAAAAATTGACATCATGTTTTTAAGAAAATACTATTTGAACAATAAAAAATCAAGACATACCTTGCATTGGGTGCTCTACAGACACAAAGCTAATAACATCAATTGATTTATCTTCACAGTGCTATCACTGTCTAGTAATAGATGTCCCGGTCAACCTTCTCTGGTTATCATTGTGACTCATAGCAGGATTCAAAATGCACTTCACAAAGATAGCATACTTTAACTGATCAGGTGTCAAAGATGTAAGATTGATGTTGCCTGAAATTAAAAATAAATAAAATAAAATATATATTAAGGGGCAATCTTACACAAGTTGAACTAGTCCCATTGTAAGCTCAATAAGGCTTGTATTATGGGTACTAGACGACGATATATATAGTTCCAATAGGTATAAATACATAGAAAACATCCAAGACTCAGAAACAAATATTTGTGCCCATCACACAAAAAAAATCCCTTACAGGGATTCGACCCCAGGACCTCTTGCTTCATAGGCAGGGTCATTACCAACTAGGCTAAAGCAGTCGTCATAAAACGAAATACTTAGATATTATTAATTTCCATCAAGTACATTTCTTGTAAAAAAACCTGCCAAGCCTTCCGGCTTGAAAAGTAGTGAAATCTCAAGCTAAACCAAGTACTTCAGCCATCATTTCCGGTTAGATATTTTCACGAATTGGCAATCACGCTGCGAATAAGTAAATTCAAAAGATTCAAAATAAAATGCCAACAAGCAAACTCCTAACTAGTTTATCATTACCATTAGGTACAGTGCAAACATGAAATGAAGGATTAATAAGGACACTAATCAGTTTGGAGCGAGATATAAACTTATTTTAACGTAAGTAACGCGATAAAAAACTGAAGTACAAAACGATGTTTTGGAACATTGATAAAAAGTCAAGTTGACTGACGCATGCCCGACGTCACCAAGTATGTATGTGCTTAGTTGTATAATTTTATTTATTGTAAATAAAATAGAGCTTACCTGAATTGTTAATCCAGATCCGTAGGCGATTTTTATCACTAACTGGAAAACGAAACAATGTGTGACAGTTTATGAATTGGCACCGATGTGTCATTTTCGTAAATGCAATAATATCAAATCAGTCCGGTAGTATGCAAGTCCAAGTGGTCGTATGTAAATCACTAGCAAACAAATCCGTTTCTAAATCAAATCGTAGGTCCATTCAAATAAGCGGAGGTCAAATTTTAAAAGAATAACATTAACAATATGTTCGTGGTAGAGTTGATACCTATCGTCTCTAGTTTCAGTGTGGCCAGTTAAGTCTCTATCTTTCCATATACTTCTGACGTTTTGACTTTGACCATGTAATTACACGTATATTTTCACTACGCTTTTATAAAAAAATATCATACCGCAGGTTATCTTTATTTGTATTTTTAATTGAGACAATAAACTCATACTAAATCATTTTTTTCGCTTTTTTACAAATGGACAAAGTTTATTCTGTTTACCTACAATTTAAAGGAATAATTTTGTAGCAACATTTTCTCATTTCGTCTCTGTAATCTGTGTTTCGTCTGCACTGAGTCGTTTCGTTGTACGCAGTTCTCTTTACTATTATACAGTTTAAAAGACGAGTGCGAAGTGATAAGAAATAAATAATTATGCTCCATTATTTATTAATAATTTAAGAGATTGCAGTCACTTTATGTTTATTTTAATTTAATGTAAAATATTTGTAACACGCAGTAATTCATTTGTTGTAATATATAAGATGTCGAAATGGAACGTTACGCAGAGATGTTAAAAATAATAAAATAAATTGGAAATTAGTATACAGTTGGCGACGTTGCCAGATCGAACTACGGCGCTGCCAGCGCGAGCTGACAACGGCGCGCGTCGTAAGCACTTCGATAATTTTAGGTACTTATTGGCAATTTGAATCATAAATTGCTACATACTCAAATGTGAATGGCAGTAGGTACATATTATAGGTATTATTCTTTATTTATGGTACTAGATACCTATGTAAAGAAAGAATATTCAAATAAGTTGTAAAATAAAAACAGTTTTACGTATAGGTCCCGAATAAATGTATGTTATATTTTTTACTTACTGTAGTATTCTGATGTTTTAGGGACTAGGTTATCTATTCTAATAATTATCTACTAAACTCATCAGTCGCATCACAATCCTCCTATCGATATTCCCGGGTGTGCCCCTAAAGGAGCCAGGGGTCCGCTTTGACACCTAATCCCAAGATTTGGCATAGGCACTAGTTTTTACTTCATCTTATTTAAAAACTCTTCGTACGTTTTCGTTTTTCTTCCCGTGGGTGTCGTAAAAGTCGACTAAGGGAGCAGGGTTGAAGTGTGTTGTGGGCGATGGGCTAGCAACCTATCACTGCAATATCACATTTTGTCGATCTTTTTTATACCCACATTTATGCTAGAAGTGGCGCCGGAACATAAGTTTCATGTGCTCTGCCTACCCCTTTTGGGAATAAAGGCGTGAATGTATGTATGTATGTACGTATGTATGTTTTCTTTTTGAAGTGAAAACTTCTTTAGCGGCGCTGAGCACTTTTTGGGATGGGGAAAAATTGTTAAACTCGCGACAGATATTTGTGACATCAGATGCGTAAGAGGCCACGTGACCGTAGGAGGATGGCGAGAGATTCGGGACGAGGCTGGGGTCGGGGGGAAAACGGGGGTTTGACTATGTGCCCCTATAGTTCTAATTTGTACTTTATTGTTAACAGTATAAGGTCGTAACACATTTTCCGTAAATGCAAATTCCATTTTGTTTTATCAAACTTTTATATATTGCTGGTAGCCGATTCGACTTCATTCAAAACTGAACGCTATTCGTAAGAATATAAAGCCGTTAAACACTTTGCAATTGCATATTCTGCAAATAAATTTGTAATTTTGTCCGCGCGTCCTTTACCGCTTTGCTATTGAGCAAATTCGAATAGTTCGAATTTGGACGTTATTCCTAAAGAGATAAAGCTTTGAAAAATATTTGGCAATGGCAAAAACAAATTGGTATTTTATTCCTTCGTCTCCTTCATCAATTTTGCCGAGTTAAGTTGAACTATAGCGTACTACTAATAAGTTTGTTATTAGATATATTGGCACGCAGGGGGAGAGAGGGGGGCGGAAGGGATTTTTTTTGCAAAATTAAAATTATTCAAGTTTTCACTTCTGCCGGCACTCCCGGAGTGCAAAAACCGATAGGTCTTTTTACAAGTTTTATAGTAACTTGACTTCTTTCGTATGTAAGTATAAAAGTATGTATGTAAGTTGTCCGTCAAATCTTGCAAGTTAAATTTGACCCACTTCCCGGTAACCGATTGAGCTGAAATTTTGGGTATAACTATAGTTTGGATGACATTCAATATTATGGTACCATCGAGCTGATCTGATGATAGAGACAGAAGGTGGCCATAGGAACTCCGTAATAAAACCATATAACCCCATCGAGTTGGGGCTCGTTAGAATCGTCTCAATGAGCAGTTGATGATGGTATACAGAAAAATACAGTCGGCAATAAAAGCTTGTACCAAAAATTTAATTTTTGACAGAAACCTATTTATATATTTTCGTAACAACAATGCGTTTAGGTTTAGTAAATATATCAGGTTTAAAACAGCACCATCTATGGACACTTATCCTGCTAGAATCCTGCGCATGTATACTTTGTCCACTTACAAGCTAAGCTGTAATAAAGGTCAAGCCGTTCACTAGATGGCGCACAAATAAAGGATGTTATAAATTATTTTGAATCGATTTACGATCTATTAAGGCCTGTGTCTGGTTGTTTTTTTTTTTTTTTTAGTTGATAAGTGAAAATGAATATCTATTAATGATAATATTTGAGATTTCGTATAACGTAAAATATTAATATCCGTCAGTGGTGCTCCAAGCGACATCTCTTAACGTTCTTCAGAAATATTCGACCGCAGTATGGGATAGTTACTCTATGCTATATTTACTTTATGGGCTAGCTGACGATTGATTTGAATCAATTAACCCTGGATCAGTAGATTAAATATCCTGCTAATATTATAAAGCGAAAGTTTAGATGTTTGAATGCTTTAATGTTTAGATGTTTGTTACTCAATCACGCTTAAACGGCTCAACTGATTTGGATGAAATTTTGCACGGAGATAGCTTATAGCCTGGATTAAAATATAGGATAGTTTTTATCCTGGGTCCACGCAGATGAAGTCGCGGGCGGAAGCTAGTAGTATATAAATACTTACTCATAAATAGATAGTGCATTAAGCATGAAATCCACGACCATTAGATTAGTTTGATGACGTGTGATTGATGCAAATGTGATGCATGCGTGACTTTTAATAAGTGGGTGAAAATCAAAAAAAATGTACATAGTTAAGGGCCTTAATCTAATCTAAGCTTTAATTTTCCTCATTTTAGTAATGACAATTACCCATGTAAAATGTATGGATAATTGTCATTACTAAAATGAGAAAAGTTAAAGCGTAGATTAGATTACGGTCCTTAACAATGTACAATTTTTTTTGATTTTCTACCAAGTATGCAGACCTTTAAACTGACAAAACAAATATCCATACGATATTTAAATTTTATTTTTTTACCTCTTCATGTGTGGCAGCAATTAATAAAAATAACCACAAAATTCCCGGTAAAATTCCACTATCCCAACATTTAAATGCGTAAGTTTGAGTTAAGATAAAGATCCCGATGGTAGTGATCGATCTCGGCGAGGTGTGAAGTGTGATGTCAAATTACATGCGCACCGTGATTCATTAGTGTGGCCACGAATTAAAATATTTAACTCAGTCCGATCAACAAGGACAATGGTCCAACAAAAAAATCTCACAATAAGGGTGTAGACACCAAAAAAAGTTACCAATAATGTTGAACTTTCCCGAAAAAGAATTAAATTTATTGTCAAATGGAGAAAATATTAAAGCAGGGGAATAAATAATCACACGGTTGTAGCTTCGTAGTTTCTTGAGATAATGTGAATGGGATTTTCGTCACTAGGCATTTTTTAATGCCTTCTCTTTTGGAGTAATAATAAATTTTGAGTCTACACCCGTATTGGTTTACCAAAAATTGGATTAATTTTATAAGGGTGAGTAAGGGCCTGTTTACACATTGATTAGTGCTTAGTGCGAGTCCATTCAAAAGCTACTCGCACTTGCAGCAAATGTATGAACACTCACTAATCACAGTGATCACTAATCAAAGTTTATCATTCAGTCAGTCAGTTTATTTCAATTAATACTGGGCAGAGATCATTATCGCCGGGAAAATCTCTATAGCGCGATTCAGGAATCGACCCGAATGGTACAGCGCCATCTAGCGGCCAACTCGACGAAAACGTATGTACAATGACACACTGCTGAACAGGATTGAAAACCCCGCGCGGTCCGCATCGAATCACAACAATGATCATCTTCATTGACCGGGGTATAGTCGAGGCACAAATTAAAATATTTACCTCGGATTATTTTAATCGCTCTCACCGAGTTCCGCTGGGCCGGATGGTGTGCCCGCACCAGTGTTTGTCCAGCTTTATAACCAGTTATTATCAATATTTTATTGTACGCTTTTATATTTTCAACGGCATTGAATTCTATCATGATTAGACTATGCTTGATGAACGTCAGTGTAGGTTATAAAACTGTCATTGGAATTTGAATCTCTTGCCTCGGCTGGTAGAGTTGCTTTTTGAACGGACTACTTTTGAGCTACTGGCTCATGCTATTAAGGCTGTGCTTTGAAACGTCGTTCTGACTAGATTAAGAAACAATAAGGTCTGATTTTCAGATATATGATTCTTGATTATATGATTGTTTTATATTTTATCTCTATTGATATGATTTTATCGATACATGATTGCTTAAAATTTCCTCGATAGAAGAAAATCCATAGTTGGGCCTGTATTTTCCTTTTTTACTCAGCCTACTCAAACGATACATTATTTTACGACACAATCAAGTTAATACTATAGTATTTTATCTCATCTAAAATCTCACTTTATGAAATTTTAATAAAACGTCTATAAGTTAGGTATTTATCGAAATTTAACCAAAAAAGCCATTCCCGAAGAGTGTTACATCTCTTTTCCTCGTGCGCGGAAGGCATCAGCGTGTCTGTCTAGGGGGCGTGTTCGACTCAAATCAAGGCATCGCCTTAATATGACAAGTCGAGTAGCACTGTAGTACAAAAGTACTTTACCAAAACTGCTACCAGTACCAGTCTGCGTCCACAGTATATACTTGAGTAGTTATATTTGAATTGCATCAAAATATTCTATTTAAAAACTACCGTCCAAGGTTGAGGATTCCAATTCCAATGACAGTTATCTAAAAAGTCGGCCACATGAAATACCTAATCTCAACCATACATTATGATTATGATTTTGCAAGGGTGAACTACATCATGATTTTGCGAGGATGAAAAATAATGAAACCTGTTTTTATAATATTAGGTACAGTTGCAATTTCATTGTCCATCCTTATTCATAGTACAGTAATAGAGATGATTAAGCTGCATTATCATTGCTTAAATCTTTATCTTCATATCATTCGAAATGCTGAGACAGCGACCGATTCACTGCCGCGAAGACACACACACTATGTGTCAATTTAATGTATGTCTACTCCCTCTGTCTGTGTCTTTTGTATAGTGAATAAATGTCTTCTTTCTTTCTTTCTTTTTATTCGTTTCTAACAAATCCCTTGTTGGCGCCAGCTTTATTTTTGATATACTTGCCTTCCATGTTCTCATTACCTACTCCTGTCATGTTCGTGATCAATAATTACAACTATCCGCCACAGGGGCTCCGTGTTCAGCGCCCTGTCCTCCGCCCACTGGGCCCTCAGTCAGTTGGACGCGGCCATCAACTACATGCAGCAGGACTTGGCAGTCGCCAAGAGTCTTGGCGATACGGCGGGGGAGTGTCGAGCGCACGGGAATCTGGGCGCCGCTTACTTCAGCCAGGGGTCGTATAAGGACGCGCTGACGGCTCATCGGTATCAGCTAGTCTTGGCTATGAAATGCAAGGTTAGTTTTTTTAAATTATTTCTTGATTATGAGCCAGCTTTATTGACGCCTCCGTGTTCAGTGCGCTATTCTACGCCCACTGGGCCCTCAGTCAGTTGGACGCGGCCATCAACTACATGCAGCAGGACTTGGCAGTCGCCAAGAGTCTTGGCGATACGGCGGGGGAGTGTCGAGCGCACGGGAATCTGGGCGCCGCGCCGCTTACTTCAGCCAGGGGTCGTATAAGGACGCGCTGACGGCTCATCGGTATCGGATAGTCTTGGCTATGAAATGCAAGGTTAGTTTTTTAAAATTATTTCTTGATTATGAGCCAGCTTTATTGACGCCTCCGTGTTCAGTGCGCTATTCTCCGCCCACTGGGCCCTCAGTCAGTTGGACGCGGCCATCAACTACATGCAGCAGGACTTGGCAGTCGCCAAGAGTCTTGGCGATACGGCGGGGGAGTGTCGAGCGCACGGGAATCTGGGCGCCGCTTACTTCAGCCAGGGGTCGTATAAGGACGCGCTGACGGCTCATCGGTATCAGCTAGTCTTGGCTATGAAATGCTAGGTTAGTTTTTTTAAATTATTTCTTGATTATGAGCCAGCTTTATTGACGCCTCCGTGTTCAGTGCGCTATTCTCCGCCCACTGGGCCCTCAGTCAGTTGGACGCGGCCATCAACTACATGCAGCAGGACTTGGCAGTCGCCAAGAGTCTTGACGATACGGCGGGGGAGTGTCGAGCGCACGGAAATCTGGGCGCCGCTTACGCGCCAGGGGTCGTATAAGGACGCGCTGACGGCTTATCGGTATCAGCTCGTCTTGGCTATGAAATGCAAGGTTAGTCTTTTTAATTGCAGTGCAATAAACCATATGCAGAAGTTACGAACAAACCATGAACTCGAGGATCCTATAAGGACATTTTGAAAGCGCAACGATATCAACTCGTCTTGGCTATGAAATGGAAGTTTGTTTTTAAATGTTATTTTGAGCTAACTAGATGTGCCCTGAACTATACAGCAAGACTCTTGGCAACATCGCTGGCGAGTCCGAAGCATTGCATAAACGAATATCTGAATACCGGCAGCGGCTAGGAAGTAAAAATTGATAATTGAGTATTGTTATTGTTACGATAGCCCAACCCTTTGGATGGCTTCATTTAAAACATTAAAACAGGATCATTCCTTCGCTTTTCACGTCTCCGTGTGGAATAAATTTCAATGTTTCTAAGGTTTGCCATTCCTGAGAAAGCCTTTGGCTTTATGCGGAGGACGAATGGAGTTGATTTTGCAATAAAGGTTAGCACAAGTTGTGTAGACTTATAGGTAATTTCATAGTTGCCAATTGAGTTTACGCATTAATGCCTTGGCCTATGTTTACATCCTACTAAATGTTTAGTTGTTTGGATGTTTGTTACTCAATCACGCTTAAACGGCTCAACCGATTTAGATGAAATTTTGCACGAAGATAGTTTATAACCTGGATTCAAATATAGGATAGTTTTTATCCCGGGTCCACGCAGACGAAGTCGCGGGCGGAAGCTAGTGGGAACATAAGGCTAAGGTTGACATTGTAGTCCGTTCCCATTAAAACCGACTAACATTCCAATACTTATCACGTTACCACATAAAATTATCCCTTTTAACTAACTCCTGCTATCTGTTATCCCAATAGCCTATTACCGATATAATGACTATAATGGCTACTTTGCATCACAGGACGTAGGAAGGCGCTTAAGCAACTGTTAGTTTAACTACTTACCTTCATAAACTCATATCTCAATCATCCCTATCACTGGAAGGTCCACCTTGTGTCGTAGTAAAGACGGTTTATATTTGGTTTAGACGCAGAAGGGAGTCATGAAGTAAAGTAGCCGAGCAGTCGATTTACGTCCTATGTCAAAACACGAGATTTTAATGGTTTAACCACGCGTGATAAATCGTCCGCCGGATAACTACACTATGAGGAAATTATAAGGCTTTAATTTTAATTTCAAATTACGTTATTAAATACACGTATCAAGCGATGTTTGCTTTAAGTTTCTTAATGCGAAATAGGCAAAGAGATCACGCAAACAAACAATTTGTAGGTAGACGTCCTGAGTCAAGCTGTATTTCATGATGTAGTACTTAAGAGGGAGTATACCTTTGGAATACTATTACTCACATATATACTACGACTCCATACAAAAAGAGTAAACGTTTTTCCACTTCTAAATATTTTCCATTAACAATGATTTTTAGTACGTTATTGGCACAATGAAAGACTAGGTTTATAGGTTTTCCTTTTTCAACATTTTAAGGCACCTAAAAAATATATTTTTTTAAAGCGAACTCTATAAACCTGGATATTATTATGCTGAAGCGATCGACATCAAAATAAAAGTGGTTTGTTAAGATTTTGTTAATGGAAGCCGTTTTCTCCCGAAATGTAATTTTTTATATAAAAAGTACCTATTGTCAGTCGAGAGCTGCTAGCTATACTTACCTCTTAATAGTAAGTTTGCACCCACAATTGTTGTCATACACTCCTTGTGAATATTTTATGATTATGTTATGTTACCCGCATCCAGCGGACTCCCGCGACCTTTACCAGGTCATCAGTCCACCTTGTGGGGGGTCTACCCACGCTGCGCCTTCCGGTACGTGGTCGCCACAGGGTGGCGCAGGACCGGTCATTGTGGCACTCTTTGGGGGAGGCCTATGTCCAGCAGTGGACGTCTTTCGGCTGATAAGATGATGATGATGATGTTATGTTATGACACGTCAACAGAAACTGAAATATGACGCGAATTTTCGTTTTACCAAATATTTTCTTTGACAAGCTAGCTGTTGTCAGAATTGATATTTTAAGTGGCAACATTTTCACATGGCTATATGAAAATTACATAAATTAAAAAATATTAAACAACTCGAGTGAGGTACTTAGCTAATAAAAACCATCTCGACTGACTTGTCTCAAATCGTTTTATCCTTTTGGGACCTAGGATACCGCAGACAGGCGCACACATACGCATGTGTAACTGAGATCCCTCGTTTTTGTGGGGGGTTAAAAATGGTATGGAACAAAACCAATTAGGTTAGGCAGGTATGTATTACCCGCTTAGTACTGATTACCTAGGAGATAAGTGAACATTTGTGACAGTTAAGAGTCCGCAGTAAGCTCGATTCTCCATACAAACGTAGTTACGCTCTCATTTTAAAACTACGTGTTGGAATGTAACGAAACTTTGCATATACAATGACATAAGGTATATCTATGTCTGTAATTAGTTTATGTAGCTTCAGATATCATAGTAAACAAATACAGCGAATTTAAGTTTTTCATACAAAACTTGTTTTTGCTGTATTTTATTTGTTTTATACACTGGAACCAAATAAACTAATTACAGACATAGATATACCTCATGTCAATGTATATGCAAAGTTTCGCCACAATCCAACCCGTAGTTTTAAAATGAGAGCGTAACTACGTTTGTATGGGAAGTTGAAATTCGGCGGAGCTTACTGCGGACTCTTAACTTGCGAAGAAATGATTCAGAAGTCTTAAGCGTCCGGGAGCACGGTCGACCTAAGTACATTTTGTATGGAGAGTCGTGCGTCGTGGCGACTCTTAAGCCTAAAGGATAATTCTCGCTTTCCTGCGCTATTCTACCACATTCGCTGCCGTTACAAACCTTAAGTTATTGTTATCGCCAATTGATTCAACATGTTGCAATATGCCTATATTCCTATAAATTACCAGGTTCTTATGGTAATTGAAATGGCTCGTCCTTTCGCTTAGGTCATGTTTATGGATAAGCGACCAGGCGCGCGATCTACCAGGCGAGTATGGAAACGCTCACGCCTGTGCAACACATTTCCTATAGCCACTAGGTTGAATTAGGCGTTACTTTGCGAAAGTCCAGGATAACTAACCAATATTCCTAGCTAGACCGCTAACGTGCAGGTCTATTAGTAATGGTGAGATGCACCAATTTGCGTATTTTTGCACGCGGTTAATGCCATCCTCCCACCGCACGTGCATCATGCAAATAATTACAAAAAACCACCACCAATAATGGCAAAACCTCGACACGTGTTTCGCCTCCCTACGAGGCATCACCAGGAGATGCTGGCAGGAGATGTTGCTTGCGCCACGTCCACCCAGCAAACAGCCCTAAGCAACGGCATATTGTTGCATTTGCGCGTAGTCCGACGCGGGCCCCGCACCGCCGATCGCGCCGCTAGTCTATAAATACTGCCTTAAACGTGCATTTATATTGAATACGAATATAGTTAGAACACTCGGTTTGCGGGCGAATAAAGTAAAACTTGATATTGATCTTACGATAACTTAGCTTAAAGACAAATAGTATCTCTAAACTCTAAAGCTAGACCGCGGAAACATAAGAGGATGATCTGATTTAGAGACTTAGAAATGCAATGAGAGTGGATTTTAGTTTTTAGTGTCTATACACATTAGACATTACTCAAGCGAATTCGGCATTCGACCGTCACTTCGAACTTGACAACTTTTGAATTCTGCGGGCGAAGCACGGTTGCCATTTTATCACTTATCGGTGGATAAGGCATCCGTCACTCTCGCACTCGCATACTTGTCAGAGCGTGATGGACGTCTTTACCACAACGATAAGTGATAAAATGGCAACCATGCTACGCCCACTGCTGATGACAATGTAGCCGGGTAATTCCCAGAGGGTTTCAGTCCCCCTTCCCTCCATGTCTGATTTTATGTTGAAATATGCAGGATTTTGGGCCAGGGAGGGAGAGACCACTACTCGTATCAAATAAGAAATGCAACGAAAATTTGCAGGGGCAGGGGAGGGCGGTGAAACTGGGAATTACCCATCTAATTATGTCATTATAACGCAAAAGTATATTAAAAAAGCCCTTGTTGTCGCAAGTGAGTAAATATATATATTCTTTACGGATTTTAAAAAAACATTGAACACGCATTCAAAAGCCTTGTCAATAGAATCGTTAGATTTAGATAATTGGAGCACCTGCTGTGTCACTTAACAATACATATAAGTAGGTAAATAGAATTTAAAAAGTGAGAAAAAAAGGAACAAATGTAATCGTCTTCGAGATCAATTGCAAATGGGAACATAAAGCATTCGAATTCAATAATGATTCGGAATCGTATCATTCCTCCACTCTCGATTTCACCATCCTACTAATATTATAAATGCGAAAGTTTAGATGTTTGGATGTTTGTTACTCAATCACGCTTAAACGGCTGAACCGATTTGAATGAAATTTAGCACGAATATAGTTAATAGCCTGGTTTAAATATAGGATAGTTTTTATCCCGGGTCCACGCGGACGAAGTCGCGGGCGGAAGCTATATAGTAGTAAATATATGACAGAACTTTACTGGACGCGGCGAAGTATAAACACGTCATTTACATGTTAATGTTGTTCTTTGACCTGCAAATCGTCTTAAATAATATATGTACGGCACATATTTACAAGCGATGAGCGTATGAGCTTTGCATGTTATTAGCCTTTGAAGCAGCTGCCGCACACAGCGTATGTTAATACGTAATTGTTTACAATCAAAAGGACTTATTTCATAAAGTTACTATGCACATAATATGACGTTCAGTAGTATATATATACTAGATAAGTAGACGAGCGAGATCCTGCACGCGTCTTGCGTAAAAAAGTGGATTTTTACGCAAGACGCGTGCAGGATATCCTGTGCTTAGGGAAATCCATTCGTTTTATTCTTTTGCTTTTAATATGTTACGTTTTCATCGAAAAGGCGTTAAGAAGATTGTATAGTTTTAAATTGTACAATATCCTGAACTATTTTAATCGAGGTAGTTCTTTGTATAGTCTAACTAATACAAATACAAGTTTATTTAGCAGGAACATATTCATACAACACATCCATCAGACCCCAAAATAGGCTGTCTGTATTTTGGACGTCTGAGTGAGCGATAAACCATTGTATATTAACTTAAATTTTAAATTCCAGGTAACCTAAAATTATATCATTCAACCATACAGGTATACCTCACCTTTGTCACTAGCAAGCGGTGTCATATATTTTTCCACTTAATATTTTAGCTATAAAATAGTATGTCAGTTAAGAGTCCGTAGTAAGCTCGATTCTCCATACAAACGTAGTTACGCTCTCATTTTAAAACTACGTGTTGGATTGTAACGAAACTTTGCAAGTACAATTACATGAGGTACAGTGATTTTAAGTTTTTCATACAAAACTTTTTCTCTGTATTTTGTTTGTTTTATAAACTGGAACCATATAAACTAATTACAGACAAAGATATACCTCATGTCATTGTATATGCAAAGTTTCGTCACAATCCAACACGTGGTTTTAAAATGAGAACGAAACCCCGTTTGTATGGGAAGATGAAATTCGGCCGAGCTTACTGCGGACCCTTAATATGCATTTCGTTTGTGGCTACCAAGTGGCATTATTCAAATTTGTTGCTTGTTTACTCTTTAGGTACCTAGAATCCAGATGTCTGAGCAAAGTACAATTTTGCGTATCCAACTAGTCACAGAGCAGGAACTAATCCAAATCTAATGTTACGCCTTGGCCACGACTTTGGTCTTAAGCGACCTGCGGCAGCGGTTTTTCTAATTCATTGCGCGTGATCCCAACTAACAGATAAAACGCTGCCGCAGGTCGCTTAAGACCAAAGTCTTCAAAGTTTTTTCTTTGCTGGCAGATCCGAGTAGACTGAAGATTACATATTTGAAATTTCGCGTGTAAGTATGCATGTAGTATATATTTATTTGTGTAAGTATTTATTTTATTTATGTATAATGTATTTGTGTAAATATGTTGTATATAGGACTACCGTAATGTTATTATTCTTTTTAGTTGTTATTTGCACTGCCCACAATCTTTTCCGCTTTTCCTTAAGGTTTGACTGGTAGAGAATGCCATTTGGCATTAAGTCCGCCTTTTGTACGATAAGTTTTCTTTTGTGCAATAAAGTTTAAATAAATCAATCAATAAAGTCGTGGCCAAGGCGTTACTATTCCCAAATTGAATTGTGTATCGGTCAGACGTTACAAAATTTGTCCATAAATATTTGTTGCTATAAGCAGCAGGAATTACGGCTTATTTGCGATCGGCAAACATAAAACAGAACCAATATGTCTTCTGTTTTGTTGTATACTCTTGCTGTTGATTGCTTTCTATATCGATACAAAGTTAATTACGACAGTATACGCCCAACTTATTTGTGGACCCAAGCTGTATCTTCGGCAAGGGAGACGAATGTAAGATTATATGGAACTTGTAAGTTCTTACGGCATTCTTCCTACGAGCGGGATTGTACCCCGTCCGACCAGCAGCAACATTGTAACTAAGTGGTGCAGCAGGAGGTAACAGTGCTCGCCACTTCCCTGGAATTCCCTCGACCAATTCAATAGTAAACGCTGGCAGGTGTTGTAAGATTCGTGAGAGCACATATACGTTGGTATATTCAACGTGACAACACATTCTTGCTAAGAAAGTGGTAGCTTCTTTTTTTCAAGTTATGATAAATATCAGGTACCTTAAGCCACTCTGGTTGGCAGTTTGGAAAATCGTAACATAAGGCATATATTGTTACATTGTAATACCCCAATCTATATATAGGTATAGAATAATAAGGACCACAAGGTCTACTGCCTTAGTTACTACGTTAGCTGTTTGACCATAATCAATACGAGGGTATACTTACTCGTACATGATGATGTAAAATGATTGAAATGAAAACTTCTTTAGCGGCGCTGTGCACTTTTTGGGATGGGGAAAAATTGTTAAACTCGCCACAGATTTCGATAGGTCACATGACCGTAAGATTCCCATTCTGGACGAGGCTTGGGGGCGCGGTGGCGGGGCGGTGTGTGTGAGAGGGATTTTTTTTTCAAATTCAAGTTTTCACTTCTGCCGGCACTCCCGGAGTGCAACGCGTTTTTTTATACTTTTTAATCCCTGGTTATGCCTGCATCACACTGGCGCGGTCTTCGGTGGCGGTCAATAGTAAATTTGACAGCTAATGACCAGTTTACTATTGACCGTCGCGGCCAGGCCGCTCCAGTATTGTGAGAGGCCTTATTCGGCCATAATAGTATACTGTAATAGTTTGCCTTTCTCGGTCTACCTACCTTCCTCTCAATTGCTCAAAGGTTAGCTGGAAGAGATCCCTTATAGGGATAAGTTCGCCTTTGTACTTTGATCTATTGTGTGACATGTATATTCTTTAACCTGTTATTGTGTACAATAAAGTGCTTACATACATACATACTCAATACATACATACATCAAAATTAAATTTAAACGCAATCATTGCTACAGATACCCCGTGAAGTCAAAACACGCAGATCACATCACATACCCATCCGACCGGTCCGCAACATAGTAGCTTAACTAGTGTAAATTGATTCAACAACATCGCAAGCAACTACATAATGTCTAAACAGAAATTCTTGTAGAAATTCATAGCAAGGCTTCTCTTATTCTCACGTATAGAGTATCTATGGAGGTGGTTTGGTTAAATTTGGACTAGGAAATAGTCGAAACCACGAAATTGCCATCTTCGTAAAAATTAAACGACCGCTTTACAAGCTGCCAGCGCGGCTCCGCGCGCGGTATACGCAGAACGCAAACAAAGCTGCAGGATAAATTACTAATGTCCATTTGTAAGAATTGCTTAAGACAGATGAGTAGTTCTCGGCGGCCCTCGACCCCGCGGCAGACCTAAGAAGCGATGGCTGAATGTCGTGTCGTGTCCTGTCGTGAAGGCCGCCAGTCCTGACATAGATAAGCACATTGCCTCCTGAGACGCTACACGAGCGAAATCGGCAGGACTACCAAGCAAGATCACAGAAAATCTAGTATGGAATGACCTTGATTTGGTGCTTCCGACACGTATCCAAACGGGCCGAATCACGCGGCGGCCTGCATGAGAGCGCTCTCTTAAGAGATGCTTCGGGCCTTTCATTTCAACGTAAAGCTCGGCCTTTGGCCTCGTTGCCACCTGGAGATAGTAAGTGTCCGTGAGGGCTCGCATTGGGAGCGCTTTGGTCCTGCCCTGCCGAAACCGGCCGGTGTAGCGTTTCCTTATGTCAAACACAAAGCTTAGCACATTTCTGGTGAATATCGCCTTTAATGGGAGTAAAACTAAGAATAAAAGCAATTTAAGAAATGTGCACGAAAACAAATAAAATGGGTTTAAAATCTAAAACGCATCGCAAACGCCTGGAAGAGCTTCTGGTCCATGAAGGCGCTAATGAAGGGTAACCTTCCTTTGACACTGAAGCGCAAGCTCTTCGATATGTGTATCCTGCCTATCCTAACCTATGGCGCCCAAATCTGGTCACTAACAGAAGCCCAAAAGTCCCTACTCAAGATTTGCCAACGAGCAATGGAACGCAGCATACTCGGAGTTCGTAGGATCGATCGGATCAGGAACACGGAGCTGCGTGCAGAGGGGCTACCGCGAAGTGAAAAAACTTCGTTCGAGTATCTCCATCTCTGTCGCTCGAACTAGAAAGTGCAACAGAGAGGGAGATACACGAACGAAATTCGTTTTGTTTCGCGGTAGGGCCTCAGTATCGTAGATGTAGGTGCCAAGACCGCGAAGCTAAAGTGGGACTGGGCTGGACATGTCTGCCGGATGCACGCGGAGCGAATGGCCAAATCAGCCACCGAATGGCTTCCACAAGATGGCTTCCGAGGTAGAGGCAGACCGAAAAGGAGATGGCTATATTATGGAAGAAAGGATATATTACCCGCTGTTATTGGACCTCGCTTTAAAGCGATAAGCGCCTGTTGTTGCCATTATTTATTAAGGAATATTTTTTTGTAAGATGTTTCTCTCCTGTTGTGGTGCAATAAAGAGTATTTATTATTATTATTCTCTTTATTCAACGTCAATCTTAGGCTAGGTTTTTACAATAATTATATAAAAAGTAAAATATAAAAACTATATACAAAACATAAAATCATTATAAAAACCTAACCTAGGGTACCGCCGGCAGCGAGGCGGGGCCTAAGCTGCCGGTGGTCAGGGCGTCAGAGACAGGAACCTCCTGACTATCCGCGCAGTATCCAGGAGTACCGCCTTCTGTATCTGACCCTTGATCCAGCCATCTAGCGAAAGTCTCTTGAGGTGATTGATGGTCGAGACTCTTCGCTATTAAGCCGTTCGCCGAAACGACTATCGGGACGATGATCGTCGAATCAACATCCCACATGGCGGTTACCTCGTGAGCCAGGTCTAGGTACTTGCTGGCTTTGTCCTTCTCGGCCTTCACGAGGTTCTCATCATGGGGGATGGTGATGTCGACGAGCACTGCCTGGCGTTTCGATCGATCTGTCAGCACAATATCAGGCCTATTGGCAAGAATAGTCCTGTCCGTGATGACAGATCGATCCGATCGATTTTTTCATGTGGTTTTAATGAATTCTATGTAATTGTTATGATGTTCAATGTGTATGTAATTTAAAGCATTATTTAAGTAATTATTCGGATTGCATGTAATTTTTCAAATATATTAGATTTTAGGAATATTGTACGCCTTAGGCAGGTTAGGTATACTGAACTACCTATATTAATTATTGAACACCTGTATTACTACACATATAACCAGCAATCTCAGACCAAGAAAAAAGATAGACGGAGCATTACGAACAACCTAATGAAGCCGGTTTTCAACCAAGCCAAATAAGTTTAGCAGTCGCTCAAAGACACATATAGAAACGAAATTGCACAAAACTCTTTAGCACTTGTCACAATGCTGCCAAGATCACCTATTTCGAGTTTTGTGCAATTTTGTTGGTATATGTGTGTGCTAAACCGGTTTTCAACCAAGCCCCATAGGGCTTGACTGAAAACCGGCTTCACTTGGTTGTTCGTCATGCTCCGTCTATCTTTTTTTCTTGGTCTGAGCCAGCAATAAACATTTTGATTTGATTTGATTTGATTTGGCGGGACGACCTTGATACGTTTTGTACAGGTTGGCGAACACTAGTACAGGACCGAGACGAGTGGCGGAAAAAAGGGGAGGCTTTTGCCCAGCAGTGGGACACAATATAGGCTAATAAAAAAATAAAAATGAAATCTTTAGATGGTATCGGGCTGATACTAAAGATTTTAAACCCATGCTAAAGTCTTGCAAACGAAAGTTGAACCCACTAGATTCAATCACGCGGCAACACTTTCGGTCAACGTGTATGCGTATGACGTTTAGTGTTGTCGCGTAATTGAATCTAGTGGGTTCAACATTCGTTTGCCAGACTCTAGTTATGATTTGAAGCCGTTTACCTTTATTTGTTGTTAGTAAAAGTAACATATTGTGTTCGTAAGTATAAAAGTTGAAACTCATAAAGTATGTTAACTTGACATGGAGTAATATGTATAAATGTACAATAGTCACGATTCAATTACGGACAAAGCATAACATTCCTTATTTTATTTTATACGGCGAACATTCAGGGCAGGAACAATCCCAAGAACAAACAATCGTAAGAAATATTTACCACGTACCGTGCCCGATGGCCGTCGACAAAAACGCGCCTCGCAAATAACCGCGAAATGTTGCCAACATTCAGGAATCCGTAATCCGAGATTAATAATAATTAGGTACCTACTCGCTGCTCGAGAGGTAACTCAAACGATCAGCGGCGTACACTGGCCAGTATTTTAACCCTGCACTTGCCTACTGATGTATCTTGCCATATAAAGAATATGCCAACTTTTTTCGTGGATTAAATGTAAGTACCTATTTAAAATTTCAATGTCCTTACAAATATTTTAAAATGACTACATATTTTTTTTGCACAAAAGCTATGAATTAATAATGTAATAAAATTACTTGTCCTGCCTTGTTAATTTATCTGGAGTAGCTTATTGATTAGATAGGTACTGATTAAATTTTAGTCGGTACGTGTACGCACGGTAGTGCCCCCGCCAAGTCGAGCAAAACAGCGGCACGGCCGTAGCATCCTTTTCTCGAAGCAGTTCAGGCCATTTTCGACCCCCTTATAACTTCGGTGTGGATAAAACTAGAAGCCTGAATTTTCAGTAACCAAGCACGCATTGTGTAAACACGATATCCCATAAAAAACATTCCATGTAAAAAGAGGCCAAGTCTCGAAACTCTTCTACCGTAAAAAGTTGTGAGATATTTCGTAGTACCAAGTCTCAGGCATTCTTATTATTCTTTATTTGCTAGTAAAATAAAATTCTGCAACTTGGCGATTGGTGATTACGCAACTATTCTTCTAGGCCTTACGCCAAGAAGTAATGTATGAAAACCCTAAGTAAAACCATTATTATCCGCTACTCTAACTTTTTAAATTTTCTTACTAATATTAAACTGACAAAGGAAAAATTACATACTGCCAACCACCACTAGACTCCGTAAGCATACTTGCGACATAAAAAAAAACTATGGTACTATACTTATGTGCGGTTAAACATGTTGCTCGAACGGCTTGTTCAAACGGAATGTTTAAAAAAATTAAAAGGCGGCAAATTACCTACCTATTATTTAATTGATTACCTTGTTTTTTTTTTAATATTTCCTCACATTGTTTGAGAAAAGCACTATACAATCCTCGGCCGGAACAGGGATTGCTGGACTCGTTGTATCCGTTGTATCTACTCCAAATCGTCCAGCAATCCCTTACTTCACGGCCTCTGCAGTAATGTACTATTATTTGCTAGCTAAATATGGCAATCACACAATACTACATAGTTTTAGGTACCTATGCAAAAATCCATAAATGCAGTAAAGTTGTGTGATTGCCAAGTCGCAGAATTTTATTTAGCTAGCAAATAAAGATCAATAAGAATGCCTGACACTTGGCTCTACGAAATATCTCACAACTTTTTACGGTGGAAGAGTTCGAGACTTGGCGTCTTTTTTACATGGAATGTTTTTTATGGGATAAATTTTACCGAGAAAGCAATATTCACACAAACGTTACGTACAATTGTTCAATACTTAGTTTTTGTACTATTAACATCATTGTATGGTTTTTATTCTTATTGAAATGTTATTTATTTGTAATTAGGTAACTACAGTGTGATGCGACCTTAGTAATCATTGCTGACAAAACAAAATATCGCTTTAAATTAGCAGTAACAATACTTATAGTCCGAAACCCGTGGTAGTACCGTTGTCCCGGTGGAAGCTAAGAACATTTTTGCCATAAAAATCGCATTAAAGACTTTTACGGCCGACGAATTATTTTAATGGTATAAGGATAAACAAGGAGTTATTGACTCCGATATTTATTTTATAGCAACAATTTTAGGTATGGCCGTAAACTCTTATACGTAAATAAGAGACTGTCTATGGAAAAATGAGCCGTAATGGTGAACGAGTTCGTGCCATCGTCGACATAGCTGAAATACGAAGTGATCTGACATAAGCGCATGTCCGTTAAGGCTTATGTTTCTATGTATGTCCCTTAAATGTCGAATACATGCGTATACGTCGCTTGCACGGTTGACTGACGGCGCATGAGCAAGTCTTAAAATAAAACGTACTTACGAAGGTAAAACAACATGCCGGGAAAATCTAGCGCCGTACAACACAATAGCTACCACATTTCGCTATAGGTACACTCCACGGGATTACTAGTACTAGATAATTATGACAAATCTAACCTAAGATCGAAAATAAATATTCGTGGTCATGTATTACATTTAATATATAATACTACTTACTTGTTAAAAATAATATAATATCTTGGTAAAAATAAAATAATATAAATTACCATATTAAACATACATACATACATATATACATTCACGCCTTTATCCCTAAAAGGGGTAGGTAGAGCACATAAAACTTGTGTTCCAGTACCACTTTTAGCATAAATATGGGTATAAAAGATCGACAACATGTGATATCGCAGTGACAGGTTGCCCATCGCCCACAACACACTTCAACCCTGTTCCCTTAGTCGACTCTTACGATACCCACAGGAAGAAAGGGGGTGGTGCTATTCTAACCCGACAGCACACGGGGGCAATTAAACATAATAGTCCGTAAGCCTAATACACCTACGTCTCATGACAACACGATAAAATGCATGGCAGCAGGTCGAGAAAGTTGTGCTGAGCAAGAGAAAAGTACTTGGCAGACGGAGCCAAAGGTGGCAACTTCAACGTCATTTCAGGACTGCCAGACTTAGGTTTACTCTCACTAGGACATAAATTTATCTACCCATACAAATTTTGGCCGGAAATGAAAGATTTTCAAACTCTCGGCCATTTTTTTATATTGACGACCTCTGTAGCGTAGTTGGTAGTGACCCTGCCTTCGAAGCCGGGGGTCCCCGGTTCGAATCCCGGTAAGGGCATTTATTTGTGTGATGAGGATGAATATGTGTTCCTGTGTCATGGTGAGATGTTTTCTATGTATTTAAGTATTTATTTATCTATATAAGATAAATAAATACTTGATTTGTTTAAGATTGTCCCCGAATGTAAACACAAAAATCTCTTGCTCAGCACAACTTTCTCGATCTGCTGCCATGCATTTTATCGTGTTGTCACGACACGTAGGTGTCTTGGGAGTGGGCTATCGGACTATAATATTTTGATGCAACATACTCAATGCAGTTCATAATTGCAACATCAACGTGTATACTTTTTTAGTCAAATAATAAAGTATCAATCGTTGAAATAAAAATTGCAACATCAACGTGTATACTTTTTTAGTCAAATAATAAAGTATCAATCGTTGAAATAAAAATTAAAAATTAATTAATTTAAATTAATTGCTTACCTAGTTACTACAGCTATTAACAATATGTACTGCATATAAATCTATTACGCTTAGCTAGCTTAGTTGTAGATAAGAAGATAAATAGGTACTTATCTGAATAGCGCAAAGTAGTACAGTGTGATGTGCACCCTTTCATTGAAATTCCTAGATCCCTGGGGACCTATATATTTAATACATACTATTTGCTATCTACACATATGGAGTGTACCTACTTAATAAAAAAATCCAAAACTATAACTATAACTCATAATTGAACGAGCGAGCCAGGCGACCGAACTTCTTTGCTTCGGCTTACCAAAATCCTGTCGTATGCCTGGCTGTTCAGCTGTTCTCCTCTAAAGGTCGCATTTCTCAACTAATTCTCGTGAAATTTTGTGAAAGATTTTCTTGTAGATGCAGTTTCGAGAAATTTTCAAAAATAATATTTCTTGAATAAACCACATCCCTGCGAGCTCACATCACCATCATCATCAGCTCACAAGCCACTAGTTATCCTTAATCGGAAATAGGTACTTAATTCGTTTCAAATCCATAAACCCATTGAACACACAAGACGCAAAACGCAGATTATTTATCTCCCTTCGGATATGCGCACTGTTCCCTAGAATTCCTGCGTATAACCGGGAATAATTTGACAGTAACATGTGAGCTAAGCTAGGTTCATTAGCGAATGCCTAGCATAACGCGTCAACCGCAGGTGCGCAGACGCCGCTATTCGAGGCGCTCGTCAAAGATTAAAAGGGCATATTAACGCACGTATCCGATTGCACATAAGGCTGCTACCGGTGGTCCGCGTTATTCAGATTTTATCGGTCGGTATTTCACCCTTTAACCGCCGCGGATGTCTGCATATCTTGCTATTTACTGGCAATTTGAAACTTTGTCCTACATACCCCTTTTACATGTTTCACATAGTTATGCATGCGTTCTCGTTCTCACATGTAGTCGAGGAATGAAAATGTCCGCTTTTTTCAGTCTTTATTTGAATGCCTTTACAATCCAAAAGTGACGAAGTTTTCATTCCGCATCTGTGCACCTTAAAAAACTGTTCCATTGGCACTCTTCACTTCCTCTTTTTTGAATAGTAGCAAAAGGAGGAAACAAAACAACTCGTGATTCTGAGTACTAGTAGGTAACTAATATCATTCCCAAATGCTAAAAAAATAAACAATTAAAAAAGCGGCGCCCCCGACAATCCTTTCGTGTCAAAACAATTTGTATAAATTGTGATAACCCTAATTGAGCGTACATCTTAAGAACTGAAAATCATAAACCTTTATTACGCAGGCAATAAAGGCCACTTTATAATATATCTGTAAAGGCGGTGGGAGCAAAGCCTGCTTGCTATTCACGAAATAATAAGGCAATAGCACTAATACTGTGATGTTTCTTTGGATTAAATTACTATCGATATTACTTTATGGAACTTGACTATTGAATAGCTAAGAGTTTAGAATGTGTGAATTTGGTGCATCAGTGCATTGCGACTTTGCTTGGACTCAACAATTGCAGGGATGTTATTCGCTACGCGTTAATGCGGCTCACCCCGCCGGTCACCCGTCACAAAACTAGACCTTTACCTACGCTTAGTCACTATGCATCGCGGTGTCAAGATATATTTGTGGTTGAGCGTTGAGGTGAGCTTAAAACAAGTTACAGAATAGGGGGGCAGTACGTGGGAAGCGGGAGTTTTAGACGATTTCGCTGTGCAGTTCGCAGTTAGTACAAGATGCAGGACATTCTCAAAAATATAAACTTTAGATTAGACATTTCTGGAAGAGGCAATATCTGAATGGCAAACTTAATCCTATCCTATCCTATACTATTAAAAGCGATGAAAATTACATGAAGGATTCATGTATCTTTCAAAGGCCCCTGTATTTTTCAATAAAATACAGTATCTTTCCTTGCGGATATTCGATTGAATCTTTCGCAAGTTTAAGTTTTTTACGTGTAAATTACATGTATTTTTCGCATTATTATAGTGACTCGGAATGTATTGGCTCTCATACAAACCGGTGACTTTTCATTCCGCTCAGACTATTGAGACTATATTTCGATATCAGTTAACTAAAGAGGTGTCTGGGGTTTGGTTTCTTTCTTTTTTGACTTGGGCTAGGCTTTTTACAATATTTTTATAAAAGTAAAATACAAAAATATTATTATTATTTGTATGTCTTGCCTTATCACGGGACCATGGGGTAATTATTTAATAAAGTCATTATTAAATAAAAATTTAAAATACACAGTATAAAATGGGTATTATACGTGTATGATTTGTATTGGTCAGACAAACGTCATTTTTGTTTTTTTCGAAAGTTACATGTAGGTATTTTATAGGAAAGATATAAAGTTTTGAAAGAAACAACATGAATCTTTCGCCATTTTCATCGCTATTAAACGACCAATATATTTACTAGCGAATCCTACTAAGGTTATAAATGCGAAAGTTTGAATGTTTAGATGCATGTTACTCAGTCACACTTAAACGGCTCAACCGATTTGGATGAATTTTTGCACGTAGATAGTTTATAGCCTGGATTAAAATAAAGGATAGTTTTATCTCGGGTCCACGCAGACGGAGTCGCTGGCGGAAGCTAGTGTGTAAATAAAATTACTCATTGGACACATTATCAAGTTCAATCCGCTGAATCGTGTTTGATGAATTTAGGTAATTTAAAAAGGTGAAACGGAGGTGCGACGAATGATTTCAACGCATATAAATTTCACAAGCATATAAATGATCAGGAAACTCAACCCACAATAAACCCAGTTAAAATGAAACCGTTTAATTTAGTGCACACGAACATTCACCCATGCGAAACTCCTTCAACAAGAAAACAAAAGCGAACATAATAAAGGTTGATAAACAGTACGTCTCATTCGAGTATTATTTACAAAGCCCGCGAAACAAGTAGCGACACAATGGGACACCGTGTCACACGCCCGGCCGTCCAGTGCCATAGCAGCTCTGTGATAACCATCACCAACTCTAGCTGGAAAGTGAGGCCGGTATGTAAATCACCACTTTATCGTATCATGTTGCACATACTTAATTAGTTAGATTGTTGCCCGTCCGATTGGTAGTGCTGCCCGTTTGTATTAAACTCGATATCGATATTTTAAGACCTGTTGCGCTGATATCGCGTGGTAAATGCATGTTATGTTAAGATTGAAAGCGATTATGCGGTCTTAAGGTTGTCGCTATGTTATCGATCCGGTACCGTAACGAGAACACCTTGGGCTAAACTACGAGTCTCATTGCCATGGCAACTCGCCTCTATAAAGTTTCAGGATGAGGCAGTGCCAAGTTAATAAGTGGGCTTTAAACTTTTAAAACGGAACTCAAGTAGGTACCACAATTCAGTTTCACAGTGTTTTGTTATTTAATACATGTCCGCTATTATTAGTGCAGGGATTTGCCCAGCAATGGAACACAAAATAGGCCAGAAAGACAATTAAGTTTAGCTTATTATCTTATCCGTTTGTTTTTGTTCTTTATTTAAGGTTCTCTATTTAAGGCCCCGAAATAATATTCAATGTACTTACTCCGATCGGTTTCTTTGTTTTTTTACACTAAGGTCTGAGTGAAAAAGTGTTCAAGTTAAAGATTCGATTTAAGGATTTTTGATGCGGTATTCCTTCAGCTGTCAACACGGCGAATCCTCAAACATATCAAGGGTCGGCAATGGCCATGTTACTCCTTTGCAGTTGCATACGTCTATAGGCTGCGGTGTCCGCTTACCATCAGGCGGGCCGTACGCTTGTTTGCCACCGTCGTGGTATAAAAAGGATCTGGTCGGAACGACCGGAATTGTATGTCTCCATGAACCAAATCAAATTATCAGTAGAACCGAATACCTATATTTTGGTGTTAGTTAAGTACTACTAACTATATTCACACTACAAACTATATTGGCAACACTATATTTTATGCAGTTATACTTACCTACACAGATACAGAAACAATATAAAAAATAAACAAAATGAACTTAACAACGACGCTATATTCTCTACAGCTATTGTTACCAAAAAAATCCCGACTATGAAAAATATCGATAAAACGAACTCTGTCAATCCCTAGCGCATTTCGTCGAGACAAAGCCCCTATTGGCGGTGTGTCGTCGGATATTTTTTTTTCTCTTATCCTCTAACTTCCTCAGTGAAAGGATGCGCCGCATTCTATGCTTTTATTTGCTTTCGACTCTTTTATTTGTATTCGTCGGGCATGCCTTGGGGATATTTATTTGTCGTCAGTTGTTGTCAAGGTAAGTTAAGTTAGGTAATCAGTCATAGATTTCGATTGGGATTTAGAATGTGAAGCCAGGTAAACGTCCACTACTCTACTCGTCACTTTCCTGATACATGCTTTCAATCTTATGTCATAACAATAGAGGTGAACAGGGTGTCAACTATTAGGCATTAAGGTGTCGAGCATTTGGACATTTACCGTATAAGAGTATTAATCGAAACGGTATGAATGATATACCTAAATGCTCTTAGCCGCGAGGCATCTGCATATTCACAGAGATAATACGTAAGGTAAATAAAGGTAGAATGATTCCACTCCAGGATGGGAGACAGCTTTGAGAGGTTGCTGAGGTATTCCTTAAAATAAAAAAAACCGGCCAAGTGCGTGTCGGGCCACGCGCAGTGTAGGGTTCCGTAGTTGCCTTAGTTACATCGACGTGCGGTGCAGTTGCGTCGGCCGAATTTGTACGAAAATTGGCCATTTCAATTACACATTAAGTTGGACGCCTATTACTCGGTAACTACTTATGCGTACTTGTTCGTGATAGTTTTCCTTTTAAATTCATTATGTTCGAATTCGAATTTTTTCACAATCCCAGTAGCAGCCATTTAGCCGGCATGACTCGAACTAAAATTAGGGCTTTAAAGCGCAATATCTCGCAAACGAATTACTGATTTGAAAAATGGTTATAGAAAACCCATAATATTTTTGGACGAGCTATCCAACGATATACCACACCATAGGTTTGACGAGAAAAATAATTACATCCCCGCTTTAGGGGAGGCACTTACCCTAAAAAAAATCGTTTTCCAAATTTTATTGTACTGTTTTGTCGGCGTGATTGATTTATATACCCATGCCGAATCACAGTTTTCTAGTAGGAATGGTTACTGAGCTAAGCCGAAGACGGACAGACAGACGGACGGACATGGCGAAACTATAAGGGTTCCTTGTTGACTACGGAACCCTAAAAATTGGTGTAAACAAAGATTACAGTAATGCACAGTTCGAGGTCGGGGTCTCCTTTTAAGTAAACAGTGATACTTGTATTAGGAGATTACCTCTTGTTAATGGAAGAGCGGGACTCTTCCATTAACAAGAGGTGTTAATGTTCTGGAGAAGCTCGTTGAGTTGTCGCCTCAATTGTTGTCTACGAAAGCTGACCCCGTATCATGGTCGGCCTTATCACACGATAAGTGACACGATAGAGCGTCCGTCTCGTTCTGTCGAACGGTGTCAGCCAGTGACGGACGCTCTATCGTGTCACTTATCGTGTGATAAGGCCGACCATGATACGGGGCCAGTAGTTAAGCCTTCAAGCGACTTGAGAACTTCCAATTCCTAGTATGTATGTATATAAGCACTTTATTGTCTAAAATAACAGGTTAAAGAATATACATGTCACAGAATAGATCAAAGTACTATCGACAACACAGGTAACTGACCATCGGTGCACCTTAAGTGCATTGTAATAAGGTTCTATAAACACAGGATGGTCGGTTAACAGTGTTGTCGTTTGTACAAAGGCGAACTTATCCCTATGAGGGATCTCTTCCAGCTAACCTTTGAGCAATTGAGAAGTGCTAGGAAGTAGCCCACTAATTTGACAAAGCTTAATCCCTTCAAGATCTTGTTCTCCCACTGCGTCAATGTTAGCCAGTCTGCAAAGACAAGTGCCTACGCCATTTGGTATCGGGTGAACGGAGCGCATGAGCCCAGCGGTGGGACGTATATAGCCTGATAATTATGAAACGAGCTCGGCCCGAACTCCATTAGAATGCAACCGGGATAACGCTAGGCAGATATTTAGTTGGAAATACGACGAACTGAACGGAAACGTAGCATTGTATTTGAAATTTCCAAAAAATAAATTGCACAATGGCAATTCCCAGTTTGGAGAGTCCTTTGCGGGCGTGAGGCTCTAGTATAAGTTTTACCGAAACAAAACGTTACGATCGCGTTTGCGTTTTACCCTCAATTTGTATGGGATTTGACAGCTAAACGCAAACGCGGTAGTAACGTTTTGTTTCAGTAAAACATACCTACTAGAGCCTCTGATATATATATTCGCTTTTGTTTGAGATTTTACACTTTTAACAATATACTGCAATAGAGCTAGCGATAACCTGTTTATAAGGCATCATAATTAACCACAGATAACCTCCAATAGATAGAGCCTATAGGGCGACGTGCAGTCACCACGCATATATGTTTTTGCACTGATAACCGGAAGGGGGGGCCCTACCGCGCGCCATATTGTCAGTATCGACCAGGTACGCGATCTATACGTGCGTCAAACAACCAATAAATTAAACTTGATTTTGCGACAAGAGTTAGTTCTTGCTGTGTGAAGTGGTGATGGAAAAACTCCCGAACGTCTAATTACACAACCCACTGAATAACATTTCACAGGTAAGTTAAATTTATCATATAAATGTAAATTTCAGTCTGTCACGCGGAGTTCATTTTACACTGGTCCATAAGAAGTAGTGAAGTATCCATGTCCCTTTTCATCAAATGGAAATGGCAATATACTGTTCCTTTCTCACGAAAGCACGTGACACTCTTGTGATGGGTTAGTGATGCTTTCGAATTTTACCGATTCAGATTCATTTAAGGAAACAATACGTTAGCTCATCCGTGCTTTCGTGTACTATTTTAATACGAAAATTCACCAAAGATTATTAATAATTATATCCTTGTCATTGCCTTGTCAAAATTATTTTGTAAGAAATCATAGATAATGTATACGATGTACTATAATGTTTAAACTGCACCAAGAAGGCAGCGTGGCGGACTGCAACCGTCTTTCAAGCTATAAGGTAGAGGGACACGTAGTAAATTACTATCTCGCCCTATTTTATAGTTTTCAGACCTAATTCACGGAATATATTATTGTAGTACCTACAGCACATCTATCATGAGACGGCCGCGACATAGTCTCGATTTTTCTCGCACTTCACCTATGGTTCTAAGTGTTCTAATAAGAAAGAGACTGATAGTGCGAGAAAAATCGAGAGAGCTCGCACGCCGTCGCATGATACGGGGTGGAAGTTTTTTGTTGATTTAAGTGTAGATATTATATCATTTTATTTTATTTTTTGGGTAATTTATAAAGTAGAATGAAATAGAATTTGATAATGAGGTAGTATGTTCTCGGGGGTAGTTAGTGATGGAGCCATGGCATTTGGGTTCTTTCGAATCTTCTTCGAGAGCAATTAGGACTAGTGTCACGAGATGGATCTCATGCTGTACTTCGATGACGTGTGAGGGATCTCGGAGGTGGTTAGCGATAGAGCCATGGCATTTGGGTTTTTCAAGTCGTCTTCGAGAGCAATTAGGACTAGTGTCACGAGATGGACCTCATGCTGGACTTCGATGACGTGTGAGGGATCTCGGAAGTGGTTAGTTGTGTAGCTTAATTACAAAATACTGTCTGTAGTGGTTAAATATATAACGTAAAATTTAAATAATCAACTATTTACCAGTGGCGCTAGTGAGCACGTTAACGCCCTCTTGAATGATGACGAGGATTATCATCAACCACATAATTTTATCACATTGAATAAATATATGTACTTTTCGTTTTTATTTGTCTTACTTATCTAGCTATACCAATCTTAAAATATCATACATACTCGTAAGCCTAGCTAGAACATTCGCATTAATGTCGAATAAGCATCGCAAGCCCTTTCCTAGTAAGTATGTAAAATACGAACGGGACGAAGGCACATATATAAACACGATAATGCAGTAAATGTTGTAAAATGGCTAGAAATAATTATTTTATATGACTACTCGATGTGATTGTGATTAACATACTTTTTATGTTATGTGGTGATCAAAACAGTCGATGAACGAAACGTGATAATAATATATCAGTGACAGCCGTTCAAAAATTTAAACTATGTTAACAGGTACCTACGTTATGTAAAATGTTCTACTAACGATTGATTGCGGCCCCGCTAAAAACCGTTAACGACCAACGCGTCCCATCACTACGCTTCTGGCGCCATGATGTGACAAAGCGCGCTATTTTCGATACAGCCAATCGCAGCGCCGTTACCGACCTCCCCGCAACCCGCACCTACTGCCGACTGTGGTGACCTTTGCATCGAACTAAATCGCTTATAGGCTCTATCTATTGGAGGTTATCTGTGTAACCACTGCTTATACTTGAGTAGATTTAATGTGGCCGATTTCTTATAAAGCTGCCATTGGAATAGGAATCTTCTAACTTGGAAGGTAGAGTTGCTTTTTGAATGGACTACTTTGATGCAATACGGCCAACTCAAATAATCTCAAGTATACAAAAGGCGTATAGTTGTCGGCTTTATGGTCATCATTTCTGCATTCAATACGAAGACAAGTGGATACCAAGAGGTCCAGTATAGTGGCAGTATTTGCAATCCTATACCTACCTTTTCTTCATGGGCAGGCACGCAGTTAACGGCGCGGCGTGGTAATGTAAACAACAACATACTGTAATTTCATTCACTCTTATTTCTTATCTGTCCACTTTTTACACGTACAGTCAAGTATGTCCGCCAACATAAGACCTATGGACATATTTATGTGCAAGTTGTATGCATCCATATTTTACACTTGACTGTACCATATTCAACAAAAAATGGCGCCTCAATAAATGTATCTTACACTCGACCATCCTGATAATGTTTGGGGACATTTGTCTCTGTTGAAAACGATCTAATGGCTCCTCTACATGATGGCTCATCCTGTTGGCCCACTAGGATGGGCCAGCGTGTAGAGAGGCTAGTGGTGTCGGATGGCTTAGGGCGCGGCGGGATGGCGATGGGATGGCCGCGATGTCGGTTTTTCGGCCGCACATCAAAGTGTGGGCCAGCGATGACGGTAAGCATCTACACGTGGCCCATTCCGCAGTGCGCGGTCGACCGCGGTTGAGTGTGGACGTTGGTGGTGTGTATTTTTTTAAATCGAAAATGACGTGTACGTGGCCTCAACACGATACAATAAAGTTTTTAGAATTACATATATCTGGGAGAACGCGTAATATGTAAATAGGTAAATTGCCGCAGCGGCCAACGCTTCGATGTCCATCTCACAAAACGATTCGAACACAACTGTATGTCGCCAACGTGTAGTAGCGTTCAACCATCGCATGGCCATAGCGCTGGGCCATAGGATGGGCCATCATGTAGAGGAGCCATAAAAGTGCCAGTACGAGTTAAAAGCAGTGCAATGTATATTGAATTGAATATTTGCTGCTGTTGTGCTACTGTAACTTGACTTGTTTAGTTACGTTTTTGTTTCGGATCTAGAAACGTTAACTAACCGTAATCTTCATGAGCAGGAGTCAAATAATAAATTGTCTGCTAACGACAGAGTGTCGTTTGTTTAATACTATAAGGCCTAGGATGTAATTAACAATTCATTCCAATCCCATCTCACTATAAGGACGTCTCACTCACCCCTAGGCTTTGCGCTCACACAAAAGGGAGGCTTTGCGCTCACACAAAAGGGAGCGCGTGAATCAAGTTGATGCGCATATAATTTTAATAAACAAATGCAAAGGGTTTTGCTGAATGGTTAAGTCCCTCCTTCTTGTTACGGAGATCACTATGTTTAGCAATGTATATTCGTTTTGACGACTCTTAAATACCCACAATCCTATAATTACCATCCCTCTTGATACGGTTTCCCACGAGTAAAGACATAACGAGGAATAAAAAGAACCTAGACAGGCATTTTATTTACTCTGAGGGTGGGTTTAATATATAATTACTATGGAGTCGCCTTCTGCTGTCAGCATTTAAATGGCTGCGAGGTATTTTCATGGTTTCTGTTTTTTAACCGTTTCGCTACAGTCACGATCGGAATATAGCGCGAAGCGCATTCTTACCCAGAAGCCTTTAATGAGAATTCTCGGCATAATTACTTTAACTAGGCAAACATCACACCCTAGAGTGTACACACTCGTTCTTCATTAACTGGGATTACGTTTATGTAGTACCGTAAAATGGGGTGAGTAGGGTGAAAACTGACATTCAAACCTCGATAACATTTTATTTTTACTTATACAAACTGAATGGTGTATACACCGTGGGCCCGAGTAACCCAAAAGATTATAACCATGCATTCCTCAAGTCATTACAAGCAAAAAATGTTTTATGAACCCCAGTCAAATCCGGCTTAGTTTTGAAGATATTACCAATTTTCATGTAAAATATTTGTTGTGATTACTAAAGTGAATTTAGCTCTTGTGATTGCGACGTTGCTACCGATGTTGGCCAGTTTCGCGTACCTATTGACAGATATCAAAGTGCCAGCTACCACTCACAAAATTGATCCTTTTTTGAAAAAAAAATCGTTACCGTTTTATTAAAAGGGATAACTTCCATAGAGAAGCGATAGTTATCCAAGTTTTATTAACAAAAACCGAAAAATCAAGAAAAAAAGTTTTTATTTTGCTGAATTTGAGTTGGGTTCATATAATTTTTTTCACTCCTAATGGCCTCAGGTTAAAATCTTTCTGGTTACTCGGGCCCACGGTGTATAATAAGTGTTCCGGACGTTTGTATTTTATTTTGGGTAGGTCCATTTCATAACTTTGACGATTAACAGGAAAACCCACCTCACCCCGTAGTCCTTCGTAATTGGGGTGAGATGGGTTTTCATACAAAGGTGATTTTGGAAGATTGTTGGATCGTTTTTTTTTATTATGAGTATTACTATAGCTCCATTTTAAATTGGAATACATTATTTTTGTAGCAGTAGCGTTAAGAAACCATCTCACCCCCCTTTCATACCTTCTCTCCCCATTCATAACCTAACTCTCCCCGCGAACCCTACTCACCCCATTTTACGGTGATTTATATCTAAATCCTGTGGTAATAAGGCATAAGGAAAGTGGACAGAATATCGGAAAAGTTCCAACTACAACGTCATAAACATAATGAACACCATAAAATCGCCCGTTATAATAACGCGCCATATAAAATTTGTATGTATTGAATTAATACCATCGCAAATGTTATATCCTCTTACACCAATAAAATCGGGAACCTCAGACAGGCACTGAGGTATAAACGTCCTTCGGAAATTTATGATAGCGTCGACCGAGCATTCGCGGGTTAAGTCTATAAAAAGTTATTGTCAGGTCTTTTATGAAGTCGGGACTTATTAGGGACGATCAAGACATTCCACTTCGTCGATGAAGACTGCGTGCGTCGATGAATCTATTGATACTGTCGACTTGTCTACAGCCAACTATGGTTTATGTTTCTTCCACGACATCATATAGAGCGAAGTAGGAACTTATAACTGCGGCAACCTTAACAAAATGAAGATATCATCCTTTGGAGTTCTCATTTTAAAGTAACTTCTATGTGCTTTAAGCTACATCCACAATCATTCTAGGTATTTTAACGGCCTTTGTTTATCATCCGGACAACCGCTTCTGATTATCGATAATTGAGCAGTTATTACTTTTATAGACAAGGGTCTAGTTTTCTTGATTTGCGTACGCGCTTAAACCGGATTGGTTAATTGCTTGAAAGACCTTTAAAATCTTATTCTTTGCTCTATTGCGTACTTAAGCTTTAAGATAATCTACCTGACTATTTGATTCGCGATTGTAACATCGATTACGAAAGGTATTCGCAGACGGTATACTACTCTTAATAGGTTCAGACAATAACGCTTCTTTATTGAGCAACTTAAGTAATTGTTTCGCACAATATACGTCGTAAGCTTAAAGCTTTACGCATAACTATTAATTTGCCAGTTTCATCGATTCAATGGGCGAGGTGATGATTTTATTATCTGCTTTAACAACATTATGGTTTCAGTGTGAAGGCGTATATTTAATCTGATTCCCACTGCTTTAAGTGGGTGATGATATTTGGACACCATATCCTAATCTTAAAGAAAATAAAAGCCAGGTAATTTTGGATTCGTTTCAAACAAAACAAAAGTTCCTGCGCAGGGTCCGCACCGGCCTACTAAGGCATTGCTCCTCCCTCCATTTCTAGTCTAAGTGCCAACATAGTTTATAAGTCCAGTACTAATGATGCTCCCACACAGAGGTTATAAAAAGTACATAACATCAACTATTTCCTTCAACATCATAGTGTTTCATAGCGTTATCATTGTTACACTATGTTGTACCCTCTGTGTGGGGGGCACCATTACAATCTATGGATCTTAATTAGTCCGAAAGAAATTAATTATTTCGTTGTTTTGTATATTGGTGTGTTGATTTGTTGATGCAGGACACCCAAGCAGCCGCAGCCGCCCTCACATCCCTCGGCCACGTGTACACCGCCATCGGTGACTACCCCAACGCGCTGGCCAGCCACAAGCAATGCGTCCAGCTCGTGAAACAGATGGGCGACCGGCTGCAGGAGGCCAGGGAGATAGGCAACGTTGGGGCTGTGTACCTGGCCATGGGCGAGTTTGACTCGGCGGTCGACTGTCATACGCAGCATTTGAGGCTGGCTAGGAGACTTGGTGATCAGGTAATAGCAAAATATTTGTTAAATTAATGAGTGAGCTTTTTAGAACGGTACAAGGTTTCGGGTGGATTCGTTTTTGTTATAGGAATGTGTGACAAATATAGATCGGAATCCTATTCTAAATGCTCACGGGCTGTAGTTACGATTTCGTTGTAGTTTTGGCATTTAAAAAGGTTTCAAACTTTTATCAACAATTTGCTGTCGCATTCTTTGATGCCAGCACATTTAGCATTATGCTGAATTGCGTACCTACAAGTTTACCTGTAGCGACATTTTTTGAGTGTGTTATTTTTTTAATATTAGACAGGTAGATTTATGTTGATTTAGCGCTACAGTGAATTTTTCATGTGGTGTATTATGTTATTGTGGTGTATTTATCATTGCATTTATTCAACAGGTTGAAGAAGCAAGGGCATACTCTAACCTCGGGTCTTCATACCACTACAGACGAAACTTCGCCCAAGCCATCGCATACCATGAGAACGTGTTGCGAATTGCTCAAAACCTGGGTGACAGGGCCATTGAGGCCAGAGCTTATGCTGGTTTAGGTCATGCTGCCAGGTATCTAGTTTATTACCTAATGTGTTTTAATAGATTTATGGAAGTGCTTGTTTGTATATAAAATACTATCTTAAAAGATGTGAACAATGCATGAGGGGGTTGTCATTTATATGTTAAGTAAATATTTATAAAATACGTCATTCGCCGAATGGGTGTAGTCTGAACTTCTATCACTGGAGCGCAGCTTAGGTATTAATTATTTGTTGTGTAGCAGAATACTGGTCTGAATCCAGGGTTTCAGCTTTAGTTGCGATGTTCTTACACGAAATATGCATAACTTCGTTACTGACACAGTTGGTGACCGAGTTAAATAATAAATTCCTAATTTCCATATTTGAATTTCAGATGCGGAGGTGATTATGCTCAAGCTAAGAAATGGCATGAAAGACAACTAGACGTTGCTTTAGCTGCTAGAGATAAGGTAGGTCCCTACAATTCTATCCCTCAATAGTTACACATGACACCTATTTTAAAAATTATTTTCATGCCACATGTCTAAGTTTGTCGATATGTATACTTGTTTTACTGACTTTATGTAAGTATGTTTCCAATTCCATTTCTCGTTGTTTCCCTTTTATTTCGGCTTTTTATTCTCGTCATATTTTTTTGAGCAATTATGTGGAATAACTAATAACCGTTCAATGAAAACACAAACTCTAATCATGTTTTAATTGAATCGGAGCAAAATAATAATATTAGTATAATATGTTTTATTATAGTTTTTTTTGCGTCCTATAATTACCCTATATACCCCTATTTGTTTATAAGTATGTATTTGTTTCGGTTCAAACTGCAACTTTTTTAAAACTTTTTAGTACACTTTGCGTAAATTAATGTCAATAAACTATGTTTTCTCTGCAGGTGGGGGAAGGTCGTGCTTGCTCTAACCTGGGCATTGTGTACCAGCTGCTGGGTGAGCACGATGCTGCACTCAAGCTGCACCAGGCCCATCTGTCGATAGCCAGGCAGTTGCAGGTGAATAATACGGCTTAGGATATTTTAACCACATTCTAAGCAAATATATCAAATAAATCCCAAGTACAGTCCTGCGGTTGTCTTTGCTGAGAAACCCGAGTAAATATTAACACTCCCAAGTAACGCCATATTATGTTTGGGTGACTTCCAACAGCATCGCGCCACAAAGATTGAGTGTATGCACGGAAAGTAATGTAACTTATGCGGCGCATGGGTACTGCGGAGCCTCAACTAGAAAACCTATATTATCAGCTCGCCAGTCTCCAAACCCACGATGCGGTTCTATTCAATTCAATTCAAAACATTTATTGCAAGTCACATTACAGTTAAAGAGATGGAATTAAGGATAGGTTTACATGTGACGCCCTGCAGGGGCACAGCAACATACTTAGACTATTTTTTTTTTAATATTATATATTAGGGGACAATCTTACACAAATCGACCTAGTCCCAAACTAAGCAAAGCTTGTACTACGGTTACTAGACGACGATAAACATACTTATATAGATAAATAAATACTTAAATACATAGAAAACATCCATGACTCAGGAACAAATATTCGTACTCATCACACAAATAAATGCCCTTACCGGGATTCGAACCCAGGACCTCTTGCTTCGTAGGCAGGGTCACTACCAACCAGGCTAAAGCGGTCGTCAATTTGTAACATAACATAAGATAACTTTACTTATACTACCATTTATACAAACAAACTGATATCTATACTACTATCTATACAATATATACTACTATCTTTGCCACCAACCCGGTCCGAACAACCCGCTTGCCCATGAACGTGGCACGATGTGAATTCACAGGACAAAGCCGGCATGGGCCGAGCCTACGGCAACATCGGGAACGCGTACTCGGCGGCCGGCTTCTACGAGCAAGCCATCAAGTACCACAAGCAGGAGCTCACGATCTCCAAGGAGGTGCACGACAGGTGCTCCGAGGCGTCCACGCACGGGAACCTCGCTGTGGCGTACCAGGCGTTGGGGGCTCATGATATGGCCTTGTTTCACTATAGAGCGCATTTGGGTGAGTAACTGGCACGTATGATGGGCGCGTTTAAAATACTGCGTGTGTTTTGCAGAGCTAATAATTATACATGACAGTCTATAATGACGCAAAGTGCAAAAAGATTCAATAGTAAAAAAAACATACATGCATACGAGGGGTGGCTGGAAAGTAATCTACCTAAGTATGAAGTAAAAAACTGTCGTGGCTAGTTTTTTTTTATTTTTCTATATAGTCTCCTGTAAGAGAAATGCACTTATTGCATTTGTCATAAAGTGACATTAGACCGTTAAAATAATATTCTTTTGTTTTGCTGTCAAAATGCTCGTTTACTGCAGACTTCATGTCTTCATCGGTCAAAAATCGCCGCCCTCTTAGGTCTTTTTTTAAAAGCCTGAACAAAAAGTAGTCGCAGGGGGCTTAATCTAGGCTATAAGGTGGGTGATCCAGCTGGTCGTAGCCGTTTGCTTTCATAGCTGCCTTCACAACTTGAGCGGTGTGCACGGGGGCGTTGTCGTGCAATATAAGAATTCCTTTGGCAAGTTTGCCTCGTCGTGTCTGTTTGATTTTTTCTCGGAGCTGATATAATAAGTTTGCATAATATGTACCATTCATCGTAGTATTTTTTGGTAGATAATCTATTAATAAAATCCCCTCGGCATCCCAAAAAATTGTCGCCATCAGTTTGCCTGCTGACGGACGGACCTTAAACTTGCGAGGAGGCTTCTCACCCTTAAATATCCATTGCATGGACTCCTGTTTACTTTCAGGATCCCATTGGCGAATCCAGGTTTCGTCACAAGTCACTATTTTAGAAACAATTTCTTCCTCCATACCTTTGCTCATTTCTAAAAACGCGTTGCAGCACTCGACACGTCGCACTTTATCAAACGGAGTCAGCATTCTGGGCACCCATCGAGCACTGACCTTGGACATTCCCAAATGTTCGTGAATAATTTGGTGCACCCGTTCTTTACTAATGCCAATATCTCGCGCAATCTCCCACTGCTTAATACGGCGGTCTTCCATAATGAGTTTTTTGACACTGGCCACATTTTCACCAGTAACCGCTGAAACAGGCCTTCCGCAGCGATGATCGTCTTCAAGGCTCTCGCGGCCATTTTTAAATTGTTTCGACCAAAACTTTACGACAAATTCGGAAGGACATGAGTTACCGAACACCGCCAACATGCGTTCTCGGATGTGCGATGGAGTATTACCCTCCCAGTGAGGAACTTAATAACCGCACGTTGCTCAATTTTTACCATTTTACTTTTTTCTTCCGACATATTCACCAATTAATGCTGCCAATTCAAAGCAAAATGTAATAAACAAATGAATGGCGGCAAATTTAAAAAAGGAATAAACAGACATTTGGAAAACATAGTGGCCAGTGTGACTTTCTAATTGTAATAGACAAAGGAGATTACTTTCCAGCCACCCCTCGTAGGTAGCCTATATCACTCCAATGACTAACGGCCATTCCCAATAATCAATCCACGGATAGTTTTCCTTACCACATTTTGACAGATTACGCGTAGAAAATGTGACAAAATGTAACTGCTGGTAAAGAAAACCATCCGTGGATTGATTATTGGGAATAGCCGTAAGAGGAATCTAAAGACACTAGCCCGTGTGCCAAAGAATAGACAAATTCATACATGCAATCTTGTCATGCAGGCTTGTGGCAATATGCTGAGTGGCTGCTCCTAGCTTTGTTTGTTGTTATTTTGATATGTTTTGTGTAATCGTGTATAGTGGCGTTAATAAATAATGATCTTATCTTATCTTATACATCACTCTAAAAACATGACTCTTCTTCTGCCACAGTCGCGTAGAAATGGCTGCAGTATTCGGTTATTTGGTCTTGTACTCCTATGAACGGGCCTCTCATATCTGTTAAACACTCACAACATCTTAATCGTCTTACTCGGACTTGCAACATTTTAAAATTCTTATGCAATAGCTAATAATTTTACCATTTCCAGGTATCGCTCGTGAACTAAAGGATGCAGCAGGCGAAGCGTGTGCTCTTCTGAACCTTGGAAACTGCCTGTCGTCTCGAGGGGAGTTTGCCCAAGCAGTCCCCTACTACGAGCAGCATCTAATGCTGTCTCAGGAGCTCGGAGATGTGACCGCGGAAGCCAAAGCTTGCCATTTCTTGGGCTACGCTCATTATTGTTTGGGAAATTACAGAGAGGCTGTTAGGTGAGTAACTAACCATAATAGTCTTCATCGTATCCTGGCGGTTCCTTGGCGCCCTAATGCTCTCCAGTCGCTCGATTTTCACCATCCGGATAGATGCGTGCTTCCTTGACTGCATCGGCTTATCGGATCCGATCTTCCACGTGTACATACAAACTTCCGCAAGTTTACAAAGGGCTGTTAGGTGAACGAAAACATCGTGAGGAAACCTGCTTACATCTGCAGATAAATTAAAGGTGTATTTATAGTTCCCAAGCCACATTTGGCCAGCATGGGGTTGATTAGAACCCCTTTTGAATGAATTCTAGCATTTAAACATGATGTTGATCTTATTCTTACAGATATTACGACCAAGACCTCTCACTAGCCAAAGACCTCCAAGACAAAATGAACATGGGCAGAGCATACTGTAATCTAGGCCTAGCGCATCTTGCTCTGGGCAACCTAGAAACGGCCTTAGAATGCCAAAAGTATTTCCTCGCCATTGCGCATATGACACAGCATTTGCAAGGGAAATTCAGGGCCTTAGGGAATATTGGCGATGTGTTAATAAAGATGGGGGATGTTGAGGAGGCTGTTAAGATGTATCAAAGGCAGCTTGGGTTTGCGAGGCAGGCTCGGGATCGGTCTTTGGAGGCAGCGGCGTGCGGCGCTCTTGGTCTTGCTAGAAGACTTCAAAGGAGGCTTGATGCAGCGTTGGGGCATCATACACAGGTACAGATAATATTATTCTCTGAAAATTGTCCTAAGGGAAAATTCACATGCTTTTTATGGCTACTAAGAGTGGATCAATCACTCACTAAAAATTTTCAAACTTCCAACACTACCAATTACTTATGATGGGGCATACAACCATATTTATATTTGTTTTGAAAACTTCACGTTTTACTTTTTTGCAGGAACTAACTCTCAGACAAGAGGCTGGAGACTCAGCTGGTGAAGCCAGGGCCCACTCACACTTGGGCGCTGTCCATATGGCCCTAGGCCACTACACACATGCAGCCAGATGTTACAGGGAACAACTCGAAAGAGCCCAGGAACTGCAAGACTGTGCTTTGGAAGCACAGGCTTACGGCAACTTGGGCATTGCGAAGCTTAATATGGGGCATTATGAAGATGCTATTGGATATTTAGAACAGGTATGTAATGTAATCTTCCAGTAAACCGATAGTATATAACCCCTGAGTAGGTTATGCGGAATTAACCGTTAGCGGCGCGAGAGAGTTAGCCAGGGGCCACATATAAACAAATACTGTTGCTATGCCTGCCCCTAGTCTAGTCTAACAACATGAAGTCCAAAGATCAAAGTTCGAATCGATTACCCTTCGCAGTACCGGTGTTTTAGTATTAAAATTCGAAACCTCCTATTCCACAGTACCAGTTACTCCGTTCAACGATTAGGGTAGATTTTATATTGCGACAAAAATAAACTCCAAACATTTTATACTTACAGCAACTAGCCATCCTAGAACGTGTGAACACACCGACTTGTCACCTGGACAAGGCCCGAGCGTTAGGTTCGCTCGGCGACTGCTACGACGCACTTGGCGACCCGGACGAGGCCGCCAAGTATCATGAGCAACACCTGGCTGCTGCATTAAAGCTGGACAACTCGCGGGAGCAGGAGCGGGCGTATCGAGGATTGGGACTTAGTCACAAGTAAGCATACATTGATTAGTCCTAGAGATTTTACTTTTTAAATCGCTACCAGTAGTGGTACACTCGTATCATCATCGACGCTGCTGGGCAGAAACTTCTTCCCGCGGACTAGAGGGAATGGCTTAAAATGCATATTGTTAAATGAATGGTAAATACGTAACATTCGAAGTGAACGTCCGTTGGCTTCATCCAGAAACAGCTCTTATGACAGTTAATGGTTAGTAGGACAGTATTACCCTATCTGACGTCTTACGTAACCCACTTTGATTTGATTGATTCATGTATATGCTTCGCTATTTCAGGTCAGTCGGTAATCTCCAGCAAGCGCTAGTCTGCCTGGAGAAGCGTTTGGTGGTGTCCCACGAGCTGGGCATGCCAGAGGCGAAGGCTCAAGCCTACGGCGAATTGGGCGCGTTACACATCGCACTTAATAATCTGGAACAGGCCGTGTCATGTTTGGAGCATCAAAAAAATATTGCCAAGTAAGTCTCACTTTATCACTCGTTTCTAAGGTGCTCGTGGTCTGATCTAAGTTCTTCCATGGTAGATTTTTGCCCAAGCGACTGCCATCGGGGCTTCCTATCCAAAGCGGAAAATATTTCTAACTGGCGATTTGTTGGGCTATGTCTAGTGAGGAGCCATCTTGGCTGTTAAAAGTTCTCTAAGTCCTGGGCAGGTTAAATTGAGTGCAGGTCCAAAAAGGTCTAAAGAAACTAGTTGAGATAATGTCTTAGCTCATATATTGACTGTGGTCAGCCACCATTGAGATAAAACTGTGTTGCAGGGAGCTAAACAACCAAATAATGGAAGCGGAGGCGTGCCACGCGCTGGGCGCGGCGCAGCACGCGCTGGGCGACCACGCCGCCGCCGCGCGCCAGCACCGCGCCGAGCTGGAGCTGGCGCACCGGCTCGGCCTCACGCATTTGCAGGTACACTAGCTTCTTACACTAAACAACCAAATAATGGAAGCGGAGGCGTGCCACGCGCTGGGCGCGGCGCAGCACGCGCTGGGCGACCACGCCGCCGCCGCGCGCCAGCACCGCGCCGAGCTGGAGCTGGCGCACCGGCTCGGCCTCACGCATTTGCAGGTACACTAGCTTCTTACACTAAACAACCAAATAATGGAAGCGGAGGCGTGCCACGCGCTGGGCGCGGCGCAGCACGCGCTGGGCGACCACGCCGCCGCCGCGCGCCAGCACCGCGCCGAGCTGGAGCTGGCGCACCGGCTCGGCCTCACGCATTTGCAGGTACACTAGCTTCTTACACTAAACAACCAAATAATGGAAGCGGAGGCGTGCCACGCGCTGGGCGCGGCGCAGCACGCGCTGGGCGACCACGCCGCCGCCGCGCGCCAGCACCGCGCCGAGCTGGAGCTGGCGCACCGGCTCGGCCTCACGCATTTGCAGGTACACTTGCTTCTTACACTAAACAACCAAATAATGGAAGCGGAGGCGTGCCACGCGCTGGGCGCGGCGCAGCACGCGCTGGGCGACCACGCCGCCGCCGCGCGCCAGCACCGCGCCGAGCTGGAGCTGGCGCACCGGCTCGGCCTCACGCATTTGCAGGTACACTAGCTTCTTACACTAAACAACCAAATAATGGAAGCGGAGGCGTGCCACGCGCTGGGCGCGGCGCAGCACGCGCTGGGCGACCACGCCGCCGCCGCGCGCCAGCACCGCGCCGAGCTGGAGCTGGCGCACCGGCTCGGCCTCACGCATTTGCAGGTACACTAGCTTCTTACACTAAACAACCAAATAATGGAAGCGGAGGCGTGCCACGCGCTGGGCGCGGCGCAGCACGCGCTGGGCGACCACGCCGCCGCCGCGCGCCAGCACCGCGCCGAGCTGGAGCTGGCGCACCGGCTCGGCCTCACGCATTTGCAGGTACACTAGCTTCTTACACTAAACAACCAAATAATGGAAGCGGAGGCGTGCCACGCGCTGGGCGCGGCGCAGCACGCGCTGGGCGACCACGCCGCCGCCGCGCGCCAGCACCGCGCCGAGCTGGAGCTGGCGCACCGGCTCGGCCTCACGCATTTGCAGGTACACTAGCTTCTTACACTAAACAACCAAATAATGGAAGCGGAGGCGTGCCACGCGCTGGGCGCGGCGCAGCACGCGCTGGGCGACCACGCCGCCGCCGCGCGCCAGCACCGCGCCGAGCTGGAGCTGGCGCACCGGCTCGGCCTCACGCATTTGCAGGTACACTAGCTTCTTACACTAAACAACCAAATAATGGAAGCGGAGGCGTGCCACGCGCTGGGCGCGGCGCAGCACGCGCTGGGCGACCACGCCGCCGCCGCGCGCCAGCACCGCGCCGAGCTGGAGCTGGCGCACCGGCTCGGCCTCACGCATTTGCAGGTACACTAGCTTCTTACACTAAACAACCAAATAATGGAAGCGGAGGCGTGCCACGCGCTGGGCGCGGCGCAGCACGCGCTGGGCGACCACGCCGCCGCCGCGCGCCAGCACCGCGCCGAGCTGGAGCTGGCGCACCGGCTCGGCCTCACGCATTTGCAGGTACACTAGCTTCTTACACTAAACAACCAAATAATGGAAGCGGAGGCGTGCCACGCGCTGGGCGACCACGCCGCCGCCGCGCGCCAGCACCGCGCCGAGCTGGAGCTGGCGCACCGGCTCGGCCTCACGCATTTGCAGGTACACTAGCTTCTTACACTAAACAACCAAATAATGGAAGCGGAGGCGTGCCACGCGCTGGGCGCGGCGCAGCACGCGCTGGGCGACCACGCCGCCGCCGCGCGCCAGCACCGCGCCGAGCTGGAGCTGGCGCACCGGCTCGGCCTCACGCATTTGCAGGTACACTAGCTTCTTACACTAAACAACCAAATAATGGAAGCGGAGGCGTGCCACGCGCTGGGCGCGGCGCAGCACGCGCTGGGCGACCACGCCGCCGCCGCGCGCCAGCACCGCGCCGAGCTGGAGCTGGCGCACCGGCTCGGCCTCACGCATTTGCAGGTACACTAGCTTCTTACACTAAACAACCAAATAATGGAAGCGGAGGCGTGCCACGCGCTGGGCGACCACGCCGCCGCCGCGCGCCAGCACCGCGCCGAGCTGGAGCTGGCGCACCGGCTCGGCCTCACGCATTTGCAGGTACACTAGCTTCTTACACTAAACAACCAAATAATGGAAGCGGAGGCGTGCCACGCGCTGGGCGCGGCGCAGCATGCGCTGGGCGACCACGCCGCCGCCGCGCGCCAGCACCGCGCCGAGCTGGAGCTGGCGCACCGGCTCGGCCTCACGCATTTGCAGGTACACTAGCTTCTTACACTAAACAACCAAATAATGGAAGCGGAGGCGTGCCACGCGCTGGGCGCGGCGCAGCACGCGCTGGGCGACCACGCCGCCGCCGCGCGCCAGCACCGCGCCGAGCTGGAGCTGGCGCACCGGCTCGGCCTCACGCATTTGCAGGTACACTAGCTTCTTACACTAAACAACCAAATAATGGAAGCGGAGGCGTGCCACGCGCTGGGCGCGGCGCAGCACGCGCTGGGCGACCACGCCGCCGCCGCGCGCCAGCACCGCGCCGAGCTGGAGCTGGCGCACCGGCTCGGCCTCACGCATTTGCAGGTACACTAGCTTCTTACACTAAACAACCAAATAATGGAAGCGGAGGCGTGCCACGCGCTGGGCGACCACGCCGCCGCCGCGCGCCAGCACCGCGCCGAGCTGGAGCTGGCGCACCGGCTCGGCCTCACGCATTTGCAGGTACACTAGCTTCTTAGACTAAACAACCAAATAATGGAAGCGGAGGCGTGCCACGCGCTGGGCGCGGCGCAGCACGCGCTGGGCGACCACGCCGCCGCCGCGCGCCAGCACCGCGCCGAGCTGGAGCTGGCGCACCGGCTCGGCCTCACGCATTTGCAGGTACACTAGCTTCTTACACTAAACAACCAAATAATGGAAGCGGAGGCGTGCCACGCGCTGGGCGCGGCGCAGCACGCGCTGGGCGACCACGCCGCCGCCGCGCGCCAGCACCGCGCCGAGCTGGAGCTGGCGCACCGGCTCGGCCTCACGCATTTGCAGGTACACTAGCTTCTTAGACTAAACAACCAAATAATGGAAGCGGAGGCGTGCCACGCGCTGGGCGCGGCGCAGCACGCGCTGGGCGACCACGCCGCCGCCGCGCGCCAGCACCGCGCCGAGCTGGAGCTGGCGCACCGGCTCGGCCTCACGCATTTGCAGGTACACGAGCTTCTTAGACTAAACAACCAAATAATGGAAGCGGAGGCGTGCCACGCGCTGGGCGCGGCGCAGCACGCGCTGGGCGACCACGCCGCCGCCGCGCGCCAGCACCGCGCCGAGCTGGAGCTGGCGCACCGGCTCGGCCTCACGCATTTGCAGGTACACTAGCTTCTTAGACTAAACAACCAAATAATGGAAGCGGAGGCGTGCCACGCGCTGGGCGCGGCGCAGCACGCGCTGGGCGACCACGCCGCCGCCGCGCGCCAGCACCGCGCCGAGCTGGAGCTGGCGCACCGGCTCGGCCTCACGCATTTGCAGGTACACTAGCTTCTTACACTAAACAACCAAATAATGGAAGCGGAGGCGTGCCACGCGCTGGGCGCGGCGCAGCACGCGCTGGGCGACCACGCCGCCGCCGCGCGCCAGCACCGCGCCGAGCTGGAGCTGGCGCACCGGCTCGGCCTCACGCATTTGCAGGTACACTAGCTTCTTACACTAAACAACCAAATAATGGAAGCGGAGGCGTGCCACGCGCTGGGCGCGGCGCAGCACGCGCTGGGCGACCACGCCGCCGCCGCGCGCCAGCACCGCGCCGAGCTGGAGCTGGCGCACCGGCTCGGCCTCACGCATTTGCAGGTACACTAGCTTCTTACACTAAACAACCAAATAATGGAAGCGGAGGCGTGCCACGCGCTGGGCGACCACGCCGCCGCCGCGCGCCAGCACCGCGCCGAGCTGGAGCTGGCGCACCGGCTCGGCCTCACGCATTTGCAGGTACACTAGCTTCTTACACTAAACAACCAAATAATGGAAGCGGAGGCGTGCCACGCGCTGGGCGCGGCGCAGCACGCGCTGGGCGACCACGCCGCCGCCGCGCGCCAGCACCGCGCCGAGCTGGAGCTGGCGCACCGGCTCGGCCTCACGCATTTGCAGGTACACTAGCTTCTTACACTAAACAACCAAATAATGGAAGCGGAGGCGTGCCACGCGCTGGGCGCGGCGCAGCACGCGCTGGGCGACCACGCCGCCGCCGCGCGCCAGCACCGCGCCGAGCTGGAGCTGGCGCACCGGCTCGGCCTCACGCATTTGCAGGTACACTAGCTTCTTACACTAAACAACCAAATAATGGAAGCGGAGGCGTGCCACGCGCTGGGCGCGGCGCAGCACGCGCTGGGCGACCACGCCGCCGCCGCGCGCCAGCACCGCGCCGAGCTGGAGCTGGCGCACCGGCTCGGCCTCACGCATTTGCAGGTACACTAGCTTCTTACACTAAACAACCAAATAATGGAAGCGGAGGCGTGCCACGCGCTGGGCGACCACGCCGCCGCCGCGCGCCAGCACCGCGCCGAGCTGGAGCTGGCGCACCGGCTCGGCCTCACGCATTTGCAGGTACACTAGCTTCTTACACTAAACAACCAAATAATGGAAGCGGAGGCGTGCCACGCGCTGGGCGCGGCGCAGCACGCGCTGGGCGACCACGCCGCCGCCGCGCGCCAGCACCGCGCCGAGCTGGAGCTGGCGCACCGGCTCGGCCTCACGCATTTGCAGGTACACTAGCTTCTTACACTAAACAACCAAATAATGGAAGCGGAGGCGTGCCACGCGCTGGGCGACCACGCCGCCGCCGCGCGCCAGCACCGCGCCGAGCTGGAGCTGGCGCACCGGCTCGGCCTCACGCATTTGCAGGTACACTAGCTTCTTACACTAAACAACCAAATAATGGAAGCGGAGGCGTGCCACGCGCTGGGCGCGGCGCAGCACGCGCTGGGCGACCACGCCGCCGCCGCGCGCCAGCACCGCGCCGAGCTGGAGCTGGCGCACCGGCTCGGCCTCACGCATTTGCAGGTACACTAGCTTCTTACACTAAACAACCAAATAATGGAAGCGGAGGCGTGCCACGCGCTGGGCGCGGCGCAGCACGCGCTGGGCGACCACGCCGCCGCCGCGCGCCAGCACCGCGCCGAGCTGGAGCTGGCGCACCGGCTCGGCCTCACGCATTTGCAGGTACACTAGCTTCTTACACTAAACAACCAAATAATGGAAGCGGAGGCGTGCCACGCGCTGGGCGCGGCGCAGCACGCGCTGGGCGACCACGCCGCCGCCGCGCGCCAGCACCGCGCCGAGCTGGAGCTGGCGCACCGGCTCGGCCTCACGCATTTGCAGGTACACTAGCTTCTTACACTAAACAACCAAATAATGGAAGCGGAGGCGTGCCACGCGCTGGGCGCGGCGCAGCACGCGCTGGGCGACCACGCCGCCGCCGCGCGCCAGCACCGCGCCGAGCTGGAGCTGGCGCACCGGCTCGGCCTCACGCATTTGCAGGTACACTAGCTTCTTACACTAAACAACCAAATAATGGAAGCGGAGGCGTGCCACGCGCTGGGCGCGGCGCAGCACGCGCTGGGCGACCACGCCGCCGCCGCGCGCCAGCACCGCGCCGAGCTGGAGCTGGCGCACCGGCTCGGCCTCACGCATTTGCAGGTACACTAGCTTCTTACACTAAACAACCAAATAATGGAAGCGGAGGCGTGCCACGCGCTGGGCGCGGCGCAGCACGCGCTGGGCGACCACGCCGCCGCCGCGCGCCAGCACCGCGCCGAGCTGGAGCTGGCGCACCGGCTCGGCCTCACGCATTTGCAGGTACACTAGCTTCTTACACTAAACAACCAAATAATGGAAGCGGAGGCGTGCCACGCGCTGGGCGCGGCGCAGCACGCGCTGGGCGACCACGCCGCCGCCGCGCGCCAGCACCGCGCCGAGCTGGACCTGGCGCACCGGCTCGGCCTCACGCATTTGCAGGTACACTAGCTTCTTACACTAAACAACCAAATAATGGAAGCGGAGGCGTGCCACGCGCTGGGCGCGGCGCAGCACGCGCTGGGCGACCACGCCGCCGCCGCGCGCCAGCACCGCGCCGAGCTGGAGCTGGCGCACCGGCTCGGCCTCACGCATTTGCGGTACACTAGCTTCTTACACTTTTGACAGAGCAGTTGTAGCCATCACGTAACTGGAACTACCCACGTCAGACTGACCAGTTCATCGCGTGAGTGAATGTTCACCCGGTCAAGTGCCTTCTAATTTGTCTAGAACCACTAACAGCTCAATGGCGTCAGTTTTCCGATGAAACAAAATAGGCGCGATTTTACAGTACAGGTGTATGTTCCTTACGCGCTGTAAAAACTTTGAAAAGAGTCTGATAAATGTTGATCAACAATTTAAAGGTAAGCATATGGCCTTAGAGCCTGGCTCTTGTCGATGGAGTGATCGCCATTCCGTTCGCTTCTCCTCCAATGCCTTGAATTCCTGCTTCATTGACCTGACCGACCATTTACGCACACACGTCGCGGTCTTAGCCTGCCTCTTCTACCTTCCCTTTAATTATAGTTTTTATAAACTGCATGGCTTACTTAATGTAATTAAATACGTTTTCTGTGCATTTCAGGCACGTGCGTGCGGTGGACTAGGTGCAGCGCACGCATCCATGGGTGCTCAAGCAGAGGCCGCTCGCTGGCACGAATCCAGGCTGCGGCATGCCACTGCTGCAGGTACTTACAATAACTATACTAATTAATGCCACGAAAGGCCACGAAACCCATCACATCACTTGGGTTCCAAAAAGTCTAAAAAAGAGTATAAATACACATCCGTTAAGGGGTTTCCGGTGAAACGTATACTCTTTTTCGTGTAGTAAATGCGGTTGCAAATGGTAGTTACGAATCGACTTGTATAGCCATGAGAAGCATTTTTCTTCGCCTGCTATTCGCATCTCATCTGCATCCTCATGCTGCAGAAAGCTACGAAAAGTGTACCTGCATTCAACATTTAGTCGAGACTAACATTTCCGATTCAAAGGTTGATTGTTAATGCATTGGTTATATTTGCAGGAGACACACGAGGTCGAGCACAAGCCCTGGCGGATCTAGGAAGGGCCCATCTCGCCATGGGGGCATGTGGAAGTGCCGTCTCTTATTTGAGGCAAGCGCTGGCAGCCACTGAGGGATTAGCTGATGCTGATGAAGAGGTATACACTATAGACTTAATACGTTGATAGTTTGAATACATCCGAGTAATTGACACAACAATTTGGCTCACCGCCATTCTTGTGATGATTTCGGTTTTAAAATATCAGAAGTATTGGCTACGCTGGTTGTTTGATTGGGGGCAGAGCTTTTGTGTAGGATCCTTCCGGATCGCTGTCACCATCTTCCCTTTTGCCAAATCTCAATTCTATAAGTTAGTTTTCATGAGCTTATATGCGTCTATAGGTAGGTATGTGAATTTTCAATAGTTATTATATATTTATGCTTCAAAATTGTATTATCTTCAGGCCCGAGTCCGCCATAGACTTGGCTTCGCGCTCTGGGCTTCAGGCGAACTGGAAGAAGCGAAGGAACAGTTACACGCTGCGCTCAGAGTCCTCGAGTCGGAAAGCGAAAAGCACAGGAACAAGAAGATCACTGCGCTCTACACTTCCACACAACACGCATTGCAGAGAGTTCTTGTGGGTCAGTTGCATTTCTTAACTTGTCATATTCAGGTAATGTAGAGAGGAAAATTCTCTCAAATTCTGAGCAATCTAACTGGGGGTGTACCCCGCCGTACTGAAGACTGAAGCCATAACACTCGCCTTACCCTGTATTTTCTTCGGGATCTGTTTGTGAGTAAGAGCAAGTTGGACACGCTGGCGACTGGGAGAAACTTGCATTAGTTATAACAGGGAATCCACGTGAACCTTATGGAATTACTAACGTTCACAGGCTCCGGTGACAGCTTACAAAAGTGGAGTAAAACTTTCTTTGGTTGTTTCATCTTTTTCAGACGTTTCAGTTAATTCCTCCCAAACTCTTGTTGCGTATTGCTATTGATTTAATTATTGTTTTGTTGTTTAGAGCTGGGTCGTCACTCGGAGGCTCTCGTGGTCGCGGAGCGTGGTCGCTGTCGAGCGTTGGACACGGTCGGGGACAAGCCAAGCTCCTTACACCACACTAACTTGGACCTGCATGCCGTGCAAAGGTAAAACGAATATTTAATCCGTGTAAACGGCGTCGCTTCTTATATAATTCTGTGATAAAAATATTTTACATATGCACAGTTACTCAGTATAGACGAATTGTTTTTTTTTTACTCTGTGTTTTGATTATTTTACCTCTGGTGTTGCTTATTTCTCCATTTGACTACATTTTTAATCCTTTTTCGAGAAAATACGACTTTATTGATTATTTTATCTATTTATCATAGTTATCCAAATGAATCTAATGTGTGTTTACGAATCTCTTCTTATCCTGCAGAAGTCTCGCCGAAGAGGCCATCAAAGACCGCCCCGAGCCGTGGTGTCCCTCAAACATCGATCAGGTGCTGGAGGTGGTGAACAAGCAGAAGGCCCCCGTGCTCTACTACAGTCTCGCCGCTGGTCGGCTGTACGGTTGGCTGCTACAGCCACATAAGGGTAGGATATAAGTAAAATAATTTAAAGAGATCTAGGAAAATATTTATAACCAAATGTGTGTAACAGAAACGGGATACTCGCTAATATAAAAAATTGCAGGGAGATAGAGGATTCAAAGGTACCTGTCGTTAGTCACAAAAATGTATGTTTATCGTTACTCTTCTACGATCTTCCTTCCTTCTCTGTACTCAGACTACATTTGTTTAATTGCAGGTATTCTAAGATTCCATCAAGTTCCGTTGATCGAAGAAACCGAAGACAACGACAGCAGCTTACCTGACATCAGTCCTGATGACTTGCAAATGAATACTGGTAAGAAATGTCTACTTTTAAAACCCTTTCTGCGAACGGCAGAGAAAATGAGTGCTTGGAGGAAGGTGGTGCAAGATGCTGTGGTAGTCACGACCCTCAGCAATGAGGATACGACTGAGAACCCCTCCTCCTGGCTATCTTAGCGCTATCCCGGTTAACAGCGAGATTCGTCGTGAGTCGAGAAAATTTACCCTCTTTCTAATTTGCACTGTGCAGCACAAGTGCAGACAGGGGGCGCAGAGTTGCGTCACACGACTTGGCAGCAAGTTGTGTTAGCTCCTCTCAAGCATCCCGGCATCCGCTCGGCTAACCCCGAGAATTGGCGTAGGGACGTATATTTACACAAGCGACTGCCACCCGACTTTCTCCTTTAAAAGGATGATTAGCCTAATTGTGATTAGGCTGGACAACTGTTGTGGTGAGTTGGCAACTAACATTGTTCTGTTATCTCAGGTGGCATCGGGAAGCTAGAGAAGTGTATCTTGGAATGGTCCGCCTGGCTGAAGACGTCATCGGAGCGAAGGAACGACAACGACGACCAATGGGAGCCTGAGGAGTTACCCGCGGCGGGACTCGCAAGAATGGTAAACCAATACTTCATCATACATACGTTTCACTACAGGGCCTCGCACGGGCAAAACACGTGGGGTTGATAGAGTCGGTAATGGGCCAGTGCGAGCTGTACGGCTAGCACAAGACCGCGCCCATAAACTACCAGGCGCTTTGTAAGTGATTAGAAAGAGACGGATAGATCTCGCACGGGGTCTTGTGCTAGCCGTGAGGCTTTTTGATATGATATCGCTTACGCGTACTTGCATTTGGTGATGTGTAGACGCGAACGGTCTTTTGTGCGCGTGTTTTTTTGTGCTTGTTGTAGAGCAGTAGATATAAGCTTTTCTTTTGACTTACTTTTTGAGCGCCATTTCAATATTTAAACATTTGCAGGTGGCTCGCAATCATCTGTTGAACTCCTCAAACTATTCACTGAGTTCGCTATTCAGTGTTGGATCAGTTGGCGGATCCGTTGCCGGATCTGTTGCTAGTTTACAAGGATCTACAAGGTTTGTATACATTTTTTATGTTACAAATTAATATTCTGATGGGTGTGATAGTTCCGAGGGGTACTTAGTCACAATTTTGCAAATCTAAATTGGCAATACAGGTACCTATTTAAATTTATCTTGCAGCTTTATAAAATGAGCGACTGGTTCGACTGGAGCGACCAACAAAACTATCTTTTATTTTTCACTAGCTTCTGCCCGCGACTCCGTCCGCGTGGGACTCGCTTATATCGTAGCTCGATACAAACTTTCATCCTGTTTGTACTCCTAACTGGCAAAAAGGGCGCCCTATATATCGAAGAATTATTAACGAAAACGACTAGTCTCACAAAAAGCGTATATTCAAAAATAATTTACCTCGACCCCTATACATTCTACGTCGACATACCGTTCGCGTGATGCAGGATTCGCACCGGACGTTACAGCGACATCTAGTGTGGAATTGGGTCAACTTTACTGTTTAACCGAGTGTACTGGTATAGACGCAAACATGCCGCCCACCAAGAACAACAGTTCTTGACCCAATTTGCAACAAATATGCAAAAATACAACTTATTTATCACTGATGCAACCACAACCTGAATTTAAACAATTAAGAAGAGGATATGACTAACAAATCATGTAATCTCATATTAAATTTAACAATAAAATTATTCGGCTAGTGGTAAAACACAGATTCTAGAAGTGGGTCTTTTGATGAGATTGTTCTTACATCTAAGAGTAACAACTCGCGTTACTTTGTCCAAACCCGGATGTGTTTCAACCACTTGGCCAAGAAGCCATCTCGCTGGTGGTAAATCAGGCTCTTTCACCAGCACTACATCCCCTATCTTAGGTTCAGGAGTTTTTTGTGTCCACTTGTGTCTTTGTAGAAATTGGTTGAGATACTCCTGGGACCAACGACGCCAGAAGTCTTGCATCATGCGCTGACACAATTGCCACCTGCGCAATGGTGAGATTGATACCTGCTCATAGCTATGGTCTGGTGCTACTATGAGTGGTTCTCCCACTAGGAAATGACCTGGCGTTAAGGGTAGCGATTGCCCGTTGTCGTCTATCCGCCACATTGGTCTCGAATTTAGGCAAGCCTCAATTTGTGACAACACCGTGGTCATCTCTTCAAAGGTGAGTGTAGAATTTCCTATAACGCGTTTGAGATGGAATTTACAGGATTTAATCCCTGCCTCCCAAAGTCCACCGAAGTTGGGAGCGTAAGGGGGTATGAAGTGCCATTCCGTTCCGTTTGAGGCCATCCAATCTGCCAACTCGGGAGCAAGACCTGATTTTTCAGAGTTGTAGAGATGTTGGAGATCCTTTGCTGCTCCCACGAAGTTGGATCCGTTATCGCTGAACAGATCGCTACAGTAACCGCGTCTAGCGACAAACCTCTTAAAGGCAGCTAAGAATCCTGCTGTTGATAGCTCGCTGACCGCTTCTATATGCACAGCTTTGGTTGCCATGCATACAAACAGACAGATGTACCCTTTGTACGATTTGTTTCCCCTTCCCTTGGAGACACGTATATTGATAGGCCCCGCGTAGTCAACCCCGCTGCGCGCGAACGCCCTTGCCATATTCACCCTGGGCGCGGGTAATTGTCCCATCAATTGGTTTCGGATATTGGCTGCATGCCGAACACAAGGAATACACTTCCTTACATGTGCCTTTATCAAGTTCTTCAGTCCTGGTATACAAAATTTCGCTCTGATATAATTGAGCATAAGCGGTGGTCCTCCATGTAATGTCTTGCAATGCGCGTCTCTAATGACTAACTGAGTTAACCGCGCTGATTTTGGTAACAACATGGGATGCTTTTGGTCGTAATCTATGTTGGCGCTTTGAAGCCGCCCACCAACACGAATGATTCCCAAGTAGTCCATCTGTGGAGTAAATGAGGTAAGGTGACTTTTTTTCCTTAATCTTCCTTTCTTTATAGCTTCAAAGTCCTCCCCGTATGCTTCTTGTTGACACCGTTTTACCATTATTGCTAATGCTTCTTCTAATTCTGTTTTCCGCAGATAAATATGATTTTGTCTTTTATTTTTCAGGAATCTTCGGCAGTACGCGACAACCCTCAACAACTTGGTGAGTGAAGAATACTTTGACCACATATCGTCATCGGTGCTACCTGTCCCGGATGCTGCAGTTCCCAGGTGAGTTTTTATTTTTTTCTCTTCTAGCTGCGTCTTTAACGACTTTGAGTTCGTGTAGTTAATCTCGTTTTGTTTCAGCCACGTAGGCCCGCTGAGCCAAAGTTCAAAGTGGCTTAATTCGGATGCTGGAATACCCCTAGACGCACAATCTGCCGGGTTGTGCTCTGACTTTACGTGAGACCATTGACTTCGACTGGTTACAGTCAAGATCTCCGAACATCTGTTACCGATAAACGTCTTCCATCTACTTGGGTGACTGCTCAGCCACGCCAACACCACTTCCGAATCGGTCCACGCATGGATATTTGATTTTTGCATATCCAGCACCTCCGCGATTTCAACCAATAACTTCGCTAGCAATACCGCTCCGCATAACTCCAGCCGAGGAATAGAGACCTGTTTTATTGGTGCAACTCTCGTTTTGCCTGATACCAGACTGACGTGGATCCTCCCTTCTACATCGATGACGCGCAAATATACCACAGCAGCATATGCAGCGTTAGACGCGTCACTAAACCCGTGCAACTCTACGGTCCTAGCATTGGACCTATGATTTGCCCAACGACGCAGTCTAAATCTGGTAAGTTGCGACAGTTCCTCCCTGTAGTTCAACCATTCTTCGAGAAGGGGAGATGGCAGTTCTTCGTCCCATTCAATGCCTGCCAACCACAGCCTTTGAATTAATATTTTAGCTTGGACTATGCTGGGTGAGATCCATCCAAGAGGATCATAAAGCCTCGCGATATCGGATGTAACCTTTCTCTTAGTTACAGGTACCGTTGGAGGAGGTAGCTGAACTGCGTAAGCAAATTCATCCTGATTCCGATCCCAGGTAAGCCCTAAGATTTTATTTACTGCCTCAAGCTTCATTTCTATTTTCTTATGCTCTTCTTTCCCTGCTGTGCTTTCTTTGATTTCTTCTAACATAGCTTTACTGTTGCTTGACCACTTTTGCAATTCGAAGCCCCCCTTGTTTAACAGTGCTCTCATTTGGTAGTAAATATCGATTGCTTCTTGCTCCGATTGACACCCTGACATTAAGTCATCCATGTAGAAATCCTGACGCACCCGAAGTGCGGCGAGCGGGAAGGCTTCTCCTTCGTCTATTGCAACCTGAATTAGACTCTTCACTGCGAGGTAAGGAGCTGCGGATGTCCCAAAAGTGACTCGAGTTAACTTATATTCCTTAATTTCCTCGCCAGGGTTCTCTCTCCACAGGATACGTTGGTACTTTGTGTCCCTTTCATCTACTACCACCTGGCGGTACATTTTGACAATGTCCGCTATAAAACAGACAGGGTGCATACGCCATCGCATGATTATATGCCGCAACTCTGACTGAAGAGTGGGCCCCACAAGAAGATCGTTGTTCAAAGACACCCCGTTTGTGCCTTTGCATGATGCGTCAAATACTACCCGGACCTTAGTGGTATCTTTATCTTCGCGCACAACAGCGTGGAAAGGCAAGTATAGACCCTTTTCCTTGGATTCCTTCGCTGACAACAGTTCCATGTGATTTAGTTCCCGATACTCATGAAACACCTTTGTATACTCTGCTTTCAGATGCTGATCCCTTTCCAGTTTCCTTTCCAGGGAGTGAAATCTTCTCAACGCGATCTCCCTGGAACGACCATCTACACAGGCTGGTTTTTCATCCCGGAACGGTAGCCTAACCACGTAGCGTCCGTTCTCATCCCGTGTAGTAGTCGCCCGGTATATCTCCTCACATCTCTGTTCTTCCGGTGTCATTATCCGTGATTTGTTGCTAGGTTCTGACTCAAGTTCCCAAAAGGACCTTAACAACTGTTCCACCTGTGTGTGCATGCTCACCGGCGTGATGGAGATGTTTGCCTGTAAACCCACTTGCCCGCTTAAAATCCAACCCAGAGACGTGTTTTGTGCAACTGGAGTACCCTGGGCCGGACATTTGATTAAACCTGTCTCTATGATCTGCGCATAAACCTCTGCTCCCAGTAACATGTCTATTCTACTGGGAGTGTGATACTCTGGATCCGCCAGATCTATACTTTGCAGCTCAGGCCAGGATGCAATGGTAACCTTTGCTGATGGTAAGTATGAGGTTAGTTTGTCAAGAACATATGCTGTAACCGTGATAACGTATCTGGAGTTGATACGTGATGCAATTGTGACTTGAACCGTGGACTTTGACACCACATTTTGCTCTCCTCCCAACCCTGATATGAGACCCTTAGCTGCAGTGCGTTTCAAACCCAGTAGTTGCACCGTAGCTGAGGTGATGAAGGAGGCTTGTGATCCTTGGTCTATTAACGCTCTGATCAGGTGAGATTCTTCCCTTCCCCATGATTTAGCTTCTACTACCGCAGTAGCCAATAACACCTGCTGAGTGACTTCGTTCACGAAGTGGTTTGTGATGCTGGTACTCGTTGAAGCCTCTTCTATTGAAGGTGTCACTTGTTGTGTGTGAACTTGTGCCACAGCAGGACGTGCTGATGGCTCCCTAATATCGTTTGATTGCATTTCGCCCTTCTGATGTAACAGAGAATGATGCCTTCTGTTACAGATTTGACAATTCTTTGTGATTTTGCAGTATTTAGCCGAGTGATTGTTACCTAAGCAGTTGAAACACAGCCCGTTTGTTTGGACAAAATTACGCTTTACATCGACCTCTAAACCAGTGAAATCTTTACAATGTATTATCCTGTGCTCACCTTTACAATAGCTACAAGTTACATTATTACTGATGTGCAGATTACTAAGTCTCTGCACCTGATTGCCTTTGACCTGGTTAACATTTCCCTTGTAGTTGCTATTGCTGTTCACATATTTGGGTTTGTTCACATAGCTTGGTCTTGGCTCCAAAAATTCTAAAGAATGATATCTTGTGAGCAAGAAGTCCTTGAATTGGTCTATGGTCGGTAATTGTTCTGACAGAGACACCGATTCGCTAACCTTACATTCCCAACACTTCCGACTTTCAGGATCTAATTTATGACTAACAATGTAAATGATGATTATATCCCAAGTACTGGTATCGATCTTAAGACTAGCTAAAGCGTTTAGTGTTTCCGTTGTACAATCCAATAAATTCTTAATATCCGTGGCGGACTCAGTCAGAAGGGTCTTCTGAGCAAAGAATCGTTTTAATATGCAATTTCCCAAATATTGCTTGTTATTATAGCGACTCTCTAACTGGGTCCAACACTGATCATAACTCTCACTCGAAATTGGTATATGTCTAAGGAGCTGTTCCGCTTCGCCCGTCAAATGCGCCTTGAGATAATGTAGCTTTTGCACATCATCGATATCCCGATTATTGTGGATGAGTGAAGTAAATAAATCCCGGAAACTCGTCCACTCCGTATATTTGCCCGAAAACGTAGGTATCGTTATTTTAGGTAACTTGACATGACTGGATTTTGACGTTAATGGAGCTGACACTGTGGGAGTAGCGCTGCTGGATTTTGCTATTAACTTGCTAAGTGCATTTTTGAGTTCGCATTTGTATTCCATATATAATTCGTTGGTCGTATCATACACATCTTCCTTCATATATGCAGAGGTTTGCAACACCTCTCGCTCTGGCATCATTACTATCTGCGTGTGCATACGTACGAACTGTTGCCATAATTGCTCTAAGCTTTCCAATCTGGTTTCCACATATGGTATGGTGATGCGATCCTTGGGAGACTTCTTATAATTGGTAAATGCATTAGCGATACGTGTGCTTTGATCTAATTGGAGGTTTATACTAGCATCCATTTTACTCATTCCTTTTAAAATACAAGCCCCAGCAAACGATCAAACTGTACTAAGTCCCAATCCAATCTTGAAAAAAATCACAAGTGTTTTCTGTTCGGAAATATTCTAAGTCCAAACTCAATCTTGAAAAATTACAAGTGTTTTTTGCTCTGAAATTTTCTAAGTTCAAACTCAATGTTGAAAATATTACAAGTGTTTTTTGCTCCGAAATTTTCTAAGTCCAAACTCAAAGTTGAAAATATTACAAGTGTTTTAATTCATGTACTTCGCTATAAAATCGGACGTAGGTTCCCCGTCGTACCACTTTTTCTTAAATTATTCTAAGTCCTAAACACTTGTAAAATTCTACTCAAATCATGCTAAGTCCAGTTTTGACAGTTCTAACTTCAAATTCAATTTGACAGCTGACAGTTCCGAATTTTGACACTTCCACAGATAAAATATAAAGTACTCACAGTTTTAAATCTTCTTACACTTCACTTCACTTGTACTTGAACCTTAGTTTGAATTTCCCGCCAAGTTGCTCGCCTGTGACGTCACTTCAGGTCACGACGCTGCCGCCTCCGCCTTGTTGCTAAAATCCGCTACCGCTCCTGGAAGGCTGCACCCTCGACAACAATCCGTTGCCACTTGGTACAGGAAAGCACTAAAATACTTAAGGCCCACAGTACATCCGGCTCGAAGGACCAATGTTTGTACTCCTAACTGGCAAAAAGGGCGCCCTATATATCGAAGAATTATTAACGAAAACGACTAGTCTCACAAAAAGCGTATATTCAAAAATAATTTACCTCGACCCCTATACATTCTACGTCGACATACCGTTCGCGTGATGCAGGATTCGCACCGGACGTTACAGCGACATCTAGTGTGGAATTGGGTCAACTTTACTGTTTAACCGAGTGTACTGGTATAGACGCAAACACATCCCCCATTTCACCCCCTCAGGGGATTATTTCCGGGATAAAAACTATCCTATGTCCTTCCCCGGGATTCAAACTATCTCCATACCAAATTTCATCTCAATCGGTTCAGCGGTTTAAGCGTGAAGAGGTAACAGACAGGCAGACAGACAGACACACTTTCGCATTTATAATATTAGTATGGATATCTGCAATATTTTAAAGTGTTCATTGCTGTTATTATCTGTCTCCATCAGATCCAGTGTCCACGGTCCCCGCAGGAAGCAGCCGTCCTGGCAAGGGCCGGCGTGCCTCAACACCTTGTACCAGATGCTCCTAGCTCCCTTCGAGGACCTACTGCCGGCGTCTTGCAATAACAACCACGGTATGTATCAGTGCAGTATCGTAATCCAGTGATTAACATACTGATTCTTAGCGTTTATTTATTACCGTTTCTAAAGTCCAGAGTTTAGAAAATGTATGTCAATAGAACGTGACAGCAATGCTTTAAAATTCTACACATTCAACTAGGTACTGAATTTATTTCGCGCCCTCTTATTTTGCGCCAGTTGTCGCACGTCGTGCACCCCGGGCAGCGAGATCTCGATTCTCAAAGCAAACATCGAGGCACTAGTGCCCGGGACGGAGTCTTTCATACATTTTGCATAGCACCGACACCGAGTGTGTCCACCACACGGACCACGTCCGAGCCACAAGCTGCGAAAGTGGCCCGCGCTAGTGGCTGCGATTATTGGCGGTCACTACTAGCTGTAATGTGCGTTTTTTTTTCTTTATTATGTATTGTAGTCATGTTCATAGTACATTGAGGTGTTACAAGATTATATGGTTGGTACATGACGCCCTGTAAAGGGCACTCAACTCAATATTTGTCGTTCTTAAATCTAGATTCATATAATTAAATGTATTGAGAAAATAGTTTATACAATAACATAATAAATTACTTAATTCTCGTTAAATGTTTACTATTAGCCCTAGGAAATAGAATTACAGTAGTACCGCAAATATAAGTTACAATAAGGTACCTGCGCAGAAAGCATTTTTTGAAAACATTTTAACCAATCATTTATAATTATAAGGCAGCGCGTTTGCGCGGGTAAAATCTTCAAAGCCCATTAGGTAAAATTTTGCGCGCGACGCCGGCAGATCCGCCATTTTGTCTGGCACCATGAGCGGGAAAGCATGACTTCACCTGTCATTGCATATTGTACCTTACGCATAGTGCAACAAGGTCTTTATCGAAATGGTCATACGTTCGATTTCATTCGCTACTTGTCAGCACTCGTCAGCGTGGACGAAGATTGTCGATATTTGTGGTACTACTGTAACAAGAATTTTGATTGCAAATACTATCCTACTAATATTATAAATGCGAAAGTTTATATGTTTGTTACTCAATCACACTTAAACGGCTGAACCGATTTGAATGAAATTTTGCACGAAGATAGTTTATAGCCTGGATTAAAATATAGGATAGTTTTTATCCCGGGTCAACGCGGAGGAAGTCGCGGGCGAAAGCTAGTATAGTATATAATAGGGGTGTAGACACTAAATAAAATAATAAATAATGTCATATTTTCTCGAAAAAGGATTAAAAATGTAGTCGAATGGAGAAAAAATCAATGCAAAAGGTTAAATGATCACGAAGTTATGTGTCCAATGTTTTAAGAAGGGGTATGTTCTGTCCCTTATTCGCAAAACGCAACTTCATATGAAACGATGACGCTGGAAGATTGTGACGTCACACTAATAGACGGCAACGTGCCGCGCCCGCCCCATGTGTTCGACACGGCCCCCCGGCAGCATCCTGTAATGTGACGTCACACACTGTTTGCGTTTTCTCTCTCTAACTAGCAATATTAAAACGGTTGTAACTTCGTTATTCTTTGAGATATCTGAATGGGATTTTCGTCACCAGGCATATTTTTTTGCCTTCTTTCATTTGGAGTACTAATCATTTTCGAGTCTACAACCCTATTATCAATTATTCATGGAACTAAATTAATGTCGGCAGAAATTGTTTGCGAGCCAGCAGATGTACTCGTAATGTGCGGCCACTATTGGATGTTAGACGGCAGCCTAGTTGAGCGTATGTATGTTTGCAGCGTCTCACGGTCGGCGCGGCTGTGGCGGGCGGCGGGAGCTGGTGCTGGTGGTGGAGCGCGCGCTGTACGCGTGCCCGTGGGGCGCGCTGCGCGGCGCCGACGAGCCGCTGTGCGAGCGCTACGCGCTGCTCGCCGCGCCCGCGCTGCGCTCGCTGCGGCACCGCCCGAGGGCGAGGCACCACGACCTCGGTAACTATACTATACTATACAATATACGGGCGGCGGGAGCTGGTGCTGGTGGTGGAGCGCGCGCTGTACGCGTGCCCGTGGGGCGCGCTGCGCGGCGCCGACGAGCCGCTGTGCGAGCGCTACGCGCTGCTCGCCGCGCCCGCGCTGCGCTCGCTGCGGCACCGCCCGAGGGCGAGGCACCACGACCTCGGTAACTATACTATACTATACAATATACGGGCGGCGGGAGCTGGTGCTGGTGGTGGAGCGCGCGCTGTACGCGTGCCCGTGGGGCGCGCTGCGCGGCGCCGACGAGCCGCTGTGCGAGCGCTACGCGCTGCTCGCCGCGCCCGCGCTGCGCTCGCTGCGGCACCGCCCGAGGGCGAGGCACCACGACCTCGGTAACTATACTATACTATACAATATACGGGCGGCGGGAGCTGGTGCTGGTGGTGGAGCGCGCGCTGTACGCGTGCCCGTGGGGCGCGCTGCGCGGCGCCGACGAGCCGCTGTGCGAGCGCTACGCGCTGCTCGCCGCGCCCGCGCTGCGCTCGCTGCGGCACCGCCCGAGGGCGAGGCACCACGACCTCGGTAACTATACTATACTATACAATATACGGGCGGCGGGAGCTGGTGCTGGTGGTGGAGCGCGCGCTGTACGCGTGCCCGTGGGGCGCGCTGCGCGGCGCCGACGAGCCGCTGTGCGAGCGCTACGCGCTGCTCGCCGCGCCCGCGCTGCGCTCGCTGCGGCACCGCCCGAGGGCGAGGCACCACGACCTCGGTAACTATACTATACTATACAATATACGGGCGGCGGGAGCTGGTGCTGGTGGTGGAGCGCGCGCTGTACGCGTGCCCGTGGGGCGCGCTGCGCGGCGCCGACGAGCCGCTGTGCGAGCGCTACGCGCTGCTCGCCGCGCCCGCGCTGCGCTCGCTGCGGCACCGCCCGAGGGCGAGGCACCACGACCTCGGTAACTATACTATACTATACAATATACGGGCGGCGGGAGCTGGTGCTGGTGGTGGAGCGCGCGCTGTACGCGTGCCCGTGGGGCGCGCTGCGCGGCGCCGACGAGCCGCTGTGCGAGCGCTACGCGCTGCTCGCCGCGCCCGCGCTGCGCTCGCTGCGGCACCGCCCGAGGGCGAGGCACCACGACCTCGGTAACTATACTATACTATACAATATACGGGCGGCGGGAGCTGGTGCTGGTGGTGGAGCGCGCGCTGTACGCGTGCCCGTGGGGCGCGCTGCGCGGCGCCGACGAGCCGCTGTGCGAGCGCTACGCGCTGCTCGCCGCGCCCGCGCTGCGCTCGCTGCGGCACCGCCCGAGGGCGAGGCACCACGACCTCGGTAACTATACTATACTATACAATATACGGGCGGCGGGAGCTGGTGCTGGTGGTGGAGCGCGCGCTGTACGCGTGCCCGTGGGGCGCGCTGCGCGGCGCCGACGAGCCGCTGTGCGAGCGCTACGCGCTGCTCGCCGCGCCCGCGCTGCGCTCGCTGCGGCACCGCCCGAGGGCGAGGCACCACGACCTCGGTAACTATACTATACTATACAATATACGGGCGGCGGGAGCTGGTGCTGGTGGTGGAGCGCGCGCTGTACGCGTGCCCGTGGGGCGCGCTGCGCGGCGCCGACGAGCCGCTGTGCGAGCGCTACGCGCTGCTCGCCGCGCCCGCGCTGCGCTCGCTGCGGCACCGCCCGAGGGCGAGGCACCACGACCTCGGTAACTATACTATACTATACAATATACGGGCGGCGGGAGCTGGTGCTGGTGGTGGAGCGCGCGCTGTACGCGTGCCCGTGGGGCGCGCTGCGCGGCGCCGACGAGCCGCTGTGCGAGCGCTACGCGCTGCTCGCCGCGCCCGCGCTGCGCTCGCTGCGGCACCGCCCGAGGGCGAGGCACCACGACCTCGGTAACTATACTATACTATACAATATACGGGCGGCGGGAGCTGGTGCTGGTGGTGGAGCGCGCGCTGTACGCGTGCCCGTGGGGCGCGCTGCGCGGCGCCGACGAGCCGCTGTGCGAGCGCTACGCGCTGCTCGCCGCGCCCGCGCTGCGCTCGCTGCGGCACCGCCCGAGGGCGAGGCACCACGACCTCGGTAACTATACTATACTATACAATATACGGGCGGCGGGAGCTGGTGCTGGTGGTGGAGCGCGCGCTGTACGCGTGCCCGTGGGGCGCGCTGCGCGGCGCCGACGAGCCGCTGTGCGAGCGCTACGCGCTGCTCGCCGCGCCCGCGCTGCGCTCGCTGCGGCACCGCCCGAGGGCGAGGCACCACGACCTCGGTAACTATACTATACTATACAATATACGGGCGGCGGGAGCTGGTGCTGGTGGTGGAGCGCGCGCTGTACGCGTGCCCGTGGGGCGCGCTGCGCGGCGCCGACGAGCCGCTGTGCGAGCGCTACGCGCTGCTCGCCGCGCCCGCGCTGCGCTCGCTGCGGCACCGCCCGAGGGCGAGGCACCACGACCTCGGTAACTATACTATACTATACAATATACGGGCGGCGGGAGCTGGTGCTGGTGGTGGAGCGCGCGCTGTACGCGTGCCCGTGGGGCGCGCTGCGCGGCGCCGACGAGCCGCTGTGCGAGCGCTACGCGCTGCTCGCCGCGCCCGCGCTGCGCTCGCTGCGGCACCGCCCGAGGGCGAGGCACCACGACCTCGGTAACTATACTATACTATACAATATACGGGCGGCGGGAGCTGGTGCTGGTGGTGGAGCGCGCGCTGTACGCGTGCCCGTGGGGCGCGCTGCGCGGCGCCGACGAGCCGCTGTGCGAGCGCTACGCGCTGCTCGCCGCGCCCGCGCTGCGCTCGCTGCGGCACCGCCCGAGGGCGAGGCACCACGACCTCGGTAACTATACTATACTATACAATATACGGGCGGCGGGAGCTGGTGCTGGTGGTGGAGCGCGCGCTGTACGCGTGCCCGTGGGGCGCGCTGCGCGGCGCCGACGAGCCGCTGTGCGAGCGCTACGCGCTGCTCGCCGCGCCCGCGCTGCGCTCGCTGCGGCACCGCCCGAGGGCGAGGCACCACGACCTCGGTAACTATACTATACTATACAATATACGGGCGGCGGGAGCTGGTGCTGGTGGTGGAGCGCGCGCTGTACGCGTGCCCGTGGGGCGCGCTGCGCGGCGCCGACGAGCCGCTGTGCGAGCGCTACGCGCTGCTCGCCGCGCCCGCGCTGCGCTCGCTGCGGCACCGCCCGAGGGCGAGGCACCACGACCTCGGTAACTATACTATACTATACAATATACGGGCGGCGGGAGCTGGTGCTGGTGGTGGAGCGCGCGCTGTACGCGTGCCCGTGGGGCGCGCTGCGCGGCGCCGACGAGCCGCTGTGCGAGCGCTACGCGCTGCTCGCCGCGCCCGCGCTGCGCTCGCTGCGGCACCGCCCGAGGGCGAGGCACCACGACCTCGGTAACTATACTATACTATACAATATACGGGCGGCGGGAGCTGGTGCTGGTGGTGGAGCGCGCGCTGTACGCGTGCCCGTGGGGCGCGCTGCGCGGCGCCGACGAGCCGCTGTGCGAGCGCTACGCGCTGCTCGCCGCGCCCGCGCTGCGCTCGCTGCGGCACCGCCCGAGGGCGAGGCACCACGACCTCGGTAACTATACTATACTATACAATATACGGGCGGCGGGAGCTGGTGCTGGTGGTGGAGCGCGCGCTGTACGCGTGCCCGTGGGGCGCGCTGCGCGGCGCCGACGAGCCGCTGTGCTTAGATAGCGAGCGTTGGACGCCTTCAGGATGTAGTAGGATAACGCTAACGCATAGTAGGTACACACTGAGCCGACGAGCGCGAAACAAAGCTAGCAGTTAGAATGAGATAGGAAGCCATTTGTTGGTGCTACGCCTTCCTTGTATTCTTTGATACCTTGTAAGTGCGTATTATTGTGAATAAATAGGTAGTATAGTTATTAACACATTCAAATTTAATTACTCAACCTGTAAAATACTTAAATGCTCAAGCAATATTGTTCTTGTTTATTTTGACATGTTAATTGTGGGATAATTTTAAACTATTTAAAAATAGTCTACATTATAATGAAAATAAGTAATCGCATTCCTTAGGATTAATATTTATTTCAACTCTTCGACTTATTTCTATTATTGATGTTGTTATGATATTTAGTTTAATTACTCGGAGACAAGCCTTGCCAGTGTGTATAGAAAACATGAAATTACGTGTCACAATTGATCATGAACGTATTAAATGAAAACAAATGTTTTATTTGTTCCACAACCGCATTAGCCTAGTTGGTAGCCACCCGCCTACGAAGCAAGACCTGGGTTCGAATCCCGGTAAACTTATTTTATTTTCAATCATCACTATGGAGGCTAAGCAAGTTCTTTTTGATACTATACCACATACATTCGTGATACTTCTTGGCAGTTCCACTGGTTTTTCTTTTCAGGAAATTTCGCCATGTTCCAGTTCCTAATTAACCATTGTTTTTCCCCAGGTGCAACAGCATCAGCCAGCAACGCGGAAGCCGGCATGCGCTGCCTGGTGGTCGGCGGGCCGCGCGTGGGCGGCGCGCGCTGGGCCGGCGCGCACGCGCAGCTGAAGGAGGCGGAGCTGGTGGCCGACATGCTGCGGGTCACTGCCCTCACTGATTATCAGGTACGTCGACTATTGTTTAAGGACCAACATGGTTGATCCGCATCACCAGTTCAACTCCAACGGCATTACTATTCAGCCGATGTCAGAGATCACATGACAATTAGAATTTATAATCATCTACCAAATTCGTTAAAAAATTTAAGAAAACCAAACATATTTGATAAACTATTAAAACTATTCCTCACCCAAAAATGTTATTATAGCCTAAAAGATTATTTTGAAGATGTATATATTTGTAGCTAAAGTAGTTTTTTTTAAAACTATTATATAAGAATTGTATTTGTAGTTTGTTAAAGTTGAATTTTCTATCTAATGCATGTTAGTTGTTTATATATTATGTTTAGAAATAAGTCCATAGTGATGGCTGTGTAATATTGCTGCGCCCTCGCAGGGCGTCACATGTATACCTACCTTGTTGTTCCACCTTGCAACCTGTAATGTGACATGCAATGAAATAAATGAAATGAAATGAAATGAGTTGACTTGGGAATCATAAGTTACGATCATCATCATATAATCCGAAACATATCGTAACAACACGGTCTCTTGCTTTCCCATCGAGCGTAGTCCGTGAACTACTAGTACCTTCACCAGATCGGTCGATCTATTTTTGTATTATGTTTTGGCTATTACCCATGCTGTGATACGAGTTCACTATTCCAAAAGACGGGTCAAGTTATTTCCAACTAGTTCTATCCCATTGAAGAAATGTTATCTCATGAAAAAGAGTAAGTACAGATCCTGTCAAATGATTGGGAAAGGTACTCCTAGTAGAAGCTTTGCTTAGTTTGGAGCTAGATGGATTTGTGTAATATTGTCCCTCAATATTTTTTACTAGAGCTACAGAAATATTACAGATTTATTTTTGTTCCACAGGCGTCAAAGGAAGCTGTTCTAGCACAACTTCCGCAAGCCGAGTGCGTGCATTTCGCCACTCACGTCTGCTGGAAGACACCCGCTATTGTGCTGAGTCCTGGCGAAGTGGTAAGAAAACCTTCGTACGCGTGTTACTTCATGATTGACTTCAATTTTGAACCTTAGTTAGATGCGAGTAATATTTTTTGTTCCGCAGGTTGACTCTCAATCCAAACGCATGTTGAATACGAGCATTGGAAGTGGAGCCGCTGACACGTCCACTGAAAACGAAGAAGAAAGTAAGTATAACGCAGTGAACACAGCAAAAGTCAATCTGTACTAATTTTGTAGGTACAAATAATTCATAGCCAAGACTTTATAATTAAATAGTGCAAAGTTAACCTGTGGCCAAGTTTTTATAATTAGGGCAAAGTAACCATTTTATTTCATTGTGTAGACGCTGAAATATCACCAAGCAACGAGGAGTTGCCACCTGCATCCGAATTCATGCTGACGGCTTCAGAAATAATGAGCATGAAGATAACTGCTAGACTGGTAAGAATTGAACCAAACAATTTAAGTAATAAATACCTAAATACGAATTGTGTGTCTCCTTTATTCCCACACCTTTCAATCATCGTAACTAACTGTGCCTGTTCTTTGTGTATAATTTCGACTTGAAGTCGGGATCGCGCATGCACCTGCATATGAGTACTACGTTTGTATTGCACTAGTTAAATGCCTTGTCGTTAAAAGTGCAAAAATATGTATATATTTTTTATATATGTTTTTTTTTCTTCGTTTCATCAGGTTGTGATATCCTGCGCCCCCTCAAGCGCGGCGCTCCTCGGCACCGACTCCTCGGACGTGGCTGCAGCAGGCGAAGGCGTGTCGGCGCTGTGTCGCGCTCTGCTCGCGGCAGGGGCACATGCCATCCTGCTCACACTCTGGCCCGCACAGGAAACCGCCACCAAGATCCTGTACCGCGCGCTCTACTCCGCTCTACTACAGGGCAGCAGGGTCGCTAAGTGAGTTGTTATATCAGACGGGAAATCCTGGCAAGGGAACTTGTCCAACTGGCCGCCATATCGCAAGTAGCGTGGCACACCATCATTCGTCTCTTTCTCACGGTATTGATGAGGGTCTTTCTTCCCGAATTCGTTATACTTATATCACAAGATGGCACGGTGGCATTGGAATCAAATTCAACCAATGAAAATAATCATTCATGTAATACTAATAATTAATTGGTATTTTTTTGAGGTAAACATGATTGGTTGATTTTGACAGCATGGCAAGTGCTGCCAGCTGGTGACGTTGAAAGATACTTTTACTCTCGTGACATGGTGGTGGTGCAGCTTGGTCACTAAACTTGTGCAGAAGCGTTCAATTTAGGTTTAAGAAACCCAAACTAATCCTACTATATCCTACTACATAATATTATAAATGCGAAAGTTTGAATGTTTAGATGTTTGGATGTTTGATAGTCAATCACGCTTAAACGGCTCAACCGATTTGGATGGAATCTTGAACGGTGACAGTTTATAGAACTACTTACCTAGAATAAAATATAGGATAGTTTTTATCCCGGGTCAACGTAGACGAAGTCGCGGGTGGAAGCTAGTCACTTAATAAATGACAATGAAAACCTGAACCAAGTATGCTAATATCATGTTCTAATTGCCAGGGCCCTCGGCGACGCGATGCAGACGGTCCGGCACACGAAGCTGTTCGCGCACCCGGCGCACTGGGCGGGGCAGGTGCTGCTCGGCGCCAACGTGCGCCTCAGCAACAAGGTGGCGCTCATGGGCCAGGCGCTGTGCGAGCTGCTCGCCTCGCCCGACAAGTGTCGGTGAGTTACTGCTCGTACAAGTAGAGCTACAAACCACACCAGGAGCTCTTTACTCTCAGTAGTCTTGCATGCGACACAACAGACTTATTCTGCATTCTTCTTTTTCTTTCGTGTCGAAGTTCCTCAAAATGGACAGCAGTGTGGACAGTCGCGTCAGGACGTGTTTCGAGCAAGAGTGTGGGGTATTGAACTGGTTTTACTTTCAACTCATAATAAGAATTTCTGTACCTGGACAACGGCACCAACTTTGTAGGAGACTTTATTTCCAAATTATGACACATCTCTATCGTGTTATGCAGAACTATTCCAACTCATTATATATTTTCGCCTGATGCTAGTTTTAATTTGCAGGGACGCTTTACGAGTCTGCCTGCACTTGGTAGAGAAATCTCTACAGAGAATTGTGAGAGGCCAGAAGAACGCAATGTATACGACACAGAAGGGCATAGAGAACAAAGCGGGGACCGCCACTGGCTGGAGGGAACTTTTGATGAGCGTCGGGTTTAGGTACCTATACTATACTATATTAACCTATACTATATTTCTACTATAAAAGCTTTGATTAATATATTAAGTTTATTAAATTTTACAAATCTAGGAGCAGGTCAAGCTTTCGATTGTATTCGACAAAATCTCATAACTGTCTTCTTCTTATTTTTATTAGATTTGAGCCAGCAGCCAATGGAATACCATCCAGCGTATTTTTCCCCCAAAGTGACCCGGAAGAAAGACTGACGCAGTGCTCCGCTAGTCTTCAGGCACTACTAGGTTTGTTTATGGACATCTTTATGAGTTTTCCATCGTATTCTATGAATGTCGTTTCGGCTAACTTCCGTTTATTTTCAGGACTGTCTCCAACGACATTACAGGCACTATCAAAACTTATTTCAAACGGAGACGTTGCCGATGACATTATTGGCGTAATTCGATCCGTAATCTCTCAATTCTCGGTGAAGAACTGCGAGACCGACACTATTGAAGTAGCCGTCAACGTCAGGCTGTGGCGGGTGAATGGATGCCATGAGTTGCTGGCGTCTTTGGGCTTCGATCTCGCAGAAGTGGGACAGGATGAGGTGACGCTACGTACCGGCAAAGCGGCGAACCGACGGCACATTCAGTTCGTCCTGCAAGCTCTGCTTGCCCTGTTTGGTGAGTCCAAAAACTAAATTTAAATTACTTTTAAATATCCAGTTAATGGCATAAAGTAACGATAGATTTTAAATCAACAGATACACAAGAAGCGCCAAGAAGTCTCAGTTTAGAGTCTAGCTCAAGTGTGGAATCGTTGGCTTCTATAGACGATGGAGACTTAGAACCGCACTCTGATGGAGAGCCTCCACCAAGACAGCACCGACGTAAGTTTCCTACTCGACACATACACACACGCGCGACATATATATATACATTTCTTATGAAAAAATGTAAATCATATATTTACCTTACAGAGGAAAGTGCGTCATCGGTGCCGCCCCCTCCATTGCCCCTTGGTTCATGTGGCGGAGCTTTCACTATGTATGTACGCGGCACGTCCTCTTCCACGGACGTGGGACGCGGCGAGCCTGACGGCAGGACTGCCCCGCCGCCCGCGCCGCCGCCGCCCCGCTACCGCGGCGAGAGCGACGCGGCCTTCACACCCTCCCCGCCGGCTGCGCCCCAACCAGCCCCAGCACCTCAGCGAGACGTCTCCCTAGCGCTCGCGCATCAAACTAAAATCAGAACCCTCTACACAAGACGACCGCCTTCCACTGATGACTCCGACTGGGAAAGCTCGGGCCACGACACCGTCCTGAGGAGACGGCCTGATCACTCCCATGCGAGGTATCTAGACGCTTTCTATGATTTGGCCGCAGCACAACCTAGGAGAACTAATGAAGAAGACAAAACTGAACAGGTTAGGGATCTAAGTCAACCCTCCTCGTCTAAGCGAGTGCCCCGGCCTAAGATGGGCACGAGCAGTCGAGATTCGATGGCTCAAGTGCGGCATATGAGTGGTGAAATGACTCCTACCATTTCCGAAGTATACCACGAGAGAAGTATCGGTTTGGGTCTCGCTCCTCCGCTAGCCGAGCTCCTGCTAGCCGAAGATTCGAAAACAGAAATGAGAGCGGCCAGCTCCAGCGAGAATCTGCTGCTTCAAAACTTAGAAAAGCTTGGGCTTCTGGGCGACACGAGCGAGAACGAGGAGCGGTGGTGCACCAGCAACTCCTCACGGCCGTGGCTATCGGCGCTGCCTCTAGAAACAGATGTCCAAGGATCGGACTTGACTACGGCGGAAATTATCGAACGTCAGACTAAGTTTAAGAAAGATGTTGAGCCGAAGAGGAAGGAGGAGAACGTATACGAGATGAAGCCGAAGGAGGAGGTAGCGGGGCCTACCGAGAAGAGATCGGTGTCACCCTTCTCGGAGATGTCGCGAAGGGATGAAGGGGACGGGAGGAGTATAGCGGATTCGCATTCGTCTTATAAAGCGTTGGTGCTGAGTCCCCGCGCGCCATACCTGCCAGAGGAGGGCGAGGCGGGCGCGGCGCCGGCGCCGGTGGAAGGGGGCAAGACCCATCCGCGCCCGCGCCGCCCGCCCGCGCCGCGGACGAGACCCGCGTACACGACGCTTGACTTCCCACCGAAATAACTGACAATTTGAGTGTGTATCGTAGCTTTTCTTAGATAGCGCACGTCGGACGCCTTCAGGATGTAGTGGGATAACGCTAACGCAGAGTAGGTACACACTGAGCCGACGAGCGCGAAACAAAGCTAGCAGTTAGAATAAGATAGGAAGCTATTCGTTGGTGTTACGCCCGTTTATGACGAGGAAGACCATGGCCGTTCCTTGTATTCTTTGATACCTTGTAAGTACGTTTTATTGTGAATAAATAGGTAGTATAGTTATTAACACATTCAAATTTAATTACTCAACCTGTAAAATACTTAAATGCTCAAGCAATATTGTTCTTGTTTATTTTTGGATGTTAATTGTGGGATAGTTTTAAACTATTTAAAAATAGTGTACATTATAATTAAAATAAGTAATCGCATTCCTTAGTATTAATATTTATTTCAACTCTTCGACTTATTTCTATTATTGATGTTGTTATGATATTTTGTTTAATTACTCGGAGACAAGCCTTGCCATTGTGTATAGAAAATATGAAATTACGTGTCACAATTGATCATAAACGTATTAAATGAAAACAAATGTTTTCTTTGTTCCACAACCGCATTAGCCCAGTTGGTAGCGAACCCGCCTACGAAGCAAGACCTGGGTTCGAATCCCGGTAAGGGTATTTATTTGTGTGATGATGTTCCCGAGTCATGGATGTTTTCTATTATCGTCATCATCAGTCGAAAGGCTTCCACTGCTGGACATAGGCCTCCCCCAAAGAGTGCCACATTGACGGGTCCTGCGGCACCCGCATCCAGCGGACTCCCGCGACCTTTACCAGGTCATCGGTCCACCTTGTGAACCTACCCACACTGTTTTCTTTTATCTTTATCGTCGGTTTTATGTTTATCGTCTTCTAGCAGGTACCCATAGTACAAGCTTTGCTTAGCTTGGGACTAGGTCGATTTGTGTAAGATTGTTCGTAAATATTTATTTATTTGTAGCCTAAATTCCCGTACGTATGATATCATTGAATGATAGTTTTATGAATTAAATTAAGACAATCTGATGGCATAGGATGAATAGAATACACGATGATTCTTAATTCGTGATCAGGAGTAAATTTTTCTAATTCTGTAATTGATACCAAACACGATTAACTCGAAGTTACTTAAAACAAACGTTCTTTTTTTTCTGAATAAAACTGAATAAGGAATTACTTTATAATTCAAAATCGTTGTCACCCTAACGGTAGTTTGCGAAAATTTGACGTATGTGTGTTTGACGTATCTACTTAACTTCAAGAAATGTAGGGTGACCAAACATTCAGTGGATATTAGTGTTAGCATTATCATTAAATTAAATTAATTAAACAGTGACTTCATTGCATGAGACCTCATGCATTGAAATCTGTTTTGGCTGTTTATCAATATTTTTTGACTCCTGATCACGAATTAAGAATCATGGTGTATAAGCACATAAATGCAACTGACCGCGATCTCTTAGAACAGTATTGGGGTTTGGGTAGAATCGCTTATTTTCACATAAAATCATGTAAGAGCAATCGAGAGAAAAATATAATGTTCGAATCCTATTCTAAATGCTCACACCCATTTAAAGAATGCGGTCCCATGTCATATGAGTTATGACACACATGTCTTGTCAAGCCACAGCTAATCCTCAGATCAATTCGGGGTTTTTTATACTACGGCGGTGGCACGCGTTACGGTCGATAGAGTAAAAGACACCGTAGTCTATAGACGTTTGCGATTCTAGTTGTCTGCATACATATGCTTGTCCGCTTATCACCAGGGAGGCCGTTAACTATTTTTCCACCATCGTGATGTTACATGCCTTAGATACTACGAGTATTCATGCTATGTTTATTACCTGACTGCCGAAGGACCTCCTCTGTGACCTTATTCTTTAGCACGCCCTGCGGCCTAAACCGTTTGACGGATTTCGACATATGATGTGTCGTTGGATTCCTCTTAATCGTGAGAGTGACATCACAATCCAACACGTACTTTTAAAATGAGAACGAAACTCTGTTTGTATGGGAAGGTGAAATTCGGCCGAGCTTACTGCGGACTCTTAAGTAAATAAGTTGGTAGGTACAAATTATGGATGCATTTATTTCGGAATGATGATTCATTTAATTTAACTTCAAAAAATATTAATAAATCATCGGTTAGTGTCTACAGCATAAAATCGCCGCTAAAACATCAAAAAACGACTTTACCCGGAAAAGCCACTACGCTCATGATTCCTTAATATTACTGACATAAACCAGAACCCGTCAAAAAGCAAAACTAATACCTAGTGCATTGAAAGAGAATAGGCATGATGCCTCATGTTCAAATTGATAACGTAGTGCTAAATGGATAGGAAGCCATCAAATTATCGTAATAAAGTACTTAATCAATTACAAAATATAATTAAAATCATAAAAAGATATGAACCTTGAACGTTTAGAAAAAATATGCATTTTTTTATTGAGTACCTAAATTTAAAGCTACCAATAGAATCCTTACGCTTTTATAGAAACAAAATTGTATGACAACTATGTACATAAACGCAGTATTTCGCGACCGAAACAACAATGTGCCGGATTTTCCATACAACGATACAACTACATTGTACTAACAAATGTCAGTTGTGACGTCATACCTGTCTGTCTATCAGTATGAAGCGTTTCGCGCTGCCGCCAGCGACGTCAATCTTTGTCTCCATTTTTCGGGTATTTATGTTCTTTAATTGTAGTTGCTCCCATACAAACATTTGTTCCTCTCCAAAAACTGGTTCTAATGACATCATAAAAAAATCTTAGTCATCATCCCTATTATTCTTAACATAGCAACATAATTAAAACAAAAAACATGTATCTTAAATAGATAGACACTCGCCTAATTGCTAATTCATAATTAATTGAGCCTTAAAGTAAATGATATGCCACTCCTTCATTAAATTCGCACATGATAGTGCGACATCTTAATTGCTCTGGACGTGTTACTTAACGCGTAAAAATTATGTATTCAAATTTCAAACATGCATCGTAGTTCTAACTCTCCTTGAAACGGTTTTTTCGAAGGTAGAGGTGTTTGTTTAGACTGTTACTGGGTCATACAGGTTAGGTATCTACTTAATTTACACGAACTCTGCGTTCAAAAATACCTACCTATCGAAGCGTTTTCCAAATAAAGTCTAGGTACTCGTACAGTCTAGGGCGCCGCACCAATATGTATACACACCACAAAGTCTCAAAAATATGTAAGCAGACATTATTTCTGCAACAATAAGGTTGTAGTATTCATATTTATGAAACTTTGAGTGAATACGTATTGGTGCCTCTGACTGTACCTACAATCATATTTTTTTCAACACATTGCTCGTAACGTACCTCTTATTGTGTCGTTTTTAGGCTCATAATCCTGGATATTAAACACGCGTGTTTTATAACATTACGACACTTGTGTGTTATGGTTATATCTCGATTAAGTCAAGTTGGCACCTTGCAGCAAGATGTATGCATGCACACGGTGCATTCTTAAATTAACCGGGTTGTACAGAATGTACAGCTTTTTTTTTAATTCTCGGCAAATGGATTCTTACTCGACTAAATAAATTAAATCCTTTTTGTTAATTAATTGACTATTTCTTTTTAGATATGATATAGAAACGTTTAATTTAGTAAAACTATTCACTTTTGATAACATTTTACATGAGTTAATAAAGATAACATTTTAAAACGAAAATATTGATTTTATTTTGTATTGGCTGTTTAGAGATTTAATCTTCTTCAAGAAAAAAACTGTTGCGCGCCATTATAGATTATTTCACAGATATTTGTAAACATTGTTAATGCGTGTTTGGTTATTAACAAAAATGTTGACTTGTGGTTACTCGAAAAATGATAAAAAGAATGGACGCCACAGGAAATTCTTGGTGATGTATAGTGTATACAACAGGTGAGTAAAAACCTGTTGTCATCAATAAGTAAAGAAAATAACTTGGCAGGCCTATAAAATTTTCATCTTATGAAAAGGATTTTTTCCTCGCAAAATGTGTTGAAAAACGTCGTATGAAACGCGTGAGTGTTGATAATTACATCTCACTTGTATCACAATGAACTATTTCTTTTTCGATCGTTAGAAAAGTGACACTACAGACATAAGAGACGAAAAGTGTCATAAATATTCCATTCCAGATCGTCACATTTTGTACGCCTTCTATTTTTATTTATATTTCCACATTGGTAGAAAAAAAACTACAAAGTAAAACCTGGGTCAATTTTTTCTACTTATTTTCTACCAATTAATGACTGGTTAAGAACTAAAAAATGAAGTTCTGAAAAAAATACATAGTAACTTTTTTTTGTAAAACGCTTACCACCATTCCAAACGGATGTTTTTACCCAAAATTTCATCATCAGATCCGTATCGTTAAGTTATTTATAAATTTCCGTTTCGTTAAGTGCTTTTAGCGGCAAGTTGCGGTAGGTAGGTACCGGACCAACAGCCGAAGCGGACGCGAGATAACATTGCATTGCATTAGATACTTTACACTCAGTAAGAAACTGTTTGTTCGATAAAAAAAAGATCGGGTTGCACTCCGGGAGTGCTGGCAGAAGTGAAAACTTGAATAATTTAATTTTAAAAATACCCGTTTTACTACTGTTAGTAAGTAGTAACACGGGTATTTCTTTTGCCCGTGTTACAAATAACTGCTCTGGTAGTTAGACGGGAGATTTTTATTTCCCCTATTAATAGGCAGTATTAATAGGAGAAATAAAAAATTATCCCTTCTGCATCCGTGGTCAGATTGCATTGTTAGATCAATCTGTTTACGGCCACTCTTTTGTGTCCTTGGTCAGACCCATTCGATTAAGGATTAGATTGGTAGCCGTAGTCAGATTAGGGGTAAGGAGGGGTCGGTGTAGGTAAACGACGAGGAGTTTTAGGTATAATGCGACCCTACAGCGCGCGAGCCGAGCGAGCGAAGCGATCGTGCCGCGGCAGCGGCCGACAAAGCGCCAGAACCGACTTTACGGTTTTTTTTTTCGAATAAAGGTGGGTTTGGGGCTTCGCCGGCCGCTACCGCGGCACGCTGGCTTCGCTCGCTCGGCTCGCGCGTTGTAGGGTCGCAGTACACCTAACACTCCTCCTCGCTTCGCTCGTCGTCGTACCTACAATCTGACCACGGATACAGAAGAGATAATGGGTAGTTGTAATAGGGGAAATAAAAAATCTCCCGTCTTAGTACCAGAGTAGTCAGTTGTAACACAGGCAAAAAAAAAATACCCGTGTTACTACTGGTAATTTAATCAATGGCCGCTAGAGGGGCGCCGACGACGTGGTGCTTGCCTAGGGCGCTCTCAACATTTAATCCGCCTGTGAGTTCATCCATGCGAAACAGTCTCCAGGAAAGCACGTATTTGCCATTTTAACGTCACTGATCTTACGTAGTCTGAATGCACTCATTAATGCTTTCTATTTCGTGTTTCCATCTATAACGTTTACTTATGCTTGAGAAACGGAATTCCCTATGAACTAAACTAAAGCATATTTTTTCGTATCTGTCATACATTATCTGCTTCATTAAATCATTTTACTAACTGCTTCATTAAATCATTTTACTAAAAACGGGATATTTCGTGCAAAACGTGCTTAAATTTACCTAATTCAAACCAATTCGATTAGACACAGTAATTGGCAATTAGATTGTAAAATATTCATGTCTTGAAGTGTAAAACATAGCTATTAAGTTCCAGGCCTACTTAAGCCGAATTACCACCTAACAACCGGAACCGAAGTCCTATTCTTAAAATGAACTGGTTAATTCAACCATAACTCGCAAATTGAGGAGAAAACATTTCGCTCGTAAGCGAAAGAGGGTCAAATCATTATTCCAAACTCTAATCGACTCAACTGTTGTGTAAATTAGGGTTTATATTCAAATGGGTGTGATTGTCGACTTGGTCCACTTTGGTTTTGAATGTGTGATTTGTGCAAGTGCAATTTACATTAAATTGCTTGTTAATGACCTTGACAAGGTTTACGAAACGATGACGTAACGTTCTTTTGTTTTTAGCAAGTTGTGCCGGTATTCATTAGCTTATCACGATATCCTTACACACCCGAGTTACTGCTTTTGGGTTCCTTTTTTTACAACGCTATTTACGATGGTAGCCCACCGTAATCTACGCACAACGTAGACTACAGAATATGTTAGGTCGAGCTCTCCTGTAAAATAGTAGAGGTCATTCCCCAATAGGGGTGTAGACACTAAGTAAAATAATCAATAATGTCATATTTTCTCGAAAAAGGATTAAAAATGTAGTGAAATGTAGAAAAAATCAACGCAAAACGAAGTTATAAGTGTCCAAAGTTTTAAGAAGGGGTATGTTCTGTCCCTTTTTCGCAAAACGCAACTTCATATGAAACGATGACGCTGGAAGAATGTGACGTCACTAATAGACGGCAATGTGCTGTGCCCACCGTGTTCGGCACCGCCGTCGACGCGGCCCCCCGGCAGCATCCCGTAACGTGACGTCACACACTGTTCGCGTTTTCTCTCTCTAACCTCCAGCTCACATTTCAGAGGGACACTCAGAGGGACACTCGGGCTTACAACAGCTTTCGAATTAAAAAAAACCGCATTCAAATCGGTCCATCCGTTTGGGAGCTACGATACCACAGACAGATACACAGATACACAGACACACAGACATGTTAAACTTATAACACCCCTCTCTTTGCGTCGGGGGTTAAAAAAGGGTGTAGCTTTGTAATTCTTTGAGATATCTGAATGGGACTTTCGTCACTAGACATGTTTTTGGCTTCTTTCTTCCTCGAGTCTACACCCCTATTGGAGTGTGAGATAACATTTCGCTATACCTAACCTTTTCCAAACTTCTGTCTCTTTCTGGCCTCAGTGTTGCAAATAAATTCATTATAATTTTACGTTCCAATCCCATCTGATTAATGTTCATTGAGTTCAGACGTGTATGCCTAGGCTGATGATGATAATGAACGATAACTATCTACTTATCTAAAAAATATGCAGGTATACTTACTTATATTATTTCCTTTATGTTAGTTCTATAAGTTCCGTTAGAATCACTGCTACGGAACCTCCCTTGTTACAGGAGACATAATCCTAGATAAGTAGTTAATCCTACTTACAAAATGTTTAGTTATTTACTGAACTACACAACTCTGCCACTTCACCAGATAGATCCATATCACCACCTCACTTTGTTCGCTCGATGCATTTTTAAAGCGGATTTCGCAAACGGGTTAAAACAAAGACGTATGCGTCCGTGTTGCTGAAAGTTGCTTACGACTGTTTTCTGGCAAGCCGATGATTTTATCGTATTTTATTTATTACCTTCTAAAGCGTAATCTGACACATACGCTTCACATTCCAATTTGATTTCATGTGTTGTCATATCTTGGTACGCATGGAAACTTGTTAAGGAGTGTCAGCCGTGTGATGTGTCATATCAGCCGATAAACGGCCAATGCGGGACAAAAGCCTTCAGTATCTCGACAAGGATGGCCTTGCGCCGCTTTCGTCCAAAGGCTCTCGCGAACCTGGACAGATCGTCAGTACACCTTGTTGGGGGCCTTTCCGCGCTGCGGCTTCCGTTACCTGCTCACAAGTAGATAAAGTAAGTACCACATTGCCCCACCGGGCATCGTTTCTGGCAATGTGCCGAGTGCCACTTGAGCCGGGCAATCACTGAGCCATGTCGACGACCCTGGTTACTACGGATCTCCTCATTTCTAATTATATCTTGTAAGGGAACTCCGAGACGTATCAAATCGGAATACGAATCGTATGCGCCAGATTGGCCCTCTGAACTGTGTCAAGTTCTAAAGGGACGAGACAAATGCTTCTTAAGGAGCTTATTGTAAACTTTACTCGAGATACGAACAATGTGCCATGAAATGCACAGGCGCTTGCGCCATTGTTCTCCGAGGTGTTGGAAAGATTTCTTAAGATTACTTATTCGTGCAAAATACCAATGCGTCATTTAACAATGAATCTAGGTCAAAAGTTAACCTCTGGGAGCTATAAAAAAAAACTGGCTTAAGTACGTGTTAACGGATGTTTGCCGTACACTCAGCTGCAATTCTGCACCCTTGACAGCCTCAAAAATATATCTTGACTACGACACTCTCATCATTGAATTGGTAGGTAAGATTTTAGTCAATTTACTGATCGGTATAGGAAGCGACACACGTAAAGAGCGCCCGCCTTGAAACAGCTAAATTCAGTATAAAATCATTGCTTAATATCGTTGAAGATATGAGGCAGGGTATGGAATCCTCTCAACTAACAGTATTGGTTTTGATAGATTTTTCCAACGCATTTAATGCAGTTAACCACGACCTCTTATTGGCTTCACTTAACCAATTAAATATTTCGTCATCGGCAGCCAAGTGGTTTACTTCCTACCTTCATGATCGCCGTCAGATGGTTCGTGTCGATCGCTCCGTCTCTGATTGGTCTGATCTTACTCCTGGTGTTCCACAGGGCGGTATTCTTTCTCCACTTCTTTTTTCCGTATTTATTAACTCAATCACGTCCCACATTGTATGCTCTCACCATCTGTACGCGGACGATCTACAACTATACACCAGGGCAACTACCAGCGGACTAAATAGTGCTATTGACAGTATTAATGATGACCTGTGCCGCATTTCCGCTTGGTCGCGCAGGGTCGGTGTGGCTGTGAACCCGACCAAATGACAGGCTAATGTGCTCGGGAGCCCCCGTTTACTTTCTTCAGTTGACCTGACACAGGCAACTCCAATTTTCTTTGAAGACGTCCCAATCCCGCTTTCATCACAAGTGAGAAACCTGGGGCTGATTTTTGACTGTGGTCTGACGAGGGAACCGCAGGTGTCTGATGTCTGTCGCAAAGTGACCAACACATTAAGAGCCCTCAACCGATTTAAGAATTTCCAGCACCAAGACCCTCCTGGTCAAGCTCTAGTCTTACCAACCAACGATTATGCTGACGTGTGTTACTCCAATATAACACAAGCTCTGCTAAGTAAGCTGGATCGTCTTTCGAATAACTGCATCCGATTTATTTTTGGACTTCGCAAGTATGACCATATATCCGCTTTTCGCCGTCGACTAAACTGGCTCCCCATTCGTGAACGCAGGTCATTACATCCTATGCACACTGTATTCCCTTGTATTCGACCCTGCTGCGCCAGAATACCTCAGGTCCAAATTTATTTTTGTTCTTGCTCGACCCGGAGGCGTACTCCGCAGTTCCCGTAGCCTAAAGCTGTCTGTTCTCCCTCACCGGTCCGGTTTTATGTCTGGTTCTTTTACCGTTCAGGCAATTCTACTCTGGAATGCTCTTCCGCTAACTATCCGTCAAGCACAAAGCAAATTGACTTTCAAGCGCAAGTTACGCAAGTATCTTTCTGATAAGCGCGTAGGATAGTTGTCAACATAGTATTTTTCACTAGGTACAAAAGGTAGTAATATGTTATTAGTGTATATTATTTTGTATATGTGGATGTTTTTTTTTCCAGTTTGTATTTGATAGAAGTTTATCTTGGATTAAGTTTTCATTTCAATGTTTCTGTTTTGCCCAATAGTTGACTGGTAGAGAATTCCTTATGGCATTAAGTCCGCCATTTGTACCTACTTTATCTTGTATTGTGCAATAAAATTTAAAAAAATAAAAAAATAATAAATTTATGTTTTCATGGCAATATTTATGTTTCGCTAGAATGCACCGCTATCGGCTTGTTACTAGGTAGGGTAATTGCGCCCATCTAAGTATACATCGGCACTGGAATGAAATGATTTTTTTATTAGTAACAATTGTTACAAGTCATTTGTATCGTACATGTATATTAGGTTTATACATCATACAATTTTCTACATCTATTTATTATTTTCATTATCATATAATCAATTATTTATAACATTATTGTTTATTTTCAAATTGTCAGTGGCATGCTGTCAAATTCGTCATAGTTATAAAACATGTTGTTCAGAAGCCACTTTTTCAGTCTCGATTTGAATCCTGCGATGGAAGCTGCATTTCTGACGGTATCAGGCAATCAGTTATAAATTGGTGGTCCGAGGCTAATAGACCGACTTAGCTGACTTCGCAAGTCTTTGTTTCTCAACCACCAGCCTGTCTCCACTCCATGCCTATTGCTCCGCAGGGGATATCTGGAGTTCGTACCCTTGCATTTGAAATTGCCGAGGTTGTCGTGTGTGAAGATTGCCACTCGGTATATCAGCAGCTGGTAATATATAACGCCAGCATCACACTAGGATGGAACCGTTTCGTAAGAAACAATCTGTCTCTTTCTTTATTTAGGCTCTAGTTGTCTTTTTGCTTGTAATAAACGATTATTGAATTCCATGATATACTATAGTTTTCAATTAGGGACCACCTGAATGACAAGGTTTCCTCAATAAAAGATAGAGAAGAATACAGAAGAACAATGTTTCTACAACCATCAACTAGATGTAATATACTTATAGGAATACTAAAAGGGGAGAAAACGTTCTTTCACTCATCGGAGTGGTCGCTAACTGACGCAATGACCCTACCAAAATGCTATATTCAATTAACAATAACTTTAACGGCAATTAATAATACTTATCCCAACCACAACTTATCTCTGATCAAAATAACATTATCAAACTATCAACATAAATCCATTTATCCATGATCAGCATTTCTTTCGCGTGCTCTATAGAGATCAATGATCTATATAGATCGTGATCTATGCTGCGACTGGCTAATCCAGCCTTAAATCGGATTAGTCGTGTTTAGAGCAGTAAATCTTTGTAATTATCATGTTATTGTATTTGTGAATGGTGCTAAGCCGCAATGTAAAGAAGCTAGTACAATGACGGTGACATTTCGGTATGGTAAAATGATTGCCATAGAAGGCTTGGCTTATACGGGATTTTAACCTGCAGTAGGTAAGATTGATTGTCGAAGATGATATTTTAAAACATACGCACTTTAGTTTCACAGGTCAGAAGAAGGAGACACCTCAGTTGTAAAGTCAGCATAAAAGTACATATTTCCTGAACGTAGGACAATATTTCAAACGCAGTTGTCAAACTGAGTCCTAACAGAAGACCACCACCATAATAAATAACAACACTACTTGCTCGGCGTAGTGTTTTCTTCCTCAAGCTCCCGAGAATGCGCTGTGTGAGTGAGAGACCTACATTTATCTCTGGCTGTCAACAACGAATCCTCAAATCAATCGGCAACGTACTTTGTGTCTCCTCTGCACGGCTATCGCACGACGGCCCGCGAGCTGGGTCGCGGCGAGATACACTACCCGTATCTTTCTAATTAGAACTTAGAAAGAGACGGATAGTCTGAGTCGACGCGACACAGCTCGCATGCCGTCCTGTGGTAGCCGTGCTGCAGTCACAGTTGTTCATAGGCTGCTTACCAGCACGTCTATCATGAGACGGCCGCGCCATACCCTCGATTTTTCTCGCACTATCCGTCTTATTAGAGTCTTTCTTATTAGAACACTGAGCAAGAGGTATACCTCGCACTATAGAGAAAAATCGAGAGTATGTCGCGGCCGTCTCATGATAGACGTGCAGGGCTGTTATAAAGGGATAGATTAGAGGGACACACACACATACAAACCTAAATGTGTGACAAGGATGCTAGTATAGATAATACCACAAGTGGGAACGAGATACAATGTCAAATCTCCTGTCGTCGTGGCCTATAGGTAACTATAGGTTGTTTTGTTTGTTTACCCGTCAAAAATACTTAGTACTGAAACTAACGTCACGGATGTAACGAGTAAATTCTTCATATAGTCATGAGATGTCGAGGATGTATATTACTCTTCTGATCCTTCTCAATTTAGTCAAGTTAATTTAATTCTATCCCTTTTGGGCATTCGCTAGGACTCTACTATCTACCTATATTAATCCTCTATCTACGGCCACCGTAGTGGTATAAAAAAAGGTGCTAATTCTTCATCGCGTTCAGCATAGGAAATTATTAAGAAACTTCTTATAGGGGCTAGCTCGTTGAAAAACAAACTCGCGGTGTAAGAACTATGTAATCACCTTCATTACCAAGTACTTTATTACCATTTCGTGTACCAGTGAGGACATAATAAACTTATAAAGTATGTGATAACAGTAATGGAAAGCCAGCCAAAGCCTTCAAAAAGACGAGAAAAAATGTGATCATAACACGTACCTACTGGCAAAACTCTACAACCGTTGCACGCTGAAGAACATTGCCGCATTAACGTATATACCACGTCAGTTTTGAACGTCATGTTAATTAAATAAAAGTGACAAGGTCCTAAAACGATCAGCGACTATTGAAGTTAATCGTACTGCTTGATCATGATCATGGGAGGATTATTACCTCTTTTATTGCCATGATTATAGGAAATTCTGAATTTACAATGTTTACTTGATTGATAATTAACAAATTTCACGCCCAAGTAAGGCGTTAAAAACAATCGAGAGTGCCATAACCACTCCTGCTTCCCGCGCAAAAACAGATGACAACCAAAGGAATGGATAGTAATTACAGTTATTAATTGAATAAATTTTCTTGAGCTCCCATTACGATCTTGATTGTTTCAAGTTATCTCGAGACTTGGCGTGACATAATGAGCGGGTGCGTGAGGTCAAGTGGGCCTGCTTTTAATGCACTTAAAGATACGTACTTACATACTTAATACCGGATGGGCAGAATAAATAATTAAATGCATAAAGAGTCCCTTCTACATTAAATCGAGGTCGGTATTTAAAATTATGTTTTGTCAAAAAAGAGGTAAAGAGGTATGTAGACACGTACCGTCCTATGTTCGTCGTGGTTCGTTATTTATTACCATTCGAATAAATATTTATAACGAAATGCTAGCGCACCTACCTAGTCATATTACTTGAAGTTCAATAACTAAACACTCCTGTGCTTGTGTCAATTATTAGGCATTAAGGTGGGAACGTTTACCTTACGCTTTTAAGGCACTGAGACAATTTTATATAACGCAATGCTAATAAGTAACAAGTTTTTGTCTTGCTGAATGGATCATCAATTACTTATCCGCGGGATGAAGGAGTTTGTTAGCACATTCTCATCACGTCTTTTCAATCATATATTCAAAGAGTTACCGTGTCAAACATAGGTACGTTTTTAGAAACCCAATTAAAATTGATGGTAATACAAATCAATTTCTTAAGACATGACATTTCGGTACGCCGACAACCACACACGCGATGCACAAAAAATATAAATTCCGCAGATTGCAATGCTTAAACCAATTAAGACATAACTTTAAATTAAGAAACTCGCGGATATACCAGTGTGCAATGGCTCTAATCTGGCCAAAACGTAACAATTAACTACAATAGCAATCTAAACGCAATGACACATATGTCACATGGTTTTGTATTGAGCTGGGATAGACTTTCCGACTAGGCGGAGGCAAACCAGTGCTAGTGTGACCTCCGTTTAAGCATAGTTATTGCGAATCTAAAAGAGAATCTAAGATATACCTACTTGAGTGAGGTTCAGGAGTATTAGAGGGCACGGCTGAATGTCATGTCATCTCGCTCTTATTTGGAGCAGCCCAAGCGGGGAAGTATCCGCAAGGGCTGTCCATATATTACGTCATATCAAAATAGGGGGGGGGGGTCTGGCCATTGGATGACGATAGTCATTTTATTAGGCGGGGAGGTTCCATTTCAAGGAATAACAGGATGATGATGGGGGGGGGATTTATGGACCAGCCCATTACAGAAGACTGCAGCCAAAAATCATCACTACTCGCTCTGTGGTGAGTGTGTATGAGTGACCTGCATTCTCTTTAGCTGTAACCACAACGAAACGAAGGTACGGGAACGCCCCTGCGACCCTTCTGAAATCGTATGGAGCTTCGTGCCGTTTTTTGTTAGTACGAAGACATGACACTGGCTAAAAAAACGTAAAAGTCATTCAAAATAATAAAAATAATCGTCATGCGAGCATCTGTCTGCTTACCGTCAATGAGACAGGCCGTCAGTATGCACTAGGTTTACTACAGAAATTGATGATTTATCTCATATGTTTTTTTTTTTTTTAATTTATTGATTAAGACAAAAACAGAATATCATTATAAAGCCCACCTAGGAAAAACCTTGGAGAGGTTTGTGTGCCGATGGGGAGTTCTTAGTATTCTATTGATCTAATTTATAGTTAAATTAAAAGCTAAGTATTTTAAGTAGGTTAGTTAGTACAACTTAGTTCACAGAATATAGGTTACATTATTGCATTTAAAAAATGCATCTTTAATATTTTTCTTATTTTACAACCTTTCACATATAAGTTTTGAACATGTTCAGGTAATTGATTTATTATTTTAGGCAGTAAGTATGAGTATTTTCGAGCACCATATATGTTATTATATTTAGGTAAACAAAATTGGCTTTGGGATGATAACTTTCTTAATCTAATACATCTTTTCTTAACTTTGAGTTTTGTAACATTGTGATATTCTTCAATTAAGACAGCTAGTTTATTTTTTGTACAGGTAGTAGATTACAGTATTTAAATAGTTGTGAATAGTCGGTTACATAATGCTCTTTAATATTTTTGGTACAATAGTTTTGAGTATTCTAATTTGTAGGTTGTATATTTTTTCCATATAAGTCTTAAAGGTACCATAGGTACCCAGGGCGTTTCCGATCACAGAGTCAGCGAGGGCTAGGTATAGCAGACGTAGGGTTCTGTCTTTACGGTACTTTATGCTTTAAAATGTATAATCTACTCAAGATAGCTCTCAGCTTATCGCATACGTAATTAACATGAGGTCCCCAGTTGAGCCTGTAATCTATTATAAGTCCAGGGTACATGTGTTCCTTTACCACTTCTATATTTTCACAGTTACACGTAACTGTGCGGCTGTGTTGACACTTGTGCTGATGGGCAACTACAGAAACTTCGTGTGCAATTTTGTTATGAGCCGAACGAACATGCATTACTTTTGTTTTTTGCGCGTTAATAACAAGCCCGACGTCATGCGCCCATTTACAGTGTTAAAGTTTGTTTGCATTACGCTCTCGGCCTTAGCTATATCTCGGTCGGCTGTGATAATGCATGTGTCGTCCGCGAGCTGGTAGTCAGAGCCCTCAGTAATAATGTTACACATTTCATTAACATACAACAAGTATTCGGTTGGTTGTTGTATTTCGGATGTATGTTGCAGCTTTGAATAACACGGCTGGTACTTCAATGTTAACTAGACGTAACCGCCCGTCACATTAAAGTCCTAATGCTGGGGCCACACTAACGAGAAATGCCAATCATTATCGCGATAATCGTAGTGTGGCCGTACCTTTAACGTCCATTATCGCGATAATTAATGGCATTTCTCGTTAGTGTGGCCCCAGCATAACTATTATGCGTCACATTTGTGAACGCGGTGCTGCGCCAGCCACGAAACTGTTATGACTATCGTATTCAAATTGTCTCATATATTTCCTAGTTCAGCTGTAACAAGGGTTACCCACGATTTTTATGTTGCTACATGCAAAACTAATGAATGTTGGTTACATGCTATAGGAAGACACGTTTTCGGACAGACCTGTTCTTTGTGTCTTGCGGAAGCCTGAATAACAAGTAAATAAATATTTATTCTGCACCGTACTTGAAAAAGAAAACATGACATGAAAAGTAGGGTATTGGACAACAGTGAAAATAAATTGTTTTTTCGCTAGCAACAGAGAAACATTATGAAAATACTCATTACCTGAGTATCAATCTTTCATTTATGTAAGTATGCTATTTGAGAAATTTTAAATTCATATAAATCGGCCTAGTGCGTGTCGGGCCACGCGCAGTTCCGTTCCAGGATTCCGTAGTTGCCTATCTTAGTTAGATCGTCACGCGCGCGCGCCAACTAAATGGTGCGATTGTGTCAGCCGAATTTGTACGAAAGTTGGCCTTTCTAAGTACATTCTAAGTTGGTCGACTTTTACTGGGTAACTAATTATGCCTACTTATCCGTGATAGTTTTCCTCTTAAATTGATTCTCTGCGTTGAAAAATAGTTTTAAGTACCTAAACTATAATATTTTTGAACAAGCTATCATATTATGGGTTTAAAGAGAAATAAATATAATCCCCACTTCAAGTGTAGGGGAGGTACGCTAAAAAAAATTTTTTTTCAAGATTTTATTCTACTGTTGGCGATGTGATTGATTTATATACCCATGCCGAATTACAGTTTTCTAGTAGTAAGGGTTACTGAGCTAAAACGGATGGACGGACGTGGCGAAACTATAATGGTTCCTTGTTGACTACGGAATCCTAACTAAAACTAACAATAGGGACGTTGTTTGATTGTGTCGTCACAAGCAAGTAATCCCTACAAATTTCATACGGGTCAGGCTCATAAAACCCACTTTCCCGGAATGTGCACTTTCCCTAAAGGTACACTTATTTAGGAGCACTTTCTCGGAATGTGCACGGTTTTAAAAACTGTACTTCCCAATTGGTACACTTTGAAATAGTGCACCTTTGGAGAAAGTGTCCCAATTGGTCAAGTGTACATTTTGCGAAAGGTTGCCTTATGGAAAAGAGCACTTTTTGAAATAGTGCACCTTTCGAGAACGTGCCCCAATTGAGAAGGTGTATCTTTTGGGAGTGTACGTTTTGCGGAAAGTGCACACAGTGGGTTTTATGAGCCTGACCCATACTAACGGAGCGTTTTAGATGTTTCATAAAAAGAAGCTGATTTGACTTTTGTTAAATGCCTTCGAAATTTAGCGTCGTAACGAGCTCGAAAGAAAGCGGGACGAGCTGAAGGCTCGCCTACCGGCAACCATCCAGTACAACGTCGTGGGCGGGGTATTAACCTGTCCAATTTGCGCTCGTACCTTTGCAAAAAAGATAGGATATGCAAGCCACATGGGAGCGCACCGGAGAGTGGAACAACGACACGCGGGTCATATTGCTAATCGATGATATCAAGTCCAGATTACACAGTCGCTGTGGCCGAAATCGGTCATGACAGCATCATCATCATCATCATCATCATCAAATACCGTATTACGTGACATGAAAATACTATTGACACAATAAAGAAATTATCGAGGCACACATTTTGCTGAGAGATGTATAGAGGAATGGTATCGGCCAAATAGTCCACATTAATGCAAACGAAAAAAATATGAATGCCTTCCTCATTGGTTTGTAAATCGGTGACTGCATTTGTTCTTTAGCGCTACTGTGGTTATCTACGACAGGGTTGGTTTTATGCCGAGTTAGAGGACTTCTGGCAGCCTGACAACAACTGGACAAGTTGCCCAGTCATTTGACACAGTTTAATCCAAATAAGGTTTTATCCGGCAAATTTTATGGCCAGACGGCAGTCGCTTCCGCAAAATCTAGTGGCAACGCTAATTCTTGGGATTACGGGATAAAACTTTAACGGGCTTAAGAGTCCGCAGTAAGCTCGGCCGAATTTCACCTTCCCATACAAACGTAGTTACGCTCTCATTTTAAAACTACGTGTTGGATTGTAACGAAACTTTGCATATAAAATGACATGAGGTATATCTATGTCTGTAATTCGTTTATATGGTTCCAGTTTATAAAACAAACGAAATACAGCAAAAACAAGTTTTGTATGAAAAACTTAAATTCGCTGTTTTTTTTTTACTATGGTATCTGAAGCTACATAAACTAATTACAGACATAGATATACCTCATTTCATTGTATATGCAAAGTTTCGTTATACTCCAAGACGTAGTTTTAAAATGAGAGCGTAACTAAGTTTGTATGGAGAATCGAGCTTACTGCGGACTCTTAAATAGAAAAAAAAAAGTTTTTTTTATTATCTATAATAAGTACCTAACGTCTCTAGGTACCTGTCGTCATAACAGGTATGACTTCCTATTTTTAGACCTCAGGCAACTGGCTTCTAACATTCAATTAGCCTATCTACTGACTATTTAATTTAAACTAGACACGCTGTGGTCTTGAATGCCAAATTGCGTACAACTCAATTTTATAAATGTGCCTTCGAGCGACGCGACTAGTTAACAGTTTCAGTTTCTAATTATGCGCACTTTGTTGTAGCAGATATGTATTGATGCTGGTGACTTGTAAGTGTGGTGCTTAAAGAATGATGGCAACAATAGGTAAAACTATATAGCTAATAGGTAGGCAATTGCCCTACCCAATAATCATAGATATAAATTAAATTTGAAACCTTTTTTTAGTTTAGGTTACTATAGGTACCATGCCTGTGGTCGCCGCTTCGAATCCGGCTCGGAGCATTCAACTTAAAAAAAAACCTTTAATTAGGTACTTTAAAAGACGGAAGACTTCAAAAGAAAAGTAATATATACCTTACTAGCTGTTGCCCGCGACTTCGTCCCCGTAGAACTTGTTACCGTCTTAGAAAAATGATTGCTATTAAATGATTGTAGGCGGAGCCTTAGTAATCGCTGCCTTTAACAAAGTTCCACCATCTTAAGGGATGATTTCCGAGATAAAAACTATCCTATATCCTCAAATTAGGATCGGTACGGAAAATTTCATCTAAATCCGTTCAGGGATTAAGCTTAAAAGGTAACAGTGCTATGAGTTCATTAGTTTAAATTGAAAACTCTGTTTTTACACATATAAATATCTTAAAAATCATCAACAGACGTTTCAGCTTAAATTGTATATTTTTCATAAAATAGTTTTGAAAGCAAAGGTAATCTAATGCTAAAAGACGTAGAACTTTCCATCTCCATCCGCCGTCCCCATTTAACGGTGTTAGAGAAATAATATTATTCTCATTAACCAAAAAAAAATTAAAAATTGACAAAATAATCCGCACCTTCTTACTACTACTACTCACCTACCTTTCGGTTCTGGGAGCATCCCAGTTCTAACCTAACCTAACCTACATTTCTGGTAGCTGTTCGGTTCTGTAAGGGTCGTGGTTCTAACTTAACCTAACCTACTTTTCTGCTAGCAGTCGGATTATGTATGACCTATACATACTTCCAACCCTTTTAACCTCCGTAGAGGATGAATTTTAGGAAACGCTTTAATTAGTTTCCTAGTTTTTAACCGAAGTTACAGATCCCTAACTTTAAAATTGTCTTATTCCCCGTACAAACATCCAACTCCTTTTAGCCCATTTAGGAGATGAATGTGTCCCCCTTATGGAATCAATTTAAAACAGTCTAAAACAGAAGTTACAAATCCCTTACTTTAAAAATGTTTTGCTCTCCATACAAACTTTGAACCCCCTTTAACCCCTATAGTGAATGAATTTCAAAAAACTCTGAAATCAGTTTTGTAGTCTTTTAAAATACAGGCTAAGACCGAAGTCAAAAATCTCTTACTATAACATTTTCTTCATAACATTTTTCCAAAACGCTGAAAGAACTTTTATTTATTCTGATAAGAAATCTTTATACAACGCTTTAAGTCTCCAGTTCAAAAATGAGTGTTTCTTATCCAAAGCTTGCACCCCCTTTTAACCCTCTTAGGGATAGAATTTTCTATAACGTAGGAAGTAATAATTGTTTATATTATAATAAGTAATCTTTCTACAAAGTTTCAAATCTGTAGCTCAAAAAAAGTGTTTCCCATACAAACCTTGCAACCCTTTTTAACCCCCTGGAGGTGGATGTTTCCAAAACGATTAAAGTTCTTTTTTGTATTCAAATACGTAATCTGGCTACAAAGTTTTAAACGGAAAAGTTTCCCTCATACAACTTTTGCACCCCTATTTTTACCCCCTTAGACGGAGAAGCTTAACGCCTGAAAATATGGAAAAAAGTCTGGTGGTGTACTTTAACAATAATAGATGGGATGGTATAGAAATATATTGTGAAAAGTAAAAATTTAAGAATTTTCCAAAAATGAAGGAGAAATTTGAGTAGTTACTTTATTACATTATATTCTTTTAATAAAAAAACATTTATTAAGCAAACCTTTGTGTGATCACTAGTATTTAGAACTAGTATCGATAAATGAGTTTATCGATATAGGAAGTCCCTAGCTGTCAAGACTATTTGCCCCACGGAATCCTAGGTCTGCTAATAAGTAATTTTTCTAGAAAGTTTCAAGTCTCTAGTTCTAAAAATAAAGTATTCCCCATACAAACATTGCACCCCTATTCAATCCCCTTAGGGGTGGATTTTTTTGAAACGCTGAAAGTACCTGCTTTTCGTGTTTTTTAATAAGTAATCTTTCTACAAAGTTTCAAGTCTCCAGCTCAAAAAATAAAGTTCCCTCCGTACAAACCTTGCACCCCTTTTCAACCCCCTTAGGGGTGAAAATTGCTGAAACGCAGAAATTACTTTTTTGTATTCTAATAAGTAATTTTTCTAGAAAGTCTCAAGTCTCTAATTTTAAAAATAATGTGTACCCCATACAAACATTGCACCCCTTTTTAACCCCCTTAGGGATGACATTTTCTAAAACGCAGAAATTACTTTTTTGTATTCTAATAAGTAATCTTTCTTGAAAGTTTCAAGTCTCTAGTTCTAAAAATAATGTTTTCCCCATACAAACATTGCACCCCTATTTAACCCCCTTAGGGGTGGAATTTTCTAAAACCCTGAAAGTACTTTCTTTGTATCTTAATAAGTAATCTTCCTACAAAGTTTGAAGTGTCTAGTTCAAAAAATTATGTTTCCCCCATACAAACTTTGCACCCCTATTTAACCTCCTTAGGGATGGAATTTCCAAAAATCCCGTCTTATCCCTTGCCTACGTCATAAAAGGAAGTTCTGGTGTAAATTTCAAGTTTCTAGTCCCAGTACTTTCGGCTGCGCAGTGATGAATCAGTCAGGAAGTCTTCTTTTATATATTTAGATGACAAAAATCCCATTCAAATATCTCAAAAAAAAAAACGAAGCCACAACCATTTAATGATTCTTGTTAGAGAGAGAAAACGCTAGTAGATCGTGACGTGACGACCCTCGAGCGTCATAGTAAATGACAATCGTGTCTAATGAATCTCTTAACTTTGGTGATTTAACCTCTTGCGTTGCTTTTTTCTTCATTTGACTACATTCTTAATCCTTTTCCAATAAAACACATTATTATTGATTATTTAGTGCCTACACCCCTATTAGAATGCATAAATAAATCAAAATAAATGCAATAAAACGGTCGTTGGCGCTCGCGGTGCGATAAGCGTGCGGTAAGGCCCGTTATATACACAGGCTGAATTGGCTGATTCCGCCTGCAGCTGCTGCATTGGCGCTGCTACAGCCTGTAGATATGTCGTGGCCCTAAAACCGTCGATTCAGCGAACGGGAAAACCATAGAATGCCAGCTCCTTACAAATTTCTACCCAAACACGTGCCTAAAACCCACTATACTACTACATACACGGCTGCGCCTGGCATCGATTTGACACCCGGCCCCGACCCGCATAATGGCAATGGCACCCATTCTGTGGGCCATTTTGCGGCGCTACTTAGACTTCTATGGTTTTTTTCCTTCGCTACGTCTATTGCATTAATTTAGGCCCCGTCAGATCGGCTGCAGAAGCTGGACAGAACAGTCTGCGCGCGGGCCCGCGCAAAACCGAATGCACGGAACATTATGAGCTGCAAGTATCTGTCATATCGAGGGCGGGCAGATTGAACGCGGGCCCGCCGCGGCACCGCGCAGCTTCCAGCTTGACGAGGCCTTTAAAAAGTTTGAGCTGACTCGCAGCAGGTTCCACGTACTTACCTATCTTATGAATGTCTGAACCGTCAACCTGGCCATGTCGTGTCACGGACCCGGTGGGCGTGGCCCGCACGACACTTGGAGGTTGGACCTGACGCCGAAAACTCACACATTTTATAACGATTACTCACGATCTCGCTAATGTATTGTTTGCGAGGCCGGATTGAGCAGGTAGAGAAGTGTAACATATATTATGTTCAGACATCTACGAAAATATTTATAGGGACGAAGTGAGAAACATATGCGAACATTACTTTAATGTCAAGGGCGCAAAAGATACTCGGTAGTAATACTAAGGTACCTATAAATATTTTTGACGTACTTATTTCCTACCTATAGGTACATTTATATTTATATTAGCTGCCTACGCGGCTTCGCCCACATATTACAGAGAATACAGGCAAACCCGTGTGAATCAAAATAGGTAGTACAGTCAGCGTCATATAGTTAGTAGCAGCCAAGGTAGCCAGATATATCGTAACACGCCCTTATTCTTATAGTAATAAAGACGTGTACCGAAATATTTGGCTACCTTGGCTGTTACTTACTATATGACGCTGACTGTACCAAAGCACTACACAAAAGAAACAAATGATAATAATTACAAAGAAGAAGGTCGTGCATCCATCTCACAGTTTAGTGCTGAATAACGTGCAAAGCTCGAATTAGGGGGGACTTTTACATACAAACACAAAACTACAATCTCACAGTCGCTCACCTTATCATATTGTACTCGTATCAATAGATTATGTACAAGTACACATACCTACATTTATGACTAACTGTACCTAACAGTGGTTAGGTGCTTAGTTAAGCACGATTATAAACATAGATGTACCTACGTAAATAAGAGTAATAACAACGGAACAGTTGAAAAATACGCTAATAATCTGAATATTACGCATTGAGAAAAAATGCCACGGTTATTTGTAATTAGCAAGCCGACGAAGCTCTGATATTATCATAATTCTGTAATTATTACGACAATATGTATTTAAATCGGATATAACCGAAGCAATTGCACAGAATTACGGATGTCCTCAATGGGAAATGGATCAATAAAATAATAATGCCAATATCGTCCGGGTCGTTTCCGGAATGTGTTGACATTTTTTTTATATTAAATTCAATGCATAATGATCAACTAGTATGTTTAGATTTGTTTTTAAAATCTTTAATTTCACTTTCCTTGCACAATATAGGTTTTTTTTTATTTTATTGCTCACAAAATAAAAACTTACAACTACTACAAAAATTTCGCCAAACTGCGGAGCAGTTTGTTGGCGAATGGGTTAAGCACACTCATTCTTTGCTTTATCTACTGTAAGTACTTATTACTATTATGCTAAAACTAGGGGTAAACTGTTTAATTGTATAACTTGTTAAATAATAGATAATGGTTATCGTTAAAAACTAAACATACATCATTTAAAAGTATCAGGTTTTTTACAATAGTTCTCAATCAACAATGCCTTAAGTTTTTTCTTAAATATTGGTTTTGACAAAAAGTTATCTTCTGAGGGTATGTTATTGAATATTTGTGGTATTATGTAATGTCTCGTCCTTTGGCCATAATAATTACACGCTCTCGGCTCGTCATATTTTTTACGTGCTGAGATTCTCAGACTCCGGTTGTAAGTTTTGATAGTCTTAAACACAACGGATTGGTACTGATCAAGAGCTAGTAAGTATTTAAATTTTTCGTAGATAGTATTACCTATCTATATATATATATATATTACATTTCTGAAATAGCTGATTATAGTGTTTATTACATATTTCTTTAGTCTGCTTGTCAAAAATCTTATCTAATTGTGTTCTGAATGTGCGGCCGTATGCAACTAGCCCGTAACTGAGCACAGAGTCGGCTAAGGCGTGATAAAAAGTTAGCAAAATTGACTGATTCGTTAAATGTTTTAAGTTATTAAATTTACATAATATAGACCGTAGTTTGTTACAGACGGATTCTACGTGAAGTTTAAAAGTGAAGTTACTATCTATATTAAGACCGAGATATTTATAGTTGTTGACAAACTCTAGAGGGGCACAATTACACGATATTAAGCCATTGTGTAAGCATTCATATGTGTGTCCGACTATCTTGAGGTTCACACAGGACGTTTTCAGGTATGGGGACCTTATCAACATACACTTGGTCTTTGACACATTAAGGATTATGCCATTGTCGTGCGACCACTCAAGTATCTTATTAAAATCCGCCTGCAGCCGGCCCTGTATGACCGCGACGTCCCGGTCGGCGTACACCAGGCACGTGTCGTCCGCATACATGTACACGGAGCAGTGCTCGACAACGTTGCTGATGCTGTTCACGTGCATGATGTACCCGACCGGCCCGTACACGGGCCCAGTCGGTACCCCATATTTTATGTAAGCTTCGTCACCCATTTCACCATCGATACGAACGAACGAACGAACGAAGCGTGCGATTTTCTAGGTAGCCTCGGAACCACAGACTCATTCGCTTCGCCGCTTAGCATAGGCTAACGTAAACGTCCCAGTGCTCGACACTGGTCCATACGTGACGCCCCCTATTCTGTAACTTGTTTTAAGCTCACCTCAACGCTCACTCACAAATATATCTTGACACCGCGATGCGTATAGGTAACTAAGCGTAGGTAGAGGTCTAAGTTTCGTGACGGGTGACCGGCGGGATGAGCCGCATTAGCGCGTAGCGAATAACAGCCCTGCGCTGTAATTCTGTACGCGCTAATGCGGTCATGCGCCTCACCTCACCCGTCACGCCTAACGAAACTAGACCTCTGATTAAGCTTAGTTACCTATACGCATCGCCGTGTCAAGATATATTTGTGAGTGAGCGTTGAGGTGAGCTTAAAACAAGTTACAGAATAGCGGGGCTGACATAGAAATAACTGTGAATAATAATTATTAAAATAAAGGTGTTAATCATTGCGACGTTTACCTAAATACCTAGTATAAATGCGAAAGTAACTACATATGTATGTTTCTCACACTATTTTATATCTAACTCATAGAAACTTGACAAACTTTCCATACATTTAGATTTTAACGAACAGCGCTTACAATTACAGACAGTTTAGTGCGGGTTGGTTAAAAAGTAATATCTTTCAGATCCTTAACCTTTAAGTAGACGAACCGTGTTTTTTTGGGCTCAGTCATAAAGAATATTAACTGTATACTTAACACGAATATTTTGCATGTAATTAACTTATTTACGTTTTCCATATTTACAACTGATATGACACTTCATTACCCACAACTCACGTTCAATGTGCATACATGTTCTGTTTAAGCGGTCGTTTACATACCTAACCGAGTAACAGCTTCATCAGGAACTGTACAGTAATAAAACAGACCCACGCCTCCGCGAGATTTTATCTGGGATCTGATAAATGGCTTGACCCTTAACATTGCGTGCTGCGGGGCAGAACGTGTGTAGACGAGGAATGACAACGAACAGTTGAAACAAATACAATTTAAAGAACACACTTGAAATCAGTAAAGATTTGACCACCAACACGAAAAAATATATATAGAGTGAACACATAAAATCAGCACAGTCAATTATAAAAATATGGGTGCGTACAACTTACTCATAAATATGTCCCATCGCTCTTATGTCATCGGATCCCTCATAAATATGTACCGAAACCTTTTTCGGTACATATTTATGAGAGGATTAAATCTATACATATTTTTGCACTTGACTGTACATATGTTTACCATCGACACGATCAAGAAAAGTAAATCGCGATAAATCGTCCACGTAGATTATGGATATTTGTCACTCAGCATTAATTAATATCTGTTATTCTATGTTCAGTGATAATGATAAAGCTATTACACGAGGCAGATGCCTCAAACCTCACCAATTAGGAAATAGTCCCAGTGTTCGACGCTCCCCAACAGTTTAAAGAAAAGAAAGAAAAACAAAAGCCATAAATGAGAGCAGAATTACAACGATTGAAATTAAAGTGTCATTTGTTATTCACATTGAAACGTTTACCTTATTGAAAATTATTCCTATTTATTGTTCATTCTCTAGCATATACCTACGAGTAGAACGAACTAATTAAATTGTACAATAAGTTAAACGTAAATACCTAATAGTTAAGTATTACATACACAACTTGTTTATGAATGACTTAAAAGTCACAAATTGAAATTAAAATATAATCTAAAATTCGTTAATAGTATGATTTTTAGTAGTAATGACTATGCTTATACTAAAACTTCGGTACTTGGTTAATTATCAAAAACCAGTAGCTCTAAGGATTTCCCGTGAAGCAACGATCCTAATGAGTCAATGAGGTCGACGATACAAGTTTACAATGTTGTTAATTATACCCATTTGGATCAATAACATTGCGTAGTTAATTAGATCTTAAGCTACTGCATCATTAAGCATCTAGTTAAAGATAAGACCTGATTTGAGTAACTGGAATCTGCTTAGGTACTCTCTGATCTGCATGGCTATCACAAGACGGCGCGCGATCTCTCTCGATTTTTCTCGCACTATACCTCTCTTTCTCTCTCTAATAAGAGAGAGTCGGATAGTGCGAGAAAAATCGAGAGAGCTCGCGCGCCGTCTTTTGAAAGCCTTGCTGAGAGGTAACATCAAAATGATTTGATAATTAACCTGTGATTTAAAGTCCTTTATTTGGTCGATTCCCGCCTAAGTGTAGTAAAGTTTTAATTACTAACAGATAACGGCTATTTACCACTTCGTATCAACTTCTTTCATTCCTGTATCTGCCACTCTGTCGCTCAATTTTATGAGTGCGATAGAGATTTTGTTTATTTATTGAATCGTATGAAATGTAACATTACAGTAAATATTAAAACATTACAATGATTCCAGACTCATCACCCTCCTAGTGTTATTCCCGGTTGTGCCCTAAAGGAGCTCGGGGTCCGCTTTTACAGCTAATGCCAAGATTTGGCATAGGTACTAGTTTTACAAAAGCGACTGCCATCTGACCTTCCATCCGAGAGGGAGAACTAGACCTTATTGGGATTAGACCGGTTTCCTCAAGATGTTTTCCTTCACGGAAAAGCTAACGGTAAATATTCCGTACCCAAATTTATTTATTTATTTATTTATTTATTGATACATGGAAAACCAACAGCGCAACATTTTTATAGACAAAATAATAAATCCATATAGCCAATTACAGGTTCTCACTTATAGAAATAAACTAACAAAGAAATCTATAGCCAAACTTAAACTTAGCGTACAATACGACGCACAGTAACCATCGCGCACCAATAGCAAGCATGGATATGCAAGTAGTTAATAAATTAGGATATATAAACTCTAATAACCCGAGCCTACTGAAGTATCACACATGAAGAATCTTATCAATTTGGATTTTATTGCTTGTATGCTATCACAAAATATGTCTATATCTAATTTAACTACAACTTTGTTTAAACTCCTGCCTGCTCTGCACAAAAAACTATTCTTTCTATATTTAGTGGAAACACGGGACATGCTAATAGGACGGGAAAGGGACATGCTAATAGGAAATTCCGAAATACTCATTGGTACGAGCAGGGATTCGTACCCACGACCGCCGCTTGACAGCCGCATGCTTGAACTACTACCTAGGCTACCGTAGCTTCTCAAGAATCATTCCAGAAATGAAAATGAGCTACGAATTACTTACGATCTAAAAAGCTTAAGACCTGACTTATTTCATCTCAAGCACTCTTTTCCATCCCTGATGACGATGATCAGAGATAGAGGCATAGTTAGATAGCTACACGAACGAACATCGTGGCAGCAGCTCAGTTTTACCAACTAAGAATAGTTTATTCTCAGATTATCCCGTAAAATTTTGGCGTATTATTTCGGTGCCCTTATTTCAATTTGGTAAAATAGGGCCTTAACATTAAAAATGAAACTTTACTCCACTACGCCAAAAATAACTACTTACTATAGTTTTTTAATTCGTTGCAGTAACTACCTACGCGTCCATGAGCGAGTAATCTGACCAGCTCCTTTTTGGGAAAATATTTAAATTTATAGCCAAATGAATCTCGCTGAGGTACATACATAAATTGATCATTTATCGGGGAACAAAATACTTACTTAAATTTTTAAAATACACCTACCTACTTCATTAATAAATCGTATCTCATTCCGAATGAGAAGTGCTATATTTAATGTACACATACCTAAGAGTGGTGTTTGAGAAGTCTCTTGATCATGGCAATTTAAATATGCCCCGATCTTGCTTCGTTGATGACGTCATCGGGGTTTAACCCTATTACCGCCATTGTCACATCATATTTTAATCTGTTTATATCTGGATCTCGTAATTTCACTTTAGTTACGAAATGAGCAGAGAGAGAGAGAAAAAGAGATTGAAAGAGAGAATGGCATCAGTTCATTTCAATTCGATTTTGGTGATACGATAATAGAATTCCTGATCCAGAAACTGAGAGTAGATACCTACAGAAGTTTAGGTTTTTATATAATTCACTTACCTTATTAATGGGATGCCTTGATTCGGGTCGACCACGCTTCATTGACAGAAACACGCATATGCCTTCCGCGCACGAGAAAAAGAGATGGGGATGGGACTCGTCGGGAATGAATTTTTTGGAGAAACGATAAATACCTAACTTAGCGAAGTTTTATTTATATTTCATTAAGTGAGATTTTAGATAAGATAAAATAATAAAGTATTAACTTGATTCTGTCGTAAAATAATGTACCGTTTGAGTAGGCTGAGTAAAAAAGGAAAATTATAGGAAATCATGGTATCGATTAAATCAGATAAACAATCATATAGTCAAGAATACTATATCTGAAAATCAGAGCTTTGTTGTTTCTTAATCTAGTCAGAACGGCGTTTTGAAGCACGCGATAATTTCCAATTCACCCCCTTAACATGCTGCATTTTCAGCACTACTTATACTCGTAAATCGTAAGGTTGCTCTCAAACTTAAACGTCTTCGTAACATAAATAACTAATGTCCAGTTTTCCACTACCTTAATTCACAAAACCTTGTACTTATATGTAGACTATATTCTTTTCATTAAATTTAATATTATCTGCGTACTACGGTGATTTTACTTTTCATACCTGTACGTCTGTGGCTGAAATCATGTAGGTAATTTCGGACGTAACTAATCTTGGTTCGGATTGACAATGCAAATTACTGATACTTATATTTAAATTTGATACAGACCTACAACACACTCGTAACATGTGTATAAATATAAACATGCAAAAGTTATACTTAAATCAACACATTGCAATCGACTTATAAGGCATCCATGTAATTTAATTAGCAAATATGCAAAAGCAAATAAAACTTTAGTACCGGTAAGTTATGTCATACTTAATTATAACAATTTTTGTTGTACGAGTATACAGCGTGGAACGGAACGATGGACTTTCCCGCAAGAGGGGGATTATTGAGCGCTAGTACGTCACATTTTCCAGATAAACATTTTTTTTGACGCGATTTTTTTTTTACCTTTGTATGGAGCGTTGGCCGACTGGAGCGATGAGCTCCATACAAAGGTAAAAAAAAAATCGCGTCAAAAAAAATGTTTATCTGGAAAATGTGACGTACTAGCGCTCAATAATCCCCCTCTTGCGGGAAAGTCCATCGTTCCGTTCCACGCTGTATACTCGTCTGTCGTGTATTACATGATAAATCGATCAATGTTAACCAGAATGACGGTCAACATTAAGAAATTTGGAATCTAAAATCATTAAATAATAGGTACCGTCATAAGAATAAATATTTGCAGATGAGGTGAGCATGTTAAAGTGAATTAAGACGAAACCATACGAGTAGCTACATGCGAGTGCATATATGTCCATAATAATGTTGTATTATACCTGTGACATTCCATTAAATTAATATTCATTATTTGACGATCATTAAATAAATTCGTGTAAATTAGCTTAAAGTTAACTTATAATGTAAATTTATTTTATCTACCTAACTATTATCAAAAATATGAGGTCGTACATATTTTGATACATATAAGGAAATAACTATAGTTTTAGAGCAAAATCAATATTTCATGAGTTCCCGAAACACTGGAGCAGCCAACTGGGGAAAGTATCTCCATCTTACAGAACCATATATTTAATAACTAATTGCCACACTACCTTATGATGGTGTTGTATTCAAGATCGCCAGAGCCCCCGGGGATGCTCCGTGCTGACAGTAAGCGACCTGCATTTGTTTCTACAGAGGTATCAAGTTGAAATTATTATCAAATACTTTGACATGTAAATAGTTTGGAGCTGTGAGAAAATCAAACCTATGTTATAGGTACTACCCGCCGTTTATGCCGAAAATATGTTTTCGGCATAAACGGCCGGAATTCGATTGATATCAAAAAATAACAGTTTGATACACAGTTTCCGGAATTATTCCTTGAGGCACTTACTCATAATATAAGATACAGCTATTTACATACCTATAGCTCAATTTGTCTGCTTTGCCCAAAGGTTGACTGGTAGAGGATGCTTACGGCATTAAGTCCGCCTTTTGTACGTTAAGTTGTTCTTTTGTGCAATAAAAATTAAATAAATAAACAGAGAAGCTCCCGTTGACTTAGAATCATACTATTTGGCTAAGGAATAATTCCGAAAACTGTGAATTTGTATCGCATAAAAAATACTGTATGAATGTACATACATTACCCAGACGCGTAAACATTTCTTTACAGAGCTTTCGTTACACTATGCGGGTACGATATGGAACCCACGCGCGCGAGTCCGACTCGCACTTGGTCTGTTATTTTAATGATTTATGCAATTATTAAGGCATCAATGTCAAAGTTTACAACTGCAACACGATAAATTGAGCTACCGTGCACTCATACAACTATATTTATACAGTTACACCATAATAGGATGTACCCAAAAAAGAAAACGATCACCTTGATAACTCTTTCAAACGGCAGTTAACTCAGACTAGGGCAATACACCCCAAAACATTTACAATTTAATTAGCTATTTATTAAACTTTGCAAAAATAAGACGGACCTATAAGAAGGAATTTAACGGAAGAATTTAACTAACGTAGCCTAACAGGCGATATCTTACTCAGCAGAGGTTCCACGAATAAAAATAAAGCATGCTGATAAAAATTACATATATATTGATTTATCTTATAAATTAATCATGCAAGGGAAAGCGCCAGTGAGTAAGCACAAGGAATTCAGGGAAAGGAGTAGAGGAATTCCACTACACTTCTTGCGAATTCTTCAACAGCTTGGTTTCTAAAGATGTCACCCAATTGTTTAATGTCTGTGTAAAAAAACAGGTAAGTAGATGCGTTGCCTATACGAAATTTTGTGTTTAGAAATGGTTACCAAATCTGACAGCTGAGACACGTTTATATGTTTCTATTGACGACGCGATACTGAGGCAAGTTGGTACAATTGACTCAATTTTAGTGTGCCACTTTTGGAGCGCTTTATATTAACATATCGAATCTACCTCTTTTTATATTACACCATTGTTAATGTCATTGTCGGCAATATTCCCGTTGACGGTTATATTTCCGGAAACTATTCATCATTGTTTTGTAAGAATTTTAATTTAATGTTGATCAGTAGATAAAAGATGAAATGTTAATAAACAAATTAATTGAATCAATCCCTATGGACATTAATTATGGACCACGGTCATTGATTGGCGTTTGATACACTGCGTCCTTTCTTTTAATTGGAACCACGTAACGAACAAGGTACCTCGTTATTTACAATAATCTATTTTGTAACCACTGCAGATTGCTAGAAGATATTATCTCAAATACGTAATTTGATTTTACATAAGGACCCTATGGATATTTATGGTAGTTATGTACACCTTATGTAGGCAAAGTATTTGGCACATTCTTGTTCGAAAATTCCTAAATGTTCTAGTCAATGTACCGGTAAATATTGCCTAAGTAAGTACCTTAATCAAAATGCAATACATACATTGGGATGTTAATTTTATAGGTATTAAACCGTAAAAAGTTAGAGAGAGTTCGTAGTGGTAGAGTTGGTACCTAACAAAACGTGTTTAATAACATAGCTACGACTGGACAGGTAAGATGCAGGAAAAAACTAGGCTAATCTAATGTCACATTTTTAATAGGTAACATTTCTAATTATTACAATATTGCTCAATAATGTAATAAATAGACTGTACTAATTTGTGTACCTGCAGTGGCAATTAATAATTACTGGTAATATGTGTGAGCCAACAAATAAGTTTTAAGTAACTAACTCCCGGCTTAAGTTATTCGTTGATTTTATTTTAACGCGCTTCGCGAAACTTACTTCATGCACAGTTTTTGTGGATTCGGAACATCTCTCTTATATTCTTTTGTACCTACACCCAACACAGGATACATTCACACGAGTTTGGGCAGCTAAAAAAAAGTTTCTGTTATTTTAGTCTATATTTATATATTCTACTCTATATTACATAATTATATAAAAAAACAAATCGGAGCCGGCCAGGTACAGTAGTACAGTAGTAGACAGTATACCCTTCCTTTAAGTAGTAGGTACGTATTTGAAAATCAATATTGACTCCTCGACCAAACCTAATCGTTAATTAAATTAGATATAAAGTAAACCATACAATTTATTCGTTCAACTGCTAAGGGCATTTTCAGGTATGTGATTGACGCACTGACTTCTGACGTCATACGTCAAATAAATAAAGCTCTCTCCCTCAAAAAAGCTTGGGCATCACTATTAGCCTATTGTTTTACAATTGTTACGGTTGCAAAACGAATTGACAGATTGCGCCTATTATTTCCCTCTCGAAGAATTACGAAGCTTAAAGTGCTAATAGTTGCCGTACAGTGAACCAAACATGTTCTTTATATTTAGATAAATCAATGGGTGACTAAGATTAAATAGGTAGGTACCTAACTTCAATACAAGGATTTCAGAGGACACATAGAATTATAAAGATGAAGTTGCATAATAAATTGAATAGAAATTGAATAAAACCGCTATCTTTATAACAAGTACAATTCTGTTTAATTTCATCTTTTATTCGTTTAATTCTACGGCCAAATTAATCATAAGTATCATAACACACGACTTAACAAAGGGATCTTCACTTCAGTGGTATACATACACGTTACGTTCCTTTTCTCCCAGTTTTTCTCAGAAAAATCGGCATCATTTCCTTCTGTCGCTATGGATGCCTGGCTATGTATGTAAAGTAGAATTCCAAATGCTAAAGTCCGAGTTTATGGAAAATAAATTCCCATCCCCCTCCCATCATCACTCTAAATCTTACGAAATTTAATACAAACCAATAGTACCTAAGTGCAACAGGTGTAATCAATATCAAAATGTAGAGAGCTAAGTACCTACTTAGCTTTTTTTATTATGAATGTCTAAAATATAATAACGATAACAATTGCCTAGAACACTAAACCAATTTCAATTAAGTGTACAATACGCGACCTCGCCCAACTAACGCTACTAACCGCAATTATTTATCTGTACCCCACTTATTTATCGAGAAGCCATATATCTTCCGTGCTACATTATGTCTAATTTTTAATTGGCTTGTATGTTACACTGTAATTACCAATGTTTGAATTGATACAGAAACGATTTATTGCTACGAATGTTCCGCCGCGGGCGATTTGCCTATTCCGAGTTGTCCCAACGTTGAGAAAAATGGCACAGTTGTTTAAAACGTCGTAGGTTGCTGATAAATTCATATAGACACATAAAATATCCCTGTAACAATCCTTTGGTTACATGGGCTGAGCATAAAGCGGTCAATTATCCACCTCAATGTTTTATTATTCTAATAAGATATTTTTAGTCTCTAACGATCCTGTTGTTTACCTATAGTATAGCCAAATGTTAGTTTAATATTAATATTAATTTCAGGTTAAGTTTATAATAAGATGTTGCTTTGCCCTAGCAGGGCCCATGTCGCGCTGTAATAGAAGACATGTAATCTTATAATACCATGGATGCAACGAATACATGAATTGAATTGAATTGAATCGGATCTTAGTGGAAATTATAATCATCAATACATAGTAGGTATAAAACAAAGTCGCTTCCCGCTGTCTGTTCCTATGTATGCTTAGATCTTTAAAACGACGCAACGGATTTTGATGCGGTTTTTTTTAATATATAGAGTGATTCAAGAGGAAGGAAGGTTTGTATGTATGATATAGTACCCGTACGAAGCCGGGGCGGGTCGCTAGTTGAGAATAAATCAAAATTGCATCATGTAATAAGTAGGTAGGTACCTAAATCTAATATCAGAAAGATTGGTGTCATCGTTAAATGAATTCTGGTAATATGATAAGATGATAACTACAAAAATGGGTTGATATGGTTTTTATCACGGAGTTTTTGTGTATTTCCATTCCTATATTTATCTATTTAGGCCACTCAATTGTCCAATAAAAGGTAGAAAAGTGGTGCTATAAGAGCGATAGAGGTATTTTCCACTACCCAATAACATTACTACCGGACGGGATCGGTGTTCTAAGACAATCAGGTTTCTTTATTAATTTTAATAACAATGCGACTATATTGTACTATTAAGTTACTAGATAAGCGTATCTGTCACGACTTGCAGCAAAAAAATACAAACAAGTATGGACAGCATTCCTTCAAGCGTGTACCAAACACTATCATTATATTCACTATACTTTTCAAACGACATCAATAAATCATGGTTTGCTGAGTGACACAAAACGGGGATAATAAAATTGAATTATACGCGTTATGACTTCTGGATCTGAGTCCACATTTTGATGTGTGGGCGTAGACTATTAAAAAATGGTGAAAGGTGAACCAAAGATTATAGACCAATTCTCTCAATAATCTTTGGCCGAACTTAAGAATTGTCAATCAGCTATTAAATCAAGATTGGGCTTGTCCGTGTGGTCAGTGCGTTGTGCTCACACAGATTTGGCTATGAGTTTACGCTAAAGCTACGTATAATATTTATTGAGGGACCCAGTTAATTGTTATATACTCTGTTTAATAAATACATAAATGTTATAATTACAAATTGCGATCAAAGTCGGATTCCAGAGGTTGCGGGTTCAAATACCGCTCGGCAAATATTTTTTAAATTTTCCACTTTTATCGATATTTGGAATTAAATACGACAATATTTGGACGTTAGCGGACGTTTCTGTATAGTAAACATTTACTATAAGTATCAATTACGTCAATAACGCTTTCCAGAATGGGCCCCTTGAACAGCGTAGGTGCGCAATGAGTCAAAACATGAAAAAGCAAGAACGGGACTGCATCCATAATTCGTATGTATTGATAAAACAATATGATCCCATAAAAAACATTCCATGTACAAAAGAGGCCAAGTCTCGAAACTCTTCCACCGTAAAAAGTTGTGAGATATTTCGTAGAGCCAAGTCTCAGGCATTCTTATTAATCGGACTGCATCCATAATTCGTATGTATTGATAACACAATATGATCCCATAAAAAACATTCCATGTACAAAAGAGGCCAAGTCTCGAAACTCTTCCACCGTAAAAAGTTGTGAGATATTTCGTAGAGCCAAGTCTCAGGCATTCTTATTAATCGGACTGCATCCATAATTCGTATGTATTGATAACACAATATGATCCCATAAAAAACATTCCATGTACAAAAGAGGCCAAGTCTCGAAACTCTTCCACCGTAAAAAGTTGTAAGATATTTCGTAGAGCCAAGTCTCAGGCATTCTTATTAATCTTTATTTGCTTGCTAAATAAAATTTTGTAACTTGGCATGATTTGGGAATAATTTATTGGGAAGTGACACTTTGGGAAATATTTTTTGTCCATACAATAGAGAACCTAAAGTTTTAGGTGTCAAAAATAATTAATTTACGTTATAGTATTACTAAGTGAGCGAAAGACTGCGAGTGACGAGAAACCAACAGAACAGCAACTTACCAACATTAATTTGAGTTACTTAAAATACAAAATGAGAAGCTTCATAATATTTAATTTGAAGGACCTAATTATTTTTTTATTTATTTATTTAGAAACACAAACAGACGCATAAACAAATATATAAGGGGTACACATAGAGTACCAACAGACATAATGCTAAAGACCTGGAGGTTTATTAATATTTGATAATGTGTTAACAAAAAAAAAAAAGAATCTTAACCATGCTACAAAAAATTAATGTAGACATTTTTCGGTTAGAATGCAAGATCCGAAGAGTAACATTTACATTTAATATTTGTTTGAGTGTCAACGTTACGTCCTGCATTTTTTTTCAATATTTGGCGAATGTAGTTTTTTATGCTGAGTGGCATTTTATCTTGAATGCGTGTTTCGAATACAAAAACCACTTTGAAAAATACTATAATGAGCAGAAGTTTTTCCGCTCTTTTATAAAAAGAGAGGAAAGCTCCCGCTTTCGTCTTCTAACCTATCCGCGATCCGAGTCGGTTTTGCTACTAAGTCCCTGTTCCCACTTCTCTGTATTTCTAGTCGCTCACTTAGTAATGTAGTCGCACGGATAGAATTTTAATATCTGAAATGGATTAATCTCAACCCACTTTTTGTAAGTTCGTTCTGGATTATATTATTAATTAGTCGTTTGTTTAGTTAATTTTTTGTTTACTCAAATTCATACCGCTCAAGTTATTAAAACAGTATGTCATCATCAGTCGCTAAGTTTTTTTATTCGATCGTTTTATAATTCCCCTTTTAATATTATATGTCTTTATCTTTTAATATAAGTAAATCACATTTATGGGACAGGAGGAAGGAATAACTGCCATATGACTTTACTGCTTGTCAACTAGAGTAGAGGCACATCAGCAAATCCTTGCAATGGCAGCCTAGTACAGAAGTAAGATTTATTTATTTATGTACTCGTTATTCTTTTACCGTAAATGTATCATATTGAATAGCGCTCCCGCGTTTCAAGTACGTACCTGGGTGATCGGAACTCGTGTTTGTTTTTCTCACAATAACTCATAGTGTGTGTCACCACATGCACATAAATCATCGAGCTCTAAGGTGAAACCGCATTATAGTTAGTGGGTGTGCTATTGCTCTGTTGTATGGGAACCTTGCACTTTTTGACTATGCGCTGAAACTTGGCACAGTTGATCCTTAGATGGTCTTGAGTGGATTCAGACCGGGAGCCATCGCGAGCCACCCCGCATTTAGGGGGGGAGGACCCCTCCTCCGCCAGGTCGACTCCGCCGCACTTTATTTAAAACCATTTTTTCTAAAACTATACACACCAAGGCAAGTATTATATCATTTTCGGATAAATAAAGGATGAGGAATTTTACGAACCAAAATACTTACCTAATACATTTTGGAACAAAAAAATAAAATAAAGTAGAAAAACATATAAAGCGTAAAATATTTTTATCTTGCAATAGCACACCCACTATTATGAAGTACTTGATAATTACAATTTAATAGACGAGACAAAATTAATGAATATTTAAACGGTTAGATATACCATATAATTATAGTAGACCTGCCTGTGACAATAACTAAAAAAAATAGGAAGCACATTAATCATCTATCATTTACTTCAAGGAGAAGATGCGTGGTCGTCCTTTTACTGTTCGAGTTACCAGTCTCATTGTTGTTACAATAGGGGTATATAGGTACGTTAGTTCCATGAGTACAAATTTGGGTAATCCGATGGTGATATGAGAGGAATCGGAGCGGAGGTACTAAAATCCCACGTTAAGTGCATTTTCGTAATTTTAACTAAAACTAACTATACATGTACATAATGCCTGGTGTATATTTCTCGCCCACTCTTTAACGGGTTAACTCAAGACATATCCTGCGGATCTCTAATTGTACTGGCCTAGTGTCTACCGATCGCCTCTAATCAAATATGACCTTTACGTCTTCATGATAGAGGCTACTGTATTTGCATTTCACGGCATACATAATTCGTAGCAATTTACAAAACAAGACTTAGGCAGCTGCTTATGCCAAATAGCACCGTATTCATAATGGAATACTGTTTAGAAGAGCGTGTACCTACGCTAGTCGCAATTTGGACTTATCAATATTGTGTTGGCATGGTTGGTGACCTGGGCGGGCCGAGTTCAGCTTATACATATTCACAAAACATTATATCTGTACTTGAGGGCGTTTCTAAAATAACTTAAAACTATTAAAACCCGAGATTCGTATCAGCTATGTGTAATCAGAGCTCAGACTTAAACTAGTCTCATTGACACAAACACCTTATGAATAACAGCCCAGATAAACATGCAATACTGACTGCCTAAGTGCGTGCTTATTATTTAATTATTTATTATTAAATACGTAATAACAGGGCAGCGAAAGCCATTCAGAATTAAGTAATTACTTTGGGCCTTACTCCGTAGCTCCCAAATAACAGTGATCGAGCGGGCGTACAAAGGAAATATCTAATCAAGTTGGCTCGGTTGCTGTTTTCTTCATATGGACTAGCTGAGGTAAGATCGACAATGTTCAGGCAAGATGGATTAAAATCTACGTAAGTATGTCGGTCTCTAATTACTCACATTCACTATGGGATTCAGGAGCCCTATTCAAGACGTTTTAATCATTGCTCGTGATATCGCTGGTTTTGTGACATAACGGTGACGTCACCGGGGATCTAAACCTTTTTATTCCCAACTTTGATATTCGAATAGTATAGTATAGTATGATGGCAAATTATCACGGTCATGATGATAAATAGATATGTATTTTTAAATTATGATACTCTAATGCAATAATGACAATCGGCGGACTTGCTAAGCTTGCTGATATAATAATAAAATACAATATTAAGTTGCGGTACCGATATGTCCACGTGTTCATAGCGATGTATAAATGTATCAAGTATATAATAAGTATATCATTTCAGATTAATAACCATGCTCATAAGCACATTCGTATCAATGCAATAACGTATCTTTAACAACACCTACCGATTTTTCCGTATTACAAGACAAAGTAGACGTAAGCTCAATATATTCTGAGCTGGCCATGTATTTAATGCAATAATTGATCACTTTTACATTTATCTCAGTTTAAATCAGAAGATCGGAACCTGCGCAGTGTGCCAAAATTATTTATTGCGTTGAATGTTGTTTCGATACGACTATTACTGCATTAGTCTTCCTTAATCATTCAAATTATAGGTACCTGTAGGCTGCGAGTCGTTACTTCTGGGTACTTTAAATTGGTTATGGCATTGACGTTTCTACAGGCTTTTAGATATTTAGAAATGGTTCTAAATCTCTAAAGAAAAGCATGTAAAAAAAAGACCGGGTTGCACTCCGGGAGTGCCGGCAGAAGTGAAAACTTAATGACATTCCGTCTTACGGTCACGTGACCAGTGGCGAGTTTAACAATTTATCCCCATCACAAAAAGTGCACAGCGCCAAATATTGAATGGTGTCAACCAGTGACGGACGCTCTATCTTGTCACTTATCGTGTGATAAGGCCGACCATGATACGGGGTCTGTTGGTGTCTCAGGTCTCAATAAGATGAGATGAGGCTAGTGTCCTGTGTCTCTGCGGGTTCTAAAAATGTCTAACAATGTATGAATAAAAGAAAGGAAGGAGGATAAGAGAGGACCTTTGGTAAGCTGCTAGTTGCATAACCGCAACCAAGGAAAATGTGAGTTAAGATGCCAACTTTTAGTTTCCGCAGCCAGGTGGGGAAAGTACAGCCATGGGATGCTCATTGGTGCCTATTCCCTATTGGTGCCTTTGATTGACCAGTGCGTCCGGAAGGCTCGCTGAGTGACTTGGAAAAGTCACTTAGCGAGCCATGGAGAGGGCTCGGAGTTTCTCTTAAGGGTAAAATGCGGAATCAGGATATCCGACGGAGAACCAAGGTTACCGACATAGCACTCAAGATAAGCAAGCTTAAGTGGCGGTGGGCGGGGCATATTTGCCGTAGAGCGGTTGGCCGATGCAGCAGACGAGTTCTAGAGTGGAGACCGCGAACAACTCGCCCTGCGGGACGAACCCCCGCCTGGTGGACCGACGACCTGAAGAGAACGGCGGGAAGCGGTTGGATGCGAAGAGCTGGGGACCGGGTATGGTGGCGCCAATTAGGAAAGGCTTATGGCCAGGAGTGGACTACTATACCTACAGGCTGAGAATGATGATACTAGATTTACCCCGGAGCCCTGAGGGGTAAACACGTTTCGAACGAGCGTTAGGTTTAGGTCAATTCAACTGTAATTTTCCCCAACAAAAGGTGACATTTAGATCTACCTGATGTACGTACAATCCGTTACTTGTTTGACCTGCTGAAGTCCGTGTGAGTATCCTAAATCATACTACAAACTACATGTTAAAAGAATTTTGTGTAAGTAGTTTGTCTAATTGTTTTATGACAAGGCATGTGTTCAGGTTTAATAGTATCACAGAATTTGATTTTAACACACTGAACGCAAAAGGTAAGGACAGAACGTAGGTACCAGTAATGAGCATTCAGCCGAGTCGGCTATAAAGCGTGGATAGAAACATAAAAAGTGATCACTGTAGATCTGTGTCCATATACGGCGCATGATGTTCATTACTTTATGGAACAAGTGCCATTCAGTGCAAAGTTTGCACTGAATGGCACTTGCAAACGCGCGTTACCTTTCACGCTTCACTCTTTTTAGAAGGCGATCTGCATTCCAGAGTTTTTTGCCGCCAAGTTCAGACCAACTGTCACAACTGTCTCTGTTTAGTTTAGAGTACGGTTCCACTGAGGCGTTTTCAACCAATCGCATCATTTTGATTGAAGTTGAGCAGGACGAAATGCGCTGTGATTGGTCGATTCGTGTTCGCTCCGCTTCTTGTATTCAGTGGAACCGTAGTGTTTGACAGAACACACGCACCTGGACCACCAAGGTCGCTCGTGCCGAAGTGTCTGATTTTAATCAATTATCTTATCGAATTTAAATCATTTCTTATATTGAACTTTGTATGAGTAGGTATTTACAAACTTCTAACGAAATACATTACCTATCGCTGCCAATTGCCATTACCATCATCCTATTCCATCGTTTTATAATTATAAATGAATCATAATTGCGAGTTACTTTAACATTACCTATAGTCTAGAAAATTTGAAAAATGAAGTACTGATTTGCACCTCTTCTTTCAATGATTGTGATGACATTTGGTATGGAGATAGTTTTAAACTCTTGGAATCATAGTACTTATACTTTTTACCCGGAAGTCATCCCTTAAGAGGATGAAATAGGGTGCGGAAGTCTGTATGGAGAATAATGAAGATACGACATAAATGAATTCCACGCGGACGAAGTCGCGGGCAAAAGCTAGTCGATTATAAATTTGAATGGCAAGGACGCAGTCGCTCTCACTCGTTTTATCAAAATACCGATTCGCACGGGACGCAAGTTCAATTCATATTCATTATATATTCTTGCGGTGCGACAATAGACCCTCAAGGAACTGTTTCAACTAAGGACATATATGTCTTACAACGTTACAACTGATGGGTTAGTGCCGCCCATCTTGTCCTTTGTATGTATCTCGGCCACTCGTAAGGACGAAGTTGACTAGAATAATGATGCAATTTAAACGAAATAATCTGGGCCTTAATCGGAGTTAATTTGGTATTTGTTGCGCGCCCTCATTCTAACGATGACGTTAGGCTGAGCGCTTCGGGAGCAGACTCGCCCGAGAAGTGCAAAACCGAGACAAATTTTAATATTAAGTTAATTCATTCATGCTTAGCGTAAGGTTTAACCCTGTTTTCAAAGGTGGCGCAGTAAACCTAAACTAATAACCGACGTCTGCAGACACATAATTATTTCGTAGAGAGAGAGATTTACACAATTCTAAAACAGGGCAAAACTATAACCAAAAGCAATGGAAACCGGAACAGTTTATATAGGATTTCTATGCAATGTTTCTATACAATTCAATTCAATTCAATTCATTTATTTGTCTGTAAAACATAGGTACAGGTAGATTGGTGTTACAAGAATCAGTATAGAATCACTATGGCCATGAGGCGTACAAACAGTCATTAGCAAATGAGAAAGGTAGGTACATTTGGAATTAGATATAATTACAATAATATAAAAACAAAAAATATTCGGTAAAAAAAAGAAAAAATGGTCACAGAGAAAAGAAATGTCAAATGTCAAAATAATTCAGGAATAAATTAATAAATTAATCTAATTAAAATAATAACAAATTTATATAAAAATGACAGATATTACTATATGAGGTTATGTCGTCTATTAAAAAATCCGATATTGAATAGTAGGACTTACTAATAAGTAATTTAAGTACAAAGCTTATTTTTAAATTCCTGTAGAGGCAACATTCTTAAAGCTAAGGGTAATACCTGCCTACGTTATGGACAAATCACAAACTAATACGAAATTACTTAGAGCATGTACTGTCTCTTTCTCACGGATTGATGAATCTGCTTATAACAAGAAATTTGAAAAACGACAAGCTTAAAGCTTAAGCTTTAGTCTTTAAATTTCCCCAATAAGACTGACAGCAATAGATTTTGGTATATGTGTGATCCAATATACGATGGCATGATAGTTTATATCTGCGCATGGTTAATACCAACTTTTTATCGCCATTGCGTACTAAATAGATAATTATTGGACCATTTAGCTTTTTAATACATTGCCTAAAAATATAAAGTTGATTGTTTTAGTTTTAATTATTTTGGGGCTCTCTGATTTCTAGTAGGTAAGGGTCGCACTGAAAACCAGCGTCACAGCTTCCATGACAAAATGCTGAGCGAGTGTCCTGCTCTTACCACATTATAGAAATGTTGTTCCTATATAGGTACAACAATACAACACAAATACTCTTTATTGCACAACTCACACAAACAAAGCAGTTAGAAAGAGAAACAAGGTACCTACTTGTGTTAAATAAATAAATTCTTATTCCTATTCGAATGTAGAGCCAAAATGATGTAATAGCTTAAATCCTACAAGAATTTGTGGCTACATGGCTAGGGTCGACATACCCTTTTGTCATTGGACTTAGCAACAGCCCACACTGCGCGTAAAAGTTGCTCGGGGCCTGCCTGCGAACTTGGCCTTGATATACTGCTATTCCATTCACAAACTGCCTCGACGCGCCTCTCCACTCACCCCTAGTATATCTTGATCCTGAGATTCGTAACAACTACGCTGAATCAGACTTCAGCCTTACACTGGTACGTGTCAGCCGAGTTGTTGGTAAAAGTGTTGCGAATATCCCCATGCGTCCATAGTGTACGTTTGAGAAATGCAGCCAAGTATTAAGAACGAGAGCAGTTTTAACAAAAAGCTAAGAATTAAAGAAACTTGTTTGGTGCACGGTGAAAAATGTACGGTGTGATTGATTTAAGGTAGTAATTGGAGCTTTAAATGTCAGAGGCTGGATTGTATTTCAGCTACCTTTTAGGTATAAAATATTGGAAGCATGAGAGCTCACGAACACTCAAAAATATGTCAAACACATTTAGCCAAGCTACGGTCGCATAGTGGTTCAGGCATGTGGCTGTCAAACGGCGGTCATGGGTTCTAATCCCGGACCGGGATTCCCGGCTTGTGCCAATGAGTTTTTCGAAGCCTTTGTATGTACTTATGGCATATTATTTGATATTTTTATAATGTATTAGTTATATATTTACGTTTAATGAAATATTGTCTCGAGATGTAGATGATGAATTACCCTCAGAATCTAGGTACTAAAATAAGTATTTAGCATTAAATATAGGACGCCATGTACATAAATAACACTCTAAATATAACATTTCTCTACATAGGCTATGTAGGTATGTATTAATTTCGCAGTCAGGAAACTACTGATGATATTCGCTACTACCACCTTCTTCTATCTACACATTACGATACAATTCATATTCGAGTGGTGCGAGAATAGAACCTCAGCACGTCACGTGACAGTTTCATTTGTAGGCTTTCGCCATACAACTTATAGGCAGTACCGCCCGCCCATTGTTGGTATACATACGTATGTTGGTACCTGTCGCTCACTAGCGAGGACGAAGTTGCCAAAGATGATAGATCGATACTCTATAGCTCACTGCAAACGATGCCATGTCACACCAACTTGTTTTTGATCTAGCAAGCGAAGCGATCGAATTTCTTCGGTTCAGCTTGGCCCAAAATTCTTTGGTATGTCCGTATGTCCCGCTGTCCGGCTAACCGGCTGTTCTCCTCTGAACGTCGCATAATTTCTCAACCGATTCTCGTGAATTTTGTGAGCAGGTTCGATAATTATATAGTATTTTTAACCCCTGACGCAAAGAGAGGGGTGTTATAAGTTTAACGTGTCTGTGTATCTGTGTATCTGTCTGTGGTATCGTAGCTTCCAAACGGATGGACCGATTTTAATGCGGTTTTTTTTGTGACAAGATAAAATTATCTATTTTATCCCGAGTGTTCTTAGGCATGTTGCATGAAAATCTGTACAGCCGTTTTTGAGATATTGGACTTTGAAATGAAAATGTCGGGGGTTTTCAACTTTTCTAAGTTGTAGTTATTATTTAGCGATTAGGTTTAAGGAAAATTTTAAATAAATGCTTTTTTAAACCGGCTTGTGATATTTCAGCTCACAGACCCACTAGTTGTTAGAATTCCAATAACCTAATGTCAATTATAGCATGTTGTTGTGTCAAATTGATAGTTGTAACTAATTACGTTGAGGTAAAAAATGCAGCACCTTTCGTAACAGTTCTCACTGTACAATTAAGTACTTTTACTTAAGAATACTTAAGGATCATTAACTGAATCTTTATTCAGTTAATGATCCTTAAGTATTTTTCAATTAAGGTATAACGCATAATAGAAAAATAACTTAGGATCATTCACTAACATAATAGGCTGTAGAATTTCATCTCATTTACGATTTAATGAATCAAGAAAGGCAGATTAATTAACAAGATCTGTTTAAAAGGCTTAGTTTTTTTTTAAAGTTCTACGCGTTATTTCAACCGCAACTCTGAATGTACTAGATTTGCATTCAAATGAATGCAGTAAGACCAAATGAAAAAAAAAACTTATTTATATAGAAAAAGCTTTACATTACAAAAGTATCTAATAATAAGCTGAGTAATAAAGGCGCGATAGGGTGTTTTCGCTCTTTTCTTTAAAAGTAGGTAGGTACCTATTTTTTTTCATAATAACGAAAAAAATTGGGTTCTTCTTATTTGAGCACTCTTGATTCCGATAAAAAAGTGTACCAATATTAAAATAGAATAATTCCAGCCACTTTCTTCCCGAGGGTGACAATACGAGTCGACTATGGGAATAGGGTTTAAGTTCGTTGTGGGCGATGGGCTATCATTGGATGGAATCTCATATATTCTCAATCTATAAACCTACAACTTTTACCTAAGTAGCACTGAAAATTAAATAAATAAATACATAATATGTCGGGACAATCTTACACAAATCGACCTAGTCCCAAACTAACCAAAGCTTGTATACTCTATGGGTATTAGGCGACGCTATACATACTTATATAGATACAAAAATACTCATATACGTAAGAAAACATCCATGCTTCAGGAACAAATATTCGTGCTTATCACAAAATTACTCACTGCGCCAGAGGAGTAAGTAAGTATCACAAAATTAACTGCCTTAATGTGTTATGCCTGCCCCTTTTGAAAATACAGGCGTGAGTATATGTATGTATGTATGAAAGAATGCAGGGGGCGCAGAGCACGGTGTCCGCTGACCCGGCGCCCTTGCGGTCGGTCACGTCGCTGCGCCCACAACAGCGGAAAGCGGCCAAGCGCAACTTGGACCAATGCACTGAGAATTCCGTTCCGTTATACTTGAGATTTATCATTAAAGATGTAGGTACTTACATAAACTAGCTTTTGCCCACGACTTCGTCCTCGTGGTACTTTTATATCGCACCTCCATACAAACTTCCGCCTTCCATTTCACTCCCTTAAAAGATAAATTTCATGGTAAATTCTGTCCTTCCCCGAGATTCAAACTATCTCTATACCTTACCTTTACCAAATTGCATCTCACAATCGGTTGAGCGGTTTATTTAAGCGTGAAAAGGTAAAAGACAGACAAACACAGTTACTTTAAGCAATTATAATAATAGGTATATTATGTGTAAATACTTATAATAGTCAAACATTCCTTACAGTTTTCAGGAAGGGAGGAATCCATTTTTATGACATTTGGCACCGAAAGGATGGATGAATTGGTATGTACCTAATCAATAAATAAATACCATTAGTAATTTGCCAAGTACCTATTGCAATAACATGCATTTAACATGGCATTCTTTAATCTCTGACATGGCTATGCTATGCTGACGGAATAACCATAAACTTTGCAGAAAATCCGTATACTTAATTAATTGGAATCGAAATTCCAACAGTCAAAACGAAACAGTTCCCAATTTTTCTTTGACAAGTTTAAGTCCAGGAGCAACATTAATTTCTCGGTAACGAATACACTGTACACTTTTATGTAGTATGCATTAAGTTTGATATTCAATGCATTCCATTTTCAAGTCTACGTCAAGTGCATAATGATGAAAATGCTGTTCGGTATTATGGTGTTCTGCAGTTCTTTTGTTTTCAAGGAGTTCGTGTTTGCTGACCTTTGCGCAATGTGTCTAAACGGTGATGTTAACGTATGAACTATTTCAGCTAAGGCTGGGAGCACACGTCAGGTTCGCCGATCAAATTCCATAGAACAGTCATGGGACTAAGGCGCTCGTAGCCCGTATAATCATATCAGCCGAAAGACGTCCACTGCTGGACATAGGCCTCCCCCAAAGAGTGCCAAAGTGATCGGTTCTTCGCCACCCACCCTCATCCAGCGGACTCCCGCGACATTTACCAGGTCATCAGTCCACCTTGTGGGTCTACCCACGTCTCCCGTTACGTGGCCGTCGCTCAAGTACCTTTCCGCCCCAACGGCCAACGGTTGTGCGTGTAATGTGCCCCGCCCACGAAAACTTAAATTTAGCGATTCGGAGGGCTAAGTACTTATATATCGGCGTAGCGCGTATAGGACAAACTTATTTGAGAGTTCCCATCGGTTTTGTTTAGACATATTTTTTTTAGCTGGCTCAAACTCAACCTGTTGGGAGAAATTATCCTTTAAAGTACTGAAAAGTGACCAAACCCTCTAACTTCTGTAGAGAGATTTGTTCAAGCAAATTGATAATTACTGACTGGTTTCATTATATGTTGAAAAAAATAATTTATATAAAACCAAAATAAAACACGTCAAAGTTTCATAGTTTGCTTTACATATATAAAAATAAATCAAATCGGAGCCGGACAGTTGGGTACCTTTCCTTGTAACTAACGATGGACGAGTAATTTACAACTTTTGCAATCTAACTAGACTACTAATCGCTAGGCGTGATAATGTTATATGTTGTTATTCGTAATGGTAGCAATAATTGTCATATTTATTGTTTCAACTGCAGCTGCAAATTCTCGGAATGGTGGGATATGAAATTAATTGATAAGGACGCGATAAAATGGATATAAAATCATTCCTTTCAAACGGATAGAAATAACATTATATGCCTCAGTTATCTGAATATTATTATTGAGGTACAACTTCAAGCGGTTTAATTAGCAAGGCGGGTGTAGTAAAAACCCACATAGCACATCGTCGATCAGAGTACCTAAATAGAGGATATCTAGACCCAATTCGAGATGAAAAATGAAAGTGGGGATGCCTTAGGGCCCACATACGTGTCTTTGTCTTTAAAAATCAGAATGACGTGTCCCCCTTCTGTCCACTAAGTTGGGTGGAATTGTGGCCCTGCAAAATTGGATTTGACGTCACGGGTCACCCATTGACACTCCCATTCAAACCTCGAGAGGTGCGGGACAGCCGAGTTTAGCCCGAGTTGCGTAAGTGTAGTGTATCAACTTGGCAAGCAGGTATACACGGTGTACAAATACCCACAGCCAATTTAGTAATTTGTACTTAAAATTTAATCATTATTGAACCTATATTTTTTAGAAGTATCCGACTACTTTGCCTGACGATTTCGTCTACCTCTTGAATAGGTAGGTACATCAAAAATGACCCCAGAGTAATCTTTAGACTAAGTGTACCATAAAACTACGAGATGGTCGTCATTCTAAATAGGCGTTCTACACATAGTTACCTAATCATTTTGTATTAATAGGAATCTGTTGCTAAATCTATTAACCACATTTAATGGCCCAGTGCAAACCGAAACAAAACATTACCTCACCTACAGATAATCACTTAACTGTATTTAAGTAGGTTTCACATTTTATCATGTATTTTTTAACTAGGTTCGAAAGACACAAAGTCTATTTTGCCGTGTGCGTCAACAGATTTTGATCTCAAATAGAGAGGCGCTCAGTAATAGGATCAAGCTGTCAACTGCCAAGTAATACCATGATAACGTCAAACACCAGTGTGGAGCAAGCCTTATCTATACACCGTTGACTTTTTCACCGATTAAGACCTTATTCGACAGCATTAAGACATGTTTTCGCATGTCTAGATGTGTGTAGTGACTGCATAATTTGTTATAGACGCGAACCGACACGGGAGGCGTCGGAATCGTGGTACCCCTGACATTTAAATTATGTATTTAATTATATATGTGACTAAACTAATTCTAGGCAGCTTTGCTTTTCCTTCTATCACTTTCAATAAGCAAGTAAAAGTCGACCTATGAAATTATTGAGTTTAAGCTCAATAATGTAATTTCAAAGAGTAACAGGCGGCAGCGTGAACTTTGCAATGGACGTCCGAGCACACAAGAAAACTTGAATCATTAGGAATTATCTATCCTAATATAAGTAGGTATCCTAATTAATGTCTATTAGGAATTAGGCCATTATCTTGAATAAAACAAATTATTCTAAGATGGTTCTCTCGAACCAAGAGAAAAAAATCTTGCTCAAGATAATTTCGTTTCATTCGAGATAATTAACATCTTCCTAATGAGTTTCTTGGTTAAAGAATATTTACTACAACTCAAATTTTGTTCTATATGTATTTAGTTTATAATTTTTAATTACCTTTCCTCGTAGAAGATTGAATATCACTACCTACCTTACCTAATATCATATTTTATACGAGATTGAGTTACAAAATGTCAGTTAAATCATACGGACATCCGTTCAAACGTAACGTAATCACCACCATCTTGTTTGGATTCGCTATGACATGACAACGTGCCTGCTGACAAAGCTAACTGGTTAGCCGAGAACTTTACGAAGGTTGAAATGAAATGGAAGGTAAAATGCATATAAAAGTTACCTTAATCGTAATGGCAAGAGATAAACCAGGTTATCTTTAAATATTTACAAATCTTTGTGTATGCCTGCCCAATGATAATGATAAATTGGAAACAACTATACGTTATCGGAAATCAGACTTAATACTGGACCGCTTGGGGTTAATTTAATTCCGAAGCGTGCTATATATGATTTCAGTTAGAATAAATTATTTTTAGCACATAAGAGTGGGTCCCCCAAAGTGACCGGTCCTGCGCCACCCGCATCCAACGGACTCCCGTACGTACCTATTTCGCTCTTGTTCTGACACTGTAAGCGAGCCTGATCGACCCGCAGGGGTCAAAAATACATAGTGTGCTGCCAACAGCGAGGCAAATCTAATTTGGTGAACAGATCGAGCGACCGATCGCGGGGTTAGAGTCAGCCGTTTAGTCGCACGCGCAATTCACAAAACGGAAGCGCTCTCGAGAGGGAAATGCACGAGGTCGAATACCGATGTCGTATTTTACTTACTTACTTTTTTATTTAAATGGTCGCATGTTGTTTGTAAAATCACGACAGTAAATTTAGTACAGTGCAGTATATAGTATGTAGAACATACTGCCTGTGTAGAAAGTCATATTTGTGCTAACGAAGGTTTTAGTTTACGATATACTATACAAAACCCGTAGCATAGACAAAATAAGAGCGTCGTCTCGTTCTATCGAACGGTGTCAGCCAGTGACGGACGCTCTATCTTGTCACTTATCGCGTGATAAGGCCGACCATAATACGGGGTCAGATCGTTTTGTATCGGTGTAGCTCGTATTTTATTTAGCTTTGGTCTGGTCTGGTGATAGAAACGCACACCGCTGCGAAAAAGTCGTATAACCAATGTCGCCATATACAATCTAGGCTGAACTGTGAATTAAAGTGATCTAGGCATGAGACAGTCAGGAATTAAAAACCGGATTTTGAGTTATAATAACTCGAAATCCTGATATCGATAATATTGCACACATAGAATAAAAATAGAGGCAGTGGGCCGGTGTTGTGATATTTTGAACACAATAGTAGAGTCAATATAATAAGGTATAATTTTGTACCCGACTGCACATATAAGCTCACATAACATCACATCACAAAAGTAACTCTAGTAGTCTGTAAATAATTATCACCATTATGTTTGAAATCAACTAACATTTGCACTTTATTATCTATCAAAAATCGACCTTAAATTCTACGACCAACGGTTCAAATTGTTAATGTTTTCCTTCCTTTCAAATTGATTCAAGTATACACGGTCATGATATCCGATAACCAACCGCAGCCATCGGTGACAATACTATTAGGGCATGAAAATTGCTTCGTCTCTCGTCTTATAAGGTCGACTAATAATTATGTTGATAACTAAACATGTAGCAGATTTTGATTCTGGGGAATTATGCACCAGAGGGTATAAGCTGCCAAATAAAGAAAGAGATAGAGTACAGATAACACCTCATCATCATCATCACATCAGCCGAAAGACGTCCACTGCTGGACACAGGCCTCCCCCAAAGAGTGCCACAATAACCGGTCCTCCGCCACCCGCATCCAGCGGACTCCCGCGACCTTTACCACCTGGTAAAGGTCGCGGGTGACCTCATCAGTCCACCTTGTCTACCCACGCTGCGCCTTCCGGGACGTGGTCGGGTCGCCACTCGAGAACCTTTCCGCCCCAATGGCCAGAAATAGAGAAACTGTTTTAAAATATATCTCCTTCTTCTATCGGACATGAGAGGCATTGCATTCGCAGAGGACCAAGGTGGTTTCGGTATTTTTTTTAATTATCTGTCCAGCGAGGCGGAGATCGGCTGCGTTCTCTCTTGCATTCCATTTGACCATGGACCACCAGTCGCTCCATAGAGCTCTCGTTCCTGGAAATGTGCCCGGAGAACTTCAATATTCATAGTTACACAGTTGTCGAAAGCCGGTCTTTGATGTTAAGATCTTTTAGGATTGATACGTTGGTGCGAAACGCCGTGCGATATACCTAATATAAAATTATATGGGCATTTTTAAAAATTCGTGTACCCAATTAGCGTGAGTTGTTAAATAAAAATTAACTCAGTGTCAGTTTTGTGACGACAATTTAGTATACAGCTTGTATAAAAATTAACTTTTATATTTCAATTTATAAATGCTATACATATACACGTTATCTAAATGTGAAACAAGTTCAATTTTACATAATTTGTACCTATGCTTAATTTTCGTCACAAAACTGACGCTGAGTTAATTTTTACTTAGAAACTCACGCTAATTGGCTACCCAATTGTACCCAATATGTACCTACGTACATACACGAATTTTTAAAAATGCCCATTGTAAGATAATACAGAAGAAAAGTCTGTGACATCTAGCTTTGTAAGTTTATAAGTTTGTATGTTTTGAGTAATCTCCGGAACCTTGTCCGATTTCATTTTTTTTTTCACAATCTTAAAAAATTAAATACAGTGCTGGATGGGTTAGGGTTGGGATTTTTGGAGCGTCAGCAAATAGCCCTTAAGCTGGCGCTTAAAGGTATACTTGCTTTTAAATAAATAAATAAATATTAGGGGACAATCTTACACAAATCGACCTTGTCCCAAACTAAGCAAAGCTTGTACCTACTATGGGTACTAGACGACGATAAACATACTTATATAGATAAATAATACTAAAATACACGGAAAACATCCATTACTCAGGAACAAATATTCGTGCTCATCACACAAATAAATGCGCTTACCGGGATTCGAACCCAGGACCTCTTGCTTCGTAGGCAGGGTCACTACCAACTAGGCTAAAGCGTTCTTTCACCTGCGTGTACGATTATAATAGACGTGAATGGTTATCCTGTATACCCCTATGTATCCCACCAAATACCTGTTAGGAACCTTAGGTTATAATTCGTTGGAGGTAAGGCGTAATTACAGTTTGTTGGTGACTGCGTGTCGGATCATACGCGGTGAGTCAGATTGTCCGGAGCTAGTGAGTCGCCTCGTGCGATTATATACTCCGGATATCCCCAGGATAACTCTCAGGGCACGACGACGCGATTTATTGGCGGTGCCGGCAGCTCGCACTGTTTCACGCAGGAATTCGCCGCTGATCCGCGCTCTCTCACAACTCAATGCGCTCTTGGCATCAGCGCCGGAGTGTGACTTAATTGCGTGGCGATGGATGTATGTGTGCGGTGAATGTCTGAGCTTCTGTGAGGAGATGGATGACAGGCAATCAACTGTACCAATGTAATTATATGTGTTTATTTTTTGTCTTTTGTATATGTCGTTTCGTGACGCATTGGTTATACTGTAATGTCATGGTTACATGTTTTAATAAATAAATAAATAAATGAATAAAATTAGAATCGTTTAAGCTATATTTTATCCCGTGGGTTTTATGACCTCCATGTGGATTTTAAGCTTAAATATATATCAATCGGCTGTTCTTATATTTAATCGGTTTCTAGTAGAGTTCAATCCAGACCGCTTTCAAAACGCGTTGATGTCTTCTTCATAGTATGTGCGCGAGCGCAGTGAATCGCTGCGTAAGTTTTTCAATTCGCGGCATTTTGACAAATATTGCCGTGACATATGATAAATCAGGTGCTGTCATATAACGTCACTTAACCGAGTGCTTATTTGTCACTGAGCCGTTGACCTCCAGCCTTCAAACCCCACGTGACAGGTGACAAATGGAATTCCAATTCAATATTAATCATTTTAATGAAAAACACACCTTGTAATGTACGTTTACCAAATAAGTTAGACGCGTAATACATGAGGATTAAAAACGTGTTTATCTGACCCCTAATCCAAATTATTGAAGTTAAATATGTTTGCGCTTGTTTTTTGTGACTTTACTATTCAATCTTCTGAAACTATTCGTATACAAAGAGCCCAGGTAACATAATGAATGACACTCGGAGTTACATAGTTTGGTCATGCATCATTATCTGCCCTAACAAATCGGGGAAAAATATCTGACACATCCCTACGGCCCTGTAAATAGAGTCAGGTCAGATGCGTGCTGTGCTAAGACAGATATTAACGCTGACTGTAAATCTTCGCATACAAGTAGGTATGATCAACCACTTTCGAGACATATATTTTTATTAAATAATAACCAATTGTATAATTTGTTAATTTTTGATATCCTCTGTCCATATAATATACCACCACTTACGTACCAGCCGATGTTGATTATCTAAATAATTACGATCGTATCGTAATCGTGATTATTTAATGTGGCCGATTTTTTATAATTTTTTTATTGGAATTGGAATCTTGTACCTTCGACGGTAGAGTTGCTTTTTGGATGGACAACTTTGAGACAGTTCGGCCGACTCAAATAATGTCAAGTATTTATAACGACGGCGATAATGAATGGTGCTACGGTCGTATTAAAAGGGGAGTTTCAAAAAAAATGGCAGGTTAAGGTTAGCTAAAGCGATATTTAAGTCACGTCTAACCTGTCGGTTTTGTTACTAAACGTTATGGGATTGACATTGACTTTCAATTTTGTTATCCTCCGTAAATCCGTTTAAGGGACATAAATAATGAATATGCCCAAAAGCAGTGTCGGCACAGCAAGGGGTCGGTGACAAAGGCATGTGGGTTCGTCGACATATACCGATCAACGAGGTGGTATATTGTCCGAGAGTGGCGGGGGAGTCGCGTATTATCATCATTATCGTCGTTGTTAGCCCGTACCTAAGAATTCCTGCTTAGCATAAGCCTGTCTACGAATACGCCACTCATCTCAGCCCCCTATTCTGTAACTTGTTTTAAGCTCACCTCTACTTCACCCACAAATATATCTTGACACCACTATGCGTAGTAACTAAGCCTCGGTAGAAGTCTAGTTTCGTGACGGGTGACCGGCGGGGTGAGCCGTATTAGCCCGCCAGGCCCGTGCAAAAGGAACGTCGGTTGTCCACGAAATTGATGGGTTGACGACATGAATAAGACCGCGGGTCATTCCTGGATGAGACTAGTATTTCAACATATCAACTGTCAATTTTAGGAAGTTAAAATGTAGTTGCTATGCCCTAAGGCTCGTTTTAAAATTTACGCAATAATTTTTAACATGGGATCGTCGAGCTTAAGTACTTACTCGTAAACAAACTACGTAAATATGATGGTAGTCAAAATAATTATAATAAAATGCTATTTACCATCCGTGTCACTGAAGGGTATTTCGCTAGCACCCTTAAACGCCAACAAACTGCCCCCAGTTTGGCCAAACAAGAAAGGTATACTGACCGTTAAGTGGTTCTTCGAAATAAAAAAAGACAGAACATGAGTGATGTATTTCTAGCTTTATCTGCTACAGACACAATTGATGGCTAGTTATAACTCCAATGCAATAAAATAAAACAATCGGCATGGTGTATTTTGTATGTTTATAATTAAATTCACGAATTTTATCATAGAATATTTTTTCTAAGTATATTTACTTTGCTTAAAGTACCTATACCTTAAGTAGGTATAGGTACTTTACTACAATTCCAATAAATATAATCTTTACTTTCATTTAAATTGTAGGTATTTTAATACCTAATCTAAATATATATTGTCATCATCATCTTTGCTTTATCCCTTTTCTCCGAGTGAAGTACAGACACCAGCATCAATATCTGCCATAACAATGCGAGCAAAAATATCTGACACGCCCTTACGGCTCTAGTAATAGAGTCGTGTCAGATATTTATGCGCGTTTCGTTGTGGCAGATATTAATGCAGGCGATTGTACCTATCTAACAATAAATAATAAAAATAAATGTCAATGATCACACTTGACAGATTACTTGTACATAAGTAGGTAAGATATATCTTGGTGGATAACACAAGTATTGTGGGTGTAATCAATCATAACTGAGCTAAAAACGAACAAATAAAACCGTCTACAAAGAAATACTGAATTTATTCCTTCCTGATTGGAGTAGGACGCTGCCTTGAGGTGCTGAAAGGCACGGACATTGTAACTGTCACACGAAAATTGTCAAAGAGTGAAAGAAAATTAAATTAAAATGGCGATGTAGTCATTAGCATACAATGTTATATCCACGGTTAAAGTAGCGAGGCATATTTTATTCAAATTCATCTCGGTATGCTTTACAACCGGCCGCCGTCAGGTGTAGCGACAGTGCGAAAAATGTCATAGGGTGTCGGCGAGTTAAACCTCTCACAGACTGGCGCGGCCTGCCTGCCTGCATTGACCGCCACCGCAGGCCGCGTCAGTGTGATTCAGGCCTTAATGTTTGCATTCGACTTTGCGCCATGACATGAGCGAATATATCTTTAAAGTGAAAACTTCTTTAGCGGCGCTAGGCACTGTTTGGGATTGGGAAAAATTGTTAAACTCGCTACAGATTTTCGTGACGGCAGATGCATAAGGTGAGATCTCACCTTAATAGAATATTTAGGCACTAAGTTTGTGATTCTAAGTGACTTAGAACTCGAGATATTAATAATTAACTATAATGAAAAATGGCCGCATTAAAGTTAAATATGGCCGACGGAGGAGTTGGTTCCTACCAAAAACTTAAAGCTATGGACCTTACAAGTGCCTGAAAAAAAAATGATGTTTTTGTCCAGCGTGTCCACATTTACGACAATTTGTTCGAGCACTCTACCCCACTAATATAGTTTCAAAGTAACTAGAACCATTAGTATCAACAGAGGCTCTAGTATAAGTTTTACCAAAACAAAACGTTACGATCGCGTTTGCGTTTTACCCTCAATTTGTATGGGATTTGACAGCTAAACGCGAACGCGGTCGTAACGTTTTGTTTCGGTAAAACTTATACTAGAGCCTCAGATAAAAAACAAATATCACGCAGTTACACTTCTTCGTTCACAGGAAAAGAAAGGATATGGAAAGGTATGATGCACTGCTATAAAGTATAGTCGAGAGAATAAAGAAGATAAACACGTGTATGTACTTAGCACTTAAAAACGAAGAACTTGTACCCAGAAATATATTAAGGCGGTGCATTGGAAATTATCGCGTGCTTTGAAACGCCGTTCTGACTATACTCTGTCTACGTAATAGAGTTAGCAAAGCGGCCTCTTTATTGCACTTTTCTATGCAAAATGACAAGGACGAAAAATGGTCAGTGAGCGTGAACAATCGCACCTCACTGGCGGACTGGGCTTACATGCCGCCGCGTCGCTAGGAATAAATTATTGTATATATTTTTCCTCATGATTTTGGTTCGTAAGTTGATGTAGAATATTCAATTATTACCTTATCAGAACCATTACATATTCATAATTATTCATTATAGGTTAAGAGTCCGCAGTAAGCTCGATTCTCCATACAAACGTAGTTACGCTCTCATTTTAAAACTATGTGTTGGATGGATGCATATACAATGACATGAGGTATATCTATGTCTGTAATTAGTTTATGTAGCTTCAGATACCATAATAAAAAAAATACAGCGAAGTTAAGTTTTTCATACTAAACTTGTTTTTGCTGTATTTCGTTTGTTTTATAAACTGTTACCGTATAAACTAATTACAGACATTGTATATACCTCATGTCATTGTATATGCCAAGTTTCGTCACAATCCAACACGTAGTTTTAAAATGAGGGCGTAACTACGTTTGTATGGAAAGGTGAAATTCAGCTGAGCTTACTGCGGACTCTTAAGAAACAATAAGGTCTGATTTTCAGATATATGATTCTTGACTAAATGATTGTTTTTCTGATTTTACCGACACATGATTGCTCAAAAATCCTCGATAGAAAAAAAAAACAAAGTTGTGTCTGTATTTTCTTTTTTTTACTCAGCCTACTCAAACGATACATTATTTTACGACACAATCAAGTTAATACTATAGTATTTTATCTCATCTAAAATCTCACTTTATGAAATTTAAATACTTCTCTAAGTTTAAAGTATTTAAGTTATTACGGTCTAAGGTATTTATCGAATTTTGTCCAAAAAAGCCTTTCCCGAAGAGTGTTACATCTCTTTTTCTCGTGCGCGGAAGGCATAAGCGTGTCTTTGTCTAGGGGGCGTGTTCGACTCGAATCAAGGCATCCCCTTAAGAGACAATTCATATCCATCGCCGCCTGAGTCAATATCCCTCGTGGACTGGCAATCACTACAAACCCTTTTTTGGCGAAGCTGTAACTTACGGCCCACTGAGCTATAGGTGTATGTCTTGTTCATACACATGTAAATATATGAGACGGTGTAAAGAAAATAAAAATGGAAATGTTGTGACTAATTGATGTAAAAGAGGACCTGTAATTAATTGCTAAGGCTACGCTAAAAGAACTAAATAACTTACATTCATTTTATTTATTTTTTTAGTTTTATTCATTTTGTGTTTTTTTTTACTGAATAAAATACATTTTTATAATAACTTACTAACTCACTGACCTAAAAAAATGTGTTTATCTCCGTGTCGATTCATACGGTGTCTGCTTACTATCAAGTGGGCCGTATAGAGGTTTGCCAACGTCGAGATTGTAAAAATAAAGAGATCACATAACTTATCCCGGTCCTGAAGTAGTGCCAATCGTTCGAGAACTAATCAGAAAGCTCAGTTTTCGCAGAGCTAAAACGGATTAAACTTGATTAATAAACGTACCTATTGGTAATGATGATTCGCTCCCGCTCATGAGTAACTAGATATGTAAAGCGTGACTCGCTTAGGAATACCTAGAATAGTTTTTTTTTTATATGTTGCCATGAGGAATTGATTTTTAATTTATCGACCGAGCGAGCGAAGCGTCTATGCTTCAGCTTGGACGAAAAATCGTTTATCCTCATGTCCGGATGTTTGGATTTCCTCCTGTTCTCGCCTAGAGCTCACTTTTCTCAACCGATTCTCATGAAATTTTGTGAGTAGGTTCGGTAAGTATACAGATTTTTTTTGTAGACAGTTTTTCGAAATTTTGAAAAATGGCGGAGATATGGGTTGAAAACGTAAAAAATTACAAGAAAGGGGTCCTCAGCGTTGACTACTGACTTGGTACAAATTTTATGTTGCGTCCACTGTATCTTGAACTCCGATTTCGATGCGCGAGGTCTACAGCTCACAGGGCCACTAGTTAATTTATACAAGAACAGTTTACACCAACTACCTAATTATTTGATACCAATACATCAAAACGAGTTCCGGAATTAAGGCCCAGTTTACGTTGAACTTGAAATTTGCCATGTTGCGTGTTACCGATTACATTGCCATATTTGTGGCACGTTAGGGTTTTGTTGGCTGATATTATGTTGAAAAGTCGTGATCCATCTCGAGGTCAATTTGTAAAAAAACATTTCGTTGTGTAATCAATTGACAGAAACCTTTTAGACTTAACCAATTGACAGCCCTAATGTATCCCGAAATTTGCTGTAAAATAAGTACAGTAATAAGCTCATTTTTTCCTTTCTAAACCAATACAATAATAGGTCTAGACTGGGTATATTAATTACTAGAAAATAAACGGCAGAGTAGAGAAAGTTCACGGTCCCATCTTTATGTAATGACATGGAATTTAATAAGCCATGCCGAGGTTTTCCCGGGGACTACAGTACGAGCCCCTTCCAAGAAAGAACTTCAAAGAAAGTTAGATCACACGCTCCAGTTGCAAGTCGGAGTAAGTATATGAAGTCGTCCACAGGCTACGGTGTCCGCATACCATCAGCAGGCAGGCCGCGTGTCACCACTTATTTAACCGTATGGCTTACATTGAATAGGCTACTATTAAAATACATTAAGATATCTAGGTTATTCTCTTCTTTTATACTATTTGCCTATAGTTTCATTGTAGTATATATGTATATAAATAATAAATGCTATGGTGACCTAAGGGTTCACTTCAGGCACCGATTTCACCGAACATTTCTGAAAAGATAGGTAACGATTGTGACCAGGGACTGTCGGATCTTTACTTGTAGATCAAGCAATGCACGACGAAACTATTGCAAATTAGCTATTCTAAGTATCGTTATATTCTCGATATATTCTGATTAGTGCAAATAAAAATATTTTGGGAAACCTACACAAAGCATGCGAAAACTATCGCAATTTTAACTAATGACAACCTGCCACTCGTTACCTGAAACGCAAACTACAATCAATTAACGATCTTGATGTGCGTGTTGGAGCGGATTGTTGCCCAAGTGTTGGTAGTTTTTATCGTATGGGCTGTGGAATGTGCACAGTCAGCCACAAGTCTCAACTCATATATTATCCATCGCCTCCGATCTGTTTAGCCTATGTGATTTATTATGTGATAAGAAAAACTTCAAATAGGGCAGTTACCAGCCATTTACCTCCGGTTTTTATAAAGCTGCGTTATCCGACCTTATAATCCTTATATACGACCTTATATATTTTGACGACCGGTTAGTCTAGGGGTAGTGACGCTGCCTACGAAGCTGAAGGTCCTGGGTTCGAATCCCGGTAAGGGCAAATATTTGTGTGATGAGCATAAATATTTGTTTCTGAGTCAAGGATGTTTTCTATGTAAGTATTTAAGTATTTATATCTATTATATATATCGTCGTCTAGTACCCACAACACAAGCTTTACTGAGCTTACTATGGGACTAGGTCGATTTGTGTAAGATTGTCCCCTTATATTTATTATTATTATTTATATCGTTAAGTATCGATAAGTCATATCAAAAACTGAACTGAGTTACAAATTTTTTATCTGACATTTGGTCTAAAGCATCTTTATAAAACCGGTCCTTACGGTTGTCACGTTGTGCGCTCATGCAACCTGCTACATATAGCGATCACTGTAGCGTCTTTCATCCGGAAATCGCGATACGTTAAGGATAGTTCTCCTTTTAGAAAAGCATTGTTTTCATGAAGAAGCTATTCGACATCATTTTAAACACCTAGTGGCATCGTCAATATTGTAGCATTCTGGTCCTGAGGCCTTGTTTAAGGTAAAGCGGGGCAGCCGGCTGCGCGGGGCCCGTGTCGGAAGATGCGCAAACACAAACGGACGTTGCCTAGGATCATATTGATTTAATCAGGTTTCTCACACATTATTTTTACCAAATGGTACTTAATCACTTATAATTAACTTATTAATTTACCTCTTTGAGGCTTCCCGACGTTTCGGACGTGTCACAACATTCTTGGTCACGTGACGAACTGGCTTAAGTGGGTATCAACATCTACTTGCTTGTATAAGTTAATTATACGCTATTAAGTCCCCTAATTTGCCTAATTGCCTAGGAGTGTTTATGTACCGACGTCAGCGTTTCCATACTCGCCTGACAGCCCGCGTTTCGCGCCGTCGAACACCGCTCGTCCATAGGTATAAACACTGCCACAGCAAACAACAAAAGTGGCCAATGTTCGCCATGTCACAAGGTACAATAACAAGGCACTATAACTAGTCGAATTGCGTCCCCGTTTTTATGCCCACTCATGTCGACGTGACAACTTGATGGGCGTTAAGGTCGATGATCAAAACCAGAAGGGGTCAATCTAAAACATTAATTTCGCATTCTAATTTGATTTAATAGTACATTACTACAGAGGCCGGGAAGTAAGGGGTCGGATAGTTATGAGGCCGGCAACCCCTTTTCACGCCGAGGTATGCTTATAGTGCTTTTCTCAAACATGCAATGAAATGAATTAAAAAAAACTCCAAGAGATCAAACTTTAATTTTCATGGCTGAACGCCGTGATCCTGTGCCACAAATTGTGGAATGGAAATTAAAAAAGACCATCTTGCCGGCCTAGGCTTCCAATTTTGTATGAAATGCCATTACGGGTCTCTCGTCTCGCTGCGCCCGAAACGTGACACTTCGAAGCCCATTATGAAGAATACAACGTCAATATTTCATTGGACGTTTGAGAAAATGTGTTTTGACCTAATGCATTTTTTTCTTAAATAGAAAGCTTTATAGGATTATTATAAAAAAAAACCTAACCTAACCTAATGACTTCTATTTGATGATATTCAAAGAATACCCGAAAATACCACTGTTTTGACGAAAAATGTATTAGGTCAAATGAAACATTTGTCAAATGATACATTTGGCTAAAAGTTGTTTGGTCAAGAGACAGGACCCCGCTTTCACGCCATGTGCAGTACCTAAGGAGAGGCGTTTCATAATTAACCGGGGGTTGGACCATTAAAGAAAATTGGTAAATGGCTCGGTAGCCATTTACCAATTTTCTTCAATGGACCAATTTTCTCCTCGTTCAGCCTGCTATAGGAGACCAGTTACGAATGTGACCTATTTTCCAAGCATTGACCCATTTTCCAATCTCTTTCACTATACATGAATATTAATAACAGTGAGAAATAAAATAACTTAAGATAAACTGCAGGATAAAGGCCACATCCACTGCAACCAACCATATCGCAACCGTAGCATTGCTACGCGCGCTACGCGCCTACGCAGCCTCTACGACTCCCCTTTCCTTCCCCATGCCCGCTCAAAGTAAGAAGTAAATCACAAACACTATCGTACTCTAAAGTCAAGTTATGCATAGTTACACTTTTAGATTACGTATTTCAAGATTCAATTCAAGATTAAGTGCAATCATGAATTGAATCATGTTAAAAGAATACCAACGAAACGTTACGAAACACTATAAATGTTATACCTAATGTATTAACACCAGTCAAAAACTTTTTTTTTAGTTTATAAATATTGGTCAATATATTCCAGATACGAATAGGTTTGTATTCTAATTTCAAAAGATTTTTACATTTAAAGTAGAAATTTTATTTAAAAACGATAAAATAAACAGACACTGTTATTAGGACGTTACAAATTACTATAATTAAATAAAACAACACTTTTAGAAACTTACGTTTAATGCATATAGAGCACAATACTAAGTTACCTACCTAAAAATAAAAAATAAACTAATAAATAATATTCACCGTGTCACGATATCCGTAAAGTCAATCAAACTCACTATTGTCAAAAACCCCGAAAACGCAAGTGACGACCACATGGCTACGCATTGCCATTGAAATGTGTTGATATTCAGCTATTATCAATGGCATATTGTTGTCCCAGTACTTTCACGCGCATGCGCCGCGCCGGCGCGGGCGCGCCCCCTCCCCTACCTGCCCAACTATAAAAACGCACTCCCGCCCTCATTCTGCACAGACGCAAGTTGCACTTCACCATAGCGAGTCCTGGAAGATACTAGTCTTCCAGCAGCGCTATTTATCGAAACTCGCTAATCTAAAACTATCTCTCTTTCACTTCTGTGCTAACATCCTTTCAAATATGAATCCCATGGTGAGTAAATTCAATTTATTATACAATCGATCGCAAATGGACAGTGACATGTGTGAATAACTTAATAAAATATAGCTCGGGGCATTCGATACAAACGGACAGTTAGCAATGATCTATATTGATCTAATGATGTGTCGTAGATCACTTATGCAAATTATATGGTTCCGTTCGAATGATTAACGGTGCGCAGCGGCGTTTCGGTTTGCGATAACTCAATTTATTGTTGTTAAATCAGATACAAGGAACCAGTTGTAGCGTACTTACTTTGTTCTGAGGCTTGCCCAACGCTCGTTACGCCAGGCACGGCAGGATACCTGACCTCTACTCAATCTTGGCTCTAGCACCTACTTGTTCCTCCAACAACAATGGTACAAAGCAATCAATTCCGATCAAATAAGATTTCATCAAAATTGAACATGTTCTCTATTTACTAATCCGTAAATGCTAGATTTTGATTTCACTTTTTTCTTATTTTTTGTTTATCTAGTATACCTATGACGTCACTAAAATAGTTTTCTACTAACGCTTCACAGTTTTCGTCTTTGATAAGATATGATATTCAAGGAGTTTTAATGACAGATCGTAATATACCTCATTTTAATATACTCACCGGCAATAAATTTGGCCCAAATCAGAAAAATGCATTTAATTATTTAAAACATTATTTAATCTATTTCAATTTATAGTTTGAAATCACGAAAAGTTTTTGGGCCAAATACACTGACCAGTGTATATCCCAAAAATTCACGCTTACTTCATATTTCAATGACGTAATAAGTCCAAATAGTAAAAATTCACCAATTATCGATTTTGTCCATATAACACAAATTCGGTCATATAACCTGGCATAAAACATCTTGATCAGAACCCCGAATCTATTACGCCTTGTCCTAATATACAGTTCGTACATTTCACGAAGGCGAGTGGGCGCGTTAAAGTCTAATTTCGTGAATTGCAAGAAGTTATATTTATTTGTAAAAATCATTCCATACCCAGCGAAATGTTAACGACAAGTTTGAGACGGGAGACCTAGACGGCACATTGACTGTGGGCTTAAAGACCTCTCCAAAGAAACTTGTTGTGATTTAGCACGAAAACAATTGTTTTCGGACACTAATTCTCATTCATTCTGGAACGAATATCAATATTGCACGAAATCACCTTATACTCGTATAACGACGCAAAATACAACGCACATAAAGTAGATCAACGAGTGCTAAGGCACTGGTCCCACCGCCGGCTAGTAGGCTAGAAAAGTTGGGCGAGTAGCATTACATTGCGGATCTGTAAAGGTCGATTGATCACACTGTGCCTGGTCAGCACGCAATGAACTGTTACTCGCCTAACTTTTCTAGCTTACTAGCCGGCGGTGGGAACAGTGCCTTAATCTCCAATAATCACCGAATTATGCATTACATTTCAAAACATTCATTAACGAGTAAAATTAATGGGCTTTGTCATAACTGTGTCGTTAACAGGCATAACGTGAACAACTAGGCCTGTGTCGAAAATTAAAAAGTTAGCGACGCGGCACGTGAGGTCGGCGCACGCGACGCTCTTGGGTCATTGCCACAAATGTACAATTTTAAACATTTATGCTCTATTAAAATCATAACTCAATTATCATAAACAAGGAAAATGCATGATTGTTACCTCGGTTTTTCAGTAGTCTTCAGATCTTTTCAATTTTCGTAATTACAGAGGCGGTGGTTTAAGTGAAAACGAACTTCGAGTATCTCCCTCTTTGTCGCTCGAACTAGCAAGTGCAACAGGGAGAGAGAAACACGAACGAAATTAGTTTTCGTTTCGCGGTAGGCCCTCGGACTATTATTTATTTAACTATTTCATCGAAATCGGTTGAGCGAAACAAAAAGAGAGAAACATCTAAACATTTCTGCTGAAAACCTTTGTGTGCAAAAAAATGGAACATAGTACGGAAATCTTCGGTTCTTTATCATTTCCTCGTAACTGGTCATTGTAACTGTCTTTAGTTATGACATCCTTGATCGAACGAAACATGATCTGATGAGCACATTATTAAAAGATGATAGATACCAAGCTTCACTAGTTTCTTGCCAAGCTTCCAACTACTTATTATGTTTATCATTATCAGCTTCGTTTTCATCTTCACTTGCTCTATTTCCAGCTAATTATCGATTAACTAACATTCCATTACATAAATGTGACTTAATTACATTAGACATCGATTTGTGTAGGTATGTAGATTCTAAATGTTCGCTTTGAACCTCGATACGAAGACAGTGAAAGCTAAAAGGTGTATTATAAAAAAATACCTACGCACGCTACTATGAAATAAATTGAGCAAGCGTTAGTAAAGTACACATTTTTTGCAATCACAATAAACAAATGCGGTTAAGGTGTTCGGAAAACGAGTGCACAACGAAACACGACCCGCTTCCGCACCAATGTCATTGAAAGTTGACCAATAGCTGAGATATTGATCTTAATAATAGCAAGGGCGACCTGTCCTTATAGATGCATAATCATCATGAATGTACCATTGTTAATAAGGGCAGGACAGGATTGACAGGAAATGAGTGACATGAAAGAAATATAACATCACAATTATCCATATCAGAAAACCCGTTTAGCTACGGATGCACAGACGATTGAATTGAATTAAACTAAGATTTCCAGAAAAAACATGTTTCTCTTACCTAACACCGTCGCTTGCTCTTTATCGATTCAATCAATAAATTTCATAATGAAATCGATGTATCGTGAAGTTCAGAGCAGCCATTGTGCCAGTAAAAACAACCTTCACTTGCTAAATAACTTGACAATGACATTGCACTACTTAGTTTAATGAGATCAAAACCAATTCGTTGGCAGCTATCATCAAATAGTTGTGTAATGGATTTATTACATTCCTTATTTCCATTTCTGTGTTTCGATTGTCTGCAGATTTTATTTTCTGTTCTTTAGAAGGCAATAGAATCGGATAAGATTACCGATAATGTTCCAATGCAAATGATTGCCTACCAGCATTCATTAAATCAACTTTAAAATAACTTACGACCACCTAGACATTTAAATCATACCTAATTGCGTTTTAACGACGAATTGTAAATTGCCGTTCCTGTTTCGAAACGTGAGAATTTCCGTCAATACGCTTTTAGTTGGTGCAAATACTGGCAACAAAAATAAATACAGCATTCAACCCATGACATATGAATAAAATCGGCCAAGTGCATCGGCGCAGTATAGGGTTCCGTAGTTGCCCGTCTTTCTTAGTAACATCGAAACGCGCGCGCCAACTAAGGCGGATGTCACACTGCGCCGCATCTCCGGACGGGGTGCGGAGCTGCATACAAATTTCGCCGGACGGAGGTGCGGTGCAGTGAGTGCGTCGTACCACACGGAATTTATACAAACTGAGGTACTTGCATACAACGAGCTCCGCATCTCCATCCGAAGATGCGGCGCAGTGCGACATCCACCTAAATGGTTGCGTCGGCCGAATTTGTACGAAAGTTGGCCTTTCGAAGTATATTTTAAGTTGGTCGACTACTACTCAGTTTCAGCCAGTGCTTGCATATCAGGAATTAATTCCGCTTGGTATTATGGGCGTGCAATATAAGTTGGCACCACCCACGCATGTTAGTAAACGAGCTGTCTTGTCTAGGCCTCCGCTGTCCTATTTCACACTCCATTTACGTCCACAATTGTCAACAGATCGTTGGCCCGCCTCCTCACACTCTTGTTCAATATCCATAGCGCAATATCTTTATTCAAATGACAATTTCATGACGCTGGAATTACTTTTGCCGATATACAATATCTGTTTATTGACGTTATTACAGTGTTTCCGTTGTGCGGGCCAACATTTCTATTACGTGAACCTGAACTGTGAAGAGAGCTTGATGACGCATGGTCCCTTGAAAGTTTGATCATTGTGACCTAACAAAGAAGTTTCGTTGAACTTCTCGGATTCGACGAGCAACAATGGTTGCATGAGGCTTCCATTGCTTGTCAATCTAGTGATGTACGGGGATCAAGTGGCATTTGCCAAATGGATGAATAAAGGCCTGATCACTGGCATTGTCCGCTGCGGCGCACCCAGTGCTCGCGCGGGTGCTCGGGTGTCGCTGTCGCCAGCCTCGCCGCTCACTGCCGCTTTTTGTCTGCATTCCAGTGCGCACCGATTTAGAAGGGCATGCCCAGTGCCCACGCACCGCCCCGCGGCAGTTTAATCGATATCCTAATTATAAATTATACGTGAAACACCCACCAGTGGCTAGCGCTGGAGCAATAGGTTACGCAGAAACCAAACTATACCTACCTAAATCACCTGTCCTTGTTTACGTTCTGTTATCTCTGAATTCAATCGATTAATGCATTTCTCTGCACATGACGCATCGCGTGGGAGCATTGCGTCAGCCATTACTTTAAATGCAAACAACTTTTCAGAAGGTCGGTATCTTATAGCATTAAAAAGTACTTCGGCTCGATATATGCAGCATTACCTTCTTTATCCCTTGTAAAAATATGCGAATGTATTAAGATAAATGGTGGTAGCATGAAAAATTCAATAACCCGTAACCAGTGAGGCAGTAAGCTTTGGCGCGATTTACGTTGGCTGTCAATTCTTGAATGTCTCACTTAATTTTATCAATATCGATATAAGTTGCGCTCGTTGAACTTAAACTTCACGCATATACGATCTACTTAACTTCTATTTTCTAACTTTGTTTACTCGTTTGTTCACTTCAGTCGCGGCTAAATTACTTCGTTATGAGGTGCCTCGATAGTGTGATTGTTTATTGCAACCCTCCGAAATATAAAGGAAGTTAATTGTTTAATAAGGAAATAGAGATAATTAAGCAAAATTTTAATTAAATAACTATACCAACGTGTGCCGCAACACAACATAACAAGACATTGCGAGATAATAATCTATAAAAACAGTCACGTGCTTGCAATAACTGCTGTCATTAAAGAGGCAACTTTATCATTTTACATCAAGTACCTAAGCGTCCTCATGTTTATGGGGCTACCCATTTCCTATCGTAGCCTTACATAAGTACGTTTGTCAAAAATAGGAAATGCAATATAGTGCAATATCATGGAAAGTGCAAATGCCAATGTGACATACGAGGGTCAGTGTGGAGACAAGTCCGGAAGGCTGGCTTCCTGCTCCGCGACCTTGGGCCGGCCTTCGGACCTTGGCGCCATTCACTCGCTGACTTACTTTTATTGGAAACATGCGCAAGAGTGCGCGGAGGCGGACGCACATTTCAACCCAGCAAGAAATTGTTCAAGTCGTAAATAGTCGGTAAAGATCAACGACAACTAACGAAAAAAACTAATACCTAATTCAAGTCCAGTCTCATTCAAACATGGTTCTCGGAAAAAATGTTGATGAATTTTATTAAAATCGCTGCTTCTTGTGAATTCAACCAGAGCCTTACAGCGCATGCCAACACGCCTTGTGACATTTTTTGCTCCTTTTGCAAACTGAAGTTCATTGTCGCGATACTATTTGTGGACTTCTTATTATCGCAGCCAAACTAATTTTAAACAGGCTGAGACCGGTTTCATAATAATAAATAATTAAAATGACCTATTGTTCAGATGTTTATCACTTTAGCCTGGTTCCAGACAAAGTGCGACAATATATTTTAATTATTTGGCTACAATAATCAAATTTCACCACCGCTTGAATTCAAGGATGAACTAAACATTTTTTAGACCGCTCGCGATTTTAATCACACGTTTTGAAATGACACGCGCAAGAACGGACGTGGATTACTTAAGCCCCATTTAGTTTAATAGATAAAATAACCATTTTTTAAATATAATTAGGTACGCAAGTAACTATGACTATTAAACGGATGACCTACGAAAACTAAATCGCGCTCCGATTCTCGTGTAAAATAAAACGCTAAAACTCTAGTGGGCGGTGGAAACACACTTTATTCGGAATATGGTGTTATTTTCTATCAGTTTTGCGACACCATTAAGATATATGTGAGCCCTATATATCAAATAAAAGTTATGTAAAAAATAATAATTAGCTATGCAAAAAAGTGCATTGCCTCGAAATCACACAAGAGATTGATCGGTGCTTATAAGGCTTTACGTGTAAACGGTTAACTCTGCCGCTATGTAGAAACTAGTATATCTGCAATTCGATTATGCGACGGCGAGGGGATCTAGATCAAACCTAGTCTAGGCTGACCGACCGCGACCACAAGCCCTGACATCATTACGCGGTTCTGAACTTAGGCTCGCCGCAAATTCTTTACCTATGCACTCATCTCGCCGCACCGTCGGCGGGCGGTCCCCCGACGCGACGACGCTTAGAAAATAAAAATACTGGAACTTACATAATATATTTGACGATAATAATTACAATAGGTTTAAAATATTATTTTAGAGTTTTTTTTTGTGTCGGGGGTTTTTAATTTTATTAATTTTACTTTTATTTTGTCCTTTTTAAAGTGATGATCTTCAAACGGCTGATCAGGCCATGATTACCTTACCATATACTTTCAATATCATTGAAGTAACACGGTACCAAATTTCGAATCGATCGGACATAAGGAAGTCAGTCAGATCCCCTCATCAACTAGAAAAGAGCTGATGATCTTCAAACGGCTGATTTTTTTTCCCCATATCTCAGGACCATGGTCCCCGACTTTTGGAAGGCATGCGTGGGGCCGAAGCCAACAGTGCAGAGGCCCTTTAAAACAAATATAATATAAAGCGAAGGATTACTATTATGAAAATACCGCATTAAAATCGGTCCATCCGTTTGGGAGCTACGATACCACAGACAGATACACAGATACACAGACACGTTAAACTTATAACACCCCTCTCTTTGCGTTGGGGGTTAAAAACTTTGCATAGTTCAACTGTAATTTTGACTAATGCAAACATAAAGTAGAATAGTGTTACTGGTATTACCTAGATTGATAGATATTGACGCAATAAAACTATAACTCGAACATAAACAATGTTGCGTCCAAGCTTTAGTATATTTACATTCATTTACATATAATAAGCTACTTAAATAGCCACTAATCACACAAATGAATAATATTTAAATTACTCATAATGTGCATATGCAAACAAGAATTACTAATTTCGTATATTACTAATAAACTCTACGAAGGCAGAACTTGCTGCCAGAATTTAAAACAATAAAATGCGATTTTTTAACAATCGTTCCATATTTGGTGGTCAATCGCAGTAAAATTTCGAACCTGATTTTAGTTTAATTTAATAGCATTTAAAAAGCCGCTGTCTTAATAGGTCTCAATAAATCATCGATGGTCAGCCATAAATAATAATTGACCTTTTTACCTCGCGCATTTCAAATCATTGACAGCACCTGGTGTACCGTATCTGGGTTACTTGCATACATTAAAATAAATGTAAAATCTTTAGGAACAAAGGCACTCGAGGGCAGTTAGCTAAGCATGAAGTCACTGGGCTTTATTCCTTAGAACCACAGTTTGTAATACACACTCGTATTTATTTAAGATATTTCTTGTCTATGAATGAATCGCTATCTTTATATCCTACTAGCAACATACTATCGAGTAATTAACACGAACATAAAGTACCCAAACGTTGCGAGACAACAGACAACTGACAATCGAGGGCGACTTATCAGACTACTAGAATTATACAAACTCCAGGCTGTTAGGTACCTACAACTCGTTTTGTATAACGACGCTGGTGCAGCCCGCAATTAGACACGGTGTGGCCGCTAACTTGGAATATTATCTCGCTAGTTGGCACAATAAATAATAACTATAGCCGCGGTTATTACAACTGCTGCGATTTAAACTATGTTGTAGGATTTCGATCAAACATAAAATCAACACCTGAATGCAAGAAACAACCCATTTATTCGGTTACGACAAGTATACAGATAAAGCTACAAGTTAATTTTCGTAATTGTTGCATTCGTTGTTTACAGATTGTATTCGCTTGCTTGGCGTTGGCGTGCGGAGCCCAGGCCAACCAGGGCTGGGCCGGTCCCCCGGCCAACATCGCGCTGTCGCAGGACGGCCGCAACATCCTCGACACCCCCGAGGTGGCGCAGGCCCGTGCCGCCCACCTCTCGGCGCTCCAACAGGCTTCCCAGAACAACCCCAACCCCCAGGACGATGGCTCATACGATCCCCGGTGGGACAGCGAGGAGTACTGGCAACGCGCTGAGCAGCCCAAATGGAACGCCGCCCCTGCCCAGCAGTGGAACGCGCCCGCTCACAACCAGTGGAACGCTGCCCCCGCCCAGCAGCAGTGGAACGCCGCTCCCGCCTGGAACGCCGCCGGTCCCGCCCCCGCGCCCGTCGCCGAGACCCCCGAAGTAGCGCAGGCCCGCGCCGCTCACCTCGCCGCCCTGTCCGCCGCCAAATCCTCCGCCCCTGCCCAGCAGTGGAACGCCCCCGCCCACAACCAGTGGAACGCTGCCCCTGCCCAAAACCAGTGGAACGCTGCCCCTGCCCACAACCAGTGGAACGCGGCGCCCGCCCACAACCAGTGGAACGGTGCTCCTTCCTGGCAGGGTGCCCCTCAGCACCAGGCCGCTCAGGTCAGGCTGGCCAATGACGGCTCCGGCATCCTGGACACGCCCGAGGTGGCCGCCGCGCGCGCTGCCCACTTAGCCGCCCACCAGCAGGCCGCCCACGCTGCGCCCCCGCAGCACGCCCCCCAGCAGCACTGGTGAATCCCTTCCCTTCCCTCGCGGTCGGCGCGAGCGCAGCGCTAGCCCGTGACCCGCGCTCCTGGTGAGCCGCGGCCGTCACGCGCTGGATCTCCGCCCGCCCGCCTCTTCCTTCCTCCGATCTCTTCTTCGTTTAGGAACACTTCAAGTGCAAGTGCGTCAGCCTCTTCTGTCTTTGTGGCTTTTTGTTACTTTTATAAAATTATATTGAATGATATTTTGTACATAATACTTGTATGTATGCGTAATAACGAATTATATGGAATGGAAAATACCTGGGCTGTTTAAATTGCTGAGTCACCTTTCCAATACACATGTAGGTAAGATAGGTATCTGTCGAAGCAGACAAGGTTAGCGGGAAACATTCTGCGGAAACACGGGCGGACATGCAAGACTGCACATCAATAAATGTAAATATGCATAGGTACCGTGTATAATAAATCACGTCTACTTCTGTTCGAGGAGTCCAATTGGCCTGACACATATCCACGGATGTCTATTCCACTTTCGCACGAATCGATACATACATCATGTTTTTTCTATCCTATCTAAACACTATAGAGGATGCAGCATGAAATGTAATGTGTTGAATTGACTAACTTAGAATTAAAAGTCGTCAACAATAGCGAATTGTTTGCTGGTCACAGTTTACACCCCTCTAATTGTACGGTCAATTGTAGGCTACGCGAATACACGTGCGAGCCACTCGGTAGGTTTTTCACAGAACAGAGTACAAGAACATTCATTATATCCTAGACTATTAAAGGAGCAACATTTGTATATATATATATATATATATATATATATATATATATATATATATATTTGCAATCACGTTCTCGAAAACGGCTCCAACTATTTCGATGAAATTTGGAATGTAGGGGTTTACGGGGGCGAATTATCAATCTAGCTAGGTCTCGTGTTTGGGAAAATTAGTTTTCTCCGTATTTTCAGCGATGCAGAGCAGCAGAGCTCGGTCGCCCATGCACTGTAAATGTGATATGATATTTTGAGCATAATTTCAATTGCACACAATAGGAGCTTGCGTATAAACTAAATGAGTTGCTATGCAGACTTATCTTAGTTTCTTTTTTTTTGGCAATCGTCTATTGACATTTGTGCCAGCTACACGTCAATTCATTTTTTTTAAATATTTAATTGATTGCGGAATACTCAATATTTTGTCTTAGGTAATAAGAGATGAAACAGGGAAAATGATAATTGTAGACGAGGCCCATACTTTTATAGTAACTCACCTAGTCAGGCCAGCGAATTGTGTCACAAGTATTTTCCCAAATTCTTATGCCGGCACCCCACTGCGCTATGCGCTATTCGTTATTCGGCTTATGCGCCTGTATTCGACGCAGTGTGGACGGTTTATTCGTCTATGTTTGCCTTATTCGCACGCATAACGCATAAGCACGAATAGCGAATACGCGTATCCGTCGACTTGTCGGTTTTTTGGTACACATCAAAGGAGGCGAATAAGCCGAATAGCGCATTGACTGCCCACACTTCGTTTCACTCACTGATTTGCTCGCTAGCGGCGGTCGTATCTGTGGACGGGTTCGGTTTGAATAATGGAGTGGACAAATGAAAAAGTTATACGATGCATTTAAGTAAAAATAATAAGCTGCTGCTGTCAACTCGTCCATCGCCGCTTTTGACATTTGCGACGCAAACAACCCACATATTTGGCATGTTCGGCACACCGGCACGCAGTGTGGTGGGCATGTTTGTTTGTTCGCGCACATAACAAATATTTTCGCAAATACGGAGCAGTCACATAACGAATAGCGCATAGCGCAGTGGGGTGCCGGCATTACATGGCAACAATTTTACCTTTGAAATAAACGGTGGCGGCTATGTATGTCGTGTTACCAGCGTGAATCTTTTTCAAATTAGCCGCATTTGCTTTTTAGTGACATGACTCGTCGGTCAGACTTTAGAAATAATTTACTAGTGTCTCTTTGTCAGCTTTAAAACTCGCGAGCCTGTTTTGTTTCAAATTTGGTTTTCGAATATTTCCAAGAAATGAATCGGTCAAAACAAACTTAACGTAATTATCGAACCTGGGGACCGATTTTTTTTTTCAAATGCGAGTGCGGTAGAAAATATTCGCACACGCAAATTTGACGCTATTATATTCGCATGAATCCAATAATACCTGTTTTTGAAATCACCACTCGAAAGCTAGTGATTGGCTTTCGATACTTTTGCGTTTCGTTGTATGCGAAAAGTAGGTAATTACCGGTTTTTCAAATTAGATTTTTCAACATACCTAATATAGAGAATAGTACTTTATTGGAAGTTGTGTATCTATAATATAGTGAATTGATTAATTTTGAATATATTATGCGCTTCATAACAGAAAAAAAAACAAAAGTAAGTAGTGAGTAATAGTAAACGAAACGCTTATTTTCCTGCCAATAGATTAACGATCTTGGTTTTTAACCACAAAATTCGGCAAGAAATTAAATATAATCGTACACCAGCCAATCACTTAGCATTGAATTAATATTATATTTTATTTAAATCTATCTTGTACAAGGTCAAGATCTAGGTACAAGCATGTACAAGTGAAGTGTCAAATTTTTCTGCCGATAGAATTGAATACGAGTGGTCTACACCACTCGTTATTCAATGTTCTATCGCTCGTATTTCAAAAACAGCATTTCATAGTTTTTGACCGTTTTCGAGTAAAAGATTCGAGCGCTCGAAATTCAAAAATCGGTCCCCTGCTTGCAAAAATTCACGAGAATCGGTTGAGAAATACGACCTGTAGAGAAAAATAGCCAGTTTTCTGCCCAAGCTGAAATGGAGAACTTCATTCGCTTCGCTCGCTCATTCAATAAACATGGGTTACCGGAATGCTAAATACAATCGACATATTATATTCGTACCAAACGTTGTTCCTATATGTACACTTTGATTTGTTAAAACGTGCCTCAGTAATCTCATAACAAATTACTCTTTGTAGATGCCGTTAACTGTTCAAACATGTTATCAAAAACAAATCTAAATTAACGAAATTAAAGGTTCGGCGCCGAATGAACGCAACTACAAATCTAATTACATGGATCGGGACAGGACGACAAATAACTAGAAAATGTATAATTGTGCTATCGAATGCTAGCCACTGGGGCGGGGCAAGGTCGATCTATCATTCAGCTTCGCAATCAAACGATTATCTACCAGCAAACATTTACAGTGGGAAATTAGGTTACAAGTCCCTGCGACGCTTCGTCGCCACTACACTTTCTGAATTCGAGTGGCCTAGTAAAAAAAACTAGTTAAAGTGCTATGATGGTCTATCCTCACCATAACTTTGGAATACGTCCGCGAAAAGAATCATTTGAGAACTTCAAAAAGGTACTATCACGGTATAAGATTTACCCTTACTTATCTTAACTAAATTGTTTAAAGGTATTTCAACTTTTTAAAATCGATTAATTTCAAGCCAAATCATTGGGCCGCTGATGATCCGACACCATGGTACGTTTGGGGTCAGAAACGAACTATGTCCAGAAGCAGGAGCGAGGTGGGTACTCGTAAATCCTGAATATCCTAATTTACCTATCTACAAATGTTTTTTTTTTCATTTAGATTCTCGTAATATAGTATGTGATTATTTAATAGGAAAGACCTCGGCAGGAAATAGAACCAGTCTGCGACCGCGCAGGGGTTAGGAAAGATCTAAGGGAATACCTGCTGACGTCCACACTGCACGGTCTCCGATATGTCGGGGAGAAGAAGCTCACATGGTTTGAGAGGTACCTATATAGGTAAAATATATAAACGCTAGTAAATCCATAATATACATATTATATCAAGTAGCTGTAACACAACAAAAGGCGAATAGGTACTAAATGTACCACGGTATGATTTAATATGCTTCCAGATTCTTCTGGCTAGCAGCATTCAGTTGCTCCATAGCATGTGCAGGATTCTTCATCCTGAGTGTGTGGGACAAATGGCGAAACTACCCCATGATTGTAAGCATCAACCCTGAAAACATGGCTCTCCAAAATTTACCCTTTCCGGCAATTACTGTCTGCAATGTTAATCAGGCGAAAAAGAGCGTTGCTGAACGTTATAAGAAAAACGGGTAAGCGGGTAATGACATTTTTCATGGTTAGGGTTTTAAGGAATTCAAAAGTCTTGTTTGTGCGAATTCTAAAACCTTTTAGGGCAAATTTGTAAACACTTTAGAAGACCAATTATAACCAAGTAACTCTCTCACTGACTTATCTCCTTGCGTACAAGTCGGAATTACTAGAAGTTGACCAACTCAAGTAGGTAACTGCATGGAATTTTAAGTAGTTTCCTCATCTATCAAAGCCTTTGGCGTAGTAGGCCGGATTTGATCGAACTAAAACTAGGACTTAGTCTCAGGTTCAAAGTATAAAAAGTGGAATTAAAACTTTTTAAACGACTTCAAAAAAAGGAGGTTAGTTACCTCAGATTTCCGATTTTTGTGAACCGTTTTTTTGTTTGTAGGTATGTGGTTCCAGATTGGCCCCATTCTTTTCAAAAATCCATTTGGATTATGGGATCCATGAGGAATTGAGGAAACTTCACAAATATACATATTAGGCACGCATGTAGTAATTTTTGTATTTTCTAATATAACTCGTGTATTTACACCAAGCAAACACAAATGTGGTAAAGTGGAACTGATAATGAAGATCACAGATTTCTCCTGGAACTCCCCCATGATATACTGAAAACTATAAAAGTACGTCGCAGATTCTGATATGATTCCGTTGAAATAGCAACTAATGAAGTACCAAAGGCCTTTCTTAATGAATCGACGGAACTCCTCAAATATTATCGGCCCACATACAGCGATTTAGTCTTTTTCTGTAATAATCGATGTTCATGTGGTAAATTGGAAAGGAAATGTGGAAATGTTCATGTGGCTTGGCGGAGTACTGAATTGAAGTCGGTTAAAACTTTGTTTTTCAAGTAAATTATTTTCGTTTGGCCGAACTGAGTATTATTGTGTTTATTAAAAAAAGGTGCTATTATTATCAGTGATCCAGTAGACAAGAAGCTTTTGGTAAGCCTGTGCTCGTCACTGGAGGACACAGAACTGTTCGTGAGCGACGTGGCCCGTAGTGCGGATTGGGACTACTTCCGTACCTTCTTAATAAATGTGAGTTTAATCCTCCTAGCGTTTCCCTGGTTGTTTCCTAAAGCAGGGGTCGGAACTGCCCTAAAGGCACCTAGTCCCAAACATTTGGCATAGGAAATTAGGCACTAGTATTAGGAAAGCGACTGCCACCTGACGTTCCAACCCAGAAGGAAAACTAGACCCGTTAAGATGTTTTCCTTCACGGATACGCTCCTGGTCCTGGTAAATATCAATTGATATTTCGTACATGAGTTTTTTGAAAAGCACAATGGTACGAGTTGTGGGGTTCGAACCTACGAACCTCAAGATTGAAAGTCGCATGCCTTACCGCGGCTTTTTTCTTAATTAATGTGAATTTGGCGTTAAGAAACCAGTGCATAATCTTAAAATACTGGGCTTGTTGCCAATCTAACCCTTAGTAACTTAACTCTTGCCAACCCAACGCCTGACAATATAATTCTTGTTACCCTAACTTTTGTATCTTGATTATTTTCGGAAAGTATGTTCGTAGGTGACCCAACCTTGCAGCGAAATGTTAGCGATGTGCATATGGGACTCCAGCGAGAGGAGCTGCCTCGACCTCTTCAACGCGCAGTTAACAGACGAGGGTCTATGCTGTACATTCAATGTCGTCCATCGCAACCTGCTGTTTCGCAATCCGTAATACCAGATATGATTTAATGGTTTACCTATTGAATTAATTCGTCGTTAGCTTTATTCAAAGGTCTAATGGTATTTAATGTTTGCAGCAAAGATTTAAACGATATGAATTTTACGTTCCCATTACCATCTGTTGATTGGACCCCTGAAGGCGGTTACCCGCCTGATTCACCGTACAACGGTTTTCCGTGGAGACCCAGAGGTATGCGCACTTGATAATCAATAATAGTTAAATGGATACATTTGATAACAGGCCTTTATGGGCGTTTCGATTAATCAGATAGAATTTACGGTGGGTGTACACTGTACCTATATTTTATGCTAGATATGATTGTGGCGGAATAGCTAAGGACGCACGCAAATTATAAAACCGACCTCTTTAAAACCTTTTCTAGAAGAAGTCCATACTGTAGTCCCTTGGATAACCTCGGCAGAGAGTTTATTCCACAACCAGCTACTCGCAGTTCAGCTATAGCAGTCTGTGATATAGTTAGATACCCGCTTTTACTTTTATCGACCTATGTAAATTTATACGTACGGTTCCGAGACATTGCAAACTGGGGTATCGATAAAATTCTGATTTCTCAGTAAACTACCTACTCGTAGGCTTAGGCTAGCGATTGCGAAATGTAGATAATTAATTCTTAGTTATCACAATTCACGGAATTTTACTAAAAGAAAATTCCACCGAAGGAATGTTCTTCTTCTTTTAAAAAATGGCTTCCACCTAAGTTAAGATGATTTCGCCAATTTGATGTCAAGTTTGCTTATAAAGCGACATTGTTCGGTAGTTTGGTCAGTCGTCAATAATGCAATCAGCGTCAGAAGCTCCGCTTAAGAAGCAAGGCGTCCACCGCAGACCGCATCCCCGACGAAAAAAAGCGAAGGAATGTTAGTAGGTAAATGAAATGACTGACGTTCCAGACAGTGACAAGACAAGTCTCTAAAGAGTTGATATACTACAGTAAAATATATCATAATAGGTATTATATCAAGCAAGATACTCAATCGTGTTTCCCTTGGCGGAACATTAGAACAAATTGTGTCCCTAATACTTCTTCGTATGTAATGTGGTTTCTCCGTAATCCCAAGAGATGGAATATCTCTCGACAACTCCAAAAGTTATCCCAAGGAAGGATTTTGCGTTATCATTATATCTAGGCAATTTTAATAAAACGTCTCACTTTTTTTCTTTATCAGTCGTTTATAAACTTTCGTTGAAATAAGTTATTGTGATTGAATAGTTACTTACAAATCCAACCGTATTTTCCAGGTATTGGAACTGATCGTGGTTTGACGTTAGTTTTGGACGCGAATGTTGCTGAATACTACTGCGCTTCCACGAAAAGTCCCAGCTTTAAGGTAGGTTCAAGTAAATGAGCACTGCTTTAATAACAAATTCAGTTACCTCTACTTATAATCTTTAAGAGACATTACTACTAGTAAACCCACGGTTAAACTCACATATTAAATGACACTACGGACGACATGTTTCGAACTCTTCGGGAGTTCTTCTTCAGGATCAGTGTTTTCATGGCATTGTCGCTTGAAGCACCGCAAGCGAGCCGAGTGAAACGAAGCGAGGCGAGCAAGCCGTTTAGTAGTACTATTTTAGACATGTCTCACGAAAGTTTGAATTCGATTATAAGAGACATGTTGGTACTCGTACCTTATCCAATATAATTTGATGCGATTCACGCATTAATAGTGTCAGACAGACATAACGAGAGAAATTGGAATACAATAAGTTTTCTCTACGATCGACCCCGTGATTAGTCGTTTAAGTAGGAAGATACCTATGTAGTACTATTATCGTACCTAAGGGTGGTATTCCACTTGTCCAAGATCTTTGTCCAATGTGCATTGCGTCTCACTCACTCTTTAGATCTTGGACAAGTGGAATACCACCCTAAGCCAGAACTGTGGTTATTTCTTGGGATTCAAAGATTCAAAGATTTATTTGTCCAACATAGGTAGTTATTAGGTATTACATTTATTCAGTATCACTATGTGGCGCCTTGCGGCATACAAATATAGTCATATTTTTGTAGCATGCTTCTGCATGCGGCATGCTTCTGCATGCGGCATGCTGTACAAATAATTTACATTAGGTAGTCAACATTATTAAAAATATAAAGAATAGAGTAATTTTAATTAAGTGCATATGTCAGCTAAAAATGGATTAATCGAGTAATAAGCTTTTTTTAATAGAAATTCTTTTAATAGTTTCATATCAACATCATTTTCAACTGTTCCAACAATAGTCTGTGGTAGTTTATTAAAAATCTTGTGGGCCATTCCAATTATGCTTTTTTGCAATAACGCTGTATTACTTGAAATTTCTTTTAATTTATTCTGAAGGCGGGCACTTTTATATTTACCATTTTGGTTTCGATTTTGGATCACAAAATTTACTATTTCATATATGTACAAACAAGGTAATGTGAGTATTTTTCATCTAATAAAATGTGGTTTGCATGAGTCACGCTGTTTGATTCCACAGATTGACCGCAAACATTTTTTTTGGGCTTTAAAAGCATTTTCCCGATTTTAAGAATTACCCCAAAAAAGGATACCATATCTTAAAGTGGATGTAACATATGCGTGGTACGCCGTTAGTACAGATGCCTGATTTGACACTTTTTTAAGGTTGTATAAGGCATATGAAAATGTACTAAGTTTTTTACATATAATGTCAATTTGGTTTTTCCACTTCAACTTCTTGTCAACTTATTGTCTACGCTTAGCCCTAAAAAACGACCTACATTAGTTTCATTTATTCTATGTCCTTTATAAGCTATATTTAAACTAGTTGGCTGCAATTTTTGTCTAAATGTCATTACATTTGTCTTATCCAGATTAATTTTCAAATTATTCGTTGTCAACCATTGTATAATAATACTTAATGTTTTATTTATGTCTGCTTCATATGTTTCTGAATTTTTGGCTGCGAATACTACTGTACTATCGTCAGCGAAGAGAACCATAGGATGTTCGATAGCTCTTGGTAAATCATTTATGTAAATCAAAAACAATAAAGGCCCTAATACACTTCCCTGAGGCACTCCGTAGAGAACGTGTCTGCGACCAGATGTGTAGATTAATTCTGTTTTTTTTTCTAAAGACAATCTTTTTATTTGAGTCATTTGGTGTCGATTACTTAAGTAGGATTTTATTAAACTATAAACATTGCCACGTATTCCATAAGTATACAGTTTATCTACAAGAATATTATGATCAACAAAGTCAAATGCTTTCGACATGTCCATGTATAAAGCACACACAGGGACTTTTTTATCCATATTTATTATGACAGTCTGTAGGAAATCAAATATAGCCATGTTGATTGTTTTTTTCATACGAAATCCTTTTTGTTCATTAGAAAACAAATTTTGACATTCAAAGTATGTGTATAAACAATTGTATATAACTTTTTCAATTATTTTAGAAAATATAGATAACAACGCAATGATCCTATAATTAGCAATGTTATTTTTGTCATCTTTTTTGTGAAGGGGTCTTATAACAGAAATCTTAAGATATTCAGGAAATGTGCCATGTTCTATACATAGGTTAATAATATAGCTGAGTATAGGAGAAAGAACTTGACATGCTCTTTTTATATTTTTTGTATGTATCCCATCAAAACCGACACTATTCGTACTTTTAAGGCACCGTATTATTAATTGTATGTCATCCGGAGTGGTGGGTTGCATAAACATTGAATTGCTATTAGATGTCATTGTATTCATTTTATTGTAATTTTTGTTGTCACTAGACTGATTAAATCGATATATTTGGTCAATGTAATAATTATTAAAAGCTTCAGCAATGAGTCTCGGGTGTGTTATAACATTACCGTTCAATGTTATTTGTTCAATGTTTTCTACAGGTTGCTTAGCTTTAGAATTATTTATAATTTTCAAAGTTGCTTTTGTCTTATTTTTAAATGTATTTATATAATGGTCATTCTGTGCCTTTTGGGTCAAATTAATTATTTTTGCAAGTCTCTTGGAATAACATTTAAACAACATCTTACTATCAGGATCTGATTATAGTCTATATTTCCACAACATTTCTCTTTTTCGTCTACAGCAGAGTCTGATCCCTTTTGTGATCCATTTTGGCTTACAGGTGTTAGTAATTTTTACTTTCTTAGTTGGAAAGCACAGCCTGTAGAATAATGTAAATGTTACAATAAAACTATTAAACGCTTCATTTGGGTCATTTGTAGCAAAAACATCATTAAAAGTTAGATTGTCGAGACAATTTATAAATTTCTTAATATTTTCATCACACATGTCTACTTTATTAATATACCAATGCGTGAGAAAACAAGTTTTCTTTACCGGACATTTAAGTAATTGTGCTGTGTGGTCCGAGAGAGCAAATTTCAATACTTCTGTCTTGCTTCCTCTGATATTGTGGATAATATTATCAATAGATGTTCCACTACACAATCGGGTTGGCTGAGATATACCTAATTTCAAGTTATAGCCAAGTAAGAGATTTTCAAAATCCTTACAGTGCGTATTTCTTTTGAGGGTATCAATGTTGAAATCGCCACATATTATTATCTTTTTCCTGGTATAACAAATTTTATTTAATATTATATCTAGTTTATTTAAAAAAAGATTGATTGCCCTTGAACAGTTATTAGGAATTCTATAAATACAGAGTAAAATAATACCATGATCAGTCAAGTCAATGCATGTGCACTCCATAACATTTGAGATTGAGGTTTTGTTGACTTCGTTTAAAATATTGAATATTGTTGCTATTAATAGATGGATTATTTGACATCTGACAGTGGTTATTTATAAAAAAGTACAATTATTACTATTATTATTATAGAATGATTCGTTTACACATCTTAATATTTTGTTTATACATTGCGCTAGCTTGTATTTTCCCCTGTAGTTAAGTTTATTGCCATTATTTTGGAAATCAGTTTTTCCGAAATAAATAGTACTAGGTTGAAGCCATACATGTGACAAGTTGGTAAATTTACTATGCATTGCAGAGTTTAGCTTATTTACAAAATTGTTATAGTGTTCTGAGGAATAGATTATCGAATAGGGTATGTCAGAGATTATAACATTAGTATGTATAGATTTTTTTACAGTATCTTCTAAAAACCTTAATATAGTCTTTAGTGGCGTGGCGTTGTAGTCGCTGCCTCCGCAAATTATGATTAGACAGTCACTTTTTTTTTTATTTATTATTTTATTTTGCACATTTTGCAACACTCGCTCAGTAGTTCCGTGGTGTATTATGTCTGCAGAGAAGTCATAGTCATTCCTTCTCATCTTAGAAAGTGGTAGAAGTAATTCTGCACCGTGGAAGTCCGAAAGAAGCAGCAGCTTCGGCTTGTGTGGTCTATTTACAGTGTAAATAGACCACACAAGCCTTGGGAAGCACATGTATAAAATTAATTTTGTATTAAGCAGTAACGCTGCTAACAAAATTATAAATTTTAAATTAAAGGAAAAATTTAAAAAATTAATTAAAATAAAAAATTTAATTTAATTTAATTTAATTTAATCCGGCTCGGAGCATTAAATTTTTCAATTTTTCCTTTAATTTAATATTTAAGCACAAGTATTTTAGTCAAACACGCATAGCGAATATAGTGATCACTGTTTCAAAGATACTTTCAACGATTCTGTTTTCTCTAACGATCGTCCGGTATTACCTACGCCGTGCGATCCTCACATGGTACATATCACATAACTCAGTCGTAATTGATTAATTGTATAGATCCTTCTTCACAATCCCACGGAAACTCCCAACATAGCAAACCTGGGGGACATCTACGCGCCGGGCATCGAAGCACGTGTGGCGATCCAGCCCAGGATCTTCGACGCTGCTCACTCCCTGCGGTCAATCGATGTCAAGAAGCGTGTATGCTTGTTCTCTAGTGAGAAAAACTTGGTTTTCTACAGGTAAATGTAGTTATCGCGGCGCTGGATCTATTTTCTGCCGCATGTATTCTTCGTATTGTGACTTTTGACGGGTTCGCTTTCCCGATTCTCACGATTCCATTAGAGGCCACGTAACGCTACGTATGCTACGCCGTAGTGGCATCGCTCGTAAAGGCATTGCATGGGTTAAGACAGCTATTAATGCTGGTTACGGGACCTAAATTTGACTGTGTGTTACCAGAACGAATTGACCACTTCTAATGAATTACTTGTATTTTCAGGACTTACACCTTGAAAAATTGCGAGATGGAATGCGAAGCTCGAAATATGCTGGCTTTATGCAAATGCGTTCTTTATTATATGCCCAGTAAGTAAAAACTGTCATTGCTTGCTTATAAAAAAGTACGAGAAAAGGTTTCCCAGAGTTCCAATATCGTTATTTCCAAATGTTACAATTTGTCGTTTCAGAAAACAAAACCACTCGTGTGTGCGGTAAAGCCGATGCAAACTGCTACTCAAATATGCATCTGATTGGAAAAGGTATTAAGGATCAGTTCAATTAAACTTTAAACGGTTGCCACAGCAGAACATGGACAGTAGTCAACATACAAAAATAAAAGTAATCGTAGGTAGTTCCATCCACCATCTATTCCAATCTATCCTTTCCACGAAAGGGTTCCAATCTTAGCAAGGTGCTGGCGTAATGGCCAGCGCTGTAATCCTATCGGATTACAGCGCTGGCCATTACGCCAATTTAAGATTTAAAGAAAGAAAGAAAGAAATATATTTATTTGGTGTGATATCATGTTACATGTGTGTCTTACAATTGGAATTCACCAAAATGGATGCCACTCAGCATAGGCCACCAGCAAATACATGCTAAAGGCGCTGGTTTTCAGGGCACCCAGAGATATACAGATAAAGATCTTACTATATAACTTATAACTATAACTTAAACGTAACAGAACTTAATAAATGAGAAGGAGAGATCAATGGTCAATCAAGTGTTTAGAAATCAGGTCTAAGGTAAGTAATGTATGATGAAATGCAGGTGTAGGTATGATGTCATTTACAAATATTGAAATAAAGAGCTGTGTGGATTGTCCGCTTATGCATTAGATATTTGTAGGTTGATAAGATACATTTTAATATTGTTTTTAAATGATGCAATGGATGTACAGTTTTTGATAGGTGGTGGAAGATCATTCCAACACTTCGTGGCAGCATTTCACGGTGTAACACACACAACACTCGAAATAGTCTGATTCGGTATGTACGTAACGTAGTGATGTGTTCCTGGTGGTAAAGGTCGTCAGAGATATACCACCTGTGTTCTTTTGGCATCATCGCGTTATTTAAAATAGAACGTGTCAGGCGGTATATTGTATCCCGAGTGAAACGAAAGATTCTAGAGTAGAATCTTGAGCGTAACGAGGTTTTCAAGTGTTTATGCTAGAGGCGGAAATAACTTTGCTAAGTAAGTATAAAGTGGCACACATTGCTTTTGTGCAACAAAACTTTAATTAAAAAGGCAATATCAGGGAAGAAAAGTACATCTTTGCTCCTTCATTGAATAGCAAATGTCAAAAATTCCCACAAGGTGGACTGATGACCTGGTAAAGGTCGCGAGAGTCCGCTGGATGCCAGTGGCGCAGAACCGGTCACTTTGGCACTCTTTGGGAGAGGCCTAAGTCCAGCAGTGGACGTCTTTCGGCTGATATGATGATGATGATATGTGAAAAATAACTTTGCGTCCGGTTCCAGGTCGTCAGCTATCGTGCGAGGAGTGCCTGCCGGCGTGCACGGAGCTCGCGTACAGCGAGCGAATGAGCACCGCCAAGCTGAGCAAGGTGCTCGTCGAGCACTACGCCAAGCGGCTCACAGGCAACAGGACGGCTGAATATTTCACGTAAATATAGCGTTGTTCCCAGGGATCGGATACCGGTATTTTCATTCAAACCGGTTTTGGCTCTACACCCCAAACTGAAATAAATAGCGTTCTTGGTTTCGGTTATTTAGCAGATTTCGTTTCTGTTGAACAGAATTAACCGGTTTTCTACGACCGAGATACAACGAATCCTTCTTTCTCATTTGTAATATTTGTATAAAAAATTGATGGGTTATCTGAGTAGATAACGAATAATCTTTCAGTTGTGTTATAATATGGAAGAGATCGCTTTTTACCTAAACCACATTGCAACCTTCCATTAAACATTTTGATTTTTTTGTGGTTTCGTCATAACAAAATATGGAGTAGATTTTGGATTCTTTCTTCCTTCCCATGATTAAAATCAATTTTATTTATTGCATTTGATGCCTAGCTAGATGTCAATGTCAATCATCATCATCATCATCATATCAGCCGAAAGACGTCCACTGCTGGACATAGGTCTCCCCCAAAGAGTGCCACAATGACCGGTCCTGCGCCACCCGCATCCAGCGGACTCCCGCAACCTTTTTCAGGTCATCAGTCCACCTTGTAGGGGGCCTACCCACGCTGCGCCTTCCGGTACGTAGTCGCCACTCGAGAACCTTTCCGCCCCAACGGCCATCGGTTCTACGTGCAATGTGCCCCGCCCACTGCCACTTAAGTTTAGCGATTCGGAGGTCTATATCGGTTACCTTGGTTCTGCTGCGGATAGCCTCATTTCTGATGTGATCGCGCAGAGAAACTCCTCTCCATTGCCCTTTGGGTGACTTTGAGCCTTCTTATGAGGCCCATAGTAAGCGACCACGTTTCCGTGCCATACGTCATCACTGGCAACACACACTGGTCAAAGACTCTCGTCTTGACACACTGCGGGATGTTATTTCCCCAAAACTGTTTACCGCTGCACTGGAGGACGTGTTCAAGACTCTAGACTGGAGAAGGCTAGGCATCAACATCAACGGCGAGTACATCACTCACCTTCGGTTTGCTGACGATATAGTAGTCGTGGCTGAGACCATGGAGGACTTAAGCACGATGCTCGATGACCTCAGTAAAGCCTCGAGCGAGTTGGTCTAAGGATGAACATGGGTAAGACAAAGATCATGTCAAACCTCCATGTAGTACCAACTCCCATTTCAATCGGACACTTTACGCTCGAAGTTGTAGACGATTATATATACCTAGGACAGACTGTTCAGTTAGGTAGGTCCAACTTTGAGAAAGAGGTCAATCGTCGAATCCGACTCGGCTGGGCAGCATTCGGGAGGCTACGGCACATCTTTTCGTCCAATGTGAATCAATCAAACATAATGGCATTTATGACTTTATCACAACAAATAGGTAATGGAGATACTATTATAGATAAGTAAATTGATTGACAAATAATGTCATCTTATTTATATCAGTTCAATAATGTTACACGGAACGTTTTAAATTCTGTTCTTCTTGAATAACGATAACCGAAATAATTTCGTTCTCTATGAAAACGTTACTGTAGTATACGGGGGGTTTACAAATGAACGAAAATTTGAACGGTTCACGAACAAAATTGAACAGTTTTTTTAAACCGGTTCCGATCCCTGTTTGTTCCTGCTCTTAGAAGGTTATACGCTGTCCTTCATTTTTAGTTTTCGTCATATTTGCGATCCCTTATTTCAACGGTCGGCAACAGGCGGCCCGCGAGACGTTTTGTTTTATATGTAAAGGTTGCTAAATTCAGAACTTTGGAATTGCCTGATAGTCACAAATACTGAAGAAGTGCGGCTCGCGTCATTTTTATTAGCTCCTATGTGGCCCTTGGTTGCTAAAAGGTTGCCTACATCTGCCTTATTTTGTCGTTCAATAATATTCGATTTTCATCAGTTCGCAATCTTCATCTTGCCCATGCATCATATTCGCGTTTATTTCGTGCACTCGTTTAGACAAACAGACATGCAGACCTCACGATAGTAAGTAATTTCCCTACCTGAAAATTGCATCCGCTTTTTCTCGCAATATCTCTTTTCTAAGATTTCTAAGTCTCTTTCTCACTTCTTGGCTCTTACTCTTATTAATCCCTCTTTAAAGAAAGAAGAAAGAAAGTAAAAACCTTTATAGCACTCCTAAATGCATCTTCTCGTACTTCTTCATTGTCCTTTCATTGCTAGACGAGAGGGATTTTGGGTTCATGTCTCAGCTGTTTCACACAGACAACGTTGAAAACACCCACGTGAGTGAATTTACTGGTAGGTAAGAAAGTAAATGAATTAATGGTACTTACCCCATATTGCAGGAACAACATGCTTATAGTCCACTTTTATTTCGAAGATCGCACTTTCACAAGATTTACTAAAGGGGAAATATTTGGCCTGACGGAATTTCTGTGTAAGTTATGAATCATATATCAAATGAATTAAATTTACTCTGGAGACCGTTCTGTTACCATTCGTTCATCTAAACTGATTTCTATCAGTATGGGATCGGAAGTAAGAAGTACATTTTCTGTAGCATAGCCAAAATGCAATGTAAATTAATGTTTAATTTTGTTTTTGGAGCAGCAAACACTGGAGGGTTACTTGGCCTTTGCATGGGGTTCAGCATGATGAGCCTAGTGGAGCTGCTCTACTTCTTAAGCCTGCGCGCGCTGTGCATGACCCGCCGGCGGCCCAAGCGCCACTTCACGCAATAACGAGAAGGGTTACTTGGCTTTTGCATGGGGTTCAACGTGATGAGCGTAGTGGAGCTGCTCTACTTCTTAACCCTGCGCGCGCTGTGCATGACCCGCCGGCGGCCCAAGCGCCACTTCACGCAATAACGAGAAGGGTTACTTGGCCTTTGCATGGGGTTCAACGTGATGAGCGTAGTGGAGCTTCTCTACTTCTTAACCCTGCGCGCGCTGTGCATGACCCGCCGGCGGCCCAAGCGCCATTTCACGCAATAACGAGAAGGGTTACTTGGCCTTTGCATGGGGTTCAACGTGATGAGCGTAGTGGAGCTTCTCTACTTCTTAACCCTGCGCGCGCTGTGCATGACCCGCCGGCGGCCCAAGCGCCACTTCACGCAATAACGAGACGCTATAAAAAATCCAACTTACAATGGACCACCAATCTGGAATCGAATGTAATGTTCCGCATCAGTCCCACCTCTCCTCACAATAGAATTTTCCACCTCAACAACTTCCTGCTAGTACAAGTGAAAGGAGTTCCATTATGAGTTTGATTCTTGTCTCTTTTAACAGGTAAGAGAAGGCAGCATACCGCATAGGGCACCATGTATTTCTGTGACTAGATAGATACTCATGCTGAAAGGACTCCTGTGATCATAGGTTTAAGTAACAATGGAGAACAATAAAGCTATTGTTTAAAAGTTATTATTTTTAATTAATTTACTTACTTGTATTTCTTACAACTATACATCAATTAAGTCTATCAATAATTTAGAAACCGGCGATATCAACCGAAAATAAACTTAACTAAATGGTTTGCATAAAGGAGGGTTAAATTAAAGTAAGTTGTGTAGGATATTTTAAATCTAAAAAATATTAGGACCTGTATATTTTGGCGTGTATTTTTACCAAGTTGCGACGATTTGTCCTAATTTAATTGTAATACGCGACGGAAGCACATTGAGATTGAGACTGACAACTTTATACAAATTATTTCATCGCGGGTTACTAAAATATTAACTTTATTTAGGGGTAAGAGGAACAGGGTTCACTTATTTGACCCAAGCTAGCAAATACTACATATAAAGTTATTTGATGTTCACGAAACTTTTAGCACAGTCCTCTTGGCCAGATCTTCTTAATTGCGTTTGTATAATGTCTGGTAGAACAATCAGTTTGGGTTGTTCCCTTTTTTCTAGTGATTTTCCCTACCTAATTTAAAAAAACTACCTTTTTTTTAAGACATACTAAGCTCAAGTATCATTCAAAAATACCAAACCTTCACGCGCATTATACGTTATCGCAAGCCAGTTCATTGTGAACCATGGGAAATATGGCGATCATCAAATACACATAGAAATGATCCCAATATTACATCGGGCCAAAGGGCCTCGATCATGACTATTAAGATAGGACAGGAGTGTGGTTAGGAGCTCAGACTACTGGTCAGCCACAAGAGTCACGAGCACAATCCTGCCAATTAAAAAAATATCTAAATGAAACCAAATCCGTGACAAAGGAAATCTTTCTCTTTGCCAGTCTAACTATCATTCGCCAAGACCCAGTTTTCAGCCAGGTATGATGGAGCTATCTTTATCGCACGCCTTTCAAGTTTCATCCGGGACCGTCATAGGCGTCTGATCAGTACTAATAAGAGATAGGAGCTAACCAGGGCTAGGACTGCTGCCTGGGCGGCGGCGGCGCTGGCGGCGCGGGCAGCGGCGGCGCGTCGGGCGGCTGCAGCGTGCGCGTGCGCCGCCGCGTGTAGTGCTGCCACAGCAGGATCGCTTGGTCGTCCATGAACTTGCACACCTACAATTGATACATGTTGGCGTTAACATTTTGAATACCTTATTAATGTTGGCCTTAACTATTTAGAGTAGCGTGGCCTAACTATTGGCCGTAACTATTTAGAGTAGAGTAGAGTGGCCGGTAGTCACGCCACTGAACGTGACCACTAGTGCTTCAGTGAAAGCACCAGTCGCCAGCACTTGTAGCTGGATGCAGCCAAGTAGCAGCTGTTAATGGCTCAATGTGTAGACACTCTTAGGTACTTGTTCTGTGAAGCTCTCGTCGTCTTGCGGCAGCGTTGTATTAATTGCGCAGGTAATGCATTGAGCTGGGGTGGATAGAGTAGCGCTACCTCACCGATTCATGCAAAATAGGCACACTGGATGTCGCCTTGCGGAAAACGCCCAGTATAACTAACTAACTAACTAACTAACAGGTAATTCATTTACCGTACCGTGCATATAGCTGCCAGTTGATCATGATTGTTGTCTATATCAGCAGTTGTTACACAGAGTTACAGGCGTTCAGGTGGCTTGAGAACTTGGCAAAAGCCTTATCTCAATATGATCTAGTTACCACTCTGGGTTGAAAATTGTCAGTGCTTAGGTAGCAAGCAGATCCCAGATAATGCTAAGAAAATGAGATATGTAATGTTGTTGTATTATAATGATAATGAATAACAAAGCCACTTAAACACACATATGATAACATAATTATAAAACATCAAGATTGCAAAATTGCAATCAATCAATAAATACTTAGGGTGGTCTGCATCGTAAGCGGTGTCTGATAAAATATGACTGTATGAAAAGGTTTCTATAGAATGACAGTTGCTGGCACCATATTAAATGTTGTTCAGCCCATAACTTGGTGCAACCCACCCTCTGTTTCTACAAGAGCATTCAAGCCTGGAGAGCTATACCAGGACTGAAACACTCCAAGGTGCTTATTAGAGCCTTTAGCAAAAAGGCGTCTTCTGATGCCTTGGCGCTAAGCAGGAACCGTCTACGCATGTTGGTAAGGGTGCTTACAGGGCACTGTCGCCTAAGCACATGCAAACGTTAGGACTGTGTGATACAAGGCAGTGCAGACTCTGCCTTGATGCGGAGGAGACGCCTACACACATCCTAACTGATTGCCCCTGCCTTATGCGCAGCCGTAACTCCTTTCTGGGAAATCCAATCATGTGCCCGGAGGAGATCAAATTTCTTGAGATCAACAGTATCCTGCAATTCTTCAAGTTCGCTAGACTTGACCAAGAATTATAGTGGCGATCACAAAAGATCAGCGATGGTTGCAGTGATATAAGTGCTCTCAGAGTCCGGAAGCCACTACCAGAATAATAATAATAAACCCACCCATAATCTGGATAAACACATGCTAAATAAATGGGATAAGGGTAATCAAATGTTGCTGAATGATGACTTACCTGTGCTGATACACATTCCCTCCTAAACGCCTCGTGCTGCAGCAGCTCCAGGAAGTGTAGACACATCGGGTACTTGAGGAAGCGTGCATACTCTGGCTCCCGCCAGTACTGCAGGTACTTCAAATAGTTGATGAATGTCTGCTCTTTGAAGTAGCCTCTCTGAGCTAGAACTGATATGCACATTTTCAGAATAAATAACCTTGTTCACATCCACCATTTCATTAAATTACCAAAATGCCTGCTTTGTCTGATTTTTTCTATGTACTATGATATCACTACTAAAGACTATAGTCACATATGATTAGTATACTTCAGGAACTAAAAAAGTTTTTTTTACATATGTGCGGACAATCTTACACAAATCAACCTAGTTCCAAATTAACCAAAGTTGTACTATGTGATGATATATACCTATATAGATTAAATACTCACATACATTAAAAAAACATCTTGATGACTTGGGAACTATTCATGCTCATCACACAGTTAAATGGCCTTACCTACCAACTAGGGTTTAACTTTCAATAAAGTACTCAATTAATATTATGAAAAGTAAAAAGTAGCAACATTATAACAATGTGAAAGTAGCGGTGAGTTTGTTTCAGCTTCACACCAATACAATCACATCCAATGGTCTTGAAATTTTGCATTGTTGATGCCAGGAATGCGGGAAAGAACTTTTTTATGTAACTTAATGTAAATGAAATCTTAGCTACAAGCGAACCACTATTAATAGTAGGTCACTATTAATAGTAACACTTAGGGTCTATTTACTTGAAAACTTAACCTCAATACTCACAATGAATGTAATTCGGATTGGCCAAACATTGTACGAATTCTAACTCAACTTGAAATCTTATTCTATTCTGCTCCTCCGTCTCCGGCATACCTGAACGAAAATAATACTAATAAATGCAAAGGACACAACATAACAAAGTGACACTATATCTATACCAATTTAAGAAAAGGTGAAAGCACTTTGTAACTTATGAAGCTCACCTTTCCCAGACATCATGGTTACAATGTTGGTATGAAAATATGTAATGTACTCTTAAATATTAAATTAAAGCGCTTGTTATCGTTTTTCGTCATCATACATAATTTAGGTTCAAAACAAGAACGGTGTTTTCAGTGTGTTTCAGTGCCTTATAAATAAACGTCAAACCCGCAGCGTGTTTGAGGAGACCTTTCATTATATTGGGTTGCCGTTGTGATTCGTCACCGTCAGATGGCAGGCAGTCCACAGCGGAAGCGGAAGCGGGGATTAAACACATTCAGACAAATTCCATTTTACGTAATTTTATTGTATCTGAGACTACATTTCCACGTTAGTATATTCGTTATACAATTGATTCGGCTAAGAAAACATACTATTTATAGATAATCATTATCAAAACTGAACTTTGAAATTCCGGGTAGAGAATTTTACATGAAATGGAACGTAAGCAACCAAACCTTCCGTCATCGTCATGGGGTATACCATGAACCTAGAATACTCTCTACCACGTGCGAGCGAGCTGGTAGCATACAAATCTCGATAAGTGTAACAGAAAGGGAAATATCATTAATTGTCCTTGTCATGGTCCCATTTTTTTTATTTGCCACAACTGATTTATTAGTATGAAGTTGTGGCACATAAACCATTACCCATCCAAATTAAGTAGGTTGTTTATGGCAAGAAGTTAGCCTAGTGGGTAGTGATGCTGCCTACGAAGCTGAAGGTCCTGAGTTTGAATCCCGGTAAGGGCAAGTATTTGTGTGATAGGCATGAATATTTGTTTCTGAGTCTTGGATGTTTTCTATGTATTTAAGTATTTCTCTCTATTAAATATAGCGTCGTCTAGTACCCATAACACAAGCCCTATTGAGCTTACAATGGGACTAGGTCGATTTGTGTAAGATTGTCCTTTAATATTTATTATTATTATTAAGTCATCAGCCATTTTAAGACCAGTTCTTAATTTAGCTGCATAGGAGCCTTTCTGTCCCTCACTGTGGCATCACGTACAGCCTGTTCAGAGTATTCTAGGTTCATGGGGTATACGATTATGTGATTTTCCCCAATTGGTCAGTACAACTTGTCGAAGTCGTAATTGGGTGTAGCGTACAGATGTAACAATCTGACCACATGTGCATGCAATTTCTCAGTGTGACTCGTTTGACAGTTGGATCAGCAGCGCAACATGGCAGCCAATACACGACGTGTATCACAGAATTGTCAATATATTGCAGAATAACCGGATGAGTTGAAATCCGCTTACAGTTAAAAAATAATCTGTGAGTGACTGTCATGATTTGTCAGCCCCAATTTATCAGAAGCTGACTAATTGCTATCGTCTGCACGTCTAGCACACGACGGCCGCGACATTCTCTCGATTTTTATCGCACTATACCTCTTCTTCTAAGTGTTAATAAGAGAGAGACGGATGGTGCGAGAAAAATCGAGATAGCTCGCGTGCCGTTGCGTGCTAGCCGTGCTGGAGGCATGTTGCGCTGCTGAGTCAATTGTCAAAAGAGTCGTACTGAGAAATTGCATGCACATGTGGTCGGATTGTTACATCTGTACACTACACCCAATTATGACTTCGACATATTGTACTGACAAATTGGGGTAAAATCAAATAATCAGTATATCCCATTATCTGTGACGGAGGCGGAACTCGAGAATTGTCATGATGACGTTTTGTTTGCTCGTGAAAGTGATCACATATTAGTAATCTGTGAAAGTGATCGAATCGAACTAATTACAATTAGTCATTGTCGGTGGTGTTCCTTTGTTGCAGTAATATTTTTGTGCAGTCTCGATATATTTATTAAGACAATTTATAACCGGAAGACGAAATGGCTGGGCACAAGTACATCAATCCAAACAATTTGTTCGAAGACGACGACGTAGACGACGATACTTTTGTGAACGCATACAGGAGTCGTAACCCACCACCGTCCGCCGTAACACGGCCCGCCAATACTACCAGCGCGTCATATGGAGGCCATATAGCGAATTTAGAAAGACAAAGGCAGGTAATGTTGGAGAGACAAAGGGAGATTGAACAACGGACGTTGGACTCATCCGCGCGCAGCGTGCAGCTGCTGCGGGACTCGGAGAACATCGGCATCGCCACCGCAGAGGAGCTGGCGCGGCAGCGCGACGCGCTCGACAACACCAACCGTCGCCTCGACGAGATCAACACCAACCTCAACACCACTGACAAACACCTCAAAGGCATCAGATCAGTGTTCTACGGCCTCAAAAACTATATTTCCGGAAGATCCGAACAAACTCCGTCCCGCAGCCAAGCATCACCCAATCCACAAAGCAGAGGTGCTAGTGGCAGTAGATTGAATGAAACTCTAGATAACTTAGGGCCAATGAGCTCTAGCAAAATTGGGGACAATTACAATTCCCACCCAGCCACTCGGTTACGGATGAATGAGCAAACCATGGCAGAGCCTGTGACTGACAGTGACCGAGTGAACAAAATGTTGGACGCTAACTTGGATGAGATGGTCCATGCTATCACAAGACTCAAAGGCCTTGGAGCTGCTCTTGGTGATGAAATTGACCAACAGAATGACCTTATAGACACAATCCAGGACAAAGTTGAAGGTGCAGACATTAAGATTGGAGTGCAAAATAAGCAGATGAACAAACTATTGGGGAAATAGTGCATGGTTCTGAAGCTAACCTCTGTTTTTAGAGGGATGGGGTAGATACATGTATCAACAGATGTGTTACCCGATGGACAATTTCAATAAGTGAATATTCTTAGTTACACTGAACAACCCTTTGGTGTATGATAATTTTCTACTTTATAAAATTGGGAGAAGAAATGAAGTAAAACCTGGAAAAATCCAAATGGCTCTAGCACTATGCAATCATCAATGTAGCACCCTCTGGCAAGTGCTAAGCTGCGTACGAATCAGAGCAGCCTCGGGTTGAGTCACGCACGGCTCACCTATTTCGCTCAAATTCTTACGCGCTCACGCGCTGCGTGCGAGCAGCCCGCGAGCGGCGCGCGGCGAGCCGCCCAGAGGCGGTCTTTTGACCGTGCTCAAAGGCGCCTCAGTGTGCGTGCCTCGCATTATTTGGACGTGTATCCGAGCGTGCCGCGGACAGAGTGACACGTTCTGACTCGTTTGTGGGCCAGGCGCGTATGCATTTGAGCAAGTGGATGAGCCGTGCACGTGTAATCGAGTTTGTTCGTAAATTTATTAATACAATTATTCGGTGAAATATGATAAACGCAGCCGCGGCTGTCATCGTGTCCGACGCCATTTTGAACGAAAGTCGGCTCGCCGCGAGCGCGCTGCCTCGCCCGCGCATGTTTATGTGCACCAAATAGGCTCGCGAGCAGCTCGCCGCGCGGGGCGAGCATGCCTCAGGCTGAGCCGCTCAAATTCGTACGCAGCTCCTAGGATGGTGCGCACACGTGCAATACACACCCTGCACTATAGGTAAAGCCGCCCCTCACACTGCAGCTGTATCAGCTGTCTGTTACAAAGAGAATGCCTGTACAGTGCTGATGTGTTGTTGCAGCCTACTTTACAACTCATTACCAAACTATTTAGAGAATGTAAATTTATTGTGTTGGCACAGCACAGACATTAAGTATAATATAGTTGTGTAAGGTCCATATTACCACCAATAATGGTAAACAAACTTCAAATCTGCAGTTTTTAAGGATGAATAAGATGTTTTTTGAAGCCTGAGATGTTTACAACTTTATTAATTAGCAAGTTTTGTGTCAGGAATTACCTTGTTGATAAGGACATCACCTTTTTACAAAAGCTACATTTTATGCATAGAAATTTGTTTACCAAAATAGGAGTAGGAAGTGGGCCATAGTAGAAATAGAATGCTGTAATTAGCTTATTTTTTTAGAAAAAATGTTTAGGTAAAATTGTTTGAAATTGATTATTTTTGTTATCATGTTATTTTGGCTCCATATTTTATATCAGCATTTGGAAATGTTGTAGATAAGAATATAAATTGCTAAAAAAATATGACTGATGTTAAGTCGCAAACTGCTAATTAGTGTTATCAGTATCACCATGTTAGGGTATGCGCGCACAAGCAACTTTTGTCGCCGCAACAGTACATCTCTATCTCACTTCGAGCGTGCAAGAGACCGATTTACTGTCGCCCGCGACAAGAGTTGCTCTTAATCACCAAAAGCATGCTATTGAATAATTAATAATTATATCCTATCAAAGTTTTCCTCATTATTTTGTATGTATGATTAATAAAGTTTATAAGCAGCCTTGTTTTGTGTTTTATTTATAGAATGCGCCAACTGTTGACATGCGACTCATTGTAAACTGATGACTTGTAGGTATAAACGAAATTAAAGAGGAACATTGGTGACAATGTAATCTATTTGGAAATTGATGTTATGGTTTAAGCTAGATTCTAACTTAAACCATAAAGTTACTAGCTAGCTGCTGGAAGATATGTCTGATCCTATGCTGCCGCACTTTTTTTAAAAGGCTGTCTTCTTCATACAATTTACTTGTGGATGACTGCCTTTTTAAGAATTATGGTAGTATAATTTACAGCCAAAATGTCAGCTTTGTTATTAGGCCATTCAATATAGGAATCATCTGGGAATTTCCAATCAGATAATTTCAATCATAGAATCTGTTTACAATAACATTGGGAAATCCCTCAGACACAATATTATGATCATGTGTGTTACATTTCAGGATATTCCATTCCCAATGCCTATTTTCCTCATATTACAAACATTCCACATTTTTATAATAATGTCAACAGTTTTGTGGGTCAAAGGGTAAACCAAAAGCAACACAATATTGCACAAAAACAGTAGACAATCTTTTTTATATTTTTTTTATTCAATATCTTAATTACAATGGTGGGTGCTAATGTAACAAGATCTACACCATATGCAAACCTATACAATACATTCTTATCATAGCTTAGACAATCAGTAGACCTGATCAAAGAACACATCATCAACAACTGTCTCAAGGATCATATCCTTGGCATCAACATCATGAACTTTCATGTGTTTTTGCAGAACTCTCTTGTTGGCCAGAGATTTGCCACAAATGTTACAGCTTATCTCCTTATTAGAGTGGGATTCCCAGTGAATCTTCAGGCCAGAAGATGTAGCAAATCCTTTGTAGCAGATATTGCACTTATGTGGCCGGTCCACAGTATGTGTGTGGGCGATGTGCACCAGTAATGAATGCTTTGTTGCAAAACTTCTGTCACAACCCTTATGCTCACATGAGAATGGTCGGGGTCTCTCCTCACCAGTATGAGTCAAACTGTGCACTCTCAAGTAAGATGCACGTGTGTATGTCTTAGGGCAATAGGGACATGCAAACTTCTTTTCTCCATTATGAGTTCTAATATGCATCATTAAAGTTGATTTTACAGTGAAACTCTTACCACATGTTACACAAACAAAGAGCTTGCGATTGTTTGAGTGGGCCACACGAAAATGCTCCTTCAAAGATTGCCTAGACTTGTATGTCTTGCGGCAGAATCCACATTTGAATTGAGCAGATTCTTGATGAGAGATTGAGTGCTGTCTCAATCCATTAGAGGTGTGGAAACATTTTCCGCATTTGGGGCAAAGATATTTGCGTACATTACTGTGTTTTGCCATGTGGTACTTCAATCCATAAATCCTGGTAAATGATTTGGAGCAGAATGTACAAGCATATCGTTTTTCACCTTCTTTTCTTGGTGGCTGTCTACCAGATGTGATCTCAGTTACGGGAGGCAATGGTGTTACTTCCTTATTAGCCGGCAGATGGTCAAAGTCTAAAGCCGGCTGACTGTTGAACATGGGAAATTCATACTCGTGATCCTGGTAAACCACATTGATATCAATTGAATCTATATCAGACCGCTGCAGGTTGGAAGGTGATGTTTGTATAAATATTTGAGACAGTGTAGCATTGGCCTTTAGACAATTTAACTTGAAATTGTAAGAGACTAGTGCAGTTGACACACACGATGCACACATTCCACTAGGCCAATTCTCTTCATCATTGTTCTGCAAATAAAGATAATGTATATTACAATAAACAAGTGACAGAAAACGAAAGTGACCTTTAGAAGTTTTTGGACACTTACCTCCAAGCAATTCAGATAAACCAAAATGTCGATGAGTTTGATTTTGCTCATCTCATGCTCGATTAAATCTTGTACGTTAAAAAGCATTTCAGTCTCGGATTCTGCGAGGCATGTGCGACAAATGTTTTTTGTAAGAGGTAGTATCAAGCTGGTGAACTCCATGGGTGTGTGACAACGCAAACAAACTGGATCGGAACGTTTGACACCGTGATCTAGCAATGTTATATCTCCCACCCCATCTTAAAGTAATGGCGTCATCAAGCCGTAGAAACATTCATTTAAGTAACATAAAGAAAATGAAATGCAATAAAATTCGTGAAAATGCGTCTTCTCAACGAAACGTCATTGTTTTTCTTAATAAAATTTCATTCGTTCCGTTCTCGTTTATTTCATTCACGGTACTGTTTAAGATATTTTATTAAACGCTATATTTTTCATTGTATAATCTTTGTACGCTTGACATTTTGTTGAGAATCATCTATCTCGTTCTAATTTCTACCACATCTCTTTTTAGAGTGACGTGCGTCGTGGGCAAGCGGGACTGCCTCGACTTTTCCTCTTATTCAAACTATTTTCATGAAGCTACCACTCAAAACAAGTGTTACTAATAGAAACAAGCATATTATTTTTTACCGAAGGTAAAAACTTATACTGAGACACCGGAAAACTATTTTACAAAACCTAACCTCAAACGGACGTGACAACACCTCATATTTGATCATCAGATCGTTTTTCATTGTTTAAATCAAGTTATTATTTAGGTTCGCTTGGACTCGTGTTAAGTGTGGAAACAATCAAGATTAATTGGTAGTGTATTTATCAGTGGTGATTGGTATTTCAGGTAGATAGCGTGAGGATATCGCAATGAGTCGGTTTTTTGCGACTGGCACTGACTCCAGTGAGGAGAGCTCCAGCGAGGAAGATCAGGTAGTGCGCCCAGCAGCCCCCGTCTACACGGTAAGTTCCAATTTCAAGACTTTCTTATCTTCTCTGTGAAGGCTATTTGTAAACTGAAGTTATTCATGGACTTATTTAGGTTACCTATGTTGGGTCATGGCAATCTTTATATTGAAAGGTTTAACTTACTCTTTCAAATGGTTTCTTATGTTTAAAGGAATGTATTTGCTTTCAGAGAAAACATTTCTTACCATGGGACATGTTTTGTAAATTGATAAAAGATAAGAATGTGATTGTAATGGAATATTGTTTAACATTGTTGTACATGTCCATTATGATTCACATCATGCTAATCAAAACATGTGAAACTGAAGCATTGTATATTATGTAGTCTTTAATATGATTGCTTCTGGGTGTGTTTTGGGAAATCAATGTTATTTATTGTTTTAATTATAAATTGTTTTTATTTTTAGTTCAGTGATGATGAGGAGGAAACGAAGCGCGTTGTGCGCTCCATGAAAGAGAAGAGATACGAAGAATTGGATGGAATAATCCATAATATTCGTAACCACCGCAAGATCAAAGACTTCTCGTCAGCTCTAGCCTCCTTCGAAGAGCTTCAAAAAGCTTATACGCGAGCAGCTCCTGTCGTAGCTAAAGAGGAAAATGGTGTTGCCCCTCGGTTCTTCATCAGGGCCCTAGCGGAACTTGAAGACTGGGTGGCCGGTGCCTGGGCTGATAGAAACAGCAGAAAGACTCTTTCCAAGGGCAACAGCAAAGCCCTGACATCTTTGCGACAGAAGCTAAGGAAGTATACAAAAGAATTTGAGGCAGAGATTAGCAAGTTCCGTGAAAACCCTGACTTGCCTGATGATAATGAGGAAGATGAGGAGAGAAAAGGTGAGCTCTCTTTGATTTATTTCCTGTATTTAAAAGTATATTAACCATAATTAGTTGATAGGTAGTAATCAATAAAATTGTATTTGAAATACAGTATTTTGCTTCTGATATTTTAAAATTGATAATTTGTAGTGTAGGTCTGAATATAAAATAAGTTTCTGTCAAAAAATCCATTTTAGAGACTAAGTTTTATTGCAGCCTATGCTTTGCCTGCGGGTGTCCCTTGTTTTGTCGACAAACTTTTCATTGAAAACGTTTCAAGTAACATTTAGTCCACGAATTATTGTTTGGTGTAATTTTATTTCATGACCAGATCATTCCAATTTTTATTATTACATAGAATAACTGTTCAGAGAATATTATTTGGCAAATGATTCATTTTGTATGAATTTTAAATGGCAGAATATCAAAACAGCGAATTTAATTTGTTCGAAATTTTATTACAACATTACAAACAACAACTGATTACAGGGGTTTAACTAGACTAGGGCAGGTAGAAACAGTGGGCTTGGAGTGACATCGACACGCTGGCGGTTACGTTAAAATAATTGCCATAGATAACTGTGTATGTCAACTATTTTAATTTTAAATAATCCTTGTAATAATTTGTATATTAATTAAAAATATTTGAAACAATAAATCATAAAACGTTTTCCATTACATAATTCAACTATGTAATGAATCATCCGACAAGTAAAAATACACGATTTAAAATGACTTGTAATGACCATTCAACAAACTGAATTGTTGACGAAATGAAAATACATGAAACAATTGCCTGCACATTCAGAATTTTAATTTTATTTGATAATAATAGTAGTCAAAGGCACTAATAAATATGTATTTACTCAAAGTTTCATAAATATGTATATTACAACCTTATTGTTGCAGAAATAAGGTCTACCTACATATTTTAGAGACTTTGTGGTGTATACATATAAGTGCCCTTGACTGTACCCTGTTTTGTTTACTTCGTATATATAATAATGTAATATGGATTCAATGAGGGAAATAAATTATTTTTATTTTTTTATTTTATTTTTTCAGCAACTTTTGATTAGGATGAATCTAATGTGTCCTAACTCTACAAGTGTATTATGATGACTTATTGAGGAGCTCCTATGACCGCCTTCCATCTCCATCATCAGACCAGCTTGATAGTACAGTCAAGTGCAAAAATATGTATTGATAACATCCTCTCATAAATAAGTACCAAAACCTTAATCCGCTGACATAAGAGTTATGGGACATATTTATGAGTAAGTTGTATGCACCCATATTTTTACAGTTGACTATCATAATATAATATTGTATTGTTACCAAACTTACATAATTATGGCTCACTATGGGTACAATACACAATTCCAAAGTCATTTTTCCGAAAGCATATTTTTTCATAATTTCAAAAACTATGTCCCGCTGATACTAACCTAACCTGTTTACGCATTTCATTAAATAATCTGCGCCCAAATTTCGCTTAGCAGTAAATTGCGTTCGGAATTTTGAAATTCCGGAATATTGCTGCTTTTCGACAAATGATTTCCGAATTTTGTGTGGGCTAACGAACATTTTTTTTGGAAAAAGCTCTGTAATGTAATATAATCGACAAAATGTTAACAAATGAACATTTCAGATTCCTCATCTGACGATGAATCAGAGGACGAGAAGAAACCGAAAGAGAAGGTGAAAGTCCGTCGTTCCCCCGAGCCGCCGCGGCGCCCGGCGCCCGTCGACGACGACTCCTCCGACTCGATGGACTGGGGCTCCAGCTCAGATGACTCCAGCTCCAGTTCGGATGATGAGGCGCGCGGCGCGGCCACCCTCAGGGACAAGTTCTTGAAGAAGACCACTGAGAGGTAGGAACAGAAATGAGTGCAGAAAAAAAATGTCTCGGTTTTAAGAATGAATTTGGACTATTTTTAACCAACTTCAAAAAAAAATAAGGAGGTTCTCAATTCGGTTTTTTTTTATTTTTTTTTATTATTATGTTTAATGTTTGTTACCTCAGAACTCCGTCATTGATGAGCCGATTCGTAATTTTTTTTTTGTTTGTAAGTAGGTAGTTCCAGGTGGGTCCCATTTTTTTCAAAAATTCAATTGGATGATGGGATCCATGAGGAATGTGTAGTGATTTTGGTATTTTCTATTTTAACTCGTGTATTTACACCCCGTAATCATAAATTTGGTGGAGTGGAATTGATGATGAAGACCACAGATGACTTATCGAATTCCTCAATTATGAACTTAAAAGTACAAATGTACGTCACAGATTCTGATAAGATTCCGTTGAAATAGCAACTAATGAAGTGCCAAAGGTGATCCTTGTGGAATCGACGGAAGTCCTCAAATATTATCGGGTCATATACAGCGGTTGGGTTTTTCCCCTAATAATCAACGCATTTGCTCTCGGAAATCAGTTCATGTGGTAAATTGGAAAATAAATGTGGAAATGTTCTCATGGCTTGCGGAGTACTAAATTGAAGTCAGTTAAAACTTTGTTTTTAAAGTAAATTATGTTAACATCTTACCATGAGAGGAGGCATGTGCCCAGCAGTGGGACATATAGAGGCAGATTTATTATTATTATTATATTTATACCCGTGTGGTGTCGGGTTAGAATTTCACCACCCCCTTTCTTCCCGTGGGTGTCGTAAAAGTCGACTAAGGGACCAGCGTTGAAGTGTGTTGTGGGCCATGGGCTAGCAACCTATCACTGCAATATCACATTTTGTGCGCTGGAATATACGTTTCATGTGCTCTGCCTACCCCTTTTGGGAATAAAGGCGTGATGTATGTATGTATGTATGTATTATATTTATTTATTAACCAGGTGTTACCTACGTAAACGACTAACTAGTCTGATATGGGAGAGGCAGCTACATGACTGCATATTATAGTGAGAATGATATTATAGGCGAGTTTCGTTGCGATGAGATTATGTTCATGTTTCGTTTTTGTACCACACGTAGGAGTGATACCTAAGTGCCTATATTTGGAGTAACTTAAAGTAACAATTATAACAAATGTAATAAATACACGCGTCTTCTTCTTTTTATTTAAGAGCTAAGCTCTTGTCGGTGTAGCTCAAAATAGGCCCTCCGTCTACTCCGATCCCGATCCGACAACCTCTTTGAGATCTCGATACGACCTAACATCAACTCTCTTTTTGAGCTGCTCTATGTAGTTTATTATAATTATGTACACACGTCAATAATAGTTATTTGTGTCACAAGGGAGCAAAATAGTATACGGCGAGGGCGGTGTATTGAATCCTGAACGTAGCGAGGGATCCTACAATTGAATCCTGAGCGTAGCGAGGGATTCTAACGTAGGATCCTGAGCGTAGTGAGGGGTACAAGTGTTAACGCCCAAGACGAAGATTATTTTGCTACCGAGTGACACATATTATTTTTCACACCGACTATGAAGAAATTAAAAGAGTTTTAACAATTTTTCTTAATGTTTATTTTAAATTTTCAAATATTACGAAAAATACATAAATTTTCAAATAACGTTGTTAAAGTTAAAACTTGAAACATGATTTCTTCTAACCGATTACGATAAAATTACAATCGATTATTTTATTAAGATCCGTGTTCTATTTGCACATTGCGTAAATTCTACATGCCAATGAATAAATTAAAAAAGTAGCTTGAACAGAAAAGTAGCATTTTGATCCCTCTGGTCGTGGAGCAAAACTTACTTTTCCGAATGAAATGTGTGAAAAGTATATTTCCCAAAGGGACGAGGATGAAGAGAAGGACAAGAAGAAGAGCAGGAAGGGTCGCGACCGCGGCGCCAAGATCGGCAAGAAGGACCAGGCAGACGACGGCGGCGAGTGGGAGACGGTGCGCAAGGGCGCCGCCACCTCCGACAAGCCCAAGATGTTCGCTAAGGTACGGAGTTGGCTCTCATGTTGGTGCCTTTATACACGGTATCGCAAACAAGCCGCGACGATGCGTCGCCGTGGCATTGGCCTATGAATTATTTGTGCCTTGCTTAAAGATAGTCGCGCGAGTCGGCCCGGCGCAGTGAGGCTGAGAGCCGCCGCATATTGAGCCACTAAGAGGCAGTAAGTTTTAGTGGCCGCCACAAGCTGCGGGCGAGATTTTTTATTTATTTTGTATCAGAGTTCGAAATTATCAAGATATTTTCACCAGTATAAGAACCAATGAACACTCGAGTTCGCTCAACTTTGCATAATCCGAACTGAATTCTCCTTGTAAAGGTGCGTACGAATTTGAACAGCCTCGGGTTGAGGCACGCACGGATCACCTATTTTGCTCTAATTCGTACGCGCTCACGCGCTGCGCGTGAGCGGCGCGCGGCGAGCCGCGCGTAATTTGGACGTGTATCCGAGCTTGCCGCGGGCAGAGCGACACGTTCTGACTTGTTTGTGGGCGAGGCGTGTATGAATTTGAGCAAGTGGATGAGCCGTGCAGGTGTAATCGAGTTCGTAAATTTATTAATATAATTCGGTGAAATATGATAAACGCAGCCGCGGCTGTCATCGTGTCCGACGCCATTTTGAACGACGCACAATGTCGGCTCGCCGCGCATGTTTATGTGCAACAATTTGGCTCACGAGCCTCACGCTTAGCCGCTCAAATTCGTACGCAGCTAAGGGGAATCCCCACGGCGCGGCACGTCACGTTGACACTTCGTGTGGTCGGGTAGATGCAAGTGCAGAAATACACGTTCGAATACTTCGAATACAGTTCATTTTCACGAGCGCAATTTTTTAAAATGATGAATCGATAATTATCCATCTGTTATTTTCAGTATAATTATCCTTTCGAACCCTGTTTTGTCTAGCATCGGCGCCCAACGAGCGTCTGGTGGCTGCGTCCGAGCCACGAGCTGCGGGAGTGCGCGCTCGCTACTAGTGTCGCGTTTAGTGGCGGCTACTTATTGTCTTAATGTGCGGCAGAGCGGTCGCGGGGGTCGAAGACTCGCAGAGAACGCAGGGCAAGCCAAGCTACCCCACAGTTCCTTACAGGCGAAACAGAAACGTCGAGACTGAGGCCCAAAGGCTGAGCCTACATGGACACACTCACCACCAATCGTCTTGTATAGCGATGTGACGTTTCTCTAATCCTCTCACCTTTTCCAGGACAGCGACATCGACGCAGCCCTAGTCGTGAAGAAGCTCGGCGAGATCAGCGCCGCCCGCGGCCGCAAGCGCACGGACCGCCGCGCGCAGCTGGAGCTGCTGCACGAGCTGCGCACGGTGGCCGCCGCCCACAACCTGGGCGAGGCGCTGCAGCTCAAACTGCGCGCCGCCACCGTGGCCTCGCTCTTCGACTACAACCCCAAGGTTTGTTGACTAGTATTTAATGCACCCCGGAGTTTTGTCACACGGAGAGTGACGGCGGCGGCTCGAGATATTGGCCGGAAGGAACGGCATAACGGAAACGGCGATATCACATTTTCAAAACAGTTATCTGCGAAATCTTGCGCTCCCATTGTTAGAAAGCTTTTCACTTAGAAATCAGTAATTGTAAATTTTTGCTAAGCAGAGACGTCCGCTAACGCAAATTTAGAAAATAATCGCCACAAGCGGGATCTTTTGAATCAGTAATTAATTATATGCAAAGAAGAGTGGTTTGTTTCTTCTAAATACTACTATCACATGCATTACAATGTATAATATTTGTACACAGGTGTCCGACGCCATGAAGCCGGAGTACTGGTCGCGTCTGGTAGAAAACGTAGACCACATGGTCACGCTTCTCCTAGCCAACGAGGACATGGTCCTAAGCGAGACCATCACCGAGGAGAACGAGCAATTCGTCACCGCGCCCTACCAAGTCCGCGGCTGCCTGCTGACAGCCCTAGAGCGCCTTGATGACGAGTTCACCAAGCTACTGAAGGAGTGCGACCCACACTCCAACGAGTACGTCGAAAGGCTAAAAGACGAAGTCCGCGTGTCAGCCCTAATCGACCGCGTGTGCCTCGTGGTCGAGCGAGACGGGTCACCTCAAGAGATCTGCCGCGCGTATCTGCGGAAGATCGACCATTTGTATTACAAGTTCGACATTCGAGCCGTCAAGAAAGACCTTCCTCCGGGTGAGGAAACATCTATCAAAAAGATGGAGCGACTCTGCAAGTACATCTACGCTCACGACGAATCGGATCGGCTGAGGACGCGCGCGATCCTGTCCCATATGTACCATCACGCGCTGCACGACAACTGGTTCCAAGCCCGCGATTTACTCCTCATGTCGCATCTCCAAGAGACTGTGCAGCATTCTGACCCAAGCACCCAGATTCTGTACAACCGGACCATGGCTAACTTGGGTCTTTGCGCGTTCCGCCGCGGCAACGTCAAGGAGGCCCACGGGTGCTTAGCGGAGCTGATGATGACCGGGAAACCTAAGGAGCTCCTAGCCCAAGGGTTACTCCCTCAACGTCAGCACGAGCGTTCCAAGGAGCAGGAGAAAATCGAGAAGCAGCGACAAATGCCGTTCCATATGCATATCAACTTGGAGTTGCTCGAGTGTGTGTACCTGGTGTCCGCCATGATGATTGAGATCCCGTATATGGCGGCGCATGAGTTTGACGCACGCAGGCGTATGATCAGCAAAACGTTCTACCAGGTAAGTTTTTTGGAATTTCCAAATTCTTAGCACAGCGATAAGCTGTATCTCTTCTGGTTGTACGATGTGTTGTGTACTTCTTTTCTGCATGAGTGGTCCGCATAGGCCCTAGCATGACAGGTTTTACCGTCACGTTTTACGGCGGCGACACGTAAAATATAACGATAAAAACGTATCGTGGTAGCTGGGCAGGAGCAGAGAACGTGCACTGCCGTTTCCTTTGTCTCCTGGCAGGCTTTCATCTTTATTTGAAACAGGTGTTTGTTCAATTAGCATTGCTATGCTGCATTGTTATCCCAGAAGAAATATATTTTTTTTTCTTTCTTTCCGGCCAGAACCTGAGGGCCAGTGAGCGACAAGCCCTAGTAGGCCCGCCGGAGTCGATGAGGGAGCACGCCGTTGCGGCCGCGCGCGCCATGCGTCGCGGGGACTGGCGCGCTTGCCTCAATTTCATTGTCAATGAGAAGATGAACGCTAAGGTAAACTTATCAATTCATTGTTTTTATTTTAATCTACGCCCAGCGATAATACGGCATTTTACCATTCAAATCAACAACTTTTTATGAAACGTCAAAAATACTGCGTGTATGATGTCTGTATAGAAATACTTGAAAATGATGCCATTGTTTATTTACTAAGGTCATCATATCGTATTTCAATTCTTAGAAATTGCAAAAATAGTTTAAAGCATGACGTTTTCAGAGTACTTTTGTGACTTTTATTAATTGGAAATGCAAGAATAATATGAAAAATGTTGGCGAGGTTTAAAGTTACTTTATCACGCCCCCAGGTGTGGGACCTGATGGTCGGCGCGGACAACGTGCGCGCCATGCTGGGCCGGCTGATCCGCGAAGAGTCGCTGCGCACATACCTGTTCACGTACGCGCACGTGTATGCCTCGCTGTCGCTCAAGTCGCTCGCCGACATGTTCGAAATGCCGCGGCAGAAGGTAAGCTTGAATAGTTAGCACCTGCAATGTTTGTCCCGTTGTTGGTGTATGATGTAAGCCTGTACTAACAATGATGTGTGATTATGTTCGACACTCCCGGACTCGGACAGACCCAGTATTGAGTCAGTCATTGCCGTATTAGATGATGTTATTGTGGCAGATGAACACAATTTTAGCGCCAGTTTCACATATACATTATACTCATATTTAATCTGTCCTCAGGTCCACTCACTGGTGTCGAAGATGATTATCAACGAGGAGCTGCTCGCGTCGCTGGACGACCCCAGCGAGTGCGCTATCTTGCATCGCTCGGAGCCCACTCGCATGCAGGCGCTCGCCTTGCAACTCGCTGACAAGGTACACTCATAATCTTTGTAATTACTACACTGAAACTAAAGTGCGGCCAACGAGCACGAAGATTTTCGTATATTGACACATATTGACTTTAAGTTGATTAGTCAAAACTGTGACTATGGTCACTTATGTTCCCTAGTTCCCTACCCATTTGTAAAGTTTTTGGCGTGACAGAAATCAGAAAAATAATGTGTCTTGTGATAAACAAAAAGTAACGGAAATTACTATTTGGTTTCGAGTTTTGCCTGATTTAAAGTTTAAATTGGTTTGTCGATCTATGAATCTTTTATTTTGACCTGTCTTGGACACAAATTGTAACATTCCTTATTGTTCCCAGGTCGGCAACCTAGTAGACTCGAACGAGCGTATTTTCGAGAAGCAAGGCTCGTTCTTCCAGCGCGGGGGCGGGGGCCGCGGCGACGGGCGGCAGCGGGAGCGGCGCGACGGCGGCGGCGGAGGCGGCGGCGGCGGCGGCTGGAACCGGCGCACGCGCCGCCGCCGCGACGACGAGCGCTCGCACGACGAGTGAGCCTCCCACCCGCTCTAATCGACCCCCCAACAACAAGCTGCACTTTTACGGGGTAATTGCGCTTGAGAGAGGGCAATTACCCCGTAACTAATGTAATAGAGCTTGTGCTCGTATCGTTTTAGACCAACAGTTTTAATTGGTTCCGTATATTTCTATAGCCCTGGTTTCATTATACATTGTAATCGCAGTGTAATAAAAGCATAAAATTTGTCACAAAATGTGTTTTATTCACGATGACCAGCGCACGTATGACGAATTAACCCGTCGGCAGGTCCCGACCCCTCAACAACCAGCTGTACTTTTACGGGGTAATTGCGCTTGAAAGAGGGCAATTACCCCGTAACTGCAGTAGAGCGCGCGTGTGCTTTGATTCCTTTTAGATCGACAGTTTTAATTGGTTTCATGAATTTCTATAGCCCTGGTTTCATTATGCATTGTAATCGCGGTGTAATAAATGTCACAAAAATGACGTGTTCTATTCACGACGAGTGAGCCTCTCCGCAAGGTCTAATTCACCCCCTGGCTGACCATCTGCTTCAACGTTCTCAAAGTGTAATTACCGCGTAACTAACATAATTTGGGAAATTTGAATTGCAATACAATGTGTCATATATGTCTCATAACCCTCTCACTCTTTATAAGACACTCGGTTATAATTATAAGAGATACAGTTGCATAATATTCCGGTTGTTCGTACTTCGTTGGGTAGTGCAACTAGCTGAAGATAATGCCATCTACTGGCGCAAATAAGAATGATTTGAAGTCTCACGGTTCCACTTAAGTCCACTAATCAAAGCAAAGCTCATTTTCTCATTCCCGAGATGTTATGACAAATGTTTCATAGATGGCAGCACCATCCAACCGTTTAGTTAAGGCACAAAAACAAAATATTACGCTTAAAAATCAGTTAAAAGATAAAAAATAACATGAAAGTACTAAAGATAAACCATTAGCGTTATTTGGCACTCGCACATATTTAGCATAAATAATATATTTAAATGAAACAAAACCGGATTTTTGACGTAATGCAGATGATTCATCGACGGTATAATAAAACGCAAGTTTGTAATGGTGGAAGTGGAAAGCAGAATTTTCGGAGCATTGACATCGTTATTCTAGTTACTAGTTATTATATGAAACTTGAGTAGTGCTGCTTAATTATGGTATTCATGTGGTTAAACAAATAAAGGGTAATATAATTTCTGGTAAAGAGTATATTCCGTAAAATCGTGAAGTGATATTTGACAGATAGTACAATGGCTGCAACTAGGAGACTTCAAAAGGTGAGACATCGTTTTTACTCACACGGTATTGCTAATTTTCTAGTACTTTACCTCAAAGGATTTACCTTATATTGCATTTTCTGAACAAAGTAACTGTGAATTAATTTGTTATTCAATCACCACATCGACTACGGAAGAAATTGAATTAGCAGTCTTAGTAACTGTGCTGCTTCACTTTGTTTCAGGAATTAAATGATATAAGGCAATCGGGATTAAAATCCTTCAGGGACATCCAAGTAGATGAATCCAACATCCTGACATGGCAAGGATTAATTGTACCAGTAAGTATTTCTGGTATTTCATATAAGTCCAATGAGAATCAGTGTATATTTGTTGGTCATACATTCTTATTGAAATTAAGAATCAAATTTTGATGTGCCTGCAACTTTTTGTGAGTTGAATTCAATCAAACTCCTATATTAACTTCTGTCTTATGTAACTCCAAATATCTCCAAACCATTTTTTTGATCTAAACTTAATTGGTTTAGTGATAAGGTCTTACATGGGACACATTGTCAGGTTTCTATAACAGAATCGTAGTTTAGAAAGTAGGCTGCTTATACTTGTATGGACTGCACAAATATATAGCCTGGTACATAAGCCAAGGAGTCCAGTGGCACACAAAAACAATTTGGATACCCATCCACATGTGGACGTCTAGATTGCCCCTAATTTTTCCAAATAAATGACTACTTATTGGCACTAGGGGGAAACTTAGTAGTGTTGTATGTAATTGTTTCCATTGAGAACAATTCATTATATTAATTAAATGCTCCCTTTTATAGGATAACCCACCTTACAACAAAGGCGCTTTCCGGATTGAGATTAACTTCCCTGCTGAATATCCATTCAAGCCACCCAAGATAAGCTTCAAGACAAAAATCTACCACCCCAACATAGATGAAAAAGGCCAGGTCTGTCTGCCCATCATCAGCGCAGAGAACTGGAAGCCAGCAACCAAGACTGATCAAGGTAGGTCTAGCTGTTCATAAGCTTCTTAATATTGAAACAGATTAGGCTGGTGTAATGTTACAGGTATTTACACTTGCACTCTTTTCTATACTAATATTAGAATGAGGAAGTCTGTGAAGTCTGTCTGTAGCTTTATAAGTTCGTATGCAATGAGTTATCTCAGGAATCACCAGATTTCAAAAATTCTTACACCTGTGTGTACATGGACTTTTTGGATCGAAGCCGCGCGGGCAGCTGTGTGGTATAAACTTCAATTTCACAGTGCACTGCTAGATGGGAAAACAAATTCGGTATCAATGTTGAGGAAGCATTGACAAATGGATTTTTTTTTGATAATTTCAATAATGTTCCATGAGGTTATATTTTTTATAACACAGGATTTTTATGGATTTTGGTAATATAGTATGTGCAGTCACAAACTTTGGGACCTACTTGGGACAGTCAGTTTTTAAAAGAACGCGACCGTACATTGATCCCTAATAAATAATGTATGTACCTATACATTTCTCATATGGGCTAATTTACATTATTCCAGTTATCCAAGCCTTAGTTGCTCTTGTGAACGATCCCGAACCGGAGCACCCGCTGCGTGCAGAGCTCGCCGAGGAATTTCTTAAAGACAGAAAGAAATTCACGAAAAATGCAGAGGAGTCTACCAAGAAACATAGCGAGAAGCGGCCTTCAGACTAAACTCATAGATTAGTCAGCTGTAGCTTGGATTGGCAGCAGTGAGCAAGCCGTGTGGCTATTACTGATACTACTGACCTCCATTTATTTATGCTATTTAAGTTTTCCTGTCCCATTATTACCCTGAGAATTTGCATTTTATAGTAATTAAAGTACTGTAACATTAACTTTGGACTCCTTATTTAAGTCACAATTACTCATTAAATTGAGGACAGCCTCTTTACACCCGTCTAGATTCTAATCAGTCCTCAAAAGTACTGCGGTACCATCTCAGTAGCACACTGCTGGTAATTCAACTACATATTATCTTCTGATACCGTAGCTTTTCACTATCTTGCTTGTAATAACTATTGTGCACAGATTTATGAACACTGAGGAATTAGTGAAAGCGAAGATAACAGCTTAAAGTAAATGCTTAGTCTTAAATTAGAGGTTGGGAATTGTATTTATTAAGTCAGGAAATGTAACTGGAAAGTTTAATCTTGATTCAATATTATTATGTCAGTCTCGAAATCATTTGTGGTCATTTGACCTGAGACAATAAATTTATCAGTTCGAATTTGTGTTGTTTTGTAAATCTTGCGCTTGATGTCTAATAGAATATCCAAGTGTTATGTCCAGCCAGGCAATGTTGTATTGTATACATGTAAATATTCACATTAGATGGAAACTTAAAATTGAAGCCAGAGAATTGAGATGTTTGATCAAAAGTTAAATGTTAGAAGTCGTAATAGAATATGCATTTTAAAATGGTATTGATCAATGTTACTTGGAAGGCCTTGTTGGGTTTTTGATATTTGTCTGTCTTGGGAACTTGGGTGACCAAGGAATCTTTGGTTACCGGTCTAACTGTTGTGTGGATTTTCTGCTACAATGTGTATTGTTGGCCCTAGATGTTGGATGTGGCTGTTAGTGATCGATCCCAAACATGTATTACTTATTTGATTATTTTTTAAAGTGGATATGTTACTGGGTTGCTACAACAGGTGTGCTGATCAGTTCAGTGAGAACTTTAAATATATATTTTTTCCGAATTAAATCTTGTTTTCATTTATAACAACTTATTTACCAGGGTGCTACATATATATAAATTATTAAAACTACCTAATCGTTAGTTAAATATTTTATTCCGTAAATGTATAGACGTCATCAGACTTTTTTTCGTCAGGTTCTAGGTGTGGTTTAGGCGTTCTGTCGAATATTCTCCTATGTTGCCTTATTTCGGAACATTCCAATTGTTTTCTGAGCGATTCTTCCCTCGTATCACAATTGTCTTTCTGTAAATATTCCTTTAAATTACCTGAAATAGAACATTTAAATAATCATACTGAATTGTCTGTAAAACATTCTAGTGTTTTCGGCGACAATCTAATAAAAAAACCTTTTTAACAAAAAAATTAAAGCACCGAACAAAAACTGAAAAGCAAAAAATGATAAAAACATAATAAACCTTTTTTATTTAGTTTAATAACTAAGTTCTTAAACTATTGTAAGTATACCTAAGTATATATTTTTATAATTATTTTGAGTTTTTAATTAACCTTAATAACCAAGTTCTTAAATTAATCTAAGTGTACCTAAGTAATTTTGAGTCGGCGCCAAACAAGCATATTAAGTAATTACGTAAAGCGTGATCGCCGGAGAATGCCGAGCGTTCACGAAGTTATGATTAATGTCAGCGAGACAGCAACCCGAACGGGGCACACGTGAGGGCACACGATGTTGCGAGTGGTCGTGCGGAGAGCGCATCTTTTGGAATGTTAATGTTTATCTCTGGAGATTTCACGTTGCATTGTTAATTTGATTTGGTGTAACTTGTAATTGTTTGGAGTAATCTTTGTTCATTGATTGTTTGGCGCTGACTCAAAATTACTTAGGTACAGTAGGGTTGAATTTTTTATTTAAAATTTATGTGGGACCAACTTCGAGGTATACCCTTTCTAATAAAAAAAGAATTATCAAAATCGGACTACTCTGTAAAAAGTTATGCGTGGTCATACATAAAAAAAATATATACGCGTTGACTTGAGAACCTCCGTTTTTTTCTTCGGTTAAAAAGGCTGCAAATCTCAAAGCCTAGATTAGTATGGAGACCACTCGTTATTAGGGTTCCGTGGTCAACAAGGAAACCCTTATAGTTTCGCCATGTCCGTCTTTGGCTTAGCTCAGTTACTTACTACTAAAAAACTGTAATTCGGAATGGGTATATAAATCAATCACAATTTATTAGGTCTTGATATTTTGTTACGAGTACGACAACAAATGTAATGGGTTCATTTACGTTGGTCGACGGGTAAGTCAGTCTGTAGACCCGTTGGCATTAGAAAACACCCTGCACCCATTCCGATTCGACTAATGTAAACAGTTCGCCGCACACCAGCCTTTACATACTTTGTATCTTAGCGACGCATTCGTCCAAGTAGCTCTTCTTATTGGCGTCTCTAGAGAACGTTGGCTGTATGGCCAGCGTGTAGTCTGACCCGTATTGCGGCCAGTATTCGTGTTCTGGAATGTTCTCGTCCAGCTGTACCCCAGTCAACATGGCCGTGAGAGTCGTCCAGAGGCGAGCGGTGTTCGCATGATTGTACCCTCCTGCAAAGCAAAACATTACTATGAATAACTGAGAAACAATAATGAAATACACACGTTACTAAAATATTCTTTACAGTACATATGGTGCTACTTTCCCGCACTAGTGCGGAAAAGAGCACTTTTCGTGCATATGTCGAAACTTTAAAGAGCCATATGTACAGTAAAACGTTGTACGATACACGTGCGAATAGGTAATTCGCAACTCGTGTCGATTTAAAACACTCCCTTCGGTCGTGTTTTAATTTATCACCACTCGTTGCGAATTTCCTATTTTTGGCACTTGTATCGTAAATAAGTATTATGTCACACCTGGCAATAATGCGAGTTTTACTGCACGCTGCGCGTACGGTAAAACTCGCATTGTGGCCAGATGAAGACGTAAAATTGTGTACTTACCACGGGCGGTAATTCGTAAAACCCCAGATCGCATATTTCTGGCCCTCACCTTCGGGTTCGGGCCACAAACACCTGCGATCTGGGCCATTCACGGATTCACCGCCCTAGGTACGTAATGTACTATTGTATTCCTATTCAATTTGACAGGGTTGTGAACCTTAAGTGGGTCCCAAATTAAAGTTCGTTACTGTACGGGAGACATTGCGAGATTGACCAGTGATCTAACCCCGTGAGAATGAAGCTGTCATATCGCTTGGACACATGGCCTCTCACAGACTGGCGCGACCTGCGGTGGCGGTCAATAGTAAATTTGTCAATCAATGTTAAGTTCACTATTGACCGCCACCGCAGGCCGCGCCAGTGTGATTCAAGCCTTAACCACTCGATGTAACAGGCGCGTTATGGCAAGGTTACATCACTGTTAAACCTCCCAAGTGTTCCGAATTGACAACCCATCATAAGTGGTGAAAGTTATAGTCTAATTACGAGCAAAATGAGGATTTGCTGCAGGTTTCGTAGAATGTTGCGCAATTCAATTCAATTAATTTTGTTGGAAAACCTTTTATACAGGCTAGGCGAAATTAAATCTTATATCCTTGCCACAGAGGTATTTCTCACATTGTCTCTACTTATTATTATTATTCTTATCTACTTGTATCATATCAATGCAATAAGAAACGGCTCAACAACCGACCCTAACAGCGTTTATTACAATACATTAGTTATATTTATTATGAGCAAAAATCATCATATTACTCATCAAGGGCGGTAAAACAAAGAATGACGTGATGCTACTTAAATATGCGTGTAATAATTATGTGTACTCAATCGGCGCTCTTAAGGGCGTGCATTGGAAAATATCGAGTTCTTTGAAACGCCGTTCTGACCAAATTAGGAAACAATAGACTGATTTTCAGATTTCTCAGCTTAACATTTCTCTATAGAAAAGAAATACAAAGTAGGGCTTTTTTTTCTTTTTCTACCTCAGCCTACCGATACAAACAAGTTTAAATTATGGTATTTCACCTCATCTAACATTTCACTTAAGGAAATATTATGAAACTTCACAAAGTTCACAAAAAAAAGTTAGGTATTTATAGAAATTGGTCCAAAAAAGCTATTCTCGAAGTGTTGCATCTCGTTTTCTCGCGGAAGGCATATATAAAGAGCGTACTCCCGTCTTAAAGGCCGGCACCGCACTCACAATATTATAGCAGAGCTATAATATTGTGTTGCAGGTGTCCATGGGCGCCGGTAATCGCTTACCATCAGGTGTCATACCGTCTGCTCGTTTGCCTCATATAACATTTAAAAAAAATATATATATATAATGTTGTCCCCACAAGGAGGCAAGGTTTTCGCGTATCGACTCAATGCAAGCCCATTTTCGTGTGTTACCTCCCCCTAGCAGCATGGTGGGCTTGCGCGCGCGCAGCACGGCGCGCGCGCACGCGCAGTGGCCGCGCGCGGTGACGCACGCGCCGCCGCTCGGGTCGCGCGGCAAGCTGTCCGCGCCGCACTGCAGGACGACGGCGTCCGGGGAGAATTGGCCGAGTATTGATGAGAATACTCTGGAATATAAATTTAATTGGTCGAAAATGGCAAATAAAAATTGCTGGGTTTTTGATGATTACTCCTGCAATTAAGAAATGGAAAAAAACACGGGGTAACTAGACTGAACACGTATGGTTACTACTAGAGATCTGTTTTTACTATAATAATATCACATTAAACTTCATCTCCAAAGGGCCTCTACGTGTTGGATCTATGTCCCCACGCACGCCTTCCAAATGACGGGCTCGCGCCGTGAATTTCAATAATAATAAACCATTTATTTCGGGCATTACTATACCGGGGCCATTAGGTATCATCTGAGCTCTAATAAAGCATTAACACCCTTAATAGGATACCAGCAGAAGAAAACGAAAGATAATCAAATATCAAAACTATAAGAGACACAAGTATACTAAATGTTGCCCTATTCATAGTACAGAATATCTATCGTAAAGTCAAGATAGAGAGAGTGATATGCCCTCCGTCCTAGTTCCGAGGTATAAGAAGTGTGTACCCGTAACGTAACAAAGACATTGCTTTAGCTAAACACGCAACACCTGTAGACTAATTGATGAGCATGGATTTCAGTTTCCTTTACGAAACTTTTCTTTCATTTCTTTGTTTTTCTTTCTTTTTTTAAAGAAAAAAAAGAAAGAAAACATTTATTCATGACAAAAAAAAATACATTAAAACAAACTGTACACATAAATATTTGCAACGAAATGGTCACAATTCAGCGTAGTGCTGGCATTTATAATTGGCCAGTTCCTTTAATTGGCTTTGTATTACTATGTAAGACTTATATCATGTTTTTCCAGCTGTTGGTATAAATATAATTGAAAACTAATCTTTATGAACTTACTCGTTAAATACTCTTTCCAAAGTCTCATCAGAATAGTACGCATGTAGAGGCACATTGCAAGAGTACCCCTTGCCTGCCAGAGTCCCTATGTCCTCAATGCCACCCGTCCCCGGGTAGAAGCCCGGTTCAAACTTGTGGATGGACAGGGTGAACACCGATTTGGTCAGGTTGTAGGCATCTTGGACGCCATTACCTGTTACATGAAAGTTTTTTTTAAGTATTTTATACCATGGTACAGTCAGCATCATACAGGGTGTAACAAAAATGGGGTATGAACCGATCAAGGGCTTAACAGGTATCGTGTTCTGATAAAAAAAAAAACAGAAAAAAAAAATTTTTTGACGCCATTTTTTTTTATCTTAGTATGGAGCGTTGGCCGACTGGGGCGACAAGCTCCATAGAAATGTAAAAAAAAAATCGCGTCAAAACATTTTTTTTTGGTTTTTTTCTTATCCTGTTATTCCCTTGATCGGTTCATACCCCATCTTTGTTACACCTTGTATAGTAGGAGCCAAAGTAGCCAATTATATCGTAACAGATCCTTACTCCCATAGTAATAAAGACGTGTTGCGATATATTTGGCTACTGTGGCTGATACTAAGTACATGATGATGACTTTACTGTAGCAACCTATCACTACGATATTATATTTTGATCTTTTATACCTACATTTATGCTAAATTTATTTGGGCGATGGGCTAGCAACCTATCACTGCAATATCACATTTTGTTGATCTTTTATACCCACATTTGAGAGTTTCTCAAAAAAAATGCCACTATTATTAATTGTACTTCTTGGAATTTTATGTTAACAATTTCCACTCAGAATCAGGAGCTCTTACGACCCTGGTAGGACAAAAAACTGTCCCAAAGATATTTTTCCTATTGTGTTACCATTTTAGTGGTAACACAATAGGAAAGTTCAAAAATGTATGAACATTTTGGGACACTTTTTTTCTCCTATTGGGATGGATAGACATCGTGATTTTGAGTAGAAATAACATAAAAGTTGCAGAAAATCTCCGAAAAAATGTAGTGGCATTTTTTTAAAGAAACGCTCATTTATGCTAAGTGGCGCTGGAATCATATGTTTCATGTGCTCTGCCTACCCCTTTTGGGAATTAAGGCTTGAATGTATGTATTTATGCTAAATGTGGCACTGGAACATAAGTTGGTACCGTGGCCTAGCATTGCCAACCCCTTATTGATTTGAGGATTCATCACTCAATAAAGCGCGCAGCACATCTTCTGAAGCTCTGGGGACCTTACCAGCACCAAGCAGCAGTGTTTTGGCTGCGGTCTTGTGTAAGGAGGTTGTTTGCTAGTAATATATAATTATATATATTTATATGTATTTATATTTATATGTATTTTTATGTATTTGTCTATTGTTGTTATTTATTATGTATGTATATCCACTGTGTGTTTATATCTGTAGTTGCACTGCCCACAATTTGTTTCCTTTGCCCAAAGGTTGACTGGTAGAGAATGCTTACGGCATTAAGTCCGCCTTTTGTACGATAAGTTGTTCTTTTGTGCAATAAAGATTAAATAAATAAGGTGGAGGTACTTCCCCAGTTGGGCTGTTCCAAATATGATCAAGATAACATAACATACCGTTGTGACTTAAACATTCAATAACTTCTGATGGTTTTAAGCTAGTAGTAAAAAAAACTCAGTATTTTCTTTTTCTAATTTCTTGACAGAAGTATGCCATGAATAAATCTTTTTATACAACGACGGTGGCAAACAAGCGTACGGCCCGCCTGATGGTAAGCAGACACTGCAGCCTATAGACGTCTGCACCTCTCGTCTCTCTACCTACCCCATAAGACTAATTGAAAATTTCTGTTGCATTTACAACTCTTTATCACAACTCTGAGCTGGATTTGAACATGCACCTTGACTTGCAGATACCACCAAAAGAGCCAACGAGAACAAACTAAAAGAAATTGCCAAGCATTGTAGCCAAAGATCATCATCTCAAAAGACAACTTTTCATTTGATTATGATCAGATTACCTGAATCAAATTTACCTTCAACAATATTTACCATGATGTACATCCAAGTCTATGTATAAGACCTTAGGGAATTTCTCTCTTAAATATTCAATGCCAAGAACTATATCATTCACATAGCAGAACCCTTCTGCACCGTGTCTGGAAATAAATAAAATATTTAAGAACTATCATAAGTACAGTTGACCACAAAAAGTGTATATTTTTTTTAATTACTTTTGTTATGAACTGTATAGCCAACAGGAATCTCTTAGGACACAGAATTTAAAAGTATGTATCATATTTATTTGTATTAGGTTGACTGTAGTATTTCTTCTTGATGTTCTTGCTATACAAAGTTACAGTTTAGTTTCTACAAAGTAAATGCATCCTATAGTAAAACAGGCTAAAGATACAACATAAAAATTCGAATGTCTGTCTCTACTGTACAGTCAGGTGCAGAAGTAGCTAATGTTGACGTCAAAATTAGCTACTTCTTTAGAGAAAGTTCTCTTCAGTAGAGAAAGACATTCGAATTTTTATGTTGTATCTTTAGCCTGTTTTACTGACTGTCTGAAAATCAGCGCTGTAGGTGTCTGTCTGACACCTTGGCATAATGCTGAGACAGCGACCATTCACTGCCGCGAAGACACACACTTTATGTGCCAATTGTATTGTATTTGTACTCCCTTTGTCTCTGTGTGTCTTTTATGTAGTGAATAAATGTCTTCTTTCTTTAAAATGATAAATTGTTTAAAAATTTCAATTTTCCAACTATTTCTGCTGCTGACTGTACTTAGTTCAGAAGTATATAATAGTTGTCTCTCGATCTTTTAATAAGTTACCTATTAGCATGATGCCATCCCCCACACCAGTTGATAACAGTGTCCGTGAGCCCCAACGTGAGGCACCGGGCAGCTGTGATAGTGCCCCCTGCCAGGGTTGACACTAGTCCCATCATGTTTGACACTGGAGGGCAATCATATCCTGTAAGACATTATCATCGTCATCAGCATCATCATCAGACTAATTCAGTATGAATCATTATTTGAATTGAATTATCATCAAATTATATTCTTGGCATGCTTCAATATGTTCATTAGCATTGAACATATCGAAGCATGCCAAGAATATAATTTACCAATGCCAAGCTCCTCGTCCTCATTATTGGTCATGTATTCCTCATCTACTTCTGAGAATTTCTTCAAATGATTTATATACAAATCTGAATGGAATCTCTTCAAGTCTGCATCCGTCGCTGGTTTTGATCGAACGACTTTAACGTGCTGTAGTAGACCGTAAGCTGTAATCAGGCTGTGCACCATGGAAGCCTAAATAAAAAGACTAAGAACTAAATTAGTTGTTTAACAATATCATTATATTATAGTAGTCATAAAAAAGAACAAAAACAACATACGCGACCGGGAACCGCTGGAAGGCGATCACATTCCCGGATTAAATTTTCGTCCCAAACATAGTAAACATTTTCAGAATTCATATTTATTTCATTATTTGGAAAATAATTTAATAAAAATACAGGCTAAGGGTCAAGAAAAATGGCGGGAGTCACTTTCGTTTGACACGATTCCTTCAATGTTGCCAGTGTTATAAAAGCGTTAAAGGACGAAAAGTGCGGCACACCAATGCTCATTTTTAATTTTATTTCATTACTTGGACAAAATGGCCGCGCTCGATAGTGTACAGCTGTCATTATTTAGTCATCGTGACGATTTTATGCACTTTGTCTATGGTTAACACAGTTTCATTTGATTTGATTGGTTAATATTTAATTTCAACAACCAATGAGAGGACAGGTAATTGTAAAACGAAAACAAGCGTCCATTTTCTTTCTCTTGTAGCTTCTGTATCTTGACTTCTTGAGTCAGTTTTAAAATAAATCTAATTATAATTTATAAATGGCGAACACTTAAAGCTGTTCCAGAGTTAAAAGAAGTTTATTAGTGGTTTATTAACAGTTACTAAATGTTCCGCTCGTGACTAGGGCCAGATAATGATAGATCACATGAAGATTTCCCGCGATCCTATAATGACAAGGTCTATTACCAAACATTCGTAACACAACGCTGCCTCAGCATTGCGTCTGATAAGATCAGTTCTCGGACGGTCTATTGTGGTTTTTTTGCTGACTGATAAACTTCGAAGGACATGGTTCGAGGTTGGTATAATTTTAGATAACTATTACTGGAGGCTCAGGTTATGTTGTAGTCAAGCTTTGTTCACGGGATGCATCTATGAATCTATTGGTGGCATATTAAAATAAAACATGATCAGCATCATAAACCTTGAGGTTATACTGAACTGTCTGCATATTTCCATTTCTCCTTGACATTATGAACTGAATAATAGGTTTTTTTTTTTACTGTCTAATATTCCCTTACCCTCTACATGTAAAAAAAAATCGAATAACAATGTAATCTAAACAAAGGTACTAATTTCAAGATGGACTTTAAAAAAAAAATGGTTCTGAATAAATATCTTTGTAATTGTGTTTCAGCCAATACTTTGGCCACCCAGGAGGGTGTAAAGACTCCCCACCGTATTGAGCTGTGTGAGCATCAGCCTGTCAGACCTACCCGCACCTATAGAAAGCGCAGGTAACTGAGGCTTGGTTACAATTGCATATTTATTTATTTTATAGTCCAACTTTCTGCTATTATATAGTATATATTTACAGTGACAAAAAGTGTTTCTTTTTCACATTTTTTTCTGTAGGATCTCTCTTGCAATTATTATATAAAAAAATACCCAAAACTAAAATTACTTGAATATTCACAAGATTTGTATAATACTCTCATAAGGGTGTGCTATTTCGATACTGGTTTGTATGGAATTCACAACTGATCAAAAAACAATAAATAATTGAATCTAAAATGATAGCCATGCTATAAACTGTGAATTCTGTAAACTGTGCTTAATATACCAACAAGCTAGAATAGTATTAACTGCATGATACCACCTTACCAAATGATGTCTTTCTATACTATACTTTCATTACAGAATTATAGCGGCCACACCAACTAAGACTGAAAATGTAGAAGTGAAATCAGAACCAAAAATAAAGAAGACCGACGGAAAATCGAAACCGCTAAAGAATAGTAACGGGTACACAAACATGACCAACGGGCACAGTGTGCGTTCCCGAGCAGCCCGGGCCGCCGCCCGCGCTGCTGAGAGTCACAAGCTAACTGAGTATTTTAAGGAAGAACTGAAGAGTCCTAAGGTGGAACGTCCACCATCACCCAAAGAAATAGAAAAGACTGTCAAAGTAGAACCTAAAATTTCAAACGGAAATTTAAATCACAAGCTTACGGAGTATTTCCCTGTGAGACGCAGTGTTAGGAAGACTTCGAAATGTGTGATGGCGGAGAAGATGAGGGATTTGGAGCGGGCGGTGAGAGATCAGAGGGAAGATGGTTTGGCGGTGAGTCACTTCATTCTGATTTAATTACCTTCAGATGGTGGTTGTGATATATTCTGGGAATAATCAATAGGTGTCCAGGACGAGCGCCAAGTCAAATCAAATCAAATGATTTATTCTGCAAATAGGCCACAAGGGCACTTTTACATGGCACACGGTCTTACATAATAATCATTTAAAATTTGCAGATTAAGGACCGATAGATACGGTTAACAAACTAAATGTCACTAAGTTAATGAAAACAAAACAAAATTGAAGAATATGAATATGACCATTACATAGATATCAACCATTACAGTCTAAACGCTCGCCTGAACGGCTCGGGCGTGCAGTCTTAATGCTCGGTCGGTGAGGACAGGCGTTGGGCAAACGCGCGCGGCAAGTCTGAGCCAAGTCGGCTCGGCCGAGTTTACCTATGGGCCACTAATAGAGCCAGTTCCAGCTGTTCCCTCTATAGGTCGCATCTCCGAACAGATTCTCGTGAATTTTTGTGAGCGAGTTCGATATTTATAGGGCATAAATGCTTTCGTATGTCTGGCCCTTTATTTTTTGTCAAAAAGCCGGAAACGCTGTGTGAGGCGTTTGGCCGAACAAAACAACGTCCACATAGGCTGCAGCGTGCTCGTCTCCACTGACCTGTCCGTGTGGACACACCCAATTAGGTATTTCTTTTTCGCTCTACACTATTCCATTCAGAATATCATCAGAAGTTATTTAAGATAGGGTTTTTCATTTATATAAGCAGTCATTATTGCATGTGTAATGCTGACCTAATTTTCTAATTACTCAAACTAAATCACATGTAATTAACATCCGATTGATTCAGTTATAATAATAGCCAATATCCTGAACTTTGATGTTAATTGAACTTTAACTTTATAGAAATACACATTAGATCCTAAACTGTATGTTTTATATGAGAAAATTATATTTTATTTGCCAAAATGTCCCGCAGTTCTACCCTTTAGAGCAGTAATCAATTCTGTTACAGCAAATATAAACACAACTTTTTAACTGGATCACTATGAGCCTGCATTATTGTTAGTGTGCTGCACCAAACTTAATCCACCCACAAGTCTACCATCCCCATCACCATCATCCTCCCAGCGTTATTCCCGGTTGTGCCCCGATAGGAGCCCGGGGTCCGCTTTGACACCTAACCCCCAAGATTTGGCTAAGGCACTAGTTTTACGAAAGCGACTGCCATCTGACCTTCCGCCCCAGAGGGAAAACTAGACCTTATTGGGATGAGACCGGTTTCCTCGCGATGATTTCCTTCACCGAAAAGCTAACGGTAAATATTCCATACATAAGTTCCGATAAACTCATTGGTACGAGCCGGGATTCGAACCCACGACCGCCGTTTGACAGCAGCATGCCTGAACCACTAGGCTACCGTAGCTCCTACAAGTCTACCAATATCATTGAGTTAAAGAGGTCTTTTTCATCATCCCATTAAAGTTCAGCTTGTGAAAGATTTTTTGACGGCAAGTGGTTCCTGATATTACAACATACAAACCTTCAATCTCGCTTCTCTTCATAATGTTAACTTGCATAGTTCAATTTTGAATATATATTGCAGGTAGCATATTTCGAAGGCAAAGGCCGCGGCATAATCGCGACGCGAGCCTTTGGTCGCGGCAGCTTCGTGGTGGAGTACTCCGGCGAGCTGGTTGGCGTTCAGGAGGCCCGCGAGCGCGAGTACATGTACGCGCAGGACCCGGAGGCTGGCTGCTATATGTACTACTTCAGGTTGCAGGACCAACAGTATTGGTGAGTACTGCGGGCGCTTGGTGGAGTCGCTTCGGCTAAACTCGGCTTTCTCTCAAACCCTCTCCCGAACTAATGAAACAATTTCGAAATACTTTCACCAACATTACAGGAAAAATACCATATTGGCATAGGTATATTTTATCCCTCTGCTCTAAACACATTCTTTGACAAGCATGAGCGTAGCCGCGGCAGTTGGGCATGCGTGGCGCACATCGAGCAGTTGTATAAACTTAAAAACTTCCAAAAAAGACTGAGGTCAAATAGGATGGTTCTAATACGCAATTGAACTCGAAGATGGCTTAGCCGTCGTCAACAAGCTTCAAAGTGTTAAGGGTCTCGACAAACATAAATATTCTAATATTACACACAGGAATATACATTTCATTTCAGTGTGGGATTTAAGGTTAGAACTATTACAGGTTACACATACTAAAAAAAAGGTTACGCTAACTCACTGTGTGGGTGTCTGGAAAATCAGAGAGAGCCATTCAAATGTCAGTGAAACTCTAGACATGAAACACACTTTGATCATTAAACCTTAAACCCACACAAATCTAAATCCATTTTATAAACATACCTCTGCCTTCTCTTAGAAGGGTAATTTGGAACACTTGTTTCCGTCTAATAGTGATTAATAAGTTTTTGTATACTGAATTCCTGACTGATGGTGAGTCAGGAATTCAGTATACAGAAAAGTAATTGTGATCATTCTTCTTTTGTGTAGTTTAGTTGCGTAAAACCCGCCCGCGTAAGGGAGCGACCACACCGCTGCTCAAAATACGCTAACGCACCGTAAACGCAGCAAAATGTATGAAGAATACGTGACGCATTCGACACGTCAACGCGTATACGCAGCGTTACGCACTGGTGTGGCCGCTCCTTAAGCCTATAACCGTCTAAATCAGTGGTTCTTAACTTTTTCAACGTGATTACCCCTCATGAACTAACATGGAAACTGATGTTACCCCCATTTTAAATAACCGCCAATCTATTCATCCATTTTAGATACCAACTCTAATCCTTATCTCCAAACATAATACATAATTTATTGATAAAACATAATGTACATCAGTTTTACTATAGACTAGGACCTTACTATTAGAGATATACATGTGCCTGAGCTAGGATACCCTGTGTTTCAGGCAAAAAGACCTAACAATTGAAAATCAAGTTATTCATAATATAATACAATATCAATAATATAATAATAAAAGTGGCGCTGGAACGTACGTTTCATGTGCTCTGCCTACCCCCTTTGGGAATAAAGGCGTGAATGTATGTATGTATGTAATACAATATCATTCTTATTGACTAGTACTCTCCAAAGAATAGAGTATAGTAGAGTATCTCCAAAGAATACCTTTTTTAAACTCACAGGGGTAATTGCGCCCAGATTTGGAACTTAACAGAAATGTTTGCAGTATCGACGCAACAGCGGAGTCGGGCCGGCTCGGGCGCCTGGTCAACCACTCGCGCAACGGCAACCTGCACACGAAGGCGCTCTGGGTGGACCGGCCGCGGCTCGTGCTGCTCGCCGCGCAGGACATCGCGCCGGGCGAGGAGCTCACGTACGACTACGGGGACCGCTCCAAGGAGTCGTTGCAGCACCATCCCTGGCTCCTGCTCTGACGGGTGAGTCTCGATCAAACTCATTAACAAGGCCTAGACCAGAAAATCAAGCTATAAGCTGGGCCCTACCGAGCACGGCAATTAGATCATGAGCATAAACCAAAACCCTGAAGTAGATGGCTCGGCGTGCCTTGGGCGAGTCTGAGCGTGCTTTTACCTCCACCGAAACTGGACTGACGGTGTTCGGCGAGGCTGCTCTCTTATTCTGACGTAAAATATTTTTGTACTCATGCTTGGTGGCCCTCAACCAGTTCTCGAATTTAAAATAGTCATTGAATTCGACAAAAACTAACCTACCTACTAATGCCCGCAATAGGCCTGAAAGATGAGATAACGAATAATAATCCCATTGCAGCGATTTTAATAAGACAACTGTTTTACAGGTGTGTTTCCAGAAATCTCCGGTGGACTACTGAACATTTTTTAATTTATTAATTTAGCTTAATTGTGAAGTTTTCTGTTATGATGCTTTTGAAGTGGGACATAATATTCAATGTTTTAAGAATTAAGACGAGTGGCCTAACCTGACGCGAGTTGATATGCTGGCTGTTGTGCTGCCTAATGACGAACATGACGTGATGTTGTGAACAGTAGACAAACAGTTCCAGCATAGAGGTTTCCAACTCATGAGTTTTGCGTGAATTGGACTGGAAATCTAAGGTTTATTGTCCACGTAAACCGCACGTCATGCGCACGCTTTCGTCAATTGTCGACTGCAAGACGAACACTTGCCTCTTGCGTAGAAACCTTCAAAACTGTATCCACTGAGCGGCAACGAATGCATGACGAGCGGCTAACGCGTTCGTCTTGCAATTGTCAATTGACGAAAGCGTGCATGCCGTGCGTTTTACGTGGACAATAAGCCTAAGTGGAGCACTATTTGGACACGATTAGTTGCGAGTTCACTAGAAAAATAAAGTTGCATCGAAGCACCTTGAACAATAGCTTGATATCATGATCTTCATCGTCATCTTTCTGACCTTAACAAGTATCTTGGGGTTTCCAAGTTATTGGATTAGGTACCCGTTTCGTAAAAATGAATTCCTATGCGGACTTGTCAATATGTTATTGCTAGTTAGATAAAATTACGTTCAAATATAGTTTCTTATAATTGGAGACTTCAGTGTTATTTTAACAATAAATAGGGCCCACAATCCAATTGACATGAAATCACTTGTCCATTTCAATCCTCTCACAACATCCAAATTATATATTTTAACCATTCTCTGCGTATGGGATAAGGCTCAATATTATTGACGTGTTATAATTATAATTACTGCAGGGGTATTAAAGGGGCAAGAAATTAAAACCATACAAGATTCTTAACAAATATAGTTCCTTTTCATGTGGCAATGCATATGTTATTATTGAAATATGGCCTTTATTTATATTGTTCAATTAAATAACCCAAAGAAAGGATCCAATTACTCGAAGTTTTCTAAAAACCTTTTCCGAAATGGTGATCGACGCTACTTATTTTTCTAGTGAACCGTACACGTTGAAAAACGATAAAATAGATTAGGGAAAGGTAAAGAAATGCAGGTACAAATAAATATTGCGTTTTAAGTGATATCCTATGAAAACTGATATCCAAAAGGAATAATTAGGTCTTTGGGATGAAATGACGTATGGTGCCTTTACGAGAGGCCTCAAGACTGGTCCCTTACACCGGCCGAGACCACTGCGAGTGTCAACGCATATTGTCTAGTTGGCATTGTGCGACGATCCTTGAAACACCACAGTTGTTTCGATGCATGCACCGTAAAACGACTCTGGAACATGATGTTCAATAGGAAAAGTCAACTTTTGTGTAACGTTGTATATTGGGAAAATTGAGCATGATGCCTATGTGCATCATGGCAAATGTACTGTACACATAATGTGTAAGACGCGAATTTATTGTCCCTGATGTACATTATGTTCTAGAGTTTATAAAACTAGCTGAAGACAGGGACTACTGGGACTGTTATCTTATTGAACCTTTTTTGAATAAGATTAACTGTTTATTTGTTAAGCATGAGATGAGTTGAGTTCCTGTTATGAAGTATATATAAATTTTATTTTACGGTATGAATGTGGAAGTTTCGTATAATCGTTTTTGAATGTCACCTTGTATTCCTAAAACGGACGTGCAACTAACTCGAATAGATTTGTATTTATCTTTAGTTTTAAGTAATTAGTAATTTCAACATTGGAAAGACGAATGGTTGTTAAATTGCTCAGTGTATTAATGACATTTTATTTGGAAGCCAGCATCTTAATTGGGAATTGCTGTATCTTCATACATTTAAAAGAAATAGTTAATTGCCCACCGAAGACGTAAATTATGTTCATTGCACAGTTTCATCCGAACCGTAAATATTAATTAAGTCCAGGGTGACGCAAAAACTGTTTAGGGTATTACTCATTTGTAAAGTGGTAGTAAAAGAACGAATAAGGACTCGAACATGCGTCAGTGGGAAATGCCGAGATTAGAATTAGTCACGTATTACAATATAATTACGGGTGGTCTCTAAATTTTTATCCAACTGCCTCAAAAGGAGGGTTATGATTTTCGAGCGCATGTATGTATGTAGACAAGAAAATTCTGTCACGGGCCAGTCCAAACGGCTTTGTGGATTCTGGTATATGAGTTGTTGGCTTCCTCATAGTCGTGGAAGTGACATAGGCTATAATAGTTTATGAAAAATCTTTAGATTTTTTGTTACTGAATAAGCAGTACTTGATAGTAAAATTCTAGGCATCGAACTTGCGTTGGCAAGTGGATCGGTGCGAGTTTTCTATTCGAAATTCTCTAGTGTTTTTATTAAAATACCATCTTGGAATTATTTGTCGCGCCCTGGACATAGATCTCCCTGCATTTTCTTTATTATTAAACATACAAAAAGTCCCTTTGCGAGACTTGTAGTGATCATAAGCGTAAGTGTGATAGAGACTGTGTCCCGATTAGACAAAGTAAGAGAATGAAGAATTTTGAAAGGAAATGCCCTCGAGCGTCAGCGATTTATTAAGACTGGATTGAACGTTTAAAAGGTAATTTTCTAAATGATTTTTTACTCCCAAATCGTTGGCACTGCGAGTAAAATTTGATACACGCCAGTTAGAGAAATTTTAATGTTAAGTAAATTTTTATATGTCACCTAATGTAATTATTTGTAAGCTAGAACAGCTGGTGGGTAGCGCTAAATTATATTATATTATTATTATAATTATTAGTGTATGTATAGGCCAAATGTCCACCAGGTAATGCATATTGCTAGCCGCATTACATTTGCCATTAATTGATTGTACCAATTTCATCACTGCCAGAGTTTTATTAGGTAAGTCTTGATTGGCCCTATTCTTTGTATGAATATTTATGAAGTAAACGTTTTTTCAGCCAAATTTATCGGTACTTGTAGGTACCGATAAATTTGGCTGAATCCATTTTGCTGATCATATTTTTATGTGCTATGTTCTCTTGACTTTACCTACAATATCATAAAGATAAAATGAAATGTTGTGTTGTTTAAGGCGGTGCATTGAAAATTATCTCGTGCTTTGAAATGCCGTTCTGACTACATTAGGAACAATAAGATCTGATTTTCAGATATATGATTCTTGACTATATGATTGTTTATCTGATTAGATCGATACATGATTGCTTAAAATTTCCTCGATAGAAAAATTCCAAAGTTGGGTCTGTATTTTCCTTTTTTGCTCAGCCTACTCAAACGATACATTATTTTACGACACAATCAAGTTAATACTATAGTATTTTATCTCATCTAAAATCTCACTTGATGAAATTTAAATAGAACTTCACTAAGTTAGGTATTTATCGATATTTGTCTCTTTTTCTCGTGCGCGGAAGGCATAAGCGTATCTCTGTCTAGTGTTCGACTCAAATCAAGGCATCCCCTTGAACCACTAAGAAGAGGCGTTGTAACTAACGACGGCGCCTGGTTCTTTTTACTATGACCTTCATCATATCAGCCGAAAGACGTCAACTGCTGGACAGGACTTTGGCCTCCCCCAAAGAGTGCCAAAGTGACCGGTCCTGCGCCACCCAATCCAGTGGACTCCCGCAACCTTTACCAGGTCATCAGTCCACCTTGTGGGGGGCCTGCCCACGCCGCGCCTTCCGGTACGTGGTCGCCACTCGAGAAGCTTTCCGCCCCAACGGCCATCGGTTCTACGTGCTATGAGCCCCGCCCACTGCCACTTAAGTTTAGCGATTCGGAGGGCTATATCGGTTACCTTGGTTCTGCTGCGGATAGCCTCATTTCTGATGCGAACACGCAGAGAAACTCCCAACATGGCCCTCTCCATTGCCTTTTGGGTGACTTTGAGCCTTCTTATGAGGCCCATAGTGAGCGACCACATTTCAGTGCAATATGTCATCACTGGCAACACACATTGGTCAACGACTAGTCTTGAAACCCTGCGGAATATTGGACGAAAAGATGTGCCTTAGCTTCCCGAACGCTGCCCAGCCGAGTCGGATTCGACGATTGACCTCTTTCTCGAAGTTGGACCTACCTAACTGGATAGTCTGTCCTAGGTATACATAATCGTCTACAACTCCGAGCGTTAAGTGTCCTATTGTAATGGGAGTTGGTACTACATGGGCATTTGACATGATCTTCGTCTTATCCATGTTCATTCTTAGACCAACTCGCGCGTAAGCTTTACTGACGTCATCGAGCATCATACTTAAGTCCTCCATGGTCTCAGCCAAGACTACTATATCGTCAGCAAACCGTAGGTGAGTGATGTACTCGCCGTTGATGTTGATGCCTAGCCTTCTCCAGTCCAGAGTCTTGAAAACGTCCTCCAGTGCAGCGGTGAACCGTTTTGGAGAAATAACATCTCCTTTCCTGACTCCCCGCTGCAGCGGAATAGGTTTCGAGTTCTGGTCCAGGAGTCGGACTGACAAAGTGGCGTTCTCGTACAAACACTTCAGCACTTCGATATAGCGATAATCAACTTGGCACCGCTGGAGAGACTGTAGTACACCCCAGGTTTCAATCGAATCGAAGGCTTTCTCGTAGTCCACGAACGCTAAGCAGAGGGGCAGGTTATACTCCTCGGTCTTCTGTATAACCTGGCGAAGCGTGTGGATGTGGTCTACGGTACTAAAGCCTCTTCGGAAACCGGCTTTTTCGGGAGGCTGGAAGTCATCTAGCCTGCGTACGAGACGATTCGTAATGACCCTCGAAAACAGCTTATAGACATGGCTCAGAAGTGAGATAGGTCTGTAGTTCTTCAGCAGAGTGTTGTCACCCTTTTCGAAGAACAGCACCACCACCCCTCTGCTCCATGCCTTTGGAGTTCTCCCTTCCAGTAAGACGGAATCGAACAGCTTCTGAAGGGCCGTAAAGACTGGTTTTCCACCCGCCTTCAGGAATTCGGCTGTTATTCCGTCTTCACCGGGTGCCTTGTTGTTCTTGAACTGTTTAAGAGCCATTACAATCTCGTACAGGCTGATATCCGGAATGTCGTCGGTACTATGACCTTAAAGCCAAATTATTAGTATTTTTATTCGTAAATGAAAACATACTAAGAATGCTTTATAGATTTAGCTTCTGCATACTAATGTGTTTAGCAGAGGCCATGCATATTTTTTGCTGACGCAAACAGCAGCGGTAATTTTTGTAAAATTACAATCTTGTATAAAAGATAGGTATCAAAGCACGGCCGGGAACTTTTTATATGATACCACCATCGCTAGCGCTATTGCATATATGGATGCATGTTTCTACAAAGGTGGGGTAGTGTCAATGACCTTTAGTGTTTATGCGTGTTTGGCGCCAGCTGACTTAATTACTGGTCAACCTTCGGATTATAAATAGTATTACTGTACCGCACGTGCACTTGGTTTTTCTAACATTTCCACGTGACACATAGGCTAATGTTGCTGGACGGTGTTATTACTAAATATAACCGGTGGATTCCAATTTTAAGAATATATTGTGCTGATGGAAGTCCGGGAGTTCAATGTAAACTCAAAAGACCCAGTTTCTGTGAAAATGTTTTTAATTTGAACTCGACCTCATAAAAATGTACTCAAGTATAAGACGCAGGTACGGTAACGCAAGCTTGTGAAAAATACAATATGGCTTTGAAAGTGGTCTAAAATGAGTCCTGCTGACATCCTTGGTTAAGAATTCGTTTCCAATCTTAAGAAGAGTTCACAAACTCGTGTTCACACCAGTCCAGCAACATTATTTTGCTATAATAGTATTGCTTTCGTAGTTCCTTCTCCCATATGCCTAATACTAACGCTCATGTTATCCTAAACTAGTTTACTGACGTAAAGCCTTGTAACCCAATTATAAATGGACTAAATAGGGCCGTTGTATGGTCATTTTGAACTGTTGAATCAGGCCAACCAACCAACTTATACTTGCGATCATTTGAGTTGATCGAATCAAAGTAGTTTATTCAAAAACCAACTAGCGTCCAAGGTTGAAGATTCCAATGACAGTTTTATAAAAAGTCCACATTAAATAATTTCAACCATACAGAAGAACAAATTGGTCTTCATTCTATCAAGATCTACGGCTAACACAACACAAAACCGCGCGCGAGCAGCCTCGCTCGAGCCGTCTCTTTCTAGCCTAAGATACTGATAATTTTATTAGAGTCCGCAGTAAGCTCGATTCTCCATACAGACGTATTTACGCTCTCATTTTAAAACTACGTGTCGGATTGTAACGAAACTTTGCATGTACAATGACATGAGGTATATCTATGTCTGTAATTGGTTTATGTAGCTTCAGATATCATAGTAAAAAAAATACAGCGAATTTAAGTTTTTCATACAAAACTTGTTTTTGCTGTATTTCGTTTGTTTTATAAACTGGAACCATATAAACTAATTACAGACATAGATATACCTCATGTCATTGTATATGCAAAGTTTCGTTACAATCCGACACGTAGTTTTAAAATGAGAGCGTAAGTACGTTTGTATGGGAAGGTGAAATTCGTCCGAGCTTACTGTGGACTTTTAATATGCCGCGCAAGATATTCCTAGTAGTTGGTTGAATGGTTTGATTCCGTCTATAACCACCAAAAAGAACGGGGTAAAGCGTCTCCGCATAATTTACATCCTAATAACGCTAGGTTAAGTATGTATTTAAATATGTTAAATAGATTAATATATTCCGTTCAAAGGATTAATTATTGAATGCATTTTGTTTTAAGTAAGGGTAGCGCTGATACTGTTGAAGGCATTGTTTCATTTGTACTTTGATGACTTATTTCATGTTGTACTCTTGTATTTTACCTCTGATGTGATTAAGCTGTTTTACAAACAAATACATTTTTAGCCAGCGGTACATTGGTATTTATATTATTTTTCATAAAGAAAGAAAGAAATAGTTTATGACAGATCATTTATCCAATATGTAAATATTATAAATTGATGGATTTCAAACGATTGGCCCTTAGTTATTTTCCTTCAAAACGATGGACTGGATAATATTCAGTTTAATATTTTCTGGTTGATGAATTAACAATTAATAATTAGTTTTTATGTCACATAATCAATGGAAATGTAATTTCAGGAGTGTACATATTATGTAGCTTTTTGATCCAGTAACAAAATCAAGTTCTTTAATAAAATCCAGTCTTAGGACCAGATTTTACGGCTAAGTTATTGTGTTTGTTTCAATACTGCCTTCACGGCCGAAGACGCCAACTCGCTTATTATTGTTATGAAATAAACGTTAAAATATCTAGTTACTAGTATAATATACATTATTCATACTTGGATACATGCATTGTTGGTGGATGGCAAACTTTCGAATTTTATACCTATATATGTATTTAGTTTTGTGTAGAACTTAATACTACAAGATATCACATTACTAGGTTACCTAATTTACGGAGTTTTGTCACCGAATTACCTAATGCATAATAATTTTATTCATGTTGAAAGGGACTATTTTTGTATATCGAATAGATTTTTCATCGTCCAATACATTGTGGATTCCAAAAAAAGGTTCGATTACACTAGCCCGACCAATGATTATGAGCGATAACGCACATGAAAGGCCGAGGTTGATCAAATTGTTTAAAGACTGATACGACTGCCGTGTTAGGGCTATTGTAATCGCGCCTTTATATTCAATAAATTGTTTTGCAGAACAATGTTTCATGTACAGAAGTGTACTATTTTACATAGCAATATTTTTAGTTTGAGAAATGAATTGTTTAATTGTCACATGAAGTCTATAAACACATTGACCGCAATTTTTTATCCAAAAATGTCGCTCACAACATTTAGACGAACTATATTCGTTATTGGCGCCGTGGGCACGACGTGACGTCTTTAGACGTCCATAGCGATCAAAGTGTTAAGAGGCAGTTTGATGTGAGATGACGTCAAATTCCAGTTGGATCACATTAGCAACAGTATTGTTACGGCTATTTTCCTTTTTAGCGGTGTTATGAGACGTAATTATTTTGGAATAACGGCACGTGCACTGCCGCAATAATAATCAGTAGTGATCGAGTGAAATATAAAAATAATGAACTTTGACTTTGTGTTTTATTATTCTCCCTGGTTATTATGGCTCGCTGAGCGAGGATTAGAGATTTTTTTTATTGAAAACGAATATGGAAATAAGATAATTGCTTCTGCAGACAAAACAGAACACATTTTTTTAAGAAAGGTAACTTTTGCTAAGTGTACCTTGCGATTAAAAGGTTTAAGCTCAGTAATGAAATAAATGCTATGCGAGCCTGTGCCGCGCCGTACCCGTGCCGGCGCCGGAACAAATCTGACTAAATCTTTAAAATAAAACGCTCAAACGTCACATTCGCATTTTATGTTCTACGCAATTCTGGGAACATACTGTGAACTTCCTTCATCGAGTTGGACTTATTAAATAATACACAATCTACGCAAAATCAGTTCATTCGCTCAACTTAACATAAATAGGTATATTTCACTCGTTCCCAGGCAAAAGGTACCATCAGTAGTTTTTATGCCAGTGTCAGTGCCAGTGGGTGTTACCTTTTTGCCTGGGACCTACGTAAACGCTTAAGCAACAGTGACGTTGTGGTGCAGCTTGAGGTAATACAGCTGCGCCTGCGACTCGAGCTCTTGGAGGGACTTGACTACTGGCGCCATCTGGGTCACATGGTCCTGAAACAATATTTTTGAAGTGTAAACTCCTTTAGCGGCGCTGGGCACTTCTTGGGCTGGGGAAAAATAAAACTCGCCACAGATTTTTGTGACGTCAGATGCGTAAGGTGAGATCTAACCTTAGGCATGATGTGTAGACAGGCCGATCGTAACACGGACGGGACTTTCTTTCTTTTCTTTTTGCAAAATTAAAATTATTCAAGTTTTCACTTCTGCCGGCACTCCCGGAGTGCAACCCGGTCTTTTTTTTTTGTTATACTATCATTACATGGGATACGATTAGCATAGGCCCGCGACTGACCGATGGCCATTGGGGCGGAAAGGTTCTGGAGTGGCGATCACGTACTGGAAGGCGCAGCGTGGGTAGACCCTCACAAGCTGGACTGATGGCCTGGTAAAGGTCGCGGGAGTCCGCTGGATGCGGGTGGCGCAGGACCGGTCATTTTGGCACTCTTTGGGGGAGGCCTATGTCCAGCAGTGGACGTCTTTCGGCTGATATGATGACGATGGTGAGGCCCGCGACTCCATAATAAAGGTGAAAAAATCCAGGTAATAGACAACCCCTATCCCAAATTTCATCTAAAGGTGCGACCACACCGCTGCTCAAAATACGCTAACGCACCGTAAAACGCAGGAAAATGTATGAAGAATACGTGACGCATAAGACACGTCAACGCGTATACGCAGCGTTAAGCACCGGTGTGGTCGCTCCCTAAATCGTTTTTACGTGATAGATGACATTTTGCATTTATTTAAGCGTCCGCTTTTTTCCGTACAGAACCTTGATGTCGAACTCCGTGCTCGCCTCCACGTCTAGACTGAATCACAAGTGATCCTCAATAACCTTCCTTGCTGCACGGAGCTAAGGTCCATATTCCCACGCACCTGGTACCCGGAGCCGATCTGCGTCCTCTTCTGTCCGTACACGACCTTGCCGTCGAACTCGTTGCTCGGCACCTTAAGGTCTGACTCCACTTGCTGGATCGTCACGTTTAGGTGGTCCTCGATGTCGGCCAAGTACTGAAAACAACAATGCCAATTTCTCAATAATTGCTAACCCTAAACTAGGCAAAATAAAATGAGTTCAAAAAAAGTCGGTCTCAAAATAAAGGCAAAAATGTGACCACACAATGAGTGCATTTCATTTAAAGATACACCTGCCAAGTATGGGACCGCAAAATGTGCTTTGCGGATTCTGGGTAAATAACCAGGCTTTTGTAAAAGTTCTTTCAAAGATCCTAAGACTAGCGTATTATATGGCGTATATAGTTTTTCTATATGCATTTTCTTTTTATTCCAGAGGCTCTAGTATAAGTTTTTAGTATAAACGTTACGACCGCGTAAAACGCAAACGCGATCGTAACGTTTTGTTTCGGTAAAACTTATACTTGAGCCTCTGGTGGTTCTTGTAAAACTGGTAGTTTAAGTTAGCTCAATTACATCGTCGGCTAAAATCGCACATCTCGTAACTTAACTTACAGCACCAAAGCCCACATCACCAAAAGAGACGGTTTAAAGTTGCGAGTTCTAGCTACTATATAACAGTTTTTTTTAAGTTTAAAATGTCGGTGAGTTGCGAGGTTTTCTAGTTTGCTATTTAAATATAAACGAAGCATTTAACTTTTGCTATAGATGCGTTCATATTGTAAGATCGTACTATGCAAAATAGTAGAAACATGATTTTCGAAAAAAATGGTGCTACGATGTTTGCGACTTTAGCCGGTATAAATACATTGCGGGGTTTGATAGATCAATTGCACTCAGTATACCTCGGTAACCCGCATGGAATGAATCTTGCATGTGTAAATTGAGCTTTAGACACCGGTAATATAGTACATCACTACAGAGGCCGGGAAGAAAGGGGTTGCCGGCCGAGTATATATAGTACCGGATAGTTATGAGGCTGGCAGTCCCTTTTCACGCCGAGGTATGTAATATGTATAGTGCTTTTCTCAAACATGCAATAAAATAAATAAAAAAAACTGCAAGAAATCAAACTTTTAATTTTCATGGCCGAACATCGTGATGCTGTGGCACAAATTGTGGAATGGAAATTAAAAAAGATTATCTTGCAGGCCTAGCCTCCAATTTTGTATTAAATGCCATTACGGATCTCCGGTCTCGCTGCGCCCAAAACGTGACACTTCGAAGCCCATTATGAAGAACACAACGTCAATATTTCATTGCATGTTTGAGAAAAATAATAATACTATGCATCATATTTTTTCTCAATCGAGTTTAAAACGACCACCACTAGCGACATCTAGTAAAAGATACGGGAAACTTCAGTCACTAGATGGCGCTATATGTCCTATGTTGTGAAGAATCACATAATTACTGTAAGGGCGATTGTGCACTACAATGAATTTTACTGTCCGGCAGTTCGATTTTTTACGGTCCGATATATACATACATACATTCACGCCTTTGTTCCCAAAAGGGGTAGGCAGAGCACATGAAACGTATGTTCCAGCGCCACTTTTAGCATAAATATGGGTATAAAAGATCGACAAAATGTGATATTGCATATATAGGTTGCCCATCGCCCACAACACACTTCAACCCTGGTCCCTTAGTCGACTTTTACGACACCCACGGGAAGAAAGGGGGTGGTGAAAATCTAACCCGACACCACACGGTCCGATATAAATGTATGTAAATGTTGGACGGTAAAATTCATTGTAGTGCACAAACTACTGTATACATTTAATGGCGTGCCATATCGGACCGGCAAAAAATCTGACTGCCGGACAGTAAAGGCCGGCAACGCACCTACAACTCCTCTGGTGTTGTAAGTGTCCATGGGCGTCGATTATCGCTTACCATCAGGTGATTCGACGGCTCGTTTGCCTCCTATATAATAAAAAAAATAAACAAAAACATTCATTGTAGTGCACAATCGCCCTAATTGTTTTACGCGCGATAAAGAGTAAAAATATACCTGCATCTCATTGTACCACATGCAGCACCCTTTCGGGCGGTCGTCGATCAGGTTGGTGTTCCAGCAGTTACGGCCGCGGGAGGAGCACCACTCGCCGTGGTACCACACCTGGAAATTAACACTTATAGTTATAGTATAACTAGCTTCTGCCCGCGACTGCGTCCGCGTGGAACTCGTTTATATCGTAGCTCCATACAAACTTTCACCCCTACTTCATCCCCTTGGGGGATGATATCCGGGATAAAAACAATCCTATGTCCTTCCCCAGGACTCAAACTACCTCTATACCAAATTTCATCCAAATCGGTTCAGCGGTTTAAGCGTGAAGAGGTAACAGACAGACACTTTCGCATTTATAATATTAAAATAGTATGGATACGACGACCGCTTTAGCCTAGTTGGTAGTGACCCTGCCTACGAAGCAAGAGGTCCTGGGTTCGAATCCCGGTAAGGACATTTAATTGTGTGATGAGCACGAATATTTGTTCCTGAGTCATGGATGTTTCCTATGTGTTTAAGTATTTATTTATCTATATAAGTATGTTTATCGTCGTCTAGTACCCATGCAAGCTTTGCTTAGCTTGGCTCTAGGTCGATTTGTGTAAGATTGTCCCCTAACATTTATTTATTATTATTTATAATTCTCCGAGTTCCCTGTACATTTTGCTTTAGGACTGAAGATTGGGATCATCTCATGTAATTTTGGACAGTATGAGTACAATAAGGGAACTGTTTGTCAAAATAGTACATTGACGTAAGACATTGTTGTCCCCGATGCAAGTGTTATTATTATTAACCTTTTCATGCCGCGACCCCCTTGGTACGGAAAAATCATCGCGAACCCCCCCCCCCCCCCCACACTTTTAATATCAAATATTTAACTTGCAATTTAACTTTTTAATACTATAGTATATGCGACCAAATGCCTTCTAATGGCTACGCGACCCCCAAAAGATTTTCTAGCATGCTCTCATAGAAAAGGGGTTAAAATATGAACAATATCCTACACTTGGTGGATACAGTTATGTAGTGGAACAACACCCAGGAAACGTAACCATGGCAACCAGTTACAGAAAAAGTTGAAGCTTTTTCTTGGGTTCTCTTCACCATACCCTTGACATACCCTAGACAGCCCATCCCTTCCTACAGATGGCGTTACTGGTCAATGGTACCATACCAGCATAGACTAGTAACGCTATCTACTATAGCCACTATTTTAGTTTCAGGATGAGTCGTTTAGGGTATACAGAGTGTACCAAAAATGGGGTGTGAACCGATCAAGGGAAACAGGTATCGTGTTCTGATAAGAAAAACCTAAAAGAAAACTTTTGACGCGATTTTTTTTATCCTTTGTATGGAGCAGGTCGCCCTAGACGGCCAACGCTCCATACAAATGTAAAAAAATCTCAGTTTTTTCTTATCAGAACACGATACCTGTTGTGCCCTTGATCGGTTCACACCCCATTTTTGGTGCATCCTGTATATGCTTCTAGCCAACCCTGCGGGACCGACCTTCTCAGGCACGGCGGAGACGAGGCTGATGGCGAGCCCCATGCGCTCCGCGCGGCCCACGCGCCCGATGCGGTGCACGTAGTTGGACTTCTCGTCGGGCAGCGTCACGTTGATCACTGGAACAAATGTTGTAATGAAGTACCAAGACTGTGGTGCCATCTAGTGACGCATATTTTGAAGACGTGTCAGAAACCATCGGTAATCATAAGTTACGTTCATTTAAATCTAAAAGTGTGCGAGGTTTAACAGAGGTTATAAATACGTGCGAATATTGAGTTTTCTAATTGCTTATACTAGATGGCGCTAGTTGTGGCCGGAAATCCACCTCTGTACTATCGACAACACAGCTAACTGATCGGTGCACCTTAAGTGCATTGTAATAAGATTCTATATAAACACAGGATGGTCAGTTAACAGTGTTGTAGTTTGTACCATGATACTGCCATGGTACAAATTCCAATACTCAGCGAATGCAAAGCGACGTCGCCAATTTCACAACGACATCAATAACGTCTAGAGTTCAAATATGTATCAATTACTTCTCAACGACATGCAGTGAGGAGTTACAAACTATTATATAATCATGACAAGAACATTCGGACATATTTTTGAGATTTTGAGTGCCCCTGTAGGTACCATAGAAAACAAAATAGATCAATGGAACGCAAGTCCAATTTAGGGAGCGACCACACCGGTGTTTAACGCTGCGTATACGCGTTGACGTGTCGTATGCGTCACGTATTCTTCATACATTTTGCTGCGTTTTACGGTGCGTTAGCGTATTTTGAGCAGCAGTGTGGTTGCACCTTTATACGGAAAACAGTTGCATTTGTTTTGTTTCGTTTCCGAACAAGAGAAAATTCAATTCTAGTATCCAAACGGCTTGGTTCTAATACCACTGTATTGTTTTTAGTTTCTCAGGAGGTTAGACCGGATCGATGGTTATTATGAGTAGAATAATAGTAGTTAGCAAACTATACTTGACAACCGGTTTAGCCTAGTTGGTGATGACCACGATGACCCTGCCTACGAAGCTAGAGGTCAAAGAGAATATAACCACTACGTTTTAAGAGGCGGAACTTCATACATTGTTTTAGGATTCTCTTAAGGTCTACTACCAACGTAATGAAAAATGAGTGCACTTTATTGCCTTGTAATAAGGTGCAAAAGTTCTGTGTTTTGTTAGGTTGGCTAAGATGCGTTAACTACATTACATACACATACATTACATTAGTACATTTTTTCATTCTATGAGAGTTTCCAAAGGCTGCTAGAGGTCCCGTGTTCGAATCCTGGTAACATATATTTGTGTGATGCTGTTGAGCATAAATATTTGCTCCTGAGTCATGGCTGTTTTGTGTTTACCGTCCTCTAGCTTTGCTTAGTTAGGGACTAGGTCGATTTGTCTTAGATTGTCCGCAAATGTTTATTTATTTATGTCGACCAGTACTCACTGAACGGCAGCCCAGAGACGTCTATCCCCCTCGCAGCGACGTCTGTGCAGATGAGGAACTTGACCTTCGCCTGCTTGAAGGTCTCCAGGTTGGCCTTCCGCTCGTGCGGCTTGCGGTCGCCGTGGAGGCACACGCACGAGTACTCGCTGCCGGCGGACTTCAGGAAGCGCTCCATGTTGTCGCAGTCGAGCTTTGTGCGGCAGAAGATTATGGCTCTGTCGATGAAAATTAAATCGGTGAAGTTTATCATATATCGGGTTTTCTTAATAGTTATTGCTGATTTTAGACTTTTTTTGTATGTGTAGACGACTACAAAGAGATCGATACGGCCGAAAATATGTATATACACTACTTTATTGCCTTGAAATTGATTTATTACACAAAAAAATTTGCACCTTAACAGCTATAGCCAAAACGGCACAAATTGTAGAATGACTAAATGACACACAAAATAAAATAAAAAATTAACACATTCTATAACAATGCAGATAATAATCTATAATAACTATAACTGCCATATACTGCTGCGCATGCGGTAGAGGGTTAAGTAGATAAGTTTAAGTTAAATAATATATCAACTACCTACCTAGCTTACACAAAAGTAAGGAGCCTCGTCTGCCAACAAACCACTGTGGTTTGGCAGAAGAATATAAATGTATTTAAGGCCTGATTCGTTACGGATTCGCCAAATTTAAAACGCAATTTTAATAAAATTAGTCACTATATTGTGTTTAATTATGGGTGATTACATGAAATGATATGTAAAATTTGACATTTAACGATATTTTCAGGGATTCTTTTTTTTATTCCACTCATGTCGTAGTTTCGGTCTGATGCCCTCCATCAACCGTGAGACAGTGCCTTTAGACACTTGTTTACATGCCCAATTCCATTTTTTAAGGAAATCCTTGTGGTCGCTTGCTGTTTTGCCTGATTTTCGTAAGATTCCTTTAACTAAAGCCCAATATCTCTCAATTGGACGGCACTGTGGAACATTTGGAGGGTTCATGTTTTTTGGTACGATTTTAATATTATTACGTTCAAGGAACTTTATCGTATCTTTTGCGTAATGAGCTGTTGCCAGATCGGGCCAAAATAATGTCAACATATTGTGTTTTCGCATAAAAGGCAAAAGCCGCTTCTTCAAACACTCATTTATGTAGACTTCCTTGTTGATGGTACCCTTTGCTACGTAAGCACGGCTACGATCACCACAGGGGCAGATAGCTTGCCAAACTAAATATTTTGATCCAAATTTTTCGATTCCAATTGTGGTTTCCGAATCAGGAAGAGTTTCTCCGTCAGCTATTGTATAGTATTGGTCACCCGGAAGTGTCGAAAAATCGGCATTTACATAGGTTTCATCGTCAAGAATTATATGAAAGTTTTTTGAGCCCAAAAAGTCGTACAGTTTTCGAGACCTAGTTTTAATTGTTGCTTTTTGCTTTTCTGACGTTTTTGGTATATTACGCTTTTTTTTAGACTTCATAGAAGCACGTTGCTTGACACGTCGAACCATGGATTGATCAGTGGATATTTTTTTTTGCGATATCACATTCGGACATAGTGCGATTCTTACGTATGGTCCTTAAAATCTTTTTTTCCAATGCGGGGTCACGAGGACCATTACGTTCTCTGGTTCTTGGCCTCTGAGCCGTAGACTGGGTCTTGAAGTACCGTTTTAATACATCATCTACAGTTTTTCTTGTCATTTTGAGGTCCCTGGCGATATAATGATTCGGGCGTTGAGTATTTTCTAGCCATTTGGTGATGATTAGTTCTCGGCGTTGCCGTTGATTCATCTTATTTGGTGTTTAGTAAATATTTAACAATAAACATCGCAATCGTCATATTCTTGTGACATTAAAGCTGTCAAAACTCGAAACCCCAACGAAAAAGGTTGGTATATAGTGGTATAAAATAATTTTGAATTTGGCGAATCCGTAACGAATCAGGCCTTAGTTGTAAGCAAGTCCGTGAATAAACGGTTTTTTTTAAACATTAAGGTCGTGTATATATTTTTTTGTAACTTAGGCCTTTCGATCTCTTTATAGTCGACTGTACAACGGTTTCCCCCTACGTTATGTAGTGTTAATTAAAAAATAAAGATCAGTAGCAATAAATATACCATTTTTTACATGCCTTAGGGGTCGTTCTATTCTAACCCGTAATATCGGGGAAGTTTTGGAAAACGACTTGAATTAGCATAAGAAATCAAATACAATAGTTTATTAATACATCTAAACGTCTCGTGTATGCTTTGACATGAGTCTATTTATACACTACTCACTACAAAAGTGCGTTTGCTCAAAGCCACCAAGGTAAACGGGCGGCTGGTACAAATTAAGTGCTCGATTCCACGCTAGATGTCGCTGTACCGTCCGACTCGATTCGTGCATCGCGCGAACGTTTGTTTCCCGTAAAATGTACTAAGAGTTTGGACGACCAATGAACGATTGCCATCAGAAGGGTCTTAACTGACTCGACTGAACAGCGAGTGATGAATTCGGATATGAATTTCATGATTCCGCCCCGCTCGCTTGCAAGTCAACTATCGCAGACTTGCTTGTCGATGATCTGACGCTGTTTTTGGCCCCTTTAAAAACCTTGATATGACTGCAATGATCAGACACAGAGCTTGTAAACCAAGAGAAATAACTGTGAGCTAGTCATAAGCAACACTTTCAGTGCAATATGCTAGGAGCAGGAACACACTTCTCAAACATGCAATGAAATGTCGTCGTTACCTGCGTCATAACTCATAAGCCATAACAGGCTTCGAGGTATCACATTTCGGGAAAATTGAAGACCTAGGCCAGGAAGTATTTTAAGAATGGCGTCTTGTGTTCATGAACAGGCTAAACAGCTGAATTTTTTTTTTTTCTAGTGGCTGAATGGTTATTGGACCAAAAATATCTGCGTTTACCTATTATTATATTACACACGAACTGATATTAAGAATACAAATCTGTATGATTCAATGTGTTGATGAATAAATTTAAAATATTGTATATTCGTAAGTCACCAGATACCATAGTCTATTGTCTATGGCATAGACAATATTTAAAATCCTCTGCATTTATTTTATTTATGTCCTCTGTATTTATTTTATTTATTATAGAAATTAAGATTTTCATTATCAGTTTGTGTATAATGGCCCTAATAGGGTCTATTCGAATACACACGCGTAATACGGACGACTTCCGAAAAAAAACAATTATATGGAGGGAAAAATTAAGTCTTTTGTACTGTAGTTGGATTTTATATTTGTGGTTGATATTGTTTTTTTGAGTGATGATATTTTTAATTTCATTGCATATGTTTGAGAAAAGCACTATACATGCCTAGCCGTGAATAGGGCTTACCGGCTTCGTATCACTATCCGTCGTCTATACCTATTTAACCGGCAAGCCCTTCTTTCCCGGCGGCTGCAGTAATGTACTATTACACACTGGGCGCTTTGCTCGTCTGGTTTTACTATAAATGCGGTTTTTCGCACATTACCGGCTACGAAATCGTTGCGTGTGAATGTGTAACAGAAGTTAAGAGGCTGACAAGACCTAACTGTTGAAATGAATGTTATTTAAGCAGTTTATTAAGAAAAACTATTTATTCTAGCACATCAAAAAAAATGTTAATATTCACCATATTTCAAAGACCGTGGACGGGCTCGATGCACAATTGGACGAAATCGGCTCGATAGAAAATAATTGCAAAGATTGGTCTTAAAATCATCATTAAACGGTTCTATGTCTTTATTTTTTCGATGTATGGGTCTGCAATTAAAAACTTGAAGTTAACATATTCATACCGCTAATGAGTCATATTTCACAAATAATCCACACTTTTTTTATTTCAATATTTATTTACTTATTATCTTCTAAAACCGGGCCGCCCAGTAACACTCGCTCTCGTTTACTCCGATACAAACAGTGTGCGCGCTATCCCAAATCCCCAAGGGCATTTTGGTGTTGACAGCGTCTGATTTTCCGATAAACAGTGAGCCAATCGCGCCAAAACCGAAAAATTATAATTTTGTTACCTAGTATTTATTCTATTACACATCAATTGATTTAGCCACACCTGTTAAAACTTCTAGAATCAACGTACACAGCGCGATGTCTACCAAATGGCAAATAATAAGTCTTGTATTGGTTCTGACCTGTCCATTTTGTGCTCCCTGATGGCGCGCACGCAGTACTCTCCTTTTAAGATCTTGACGGCCTCCGACAGCGTTTCCGGCGTCGTGTTGCCGCTCCGGATGTTGTCTTTGGCGTGCACGGCGTCCGTCGTTATTTGCCTGACAGAAAATATGACAAACCAGGTGAATATTACTGGGCATACACCAGATGTTAAAAAAAATAGTACATTACTGCAGAGGCCGTGAAGTAAGGGATTGCTGGACGAGTTTGGGGTAGACGGCCGAGTCGTAGACGAGGCCGGATACAGCGAGACCAGCAATCCCTGTTCCGGCCGAGGATTGTATAGTGCTTTTCTCAAACGATGTGAGGAAATATTAAAATTAAAATAAATAAAAGGTAATCAATTAAATAATAGGTAATTTGCCGCCTTTTTATTTTTTAAACATGCCATTTGAACAAGCCGTTCAAGCACCATGTTTAACCGCACATAAGTATAGTACTATAGATTTTGGTTTTTTTTTATGTCGCAAGTAAGTATGCTTACAGAGTCTAGTGGTGGTTGGCAGTTTGTACTTTTTCCTTTGTCAGTAGTAATATTAGTAAGCAAATTTTAAAAGTTAGAGTAGCGGACAATAATGGTTTTACTTAGGGTGTTCATACATTACTTCTTGGCGTAAAGCCAAGAAGTAATGTAGGGAGCCTTAAAAAAGAAACTTCATGTCTTCATTTCGTGATAGTAACGCATACATTTCTGAGCATGTTTGAGAAAAAATATATTCTCTGTTTATTTCACATAAGCATACAATTTTTTGTGCGAGGCTGTTTGTTCATATATTTGACACCTAACTATGTGATGTATGTGAAATGATACCTTCGCACGTCTGGTGGATATCCAGTAATATTCTCATGATAAAGTGACAATTTACAGACCATAAAAATAATGGCCGACTTTAACTAAAGCTGTGTACGAATTTGAGCGGCTCAGCCTGAGGCATGCTCGCCCCGCGCGGCGAGCTGCTCGCGAGCCAAATTGTTGCACATAAACATGCGCGGGCGAGGCAGCCTGCTCGCGGCGAGCCGACATTGTGCGTCGTTCAAAATGGCGTCGGACACGATGACAGCCACGGCTGCGTTTATCATATTTCACCGAATTATAGTAATAAATTTACGAACAAACTCGATTACACATACACGGTTCGTCCACTTGCTCAAATTCATACGCGCCTCACCCACAAACAAGTTAGAACGCGTCGCTCTGCCTGCGGCAAGCTCGGATACACGTCCAAATGACGCGAGGCACGCTCACTGAGGCGCCTTTGAGCGCGGGCACGAGACCGCCTCCGGCCGGCGCCGCGCGCCGCTCGCGGGCTGCTCGCGCACAGCGCGTGAGTGCGTACGAATTTGAGCGAAATAGGTGAGCCGTGCGTGCCTCAACCCGAGGCTGCTCTGATTCGTACGCAACTTTAGAAACAACCTTTACGTCCTTAATGATTTTAATTAGTATATCTAGGGGGAAAAAATGAAAAATATTAATATATTTCCTTTTTTAAGCTTAGACTAATAATTGCCCCACTTTTCCATAGCTAATAGTCTGTTAGTGTTAAAAAATATAAATAGAAACTAGTAGGTACATTATGTTGCAGTGTTTTACGTGGTAAGGAGGGATCAATTTGGGTTGGAATGAACTTAAACTTAAATACTATATTTGTGGCGTGTGCATGCGTGTGTGTATACACACAAAATAGGTAGTGGTATTTTAAAATGGATTTTAGTTTGAAAAAATATAAATGTCATGGGATATTTTTTATAATGGGAAACATCTTTCGTACCCTTCTCCCGAAATTAAATGCTAAGAAATAAATATTTATTGCATCACGAAACTACCACGAAATGGAGACATTTTATTTCTTAAGCCCGCTCCACATTCTCGACAAAACTACACGAGATTTGCCGATAAAGAGAGTGTGGAGTGAGTATTCGTCTATGTTCGTATTGTTTTGCGTATATTCGTGTAGTCTCCGTTTCGTGTCGGTAAAATGGCCAAACATCAAAGAGCTCTCGTGAAGTTCCGTGTTTGCGCGAAACTTCTCCTCCACATTCTCGCTGCGCTTCCGTCAGTCGACCGACGGCAACCGTAGGAAGCGTCCATCTTGTATGAAAATCCAAATACAACTGCGCAGGGCGAGAATGTAGAGGGCCGCTCTCGGTTCCGCCCGGTCTCGGCAAATATTCCGGCGAAACCAGTCTCGTGTAGTTTTGTCGGGAATGTGGAGCGGGCTTTATCCGTACATCCGTTTCATCAGTGGGTACGTACTTGCGCAGCGTCTCCCACGAGCGGTCCTTCTGCGGGTCGATGACGGAGACGACGTGGTGGACCGTCTCCGGCACCGCGTCCTCGCCCTTCAGGTCGATCCAGGTCGGGAAGTGCATCAGCTTCTCCTGGAATCACAGTGATACTTATTGAACAATGTGTTACTCTTAGGGTGGGCTTTGCCCGTAAACGGTGTTCGTTAATATCTGTATATGTATGGAAAGTTTGACAAGTTCCTATGGAATGACAGCTGCCGTGCCGGCGCCATATTTAACGTCGAACGGTCTGGAATCGTAATATGGTGCAACCTTTTTTCAGTGTAACCTAACTCCGTGGCATTGGTGTGTTAATGCGCTTTTAAAATAATATCAAAATGTAATAGATACTTATTTGATTGATGTTGCGGAGATTTAAAGAAAAGAGCGATCTTCAATACCATTGATAAAAGTAAGGGGAAAATCATTGGCCAATTAAAAACGGCACGACCACTTCTTTAAAACCACCATGGAAGGAAATATAGAAAGAAAATGCGCAGTTATATGGACCAAATAAAGGAAAAAGCTGGTGTCGTATCATATCAAGAAAACAAAAGGCTGGCGTACGAGAGAGATACATGGAAAACACTCCACCGACTAGAGGATAACTCTTAAATGATGTGAATCAAATCATAAACTTCAAAATGGGTCACTTTCATTTGTTCTGTAGACCATCATGTAACGTAACTAAAAAATATCTTTAATTCGACGGAATCAGGCTCTCAAAACTCATTACCATCATCATCATATCAGCCGAAAGACGTCCACTGCTGGACATAGGCCTCCCCCAAAGAGTGCCAAAGTGACCGGTCCCGCGCCACCCGCATCCAGCAGACTCCAGCAACCTTTACCAGGTCATCAGTCCACCTTGTGGGGGGGGCCTACCCACGCCACGCCTTCCGGTACGTGGTCGCCACTCGAGAACCTTTCTGCTCCAACGGCCATCGGTCCTACGTGCTAAGTGCCCCGCCCACTGCCACTTAAGTTTAGCGATTCGGAAGGCTATATCGGTTACCTTGGTTCTGCTGCGGATAGCCTCATTTCTGATGCGATCACGCAGAGAAACTCCCAACATAGCCCGAACAACATGTGACGTAACTAAAAAAAATATATCTTTAATTCGAGGGAATCAGGCTCTCAAACCTATCCTCATTTTCTAATCTTACCGCCATCTTCTTAACTTCGAAGGCGTGGAGCGTGGCCGAACACACGACCATCTGCAGGCGGCGGCCGTCCGACGTGATCTTGGGCATCTGCCGGTGAAGTCGCTCTATCATGTCCAGGTAGCCTGCTTTTAGGAGTCCGTCGGCTTCGTCCAGTACAAAGAAGCGGCAGTGCGTTAGAGCCAGGTACCCTGGAACGTAAAGGTGCAAGCATGTAGTACTTTGTCAATCCCAGCTGGGTTATAGGATTTCCAAACACACGCTGCGCGCGAGGCACTTATCTGCCATGACTGCCGCATGGTGGCTGTTGCCCCAGTGTATATGTCAGTAAGCTGTCTTAGCTATTGGGTGAATTGCAAAAAAAATGTACATACTTAAGAGCATTAATCTAATCTACGATTTTATTTTTCCATTATGTAACGGCCATACATTTTATATGGTTAACTTTCGTTATACAATGGAAAAAAGTTAAAGCATAAATTGGATTAAGGCCCTCAACTATGTACAATATTTTTGCAATCCACCCTATTGCAAAATTAAGTTGAATTAGCAACTGCATATAAGATAGCGAATGGCCGTCCGTCACTGTTCTCCAAGACAAGATCTAAACCTCAGACAGGATAAATATATTATGAGGAAATAAATAAATACGGAATGTATCTAACTGAATGGGGGCGACCTAACATATAAGCACGAGATTTATCTCCATGAAGGATAATCTTTAACAACCCCGATACTGATCATATAACTGTTAGCTCCACTGTCAAATAGCCAGCGATCACAAACTTAATTGATTACATTCCAAAAACGATTTTCATTCATATTGTTTATATAATACTAGCTTCTGCCCGCGACTCCGTCCCCGTGGAACTTGTTCATATCGTAGCTCCATACAAACTTTCACCCCCCATTTCACCCCCTTGGGGGATGATTTGCGGGATAAAAACTATCCTATGTCCTTCCTCAGGACTCAAACTATCAGTATGCCAAATTTCATGCAAATCGGTTCAGCAGTTTAAGGTCGGTTTATATCTACAGACATTGAGCGTGCCAGACACGTGCCGTGGCAGACACGTTCCGGGGTCGGGAGGGGGGTTGGTGTCTCCGCGGCCAGATATAAATACGTTAATAGACACTGTATAAAATAATATTATTTTGTCTGCCACGGCACGTGTCTGGCACGCTCAATGTCTGTAGATATAAACCGACCTTTAAGCGTGAAGCGGTAACAGACAGACCGACAGACACACTTTCGCATTTATAATATTATAGTATGGAAGTATGGATTTCTCAGTTCCGTGTGTCTATTGGCAAAGGCCTCCTCAAACTCCTTTCAATGTTTCCTACCTCTCGCCACTCTTGTGAAGCAGGAGACTAAGACCCTTACCTCCTGAAATGAGGTCCTCGAGCCGCCCCGGCGTGCCGACCACGATGTCGATGCCGGAGCTGAGCTTGCTGATCTGGTCCTTGACGTTGGCGCCGCCCACGACCAGCAACTCGCGCACCTTGGGGTTGTCTATGTGCTTCCTGAACATGGTGATCTGGTTGCAGGTCTGCTCTGCCAGCTCGCGCGATGGCTGGATAAGGTAGGTGGACGATAAACATTTAAAAATAATCGTGTTCACCAGTTGTCTATCATGAATGTAATTATTACAAGCACTCTTTAAAAAATTTGCTTAAGTTAAGTGAGGCATAGAAAAAAAACTAAACTAAGAAAAAGTGCAATAAGAATCCATATGGTAACCATCGGGAAAAAGTGCCAACAATTTTTATACTAACATAAAATCTCTGCAGAATCTTATAAGCATTATCATTTCTTGAAACTGCACTCTGATGACTGCCTTGAAGAGTCTATTTAGGTATTAAAGGTATTTTGTATACATGGCCACTTTTTTTTTTTTTTTTTTTTTTTTTTATATATATATATATCTGCGATCAGTCGTAAGACTATAAGCGGATGGGTAGTAGGTGGTAGGAGTTTGGAGAGATAAGACCACTGTCCTAGCTCTCGTCTAGTTCGGGCAGCACGTTGGCTCTCTTGAGTCTCTTAATTGGATTGGGCTCCAATAGTTTGGCAGATAAGGGATTAGGATGGGCTGTAAGTCTGTCCTTGTACTTGGCTGAGTATCGTCTCGCTTCTTCAGAGACAGTCGGTATTTCCAGGTACTCGTGAATTTCCGAGTTGCGAGCGTACCAGGGTGCTGACGATATAACCCTGAGGATGTTGTTTTGAGCTCTTTGTATACGCATAGTATTGGATTTGCTTGCTGTTGACCAAAGTTGGATTCCGTATGTCCAGATTGGTTTGATGATCCCGCAGTAAACTCGCAGCTTGTTGGTTAAGGATAGTACAGCCTGTCTTCCCAGGAGCCAGAGCAAGTTCCTGAACCGAAGGTTGATCTCGTCACGCTTGTTTTTGATATGCTCTTTCCATGTCATCCTTCGATCAAGGTGAAAGCCCAGGTATTTTACGCATGTCGACTGGGGAAGGGTAGCTGGACCTAGACTAACGGGTGGGCAAGTTTCACGCCGGAGTGTGAATGTAATATGGTGTGACTTAGGAGCACTTGCTTTTATGCGCCATTTGGACAGCCAAGCATTGGTGGCGGTAAGTTGAACCTGCAACAAGCTGCTTGCCTCTTTCGGGTCTTGGCTACAGGCGAGAAAGGCTGCATCGTCAGCAAACGTGGCTACCGAGACCTGAGGTGTCTGGGGTAGGTCAAGAGTGTAGATGTTGTACAGGATAGGGCCTAGAACTGACCCCTGGGGTACTCCTGCTCTGCAGGTAAGCAAGGAAGATCTAGCATCACCAAGCTTCACTCGAAACTTCCTGTCACTCAGGTATGATTCTATTAGAGGGAAAAAACAGTGTGGCAAATAACTTTTGATTTTGCAGAGTAGCCCCTTGTGCCAGACCCTGTCGAATGCCTGCTGTACGTCCAGAAAGGCAGCCGAGCAGTATTTTTTGCTTTCTAGGCTTTGTCTTATGGTGCTGTAGACTCTATGGACCTGCTCTATGGTGGAGTGTTTCTTACGAAAGCCGAACTGGTGGTCAGGAATTATTTGATCCATGTCTAGGCAGGGATTTAGTCGCGCAAGGAAGATCCGTTCCCATAATTTAGACAGTACTGGCGTCAGGCTGATTGGGCGGTACGATGACGGTTCGTTAGGTGGTTTACCGGCTTTATGGATCATTATAATACATGGCCACTTAAATAGAATAAAACCACAGGTACCTCAATTATGATGGCTTGCGGCGCGTTGTTGGCGGGCTTGCTATCTGTGGCCACTCCGGCCTGCACCACATTATTTTTGACACAGTCTTTGGGGGCCTGATTCACCGCCACATAACCTGTTGGTGGTTGATGCTGAAAGTAAAAAATTATATAGCAGCATAATAATTTATTAGAGTTGAAAAAATCTGAAATTCAAGCATATACTGTACTGCACAAATGTAATATTTTATGAAGTCGGACTTGTTGCCCATATTCTAGAATACTTGCGAGTTTTTAATATATAATATTTTTAATATTTATACAATTATTTATTATTCTTCCATAAATGTTTTTAACTAATTCATATCACCTGTTTTTTAATGTTGGGAAAATATTTGCGATTTGGTCGGGTTTGAAGGATTAAACATTTCTACTGTCTAAAAACAACCTGTGTCGTAGTCACGCCTTCAGTGGGGCGTCATAGGATTCCACTGTGACACAATTCATATTACCTCTTCAACTCAACTTTTCCTCAGTCTGGGAACAATCTTACCTTGAAAGGTGTGGCACCAAAGTTGAAACTCATTTCAGCATTCTTAAGCACTACGGCTGGGAAGTAGCAGTCAGATTTACGGGACTGCTCCAGCTTAAAGGCAACCCCCAGGTCTTCTCCGTTCTTTGTGTACCGGATCTCACCCGTATTCAAATTGAGAAGACATCCTGAAAGCAGTGTGATAGTTTAGTCACAAAAATTGTATAACATGGATCTGAAATACTTTGACACTTTTGTACATTTGTCAAAAGAGTTGTGTTCAAATATTTTTGACTAGGGTCTTTTCAAGTGAAAATGTTTGTACAAAACAAGCTTCATAATGAATTTACCAAATTTGTTGCCATACATCAACTTACTTTTACAAGTAAGTGTGTTTTTTTACAAGCTTTTATTTAACTAGTCCTTTTCCTTTGTTTGTTAGTTAGTGAGGGACAAATACCCAAACATTCAGTTCCAAGAGGAACTGAAATTTTGGGTATAAGTATCTTATCTAGATGAGGGCCCTTTCAGATGCACTTCGAACCGGCGGGATCTTTTGTGCATGGGTATAAGTATAGTTTGGACTACAATTCAAAGTTATGGTACCATACCAATTCAGTACTTAACGTAACCCTGTTGAGTTTGGGCTTGTTCTGGTCTTAATGAGTAGTTGATGACGGTTTGTAGAAAAGAACAATAAAAGCTTCTACCAAAACTGAATTGACTGATTGACAGAATATTATTTTAGCAAACATTTTCATCCTAATTCAGCGTAGTTAAAATGAGCATTTATCCCCCCATTTGCGGTCTCCTGACCAAAGATGTTGTGGCACATCCGAAACGTCGGGAAACCTCAGAGAAGCAAATTAATTAATTCATTATACGCAATTCAGTTCCGTTTAGTGACTTAATACATGAGTATTTATGTTTGGAAAGTCAGTTAATATTAACACAAATAATAATGCAATGATTTTGAAATACTTACCAATGACATCACTCTTTCCATATGCTTCTCCAAAGTCATCGAACTGCTTGCAATTTGACTTCTTGCCCGTGCCTCCAAAACCAAACCCTCCACGACATGTGCCAAGGTCCAATGCAGCCTATGAAGAATTGTTAAGAATTATAAATTGATGGAATAACAAGAAATATTAGACAAGAGTACAGTCTTACCAATCATCCACACCAATGGACCTCGCCTGTGAAGATACTTATATTATCTCTTTCTTAATCTAGCACTTTAACTTCAAAAGATAGGGATGAGTGTATGTTTTTAAAAACATATAGTTATTTTAGCATGTGTTTGTTCAATAATTATATTTAAATCATTTTATTTTATGATCAGTTGCTACACCCTAACAGGGCCCATGTACAAACGACAACACTGTTAACTGACCATCCTGTGTTTATATAGAACCTTATTACAATGCACTTAAGGTGCACCGATGGTCAATTAGCTGTGTTGTCGATAGTACTGTACTTTTAGCATTGAGCATTAAGTTGCATGTGCTTATTGTACATAGTTGCAAATAAATGAATTGAATTGAAAGGTGGTAAAACAGAGAATATTTCACGATATGCATTTGGTGCCCGAATCCAAGAGTGATAGATAAATATGTAATCTTTTTTTCATCACCCTAGTTGAGTGATATACTATTGGTCAGTTCATGTTTGCAAGGACGGCAAGCATAACTTCATTCCACTGATCTGTGGAATTGAATTGAGAGATTTCATTCTGTCTTCACTTGATTGTATTATTTTATTAATTAGTTTTTGACACTCATATTTGCTAAATAACTATTTTGATTTTATTGAATTGTAATTTGTTAGAAGCAGAACACTGGTTGCTGTATAATATTTACAGCCTCTTTTCTAGTACTGTGTAGCAGACTGTAGATTGTCACTCAAAATAATTACATTGTGTAAACAGTTAGCTAGGCCGGCGTCATAAACAAAGATAAGCAACTTACACCTTGCGTCGACCAGCCAACGCGGCACAGCCCCTCGTCAGTGACAGTGGCTTCATAGTAATAAGCACCCTTTGTGTGCAAGCCTTTCGTGGCCCTGCAGCCCTGCCACATCTTCTGGTCCCTCGACTGGCATCGCAGCCCATCTGGAGTCACCGCCAACGCGTCGTTACGATCGAAAAACGACAACGTCCATTCAGACGAAGTCAACGCAACCACTTTGGTAGTCTTCCCTTCTTGTATATCCTTCAAGGTCTCCCATACGATTTGTAGAATGGGTAAACAGAAAGCACCAGTCTTTCCACTGCCTGTCTCTGCTGCCATAAGCACGTCTCCACCGCCCAGGATAAGAGGAATGGCTTCAGCCTGAACGTCAGTCGGCAAGGTCCAGTCCATTTCGTCGATGGCTTTGGCCAGTTCGGGGAGCACGCCGAACTCCTCGAAGGCAGTCATGATGAAGGAAATACAATATTATTTCGCCAAAAAACAGAACACCCGGTACACCCGTATGTGTATTCTCGTTTTGACACTGACGTTTGCGTTTAGTGTTGCTAGTAATTAAATAGTGAAGAGAATAGTGGGGAGAATGTGGTGATTATGAAGAAATGCATTGTCACTGTCATTCTGTCTATCAATATGATTTCTATACTACGTGAGCATTTTTGCTAAATAAAACCTAGTCGGTATCAGGTTTACATCCTTACAGTTTCTAAAATTCACAACAACCCGTAGCTGTCGCTGTCGGATACAACAGCGTCACTTTTTGTTTGGAGCATGCGTGGAGCATGCTCACCGGGCGGTGTGAACAGTAAGTATGTTTTCCATATATTTATTTGCCCTTCGACATCATTACTGGATCCGACACCGATAGTTACGGATAGGTGTGAAAAGGCTCTAAAAATATTTGCCGTGTTATTCGTGCGCGATAGTGATTGGCACCGGTAATGTAAAATACGATTTGGAATATAAAGTTCTTGCTTGTCAGTCTTGTCTATGACAATCAGCTGGCCTGTCAAAAATGAAATGATCCCCATCCCCAAGACTAACCTAAATATATATGGATAAAATTTAAATAAAAACCAAAGAGAATACTACTACGTTTAAAAACAATATTACATAATGGAACTGGAACTACTTGGCTCTGAAACAAAAGTGGCAAGAAAATTATCAACAGCAGGAAAGATATTAATTTATACAACTGGAGGATTGGCTGTAGGAGTCAGCATTGTGTGCATCCCATTTGTATCACCAGCATTGAGGAAGGTTTGCCTGCCCTATGTCCCTGCTACCACAGAGCAACTAGCCGGTGTCACTAAAGCCTTAGCCGGGCGAAGCGGTCGGCTACTTGACGTGGGCTCAGGAGATGGAAGAATCGTTTTGACAGCAGCCAAATTAGGTTTCAAGTCCGATGGAGTAGAACTCAATCCTTGGTTGGTGTACTACTCAAGAATAGCGGCCCTTTTATCCTCCCAGAGCCAGAACACAAAGTTTTATAGACAGAACTTATGGACATTTGATCTAAAGCCTTACAATAACATAGTCATATTTGGTGTTGAGCAAATGATGTCGGAATTTGAAAGCAAGCTGCTATCCGAGACTCAGAGTGGTACTGTTGTGGTTGCCTGCAGATTCCCTCTCCCTAACATGGTACCAGTTGAGACAATAGGACATGGAGTTGATACTGTCTGGAAATATGTAATTAAAAGATAATTTCAACTTATTTAATTCTTAGTTTATATTGTACATTATAAATAAATAGTTATCAGAATCTTCCAGTCCTTTTCCTGCCAGTGTATTTGGTGTCTGGTTTTGTCTCCTTGCCCTGCTTCCGTCTCTTCTCCTTTGTCTCCAAAAGCCAAGCTTTAGTATTCTTCATGGGTTTGCCTCTTGCATTCCTGCCAGCTTCTCTCCTGGCATATTTAACTTGCAGACTATTCTCTTCCTCAGTGCCTGATGAATACAAAATTAATTTGAATACTGCCTGTACTTTGCATTCCAACTTTATCTGAGATTAGTCATGTTGATACTAAGTAGACTAATTTATGTTGTGTAAACATATTCATCAACATGGTCAATAATAACCATGTGTGGAGGGAACCAAGTATATCATTAAATAAAAAATAACTCTTATATCACATTACCTAGAGCTTTAGGTAATGGTGCTGACCCTCCAGTCATAAGCACCAGGAAGAACTTCTTGGCCTTTGTTGAGTTAGGGTAATCTATGACTACTCCTCCATAGAAGCCAGCCTTCATGGCTTGGGATGTGAGGAGCTCCAGCTGAATTTCATTCTGGGGGTAGAATTGAAATACTGCTCTAGCTGATCTAGACTGAAAATAACATAAGTCACACATTATCATATGAATCTATTATAAGGTGTGATTTAGCACCTATTTTAGGCACTATATTATAGAAAATATTATTACACATATAATCAGTACATATGGACTACCTATTTCATATACAATTACTCATCCAATTTTGTTTTCATATTTATTTTTCCAATTAGTTATAGTGAAACCTGCACGGTTAGCAAGACCGCGCATGTTCTTTGTTGCGGCGAGGTAGACTATCCGTCTCTTTCTAATTAGAACACATAGATTTATTAAATTGTCTGGCATACATTATTTAGGAGGCCTATGTCCAGCAGTGGTGTCTTTCGGCTGATATGATGATAATGATGATTTCATTATTTCACCTTCAAAGTTGAAAGAGACAGGTATTCTATCTCGCCGCAGCAATGCTCATGCGCGGTGTGGTGCTAACCATGTTGGTATGGGAAAGTTAACTCAAAAAAAACAAATATTCCTATTACATACCAGTGATGCATATAATGTGCTAAAGAATGTGTACAGCCTTTTTATAGGCTTGTGTGATTTCTTGTCTGCGTTGAAGAGCCACTGGATAGCTGAGACTGATACTGCCCCATCAAAGCACCCTGCTCTGAACGGGACTCCTTCTCCCATGTCACTGAGGACTAGGTCACCTTCTGTTTCGCGTTCCAAGGCCACTTCTAAGATACGGAAAAAAAACGACTATGAATAAGAAATTGAATAAATAACTACTTTCATTTTAGTTTGAATATGTTGTTCAAAGGTGCTGATTTCATCAAGTAATTTTTTGCTAACGCATCTGGTTAGATATGAGTTTTAATATTCAACAAACAAAAAGTGAACCAAACTAAATATGCTTAGTGAAACTGTTTAGAATAAACAATATATTTTCTATGACACTCACCAAGCATAGAATTTGAAATGTCCATGCCAATCCACATATGACCATTTTCCTCCAGCACTGACCCTGAGAGGCCGGACCCACAACCAATGTCTAGCAGCATGCATGGAGTGTCTTCAGGCAGCAACAACAGCTCTAAACATCTCTCTGTCATCTGAGCCTGGATGTCTATTATTCGGGAACTGTAACAACATATATTTTAATGAAAATAAATTAAGACAGGCAGTTCACTAAATTATAACTGTAGCAGGTGTGGTATGGTATGTACTTACTTTTGTGTATATTTTCTTGCTTCATCTTCGTTGTAAAACTGTAATAAAATTTAAAGATAGTTATTTTGGGAAGTTTCAAGTTTTATTCTGATAGTTTAAAATTGATTAGAAATTTACGATCTCAGGTGGCGCCTGAAATTCTGGTCTTCGAGACATTGTATTTCGTTATGGATATTCTGATTGTATTATAACGTCGGTTATTGGTAAATAAAATTCACTAAAATATCAGCACGAGCCATAACCTCAAACCAAAACACTGCACTTTTGTCATAGACAACACAGAAAATGACATTTTCGTTTTTAATTTTAACTAAGGAAACCCATTCACTAGTAGTCTGCCTCTACGGATGGTGGCAAAGGTGCGTCCTACCTATATCATTTTAGGGTAGCCCGTAACAATTAAGTAGTTTTCGAACATACCCTTAGAAACGTCAAATATTTCGCGGGAAAAAAGACAACAAAATGAAATGACGTTAATACGTTATTTTAGGTAGATGTAGATTAGGTGGTTGGTTGATTGGATATCACATTTATCTATTGTATTTATTATTGTGCAATTGTGTTGCTTCCTTATTATATGTAACTTAGGAATAGTATAGATGAAGCAATGCCTCCTAAATCTTTAAGCTTGAAAAAGGTATTTATCGTTATTTTGTCTTGTAAATATGTCAACCATGTGTAAAGTAATTCATTTGTTATTATTTGTGTATTTGCAGGCGCAACAAGGGCCGCCAAAGAATCAAAAAGCAATTACGCAGTTCTTTAAAAACACAAATGTAACAAATAAGCAGAGTGTGCCGGCCAAAACTCACTGCTCGCCAGTTAAAGAAGTTGATAAAGTATCAGCGAAGCGAAAGGCTACTTCACCTCTTTTCGTTGGAGCTATTGAGACTGAAAAAGCATGCTCATCTAATGTGACTGATATAAGTAAAAAAATTAAGAGTGAAAATCTAACTACAGGAAAGAGAACTCCAGTAAAGAAAGGTTTTCAAAATGGTGTACAAAAATCTGGTCAATGCGAAATTATAAATAAATCGCCTGGAAAAGAAAATGGGTTTAAATCAAGCATAACAAACCTTGACTTTGATAGTCTTTTGACTGATGATCATGTGGATATCAAAGGCAAACAGAAAGATTGTTCTTCAAAGAAGAATAGATCACCACTAACTTCAAGTAAAGATGATAATATTATTGAAGATGATATTCAAAGTATCTTTGACACAGATGTTGAGTGTAAATCAAGTGAGACTGATAATCATGATTCTAATAATCAATGCCAAGCTAAATTTTCACCTAACTTTTATGATATTCACGATCAAGATAGTCCAGTCAAGAAACCACCCACTGAACATAACAATGGTAGGTTTACATGTCTCCTTGCAATAAGTGTAAAATTGAATAGAATGGATATTTCATATTCTTTATCTTTATAGCCTTTATTGCTGAGACTAAAACGGTATTACATTATATTTATAAACAAATTTACTGAAAAACTAACACATCAGAATGTCCGGATTAGTGGTCAGCGTGTCTTGTGACACATAGGCCTCTCCCAGCTGTTTCCATTCCTTTCTATGAATGGCTTTCCTAGTCCAGGTGGCGCCCCCTATAGACTTGATGTCGTCCATCCACCTTTTAATTGGTCTGCCTCTTTTTCTGTTACCGTCTCATGGTTGCCATTCTGTAATTATTTTGGTCCATTTTTCCTTACTATCCCGTGTCATATGTCCTGTCCATTGCCATTTTAACTTTCTTACTTTCTTAATTACGTCTTCTACTTTTGTTTTTGATCTTATTTCTTCTGCTCTTTTACGATCTTTTAATGTGATGTTCATCATACTTCTTTCTATTCCTCTTTGGCAGGTTCTAAGCTTTTGGAGATGTATCTGAGTCAGTGCATTTCATATTAATGTAATTTAAATTTGTTTTAAAGGAAATAATGCATTTAGGTATTATGTTTCATTTTAAAACAATAGAAATGCAACTTTTTTCTATATAGCTTGAGGATTCTTATAATACCTAAATCATGTTATAATATCGTTTTAAGATGTATATTTTATTTCATTAATGATTTTGTTGACTGACAGTGTTCTTGTTTTTAATTGTCTAAAACTGTTCACTTGTAATCACATTGCTTATCATGATGATGAATTATGTTGTGTCTTTAAGGTACTCCCAAAAACCACAATTCACCAAAGATGGTCAGATCTCCCCTGAAGAAGCATTCACCTGAGACATGTGCTAAAGTCCTTGAGTTCAGTAACTCTGACGTTGACAGCATGTTTGGTGACGACTGGGCAGAAGATATTGTTCAGGTTTGTATGGATTATAAAACATTTTGAACAATGACAAATACAAAATATTTTATTTCTTAAACATGGGTGTATATATATATATAGTTGCTGGAGTTGTGGAGACCATAGTGTTACAGAACTCCTCACCCCCAACACATTTCTAACCATAAGACATACAAATATTCACAATTGCTAAATTATTAAAGAGTGTTTGCTATACTTTAAATTTCATAATCTCTATTACAGGAAACTATAGAAGACTTAGACTTAAGTACAATTCAAAGATGTGAAATAGAAGCGGTCAATAACATACCCAACAAGCGGGAACTGAAACTTAAGAATGGTACTAACAATAGAGCAACATGTTTTGTTGAAGGAATTTGGTGAGAGTTTTTTCAATATGATACGACTAGCAATCTTTTTTATCTCATCATTTTTATGTGATTTACAATACAATACAATATAAATACTCTTTATTGCACACCTTGATTCTTGATTTAATTGGTTATCAGACTCAGTATCAGATTCTTTTGTATTGGCCACTAAAAATTTCTACTTTGTTATATTTACTGTGTTAACAAACTTATTAAATAAATAAGTTTGATAACACAGTAAATATTTTCAACCCCAGATGCAAAAAAGGGTTTAACACATCTGAGTCTGTCTCACAGGTGAGTCGGTCTGTGGAATCATGGATAAACCAATATGAATGCGGGTTTTGTACTGAAAGTCTTTACTGTGAAGAGGCAACTAAGCAATTTTTCTTGTGTTTAAATTTTTTAATGCTCACTAAAAAGCGTCATATGTAAGTTTTATTACAAGCCTATCATTTGCTGCAAGGTGAAGATAACATTGTCATTTTTGGCAATGTGTATGTGTGTGTGTGTGTGTGTGTGTGTGTGTGTGTGTGGCCAACAGCCTTCCCTTCAGTCATTATGGGCATTCATAGAGTTAAAAATCATCAACAAAAACTTTAATTCCTTTTTAGTAATATCTGTAATTCACAGGCTGCATACACCTCTAGTTCCCGGTGACATCATCAGCATCCTTGCCCCTCGCGACTCCTCCGGCCACTTCAGCGTCAGCAACTCCTCGGGGCTCGTAGTGCTGCGGCCGGACAGGCTCGTGTCGTCCACCAGTGTAGTCGCCGGTGTGTTCTGCCAGCGGAAGGCGGTACTGCAGGAGCGCTGGCGAGGCATCGACTCTGCCAACACTGCTGTAAGACTGCTGATATTAGGATAAAGTTTCTGGAGCATGAACAGAGTGTGACTCTTTCGACGAAACTGTCTCTCCCTTAAGTTCCCTTTTATGTATTGTGTGTATCTACTTGTATGTATTTATGTTTGCATATTTATTTATTTATTAGGTATGTATTTTACAGTGTGCTGTTTAGTAATATTTGAATGATTGATGTGTTAGTACTCTCTTCTGGATGTATTTCTGCAATACCTTTTTAAATTCTAGGGCTACGCAAAGGTTGTCTGGAGGACATCGCTTTAAAACAATTAGACCGCCTGTTGTTACTATTATTTATTAAGCAAATTTTTTGTAAGATATTTATCTCTTGTTGTGGTGCAATGAAGAGTATTTATTATTATTATCAACCGTCATAAATTAATTTTACGTCACACCTGGCCATAAAGTACCAATTACCGTCCGCTACGTGCAGAATGTCACACTTCTTGCCAGGGAAGGCATAAATTCTTGTACTCACCATTGGCGATAATAAAGAAAGCCTCAGATTGCATATTTATTGCACTCGCGCATCAAATACTTGCGATCTAGACTTTCCCTGTTTTACCTGCCTTGGTAAGTAATATACTATTTATCAAAATAAAATATAAAATAAATATTTGGGGACAATCTTACAAAAATCGACCTAGTCCCAAACTAAGCAAAGCTTGTACTATAGTTACTAGACGACGATATACATACTTATATAGATAAATAAATACTTAAATACATAGAAAACATCCATCTCGCAACAAATATTCATTGTCATCACAGAAATTACCCCATCCCTTACCGGAATTCGAACCCGGGACCTCCGGCTTCGTAAGCAGGGTCACTACCAACCAGGCTACAGAGGTCGTCAAACCATACTTTAATCACATCAACTGGTTTATTCTAGATGACAATCGGCATATTAGTCCACGAGCTGGTCCAAAAAGCCCTCACTCAGAACATAAGGTCCGTGGAGCAACTGCGCAAGGAGGCGCAGAAGATCATAAAGGAGTCGATCCAGAGCCTGTACGACGCGGGGCTGTCTGATGAGGAGGCGAGCTCTAACATGCAGCTGTACATCACTCCGCTTGCTGAGTTCATGCAGACATATGTGTCAGATAAACCACCTCCTAATATGGTAAGGATGGAGGAATTTTTGTTAACACTATTGCTTAGTTATTTCTATTGGATATGTGCTGAGCATATATTATAAAGCAAGGGAGGCAACACGCCACCCTGCGGGACACCAGCGAGCGTGTCACACCAAGCAGAATATAAGGAAACTTCCACCTTTATATGATGTCGTCGGCCGTAATATATTACGAAATAATTTAATTACTGCAGGAGATATGTTTTTTTTTTATAATAGACTGTCCGGTGATTGACCCTAGTCTCACCTGATGGTAAGCGACGACAGAGCCTAAGATGAAGCTCACTGATTCAGTAATAGCCTATCCACTATTCACTCCTTTTTTTGAAGGCGTAGTTCTCAGGAAATACAGATGAAGGGAGCGAATTCCATGCCAATCTTAAGGTAGTACATTACATCCGTAGAATGTCAAAATCAACGGTATTAAACCCATTGCTAAAATCTAGCAGCGTCAATACTGTCAACGTCCGATCATTCATCCCTGACCGGACATCATCAGTGATAATACGCGAGAAGAGCTCGGAGGCGAGGTCAGATGAGTCATGTGTAAGAGGTTAGAGGTCGTTTACCCTCTCATCGGCATTAGGCGAGAGAGTCAAACGCTGATATGATTACAATCATGTGTTGTTACCCCAGAAAACAAAAGGCCTTCGTAAACTCGCCCCACGCCTTTCTGTCCTCGGTCTTTGGCCTCGCTCCAGCTCAGCGCCAACTCGCAGCTCACACTCAATTGTTTGCTGCTGTGTGTGCTCAGGAGATCCGCTATATCGTGTATATCTTGTCTGGCGGCTGTCACTCTAAATCGATGCTGACGTTATTTCGTTTACTTCTACGAATATTATATTATATTCTAACGGATGATTGCCGGCATATACTCTGAATGTCGTAACGTAAGGTCTCTTCGATATCTTTGTTGTAGGGCCAGAAAGACAAATGGTGCGGGAACATTAACAAGGTGTTGGATATAGAAGAAAATGTGTGCTGCCCGCAGCTCGGGCTGAAGGGGAAAATCGACGCCACGCTGCAAGTCACTATTCATGAACGTAAAGGTAAGAAAAACTTCTACCACAGGCCCATTCACAAAAACTTGATTGGTAATCGTAGTGGAAGTCATAATAAGAAGTTGAATAGAGCATTCCGCTTTTATTTCCAGCTACAGATCTACGATGTCAATAATTTCGACAACTACCCGCTTAAAGAAATAATGAACTTCTCAGAATTATTCACGATTACTCGATTAATTGAATTCCAATACAAATCATCGAAATAATTAATCACGCGCCGTTATATACATACCTTGGACGTCGACTGTACCTGGCATGAAAATGTTACGCATTTTTTGTATATTCCACAGGTCGTGAAACAGCCATAATGCCCCTAGAGCTGAAGAGCGGTCGGGCTTCCGTGTCAGCGGAGCACCGAGGGCAGCTCGTGCTGTACGGCATGATGCTGAGCCTGCAGCGCGCGCGAGACCCCGCGCGGGACCCGCAGCGCGGCCTGCTGCTGTACCTCAAGTGAGCCCCCTCCTGACCCCGGAGCACCGCGAGCAGCTCTTGCTGCCCCTTAAGTGAGCCGCACTCACTGTCCACGCCGTACTGTCCTGACCGCATGCCTACCTATCTAAGGACACCTCCGGCGCCCCATGCTCTACCTGCTGTCGGCGGCACCGCATCCACGCGGTAATAAGTATAAAAACAAAACATTTCTATTCCTCACAACTGATTTTAATTGTATTATACGTTCGCAGAGAGCGGGTGGAGCTGAGAGAGGTGAGCTGCGGGTACCCCGAGCGACGGGACCTGATTATGCTGCGGAACCAGCTAGTGCAGTACCTGGCCGACGGACCGGGCGCAACCGACCCAGGTACAGTCGACCACAAACATTTATTAGCACAGGCTGATCACTTGGCTAGGATTACAACGTCTAAAACCATTGGACGGTAATTATAATAATATGTTTACGGCTTTGAATATTTTTTGGAAAATCAAGCTCTTGAATACTTTATTTTATTTATTTAAAAAACAACAAATCTATTATTACAGGTGGTACCTAATGCAATAGATAAGCAACATTGAACATAAACAAAATAAGTAATTACCATACCTAGACAATACAGTTTAAATTTAATTATTTAATTATACACATTTAACCTACACGTAACACAATATGAACATTGTGGCCTTAGTGAGATCATTCAGGGAGAACGTGAAAATATCCAGGTCGAGCGAAACTTTATTAATTTTTTTTTTTTATAGCCTATATATGACTGTACTAATTAGACGAAGAGTTTTCGCGCGTCTAGTGTTTATTTATTCACACACAAAGACTAAAAGAACACAAACTCAATTTTAAGATATTTCAATTGGTCTCATAACATAGGGTAATTTTTATTGTATTTTCATATTGTAAAATAAAGAAATCGAATCTAATCTAACAGGTCTCATTCGAATAAATGATTCATATCAATCACTTAAAAAATATATACATGCAAATACGAATCTATTTCGTATATGTTAAGACTAAATTTTGTTAGACTCAATATTTATGTTGCTACATACTATATCGCCGAACTTGTAAATAGCTGAACACCTTAATACCTTGTCTCTTTCACACGTTTGTCAACTTCGTATGGCAGTTTAAACATGACGTTAAAGCGACATGGTACAATTTTAATGATCTAGAAATTCTAGAACATTTAACAACTGATTGTCCTGTATTTAATGTGCCTGTTAATATTTAATTTATAATAATCATATTATGATAATTTTAATGTAATGAATGACAATGGGTGCTTAATAAGAAATAAATGAATATGAATATGAATACAAGTGTTCAATCCCTTGTGATTTCGACCGCACTTGAATTGATTGAGATATTTTCGCTTATGGTCTTGTAGAACAAGTAGGTGACATAGAAGAGGCTTGTCAGCTGCTGCAGCAGGGTCTGCCTGACCCCGTGAACCACCACAACGCGTGCGCCAAGTGTCCCTACCTCACCGTCTGCTCTCTACATCTCTGGTGAGTATTATAGAAGAGGCTTGTCAGCTGCTGCAGCAGGGTCTGCCTGACCCCGTGAACCACCACAACGCGTGCGCCAAGTGTCCCTACCTCACCGTCTGCTCTCTACATCTCTGGTGAGTATTATAGAAGAGGCTTGTCAGCTGCTGCAGCAGGGTCTGCCTGACCCCGTGAACCACCACAACGCGTGCGCCAAGTGTCCCTACCTCACCGTCTGCTCTCTACATCTCTGGTGAGTATTATAGAAGAGGCTTGTCAGCTGCTGCAGCAGGGTCTGCCTGACCCCGTGAACCACCACAACGCGTGCGCCAAGTGTCCCTACCTCACCGTCTGCTCTCTACATCTCTGGTGAGTATTATAGAAGAGGCTTGTCAGCTGCTGCAGCAGGGTCTGCCTGACCCCGTGAACCACCACAACGCGTGCGCCAAGTGTCCCTACCTCACCGTCTGCTCTCTACATCTCTGGTGAGTATTATAGAAGAGGCTTGTCAGCTGCTGCAGCAGGGTCTGCCTGACCCCGTGAACCACCACAACGCGTGCGCCAAGTGTCCCTACCTCACCGTCTGCTCTCTACATCTCTGGTGAGTATTATAGAAGAGGCTTGTCAGCTGCTGCAGCAGGGTCTGCCTGACCCCGTGAACCACCACAACGCGTGCGCCAAGTGTCCCTACCTCACCGTCTGCTCTCTACATCTCTGGTGAGTATTATAGAAGAGGCTTGTCAGCTGCTGCAGCAGGGTCTGCCTGACCCCGTGAACCACCACAACGCGTGCGCCAAGTGTCCCTACCTCACCGTCTGCTCTCTACATCTCTGGTGAGTATTATAGAAGAGGCTTGTCAGCTGCTGCAGCAGGGTCTGCCTGACCCCGTGAACCACCACAACGCGTGCGCCAAGTGTCCCTACCTCACCGTCTGCTCTCTACATCTCTGGTGAGTATTATAGAAGAGGCTTGTCAGCTGCTGCAGCAGGGTCTGCCTGACCCCGTGAACCACCACAACGCGTGCGCCAAGTGTCCCTACCTCACCGTCTGCTCTCTACATCTCTGGTGAGTATTATAGAAGAGGCTTGTCAGCTGCTGCAGCAGGGTCTGCCTGACCCCGTGAACCACCACAACGCGTGCGCCAAGTGTCCCTACCTCACCGTCTGCTCTCTACATCTCTGGTGAGTATTATAGAAGAGGCTTGTCAGCTGCTGCAGCAGGGTCTGCCTGACCCCGTGAACCACCACAACGCGTGCGCCAAGTGTCCCTACCTCACCGTCTGCTCTCTACATCTCTGGTGAGTATTATAGAAGAGGCTTGTCAGCTGCTGCAGCAGGGTCTGCCTGACCCCGTGAACCACCACAACGCGTGCGCCAAGTGTCCCTACCTCACCGTCTGCTCTCTACATCTCTGGTGAGTATTATAGAAGAGGCTTGTCAGCTGCTGCAGCAGGGTCTGCCTGACCCCGTGAACCACCACAACGCGTGCGCCAAGTGTCCCTACCTCACCGTCTGCTCTCTACATCTCTGGTGAGTATTATAGAAGAGGCTTGTCAGCTGCTGCAGCAGGGTCTGCCTGACCCCGTGAACCACCACAACGCGTGCGCCAAGTGTCCCTACCTCACCGTCTGCTCTCTACATCTCTGGTGAGTATTATAGAAGAGGCTTGTCAGCTGCTGCAGCAGGTTCTGCCTGACCCCGTGAACCACCACAACGCGTGCGCCAAGTGTCCCTACCTCACCGTCTGCTCTCTACATCTCTGGTGAGTATTATAGAAGAGGCTTGTCAGCTGCTGCAGCAGGGTCTGCCTGACCCCGTGAACCACCACAACGCGTGCGCCAAGTGTCCCTACCTCACCGTCTGCTCTCTACATCTCTGGTGAGTATTATAGAAGAGGCTTGTCAGCTGCTGCAGCAGGGTCTGCCTGACCCCGTGAACCACCACAACGCGTGCGCCAAGTGTCCCTACCTCACCGTCTGCTCTCTACATCTCTGGTGAGTATTATAGAAGAGGCTTGTCAGCTGCTGCAGCAGGGTCTGCCTGACCCCGTGAACCACCACAACGCGTGCGCCAAGTGTCCCTACCTCACCGTCTGCTCTCTACATCTCTGGTGAGTATTATAGAAGAGGCTTGTCAGCTGCTGCAGCAGGGTCTGCCTGACCCCGTGAACCACCACAACGCGTGCGCCAAGTGTCCCTACCTCACCGTCTGCTCTCTACATCTCTGGTGAGTATTATAGAAGAGGCTTGTCAGCTGCTGCAGCAGGGTCTGCCTGACCCCGTGAACCACCACAACGCGTGCGCCAAGTGTCCCTACCTCACCGTCTGCTCTCTACATCTCTGGTGAGTATTATAGAAGAGGCTTGTCAGCTGCTGCAGCAGGTTCTGCCTGACCCCGTGAACCACCACAACGCGTGCGCCAAGTGTCCCTACCTCACCGTCTGCTCTCTACATCTCTGGTGAGTATTATAGAAGAGGCTTGTCAGCTGCTGCAGCAGGGTCTGCCTGACCCCGTGAACCACCACAACGCGTGCGCCAAGTGTCCCTACCTCACCGTCTGCTCTCTACATCTCTGGTGAGTATTATAGAAGAGGCTTGTCAGCTGCTGCAGCAGGGTCTGCCTGACCCCGTGAACCACCAGAACGCGTGCGCCAAGTGTCCCTACCTCACCGTCTGCTCTCTACATCTCTGGTGAGTATTATAGAAGAGGCTTGTCAGCTGCTGCAGCAGGGTCTGCCTGACCCCGTGAACCACCACAACGCGTGCGTCAGGTGTCCCTACCTCACCGTCTGCTCTCTACATCTCTGGTGAGTGCCTGTGTAAGCTATTCTACTTTCTGTATGACCCCATACGAACATAGACACATTCAACCTTCCTAATTTTAACTTTATTTTCAACTAGCTTCCGCCCGCGGTTTCTTCTGCGTGAATTTGGGATAAAAACTATCCTATAAGTTAATCCAGGCTATAAACTATCTTCGTGCAAAATGTCATCCAAATCGGTTGAGCCGTTTAAGCGTGATTGAGTAACAAACATCTAAACATCGAAACATCTAAACATTCGCATTTTTAATATTAGTAAGATGGTAAGATGCATCTTTCTCTACATATTGGAAATAATAACATTTTAAATCGGAACAGCATTTGCTGCATGCTATATTTGGTTTTTTTTTCGTTCGATATTTAAAGAAAACAAAACTCCATTTCCTATTACAGTTGGATAAAAATTCATGTTAACACTTTCGCTGCCAGGAACGCGGGTTCTACGCCATTGTAGCGGGCGCCTACGCCGTAGTCGCTTTCCGCTACATACGAGGAAAACCACGGGATCGGCTACGAGCGTAGCGCGTACAAATTCTTGGCAGTGTTCAATATAAATTCGATGTGAACAGTGATGTTGGCTCCACCATATCCTAACCCGGTTGTTTATCCGTCAGGCACACCAACGGTCCCAGCGTATCAGAAAACCATCCCCTATCGAAACTAAAGCCGGACGCCTTAGGCCATCTATCGGCGGCGCACATCAACTACTTCCTCCAGTGGACGGCTCGGCTTAAAATAGAGGAGGCCGCGCAGACGACCGCCGCGCCGCTGCGCGCCCTGTGGACCGACAGCGCGGAGACACGGTAAACTGGTGTATACTCTGCCTAGTTGTCTATAAGGTTTGTAATTAAATGTCGACGCCGTAGGCCATCTGTCGGCGGCGCACATCAACAATTCCCCCAATGGACGGCGCGTCTTAGAACAGAAGAGGCTGCGCAGACGACCAACAGCGCAGAAACACGGCAAACTAATGTATACTTTGTACCGTTGTTTATAAGGTTCGTAATCAGATCAGACGAAAATCGACGTCGAGAGCCATCGTTAGTATACGACTAGGCCATCTATCGGCGGCGCACGTCAACTATTTTCTCCGCTGGCCGCTCAATAGACCGGCAGCCCCGTGATACGGTAAACTGATATATACTTTGCGCTGTTGTCTATAAGGTTTGTAATCAAATGACAACATCCAGAACCTTCGCTATCAAAACTACTCGTAAAGTACTTAATTCCATCATACGATTCGTACGTGTTGAGACTCCGTGAAAAAATACGATTACCGACGTAGTGCCCTTGTTCATAAGGATTGAAATTGAATAACGTTCTAAGCCGTAATGAAGATAAGATTATTGCGTTTGGACTAATTTACCATCCTTTATAGGATTTTAAAAGCTTTAGTTAAAGCAATAAATTTTAAAATATTTTTTCCGGTTTGTTTCAGATCGAAACGAGGAACATGCGCCGCGAACTTAAGACTGAAATCGGTTGAACAACTGGACGATAGATACACGCATACTTTCGAAAGGCAGAGTATAGACGCAGGTCAGACTATTTAATTTTGTCTAGATTTTCGCTAGTAGTATTTTATTATTGCCTGCTCGCGAGGCTCTGCCCGTTGCAATGGACGCAAGCGAAACCGCGGGATAAGATAGCCTGTCTTACATTTCGGAACTCCATTCTGTATATTAGTAAAGTATTTTGAAATCGGATGAGAATACAATTTACATACAATCTTACAAACCACCTATTTTTGATCCTACTAATATTAATTTCGGAACTCCATTCTGTATATTAGTAAAGTATTTTGAAATCGGATGAGACTACAATTTACATAAAATCTTACAAACTACCTATTTTTGATCCTACTAATATTATAAATTCGAAGTATTGGATGTTTGTTACTCAGTCACGCTTAAACGGCTTAACCGATTTGTATGTCATTTTGCGAAGATAGTTTATAGCCTGGATTGGACATACATACATTCACGTCTTTATTCCCAAAAGGGGTAGGCAGAGCACATGAAACTTATGTTCCAGCGCCACTTTTAGCATAAATGTAGGTTTAGAAGATCGACAAAATGTGATATCGCAGTGATAGGTTGCTAGCCCATCGCCCACACACTTCAACCCTGCTCCCTTAGTCGACTTTTACGACACCCACGGGAAGAAAAGGGGTGGTGAAATTCCAACCCACACGAATAGTATATTTTTATCCCGGGTCAGACGAAATTGCGGGCGGGAGCTAGTTTTATTATAATACAGAGTGTACCAAAAATGGGGTGTGAACCGATCAAGGGCATAACAGGTATCGTGTTCTGATAAGAAAGAACTAAGAGAAAAAAATCATTCTGACTGGGGCGACCTGCTTCGTACAAATGTAAAAAAATCGCGTAAAAATCTTTAGTAATGGCCCTTAATCGGTTTGCACCCCATTTTTGGCACACTCTGTATAAACGGTATGTATATTTGTATTTTTTATTTTAGCTCAAGCAGCCAGCGGGCACAAGAGCAAGGGCCCTCAGGAAGGTGACTTCTCTATAGTGAGCATAGACAGCAGACCCTGGGTCGCGGCTGGAGTTGTGACTGTTGCTAATGAAAATGAAATGCAGATTCTCTTGGAAAGGTAGGTACTTACTTTGTTCCATTAGGAATCCATGAGAGGCGCTCTTTTTACCCGACTACGGTAGAGCCAAAAGAAAGGGATGCGGTTTTACCAGTCTATGTTTGTATTTAAAATACGAGAGCCATGGAGCGCGCCATGCTCGGTATGAAACTACCAAGCCTTTAAAATGTTATGAAAAAAATCGATATCATAACGTTATATTTCGTTAGTGTTGAAATTTATCGTTATAGCAAAATCAGTATGCCCCATAACGATATAAATATCATAACAGAATGAATATGATAACATTATACAATACGGTCGAATATCGTTTTAAAATACGAGCCGCGCTATCGAATGGGCGAAACCACAAGTGCGAAAAAGACACATTATAAGCCCTATAACGTCGCTAGACAGCGCTGTCAAACTGGTCGCGTTCAGCTTAATCCGTGCGTACTGCAGACACCGTGACACACTTCAGGTCCCGCCGGAAGATCAGCGCCGGCTCTTGAGTCGGCGTTATGCTGAGGCGGGACCTTTTCGTGACACTAGCAGAGATATGTTTTAGTTTTTTAGTTTAGAAGAAGAGGAAGAAAAACATTTATTCATGACATATAAAAACAAATAAAATACATACAAAACAAATACATGTAAGGATGACATATAATGAAAATTAAAAAAATAAACTAAAAATAAAACTAAAACTAAACCATATATCTGCTAGTTTTGTTTTGTTTTTAGTATAACGTTATAACGATTTATAAAGTTATACTCGTAATGGATACCGCTACACAGCGCGTAAAATATCGCTTTTTTGGAATAATAACGTTATAAACGATAACGCTATGCGAAAATAGCGGTATTTAAAGGTCTGGAAACTACAAGACCGAGTGAGGAATGTTGAGATCAGACGTCGCACTAAGGTGCGCGACGTTGGAGATACCATTACTAAACTCGAGTAGAGTTGGCCAGGACACCTTGCCAGGCAGAATGATGGTAGGTGAACCAAAAAGGTGTCAGATTGGTGGCCACTTCTAGTAAAAGGAGCGGCGCCCGTCCACCAGCTCGATAGGTGGACGATATTAGGAAGATCGCGGGTCACTTCTGGATAGGATTCGCTCAGGACAGGGACGGGTGGCGTACTCGAAGAGAGGCCTATGCTCAGCAGTGGGCGATTACGGGCTGAAAATGATAATGATAACGATGTTTGTATTTAGGTGTGTTCCACGTTCCACCGTAGCGTTTATGATACTGAACCGTTTTTGATGATTGAGGTGTAAATTGATTTGAAATTATGCTCCGGGCGATATAGGCTATAGGGTAAATCGCAAATAACTGGCCACCCTTCAATAACTCCCCTCATACTAATAATTAACTATGTTTCCCTACAAACAGTGTCCAGTTATTGAAGGAAGGCAGTAATTAACACCTTATACTAAAAATTCATTATATTAAAGGGGAATAGAGTTAATTTTGAATATGAGGTGGCCAGTTATTGGCAACTTACCCTACAGTAGCTAATTTCTAAAAATATAATCAAAATATTGAAAAAAAAAATTAAACATAGGGATTAACGCGTCGCCCAAATTAAGAGACCTGTTGAATGGATGTCAGTGGTGAATTGTTTCAGTGAAATATAAAGGACCTTTCGCAATCACCAAGTTAAGTCTCGATCAATTACTTTCTTTTGATTTATATTCAGTTGCTAATTGATTGGTCTATGGCTATAAAGCAAAGGAGTGTTTGTTACACAAAGTTTAATATATACCCCGGTGAAGGAAAAACATCGTGAGGAAACCTGCATACATCCCCGAAGAAATTCAAAGGTGTATGTGAAGTCCCCAACCCGCACTGGGCCAGCGTGGGGACTACTGCCCGTTCCCTCTCATCCATGAGAGGAGGCCTGTGCCCAGCAGTGGGACGGTATATAGGCTGATTTATTATTATTATACCCCGACAAGTTTATTTTTGACCCTAGCCATGTTGCGAATAATGGAACTAATTTCTTTTACTGGCAAGGCGACAAGTCACCGATGCAAACAAACGGCAAGGAAGACAAAATACTTCGCGATTGTAAAATAAATTACTATAAATATGCCTAAAGCCATCCATAGTGAATTAAATATTTACAGCAAAAAAAGGATGTCGATTTGTCTAGTATTTCTATAAACAATGTCTTGAAATTGGTTGTTGACATGACGGGTACTGACATTTTATGGTGCGGTCGGAGGTATTGATTGAACTGGTTAGTTGGGTTGGATTTAACCAGTAATTTATTTTCTCATTAAAATATATTTTTACATTCAACAAACAACACAAACCAATACACACTGTCCCGACTATACATGACGCATATCGTATGTAAATTATTTCCATATATTATGCGGTTATAACAAAGCTTAATTGTGACTTCAAACTCCTTTTTTACACTAAAATATTCTATTCAAAATGTCTTCAATCCCGTCTACTTCGTTCAAATCACGTTCACCATCACTTATGTCCGATGCTGGTGCATCAATCCATTCGTCTTCACCTTCAGTTTCGTAGCCGAGTCTCAACGAGTCTATAGTTATTTTTAATTCAGGCAACTTGTCACTTCCGACCGCGCGACCCCGCGAGAACTTGACCGGAGACATCTGTCCTTGCACGCGAACTGAATCCTCGATGACGTCTCCGCAGCCGTAGGCCTGTAAGCCTTTAAGTAAATCTTTCATTTTCTTTGGAGGCACGTCTTGGACGAAGTAAATCGTCGTGGCCGCAGCCGGCGCTCTGAGGATCAACGCCGCCAAACCGCGCCGGCATTCCATAAGTCCGGTGCCGGCAATATGTAAGCACTCTAAGCGCTTGCAGCCCCGCGCCAGCGCTTCTAACAGCTCATCGTAAGCGCTGTGATTGATTATCATTTTCAGACGTCTCAGATGGCCGAGCCGACCGAAGCATTCAATAAACTCATTGATAAACTTATCTCGATTTATTGGAAACACCACGTTGTAACAATGCATCGCCACGCTTTCCAGTCTCGGCATTTGATCTAGCAGCAAATTAACTTTGATTAATGTTCCTATTGGGATTCTGGCAAGCTCTAGGGTAGCTATGTTTCGCAAGTAACTCGCGAGGTGGAAGTGCACAAAATCCAAGGACTGGCAGTCAACCAAACTGAGAGAAGATAAATTATTTAATTTTAAACCAGCTATTTGCTGCTGTAAAATATTCCGTTGACGCACGGATACATATTTAAACTCTAAATGTCGCAATTGTGGAAATTGCGACCCGAGGTTGTCGAAAAATTCTTTATCGCATCGTTCCGTGGACACACCCACTACTGAGGGTCCCAATTTCTCAAGCGTTTTGCTGAATACTACCGGATGGCTGTCATCTGGAAGCTTGACAGTTCGGTGACCGGACCCCAAGTAACGGAAGCGATGACCCCGGGAAATGTCCACGGTCAACGTGCAGCGATGGGCCAAATAGTCTTTGACTGCGTGTTGCCACGCCTTACACACTCTCTCTGAGCGCACCAGGTCTTTGATAGGCACGTAATCTAGAATTCCACGGCGACAAATGTCATTTGCCAGTACTTTAAATATGGCGGACGCAGCATTCGGACATGCTCCAGTATCTTCCATAATTCCTGCTCTTAGGTCCGTTGACACTGTTGAGGGCACTAGAACAGAAATGTTCCTTACAAAACATTATCTTAACTTCACACATATATGTTTAAGTTTATCAACCTCCTGGATTCCAGGCGAGTATTATACATTTATTTCCTATTGCCACCTTCTGACTTCTGTCTCCAGGAGACAGAAGGGTGCAATAGGAAATCTTAAATTACATATATGTTACGGCTCGTTAAAATTGTCTCTATAAGTGGACGAGAGATTTAGTTGTTTATTTATCAAGTTTTAACACAGTATTTGACAACATTAAAATATATTATATTTGCATTACCAACAAACAAAACTTACTCTGTTATTTACTTAAAACCTTAGGTTTGATATTGCTAATGAAATAAATATCCCCATTTGATAATAAATCAAACGATAAACAAAGCCTAGAAAAAGGTCGCCGCTAAACCACATTAAACGGCGAAGTTACCAATTCCAATTTGTCTATCAGTCAAATACCATATTCAGGTAAACACAGAATTACCACTACGCAATTTAACTGCTCTCGCAAATGTACTTATCTAATAAATGAATCGTTAATATATTGATTACTAGCGACCCGCCCCGGCTTCGCACGGGTACTTTATTATTTATTAATTATTATACATATAAACCTTCCTCTAGAATCACTCTATCTATTAAAAAAAACCTCATCAAAATCCGTTGCGTAGTTTTAAAGATCTAAGCATACATAGGGATAGGGACAGACAGCGGGAAGCGACTTTGTTTTATACTATATACTGACTAGAGATTATTTTAACGACTTACAGTCACGTATTCACTTCCAATGTTGCGGTGTATGTAATATTGTTCCTTGTCGCTTGCCCATAAACGAAACAACGGCTTGTATATTACTGCGAAGCCGCGCCCAACCCTTGCTGTGTTCTTGACTCGTGAGTCACTACCGCGGAGCTTCGACCACCTATGCCCATCATTAATTTAGTAAACAACACAGAATACTCGTAAATATAAGTACATAACGACTGCTATGTCGATGATAACATTGATAACATTAACTCGATTCGACCGCGAAATTACACCGAATCAGCACGGCTATCAGCTATCGCAGGACGGGCCGCGAGCTGTGTCGCGGCGACATAGACTCTCCGTCTCTTTTTAAAAGTTCTAGTTAGAAAGAGAGGGATAGTCTATCTCGCACGGCTCACGGGCCGCCCCGGGTTATTTTTCCTGTTGTATAAATTTTAATAATAACTCGGTAGGTTTATTACTAATAACTTGCTCATTTCGTAATGAGCAAGTATCTAAATAGTAAATAACATATTAGTGCGTATGACGCGGATGACAACTGATAACTTATTCGACTTTTATCCACGTCACACGATATACCTTATACTAAAGAATACCTTGTATTAAAAAAAAACGCGATGATAACAAAACTGAATGATGGCAAATAATAACACTACTAAAAACCGGCCGAGTGCGTGTCGGGTCATGCGCAGTGTAGGGTTCCGTAGTTGCCTGTCTGTCTTAGTTACATCGATGTGCGGTGCGGTTGCGTCGGCCGAAATTGTACGAAAATTGGCCTTTTCAATTACACATTAAGTTGGTCGACTATTACTCGGTAACTACTTATGCCTACTTGTTCGTGATAGTTTTCCTTTTAAATTCATTATATGTACTACCTCCTCTACAGGCCTCTACAGTGCTAATTACATTTATATAAGAGGAAGGTACATTTTCGTGACACGAGTCGCGATTAGCTCTCGTGTCAAAAATGCCGTTAGCTAACTTTACCTGACCTGGCAGTCAGACCAACTTGACAGAGGACTTGTGGGCAGTGGCGTGCACAGAGATTTGAGACTGGGTAGGCAAAAAAAAAATGAATGTCGACGTAGCCGCCATCATTCTATACTGTTTTAATGTTTGAAAACAATAAACACGCGAAACAGAACAAGCGATTGCTATGGGCGCAACCCGTAAGCCTTTTAGTACTAAGCAATTTCAATCACAATATTGTATTGTTTAATGAATAAATGAAATGAGCCAATAATACGAATCATATTGTTTCTGATTGAATTTGCGATTTACTTTACTTTTTCCATCACTTATTTTTTCTTGCTAAAAGAAAGCTTTGAACAAGCATAATTTTTAATAGTCTGTACACACACACACACACAAACCGTACAACTTTCACAATTTAAAATATCCATTTTTTTCACTAATCACAAATATTTGCCGGCCGGCAACTGTTATCTCACCAAAACAAACAAAGAATGGCGGCCGAATAAAAAATGTAAATAGACTTACCCAAATACAGTAAACGCATAAAAGAATAGTCTCGTATTTGCACAACATTACCATAAAAAATGCTACTTTTTAAATTAGTCACGTAATCATCGCATCGGAACCGGAAACCTTCGGGCGTCATCGTTTCGGACGGATTGGCACGAAAGACGCTGCCTTTCTGCGTCTAATTGTGTGCGTTACTTGTATCATTGTGTGCTCGTATTTATAGGAAGACCCACTACAGTGTAACCGCGTAACTACGACTCGCGGAGACGCACACATAGAAAGGTTTAGACGGAAATGTTTTCTGTCTTTGCCGTGCAAGGCACGCAGCGGCGCTAGTGCCGCGTGGTGTAAACTTCGTCGCGATACTATAGATGTGACATTGATGACTATTGAGTCTATCGATGAAAATGATCAACCGGTAGATGAAGTGCTTATTAATTTTCAGAATTATGGATTACTGATAGTACGATCAAGTATAAATTAATAAGCAGTTTAAAAGGATAGGTATCGAAATTATAGTAGGGTAGGCAGTGTCTTTTTGTCTTTATGAAGTGCACGCCACTGCTTGAGCGAGCTTGGGAGTAGGCATAAAGAGAGAGGGCAAATGCACAAAAGATCCCATTGGGTCGAAGTGTATCCGAAAGGGCCCTCATCTAGATAAGATAAGATTAGAGGTGAACCGTGTAATTATTAGCATTATTTCAACATGCCTCACGAAAGTTTAACTTTGATCAATGTGTTATTGGTATTTTTTCGCAAATATGTGTACCATTTTGTGTTTCAGGGACCTGAGTCGCCGGCTGGGTGAAGACACGGCGTACCACATCGACACTTATGAGTCGTATGCGACTACAGTCCAGAACTTGACCAATTTGGGAGTTTTGATGGAGGACAGCGACCGCGCGCAGAGATTGAGACGGTTAGTTTAAGGGGATGCCTTGATTCGAGTCGACCACGCCCCCTTGACTGAGACACGCTTATGCCTTCCGCGCACGAGAAAAAGAGATGCAACACTCTTCGGGAATGGCTTTTTTGGACAAATTTCTATAAATACCTGACTTAGTGAAGTTTTGTTTATATTTCATAAGTGAGATTTTAGATGAGATAAAATACTATAGTATTAACTTGATTCTGTCGTAAAATAATGTATTGTTTGAGTGGGCTGAGGAAAAAAAGGAAAATAAAGACTGACTTGAATTTTTTTCTATCAAGGAAATTTTACGCAATCATGTATCGATTAAATCAGATAAACAATCATATATCTGAAAATCAGACCTTATTGTTTCTTAATCTAGTCAGAACGGCGTTTCAAAGTACGCGATAATTTCCAATTCACCCCTTAAATCGTCTTTAAAGAAGTAAAATCAAAAGACTTTTCAAAAGTTCAACTTTCTTTTACACGTTATAGGCTATGCTCACACGATTATAAGGAATCCAAAGACACATTATTTTTCCATTTGGACTGTAGCTTTAATATAATTTCCTTGTGCACATACATACATACATACAAACATACATACTATTGGGATACGGGCACCAGGGGGATAAAAAAAACTGGTTTTTACTTTTTTATGACATACGCTATTCATCATAAATAACGTCTTAGACCAAAAGACCAAAGACAATCAGGCTAGTTTAGTTGCTTACCTACTTTAACACATACCCTCGAAAAACATAACCCTGCTTCCGAGGCAGTCGGGTAATGACGATATGTACAGCTTTTGACTAAAGATTTTTTGGAAAAGAGCTGTACAATAAGAAATTAAATGTCCAACAATTCATCAAGGTTACTTGCTCGGTACAGTAACCAGCGTCATATCATAACAAAGAGGGCAAATATCAGACACTGTAGATGTAATCAAAAACATTTCCCTAGTTTTAACAGATCGCGTCAACAGGGTAAGATCGGCAATACCTTTTCATGTAAAACAGCCATGCTCTCAAAAAGTGTTCTTGGGATGGCCGCAAGAATCTTCAATAAGTTGCAAACATTTTAAATGCTAAAGATCTGATAAAGGCATATTCAATTGACGAATATAGAAACGGCGATTTTTAAAGTCGCACTAATTATGTTTTTATGTAGGTATTAGGAAAAGCATGATGCATGAAAATTGTGATTTAACATTAATTTAAGCCTACTCGTACAATATTTTGGTACACCTTCGGGTAAGACATAGTGATACCAAGCTGCACTTTATAACATCTGTATAACCTATGTTTAGCAAATAAATACTTTAACTTCGTCTTTTCGGCCCTATGTACTTACGAGGACTGAGTTAAGCGGTAACCCATAGTATTATTTCAAATATGTTTCACGATAGTTTGAATACGAAGGAACTTTAAGTTTTTAATCCCATTACAGATTAATAATCGACAGAGAACCGCCTGGGTTTGAAAAGAAGCTTCCTCGCGAAGTGGGTAGATTGGGCGCTAAACTAATGAAATCGCTGAACATAGAGCAGCAGAGAGCAGTTCTCAGAGCACTCGCTGCGAAGGACTATGCGCTGTTGCAGGGCCTGCCGGGGACTGGTAAGTCAAAATGGACTTTATTATTAGTGCTCTAAAGTTCCTTTTTTGGAGCTGCCCGCGAAGTAGGCAGCCTCGGCGTGAAGCTAATGAAATCGCTGAACATACAGCAGCAGAGAGCAGTTCTCAGAGCACTCGCTGCGAAGGACTATGCGCTGTTGCAGGGCCTGCCGGGGACTGGTAAGTCAAAATGGACTTTATTATTAGTGCTCTAAAGTTCCTTTTTTGGAGCTGCCCGCGAAGTAGGCATCCTCGGCGTGAAGCTAATGAAATCGCTGAACATACAGCAGCAGAAGGCAGTACTCAGAGCACTCGCTGCGACGGACTATGCGCAGTTACAGGGCCTGCCGGAGACTGGTAAGTCGAAATGGACTTTATTGTTACTGCTATAAAGTTCCTTCTTGGACCTACGGCGCCAATAGTACATTACGTACTTAGGGCGGTGAATGGCCCAGATCGCAGGTGTTTGTGGGCCGAACCGAAGGTGAGGGCCATAAATATGCGATCTGGGGCTTTACGAATTACCGCCCGTGGTAAGTACACAATTTTACGTCTTCATCTGGCCACAATGCGAGTTTTACCGTACGCGCAGCGTGCAGTAAAACTCGCATTATGGCAAGGTGTGGCGTAAAGTAATGAAATCGCTGAACATACAGCTGTTCTCAGAGCACTCGCTGCGACGGACTATGCGCTGTTGCAGGGCCTGCCGGGGACTGGTAAGTCACAATGGACTCTATTGTTAGTTTAAAGTAGTCCATTCAAATAATTCAAAACAACTGTACCGTTTGCGGTATAATATTCCAATTCCAAAGTCGGCCACATTAAATAATCTCAACTGTACATACAGGCTGAATCAAAAATGGGAAGTGAACGAACAAGACCATGTTCGTAAATAAATAAATAAGTATATGTAAGTAAATAAGTGTTGATTGTTCATATATCGCAGGTAAGACCCAGACTATAAGCGTGCTGATCCAAATGCTGGTGGCGCTGAAGCTGCGCGTGCTGGTGACGGCGCACACGCACTCCGCCGTCGACACCGTGTTGGCCAGGTATGCACTTTCAACTTACTCCAAGTTGGCTCAGTAACTTCTGTCTCACTTACACAGTGCTAATTTTAATTTAATTATTGAATAACAAATCTATTTTTGCTTATAATACTTATATTAAATAAAAAGTAAGTTAAATCCAGAAAAGGCCCTCGCGGCATAGTACGAGGATGCTGGCGCCATTTCCTCGCTGAATTGCAATGCTGATGCGTTGCGCGAGAAAGCCGCCAGCTGTTACGTCGACCAGACGTTTCGGACCCCACGGACCGAGGGTCTCGACGCCAAATGGTACAAAGTTGTACTCTCTGCCGAGGTCTCTACAGTGATAATTACATTTATATAAGAGGTAGCTACATTTTCTCGCCCCGCGTCGCGTGGCGAGCTAGCCCCCTCGAATAAAGTGGCCAACATTCAGAGCGGTGTCATAGGGTTTCTCCCACTTTTTATTTTAGTTTTTGAACGAGTTTCTTTAGCCTGAACGGTTTATTCCTTGTGTGGGGAGCAATTTCCTTGTGTAAAAAAAATTGTGGCTACGCCAATGCCTTATTTACTTTAAAATAGACTATCTGAAGAACGAGTTGGATTTTGACACGAGTCGCGAGTAGCTCTCGTGTCAAGCTGCGTACGAATCAGAGCAGCCTCGGGTTGAGGCACGCACGGCTCACCTATTTCGCTCAAATTCGTACGCACTCACGCGCTGTGCGTGAGCAGCTCGCGAGCGGCGCGCGGCGCCGGCCGGAGGCGGTCTCGTGCCCGCGCTCAAAGGCGCCTCAGTGAGCGTGCCTCGCGTAATTTGGACGTGTATCTGAGCTTGCCGCGGACAGAGCGACACGTTCTGACCTGTTTGTGGGCCAGGCGCGTATGCATTTGAGCAAGTGGATGAGCCGTGAGTAGTGTATTATTGAGCGTTTCAGAACAGAAATCTATCGATTTCTGTTCCGAAACGCTCAATCGTATATACAGTATCATATCATGGTTAACTTGTTTTCTATTCTGAAATGCTCAATCGTGACTATGAAACCGTATACCGTCACGATACCTTGTTTTCGGTTTATAAATAGATTCCCATGCTTCAACGCTTACAATCTTTAAGTTTGTCGGTTAGTACAGACGCATTTACAGTTTAAATAATGAAGTTTGTAAAACAATCTCACAGGCTGAAGTTGGATGTCGTTTGTTCTACTCGCAATCGCAATTTTCGGCATGGCCAACTTTTACCCGACACCATTCGCTGTATAATTTGTGGTCCGTCTAATTGTGGAAAAACGAATTTAATTGTTGGTTTGCTGCTTCATGAACAAGGCCTACGCTTCCAAAATGTTTATATTTATTCTAAAACTTTATTCCAGCCTATATATAAATTTTTAGAACAAGTTTTAACAATGGTCCCCTCAATTTATTTTGCGAAAATATTGTGAGAATGATGAAGTATTAAGCCCTCATGAGGCTAATATTAATTCAATAATGATATTTGACGATGTTGCATGTGAAAATCAAAATAATATACGGGATTACTTTGCAATGGGAAGGCATAAAAATATAGACAGCTTCTATCTGAATCAAACGTATAGTAAAATACCTAAACAATTGATACGAGACAATGCAAATTTAATCATTCTTTTTAAACAAGATGATGTTAATTTACGACATGTTTATGATGAACACGTAGGAAGTGATATGTCGTGGTCTCAGTTTCGTGAAATGTGTGGACAAGTATGGGACATACCGTTCAAGTACTTAGTTATTAATAAAGACTGTAATAAAAATTCTGGATGCTATAGGAAAGGTATTGATACGTTTATCTTGCTAGAGTAACGGTATACATAAAGGATCGTATTTAAGTTGAAACTTATTACTCAAGATGAAACCATCTGGATCGGACATGAATCTAAAAATGAACGAGGAGAATTAAAGAAAAGATTTAAAGAAAAAGTACTACGATCTGCTGAAGCCGTAAGAAAAAAAGTTAAACTTATTCGTGATGTTAAAACAAACGATAATATGATGTTGGAAACAATGCTAAAAACAATTATAGATCCTCTCAATGAAATGGCAAAACACAATAATCATGGTTCGAATAATAATGACACTGATCGTGACAACGAAGAATTAAAATGGGATTCTACCTTAAGTCTAAGACAGTAAAAACATTAAAATATAGTCCGTCTGAACAGGAAGATAAGGAAAGTTTCGTTGATAAAACATTTCTGAGAAAATCATCAGAATCTAGTTCAAATACTACCGATGCTGAATTAAATGACAGTAACGCTAACCTAGATGATGCCTTATCTCATGAAAGTGTCAATCAAAATGATTCTGATACAACCAACAATGCTTCGTTTAGAACATCTGATTCGTATGCTTCTCCTCGTGAAGACCCCGTTTGGCAAAAACAATATTCGTACACAAATATTCCTTTTGGTGTACGAATGGAGCGTGGCAAGCTAATGTTAGGATCTTATCCGATTTCAGTGAATGACAAAAAACTCAAAATATGTGGGGAAAGTATTCATTTAACGCCAGGTTTAAACGATTTATTGTTTAAGAAAATACCTGATTTAAGTCTCGTTACTGAAGACGATAAACGATTTTATAAAACTTTGTTATTAAAAACAAATGCTCATAGACGTGATTTTGATCCAAATAAACCAATAAAAAGCAATAAGGGCGTGAAATATTTATATGTGATAAAACCACTTTTCAAATTATCTAAACAACGATCAGTAAGTGAAGAAATTCATGTATCCGGCCATGGACTATCAATGAAAAAAGTAAATAAAGACATTGCGTATGTGTATTGGGATGACCCGAACGAATTAGTAGAGAGATTAAAATTGCTTATAGCAGCACGCGATGCTGGTAATACAGGGTTAGGTAACGAAATTATATCTATTATTGAAGAACTGCGTGAAGCTGGCATAGTCAAATAATATATAAATAAATAAAGTTTATTTTTTTAACAGTCGTACTTTGACTTTCAACTAAACAAAACAAAAAATGAATATAGACAAATTTGGTCACCATGTTCATAAGCGCTTGCGTGCTGGAGAGATTTATGATCTCAAGTACAAGGCTTTGCTTCGAACAGAAGCGGGACATTTTGATTTACAATCATTGCGATTAAAAGGTGTTGTGAAACCTTTAGCACCTGATGATGCAGTAAATAAACAGTACGTTGACGAATATATTCAGAACATGTACGATAAGAAGCACATAGACTCGTTATTTCAAATTATAAATAGTCAAATTCATCAACTTGCATCTCAGTTAAAACTCAACTTTTACGCAAAGAAGGAGATAGATAATATTTTGAAAATAATAAATGACGGCAAAGGAACAAATAGTGGACGAGATCCATAGATCTGCGCGAAAAAGATTTAAGCGGCGATCAGTTCTACTTAAAGGGATTGATGATTTATGGCAAGCCGATTTGATCGATTTACAGAAATTTCATAAGGTTAACAAGGGATATAAGTATATTTTGACTGTCATTGATGCCTTTTCGAAGTACGCATGGTGTTATTCTATAAAATCTAAGACAAAAACGGAAGTAAAACATGCATTTGAATTTATTATAAAATCGTCAAAACGTCAACCTAAAAACTTACAGACAGACTTTGGAAGAGAGTTTTACAATAACGATCTATGTTGCTATTTAAAGTCTTTGAATATAAATCATTATTCGACGTATTCAATTATGAAGGCATCTATTGTTGAAAGACTGATAAATATTTTAGTTTGATTGGTAACTATAAATGGGTTGGAAATCCTTTAAATGACATTATTAAGTCTTATAATCAAACTATACATCGTACAACAAAATTTAAACCGATTGATGTAAACTATACTAATGAAATTGAAGTTAAGAACAACATTCAAAAATCAGTTTCCAATGGAAATTATAAATCAAATAAATTCAAGAAAGGAGATTGTGTGCGTATTAGCAAGTATAAAAGCTGCTTTCATAAAGGTTATACACCTGATTGGTCAACAGAACTTTTCACTATTAAACGTGTGAATCACACTCAACCTGTTACATACCATATTGAAGACCAACGAAAAAATATGATACTAGGTACATTTTACGAAAAAGAACTTCAGAAAACTAAGTATCCAGATGTTTACTTGGTAGAAAAGGTACTTAAAAAAAAGGGTAGGAAGTTGTACGTTAAGTGGTTAGGTCTTAGTGATAGTGAAAATAGTTGGATTGATAGAAATGCTGTCGTATAATATTTATATACCTTCTATAAACTAAACTTTCTCATTGTCATATGAGATATGGAAGGAAGAGGACTTTTAAATAGTGCTATTAATCACTTACCATTCGAACTACACTTACCTGGTTATAACTATTGTGGGCCGGGAACGAAATTACACAAACGGCTAAAAAGAGGAGACAAAGGAATTAATGCGTTAGACACTGCGTGTATGAAACACGATATTGCTTACGATACATATCCTGACTTAGCGGAAAGACACCAAGCAGACTTGGAACTTTATAAAATGGCCAAGCAAAGAAAGAGATCGAAAGATGCAGGGAAAGGAGAAAGAATAGCTTCATGGTTAGTTAGTAAAGTGATGAAATCTAAACTTAAAGCTGGTGCGGGAATGAAAACATTTAAGCGTTTTGTGTCTAAAATACGCACTGAAATGAAAAAGAAAGCTAAAACGAAAGGCTCTATAGTAGATCGTGCACTTGTTGCCGCAAAAAAAGTTTTTTCTAACGATACTAAGGTTCGAATACGTTTAATACCAATTCCAAAAACTGGTGGTTTACTACCGCTAATACCAATTTTCGCTGGACTATCCGCGTTAGGATCATTAGCAGGTGGAGCTGCTGAAATCGCTAAAGCTGTGGGTGATTACAAAGCTGCTCGAAAAAACTTAGCTGAATCAGAACGGCATAACAAGATGATGGAATCTATTGCATTGGGAAAAGGGTTACATATTAAGCCATATAAAAATGGGAAAGGTTTATGTATTAAAACTTCAAAAAACTAAATCAGAGGTTACCCAGACGTGCTCTTACGAATATTGATATTTTAAAACACTCCTCTATTATCCCCCATTTTCGAGGAGTTTATATGAGGGATAGCTTACCAAAGCGTCCCAAAAAAGTTGAATGTGGAATCCTTAATTTGGATAGTTCTGAAAACAATGGAACTCACTGGGTCTATGTGAAAGATAATAGTTATTGTGAATATTTTAATAGTTATGGTGACCTTCCACCTCCGATAGAATTACAGAGGTATTTAAACAATTATAACATGTTATAACTACAATAGATATCAAAAGTTTGACACTGTAAATTGCGGTCATTTATGCTTAAAATACTTAAATAATTATTGGTGTAACCGTTTAAATAACATTGCATAATAAACAGCTTATCAGTAACACGATGTCTTTCACTTTGTCTATAACTGGAAACTCCGCCAATTTAATAACGAACCATTCACCACCTTTACAACTAGATGGTGAATATGAAAGTGGACTGTTGTATATGTCATCGTTTAATTCAATACCTAATATAGACTATAGAAATAATAAGTTTTATTATGGAGAAAACGAAGTAATTGAAATTCCTGAAGGATCATATGAACTTCAAGATATTGAAGATTACCTTAAAGAACACCTTCAAGGATGCACATTTACCTTGAAATGCAATAATAATACCTTGAAAACATCAATTTTGTGCACTAAAAATATTTATTTCGACAAAGAAAATTCTATTGGAAGTTTACTTGGTTTCGGAAAAGAATCTATTCAGGCGAATATATTAACAGAATCTCTCTTTCCTGTGTCCATTCTGTCTACAACTATAGTCCGAATCGAATGTGACATAGTGAGCGGTTCATTTGTTAACGGAAAACCTAGTCACATAATACACGAGCTGATACCGTCCGTACCCCCCGGCTATAGGATAATAGACACCTAGAAACGTTATCTATTTCCCTGTAACCCAAAATAGTTTAAGTTCAATTACAATAAGAATATTGGATGGTAACCATAATTTGGTTAATTTACGGGGTGAAGAGATTCAAATATATTTACACCTTAGAAAAAAATGATAGACTTTAATAAAAGTTCAGTAACATTTAAAAGTAGTACTAGTATGCATCAAGCAATCAAGAAAAGAAGACGTAAAGTGAAACTTTCAAAAGAGAATAAACAATTTCTCCAATACCTAGGTCTCTTAAAATGAGTATATTAAATTTAACAGAGCCTTTTACCTTCGATAACTCAATTGAGAGTTTCGAATATCATTCGTATAAGCCGTACGTAACCAGTTTTAATTTCAATGATGAAATACGTATACCTATTAACCAACAAGACCTTAACGTTTTACCATCAGCGAGTGCTATATACATAGAGGGTACTATAACTGTATTCAACAGAGAAACGAAAGCAAAGGTGAACAGTGTTCTATTTACCAATAACCCCATACTTCACCTATTTCAAGATATTCGATGTGAACTTAATGGAATCGAAATAGATAAAATTAAAAACGCAGGGGTTACAACAACTATGAAATCTCTCGTATCCATGAATGAACTTGAAGCCTCGATGTCCAAATTATGGGGTTGGGATATGAACGGTACAAAAAATGTACATGGAACATTCTCTGTATCTGTTCCTTTAAATAAGGTTCTTGGATTTGCTGAGGATTATAACAAAATTATTATTAATTGCAAACATGAACTTATTCTTTTAAGGTCCAATACTAACTTAAGTAGTGTTAAATTAAATGTAAATGAATACATAGACCATATCACCATATCTAAAATAGTATGGCGTATGCCTCACATTAAGGTTTCTGACCGAGAAAGATTAGGTCTACTGAAATATTTGGAAAGAGATCGCGCTATTCAGATAGCATTCAGGAATTGGGATTTGTATGAATATCCACTTCTACCTGAAACGTCAAAGCATTCTTGGGCTATCAAAACTTCATCTCAAATTGAAAAACCGCGTTACATCATAGTTGGATTAAAAACAGCGCGAAAAAACGACGCTGATAAAGACATGACAGGCTTTGATCACTGTAATTTGAGAGATGTTAAAGTTTTTTTAAACTCGAGTTACTTTCCTTATGAAAGTTTTGATGTCAGTTTTTCGGCTGAGCAGTTTGCTATATTATACGAACAGTATGCTAAATTTCAACAGTCTTACTATAACCGTGTTCAAGCACCTTTGCTGAGCCCGGAAGAATTTAGAAATAAAGCCCCACTATTTGTCATTGACTGTTCTCGACAAAACGAAACCTTGAAAACAGGATCAGTTGATGTACGGATTGACATAGAGTGTGAGTCAGATATACCTAAACAAACCTCAGCTTATTGCCTTATTTTAAATGATAGTATTATTGAATATAAGCCTCTAAGTGGTATTACGAAAAAGATTTCGTAATGACGGACTACATATTCGTAGACCTTCAAGGGTTTAAAATAAATGAAAACATGTTTATTGTAAAGGAATTTGTATATAGTACACTACTGTATACTCAAGTTTTTTTAATAAAGCCCCCGTTTACATTTTCTAAATTATCCGAAAATGAAAAAAGGCATACAAGATGGTCAGAAAAACACTTCGGGTTGTTCTGGCAAGAAGGGTATGTTGATTTTAGAGAATTTAAAAGACTTATTGTAAACCACATCAAAGGCAAAACGATTTTTGTGAAAGGCATGGAAAAAAATCTATGGATTAAAAAATTGTGCCCGGACTGTACTATTATAGATTTAGGTGAAAAGGGCGCTCCTAATTTAAAAGAGCTGCATAAAAAATATTGTTTATTGGAGGGTATTTATAATTGTGTATATCATAAGAAAAATTGTGCGTTAAAAAATGTACTATGTATTAAAAACTGGTATTTAGATAAGGATGAAAACAATAATTGATTGTATTTTCTTTTGAAATAAAATATAATAATACAAAATACTTTTGTTTTTAATTTATACTCACCCTTATAGAAACTTCCTTAGAAAAACCTAAATACAGATAAGATTTATACGTTATGAGATCGATAAAAAAATGTAAAATAAAAGTTCAATAAAATAATATATAAATTAGCATAAATCTTTTCCGTATTTAAGGAAAGAAAATGATGGAACTCTGCTAGAAATTAAACAAATCATATTACTTATAGGATTTTTTTTATTAAATTGAATAAAATCACATACATCATGTTTATGATATTACAAATTACAACTATCTTATTCGAATATCTATTAGTACATAGATTTATGGCCCCATGATATCGTAGAAAATTGGTTCTGCAGTATATAATACGTTTGTCGTCATTTGACGACAGCGCTACTTTTTTACAGATTGTGTAAAAATAACATGTTTTGAAGATTTGAATACAATATTCGTCTTTCGTAACTTTTCTCTATTTAACAATACTTTTTTATGGTGTTCAAAATCCAAATGACGCACAACATGTTTTTTTGTACCCTTAGCTTTCTTGACTTGTTTACTTTCTGTTTTGATACAATACAATTTTGACCGAAGGCCCACAAACTCGCTTATTATTTCACCGCCAAGTTCGTCTTTAAATAAACCCGGTATTTTTTTATTTTGAGGAGTTATGCCATGTACGTTGCTTACAGAATAATTGCTGGTATCGAAATAAGGTTGAAAGTTCAATTTAATATCTGAATATACATTTTCTGTGGTTGTCGTATACAGCCACGAGTCCGTATCAATGTAACAAACACTTAAATTAGTCCCGTAATAAGGTTTCATGTAAGAATAATGGAAGTCATACATGTGAGATTTTGAAATTTCCAAAACGGTAAATCCTACGTAAATTGGTCGATCAAGTTTTATAGATTCAGGATTCATTTGTACTGCCACGAATTTTTCAGAGAAAATGGTTGAGCTATGATAATTAGGTCTACCTATTAAGCACTCTGCTCCATATTTCTTTTTAGTTTTGTTTTTACGGTCATTCCATATATTAACTAACATTACATTTAACCTTTTCTCGGGGTCTTCAAGAGTCTTTCCAAAAATAGCATTATTGAATAGTTTGCATAGATTTTGCTCAAATACAGATGTAGCTTTCTGCCTCAAATGCGTGTTTAGATCTATGTATTGCTTTAAAAATTGACTTTGTTTAAATTGTATTACTCTATGAATTTTTTTTAGGACCAATCCATGCTTCATACATGTTTTTAAATGGACGTAATGAATGACGTACTCGTATTTATCATATAAATTCGGTATAAGTTTAGGTTGCTTTGAACCAGGAGGCACGAATTTTTGCGGGCAGAATGGAATGTCATTATGATAGTCGTGCAAGTGTTCAGGATAGGAAAGGTCTACTTCGAGGATAAAACCATAATCCGAATCTTCTGGTACTGACATGATATCTAGTTTATCTATTTCATCCTGCTGCAATAATTTAAAATCGGCATAAGGTAAACTACCGCACATAGCGTACCCGTATAAATTATTACAGTCTATGTATAGTAAATAGTTGCTTGGAATATTAGGATCATAATTATGCATATATTTATTGTTCGCGCTAGCATATCGTGTGGAACATAAACATATACCCCCACGAATGCCCTTTTGAATCATTCGAATTATTTCGAGGTCATTTATGAGTTGTAATTTTATATCAGTTATTAGCAACATGGCATCAAAACTTAAACTTGGAGCGGTTAGATAAAAAGCAGGATCTAGTCTATAGTTAACCTTACAGGTTTGACGAAACTTTTCGAATATGTCAGCCAATAACAATACATCGGATTTAAGGTAAAGATCAGTGTATTCTCCTAAATTATTAAGTACGAATGATTTCCAAACCAGGTTAGCATGCTCGTAATCATATTTCGATATATTGTCATCAGTTAACGAGTTGTAAAAGTAATGATGCTGAGGTAAAGATTGCTCTTCATAGCGACTCCAACTATCCATATACTGATACGGGTACACACCTTTACGCTTCAGTAGGTCAAAGTGCTCTTTTAACGGATAAAAATGTGAAAGGTGTTTAAAATCTTTCGTGTTTAATGTACTTACAAGTTCTTCTAAACTAGCGCCTAAAAATGTGTACGAGTCCACAAAACGGACGCATAAATTTATTTTGATTATTGATAAAGTATTTGGTAAACGATATATAATTCTCTTTGTTTTTCGGTATAACGTTCATATGACCACGCATTTCTCCCAATTGACGTATAAACAAATGACTGTCGTATCCTGATAAGTTATGAAAAAATACGGGAACGAATTCAGGTAACCGGTAACGTATATTGCAATAAGAATGGGCTGCACCTCTGTAACGCCCTGTTAAATGACAATGATCCCTTACGGAATCGCCGAGCAACAACTTGCGACAAATAAAACAATGTTGAGATTTTGAAAAATCATTTTCATCGTTTTCCGTCATAATTAATGGCATAGGGTTTGAATAAATATCGTGTATTGTACAGATATCCCTTTGCAGATATTCGATAAATTTTGCTATACAGTCTTTTCCCCGATATGAAACATATTTATTGAGAGAACTGTCATATGAACAAACAATATAGTACGCAAATGCAGCTGGTACATGTTCCTGTAATTTAGTAGTACTCTGATTGCTGCTTTTTTCCGTATTTGGTATCAATAAACATTCGAAATCCGAATAAATTATAAATTGCAGATCTTGCAAACGCTCATAATTTTTAAATTGTATATGTTCATTTTGATCGGGTAAAATAGTCTTTACACCTCCACATACATGAGCACCAAACTTTATTTTACTGTTAAAAAATATCAAACATTCCTCGCACAGAAACAATGATCCGTTGTGTTTTGTCAATTGGCTTTTAAGTAATCGGCCTATATTCTTAATAAGACAGTAATGCGTTTGTCGACCGTTTTCTAACAATAATAAATTAACATGATGTTGCTTGCGACGTGCGGTTTTATACAACGGACCGACAACTTCAATTTTATTCTTCAGTGCGTACACATTAACACTTATATTTTGGTTATTTTTTTCGAATATTTTGATGTCATTCAATCCCACCGGAAAGGTCATGTTCTTTATATTGAGATTGTCTTCAAAATGCGGATATATTTTTAGCGGGAAATAAAGAAGCCATTATGCACCATAAAAAACAGAACGCATCATTGTTTTGAATATTAATGCACGCTCGTTTAAGTTTTATATTTTTAGGTAAGTCTATGAAACCTGACGCTCTCAGCGGATTATACTTACAGATGTTTAGTTCTAGGTATAAATTTCGCATGAAAGCCCAGCCACTATCTCTGTCTTGAAAGTCATCAATTTTTCGGCAAATCAATTGTAAAAGATTTGAAAAGATTTCATTGAAATCATAATTAGGGTGTAGAATCATATTTTGTGTCGCAAATGATTTTATTTCACATGTATCGTTTTTGAGTAAAGAAAATTCTGCAAATAATTCAAAATTTACTTTGATGCTATTGAAAACTGATTGTTTTGCATCCAAAATTTTATGAACGCGTTTACGAAGACTGCGAATAAACTCTGCAGGAGGACTCGAACATGCTAGTTCGCCTTCGTGTCCGCGCACGCGGTACGACGCTATTTTATTACGGAAGGCGCTCGCTATTTTTTCTATACCGTCGCCCTTATCGATACCAGTATTATTTTTGTGCATTGTACTTCTTAAATGCGCGGAAAATGCTCGACTAGCAACAGATGTTTCGCAAACTGAACAAAATATCGGTCTACTACTCATTTTTATTTTAAATTCTAATTTAACCGATTTATGGGGCCAAAAATTAATATACAGCCTTGGGCAGAAGTATTGAGCACCTTATATTTTCCTTCGTAGCTTTATATACTGCAATGTGTTTAAAATTCTAATATTAAAAACGATGCGCAATTTAATAAGGTATTTATGAAACCAGAAAACTTTTATTCATAAGACTAAAGTACCGTTTAACTAAAGCATGGGTGCTCAACGCTTCTTGCCAAGGCTGTATCTAGTCTATTAGTCTACAATTAACTTAGTCGCGGTAAAACACTCCTTCTTCGGTGAAACGTTCCCGACACAATTTTAACGCTTTATTTATAGTTGAAACCTCCGGTGAATTCGAATCAAGGCAAATTTTTAGCGTAACAAGAGCTTTTTCCCATCTATCTTTTGATGAAACGGATTTTATGTCAGCAAAATTATATAATTTCAAATCAAGATAGAGGTCGCCCGACAACTGGCTATTTCGACGCACTTTACCTTGGGGAACTGCGTATCAGCGTAGACTGAAGCACCGCTTTATCTTCTCGGAACGACGCACGAAAATCTTCGTCTTCGCTTTCACCGCCAATTAACCATCCCGATTGCTCGCCACTATGCTTGTGCGCTGGTTTTTCATGCCTGAAAATCATAAAAAATGTATTTTAATACTTATCAAATTCATCCTACTTAACGCATAAATGTTAACAAAATTCAAGGTTAATGTGAAAAAAAAAATGGTGTAGGTATGTAATTACCGTTGTATAGGAGTTTCGATCTCGGATTCAGAAAGCACGTTCTCTTTTTTCGACGCTTTCAGCTTCTTAGTCCTATAAAGATAAAAAGGGTAACTAAAAATAGAGCTCATCAAGGACATGTATTTATTAAAATAATAATGACATGTCTAAGGGCCTCTACGCGTTGGCTTCGGCTCCGCGCATGCCTTCCAAACGTCCGGGATACTATTGTCCCGTGATTGAAAACGACACAAATAATAAATAATAAAAATGCATTATTTACCTCGTATTGTTGACTGACTCGATCGATTTCGTAGAAGTTATCGAAGGCACGATACTTTTTTTCGATTTTTTTGTCTTGTTCAACCTAAAATAAAATGTTACATTTAGTAAATCTCATTTCATTCAAATTCAGTAAAACTGGTTGGAAATGTCAAAACTAGTAAATTACTTACCCCGGTTCAGGACGATCTTCGGATTCCGAAGGCACGATTCTCTTTTTTGATGTTTTTGGCTTCCTGTAAATGCAAGAAAAAATATTAAGTACACAATTATTTTAGCGTTACGAATTAAATAAATCATGTCATAGATATTTAATTGAATTACCATGAAGTTGGTTGGTTGTTTTCCAGCTCCTTATTCTTGCTAATAGGCTTAATGACTACTTGTTCGTCAGACGAGTACTCAGAATCATACCTGTAAATAACAAGGATATTAAAAATAATAATCATATACATGATTAAGAATGAACAAAAATAATTATCATACCTACAAGTTAGGTACATAAAAACTAAGTTAAATTATTAAAAACTTACGAACATGATTAATGCAGTGTTGTGTTGCTGGCCCGTCGAAAGCAAAAGTAAAAATGATCGTTTTAACAAGTGAGATCCTGTCGGAGAAAATCGTTCCCAGTAGTTCTCAACCTTTCAACTTTGTCACAATTAGTTTCTAATAACAGTATTGTTACAGAATACGTAAAAAGTATGTTTTTTAAAGGTTTGATACCTCAGATACCGTTTTGTACATTAAGCAAATGTGTAACAAACAAAAGTGTCTTGTTAAATTATGTAGCGCCTGCGCTAATTTCAAAGGCACGGCTCTTATTACAAACGGACGCCGACCGCGTACCTATCGCAAACTGTCTTTTGTCTCGCACATCATATAATATTTCCTTCGTGCAAGAGTAACCCAATGGTAATAACTTATCAATGCGATTAAGTTTGAACTACACTGAATGCGATGATTTGATACACATGTTTATTTATTGAAATCGTGTCGGAACCTGTATGCAATGAAAATACCTATATGATGTCTTATGCATGATTATATGATCCGAAATCATGTTATAACTTGTGTTGATTGCATCAGAGTAATTATATAGGTACTTAATAAATAAATCGATTTGTAGTAAACCATTTCTACTCCAATTCATTAGACCGACACACGTTGCCATCGTGATCGCTGATAATTGCAATGGAAAATAATAAAATGGTAAGTCCTCCTTATTTCAAATAACAAATATTTTGGGAACAAAAAATGTACTTTTTGTAAGTGTGCCTAATATTAATGATAATGTTTAATTATTTTTTTCCTTTACAGATTAAATCCAGTTCGCAGCCGATAGACATTTTCAAAGAAGTTGAAGGGCCAAATTTTTACTCTCAAGTTACACATGATGACCCATTGTTGTGCTGTTCTCAAGATATAAACGCCTACTTGAAGTACCAAAACGATTATTTAAATCACGAACAAGATGTTCCTTTACCAAAAGTTTCTAAACGCTCGAAGGAAACCTCGAAGAAAACGGGAAATAGCAAACATAAAACCCCCGACAATGGATTAAATTCGTACATCATTAAAAAGGTTAAGAAAGGCAGGCGAATGATAAAAATAAGTATATCAAGTCTTGAAGTGGACAACGAGTCTAAAGAGGTGGCAGTGCAATATGTTGTAGAAGATAATTTTGATGAAATGCTGAACGCTACGGAACAATTGGTCGATAGAATTGTTAAAAGATTAAGCAATGTTAGTTATTAACTATCTTGAAATATTATAATTCATGAAGAAAATAATATTTAAGTCCGTGTATGTTAAATGTAGCAAGTTGCGTACCATTAATATTTTGTTACTTTGTTTTATAATAAATGTACTGTTGTAAGTAAAATAAAAATAAAAGGATAAATTGTTCAGACATTTCTTTCATTTAATTAGTTTTATATCAAATGCAAAACATTGTGGGTAGTCTCGATATATCTATAATGTGGGTACATATGAAAGGAGAATAAATCAGTCTTTGTCTGGAACTCGTGTTTGATTCACCTACGTAAACATGGCGCAGTCGGTAGGATACGAACCTACGCTCCCAAAGGGAATCTGATATCAAAGTGTTAGGAAGGTGCAGTTTAAAGTTAAGGTTTAAGGATGTAGAACATATTTTAGAGTTTCTGATAGCCCATGTAGATTCGCCTCCCATACTAGGTAGGGATTCTTGCCAAGAATTAAACTTAGTGCAGTTAGTACTGACAGTAGGTACTCAGTGTGAAGATGATATAAAGACCTCAGTACTGAAAAAATATGCAGATGTGTTCGAGGGTATTGGTTGCATGCCGGGTGAGTATAGGATAGGACTAGACGAAGGTATACGCCCTGTAGTACACGCACCACGAAAGGTACCCGTTGCACTTAAAGATAAAATAAAACTTAAATTGGATGAGATGGAGAGGCAACAAATTATTGCCAAAGTGGAGGGGCCTACCGATTGAGTAAATAGCATGACCGTGGTTAGGAAACCAAATGGGGATTTACGTATTTGTTTAGATCCCAAAGATTTAAAAAAAGCTATCAAGAGGGAACATTACCGGTTACCAACATTAGACGAAATAACTGCCAACTTGTCCGGGGCGAAGTTTTTTAGCACTCTAGATGCTAAGAATGGTTTTTGGCATTTAAAACTTTGTCCAAACAGTACAAATTTATGTACTTTTAATACGGCTTTCGGTAGGTACAAATTTCTTAGGCTCCCGTACGGAATTACTTCAGCTTCAGAGGTTTTTCACAAAAGGCTTTTTGAGTGTTTTGATGATTTCGGAGACGGAATAAGTCTATTTATTGATGATTTATTGATATACGGCCGCACAAGGGAGGAGCATGATGAGCGCTTAAGAAGTGTACTTGACAGGTGTCGTCAAATAAACTTAAAATTAAATGTAAACAAATGCAAATTCGGGTTGTCAGAAATAAAGTACCTTGGACATAAAATAACGCAAGGTGGGATTTACCCAGACGGGTCACACACGTCTGCTATAAAAAATATGCCAACACCCGGCAATCAAAAAGATTTAGAACGCTTTTTGGGTCTTGTTAACTATATAGGAAAATTTGTAAATAACTTGGCAGACAAAACTCATCATTTAAGGCAATTGTTAAAAAAATATATCGAGTGGCACTGGGATAGTTCCCATCAACGGGATTTTGACCGTCTCAAGAAATGTCTTACTGAAGTACCCGTGTTACAATACTTCGATGTAAGTAAGCCTGTAGTTATATCCGTGGACTCCAGTAAGAATGGTCTCGGGGCGTGCCTGCTTCAGGACAAACTGCCTGTAAGTTATGCGTCACGGTCATTGACGAAAGCTGAACAAAATTACGCCCAAATTGAGAAAGAATTATTAGCATGCGTCTACGCTTGCGAGAAGTTCTATTCATATATATATGGCAAACACGACATCACCATTGAGACAGATCACAAGCCATTAGTTAATATAATAGTTAAGCCCATATCAGATGCTCCTGCCAGGCTACAAAGAATGTTGTTGCGACTACAACTGTATTCGTTTAGGCTAGTATATAAACCGGGACGATTTTTGTATATAGCAGATACGTTATCAAGAGCCGTAGAACAGAATAGCCGCGCCGGCGCCGAGCCCAGCCTCGAAGTAGCTGTGCAAGCTCAGGTGTGCGCCGTGCTCGCCTGCAACCCGCTGACAGATACGCACTTCGTACAGTTGCAGAAACATACGCAGTCCGACGACGAATTAACCTGTTTAATTAAAAATATCAAGGAGGGCTGGCCCAACAATAGGAACGATTGCGAGGACTGTATCAAGCCCTACTGGTGTTATAAAGATGAACTGTCTGTCTCGTACGACATTGTTTGGAAAGGAAATCGAGTCGTAGTGCCTAAGGTAATGCGTAGTGAGATGCTGAAGCGAGTGCACGTAGGTCATTTAGGGTTGGATAAGTGTAAGTTGCGTGCGCGGGAAACCATATTTTGGCCTAATATTAACTCGCAACTGGAAGACTATATTACGAAGTGTGCAGTATGCTTGAACTATAAAAATGAAAACGGAAAAGAGACAATGATTTCTCACGATATACCTAACCGGGCATGGTCTAAGGTAGGTACGGACTGTTTTCACTTTGGCATCGACAAATACGTTCTCGTAGTTGACTATTACAGTAAATATATTGAAGTGAGTAAATTAAGGAATCTAACGTCCCAAGAAGTTGTAGATAGTTTAAAAACAATATTTAGTCGTCACGGCATTCCTGACATCGTTATGTCGGACAACGGTCCCGAGTACAGTTCGGCGGAATTTCAGCGTTTTGCGCGAGACTGGCACTTCAGTCACGTGACGTCTTCGCCACGGTACCCCCAGTCAAATGGTCAATCTGAACGAGCTGTACAGACGATAAAAAATATTATAAAGAAAACTCAGTTAGCACAAACTGACTTTAGACTGGCCTTGTTGGAATACCTAAACACACCGATTAGCAATACTTTAGTCTCCTTCCGAATTACTCAATAATAGAAAATTACGCAGCATAGTGCCGTGTGCTCCGCGTCTACTCAAACCTAAGATACCTACGCATGTCAGTAAAGAACTCACTAAACGACAACAGAGTCAGAAAATACAATACGACAAAGGCGCTAAGGACATGGCCGAGCTGTTGGTCGGGCAGCGGGTCAAAGTACGCGTCAACAAACAATGGATTAGTGCGCACATCAAAAACTTGGTAGGCACTCGGTCGTATTCAGTTCAAATTAATGGGGGAGGTATTCTTATTCGGAACCGTAGACATTTAATTATTGATCCATCTCAAGATACACCAGTGAGTGACAAAGATCTGTTTTGTTTTTCATACGATGATATCGCCGCCCCGAATGCTTACGCTGCTACATAGGCCACACTGAAAGTTTTGCACTCCTGGCTATTCACACTCATTCCAATTTCGAATTGATTATTTAAAAAAAATATAGACCTTTGTTTATGGAATGTACTAAATATTGGCGGGAAATCGATAGTCATTTGTTTTTTTTTGTCAGTTCGAAGTAAACCGATTGCATTTAAAATGGATTTGACGCGTAAAGATTTTAGAGCAATGATTTTTTATGATTTTAAAAGTTCTCTTTCTCCGCATGAGTGTAGTACTCGCCTTCAAAATGCATTTGGTGTTGAAGCACCACATCTGAGCACCGTGAGACGTTGGTACACTGAATTTAATAGGGGCCGTGTTAGTCTCGATGACGAGTTTCGTGAAGGTCGACCGTCAACCGCGGTCACTGAAGAAAACGTTGCTGCTGTGAGACGACTGATAGAAGAAAACCGACGAATCACTTACGACGAAATTCGAGGACAATTAGGGATTGGTATGAGTCAAATACAAAAGATTTTACACGAAAATTTAAAAGTCAGGAAACTTTGTTGTCGGTGGATTCCTCATGAACTAACTTCAGGCCAAAAACGGGCACGTGTCGACTGGTGCCAAGAAATGCTGCGGAAATATAAGAACGGATGTTCAAATGGTGTATATAACATCGTAACAGGAGATGAAACATGGATTTATTGTTACGATCCAGAAAAGAAACAACAGTCTAGTGAATGGGTCTTTGAAGGTGACAGTAGGCCAACAAAAATTCAACAAGCCAAAAGCGTTGCCAAACAAATGATCGCTTGTTTTTTTTCAAAAAGTGGCCATGTCTGCACAGTCCTTCTAAATAATAAAAGAACTGTAAATGCCGAGTGCTACACCACAACTTGTTTGCCCACAGTCTTTGAAAAAGTTCGCGAGACACGACCACGAAGCCGCATACTCCTGCATCACGATAATGCGTCCCCCCACACTGCAAAAAAAACAAAAGCGTTTTTGAGTTCCGAAAAGGTGGAGACCGTGGCTCATCCGCCTTATAGTCCAGATCTTGCACCCTGTGACTTTTACCTTTTCCCGAAAATCAAGGATTTGATGAGAGGTTTAACATTTAAGACGCCCGAAGATGCAGTGGCGACATTTAACCAACACGTCGAAAACATGCAGTCAAGCGACTGGGTATCATGCTTTGAAAAATGGTTCGAGCGGATGAATAAATGTATAAAATGCAAGGGAGAATATTTTGAGAAGCAGTAAATGTATTAGTTTTGTTTTAAATTGTTTTATTTAAAAGTTACGCAAAACTTTCAGTGTGGCCCTCGTAACTGTAATCGTAGCACGCGCCCGTTGACAATAAGACCTGACCCTTACGTAACTTCCTCTGGCAGGGTGGTGATTAGACCGGATCGGTGGGGCTTCGACTCTTCGTGAGAAGTGGTACATCTTTCAAAATGCATGGTACTTACATAATGCTAGTATAGTATTTTATTTAGATTATTATTCAATTGTATAATTTTCACATAATTACTTGTAAGTTGTAAGTACCTAATGTTCGTAAAAAATTATAATATAGGCTACTTATTAGAATAGACTTAAAGTTGAAGTTTTTTTACTAGAATGCATGTAATAATTCAGTAGTGTCATGATCAAGTACCTACTACCTGAGATGTTAAAATGAATTTATTTTATATTTATTTAATAATGATAATCAATCAATCAACTATTTATTTTACAAACTAAAATCAATTGATGTTTTAATTTCTTAATTACAATTACAATGATTAAAATAGATATTAAAAGTCGAAGGAACTTTATGATGCGTTATATATTTGTAACGTTAAATTGAAATTATATATACATCATAGGTCCTATTGCATGAACATAATAAATCAAACTAATGAATGTATACATCAATAATTTATTACATGTTATGTCATCGTTTCATAGTATAATTTATGAAATTTAGACTAATAATGTGATTAAATTGCAAAATGGAATTTATCTAACAATAACTACTTATAAAGTTGATTAAAGCAATGTATAATAATAATATATATTTTGTTTCTTTTTTTTTAAAAAAAAAGGGGAATTGTGGGTAGTCTCGATATATCTATAATGTGGGTACATATGAAAGGAGAATAAATCAGTCTTTGTCTGGAACTCGTGTTTGATTCACCTACGTAAACAAACATTTCTTTAATTTAGTTAATTTTATATCAAACGCAAAACGACAAAAAATTAAAATCAAATCATTGCAATCAGTGTAGTTGAATCTTAATCGCATGTAGTGTTGAATTTGGGATTAGCTGTACTTGTGCGGTCGATAAGTATCTATAGATGTCCTACCGAAGCTCGAAGCACAAATTTGATCACTTCGTCTGAAGTGGAGTGCAAATATCGTAGTCAAACAGGGTCCTAAGACGAGGGGTCTCTGTAAAGCATAGAGCCAAGTATAATTCCATCTACGTTGTAATTATTTGATATTGATTAGTATCTTTTTTAACAATAAAAACACGCGCTCGCTCGATAAACAAATGCAATGAGCAGCCAAGTAGAATGACTCAAATTTCAATGAAATGCGTGATGGCAATTTAATTACAATGTTCAATGTAGCTACGTTTTATAATGCAATATGATCCAAAATTTCCATTCTAATGTCAACCTTATATCTTTAGTAAAGATTTTGATTCACAAAAACTAATCTGGGACATAAGTTGTAGCTGTAGTTTTTATTACAAACTTTATTATTAGAATCAAGAACATGTATTTTAAAAATGTATTCTTAAAGTCTATATTACTAAGTAATTTTAAAAGATGACGTGCGAGTACGTCACATGCATTAGCCAATCAACGGGTCAGGTCTACATCACGCTTATGAAGTTTTTTGTATCGTTTGTATAAATACAATTTCAGTTTAATTGTTTGTCGGGAAGTTGACGACCGAACGACCCCAACACGTAAATCTTGCATCTTGGACTTGGCCACCCGGGGTGCGAGTAGTGTTGACTGTGAATGCGAAACATGGGGTACTCTATACCTACGCGGTCGATAGCGGAGGGGGTTCACTCAGAGCACCGCAATCTTATGCCAGAAACTGCTTTCTGGGGGTTGCGAACATATCTGGCGAACTTGATCAACTCGTCAGATATTGTGCGGTAAACACCATAGTTAACCCAAATCGGGAGCGCTATGAGGGTTCTTAGGACCCTTGCATGCAAACCGAGTTGGCCGCCTCGGAATGCGTGTTGTGTTCAAGCTTTTTGCTTTTTGAAATCACGACTTACGACTTGTATTTGCTTGCTCATTAAACTTTAATCCTGTTGTAAAGTTTCAGATGATTAGTGCGGCACCCAGATGCGTTTCAGAATAGAAAACAAAGTTAGCCATGATTGCGTAGATAAGATTGAGAGTTTCAGAACAGAAAACAAGTTAACCATGATACTGTATATGCGATTGAGCGTTTCGGAACAGAAAATAAGTTAGCCATTATTGCGTAGATACGATTGAGAGTTTCAGAACAGAAAACAAGTTAACCATGATACTGTATATGCGTTTGAGCGTTTCGGAACAGCAAATAAGTTAGCCATGATTGTGTATATACGATTGAGCGTTTCAGAACAGAAAACAAGTTAATCATGATACTGTATATGCGATTGAGCGTTTCGGAACAGAAAATATGTTAGCCATGATTGTGTATATACGATTGAGCGTTTCAGAACAGAAAACAAGTTAACCATGATTGTGTATATACGATTGAGCGTTTCAGAACAGAAAACAAGTTAACCATGATATGATACTGTATATACGATTGAGCGTTTCGGAACAGAAATCGATAGATTTCTGTTCTGAAACGCTCAATAATACACTACTGCCGTGCATGTGTAATCGAGTTTGTTCGTAAATTTATTAATACAATTCGGTGACATATGATAAATGCAGCCGCGGCTGTCATTGTGTCCGACGCCATTTTGAACGACGCACAAAGTCGGCTCGCCGCGAGCGCGCTGCCTCGCCCGCGCATGTTTATGTGCACGAAATTGGCTCGCGACCAGCTCGCCGCGCGGGGCGAGCATGCCTCAGGCTGATCCGCTCAAATTCGTATGCAGCTTCAAAAATGCTGTTAGCTAACTTTACCTGACCTGGCAGTCAGACCAGCTTGACAGATGCCTTGTGAGTTACGTTCCGTGCCTGAACCCTCAGTAATAAACCAAGACAAACGAGTAAACGAAATTCGACTCTGTTCCAATTAAAAATAGTATAAATTAAATTGAAGAGTAGGCCTTTTAATAGGTCTTTAAGCGGCTAGAGGATACGTTTGTCTAAAAATCCTTTATGAGACAAGCTTTTATTGCCTGGCACTTAAACAGTATGTAATACGGTATTTTTCAAAAGTCAAATCGGCTTCTTTTTATCTAACGTCAAAAACGCTCCGTTAGTATGGAATTGGTAGGGATTACAGGCTTGTGACGTCACAATCAAACAACGTTGAAAACATAAATGAAAATATTTTCGTAATGTTTATCTGGTGATAATGGAATTACAATATATTTTGACTGTTTTGAAATACCCAATTGTATCAGGTTACCAGGCCGGCTGCGCGTACTGCGGCTCGGCTCCGCGGCGCGCGCGGCCCCGAGCCTGCGCTCGCGCGCGGAGCAGCGCCTCGCCGCCGGCTGCGAGACCCCGTTGCAACTGGAGCAGCTCTATAATTCTATGGCGAGTATACTAAACTCAGTCCGTGCGTAATGCTGCCAGAGAGAGATCGCTCTTTAGCGATGAGACCTACATGTTATTGTTGTTGTTTTTTCGCTATATGGCTTTTACTCCTAGCTGATTTTAGCAAGATGGATTTGCCAATATCAATGTGTGGATGTTGAAATATTTACTATTTCATATATTAAGATCTGTATAAATGTTGACAGTTCTTGGGGAAGGATCAGTGCGGATACCTAAAACTAGTAAAAATGAAGCGCGAGAGGTATTAAACGTATTAAACTTAGACATATTTTTTTCTAAATTACTTTTTTATTACCTATATTATCTACTCTGTTTTGTTAAAGGACTGCAGAAATGTTTTCAAGCCATTATATACAGAAAAACTGAAATGAAAGTGTGGAGCAGAATATTAAAATATATACGGATCATTTTGTGTTTTAGTCGTAGAGCTCAGTCTGTTAATAATACATTAAAAAGAAAAAGTAACCCCACTTAATCGATTTTATGATGACATAAATGCAAAAATGTCATGGCGCCGAGCCGGCGTCATCAGTACGGCGGACTTGCAAACGGCATGGCGCCGACCCCGGCGTCGTGCGCACTGAAAGGGTTAACTAGAATTTGAGATATTTTTGTACTGATTGAGCTGCGAATATTAGGTCTTACCAAACCAACGCGGCGTCAATGAAGCGTTTCGTTGTCAACTTGTCAACTATAGTATATATTCGAAAACGGCGGGCAAATAAGGTCCGGTTAATATATCCGATAATCCGCGTCTACTTTTCTTTCTCTCTTTATACATGGGTTAAAAAGAGACAGAGATATAGTGGACCCGGCAAATAGTGGAATAATTGTTATTGCTCAAGCGCATTCGATGATCCATAACGCCATAGCTTTCTAATATCTATCAAATTCGTGTGACGACCCAACGTAAACGAATCTTAATTCACGTTTTCCGTCTCTTTCTTACGTAGCGCCGAAGTGACTACACATGTTCGCCAGAACTTGTTATTAGAATCTGGACCGTATGTCACTAATATTAAATCCCACTGTGCAGGAGGTGGTGGGCGTGACGTGTCTCGGGGCGGCGCACGCCATGTTGGCTCGCACGACCTTCGACATCTGCATAGTGGACGAGGCGACTCAGGTGAGCATTTTTTCTTAGTTTTTAGCATTGATACTAACTATTGCTATTCCAGCAACGCCCCAGCGCTGCGGCAAATTTTAAAGTTTGTAGCGTTACAAATACAAGGTGTAACAAAAATAGCGGAGATCCGTTTAAAGGGCATAACAGGTATCGTGATCGTGAAAAATCTAAATGAAACATATTTTTGACGCGATTTTTATTGTCAGCCAACGCTCCATACGAATGTAAAAAAAGCACGTAATTTTTATTTTCTTTTATGTTTTTTTTATCAAAACACGATACCTGTTATGCTCTTAAACGGACCATAGCTATTTTTGTTACACCTTGTATAGCGTTAATGCTGAAGAAAGTTTTGAGTCGTGAAAAGCATTATGGTGAATATCCACCAGAGCTTGGCGAGCGGTGTGCGAGGAAAAAATCCACCAATAGGAAGAGGCGCGATCGCGGCTAGCAATGCTATTGGTGGATGTTTCTCTCGCACACCGCACCGCTGCATCGCACAGCTCTGGATACTCGCACTAAAATATAGTATCACGTAAGCTATATTCCTACAGGTATTCTGAAGTGTACAATTATGTAATAAGGCTGGGACAGCGCTATCTGGTTGATCTGGTTGAATAATAGCGATTTTTATATGGCGCTCTTGATTGACAATCGATTCGTTAAGCCGAGTTAGAGGCCTTCGGATGGCTTAAGAACTTCTAACAGTCGAGTTGCCCACTCACTTGGCAAAGGGGGGGACAAATGTTACTTGCGTCCGCCTCGTTCTACCTACCTTCCTCTCAATTGCTCAAAGGTTAGCTGAAAGAGATCCCTTATAGGGATACGTTCGCTTTTTAACCAACGAAAAAAACGGAGGTTCTCAAGTCAACACTTTTTTTTAATGTATGACCACGCATAACTTTTTACAGAGTAGTCCGATTTGATAATTGTTTTTTTATTAGACAGGGTGTTTCGGCCCATAAGACCTCCATCTGTTAAACGCCTGAAGCTGCGCGTAGGCGCAACATTGCTAGTTTATTTCATCAGGCGTTCTACTTAGATCGCCGTCACGCCATGTTATTTTTTATACTTCCTAAAGCTTTCGTACTGTCATGTACTCTTATAAGCAGTAAATTGATAATATATTTAATATCTGGGTTTTATTTCTAAAACAAGTAAAGCCACGTTATGTGCCAACACATAAATTGGTAGCCATGAGGGGAACGTGCAAGAATAAAAATTAATCAACTCAAAAGCGAAAAATACAAAACCGAACCTTCATACGACACTTAATGGATGGCGCGTATGCAGTTTTGAAGAATCAAAGAGTGGATGAATAGTAGCTGTGGCATTAACAAGTCTTCGTGCCTGGACTGGTACGGGCAGTGGAGTGTATAAACCATCACACCGTGCAGCGCAGGATAATTGCAAGATAAGTGCCCTTCCTCACCATCCATCCTCAGCAGTTAGAATTAAATTCTGTTTAAATAGTCAAAATAGCAAACTATTTTCTATATAAATGGTCAAAATATCGCCTAAACTTGTGTGAAAACGTAAATCAAAGACGTAATTACGATATATTTGATTAACTTAAACTTAATTGCAACATTCCTTTGTTAACGCAGAGTTAACATCTACCTACTTATAGAAAATATCAACTGCAATTTAACTAAAATAACTTTGGTTTTAATTCATATTATATTCAACGGTGGCCCATGATTAAATGCACCTAACTGATTCCATTTTCTTTTGTTAGAAGTCATCTAGGTTTAAACTTAATTACAACTAAAAAAAAAACGTACTGAGCACTATATAATTAGGTAGTATAAATATTTAATCGTTAACTGAGTAAAGGTAACTACTTAGCAAGTTAGAAGCCCTGTACAACACTGTGCGCTTACGTTTTTTACTCACATATATTTGCCGATTATTACAGGAGTTTCGCGCGGCGCGCTCCCGTGACGCAGCGGGATTAGATAAGGCAAACAGCTGTGCGCGCTCAAGATCAAGGTCGTCGTGGGGAACGTGAGCGTATCTTGTTATTGATTGAATGTTTACCTTTATCGTTAATTTAAAATTGCGCTAAAATATGTCGAAGGACGCTGATAAACTTAAGTTAATCACAATGCGTAGTTCCATTAAGGGACAAATTACTAAGTTCTATAACTATTTTAATACTTTAAATGACTGCGAGGAACTCACGCATATCCAATTGGCGGAATTAAGCCTCAAGCTTGGCAAATTGGAGTCATTATCAGCGAGATTTGACCAGTTGCAAGATCAGATTGAGGTGTTATCGCCGGATAGTTTATCCGAAGAAATTGATGAACGTGAGAGCATTGAAAACAAGTTCATTATGAATATTGCGGCAGCTAAGAATTTAATAGAAAGCTATAGCAAAAATGAGTTAGAACAGCGACGTCTTTCGTTCGCTGAGAGCAGTCAATGCTGTCACGATCGTCATCAGGATCAAGGTTTTAAGCTGCCATTAATCGAAATTGCGAAATTTGACGGAGCATATTTTCGCTGGCTTGAGTTCCGGGATACGTTTGAGAGCTTGATTCATAACAATAATAGTATTAAACCGGTTCACAAGTTCCAATATCTCGTTTCCTACTTAGAGGGCGATGCCGCTCGAATAATTTCGAATTTAGAAGTTTCCGCAGCTAACTACGAGAATGCTTGGCGGATGATCGGGGAGCGATATAATAATAAAAGAATGCTGCTCAATTATCATTTGAGTTCTTTGCTAAATATTAACGTGCACTCTCGTGAGTCAGAAAAATCGCTTCGCTACTTGGTTGACCACGTAACCAAAAACTTACGGGCTTTAGCCAGTTTAGGTCAGCCTACGGACCAATGGGATTTATTGCTCATTTTTATGTTGTGCCCCAAATTAGATAACCGCACACTTACTAAATGGGAGGAGTACCGTAACACTCTCGACGACGTTCCGACATTTGAACAATTTAAAAAATTCTTAATAGATCGCGCGGACGTCCTAGAGGCCTTAAATCGAAGTAAATATGATTATGATAGCTCCAAACACTCGTCCCAGCCGCCACGACCTGCTCCTCTGACACCGCGAGCCTCTCACTTCACACCGCAGCAGATTCATAAGCAGGAACGGCCTGCATTTATAAAATCATTTCCAAGCACCACGCAGCAAACCAAGTCGGTTTCCTTTAAAGGTCAAAACAAGCCGCTGGTGCACGTCTGCATAATATGCGCCGGAAATCATAAGGTTCATGAGTGTCCAAAGTTCATAGCTAAATCTATAAAAGACAGATTAGCCGATGTAACTTTATACAAATTATGTGCTAATTGTTTAAGGCAAGGCCATCGCTCAAACGATTGCCGTGGAGGTCCTTGTCGGGAGTGCAATAAAATGCATAACAGCCTGCTCCACGAGCCTGTGCCATGCGATGTAAACAGCGCGGCAGTGCTCAGCCAGTCAGCAATGACAAATACAAATAAAAATAATTTACCGGGCTCAGTGCTTCTATCCACGGTGCTCATAGAAGTAGGCAACCCTGTAAGTAAAGAGACTCACACGGTTCGGGCCCTTTTGGATAGCGGCAGTGAGGCGTCGTTTATTACAAAAAAAATGCAAAATAAAATATCTCTTCAAGCAAAACCTATTGACCTTCTAAAGGTCATAGGAATTGGTAACACTACTACAAAAAACGTAGTAGAAAGATGTGATGTGCAAATAAACTCATTAAATAGTTCGTTCAAGGTCACGTTATCGTGCTTGATTCTGGAAGAGTTGACAAGCAACATTCCTAAAACGACAATTTGTGTCGAAGGCTTAAACCTGCCTTCCAATATTCAACTAGCGGACCCACATTTCAGTGAATCGGCCCCCATCGATATGGTGATTGGAGCTGATTTGTTTTGGGATATAATAGGTAGTGAGCAAATGTCTCTCGGTCCTAACAATCCCAGATTACGGAACTCCGTGCTTGGTTGGTTGATTTCTGGTCCCATAAATGAAACCTACCTGCGTGGATCGATAAAGTGTAACCATGCTAGGGTAATCGATTCAAATGAAAATGATTTACAGCAATTATTACCGAAATTTTGGGAGCTGGAAGACGTCCCTAATAAAAATAACAAAACCATTTTTATGACCGAAAACGAAAGGTCTTGTGAGAAACATTTCTTAGCTCACACATTTCAGCTCGATTCAGGGAGGTATTGTGTGGAGCTTCCTTTAAAGAATGCCCCAGAAAAACTCGGAGATTCTTATCATTTGGCAAAAAAACGGTTGCTGAATTTAGAAAAAAGATTTAAACGTAATCCAGCTCTCAAAAGTGAGTACGTGAAATTTATGAATGAGTATATTAGCTTAGGACATATGTCCGAATCTGGTCAAAGTATGCCTAAGCCCAGTTATTTTTTATGTCATCACGCCGTGCTAAAACAAGCCAGTGAATCAACTTCACTCCGCGTGGTATACGACGGATCGGCTCCTTCCTCCTCTGGTCTCTCATTGAACGATATACTAATGGTAGGTCCGAACGTGCAGGATTCGCTCTTCTCCATTTTAATCAGGGCTAGGCAATACAAATACCTTTTAGCGGGTGATGTAGAAAAGATGTATCGCCAAGTGCTGGTTAATGAAAGGGACAGAAATTTACAATTGATCCTTTGGAGAGAGGACGAGTCCCGGCCCATACAAACATATCAATTAAATACATTAACTTATGGTACGGCCAGCGCGAGCTACCTCAGCACACGCTGTCTGGTTCAAATTGCGGAGGAGCAGGATGACGAGCTTATAAAAAATATAATAAAAAGGGATTTTTACATAGACGATCTTATTACCGGATCAAATAGTGAACAAGAATTGCGCTATATACAAAAAACTGTAGCCAATGAATTAAAGTCGCGATGTTTCAATTTACGCAAATATAAAAGTAATTTGACTACTTTATTCGAAAATTCAGACGTAAACACGCATGAACACCTAACACTAAGTGAGTCGTCCAGTACGCTTGGACTGGGGTGGAGTCCGTCGGAGGATTTCTTGAACTTTCCTGTAAAATATGATCCAAATGAAAATGACAATATAACAAAAAGATTTATTATGTCAAACGCTTTTAAAATTTTCGATCCATTGGGACTTTTAAGTCCGTGTACTATACAGCCAAAAATGTTATTACAGAAACTATGGCTTCAGAAACTTGAATGGGACCAGCCTGTCCCACTTAGAAACAAACTTGAATGGCTTGACTTTTCTGAAAGTCTACAGTGCATTCAGGATCTTAAAATAAATAGGCGTGTACTCTGTGACTCGCCCAAGTATGTCGAATTGCATACTTTCAGCGATGCTTCTCAGAGTGCACTTGGAGCTTGCGTTTACGTTCGCTCCATTAATGATAACAATGAAGTTACTGTGAGGTTACTTTGCGCGAAGAGCAAGGTTGCGCCTCTTAAACCTACAACGATACCGAGACTTGAGCTCTGTGCCGCTCTGCTTTCCGCGAAGCTCTGTAAGGCAGTCCTAGACTCCCTCAGGTACTTGCCGGATCGCATAGTACACTGGTGCGACTCAAGCATCGTGCTAGCTTGGATAAATAATAGCGGAAAACGATTAAAATCTTTCGTGGCAAATCGGATCAGTGAAATATTAGAAATAACAAGGTCAGTGGATTGGAGATACGTTCCCACGGCAGCGAATCCGGCAGATTTAATATCCCGAGGCGTTAACGCCAGTCGCCTGCTGAGCCTACAGGTGTGGTGGTCTGGTCCTTCATTCTTGTCCGAGGACGAATCGCGCTGGCCTGTGTTGAAGTTTACTGCTTCCGACGAGTTACCTGAAATAATAAAAACTTACACTAATATTGTAGAAACCCCAATAATAACTTTCGAAAAATATTCTAATCTCACAAAATTAGAAAGAATAATTGCATTTGTCAAAAGATTTATATTTAACTTAAAAAACACTGCTAATAAAAGAATTGGCATACTTACTTGTGATGAACTGGCTGAGTCATTCAATGCACTTTGTGTACTCGCTCAAGAGCAATTGTTTCCCGATGAGTATGAGTTGTTATTAAAGGGTAAAGCTTTAAGCACAAGGTGCAAACTGTTACCGCTTTCGCCCTTTTTAGATGACAGCAAATTAATTAGAGTTGGCGGCCGCATTGAGGCGTCTAATTATCCATTCGAGAAAAAGCATCCTATCTTGTTACATGCTAAACATCACTTGACTAGACTTATATTTGAACGTGAGCACGTGCGTAAATTACATGCTGGCCCCCAGCTATTACTAGCTGCAGTTAGAGAAACTGTATGGCCAATCAATGGCCGATTGCTAGCCAGGCGCACTGTAAATCGATGTGTATCCTGCAGACGGCATCGGGGTACGACACTGTGTCCAAAAATGGGTAACTTACCCCCTCAAAGAATAATGCCAGGCTTCCCCTTTGTCTCCGTAGGCCTTGATTTTGGCGGACCGTTTTATATTTTAAATAGAAAGGGTCGAGGAAGCAAATTAATAAAATGCTACATGTGTTTATTTGTATGCATGAGGTATAAATGCGTACACTTAGAGTGTGTAAGTGATTTGACGAAGGACGCATTTATAATGACGTTGAGACGTTTTGTATCCCGCAGAGGCAAGCCGGCGGAGATATTCTGCGACAATGGACGCAATTTTGTTGCAGCCTCTAAAGAGTTGGGTAGTTTTTTAAAACAAAATGCTGGACCGATATCTGATTTTGCGAACCAAGAGCGCATTCGGTTTTGTTTTAGCCCGGCTTACGCTCCTCACTTCGGCGGGATCTTTGAGGCTGGTATTAAAGCAGCCAAATTTCATTTGAAACGTGTTATAGGCAATAGTAATCTAACTTTTGAAGAATTGACAACGTTATTTACACAAGTTGAGGCGATTCTTAACAGTCGTCCCTTGTACCCTTTGTCGTCATCACCAAACGATTTCCTTTCCCTCTCCCCAGGGCACTTTCTGATTGGGAGAGCATTGACTGCGCTGCCTACACCTGACCTGCAGAGCCATAAAGAGAGCACGCTAAAAAGATATGCGCGAGTTGAGAAAATCCGCCAGCATTTCTGGCAGCGCTGGCAGAAAGAATATATAGCTGAACTGCAGCAGCGATCTAAGTGGAGAAGCAACACCGCTCAGCTAAATGTTGGCGACTTAGTTCTGCTGCAAGAAGACAATGTCCCACCGCTATGCTGGCGCCTTGGCCGAGTTGCGAGATTATTTCCTGGAGCCGACGGGGTGTCCCGAGTAGCAGACGTGAACACTGCGAGAGGCTGTGTGCGTCGGCCCTTCGTTCGCCTGTGCCCCTTACCAACCGACGAAGAGTTGCAGGGTTGAAAGATGGATCTTCAACGAGGCGGGAGGATGTTTCGGCCCATAAGACCTCCATCTGTTAAACGCCTGAAGCTGCGCGTAGGCGCAACATTGCTAGTTTATTTCATCAGGCGTTCTACTTAGATCGCCGTCACGCCATGTTATTTTTTATACTTCCTAAAGCTTTCGTACTGTCATGTACTCTTATAAGCAGTAAATTGATAATATATTTAATATCTGGGTTTTATTTCTAAAACAAGTAAAGCCACGTTATGTGCCAACACACAGGGTATACCTCTAAGTTGGTCCCACATAAACTTTAAATAAGATTTTCAACCCTAAGGGTAGGAAAACAGGGGATGATTGATTGTTCACTTACTGATTGAAATGTATGTAACGCATGTGTGTGTGTGTGTGTGTGTGTGTGTGTGTGTGTGTGTGTGTGTGTGTGTGTGTGTGTGTGTGTGTGTGTGTGTGTGTGTGTGTGTGTGTGTGTGTGTGTGTGTGTGTGTGTGTGTGTGTGTGTGTGTGTGCGTGCGTGTGTGTGCGTGTGTGTGTGTGTGTGTGTGTGTGCGTGTGCGCGTGTGCGTGTGTGTGTGTTGTGTTGTCGTGGGAAAAACCTTACGATTAATGAACTTTAGACCTGTCAGTGTCTTGGTGTAGACCTCTCAGTCTCTGCATTTCTGCTAAAGCTCGTTCATCGTGAGGTTTGTGTAATACCTTATTTGCATGTAACTAGTAATTAAGTTAGTAATTAACTAAAGTAAGCCACAGAAAATTGAAAAATAAAAACTTTTTAACAAAAAAATTAAGCCGCCGAAAAAAAAATGAAAAGCAGAAAATAATAAACCTTTTTTATTCAGTTTAATAACTAAGTTCTTAAACTATTGTATGTATACCTAAGTATATATTTTTGTAATTATTTTGACTTTTTAATTAACAATACAATACAATACAATACAAATACTCTTTATTGCACACCTCACACAAACAAAGCAGTTAAAAAGAAAAACAATACAATAACATGTAGGTAGAGGTAGACAACAGGCGGTCTTATCGCTGAAGAGCGATCTCTTCCAGACAACCTTTGGGTATCGGAGAAAGAGATAAAACTAGATTATGTAGTAGGTGGTGCAGAGATTACAATAAGCCAAAAATCAAAATAATTATATTAATGCACGTACATAAATAGCTCTATATATAAACATACATACACAATCATACATATATACAAATAACACAAATAAAAATATATAAAACAAACAGTCAGCCAATAATAATAATAGTAGGACAGTCAGGGTTAGGGGAAAGACAAATAATGTTCTTTAAGAAGAGATTTGAAGTTGCCGATAGATTTAGCTTGTCTTATATGAAGAGGGAGAGAGTTCCACAGTCGAATAGCCTTAAAGGTGAACGAACTACTGTAAAATTTGGAAGATGACAAAGGCACAGTTAATAGCAAATTGTTAGAAGATCTAACAGAATTCAAATAACTAAAACGCTCTTTAAGATAACGGGGAGTTGCAGGGTTAAAAAGGACACTAAACAGAAGCGAAATAATGTGAGAGTTACGGCGATAACGGATAGGGAGCCACTTGAGTTTGGAACGGAAACTAGAAACGTGGTCATATTTGCGTAACCCAAATATGAACCGAATGCAGACATTTTGGAGACGTTCAAGCTTATTAAGCTGCTCCTCAGAAAGGTCGAGATAGGATACATCAGCGTAATCAAGAATAGGAAGAAGTAAAGTTTGTGCAAGCGCAATTTTAGTTGCAGTAGGCAGAAAATTACGAAGCCGCCTGAGAGACCCCACTGCAGCAAATACCTTCCTGCTCACTTCACTCACTTGAGGCACCCAAGACAAAGAGCGATCCATAATGATCCCAAGATTTTTCACTTGCAATTAACCTTAATAACTAACTTCTTAAATTAATCTAAGTGTACCTATGTCATTTTGAGTCGGCGCCAAACAATCAAAAAGGTTTATCATTTTCTGCTTTTCAGTTTTTTTTCGGCGGTTTAATTTTTTTGTTAAAAAGTTTTTATGTACTTTGATCTTTTGTGTGACATGTATATTCTTTAACCTGTTATTGTGTACGTTAAAGTGCTTACATACATATGCAACCCTGCACCTGTCCCCTGGGTGGTACTAAAGAGTGACAAACTTTAAGAGTCCGCAGTAAGCTCGACCGAATTTCACCTTCCCATACAAACGTAGTTACGCTCTCATTTTAAAACTACGTGTTGGATTGTGACGAAACTTTGCATATACATTGACATGAGGTATATCTATGTCTGAAATTAGTTTATATGGTTCCAGTTTATAAAACAAGCGAAATACCGCAAAAACAAGTTTTGTATGAAAAACTTAAATTCGCTGTTTTTTTTTATTATGGTATCTGAAGCTACATAAACTAATTACAGACATAGATATGCCTCATGTCATTGTATATGCAAAGTTTCGTTACAGTCCAACACCTAGTTTTAAAATGAGAGTGTAACTACGTTTGTATGGAGAATCGAGCTTACTACGGACTCTTAAATAAATAATACTATCTAATGAGACAGTTTATCTTGCCCTGTTTCAGGTTTTACAGTGCACAGTACTGCGTCCTTTATTCGCCGCGAATCGTTTCGTGCTGGTGGGAGACCCCGAACAGCTGCCGCCTGTGGTCAGGAGTCGCGCTGCAAGGTAACGGCACCAATAGGGGTGGAGTCTCGAAAATTATTATTACTCCAAAAGAAAGAAGGGAAAAAAATATGCCTAGTGACGAAAATCCCATTCAGATATCTCAAAGAATTACGAAGCTTCAACCGTTTTAATATTGCTTGTTAGAGAGAAAACGCAGTGTGTGACGTCACATTACACGATGCTGTGGGGGGGGCGCGTCGACGGCGGCGCCGCACACGACGGGGCGCTGCACGTTGCCGTCTATAGTGACGTCACAATGTACAAGCGTCATCGTTTCATATGAAGTTGCGTTTTGCAAAAAAGGGACAGAACATACCCCTGCTTCAAACTTTGGACACTTATAACTTCGTGATTATTTAACCTTTAGATGACATATGACATTATTGATTATTTTATTTAGTGTCTACATCCCTATTATTAAATAAACAAGTGCGGTGCGAGCTATGGAAAGGGGTATGCTCGGAATCTCGTTAGGGACAAAGTCCGGACCGAGATTATCCGACAAAAAACCAAAGTCACTGACGTAGTTCAGAAGTGTAGCAAACTGAAGTGGCAGTGGGCTGGTCACATCTGTCGCAGAACCGATGATCGGTGGAGTAGACGGGTTTCCGAGTGGAGAGCACGACTCGGCAAGCGTAGTGTAGGACGCCCTCCGGCCAGATGGACCGACGACGACCTGAAAAAAGTGGCTGGTGGTGACTGGATGGCGAAAACGGGAGATCGGGCCATGTGGCGAACCCTGGGGGAGGCTTACGTCCAGCAGTGGACTGCAATAGGCTGAAATGATGAAGTGCGGTCGGATTCGCGCACGAAGGGTTCCGTGCCATTATCTATAAAAACGCCGCAGCCCCAGGAACCTCCAAAGACCCCTCGTAAATTGCAATCGCAAATTTTTGTACAAATTTCATAATTGACTTTGAACTTTTACTGAATCTCAAAAAGTTCCTAATTCAAAAGAACTAAAGCGTACCATGGGTTTCAGGAGGTTAAATATTTATTTTATTCTGTTTTTTAGTATTTGTTGTTATAGCGTCAACAGAAATGCGTCATCTGTGAAAATTTCAACTGTCTAACTATCACGATTCATGAGATACAGCCTGGCGACAGACGGACATGCAGACAGACAGACAGACAGACAGACAGACGGAAAGCGGAGTCTTAGTAATAGGGTCCCGTTTTACCCTTTGGGTACGGAACCCTAAAAAAAGGATTAAGGCTGCCTTTCCACTAAGGAGGTGGCTCATAAATGGCTTGATACCGGCCAATTCTTGATGATTTAGCTGTGGTTGGGTTAACACTGATCCAATTATAAGAACATTTTCAAAGAAAAATCCCCGGGTTATTGGGCCTACTTATTTCGAGCACCTACCCGCCGATATAAGAAACGAACCTTGTGACGTAACATTTGGACGTAGACTGAGAAATCTTTTGTTGGATAACCCTCTGTACTCTGTTCACGAGTTCATGGAAATAATGTTTTAAGTAATTATTTGATTTATTGATACCTTATTCTGATACTATTTTTTGTGTAACATTTATATTGTATTTCTACTGTGAAATCGTAATACTTAAATTGACATTGTTTATTTTTGTTTAAAATGTATTATCCACTAGTTGTTAAATGACAATCCGTAATCGGAGATACTATTTCCTCTTTCCGTATTGTCATTTTGAACATTATTTAACTTTTATTTCTTATTATTATTTATTATTGCTAATCGTGATAAGGATTCTTATAATTTTGACATTGTATGCGAATCTATATTGTAATTTTTATCTCGAAATAAATACATCGAATCTAATCTAATCTAAGTACTCTAGTGAAAACACACCACTTACCATCAGGTGGGCTTGTTTGCCACCGACTATATTTAAGCAATAATAGGTATTCCACTTGTCTGTCCAATGCACATAATATACTTACAGTGCGGTCACCAAGACGTTTACATGCTATAACACATAAACAATTGAAGCTTAATTCACGGACAAGATTAATTCAGTCACAAGAGTCAAATTATAAAACATTAGTGTAAGAAAATAAAAGCTAAATGTTCTAATTTATCAAATCAACAACCGATGTGTATTTGCGTCTCACATTTTGCTTAAAGAGTGAGCGAGACGCAATTCAATGTGCACAAAACACAAACGGTGACAAAGATCTTGGATAAGTGGAATACCACCCTTAACTAGTCAAATGTAAACCACCTGCCAAGGACGGGAGGCGGTAGGTAGCTACCTACCACCTCCCGTCCTTGGCAGTCCTTGGCAGTCCAGTCCTGATGACCTGGTAAAGGGAGATGCGGGTGGCGCAGGGCGGTCGCTGTGGCACTCTTCGGGGGAGGCCTATGATAGAATAGAATAGAAATCACTACATAGTATAAAACAAAGTCGCTTCCCGCTGTCTGTCCCTATGTATGCTTAGATCTTAAAACTACGCAACGGATTTTGATGCGGTTTTATATAAATAGATAGTGTGTCAAGAGGAAGGTTTATATGTATAATATAATATAGTACCCGTGCGAAGCCGGGGCGGGTCGCTAGTCCTTGCTAATATTATAAATGCGAAAGTGTGTGTGTGTGTTTGTTTGTCCTTCTTTCACGTCGCAACGAAGCGTCGTATTAATGTGATTTTTTGTATGGAGATAGTTTAGAGGCTGGAGAGAGACATAGGAATTAGACTTTTTCCAGCGGGAAAACATCTAATTCCCACGGGAAAATTACAATATTTTACATTTTCCTATAACCACGCGGGCGGAGCCGCGGGCATCAGCTAGTAGTTTATATAATAATAAAGTATTAAAAAAAACTGAAATTGAAAAATCAAAAAAAAAAAGAAAAATAAAAGAAAAATCAGTATTAAAACTAAACAGTCGTTATTAAGGAGGCAAATGGTTCCAGCCTCAGCGTGCGCTGCACTTTTGCAAAATGTTTGTTGTACGGGAGCCCCCTTAAATATTTATTTTATTTTGTTTTTAGTATTTGTTGTTACAGCGGCAACAGAACTTCATCATCTGTGAAAATTTCAACTGTCTAGCTATCGCGGTTCTGGAGATACAGCCTGGCGACAGACAGACGGACAGACAGCGAAGTCTTAATAACCTGTTTTACCCTTTTGGGTACGGAACCCTGAAAATTATGTTGATGATGAAATGTAATAATGTAAATTTCCCTCGTTTCCAGACGACTGGGCATGGAGGAGAGTTTGTTTCACCGGCTGATGACCGAAGAAGCGACGTGCACACTGCAGCTGCAGTACCGGATGAACCAGGCGTTGGCGGATCTAGCCAATAAAGTAGCCTACAGTGGCCGCCTTCAGTGTGCCGATGAGAAAGTAGCTCAGGCCACATTGGACATTGACGGTCAGGTAATACGGTTGGCTTTTGTTTAACATTTGGACATTTCTGAAGTAGCGATACTCAAGCGACGTTAGACATTAACGGTCAGGTAGTACGGTTGGGTTTTGTTCGTTCACATTTGATAATCCTTGAAGAATCGCGACGTCCACTGTGTGGTGGAGATTATTGAATGTGGCCGACTTTTTATAAGACCGTCATTGGAATATGAGTCTTCTACCTGGACGGTAAAGTTTCTTTTCGAATGGACTGGTTTGATACAATTCGGCCAACTCAAATAATCTCAAGTAGGTATAGCTTATCGAATGAACAAAGTCGCGTACAGTCAGAATCAGTAGTAGCTATCCTCTTGACATTAGATTCGTGTGTAGGTCATTTTGACCACTTTCCTTGCTGACTACAGACAGATGCACAGATGAGATTTGCTCATGCCAAGGTGGTTCTAGTTTGTTCAAATTGCGCTTGCCAGACTACACTAGTTCCTTAACCTTTTAAAGGGAAATTAAGGTTATAAAATGGCTGAGGCCTTCAAAATTGAGACTATTTTACGAAAATCTGCTCTTTTGTGTTGTAACAACAACAAAATGTACTTTGTATTGCATGTAACAAATTGTATGTTATGGTTCCCACAAAAGCATCCCAAAAACACCAAACGGAAAAAATGAATACTAAAGCAGACTTTGGTTCAAACTTCACGGCCTTACCCAAATATTGCCAATTGAAATTGCGTTTTATCGCCTCATTCTAACGTCTAATTTTGATTGTAGAAGTTGTCGGCTTACACCTCCGAAGCGTGGCTGCTGAAGGCCTGCAGCGCGGAGAACGCCGTGCTGTTCCTCGACACGAAGACGATGGACGAGCCTGCAGCCGGCGGCAAGTCGTGCGCGAACCCGGACGAGGCGTGCGTGGTCGCGGCGCTAGTTGAGGCTTTGATGGAAGTAAGTTAGTTATTATTTACATCGTATTTTAGTAACGGCAAGAACATCAAGAATTTAGTATAAAATTTGTAATGATCCAAATTAAGATTCCATAGACACGTCCATTAGAGACAAAACTCAAATGGCTTAAGGCCTGTAGTATTTAAGGATGGCTTGTTGATGGATTGTGTATCTCCGTCTCTGTCGCACTTGCTAATTCGAGCGATAGAGAGGGAGAAACACGAACGAAGTTCGTTTTCGATTCGCGGTAGCCCCTCTGTTGTAGCGTAACATGTATCGCAATGGTAGCATTATTGTTCACTTTTCCCTAGGGCGGCGTCAAATCGTCTGACATCGGTGTGATATCCCCATTCCGCGAGCAAGTGGCGCTGCTGCGGCGCGCGCTGACCGCTGAAGTCAGCACCGTCGACCAGTTCCAGGGCCGGGACAAGCCCGTGCTCGTGTACTCCTGCACGAAGCACGCGGCCAGCAACCAGAGAGTGAAGGTCAGTTACCACATAATAAGATAGAAAGGTAACTGCGGCCGTTAGATGCTGCTGTGACGTCATCGGTACCAAGTATTCACTTCGGGTGCAGGGTTGTACAACCCATACTCGTTCCCCGAGCTAGTGGCGTTGAGGTCAGCACCGGCGACCAGTTCCAGGGTCGTCATCCAGTTCCAGTCAGGGTCCGTCGTGGTGTACTCCTGCACGAAGCACGCGACCAGTGCCCAGAGAGTGAGAAGAATACCACAAGGGCGAGTTGCACCAATGGTCATTACTTGGTGCGAGTTTTGTTACGTTGCTGGATGCGGGTGCCGCAGGAACGGTCACTTCGGCACTCCGTGGGGGAGCCCTATGTCCAGCAGTGGACGTCTTTCGGCTGACATGATGATGATGAATCAAAATCTCAGTCTACTCCTAGTAGCACAAAATCAATGCGTAGAGTAGAGACGCGATATTTACTTTAGTTTCTGTCAAATAACGAGTCCGCAGTAAGCTCTGCCGAATTTCACCTCATACAAACGGAGTTTCGTTCTCATTTTAAAACTACGTGTTGGATTGTGACGATACTTTGCATATACAATGACATGAGGTATATGTATGTCTGTAATTAGTTTATATGGCTCCAGTTTATAAAATAAACGAAATACAGCAAAAACAAGTTTTGTATTAAAAACTTAAATTCGCTGTATTTTTTTAACTATGGTATCTGAAGCTACATAAACTAATTACAGACCTGCACGGCTATATGCGACGGCGCGCGAGCTCTCTCGATTTTTCTCGCACTATCCGTCTCTTTCTTATTAGAACACTTGGAACAAGAGATATAGTGCGAGAAAAATCGAGAGTATGTCGCGGCCGTCGCATGATAAACATGCTGGATATACCTGGACCTCATGTCATTATACATGCAAAGTTTCGTTACAATCCAACACGTAGTTTTAAAATGAGAGCGTAACTACGTTTGTATGGAGAATCGAGCTTACTGCGGACTCTTAAGACACCACTCGTTGGTCACTCGTTGGTCACTCGTTGGCTCCTGAATATTTACTTCAAAAGTATTATTTCTTGCAGGAAGGCGAAGTCCTCAACGACCAGCGTCGCTTAGCAGTGGGAGTGACCCGCGCCAAATACAAGCTCCTGATAGTTGGCAACTCGAACGCGTTACTAAAATACGCTCCTCTAAAGCGCTTAATCGAAGTTTGCCCTTCGTTGACGATGGCAAAGGAAGATATCAATCGTGTAATACTGAAATATAAAAAAATTGTGTCTTAAGAGACTGTGATTAATAATTATGTCAATTATGTTTGTGCCTTCTCGATTGTATCATGTTTGAAGTGTTGTAATATATTTATTTCTTATTGTAATTGTGGTTTTACTTATCTATTTTGGTCAATAGTCGTACAAAGCTTTTTCGTATATATATTTTTCTGAAATAATAGCATATGATATCCGTTTCATTCATGAGAGTAGGTTCTCGTGAGAGAGGGAATCTGCGCAGCAGTGAGACCAGTACTAAGAAGATACTAGTAGATATAAGCAGATCGGTTCTCAGTCCTTGACTGCGCGGGGTATGACTATAATAGGGCGCAGGGGTATGACTATAATAGGGCGCGGGGGTATGACTATAATAGGGCGCGGGAGGCAAAGCCCGGCGTTCGCGCCCCGTTATCGTCCTACCCCCGCGCCCGCACGCCGCGCAGGGGAGACTGAGTTAAGCGGTCCACCTATAGGCTGATAAAGATGATGATGTGATGTGATTGAACCCAATGATCTAACATTAAAAAGAGGTAGATACGTTGTCTATACGAAAATCCGTGTTCAAAAATGGCCACCAAATCTGACGGCATACGTTTCCATTGACGACGCGAAACTGAGGCAAGTTGGTGCAATTGATTCAGTTTTATAGTGAGTGCATTCCTACTTATTCCGAGCATTCCTATTTGCATTATGTGACAGCTGTCATCCCAGTCTCAGTACAATAAACGTTTATTGTACTGGGATGACCCTTCCCATACAGGCCCTCACTGGCGAGGCGCTATTTTAGATCTAAAAGCGTCCGACACTACACCCGTCCTCCTTCTGTTTCGGTTAATAACTCTAGTTGTTCATTTCTATTCTCGTCCTAAGTCGTGTGCTGTTTGTGCATATTTTTGTCTTATCTGTTATGACAGAAGTGTGGATAGGCAGCGCGCGGCATTGTTTGCATCCTTGTCAATGTATATAGCTCTCGTTTGTTTGTTCATATCCATTGGTTGCTCCTTCCTTTGGTGTTAGGTTTGTTATGTTTTGTTATGTGTTCGATTTTAAGGTATTATAGCTATAGGTAATTAGTTAAGGGCCCCTTTGGGGGCCAACTTAGAAAGACAGGTAGGAAAAAAAAGTACTGGGATGACAGCTCTTTCATAATGCAAATAGGAATGCACTCACTATAGTTTGCCACATATACTTACTTTACTCTTTGTATGCCACTTCAGACCCCCTAGCACACTAAGTTTTATGTCGGACATAAAGCATTCGTCCCATTCTGGCAAATATGCGAGTGCAAGAGGGACAAATGCTTTATGTCCGACATAAAACTTAGTGTGCTAGGGGGTCTGGAGCGCTTATTATAACCTATCTACCTCTTTTTTATATTACATTGATTGAAGCTGTAAACTATACTAGCTATTGGGCGAGTTTACTGTTGTCTCAAATAGTTTGTCGCTGTCAGATGGCATGACAGTTGACACTTGACAATCGTCACATTGCCGAGCCCCCCAAGGTTACGCGGCAGCATTTGATTTAAATCAAAATAATCCTTATCTTTATTTACTCATCGTTGTATTATCATTCTGATGTAACAGCAATAATCTCTATTACAATCCCATTGAGAATCCAATAATACCTATAGTAGTGTGTTATCATTACATTGATCACCGGTGTGTAACGGTATGTACTTTCATTAATGTCTGGTATCTTGTTTGTATTGCATGGTAATTGATAACAATAAAGTGGCCTTCGGATTCCATTATGATTGGACCCTATTACTTTCTCCGGTGTCATCAGAAACGACACGCATGTGTCTTTATAGTTTTTTAGATAATGATGGAAATTAGTTGGGTAAATGAAATTTGAAACCCTAACAGAAGTAACATACTTGATCCTGGATATAATTTATTGTCTCTGGCTTACTGTAAACGAACATTTAAGATAATCATGTAGAGGAAAAAATATTTATATTTACTTATTTTTATCTATTTTAGTAAAAATGGCTAAGGCTGTAGCAGTTTTGACTATCAGTGATACATGCTTCAAAGACAACTCTAAGGACACCTCTGGGCCTACCCTGGCCGGTTTCGCTAAAGAGCTATTCCCTAAAGCTAACCTACACAAAATCATCATACCGGATGAACGGGAAATCATTGAAAAAGAGCTCAAATACTTCTGTGATGAGGCCAATGTGAACCTGATTCTAACAACAGGAGGGACCGGGTTCAGCTCCAGAGATGTGACCCCTGAGGCCTCAAAAGCGGTGATCCATAGGGATGCACCAGCAATTATAGCTGCAATTACGAAGGTTAGCCTAGAAAAGACTCCGATGGCAATGCTATCAAGAGCTGTAGCCGGGATAAGAGATAGAACTCTTATCATCAATTTCCCGGGCAGTAAAAAGGCAGTAACGGAGTGCTTTCAGGTTGTTAAACCCGTATTAACCCATGCTCTAGCTCTAATTAATGATGAGTTACAAGAAGTAAGATCCATGCATGACTCCATGCAATTTCAGACATGTTCTTATAAACAAATAACCAGTAATGTGGATTTGAGCAAAGTGGCATTTAGAGCAAGGGAGTCCCCATTTCCAATGTTGCAAATGACGGAAGCCTTTCAAGTTTTGGATAGTGTGATGGCACAGTGTGTACACTCTTTGGAGATTATTCCCATAGAGAAGGCTCTGGGTCGGGTGGTGGCTGAATCTCTATGCACTAAGGAACCTATGCCACCATTTCCTGCTTCAGTTAAAGATGGTAAGAGGAAAATCTTTGAATTTATGATTGGTTCCCCTTTTATATACTTGTTTGTCTTTTAACAGTTGCTTCTTTTTACTTACATGCAATGCATTTTGTTAATAGCATACACATAGTAGAATAACTAAATATTGTAATTTTTTTGTTTTTAAATAAGGTGCGCGCCACACCGCTTTGAAAGTTTATGTCTGATTAGAGTCCCTACACCCATCTTATGGTCTCCAGCGTTACTTTTGGCATAGTTCCTATTAGGTACAGTTATTTTCAGAATCAGAATCAGAACTTTATTTGCTCAAAACATGATACAAAATAGGTAACTTAATTAAAATATACAGATCTACATGTTTCGTCATACAGACATGCAAATATAACATGGTCACGTGTATCGGTTTCCATTAAACTCTGTACCTACTAGAAAAAAATACGCTGTATAACTAAAATTTCCTTTAGCAGATCATTCTGAACATCGAAAGATTCCGTCTGTTTAAGCACTTTTTATTGTAAGTATTTATAAGCAGTTATTGTTTGTAGTGCGAAAGAGACATTCAATAAAGGTACCATGCAAAACGGACGTAATGCGATGTACCTAAATGGGATCTTTGTATCCTAACGGATGGCGCATTTAACATCCGTCGACAAGTTCTTTACGCCCACTAAACATTCAGGTTACGCGGTGCTAAGCAGCGATGGCGTCGGCGTGCGCTTAGTGCGCGCTGCTCTGACGGCGGGCGAGGCGCCCACCGCGCCGCTGTCGCGCGGACAGTGCGCGCGCGTCAACACCGGCGCCGCCGTGCCCGCCGGCGCGGACGCCGTCGTGCAGGTACTGCACATGCAGGGCACACTCAACACATTTACTGCAAGGCACCCGCCTAGCGGGCGCTCTGTTCGTAGGGGCTTTCCTCTAGCGGGATAACCACGGCATCGGCTACGAGCTACGCTACGAATTGGTTGGCAGTTAATGTGTTAACCCATTGACAGCCCTCCATGCCCCATGCCTCTACGAGCGACGGAGCGTACGGAGTGGCGACGCGCGAGGGCGTAGCACACGTAAGGATACGCCACGCACGCCTCGAACGGGTTACGATTAAGGTCGTCATTATCTTTTACACTTAATTAGTGTAAACATAAGCAGAGATTTATGATGCATAAAATTCACTGTAAAATGCAGTAAGATGTTTCCAAGAAATGTGATAAGTAATTGGCACAATCGCTTCGCTTTCTAGCTCTAGCTAGAAAGCGAAGCGATTGTGCTCTAGCATAATAAAATTAGAGAGTTAATAAATACTTTTTTATTACAAACAAACCTCATTGCATTATCCTATTACTTATCTTACTAATATTAGAAATGACAGACAGACACATAGATGCACACAGGGATACATGTTAAAACTTATACTCGTAACACCACTCTTTTGCGTAGGAGCTTAAAAAAATTACTAACATGAAATTTTGAAGTAGAGACAAACAACAGACGGGCTTATTACTCAAGAGTGATCTGTTCCAGGCAACCTTACTTATGTACAGTTTTAAGCACTTTATTGTACGTCACTGGCTGACACCGTTCGATAGAACGAGACGTACGCTCTATCTTGTCACTTATCGCGTGATAAGGCCGACCATGATACGGGTACAGGTGTTTTATCGTGGTGGCATTCCACTTAATTCAATTATACGTACAGGTAGAAGACACTAAGTTAGTGTCAGCATCAGAGGACGGTGACACGGAATTGGAGGTGGAGATCACGGTGGCGCCGGCGGCTGGGCAGGACGTGCGGCCAATTGGCTTCGACATACCCATGGGAGCTGAGCTCGTCAAGAAAGGTAGGCCTGATCGGCTTTAAGGCCTTTACCATCAGTCAAGACGAGATGGAACGGGCTATTTCATCATTATTCTCCTAGCGTTTTTCATCCTCCTAGCGTGTATGCTAAAGGGCCCGGGTTCCGCTTAGGCACCCCACCACAAGACACCCAGCGGAAAGACGTCCACTGCTCGACATAGGCCTCCCCCAAGAGTGCCACAATGACCGCTCCTGGGCCACCCGCATCCAGCGGACTCCCGCGACCTTTACCAAGTCATCAGTCTACCTTTTGTCACATACTTAAATGGAATTAACTACTCCGTCTTGTGTTGCTGATGAAAAAGCACTATTAATCCCCGAACGTTTGTCTTCTGCGTTACCTTTGCCGTACGTTTAATAATTTTATCATAAATCCAAATATAATTTATTATCTTATCTGTCTTAGAAATAAAATTAAATTTGGAGCTAAACGGCTGAAACTAACCAGAATCTTCGTTATAATGGGCCACATTTAATTTAGTTTATACAAACTTGGCAGTTTTGTCCCCTGCGTTACGAGGTAAAATAACGTGGGTTTAATGGTTGATAACAACTTAAGTATCACGGCTTCCGAAAGTTAGTTTTTTTGAATATGCTTAAAACTAACCTTATTTATAATTCCAATTAGGTTCGGTTCTAGACGCAGGGCACATCGGACTTCTAGCTGGAGCTGGTTACCAGAACATTACTGTCAAGGGATACCCCAAGGTAAAGTGGACTTGCGTCCTCCTCTTCATGCTCATTTTAGATAGATCCCGGTGACGTCCTGCCCGGGGCTCACTAACCAATATCTAGCATATGTGCGATGATATAAAGAAAACCGGCCAAAACGGCAAAAAAAACACGTTTGTTGTATGGAAGCCTTAGCCTTTTTTAGTATTTTTTGTTATAGCGGCAACAGAAATACATCATCTGTGAAAATTTCAACTGTCTAAACTATCACGGTTCATGGGATACAGCCTGGTGACAGACGGACAAAGGGACGGACAGTGGAGCCTTAGTAATAGGGTCCCGAAGGGTAAAACCTTCGGGTACGGAGCCCTAAAAATACATAAAATAAAATCAAATACGTACCTAATATGTGTCCCCGGAATTACCCCTGGGGCTGGGGGATACTTATTTTAAAATTGACAACTAACAACTATAACAATAAAACTATTAAGGCTTAAAATGTTCTTTTCATGTAGTTTTTCTATTGTCCTAGATAGTTTTAGTAACCCAACTAGGGAAAATGGAGTAGGTGTAAAATATGGTGTTGATGGGTATTGGGTACAGGTAGCGCTTCTGTCAACCGGCAACGAGCTCCAGGAGCCGACGGATCTGAAGCTGAGGCCGGCGCACATCAGGGACTCTAACAGGACTATGCTCAGAGTCTTGCTCAGGTTAGTGATAAGTTGATGACTGTTGCAAATAAATATCAGTTAGATTGAGAATATTGGGCTCAATTAACCTATTTCTGATACCTACTTATTATTACTTTGTCCTGATAAGTATACATTTTCTAACCGAGTTCAGACAAATAGTTTGTCAATTTAATAGGTACAACATGTACCTATGTCACATGCATGCATGCATGTACTACATTATAATTATTCACATATGATAATCTATTTGTGCAACCGAAACTATTCATCGGATGTGACCATTTTTGACCACTTAGGCAACAAGGCAAGTTTGCCAAAACCAGCTCAGATCAATTTTGATTATCTTTTTTGTTATAACGTGAAAATATTACCTGCTTGGCGGCTACAACACTCTTTCAATCGGGCACGAACATTTCAGAAAAACATAATATCTGCAATAATTTCTATGGAAACAGATCCTATATTGCTAAATTTATAGCTTCCGTTGCATAGTTACGTGGCCAACTATGTACAATAATTAGGCCGAATGTTTTCGACAACAAACAAAAAACATTCCATAGGGAGCACGGCTACGATAGCATAGACTGCGGGATCGCTAAAGACGAGCCGTCGCAGCTGGCGAGCGCGCTGGCGGCGGCGCTGTCGCGCGCCGACGTCGTGGTGTGCTCGGGCGGCGTGTCCATGGGCGAGCGCGACCTGCTCAAGCCTGTGCTGCTCAAGGTACAGCCGTAGTGTGACTCTGCGGAACTTGGGATGTACATACAAGTCCTTGGGGACAGTTATGACAGCATACAGTGCGGGTTGAAGGACGAGCGTATATATTTATGTAACCAACTGTTTCTGTCATTTACACTAACCATGTTCAAATTACTGGCGTCTGCTTTGAAATTCATAATTGGAATCAATTAAATACGCATATTCGTGACTAGATTAATTCTTTAGTGATTAATCTCGAATACAACAGTTTTTGAATGAGTTACACATAAATACATATTGATTAATTACGAATACATCGCTGTGTGCAAGTATATATACTGTCTAGCTCATGACAAAGTTTAACAGTAAAGAACATTTTTATTTATTTATTTATACATGCATGGAGAGCCAACAGCGTAATATATTACTATACTTTACAATAGAATTACACAGCCAATTTCAGATTCTCATTATCTTACAAAGAACAAAATTGACAAAAATGTAACAACCTTTCGTATTTAATTAGTCAACTTAATCTGTCAGGATTTCGGCGCGACGCTGCACTTCGGTCGCGTGCGCATGAAGCCGGGCAAGCCGAGCACGTTCGCCACCTGCCAGTTCGGCGGTCGCACCAAGTACATCTTCGCTTTACCTGGCAAGTGCGCTACCCTACCCCTGTCCCCTACCCTACTATTCACCGACTACTCATTTGTGAGGATGCGAATTTTACATCCTATACTATTAAACGGCTCTTACAATTTCGATTATGTGTGGATTATGTGGGTTTACGGGGGCGAGAAATCGATCTAGCTAGGTCCCATCTCTGGGAAAATACGTTCTCCATCTTTTCTCTATTTTCATCCGAGCACAGCTCGATCGGGCAGTGGGCGGGGCACATAGCACGTAGAACCGATGGCCGTTGGGGCGGAAAGGTTCTCGAGTGGCGACCACGTACGGGAAGGCGCGGCGTGGGTAGGCCCCACCACAAGGTGGACTGATGACCTGGTAAAGGTTGCTGGGGTCCGCTGGATGCGGGTGGCGCAGGACCGGTCACGCTGGCACTCTTTGGGATATGATGATGATGATGATGACAGCTCGATCGCCCAGAGACTAGGTATTATAAAAGTGTAAACCTTTTACTGTGATGCAAACAAGTATGTGTACAAAACAAGGATTTTAGTGAAGCTGTTATTGCCAACAGTAGATATCAGTCATCAACTACTCATCAAGACGACTGTAACAAAACATCTCATTAGTTTCCTATTTTAAAAATAAAAAGTGCATGAATTATACAAATACAAATAATTTATTGTTTGAAATTGAGTGATTATAATAGGTCACAGTATGGTTATTTTTCGTCACAATCAGCCAGAGTATGGCACATAATATTTGATGAATTTATTCATTGTCATGTCAATAGTAATAATAAAAGTAAAACAAAAGAAAAAAATGAATATTAATTATAAGAAAAATAAAAATAAAAATGACAATCATGGTCTACGAATATATAGTGATGCGATGTCAATTTACAATCGAATTTATTCTGTATTGTATAATTGATAATTATCAATTATACAATACAGAATAAAAAAAATGTCCCGTATATAACGCCGGAGACCAACTAACAATTGGCTGATTTGTCTGCTGCGTTACCGAATAAAAATAGACTAGCAAAATTGCTCTGATTGTTACGTTTGCAGTATAGTTTTCACGACAATACAAAAAAGAGTCTATAAGTTGATCACCATCGTCAATATGAAGAGGGCCTGGTCCTCTGTCGTTGCAGCATTCTCCATTCCAATCTATCTTGGGCCACCGTCTTTACTTATATAAATTGATAAGCCAATCAAAACGTTATATTACTTATTTCTCAGGTAATCCAGTGTCCGCGTATGTTTGCTGCCTGCTGTTCGTGATACGGGCCCTCAAGGTAAACTTCATGGAGACTTTGTGGAGTGAGCGATCAGACCCCTTATCCACTCACTTGATAATTGTCAGCTGACAGTGACAATTCGCCGTACATTGCTTGTCCTGGAACTCGCTGGACTGCATGGTTACGTATCGACTCAGTAACAAGCAAGTATAACTTTAGGCACCAGCTTAAGGGATATTTGCTGACGCTCCAAAAATCCCAACCCTAACCCATCCGGCACTTTATTTAATTTTTCTTCTATTTTTTTTTAACCATCAAACTGTTTCGCGTTTTTCACATTGTGTCTCTCATCCCGTTGTGCTTGTGTTACAAATTTAACAAATTTATTATACCTATTAATTATTTATTATGTACATATGTTGTGTTGCGTTCCGTGGGTCACGTAAGGTGCTGCCTGAAAATCAGCGCTGTAGGTGTCTGTCTGACACCTCGGCGCTGAGACAGCGACCGATTGTATTGTATTTCTACTCCCTTTGTCTCTGTGTGGCTTTTGTGTAGTGAATAAATGTCTTCTTTCTTTATTTCTTTCTCAATGTACATTGCATTGTCAAGTTAGTGAAATAGGGGCCAGCACGACGAAGTGACTGCGTCATGTGAAGCTGCTGTTACTTGTATCAAATACGGGCAACGTAATAACGTTAACGGTATCGCAGTGTCCAATTTGCCAGCAGTCACTCTAAACCACATACAGAATATTTATCCTACATTGTATTCAATGTGATACCGTGTTTCTTAGGCCTACTGGGGCGTTGAGCAATATAACTTTCGATGAGGACACAAACGACCACTTTCCATCCATTATTACCTCTTAACAATAAAATCACGTATTGTCCTTTACTCTTTCTGACCTTAGTGTTCTGTCTCAGGTGTGCAGCGGCCGCAACCCCGAGTGGCCGCGGCTGCGTGTGCGCCTCTCGCAGGCCGCGACGCTGGACCCGCGGCCCGAGTACGGCCGCGCCTCGCTCTCCTACCCCGCCGACGACGACGTACCCACCGCCACGCTTATAGGCAGCCAGGTATGTAATCAACTGTGAAACGCCTACTTCGTTCGTATACGAGTATCTACCTATACCGGACATGAGAATTCGAACGACAGAGAGGGAGATACGCAAACAAACGACGTTTGCTTATCGCGGTAGCTGCCCAGTAGACGACTAGATGCTTCATACGTCTGTCGCGTGCGACTATAGCTATATTCGGGGCCGACTAACCGACAGATCTTCCGGGTGAAACAACTTTTAATGCTCGTACATCACTACTTGTCTCCAATGCTAATTTCTCTTTAAAGCTGTGTCTACTGTAGAAAACAGTAATCATTGCATAATAGAAGTAAAATTGTCTTGTCTTGCGTTACTGAACGAAATTATGTGGACCAAAAATATTTTTGTTTCACTCCCATGTAAGTGTAATAGATTGCGCAAAAATGTTATGGCATTAAAGTAAACATTCGTAATTTATCTTCTCATAAGTTAAGGCGTAACAAATATAAAGAGCCGAGTAACAGAGGAGACGCAATCACGCAAAGTGTTCGTAGAAAAATTTTAAAATTTCATGTTGGAATCACTCTTATGCCTATCAAAATATGGTTGTATTTCCCACAACAGTGCAGCAGCCGTCTCCTAAGCGCGTGCGGCGCGGGTGTGCTGCTAGAGCTCCCGGGCTCCACTGACGCCGTCAAACAGCTGCCGGCGGGTACCGTCCTGGCCGCCCTCGTGATTGGCCGCCTCGAGCTGCCTTAGAGCATACAGTCATACTTATGTAAGAGAGATTACACACGGCGACTCAAACGAGCAACAATAGGGGTGTAGACACTTAATAAAATAATCAATAATGACGCATTTTCTTGAATTAAGAATGTAGTCAAATGGAGAAAAAAGCAACGCAATAGGTTAAATAATCACAAAGTTATAAGAGGGGGTATGTTCTGTCCCTTTTCCGCAAAACGCACCTTCATATGAAACGATTGTCATTTACAATGACGCTCGCAGATTGTGACGTCACCAACTGCGAGCGTTTCTCTCTCTAACAAGCAATATTAAAACGGTTGTAGCTTCGTAATTCTTCGAGATGTCTGAATGGGATTTTCGTCACTAGGCATATTTTTGCCGTCTTTCTTTTGGAGTAATAATAAATTTTGAGTCTACACCCGTATTGCCATAGATTATCTGTTAAAGTTAGCTGAGAGATACTGTATCGCGCCATGTGTTACCGCTCTAATGTAAAGGCTGACTCACAGTACACCCTAGCCGGAACCGACTAAGGGTGGGTTGCGCCAAACCGTCTGTAAGCGGTCGTCGTTAGCGGTGTTCGTTAAAATCTGAATGTATGGAAAGTTTGACAAGTTTCTATGGAATGACAGCCATAGGCGCCATTTTTAACGTTGATCGGTTATCATATGTTGAGTCAAACTGCCCTAAGAGTGTTCGCAGTCACATATTTCACCGCTTAAATATTGGCGTTCTGGTTGATACCCGATATTGATGGTGACAAACCATTTGCCAGCCGATCTACATACGCAGCGCGGTACACGGGCGAATGTATGGAAAGTTCGGTGACCCGACGTTGGGCCAGCGCTCGCTCGGCACGGTTTACTGTAAATCATCGTTATTATATATTGATTTAACCTTAACGATTCTCACACATTATTTATACTAAACGGGACTTAATCGCGTATAATTAAATTATTTATTTACCTCACTGAGGTCTCCCGACGTTTCGGATGTGTTGCAACATCCATGGTCACGGGACAACTGGCTTGAGCGGGTATCAACATCTTCTTGCTGCGCGGGTTTTCCGAACTACCCGCATTTGGTCTTTATTAACCACTTGTAACACAACCGAAACGTCGGGAGACCTCAGTGAGGTAAATAAATAATTTAATTATACGAGATTAAGTCCCGTTTAGTATAAATAATCATCGTTATTATCGTTGGAAAAGTGATCCAAATTCAAATCAACCGGTATGTTGTATTTTAAAATAAGACCTCGAAGATACAAGGAATCGGCAGCTTTTGTTCGCGGCTCTTTCGCTGGTTTCTCTGTTAAAACACAATTTAAGCCTCTCATAGACTGGAGCGGCCTGTGGTGGCGGTCGATAGTAAATTTTACATTAACTGTCAAGTTTACTAATGACCGCCACCGCAGGCCGCGTTATTATGATTGAGGCCTTAAGGCGGTGCATTGGAAATTATCGCGTGCTTTGAAACGCCGTTCTGACTAGATTAAGAAACAATAAGGTCTGATTTTCAGATATATGATTCTTGACTATATGATTCTTATCTGATTTTTAATGAGGACTTATCTGATTTGATCGATACATGATGGCTTAAAATTTCTTCGATAGAAAAAAAATCCAAAGTTGGGTCTGTATTTTCCTTTTTTTACTTAGCCTACTCAAACGATACATTATTTTACGACACAATCAAGTTAATACTATAGTATTTTATCTCATCTAAAATCTCACTTGATGTAAATAAAACTTCACTAAGTTAGGTATTTATCAAAATTTCTCCAAAAAAGCTATTTCCGAAGAATGTTACATCTCTTTTTCTCGTGCGCGGAAGGCATAAGCGTGTCTTGTCTAGGGGGCGTGTTAGTCTCAAATCAAGGCATCCCCTTAACCCATTCGTAGCCGAGGCGCAAATCCATACTTCCATACGAATATCATAAATGCCAAAGTGTGTCTGTCTGTATGTTACCTCACACTTATACCGCTGAACCGATTTAGATGCAATTTATGGCGATAGTTTGAATCCCGGGGAAGGCGTAGGATAGTTTTTATCCTAGAAAGACCCCTGAGGGGTTGAAGTGGGGATTGAAAGTTTGTATGTAGCTATCAGCACGTCTATCATGGGACGGCTGCGACATACTCTCGATTTTTCTCGCACTATACCTCTTGTTCTAAGTATTCTAATAAGAGAGAGACGGATAGTGCGAGAAAAATCGAGAGCTCGCGCGCCGTCCCGTGATGTTGCAGACATTCGCAACCGCATCCGCAACCGCGGAAGTTCCGCAGTTGTGACAGAGAACTAGAGAGCAAAAGCATTTTATAACTACATATATGGAGAAAGTTAGTTTGCGGCATTATTATCTACGACGGTGAAATTTCTTCCGCAAGTTCTAGACGACCGACCGACCGACTGACTGGTTATCACTGTTAGCCGCTTGTTTGGTCTTTTCTTAGAGTTTACTAATAATAAAATCGCGAGTCCAATGTCCCCTAATATAATCCTAATAGTATTCTAATGGCCTATGGGCCATCTCTATGTAAAGCCTGATACTCGTTGTTTGTTGTGATTATCGCGGCTATCAAAAATATATTGTATAAGTATAATTAGCGTAAGCATAGAACTTTTTTTAGTAGTATAAATTGCCCATTGATGCGCACCGACAATACGGTGCAAGCGATTTTGCACGATTGAGTGGCTTCTATGTAGAAGGCAATGTCGCTCCCGTATAGGCTTGCATGGTCACTCCGAAGTGTTGCCATACTAGTGTTACATATTCTCAAGAGACTGTTACAGACTCAAAGAATTGTCTGATAAAGAATATAGCCCGTGGTCGAGATTAAATCATATATATTGATAATATGTCGAGAGGTGCCCACGATTGGTAGGTTTACCTTATTAGTTAATTCCGTACTAACATTATATTTAAATTACTAATACTAATCATAATATATGATTCAGACTTAAAATATAAAAGACTGTTGTAAGATCCAATGTAACCAAACTCCACTCACTATTATTTTGGATCTGGACAATAAGATATATATAGTTAGATATTAGTTACATAGTGAAATCGTACTTATATTGTGAGCAAAATGTATTTCTTATGTTCGAAAGTAGTAAATACGTAAGGTAAACGTCCGAGTACTCGACACTGTTCTAGTATATGGCACGGGCACTCTATGTCAAAGTGGCATGGCTTAAATTCGAATGAAGGAAAATCCTCTTAGTTCGAATTTAACCCATATTGCTTTGACATAGAGTGCCCATGGCATATACTGGTACAGCGTCGAGAACTCGGACGTTTACCTTATATGCAATGTAGATATGTACTTTAAGCCTGGTGCATTAGTTTAGTAAGACACTTATTTTACCGATATATTTTTGAAGCATGTTATGTATGAATATATTTTTGTTGATAATAAATGAAAATAATATAGCACTTTTGTTTTATTTATTGTTCATAAGTTCGATTAACCCTTTGACCGCCATCGCTTGACATTCCAGACAAAGTGACAGTGTAACACCTTTATTTATTATGACAGTTTAAAATTGCGGACTTGCGGCGGTTAAAAGTTTAAAGGAGAACAGAGCTACATCAATTTTTATCGCACTATTTTGACGATAAATATTGGCGTATGATGGAAATTTTTAAAGCAACCATCCCACAGTCGCAACAGGCGGTCCTGCGTCGCAGTTCGTCGCGTGATTAAAGCTATAAGATAGAGCGAGACAGGGAAATTAATTACCCAGGGGTTTCTCACTCTATCTTATAGCTAAGCTATCCATACGGTCCTGGATGCAGCTTAAGTTCGAACTCCAATTGGGAAAAATACTAGAAAAGTATTAAAACTCACAAATGTACAAACATTATTAATTTATTCCTCCAAACTCATAACTCAATATAACACTCGCCACGCATACTTCAGATCGACGCTCACACGCCTCGCTCCCTTGTGATGATTATAAATACATTTGCGCGAGAACTTTACTATCACCAGCTCACCCGGAGTATCCCCCTACGGATTCACTATATTTTGTTCTGAGGAATATAAAACTTTACAAAGCAAATGGGTGAACAAACTATTCTGTCACTAGTTGCCATGGTTACTGGGTTTCTGGGTCAGTTTTTAAAACTGCCATTTTGTCGGTTAAATTCACCTAATTTGGGGTGTTGAATATGACATCAACCCCATTTTGTATGGACCATATTCTTGGAATGTTAGAAGTCAGTGTTTTGACATTTTTTCCAAGAAGTTCAATTTTGTCTCCTGGTTAATGGGACAGGATAACAACAAGAAATAGTTGATTGCCCCAAATATATTTTGTCCATTAGTAGAACCAATGATTGATTTCACACATTATTTTAATCAAGTGCATACACATTAGTGTGGTAACTTAGTACAGTTCATAATTTACGACTGTAATGTTTATTAGGCGAAGTGCAATATGACAAAGGTCATAAATTGTGTCAAATGTTCAGGGGGGATAAGCAACGGAATTGTAGTTATTATACAGATATGTGCGTGGCATGGCATACATAAATCTTTGGGGTCACTATAATATCAATTGATTATTATTTCCATGACGAATCCTATAGAACATTGTAAATGCTATTGTTTGTACAATTGTTTTGAATTCGTAAACAAACCCAAAATGAAGAGCTATATACTGCAGTACAAAAATAGCTCTAAACCATATAAACATAAGGTTCATAACAGTGTCATTAAATAGCTCACTTGATGTATGAAAGCAGTCATGATATTGTCACATACTGGGAGCGAGTTCATGTCATATAGACTGAATATGTTTCTAGTTTAAACAAATATTTTTTATTCATTATGAACCGATTGTAAATTTCCCTAAAATTGCTGTTGAATCTAGAAACACATAGCCTATTGACAAATTGATTATAATACACCTAGTAACACTCCTAATTTCTAGTAAGACACCTAGGCCACGCAATCCGGGGACTGTTAAATATTTGGCTGTGGCATTCCTATGAATAACCGTCTGACCGCCACATTAAATGTAGAAGTCATTTGTCACACCACAACATGTCTGCTAACAGTTCACTTTACTTTAACTACAGGTTGTTCTTAGCGTTGTATAGTCGAGGAATTAAAAGGTCGCCACTTTTCCGCCACTTATTTCAAAGTTAAGGTCCAAAAGTGACGAACCTTTTCATTCCGCGACTGTACAAGACAACTCGTCTTCATTGAAGTTGTATATGTTTTCACCGGTATTATTTCTAACAAGGTAAGGAAGCATGAGGCCTGACGGTTCAGGTGCATTACTGCGTCCCTATAAACCTATACTTGGCATTGGCAGTGTATCTTTAAATGAACACATTTTGACACCTTTTTTCTAGAACGAGATTTTGTAGTCTAGTATACCTGCATCGCGAAAGAGCCTTAAACGCACGATTTATTAAGGTTAAGAACTTGTCCATCCCGGATTGCATGTCCCAGAGCAAACCCAAAACCGGCAGCGTCAGTGGTTAGACGACGCGCTGCACCTCGAAGAACCGTTTGAGGTAGTAGACCTGGCCGACTGTCATGACCAGCAGCACTGACGCCTCGAACACGGACCACAGCACCACGCGGGAGTTGGTGCTCTCGTTGATGGAGCGGTGGATGCGGTCGCGGACCTGTTGGGGATTATTTATTGCTCATATTTAAATAAACTAACCCATTCCGGAAGAGCTGCGTATAAATCGTTGATTATCCTCTATTGTGGAATACAGTCATGGCATATTTGCCAGGACTTTATTCTCACATACTTTGGACACCTCTCACGACGTTCTTCGGATAGCCTGGAGACGATTATTATTACGGGTAAAGTTGAGGGTCACGGAACAGACCGCCCCCTAGACGGAGCACACTGAAGGTCGATTTAGACAAAGACTATTTACAGCCGCCTTAAAAAGGCACCGTATAAACACTTTCGGCGCCATCTTTTCGCGGCATGCCACCGCTGGCACGGAATAGAACACGAGTCTATTTTTCGGCGCCAGTGACCTCCGCCCGCGTCTCTCGCTGTCCTCGCGCCTATTTTTCGGACTCGTGTAAACAATACGCTGCCAGTCGCTAGCACGCCTCCGTAAAGTAAATAGGGTGTACATTCTTCAGGTAAAATGGCGCCGAAACTCAGTGAAAACGAAGTCAATGTTAATTCCAGCTTTTTTTTGCCGGTACAGCATCTCTCATCATAGTGCCTTGACGCTGAACAGAGTTTTCGATGAGAGAAAGTAGTTCGTCAAAATGTTCAGTAGTTAGTCGTAACGCCAACCTGTACTGTGAGGGAACATCCAATCAACTGTTTCAAAATCAAAGTTGAGGCTCCAGTAGCATATCTGTCACTGATCAATTTTCTTACCCAAAATTCGTCTCTTTATGTATTTCTTCCTCCAACATATTAATCAGCTCCTCTCGTAATAACGCGGATAGTTTGGTAATACATTGCCTTTTCAACTTCATTGCCTTTTCAACTTCATCTCCTGAATTCATTTTAAATGATGGTGATCTTAGCGTAGAAAGACTGGTGCAAAAACTAGGACCGGTTGTGGCGGCGTGCTAATGACTGGGACTGAAAAGGCACCGTGTAAACGGTTTGCTGGTCACTGCCGGCGAGATTTAGGCGGCTGAAGATAGTCATTGTCTAAACGGTCTGAAGATATGACGGTGCCTTTTTCTAGGCGCCGTAATTTAGGCGGCTGTAAATAGTCTTCGTCTAAATCGACCTTCATGTTCTATTCCGTGCCAGCGCTGGCATGCCGCGAAAAAATGGCGCCGAAAGTGTTTATACGGTGCCTTTTTAGGCGGCGTAATTTAGGGGGCTGTAAATAGTCTTCGTCTAAATCGACCTTCAATCACTGCACCCTTGCAACTACATCTCCACGAGGGGCACGAGGCCATACATAAAGCGGGTCATAGGACCCTATGGAAAAGCCGCGCCATCAAGAATAGGACATGATGTCACAATCCTCAGCATTGAGGGAATGAATGACTGAAGATGATTTAAATTTCAAAAATCCTTAAATAAGTGAAGTATTTCTTGTCGATATTCAAATATGACAGTTTCTTCTCTATATGAACTTCTAAAATGCTCAGAAAAGGGGGTGAACATGATGAATGCCCGCAAAATAGCAGCTTTAAAAAGTGTCCCAGGAGATGAATGGTAATTCAGCTGTGGCACGACTCCTGACCTGCATGTATTCCTGCTCATGCTTGACGGTCTTAAGCGTGGTGGCCAGCTCCTTGATCATGTCCTCAAGCTTGTTGTGGTCCACAGCCTCATCCTTCTCCCCGGCCGCCTTGTGCGGGCTGTCCCCGATCTCCAAGTTGAACATCACTACCTGCAACACAACAGTGGGAATAAATATTCAACATTTTCAATAGGAATCCTTCAAATTAATTTTTATTTATAAACTGTCAAAGCAGACACGTCAGTGTTGTGTCTTCCTTTACTGCAAGCCGTTTCAAAGTTTACTGACTCAGTAGCGTTGATCAATTGTAAAACTTCAGTTTTCTCCTCATATCAAATCAAATCAATTATTTATTCTGCAAATAGGCCACAAGGGCACTTTTACATGTCAAACCGTAATTTACAATAAAAGAATAATAATAATCTTACACAATAATAATTTAAAATTATATATAAAAGGTTAACAAACTAAATGTCACTAAGTTAATGTAAACAAAACAAAATGCCTTTCACTGCTTCTTGACTACTATAACAAGGTGTATTTGTAATTAGGATGATCACTTGTGTGGTTTTGTTTCATAGTTATGTATGAAACACTGTCTAACCTGCACAGTAGAGATACAAAATGATATGTACTTACAGATTTTTGCGACTTTTGATCAGTTTACAAAAATATATGTGGAATTAGATATATTCTTTGACCAAACATGTGACTAAAAGACTTGAAACCTATAATTTCATTTTGATTTGTCAAGTGTATCAGTAAAAGAGTTGAAGCTATTCATATTAGTTAGGTATAATGTTCTTTAGTATGACAAAAAAAAAACTTGAAATATTATTTCTCCTAGATTTTAAAATTATTGCAACACAATTTTTACATGCAATTTAAATTTCACAATAATCCCAACTGCAGGAACGAATTATTACAGATTTATAATCTAAAGAAGATCTCTTGAGTAAATTTCTCAGAAAAAAGAAAGACGAAGAAGACTTAATGATTTCCTGCAGATACACAATATATTTCGATGTTGAAATTTTGCCCAACTAAACATTTCATATTGTATAAGAAAAATTACCTTTGGTGTCATAGTAGACATCTTGTTGCTAAAGCAGTAAGTATACCGGCCAGACACATGGGCGGAGAATGTGTACATGCCGGAGGACTCCCGCTCGCCGTGGTAGATCACGTTGCCGTCGGGGCCCGTGATCGTTACGTCTATGTCTAGGAAACCACCCTCCGCTATTTCGAAGGTTAGACCTGCAAATTATTTTCATTATAAAATATTCTTTGTATCAATCTGCACTAATACAGAGTTTATACCCCTTGAACAAGTTCTAAGTGCTCATTTATAGATTTTATGAGTAAAGTATACAGGACGTAGCTAGTGCTAAAACTAGTTAGAGATGGAAAGTTCTTGATAATTTGTAGTAACTAATGGAGAAATAAGTAAGTACTAAATGTGTAGCAAAAGGAGATACCCTAAGGCTGGTTTTAGTGTCACGCTGACCGTCGGCGCCGAGCGGTTGGCGCGCAGCTGATGTATGATGTGCTGACGATCGTCAGCGCTCACCGCTCAGCGTTATTCTAAAACGCACCTTCAACATCGTACATATTAGCCTGTCAGCGTGACACTAGAACCAGCCTAAGTATATAAATTAGACTTACCCATTTTGGTGTCGGCTTCAACATGTTCGAAAAAGCACTCTTCGGCATGGGCATCGACTGTGATGGTGTAGCTACTTACAGAGCTAAGTAACGTGACAAAAACCGCAGCTATGAGCCCGAGATGTGCCCATTTATTATCCATATTGCTATTAATATATCAATTATTTATGAGAAATAGATTTTTCTGCAATTAGCCGACCATAAGCTTGTTTTCTTTCCGTATACCACTAGCCACGTAATGACAGATGACACAACGCAAGAAGCTATTCATACAGCCATTTGATACAATTTCGTTTGACGAGGATATGCTTGATTGATAAAATTAATGTACAAAATAACAATGATACCACATTATACTGTTTTAATTAGGCTAATGAAAATAAACTAAATTTAAAAATATTTTGGGGCAAAAAATTGTCAATATTCATTTTTTTATAATTAATGGACACATAATAATATTACGTATATTGAAATAGAATTACTTTCAAAGTATCGATATTATACTTCTGTCACCAAGAAGTCACCACTCTAGTGCACCGTAGGAATATCCGCTTGTGACAGAAGAAAGGATGCGTTCAAACTAAAATATTTGATTATAGTTCTCTACAGTATTTCTACTTGTCAGCAGAGGGTGCTAGCATAGCGTTTTAATGTTTCGCTATTTACTAATAGATGGCAGCTCAGTATTGCATATGTTGGCCTCACTGCACGGTCCTAAAAACAATGACACAAAGAGTAATTTACGTTCCGTTCCGTTCCGGTGACTCATCCAGCCAGCAGTTCTGCTGCAAGGACGCGGAGGCGTTGGCCATGCCCGGGAGGTAGCGACGAGGAGGATCCTTGACATTGCTCGAGAGCACGCGCTGGCACGATACGGGCAGACACAGCCAGGGGTGTATGGGAACCTTAACAGTCCCTGTCCGGAACTACCAGTTCCGAAACAAAGCGTGCATTCGGGCTCTCTCTTAGTGCTGGTAGCATTAATACTATCTTTGCGTAGCCCATAGCGTGGTGTGAAGAGAGAACTGAGAGCTACCTAGCTATGATTTTCGCACATACCTACGCAAAATAAGTGTAAGTATGTTGAGAATCGGAGAGGGATCTGCCGGGACGCCTTTCTTCAATTAAAAGGACGCACTTCATCGCAAACGCAATAAATACGAATTATTGTACAGCGTTACATGTTGCTCGATTGATAGGTAGGTTAGCAACGACTATTTGGTGTTGCTAGGGTAAAAACGATAACGATAATATGGGATGCTTCGTATGAGCCCCCTTGCAAAATTATGTCGCAGTAGGAGACGTCAATTAGAGAGATTGGTCAGTTTTGTCTTTAGGTCCTAAGCTGATGTAGTGAAATATCTAGGTACTTAATGCACCTCTAGGGGCTCTCATAATCTACGAGTATGTAGCAGTAGCAATTACGGTAATTAAAAGACGAATTCATTTATGATTTAATAGATAGGTAGGTACCAATATGCGATTCAAGGATAACATGTTCAATCTCAAATTTCCATTTTAGGGTTCCGTAGCCAAATGGCAAAAAACGGAACCCTTATGGATTCGTCATGTCTGTCTGTCTGTCTGTCTGTCTGTCTGTCCGTCCGTATGTCACAGCCACTTTTTTCCGAAACTATACTGTTGAAACTTGGTAAGTAGATGTATTATTCTGTGGATCGCATTAAGATTTCACACAAAAATAGAAAAAAAAAAACAATAAATTTTGGGGGTTCCCCATATTTAGAACTGAAACTCAACAATTTTTTTTTCATCAAACCCATACATTTGGGGTATCTATGGATAGGTCTTCAAAAATAATATTGAGGTTTCTAATATTTTTTTTTTCTAAACTGAATAGTTTGCGCGAGAGACACTTCCAAAGTGGTAAAAGTGTTTGTCCCCCTGTAACTTCTAAAACAAGAGAATGATAAAACTAAAAAATTACCATGCAAACTTCCACCGAAAATTGGTTTGAACGAGATCTAGTAAATGTAATTAGCAATTTATCTTTCATTCAACTGATAAATGGTACGGAACCCTTTGTGCGCGAGTCCGACTCGCACTTGGCCGGTTTTACCAATCTGTCCGCACCGGCGTCACACGCCACGAGGTCAACGGCCTCCCACTATTGCTTCCGACAAGGAAGTTCATCATGCTTTTATTGCTTTTGTTTGCAATACGACGAAGAATTCGTCTTACATCAATTGGCCCTTTCATCCTTACCTCTAATCTCCCTCCTATATATACCTTTATCTATCTATACTTACCTACTAACTATACAAATATTGCGACATTGCGAGGAAAATTCTCTGCTCGGCCAGTTTATATACTAGCTTCCGCCCGCGACTTCGTCTGCGTGGACCCGGGATAAAAACTATCCGTTATTTTAATCCAGGCTATAAACTATCTTCGTGCAAAATTTCATCCAAATCGGTTGAGCAGTTTAAGCGGAGTAACAAACTTCCAAACATCTAAACATCCAAACATCTAAATTCATCATAAAATCCAAATTAGGATCACTGGACGGCCCGCGAGCTGTGCCGCGGCGACATAGACTATTCGTATCTTTCTAAAGAAACGTTCTAATTAGAAACAGACGGATGGTCCTGTGATAGCCATGTTTAATTTCGAATTAGTTTCAAGACCAAATGTTGCACGCCTATGAAGGCAGAACATGTGGAACGGGCAGCTTTTATCACCAATGTACCTGTATATAATTCACCCATGTTCAGCAATAAATAATTTCATTTCATTTCATTTCATTACCAAAATTGTTTCAGCAGTTTATAGAGTGGCAAGATAAATGGAATGGAGAATGCTGCAACGACAGAGGACCAGGTTCTCAGGATGGACATAGGCAATATTTGCTATATTTTATTCCGCGGCTCCGTCTGGATTCTCTGTAATACAAATGGAGCCGCTCGAGCAGATTAGAGGCATTACTTATATTATGGTACAGGTAGTTTGTGATTTTATGTATTATGTATATAATGAATATAATCTCTGAAACTACTGATCTGATTTCAAATCTGAACGGCCCGGATTACCGGGATCTGGCGCGCCGCAGACTCACCTATTGAGTCTCTCGAAAACCTCACAGCCGTGACGTGTTGCTCCATTGTCGCACTGTGCGTTCGACTGAACAAAACATTTAGGGAGTTGGCGAGTGACCGCCTGCCTTTTCACATCTGCCTTGAAAAAACCAGAAAACAATTTAAGAAAGCTTAGGCAAGACCTCGATGCGGCACAGCTTGTCCAGTAATAGGTACGTCATTCGTCTACACAGTCGAATGCCTTTTGGAAGTCAAAGTAGAGGACATCGACTTGTTCGCCGCTGTCTAGGTGGCCGGAAATAATGCCCACCAAAGTGAAGACATTAGAATCAACCGGTCGATTTGACTTAAAACCATGTTGTTAACTGCAAAGGAAGGGAAGGGGACAGCTGCGGAGATATCAGTTTATTAAATGCAGAACAGATTCAAACGGCGATATGTATATGGTTCTCAGCACAGGAAGTATCCATTCGTCTTAGGTATGGGTGTAATCCTAGTGATTTTCCATCGTTCAGGATACTTTCCAGTGGATAACGATAAGTTAAACATGTGACAAATAGGACGAATTAAGCAGTGTTTACAGCCCTTTACATGACATAAGCCGGGACCTTGTTGTCATGTCCCGCCGAACTTCTTGGCTTTAGCCGTTTTATGGATGTATCCAGATCGTGTGGCTCGATCGCATGAATATGTATTTGGTTAGCTGTATTCGTTTGATCTCGCCTCGCCTATACATTATAAATATTATAGAGATAGATATCTGCAAAGGCATTTGCCGCCTCGATTCCAGCACGGCTATCATGAGTTGGCGCGCGAGCTCTCTCGATTTTTCTCACACTATCCGTCTCTTTCTTATTAGAACACTTAGAACAAGAGATATAGTGCGAGAAAAATCGAGAGTATGTCGAGGTGCTGTGCGCACTTCTCCTTTGTACCAATATTTTGCCAGAATGCTCATGTATCGCTACTTATCCTCGCTTCGCCGGCTCAAATAATTATCATATGCTCTAGGCCTCTAGCTATTCGGTGTTTAATGCCTATTTTCAATTCCGAGAAACAACGATATTTTTTCAAATACTTGGTCGTTTTGCACTCTCGATGGAACCTACTTTACCCAAAATCTCTAATAATTTCCGCACTAAACCAAACTGTTTTTTTTAAGAGCACGATTCTTTTTCGGTATCGCAATGTCGAAAGCGGATTACTGCTTTCGACATTGCGATTATGCAATTGCAAAATATGAACTGTTTTGTAAAAGAAATACCCTGTTTTCATGTTTTTTTTACTTAATCCTGACTTCCCGGCTATTGTATCATTTTATTATCATATCATATTATTATTTCCAATATTTGATGATCATTTCGATAACAAACATAGGAACTAAAATAATAACATTTTGGATGTTCAGTTATGTGCTATGTTAACAACCCTATCTCACTCTATGATTATGTATTCCAAAAAAAATTACAGCTAACGTCATCACTTAGGCAGTGGACCTTCTGTGCTTTTAGGAACTATTAATTATTCTGTGGCTACAACCGTTTTAATATCGTTTCTTAGAGAGAAAACGCGTCATACATGACAATCGTTTCAGAATATGAAGGTGCGTTTAGCGGAAAAGGGACAGAATATACCGCCTCTTAAAACTTTAGACACTTACTTAGGTATAACTTTGTAATTATTTAATCCCCCGCTTTACTTTTTTCTCAATGTGACAATATTTAAAATCCTTTTTCGAGAAAATTCAACATTATTAGTGAAGTACTTTATTTGTGTCTACACCCCTATTATGTAAGTTCGATGACTATGAAATATGACTTAATAGCCCGGGTGAGACGTAAAATTGTATGCTCACCACGGGTGGTAATAAAGAAAGCCTCAGATCGCCTATTTATCGCCCTTGCCTTCGGCTTAGGCGTCAAATACCTGCGATCGGAGACACTATGTTTTACCTCGCTAGCGTTCGTAATGTTATTATTCAAATTTCGTTCTCGTTCATGGACGGGACTAAAAAAGCGGTCTCAGTCGGACCTTTTAGTAATGTTATGTTCGTAAAACGTAAATAAAACAAAATGGTTAAAATACTTGATAACTTAATTTACTTTATTAATAATCATACTTAAGTAGATTCTTAATGTTATAAGTTCACTTAAATTAATGTCACAATAATTAAACTTATCCCAAGAGAACGTTTAGCATAAAACTCTTATTTATTTTTCATTTTATTCGACTATCATGTAACACTAAAATACCGACGAAAAAGTATATAAACTCTACCAGACGAACAGTTCAAAACAATTCACTTGGAATGACATAATATTACTTGTCTCTCTTTGGTGCGATAGTTACAACGTCGATATTTAAATTAAGCATAAACATAACCTCCCCTTATCCCGGTCACAAAACTGCGTGGCTCGCACTTATTTTGCAACCAATCACACAAAAGTTTGATGCGCTTTTACAGCGCCATTTTTAAAAATAAGTGTCATAGACTAATCGATGTCAAGTTTTCTGAAGGCGCCAACCGCGCCATAAATGTCACTGTCGGCATGCGACTTGGTGTTGCCGGGGGAGAGGTCGTTGAGGCAACGCAGGTAATCTCGGCACTCGTCGACGCGGTGCCGCCACTTCCTGGCGATGGTTTCAATAGATTCTTCCTCGCCTCCCCACTCGGCTGGCAACACTCGCGCAGGGATTTGCTCAAGCAGCTCATCCACTTTAGAGTTCAAATAAAACTGAAACAAAAAAAACATTACTTAATCTATTTCATTCCTCACGCAATGGGTTAAGTATGCATAAGCGCTTCATTGCATACCTAGTTCTTAACGTTCTAGACATAAAGTAGATGTCAATAAATAACAGCTTCAGTTCCTTCCATGTCAACACAGCCATTAAGTATAATGTCTTCAATGATTTCGTCTGATCTTATTAATTATCGATTCTTGTCGAATTTAACGCTCTACTTATTAAGAATGATAGTGAATGGTCTATGCATTACTGTGTTCATGAATGGTTGTTTGCTTTTGTGCATGACAACACCTAAGCTGTTAATGCTTTATCTGCTTCCCTTTCTGCACCAGCCCGTTGTCGTGGATAGATGTCTCGTCTAATATAAGTTATAATAGCCTGTGCGTATCCTAGTAATCTTTCTTAATAACTAGATGCCTAATACTTGTAACCACTCGTGTGTCACATAATATAACGTGAAGATATATATGCTGTTTCCTTTCTTCGTTCCACGCTGCTCTCAATAGTAGGCACCACGTGCAACTCTGCAGCTGCATACAATAGCAGCTCTATTAGGTTACGGCCCCAGATTTGAAGACAGGAACAGTGGAGACCACGCCTACGACAAGTAAGAGAATCCATTTTATAACCTGTAAATTCAACAATGGTTGAGACGCCCGAGGCACATGGATTGCCGGTCGCAAGTATGCCGGCGAGCTCATCACACGTATCTATCGAAAAGCTTGAAGGCGCCAGGAATTACTACGCCTGGAAGTTCGCCATGAGGATGTCATTAATGCACGACGGCTTATACGACACGATAATATCAGGTACGGAGGAGAGTGACGCACGTGGTCAGCGAGCACTCGCCAGGATTTGTTTGAGCTTAAAGAGCAGTTTATATCAATACGTTCGGTCTGCGAAAACAGCCAAGGAGGCATGGAAGAGCCTGGCTGATGTTTTCGAAAATGCAGGTCTCGTCAGACGTGTGCTTTTACTCAGGCAGTTGCACAGAATAGAACACGACGCATATAGTTCTATGTCTGAGTATATCGAAGCAGTGATGACCCTTGTTCAGCAATTGGCTGACATTGGTAAGACAATTGATGACACTGAAGTAGCGGAAATTCTTCTCAGCGGTTTACCCTCCGAGTATGATTCTCTTGTATCAAATTTGGAGACTGCTAGCATGACCAATGCGTTATCCAGCGAAGTGGTCAGAGCGCGGCTTCTACAAGAAGAAACAAGGAAGGCTGATACTGTATCCAGCACCGCTTTTATGTCAAGAAGCAAGACACCGTTCCGGGGAAAGTGTCATTACTGCAAGAAGCAAGGGCACATGAAGGCACAATGTTACAAATTTAAGAAGACCAAGACACCTAAGGAGGACCAGGCCATGGTGGCTATGCTAGTGGCACACCAGAAGCAGCAGTGGCTGATAGACTCCGGCTGCACATCCCATATGACAAATGATAGAGACTTGTTAGTTAGTTTTAAAAAACAAAACGTCAAAGTGACAATTGCAAACAATGACGAATTAGTATGTGTAGGTATTGGTGATGTTTTTATTATGCTCAATGGTGTTAAACGTAAATTAAAAGATGTTTTATATGTACCTGATTTATCCACGAATTTGATATCAGTCAGTAAACTTATCAGTAATGGATACAGTTTAAAATTCGACAGGCGGGGTTGTACAATTGTAGACAGGAAAGATTGTAAAGTGGTGTCTGCATCTTTACAAAACGGGGTATATAGGTTGCACACAGGTGAGCTTTTGCGCAATGGGGAGAGCTGCAATCTTTCGCCAGGGCGAGAGATGGCAAGCTCCACAGTCGCTACTCAGGTGCCCATTGAAATTTTGCACCAAAGGCTAGGGCACATAAACTATAGAGATTTACATGCGATTAGGGATAGGTTTCCTAAAAATTGTATGTTACAGGACAGCAACCACAAACAGGATGGGCAGTGTATTCCATGCCTGGAAGGAAAACTGTCTACGAAGCCTTTCCCGAGAGCAAGCAAAACACCGGCTGGCGACAAGCTGTCGCTGATCCATAGTGATGTGTGCGGTCCCTTGCCGAGTAGCTGGGGTGGCGCAAGATACGTACTCACCTTCACAGACAACAGCACTAGGAAATCTTTTGCTTACTTACTTAAGCGAAAATCTGAGGTATGTGACCGTTTTATAGAGTTCGTTAACTTGGTAGAAAAGCAGACTGGTCTTCCTGTCAAATGTCTACGCAGCGATGGAGGAGGTGAATACTCCAGCAAGCAACTTTCACGGTTTCTTAAGGATAAAGGTATTTTGCATCAGGTGACAGTTCCATATTGCCCACCGCAGAATGCTGTCTCAGAACGTCTTTTTAGGACATTAATGAATAAAGTTAGATGTGTACTGCAGCATTCAGGACTCGACAGGAGATTCTGGGGCGAGGCAGTGATGGCGGCCGTTTATTTAAAAAATAGGTCCCCCACAGCAGCCTTAGGTGGCAGGATCCCCGAGGAGCTATGGACGGGATCAAAGCTTGATCTCAGTCACCTCCGAGTCTTTGGCTGTCTAGCATATGCGAAGGTGCCAAGTTCTAAGAGAACGAAATTGGATGCAAAATGTAAACCGTTTGTATTTGTGGGTTATTCAGAAACAACCAAAGGGTATAGGTTGGCTGATTATTCTGACCCCAGGAAAGTTGTTTTATCAAGAGATGTAGAGTTTTTAGAAAGGGATTTTTTAAATTTTGGACATGTGAATAATAATGATAATCATTTTAATTATGAATTTTTAAATAATTTTATTGATAATGATTTTATTATAGACATGAATGGTATTAGTGTGAATGAGAATAACACTAGGATAAATGACATGAATGAGAGTAATGTGATTTCATACGAACAGTGTGTGAATGATAGTAACACAGGCAGCTGTAGGAATGAGATTACTACAAGCAGCACGGTACAAAGTGTGAATGAGAGTAACACGGTAGAAAGCTGTAGGAATGAGAGTACTACTAGCAACATTATACAAGATGTGAAAGAAAGTAGCATGGTAGGGAGCTGTAGGAATGACAGTACTACATGCACTGATGTAAGTGTGAATGACAGTAACACTATTTGCGGCAGCGGCAGGAATGACATTACTGCAAACATGGATGAGAGTAATGACTCTAATGGTGTGAATGATATTAGCATCATCATGGATAGTGTTAGAAATGATCATAATTATTCTATGAATTTTTCAGGATCTGGTGACGATGACCGGTACTGTTCAGCCAGCGACAGCAACTCGCTTCATGGTGGTTCAGCCGCGGAGGCTGAGTGGTGTCCGGGTGCAGAGTGCCCTTCAGGGGAAGTCCTGGCAGATCTGCATGTTCAACCGTCATCGCCCGTAGAACGTCCAGCACGTAGTACACGTTCAATTCCACCAAAGAGGTATGGTGACTATGACATGTCTCTAATGGCTAGCAGTTGTACACTTGAACCATCTACGTATGAAGAAGCTATTTACGGTGTAAATGCTGATGATTGGCGGGACGCTATGCGTCAAGAGTACGACTCGCTAATCAGTAATCAAGTTTGGACTATTGTTGATCGGCCCAAGAATGTAAATGTAGTCAAAAGTAAGTGGGTTTATAAAATAAAGAATGACGCTTCAGGAAATTTTATATGCCATAAGGCGCGACTAGTCGCTAGAGGGTTTTCTCAGCAGGAGGGCATAGATTTCAATGATACATACTCACCTGTTGTTCGTCATTCAACCATGAGATTATTGTTTTGTTTAGCAAATGAATATGATATGAACATAGATCATATAGACGTCACGACTGCTTTTCTTAATGGAAACTTAAATGAAACAATTTACATGGAACAACCTAAAGGTTTCAATTATGACAAAAATAAAGTATGTTTACTTAAGAAAAGCATTTATGGCTTGAAACAGTCTAGTCGCATGTGGAACCAACGAATCCATAATGTCTTATGTGACATTGGTTTTGTTCAGAGCAAAAGTGAACCTTGTGTGTACTACTTAAGGGCTAAATCTGATTTTGCAATTTTAGCATTGTATGTGGATGATATATTCTTGTTTTACTCTAAACATAGTTTATGTAAAAGTAAATTGTTGCAAGCACTAGAGAAAGATTTTCAAGTTAAAGATCTGGGTCCCATACAAAGTTATTTGGGTATACGTGTAACTAGAGATAGACAGAATGGAACTTTATCTTTGGATCAATCTGTGTACATAAAAAGCATTTTGAAGAAGTATAACATGGATGATTGTAAACCAGTGTCCACACCTATGCTTCCGGGGACTCAATTGGTGAAAGATAATGAGTGTTTAAATGATGATACATATAAGTACAGACAGCTAATTGGCATGCTGATGTATCTCTGTGTTTCGACTCGTCCTGATATCTCTTTCACCTGCAGTCAACTTAGCCAGTTTAACAACTGTTTTTGTAAATCTCATTGGCTTGCTGCTAAGCGTTTGTTAAGGTATTTGGCGGGCACAATTAATTACGGTTTATTTTATATAAAAAGTAAGGAATTGTCATTGAATGCATATACCGATGCTGACTGGGCCAATGACTGTCTTGATAGAAAATCATATACTGGTTACATCATTAAGTTTGGAAACAATACAGTAAATTGGGAATCCAGGAAGCAACGGTCAATTTCACTCAGTTCTTGTGAAGCTGAATACGTTGCTATAGCTGATGTATCTAAGGATTTATGTTTTATTAAACAGCTGATGTCAGAGATACTGCCAGAAACCAAAGTAAACGTAATTGTATACAATGATAATCAGAGTGCACTTAAACTTGTTGACAAAAAGGAAATGTGTCATAAACGCACTAAACATATAGATGTTCGATATCACTTTATTAAAGATTTGGTTGAAAAAGGATTCATGGCAGTTAAGTATTTATGCTCAGAAAATATGATTGCGGATGCTTTAACTAAAGTGTTAAATAGTAAGAAAAATTGTTTGTTCATGGATGCAATGTGTTTAAAGCCTTGTTAAATTAGAGTATATTTTTGAGCATACTATGTTTGTATTATAGTCATATTTTGAATGTGAATGTAGAGACTTGCCTTTGTGTAAATGTAGAGTCACATTTCTATGAAATGTAGAGTCATATTTGAATGATTATAAAGCCATGTTTGGTTGATATGTAGAGTCACATTTAAATTAACTGTAGAGTTATTGTGCATATGTTAGCATGGTTTTAGCATGAGATTGTAATGCATAAGGGGAAGTATTAAGAATGATAGTGAATGGTCTATGCATTACTGTGTTCATGAATGGTTGTTTGCTTTTGTGCATGACAACACCTAAGCTGTTAATGCTTTATCTGCTTCCCTTTCTGCACCAGCCCGTTGTCGTGGATAGATGTCTCGTCTAATATAAGTTATAATAGCCTGTGCGTATCCTAGTAATCTTTCTTAATAACTAGATGCCTAATACTTGTAACCACTCGTGTGTCACATAATATAACGTGAAGATATATATGCTGTTTCCTTTCTTCGTTCCACGCTGCTCTCAATAGTAGGCACCACGTGCAACTCTGCAGCTGCATACAATAGCAGCTCTATTACTACTCACACATACAAAGAGTAATTTTAGTTTTCAATTGTAATGTTAATGTTAATCTTAATTTTACTTTTGTATGTACAGTCAGCAGCAGAAGTTGCTAAGCAGTTCTAGTGCTCAAAATGATCTACACACGAACTCTAATGTCAAAGGAATAAGGATCTGCGTAGGTAATTGTGATCGTGTTATTTTGCTTAGCTACTTCTGATGCTCACTGTACTGCAAAATGGTAATATTTTAAGTAGGTTGTTTATCGCACTCGCAGGTGGCCAAGATACGGCTCAGCCTAGTTTGGCGTCTGACGGATATAACGTTTATAATATAAGTGTATTTGTGTTAAATAAATGTTGTTTTGTATTACTTTCACTAGCTGAAATGTTTCAATTATGCAGTAATCAGGGTTTCTGAGTCTGCAACTCTGCAGACAAGATAGATATTACAATGTAATAGGTTGCTTAATTAATATGCATTGTTTTATTTGTATAATTTGCTTAATGCACACTAAGGCACCACGTACATACTACTTGATAAGGGCAATTGGTTTAACAATACAATCGTTTACAGCATTAACAGTGATGAAGGTCGGTTTTATTTATTTCTCTCCAATTATACAGAAGACAATGATGTTGTCAGTGTCGATGGTTCTTATGAAGTGTTAAGAATAATTTCAAGTATCGGTTTCAAGTTCATGATTATTCATGAACTTGAAACTGATACTTGAAATTATTCTTAACACTTCAACTTCATGAATGATATAACATTGCAACATAAAATCGCTTTTCAAAATTATATACTTAGTAGTTAGTAAGTTGGTACCGTCGCCGGGGTGGTTTGGTTTTAAGCTAGGGGCGACATTGAACATTCAGTTTTAAAGCTTTTTTAAAACCGTGGCGGAATTCTGTTTACTTAAGGCCCGATTTGGCCGAACCGCAATACTGCTGCAGTGCTCGTTTATTTTGTATGAAACCGTGTGGTTTGTGTAAGTGTTGTGATTAACTGCATAATTTGTCTATATTTTCGTGACTATGAAATTATAGCGGAAGATATTACGTCTCATGCACTTTTTTCCATGAAATTCCTTTAGTATTTTAGGCATTTACGTAGGCATTATTTATAAATGTTAATGTTGCTATTTACCAATACGTCAGACACAAACTACAACTTCCGTCAGAAGTATAATTTAAATACCGAAGCCAAGAACAAACATGCAACGTGCATGCAACACTAGACTCAGACTACATGTTACTCAGAGCTCATTTTGTTTGGCAAGGTCATCATAAAAGTGACGGAATCCCTCGGTACTAACCCTCTGCTTGACCTTCTCGTTCATGCACGACCGCATGAGCTGCAGCGTCGACGCGATGAAGGGCGGCGCACCCACGAGGTGGATGCGTTTCAGCCGCTGCGGGTACGCAGCGTGCGCGAGGTGGATGCCGCGCCGCACCGCGCCAGCTGCTGTGGCCACGCGCGCGGCTAGCGACCCGCGCACTGCTGATACCTGCAAGATCATCCTATATTAGGAGCGGGTTACACGTAGCCCCATAATCCACTAGAGTTCACTGTGACTCCCACTTACTAACCATTGTAGTAATACATAGTAGACATTACTTAATAGAAGTAGTGCCACAGGATTTACATAGATGAAAAACCTTAATGAGCTAAATTCTGACTGAGCAAATGTAGGAAACCAGCTACTTAGTGGATTGAGGACATAGAATTCGTTACAATAAGATTAAGGCTATTATGACCTCACTAACAATAATAAGACAACATCATGGAAATATTTCCATGTTTCCAAAAGTTTCGCTTTGTATATACATAGTACTAGCTGCCCGGCCCGGCTTCGCACGGTTAGTAACGCACGGATAATTCTTATTACCCGTTGTCCTATTACCCGTTTTCCCGCAGGAATGAAGCATTTTCCCGCGGTAAAAAGTAGCCAATGTTCATCAGAGATAATGTCGGCACCTAATGGTAAAATATTTTTTCAAATCGGTCTAGTAGTTTCGGACCCTGTTCTATAGTAGTGTAGAAGTGTAGATATATAGTATAGGTATACAATCAATTTTCTACACGGCGCTTTTGCCTAGTGTGTTCTTGGTTCCCTGGGGCCTGGCCACTGTTCCTTCGAGCTGTTCGCTCGCCGCATTTCTCCATAAACTGACAAAGATTTTCATTTGTACTGACAATGGCATAACATAAAGAATTTCTCACAATTAAATTTCTTTCTTTTTTCCTCTTATTATGTTAAAACCACAGAGTGGTTAAAACTATACCCACTGAGGTACTTGCATACGACGAAACGTATGCATGAAGGCTTCAAGAGGCACAAGTTACTCACATCCCACACGAACACGTCCCCAACGATGGCCTTCTCGTCGCGCATGCGCGCGTCGCACACGAGCAGCACGGCGCTTACAGTTCCCGCTATGTCAGCGCTGCTCTCCGGGTACTGCGGTTTCACCCGGAAGATCGTAACTCGGAGACCGTCGTCCGTCAGCTTAGGTAGCGGGACTATGTCCCTGCAAAGGAGACAAGAGACTTAGGAATGTTGTATTATATTTATAGCTTGTTATACTGTCTAAGAGACAGAATTTTGTTGCGGATGGGAGCAACAGACAAGAAATAAATTTCTGGACATGGGATAGTTACATGAATTTGCAAGTATCGTTGACTCGCAGGTTGTTGAGTGAGCGGTGCCGATACAGGTCACGGTGGCGAATACCCCGAGCTCGTGTTTTTGACTATACTGGCGTGGTATTGGTAGTTACATGAAGTTGCAGATGTCGTTGAGCGGCGGGTCGTTGAGTGAGCGGTGCTGGTACAGGTCGCGGTGGCGGACTCGCGCCGCGCAGAACGCTTCAAACTTTGTGCGCGCGCGCTCCATGTCCATTCGGCAGCCGCGGACAAACAGCTCCAGGAAACTCGTGTCTGGAACACACAGGTGTGGGTGTAGTATACAGCTTGTGCAGGTAGCATTAACCAGATGAAATTATCTTATGTTAATTTTATTATATATTGACTTAACCGTAACTTTTAATAACATTAGAGAGAGAGGCTCTACCGCGAAACGAAAACGAATTTCGTTCGTGTAACGCCCTCTCGGTTGCACTTGCTAGTTCGAGCGTCAGAGAGGGAGATAACCGAATGAAGTTCGTTTTCCCTTCGCGGTAGCCCCTCAGTTAGTGAGTCAACTATTTATTTAATTATTCAATATCAAGACTGCAAATGTGATGCTGATACTCAGGGCAAATGTAAGGATTATGGAATGTATCTAAGTATACTAGGTAGTTATTATTAATTTACTCACATCCCATCCATCGTCTGTTTAACCCTACCTATGCAGCTATGTTAAGATATACCTATCGATAAATGGGGAAAATATAAGCAATCAATTTCAAGTATGTATAATGACCAAACAACTGTTGCCACCCTAATACAAAGTTGCAGTTAGACAAGCAAAGCCTACGTAAATGGAATATAAAATCGCGACAAGCGAGCGCTTTACGGCTTGGCAAAAAAGTCTAGAAACGGAACTAATTTGTTTCAACCCTGGTAACTTCGTTAAACTTGTCATATGCTAGGAGACGTATTATCATCTGTGTCAAACTATTGTTGTTATTGTGACGTGTTTATTAAATTTTGCGGACTTATTACCATTCAAATGCAACAAAAATTCCATTCAATGAATAAGTAAATGAATGAATGATATTTATTTCGTGTAACCATGGACACATATTTTCATATGTATTTTCATATCAGTAAAACTTACAAAACTATGGGGTTAGTTGGCACATCTAAACTTAAATTTAAAACAAAACAACACTGATAGGGAAGTGCAATCCCTCGCTGTGCAACATATAGGGGCAGTCAACCCACAACACACACATACAATGAGCAAGACAATAAAGGCCTCCACACACCGAACGCGGGTCGAGCGCGGCGCGGAGCGGGCGCGGGTCGTGTCTCTCTCTCTCGCTCGCTAACGCTCGTTTCATAAAACCCCACTCATATTTTAAGATCGTTATGGATCAGTTGGATTACTATTTTATTTCAATAATAATAAGATGACTAACATTTGATGTGATTTTCATGGCACCTGTCCTGTATCAAATTAAGTACTTAAATCAAGTATAATGTTTTTATAAGGAAAACAATAAACAGTGGCAATTATGAATATCTATATATTGCCTAGCCATTGACGTGACATTACTGAGATGAATAAGATTAAGTAAGAGAAGTAACATTATTAAGGTTTACATTTAAGTTCCAACCAGGGGTACATTTTTGATTTTGTGGTTAGTGGTTACTAATATCAATGAATGAAGCTGCTTTTGTAGTAGCCCCATTTTCTAAAGCCACCCCAATTGAGGTTAAATTTAAGTAAAATAATTGACGTCATGTATAATTTTGACACTTGACTATACTTACTAATAGGTAGTTGAAATATTTTTTATCGAGTACAATATTGGATAGAGACCGTTTACATCTCCAAATGAATTTATTTGACCAAGGGAAAAAACTGTGGGATTCTTTATATAGCCGTCTATAAGTTAATTTTATTGGACGTACTTGATGGGCCCGTAGAGGCGGAGACATCTGGCGCTCTCGTGTTAATGATGGCATGTTTTTCATGCCATCGAAAGTGTAGGTAAGTATTTGTAAGACTCTGACATGTAAAAGAGTCCATGAGGCCTACTGCTTGCAGATTAAGTAAATAGAATTTCGATGTTAATCTTGGAAATGACGGGAGCAAGAACCTAGAAATATCAACCTAAATGGCCTCATCTACGGTATATAACCACCGGTTCCTTTGTTCTTCGTGTCAATAAAAAGTTATGACGACTCCCATTCAAGAGATTTTTCCTCAACGCGATGACTTCAACAGCGAAAATGACGTACGGCCGATTCATGGCCATGATCTTGATGTACTTACTTAAATATTAAAAAAAAAAACATTTAAGTGCCTCTTGTGTTGCGCAATCCCGGAGGATTAAATATAGAGCAACTTGTCTACGATTGTATTTAAATGACTTGGTTAATGTGAAGGATGGTCGCGTGCTAAGAGAACTGATGTCATTATATTAATTAGAACACCGCTAGTATAAGAGTATCAACTCCGTTATTATCGTTGTTCAACTTGATTACAGCTGTATACTTTAGCGTTTAGACAAGAAAAAACGTAATAACTTATAATATAAATGACTATTAATCAACTCGATATCAAAATTTCAAGAACACGGTGACACTATGGTTAAAATGTACACGTAAAGTGTTAAAATGTACGCACAGTGTGACGTGTATTGTTGCTGAATAATCGAAGGTATCGGATCATGTCAACCATTTGTTGGCAAAACTTTAGTTAACATAGCAGGTTTCAAGTTTCACGGCTTTATTGCGTGACGAGGTGGGCAAATATCGTATAGTCCGTGTCACACAATGTTTATCATCACATTCGCGAGGAAACATATACCTTAGTACAGTTTAAACGTAATTCCTAAATTATATTATCGTCATAAAAAATCATAACATATAGTTATTACGTTACAATTATGACATAAAATTGTGTTGGAAATTCACTGTTATAAAAATACTTTGTACTACCTAGATATCTCTTATTTCAAAGCTGTATTTTTTATCTTTAAAAAAATGTTTGATTTTAAACCTAACGTGAAGACATTTTTTTACGAACAAGTATAAAAGAGTACGTACATACATGTGTAAAGTAAAGTATTTCATAATAAGTTATCAATGCTTATCATAGATATAAAGAAACTAAATATTATTATAACAGCAGTATGTAACGATCTAAGTCAGGTACCTGCCGAAAAAAAAAGATTATCATTTCATTTCCTCGCAATCGAAGTGAAAAGTAGAGTGTACAATACGTCCATAAAACCCATTATACACTCGATTCTATATTCGATATATGTATATTCGATATTATACTCGATATTATATCCATCTGAGCGAGCTTGCGAGCCCAAACGTCTCGCATAAAATGGTGCGTTTTATGCACTTGTTGTACAACGTAATCACGCTTGCATAACGTGCAGGCATATATAGAGTTACAATAGCTTTTTTACGCAGTGGGCGTAACGATTTTTTTCTTAAATTGTATTCTGTCTCTCAAGCTTCAGTTAGGGATATCGCAAGGAGGCTTTAAACTCAAATACGATGTTTGAAAACGTATTTATAATTAAATTTAAACGTAAAATCATTAATAATAGTACATTGTGATACAAGTCAGGTATGTTGATAATTATCAAAGCTCACGCGTTTCATACGACGTTTTCAACACATTTTGCGAGGAAAAAATCCTTTTCTTAAGATGAAAATGTTATAGGCCTGCCAAGTTATTTTCTTTACTTATTAATGGCAACAGCTTTTTACTCACATTTTGTATACATCGCCAAGAATTTCCAGTGGCGTCCATTCTTTTTATCACTTTTCTAGTCACCACGAGTCAATATTTTTGACAATAACCAAACACGCATTACTTAGCAATGTTTACAAATATCTGTGAAACGTGCTGTGAAATAACATAAAATGGCGAGCAACAGTTTTTTTTTCGTGAAGTTTGCGCAGTGCGCGCGCATGTGCTCAGCCAGACTTAGATGAAATCTCTAAACAGCCAATACAAAATAAAATAAATATTTTCGTTCTAAAATGTTATCTTTATTAATTCATGTAAAATGTTATCAAAAGTGAATAGTTTTATTAAATTAAACGTTTCTATATCATATCCAAAAAGAAATAGTCAATTAATTAACAAAAAGGATTTAATTTGTTTAGTCGAGTAAGAATCCATTTGCCGAGAATTAAAAAAAAGCTGTACATTCTGTACAACCCGGTTAGTTTAATACATCTTGCTGCAAGGTGCCAACGTGACTTAATCGGGATATAACCATTAACACACAAGTGTTGTAATGTTATAAAACACGCGTGTTTAATATCCAGCATTATGAGCCTAAAAGCGACACAATAAGAGGTACGTTACGAGCAATTGTGTTGAAAAACACATTTACCTAACTAAATTATTTTAAGATTAATTGTGTGTCTGTGAAAAATATTTTTAACAGTGATTCTAAATCGTGGCTGTATTCCAAAGGGTACCTATTTGCCTCGCGCGTCTCACACTCAAATTCAACAAAATTTACGAATGTCATTTTGTATTTTTTATTGCGATTAGTAGGTAACTATCACATTAGTATTAATTTTGTTTCCTCACATACGCGAGGAAAAGCATTGTGTGCGACACGGATAGTAAGATTATTTTCAAACTCGAACCATCACAACCTCCGGCGTCAGGCTTCTATCTAATAGACTCTTTTTCGTAAAAAAACATTTACCAATCTCGCGGCCCAATGCTATTACTGTCCTAGGTCGAGTAATGTGTTATTGTGACCCTGATCTGATAATGGCGTACTGACAGTTTGATAACTTTCTATGGGTAGGTAAGGTACCTACTATTTCGAAACATCTTGGTATGCAGTACAAAAGGTTGTTTAAAAGCGAATTATCGGCAAAGTAGCACAATAAGAGACAATTTCTGTGTCGCAAGCAGCAACCTGTCGCTTGCTGCAACCTTATAACTAGACACCACAGCTATTTACTAGCAATACCTATAAAAAAAATCTTATCCACTTTCACTTTCATATAAAAAGCAACAACATGCATAATTGCATACTTATATAAACACACGCCTACAGAAAGGGTAGCAGAGCACATGAAATTAAATCTTCAGTGGCATTAGCAGGTCCATCGCCTAAATCACACCAACTTTATTACCGTAGTCGTACGGCGAGAGTCGTCTCGCGGCACCCCAGAGAAGAAAATGGGTGGTGCTATTCTAACTTAACATCGCACAAGAGATATCAGTCTACTGAATCACCGTTACCAGCCATATGTTGTGCTGGCAATAGAAATATCTATTAGATATCATTTCTAACTTTCTTAAGAACAGGCAGCGCCTTCTTCTACCTTTTTTTGATCTTTTTATTAGATCTGTAGTCCCATTTGGAGGTAACACAACATTGTGTATTTTTAAGGAAAAAAATCCTTAGCCTTAAAAGTCAACATGAATATTAGAACTCCTGGATTCTAGAGCAATTTAAAAAACAGCATTGAAAATACCTACTTTGAATACAAAATATGCGCGATGCTTAGGCATGCTTCACAAGTTCACACCATGATTAACTGCAAACGCGTGTGGGATTATGCAACAGCTAGATACCTTAGTATTATACCTACCTACGTAGCTAGTCCCATGTCTTAACTAAGTAGTGCTATTTACAGGTAGCAAGGAGTTCCGACCTGTCACATACTGTAGGATTACCACCTTGCCTATTGTGCAAGTATGAACAATGGTTGAGGACATCGGTCAGTTCTCATTGCGAATTACTTCATGTTCGTCGATGTACTAAACGTTAGCATGAGTTCGAGTAGAATGAATGAGACTATGCAAAATTGATTTTAGTGCTGGCATGTTTACTCCCATGCTCGTGTCGCGTCTTTCTCAGACCTATCGGTTACTCATGGTCAGTCGCAATGCTGTGGCCACGTTATTAGAAACATTTTTTTTTTTCGTATGGATCTTGGGTGGAACTATTTTTTGTATTCAATATGTAAAGCAAACAAAAGGTCGGTGTATTATGCCCGTTAAGTAAGTACAAGTATGTATTTTCTTAGGTATTGATAAGTAACCTAATATGTTTAGTGGGGCTCTGTATAGATTATTTTATTATTAAAGCAGTCGATAATAAAGACTTCTGCAATTCGGTTTTAATAATAAGGTAAACGAATAACATATAGGTATTGGTTTTTGTTCGCCGCTAGCATCAACTGGGGCCTTACGAGAATTATATGCAATATGATCATACAAGATGTGGTCTGCGTCGGGAGTACTTACATCTCCTCAGGCAAATTCCATCAGGAAGTGATCACGATATGCCTGAGTAATTAAATTACGTAGATAATATTCCTTTTACGAGCCACTACGAACAGTAAGTAAATTTTAAGTGGCGCAACTGAATCTAAATGAATTTAGAAACAAGTAAAACGAACGGATTTATGATATTGTCAACAAAAAACTAGTAACATTAAACAGAATGAGTGCTCACCAAGATGTAGTGAAAATTATTGGATGCGATATGTTAAATCACATGATATTACAACCTGTAATTTCGTATTAATCATTTACAGAAATGACGATGGGTCAGAAAACTGTTTAAAAGTTCGAATTATTGCTCTGTAGTCAACACACGTTGTATTGTTACCTGGTAATTACGAGAGCAAATGATGAACAGAGAGCAAAGTCATCAGATGTTCTCGAATTATACTTACCAGTTAATGTCCTCGAGAACAAGGAAGATTTGCTATCAAGAATGTAGCTTGAAAACAATGATTAAAAATACTACTACGTAATACTTGGTAGTTTATAACTACGTCATAAATGGTTATCTCAATCGGTTAATGCATCAGGTTTTGCAGTAATCGGTGGCAGTTTCTCGCTAAAGCTAAAGGTTCTCAGTAGAATTATCTGGAAAATGAATCGCCGTTAATGCGGACCGGTAATAGAGCGCAGAAAAAGCCAGTTTGGCAACTGCGTATGATATGGGAAGAGACTTTATTGTATTATATAAGTACAATGGCTCAATTATAATCTAGTTCCATGTGTTTAAAAGTCACTGTTATCAACCTACTAATATTATAAATGCGAAAGTTAGGATGTTGGGATGTTTATAGATGTTTGTCAATCACGCTTAAACGGGTCAACGGATTTGGATGAAATTTAGCACAAAGATTAGTTTAAAATATAGGATAGTTATCCCGGGTCCACGCAGACGAAGTCGCGGGTGGAAGCTAGTATGAAACGACAAAATTCAAATGTGTCTCTCCTGTTCGATGGATTGCGTTGCGTGGTTCCCGATCGGAGCTTAATTTCTAAATGTGAATTATGCATTCTTTTCATTAATAAATATTTTTAACATTTGTATTATAATTATAATGTCGCATGGATTCAAATATATATATATATATATATATATATACATATATAAACGTTAATTATATTGACGAAGAGAAAAGGTACAAGGCCGTTTATTGCTCTAGATAGAGCACGTGACTTGCTCACACTCTTTTTTGTAAGTACTTTATTAAAATCGGTTATTATGCATGACACTGGCATCGAAACTAACAATAACCGTTAAATCCTGAACGCTGAATCCAGAACCCCATGTTTCAAAATCAGATTGACAGACATGAAGCGAAAACGATATTCTAGGGTCGCGCCCTTGCTGTAAATGAAGATAGGTGGAATCGCGGCCCTTGTAATATTTTTTTGTGATTGAAGGAACCATCTCAGCCCGGCTACCATAGCATAAAAGGTTTTATCGTCACTTTATGGCGAAAATGTACTGAGACGTCGGCGTAAATGTGACACGTAAAACGTAAGCATGAAACGTATCCACCCTACTAGGCCAAGATGTACTAAATTTAATATTTTTGAAGTACAATGTGTTGACTGTTCAGCCTATTAACAACTGCTCAGCCTATCTCCCCACCATCTGCCCGCCGGCTGAGTCTTTCTCGGGTTTAGAACTAGTCTCTAGTATGGACTAGACTTTGCCTAGCTTGGTTAGTCCATTATAGCCACTACAAGAGTAATTTTTGTTTGTTGTGTGCCCAGCAAGCTCTCATTTCCCCAACGTTATCAGTCAGACAGAATTCCTTCGGTCAAGCACCATACTCGTTCTTGACGCGCTAGTGGCGTCGCGGACTTGAGTACAGGATTTAGAGGGTCATGAGCCGATTAAAAAAGGCATTTAGTAAGCCTAAGGCAATCAGCCTCCGTATCCTTCACCACTAATCATTATGTAGCAGCAGCACCGGGATGAGGCAATATTACGTGAATGAGATTGCCGCGGTCGCGCGTAAAGTTACAGAATGTGACATCAATGCGGTCGTCGGCTGGTTACGCGCGGAATCAAGATGAGTCATTACACTGTTTACACATAATAATTAGTCCTTATACAGTTTTGAGTCGAGATTTAGAAATATTGATAACCTAACCTAACCTAACCTAAGTGTTTTGTTCGAGTTACAACGAGATACGATGGAAAGATATATACTTAACATTTTTGTAGAACGAATTCATTCACTTCTCTTTGTACACAAAGATAACACAAAAGGCTTTGTCTTTCATTGTTAAGTGTAAGTGTAACCGCTAATAGTTTTCTTTATACTAGGTAAGTATGATTCTACAACTAATAAAAAGTTTGTTAATACCTTTCGTTTTCGTAGAGTCACCGTTTGAGTAAAGTTTTTGTTAAAGAAAGCCTTTTCATTTCGAAGCGTTTGTGGCACGTGACTAGCAAATATGAAAACGCAACATCGCATTTCTTGTGAATATCCACCCTTAAAAAGTACGTACTATCACAGGTTGTACTATCTACTACCCACTTCTTATTCTTCCCACCCCCTGGTCCCACGTTAGGTGGGGTCTGATCTCCTAATTAATCGGCGCCAAGTCCCATGGTCTTGGCTTGTCGGGTCTGATAGTTATTCCTTTTTTAGAAGCCGGGTCATGCTGGTCCACTCCACCGTGTAGATGGAAGGTAACTACCAACCTACCTACTACCCCTACCTCTGTTACGTTCCGGTATGTTTAAATGGCGTTTTTTTCAACGTAGTGATCAAGTCGTCTCATGACGTGGCCATAGCATCTAGACGGCTTTCAGAAAGCTTTATAAATATAAATGAAGCCACCTCGGAAGTAGTAGGTATCTGAGATCCACAAACATCCAAAATGTTATTAACTCGCTGCTCAATTCCGATCCGATCGACGCACGTCACTGATCTCATTATAGCTGTATCTAATTTTTTAAACAACATGCATGGCTATAAATATATGAATATTATATCTATTATGGAAATGTGGTCTATTTATTGCTCTGTTTTGATGGAAAAAAGTGAGTCGTAATAGTACATGCATGGATATAAATATATGAAATTATCTATTATGCAAATGTGGTCTATTTTTTGCTCTGTTTTGATGAAAAAAACGTGAGACGTACTAGGTAGTATATTGTGATGATACAAGTGAGGTATGTTGATAACTAAATCAGGGGCCGTAGACAAGGTTACAATCAACAAGCGTTAACGCCAATAGAAAACTATTGAATGACAGATGCCGACGAAACACTTTTCGTTAACATCCGTTCGCTGTTAACATCTGTCATTCCCATACATTTTATTAGTTTTCTATTGGCGTTAGCGCTCGTCGATTGTAACCTTGTCTAGACTGTGATATATAATAATTTTGCATTAGATTGACATTTAGTAAATTATTTGATTGATACAAAGACATAGTTGACATTATATAAACTCCTTATTATTGGTTCTCTATTAATTCTCTTTTTTATTCTTTATTGTTACGTTCTGTTACTGTATTAGTTTTTTATATATTTTTGGAATTGTTATTTTTATTATTTTGTCATTTTTATTTCAAATGCAATGTATATTGTTACTGAATAAATAACTATGAACTATGAAGTCGGACATATTTAGGACTTAAAGGAAGTCCTAAAGGCTACCTTATACCTACAAGGAATTGGTGTAGAGGTTACGAACGGTTAGAAGTTCCAAGCCGCCCATCTGCTCTAACTCGGCTTAGTACCTAACCCCTCAAAACGGCCGAGTATTCCCGTCGGAATTGAACCATGTCATTTAAAAAGAGGGTTTTATCTCTAGCCTACTCTAGGTACTCTAGGTAGGGTATTTAAATTACTATAATTAAAAAATATAATATAATAAAATAAAAATAAAAATAAAAGAGAAAAAAAATGTTTAAAGGAAATTTAAAACAAATGCAATAAATGGTTTCTGACTATCTTAAATCTACCGGGTCGTTGCTTCTGTTACATGCCACACCCCGTATAACCTTATAATATAATACACGTGTCCAGTTCCGCATTTCTTTATTGACATTACATGCTAATCGTAGACAAAGACGTATAAGTAGGTATGTGATTGATTAACCGGAAGTTTTACTTTTTGTCCTCGCTTCGCTATTCAAATGTTTTGACGTAGAGCTCATTACTCGTAAAGATTTAAATTTAAATACAGTGGGTTATTTCCAATCGGAAACTCGACTACTTATATCTAGCAATTAGCAAAAATGAACACCATTTATAACTATTTGATAATTACCAGCGTTGTTTTTTGTATCAAAGATCTCGATACGTACGTGCCCTTTATGATTTTTCTGTATTTAAATTATTCAAGTGGGTGTTACGATTACATGGGGTGAATTGGAAATTATCGCGTGCTTTGAAACGCCGTTCTGACTAGATTAAGAAACAATAAGGTCTGATTTTCAGATATATGATTCTTGACTATATCATTATTTAATCTGATTTAATGGATACATAATTGCCTAAAACCTATATAGAAAAAAAAACCAAAGTTGGGTCTTTATTTTCCTTTTTTTTACTCAGCCTACTCAAACAATACATTTTTTTCAAAATCTTAGGTTTTACAGTATAATGTTAACATACGTGCCACTATAGGAAACCCCGTGGGTTTATTTAATAGTTGGCGAGATCGCGCGGCTCGATCCGCGTGTAGGTACTAAATATATATAGGTATCATACTAATCTTACTAATTACTAACTACTTAACATTAAGCTACGTTTAGCTATGGACATACTTGGTATTCGGTTAATACTGACAATGAGTTTGTTTGGCTATGTAAGTTGCAGGTAATGTTTTTTACGTGTTTATAACAAACATTATTTTACGTGTTTATATACTTATTTGTTTTCTCAGTTTGAAATTGACACGTATTTTTTTTTATTTGTATAAACCAACTTGCTTCTGCCCGCGACTCCGTCCACGTGGAACTCCTTTATATCGTAGCTCCATACAAGTTTTCACCCTCCATTTCCTCCTTAGAGGATGATTTATGGGATAAAACCTATTCTATGTCCTTCCCGGGGACTCAAACAATCTCTATGCCAAATTTCATCTAAACCGTTTCAGCAGTTTAATCGTGAAGAGGTAACACAGAGCCAGACAGACACACTTTCGCATTTATAATATTAGTATGGATATCAAGTGGGGTTGTTAGGGGAGGTCTATGTCCAGCATTGGACGTCTTTCGGATGATATAAATAAATATAAATATTTTTGGGAACATTCTTACACCGATCGACCTATAGTCCCAAACTAAGCAAAGCTTGTACTATGGGTACTAGACGACGATATACCAACTTATATAGATAGATAAATACTTAAATACATAGAAAACATCCATGACTCAGGAACAAATATTCGTGCTCATCACACAAATAAATGCCCTTACCGGGATTCGACCCCGGGACCTCCGGCTTCGTAGGCAGGGTCACTACCAACTAGGCTACAGAGGTCGTCATATGATGATGATGATGAAGATAAGGCACTGGTCCCACCGTCGGCTAGTAAGCTAGAAAAGTTGACCAGGCACAGTGTGATCAATCGACCTTTACAGATCCGCAATGTAATGCTACTCGCCCAAGTTTTCTAGCTTACTAGCCGGCGCGGCGGTGGGACCAGTGCCTAAAGTGATGAGAATGTGAATAACTTAAAGACATCATTACGACCAAATTTATGCCTAAATCCACTTTTTTCGGCACATGACACAAGACACAATGCTGGCCGTGCGGGTAAGAGAGCTCGAGGGGGCCCTCCCTTCGATTGGTGGCAGTTGCGACCGTCGACCGCATAGGGCTCCTAGGCCTTAAAGGGTCACTCCCTAAAACGGAGGCGATTGTGTTCAGAGGGCGGGGTTGGCGTATCAGTGCTGGCCTATTACTGTCGCGAACGATACGGTTCAGGTCAAGGCTCACATTAAATATCTGGGTCGTGTGCTGGACCGTAAGAGGGATTTTAGGGAGCATTTTAAAAAATTAGCTCCTCGAATCGAGGGCGCTGCGTCGGCCCAGAGTCGGCTGCTGCCCAACTTTACTGGGCTGAAGGCTCCTTGTCCGCGTCTGTATGTGAACGTGGTACGCAGCATGGCACTTTATGGCGCTCCGATTTAGCATGATCGCCTGTCGGCTCAAAATAGGTCCCTCATAAGACGACCTCAGAGGGTGGCAGCCTTTGGAAACTCTCATAGAATGAAAAATGTACGGGATAGTTCACGCATCTTAGGCAACCTAACAAAACACAGAACTTTTGCACCTTATTACAAGGCAATAAAGTGCACTCATTTTTTCTTTACGTTGGTAGTAGACAAGAGAATCCTAAAACAATGTATGAAGTTCCGCCTCTTAAAACATAGTGGTTATATTCTCTTTGGAGAGTGGCATGTGGACTCCTCCCGCACCCCGCTTGCGGGCCCTGTAGATAATTGTAAATGCGCCTTTAGGTTGTTATGTAATTATATATAGCATTGATCTACATAGCGACCGGTCGCGCGCCGCCCTGCGAGTCTGCGCTACTATAGAGTTCAACGCACTCCGAAAGTTCTCGCACGATTTGTGTTTTTGGTCAAGATATATTTAGATTCGAAAAAGGCCTTTAATTATTTTTATCACCCAGACCACTCTTTTGACCTTTTAACGTAGTTAAATAAAAAAAGTAAAGTGAACTTATTTTCGTACTTGTAGGTTGACTCAATCGTTCAAGTATAATTAAATTAATGTTTTGTGTACCAAGACTATGACGTGCATTGCAAAAATAATATAAGACTCCTTCTATTGTGAAAGTTGCTGTAATGGATGTACAAATAGTCGCTCTAATATGTAGAGTAACTTTACAAATCTAGAAAAACCGTATCTCTATAGTACCAGTATAATTCTACTGGCTTCCTTCCCTTCTGCTTCTTTCCGTTTAGACTAACTGGACGTATTTATGCACAAGGGAACCAACCCACACAATGATAGTTTTGAGAAAAAAGAGGTTTTTGTTAAAAAAGTGTATAATTTTTTTTTTCTCATGTTTTTTGGCAAAGTTGGATTGCCAAGCGGTACAACATGGTATTGTGATATTTTTTACTTAAACATGCTAAGAAAATGTAGTTTTAAGTGTAGTTTTCTCCTGAAAAGACGATGGTTCCTTTTAGCAAAAATATTGAAGTGAGGGTTGGTACCTTTTTGATTTAATAGGGACTATAAACAGGTATACAAAAAAATTATACACACTAGTTTGAATGTACTTTATCAGCAAAATGTTTACAATACAATCTTGATTCAATTTCAATTCAATTCAATCAAATTGGTTCCCTTCTGCATAAATACGTCCAACTTAGGATTGTAAACCTTCATGTTTGCCAATTTTATTTTGCTTCCCTTTTATACAACGTCGGTGGCAAACAAGCATACGGCCTGCCTGACGCAACTCCGGATGAATCACAGTATGAGTGTTATCGAGTTTACTGACCCTATAGGCCTTGGTCGGTAGACGCCGCACGCCGCTTTAACCGGAGACCATGGACTTATTTATTTGGAAATTGTTGAGACCTATGACCTATGAGACAAATGCAGACCCCTCACTTTCAAAATGGCGGCGCCTCCTTGGAAGCAGGGGGTGATATTCAGCGTTATATTATCTAGTTCACACCTATCAAAATCTCTCTTCATTTAAGTATACAATATATTATTCGACTGCTTAGGTCATACATGTCAACATCCCCCTAGCTTTCTCCCGGTAGTACCCTACACAAGCCTGAGGTCCGACCTAATCCCGAAAGTAGGCACTAGTTTTACTAAAGCGACTGCTGCCATCTGAGCTTCCAGCCCAGAGGGAAACTAGACCTTATTGGGATTTGTGATTGGACCGGTTTCCGGTGTTTTCCTTCACCGTAAAGCCACTGCCAGTGCCATTAGACTACATAGGTCTCTCTACAGTCTATGTAGTTTATTTGTTTGTGATTTTAATTAGGTACTTAATAGCTTAAAATACCAAATAGAGAACTTAGAGGACACCCATGTGGGCGGAACCTTGCCAATTTCCAAAAGTTGTTCAAGTTGCAATGCGACATTAAACCGACCGAAGGCTGCACGGAAGTGCTGCCCGCTTTGCCTCGTGTAGCCAAATTCATAAACTGGTCTGCAATGTGCTCTTCTCTAGTATACTTTGATCCCTGGATACGTAGCTACTATATACAATTAGAGGTCAGACATAAAAGCCTGTTGAACTCAGCCGCTCCGCTGTGTTAAGACAATGGTCCAATCGAGGTTCGTAGACACTTGCGTCTCTTTAGCTCCTGACAGTTGCTCATACGGAAGGCATTGCGCAGCTTACGTACTTCCTTTCCTATAGGCAAGAGGCTCATTTGTAGATCATTTATTACCTAAGCCCATTTTTGGCACTTTATGAGCTGGGTAACGGCGAACTCACACTAATATTTCGAGTTGAATAATTTATTTTATTCATGAGTATGCTTGTTGTTGACGTGGTTTTATTGACCTTCGAGTCCGCGGTTTTGGTGCCCCCAAAGCTTAATCGACTGCATGATTGTTTACCGATTTTAAATACACACGATTGGTTGGATTGAACTCGATATTTTGTTTATGGATAAGACCGTTATTTCTTGTTCCTGATTAAGCAGTTTAACTCGTCCACATTTTAATCACTTCCAGTGTGTTACGCCAATTAGCTATATACCTAAACGGATTACTAATATTCGTAACACATTGGAAGTGATTAAAATGTGGACGAGATAAACTGCTGAATCAGGAACAAGAAATAACGGCCTTACCCTTATGTGTATTTTTAACCCACGACGCAAAAAGAGGGGTGTTATAAGTTTGACATGTCTGTGTATAGGTGACATGCGTGTCTGTTTGTGGCGGCGTAGCTTCTAAAATAATGGGTTGATTTTAATGCGGTTTTTTAAGTCCAAAAGCTGACGTGATCGAGATAGTTCTTGGCTATGTTTCAACAAAATCCTAATTTTTTTCTTTTAATACCTCACCCTGCTTAAATAATAAATTTCCCTATCGGTACTTAATTAAATTACGTAAAGATTCATTACGGATAAATAAATATAGCTTTGTAAATTTTGATGTGTATCGATATATTTATGCCCAAAAAGCCATTTCCGATGAGTGCTGCATATCTTCTCATCTCCACTCTAGTTGGCATGGCTGGCAAATCAGTTACAAGTAAATTTTACTAATCTTGTGTGTGAAATACCAAGTACAAAGCCAATATTTGTGCCATGTGACGTATCGGGGAAAGATTATCTTGGCTGTCACATGACGCGTGAGATGAGAGTTGAGGTGACCAGTAAGTTGAAGAAGTACGACGCCGTCACAAGATATATATATTTTTAAAGAATTACACTTCTGAAGACATAACATTAAACGTGTCTCTTGCACATACATATGCGATGCGAGCCAGAGAAAATAACACTCTAAAAATACGTTCAGAATTACCTACTCAAATAAATAAATTGATTATAGTACTTAATGGTTGGTTGGTGTGTACTACTAATTATGCATGTGTTAATTACTGGGTATGGTACCTATCCCTATACAAAAGTCGTGCTACCTAATTGCTTCGCATCCTATTTGCCTATATAACATTTAAATATATACTTACTAGCTTCCGCCCGCGACTTCGTCCGCGTGGACCCGGGATAAAAACTATCTTATATTTTAATCCAGGCTATAAACTATCTTCGTGCAAAATTTCATTTAAATCGGTTCAGCCGTTTAAGCATGATTGAGTAACAAACATCCAAACATCTAAACTTTCGCATTTATAATATTAGTAGGATGTCAGTGTTGGAAAATGTGTTCTCGATTTCGAATCGAAAAATTCAGTATAGTTTCATGATTTTTGTCTAGACTCAAACAGCACGTTGCGCAATACTAATTTGGCAAATAGGTACAACGTGGTATAAAGTGTAGATATACTTAGCTCACACTTATATTCAGCAGTTATAGCACCCCGCCAATGTTCCATGATAAGTTACTAGAATAATATTCTTTAGCGGAATAAATACAAAAAGAATATCACCTATCTACTTATGTAAATTCTTTTTTATACATTAAAAACAAAAACAGAACGCAACAACAGATTTAGATTTAGATTTCTGTATCTTAAATAAATTTACATTATAAATTGCCTTTAAGCTAATTTACACGAATTTATTTAATGATCGTTAAATAATGAATATAATATAGTTAAATATGAATTGAATGAAATGTCACAGTATATTACAAAATGATTCATGATAAAAGTCAAAATAGGGAATATAAATATTGATATATCGTAATGATCGTCAAAATAAAAACTAGAATATTATTTAATTATGAAACAATTTAAATTAAATTAACCATGTCAAATATATTATATGTTCATAATTTGCATATACTCACATACAGAATACAATGGATGTTCTAATAAAAAGATTGTCAGCTGACGAACAAGCCTAGAATTACAAGAACATGTAACATATACAACTAAAGACGAAAATAAATTATAGTTCTAATGACATCATGTATTTTTAGGTTTGAATGGAACCATTATTATAACGAGCTTTACGTAAGCGGGTACAAAAATATAAGAAGAAATATGAAAAAAAAATAGAAAAACAACTATAAACAGATTATTAATATTTAAAAAAAAATGTTAATCGTGTTATTTTAATTACCTGCAAAAATTCCGCGGATACGCGTTACGATGTAAACACCGCCATTAACCGAGATTATATGAAAAAAACTGGGACCATACTTAATGAGTGGCAAACAGTTGTCGTTATTTCCGTACACATGCGATGCTCTATAATTAGACTCTAAAACCCGGTCCGACGTTAGACGACAAAAAATAAATCACCTATTACCTACAGTTTTTCTACAACAGATTAATTTTGCGCTTACATTCGTTTTCTAATGGAAATTTTAAGGTTTTAGCTCGAATATTTGTGAGGGAGTGCTTTATTTATCCATACTAATATTATAAATGCGAAAGTGTGTCTGTCTGTCTGTCTGTTACCTCTTCACGCTTAAACCGCTGAATCGATTGAGATGAAATTTGGTATAGAGATAGTTAGAATCCCGGGGAAGGACATAGGTAAGTTTATATCCCGGAAATCATCCCCCGAGGGGGTGACATTGGGGATGAAAGTTTGTATCGAGCTACGATATAAACGAGTTCCACGCGGACGGAGTGGCGGGCAGAAGCTAGTAATTTATAAATAGACTTTATTTTTATTTTGGTATGGCTAGATTCAACCAAAGGAATAAGGGCTTAATGTCAGGTTAAACATCAATGTACAGTCAAGGAATTTAATTTACGACCCTTTTCGCAAAAATATTCTTTGTAGTCCAATACAAATCGACAGGATTGTCAACCTTAAGTGGGTCCTAAATTAAATTCCTTGACTGTATGTGTAGTATAACTAGGCTAACCTACCTTATCTTGGAATAAAACTATGAATAATTTTACTAAAAGAGAAACATCTCATAATTTTAAAATCGAAGGAAATTATGGCAAATTCTCAATAATATACAGGTATAACAGTAAATGTAGTCGGTGGCGTCCTGCGTCCTGCGTCGAAGTCATCCAACATGCAGGAGCCTTATGCAAATAGTTTTCCATCTTGGTGGATTGGATTGTTAAACTCTAGTCTTGTTTGGTCCAAACCTTAATCCGCTGACATACGAGCGATGCGACATATTTATGAGTAAGTTGTACGCTGCTCCCATATTTTTAACCCCCGCGACGCAAAAAGAGGGGTGTATCTGTGTGTCTGTGTATCTGTGTGTCTGGTGTGTCTGTGTATCTGTCTGTGGCATCGGAGCTCCTAAACGAATGGACCGCTTTTAATACGTTTTTTTTGTCCGAAAGCTGACGTGATCGAGATGGTTCTTAGCTACGTTTCAACAAAATCGGTGCAGTCGGTTTTGAGATATTGAACTTTGATATGAAAACGTCTGGGATTTTTTGAAATTTTCTAAGTTGTTAATTATTACTCTTGACCGTACCGATCTACTGTAACATTGCGTATAATATTGAGCCCTATTAACCAGACATAAGTTACATATTTCTAAACGTGACAGTGTCTACGTAACGCAAAACAATTTATTGACACTTGCAAATAAGTAATTGAAATACATAAAGGAAACCGGTCTTATAGCTAACTTATATTCGTCACAATGTAAATACATTATACATACACTAATGTAACTTCTGTGCGACCATGTAGCCTAGTTATATCTATGAAGTGGTTATTTGTAATGGTTAGTACCCCCTGCCGGCCCGGCGGCCTACGTAGCGAACCTGGTGGCCGCATTCGAATTCCGGTAAGGGCGAATATTTGTTATAGTGTTAAATAATGTTCTAGCACTAATATGACGAGCCCTTTTAGTCCCTCAGTAAGCTCAATAGCTTACTGAGGGACTAAATCGATCGTGAAGCATGAGGTTATCTGTTTCAGCCCCCCTATTCTGTAATTGTATTAAGCTCACCTTAACGTTCACCCACAAATTTATCTGGACACCGCGATGCGTACTATGCGTAGTCCAAGCGTAGGTAGAGGTCCAGTTTCGTGACGGGTGACCGGCTGGGTGAGCCGCTTTAGCGCGTAGCGAATAGCAGCCCAGCTTGGGCCAAAATTATTTCGTGTGTCCGTATGTCGGGCTGTTCTCATGTACAGGTCTCATATCTCAAACGATCGTCGTGAAATTTTAGGAGCAGGTACTACATAACAATATACGTTTTTATTCGATTCAGTTCGAAACTTTTTTTTTATAAGTTCTTATTGCGAGTTCTACAGCTCACAAAGCCATTTATTTATTTATATGGAGAAAAAACAGCTTTTATAACAAAACAACACTGACATATATATATTTATATAATCGTATGGCATACTTTATTTCGCCTTTAAAATTTGTCACTCTTTAGGGCCACCCAGGGGACACACATATACAGCATGTCCCAAAACCATGCGACATGAAGGCAAAGTACCTTAAATATCGAAAATGGGATATTGTGCTGAAAGAAGACTATGTTATTTTTAAAAGTTAGTATTACTGCATTCAAAGATTTTCTAAAAATTACTTGCTTCGTCTGGGAATCGAACCGGCATAAAAGTGAAAAAAAACAAAATTTTAGAAGAATTATTATTTTTTGTCCATTCTTTCGATTGGCATTGATTTTTTTTCACATTCCCAGACGAAGCATGCAACTTTTAAAAATAACATAGGTCTTCTTTCAGCAAAATATCATATCTACGATATTTAAGAGTCCGCAGTAAGCTCGATTCTCCATACAAACGTAGTTACGCTCTCATTTTAAAACTACGTGTTGGATTGTAACGAAACTTTGCATAGACAATGACATGAGGTATACCTATGTCTGTAATTAGTTTATTCTTCAGATACCATAGTAAAAAAAATACAGCGCATTTAAGTTTTCATACAAAACTTGTTTTCGCTGTATTTCGTTTGTTTTATACACTGGAACCATATAAACTAATTATTACAGACATAGATATACCTCATGTCAATGTATATGCAAAGTTTCGCCACAATCCAACACGTAGTTTTAAAACGAGAGCGTAACTACGTTTGTATGGGAAGGTGAAATTCGGCCGAGCTTACTGCGGACTCTTAAGGTACTTTCCCTTTATGTCGCATAGTCCTGGGACTTTTTAGTCTCCTCTAGTAGATGGAGGTATTTACTATTTACCCAGGTGAGCTACCCCAAATATGACCGGGAATGGGACGATATTCCGCTGAGCATTGGCTTCCCAAAAATAAACACAATACCTATACAGTGTGCAACACAATGAAACGTCAATAATATTACGTTGGAGTATGGGTCAGAAACAATCTAATAACATGTACATATCTTAAGGCCTCCACACATCGAACGCGGGTCGTGCGCGGCGCAGGTCGGTATATCTCTCTCACTACCAACGCATTTAATATCTCTCTCACTATCTCTATCACACAGTGGCGCGGGCCCGCGGGAGTAAAGAGATCGAGATACCGCTCGACCTGCGCCGCGCACGACCTGCGTTCGATGTGTGGAGGCCTTTATTCATAGTACACCAACTTTATACGGATATGTGGTCCTTCGAACCGGATTTTGTTGGCGAAGTTACAGGAAATATTGGTCATGTTTTTTAACTAGACTCTCGTCATAACACTCCTTTCTACATACCTACTTTGTTAAGACACCGATGCTTCTTTGTTTTACATACTGTATGAGTACTTTAGTTTTGAGGTATCATCTGCGTAAATTGTATAAATTGTCACACGTACATGTCACATTTATCTATATTTCATATCTCGGTTTGACTAAGCATCTATTCATAACAACGCAACGTTAGCGAGTAGGTATTATTTGAAAAATTACAACGCACTTTTGGCTGGTAACTAAGTACCCACACTTTAACTTGAGTTAAAATTTATAACATAGGAAAATCGAAAATCCGACAACGACATCGAAACATAAGCATTGAAATGGCATGTTCGACTTGGTGACCGCACTGTACAGAGCATTCAACCAACCGGAGCCGCCATTGACAGGCGTTCCCCTCTGCCGAAAATATATGACCAGTGGTCATACACATTGTATGGACTGACGTTTATCTGACGTAGCTATTTTGACGTTACGTATTCATTTGACGTTCCCCTCCCCCGAAAAATCGGCGGACTTTTTATGTATAGAAAATGACACATGGCCGCTCCTGTTCGTTGAATGCTCTAAGGCACTGTAAGTATATGACTGAAATAAAAGAAATAAATAAGAGTTTGGAGTTGCACGAGTAGTCACTTTGGAGAATAAGTAAGTAATTTCGTAAATCCAACGATTCCTGAGTTTCCACCATGGGAATCGGATCACTAAGCATCGTGGGTAGACCCCCGCCCTCTAGAATGCGGGTGGCACAGGACCGATCATTTTGGCACTCTTTGGGGGAGGTTTATGTCCAGTACTGGACGTTTTTCGGCTGATATGATGATGATAAATTTGGTCCCTGCTCACTTTTCGTCGCATTTATCTTTCTTTTTTTATCTAAACCTATCTAATTATGAAAGTACCTACCTAATTATCAATACAATTCAAATAATTTATTTCAGGCTTGCACTCGTAAGTGTTAGTATAATATACAATACTAGCGACCCGCCCCGGCTTCGCACGGGTACTATATTATACATTATAAACCTTCCTCTTGAATCACTCTATTTATAAAAAAAAACCGCATCGAAATCCGTTGCGTAATAAAAATAGTTTTAAAGATCTAAGCTTACATAGGGACACACAGCGGGAAGCGACTTTGTTTTAATACTATGTATGTAGTGATTAAGTTAGGTGCAGGTAAGTACTTGAATTAGAATGCGAATGAGGTTATTGTGCCACGGAAATCGCTGATTCCGCGTGTTGTTGTATTGTCCGAGTCACCTTCGGCACTCGGTGCTATTTTAATGATATGTTTAATTATAATATTACATTACGATCTTAACAAGTACAAATACTGGCGCAACAAAGCACTTGCCGTGGGTTTGTTTAAATATTGTTGTTTACTGAATGTAATTTAATGTGATGTTTATTTTAAAATAAGAGCGAGCGCCTAAGAGAATGAAGTTCTCCGTGAAACGTAGGCTTCTTTCGTATGTCCGGCTGTCCGGCTGTTCTCCTCTGTTCTATAGGTCGCGTTTCTCAACCGATTCTCGTGAAAATTTGTGTAAGTTGTTTTTTATCGAAATGATGCAACAAGAATTTATTAAGTAAATAACTAAGTATTTGTTTACAAATACGTAATTTGACGTACATAGGCATAACTGTACATAGGCATAATTACCTGCAAAGGCTAGAGTTTAAGTTCATGTAGGTCATATATTCGTACTTGTTTTAGTACGTAATGTGATCACTGAATCGATACCCGCGGCCGACTGGCGGACTAACATTTGCTTATATTCGACAATGTAAACTATTTAGAACATGTAAATACCTAGAAGTATGTAGAGTAGAACACATTAAGTAGGTATTATCATCAAAGTAAGCATGGTTTAAATATCGAACCAAATATGTACGTATCTAAAAATGTAAATTTTTATACTCGTCAACTTTAATGTTTGAGTTAAGACTTCGTACACCCAACTATAATCACATACTTTTTACTATGGAGGTCCCAACGCAATATATTACAACTGTTGAGACAACTAAAATAAATTCGAACAATCACGTGGCGCCTTTACTGAACTATAATGTATTTGGCCAATAGGACGCCGTCATGAGAAATTCAAAAGTTGAAATACATTAACGCACAAAAAAGAAAAAGTCGTTGGCTGCACTTCGTTTCAGCAGGGCTTAGATTTGCAATAGATACCAAGTTTATTTAATTAAGTAGTTCAGTTGACTCGTAGAAAAAGTAGTGGCCTAAACGTGGTACTCGACTGAAAAAGCATTAAGTACATCATTTAACGATTGAGTTTATTTAATTAAGTAGTTCAGTTGACTCGTAGAAAAAGTATTGTGACCTAAACGTGGTACTCGACTGAAAAAGCATACATCATTTAACAATTGCATAAAATACTATTAGGTGCTTTAACCCTGAGTAGGTAAAGTGACTCAACGTAAATAAATAAATAAAGTAAAGCGGAAGACCGTATTCTGAATGGCCGATTGGCGAAAATAATGCTTAATGTATACATACGGATACGCATATGGATACGCATTATCCTCATTCTATTAATAAATTGTCTGAAAAATATTAGTAAATAACCTACCTATAGTCTCAGGCCGCGGCAGATGTGGAGAGGCAGCACACATGTTCCTGAGGTCCCGCACCCCCCTCTCCAGGTCCCCCTCCCCCTCTCCCAGCTCCTGCTTGATTATCTCCAGCTGTTTCAGCGATGGTCCTTGCAGCAACGCCATGGCACTACACTACATTCAAATTACACGTTTAAAAAAATAAATTGTTCTCAATTTGAATTGAACGAGCAAATTGCAAGCTGTAGCTGAGTAAGGACAAAACTGCGAGTGGCTTGCGGCCGGCCAGTGCCTTATATAAACAAGCGTCGATTAGAAAAGGTAAGGACGGTTAGGTCGCGCGCACACTGTGACTATTTATAGCTGCCTCTGTAAACTAGCAACGTTTTTGAGCTTGAATTAGTTGAGATTGTCAAAGATATGTTTACACTTTTGCACCTTATTTTATGTCATAGTAATATGGCGAAAAATTTAAATATCTCTTTGAGGTCGACTATCTACCTACAATGTCAAAATTAATACTATTAAGTAAATTTTTTTAAACACAATCAAAAATATCTGTGTAATATAATATGAGGTCATACTCGTATATTATAATGTACAGAGATTACTATCATCAATGGCCTTTAAGTCTATTACAGACCATACAAGCAGTGTCAAGAAGGGAGACAACGTCTTCCATGGCTGTGTAAGCCAATGCGGGAGCGGCGTGCACGACCGCAAGCCTGGCAGAAGTAACTTGCCGGCGGCGAACAGGTGGCACGTTGATGCCGCTTGGCTCGCTTATCTTAAACCACGCTTCATCGTAGACTTTACCACCATCGAACACCAGTTTGCGCCATTTGTCCCTGTCCACGGCAAGGTCCTCCCACTTGTGAACCGAGATGTTGAATGCGTGCACATCTCGCTTGGCACAGTCTTTATGCCGCAGCATCGGCCGGCCGACGCTTCTTTTGGCATCAGCTACGGCTCCAAGCAGAACACGCCGTGGCAAACGCGATGGATGCATTCGATGCACATGCCCCAGCCAGCGTGAGCGTCTCGCAAAGAGACTGGGCAGCTGTGCAACCTCAAGCACCCTTTGGTTTGTGATCCTGTCCTTCCAGCGTATGCCCAAGATGTTTCGGATGCAGCGCATTATGAAAGGTGTTAAGAGATTACACATAGATACGGTTAACTCATTATAACTTACTTAATTCACTTTTTCAAGTAAATTGTTATTCCATTGTAACCCTTCCAACTATGAAACTACTTATCTAATGCTTCGAATCCCCAACGTTTTGCTAGGCGCTCTCAGTTTATCGGCGCACGTCTATTTATCGTAAATATTCATTGTGCTGGATTTTTATTTATTAAAATTTAATTGCACAAAATACAGAAATAAATGTACAAATGCACATAAACTTAGTGCCAAATGTCAATCTCCCTTAGCTATATAACCATTGGGCTAAACAGAGATTTATTAGAGGTGCAAAGGAAAAAGTAAAATATGAGTATAATGATTTTTATTAAAAACACGTGAAGAAAAAAACAAAAGTTTAATAACCATTGTAAACCATCCTTTACCAGCGTTGACATTGCCCGCGTCACTACAATGCCGGCGATCAAGTCAGAATACAATTTATTGCGGCCATTTTCCATAATGACACGGCAGACGTCTCTGCGGGTCCATTTACCATAATATATAAGAATAACTTGAGACGACATTTCTCACTTTTGATACAATCGAAATACTGGCTGTCAACGGTCACATAGTATATTGTAAATATATAGGTACCGTAAGGTTGAGTAGGGTTTGCGGGGAGAGTTGGGTTATGAATGGGGAGAGAAGGTATGAAAGGGGGGTGAGATGGTTTTTTAAGGCTACTGCTACAAAAATAATGTATTCCAATTTAAAATGGAGCTATAGTAATACTCATAATAAAAAAAAATCGATCCAACAATCTTCCAAAATCACCTTTGTATGAAAACCCATCTCACCCCAATTACGAGGGACTACGGGGTGAGGTGGGTTTTCCTGTTTACTTATCGTCAAAGTTATGAAATGGAACTACCCAAAATAAAATAAAAACTAAAATACAAACGTCCGGAACACTTATTATATACACCATTCAGTTTGTATTTATGTATTAAGTAAAAATAAAATGTTATCGAGGTTTGAATGTCAGTTTTCACCCTACTCACCCCATTTTACGGTACTTAGAATGTTTTAAAAAGTAAGGTAAACACGCAACAATATTGCACCAGTGTATGCACTGGTCGGACCGGGTCGTTTACATGTACAGATCTGTTAAGTTACGAAAGTATATACAAAAATCCTCTGAGGCTGTGCGGCTGAGGGAAAATACGACGAAATGCTTCGAGAAAAGGGAGGTAGTGCCCTTTAGCCTGTCTTGGCGGTGGCACTTCCGTGCCCCCAGATACCGATTCTAAACGATAGCACTCGCGCATTACTTTAGTCATATCCTACTAATATTATAAATGCGAAAGTTTGGATGTTTAGATGTTTGGATGTTTGTTATTCGATCACGCTTAAACGGCTCAACCGATTTGGATGAAATTTTCCACGAAGACAGTTTATAGCCTGGATTATTATATAGGATAGTTTTATACCGGTTCCACACGGTCGCGGGCAGAAGCTAATTATGTTATAAAAACATAAAGTATTCATTTAATTAGTGTTTTTAGTTCAAAAACTATTGTTTTTTTTATTGGTTTATCTTAATTTACTTTAAAAACAAAGTTTTAACCGACTTCAATTTAGTACTCCGCCAAGCCACGAGAACATTTCCACATTTATTTTCCAATTTACCACATTAACTGATTTCCGAGAGTAGGGTTTGCAAGATCCGCCAATATTTCGGATCCGGATATTTCGGATATTTAAATCGAACGGATCCGGATATCCGGATTTTTCGGATAAAACGGATCCACGAGGTTTTTTTGGTATAAAGTAGAAATTGTAAGGCCAAACTAAGAAAAAACTAAAAACTGCTATACCACCGTATTTATATACCTGAAAGATTTCAAATAGATACGCATTGCCGAGGTGATAAGGGGTATACAACTTTATTTTGTTTCAACTTTTAACTTACGACTACAAACTAACGCAAAGTTAGTTTAGTCACTGAAAGCTGTCACTTGAATAACTACAACCAGGTCGCGTTAACTCCCGTACCTGGAGCTCTATGTATACAGTTAATTCGATAGGGTTGTATAATAAAATGACACGATGACGCGGACGCCTTACTCAGTAATCGATTGGAAGAAGAGCCAACACGGAAATTGTGAAAATCAAGGGAAGAGGTGTTTGTTTAGCAAGGGACATTCCATTAGGCTAATAAGACTAGGTATGTCTCGATATGGCTAAACGGTGAAAAACTATATATAGCGCACTATTCTTATTTTACATGATCATATTATAAGTCAAGACCATAATACTAAAATTGATTACAATTATAAAACGTAGGTATTGTTGCTGCATTTACTTTTTACTTACTGTGTCAAATCAAAGATACAATGTGTCAAATATACTTCTTTAATATTTCTTTAGGAAAATCTAATTAAACTAAGTCTTTAGTAAGTAGGTAGGTACATTATAGTCTAAGTAATATTGGATCTATATGATAACTTAGTGCCTACGGTGGATCAGTGCATTTAAACCAGGGATCGGAACCGGTTTTTTGCAAGAACCTCGAAATAACCACATATTTCGAACTATTTTATACTTCATATGTCGGACTCAGATGTGTTTTGAGGAATCGACTGCGTATTATTAGATTGCCCAATTAGAAAGGATATAATTAACAAAGAACGAAAAAAATTACGTTTTCGTTTCCATACAAAAAATACCGGTTTCCGATCCCTGATTTGAACCAACGCCAACTTTCGACATCAAATTCCGCAATGTTGTGACTAATAAATTAAAAACAAAAATAATATAATCTGGGATGAAGAAGTGGCGAATAAAAATAGAGATTGAGAATGATCTACGTTATATCATTCCGTTTTTAACGTAGACTCGGTACAAACTTCATTTTGTCGCGGTAATTTCGGTTTTCATGGTTTATTTTAAGGATCCGTAATATCCGAAAAATCCGGATCCAGGAGCCTGTCAGATCCGGATCTGAAATTTGGCGGATATCCGGATATTTCGGATATCCGGATATCCGGATTGCAAACCCTATCCGAGAGCAAATGCGTTGATTATTAGGGAAAATAATAGGGCTTTAAAATTCTTTATTATATTGAATAATATTAAGGAACACACTAGTCGGAAAGACAATTTTTTCGAGAGTTTCCCTCTATTTCTTCAGGATTCCACCATCAGATCCTGGTTTCCTTACCATGGGACCACCCTTGGGATACTCCCTTTCCAATAAAAAAAGAATAATCAAAACCGATTCATAAACGACGAAGTTATCCGCGGACATACATAAATATATATATACGGTCGAATTGAGAAACCTCCTCCTTTTTTGAAGTCGGTTAAAAAATCAAATTGTACAATGCGATTTGTATGTACTATTATATACCATTGTTTCAACTTTTAAATCACTTGATGACAATAAAAATTTCTTTAGGGTTCCGACCTCAAAAGGAAAATCACTTCGTTGTCCGTCTGTATGTCTGTCTGTCAAGACCCTTTAACTCGGAAACGCCTGGAAGTATCGAGTTAAAATTAAAACCATATACTGAAGTCTACAGTCCTTCGGAGCTGTAAAAAATCGAACTTCCAGGTTAACGTTAAAAAAAATACGGCCGTTTATGCCGCAAAAAATGGCAAGTAATATCGTCTTATACAGGGAAAAATCTGATAACTATACATTTTTTTTAATATTGTGTAACAGTTTTAATAAATATATAAAACTTTATTTACTAAAGTATACATATACAAAATGATATTAAACTAATTATAATAAATTACAATTAGAAAAATGTGTCAAAATTTTGCCCTTTAGGCAGGGTGCCCATCACACAGGCAGCATTCCCGCGCTGAATAGCAATCGCTATTCTTTGGGCGAGAAAGCTGCCTGCCCGAGGGTCACCCGTAGCCTCCCTTAACCGCTTACTGATCTCCTTGTGGAGCTTACGCGCGTTTCTTCCCCAAGCTCCGAGTGTCTCGACGCCAAATGCGACAAAATCGTATTGGGCGCCGAGACAGCTATACTTCCCGACCTTGGATCTCTCTCGGGCATCCGCCGCTGCCCCGGCTTGCTTGGACGTGCCCGGCAAGTAGGACGCTGCCAGCGTATCAGCACAGGTAGCGTCCCACACCAGTGCACGGCCCATCCGCCAGGGGATTAAAGACATCCCGTCCGGACGCTTGCCATCATCTCGTACAATGCGAGGCTCAAGAGCGCAGGGGACGCAGGCGCTGGCAAGCGCCCTTCTCAGGATGTCATTGAGCGCAGCGTGACGGGACAAGCGGCCGGCGCCCGAGGAGCAGGCGAGTCCATGGTGACCGAAGCGATCTACCGCGGCTCCACAGGAGATGCAGTTGTGGTCCACGCACACGTCAACTCCGACGCGGAGAGCAACTGCAATTCGGAGTGTGCCTGAGTCAATGAAGCTACCTAAGTTAGGTGAGGGGTAGGCGTGAAGCCATTGCCCCGACTCTGGTCTGGCTGCTGCCAACAGCCTGGCTCGGTCCCGGCCAGACGAAGAGTCGATCAACGACTTTATGGTAGCGGCGGAAGCTAACGAGTCCCAAGCCCTTTGTAATTTTGGTCTTGATGGCAAAGTTGGGTTCGGTCCTGCTAGCCAGGCGTTCCTAGCATCAACCAAGCACGCGATCTCACAGTTTGCAGTCGTTGAGACTTTAAGAATTTTACCTGCGATATCTTGCGTGCTGTGAGTTGATGATAAGAAAGCCGGCAAAGCTACGCTCGAGATTTTTCGAGTTCCCAAACCGCCATATCTTATGGGTAGACATGCCTAAGACCAAGCCTGTTCGCTGAATTTAACATTAAGAATTGATTCTAGTATGGACTTCAATAGGGTATCAGTAGAAAGGACTAGATTGGGAAATTTCCAAATAGGGCAACAACGGAGAAGGTACGTAAATTTAGGAACGAGTAGGCAAAATTTTAGAATGAATAAGGCTGAGTGAGAGCTTATTTTGACTAAACGTTCAGGTTATTTTGGAATTTTGAGATTGATTTATCTAAAACAGACGGAATAGCCTCGTCAAAAATGGGTGATCCAAGGAGGTACAGGCTGTCTTTAGACAAAATTTTAAGGTTTGGAGCTATGTTTTTAAAACCTACTATAATTTGAGAAGCCACAAAAGGATCCGTTTTTTCGGAAATGTAAAGTTCACATTTATCGAAATTTAGTGTCAGTCCAATATCATCAAATTTTTGTATAATTTTGGATAAATCTGCCAGGACGGATTGAGACTTACCGCCAAAAGTGCCATCGTCTAGGTACCATACGTTTAGGTCGGAAGAAAGACTGTGGATGATTGGGTTGATGGCGAGACTAAACAGGGCTGGACCCAGGGGATCCCCCTGCTGGCAGCCTACGGCTGAAAGGATTTCGTTGTCTTTGTGAAGTAACTTGGATGGGGCATGGTAACATTGTAATAAAAAGTTATATATTTCTGGTATATGGTTTCGTGTCTCATTCAGCAAAGTGTCCCTATTAACAGAGTTAAAAGCGTTTTTAACGTCTATTTTCAATAGAACCTCACACAGGTCAGTTTGTACAAAGGTACGCACAGCGTGAACTGCGGCCTCGCAGCCGCCTCGAGTTCCAAAACCAACCTGTGTGGGCTCGAAAAGTTTTTGTAATTTAGAACGGGTGTGTCTTACGCAGATTTTGGCTGCAAGACGCCGAAAGGTAAAGCCAACAGCAATAGGGCGCACGCCAGCATCCTTCTTTGTGAGGGCAATCAAGTTAGCTCCATAAAGTATCGGCGTCACATCTTGGCATACATCACCCAGGAGCATAAGGTTTACCAGTTTTGTAATGCTTACTGTCAGCTGTTCACCGGCTACCCCAGAGCCGTAGCTGGTGAGGTCTAAAAGGTGTTGAGGGGTGATACCGTCTAAACCTGACGCCGACCCTTTGGGGAAGGATGCGAGGGCGGCCACTACGTCCTGCCCTGTAGCGTGGAGACACATCGAAGGATCTGATGGAGGGTCAACAAAGAAAGGGGTCAAAGGGCCTGGGGGATGCTTTGATTGTAACGCGGCAGCGGTTTCGGGAGTGTCGGGGGCGATGGTATCATTAGTGAAGAGGAGCCGTGCCGCCCCTTTAAGATCACCATCCTGCAATTTCTCTTCAACCTTTTTCTATACATTTGTAATTAAGTACAGAACCCTCGTCGGGCGAGTACGACTCGCACTTGTCCGGTTTTATTAATACTACCACGGTGGCAATATGGACTATGGCCTTTGATGGTAAGCAGACACCGTAGCGTAGCCTAATGGACGCTTGTGACTCCAGAAGAATAACAAGCGCGTTGCCGACAGATTCGTTGTGTTGACAACAAGAGACCAATCTCACTCTCAACACATCGATCCTCGTTAGCTTATCTCACCTTACTCACCACCAGGAACATAACACCAGATAGCTAGGGGTCTTGTTGTGGCTGGGGCACTCGCTTAAGAACCCCAGCACGGCTAGCACGCGACGGCGCGCGAGCTCTCTCGATTTTTCTCGCACTATCCGTCTCTCTATTATTAGAACACTTAGAAGAAGAGGTATAGTGCGATAAAAATCGACAGTGTGTCGCGGCCGTCGTGTGCTAGACGTGCAGGGAAGGCGACAACATCTCTTTGCCCTTGGACGAGTGTGGCGAGGCGCGAGGGGGGCTCCAGTGCGTTCAGCATGAGATTCTGGAGTCCCCTGCATAAGAGCGCAGAAGCAGGGCACCGTGGATTTTTTGTGGATAGAAATACCATCTGGTACGCAGGTTTTCTCCAGGAAAAAAAGAAAAAAGGGGGGTGTTGTTATGGCTGCGGTCACCTGCAAGCTCTAGGGCTACTCCAAACCTAATTTAAGCGAGATGAGGCTCTGCCCCTCACAATTTGTAGTTTTTTCTTAATTAGGTATAAGTCATAAGTCAAGTAAGTCAAACCTGGAGGGAACTTATGTATGTACTGGTTCAAAATTTCAAATTCAGTGGACTAATTACCTAATTTTGTGCAGACATACAAATAGTACATCGTATGAATTAGACTTACTTACCAGTAGCGGAAGTTGAGACAGTAAAATTCCTTGGCATTGAGTTAGACAAGCAACTACGCTGGTCAAACCATATAAACACCGAAAACGACTGGCTAGTGCTTGTTATACAATAAAAAATACTTATGTCCAAAATGTTAAATTACACATCTATTTAAATCGATGTTTTTTGCATATTTTGAAAGTGTTTAAAGATACGGTCTAGAATTTTAGGGGAACAGTGTCCATAGAAATGCAATTCTGCCCCCCTAGCACACTAGGTTTTATGTCCGACGTAAAGCATTCGTCCCTCTTGCACTCGCGTATTTGCCAGAATGGGACGAATGCTTAATGTCCGACATAAAACTTAGCGTACTAGCCCCCCAGCGGGCGTAGCACGGTTGCCATTTTATCACTTATCGTTGTGGATAACGCATCCGTCACTCTCGCACTTGCATACTTGTCAGAGCGTGATGGGCGTCTTTACCACAACGATAAGTGATAAAATGGCAACCGTGCTACGCCCGCTGATAATGATAATGCAAAAGAAAGGTGTTAGATGTATTGATAAGGCTAGTATTTTGCCTGCGGCGCGGTGCGCGAGCGCACCGCGGTTGTACTCTGTTTTTTTTCTGTTTTTTCCAATTTTCCAGGAATTTTTTATTATTTTTTCCGAGGAAAAGGAGAGTGAAATTCCGCCATGGGAAGGGAAAAGCACAATGAGATTAGTTACTCGCGCGTTCCACTCGTTTCGTTTGCGGCGGGTGTTTCCGCGTGGGCTCGCCCCTCGGGCCTTTGGCCCTCGGGCTCGCGTAGAGAGCGCGCTCTGATGGGACGCTTCGTGCCTTCGGCCCTACGCGGAGCTCGGCCTGCGGCCTCGCGTGCCTCGCCGCTCACCATCGGGCCTTCGGCCCTCAGGTTTCGCTTGCAAGACAGTCGGGAATGGGGTGTCTGAGAGCGCGCTCTGAAGGGACGCTTCGTGCCTTCGGCCCTACGCGGAGCTCGGCCTTCGGCCTCGCAAACCTCGCCGCTCACCTTCGGGCCTTCGGCCCTCAGGTTTCGCTTGCAGGACAGTCGGGCATTGTGAGTGTCCGCGTGGGTTCGCCCTTCGGGCCTTTGGCCCTCGGGCTCACGTAGAGAGCGCGCTCTGAAGGGACGCTTCGTGCCTTCGGCCCTACGCGGAGCTCGGCCTTCGGCCTCGCAAACCTCGCCGCTCACCTTCGGGCCTTCGGCCCTCAGGTTTCGCTTGCAGGACAGTCGGGCATTGTGAGTGTCCGCGTGGGTTCGCCCTTCGGGCCTTTGGCCCTCGGGCTCACGTAGAGAGCGCGCTCTGAAGGGACGCTTCGTGCCTTCGGCCCTACGCGGAGCTCGGCCTTCGGCCTCGCAACCCACGCCGCTCACCTTCGGGCCTTCGGCCCTCAGGTTTCGCTTGCAGAAAAGTCGGGCATTGTGAGTGTCCGCATGGGTTCGCCCTTCGGGCCTTTGGCCCTCGGGCTCACGTAGAGAGCGCGCTCTGAAGGGACGCTTCGGGCCTTCGGCCCTACGCGGAGCTCGGCCTTCGGCCTCGCAAACCTCGCCGCTCATTGTCCTCCAGATCATTGTCGTCCATTATTTATAATATATAGCACCAGATAATGACGGTCATTTCACTATATATCTACGTGATATGCATATTCATATACTTATAAAAGGAAATCGAAATACACGAATAAAGGTCAGACTAGGTTAGGCATATACATTAGGAAACGACTCGGATATTTCTTTACCGCCTTGTAATAATTATAATCAGTTTAAAAGGAGCATTGAATACAACGGAATAAAAAATTATAACTTACTGAATAATGACATTAAGAATTGTAATAACTTAGGAGAATTCATAAAAAAGTTAAAATCACATTGAATTATTAGACCGTTTTATATTTTACAGGAATATTTTGAAGGCATGTATGAATAATGTAAATTATAATCTTCTGACGATTACTTAGACCGTTTTATAATCTACAGGAATATTTTGAGGGCATGTATGAATAATGACATTAAGAATTGTAATAACTTAGGAGAATTCATAAAAAAGGTAAAATCACATTTAATTATTAGACCGTTTTATAATTTACAGGAATATTTTGAGGGCATGTATGAATAATGACATTAAGAATTGTAATAACTTAGGAGAATTCATAAAAAAGTTAAAATCACATTTAATTATTAGACCGTTTTATAATTTACAGGAATAATTTGAGGGCATGTATGAATAATGTAAATTAATCTTAATGAGTTGATTGTTATTATATTTTTATTGACTGACATATTTTCTGTTGACACAATTATTTTGAAATTGTTATTATTATTATTTTTCTTACAACTCTGCAATATATTCGTTTAAATCTATGAAATTATTATTATAATACTAATGTGACTTTTACCACTGACATGAATTATTATGTAACTATAATTATATTTCCTTTTAATTTTTTGTTTGTTACTTTCCGTGCTCTCACCGAATGGACCCTGCGGAAGACCAGCGTTGGCTTGCAGCCAGCTGAGCTGGTTCCATTACGTGGCAAAAAATGTGCTTTTTTATTTCATTTCTTTTATTATCTGTGTTGTGTTTGTCACGAATAAATGTTTTGATTTGATTTGATTTAATTGTGTATGTTTAGCGCAATAGAAATACCACAGTATTATCATTATATATAGAACTGACAGGAATATACATATATTTTTCGAAACCTTAGGTAACATTTTGGAAAAAATTAAAATGAAACAACAAAAAAAAACGGAATATGCGTAGGTATAATAATAGCCGGAGACTTTAATATAAATGTAATGATAAAATCACCATCTAGGCATCTACACAAACTCTTATAAATTAATTTCAAATGTACCTATAACTTACGGCAAATGGTCAATGAACCAACAAGGTAAATAATGTACCTTCTACGTCAGTGGTTCTTAAAATTTTGTTAGGCATGGACCACTTTAATTTCAAAAATACCGCGGACTCCTATTGAAGAAAATGTTAAAAAACCGGCCAAGAGCGTGTCGGGCCACGCTCAGTGTACGGTTTCGTAGCCCGTTCCGTGAACCGAATGTATAAGCAAGAGAGTTCAAATTCCCAAATCAAATCGACATGTATTATAGACATAGACAGACACAATACAAGCAATACTTAGCGAACAATTTTGTTATTAGACAACGAACAACCAAAGACAACTAAGACAATTCGAGCACGACAAATTTTCGACCTAAAGTATGGGCGCACCTGCTCCGACCCCATTAAATCAGGAAAAATCTTAACAGCGCCATGTACAATGTGAGCGTTCCACGTACAGCGACATCTATCGGCAAATTAAGTAAACTATTGCGCGCGAGCTTAAAGTATGGAAGATGTTTTTTATGGGATAATTCTTTATTGCGTGAACCGATTTTCACAATTTTTTTACTTTATTTGAAAGCACGTCATTTGTGCACGTGTTTTGTTGAAATTACAGGTCCAATAAACACCTGCTTATACGGTTAAATTACAAACTTAGTTCAGAAATTATTTTGTAATTTTTTTCAAAAACTTTTCAACCTATCAAGTTCAAAATAATTTTCCTAGAAAGTTTTTATAAAGTTCTACTTTTGAGATTTTTTTCATATTTTTAAAACTTATGGTTCAAAAGTTAGAAGGGGGGACACATTTTTTATTACACACGATTATCTCCGAAAATATTAACATTATCAAAAAAATATTATAGCAAACCCCTATTCATTTTTAAATACCTATCCAACAATATATCACACGTTAGGGTTGAAATGAAAAAAAAACACTCCCCACGTTACTTCTAGGGGAGGTACCCTAATTAAAAAAAACACTTTATTTTAAAAGTGTCGGCGTAATTGATATACATATTAGTACCAAATTTCAGCTTTCTAATGCTAACCTAAAAACCTCATGTTTCATGTGCCTACGTACCTACCTACGTTATAATATAAGTTATATAAGTAAACGAACTGGCCTGGGACCCCTAGCAATCATGTCACGGACCCCTAAGGGGTCCATGGACCACACTTTAAGAAACCCTGTTCTACGTGTATCGACCTTATATTTACAAACACATGGAATATCTGACCATAGTACCGTCTTATTTAGATATCAGGCTCAAAAATGAAAAGTAGAAAACAAGCTCCCAGGTAGCAAACTGACGTCAGCGACGTATCATAAGGTCATAATCATAATAAGGTCGGTCATTTATAGTCGAGAGCAGAAGTAAAGCCCGAGTTCAGACTGGCGGGAACCGCGTGGTTCCAGAATCGTGCGATTCCCGCGCGGTTCCATATTTACATGAAAATGTTCCAAAGCGTTTAGACATAACCGCGCGGTTTGAATAACCGCGCGGTTGCCGCCAACCAACCGCGAGAAAATACAATCGCGCGGGGCCCGCGCGATTTCAATATTCGGGAGAGAACGTTCAGTTGCGTTTGCGTCGCGGATACCGCGCGGTTTCGACGTCACATTCCAGGAGGCCACGCGCTCGCTCGCAATGGATCGAGGCGATCGCTTCGACACCGCGACACCGAAACTAAACTCCAATCGCTAAATAACCGCGGTATCTGAATAGTACACATTTTTACGTTTCAAACCGCGCGGGAATCGCGCGATTTTGGAACCGCGCAGTTCCCGCCAGTCTGAACGCGCTCTAAAGTGACGTCCGTTTAGGGTCAGGCGTTGAACAGGACGTCGTATTTACGTCAATTAAAGGCGTACCATATACGCCGCATATCTGGAGTCCAGATATGCGGCGTATATGGTACGTCCAGATTCTGGACGTACCATATACGCCGCCAAGAGGACGTTATACTGACGTCTATTTAGGATCAGTATCTGGACGTACCAATGTACCATATTCGCCACAAAGTGAACGTTTTACTGACGTATATTTGGGGTCAATGGACCCGATTCTAGCCGGATTTTAACCGTATTCTAAAACTTCTAAAAATAAGTACGTGAATGAATTAATGGAATCTATAAAAAAAAGCGGCCAAGTGCGTGTTGGGCTACGCGCAGGGTAGGGTTCCGTAGTTGCCCGTCTGTCACAAAATGCGGACTTAAAAGGGGCTTTTGGGGTTTTTATTATAGCTTACCCTCGCAAATAATCGTAAATATGATTATTTTTATAACACACCAATGTATAGGGTCATTTCGCTGGTTAGCGACCACCTAATTTCATGTGCCGGTTAGCGACCACTCAGTTGTTAGGGAGCACAACTTCTCAATTGAAATAACGGGTACATTAAGTTTTTTCAAACGATATTGTAGGTAATTAGAATTAGGTACACAACTTTAAAACTAATCGAACCGCAGATCGCAAACATTTAGGCGTAACAGGTTATTTACGTAAAATAATTACGAAAATCTCCGAACAGCATCAAGCCGCACATCACAACTAGCCGCGCGCGCAAGAAGCACCGTGCCGTAAGTCCGCCTAAGTTTTAGCATTGCCACGGGTGGGGGGCATGTCGCAGGGCAGTTCTTTTGCGCGCTCGCCGCGGGCAAGAAGCACCGTGCCGTGAAAAAGCAACTCTACCGTCCACGGTAAAACCTTTTGCACCCGAAATTAAGTGCACCGTGAGTGAAACAATGAACAAGCTATCCAACGATACCCCACACTATAGGTTTAACGAGAAAAAAAATACATCACCAATTTACACGTAGGGGAGGTACCCTAAAAAATATTTTTTTAGGGATTTTATTCTACCGTTTTGTCGGCGTGATTGGTTTATATACCCACGCCGAATTGCAGTTTTCTAGTTGTAATGGTTACTGAGCTAAGCCGAAGACGGCAGACAGACAGACAGACAGACAGACGGACGGACATGGCGAAACTATAAATAAGGGTTCCTTGTTGACTACGGAACCCTAAAAGAGTATGTGATCGTGTTTTTTTACATTCGTTTTTTTTTAATTTATTTAGGAAACAAACGGTTGTTTACAGGATTATATAAGCTTATGATATGAGATATACGATTAAACAGTTTTAATATTTAAATTCGTTCTATTTTACTATTTATATTTAATACTTACTGTTGTTCACATTTTATATCAGATCAGGTAAAAATAATTAATCATATTTAAATTAAGGGCAACACTTAAAAGATTTAAAAAAAGTTATTTTCTTTTAAGTTTGTTTAATAACAAGCAGTGTTGCCGTTTGGTTCCGTTTGTTCCGTTTTTCGGAACTTTGGACAACCCCGCGGAACTTGGAAGGAACTTTCGATTTTAGGGCAATTTTCGAAACTTTTAAGGTCCCGGCATTAATTTATTAAATAACACACTAAAAATATTGTTCAAAAATTAAACTCATTTTTCTGTTAAAACTAAATAATCATGTTTCATGTTCCTATCACAAAAATACAGCTGATCCAAACCGGCTAATCACGCGAGCATACACACGAAGGCTTGAGCCGTGGTCGTGGCCGCTGATTGGTCGAACGTCGAACGGGTCAGAGCTGCTATAGGTGCTGTCGCTGTCACAACTCACATCACATCAAATCAAATGCATGTTTATGTTTATGTTTGTCTTTGTTTTGTTTATGAAGATAATTTATTAGGTCGCACTAAAGCTACTTACATGATTTAATTTAAATAAGTTTTGTTTGTTATGCAAGAAACTCTTCAAGTGTAACTTAAGTGTGTGAAAGTACTTTCTTCAAGGCGATGGTAAGTAAATTCAACATTTTTGTAATTGAAATCCAGAAACGAACTTTTTTTTTATAGTTTAACGTTGAAATGATAAAGTTTTGATTTATCGAAATCGAACACTTGCTTGATGTTTTGAGTTTGTGCCCTACATGCTTTACTGAATAATGAATTAATGATTCGGATTATCGAAATCAAAACTAAACTTGTGCTGTACCGAGTTCTGACATTGTTTTCATATGAACCACGGACTAATACAATAGATTTACGGCATAATAGTTTTTATCAATTTAATTATGTACTTAAGGCACATTGCGCACACACACCCGATGCATTCGTCTAGCCCTTGAACTGTTATGGTTCCCAAATGTAAACTAATTGCTCTTATAATAAATAAATCGACACGACATCTTAGTTTTATATTTTTACGCTTTGATTGGTGAATTTTTAAATATTTTTTTTTTCAATGTGTGATTTTTGTGTTTATTAACCCTTTTGGCACGGTATTATTGTAAGTTGTATTGAAATTTGACAAGTTATAGTTATTTCACCATTTTAAAAAAAAACGGAATTTTTCAACCTAAAACGGAACTTTTCAGGAATGGCAACGAAACTTTTAGGTGAAGTAACCTGGCAACACTGATAACAAGTTTTTGACGGCGAAATCACTTAGTGGAACGCCATAGAAAAGAAATATACTTAAAAATATTCAAATCGGATCGGCCGAATGGGTTGTTTATATGCATCACGCAACCTCTTTAAGGCTGGGTAACTGATCAATTACTGTAGAACGTGTATCATTCCCCTGGATATCACTGAGAGTAGCCGATGCGATAGCAGCACCCGCTCTATACGATATTCCGTAACGGTCAAATACTTCAGCAAGCTTTTCTAAATTATTGTGATGAATCTTTCCCTCATTAGATTCATTACCGAAGTCGTTTGAAGCTTATCACTGTACTCTCTATCTGCAGACTTCTTTTCGGATTCTGATTCGGAATCTGTTAGGGAGAGACTGGCGGAAGGTGAAGGTAGTGAATCTGTAGATCTTGGTTAGTTTTGTTTTTCGAGCCTTACATTTTTTTGCCTAAGTTTCTTTGTTGTTTTTATGTCGACTGATCCAATGGCCATGCATCTTACCGTCCTTTGATCTTCAAGAAAAATGCGTTCTTTGATCGGAATCGCTTTCAACTAGCCACATTTGCAGGTAGAATAGTGTAGTGGGTACATTTGCAGGCGGCTATATCAAAAGATTGGGATGACTTTATTGTGAAATTGTGTATTTTATCTAAGTAAGATTTCCCCTTTGCATTCTTATTGAATTTTTTTAACAACTGTTTATACTGATCTCGATAAGCCGTCAGTAATTGTTGAACTCTTTTCTCTGTAACAGTTGGTATTGAGGCAGTTTTCCACACTTCCATAACGGCTTGTGCTACTTCGCTGATCATATTTTATACTGGAGGTTCCTGTTGATTTAAAATTGTTTTTTTCGTGACGCAACCACTCATAATGTCGCAATTGAGCGTATTTTATTTTATTTTATCAGGATAGTGGTCTAAAATAAGCATTTTAGTCTGAACCCTAGTTCCTACACTATTTTTTGCCGTCATTTTAAGAAATCACTGAATAAAATTTAACTGTGTCGTTTCTATTTAATAAAAGGTTTTAATCATAATCCAAATGTAATACAAGAATACACGAAATAAACCAGAAACTAGTAATATAATTGCTGTACAAGTGTACCGTACGACATGCAAGTATTGCAAGTACGAGCGGGCAAATGCCGTGCGAAGGCGTCCTAGTCCTAGTAAAGGTATATAATGAAATGTGGAGTTCAAATATTGTAATTTTGTGATTGTTTTTAGCTTTGTTGAGCTATTTTTATTATTTTATGAGAGTTTAGATGTATTTAAAGCCGGCAGATTAAATAAAATACGGACAAAAATTTACAAAAAAAATGATTTTTTTCAAAACTTCAACGTCAATGAGCAAGCCAAAAATGATATCCCAGGTAGATTATGTTAAAACAAATCGTAGTTTATATTCATGCCATGTCCACCTGCGGCTTGGTTTCTGTTTGAAGTAGGTATTCACAATGGAAAGATTTTGTTCACAGGCATATTGGATCAACTTTTCGCATCTATAGTTACGTTTTCCATATCCGTAACTGTCCATTACTAAGTTTTCATGTTCTTTAGGTTGTCCTATCTTCGCATTTAATCTCCCATGACTAATATTTGTAATTCATGAGCTCTTCTCAAGTCGTCCTAGAACTGATTGAGTTCGTCTTCGTTTTTTAGGGTTCCGTAGTCAACAAAGAACCCTTATAGTTTCGCCATGTCCGTCTGTCCGTCCTTCCGTCCTCGGCTTAGCTCAGTAACCATTACTACTAGAAAACTGTGATTCGGCATGGGTCTCGCAATCAATCACGCTGACAAAACAGTACAAAAAATCTTGAAAAAAAATTTTTTTTGTTCCCTACCTCCCCCCCCCTACACCTAAAGCGGGGATGTGATTTTTTTCTCGTTATACTCATGTTGTGTTCAATTATATATAATATTGGTCTTTACAGCCCAAAATTTTGTTCGAGTCATAGTGGGGCAGAGTGCTCGAACAAATTGTCGTAAATGTGGACACGCTGGACAAAAGCGCCAATTTTTAGGGTTCCGTAGACAAATGGCAAAAACGGAACCCTTATCGATTCGTCATGTCTGTCTGTCCGTCCGTATGTCACAGCCACTTTTTTCCGAAACTACAAGAATATACTGTTGAAACTTTGTAAGTAGATGTATTCTGTGAACCGCATTAAGATTTTCACACAAAAATACAAAAAAAAAACAATACATTTTGGGGGTTCCCCATACTTAAAGCTGAAACTCAAAAAAATATTTTTCATCAAACCCATATCCATGGATAGATCTTCAAAAATGATATTGAAGTTTGTAATATATTTTTTTTCTAAACTGAATAGTTTGCGCGAGAGACACTTCCAAAATGTTAAAATTGTGTGGCCTGAATGGGCCCCTGTAACTTCTTAAATAAGAGAATGATAAAACTAAAAAATGTATATGATGTACATTACCATGCAAACTTCCACCGAAAATTGGTTTGAACGAGATCTAGTAAGTAGTTTTTTTTTTAATACGTCATAAATCGTAAACCGCAATTTACCTTTCATTTAACGGACCAACTCCTCCGCCGGTCATATTTAATTTTAATGCTGCCATTTTGAATTACATTAATAATTATTATTAATATCTCGAGTTCTAAGTCACTTAGAATCACAAAGTTGGTGTCTTAATAAACATTGTTTATGATAAGTATATGCTGAACCGCATACTTATATAACACTGCATATACATTTAAAACATCTTTGTTTTTAGTTGGTTTATGTAAAAAAAACTATTATTTTTGTATTACTTATTATTATATGTAGAGGCTTTATAGTAATACATAATCTGCGGAAATTTCAATTGTCTAATTACGGTTCTAGAGATATACCGATTATTATGGGCGGGCAAAAAAACGCAATAAAATTACGTTTTGTGTGTGAGAGCACTGTTTAATTTTTAATTTATTTTTATGAATGTATGTTAAAGCAGCAATAGAAAAACAACTGTGAAAGTTTGAACAGTCTAGCTATTGCTGATACGCAGACAGCCGGATGGACAGCGGAAGCTTAGGAACCGGGTTCCGTTTGATATCCTTTGGGAACTCGACTCTAAAAAATATCTCGTTGAATTCCTTGGCCCCAAATATGTATATTTAGACACTAAGTTTGTGATTCTACGTTATTTAGAACTCGAGATATTAATGATATACGTATAATTGATTCAAAATTGCCGCCATAAAATTAAAGATGGCCGACGGTGGAGTTAGTTCCTATCAAAAACTTAAACCTATGGACCTAAAAAGTACCTGAAAAAAATTTGGTGTTTTTGTCCAGCGTGTCCACATTATCACCTGAAACTGCCCTACTAGTATGTAGTCTTGGTGTTCCTCAATTTTGCAACCCAGTTTTCTTACTACACTAAGTCCTATATAGTATATCAAAATTGATTATTTGGAGGGCATGGGTTAACTGCATTAACCGTTCTGGTGACGATAATTACTTTACATTATTGGTGCACATTTTCAGTGTTTTTATTTCTTTTTCTACTCTAGTGTTCGAGTTTATTGTGTGCACAATATGTACCTAGGATGTTTTCATCTTTTTGTGGAGGGTGTTGGTCTGACATCCCACGGAGACCGGCCGGATTGGGACCTTTGGTTTTTGAATGTTGTTTATTTGTTTGATATGTTGGTTTTTTCCGTTGAGATGCGTGTATTAGTTAATTTTATGTATGAGTCCACTAATGTCTTGCTGCACTTGCACTGTCCTTTAATCCATCTTAAAATAAATATAGATTATACTACTTTTGTTTAGTTTCATCCATAAAAGTCCTTGAGTCTCATGAAGGACGTAGGTAAGATGCCTGCTAAGGGCAAAATGATATTAGAGCTAAGCCGCGTTTTGCAACGCGTACTTTGTATTGAACGTGGCGACACGCGGGACTGTGCTAATGTAACCACGTATACAAAATGTATGTAACCGATTTGCGTTGCGACTTGCGACACTTGCGACACGCGTGACTCGAACAAAAATGAGGGCTTTAAAGCCCCATATCTCGCAAACTAATGACTAATTTGAAAAATGGTTTTGGGTAATTGTGATATCTCATTTTAAATAAAACTGTATCCATATATATCCGTAATATTTTTGAACGAGCTATCCAACGATACCCCACACCATGGGTTTAACGAGAAAAGCCGAGCGAAGCCGAAGACGGACGGACGGACGGACATGGCGAAACTATAAGAGCGTTTCTTAAAAAAAATGCCACTACATTTTTCGGAGATTTTATGCAACTTTTTTGTTATTTCTACTCAAAATCACGATGTCTTTCCATGCCAATAGGAGAAAAAAGTGTCCCAAAATGTCCATACATTTTTGAACTTTCCTATTGTGTTACCACTATACAAAGTATAAGGTAAATAGTAACACAATAGGAAAAATACGTATGGGACAGTTTTTTGTCCTACCAGGGTCGAAAGAGCTCTTGATTCTGAGTGGAAATAGTTAACATAAAATTTGTAGAAGTACAATTAATAATAGTGGCATTTTTTTTTGAGAAACGCTCACAAGGGTTCCTTGTTATCTTATCTTATCTTATCTAGATGAGGGCCCTTTCGGATGCATTTCGACCCAGCGGGATCTTTTGTGCATTTGCCCTCTCCTTTATGCCTACTCCCAAGCTCGCTCCATCGTTTCCACAAAGCGGATGATGCAGCTCAGCGGGAGCACCTTGAACTCCCTTGGTTGCGGATAGTCGCTACCAAAGTAATTCATTCTTTGTCTGGCAAGGGCATGACATTCACACAGTAAGTGTTCCATGGTCTCATCCTCCTCACCACACATTCTACAGTCTAAACTGTCCGACAGTCCCATCTTGGCCAAGAGATCCTTGACCCCGAAGTGACCTGTGAACACCCCAGATATGATTCTGAGTTGCTTCCTACTGGATTTCCAGAGCTTGTTAGTCCAGGCCGAGGCCATTCCTTCTATGAAGAGCTTAGAGTGCCTTAAGCCCGCCTCATTCCTCCACTCGTGTTGGTGTTTGGTTTTGGCGTAGGCTTTAAAGGCCGAAGTTATGGTTCTCTGCGAGAGTCCCACAAATGGTTCTGGACTTGTAGACCCCCCTCTTGCAAGCTCATCCGCTCTTTCGTTGCCGATGTAGCCCTCGTGCCTCGGTATCCAAACTAGTTGCACCTTATTGTGCTTCCCAAGCTTGTTCAGTGCCTGGACGCCATTATAGACTAGTCTAGAATCCACTTTCGGCGCCGTAAGCGCTTTAAGGGCCGCTTGACTGTCGCTGAGGATATAGATGGTCTGCCCTCTGGTTTGCCTGTCTATATTCTCCTGTGCACAGGCAATTATGGCGTATGTCTCCGCCTGGAAGACGGTTGCCAAACTACCCATGCTTACACTACTACTGTAGTCAATCGCATAAATGCCTGCTCCCGTACCGGATCCCATTTTAGATCCGTCCGTGTACCATATACTGTCTTCGACACCAGACCTCGGTGGTTCTAGACCTTCGGCCCATTCGGCCCTGGATGAAACTTTTGTTGTGTAGTTCCTATGGAATACATACTTGGGTAGCATTTTGTCACATCCCATGTTTGTTATTCTGTCTAAGAGACTGTCAGTCTCCATGTTTGTGTGCTTAGTCTTTGGCTTGCTGTCGCTCCACAGTCCAAGAGTTCTTAGTCTGTAGAGCGATTTGCGCGCCTCTGACTTAATCACCATCTGAAGTGGCGGTAGGTCCAGTAGGACTTCTAGCGCCGCTGTAGGCGTGGTTCGAAACGCCCCTGTTATAGCCATGCATGCCGATCTCTGTACCTTCGTCAGGGCATCTCTGCATGTGCTAATTAAAGTCCTTGGCCACCATACCAGGCTACCGTACAATAATATGGGCCTCACCATCATGCTGTAGATCCACTTCAGTACCTTTGGGTTCAGTCCCCATGTTTTGCCATACGCTGTAACAGTCCTTGTTAACTACGGAACCCTAAAAAAGGAATACGCGTTTCCAGGCGCATTTGCCCGATGGAGAGGGAAGAGGGATATAATGGAGCGCGTAGCGTATGCTCTAGTAGGGTTCTTTTGTCTAGGGCCCCTGACTAATAAGTTAGAACCGTCGTAAAGCTTAAATGCGCAGCTTAGGCTTTAGTGCCATTTTTGTTTTGCCAGCACGTAAGTTCACTCAATAGCCAGGACGGTTCTCTTTTTAACAGACTACCCACCCATACTACCTACGGGGAGCATATTGCCATGCTAACGATAACAGCAGTAAGTGTATTCTTATTAACCGACTTAAAAAAAGGAGGAGGGTTTCGAACGTTATAGGGAGAGGTACACCATTTTTGACACTTGGAGCAGGTAGGTATTAAGTATCTTCGAATATATTCACTTAGCTTAGGTACTTATTACTACGGAACCCTAAAAATTACATAAACATTAAAACATTACCTTTGGGTTGTGCGCCATCTATTGATGAGTAGCAAAAGTACTACAGTGTAAAATCTATTCAAGATATATTTTTGAACGCTGCCAAGTGTGAAATTCAACATGGTCACACTGTCGATCTTTTTTCTATTTTGCCACCCTAAAATGTTGAATGACAGTTCGGAGATTCGAGATTCAAAAAGTTAACGGTAATTGTACCGGGCTGTCTCGATTGCCGATAATGGCATTACAAACTCCCAAAAACAAACATTCAAAACAATGAATTATTAGGTTTCGTTAATAGTTTTTAAATAGGAACACAACATGGAGCCATCGAAGGAGGCTATTGCTGTAAGGATTTCGCGTCTCAACCGTCAGATTTTAGGCAAAGTGTCTGCAGGATCAAGTAAATTCAGTAAAAAGACAATAGATCGCGAAGCTTTGTTTGATGCCCTTACAGTGCTTTATGATGAGTGCAATGATGATCCCATCAAGAAATGTGATGAATTGGTGCGCGCCTTCGTGGATAAATGTAAGTAATTCCGTTGTTTCATTATGCTCCACCTGTCTCAATGCAAGCAGCTGCTAGTTGCATTAAAAATTCCTTTTGGTTACCTTTAGTTATATATTGTACCTAGACACAATTAGAACTGATATCTATGCATCATAAAATACTATTTTATGATAAGCCAGAGTTTGGAAGTTGAGATAAAGCAAATATTGAACTGAAAAAGGTCGTTTTTTAACTTTTAATCATGGATTAGTCTTTATCTGCATCTTTATTTACTGGAACATAGTTTTTCACCTTTATAAATTACAATTTCAGTTACATATTGTAACACCCCTCATTTTCGTCAGGGGTTTAAAAAGGGGTATCTTTGGAAATGGTAATACTAATAATTGTTTATTTTTATAGTGTTCTCTGCTTTCCATATTGCAAGCCCCTAAATCGGAGAATTAGCCATCTACATAGAATATATTGAGGACTACTGTCCATTCCCCCTCATCCATTAGATGAGGCCTGTGCCCAACAGTGGGACGTACAGTACATATAGGCTGATGATGATTGAACATATGTTATGTTTGATAACTTACAGACCGCAGCACATTGGCAGAGCTGCGCAGGATCAGAGTCTGTATATCAGACTTTGAAATTCTACAGACCATTGGCCGGGGCCAATTCGGAGAAGTGCATGTAAGTTATAAATAAATTCATGCATTAACTTTAGCATATTCACAGCCAACGATTTTGTAGCACTACACTCATTGTCATTGACGTGCGAAAAAACCGTATCCAGAGCGCCCACCTAGCATGTTCCTAAAATCAAAACCAATGTTCTTAGAGATGTATACGGTCTCAGTGTTAAAACAAAAAAAGGAACATTAATGTAATATTGTCAGATGTACAGGGTCAATAACAAAAAACGTGTCAAGAACAGAATGATGTCTCTCGTCAATACGAAAATAATAAAAATAATACTAGTATTTAGGTAGGTACTATGCCCTTGCAAGCATGAACAGGCGGACTCCACAAACAGCACCCGATCACGAGTATGACGCATATCTCCGCCAGTGGCGACCCGATCAACGACGCCACCGTAAGCACCGTAAGCCTAGAAGAGAGACATCATATCCAGGACTGTTTGACAATAAAAGAAAAGACGCTTTATCTTTTATGAATATCTTACAAGTCTTTCAAATTTCGGAAAAATATACACTTTTATTTATCTTATTAGCTAACATTATTTAGACATGATGTGTAGACTAGACATCAGTTTGTGTGGTGACTAATAGTGTTCTATGGTTGCAGATGGTGCGCGAGAAAGAGACACACGACGTGTACGCACTAAAATGTGTGCGCAAGGAAGAGGCTCGGCGGCGCGCTGTGGGCGCCGCCGATGAACGCGAAGTGCTCGCCGGCGCCGTGGGACCTTGGGCGCCCAAGCTGCAATATGCTTTCCAGGTACCTGATCATTTCAGCTGAAATATGTCCACTGCTGAACTAGGGTCTTCGCCAACAGGGGTGTAGACACTAAATAAATTAATCTATAAAGATGTATTTTCTTGAAAAAGGATTAAGAATGTAGTCAAAAGTTTTCTTAAAAAAGCAACACAAGAGGTTCACAAAGTGGCCAAAGTTTTAAGAGTTCTGTCCCCTTCATATGAAACAATTGTCATTTACTATGTTGCTCGAGGATCACGATCATCTAGCGTTTTCTCTATAACAAGCAACATTGAAACTGTTGTTGCTTTGTAATTTTTTGTGATATTGGAATGGGATTTTGTATCATATTTTTTTTGCCTTCTTTAATTTGAATTAATAATAAATTTTGAGTCTTATTATAATTATAAAGTACCGGGCGAGTCATACTATCAAGCTAGTTACCTGCCATCTGCTTGTGGCATTTATGTAGAACTCATTTTCTCAAAGATTATCCAGGAATTATCCAGGAAACATGTTGCTAAAACATCTGATCATCTAAAACGGCACGTTATTCAAGGGCGTAACCATCAGGCTCTATTACCTACTATAGAAGGCGCCAGCAGGACTATGGGTGTATGTTTGGCAGAAGTCCTGAGCCAATGAGTTCCTTTCCTGCTGCGAAAAGTTCCTTCTTTCCATGGTAGTTCCTTCCTGCCACCATCAAAACATCAACACTTAATGTTATTGTTATTATTATATTCAATTACTTTGTAATGCGGCTCAATCACGAATCGCTTTAAATTCCGAAACATATTTATTACAGTACTTGTTCATTTTTTCCATATGTAAATAACCCTTGTGCAGGACAACAGCACTTTATACCTAGTGATGGAGCTGTGCTCGGGCGGCGACCTGGCCGGCCTGCTGTCCCGCCGTCACAACCCGCTCTCGGAGCGCGACGCCGCCTTCTACGTGGCCGAGGTGGCGCACGCGCTCAAAGCCTTACACCAGCACGGCTTCGTGCACAGGGATCTGAAGCCTCACAACATATTGTTGGACCGGTGAGTGAAAAATGTCTGCGAATGGTTTCTAGCTTTTCCTCTGGGTTGGGAGGTCAAATGGCAGTGGCTCTCGTAAGAACTACGCCAAACTTGGGATTAAGAGCCAAATCGAACCCTGGGGCAAGGGCAGCTCACACCGTGATTTGGTCGCGCCACTACAAGTAGGGTCGTTACGCTGGCTACGCGACCACCGTTAGTGACCACTTGAAGGAGAAGGTTTTTTCTATTGAAGATAACATCAATTCTACAGACCCTATTGAGACAGTTACTTGTACATGCATATTTTGTTGGTTTAGAATAGAATTCCACTAAAAAACCGAGAAAATATCCTTACAGTTCACCAACTCAGCTAAGTGGTCGTCAACCGACACATGAAATTAGGTGGTCGCTAACCGGCGAAATGACCCTACATGCCTAGCGGCCCCAGGGGGTATGTTAGCGCTGCTAGGACACGCACGCGTTCTATCGCAGCGCGTTCCATGCGATAGAAAGGGATGGCAACGTTTAGGCTCGGTCGGCATACCTTAACAGGGGATTTGTTAACAGAGAACCTTCTTTACGTAGTACTATTATTTATTATGTGCCGCGGGCTTCTTCAGGACACAATACTACATAGTTTTAGGTATGCAAAAATCCATAAATGCAGTAAAGTTGTGTGATTGCCAAGTTGCAGAATTTTATATAACTAGCAAATAAAGAATAATAAGAGTGCCTGAGACTCGGCACTACGAAATATCTCACAATTTTTTTGGAAGAGTTTCCAGACTAGACCTCTCTTTTACATGGAATGTTTTTATGGGATCGATTTATCTGTGCATCAGATGCGGGCACGTGAAGCTCGGCGACTTCGGCTCGTGCTGCCGGCTCGCGGACGGCGGGGCGGGCGCCGCAGTGGGCACGCCGGACTACGTGGCGCCCGAGCTGCTGGCGGCGGCCGACTGCGCGCAGCGACACGCCGTCTGTGCCGAGTGCTGCCGCGGGATTGAGCATACTGCGCTTGTGGGTTGCGTGTTGCGTGCGCTTGCCAGTACTACTACCGATATAACTTACAACTTCCTAGTAAAGAAAGTGTGTTTAAAGCAATCGTCAATTGATTCAATCAACTTTTTCTTGTGGTTTTTCGGTCTCGATAAGCGAGGAGACATTATTTTCTTCTAATAAATGTTCTATAATATGGACTTTTTGCATGCTTAGGTGATGTCCCATCATAAAATGTGTTCATCATAGTCACAAAATCATGTTAGTGGATTTAAACCCTATAAAACCATAGTTTAGAGTCTTCCAGGAGACGCGGCCATAGCAACAAGCAAGAAAATAGTTGATTGGCTCAGCAATTTTATTGATTGGCAATCAAACTATGTCTTCCGGCTGATATGATAATGATGAATTACACAACTGCCATTTTAACAGAGATGGTTGATTAAAATTGATCAAGAATAGTTTAATGGCAGTTTAAAATGTGCAAGTTGTAACTTACAGAAGTGGTAGTACTAAATCTAGACTCTTTTGATTATCCAACGTTAAATATCCTCTAATGATTTGTCATATTAAATAACGGAATACGCCGAAATCTTGGGCCTTGGTCCAATAGGGAAGATGCAATATTTTAATTTTTGCTTTCATTTGAAAGAATCGGATGTAGAATAGACCACGAAAGTATTAAAAAATTAAAGTACTATAGTTTATAGTCAAAAATTCAACAGTAAATTTAAACTTTCGCGCCTAAACGGATCTACAGTTCCTGTGACGTCACTCATGTGTGTCACTCGCCAAATTTGTTTCAATCAATCAATCAATCATAATTTATTCATCAGAATATATGGTACATAATAAGGTGTTATAACTTACTTGTTTGTTTGGGGTTCGTCCCTAGATGTCACAGACTTGCCTAAGTTTTGACTTTTAACAGGAGTGACGTCACCAGAACCAGACGCTGATTGTTGGATTAAATCACGTTTCGTTTCACATTACTTCAAATCGTAATTATTGTTTGAAATTAGTATAAACTAAAGGATAAACATTTCAATAGCTATAATTTTATGTTTTTTCAACATTTTGGTCACAAAATAATGGTAAATATAGCTGCATCTTCCCTATTCTTTCACGTGTCCCGTATTTACGAAATAAATAAATGCGGCCCTACCTATACGTGGGCCTTTACTGATCTGATGCCCGCTTATCTTGGCACTCGACACGTGCTAGGAATATCGTTGGTCGCGGAATGTATTACATTCACATTGCCACTTACTTGTGCCCAAATGATTGATTTGTCTATGTATATTTTCATGTATGCATAAATTAAGTAGCTTGCTGTAATCAAGTTGACAACTCTGTACATTAGTTGTAAAGTAAATTTGACTTATCAAGTACCAAACCGTAGTTCAAATGATAACATTACTATCTTACCAACCAAACCAGGTTCTCAGCTGTGACCACTTTAGTGGTAACAGCGGGCATAAAGAAAAACCATCTGCTACGTGGTAACAACATTGGTGGTAAAAGGTGGATCTGGATAAGCCACCAAATGAAGTAGTAATACAAGGTGTATCAAAATGGGGTGGGAACCGAGCAAGGGCATATTCGGTAGCGCACTACGATTCCAAATATGCATTTGTTTGTTTTTTCATTATTTTTGTTTACATTGATATTTTTGGTTTTGTTTACATTACAGTCTTTGTTTTTTTTTGACATTGCTCGTGTATACAACACACCCCCACGGGGGTTAAGGGTGGGAGGTTTTATTACATTCTCAACCGCTGCCCGCACAGCTGTGTTATGAAAGCCAATGTTTTTTTGACACGCAGGTTATAGCTTTTACCTTTTTGATGTCATACACAAGCAATGTGAACAAAAACAAAGACTGTAATGTAAACAAAAACAAACACTTCAAATTACAAAAACAAACCAAAAAAAAATGCATTTTTGTATTCGCCACCGAACATGCCCTTGATCCGTTTACACCCCATTTCGGATACACCCTGTATAATCTCAGGATAATCCAAAAGAGATAACCACCGCAGTAGAAACTAACACGCCAGCACGCGGCGTATTTTCTGTCTAGTTGTTTTGTAGTTAGTGAATGAGAATGTCAAGGCATGAAAATAGTTCTATTTTGAAATTTTATGATTATAATCTATATTGCATTTGTTTTGAATAAATTGTAGAAAGTAGCAACGTGTTGTAACTAACAAAGTTTTCCGTAGAACATCCGCTTTGCGGTGCTGGTGTGTATACTAACCGGTGTGGTAGGCGCTACATAAATGGATTTAGAAATAAGCTTGAAAATCACAATACAGAGTATACCAAAATGGCGTATGAACCGATCAAGGGCATAACAGGTATCGTGTTCTGATAAGAAAAAACTAAGAATTTATTTTTTTTGCGCGATTTTTTTTTAACCTTTCTATTGAGCGTTGGCCGACTGAGCGTGGGGCGAACTGCTCTGTGCAAATGTAAAAAAAAATCGCGTCAAAAAAAACATCTTTTAGTTTTTTTCTATCAGAGCACGATACCTGTCATGCACTTGATCGGTTCACACCCCATTTTTGTTACACCCTGTATATAAAATAATTCTTACTAAAATTTTATAGAGTACAACCGGGACAATTTGAAACACTTGAAGGATAATGAATTAGAAATCCGACTCATCTATCACTATAGTATGTATGTATAACAAAGTGATAAAGAGATGTGAAACCGCCCGATCAAATGACGGAATTCTTGAAGACGACTTATCTACTCATTATAATGTTGTCTTGGAGGAAGCTATTTTGTAGTACAATTTGGATTTTAAATGTTCAACTCTAAAGCTTTCTAATAGGAAACTGTCTATACTTGATTAATATAAAGTGTCCCAAAAGTCACAGAAGATCTGAATTTTATTTCCATTGTCTAACTACTTATATCCAGTTTCATTTCAGATTTTTATTGAATCAATGAATACAGGGTTTTGTATAGTAGCATTAGGCCGCAGCCTCCAAAGCTTTTCTGGAACGTATGCAGTCTTGATCGAATTTTCAATTACCCTTTTACACAAAAGTATCTGAATTAGGAAAGGGTGTAAGTTATATCGAGTGTTGTATCGTGTGCAGTCTGCGTGCGACTACTGGTCGCTGGGCGTGGTGGCGTTCGAGCTGGTGACGCTGCGCCGGCCCTTCTCCGCCGGGGACGACGACTCTATCGCCACTATACTGAGCAACATACAGAAGTGAGTACGCGTCAATAACACGCTCAACCCCTGCTATGAAACCCTGAATCTATTGGCGTTCGAGCTGGTGACGCTGCGCCGGCCCTTCTCGGCCGGGGACGACGACTCTATCGCCACTATACTGAGCAACATACAGAAGTGAGTACGCGTCAATAACACGCTCAACCCCTGCTATGAAACCCTGAATCTATTGGCGTTCGAGCTGGTGACGCTGCGCCGGCCCTTCTCCGCCGGGAACGACGACTCTATCGCCACTATACTGAGCAACATACAGAAGTGAGTACGCGTCAATAACACGCTCAACCCGTGCTATGAAACCCTGAATCTATTGGCGTTCGAGCTGGTGACGCTGCGCCGGCCCTTCTCCGCCGGGGACGACGACTCTATCGCCACTATACTGAGCAACATACAGAAGTGAGTACACGTCAATAACACGCTCAACCCCTGCTATGAAACCCTGAATCTATTGGCGTTCGAGCTGGTGACGCTGCGCCGGCCCTTCTCCGCCGGGGACGACGACTCTATCGCCACTATACTGAGCAACATACAGAAGTGAGTACGCGTCAATAACACGCTCAACCCCTGCTATGAAACCCTGAATCTATTGGCGTTTGAGCTGGTGACGCTGCGCCGGCCCTTCTCCGCCGGGGACGATGACTCTATCGCCACTATACTGAGCAACATACAGAAGTGAGAACACGTCAATAACACGCTCAACCCCTGCTATGAAACCCTGAATCTATTGGCGTTCGAGCTGGTGACGCTGCGCCGGCCCTTCTCCGCCGGGGACGACGACTCTATCGTCACTATACTGAGCAACATACAGAAGTGAGTACGCGTCAATAACACGCTCAACCCCTGCTATGAAACCCTGAATCTATTGGCGTTTGAGCTGGTGACGCTGCGCCGGCCCTTCTCCGCCGGGGACGACGACTCTATCGCCACTATACTGAGCAACATACAGAAGTGAGAACGCATCAATAACACGCTCAACCCCTGCTATGAAACCCTGAATCTATTGGCGTTCGAGCTGGTGACGCTGCGCCGGCCCTTCTCCGCCGGGGACGACGACTCTATCGTCACTATACTGAGCAACATACAGAAGTGAGTACGCGTCAATAACACGCTCAACCCCTGCTATGAAACCCTGAATCTATTGGCGTTTGAGCTGGTGACGCTGCGCCGGCCCTGCTCCGCCGGGGACGACGACTCTATCGCCACTATACTGAGCAACATACAGAAGTGAGAACGCATCAATAACACGCTCAACCCCTGCTATGAAACCCTGAATCTATTGGCGTTCGAGCTGGTGACGCTGCGCCGGCCCTTCTCCGCCGGGGACGACGACTCTATCGTCACTATACTGAGCAACATACAGAAGTGAGTACGCGTCAATAACACGCTCAACCCCTGCTATGAAACCCTGAATCTATTGTTTTAAGGCTGGCATCCACTACAGGCGAATCGCGTCGCGTCGAGCCCCGTTGAATCGACGCACTTTCGTAAATTCGTCTGACGAGCGATGCGGACGGTCGATTCGATTCGGCGCGCCGCGGCTCTGCGTCGATCGACGCACTTTCATAGTTAATGTATGAAGACGAATTATTTCGATTCGATTCGACTCGCCTCGGCGAGCCTAGTGGACGCCAGCCTTTACATATCAAAGTCCTCTTTTGTGTGGACAATCTTCACATCCGCACATGAGGGATTAAATACGTTTTTTTGTGTGTATGAATGAATTTTCGGAGAGTGGAACTTGGTACTTTAGTCATGGTTATACAAGCTACAATTTTCCTTCAGTTTTGCTTTGTTGATGTTAACCCGATGTGTTTATGCCCTTACGGCTCGGCCTCGACTGAAAGTGGCCGCGGCACAGCTGCGGTGCACCAAATACGGAAACGAGCTCTTACGTATGGCGCACAACCGCCGCGGCCGCGCCCCTTCGCAGTCGTGGCCGAGCTCAGGCGGGAAGATTCATTACAACCCGTGCGAATTAACTGTGCACCTCGCGCTGTGACGTCATTTGGACGGTACCGCTATCGCTACTGAGCGCTTGCGGCGAATGCGGGGTGCCGCGCGGGGCAGTGGGAGAGGGGTCGCATTCCAGCGGAGTGCACAGTTGATTCGCACGGGTTGTAATAGGCATCGTGGTCGTTCGTGGCTAATGTAGCTACGACCAAAGTTCTCCAAAGTTTGCCACTTTCGAAGTTCTTCTGAAAACGTTAATGTAATATAACATTTTGTGTCAGATACGAGCGCTCCCCAGAGTCCGAGCCGCCATTCGAGGCTCCCCCGGACGGGCCGTCGGAGGCGTGGCGCGCGCTGGTGGCCGGCCTGCTGCGCGTGACGCCCTCGCGCCGATTCAACTACCTGGACACGCTGCAGCACCCCTCCCTGGCGCATCTCTCCGTGCACTCCATAAGGGACCAGGTGATATGACAACTTATCTTTACTTATTATGCCGGTAGGTCGCTCGCTGAGCCTCCTAAGGGAGTCCCACCCGGCAGGGCTCGACCTCGCCGACGGACGAAGCAGACGACCCCACCGGACCTGACGGGCCTCACGCCCACCCCAGACACCCGTCCGTTGTTGCGGACGGCGCCCGATCCCGCCAGATGCGGCACAGCCGCGTAGCCTCCTCCGAGCCCCCTCCAGGACTCGTGAGACGACCATCAAGGCATTATTATGCCGGGTGTCCATTATGCCTGGTACATTCGACGACGGCAAACGGGCCAACCTGCGGCGCGGGCGAGCCTCGGGCACGGTCCTGACTGCAGCGCGGCAAGCGATCCATCTCGAACACCGTTTTGGGTGACAGTAGTGGATGTATCTCGTCGCCTTTGTCTTCATTTACCGTATGATAGTGTTTGCATTTATTGTTCCAAAGTATTTCTTTATTACTATACAACATAATTAACGACATTGGTCATCGCTGTTTATCATTGCTGAGCCTTTGCTGCGTGCCAAAAACCGATAGACATCGCATTGCCGCGCGGCATATTCAAACGCGGCAATGTTCAAACTATCGTGCGCGCAGAACACGTGCCTCGGTACATTGTACGGCTGCGGTAGAACTTACCCCGCGCACTGGCATGTTGCGTCCGCGGTTGAGCGGGCAGTCAAATGTGTACCTTTAAGGCCCGGTTCGCACGAGAGTTTAAAGAGCGTCGCGTTATAACCCGACACGTTGGAGTTCCGGACGCTCAATTCGATTTAACGTCCAACGCCCGAACAGTACTCGATAAAAAGCGCCGCGCTTTAAGCCCTTGTGAATGAACACATAGTTATAACTTTATGTAATTTCAACATTTTTTTTTAACGGTTGTTGATAAAGTGGTCATTCGTACCAAGGCTAACCTCTTGACTAAGTCGTTGTCGTCCTAGGCGCCGCCGTGGGTGCCTCTAGTGCGGGGCCCGCAGGACGCGGCGCACTTCCGGCCGCCGCCGCGCGAGGCGCCGCCCGCCTCCGCCGCGCCCTTCCGCGCGCGCCCGCCCTTCGCCGGCCAGCTGCCCTTCGTCGGTAACTATACCAACACCATCTGCTCTGGGATCTATAAATAAAGGTCACGGCTACGTACAAGAGGAGGCCCCTCTTCGAAGAATACTTGTATGGGACATGCTTCTGCATCGGCGGCCGGAGGCAACTGAGGCGCGCGCAGACGCTGCGCTCGTATTTACGTAGCTGTTGGAGCGAGAACGAAGACACGGCGTCCTGCTCTCAAACGTAGTTTGGGACATGCGTCTGCATCGGCGGCCGGCGGCAACTGAGGCGCGCGCAGACGCTGCGCTCGATTTACGTGGCTGTTGAAGCGAGTACGAAGACACGTCGTCCTGCTCTCAAACGTAGTATTTGAGAATCTCTGCTGACAGGTAATCCTAAACCGCTATTTTCTCAGATACCCGCTCTGTGATATTCGGCGAGCAGGAGCGAGACGGAAGCAATGCTATCGCGATCGTCGAGTACGTGCATTTACATGTAGGGTAAACTTAGTGATATTGATTTCGAAATACCCATATTTCTATTTGATTACAAGTCTGTAAATACTATATAAGGCGACGTATGTTTCTAATAAACGTTCATTATTCTACTGACATTACCACTATTTACTTCAAACATCCTGCATAGAACCCCCATATCTGGTGACCCCGACGTGATCCAAATATGTTGCGCGCGCCTCAGTTGCCTCCGGCCGCCGATGCAGACGCATGTTCCATACGTGTTTCAATAGAGATTATATATTCAGAATTTGTATCAGACACAGAACGTGTTTATATTAACAATCTACAAATGGCATCTTACTTAATTTTCTCACCTATACTCTGCAAAATATACTTCATGTATTAAGCATTATTTCATTTAAAAAAAATACCGCAATGTGTCGTCGTGTATTGCGTTCCGGAAAAATAGAGGAAAGTATTAGTGGGTATTTGTTTTACAGAACTTCTTAAATTCGCTACAATTTGTGGTGCTTACAGTTCGTAAACATAGGTTTTTAGGTTTAAAGATCATTTATTCTCATTAAGAATTTTACAATTCACTTATTATGAGAACTTAAAATTAAACATATGTTAGAAAGTATAAAAAGGATAAAAAGGGTAAATACATAAAAAGTGGGTAATTCTGCACAACACTCCGACAGCATTGTGCCGGTAGAATTGTCAACACGGCTAAAAGACATATATATGTAATGTTATTATTGGCAGGTTACTCGTATGTGGCGCCGGACGAGAATGAAGACAATTCCGGCTCTACCGGCTTCAACGCGTCCCACGACTGCACCGCTATAGATCTCGCTGCTTTTAAGTGAGTACTTTCTTTTTCAGTGACGGACTCGGGAGGACAGAAGCAGGTAGCCTTTTACGTAAAAATAATAACAAAAAAAATCTTGTTATTCGAAACAGTACCCATACGTACCAGTACCAGTAAAACTTAAATCGAAGACAATTAAGTTTGCGACTGGCCACATGAACTGCAAATCTCAAGGTAGCATTGAATTTTCAGGTATTTTCGTTTACAGCATTCAGGGGAACTTATCTGGGAGTTTGAAATGAGAAGGCCTAGGTAGCTAATTAAGAATGTGTTTACTTCAGTACGACCGGGAGGCCACTAACGAGAGCGCTTTCCGTGAGGCGCGCGGGAATGCTGACAACGCATAGCCTGTTCCTGCACAGTATAAGCATCACTTAACAATTCACCAGAAACCGACAGAATTCGCTAGGCGTGTAAGTTCATACTACTGCCCGCCTAGCGGGCTCAGCTGGCATCTGTGCAAACATTACGTTCTTGGTTGCGAACGTGTTAAGAGAAGCAGAATTATTTTAACACCTTGTAGTAGACACCAAATTCACAGGTGTAACTTGCTCACAAAAATAAAACGACTAATATAGTATAGGTACCCTAACTGTGAGTAAAATGATTAGTCCAAATTAACAACACACTATTTAATTAGGGTTCCACATGGAATGTATATAGCTTAATACTAACACTAGACGCAAGCACACGCGAACGAAAGTCACAAGCACAAGAACAGAAGAAGAGTCACAGGATAGATATAGTTTATAGCGAAAGCAAAGCGTAGCTGTAGGCACTAGTTTTAGCAAGCACGAGAGACGTAGTTTCGGTGTCGCGATCGATAGCTGACTACTGGCCGCGCTGCATCGACGCGGGCGCCGGCCGTTGCATGTACAACCGGCGGCTCGCTGCGCGTACACCGCCGCGCGCAAGTTTGGGTTTAACCGACTTCGGCGAGGGAGGTTAATGAGTTTTATTTTTGCTGCAATGTGTACTGTGGTCGCTACAATAGTATGTACAGAAATAAACATTCGTGCAACTGGCTAGCGATATTTCTAATCAAATGAATGGTACACAGGTCATCGGAAAAGCTAGCGGCGACACGTGGACGCGAGATCGCGTCCCTTCAGAGCAAGCTGGCCGCCGCCGAGGCCGCCGCCGGCGCCGCCGCCGACAAGGTGCGGCGCGCCGCCGACGCCGAGCACGAGCGCACCCGGGCCAGGCTGCAGGCCGAGATCACCGCGCTCAGTCTGCAGAACAAGTTAGTCATTCTAAATCTTACAACAATCTTATTTCCACATGCCATCATCGTCATCGTATCTGCCGAAAGACGTCCACTGCTGGACATAGGCCTCCCCCAAAAATTGCCAAAGTGACCGGTCCCGCGCCACCCGCGTACAGCGGACTCCCGCGACCTTTACCAGGTTATCAGTCCGGTATCCTGCCGTTTCGGCAAAATATTTTTCGCCAAATTTCACTTCCCACAAAACTTAAGGCAGTAGTTTCATTTAGTCAAAATATCATCTGGCATCAGTTTGCTATGTCAAGTGTTATTAAGACGATAGATTAACTTTTGCAAATATTTGAAAAATATTGATTGGTGTAATTTTATTTCATGACCAGATCATTCCAATTTTTATTATTTCATATAATAACTATTCAGGGAATATTATTTGGCAAATGATTCAATTTCTATAACTTTTAAATGGCAGAATAAAATTTCATTTGTTCGAAATTTTATTACAACATTACAAAAACAAACAACAACTAATTACAGGGGTTTAACTAGATTGGGGTAGCCAGAAAAAGGTGGCTCGGGGGCGAGGCCCCCCGCAGTAAAAAACAAACAACTGTAACAATTGTATTATAAGTAGGGTTTACTTGTGTCCCTCAGAGCGGAAATAGGCACCCCGCGAAGCGGGGTGACGTCGACACGCTGGCGGTTAGGTTAGGTTAAAATAATTGCCATAGATAACTGTTTAAGCCAACTATTTTAATTTATATAATAATCCTTGTAATAATTACAAAACTTCCCGCTTAGTAAAATATGTAATCTCACTCAAATACATTTCGTATGCACTACACAATTAGGATATAAATCGTATGCCATGCAATAATTTGGGAAACGAGTGTTATGCCAAATAATACGAATGACCAAATGAAACACTATATAAAACTTTGCCAAAAAATAATTTGCGAAGTAATATTTTGCCATAGGAGATAATGCTAAGTGATAAAATGCGAAACAATAATTTGACTAATGATTTTTTGCCAAATGAACATTTGGGATTTTTTTTTGGGAAGTGACACTTTGGGAAATAATTTTTGCCCATACAATAGAGAACCCATCAGTCTACCTTGTACGGCCTGGCCTACCCACGCGCGTATGTGATCCGACTCAGCTTTATCTTGACGACCGGAGAGTTCTGTGTAGCTGCCGCTGCGTTCGCTTAGAAATAAGCGGACGGCACGCAGATACAAATAAAAAAGGGAACATCTTGCTACCGAGTTGCGTTGCGCTCGGCTTAGCGCCTCCTGTCTCATTCGCACTGTGCAATTTAAATGAAGAAAGTTCATTTTCTAGTCTTGCTTCGCATCACGTTGTCAGCTGTGCTGATTAGACCCAGGTCGTCCAAGAGTGATGATGACAACTGAAGAAAAGAAGCTGCGCAACAATCATCTTCAATGTACTTGGCACTGACAATTCCTTTGACCTTTCTTGATGTTAGTAGTCGCGTCTGTATTAGAATACATTAGTACGACACCAAACTCACTGAATAGTGTACAGCCCCCGAATTATACGTGCCTTAAATCTGGCAAGTGCATATGCATCAATGTATACACATTATATTTTATTGTATAAACGTTTTTCGACATTTCCTACAGACGCCTAGAGCGCCAAATCGAAATCGAGAAAGAAGAACGCATGGCGCTAGAGCGCTCCAACCAGGAGCTCTCCTCCTCCATGTCGGAGCGCAACAGCGCGGAGCTGCGGGTAGCGCACGCGCACAACGAGGAGCTGGCGAGCGAGCGGGACGGGCTGCGCGAGGGCGTGGCGCGCCTCGAGGCGAGAGTGAGCGAGATGCAGGCGGAGTGCGCCAGGGCGGCCGCCGACGCGGAGGCGGCCAGGGCGCAGCATAAGCATTACAAGGTTAGTGGATTGAGCGATGGTTTGCAGCATATTCCAAAGCTCACATCCGCGGATGCGGATTTTGAGGCATGACACTCAAAAACATAAATACGCAACCTCTTTAGGGTCACGTAGTAGTCGAGCACAATGCGACTGATTTACAATAGTTTCAAACCTAACGCATCACCTTTTAGTAAGGCGAATCGTCAGATTACAGAAACGAAATGAAGATTCTTATTGACTAATGAAGAAAATACGGAACATGCCGCGTTGGCCCCGTTCTTGTCGCGAACTGTACTACATTCGCATCCGCAAAAACTCCGCATAAATTTTTGCGGATGCAGATGTTGAAAATGATGCGGAACATCTGCGGTAGCGGATGCGAATATCTGCAACATCCCTGGTTTGCAGAAGGAGGAATGTCACCCCGCTCAAATTTGAAGTAGCCAAACTGAGAGACACACACGAATAACACCACTTACTTACTGGCACTAACCTACTGTTACTGTGTTCTTGGTATCCTGTGAGAATCTGCGTATGGTCACAAAAGCTCAACAATTAACCAACATAGACTGCTGTAACATAACCCTTCCTTTTGGCTATTCCGTAGTCGGGCAAAATTAGTCAACCGTGAATTTTTTTCATGGTGTTGTTTTTGTGTCAATAATAGTCAATACAACAAGCTGTTAATCTCATCTCATGTAAAATCAATTGATGACCACTTTAGCCTGTTGGTAGTGACCCTGCCTACGAAGCAAGAGGCCCTAGGTTCGAATCCCGGTAAGGCCATTTATTTGTGTGATGAACACTAATATTTGTTCCTGAGTCATGGATGCTTTCTATGTATTTATCTATATAAGTATGTTTATTGTCGTCTAGTACCTATAGTACAAGCTTTGCTTAGTTTGGGACTAGGTCGATTTCTGTAAGATTGTCCGCAAATATTTATTTATTTATATTGTTAGCTCAATCTTGGAACAAACCGATACACACTGACTGCCCGTTGTCATGTGGAAGCATAAACACCTTAGTAATCGAATTTTACATAAAAGCCAGTTGACAATGAATAAAATCTTTTGTGCGAATTCTTCATTGTTATTCGTCAATTCGGCCCAAGTGGGCAGTAGTCCGTGTTCGCGAACAATGTGTCCGAGCAAGAGGATTCACTTGTTTTGTTCATACCAGGACATACTAGAACAAGTCCAGGAGTTACGGCACAGGACTCTGACGGAGCTCAACGTGCGGGCGGTCGTGAGTCACTCGCAGTTTTAGTAAACTAAGTAGTTTGTAGAACTACTACGATATTGGACAAATTTTCGTACGAATGTAGAAAATGATTATTTTTATTTACGTAGTTAGTGGATGTATGGTAATTGTAGAATCAGTGTGTGCAGATAAAATGAGAAACACTTTGACACGTGGACAACGTGACATGGATTCCATATTAAATTTAATTTTGTCTGGCGTGTGTCAAAGGATTTTTCACGTAACACTCATATACAGAGTGTAACAAAAATGGGGTATGAACCGATCAAGGGCTTAACAGGTATCGTGTTCTTATAAGAAAAAACAGAAAAAAAACGCGATTTTTTTTTACATTTCGATGGAGCTTGTCGCCCCAGTCAGCCAACGCTCCATACTAAGGATTAAAAAAAATCGCGTCAAACATTTTTTTTTTCTCCTGTAAATGTAGTTGATTTAATACTAACAGGTAATATAACTGGTAACCATAGAACCTATTAGTAAAATGTATCCTTTACGAGTAGAATCCGCTTTTATTGAACTTGCTCTGGGGACCGATTTTTGACTTTCGAGCGCTCGATTCTTTCACTCGAAAACGGTTAAAAACGATGAAATGCTATTTTTGAAATACGAGCGATAGAAAATTGAAAAACGAGTGGTATTGACCACTCGTATTCAATTCTATCGGTAGAAAATTTTGACACTTGTACCTATTTAATTTTGGACTTACTATTAATAAGCAAATACATTTTCTGATTTCTGATAATTTAAAAGATGAAAATATTTGAATAAAATATATCGATTCGATGCTAAGTGATTTGCTGCACGGCTAGCATATGCGACGGCGCGCGAGCTCTCTCGATTTTTCTCGCACTATCCGTCTCTTTCTTAATATTAGAACACTTAGAGATATAGCGCGATAAAAATCGAGAGTATGTCGCGGCCGTCGCATGCTAGACGTGCTGGTATAGTTCTGATTATATTTAATTTCTTGCCGAATTTTGTGGTTGAAACCAAGATCGTTAGTCTATTGGCGGGAAAATAAGCGTTTCGTTTACTATTACTCACTACTTACTTTTGTTTTTTTTCTGCTATGAAACGCATAATATATTAATAAATTAATTTTAATTAATCAATTTACTATATTATAGCCACACAACTTCCAATAAAGTACTATTCTCTATATTAGGTATGTTGAAAATTCAAATTTGACAAACCGGCAATTATCTACTTTTTGCATACAACGAAACGCAAAAGTATCGATAGCCAATCACTAGCGTTCGAGTGATGATTTGAAAAATAGCTATTATTGGGTTCATGCGAAAATAATAGTGACAAATTTTCGTGTGCGAATATTTTCTACCGCTCGCTTTTGAATTCGAGCGCTCGAAAGTCAAAAATCGGTCCCCTGTTCGTATGTAAGTTGGCATTAAGAGTCCGCAGTAAGCTCGATTCTCCATACAAACGTAGTTACGCTCTCATTTTGAAACTAGTGTTGGATTGTAACGAAACTTTGCATATACAATGACATGAGGTATATCTATGTCTGTAATTAGTTTATGTAGCCTCAGATACCATAGTAAAAAAAATACAGCGAATTTAAGTTTTTCATACAAAACTTATTTTGGCTGTATTTCGTGTGTTTTATAAACTGGAACCATATAAACTAATTAATTACAGACATAGATATACCTCATGTCATTGTATATGCAAAGTTTCGTCACAATCCAACACGTAGTTTTAAAATGAGAGCATAAGTACGTTTGTATGGGAAGGTGAAATTCGGCCGTGCTTACTGCAGACTCTTAATATTTGGAAATAATTTTTTGCCATTTATTTGAGTTGCAAGTATTCGATTATTAGTAGAATATATAAATAATTTCGGTGATAAATAATGCAGTATTATGGCAACACTGAACTAATCTGATGATGGAGACAGAAGGTGGTCTCTACCTACATGTTATTGTATTGTTTTTCTTTTTAACTGCTTTGTTTGTGTGAGGTGTGCAATAAAGAGTATTTGTATTGTATTGTATTGTGGCCATAACATTGTCTATACAATATAAGATAAACACGTTGGGTTTGGGCCCCTTGTTAACACGTTGGGTTTGGGCCCCTTGTTAACACGTTGGGTTTGGGCCCCTTGTTAACACGTTGGGTTTGGGCCCCTTGTTAACACGTTGGGTTTGGGCCCCTTGTTGTTAACCGCTAACGAGTTGATGATTGTGCCAAAAATATATTTTTTTGAGAAAAATATAATAATTATTATGTCTTTCCCGCTCACGGGACAATGACGTCCCGGACCTTTGGGAGGCGTGCGTGGAGCTAGGTACCTACAAAGTACCAACTGAGCCAACACGTGGAGGCCCTTTTGACAATTTAATAAAATGCAAGGAGTACACCGAGCGGATGCTGTCCCTGCCCGTGTCATGGGACGCACACAGAGACAGCACCCGCTGAGGAGTATAGGGCCTATTGATGGTTGATGGAATCTAAATGAAACGGGTTATTGAGTGAAAATGATGGACTAGTGGCTGGGCTATTGGGTGAAACATCGGACGCCTGCCTAATAAAACTGTCTCACTTTTATCTCTGGCAGACGGTGACTCGCTAACTGCTAGATGGGCCCCTATTAATAGCGACATTAAAAAATGGCCTAAGGGCAACACCGGTCAGAAAGCTGGGGGAAGAGAGGCGGCACTGGACTTTAAACATATAGCCAACTCGCCACTTAGGTGTCCACATCAACCCTCGAGCAACAGCTCTTGCGACTCCACTCTGAACGGCCAGTAAAGGCAAGCCAGAGACAGGGGGCCTGTCCAACCATCCACCCGGTCGGCTCAACCTGACCACAGGACACCCCCAGGAGTACTTAGGTACGTAGGGTCGCTACGCCCTAACAGCCCGCCACAAGCTGCCTTACGTTGACTGATTGCACCAGAAATCTGGTGGGCGATAATAATAATAATTATCTCTTTATTCATTTTCCGTCTTAGACTAGGTTTTTACAATAACTATATAAAAAGTAAAGTCTCTTGAGGTGATGGTCGAGACTCTTCGCTATTAAACCGTTCGCTGAAACGACTATCGGGACAATGATCGTCGAATCAACATCCCACATGGCGGTTACCTCGTGAGCCAGGTCTAGGTACTTGCTGGCTTTGTCCTTCTCGGCCTTCACGAGGTTCTCGTCATGGGGGATGGTGATGTCGACGAGCACTGCCTGGCGTTTCGATCGATCTGTCAGCACGATATCAGGCCTATTGGCAAGAATAATCCTGTCCGTGATGACAGTTCGATCCCAATAGAGCGTGGCACGACCATTTTCGAGAACTGGCGCAGGTGTGTACTTATAGTAAGGCACTTCGGAGGCCACAAGACCGTATAGCAGAGCAAGTTGCTGGTGAATAATAATAATAATAATTATTATTATGTATGTCTTTCCCGCTCACGGGACAACGACGTCCCGGACCTTTGGGAGGCGTGCGTGGAGCTAGGTACCTACAAAGTACCAACTGAGCCAACACGTAGAGGCCCTTTTGACAATTTAATAAAATGCAAGGAGTACACCGAGCGGATGCTGTCCCTGCCCGTGTCATGGGACGCACACAGGGACAGCTCCCGCTGAGGAGTATAGGGCCTATTGATGGTTGATGGAATCTAAATGAAACGGGTTATTGGGTGAAAATGATGGACTAGTGGCTGGGCTATTGGGTGAAACATCGGACACCTGCCTAATAAAACTGTCTCACTTTTTATCTCTGGCAGACGGTGACTCGCCAACTGCTAGATGGGCCCCTATTAATAGCGACATTAAAAAATGGCCTAAGGGCAACACCGGTCAGAAAGCTGGGGGGAAGAGAGGTGGCACTGGACTTTAAACATATAGCCAACTCGCCACTTAGGTGTCCACATCAACCCTCGAGCAACAGCTCTTGCGACTCCACTCTGAACGGCCAGTAAAGGCAAGCCAGAGACAGGGGGGCCTGTCCAACCATCCACCCGGTCGGCTCAACCTGACCACAGGACACCCCCAGGAGTACTTAGGTACGTAGGGTCGCTACGCCCTAACAGCCCGCCACAAGCTGCCTTACGTTGACTGATTGCACCAGAAATCTGGTGGGCGATAATAATAATAATTATCTCTTTATTCATTTTCCGTCTTAGACTAGGTTTTTACAATAACTATATAAAAAGTAAAGTCTCTTGAGGTGATGGTCGAGACTCTTCGCTATTAAACCGTTCGCTGAAACGACTATCGGGACAATGATCGTCGAATCAACATCCCACATGGCGGTTACCTCGTGAGCCAGGTCTAGGTACTTGCTGGCTTTGTCCTTCTCGGCCTTCACGAGGTTCTCGTCATGGGGGATGGTGATGTCGACAAGCACTGCCTGGCGTTTCGATCGATCTGTCAGCACGATATCAGGCCTATTGGCAAGAATAATCCTGTCCGTGATGACAGTTCGATCCCAATAGAGCGTGGCACGACCATTTTCGAGAACTGGCACAGGTGTGTACTTATAGTAAGGCACTTCGGAGGCCACAAGACCGTATAGCAAGCAAGTTGCTGGTGAATAATAATAAATTATTATTATCCGCCATGTGTATCTCTCGCTTTAGATTAGTTTTGTTTTAAAGGGCCTCTGCGCTTTTGGCTTCGGCCCCATGCATGCTATCCAAAAGTCCGGGACCCCACAGTCCTGAAATATGGAAAAAACATACAAATAATAATAATAATAATAATAGCCTTTTATTTCCAATAACTTACAAATTTAATTACACTTAGATTTATAATTTACTATGTGCGTATAATCAATGTTTAAAAAATCTAATAATAAATTATACAATGTGCATATTTTTCATTAATCTATTTATAATGATAATTTTGATCTAAATCTATTGATCCATTTCTGGACATAGGCCTCCTCCATCTTTTGCCATAGGTCTCTGTTTGCCGCGATGCGAGAGAAATATCACGTTCTAAATTGAATCCATCTATGTATTCGCCAGGACACGATCGCTAAGGAGCGCGCTCTCCGCCGCCAGACGCTCAGCGGCGGCGAGGCCGAGAGCCGCGAGGCCGGCGCCCGCGCAGCGGCCGCCGAGGCCGCGGCCGCGCGCGAGGCCCGCGCCCGCGAGCAGGCCGAGCGCCGCCTGCTCCACACCGAGGCCGAGGCCCGGGACCTGAGGCGGGAGCTGGAGGATGTTCGCAGGGAACTGCAAACCGTACAGGTCAGATATGCATTTTCGGAACGCTATTGATAGCTTTGAAAGATATTGTGTCAATTATTCGTTGGTCACAAATAGGGGTGTAGACTCGAAAATTATTATTTTCTCAAACATGCTTGAAAATGTATGCGTTAATGTCACGAAATGAAGACATGAAGTTTCTTGTTTAAGGCTCCCTACATTTCTTCTTGGCCTTACGCCAAGAAGTAATGTATGAAAACCCTAAGTAAAACCATTATTGTCCGCTACTCTAACTTTTTAAATTTGCTTCCTAATATTAAACTGACAAAGGAAAAATTACATACTGCCAACCACCACTAGACTCCGTAAGCATACTTGCGACATAAAAAAAAAACAAAATCTATGGTAGGTACTATAGTTATGTACTGTTAAACATGGTGCTCGAACGGCTTCTGCAAATGGCATATTTAAAAAATAAAAAATGCGGCAAATTACACAATTGTTTTCTGATCCTTCGTTCCGATTGTAATTATTTTTATTTTAATATTTCTTAACATCGTTTGAGAAAAGCACTATACAATCCTCGGCCGGAACAGGGATTGCTGGATTCGCTGTATCCGGCCTCGTTTACAACTCGGCCGTCTACCCCAATCTCGTCCAGCAATCCCTTACTTCACGGCCTCTGCAGTAATGTACTATTACTTGAAATGAAAGAAGGCAAAAAAATATGCCTAGTGACGAAAATCCCATTCAAATATATCAAAGAATAACGAAGTTGCAACCGTTTTACTATTGCTTGTTAGAGAGAGAAAACGCAAACAGTGTGTGACGTCACATTACACGATGCTGCCGGGGGGCCTCGTCAAACACGATGGGGCGCGGCACATTGCCATCTATTAGTGTGACGTCACAATCTACAAGCGTCATCGTTTCATATAAAGTTACGTTTTGCGAAAAAGGGACAGAACATACCCCTTCTTAAAACTTTGGACACCTATAACTTCGTGATTATTTAACCTTTTGCATTGATTTTTTCTCCATTTGACTACATTTTAAATCCTTTTTCGAGAAAATATGTCATTATTGATTATTTTATTTAGTGCCTACAGTATTATACGTTTGCTGTATGATGCTATTTGGACTTATATCGACGTTTGTCCATTAATAAACAATTTCTAGTTCTAATAATTCATCATTTTTATACTGAAGTTGCACGTACCTAGTTTTTTAAAATCTCTAGTTGAAAATGCTACGTATTATAATAACGCAATAGTCTTAAAAAGTTTAAACCAATTTTAACTTAAATACCGTTAAAATTACTTTGCATTTATTGTCACATCACAGTTACGTTCGTAAGAAAGCGATACAACAGATTTTATCTATCAGAGGCAGTTTAAGTTTAAAATGATTAGCTAGTTTGTCAGCTAATGCGTTATCTGCCGCCTTCATTATTGTTTTGTACGTGCAGGAGTCCCTGGGGGAGAAGCAGCGCGTAACGACGGCCTCCACGGAGCAGCTCAAGGAAGCGCAGCTGCAGTTGACGAAGGAGCGCGTGCGCGCCTCCACGCTCGCCGCACAAGTCCAGGTACCGAATACAAATGGTACAGAATAGTCTGGAATACAATACAAAATGGCATTGAAATTGGAATCGTGTTGGGTCGGAAATAGAGTTGACTCTCGTTTGTTTTAAAAAGTGTTCGTAACAGAACTAATTCAACTATATTCCAGTTGAATATAATTATTCCTTCGACAGAATAAGTCATATGGGCCTTAAGAGGATATGTGTTGTTGGACAAACGGTATTGCTTTGTCGGTGGTCAGAAAAGGCAATTTTATAATTGTGATTAGGATTTTATTTACTGGTAGTTTATGGTAGATACCGGAAATGGAAAGAGCCACCAACTTACGATTACATACCGATATTTTTATACAGTTTTTACTTCATATATATATATATTTTTATGTTTAATAAATTATTCTAAATAATTGGCTGATGATTTGAAAGTGCTTGCTACTAGGCCAACTTGAATAAATCATTTGAAAAAAAAAGGTAAACGTTAAACTTGACGCTAGCAGCCGTCAGTCCATAGAAACTTGTCAAGCACCACTTACAATTACCAGCGGTGTGGTGCAACCCTTACCGACCTCGCTGTGCGGAAAATCCCACTTGCTGGCCAGGGAGAGAGGTTCATTATCGCACACACCACTGAGACATTCTTTGTTTTACCGCCCTGGTTAGTAATGTACTAATATCCACCTTTGACACCGCTCACTCCTTTTTCAAGCTATTGTTTTATCAATAATTGTTGACTGCAGGAACTCCAACGCAGCTTGCAAGAAGCTTCCACTCGCGAGGCCGCACTAGAGGAACAATGTTCCCGCACAGAAGCGCGCTTCAACGAGCGCCTCGACGTGGCCGAGGCTCGCGCCGCGGCCGCGCTGCACGACGACGCCAGGCACCGGGAGAAGGCAAGTGCACTTACTGTTGTAATGTAGGTCTAGTCTACTCCAGCGCGGCCTGCGAGCTGCGAGAAGCTTCCACTCGCGAGGCCGCACTAGAGGAACAATGTTCCCGCTCAGAAGCGCGCTTCAACGAGCGCCTCGACGTGGCCGAGGCTCGCGCCGCGGCCGCGCTGCACGACGACGCCAGGCACCGGGAGAAGGCAAGTGCACTTACTGTTGTAATGTAGGTCTAGTCTACTCCAGCGCGGCCTGCGAGCTGCGAGAAGCTTCCACTCGCGAGGCCGCACTAGAGGAACAATGTTCCCGCTCAGAAGCGCGCTTCAACGAGCGCCTCGACGTGGCCGAGGCTCGCGCCGCGGCCGCGCTGCACGACGACGCCAGGCACCGGGAGAAGGCAAGTGCACTTACTGTTGTAATGTAGGTCTAGTCTACTCCAGCGCGGCCTGCGAGCTGCGAAAAGCTTCCACTCGCGAGGCCGCACTAGAGGAACAATGTTCCCGCACAGAAGCGCGCTTCAACGAGCGCCTCGACGTGGCCGAGGCTCGCGCCGCGGCCGCGCTGCACGACGACGCCAGGCACCGGGAGAAGGCAAGTGCACTTACTGTTGTAATGTAGGTCTAGTCTACTCCAGCGCGGCCTGCGAGCTGCGAAAAGCTTCCACTCGCGAGGCCGCACTAGAGGAACAATGTTCCCGCACAGAAGCGCGCTTCAACGAGCGCCTCGACGTGGCCGAGGCTCGCGCCGCGGCCGCGCTGCACGACGACGCCAGGCACCGGGAGAAGGCAAGTGCACTTACTGTTGTAATGTAGGTCTAGTCTACTCCAGCGCGGCCTGCGAGCTGCGAGAAGCTTCCACTCGCGAGGCCGCACTAGAGGAATAGTGGTCACGCTTCGAGGCGCACGTTGTGTTGGCTTTAGTAAGTGCCATCGTACAAAAGGCTTTATTGGTTTCATATAAGTGCGCCCTGGTCTGCCCACCTTTATTTTACCGTAATTGCTAGGAATCTTTTACAGCGACAAAGAACGCATTAAGGTGTCACTGCAAATCGCCTTATGTATTCACTATAATATGTAATAGTAGAAAACCGTAGGATAAGGAATGTTCATGTAAGGAATGCATTAGAAGTCCTCCGTTTACATTGTATCGTCACACCCCCAGGTGAACACCCTGGAGCAACTCGTCCGTCAGCTGGAGCGCGACGTGACAGCCCTGGAGTCCCGCGCGTGCGCGAGCTGCGAGGCGCGCGCGCCGCACGGCTCGCCGCACGGCTCGCCGCACGGCTCGCCGCACAAGGCGCATAGCGACACGGAGAGCGTGGGCGACTCGCACGCGCACGCGCACGTGCTCAAGGAGCAGCTGGAGCGCGCCGAGGGACAGCTGCAGGTCAGTGACAAGTTGACAACCCCCATCGTGTAGAGTAGAGGACATAAGAGACTTGCCTAACGGTCTCCTCCGCCGTAAAAGGTGAGTAAATGAAGTCACGAGTCTTCGTAGTTTACCAAACGTAATAAATATTCGGTTCTTATGTTGAACACTGGATTTCATTTGTTCTTAACCATAGACGACACAAAGGCGTAAGAAATGTTAGAGAAACAACCTGGGGCGGGCGAGCTGAAATTCCTGTTAGAAACGCAGAAGCAATGATATCCCTGGAACTTAAGTGCAGTAAATCTCATAGATATCAACTATCTGACAACTTGACAAGATCACAGGACTGAACAGGAAGTTGACAGGTTAACGTCGCAACCCAGATGCCTCGCGAAATTTTACACCGTCATTTGACAGTGCCTCGGTGAGATTTGTTACCGTCAATTGGCGGACCCGGAGATCCCCTCGTATCTGTCGTTTCCCCATCACCGCATGCGCCTCGTTCCCCTCCCCGGGCAATCGCCGTGCACGTTTTTTTGACCTCAAGACAAATAAGGGTTTCTGCATGAAAGCCCGGAGATCTCCGGGTCCTGTAGACGAAACGCTCTTTAAAATTCCTTGTATTCAAAGACCAGCTATCCTTTTACCAGAGAGGCAACTTTCTTATCAGACATGCAAGGGGCACAGAATACCAATACATTTCACTAACCGATCCGTTGTTTGTTTTGTAGACTCGCGCGGAGGAAATAGCCGCTCTACGACAAGAAGCTAGATCTGCTAATTTAGCTAGGTGGCGCAAGGTAAGTTTACCAAAAATCTGTACCATATTAACTGTTGATTTAATTTAATCGAGAGTGGCTTTACGGAATCCCATCGAACACGTAACCTTTGGAAAACTACGTACTCGTCCATACAAAAAAACGAGTTTCCACTTATAAATATTTTCCAACCTTAATGATTTTTTAGTGCACAATGAAATACTAGGTTTATAGGTTTTCCTTTTTTCAAAATTTGCAATAAATGAAAATTTATAGGCACCTAATTTTTTTTAAAAGCGAAACCTATATTTTATTATGCTGAACCGATCGACGTCAAAATCAAAGTGATTTGTTAAGATTAAGAAAGTCATCTCTCACACACTCATTAGTGTCCAAATTTTTAAGTGGGGCTATATTCTGTCCCTTTTTAGGGTTCCATAGCCAAATGGCAAAAAACGGAACCCTTATGGATTCGTCATGTCTGTCTGTGTGTCTGTCTGTCCGTCCGTATGTCACAGGCATTTTATTCGAAAACTATAAGGTGTATTTGAATACAATTTTATATATTTGTTTATGCGACTGTTTGTGTTTCTAAATAAATAAAAAATATTTTTTTGAGGATAGATATATTTTGTTAGCCGCTACATAGTCTTGTAATTAACTTAAAAAAAAAAAAATTTTTAGGGGTGCACTCCATACATAAAACTGAATCAAATTTTTTTTTCCATTGCAAGCCCACGTGTGGCACATCAATCGATAGGCCAAAATAAATATAAGGTTTCTCAGCATTTTTTTTTGATTAAGTGAATAGAGTCGGGGATAATCCCTCCCCCCCTCTAATTTTTGAACAGTGTATTTTAAAAATATGAAAAATATCATGGACATAAGGCTTATTAAATTCTTTCAGCGAAAATTGTTTTGAACAAGATCGGTTCAAAGGTTTTCGAGATATTTCTAAAAACTGCCTTCCTTAAAGAAAAGGACGTAAGTGCCATAAGATTTCAGTAACGATACGACCTTTTTAATAGGCACGGAACCCTTCGTTGTGCGTGGTCCGACACCGCACTTGGCCGCTTTTTTTCATGACGCACCTTCATGTGAAACGATTGTCGTTTACTATGATGCTCGAGAATCGTGATGTCACGATCTGCTAGGAATCTTAATAATTAGATTCCGATATGCGGTCTCTGGTCGCTACTGAACCCTATCCTTTTTTTTAATAAATAAATATTATGGGACAATTGAATAAGGAATTCAATAAGGCTTGTGTTATGGGTACTAGACGACGATTACATTTAATAGATTTGAATACTTAAATACATAGAAAACATCCAAGACTCAGAAACAAATATTCATGCTCATCTCACAAATACTAGACTTTACCGGGATTCGAACCCGGGACCATCAGCTTCATACGCTATACTCACAAGGCTACCAAGCCACACCAGCCAACCAGATACAAACGAAACTTTTTCCTAGGAACGCGAGTTCAACGAACTGCAAATCGAGGCGAAATCCACCGCTCGCGACCTAAAACGGGCGGAGGAGCGGCTGTCCGCCGTGCTGGAAGCCAAGCGGACCGCCGAGCGGAAGGCGACGGAACTGCAGGCCGAGTTGGACACGCTCAAGCCGCAGCATGAGCAAGCGGCCAAGGGAGCCGAGCAGGCGAAGCAGCAGTTGGCTAAGTTGCAGAAACAACATGAGACCGCCCAGGCTGAAGTCGATAGGTGTGTGTTGTAAGGCGGAGAGGTCTATGGTGGTGGAATAACGAAGTCGATATAGACTTTTCAACTTGTCTTCTGGAATTTTAGCAAGTCTTCTCTCACTTTTCCATTTTCTCCGCAATTCCTTTTATTACTCTTCTCATATTGAAATGCATTCAGGTCTCGCAACGACATCCGCAAGCTGAAGTGTGAGCTGCAGTACAGCGAGAAGCGGCGCCTGCACGCCGAGCAGCAGGAGGAGATGAGCAGCCGCGAGCGAGCGCAGCTGCGGGACGAGAACGTCGAGCTACGGGCGCACAACACGGAGCTGGCGCAGGTGGGTGTCTCTACAGTACAGTACAGTACAGTACAGTACAGCGAGAAGCGGCGCCTGCACGCCGAGCAGCAGGAGGAGATGAGCAGCCGCGAGCGAGCGCAGCTGCGGGACGAGAACGTCGAGCTACGGGCGCACAACACGGAGCTGGCGCAGGTGGGTGTCTCTACAGTACAGTACAGTACAGTACAGTACAGTACAGCGAGAAGCGGCGCCTGCACGCCGAGCAGCAGGAGGAGATGAGCAGCCGCGAGCGAGCGCAGCTGCGGGACGAGAACGTCGAGCTACGGGCGCACAACACGGAGCTGGCGCAGGTGGGTGTCTCTACAGTACAGTACAGTACAGTACAGTACAGTACAGCGAGAAGCGGCGCCTGCACGCCGAGCAGCAGGAGGAGATGAGCAGCCGCGAGCGAGCGCAGCTGCGGGACGAGAACGTCGAGCTACGGGCGCACAACACGGAGCTGGCGCAGGTGGGTGTCTCTACAGTACAGTACAGTACAGTACAGTACAGCGAGAAGCGGCGCCTGAACGCCGAGCAGCAGCAGGAGATGAGCAGCCGCGAGCGAGCGCAGCTGCGGGACGAGAACGTCGAGCTACGGGCGCACAACACGGAGCTGGCGCAGGTGGGTGTCTCTACAGTACAGTACAGTACAGTACAGTACAGCGAGAAGCGGCGCCTGCACGCCGAGCAGCAGGAGGAGATGAGCAGCCGCGAGCGAGCGCAGCTGCGGGACGAGAACGTCGAGCTACGGGCGCACAACACGGAGCTGGCGCAGGTGGGTGTCTCTACAGTACAGTACAGTACAGTACAGTACAGTACAGTACAGCGAGAAGCGGCGCCTGCACGCCGAGCAGCAGGAGGAGATGAGCAGCCGCGAGCGAGCGCAGCTGCGGGACGAGAACGTCGAGCTACGGGCGCACAACACGGAGCTGGCGCAGGTGGGTGTCTCTACAGTACAGTACAGTACAGTACAGTACAGTACAGTACAGTACAGCGAGAAGCGGCGCCTGCACGCCGAGCAGCAGGAGGAGATGAGCAGGCGCGAGCGAGCGCAGCTGCGGGACGAGAACGTCGAGCTACGGGCGCACAACACGGAGCTGGCGCAGGTGGGTGTCTCTACAGTACAGTACAGTACAGTACAGTACAGCGAGAAGCGGCGCCTGCACGCCGAGCAGCAGCAGGAGATGAGCAGCCGCGAGCGAGCGCAGCTGCGGGACGAGAACGTCGAGCTACGGGCGCACAACACGGAGCTGGCGCAGGTGGGTGTCTCTACAGTACAGTACAGTACAGTACAGTACAGCGAGAAGCGGCGCCTGCACGCCGAGCAGCAGGAGGAGATGAGCAGCCGCGAGCGAGCGCAGCTGCGGGACGAGAACGTCGAGCTACGGGCGCACAACACGGAGCTGGCGCAGGTGGGTGTCTCTACAGTACAGTACAGTACAGTACAGTACAGTACAGTACAGCGAGAAGCGGCGCCTGCACGCCGAGCAGCAGGAGGAGATGAGCAGGCGCGAGCGAGCGCAGCTGCGGGACGTGAACGTCGAGCTACGGGCGCACAACACGGAGCTGGCGCAGGTGGGTGTCTCTACAGTACACTACAGTACAGTACAGTACAGTACAGCGAGAAGCGGCGCCTGCACGCCGAGCAGCAGGAGGAGATGAGCAGGCGCGAGCGAGCGCAGCTGCGGGACGAGAACGTCGAGCTACGGGCGCACAACACGGAGCTGGCGCAGGTGGGTGTCTCTACAGTACACTACAGTACAGTACAGTACAGTACAGCGAGAAGCGGCGCCTGCACGCCGAGCAGCAGGAGGAGATGAGCAGGCGCGAGCGAGCGCAGCTGTGGGACGAGAACGTCGAGCTACGGGCGCACAACACGGAGCTGGCGCAGGTGGGTGTCTCTACAGTACACTACAGTACAGTACAGTACAGTACAGCGAGAAGCGGCGCCTGCACGCCGAGCAGCAGGAGGAGATGAGCAGGCGCGAGCGAGCGCAGCTGCGGGACGAGAACGTCGAGCTACGGGCGCACAACACGGAGCTGGCGCAGGTGGGTGTCTCTACAGTACACTACAGTACAGTACAGTACAGTACAGCGAGAAGCGGCGCCTGCACGCCGAGCAGCAGGAGGAGATGAGCAGGCGCGAGCGAGCGCAGCTGCGGGACGAGAACGTCGAGCTACGGGCGCACAACACGGAGCTGGCGCAGGTGGGTGTCTCTACAGTACACTACAGTACAGTACAGTACAGTACAGCGAGAAGCGGCGCCTGCACGCCGAGCAGCAGGAGGAGATGAGCAGGCGCGAGCGAGCGCAGCTGCGGGACGAGAACGTCGAGCTACGGGCGCACAACACGGAGCTGGCGCAGGTGGGTGTCTCTACAGTACAGTACAGTACAGTACAGTACAGCGAGAAGCGGCGCCTGCACGCCGAGCAGCAGGAGGAGATGAGCAGCCGCGAGCGAGCGCAGCTGCGGGACGAGAACGTCGAGCTACGGGCGCACAACACGGAGCTGGCGCAGGTGGGTGTCTCTACAGTACAGTACAGTACAGTACAGTACAGCGAGAAGCGGCGCCTGCACGCCGAGCAGCAGCAGGAGATGAGCAGCCGCGAGCGAGCGCAGCTGCGGGACGAGAACGTCGAGCTACGGGCGCACAACACGGAGCTGGCGCAGGTGGGTGTCTCTACAGTACAGTACAGTACAGTACAGTACAGCGAGAAGCGGCGCCTGCACGCCGAGCAGCAGGAGGAGATGAGCAGCCGCGAGCGAGCGCAGCTGCGGGACGAGAACGTCGAGCTACGGGCGCACAACACGGAGCTGGCGCAGGTGGGTGTCTCTACAGTACAGTACAGTTCAGCGAGAAGCGGCGCCTGCACGCCGAGCAGCAGCAGGAGATGAGCAGCCGCGAGCGAGCGCAGCTGCGGGACGAGAACGTCGAGCTACGGGCGCACAACACGGAGCTGGCGCAGGTGGGTGTCTCTACAGTACAGTACAGCGAGAAGCGGCGCCTGAACGCCGAGCAGCAGGAGGAGATGAGCAGCCGCGAGCGAGCGCAGCTGCGGGACGAGAACGTCGAGCTACGGGCGCACAACACGGAGCTGGCGCAGGTGGGTGTCTCTACAGTACAGTACAGTACAGTACAGCGAGAAGCGGCGCCTGAACGCCGAGCAGCAGCAGGAGATGAGCAGCCGCGAGCGAGCGCAGCTGCGGGACGAGAACGTCGAGCTACGGGCGCACAACACGGAGCTGGCGCAGGTGGGTGTCTCTACAGTACAGTACAGTACAGTACAGCGAGAAGCGGCGCCTGAACGCCGAGCAGCAGCAGGAGATGAGCAGCCGCGAGCGAGCGCAGCTGCGGGACGAGAACGTCGGGCTACGGGCGCACAACACGGAGCTGGCGCAGGTGGGTGTCTACAGTACAGTACAGTACAGTACAGCGAGAAGCGGCGCCTGAACGCCGAGCAGCAGCAGGAGATGAGCAGCCGCGAGCGAGCGCAGCTGCGGGACGAGAACGTCGAGCTACGGGCGCACAACACGGAGCTGGCGCAGGTGGGTGTCTCTACAGTACAGTACAGTACAGTACAGCGAGAAGCGGCGCCTGAACGCCGAGCAGCAGCAGGAGACGAGCAGCCGCGAGCGAGCGCAGCTGCGGGACGAGAACGTCGAGCTACGGGCGCACAACACGGAGCTGGCGCAGGTGGGTGTCTCTACAGTACAGTACAGTACAGTACAGCGAGAAGCGGCGCCTGAACGCCGAGCAGCAGCAGGAGATGAGCAGCCGCGAGCGAGCGCAGCTGCGGGACGAGAACGTCGAGCTACGGGCGCACAACACGGAGCTGGCGCAGGTGGGTGTCTCTACAGTACAGTACAGTACAGTACAGCGAGAAGCGGCGCCTGAACGCCGAGCAGCAGCAGGAGATGAGCAGCCGCGAGCGAGCGCAGCTGCGGGACGAGAACGTCGAGCGACGGGCGCACAACACGGAGCTGGCGCAGGTGGGTGTCTCTACAGTACAGTACAGTACAGTACAGTACAGTACAGCGAGAAGCGGCGCCTGCACGCCGAGCAGCAGCAGGAGATGAGCAGCCGCGAGCGAGCGCAGCTGCGGGACGTGAACGTCGAGCTACGGGCGCACAACACGGAGCTGGCGCAGGTGGGTGTCTCTACAGTACAGTACAGTACAGTACAGTACAGCGAGAAGCGGCGCCTGCACGCCGAGCAGCAGGTGGAGATGAGCAGCCGCGAGCGAGCGCAGCTGCGGGACGAGAACGTCGAGCTACGGGCGCACAACACGGAGCTGGCGCAGGTGGGTGTCTCTACAGTACAGTACAGTACAGTACAGTACAGTACAGCGAGAAGCGGCGCCTGCACGCCGAGCAGCAGGAGGAGATGAGCAGCCGCGAGCGAGCGCAGCTGCGGGACGAGAACGTCGAGCTACGGGCGCACAACACGGAGCTGGCGCAGGTGGGTGTCTCTACAGTACAGTACAGTACAGTACAGTACAGCGAGAAGCGGCGCCTGCACGCCGAGCAGCAGGAGGAGATGAGCAGCCGCGAGCGAGCGCAGCTGCGGGACGAGAACGTCGAGCTACGGGCGCACAACACGGAGCTGGCGCAGGTGGGTGTCTCTACAGTACAGTACAGTACAGTACAGTACAGCGAGAAGCGGCGCCTGCACGCCGAGCAGCAGCAGTGCTGATGAGATACTTAAGCATGCTATTAACCGCATCTAAGTTCTGGGCGCTTGTAACTCGGTCTTTAGCAGTCTATTATCACGAACTCTTAGTCGATGTTTCTGAGCATGATAGAAAAACATGTATTTAGCACCTTCAATGATGTTAAAATGATTAAAAACGTTTATAAAGTACGCTTGGAATTTTATGTTGGCCATGAGTGGACACTGACGTCCATTTTGTTTACAAACATGAAACATATCAATTTGTGTCTTAAAGAATGCTTGATTTGAGACGTTAACCAACTGAACTGACTCATTTCCTGGTTTACAATGTGAACATTTTATCCTAGAAAGGGTTCGAATTCCTCGCACATTACTCACCTGTCTTGCAAACATAAACAATTCAATTGTTCAAGTCGACGTCTAGATCGATGTTTATTGTAATGTGTGACAATGATGTTATTGTGTTTAAACAAATCTATTCTACATTCCTGTATTCTAATCTTAGTTGCGCTCGCGCCTCGATATCAGACGGTCAAAAATTTATACGGGAGATGAATCCTTCTTGAACGACGACGCGTATAGACGGGTTGCGTTATATGAGTTACCATTTCCACATAAGTTTGGCTGTGTAAACACTGCGTCAACAGATTAAATAGTTTCGTTGAAGAACGCGGAAAGCAGGAAAGGAGACATAGTAATGGATCCGTCTTAAATGCATACCATGGGCTCAGGAAGGGAACAGGAAGTTGGTCGCTGAAGGCTAATGAACGCTTGTTGAATGAGTATTTCGAGTAAGGTGTCAGACAAGCCGCCAATCGCTTCGAACGGCCAAGATACCACAAGAAAAGGAGACATCCTCAACAGCCTGTCGAAATCTCTCCTTTGTTCGAGGACACGAAGCGGTAGTGACAGTGACTCGGATACACACGCCCATTGAAATCTTTCGTCCGTTCGCGCTCGAAGCTGAATAAGTACGTTGATCGGTTCGAAGCCAGCACTAAGATACCAGAAGACGCGGAACGGAAAGGGCTCTAAGGAAATGAATTGGTAGTTCTGTGGAATGAGTGCCTCGCGGAAGCTCGACAAGCCGCCGATCGGGCCCAAGCCGGTGCTGCGCTACACGAGCGCGCGCGCGGGCGGGCGCGGCGCGGTGGCGCGGCGGCTGCGCGCGGCGCTGGCCGCCGACCTGCTCGCGGGCCGCTGCCGCGCCGTCGACGCCGTGCTGCACGCGCTCAACACGCACTACCATCTGGTAATTGATCGGGCCCAAGCCGGTGCTGCGCTACACGAGCGCGCGCGCGGGCGGGCGCGGCGCGGTGGCGCGGCGGCTGCGCGCGGCGCTGGCCGCCGACCTGCTCGCGGGCCGCTGCCGCGCCGTCGACGCCGTGCTGCACGCGCTCAACACGCACTACCATCTGGTAATTGATCGGGCCCAAGCCGGTGCTGCGCTACACGAGCGCGCGCGCGGGCGGGCGCGGCGCGGTGGCGCGGCGGCTGCGCGCGGCGCTGGCCGCCGACCTGCTCGCGGGCCGCTGCCGCGCCGTCGACGCCGTGCTGCACGCGCTCAACACGCACTACCATCTGGTAATTGATCGGGCCCAAGCCGGTGCTGCGCTACACGAGCGCGCGCGCGGGCGGGCGCGGCGCGGTGGCGCGGCGGCTGCGCGCGGCGCTGGCCGCCGACCTACTCGCGGGCCGCTGCCGCGCCGTCGACGCCGTGCTGCACGCGCTCAACACGCACTACCATCTGGTAATTGATCGGGCCCAAGCCGGTGCTGCACTACACGAGCGCGCGCGCGGGCGGGCGCGGCGCGGTGGCGCGGCGGCTGCGCGCGGCGCTGGCCGCCGACCTGCTCGCGGGCCGCTGCCGCGCCGTCGACGCCGTGCTGCACGCGCTCAACACGCACTACCATCTGGTAATTGATCGGGCCCAAGCCGGTGCTGCACTACACGAGCGCGCGCGCGGGCGGGCGCGGCGCGGTGGCGCGGCGGCTGCGCGCGGCGCTGGCCGCCGACCTGCTCGCGGGCCGCTGCCGCGCCGTCGACGCCGTGCTGCACGCGCTCAACACGCACTACCATCTGGTAATTGATCGGGCCCAAGCCGGTGCTGCGCTACACGAGCGCGCGCGCGGGCGGGCGCGGCGCGGTGGCGCGGCGGCTGCGCGCGGCGCTGGCCGCCGACCTGCTCGCGGGCCGCTGCCGCGCCGTCGACGCCGTGCTGCACGCGCTCAACACGCACTACCATCTGGTAATTGATCGGGCCCAAGCCGGTGCTGCGCTACACGAGCGCGCGCGCGGGCGGGCGCGGCGCGGTGGCGCGGCGGCTGCGCGCGGCGCTGGCCGCCGACCTGCTCGCGGGCCGCTGCCGCGCCGTCGACGCCGTGCTGCACGCGCTCAACACGCACTACCATCTGGTAATTGATCGGGCCCAAGCCGGTGCTGCGCTACACGAGCGCGCGCGCGGGCGGGCGCGGCGCGGTGGCGCGGCGGCTGCGCGCGGCGCTGGCCGCCGACCTGCTCGCGGGCCGCTGCCGCGCCGTCGACGCCGTGCTGCACGCGCTCAACACGCACTACCATCTGGTAATTGATCGGGCCCAAGCCGGTGCTGCACTACACGAGCGCGCGCGCGGGCGGGCGCGGCGCGGGGGCGCGGCGGCTGCGCGCGGCGCTGGCCGCCGACCTGCTCGCGGGCCGCTGCCGCGCCGTCGACGCCGTGCTGCACGCGCTCAACACGCACTACCATCTGGTAATTGATCGGGCCCAAGCCGGTGCTGCACTACACGAGCGCGCGCGCGGGCGGGCGCGGCGCGGTGGCGCGGCGGCTGCGCGCGGCGCTGGCCGCCGACCTGCTCGCGGGCCGCTGCCGCGCCGTCGACGCCGTGCTGCACGCGCTCAACACGCACTACCATCTGGTAATTGATCGGGCCCAAGCCGGTGCTGCGCTACACGAGCGCGCGCGCGGGCGGGCGCGGCGCGGTGGCGCGGCGGCTGCGCGCGGCGCTGGCCGCCGACCTACTCGCGGGCCGCTGCCGCGCCGTCGACGCCGTGCTGCACGCGCTCAACACGCACTACCATCTGGTAATTGATCGGGCCCAAGCCGGTGCTGCGCTACACGAGCGCGCGCGCGGGCGGGCGCGGCGCGGTGGCGCGGCGGCTGCGCGCGGCGCTGGCCGCCGACCTGCTCGCGGGCCGCTGCCGCGCCGTCGACGCCGTGCTGCACGCGCTCAACACGCACTACCATCTGGTAATTGATCGGGCCCAAGCCGGTGCTGCGCTACACGAGCGCGCGCGCGGGCGGGCGCGGCGCGGTGGCGCGGCGGCTGCGCGCGGCGCTGGCCGCCGACCTGCTCGCGGGCCGCTGCCGCGCCGTCGACGCCGTGCTGCACGCGCTCAACACGCACTACCATCTGGTAATTGATCGGGCCCAAGCCGGTGCTGCACTACACGAGCGCGCGCGCGGGCGGGCGCGGCGCGGTGGCGCGGCGCTGGCCGCCGACCTGCTCGTTGCTACATTCCCTTGAATCCGTCTCTTAAAATCGTGAGATTTTATTGACGTCGAGTGTACCATCCACTCAGTTTTCTATGCTCAAACTTGGAACCGGTTTTCTGACCATTTCAATTTGTTTTCAGAATAACAAAGCGCTACAAGAAGCATGCAGCCTACTGGAAGAGCAGCTCATAGATTTGGAGAAACTTTCCGACCTGAATGAAGGGAAGGGCAAGGATCTTGAGGTATGTGATCTCTTTAGTGTACTTAAACTTGATTTTATGAAAATGCTATCAGCACGATTCATGTTATATCCGAACCAATTCTGATGACGCAGTCGGTAGTAGGTAGATGCCCATACTATAAAGTGGCTCAGTATCTTTTAAATGCTCAAATTTGATTGACAAAGAGTTTACGTTTTTGTTTAGTTTCTTTTTCCTCCCTCCATAGGACGTAGCACGAGGATGTGAACTAAGATGTGTTACGTACCTTTTTCACCAACACACATTACACATTTCTAAAGACGATAGTTAACGGCATTTTAATGAAAATGGGTTTTTTTATACGACGGTGGCAAACAAGCGTACGGCCCGCCTGATGGTAAGCGGACACCGCAGCCTATAGACGCATGCAACTCCAAAGCAGTAACATGGGCGTGGCCGACCCTTGATATGTTTGAGGACAGCTGAAGGAACAAATTCCCTCGCTCTCAACACAACGCATCCTCGGGAGCTCTTGCGACCTTGCTCACCACCAGGAACACAACACTGCTACAGAGCGAGTAGTGGTGTTATTATGGCGGTGGTCTTCTGCAAGGCGTAGGTACTTCCCCAGTTGGGCTGCTCCATATTCGAGCGGGATCACATTTCGCTGTGCCCTACCCTACCTCACCAAAAATCAATGGACGTTTACGTATAGAGACGATAACTTGTACCAAAAAACAAAAGTTGTTTTTCTGTGCGCAGTCCGAAGTCCAACGGCTGCGATCGGAGCTATCCCAAGTGCAGGAGAAGCTCGGCGGGGCCGTGAGCGAGTGCGCGTCGCGCTCCGCCGAGGCGGCGCTGGCCGCGCGGGGGCTCGAGCGCGCGCGCGACCGGCACGAGCACGCCGCCGCGCAGCTGCAGCTGCTGCAGGTACGTCTGTCTTCTGGCTGGCCTGATCGGCTGGCGTGCTAATTACTTGTGTGTCTCGCTCGAGGAAGACGTTGTAAGGCGTGCCTCTACCGAGCCTATTTCCCGTTCGTTTAGCGGTTATGGATTAAATGTAAGGCGAAGAACACACGGAGCGGTGCGACGTCGCCTGCTGCGGCGGCGCGCGTTGAAATTTTGCATCATGATGTAGGTATGAGGTATGTTCTGTCCCTTTTTCGCAAAACGCAACTTCATATGAAACGTTTGATGCTCGCAGTTAATGACGTCACTGATAGACGGCAACTTTGGTTTACCTAATTTTTTAAGTCCTATTTTAGGAAGTCCGTAAATGTTCGTAATAAAATGTTACTCCATAATAACAAAGAATTTTATGGCAGCCAATATGGACTCGGCAACGTGCCGTGCCCCATCGTGTTCGGCGCCGCCATCGACGGCTCGCTCTGCGGCAGCCTTGCAGATTGTGACGTCACTAGCTGCGAGCGTTTTCTCTCTCTAACAAGCGATATTGAAACGGTTGTAGCTTCGTAATTCTTTGAGATATCTGAATGGGATTTTTGTCACTAGGCATATTTCACCGTTTCTCTTAACTTTTAGTGAATGAATATGAAATTGTATTAAGAAATAATGTGAATAAACATTTTTTTATACAATTCTTTACCTAGTTATATAATGTTTTTATAAAGAATATATTTTAATGTGAAATGTGTTACTAATTTAAATTTATTGGATTAATTTTACTTAGACTAAAATTTTATTATTTTATACATTTTTAATTTTTAAACTATTATTTATTACATATTATTTTTACAAATCATTTTATAAATTATTTTTACAAATTATTTTTACGAATTATTTTAATTTTTAAGAAAGTGATTAGTGATTATTATATTTTTTATACTTTATAACTTTTTTACTAGTCAAATAAATTTAAACTTATTTTATGTTTTAAATATTTGTTGTATTACTATAATAATTAACTGTAACGTTTGCTATGCCCTAACAGGGTCCTGTGCATAGCCTAGCTTTAAGTTTCATGTGTTAATTGTACAAGTTTGCAAATAAATAAATTGAAATTGAAATATTTTTTGTCTTTTTTCTTTTGGAGTAATAATAATTGTCGAGTGTACCCGTATTGAATGTGTATTGATGTGTCACAGGAGCGCGTAGAGCGCGGCGCATCGCGCGTAGCTTGCCTGGAGGCTACGTGCGCGTCCCTCGAGAGCGAGCGCGCGGCCGCGCAAGCCGCCGTGGGCAGCGCGGCGCGGCGCGTGCGCGACCTGCAGGAGGAGTGCGCGGCGCTGCGCACGCGCGCGCACGACCACCACGAGCACGCGCTGCAGCTGCGCGCGCAGCTCGACGAGGCGCAGGTCACTATCAAATATGGCGCTGGTAGCGGTCATTACACACAAAACTGACACTACGCAGCCGCTTTACTTGCCTACAAGCATACTTTGCACACCACCGCATCGCTTGCGAGGGATCCTACAATAGAGTCCTGACAGAAACACGCTGATGCCTTCTGCGCACGAGGAAAAGAGATGTAACACCCATCGGGAATGGCTTTTTTGGACAAATTTCGATAAATAGCTAACTTAGAGACGTATTATTTGAATTTCATAAAGTGAGATTTTAGACGAGATAAAATACAGTATTAACTTTATTGTGTCGTAAAATAATGTATCGTTTGAGTAGGCTGAGTAAAATAAGGAAAATACAGACCCAACTTTGGTTTTTTTTCTATCGAGGAAAATATAAGCAATCATGTATCGATAAAATCAGATAAACAATCATATAGTCAAGAATCATATATCTGAAAATCAGACCTTATTGTTTCTTAATCTAGTCAGTACGGCGTTTCAAAGCACGCGGTAATTTCCAATGCACAGCCTTAAATGAGTGATGTGTGTGTGCAGGAGCAAGTGGAGAGCGCGCACGAAGCGGCCGCGGCGGCCACGGCGTGGTGGCGCACGCGCGAGACCAAGGCCGACGCCACGCTGCGCCAGCAGGCCAAGCTCATCGACTTCCTGCAGGTACCTATCTCCGACACATAGCTTTGTTAATGAGGATTTAACAGACCCATAAAATGTTTCAGCTCAAGCCTTCCGCTGTTGGAAGAATGTAGCTCCTAGGAGCCCTAAATCGGAATACTAATTTTACAGAAAACCAGCATCATCAAAGTTATTTGTATATACTGACTACAGTTATATCTGTATCTGTATAAGCCCTTTATCCGGAACTCCGTCTTGAATGTATAATATTTAATATTATATTTAAATAACTTAAAAAAAAAATGTATGTGTTTTTTATTATACATAGTTCTTTTGAAATGTTATGTCTTGAGTTCAGTATGCCTCCTGGCAAAGGCCTCCTCTAGTTAGTTAGTTAGTTAGTTTTACTGGGCTTTTTCCGCAAGTCGACATCCATTGCCTATTTTGCGTGAAATGGTGGGGTAGCGCTACTCTAACCACCCCAGCTCCTCTACAAAGTTGGTGAGTGCCTTTGTGTTCCTGACTGCGTTCCGTAGTGTGTCTGGAGACCCTAGGTGCTTTTTCCTGTATACTTCTACCTGCTTGCAGTCCAGTAGAATATGTTTGGTCGTTTCCTCCTCCTCCATGCAGGCTCTGCACATGGGGCTGTCTGTGATACCCATGTTGTACAGGTCTGTTCAGGGTGTTATGTCCTGTTATTATTCCTACTATCTTGCGTAGTTGGTTTCTGTGTGTCCTCAGTAGTGCGGTTGTGAGTTTGTTGTCGCGTTTTGACAGAATCTCTTTGGTCTGTCTGCATGTGTCTATATCCTCCCAATATCTTTGGTGTAGGTCTTTGGTGTATAGGTCAAGTTGATTGTATATATAGCTTTGTGGCAGGGGTAAGATTGGTTCCGGTCCGTATGCCGCCGTTTCTGAGCCTTTCCTGGCCAGTTCGTCCGCTGCATCGTTTCCTCTTGAGCCACTAAGCCCCTTGATCCATTGTATGGTAACATTGTTTTTGTCTGCGCACGGCTTCAATTATCCCTACGCATTCAGCCTGGAATACCGTGTTTTGTTCACCCAGTGGTTTGGATATGTGTATGTTTAAGTCCTCTGAGAACACTCCACATCCCGTTCCCGTATTTGTTTTCGAACCATCTGTGAAGATTCTGAGGTCTGTTTGGTTTAGCCCCTCCCTCGAGTCTTCTGTTAGTAATATGCCGTAGTCTTTCTTGAAGACTGCAGTTCTCGGTATTTTATAGATTGGAGCCTCCATAATAGGGAGGCTTGTGATCAGTCTGTTGTGGATCTTCGTGTGTGGTGTGTTTAGTTTTGTCCATAGGTTGAGGTTTTTTAGGCGTATTGCCGTCGCAGCCGCTTCCTTTTGTATGTGCATGTGTAAAGGTAGGAGTCCTAGCATTATTTCTAGTGCTGCTGTTGGGGTTGTTCTCATGCATCCCGTAGCCGCCACATATGCTAGTCTTTGTGTTTTCTGGATTTTGGTAATTGCACTCGTGGTTTGGGTACGGGGCCACCATACTATGGCACCATAGCTTATCATTGGTACTATCACCATTTTGTATAGCCACAGTATGATGTGGGGAGCCAGGCCCCATTTCTTCCCCACCATCCATCTGCATTGCCAGAAGGCTACTGTTGCTTTGTTTAGTCTACTGTCTAGGTGTTTGCTCCAATTAAGTTTGTCGTCTAGTGTTATACCTAGATATTTCACCTCCTTCGAGAGTGTTAGTTTTGTGCCAAATAGTGTTGGCATTTTGTAGGTACCCAATTTACGTTTATTTGTGAAGAGAATTGTGTCGGTTTTCTTTGGGTTTACCGATAGGTCATTCTCCTTGCACCATTTCTCTATTATTTTCAGTGCTGTTTGTGTTAGTTCACATAGTGTGCTTGTGATCAGGCCACTGACCAGTATAACTATGTCGTCCGCATATCCTATCGTTAGGAAGCGGTTATTGTTTAGTTTCGTTATTAGGTCGTTTACTACCAGATTCCACAGCAGTGGCGAGAGGACGCCTCCTTGAGGGCATCCTCTTATGACTAGTGCCTGGTGGCTTTGGTTTTCGGATAGTTTTATAATTCTTTTCTTTAGCATGTTCATAATCCATTCTATGAGCAGCTGTTCGGTTTTATGTTTTTCTAGTGCTTGTTTTATGCTGCTAAAGTTGGTCCTGTCGAACGCAACCTCTATATCAATGAAGGTGCCTAGACAGGAGTTCTTTCTAGCGAGCGCGTCTTCTATGTTGGTTACTACAGCATGAAGGGCTGAGTCTGTCGATTTACCTTGGCTGTAAGCATGTTGGTTTGGGTGTATTTTTATGTTCTTAAGGGCCGTGTCTTTTAAGTCCCTGTCGCAGAGTCTCTCCAGGGTCTTTAACATGAAAGAGGTTAGGCTTATGGGTCTAAAGGATTTTGGGTCTGAGTAGTCACTCTTCCCCGGTTTCGGTAAGAATATTACTTTTACCTCTCTCCATTTTGTTGGTATGTATCTGTATGCAATGCAACTGCATAGTAGGTTCGATAGATGTTCGATCAGCTTATGTCCTCCCCACTTTAGTAAGGCAGGGTAGATACCGTCTAGACCTGGTGATTTGTAGTTGTCAAAACTATTTATCGCCCAGGCCTCCTCTAATCCCTTCCATTGCTGTCTATCATTTGCGACTCTTGTCCAGTTTGGACCAGCCGTCAGTTTGAGCTCGGCCTTCCATCTCTTGTGTTGCCTTCCTCTACTCCTCTTACCATCTCTAGGGTACCAGTGTTTAACAATTTTTCTCCATTGCATGCGGTCAAGAAAAATGGAGCAACATTAAGCATATATTCAGGAATAAAAAGTAGCGTTATATCTTTCTTTAATCCAATCTGTTTTGTAAGTAATTTTGATAAGGCTTATGAATAAATACCTCCCCCTTCAGGCTAAGGTGGAGGAGGCGGGGCGCAAGAAGTGTTCCCTGAGCAACAAGCTGTTCGGCCGCTCCGGGCGCCGCACCAACGCCTCGCCGCCGCTGCGCCGCGCCAACAGGTGCGTGCCCTGAGGCTCTAGTATAAGGTGGAGGAGGCGGGGCGCAAGAAGTGTTCCCTGAGCAACAAGCTGTTCGGCCGCTCCGGGCGCCGCACCAACGCCTCGCCGCCGCTGCGCCGCGCCAACAGGTGCGTGCCCTGAGGCTCTAGTATAAGGTGGAGGAGGCGGGGCGCAAGAAGTGTTCCCTGAGCAACAAGCTGTTCGGCCGCTCCGGGCGCCGCACCAACGCCTCGCCGCCGCTGCGCCGCGCCAACAGGTGCGTGCCCTGAGGCTCTAGTATAAGGTGGAGGAGGCGGGGCGCAAGAAGTGTTCCCTGAGCAACAAGCTGTTCGGCCGCTCCGGGCGCCGCACCAACGCCTCGCCGCCGCTGCGCCGCGCCAACAGGTGCGTGCCCTGAGGCTCTAGTATAAGGTGGAGGAGGCGGGGCGCAAGAAGTGTTCCCTGAGCAACAAGCTGTTCGGCCGCTCCGGGCGCCGCACCAACGCCTCGCCGCCGCTGCGCCGCGCCAACAGGTGCGTGCCCTGAGGCTCTAGTATAAGGTGGAGGAGGCGGGGCGCAAGAAGTGTTCCCTGAGCAACAAGCTGTTCGGCCGCTCCGGGCGCCGCACCAACGCCTCGCCGCCGCTGCGCCGCGCCAACAGGTGCGTGCCCTGAGGCTCTAGTATAAGGTGGAGGAGGCGGGGCGCAAGAAGTGTTCCCTGAGCAACAAGCTGTTCGGCCGCTCCGGGCGCCGCACCAACGCCTCGCCGCCGCTGCGCCGCGCCAACAGGTGCGTGCCCTGAGGCTCTAGTATAAGGTGGAGGAGGCGGGGCGCAAGAAGTGTTCCCTGAGCAACAAGCTGTTCGGCCGCTCCGGGCGCCGCACCAACGCCTCGCCGCCGCTGCGCCGCGCCAACAGGTGCGTGCCCTGAGGCTCTAGTATAAGGTGGAGGAGGCGGGGCGCAAGAAGTGTTCCCTGAGCAACAAGCTGTTCGGCCGCTCCGGGCGCCGCACCAACGCCTCGCCGCCGCTGCGCCGCGCCAACAGGTGCGTGCCCTGAGGCTCTAGTATAAGGTGGAGGAGGCGGGGCGCAAGAAGTGTTCCCTGAGCAACAAGCTGTTCGGCCGCTCCGGGCGCCGCACCAACGCCTCGCCGCCGCTGCGCCGCGCCAACAGGTGCGTGCCCTGAGGCTCTAGTATAAGGTGGAGGAGGCGGGGCGCAAGAAGTGTTCCCTGAGCAACAAGCTGTTCGGCCGCTCCGGGCGCCGCACCAACGCCTCGCCGCCGCTGCGCCGCGCCAACAGGTGCGTGCCCTGAGGCTCTAGTATAAGGTGGAGGAGGCGGGGCGCAAGAAGTGTTCCCTGAGCAACAAGCTGTTCGGCCGCTCCGGGCGCCGCACCAACGCCTCGCCGCCGCTGCGCCGCGCCAACAGGTGCGTGCCCTGAGGCTCTAGTATAAGGTGGAGGAGGCGGGGCGCAAGAAGTGTTCCCTGAGCAACAAGCTGTTCGGCCGCTCCGGGCGCCGCACCAACGCCTCGCCGCCGCTGCGCCGCGCCAACAGGTGCGTGCCCTGAGGCTCTAGTATAAGGTGGAGGAGGCGGGGCGCAAGAAGTGTTCCCTGAGCAACAAGCTGTTCGGCCGCTCCGGGCGCCGCACCAACGCCTCGCCGCCGCTGCGCCGCGCCAACAGGTGCGTGCCCTGAGGCTCTAGTATAAGGTGGAGGAGGCGGGGCGCAAGAAGTGTTCCCTGAGCAACAAGCTGTTCGGCCGCTCCGGGCGCCGCACCAACGCCTCGCCGCCGCTGCGCCGCGCCAACAGGTGCGTGCCCTGAGGCTCTAGTATAAGGTGGAGGAGGCGGGGCGCAAGAAGTGTTCCCTGAGCAACAAGCTGTTCGGCCGCTCCGGGCGCCGCACCAACGCCTCGCCGCCGCTGCGCCGCGCCAACAGGTGCGTGCCCTGAGGCTCTAGTATAAGGTGGAGGAGGCGGGGCGCAAGAAGTGTTCCCTGAGCAACAAGCTGTTCGGCCGCTCCGGGCGCCGCACCAACGCCTCGCCGCCGCTGCGCCGCGCCAACAGGTGCGTGCCCTGAGGCTCTAGTATAAGGTGGAGGAGGCGGGGCGCAAGAAGTGTTCCCTGAGCAACAAGCTGTTCGGCCGCTCCGGGCGCCGCACCAACGCCTCGCCGCCGCTGCGCCGCGCCAACAGGTGCGTGCCCTGAGGCTCTAGTATAAGGTGGAGGAGGCGGGGCGCAAGAAGTGTTCCCTGAGCAACAAGCTGTTCGGCCGCTCCGGGCGCCGCACCAACGCCTCGCCGCCGCTGCGCCGCGCCAACAGGTGCGTGCCCTGAGGCTCTAGTATAAGGTGGAGGAGGCGGGGCGCAAGAAGTGTTCCCTGAGCAACAAGCTGTTCGGCCGCTCCGGGCGCCGCACCAACGCCTCGCCGCCGCTGCGCCGCGCCAACAGGTGCGTGCCCTGAGGCTCTAGTATAAGGTGGAGGAGGCGGGGCGCAAGAAGTGTTCCCTGAGCAACAAGCTGTTCGGCCGCTCCGGGCGCCGCACCAACGCCTCGCCGCCGCTGCGCCGCGCCAACAGGTGCGTGCCCTGAGGCTCTAGTATAAGGTGGAGGAGGCGGGGCGCAAGAAGTGTTCCCTGAGCAACAAGCTGTTCGGCCGCTCCGGGCGCCGCACCAACGCCTCGCCGCCGCTGCGCCGCGCCAACAGGTGCGTGCCCTGAGGCTCTAGTATAAGGTGGAGGAGGCGGGGCGCAAGAAGTGTTCCCTGAGCAACAAGCTGTTCGGCCGCTCCGGGCGCCGCACCAACGCCTCGCCGCCGCTGCGCCGCGCCAACAGGTGCGTGCCCTGAGGCTCTAGTATAAGGTGGAGGAGGCGGGGCGCAAGAAGTGTTCCCTGAGCAACAAGCTGTTCGGCCGCTCCGGGCGCCGCACCAACGCCTCGCCGCCGCTGCGCCGCGCCAACAGGTGCGTGCCCTGAGGCTCTAGTATAAGGTGGAGGAGGCGGGGCGCAAGAAGTGTTCCCTGAGCAACAAGCTGTTCGGCCGCTCCGGGCGCCGCACCAACGCCTCGCCGCCGCTGCGCCGCGCCAACAGGTGCGTGCCCTGAGGCTCTAGTATAAGGTGGAGGAGGCGGGGCGCAAGAAGTGTTCCCTGAGCAACAAGCTGTTCGGCCGCTCCGGGCGCCGCACCAACGCCTCGCCGCCGCTGCGCCGCGCCAACAGGTGCGTGCCCTGAGGCTCTAGTATAAGGTGGAGGAGGCGGGGCGCAAGAAGTGTTCCCTGAGCAAATTGAAATCTCCGAGGGGACGGTAGAGTTGCTTTTTGAATTACCACTTTACGTATACTTGATTTGCCCGAATTACTTCAGTGTGCTTCAGTATTAAGTAATCACCAGCGTCAATATAATAGTAAAACCAGCAAAAATCAAAAAAATCCTAGAAATATGGTCGTGTCAAATATATATGCGCGCTATTTTAAGCCAGATATTAACGCTGGTGACTGTACTTCCTCACACGTACCTCTTTTACAAACGTCATTAATTGACTAAATAATATTGATGATTAATAATATTCATCATCATCATATCAGCCGAAAGACGTCCACTGCTGGACATAGGCCTCCCCCAAAGAGTGCCAAAGTGACCGGTCCTGTGCCACCCGCATCCAGCGGACTCCCGCAACCTTTACCAGGTCATCAGTCCACCGTGTGGGGGGCCTACCCACGCCGCGCCTTCCGGTACGTGGTCGCCACTCGAGGACCTTTCCGCCCCAACGGCCATCGGTTCCACGTGCTATGTGCCCCAATAATATTGATGACTTTCTCATATATAATTTGGTCGATGACAATGTTTTTTCAGGGAGCTACGAGAAGAGGTGGACCGGCTGCGCGCCGCCCTCGCCGCCGCCAAGTCGCTCGACGAGAGCAAGTCAGTATTGTGGACTTTAGCCTCATTCCTAAACATCATTTACTTTGACATTTATATTTGTGAGAAAAAAAGCCAAACAAATTTTAGATAAGATTTTACGAAAACTTCATAAATTTTCATAGTTTCATACGTTGTCAAATTAAATAGTAAAATATAAAACTTAACACTAACACTTAAATCTACTTAACTACTAGTATATTCACTCTCCGAGGTAGCTGCCCCTGGAAAGTTTGCCCATAAGGCTGGCCACATTTCCTCGTTGAATTGCAATTCCAATCCGTTGGCCGAGGAAGTAGCCAGCTCTATGGTCAGCCGTATTTTCGGCAATTTTTTTTATTTCTTTAGAAAGAGTGTGGGCATTCAAACTCCACGGTATATGTAGCAGTTTGTCAGGCCCGCATATTAGCGGCGCTTCGCTGCTTCTGCCGCTGTTGCCGCCCCGCCCGCTCTCGAAGAAGTTGCGGCTCAATGGGGCGGGGCCAGGCTGTCCACGCAGGTGGCGTCCCAGATAAGGGGCCGGCCCATCCGCCACGGAATTAGTGACAATCCATCCCGTCTCCTGTCATAAGATTATTATATTTTTTGAATAAAAGTGTTTCGACCCTAATTCCGTTTATGTGACGAGTGATTTTTATTTTATTTTTTTATTATTTATTTCAGTTGTCCTCCAACGCCGAGACGTGAAAAAAAGACACCGAATGGGTAATAATTTTATTTCTATATTGAATTATTGTAATTGTATTTCGACGTGTTTATATGATTTTTCATTGGTTTCAGGGCCACGAAGAGCATCGACACGCCTGACTGCGGTTGGACGAACTCTTCGCAGGATTCTTATTTGCAAATAGTATGGTACGTGTATTTGTTGTGAATATGAATTATGTATTAGAATTAAAAAAACTTGCTACAAACAATCTTTTTTGGTGAAGTGTACTCGTATGTCTTCATAATATAATTAATTTACCATGAATGTAGACCAAAGTATTATGTGTGTAAGTTCATAGGTCTACCTAGAACTGCAATAATGAGGATTCATGTGGATGTACATCATATATTCATAGATTTTTGGAAAAGGAAAATTTGCTTAACCCATACAGAATGATTACAACTTTCTTTCTTTGTCGGTTTGTTATATGATATCTTTCACGGGTGTCCCTTGCTTTGTCGACAAACTTTTCATCGAAAACGTTTCAAGTAACATTTAGTTCTCGAATTATTGTTTAGTGTAATTTTATTTCATGACCAGATCATTCCAATTTTTATTATTTCATGGAATAACTGTTCAGGGAATATTATTTGACAAATGATTTGCATGAATTTTAAATGGCAGAATAACAAAACAACGAATTTCATTTGATCGATATTTTATTACAACATTACAAAAACAAACAACAACTGATTACAGGGCGGGGTTTAACCAGATTAGTTCAGCCAGAAGGCGGGGCCAGGGGGTGAAGCCCCCCGCAGTAAAAAAACAAAAAACCGTAACGATTGTATTATAAGTATTCCAGAAGTGTTGTTAAATGAGCGTTTCTCAAAAAAAATGCCACTATTATTAATTGTACTTCTAGGAATTTTATGTTAACTATTTCCACTCAGAATAAGGAGCTCTTTCGACCCTGGTAGGACAAAAAACTGTCCCAAAGATATTTTTCCTATTGTGTTACCATTTACCATACACTTTGTATGGTGGTAACACAATAGGAAAGTTCAAAAATGTATGAACATTATGGGACACTTTTTTTCTCCTATTGGGATGGAAAGACATCGTGATTTTGAGTAGAAATAACATAAAAGTTGCAGAAAATCTCCGAAAAAATGTAGTGGCATTTTTTTTGAGAAACGCTCAAGTAGGTTAGGTTAGGGTTCACTTGCGTCCCTCAGAGTGGAAATAGGCACCCCGCGAAGCAATAAAATGTCATCATTACGAGTATCAAGTTTCAGGCGGAACAATTCGAGAGAACTGTAAAGGAAATTCATACAAAATTGGAAGGCTACGCTGGGGAGTATTTTTTTTAATTTATTTGTAGCATAGCATCACGGCGTTCCGCCATGAAAATTAAAGTATGATGTCTTGGAGTTTTTTTTATTTATATAATTGCATGTTTGAGAAAAGCACTATACGTACCTCGGCTGGAACTAAGGATCGCCTGCTTTGTATTACTATCCTCTCTGCCTCCTTCATACTCGGACTTTGTTGTAATGTAATCATACGTTAGAAACTGACGGGTTTTCTATCTAAGAGACTTTGTTTGTTGTTTGTTTGCAGGCGTGACGGCAGCCGCGAGCGCATGTCCGCTCGCGTGTCTGACGGCGCGCTGGCGCTGCGCAGCGGCGCGCGGGAGCTGCGCGCGCGGCTCGCGGCGGCCGACGCGCCCGGGCTGCCCTTCAACGAGGCCGGCAGGGCCTTCGCGGTTAGTTTCTTCCTCCTAATTATTTACTGTAATTTAGAATCTCCTTAATAGGCATGAGGCCTCATGTTCAAATTGATAACTTAGTGATGCTAAATCGATAGTAAACCATCAAATTATCGTAATAAACTATACATTATAATTAAAATCATAAAAAGATATGAACTTTGAAAATTTTGAAAATTTTTTTTTTTTGTTCAAGAGTAAATTTAAAGCTACCAATAGAATCCTTACGTTTTTATAGAAACAAAATTGTATGACAACTATGTACTTAACTTAAACGCAGTACTTCGCGACCGAAACAACAATTTATCGGATTTTCCATACAACGATACAACTAAGTACTTTGTACAAGTGACGTCATACGTGGGTGTCTATCAGTATGAAGCGTTTTGCGCTGCCGCCAGCGAGGCCGGTCTTTGTTTCAAATTTATGGGTATTTATGTTCTTTAATTGTAGTTGCTCCCATACAAACATTTGTTCCTCTCCAAAAACTGGTTTGAATGACATCTTCAAAAATTTTAGTCCGCATCCCAATTGTTGATGTATTTATCCAGATCAAGATCGAGAACCCGGACGCGCGCGGGAGCGCAGCCAGCGCGGTGTGCGGCGACCGCGCGTCGCGCGCGCACTGGCTCGGCGTGCTGCGGCCCGCGCCCGCGCCCGCGCCCGCGCCGCGAGACACGGGATACGAGCCAACACTGCTCAAAACTTGCGCCTCTAAACCGTTGGCTGCCGTACGATTGGCCGATGACGCGGTTGCTATAGGTACGTGCACATACCAATATTATAATACAGTCATCGAGTTTGCAATAAATCTAGTACGGTGTAGTGACCACGTTTAACGCTCGCACTGACTGGTTGATCGTGTTGGGATCCGAGTCCGCTTTGGTTACTACAGGATACGCGACAAAATCGCTTCAAACTTGCGCCACTAAACCGATGGCTGCTGTGTGGAGTGGCCGATGACGCAGTTGCTTAGTAACGACAGAATACTCTTCGCCATTCAAGATAATCGCCATTAAGCCAGGTGTTTCTGGCATTTACTACTATTTTATTTCTTCACAGTAAAAAGTTAAACATTTCTTAGATTGTCACGAATAGGGTATTTGACAATTTTGTGAATAATTTGTTTTTTAATTCGAAACTGTTAAAAATTACGAAAATACTCGAAACTTTCATTTAAGTTTGCTATTTACAATTTTTTAATTCATAAAAACTAAAAATAAGGACGTTTGATTATGACATCACAAGCAAGTAATCCCTACAAATTCCATCCGTATTCCATTCCATTAGTATGGTTCTGTTAGTACGGAGCGTTTTTAACGTTTGATAAAAAGAAGCTGATTTGACTTTTGTCAAATACCGTATTAAAATAGCTTGGTATTCTTTTCCAGGCTGCTCGGACGGACTGCATTCCCTGCGCGGGCCGGTGCTGCTGTCCCGGTCCCCCCCCCCGGGCCGGCGCGGCGCCGTGCCGTGCGTGGCGCTGAGCGGCGCGCGCGCGCTGCTGGCGGCCGGCGGCGCGCTGCTGCACGGCGCCGCGCCGGCGCTGGCCTCCGCGCTGCGCCGCGCCGAGGCGCTCCAGCCGAGCGTCGACGTGGAGCGAGTGCCGCTGCCGGACGACGCGCTGCCGCATCTCATCGCGGTGCGTTTATTTTTATCAAGATAATACTTTTATTTTTGTTTATTTATTAGGAGAACCAATAGCTATACTCACACGATAAACATTATCAGTGGATATAAAGAGCCAATTATAGGAACTCACAGGTAGTGACATTGTATTTTTAACTTTATTTTTATGTATTTATTAATTGTATAATGTTTCCAGGCAATGACCGGCTCCAACTCGGACGGGTCCTGCGCCGTGGCCCTCGGGCGGCGCGTGGTGCTGCTGCGCTTCGAGGCGGCCGCGGGCGCCTACAGCGTGGCGCGCGCCTTCGGGCTGGAGCGCGCGCCCGCCGCGCTGCTGCTGACGCGCGCGGCGCTGTTCGTGGCCGGCGAGCGGCCGCTGCGCGCCGCGCTGCCCGGCGCCGCGCTGGAGCCCTTCGCCGCCGCCGACCCCACCGTGGCCGCCGCCGCGCGCGCGCGCTCCGCCCCGCGGGCCCTGCTGCTGGTGAGCGCCGACCCGGTCGAGCTGCTCATCTGCTACGCCGAGTGCGGCGTCTTCGTGGACGACGCCGGCCGCCGCACGCGCCCCGACGACCCCAAGTGGAGCGCGGCCGTCCGCGAGTTCGCGTTCGTGCGACCGTTCCTGTACGCCGTCGGCGAGGACCGGCTCACCGTCGTCCACGTCGGCGAGGACGCGTACCGCGCGCCGCTCTGCACCTGCGACGCGGCGTCTGTCGCTTCGAGCGGCTCGGAATTCTGCACGCCCGAGTTATTCCACTTAAAATTAACGGAGCCGGCGCTCCTGGGCACGACCCGCGACGGCGTCATCGTCCGGACGAAATCCGACGACGGCTACCGAGTCTCGATCGTCAACGGCCTAGCGGCGTTCCGAAGCATCGGCGCTTCACTTGAATCTCTAAATACGGTCTCAGAAAAAGGCTCCACTCTGGACTTAGCGGAGTCGCTCACTGACTTAGCACAGTCGTCGCCTCGAGACACCTCGCAGGAGACTATAAACGGCGCAACGGGCTTCCTCGCCGATATAAAGAAGAGGGCGCGCCAGTTGCGAGCAAAGAATCGAAGACAGAACCAGATGGACGCCGATGAAGTCATCAAAGAAATCCTGACGACAGAAATAGGGTTGAAACGGAGTTTGACGGGTAGGAAGTCGCCAGCGCTCACGTCGGAGTTCGACTCTGACTCAGACTCGCGCAGCGATCCGGAGGAGTCGGGGGACTCGCAGCGAGCGGAGGATGTGTGTGCGGAGATGTTCACTAGGCAAGTCCGGTTCCAATAGGTGTTGTTATTACAGTTGTATTATAATTATCCAGTGACAGCTCCATAAAAATATACAATGTGTAAACAAAATAACTCATCACAAAATGTATAATATTTAAAATAATTTAAGTGCTGTTTTTAACGGATTACAGGAGGCGCGCGCATTTGGCTACTTCAAAAACGTTGCCGGCTCAAAAAGTGTTAATCCGCTCTACTCTTGATTCTAACAAAACTATCAAGTGTTAAGTTAATTATTTACACATTGTAAATGAAAAAATGCTTAAACCAGAGAAATTTAGTACTTAATTAAATAGTCAGTTTACTATGGCTAATTGATAATACGACTAAGTAGTGTTCCTAAAGTAAGATTACAATGATGTTCTTACAAAGTTAAACTGGAGGATTTGTGCTTGAGTAAGTCAACTTTTAAAATCCACACTGTTTTCCCAGTAGCACAGGTTTAAATAGATATTTTGATTATCTCTAATTTACACATATCCAATTTGCACGAGCACTACAGTGCGATAGATGATGCCGGGAGCCATCAAATGAAATCATACAGGGTGCATCGTTGGTACCGATCCCTTCCTAAATCCTAACAATTATTCTCAAGTATTCAAGTGTGTGTTTAAATATTATTGGCCCACATTAGAGTTGACGTACTTATGCTCAAGTATTCCTATTGTAATAGACAAGCTATTATTTTTGTATGTAAATTAAGCAAAGGAAATGTAATTAATACTCCTAAGTATTTGTATGTTATTTTTAGATTAATTCAAGTAGCAGTATTTTGTGTTTGTATTTATTATTTTGGAAAAGCTTGTTCAGTGTGTTGAAATTGTATTCAGGAACACGTTCTGCATACTATTTATAATTCGATTCGGAGATCTTTTTGTTTTTATTGCGATTGATATGACACGAGTTGTTGTGGGTTATTCCAAATAACCTGGGATGTGAAACTGCTAAATTGACATTTTATTTTCACGACTTCATTTAATAAATTGTTAGAAGACTAATAAATATCATAGACAAAACATTATATCACAGAAGCGACTTAAAAATGCCTCAACATCGGTACCTGTACCATATGTATCCGTTGTAGATTGTACAACAATGTACTTATTTTAGTATGTCCGTGAACCTATACAAAACCATTGAAGATCTGACCATTAACATAGGATTCGTTTTAGCTTGTTACATATTATCTCAATAATGGATATGATAAAAAAACTATACTTGCATATAATGAAAATATGCTTATTCCGATTGAAGTAAATGAATGCCAACAGTTTGCACATGATCGTCAGTGGATCGCTTTTCGTGGGTTTGGTCAGCGCTTGCCGCGTTAGTAAATAACTATTAATAATTATTATACTGTGATTTTATAATTGACTTTAGATTCTGCTAGATTTAGTTTTAAGTAATATTTGTTACTTACCATCTACGATGACCTGTTATAAATAATATATAATTTTCATGAGCAAACGTATATACTTATTCTCTTACCCCCCCTTATTCATAAAACTTAAAATGCCTCTGATAAATAAAATATGTTTTTATCTATTTCTTACGAATACTAATGTTAAAGTTACAGTCAAACGAATTTGAGCGGCATTTTAAATAAAATAGGGGATAGTAATTGTCCGTGAGGGCTCGCTTGCCTGGCCGCTCACCTTCGTGATGATTCAGATTATTTATTCATAAATAGTATAAACATAATCTTTACATGCTTGCAAGACACCCGAGAGAGAGTAAGTGTCCGTGGGGGCTCACCCTCGGGCCTTAAGACTCCGAGCTCGCATAGCGACCGCTCTCTAAAAGTATGCTTAGGGCCTTTTATTCCTACGAAAAGCTCGGCCTTCAGCTCCGCTTGCCTGAGGACCGAAATCCTGAAGGTATACGGGGAGTATACCTTCAGGATTTCGGTCCTCAGGTTTCGCTTGCAGGTTACTCGGAGATAACGAGTATCCATGGGGGCTCGGCCTCGGGTTCGCATTAAGACCGCTCTCTGAAGGATTGCTTTAGGTCTTTAATGCCAATGAAAAGCTCGGCCTTCGGCCTCGCTTGCCTCGCCGCTCACCTTCGGACACACAAGACACCTGAGGATAGTGAGTATCCAACGGGCTCGCCCTAGGGCCTTCGGACCTGGGGCTAGCCCGACCAGAAACTTTTTGTCTATAGATTTAAAATAAGTAAATCATGATAAAATTGTTGAAATCTTTATTTACAATCTTAAACATTTACATTACATGAAGTGCAACTAGAAACCCGCAAGCTCACTGTCCGATTAAATATAATCTTACCAGACACGCATCTCGCAGTAACTAATCTATGCCGAAGTCTTATTGATTTCACAGTTGAAGTAACACAACACTCAATACGTTCCCAATCGATACATTTCATTCAGATATATTTCATGTACTTGTAAAGTGTACTACGTATCTGTCAACAGATTATTCACAATAAATGTACAGAACTAGCATATCGCAGCACACAGTGTAATTCTACAGAATTATGATTGAGGCTCAGTCAAATAGCATTTTTATAATACAAGGGTTTAGATTAATAATTACATACATTGAGTTGCACTGGACTTATCGAATTAAATTAGAAAAACAAATTCTGATTCATACTTTACGACCACACAGTTATATTACTTTATACAAAAAGACTATAAAAACCATATACTTTTGAGGCGGTTTTTTAAACCGCTGAGATGTTGCGGCCCCGAGGTTACATCTAGCTCTTTTATGGAAGATGTTATTGTCATGGACGTCACTCGATCTTCGAAAATCTTGTGACTTTCTATCTTGCATCTGAGCACAGCTAAACACAGCTAAAGTAAAATAAAATCGTATTAAGCCTTCCACTAAGGGACGTTCTCACACCGACCAGTCAATCAATACTCAATGACGCGAGAGATCGCCATATAGTGACAGTTCTGTTACGGCAAATTTATATTTTTTTGTGGTTATAATTGGAGTAATCAAACCATATTGTTGATTCGATCAAACCAAAAAAAAACTGATTTGTACCAATGCACAATATGGTATAAGAATCCAGACAACAAATAAATAATAAAAGCGCAGTGTAAACCACAGGGCCGCCCGTGTTTTTCGCTAAAGGCTTAAGAGACGAGCAACTGCAGTTGGACACCGGTTACCGATTTAGTTCGGCCAGTCAAATATGCTTACTATAAGTTGGTCGGACTAAATACTGGTAAAAAGCAGATTTACGATCGCACACACCAGAATATTTAGTTTTGAGTCAACCAATGAGGGTTTTCAGAATGTATTATACAGGGTGGAAACGATAAGTGATCTCCCTAAACTGTACAAGATATCGAAACACTGGTTACTGATACTGAAACTGCTTCACGAGCTCTATCAAACGGTATCAATAATAGGTTACGGAATAAACTGGATCTATCCGAAAATTCAATGCTTCCAACTTCCAAACATTTAGTACAGCCACATGGCACTCATCTCTTGATAATACCATCCACCAGCTGGCAGCACTGTGGCGAGAGGTCAAAGTCATGTTTAAATAATTTGATTGGTGGATTTTAAAAGCTGCTGTCAAAAATACGTTTCGTCACGATCCTGCCAGCTGGTGGTATACATTCTTAAAAACTCTCAGTCAGGCGCGACAAACATCTTATAATACTCATTATTCTCGGAAGACTGCACTCAACGAGCCAATAGGGGTGTAGACCAAATAAAATAACAAATAATGTTGAATTTTCTCGAAAGAGGATTAAAAACGTTGTCAAGGGGCGAAAAAAAGTAAAGCAGGGGAGTTACATTAATCACAAAGCTAAGTGTCCAAAAGAGGGTGTATATTCTGTCCCTTTTCCGCAAAACGCACCTTCATATGAAACGATTGTCAAGTGCTATGACGCTGTCACGATTCCCGGGCGTTTTCTCTCTCTAACAAGCAATATTAAAACGGTTGTTTTTTCGTAATGAGATCTGAATGGGATTTTAGTCACAAGGTATATTTTTTGCCTTCTTTCTTTTGGAATAATAATAGATTTTGAGTCTACACCCCTATTAATTGGGGAGCCAACCAAATCGGTGACCGAGTCGCAATTGAATCCTGTGTTAGGGCCTTCACCCGACACAGCGCTCTAGTTGAGGAAGCCGCGACACTGCGGCGCGCCGCACAGACACGGGATCTTCTCGTCCTCGAGCGGGAACTTGTAGTCGTACGTGATCTCCTCGTCCACCCCGATCGGCTGCTTCGAGTATATCACGATCTTCTTTTGAGACTCTATTGTTATTATCTTCGCGTAGCAGTTCGGCTGGAAGGTAAAGGGTAGTTTTAGAAACACGAAGCGGTCAGTGATGGATGCATTGTTATACAAAATACTAGAATCAACGCGATCACTCCCAGTAAAGTGGCCGTCAATAGAATTTGCTAACTATGTAAACAAATCGCCATATTAAAATTGTCTTTCACTATGGCGGTTTGTTTACATAGTTGGCAAATTCCATTGACGGCGACTTTGGGTTGGTTTGTTATTATCTGACCACTTCATCGTTATAGTCTACCTGCTAGGTCTAAACGAACTGTCACAATCTTATCACATCTGAAAACGAACCCTGTCTCGACGCAAGTAAGGTAGACTATTTATTGCTCAAATTAATTGTTTTTAGTAGGGATGCCCACGCATCCACGTACCTCTTTTTCATTACCACTAACGAGAGAGTGCTTTGCATTTGTGTTTAGTTACTCATTTTCAATCTCTCGAATCTTATGTTCACGTGACCTGTGGCGAGTTGAACAATTTTTCCCCATCACAAAAGTGCACAGCGTAGCGTTGACTATGTCGGAAAAAAGCAAATTATTTTTTCGGGAATTTATGAAATTTTCGTTTTTTCTGTTTTTTTCGGATTTTTAACGAAAAAAACCAATAAGTCATTGTGCCAACTGAACTGAACTGACACGGATGTCAATGGCAAAGTAAGTCTATAATCATTCACCTACCCACCAATATTAAGAAAAATAAACTATTGAAACCTGTTTAAATTGTTTTTTTCGGAAAATTTTAAGCGGAAAATCACATGGTATTTTCCGTAAAAATCGGAAAAAAACGAGCCGTTTGGAAAGAAACGGGATTTTTTCCGGAAATTTTCAACGCTAGCACAGCGCCGCTAAAGAAGTTTTCACTTCAAAAATAAATGCTCTGAGAATCATATAATTTACAGAGTTTCTCAGGAGACGTCAGCGAGAAGAAGTGTTGTGTACTCACGTTGCAGCTGTGGTTGATGAACCGCGCCAGGTTGCCGCACTTGGTGGCGTCGATGATGGTGTCCAGGTCGATGCGGAACAGGTACGAGGAGCCGATGCCGGTGGCCTCGTAGTGCGCCTCGCGCACGTCCGCCACGATCGGCCGGATCATCTGCCCGACGTACTCTATCACCATCTCGTCCGCTGCTATCGGCTCCTGGGGAAGACACCAGTTGGTGAATTAACGAATCTTCTGCATCTATTGAACCCTTTACTTTGCGAATAAATAAAAAATGCGAGCCCAGGAAAGTATAGTATTTTATGCAATCGTTATATAATGTATGCTTTTTCAGTCGAGTACCACGTTTAGGCCACGAAGCTTGCTGAATTGCCTATTTAAGGTACGAGACTAAAAAAGCCAATTGTATGACTATTGTATACAATACTTTATCATGTTACTAATCATTTATTCAGAATTACAGATAATAATAATGTATCCTACTAATATTATAAATGCGAAAGTTTAGATGTTTGGATGTTTGTTACTCAATCACGCATAAACGGCTGAACCGATTTGAATGAAATTATGCACTAAGATAGTTTATAGCCTGGATTAAAATATAGGATAGTTTTTATCCCGGGTCCACGCGGACGAAGTGGCGGGCGGGAGCTAGTAACAAATAATAATAATTCGCGTCTCTGCAATGCACAGTCAGGTGAAGTTTAGTTAGTGCTTGGAATGGCTGCTCCGACGACAATACCCAACAGTTTCGCAATACTATCTACAAGTCAACTGAACTAATTAAACAAACTTTGAAGCAACAAGCTCTTTTCAACCCCTTTTATAAGAAAGAGACTTCCGCTGGCATTAAAAGTTACAAGCTTTGGAAAAATAGGCCCCAGATCGAATTAAGTAAAAATATATTTCCTAGGTATGTTATGTTGTCTGTGGTCATTATGGAATGCTTTGCTGCGTTATGCAAAATGGATACCTTCGATATCCATAATTTCATTTGCGATAAAACTAGTGTTTGCCATAATGGTTATTTACGATACAAGTGCCAAAAATAGGAAATTCGCAGCGAGTGGTGATAAATTAAAACACGACCGAAGGGAGTGTTTTAAATCGACACGAGTTGCGAATTACCTATTCGCACGAGTATCGTACAACGTTTTACTGTACATATGGCTCTTTAAAGTTTCGACATATGCACGAAAAGTGCTCTTTTCTAATATGTACTGTAATAGTACATTACGTACCTAGGGCGGTGAATTCGTGAATGGCCCAGATCGCAGTTGTTTGTGGCCCGAACCGAAGGTGAGGGCCATAAATATGCGATCTGGGGCTTTACAAATTACAGCCCGTGGTAAGTACACAATTTTACGTCTTCATCTGGCCACAATGCCAGTTTTACCGTACGCGCAGCGTGCAGTAAAACTCGCATTATGGCCAGGTGTGACGTAAAAGTATTTTTCTCTGAAACCATACCATTCTCAGGACAATTCATTCTTTTATAAAAATCTTAAAAGTTTCTGTGAAAATCAATTTAGTGTAAATGATCATTATGGCACACGTTATATCTATAACAAATTAAATTTATGGATTTCATTAGTAACCCTATCCAAGACCAAGGTGTTTATCATACCTGTGCGAACAATCCCCAGTCGTGGATGCCGGACTTGGCGAATTTGAGCTGCTTCTTCCTGAACTTGAGCTGGTTGAACTTCAGCAGGTCCGAGTCCGTGTCCGTACCTGGAATAGATAATTTTAATAAATACAACGGGCAACATATAGTCCGTCCCCTAAAAAATGTAGTGTGAGATAACAGAAACAAGTAACACCGCCGGAGTTACTGTGGTGGTTATTATAATAAAATCCCCAGACTGCAAGCTCACAGAAGAGAGAAGTGTATTTGTCATGTCATGACCTCTGATATAAAAACAACTTATAAAATGCGGCGCTAGGTCTAAATAGAACTGGATCCAAAAATCAAATTTTCTGTGGTCTGCCTACCGTTTTTGGGAACAAAGGCATGATTATCCATACTAATATTATAAATGCGAAAGTGTGTCTGTCTATCACCTCTTCACACTTAAACCGCTGAACCGATTGAGATGAAATTTGGTATGGAGATAGTTAGAATCCCGGGGAAGGACATAGGATAGTTTTTATCCCGGAAATCATCCCCCGAGCGGGTGACATGGGGGATGAAAGTTTGTATCGAGCTACGATATAAACGAGTTCCACGCGGACGGAGTCGCGGGCAGAAGCTAGTAAGGCAATGCGGTGTTGTGGTACCGAAGGCGGTGAGCAGCCGGCGCTGGTTGGAGCGCGCCTCGCGCGACTGCGTCTGCATCTTGGAGGCCTTCTTGTCGTCCGCGGGCGGCGGCGCGGCCAGCCCGTGGTGGTACTTGTACTTGGCCTTCAGCCGCGCGTCCATCTTGTAGTAGCCCTCCGTGCGCGCCGAGCCCGACGAGTGACCCTATACACATTACACTATTTTGTTAACACTTCGCAAATAAAAAAAACCCTAAATTCGAGGCATGTAGAGAAAGAAAAGTAAAAAGAGATCAACAATTGTGTAGTTTGTAACATATTACAATTTCAAGAACGTAGGCGACGGTTTTAATCTCGCTGTGCTGTCAACCATAGCTATGCGACGGAGCAGTGCGATGTGCGAGGTACAAATCCACCAATGGGATGAATTGTTTTTATTTTGTGGAAGCGTGCTGGGCCCATAACCTAATAGGTTAAGAGTGGATTTAAACCAGGATTGAAAGCATAAATATAATCGAACGAAATTGTGTCTTGTTATGAAAATGGATATAAGGTTCGGCACCGTACCTGCAGATCCTCGTAGATGTTGGTGTGCCGCTTGGACTTCTTCTTGGGCGGGCTGTAGCAGACGTCCGTGGGCGGGTGGTCCACCCAGTGCGTGTCGTTGAGCCAGTAGCCTTGCGCGTCCTCCGCCAGCAGCGCCTGGCGCGGACACGGACAGGGCACCGGTGGTTACTTGTACCAATTATATTATGTCCCCATATTATGTTATGCCTAAACAAGTCCCGGACATACGCCACCCCCAATGAGTGCCACTATGACCAGTCCTGCGCCATCCGCAACAGCGGACTCCCGCGACCTTTACCAGGTCATCAGTCCACCTTGTGGGGGTCTACCCACGCTGCGCCTTCCGATACGTGGTCGCCACTAATGAACCATTCCGCCCAACGGCCATCGGTTCTACATACAATGTGTATTATGACACTCTAAAATTACTATTTCATAAGTGATCAGTTTATTACTTTCAACGATGGCACGTAGGGAAATAATTAATTGTAACCAGTTTGTAGGATGGCGCGAATATATCAGACTTCAACATCCAAAAATCACGCTTCATCTGAATCTGAAAACTTATGTGCACTTCGTGTTGTGTCGGATCAGAATAGTACCACCGCCTTTTTTGTCGTACAAATCGACTGCGCGATCGAGTTGTGGCCTACAGGCTAGCAACACGTCGCTGCAACTCTCCCCTACAAACGCTAGAAATGGCACTGAAAAATTATAATGAATGTGCTCGCCTACCCATTCTGGGAATACAGATGCGAGTGTATGTATGTACGTCTTTCTATAATCCAGTCACTAGGATGTGTCGTCAGTACAATGACTTGGCTGCTAATAATAATAATGTCCTAGTTGATATATTTGATTCACACAAAATTCAAAAAGACCTTAACGGACGTCCTCTTCTCCACTCACCCTGGATAGTACTAAGTTGTAACCTTAACTCTTGTTTTAGATTTGCTTAAGTTCTTTTTAGAAGTTTTTAACATTCTGAACTTGTAGATTTTTTTTTGTGATTTATACTTACTTACTGGTTAAACGTATGCTATTAACATTCAAGGCAGATCCGCCGCTGTTGCTTGCGTATGCGCTAACTTGCTGATCGTGCTGTGTGCACTTGCCTTGGATGTTATGCTAGTCTATAAGCTATTCATAAAGAACCATTGTATCTCATAATGTATGATGTCTGTAAAGTGTACCTAATAAATAAAGAAATATGTACGTATGTACCTCGTACGCCCTCTTGAGGTACTGCACGTCCTCGCGGTCGATGCCGCGCGTGAGGAACTCGTACATGACCTGCATCTCGGCCATCATCTCGCGCGGCTTGAACGTCGCGAGGGACACCGCCTCCCCCTCGCCCTCTTCCACGTCGTGAAGCCTAATGGAATACACATTTCACATTTGATTTTTACATTATCCCTTGGTTAATTTGCGACTGCTCCTGGGATACTTTGAAAGATCCAACAGTGACATAAACATGACGTGAGGTCGCTTTCAGAAGCTCTAGTGTAAGTTTTACCGAAACAAAACGTTACGACCGCGTTTGCGTTTAGCTGTCAAATCCCATACAAATTGAGGGTAAAACGCAAACGCGATCGTAAAGTTTTGTTTCGGTAAAACTTATACTAGAGCCTCAGATAGACTTTATTATCTCACTAGCTTCTGCCCGCGACTCCGTCCGCGTGGAAGTCGTTTATATCGTAGCTCCATACAAACTTTCACCCCCCATTTTAGGGAAGTGGAGGGTTAGAAAGACAGAAAAAGTAGCCTGTCACTCTCCATCCCTTCAACCATCTCCACTTTAAAAAACACGTCAATTCGTCGGTCCGTTTTGCCGTGAAAGACGGAAAAACAAACACACACATACACTTTCCCATTTATAATATTAGTATGGATTAGGCAGCAAAGGTGTTACAACAGTCAAACTATAGAATTAGAGCGCAGTTACGCACTAGTTTTATGATATAGACAGTTATGAAATACACCTCGCCCCTTGAACAGATAATGGTTGATGGAGCAGTCGTCATCACAAGGTTGTTTAGGTGAATCTCTCCAAGTATCCCATGTAAAATACCTGGATCGGTGGATCCAGGTATCATTTAAAGCTTTTATGAGGGATAAAACACAAACACGTTTGTATCTTTTTAAAATTTGATAAATAGTTACGAAAAAAAATATTGAAATATACACCAGAATCTGGCAACAAATCTTGATGATAGAAGTGATTCGTTTAACTATTATTGACTAGACCGAAAAGGTTTATTGTTAAAATAGCGCATTACGAGTGACTAACTTGTTTTGTATTTCTGCTAGCTTCTTGGTCTCGTGTTTTCTCTTGTACGGCCTCTTGGTCTCCTTCTTCGGCTTGGGGGCCTCGAGCGGGGGCGGCGACGACACTTCCGGTTCCGGCATCCACGTGTAACCTGTCGCCAACAAAACAATCGGTTAATTTCATTAGCTTTTCAAGGAGGAACCATTGGTGTTGTAGGTAAAGTAATAAACTATAGGTCTATTGTTATAAGGCCGTTTGAACTGCTGCCATTGTTGTCTTCTGCTTTCTGAGGAGCTGAACCTTTAAACTAAAAAGCTATCGGCTCATTCAAGCAATGACATCACACTCGGTCTATATTTGGGTTCAAATTCAGACCGCCTTTAAATTACAGGATACATCGATTCGTATGCGACTCGACTTGGCAGCCAGTTGTGCTATCCTGGCAGTACATATATCGTCACAACCCGACAATTGACGAGGCAATTAACCTTAAGACGCTGTCAACACCAAAATGCCGTTGAGGATTCGGGATACGGCGCACACTGTCTTTATATCGGAGTAAACGAGAGCGGCCAGGTCTTAGAAGATAATAATACACAAATACTGAAATAAAAAAAAGTGAGGATTATTTGTGAAATATGACTCGTTAGCGGTTTAGATATGAATATGTTGACTTCATGTTTTTCATTGCAAACCCATACGTCAAAAAACTAAAAACAGAACTGTTTAATGAAGATTTTAAGACCAACCTTTGCAATTTTTTTCTATCGAGCCGATTTCGTCCAATTATGTATCGAGTCCGTCCACGGTCTTTGAAATATGAGGAATATTAACATATTTTTTTTTATATGCTAGAACAAATCGTTTTTCCTAAAAAACTGCTTAAATAACATCAATTTCAAAATTAGGTCTTGCCAGCCTCTTAATCGCTATCGTCTGATATATCAAAGTGACAGTATAAATGACACCTTAATTTATTATGTTATGATATGACAAAGTGAAAATCCCGAGTAACTTATTCGAAGTTTAAAAGGTTAAGAATATAAAAGCACTGTAGTACCGTGGTCATGCTGCAGATGGTTGTTGGTGTGTTCTAGGTCGGGCGGCGGCCGGCAGTACGAGTGGTCCAGCGCGACCTGCGAGGCCTGCGAGGCCTGCGAGGCCTGCGACACCGGCGACGACGATGACGACAGCGCCTGCAAATTACACATTGATCAATGAGTTCTGCCCGCACGGCTCCGTCCGTGTATATCGGATGAGTGGAGAAAGAATCTTGGAAATTTAAACATACTGATTTAATAAATAAATAAAAAATACACGTCTGACCGATAAAACACTTAACTACGCTTTGTACAGGTATATTGTCGAGGCATTAGATTTAGATTTCTTTATTTCATAAAATAAATTTACATTTAAGTTAACTTTAAGCTAATTTACAAGAATTTATTTAATGTTCGTCAAATAATGAATAATAATTTAATGAAATTTCACTGGTACAATACAACATTATTATGGAGATATATTGCAAAATGATTAATGATAAAGTCAAAATAAGGAATACAAATAATGATATTGATAACTACAACATTATCAAATTATAAAACAATTTAAATTAAATTAACCATGTCAAATATGTTATAGTCCATATACTCGCATACAGAATACAATGGATGTTCTAATAAAAGAGGAGGGTAGATCTTTGTCGACTCGCGTCGCGTCGCGGCGCGGCGTCAGTTGCGCCAGCCGCCCTGGTGTACCTTCCGTGTAACGTAAACAAGTAACTTCAGACAACAAAACGATACCTCTTTGATCCCGTTGACGCTGACCGCGGACTCCGTGTTGCTCTCGCTGACAGAGATCCTCTCCCGCTCTCTCTTCTCCACCTTCTTCCGTCCCTTCCTCTCCCTCTTCCGCCGCGCCTGCAGGTTCTCCTCCTCCGACGTGATCTCTCCGTCTTCCACCTCCTGCTTCTCGGGGGACTTTCGATGGTTCTTGATTGGACTGCTTCGAGAGTCTTCGGATTTGCTTTCGTGTTTGCTGTTGGATGTACAAAAAGAGTTTATTAAACCATGCTTTTTTTTGCTAGCCTGTTGGAGTGTCCCGTCACATCGGTCACCGGGGTCACGTCGGTCGAGTACTGAATTCCCATGGCCACCTTCTGTCTCCGTTATCAGATCAGCTCGATGGTACCATAATATTGAACAGGTATGATGAATAAGATTTTTTATGATGTCATTCGAACCAGTTTTTGGAGAGGAACAAATGTTTGTATGGGAGCAACTACAATTAAAGAACATGAATACCCAAAAATTTGAGACAAAGATTGACCTCGCTGGCGGCAGCGCAAAACGCTTCATACTGATAGACACACAAGTATGACGTCACATTTGCATTTGTACTAATCGTTGTATGGAAAATCAGGTTAATTGTTGTTTCTGTCGCGAAATACTGCGTTTAAGTACATAGTTGTCGTACAATTTGTTTCTATAAAAGCGTCAGGATTCTATTGGTAGTTTTAAATTTACTCTTGGACAATAAAAAAAATGCTTTTATTTCTAAACTTTCAAGGTTCATATCTTTTTATGATTTTAACTATATTTTATAATTTATACTTTATTACGATAATTGTATGGTTAACTATCCATATAGCATCACTACGTTATCAATTTGAAAATGAGGCATCATGCCTATATTTATAATACAAACTATGTTTATACCCAAAATTTCAGCTCAATCGGAAACCGGGAAGTGGAGCAAATTTAACTCACAAGATTTGATTACAGACAGACAGACAACGGAACACGTGAAACTAAATAAAAGCTCGTAATGAGTGTGTAGGTAAAAATGATAATGTCCATACTGGTCTGCGGTTCCCTGTTTGTCGGGCGGGCGCGAGTCCTCCAGGGTCTTGCGCTGCTCCTCGAGGAACTCCCGCTCGATCTGCTCCATGTACTCCGTGTTCCGGCGTCGCCGCTCCTGGAAACAGCACAGGAGTAATGTTTGACGGTTCACTAATGTTAGACCAAACAACTTTTGGCCAAATGTTTCATTTGACAAAACTTTCATTTGACCTAATGCATTTTTTTCTTAAATAGAAAGCTTTACAGGATTATTATAAAACAAACCTAACCTAACCTAATGACTTTGATGATATTCAAAGAATACCCGAAAATACCACTGTTTTGACGAAAAATGATACATTTGGCTAAAAGTTGTTTGGTCAAGAGACAGGACCCCATGTTTGACACCTACGCTTTCTTAGTGTGAACGTTACTTCTCGTACGGCGGTCCCCACGCCCACTTGACGACCATTGGGGAACCAGCGAAATCAAAGGATTTTTCAAAAAACCCAAGTTTATTTTTCATTTTTTCACCAGTGTCACTCCCACGTATACAGGGTGTCCCGGAACTCAACGATAACCTGGTACCGGGTGAGAGGCCAAGGTATACCAGTTATGAAAAAATTAGGAAAAAAAATCCGTCAATTTTTTTTTTTCATTAGTGGTATACCTTGGCCTCTCACCCGGTACACCCTGTATAAGGAATCCAACGAGACTTAGACAGTAAGTAAGGTTTTGGATATTTAAGCGAAAGTTAAGCCAACTTTAAATCGTTATAAATCCTAAACGGCTATTTAAACTAAAAAAACTATTGTAAAATACCAGGAATGATTTTGAAATACCTATTCAACGTGGGGTACATGTGGGGTATACATCACAGTTCGACGACTATATTTTTTATTTTTTCACGATATTTTGAATTTTGAATACTGTCTGGACTTTAGTTACACCCGCAAGATTAAAACAAATCGATTGACGTATGATGCATTTAGATGCACAAAGGAACAATAATACATACATACATACATAGACTGATAAACACATTTCCCTCCCTTGTGTCGCGCAGTCGAGTAAACCGACGGTTGACGACAGCGATATTGCGGTGCGGCTAGAACCCCGACAACTTAGACCTAATTACGGAGATTACCAACGTCAAACGTCATTTCGCTGAAAAGGGTGTAGTGTAAAAGTTATCGAGTGTACCTGGCACTCCCGTGCCCGCAAGTACGGGCAGTGGTGTACAAGTTATCGAGTGTACCTGGTACTCCCGTGCCCGCAAGTACGGGCAGTGGTGTACAAGTTATCGAGTGTACCTGGTACTCCCGTGCCCGCAAGTACGGGCAGTGGTGTACAAGTTATCGAGTGTACCTGGTACTCCCGTGCCCGCAAGTACGGGCAGTGGTGTACAAGTTATCGAGTGTACCTGGCACTCCCGTGCCCGCAAGTACGGGCAGTGGTGTACAAGTTATCGAGTGTACCTGGTACTCCCGTGCCCGCAAGTACGGGCAGTGGTGTACAAGTTATCGAGTGTACCTGGTACTCCCGTGCCCGCAAGTACGGGCAGTGGTGTACAAGTTATCGAGTGTACCTGGTACTCCCGTTCCTCCTCCGAGTCGGAGTACACGCGGTCCAGCACGGAGTCGCGCGGCTCTTCCTCGGGCGACAGGATGGGCGAGCCGAGCCGCTCGTCCGACGCCTCCACTTGCGGTATCGGAGTTTTTTCTGAACGCACGAAATATATTACTTATTAATTGGCCTAATCGCGGACGTCCTCTGCACACACGGCGACGAACTATTGAGCCCGTTTTTACTACATACCGCGCTACAAAGTACCGCTATCAGAATCAGGGCGGCAATAAATAGGAAATAAGAGTTGGTTTTGTTCCACTCAATTTGCATCTTTAAGCTGTAAGAGATCCCTTATAGCGATAAGTTCGCCTTTGTGCTAATCTTATGTAAGATGAATGTTCTTGAAACTTGTTATTGTGAGCAATAGAACGCTTAGAAGAACATACACAGCGTGAAAAACGCTCGATACGTTGCTCGTAAGAAGATATTTGTTGTTAAACTGGTATGACTAGGAAGGAAGATCCTACCTCGTCTCCTCTGCTTCTCCTCCTCGCTGTCGGAGGAAGACGAGTACACCCTCCGCAGTCGCTCCTTGTTTGACACGACCTTGAACTGAAGAACGGTTTCTATTTATATTTTTGTTTACTGTGTGACTACAATAATTTACTAAAAATATTATTAAGTTACATATCCCAGTAAAAAAAAAAAAAAATTAGGGCATTCAGTATTAGGGGACATCAGACATCACTCTTGAAGTATTTTTTAAAGTCATATTATTCAGCGGCATTTCCTCACAAGTTAACTCAGGCCTATATTCAGATACTAACGGATATTTGGTAGCCAGACCCTCGGTTCTATGAAGACCTGGTAAGTTATAGACATTGTGTCGTCAAAAGAAAATACGGAATTACTAAAATTGGATCTGACAACATGCTGCGCCGACCCCAAGTAAATGGATAAGGACAAGCGAATGATGATGACTAGAATTTGATCTGACAATTGGTTTTCTTTATAAAACCGGGCTAGAAAGTACTGGCATTTTCAAAAATTCGTGCACCCCAGTGTCAGTTTTGTGCCGACAATTAAGTATATAGTTTGTATAAAAAATAATTTTTTCATTTCAATTTATAAATAATATGCATAAACACGTTATTTAAATGTGAAACAAGTTCATTTTTACATAATTTGAATGCATGCCCGGGCTCCCCGGCCGCGGGGAGGACAAGAGTCCCCTATTTACGCTCGCAATACTCACATTGACCTCGGCTTCGTCGAGATCGGAGTCGGAGTCGCTGTCCGAGTAGAGCCGCGGCGCGGGCCCCGCGCTGCCCGGGCTCCCCGGCCGCGGCTCCGACGCCGACGACGTCGACGACCGCGACGACGACGACGACGACGACCTGCGATACATAACTCATAAGACATTTATTTAGCAAAAAAAAAAATAGTTTACACGAAATATACTCGTATTAAGTACCGAATAAAAATTAAAAATAATTAGGCATAGAGATGTATAAAGTCTCTAATCCTACTAATATTATAAATGTGAATATTTGGATGTTTGTATGTTTAGATGTTTGTTACTCAATCACGCTAAAACGGCTCAACCGATTTGGATGAAATTTTGTACTTAGATAGTTTATAGCCTGGTCCATATGTACGTCCACGCAGACGAAGTCGCGGGCGAAAGCTAGTGTCAGAATAAAATTAAAAAGCAAGAAACGCCTAAACACAACACCCTGCGGCCAGAAGCCAGCACAAGCGAGTGGCGCGGCGTACCGCGAGCTGCGCGAGGAGCTGCTGGACGGCCGCCGCCGGCTGCGCGACAGGTACGAGCCGCGCGTGCGCGCGCGCGGGCTCGGCGGCAGCTCCTTCTCCTCGTCCGAGTTCTGCACCATCTCCTCCTGGGGGGGGACATACATTCATATTAGGGAACGATCTTACACAAATCTACCTAGTACTAGACGACGATAAACATACCTATATAGATAAATAAATACATAGAAAACCTGCATGACTCAGGATTATATATTCATGCTCATCACACAAATAAATGCCCTTACCGGGATTCGAACCCAAACCCTCTTGCTTTACAAAGCCAACGCTGCCTACGGGCAGGGTCACTACCAACTAGGCTAAAGCGGTCATACATAATAGTAGATTCTATCTTAAAGGGGGGGAAACAAATCTATATTTAAACGAGGGCGGTATTTTGAATACCAACTGAAATGGAAAGTTTTTTGAGCGTAACGAGGGGTTCAAGTGGAAAATAATTGAGCTAACCTGGTCGCTCAGCCGCTTGGAAGAGTCTTCGTCCATGAGCACGGGCGAGGGTATCTTGCGCTTACGGCGGAAGCTGGGCATCTTGGGGATGGCGGCGCGCAGCCCCAGCCCGATGCCCGCCGTGTACCCGCCCAGCTCCAGCGCGATGTCGCGGGACTCCATTATACACTTTATCGAGTCCACCGCCTCCTCCTTCTTGTTTGAGATGTCCTGTAATATTAGAGACAAAACTTTACGATTACGTTTGCGTTTTACCCTCAATTTGTATGGGATTTGACAGCTAAACGCAAACGCGGTCGTAACGTTTTGTTTCGGTAAAACTTATACTAGAGCCTCAGAACTCTTCGCGCGTGGTGTTACACAAAAAATAACTTAACCAACCTGTTATAAAGTCTAGATTCCTTCGTACCTGCAGCGGCTGCGTGGCATCCTCCTTCTTCGGCGCCTGCCTGGTCTTCCGACTCTGCTCGTCCCACCAGAGCTCGAAGCTCTTGAAGGCGGTGCTCTCGACCATCTTCTTGTTGAAGTCTTTCTTCAGGATCGCCTTCAGCTCTGACGTGACCCGCTCGATGACCGTGTTGATTGTGGGGAAGTACGGGTTGTCCAGCTCCTGCTACAAGAACAGATACGTAGTTTTAAAGGAGACCCCGGAATGGTATTCCATATAAAAAAAATAGCCCGGCAGAGGAGGGATTAAACTACATTGACAAAGAAAAGGTAAAAAAAAAAACCATATCATTGCGAAATGTGACCACTGTCGGGGCATAGTTAAAGATCTCGTGAATCAGCTTTATTCTGAACAATGCCATTATATTAATACAAAGATTTTGTTTTACTTCATGAGGATAGGCTAGCTTTAAAATTCAGCAATTATAAAGGCACGTAATGTTCAATTATACAAATTGAAGGTGCAGTCAGCAGCAGAAGTAGCTACGCAAAATAACACGCTCAAAATGATCTAGACACACCTAACTACACACGACTCTGATGTCAAGGGTATAAGGAATGTTGTTCCGGCCGAGCAAAGCTACGCGCCTTCACAACGTTGCTAACACATATCGTCAGGCGCTTATATAATCTACGGCTGTCAAAATGACTTGCCTTCACTTGCAATCCGATCTTGTTACAACCAGCATGTTTTATTTAAATTAAATTGTCAAAGATACATGGAGTTTATTTTAAGCTCCCCTCATGGGCCACCAATTTATGTCTTAGTCCGCTCCCTTATGTCCGCTAAGACATAAATTGGTGGCCCATGAGGGGAGCTTAAAATAAACTCCATGTATCTTTGACAATTTAATTTAAATAAAACATGCTGGTTGTAACAAGATCGGATTGCAAGTGAAGGCAAGTCATTTTGACAGCCGTAGATTATATGCTTATATAATGACGATATGTGTTAGCAACGTTGTCAAGGTGCGTAGCTTTGCTCGGCCGGAACAATATTCCTTATACCCTTGACATTAGAGTCGTGTGTAAGTCATTTAGAGCAAATGACCCGCGTAACTACTTTTGCTGCTGACTGTACATAGCATAACCATCAGAAGTGTGCGCGAATAATGAGAAACGGCGTGACTCAGATCAGAATAACATTTTGCTTGGGCCCGAGGTGCTGGTGTTTAGAAGAATAATTGGCAAGAACTGGCAATGATGGCATATGGAGCGCCGGAGATAATTCATATGGAGCGCTCATCGTTGTGGGACGGATTTCTGCACCCGCAGAGCTGGATATAGTGGCCTACTACAAAGGGTGGCGTGCACTAAACCGTCTGTAAACGTAAGCGGTGTTCGTTAAAATTCGAATGCATGGAAAGTTTGACAAGTTTGTATGGACTGCTGCCGCCATATTTGACGTTGATCGGTCTGTAATCGTAAGCGGTGTTCGTCAAAATTTGCATGTACGGAAAGTTTGACAAGTCTCTATGGACTGACAGCTGTCGGCGCGCGGTGTGTAATGGTAAGTTGGTGCAACCCGCCCTTGGTGACATTTTGTTAACGTTGGTGATGCTGATGGTCGCGCCGTAGCCCAGCGGCAGCTCGCCCGCGTAGCCCGGGGGAGGGTACGTACCTGCTTGGGCTGGTCCACGAAGGGCGTGTAGGCCTGCGCGAGCAGCGGCGCGCCCGCGAAGGCCGCGCCGTAGCCCAGCGCCAGCTCGCCCGCGTAGCCCGGGGGAGGGTACGTACCTGCTTGGGCTGGTCCACGAAGGGCGTGTAGGCCTGCGCGAGCAGCGGCGCGCCCGCGAAGGCCGCGCCGTAGCCCAGCGCCAGCTCGCCCGCGTAGCCCGGGGGAGGGTACGTACCTGCTTGGGCTGGTCCACGAAGGGCGTGTAGGCCTGCGCGAGCAGCGGCGCGCCCGCGAAGGCCGCGCCGTAGCCCAGCGCCAGCTCGCCCGCGTAGCCCGGGGGAGGGTACGTACCTGCTTGGGCTGGTCCACGAAGGGCGTGTAGGCCTGCGCGAGCAGCGGCGCGCCCGCGAAGGCCGCGCCGTAGCCCAGCGCCAGCTCGCCCGCGTAGCCCGGGGGAGGGTACGTACCTGCTTGGGCTGGTCCACGAAGGGCGTGTAGGCCTGCGCGAGCAGCGGCGCGCCCGCGAAGGCCGCGCCGTAGCCCAGCGCCAGCTCGCCCGCGTAGCCCGGGGGAGGGTACGTACCTGCTTGGGCTGGTCCACGAAGGGCGTGTAGGCCTGCGCGAGCAGCGGCGCGCCCGCGAAGGCCGCGCCGTAGCCCAGCGCCAGCTCGCCCGCGTAGCCCGGGGGAGGGTACGTACCTGCTTGGGCTGGTCCACGAAGGGCGTGTAGGCCTGCGCGAGCAGCGGCGCGCCCGCGAAGGCCGCGCCGTAGCCCAGCGCCAGCTCGCCCGCGTAGCCCGGGGGAGGGTACGTACCTGCTTGGGCTGGTCCACGAAGGGCGTGTAGGCCTGCGCGAGCAGCGGCGCGCCCGCGAAGGCCGCGCCGTAGCCCAGCGCCAGCTCGCCCGCGTAGCCCGGGGGAGGGTACGTACCTGCTTGGGCTGGTCCACGAAGGGCGTGTAGGCCTGCGCGAGCAGCGGCGCGCCCGCGAAGGCCGCGCCGTAGCCCAGCGCCAGCTCGCCCGCGTAGCCCGGGGGAGGGTACGTACCTGCTTGGGCTGGTCCACGAAGGGCGTGTAGGCCTGCGCGAGCAGCGGCGCGCCCGCGAAGGCCGCGCCGTAGCCCAGCGCCAGCTCGCCCGCGTAGCCCGGGGGAGGGTACGTACCTGCTTGGGCTGGTCCACGAAGGGCGTGTAGGCCTGCGCGAGCAGCGGCGCGCCCGCGAAGGCCGCGCCGTAGCCCAGCGCCAGCTCGCCCGCGTAGCCCGGGGGAGGGTACGCTAAAACACACACATTACGTATTCCACAAGGGTTCATATAATGTACGGCCTGATAGGAAATAGTCATTCATTCATTCATTTATTATTATTAAAAACATATTTTACAGAATAATGGCTTAATACTAAAATATTATATGCAGGGATACATTTTTACATGGGCCTGAACTAGGATACCCTGTGTTTCAGGCAGTAGGATAGATCAGTATAACTAACTAATTATAGTACGAGGGCTGTTTGATAAGTCCTTTTAAAAACTATTTATAAAACCTTTTTTCTGGTAAATGGCATTAACACTGGCAGGCACAATCTTTCAAATGAAGACTGTCAAAAATTCAGCAAAAAAAAACAAGTTTTTGTCAGTTTAAAAATTGTTTGACTGTGATCACTCGTAAATTTTCAACAACTATGGAAAAATCTGAATTTCGTGCCGTTACAAAACATTTTTATATGAAGGGTTGCAGTGCTGGCACAATAAAATCTGAACTAGATTCTGTTCATGGCACTAACGCACCAACGTTGCAGTCTGTTTATAACTGGATAAATGATTTTAAACGTGGTCGGTCAAGCACATCTGATGCTCCACGCTCTGGTCGCCCAATCGAGGTCACTACTGAGGATGTTGTTGAAGAAGTCTATAATATTGTACTCGACGACCGCCGAGTAAAGGTGCGTGAAATAGCTGAGAACACAGGCATCTCCAGTGAGCGAGAACATAAAATCCTGCATGAAGATTTGGGTATGACAAAGCTGTCTGCACGATGGGTGCCACGTTTGTTGACAATCGAACAAAAACGCAAACGAAAGCGAATTTCCAAACTATGTTTGGATAAGATGAAGCGTAATCCTCGGAATTTTTTGAGTCGATCTGTCACTGTGGATGAAACTTGCGTCCATCATTATACACCTGAATCAAAACAGCAATCAAAACAATGGATGGCGATTGGTGAACGTGCCCCAAAGAAGGCCAAGACTGTTTTGTCGGCTGGGAAGGTAATGGCGACAGTCTTCTGGGATGGCGAAGGAATCATTATGATTGATTACTTGGAAAAGGGAAAGACTATCACTGGCCGTTATTACGCAGAGTTATTGGACCGTTTTTATGCCGAATTGTTGGAAAAACGATCAAAATTGTCCTCCAAGAAAGTCCTCTTTCATCAAGACAATGCCCCAGTGCACACGTCAGCTATTGCAATGGCCAAAATCCACGAGTTGGGCTTCGATCTGGTTCCGCATGCTCCGTATTCGCCGGACCTAGCTTCGTGCGATTATTACCTATTCCCAAATCTGAAAAGATGGCTTGGAGGGCAAACATTTTTGACAAATGAGGACTGCATCGCAGGTGTAAACGGCTATTTTGAAGACCTCGACAAAACGTATTTTTTGGAGGGGATCGAAAAAATGGAAACTCGCTGGAACAAGTGTTTGGCCCTCAAAGGAGACTATGTTGAGAAATAAATGTAAATTGTTTAAAAAAAATACATATTTTTTATTTTTAAAATGACTTATCAAACAGCCCTGGTATATTACTATAGAGGCCGGGAAACGAAGGGTTGCAGGCCAAGTAGATATAGACAGGATAGGGATACGCGGCGGGCAACCGCGTTTCTCGCCGAGATTTGTATAAGTAGTGCTTTTCTCAAACTTTCAATAAAATAAAAAGTAGTACATTTTTTTTAAATATACGACGGTGGCAAACATGCTTACGGCCCGCCTGATGGTAAGCGGACACCGCAGCCTATAGACGCATGCAACTCCAAAGGAGTAACATAGGCGTTGCCGACCCTTGATATGTTTTATTCGTAGGAAATAATACGCTTCTGAAGTGCACCGCCGCCGCGTTTGCGAAATATTGGGGTTTGAAGCCCTAATTTTTGTTCAATGGTCCCCCCCCCCCCCCCCTGCCGGCGAAATGGCTTCTACTGGGGATGTGAAAAAATTCGTGGTAGTAGTACATAAAATGAATTTAAAAGGAAAACTATCACGGACAAGTAGTCATAAGTAGTTACCGAGTAATAGTCGACCAACTTAATGTGTACTTGGAAAGGCCAATTTTCGTACAAATTCGGCCGACGCAACCGCACCGCACGTAGATGTAACTAAGACAGACAGGCAACTACGGAACCCTACACTGCGCGTGGCTCGACACGCACTTGGCCGGTTTTTTAACATTTCTAATATTATAACGTTTAATATTATTGCGATGAACATTTTTAGCAACAGTGCGTTTTATACTAAAAAGACAAATAATATTTAATTTTTTGTTTTAATTTTTATGCAGCATAGATTAGGTTTAGTTTCGTTTTATAAAATTTACGTAACAATAAATTATATAAAAAAATAAACGGTATATTATGCAAATTAGACTAATGCGCCAAAAAGTTACATGATATTATTACGGTATAAAACTGTCATAATTTACTATTTCATCACACTTGTTCATAAAGGGCTTCATAACGCGCAGGCGTATAGAACTACAATAGCCTTTATTAGGCCCACGGGCGTAATTGTATTTTTGCGTATTACGATTAGTTTTGTTTCAACTTGAAAGTGTGAAAAAGCCTTACTAATAAGTCTTGATGCCTTTCGACAATGAATGCTTAGAAACTTGAATTTTAAGCCTGATAAACAAAACGGAACAAATAATTATTACGTACATGGAAAATTGACTAGTTGGGCCTTCGAACTGGGACCTCATTTCTATAACACAATCAGTAAAAGTCTTGTTTCAGAGCAAGGTATCATGTATAAAGGGATCGACTTTATTTATTAAATTAATTCTGCTATTTCCCATTTATTGAGCCACCTTCTCATACTCCTCCACTCTGACATAATTGACTTTAACATGCCATGAAAGTTGGTTTATTAAGATGGTACATATTTTCGTTTGCTTTGTCGCCGGCATTTTCAAAAAAATTTAAACTTACTCTATCAAAATCAAATCAAATCAAAAATATTTATTTCGGACAACTTAATCCATATTTTGTTAGAAATTACAGTAATAACTTATGCCTAGGGTTAGTATTTATAAAATAACTAGCTGACAAGCCCGCGGCTTCGCCCGCGTGGTTATAGGGAAATGTAACATATTGAATTTTCCCGTGGAAATTAGAAGTTTTCCCGGTGAAAAAAGTAGCCTATGTCACTCTCCAGCTTCTAAACTATCTACATACAAAAAATCACATCAATACGATGCTCCGTTGCGACGTGAAAGAAGGACAAACAAACACAAACTTTTGCATTTATAATATTAGTAAGGATACAAATTAAAATACAAATTTAAAAGCGGCGCGTTGGAGCGGCGACAGGCGCGTGCAGCTGTGAGCTGCGCGTGCCGCCGCACCTGCGTGCAGCGGGAATCCCAGCGCTGGGCTAGCGTGCTCGAGATGTTTGAGCTGCCGCGGCTGCGGTTGAGGAGCGAGGTACTGCGTTTTCTCATGATAGCGTAAAAGCAGTCTGTCTGAGCATTAGCGAACATAGCCGAAGCCCTACAATACCGCGGAAGCCCGAACAGCATCCTGAGTGCATCATTATACTGGACGCGCAGAGCGCCATACGCCCGCTTGGTAAAGCTAGTCCACAGACCGCACGTGTAGAAGGTTTGACAAAAAGTTTTAAATAGAGTTAATTTCACATTAGTGTAAGTGAGTTGTTAAACAAAAATTTACGAAGTGACCATTTTGTGACGAAAATTAAGCAACAATTAAAATGAAATGGGTTTGTGTAAAAATGTTGTCATTTTTTTTTAGATGAGCGGCCCCTCGTAAAAGTGGTAGATTATGATAGATCTACTCAAAACAAATATATTTTATAATGAAATGTAATACACTAAAATGCATCGGAGCCGAGATATTAGCAATATATATTTCCACAGGTCATATTGTAAAGTTATAATTATAAACGAAACTTCAAACTTATATTCTCGGCTCCGATATTGTTTAACGCGTTTAATATTATATATCTATGCGTATTAAGAGGTCTTCTAAACGATTATTAAAAAAACATCCTTGGCCGCTGCAAAAAAAACGTCATTTTTTCTCATACAAGGTTACTTAATGTCCTTTAACTTGTTTCACATTTATTGTGTTTATGCATATTATTTATGAATTGAAAAGTACAAGTTAACTTTTATACTGACACAGAGTTAATTTTTGTTACACAACTCACGCTAAATGAACACACTGTTTTGTAAATGCCCCCGTGTCATTGTGTTATAAGTTTAGAATATTGATATGTAAATACGGTCTTAGTTGCCTGACGCAAATAAATAAATGACTATTTGCTGATTGACAGATCGAGCGATGCTGATTACACGGACCGTCGTGATGTGTGGTTGCTGCTCTCCTGGCAGGGCCTGCCGCGCGGGCCCGCCCGCACGAGGACGTGGAACCGGCGGCCCTGGCCTCTGCCAACTACCTTCACGCCGATCCAAATTGCGAACCGCCAGAGGTGCTTGTAATACACACTCATGGGAGGACGAAAATTATTACTATGTGCGTTACAAGCGAAGATTTAAATAGTATCATAAACCGTATAAACGGGAGAAATGTATGAAGATCCAGCGCAAAATATATACATGGTGAAAACTAATACACTGAAAACCTCAGACACCTCAACAATTTTTTATTTTATTTTATGTTAGATTGACCCTTCTATTTTGAAGGCTGGCCTAAAATTTCTTTTTAGGCAAGCCTACATACTCTAAACTCTTTCATAACTTCTTTGTTCCGGCTTGCCCATCGAAAAGTTTCTGCCTGTGCCATTTAGATTAGGTGCCAATCCGGTCCCCGGGCTCCTTTAGGGCACAACCGGGAATAAACGCTAGAAGGATGCCGTGCCATAATGATCTGGCCACTGCGCACTATGCCGCACATACCTGTGGGCGGCCACACGGGCTGGTAGTAGTGCGGCTGCGCGGGCGCCGGGTAGAAGTACGCCTCGGCCGGCACCTGCTCCTCGATCTTCGCCTCTGTCGACGACAGCGACGACAGGGACATCTGGAACAAATACCCTATGTAACAAGGGCTAAAATCGCAAGGCTAATTAGGGGCATTAGTGAACTGATCGACGAAATATAAATTTCAGTTGATATTAAATGGATTGTCGTTCACTTTGAAACTGTTGAAAATGCAAAGATGTGATGTTTTGTTTTTGATTGTCATTCGTTTAGATGGAAATACAACTCGTTTGTAACACGTGTCATGTCATTGACTATAAGATCATTATATATATATTTATTTTTTTGTATTTATTCAAATGAAAACTTACATACTATACATTTATATTCTCGCGAAACTGTTACGTTTGATGGCGAGACGCGCTACATTTTAATACAACTTAACTTAACCTATGATCTTATCTAATCTAATAAAGGTATCTCGAGAAACCCTCTCAGAAGGCGTTATATCACAAGATGGCAGCACTATGGCCAAAGGTCTCTTTGACAGCAGCTTTTAAATCTACCATGTGAAATCATCATCAATTCTGCCCATCACGGATCGTTGTTCAGTACTATACCTATACACTACAGTACAATCAAAAAGCTACCTTATGTCCTTAACAGTAAGGCCACCTGGTCTTCGTCCAGTTTCTATGTTCGCTACAGTACAGTAAGCTGCAGAGATAAGTATACCCCTTGCTTGTAAAACTCGACTGACCGAGTCACGTGACTGCAACAATGCATCACGTGACTCCGTCGGAGCTAGCGGCCATTTGAATATTGTTTAAATTCGTTTTTAGCCATTGAGTATGTATTCTTCAAATTCGAACTACTTAACCAGCTAATATTACCCAAGAAGGCCATAAACTTACAAAAAGACACCAAAATCGTCGGAATCGAACGCGCGTCATCGGCACTGTGATTTATTTAACCCGCTCAGGGTGCCACCAGGCTACTTGAACATTATGACTACTGGTCGAAATTACTTACTATTTATTTGCATTCACTCTATTATGCATCCTTGTCTAGCGTTAAAATGGAACTAGTCTTGTCCTTGTTTGTTATCTTATTATTGCACTTGATCGGTCAATGCATCTCGGGCTGATTGAAAACGTTTCAATTATCTTTAAAATAGGGTCGTAAATTGAATGCTTTATTAGTCCTTTTTACTAATTGCATTTGAGGGTAAGCTCATATTAAAAGATTATTTTTAGAAATCTCTTAATACGTGTTGTGTAGTGTGCGTTAACCTTCACCGCTTATTAATTATATTCTTGGGAGTTTTAAAAGTGTTATCATGGTTCGATTGACGACTTTTTTAAAAGCCAAAATAATTGTTCTCTGGGAACAAAACCAGAGTATTAAGAAAATAGCCCGTAATATGAATATAGCGGTAAGTGAGATTATGAAATGGACGAATATTTTTGGTTACCTATATCTAAGTTTTTTTCAAGCCTTCTTATCTAAGTTTTAATATTCAAAAATAAGTGTTCCTTATAAGCGTTCATATTTATTTTCTAGAGAAGAACCGTTCAGAAGTGGATTAGGAAATATCAGGAGACGGGTGATGTGAAGTGTGATCTCCCCGGCCCACGTCCTCGAGTATACACCGATGAATCAGAGAGACACCGTAATATTGTAAATATTCACACGGAGGCCCCATTTACTACCACTCGATCAAGTGCTCAAACATTTGGGATTTCGCTCAGTACGGTTCGGCGACATTTGCATGCAGCCAATATCCATAATTACAAACCTGCAAGGAAAATACCTCTCACCGATGCTCATCGAACCGCTAGAACAAATTTTGCTGAACGTTACCTTAATTTTGATTGGGAAAACGAGATAGTAATATTTACAGATGAAAAATGTTTTAAATCTTATAAAGATGGCAGAAAGTTATTATGGAGAAGAAGTGGAGATCGGTATAATCCTAAAAATATGTTAGATTTGAGAACTAGTGGAAGAATCACATTGGGTAAGCAAATTTTATCTATGTATAAGCTGTGTAAAAAATATGTAAATAATTATAGTGTTTTTATACATATATAGAATTTAAAAATACTGGAATTGTATATTTATTGTAATTTACAGCGTATTGGGGCTGGATGTCATCCATGGGCCCCGGAGAACTAGTGGAAGTCGGTGGCCGCATGAATAGCCAGCGCTACTTGGAGGTGCTAAGGGATGTCATGCTGCCGACGGTGCGAGTCGCATACCCTGAAGGCCAAATTCACCTGGTCCAAGACAACAGTGCGGTCCACCGATCACGACTCGTCCAGGACTGGCTGTCATCACAGGATGACATTACTGTTTTTAATTGGCCGTCTAAAAGCCCTGACCTTAACCCAATTGAAAACTTGTGGGGTCAAATGGTTTTGAATTGGGACTCTAGTGAAGTCAAGTCAAAACAGCAATTAGACCAAGAAGTCAAAAGAACATGGGAGTTGATGCGAAGCAGCAGTGCATGTTCGAACATGGTCATGCACATGAAAAGCCGGCTCCAACAAATCATAGACAATCACGGTCACCCTCTTCGATATTGATAGCCTATCACTGTAATTATCCTAGCCCATTATACTCTGATTGTCAGGCCATTCGCGTCTGTTAAAAATTGTGATACTTGTTTACGAGAGATATAAATTGTCAGACTGCTTCATAGTCTAACATGTTGGTTCTCTTTCCCACGTAAAAAGTTCACGATTTTACAAAAAAAGAATAACTAAATATATATATATATAATAAGTCGTATTTCTAGAAATATAATGTTCAAAGACTTAAAAACAGTGGGCATTGTATTTATTGCAATGCTTATTTACCCACATAAACATTGCTTTATTTATAACATAGTATGAGTAATCCTATTATGAACTTGCCTATTATATACCTTCGTAGATTAGGATATCTACTTATTCTTAGTCTGCTGGACGGTCGCCAACACGCCCCTCCGACCGAGCGACCTTGGTCGCCACCGACCGCTGTAGTATGAAATTTTGCGGCAAACTACCGTCTACACGGTCGGTGCGGACCAAGGTCGCTCGGTCGGAGGGGCGTGTTGGCGACCGTCTAGCAGACACTAATATTTCTAGAAATACCAACTTTCCTACCGTAATTTGAATCAATAGAGATTACAGTTTTTGTTTGAAATGTGAATAATGAAAATATGTAACCATGTTATACCGATTTCTGCAAGTTTTACCAAATAATGTTTTAATATATATAAATGATTGATTAGAAACAGCTAGGCCGCACTGAAATACGTTCAAAACAGTCTGTAAATAACAGCAAAACTATGCATTCAGTTTTTTGCTAAGTTAAAATAATAGCAAAATAAAAATATTTATAAACATTTAGCCGTTTTTTATTTGTAATAAACATATTTTTCAAAATTATTCAAGAATAAAAACATCATAATATATACTTACTAAATTAACTTTTGGAAAATAAAAAAACAAAAAGGTTATCCTACTCCGAGGATTCGAACCTGCGACATACATATGTCTATACTTTAATAGTTTTCTGTAGCAAGTCGCCACTCGACCAAGATGCTACATACGTCACGGGACGAAATTATTATACCGTTTTGTGTAAGTCCGAGTACTATTCTCAGGGGGTATACTTATCTCTGACGCTGACTGTACATTGCAGTACAATCAAAAAGCTACCTTAAGCCGTTGACGATAAGGTCTCATCTGATCATCGTCCTGTATGTATGATCGCTACAGTACATTGCAATACAGTCAAAAAGCTACCTTAAGTCGTTGACGATAAGGTCTCATCTGGTCGTCGTTCAGTATGTATGGTCGCTATAGTACATTGCAATACGGTCAAAAAGCCACCTTATGTCGTTGACGATAAGGTCTCATCTGGTCGTCGTCCAGTATGTATGGTCGCTACAGTACATCGCAATACAATCAAAAAGGCACCTTAAGCCGTTGACGATAAGGTCTCATCTGATCATCGTCCAGTATGTATGGTCGCTACAGTACATCGCAATACAAACAAAAAGGCACCTGAAGCCGTTGACGATAAGGTCTCATCTGATCATCGTCCAGGTCGCTACAGTACATCGCAATACAGTCAAAAAGCTACCTTAAGTCGTTGACGATAAGGTCTCATCTGATGATCGTCCAGTATGTATGATCGCTACAGTACATCGCAATACAATCAAAAAGGCACCTTAAGTCGTTGACGATAAGGTCTCATCTGATCATCGTCCAGTATGTATGATCGCTACAGTACATCGCAATACAATCAAAAAGGCACCTTAAGTCGTTGACGATAAGGTCTCATCTGATCATCGTCCAGTATGTATGGTCGCTACAGTACATTGCAATACAGTCAAAAAGCTACCTTAAGTCGTTGACGATAAGGTCTCATCTGATCATCGTCCAGTATGTATGGTTGCTACAGTACATTGTAATACAGTCAAAAAGCTACCTTATGTCGTTAACAGTAAGGCCACCTGGTCGTCGTCCAGTTTCTATGGTCGCTACAGTACATTGTAATACAGTCAAAGAGCTACCTTAAGTTGTTGACGATAAGGTCTCATCTGGTCGTCGTCCACAACACAATCAAAAAGGCACCTTATGTCGTGAACGATAAGGACTCACCTGGTCGTCGTCCAGGTTGTCCTGGCCGGGCGGCGCGGCGGGCGAGCGGCGCGGCTCCTCGCCGGTGAGCAGCTCGTCCTCCGAGGACGATATGTCGGACCCGATCTTGTCCATCTGCGGGAACTTTCTTCGCTCTGCTTCTCTCGCTCTCTGCAAATAAAAGGAATTAAATGAATATGAAATGAAATTTATTTGCTTGAGACATGGTTAACAATAAGGTGGAACAACTTTGTTAGGATCGGCACATCTCGCCAACATTTGGACATGCAAACTTTACAAACTTATAACTATAATAATATTACGGATTAATTACAATAATTAAATTAAGAACAAAGAATAGTAGGATAAACAGTTTTGGCGTCCTGTTATTTTTGGGTTGTATACTTATTTCTTACTAGCTTCTGCCCGCGACTACGTCCGCATGGAATTCGTTTTTATCGTAGCTTACCTTACAAACTTCTACCCCCCATTTCACCCCCTTGGGGACTGAATTCCGGGATAAAAACCATTCTATAGCCTTCCCCGGGACTCAAACTATCTCTATACCAAATTTCATCTGTACAAACTTTGCACCCCTATTTAACCCGCTTAGGGGTGGGTTTTTCCAAAACCATAAAATTACTTTTCTTCTACTCGTATTGTAATAAAGAGTAAGGAGAGTTGTATTGTAACAGTTTCAAGTCTCTCACTTAAAATTTTACTCCACCCTAAACTTTCAACCCCCTTTTTACCCCCTTAAGAGAGGAATTTTCAAAAATCCCTACTTAGTGGGTACCTACGTCATATAATCTAAACTACCTATTGTGAAAAAAATCAGCTTTCTAGGTTCAACGGTTTGGGCTAGGCGTTGATTTAAGCGAGTGAGTGAGTGAGCGAGCCAGTCAGGACTTTTACTTTTTAAGTATATATATAAATTTCATAGCTATACCGTGTCACAAGCTACAAAACTGTACAAATGTTTAAAAAAATTGAACAAACATTAAACACATTAATTGATCATTAACTGAGTAGTTTGCCACATGTTTCAATAAGTCCGTTAATTTGCAGCCTGTAGGCTACTCTCATCAGGATTGGCTAAGCCAGGAAGCTAACTGGACGCACTCATGCGCGGAACGCGGACGAATGCACCGCCGACTACCCAGACTTAAAGGACACCTCCCAACTAAAATAAAAAAAAAGACCGGGTTGCACTCCGGGAGTGCCGGCAGAAGTGAAAACTTGAATAATTTTAATTTTGCAAAAAATAGTTAGAGTTAAAAAGTCCCTCCCCTCTCTCCTCCCGTTACCCCGTGTTACGGTCGGCCTGTCTACGCATCATGCCTAAGGTGAGATCACACCTTACGCCTCTGACGTCACAAAAATCTGTGGCGAGTTTAACAATTTTTCCCCACCCCAAAAAATGTTCAGCGCAGCTAAAGAAGTTTTCACTTGGTCACCCTAATTGCTACGTTAAACCGTCACTTTAAACTACAGACCAAGTATTTTCGAATAGGGTGACCACAAGGTTGGTTAGTGCTATTTAAAATTATTATCAACTAGCTTCCGCCCGCGACTAAGTCTGCGTGGACCCGGGAAAAACTATCCTATATTTTAATCCAGGTTATAAACTATCTTCGTGCAAAATTTCATCTAAATCGGTTGAGCCATTTAGGCGTGATTAAGTACCAAACATCCAAACATCTAAACATCCAAACTTTCGCATTTATAGTATTAGTAGGATAAAGTTTAATTGGCAAGAGTTAGCGCAGAACCGAGTAAAAGGGCGCACTCTCATGTCGGAGGCCAAGATTCATTTTGGGCAGCCGAGCCAACGGAGTAACAGTAAATAGTAAAGTTTAATTGTTTGCTTCTAGAGTTAATTTGAAGAAAGAATTAATTTGCTTTAAAAAAAAAAATAAAAAAACTGTTTACGACTTAGGTTTCACCCTGTATAGCAGTGTTTTTCAAACTCTGGGTCGCGACCCCCAGAGGGGCCGCGAAGCCTTCTAAAGGGAGTCGTGCCTACTCATGTTTTTAAAGTTAGTGCTGTAAGTATTTTGAACAGCGTAGGGTGGGAGGTCGCGAAATATTTTTTTCCGCACAAATGGGGCCGCGGCATGAAAAAGATTGAAAAACACTGCTGCATAGAAAGTAGTTCTCAAGCCTCTACTAACCTTATCGATGGTAGACTTGAGACAGTCGAGGTAGAGCTCCCTCTGCAGGAACGGCGACGGCGTCGTGGACAGCGGCTCCGCTTCCAGCTCCCTGTTCTGGTTGAACGAAACTATGCTGCCTCTGTCTTCACTGCCTGAATCTGACAAATGCGTCATAGGGGTTATTAATTTTTCTTTCCTCAAATAGAATATCGACGTTACAATGTTCAGCGAATCTCTGCCCAGACTATAAATTACCGAAGAAATGCTAGAAGTACACACATCTCTATGCAATCATTTTAGTTTTAAACCTTAACTGGCATTATGTAGGATTTCACAACTTTTAAGGAAAAAGATATGGATTTTAGATTCTTTCACGTGAAAAAGAATATTCAATTGGCAACCTAATTGTGGTTTGAACCACCTAGACCTACCGAGTGACAGTAGTGACTTAGTTTTCGATGGCTACTTTTTTTCGCGAACAAGCCTTAAGTCGATTTGTGTAAGATTGTCAACTAATATTATTATATTATCTCTTTATTCAATTTCAATCTTAGGCTAGGTTTTTACAATAATCATATAAAAAGTAAAATATAAAAACTAAACACACAAAACATAAAATCGTTATAAAAACCTAACCTAGGGTACCGCCGGCAGCGAGGCGGGGCCTAAGCTGCCGGTGGTCAGGGCGTCAGAGACAGGAACCTCCTGACTATCCGCGCAGTATAAAAAACAGCGGCACCGCTATTGGGGAATGAACGGCGTGGCTGCCTTGAATTATCAGTACTGTGAGCACTGCGGGGCGGCGTGTACCTTCATCGTCAGAGGGCGGCTGAGGGGCCTCCAGGTCTGGGATAGCTGGTAGACGCTCGTCGTCCTCCTCTTCGGAAGACATGCCGAGCGCGAGGAACGGCGGCGCCAGGCCGCCGCCTCCGCCGCCCTTCAGTAGCAACGCTATTCTGCACACGAAACGGTAGGTATTAATGACAAGTTTGGTTTTGTCAAAAATGGGTTACACGAGTTTTGATACCAAGACGTTGTCAAACTTTCAGTCCCTGTCAAAATAAATATTAACCCCCTTATTCATAAAACTTAAAATGCCTCTGCTAAATAAAATGTGCTTTGTCTCTTTCTTAGGAACACAAATGTCAAAGTGACAGATAAGGAATTTTAACGCCATTTTAGTTAAATCCGGTTTGTAGGACGTTTATGAATACGGCCGCTAGTCTTTGGAATTTTGACCTTTCGAAATGTGTGTAGACTTCATTTTCAGCTGCTGAAAACTTAGACCGAAGGCCGTAGGTTAAACTTGATAAAAAAATATGGCTGCTTCAACTTCTTTATTACATATTGTGATTTTATGTCAATAAAATAAGTAAACGTGTATGTGAACAGTTGTGTAATTTTAGTCTTTTTTCTCAGCCGATGAAAAATGTTAAACCTTCAACTTCAACGTATGACTATCTGACTGTGCAGTCAGAATATAAAAAAATGAGGCCGCTATTGTCAACTTTCTGCTTGCATAGGTGATATTATGTGAAATAATATAGTAAAAGTGCAATAATTATGTTACCTAGTATCGAGATCAACATTTTTCGGCTCGTCCGCGGGCGGCGGCGGCGGCGGCTTAGGCTCGGGCTCCGCGCCCGCCTCCGCCGGCGGCCGCGGCTCCGGCGCCGGCTCCGCCACCTCCTATTGGATTATACACACTTTGGATTTTATTATGACGCTACATTGGTCCTTGCGGCCTGGGAATAAGGCTCACATTTGAATGCTCTGCTGCCGCCTAGACACTTTGGATTTTATTATGACGCTACATTGGTCCTTGCGGCCTGGGAATAAGGCTCACATTTGAGTGCTCTGCTGCCGCATACACACTGGTTTTTATTATGACGCTACATTGGTCCTTGCGGCCTAGGAATAAGGCTCACATATGAATGCTCTGCTGCCGCCTACACACTTTACATTTTATTATGCCATTACGATGGTCCTTGCAGCCTCAGAATTAGGTTCACATTTTACACCTACTGGACTGGTAATAAAGAACAAAGTCGTATGCGTCGTATGCATAAGCGGCTTTTAGATTACACAATTTTGATTTCATCCTGCCAAAGCGCTATTGAATCATGTGGCTTGGGAATAACGTTCATGTTGAAATGGCTACTGTAACACTACATTGTATAATAATGAAATGAAACCTTTATTTTGAGTTAGTATTAATATCATAATATACTGTGAGTTCCTACAAAATAGATATAATAGTGCCTTTTTTTAAATTAGACCCGGTCCGTCCGCGGATATGTAAAATTTTCTAAGCCATATTGACATTTAATCAAATATCATGTTTATACTAAAAGGAAAAATAGTCCCAAATTTAAATTCAAACATTCTGTTTAATTTCTATGCACGAGGTCAGACGCCAATCTGCCATTAGCGTTCTCCATAAGTTATATTATAATTACAACTACTTATTACGAGTGCTTCGTGCGTGCGAATATCATGCGATCATGCGATGAAATGCGTGCGTGCATTGACCTATATTCTAGATACCTACCATAATCGTACGATGTGAATACTAAATGATCAGTATCACAGACATCCACTGCAGGTGCAAAGCTCGTAAAATACAATATAGATCTAAATCTAAATCCGGGAGAAAAACAATGTTTGTCGTTCCAATTCAGCACAATGTTAACCAAAAATATACTCATTACAAGGCACCGTGGACTTGTCCAATATCTATACTGAAAACCTTTGAGAAACAATACAGATTGTGCATGTATTTTTGAAATGTTGTCTGTATACACATTGGAGAACTATATATGTACAGTCGACATTGTAATTTATCAAATTAAACGAAACACTTGTTTCACTCCAGGACACATGTTTACTATATTCATAGTGTTGTTCGGAAATAGCATTATTTGCCACAGTACATGATACACGTAAAGCTACAATATCAATACGAACGTCTAATTATACCAGCTAAGTACACCAAATAACAACGCTACTGTGCAAACCAAATCCAATTGATATCATTTATTTACAACATTATCAGAGCCCGGAATTTTCACGGCAAAACAAAAGAGTGTCGCAATCTTACTAGTGTTAGAAACCTTTTTGTATCGATATCGAGTATTATTATCGAATATCTTAAAATACTTCGCGACGGTTAATTTAAAATAATAACTATACGAGAAATATCTAAAAAACTTACTCAACCTGAACAACATACCAATTACAATGAATTTTCTAAATTCCTTGACGTCGAGTGAAGTTGAACGATCATTTACTAATATATAATTGGCTTTATAGTGATAAACGAAACTGTCTGTCTACTCCCAGAGAATGTTGGGAAATTAATGATTATATAATCTTATCACTATCAGAAATTTATTTATTTTTTGTCATGTGCTGCTGTGTGTACTAACGTGGATTTCGAAGAAGAAATTGCATCTGTTTCTATGTAATTTTATACAAACCTCACGTAATTTTGTGGACCGTATTTTTTCTTCTATTACACGATATCGATAAAAAAATGTTACTAACACTAGTAAGGTTGCGACAGTCTTTTGTTTTGCCGTGAAAATTCCGGGCTCTGTACATTATACCTTTTATTAAGCCACATTTTCAGTAATTTGAGTAAAATCCAAAGCGATTACATATTATGAAGTTTAGCCAACACCTCTACTGTTACACTAGCGCCCGAATTGCCAATTGCCAAGTGTTGCGAATTGGTACAGTCGGATTTTAAAAGGAGTTTAAACAAATGTCAAGTTAAGGTTAACTAAAGGGTTGCTAAAGTCACGTCTAATCTGTCGGTTTGGTTACTAAATGTATGCAATTCACATTGACTGTCGGTTTTGTTACTATCAGTAGCTAACCGTTTAAGGGACATACATTAAGGAATATGCCCTTAAACTGAGCGAATACAATCAATGTAATACAGTCTTTTTGCCCGACTGCGGAAGGAGAGGAGGGTTATGTTTTTTAAGTATACGACAGCTTGTCTTTTGTATCTGGAACTGATACCTAAGGTCACCAAAAAGAAGATAAGATTAATCATATCAACTCTAGCATCGTAGACAGTAGATTCAAAATAAATTAAGTAATCAATTACGTGTTTTTCTTTGTAGGCCAACCTGCCTGACGTTACGTAAATTAAATAGGTACGAAGTTCAACAGTCGAACATGGAAAATGAAATCCCTTCAAATTCAACAATGATTCTATAAAAAAGACAAGTTTAATTGTAGTTTATATCATATACTGTCAAACGTCTACGGGCTGTCGAATGGTTAGCCGTTTCAGCAACACTGATCACCCGAGTATACCTGGTAAAGGTGACACCTATGAGGGCATACCTTGTGGTAAGATTGACAGAGTCACATCAACATGCGAACTGATCTTTACACTCGTGGCAATAGTGCGGCGCTAGCATACAAAAACACGTCTGCAGCAACGGATACCATCGATAACCATAATTTAATTTGCCATAATAGTCAGTTGCCATAAATAAATGTGAAACTGTAAGATTTTCAGGACAATTAAAATATGTTTACATAGTTTTAGGTTAGATTACATTTGTTTTATGGCAATCCTGAAAAGTTGAGTTTCTCAGGAAACCACTCAAACAAATGACGATTATGGGAAACGATACATCTATGGCAAATAAAAGGTTGGATTAAATTAGTAAACCCCTAGAGCAATAATTAGCGTCCAATGCACATCCACCAGGCTTGCATGAGATGTAGTAAGGTGTGGTACAGTGCCTTGTGCGGTTTCGGCGGCGGCGGGTCAACGACCTGCGGCTCGGGCGGGGAGTCGCGCGGCGCCGGCGTGGCGGGCGGCGCCCACTGCGGCGTCGACTCGCGCCGCTCCAACTTCGGTACACACACTCATTACCATTAGCAAACAATCGTGCCATCTTCCGCGCTTGACGCTCGTGGGCCTTTGAGCAGGGTCGGCCTTAAGAGGAAACACAACGGCCGTTTTCCCATAGAAACGTAGTCCCCTGTTTTCTCCCTGGATAATGGCAGTAGAGCAATCATTTTTTTTCCATAAATCTATGGCTACTATTGACATATGTTTTCCTTTTTTTCATAAATTTATTCTTAAAAGAGATATTAACCTTCAAAAACCTAAAAAAATGCCAGTTTTTCCGCTGTGTTCAAACATCCAGCTAGATTATTAAAAAAAAGGTAAACATAGGAACACGGCCAAAGCCTTTCTTTGATTTTTAATTAAAAAAAATAGTTAAATAGGTCAAGTTTTGGAGAAGAAATCAGGGGACTACGAAACGTTGATTTTATGTAATTTTAATAGGTATTTTCGGTCCAAGCTGCAGTTGTCTCTATCGCGCTCTGCGGCGGGAGGCTTGTGGTTGGCGCGACAGCAATCCATTTTACAAATACCTATTTCTCAACTATTTTGACCTTAGTGTTTCCTCTTAAGAGACCCCAGGACGCTCGACTATCCATACAAACGTAGTTCGGTATTGGTTTTCATTTTGATAGACTTGTGTCGAGCTTGCTGGGGACTCTTAAGCGTCTAGACGCCCCGGGCGAGGCATGCCTTAAACGCCCTTTTATGACATAGTTCTCTTTCATCATCCCATCACAGTCCCACTGCTGGGCACAGACCTCTCATGGATGAAAGAGGCGATAAAACCTTTACTTGAAATAGGACAGCAACTAAGCCCTCATTACATGGATAGGAGCTACACAGTTATCAATCATTAAATGCAATAATGGAGGATGAGATTCACACATTTTCAATGATTTTCGGAGGCGAAAGAGACAAAATATTAGTATAATTTAGTGATGAATGCATGATAGAATTAGACATGAAAAGGATGTTTGACAACAGTGAAAATAAAAAATGTATTCTCGTCGACCTTAATATTTGAATTAAGACTTTGTACACGAAACTTAAATCACATACTTTTTACTATGGAGCTCCTAACTCAACATTTCATAACTGTTGAGACAACTAAAATGAAATGGACCAATCACGTGGCGCCTTTACTGAACTATAATGTATTTGACCAATAGGACGCCGTCATGAGAAAGTCAAAGGGTAAATAGACATCAACACACAAAAAAGAAAAGCCGTTGGTTGCACTTCGTTTTCAATAGATACCAAGTTTGTTTAATTAGTTCAGTTGACTCGTAGAAAAAGTATTGTATACAATAGTTATATAATTAGATTTTTAAGTCTCGTACCTTGAGGGTACTCGACTGAAAAAGCATACATTATATAACGATTGCATAAACTACTAGTTTTTTCATTAGCAACAGAGTTCAATCTTTTATCTTTTTTCCTATCTGCGAGCGTCATAGTAAATGACAATCGTTTCATATGAAAGTGCGTTTTGCGGAAAAGGGACAGTACATACCCCCTCTTCAAACTTATAATTTTTTGATTATTTAACCTCTTGTGTTGCTTTTTTCTTCTCTCTTTCTCCATTTCTAATCCTTTTTCGAGAAAATACAACTTTATAGATTATTTTATTTAGTGTCTACACTCCTATTATGGATTTGCCCTATTGTGGGCCAAAGTTGCTTAAGAGTCCGCAGTAAGCTCGGCCGAATTTCACCTTCCCATACAGTCGTAGTTACGCTCTCATTTAAAAACTACGTGTTGGATTGGGACGAAACATTGCATATGCATTGACATTAGGGTATATCTATGTCTGTAATTAGTTTATATGGTTCCAGTTTATAAAACCAAACGAAATGCAGCAAACACAAGTTTTGTATGAAAAACTTAAATTCGCTGTATTTTTTTTACTATGGTATCTGAAGCTACATAAACTAATTACAGACATAGATATACCTCATGTCATTGTACATCCAAAGTCTCGTTACAAGCCAACACGTAGTTTTAAAATGAGAGCGTAACTACGTTTACGTCACACCTAGCCATAATGCGATTTTTACTGCACGCTGCGCGTACGGTAAAACTCGCATTGTGGCCAGATGAAGACGTTAAATTGTGTACTCACCACGGGCGGTAATTCGTAAAGCCCCAGATCGCATATTTATGGCCCTCACCTTCGGTTCGGGCCACAAACACCTGCGATCTGAGCCATTCACGAATTCACCGCCCTAGGTACGTAATGTACTATTGTTTGGAGAATCGAGCTTACTGCGGACTCTTGCGCGGTAACTCACATGGGGGTGGGGGTGGGGGTGCGGGTGGGGGTGGTGCGCGTGCCGCCAGTCGGGCCACCACACGCTGCCGCCCGGCGCGGCGCCCGCGCCTGCGCCCGCGCCGTACCCGTACCCGTAGCTGCAACGGAAACCACTCGTCACATCGCCGCAGTGTATTGCTGACCTAGGTGGCGCTGGTTATACTCAAGTCATCACCCTTGTTCATAAAACGTTACAAAACCTCTGTTCACAAACACCAAAATCAAAATGACATAAAGAAAAGAAATTCATCATCATATCAGCCGAAAGACGTCCACTGCTGGACATAGGCCTCCCCCAAAGAGTGCCATAATGACCGGTCCTGCGCCACCCGCATCCAACGGACTCCCGCGAAGAAAAGAAATTGAATGAGCATATTAGCTGAGATTGGTTTAATTAACGTTTATGAATAAGATACAACTTTATTACTGTGAACGACACGCGAAGTGATCTTACGCATACTGCGATAATAAGCGGTTTCGAGCAGCTTCAGAACTTCTTCACACACATCTGTGGCAGAAGTGGGCAAAACACACGAATTTTAATATTCAGTTCCAATTCTAAGAATTGTGGATTGACCGACCGTATACTGAGGGAACCTTTAGTATACATATGCCACCCAACTCATGAAGAATAATAAGACAATTGCTTCCACAAAAATAACTACACGAATGCTGCGCGAGAACCATCGACGGCAAAGTTAACTGACCATTCTTGAACCTTATTGCACGGAGATAAGGCACATACCTCTGCTGGTAGTAGGGGTCGTACGCCGGCTTGGCGGGCGGGAAGCTGGCGTCGGCGGGGGCGTGGCTCGACGCCGCGTACGAGCCGTCCGTGGCCTCGCTCGTGCTGCGCGAGAACCATCGACGGCAAAGTTAGCTGACCATTCTTGAACCTTATTGCACGGAGATAAGGCACATACCTCTGCTGGTAGTAGGGGTCGTACGCCGGCTTGGCGGGCGGGAAGCTGGCGTCGGCGGGGGCGTGGCTCGACGCCGCGTACGAGCCGTCCGTGGCCTCGCTCGTGCTGCGCGAGAACCATCGACGGCAAAGTTAGCTGACCATTCTTGAACCTTATTGCACGGAGATAAGGCACATACCTCTGCTGGTAGTAGGGGTCGTACGCCGGCTTGGCGGGCGGGAAGCTGGCGTCGGCGGGGGCGTGGCTGGACGCCGCGTACGAGCTGTCCGTGGCCTCGCTCGTGCTGCGCGAGTAGCGGTCCCGGTGTCTGGTAACACAGTACAGTTATTCAACCACAGTACACATATTAGTCATGCCTCTACGAGCGATTTCTTCTACGCATACACCTTGCTTGGCGTACGATAATATACATTGCCTAAAAATAGCACACACTTATCTATCATACTAAATTAGCGCTTTGTTGTACAGTCGAGTTCATAAATATATGTACGTTCCCAAAGGTACAAAAATGTCTGAGCAACCTTAATATGCCCTTAACCACATGTTTGAACATTTTTGATCACTTTGTCCATTCACATATTTTCGAACTCGACTTTACATAGTACATAAGACAAAAAAATATTGTAGCTGTGGCATAGAAAATGTATGAAAACAAAACTCATAAACTTCACATAGTGAAACAAAAATATACCTTCGTTTACATTTCCTCCTGCAACGTCGGCTTGCGAAAAAGAAGTTTCATTTAAATAAGGACAGGGTTAGTCAACGATGTTTACATTTTAAGTACAGATAAATGTTATGTAGTGCACAGTCGGAGATACGTGACCCCCTCTGGTCGACGATCTGGGAGCTGCTACTGGAGTATTCCTCCTTTATTTCTCGAGATACATACCTGTCTCTGTCCCTGTCCCGGTCGCGGTCGCGGTCCCTATCCCTGTCCCGCTCGCCCCTGCTGCGGTGCCGGTGCCGATGCTCGTGTCTCTCGTCGTCCGACCACCGCTGGTTGCTGTCGCTGTGTTCCGTCTCTTTCCGTGGATACGGTTCTTTCATGTGATCAACCTGATGACAGTGAAACATTTTGTATGAAGTAATTTCTTCAAAGGTTATTTTATATGGGAGTTGGGCCATGAACCCTAACGGCGCTCAAGGATCCGTGGTGAAAAGTGAGTTAAGCAACGTAGAGCATGGTCAATTCTTGGATGAAAACTTTCAGTAATTACTAACTGAGCGTTTCCCACGTTATCCACGTTAATCACCTGACCCCGATCACCCAGGGGAATTAGCGGCAGTCATTTTATATTCAACTAGGAAAATATGATAATGTTCGGATGTGACGCTTCGCCGGACGCTACCGCGTCACGCTCGCTTCGCTCGATCGGCTCGCGCGCTGTAGGGTCGCAGTTCACCTAACAACCTAACCGTTTTTTCCCCCTGGTGGATCAGGCTAGGGAATTAACGTGGACAACAGCGCGTTTCCGTACCTTGGAACGCAAGATAAGCCGTTGATTTCGGCTGTTGTCTACAACCGTAGCAGTCAGAGGCCTTTCGGTTGCGTGAGAAATTCTAAAGTCTCATCCACATAAGCTTTAGAAGCTCCTCTGCGTTAAAAGGTCCAATGGCAGTAGCTTGAGCAAAAGATAGTGCCTTCAACAAATCAGTGACGGGCAGGATAGCAAGTAGACATCAAGAAGAAATCATGTTCAAGATTTCATGAGCATTTCTGCACTATATTTTTTTTTGATTATCAGCAACTTTTATGTTGTGTGAATCCTGATAAGAGAAAAAAAGTCGCTCAAAATTTCCATACTTTTTTGAATGTTCCTAAGTGTACTACAAAGTGTATGGGAAATGGTAACACAATAGGAAAATATCTTTGGGACATTTTTTTGTCCTATTAGGAAAGAAAGAGCTCGTGATTCTCGGTGGAAATTATATAAAACTCCTAGAAAAAAACACAATTAATAATAGTGGCGATTTTTTTTGAGATACGCTCTCATAATACATTCAAATTGGTGTTATATATGTATTCGCGGCGCCATTTGTATGCAGGCACCTTGCATTGATCACACTAGTTTTACTGATCTTATAATTAACTAAGCGCCGGTAGAGAATTATCAAATCTAAGATATCAACGGACGTAATTAAAAATTACAATAGTTTGAAGCAACCGAGCCTTATCCCAGTGATCGGATCTAAGATGCAATATGGGGTGAACGACCTCAAACGTTTTGCTTATCGTGGATGTGTCTCGGATTTCCCTGGATTTTGGGAAATGGGCTATTGTAAATAATAAGTTTTTCGAGGGTTAAACTAAATAAACAAAATGAAAATATTAGCTATCTATAAGAAGGTCAATTTATTTTACGTGTACTTTAAAAAAGCATTTTATAACTCTTATCAACAGAAATGTATTGTATAAATAAACGAGTTACTACTTTCTGAAACAAAATTAAAACAAACTCATCTTTCACATGCCCCTGTCAGAACTGGACCAAACTGAAATGATCACCCAGTCGAAAGTTCTGAGGTAACGAATATTAAGAAATACAATCGAATTAAGAACCTTCTCTTTTTTTGAAGTTGGCTACAAATAAAATGAAATTAAATCTGCTGTTTTGTTGTCGTGTTTATACCATTAAAGTAACATACTATTATTTTTTCAATATTTTCAGTCGACAATCGATTTCTTTTAACGTCTAAGAATAATAAACATAAAATATAAGACATACAAGTTACGTTCAGTTCTTCTATGCAGTAGGTACTGTAAACATTTTTGTTGTAATTACATTCTCTGTTAATTTTATACTGTAAACTACTTAAAATTAAAACTTATTTACCTTTTTGTAAAGGTACGTAACAAAAAGTCGCGGGATTGTAAGTCATATCCATCTTAATATTACGCCTTTAAACCCCGGGAAATTGCATCCTAGATCCGATCACTGTCACTATGGACATGAAACATTACCTTATCCGAAAGCTTGGTGTCCTCTAACCGCTTGCTGAGAGAGGGGTCCACCTTCGCCAGCCTCGCGTCCTCCACGGGAGGCTGCACCGGCACCACAATCTGTGGCTTCTTCTCCATCGTCTTGTCTTCGAAGATCTCCTGGCACCGTTTGCCGAAGGGGTCGTAGAATACATCCAGTACCTGAAGATAACATGTTTTATAAGAATTTAGATCGTCTTCGTCCGCGTGGAATTTTATTATATTACTATATCGTACCTATACACGCAAAAGAGGCGGAGATATGACGTCGAGTTGCGGAAACCCAGCCTGCGTACACCTATACCTATAACCCTTTAACTGCATGGGCCTCTGGGGGTCCGTCATAAGGTTTTCTTTTTTTAAATGACCGTGTGCGCTGGGCCATGAAAATGGTACGCATCGTACCTATACAAATGTCCACCCCCCATTTCACCCCCTTAGGGGTCGATTTTTCGGGATGATAGGACAGTTTTTAACGGTCCTACGTCCTTCCCCGAGATTCAAACTATCTCTACAACAAGTTTCGTTTCAAACGGTTCAGGTTTAAGCGTGAAAAGGTATTAGGACGCTTGTAGATGTCCTTTGTTTTCACCGGACAACGGACCGTGTTTTCGCCGGACTTGCGGTATTGTATGGCTTATGTCGCCGGACAAGTGTCCGGTGCATGTACACACATTCATTATAAGAGATTTGAGAGAGGCACAGAGATAAGCTACACGCACAGGTTAGAGCATCGCCAAATAATGAAATCTTAAAACTTGCCTATACTAGGTATAGATTTTTTTTAGATAATCTTCTGTACATTCTAAAAAATGAATACCAGAACAAGCAATTGATGGACTGCAGCAATAACCCTAGGAAGCTTTGGAAATCGATTAAGGATATAGCTCAAAACCCAGTACAGAAAAATGATGCAGAGGAATTAATCCACAAGAATAGTAAAGGTATACAGGAATCACTAAAAGAGTGCAATCAGTATTTTTCAACTATCGGTAAGACGCTCGCCGACAAGATCCTTGAAAACATTTCAGAGACTCAAACTACTCTTGCTTCTAAATGTAAACCACTAAAAACGGCTACTAACTCGTTCTACGTACACCCTACCGACATTCATGAAGTGAATAGAATTTTCTCCCAACTCAAATCACACAGTGCCCCTGGCCCTGACGAGGTGAAACCTTTACTAATAAAAGAAATTAAGGATGTGATTTTAGAGCCACTCGCGTACATCTGCAATCTGAGCATCGAAACTGGCTGCTTCCCGGACTGCTGGAAGATTGCTTCCGTGTCTCCTATTTTGAAAAGCGGTTCCAAGGATATGCCGAGCAATTTCAGGCCAATATCTCTCCTGTGTGTTTTCTCAAAAATCCTCGAAAAAATTGTCAACACTAGGCTGATTAATTTCATTGATAACCATCATCTGATCTCAGACACCCAATTTGGATTTAGAGCGGGACTGTCGACAGAGGATGCAGCAATTTTACTCACCAATCAAATCTCTGATCACCTAGACCGTGGCAATAAGTGCATTGGCATATTTTTAGACTTGGCCAAGGCCTTTGACACGGTCTCTGTGTCCATACTTCTGAGAAAGCTCGAGTACATGGGCATTAGAGGCACTGCGCTGAATTGGTTTACCAGCTATCTAACTGATCGACGTCAGATGGTAAAAATAGGACAACATGTGAGTGAACAGCTTCCTCTCAGCTTTGGTGTACCGCAGGGGAGCGTACTTGGACCTACCTTGTTTACTCTATATATTAATGATATCTTAAACATAGATTTACCTAATGCAAAGCTTGTCTTCTACGCAGACGATACAGTAGTCGTCGTTAATGGGAAAACTTGGGATGAAACTTATTGTCGGGCTGAGAGTGTGCTTGCTGGCGTGGCTTCATGGCTGAGCAGCAATTTACTGACACTAAACGTTGGTAAGACTAACTTCATAGCCTTCTCAAAGACAGCAGTTACATCCCCGCCTGATAATAAAACTATAAAATTTCACTCTTGTGTAAATTACACCTCGGCATCATCTTTCTGTCATTTGCACGGTTGTGCCTGTCAAGAAATTGGAAGGCGCCACTATGTAAAGTACTTAGGGCTCCTCATTGATCAACACCTTTCCTTTAAACAACATTTGTCCCTGCTTGCGTCTAGGGTAAGAAAACTTATTTATGTGGTGAAGCGACTTCGAGACTGCGCTGCCCCTGATGTACTTCGTTTAGTGTATCACGCCTATGTCAATCTATACTACAGTACGGTGTCGCCATCTGGGGTAGTGCAGCCAAGAGCCACATCATTCAGGTGGAGCGTGCACAGAGAGCTGTGTTAAAGGTGATGCTGAGGAAACCGTTTCGTTATCCCACGGATACACTCTACCGAGAATGCGGGTTTCTGAGAGTGCGCCAGCTTTATATCATGAGAGCGGTCTCGCGGACTCACAGCTCTTTACTCAATTCTGCGTCGTATGCAGAAATATTAAGCAAACGCATATATAAAGCGCCCTTGCCACCGCTCAAATCGGCTTTGGCTCGTAGATCTCCAGCTTTTTCGCATCCCTACGTTTACAATAACATCTGCAATTACCAGAACATTAAAAGGCTTTCCACTCTTCAAGCTGGACGTATGGTGAAGAAATGGTTACTAACATTGTCATATACTGAAACCGAGAGTCTGGTCAGAATACCGCACTCAAACTGAACCCTTTAATGCTGATGTGGAATTTCACACACATACACCCACACATATACACTCACACACTCACACACGCGCATTCATACATACGCACACACGCACACACACACTTGCTGTATGTCAACAGAACTTAGTTTATAATTTGTAACTAGCTACCTTTCCTTAACACCACTGTAAATCTTGTTTATTCGCACCCGCAGACTGCCAAGATACAGGCTTGGCCTAGTTTGGAGTCTGATGGATACACCCTATATCATGTAATAAGTGTTTTGTGAAATAAATCATTTTATTATTATTATTATTATTTATTATTATTTATAAGCCACACAAGTTCGAAATAAAATGGTCAGTTGTCCGGTGAAAACAATGGATGTCTACAAGCGGCCTTAGACAGACAAAGTTACTTTAGCATTTATAATATTACGTAGTATGGAAGGATGGATTGTAGTTGCTGGCCGAACTTAACACTTAACAGATTTGGCCATCTACTGAGATTATGAGAAAGCCAAGCCGAGCCGACAAGGGAGCATACTTGGGTCGACCAACTTATTGTCGCCCATTGGGGCGACCCAGGTATCTCGCGAAGCCGCGCAGGATCAGGAAAACCAGCGTGCTCTCGTTTCGGAGGCCAAGATGCTCTTTAGATCACTGCGCCAGAATAGTTATTTAGTTTATAAGAAATATAAACCTAGAAGAGCAACTTGATCACAATAGATCAGCGATGGTCGCATAAGGGCTCTCACAGCCTGGAAGAGTATTTCCATTTGCGTGTTCAGTAGAAGGCAGTATTACCTCGAAACGCGCACGGGTTTGTTAAACTAATACGCGTTCCAAACTCGTGCTGAATTCAAGGAACTCGTCCTCCATCGCACACGGGTTTGGGAAGAGCCTGACGGCCGTATTGGCGTATTTATTACGTGTTCAATACGAGGCAGTATTTGTCTAGACACACACGTACGAAGTCTGTGTTCGGTATGAGGTGTTTGATGAAGCAAGAAAACTCAAACATACTTTTTATTTTTTTATCCCTTCGTCCGCGTTTGTAACTAAGATTTCATAACTGGTAATGTATAAGGAATTTTTTTCACTGTTTCATAACCAGTTATTAAACAAGACTTTTTTTCCATTTTATAAAATTTAATACGAAAAAAAATATCCGTAAGGTCGGTTCTGGCGCTAACGTGAATTAATTCGATATCGCATTATGTACTATAAAGTCTTGCAAATATCAAAAACAGACTTACCTGGCCCATAACAGACTTTCCATTATACTTCTCAATGCATATCTTAGAATATTTAATATCTTGGAAGACAATTCTCGCAAATCCCAGATGCCTGTTTGTGATGGGGTGGTAAAAAATAGTTAGTTCCTCGTGAGGTCCAACTTTATTCATCATGTCTGAGAGGAATGCTTTGTCAATGTTGTCATTTAAGTTGGCTAGAGTAACTTCTAGTTGAGGAGGTGTTCCAACATAATTCTTGTCTATCTTAAATCTGTAACAAAATAATCATAGCTGAATTACTTGTTTAAGTGATATTCAAAAACAATTAGTCTGGGAAATATAGCAAGTACAGAACGACACAATTAATATGACGCGCGTCAAGGCGCTTAATTAGTTGACTGAGAGGCTATTGTTGCTTAACTCACGCACCTTATTACTTGTGTCTTGCTATAAATGGCTAAGAATTTTCAAAGTCCCTTTTACTCTAACTATAGATGAGTAAATCTCAGCTGATTTACCTTTGAAATGTTGTTGTTTAAAAAAATTGCTAAAAGGAACACAAAAATATAATAAAAAAAATACAATTCAAACAATGTCTCTCTGCAAAAGTAAACAATAAACTGTATAAATCGTTCTAAGCTCCTGGGAAAAACTGCATTTTAACTTAAATATGTGGAGTTTTGCAGTATCATGGTTTATTTATATCACATCACATCACTTTTTAAAAATTCCCGCCATAGACAAGTGTCAAAATGTTGGTTAGGTTGGCAGCACTGCCACTAAAACTATAATAAAAACAAAGGAGAAAAAGCCACTAAAATCACAATTTTTTCACAAAAGATTGCACCATAATGTGTTTTATTACCATAATTCATGTTTCTATATCCATAAAAACTAAAAAACATATGTTGGTTAGCTTTTCAGCAACGAGAAGTCAATGCAAGGTTTGTTACCAATCAAACATCAATTTTTTCATTTTTTTCTGATACTGATAATCCACATACCACAGAAAATTGATTAAATTGAGTACATTGTAATTACTATTATAGTGCGAGAGATTAATAACAGGTTTTTTATGGATAGAACTGAATATCATTTGTTATCCGCTTTGGTGTATTAGTAAGAAAAGATTTGTATACCTAGGGACAGGCAAATCAGCTGGTTCCAATCTGTTCCATATCCTCGAGAGCTGAGAGCGAGGATCTCGGCACTGCACGGGTGGATATGTGGTGTCTCCAGGAACAGTTCCATCATATCTATACAATTTTGTTGCTCCTTTCAAAAGGAATGGGTCCATAAGCAACTTATAGTTTTTAGGTGCTTTATGGACCACAGCATTGTGCCCTGGAGTTTTATGCTCCATTCCTCCATTCATCCTGAAAGGTAAAACAACAATTATGTTTTAAGTAACATAACCTCAACATTTTACAAGAAATACTTCAGTCTTCACACAAATTAACTTTTATATCCAACTGAGGTGAAGAGGACCTGAAAAAGACGTTAATAATAATCAAAAATGTTAATTCTTGCTATAAACAAACCTGAAATGTTTAAAAAACAATATGTTACAAAAATATATTATTTCTCGTTTTTTGTCCGAATCGGACAATATGGAGTAATCTCATCTTAGCCTTATTGAAAACGAATCTTGCTTTTTTCGATGAACGTACTTAAAACGCAAATTTCACTGAATTAATGCTACTATATCGAATTCAAAAATAATTTTCTACAGCAAGCTCTCTCCATGGTGACGGCCACTTGGGAGCTGTGTGTGTGCGTGTGTGTGTATCTATGCGTATATACAGTACAGTTAGAAATAATTATGAAATTATACGAATGCTTGTTTAATTGTGATATACGTTATTTTTATAGTTTATTTGAGAAACTATTTGACTTTGGTATTTGGTATAAGCTCCAATTTTCAAGATTTTATTTTTTTTAAACAGTGATTTGACTAAATACTTTGCACAGATTCAAAAACAACGTCATAAGAAAAAAATATCTCCTCATTTGTAATAAAGTCTAGTATTGAATAACCAGACTTGTTAAAATTTCGCATTGGTTTTGTAATATTGTCATCATTGAACGTCATTCAACATTCTTGCCAGTTATTAGTACATACATTTTGACATCGCTCAATTTGTTAATTCATTATTTAGTAGCTTATTTTCACACTGAAATAAATGAATATTACTTAAAGTTCACATAAGAATGAAGACAATCAGAAAATAAATTGTACGACAGCTCTACACGTAATGGGGTGTATACATGTCATGATTTGTCAGCCCCAATATATTAAAAATCAAATGCTGACTAATTGTTATCGTCTGGGGGTATGTTGCACTACTGATCCAACTGTCTAACGAGTTGTACTAAGAAATTGCATGCACATGTGGTCGGATTGTTACATCTGTACGCTACACCCAATTATGACTTCGACATGTTGTACTGACAAATTGGGGTAAAATCACATCATCTGTATATCCCATAAGACATAAACTAAATATTTATATTATATACGGTGTTAGTGTTTAATATTCTGGTCTGGTAACATTGTACTACCTGCTCGTCTTGCTATCGGTTCACAGACTCGTTGCATCATCGCTTTAGGTAATTTTATTAGTATTTTCACGTAGTATCATACAATTTTCTCTATTCAAGAGTGATACCGTGTTGTGTACAAATAGTCCAGTGCGTTGTGTAGTATCACACTCCCACTCCCCGTTTCTTTTTTTTAGGCATAATGGCTGAGAAGATCATCCCTGTGGTTAAGGCCGAGGAAGGTGAGGAGGAAGAATTGGTGGATCCTCAGAAGGAACTGCGGGTAATACATTTTCTCTTACTAACATATTCTTCAATACTTTGCCTTGTCGTTGCAATAGCTTATAACCTAACCCCTCATACCAGAGTTCACAAAGTCCTTGCACAATATAAAATCAATTTTATATTATACTAGCCACCCGCGCCGGCTTCGCACGGGTACTATATTATACATATAAATCTTCCTCTTGAATAACTATCTATTAAAAAAAAACCGCATCAAAATCCGTTGCGTAGTTTTAAAGATCTAAGCATACATAGGGACAGACAGCGGGAAGCGACTTTGGTTTATACTATGTAGTGATTTTCATTCTTCAGTAGTGTATACTACTGACTTGGCATGGCACTAACTGTGCCACTAGGTTGCTTAGGTAATTTTGTTTATTCAGGATAAAAAAAAATGTCACCTGTTTAAAACTAATAGTTGTTGATATATATTTTTTTTAATATTTTGAAACAATTTTACAATCAACCTAGTCCGAAACTAAGCAAAGCTTTTACTATGGGTACTAGACGATGATATACATATTTATATAGATATAGAAATAAATAGAAAATATCCATGACTCGGGAACAAACATTTGCTCGTGACACAAATAAATGCTCTTACTTACCGCAATCCCGTACCTCCAGCTTCATAGGCAGAGTCACTACCAACTAGGCTACAGAATTCATTGATAAGAATGTACTTATGCTTATAAGAAAATTTAATTAGTAAAACACAATATAATCATTATTCATTGACGTCAGTATTTTTTCGTAGTTTATGGAAGAATGTGTTACAATTTGTGATTTGTGTCATGCAAGTATTTTATTTATTTATCTGTACAAGATGATGGCAACAATGATAACACTGTGAATTATTATTATTGGGTGCATGACCATGGCCTCCCAACTCGAACAACGTATAATTGTTACTAATAAGTTTCTGTCAAAAATTTAATTTTTGGTACAAGCTTTTATTGCCGACTGTACTTTTCTGTATACCATCATCAACTACTCATTGACACAATTCAAACGAGCCCAAACTCAACGGGGTTACATCGGTTAAATACTAAATTCCCATGGCCACCTTCTGTCTCCATCATCAGATCAGCTCCATGGTACCATAATATTGAATTGTCATCCAAACTATACTAATACCCAAAATTTTAACTCAATCGGATAACGGCAAGTGACTGAAAATTGGATTGCAAATTTTGACAGACAACTTACTTACATATGAACAAGTCAAGTTAATATAAAGCTTGTAAAAAGAACTCATAGATGGCGACACATTTGAGCCAGAAATCGTGAGAATTGAATGATTTTTAAACCTTAATAAATTCAACGTAATTTAATAATATCACAAACATCCTTCCTTACATAAAATAAAGGTATATTTTATAAGTTTAGTAAATGCAATAAAATTTATACTAAACCTATGTAACTCGTACTATACGTGTCAGCTTTCAAGCTGTATAGGGTACTGTTACTAGATGGCGCCATCACGGGTCGCGAAATTTCTATGGAACCACATGCTCCAAGTGTTTGGTTGTGTATATTTTTGTGTGATGTGTAATATTGTCTCAAAAATACTACTTTTATATCAAAATAATTAATCGCGCGTCTATTTGGTGCCTGGGAAGTCAATGTCATCTGGTGATATCTCAATGTATTGTTAAAACTATTAGGTAGGCTGACAGCGTCATAGCCATGGTAGCTCGGATACTGCATCTACCGGTGTAGCTGTGGGACTAAAATTGTATACAGAATTGCCTACATTAGGACGGTACGCTTTTGCTCTATGAGATTGGGTGTCTGTACTTGTGTTCTTTGATCTGTGCCATGACTGACTATATATTGCATCTAATTTTAAAATTAAATGACAAGTAACAAACAAAAGTAAGAAGGAAACAAAAGAACCATGAACTAGACATACAAAAAAAAAATACTCCCTCTAGTACACATGCTTGAGACAATAGAGTGCTGGCATTGCCTGTTTGTTGGCTTTGCCAGTTAAAATAAAAAATAAAAAAATAAAATAAAAAGAAGTTTATTGCCACATTTGAATTTTAAATAAAAAGTATAATAATAATAAGACTTAAACCTAACTTAATAAAAAAAAACAAGGAATACAAAAAAAAACAAACAAAAGGGCAATGGGTACCCGTCTCAGCCATTTGCTGGATATGTATGTATACTTAATACCCAGCGCTGATTTTCAGACGAGTCCTTTTCCTATTCCTACAGGTCGGTCGCTACAATATTTCGACCGGCACGGCTGTGTGTGCGTGTGTGTATGTGTGTGTGTGTGTGTGTGCGTTCGCGCGCGTGTGTGCGTGTGTTTGTGTGCTTGCGTGTGCGTAATAAAGTACATATAAATTATTGCCTAGTTAAATAAACAACAAATAAATAAACAGATACTTAATTTAAAATATACCAAGTAGTATTACGGGATGATTCCTTTTTGTAATTTGAGTAAATGATCTTTCACCAGTTTTTTAAACTTCAGCAAAGGCATAGGATTTCGTAATGGTGGTGGAAGATCATTCCATATCTTCGTTATAGTAGTCGCCAGTAGCAGTTGCCAGTTATAGTAGCAGGGCAAAGAAGAAGCCAACTCTGTGATCGCCTGACTTTGACACTTAAATGATTGCATCTCTAATACACAAGGTCTAATTCTACATATTTATGTACGTTTCCCACCGAACGGGCTGGGCCGGAGCGCGCCCGAGCGCATTTTACAACTTGCCAAAGGAATTTGAAGCTTTAGTACGTATGTTACATTTCGTATTTGAATGGATTTGCGGCCGACCGGCTCTTCGCGGACGAGGACGGCAGCGCTCGGCTGTCGTCGCGTCCGACCGGCTCCGTCCGGCCCTTGCCTACTGCTCTCTATTAACACGCGGTCGGCTGCCGCCGGGTGCTCGCGCATCCGTTGCGATACGGCGCCACGCGACCCGGCCCGGCCCGTTAGGTGGGAATCATACATTAGAAATTAATGTAGGTTCATTCACATTGCTTTATTTTTTGACATTAAGTTCTAATGATGGATGATGAAAATTGGTCATAGAGAATAATTAAATTATTGTTTTATGTGTACTTAAAACTTGCCTCGAAATGATATTATTGACAGAAACTGGTTGTATATTATTATTATAAAAGAGAAATGGCAGCCTCAGGGCCTTTGCCAGAGTCAGTAAGCGTATAAATGAACTACGAAATAAGATGTCTCTCGCCAAGAAGGCCACAATCAAAAAAACAACTCATTGTATACAAAAACGCATTCACAATTGGTGTAAGTGAATCATTGAATTATCTATTTAAAATATAATTATCCCATTCTTTGTAACTGCATTAAATAAAGTTACCCTGATCATCTCCATCAAAATGCTTCGCAGTATGACGTGTGTTTAGTTTAAGGTACTTACTTTACTTTTTATTTTAGTTTGATAATAATAAAAAATGAGACAAAAGTATAATTTATTAGCGCAAAAAAATTGAACAAAACAATATATATAGAAAGTAATAAATCGTTAACTCTATAAAGAGTTTATAAAAGTTTGTATGTATTGGGGATTCCCGCAACTGTGCCTGCGATCTCTATGGGTTATTCCCACCTGTTACCACTGGTAATAAATTGGTGGTAACAGCTGGGAATAACCCATCTTTTTAATAATGGTGCCGGTTATTGTACGGCCCAATCATTGGTGTCCACTATATCTGTCTCTTTTGAACTCATGCAAAAAGAGAGAGAGAAATATAGTTGGACGCGTATTATCGGGCCGTACATTAACCGGCACCAGCGGTTTAAGCGTGAAGAGGTAACAGACAGACAGACAGGCAGACAGACACACTTTCACATTTATAATATTAGTATGGATGCTGAGCCACCGGGGCAGCTAGTAGACTACACATTTCTCCTGGGGCCTGTTCCACAAAGCTACAAGTTTCAAGTAAAGGTAACACTGGAGGTGCTTGACCAATAACTTCTGGCCATTCGACCTGTTGCCCGATTTGACGTAATAATCTAGTTTGTAGCCTCGTGCAACGGGGGCCACTAAGCTTTGTTTCTAGTTGCTAACCAATACGTATTTTCCAGGAATCCTGCGCCGAAAAGCCCGACGCCCAAAACCTGTGGGGCAGGTACCAAGAGTGCTCGGACCGAGTCAACTCCCGCTCCAAGACCGCAGAGACCTGCGAGGAGGAACTCATCGACTACCTCCATGTCCTTGACAAATGCGTCACCAAGGACCTCTTCAAACGGCTAAAGTAAACTTGTAGAAGTTCTACCCTCAATAGCAAAAGATATTATTTTCAAGGAATCTGTTGTGGTGTCTTGCTAGTGCCATGGGTAGGATGTTAGTGTTCTAGTAAATTATTTTAACATGTTCAATGTGGAAGAATTGACAGTTTAATGTTGTTTATTTGTAAATAAATAATCACAGTTTAAAGTGTTTTTGTTGATTTAAACTTGCACGATTTTCACACACATCCTATCACCAAACGCTTAATCGCCTCGGAGTCTTCTCGCGACCAAGGATGTTTTAACACATCTGAAACGTCGAGAAACCTCAAAGAAAAACTGAACATGTATTTAATTATACGCGATTAACCCTTAAATGGGTAACGGCAACATATTTGCCGTCATAGATAAAATAAAAACTATTTTATTCCGACTGATTTACGGTTCATTTAAATTTATTGACAGAGATGTTAAATAATCAGAGTGAAGTCCCGTTCAGTAAAATTAAGTGTTTTTTATTGGATACTCAATAAAAGAACAGTCAAGGCATATAAAATTTTATTATTACAGCAATAATAGTTTGGACGAAAATAATAATTCATTTGGTAAAATATAAGAAGCTCTAAAAATAAAATACAAACATTTTTTTCAAGAATGGCACTCATCAATAGCATAGATAAATTATATTTCTTGGCTACTTTTTTATTCACACCGATTTTTAACCCCGCATTAGCAGATAGCGCCAGCATATTGGTACTTATGCATGGAATTAATGTGGAGTTTTAACCTTTTCACCGCCTTATGTCGCAATCAATCTGACCCTGATCGCCAGTATGAATCTTACTTTGACATGGTGCGCCAACACCGTTCTTGGGCGTGCTCACGACATTTTTAGGCGTCCTTGACATTGGAAGGGTTAAACTTGGCGCACAATATGATACAAATCAAAGAATATACTGTACATTTAATATCGAAGTACAGCCTCAGACATAACTTCTCCTTAGCCTAGTGTGTTCATAAGAAAAATGCAAAATGCCGAAAATACAAGTCTCACTTGCACAAAATGCAAAAATTTGGAATGTGTATAAGCTGTTCATCAGTGATATAAAATAAATCGATAATGAAATTAAAATAGCATTTATCAATGGACAACAACAAATAATGTCTAGTAATAAAATCGAATGTGTCAAAATCTTATTACTAATGTAAATAAAATATGTATCAAAAATTGACTTTGTATACAATAATGTTTAACTCCGCAACATTTCGTTAAAGTGACGAGTATAGAACTGAACATTTTAATCTTGCATAATTTCTACATCAGCAAAAGTCCCATATTATACAGTATATTGACTTCATCTAAATTCGCCATTATACAGGCCACGAAAACGGCAGGTTTGGTCAGATGATTTTGAAGCTTCTACACGTCAAGATACTGATTATACGTAATGTTTTGCCACCCTTTCATCATAAATACAAAGTTCCAATTTTGATTCCTACAAGTATTATAATTTGAACTTAAATCTAAATCGTAACATAACAGAAGCACACGCTATCAGACTTTGGCATAGTGAAATTATGTTCCTTCTGACCGGACCATAATTTGCCAACATTATTGAGGCACTAATTTTATTTTAAGCTATTACACAGCTTGAAAGTTTATGAGAGTATCATATCAAAGAATATCCTAGATGCTTAATTTAATTACCAGTGTTTTATATGAAAGGAATTCTTTCTCTCTGACCCAATCATATGTTGCAAACTTACATCACACAATCTCAATTCAATATAAATATCTAATACACAGGGAGCGATAGAAATTACTGATAACAATATTCAGCGGGTAAATCTTTTTGAGACAGTTTTTCACACAGCTAATATTGATTTCATATGAAATAAAGTAACTCATTTCGAAATGTAATATTCCCACAATGCTATATTTTATTTATTTACTGACCGTCGTATCACTGCTATGTGTAGATAATGAAATTAACAATTGGCTACTACTACTCCGATTATCTCTACCTCCTAGACTCCTAGATTATCAAAAAATATTGGACAAGTAATTTTTTTCTCAATCAAACTAAAACGACGATGATATGGCCCGTTAGTTTCGTGTGACGTTACATTTGAAAATGACTGACTAAATATAATTATATATTTTTTATCCAAAAAAGTCCCCAATTGTACAGTAGTGGTAAGCAAATATACAAGCTATTAAGAAACATGTTATCATAGAAGATACCAAATTAAAAGTTCACTAAAAACATTAAATATAGCATTGCTGGTTATTGGTGCATGGTTTTCCTCGCCGTTTATCAATCGGTCAGTAATGTTGCCATCAACTCGGCTGCAAAAAGGCGGACGTTACTGAAATGTAACATACGGACATACAACCGTGCCCGCGGTGAACGCGCGGTGAGTTATCGCTCGTTGAAACGCCTCGTAGATTATGCATGGCTTTCGCCTGTGGACTAACTGGCGCCGACCTGCAGCACTTTGAAGCATATCTCGCATACGCGCTGTGGTTTGTTCATGCCGAACTTCAGTATGGGGACGTCTTGGTTGGAACATTTGTTGCACAGCATGCGGCCGCAATGACGACTGGAATCAAATTAATTGTATTATTGCAAGCAATTGAGAAAAAAATCTGATTCATAACATGAACATTTTTGAGTGCGGCCAAAATAATTACGCTACTAATACATACATCAGAAATATTTTGATAGTGACTCATTGCCAAAGCGGTTAATACTTAGTTGGAGCGGCGATTTTTTGCAGCGATACAAACGAGCGTTAAATGAACGCGCGACGTCATCGCGACACTAGCTATAGATCAACTGTCATAGACACATACATCGATATTGTATTGCGTTAGTATCGCTGCAAAAGTCATCGTGTAACCGCTCTTATTGTCATTGCGAAAGAGTGTAATCAGGTAAATATTTCGATTTTTAGAGTGCATTAGTAGCGTAGATATTTTAGTCGGTCACATAATAGTACATATTATATACATAAAATAAATGCAGAGGATTTTAAATATTGTCTATAGTCTCTGGTGACTTATAAATAGACAATATTTTAAATTTATTCATCCACACATTGAATCATACAGATTTGTATTCTTAATATCAGTTCGTGTGTAATAGGCATTAACGCGGATATTTTTGGTCCGATAACCATTCAGCCACTAGAAAAAAATTAAAAAAATATTATTCAGCTGTTTAGCCCGTTCATGAACACAGACGCCATATTTAGATTAAAATTAAAAAATAATAATACTTCCCGGCCTTTAATTTTGTATGAAATTCCTTTACAGTTCTCTCGAATTGTTCGGCCCGAAATGTGATACTTCGAAGCCTGTTATGACGCACGTAACGACGACATTTCATTGCATGTTTGAGACAATGTTATTCCTTACCAATGGTGCTTCCTCATAGTCAAGGTGAACTTGGTGCCGCACTCCTGGCAGAGCTCGCTCTCGGCCCACGGCGCCTCCGCGGGCAGCGCGTCTAACAGCCGGTGCAGAAGCTGCTTCGTTGCCACCTGGACATACTTTCAAGTGTTTTACCTCTACCCTTCCACTTAGAAAGTACAATAGCCTCTTTTTGCAAACTCGCCAGCTCCATAGTTAATAACCTGAAAAAGTTCTATGGCACATAGTTCATTCTTCATTTCACCCATCATCCATTACAACCATACTCATCTTTCAAACACAGAATCACTTATTCCATTAGAAATCATTTACCATACAGTAATCGCAGATTCAGTCGCCCGTACCCTTCGCGGGGACAGCTTTCTGGTAAAATCAAAGAAAAAAAAAACCCTTCTACTTAGGTAATGTACGGATGCCATTGGTCCATCGAGACACTTTTATCACATTAGTACATTACTACAGAGGCCGGGAAGTAAGGGGTTGCCGGCTTGCCGGGCGAGTAGTTATGAGGCTGGCAACCCCTTTTCACGCCGAGATATGTATAGTGCTTTTCTGAAACATGCTATGAAATAAATTAAAAAAGAACTCCAAGAAATCAAACTTTAATTTTCATGTATGAACGCCGTAATTTTGTGCTACAAATTTTGGAATGGAAGTTAAAAAAGACCATCTTGCAGGCCTAGGCCTCCAGTATAAAATGCCATTACGGATCTCTCGTCTCGCTCTGCCCGAAACGTGACACTTCGAAGCCCATGATGAAGAACACAACGTCAATATTTAATTGCATGTTTAAGAAAAATAAATAATAGTACTTGCTTCAAAACAGTCCATTCAAAATGCAGCTCTACTGTCCGTGCTACAAGTTTCCAATCTCAACCATATGCGATAATATTTCGGTACACGTCTTTATTACTGTAATGTACGATTCCCACCGAACGGGCCGGGCCGGGTCGCGTGGCGCCGCGTCGCAACGGATGCGCGAGCACCCGGCGGAAGCCGTCCGCGTTTTAAAAGTGCAGTAGTCAAAAACTGGACGGAGCCGGTCACATGCGACGGCAGCCGACCGCAGCCGTCCACGTCCGCGAGTAGCCGACCGGCAGCGAGTACATTCGAATATGAAATGTAACGTCTATATTAAAGCTACAAATTCCTTTGGCAACTTGTAAAAAGCGCGCAGGCGCGCTCCGGCCTGGCCCGGTCGGCGAGAATCGTACATAAGAATAAGGGTGTGTTACGAAATATTTGGCTACTCTGGCTGCTACTAACTATATGACGCTGACTCAGTCAAAATCTTCATTTGCTTTAAGCACATTCAAATGCATGCAAATACAATTTAAATTACAATAAACAATAATATTAAAATAAATTCATTCACGATACATCAAAAATAATAAAATCATATAATAGTAAGTCATTAAAACAATAAAAAGAAACTAAAAGACTAAAATACTGTACAGAAAGAAAACTCTTATTAGAGCACGCTCTAACGCTCACACTTGTTCTCCCGAGGTGTGCGGGATTCGAGTTTAGCCGAACTGACAAGAGGGGACCGGCCTACATATTAACCTGTACTTTTCGTTGAAAAGTTGGAGTCTTCTCCAACCGTTTCAAACATTAAATGTAGAGTACAAGGCAACTCGCGTTTCGAGTGAGACAGCAACATATTGTAAAAAGACAATAGATGAACCATATCCTCTCAACAACATCTATAGGCTCCACACGTGCAGCCAGAAATGCAACTGACCTGATAATTGAATATAGAGATGCCATCCTTATTCTCCTGCGCCAGACAGGCGCCCGCGCGGACCAGCACCCTGCACATGGCCGCCTGCCCGTTCATGTACGCCAGCAGGAGCGGGGTGTTGCCCTGTGGGATGACCAGATAATCAAGTGCACGGAACTGAGAGTGGAGCGATGGCACTTGTTTCATAAGGTATTTTTGCAGAGAGCGCTGCTAGCTTCGAGACGCCTCTTGTAGCCTAAATAGTGCAGGTAAAGTTATGATGCGGGCCGATCCACGGATGAGTGACCGCTTTGTGTGGTTACCAAATGACTGGTTCTCTATGATAGCAGTTTTACCCTTCCCCTCCCACCGACCGACATATGGGTCAGGGTATTATTAAACGGACTTTTACAGTTTTTGTAACTGCTGCCTCCCGCTGACGTCACTTTTTTTTACTTAATTTAAACCCAATTATATTATTTATTAATGTTTTAATTCCGCCGTTCGGGTCCAATTCGGTGGTAAATAGGTAAACGAAAAAAAGTAAACGAAGCCGCGCGTCCTGACGCACATGTGCGTCAGCAGGAGCCAACGGACGCATACCGCGCGAGAGGAAGGGTTAAGCAAATGCAGGACAACTCGAGAACTACCTATAGAAAATACAAATTGATCACTTACTTAAAATAAAAAAGAACTTAATCCCAATAAAGTTATGTTTAACCTGAATAATAGGCCTACCGTTAACAGAAAGACCTGGCCTGGCCTGAGGCAAGACAAGGTGAGAGAAGAGACGTCAAAGGTAGTGGGCGACAGGGACCTCCCACGCCGTCTCAGTTAAGCGGTCAATCTATAGCAGGCTAGACAGCAGTTGCTTCCAAAAAAACGTGGTTGCACTAACATTGTACACATTGTTTGGAAAAGGGTATATGGCTTGGAGAATAAGCACCTATACAAAAATAAACTTTATTGCAACCACATTACGTCACAAGTTAGCATACCCGTACCTGCAAGTCCGTCCTGTTGATGGGATAGTCCGGCATCAGCTCAATGAATATCTCGCAGATGGCCGCGGCGTTGTCCTTCTTGCACCAGGCCAGCTCGTGCAAGGGATTGCGACCTGCAACAAATTCATTTATATGACGCTTAGAAAAACATGACAGATTTGTACATTTTATAATGCACTCCATTATCCTTACTAATAATAGATGTGCGAAAGTAACTCGTCTGTCCGTGATGTAGTTTTAGTCGTATGAGGTGTGTTGTTTTGCCTACATTGCAGTTTGACCACCGAGCATTGTGCCTAAAACGCAAAACGACCACTCATAGGTAGGTTAGGTTCGTTAGGTTTCTTCAGATGCCCGAAGGGCAAACAGACCAGAAATAGGAGCCCCGCTCCGCGGGTTTCCGTCGACATCGCTAACGTAAAGATAAAACGACGAAAATGATGTAGGCATTTTGCGTTTTAGGCATAATGCTCGGTGGTCAAACTGCAATGTGGGCAATCCCACACAATATAGTCATTTTGCGTTCTAGGCAATCCGCGTATAACCCACGGAGTCGCGAGTCGACCATATTATCAAAATGAAAAAAAAAAGTTTCAAGTTTTTAGACCTGAAACAAATCTAGGTACCCTTGCTTGCAATTTCATCGCTGAGGCTTTGCCCGCACGTCATTGACACGATGAAACTACACGCGCGACATTTCGAAGATTCAGCACTGAGGATGGGTTGTACCAACTTACAATAGGGGTGTAGACACTAAATAAAGTAATAAATAATGACATATTTTCTCGAAAAAGGATTAAAAATGTAGTCAAATGGAGAAAAAATCAACGCAAAAGGTTAAATAATCACGAAGTTACAAGTGTCTATAGTTTAAAGAGGGGGTATGTTCTGTCCCTTTTTTGCAAAACGCAACTTCATATGAAACGATGACGCTTGTAGATTGTGACGTCACGCACCTCGTCATGTGCAGCGCCGCCGTCGACGTGAACCTCCGGCAGCCTCGTGTAATGTGACGTCACACACTGTTTGCGTTTTCTCTCTCTAACAAGCAATATTATAACGGTTGTAGCTTCGTTATTCTTTGAGATATCTGAATGGGATTTTCGTCACCAGGCATATTTTTTTGCCTTCTTACATTTGGCGTAATAATAATTTTCGAGGTTAGACCCCTATTACAGACCGATCAACATTAAATATGGCGCCGTCAGCTGACATTCGACAGAAACTTGTGAAAGTTTCACCACACCGCTTACTATCGCAGACGGTTTGGTGGGGTTATTCCCGCTGGTTACCACCAATTTGTTACCAGTGGTAACAGCTGGGATTTCTTTTCCCATGTTTTACCACTAAAGTACTCGGTGGTAACTACTGGGAATATTTTCCCATCCTTTACCTCTAAGTACTCGGCGGTAACTACGAGGGAAAGAAAAACCCAGTTAGCGACCAACAATGACTACTATTTCCATTAGTTCCCTCTGGTAAAAAAACCCAGCTGTTACCACTGGTAACAAATTGGTGGTAACAGGTATGCCAGTTAGTAAGCACTTTTTTGGTATTGTCAATATAAATGCTAAACTGTGCGGTTTAAAAAAAAACAAAAACAAAATGGCGGCCACAAGACGCTATATATTATTGTATAAAAGAAAAATAAATAAGTCGATGAACTATGTCATTGGAATACCTATTTAGCGATACCCCCAATCGTTAAATAGGTATTTCAAAATCATTATAAGGTTTCTTTAATCGTTTTTAGTTAAAAAATGTTAAGATTTATAACGATTTCGAGTTGGCTAAACAACATATTTAATGAGAGCTCTCTTAATTTTGGGAATAACAAGTTTGGTGGAATCCACCCTAAGTAGTCGTATTTGTTTATAATATTTACCCTTGAGGTTGGCGGCGGCGGCGTCGACGTCGCTGTCGGCGAGCAGCGCGCGCGCGGCGGGCGCGTGGCCCTCGCGCGCGCACACGTGCAGCGCGTTGTCGCCCGCCGCGTCCGCCGCGCCGCACGCCGCGCCGCCGCTCAGCAGCGCCGACACGATGCTCGCGTGCCCGGCGTGCGCCGCCACGTGCAGGGCCGTGCGTCTAAAGGCGGTTACCGATAGTGACAAACCCAGGCTTTTCGACCTTTTACGTTACAAACGTTACTGAGACGAAAATAGGGCTAAGTAACGAGCGCCCGGTGGTCTACAGACCTTACCGCCTGTCGCACAATGAACGCGAAAAGGTTCGTGGTATGGTGGACGATATGTTGCAGGCTGGGATTATTAGGGAATCGGTGTCGAACTATGCCAGTCCAATAATACTAGTACGGAAAAAGGATGGCAATTTTCGGCTGTGTGTACATTATAGACAATTAAACTCAGTTACCCTGAAAGAACGCTATCCGATGCCTGTGATTGAAGACGAGATAGCCAGACTAGCCGGCCAGACATGCATGGTTCATTTCGCTGGATTTAATGTCTGGATATTATCAGGTCCAATCGCAGAGTATAGCAAACACAACGGCGTTTGTCACGCCGGGTGGCCAGTACAACCGAATGCCGTTCGGCTTGGCAAACGCTCCTGCCGTCTTCCAGCGAATGATGAACCATATCACAGTATAGAAGAATAATACAGTAGGTAATCTGAGGCCGTTTAGGAGCGTTCGTTACCTACTTTCGCTCGATACGCAGGGCTGTGTCAAGTTTGTGGCTTGGCATACCTATAATACTAATTTTGCTTTTAAGTATGCAAAGTATTTCTGTTACAGTTTAATAGACAATAATGTATACACAAAATAATAATATTATAGATAGTTGGGTATGTGTTTTTAGTTTCCCACTTCATGGAATATTTTAATACCACTATACTATGCCTAAAATATTTCCTAGTAAGTATAATAGTTGCTAAACTGCACTAGGTTGGTAGGTGCTTAGTTACAAGCCTATTCGGCTCCTTTTGATATCGTGACACTGGCGGCACGCAGTCTTCATACCTACGAGGCGGCTTCTTTTGACGTAGCGAGTGAGAACGAGCGAACACCGCAACGGCGCGGCCCCGATTGAAGCATTCTCCATCATTCCCGAAGGCTATGTGTGTGTGCGTACCGAACACGCGCGCATGTGTGCAGCCGTGCGATGTACCTTTGTTCGAAGTTTATCTACTGTTCCTATACTGTGACCATGTCCTGGGACCGGCTCGCTTCGACAAAGCCACCGTCTATATCGACGACGTCCTTATCTACGGCAAAAGTCCAGCTGTATGTTTGGACCGATTTGAGATTTTAGGTCTCATACAGAAGGCTAATGTCAAGTTGAACCTCTCTAAATGTAGTTTTCTGCAAAATGAGATTAAGTACTAAGGATATGAGATTAACTCAGCAGGTATGACGCCGGGAAAAGCTAAAATTCACAGTGTCGTTCATTTCCCGCATCCTGAAAATGTGCACAACGTGCGCCAATTCCTAGGCTTAGCTACTTTCGAAAATTCATCCAAGGGTTTGCGCAACTTGTTTACCCTCTCACATACTTGCTCAAAAAGAATAGGGCTTGGGAATGGACGGACGAACAAGAGAATTCTTTTGAAGCCTTGAAAGCTAAATGGCGCAAAAACGGTACCAGGATCAAGGTAGATGTCCTGCGCGAACGTATAATAACGGTGATTTGTTTAAAATAACCAAAGTGATGGTAAGAGTACAAAACTTATGCCAACGTATGAAGGTCCATTTAAGGTTGCGAAAGTCCTTGGTAACTATACCCCATCCCGGGATTTGAGGGCTTGGGAAGGAAAAAAAAAGACTGTTGCTGCGGACCGTGTGCAACCATGGATCCATGTGACATCATTAGGAGTAGACGATGATAATAATGTAATAAGTACTATTTCCGTTATTATGAATGTTTATTTTGATTTGTTTTGTCTGTTCGTGTGATCTAGTGATTATGTGGCTAATAAAGATAAAAAAATATATTTATACAAATACTCAATAGGGATATTGTAAAATATGAGACTTGTTATGAATTTAAACGATGTATGAAATAATAAATATGAAATAATATATCTAAACGAATATTAAAGAGATGAAAAATAATTAATGGTTTAAATAACAAACATTGTGTTGTTTGTGCGTGAGTAAATAATGGAATAATATACATACTATGTACGACAGAAATTAATAGGAAATAAAATATGATGTTTAATTGTTTCATGTTATAGTTCACACTGATTTTGTTATCGATTAACGCGAAGTGTCTCGTCTCGCCGACGAGGTGCGTGCATGGGGACATGCACGTCGTCAGGATGGTCGAGTGTAAGGTTTCGTTAAATAAAACCACACGATTTCTATGAATTGAATTAAAATGCGAAAATAAAGAATAGTGGCACCGGCCGTTCTGACGTCAGAGCGGGGTTCTCCAGGTAACGACTGGCGAGACGGGACATTCTGGACTGAGCGTTCGAAAACAGCGGACGTGCGAGAAGTTAGAAGTAATAGTGTTGCTTCGCCATAAGTTTGGCTATCCGTGTTAAGTTTCAATTGAGTTCTTAAGTAAGTTTAAGTTTGGTTGGCGATTAGATAGATAGATAGATAAATCATTTACAAGTTTGGTTGGCGAATATAAGTTTTGGTTGGTGAATTATAAGTTTGGTTGCTGAGATGCCTTGTACACAAAAAAAGGTGCAAAACGTAATAAATACGTAAATCGGATTAGTGTTCCTTGTGTCTGAGATACCCTAAATATATGATTAATGATTATAATCACACACACGGACACTCACACACACACACACACGCCGACACGCATGCACACACGAACACATACACACACACGAAAGTTAGTTGATAAGCTAATATAAGGTAAAATCATAATGTCGAAACTTCATACTAACTTTAAGATTGTCATAAACTATGTTCGGAAGAGCGAGGCCTCCAGACACAGCTTCACCATACCTAATAGGAGGACTCAACCATAATGTATTTACCTACTAAGGTTTTTATGTCAATAAAATTATTATTATTCTTATAAAGATTATAATCAAATGTTTCAAAAATATCTGAGCAACCAAAGTCGTCGCCCACCGTGCCCATACTATCAAACTCGACTGTACCATAGTAGAAAGAGTGCAAAGTACGTTATCTTCTACATACGCACCGCGCGCGGCTGGCGCACTGAGAAACGGGTCGAGATTTTGTTTGAGTGTGCGTGCGGCGACGCATAGATACTATGGCGCACACATACAAGCCGCGCGCCGTACGATTGTATGAAGATAACCTACTTTCCACTCTTTCTACTATGACTGTACCGACCGATAAAAACTGAAAATAAAACCGATTGTTTTAGAGTGAAGAGCGTAGACTTACTTGTGAGCGTCCCGGTCGTTGGGCCTGGCGCCGGCCAGCAGCAGGCTCCGGAGCAGCACCTCGTTGCCGACCGCCGCCGCCAGGTGCAGCGGCGGCGCTAGTGTGCTGCTGTCCTGGAGTGCCAACATTTATCCAGCTTATAACTATCTTCATGCTAAATTAGTCCAAATCAGTTCAGCCGTTTAAGCGTGATTGAGTAACAAACTTCCAAACTTTCGCATTTAAAATATTAGTAGGATATTTAGGGCGGGTTGCACCAACTTACGATTACAGACCGATCAAAGTTAAACTTTAATACATTACAGACGGTTTGGTGCCCACCCTTAAGCACAATTTACACAAGCGAGAAATTGCATACAAGTTTACCTACATTGCGTGTATGATAGATCAATTGAACTCAGTATACCTCAAAAGTTGTTTCAAATTCAAATTAATTTATTGCCAAGAACACAAAATATAACGCTTAACATAAGCACAGCGAAATAACTTAAACAATGCCTTAAAATTAAAACTTATAATCAGAGCCCGGAATTTTCATGGCAAAACAAAAGACTGTCGCAACCTTACTAGTGTTAGTAACATTTTTTTATCGATATCGATAGTTGTGTAATAGAAGAAAAAAAACGGTCCACAACATTACGTTAGGTTTGTATAAAATTTCATAGAAACAGATGTAATTTCTTCTTACGTCAGTACACACAGCAGCACATGACCTTTTATTTCTGATAGTAATAAGAGTATATAATCATTAATTTCTCAACATTCTCTGGGAGTAGACAGTTTCGTTTATCACTATAAAGCCATTTTATATATACACTAAATGATCGTTCAACTTCACTCGACGTCAAGGAATTTAGAAAATTCATTGTAATTGGTATGTTGTTCAGGTTGAGTAAGGTTTTTTAGATATTTCTCGTATATTATTTTAAATTAACCGTCGCGAAGTATTTTAAAATATTTGATAATAATACTCGATATCGATACATATATGTTTCTTTTACACTAGTAAGATTGCGACAGTCTTTTGTTTTGCCGTGAAAATTCCGGGCTCTGCTTATAATACTAAATCGCGTTAGGTCGGGCAATGGGTGTCCGACTCAGCATTCTTGGCGGGCCTAAAATTGTATGTCAAAAAAAATGAAGATGCTATCTATGTACTATCGACAACACAGCTAACTGACCATCGGTGCACCTTAAGCGCATTGTAATAAGGTTCTATAAACACAGGATGGTCGGTTAACAGTGTTGCCGATTGTACAAAGGCGAACTTATCCCTATGAGGGATCTCTTCCAGCTAACCTTTGAACAATTGAGAAGTGCTAGGAAGTAGCCCACTAATTTGACAAAGCTTAATCCCTACAAGATCTTGTTCTCCCACTGCGTCAGCGTGCGTACGACACAGGATGGTCAGTTAACAGTGTGTGCGTTTGTACCTGTATGCGCGAGTTGACGTCGACCTCGACGGAGAGCAGGAACATGACGCTCTCCATGTCGCACTTCTGTATGGCCACGTGCAGGAAGTTGCGCCCCTTCCTGTCCACCTGCTCACAATACGGCTCTTATTTGATGGGGGGCAGAGTAGAGTATAGAGAACGACATTTCTTTTGAAGTACAAACTTCTTTAGCGGCGCTGGGCACTTTTTGCGATGGTGGAAAATTGTTAAACTCGCCACAGATTCTTGTGACGTTAGATGCGTAAGGTAAGATCTCGCCTTGGGCATGATGCGTAGACAGGCTGACCGTGACACGGCCGGGGCTTGGGGGCGTGGGTGCGTTTTTTTTTATACAACTACGGTGGCATACACGTACGGCCCGCCTTATGGTAAGCGGATACCGCAGCATGCAACTCCAAAGGAGGAATGTAATAACTAAATTACATTAATAAACAATACGATATAGCCTTCCGAATCGCTAAGGTTCTCGAGTGGCGACCACGTACCGGAATGCGACCGGTCACTTTGGCAATCTTTGGGGGAGGCCTATGTAGCGACACGCTACATGCATAGTAAGCAAGAGTCCGGTATCAGAGACAGTCAGTACGCCGCGACCCATATAGCGCTACTCACCTACGTCACTCACCCTTAAGAAGGTTCCGTGTGGTCTAATTATTGGCAGTGAATTTAATTAGTGTGTAACCTGTGTAAAACCAACATTAAACTCTAGATTAATTAACTACCTAGTTTGACTGAATCACCCGTATCCCCAGGTAGTTAAACCTATGTCCAGCAGTGGACGTCTTTCGGCTGATATGATGATGATGATGATGATTAATAAATATAATAAATAATGGAGTAAAATCTTAGAAAATGATACTCATATATATTTATTTATACTTAGGGAGTACCAACAGCTGCAAAAACATGATAAAAGACTTACATAGTAATGTAAATACAATTAAAGGAGCTCACAGATAGACTATAGAAAAATAAATCTACTGAAAAACAGAACTCGCCCTGAAATTGAAACTCGGGTACAAATATTGGTGCCCATCACACAAACAAAATGCCCTTACCGGGATTCGACCCCGATTATATCATGAGGTCGAACAACACTCAGTTTTGAAAATGAAAACCGATGTACGAATTATCATTTGATATTTCGGTGAAAGACAACATCGCGCCGGCAGCAGTCGCTTTCGTAAAAGTAGTGTCTACGTAAAATTCTGGGGTTATGAGCCGAAGCAAACCCCGGATGAGGATGGAGGGTGTAACCAAGAAATTAGCTTGGAGTATGGATTGACGCAAAATATCTATGTATTTAATAGGGGTGTAAACTCAAATATTATTATTACTTGAAATGAAAGAAGGCAAAAAAATATGCCTAGTGACGAAAATCCCATTCAGATATCTCAAAGAATAACGAAGCTACAACCGTTTTAATATTGCTTGTTAGAGAGAGAATACGCAAACAGTGTGTGACGTCACATTACACGAGGCTGCCGGGGGGCCGAGTCGAACACGATGGGGCGCGGCACGTTGCCGTCTATTAGTGTGACGTCACAATCTTCCAGCGTCATCGTTTCATATGAAGTTGCGTTTTGCGAAAAAGGGACAGAACGCCTTCTTAAAACTTTGGACACCTATAACTTCGTGATTATTTAACCTTTAGCATTGTTTTTTTCTGCATTTGACTACATTATTAATCCTTTTTCGAGAAAATATGTCATTATTGATTATTTTATTTATAGGTAGTATCTACACCCCTATTATAGTGTTAGGTACCTGTTCCGCGGCAGACGGGTTCTTGGTCAATATAGCCTGAGCTGCCTTATTATTCCTGGCGGTGAGAGCGGCCGCGAACGGGGACACTCCCTTGTTGTCCCTCGCGGACAGGTCGATGCCCGGCTGGGAGAGAAGGAGAGAGATGATACCCTCGTGCTGGTTCTCTATCGCGATGTGGAGGGGGGATTTGCCGTCGGAGTCTTTGGAGTTTATGTTTGCGCCGTGCTCCAGGAGAGTCTGTTGAAAAATATTGTCACCGTGTATAACGCAGATAAGGGGGTCTAGTTCACAGCAAAACCCTATAGGGATTTCTTCTAGATGTTGTAGCAGTCATGATATGATTATCTTTGTATTTTACTTTTAAACGTCGAGAGGTCGGAGAATTTGTTACATTACATTAAACTACTGGAAAATAATGCAATACGCTACACACTACATACGCTGTCTCAAAGTAATTACAATATCCTCGCCTCCTTATGTCGTTAAATACCATCTTATGGCGATCCTGCCATTGCGCTTTCACGGCCTGAGGATTATGACGTCATTGTATTTACCGGCATCCAGTGGGCTCCTGCAATATGCCTGGTGCAGGACCGGTCATTTGGGGGAGGCATATTTATTTATTAATTTATTTATTTATTGAAAAAACAGGTTACATAACATTACAGTGTAAGCACCAATGCGTCATGAACCGAACAATGTTTATTTAGACGGCGAAACGGCGTGGCCCCGTTGCGTCGACATCTCGGGTGTTGGATTTGGTAGGTTGCCCCGGAACCGACGAAACACGACACCTTTCGGCCAGAAATCAGCACACGCGATGGTCTCCTGGAGCGGCCGCGGCACGCGCACTACAAAAGAGCTGAAGTGCACGTAGTGCCGGGACCGCAGCTGGTGCACCCTCAGCGAGTAGCCGGTTTTCTGGCGAACATACTGCGTCACTTCTTCAGCGGTGGCAGTGTGATGCAGGCGCGACACGTACAGCGCCTTGCTCGGTGTGGAGACCCGCAGACCACAACAAACCGGGTCTGCAGTACCACACTGACTCTTACGTGCCTTACGCTTTCTTATATGTCCAGAAGTGGACATGTTTCGGCTGACATGATGCTGTATTGACCTGTATGGCGTCCTTGAGCCCCCAGGTGCAGCACAGGTGCAGCGGCGCCTGGCGCTCGGCGGCCACGTCGGCGCCCGCGCCGGCCGCGCCCGCGCGCCGCGGGGACTCCACGTCGCAGCCCGAGCGGATCAGGAACGTCGCCAGGGATTCCTTGTTCTCGTCGATCGCTCTGGAAAGAACGGCTCTTATACTACACTAGCTTCTGCCCGCGACAACCGTCCGCGTGGAACTCGTTTATATCGTAGCTCCGTACAAACGTATAGCCCCCCATTTCATCCCCACAGGGAATGATTTTCGGGATGAAAACTATCCTATGTCCTTGCCCGGGACTCAAAAAAGAGTTTCCCTATACAAACTTTGCACCCCTATTTAACCCGCTTAAGGGCGGGTTTTTCCAAAACCCTACAATTACTTCTCTTGTATTGTAATAAGGAGTCCAAAGTCTCTGACTTAAAATTTTACTCCATCCCCATACAAACTTTCAACCCTTTTTTTACCCCCTTGATGGTGGAATTTTCAAAAATCACACGAATATATAACGTTAGTACCCACTAGGGTACTAACGTTATATATTCGTGTGGAAAAACAGCTTTCTAGGTTCAACGGTTTGGGCTGGATGCTGATTTAAGTGAGTGAGCCCCGGATGCTTCTAGTGATACGAGGCAGGCAATCCCTGATCCGAGGTATATACATTGCATTTTACAAAAAATGAGACAAAACGTAAAATTCATAAAAAAATGAGATAAAACTTATAAAACACAGGGCGCGGGCCCGCTTGCAATATCTTCATTCGCCGGCAATTTCCTATACAAACGCCGTTACCGAAATTAGTGACGCCCATAACACTGCATTTTGCAATCTAATTTCGCGGACGTGAAATCTACGTTTCCGAGCTTGTTTGAGAAAAATAACCGGGCAAATGCGAGTCGAACTGGCCCACCGAAGGTTCCGTACAATAGTAGATTGTTAACCGAGGGTTGAAAGCCACCCATTCCTGACGAGATATTTTGGCCCTCGAACAAAGTGAGAGCGCCAATAGTTCGAGGCTGAAATGGGTGGCTTTCCCCGAGTTAAACACTCTACATTTCGAATACGAGGAAATGAATTGAAAGCCAAAAACTTAAATATTTTCTAAGTCTTTCATAACCTATAGAACCCATTTTAAAAGCGTTTGTGTGTGGAGCATTTGGGCGGGAACTGTTGACAGATTTTAATAATGTTAGTATGTGGACCTTCCAGCGCTTTTGAAGTAGTTATATCGAAAAAATAATTTTAATTGTTGTTTGGATGTAGTATTACATTATTAATTATAATTTCAATTTTCAATCAATCAATTTAATTTTCAATCATTATTAATTGTATTTATATATACCATATAGTAATAAAGAATGAAAACCATCATAATTATCAACAAGCTTCAAAAATCAACACAATTTTAGGGAAGTGTGGCAGTATAGGTTTTTGCCATTGTAATTTTTTAAGACAAGGACGTTGTCCTGAAGTGGGTACATTGAACTACGAACACTTAAAAATACTCAATAGTCATACAATAATAAATTTGTTATCATTATTTAAAAAAAATAACGCATGATTGTCAACAAGTTTTAAAATCAGTACAATTTTCTGAAACTGTGGCTGTATAGGTTTCTGCCATTGCTTTTTTATTTTTTATTACTTTTCAGCCCTAGGGGCGACATGCCTCACTTTCAACCCGCTGTTTAGATAAACAATGATCTACTTTCAGAGTATGAGAAATGAAAAATTAGTAATGTATAGTTTTCAGATTTTTCCCTGTACTGAAGTTATAAGACGAAATTACTTGCCAAATTTCATAGTTCTTGGTCAACGGAAAGTACCCTATAAACATTGATTCCCTTGAGTGTCGATATACACATTACAATAAAATAAAAAAATAGGCTCTACCACTTTCTTTTTTTATTCAGGTTGAAATGCGTAAGCATATAGAAAATTTCAAAATTATTTTAAAAGAATACAAAAAAAATACCAGTGGACACAACATTTTTTTGGAGGCCGGAAAAGATAGCTAATGACCCAACCTACCTGCCATTTTAATTTGGCAAACGATGGAGGCCTGTATACGTTTTTTGCGGCATAAACGGCCGTATTTTGTTTTTACTTTAACTTAGATGTTAATTTTTTTTCACAGATTCAAGGGGCTGTAGACCTGAGTATATGGTTTTAATTTCAACTCGATCGGCGTTCCCGAGATAAAGGGTCTTGACAGACGGACAACAAAGTGATCGTAAAAGGGTTCAGTTTTTTTCCTTTTGAGGTATGGAACCCTAAAATACTACTTGATTACTCAAGTTAACAAATTGATCTTACTTGTGTAGTAAAGTTTGCAGGCAACCATCAGGTCCTGGCCCCCAGCAGTCCGCGTCCGCGCCATTTCGTACCAAAATCTAGAAAGAGTACCAAAAAAATATGTTAAACCTATTAAGGACAAGACCAAGAGGGAAAAAAACTATAGTAAGGAAGGTAATTATATAATAAAAATGGTGAGTGAAAAAACTATCCCAGGGCTTCAACATTTTATGTACTGAGCTTTAGAGCCATAACACTGTGGCCCAATAAAAAGTGAACCCTATCGTAAGCGAACTTACACTGGCCACCACCTCCCGACCGCTTCCAACGCTAAAGCTGGCAGTCAATTCTGAAAGTGAACCTTATAGCACCATAGTAAGATCCAACTTACGCTGGCGACCTCCTCTTGGCCGGAATCGAGCGCGGCCCACAGAGGCGGCACTCCGTTGGCGTCGAGCCGGCTCATGTCGACCCCGCGCACGCACAGGGCTTCCACCACGAGCCCCAGCCGACAGTGAATAGCCAGCTGTAAGGGCGTTTCGCCGGCTTCCGTTCTACGAACAAATTATATTTATTATTTATGACGATAACGTGAAGTAGTAATGTGGAAAGAGAACAACATTTTCGCTAAGTAATTCACATGTATGTTTTGTCTCCTAGGTAACTCTATCTCTATACTACTACCGTGAGATTCCGCAAAGTAACGCTTGCTTCAATCATCATTTTTGGGAGCGACCACACCGGTGCTTAACGCTGCGTATACGCGTTGACGTGTCGTATGCGTCACGTATTCTTCATACATTTTGCTGCGTTTTACGGTGCGTTAGCGTATTTTGAGCAGCGGTGTGGTCGCACCTTTAAAGAAAGGAACCCCGTAGCTATAAGTAACTAGCTTCTGCCCGCGACTCCGCCCGCGTGGAACTCGTTTATATCGCCCCCCACCCCATTTCACCCCCTCAGGGGATGATTTCCGGGATAAAAACTATCCTATGTCCTTCCCCGGAACCCAAAATATTTCTATATCGAAATGCATCTAAATCGGTTCAGCGATTTAAGCTTGAAGAGGTAACAGACAGACAGACAGACAGACAGACACCACACTTTCGCATTTATAATATTAGTAGAAATCCCCACCCACCCAACGACTCAGTAGATAAGATCCGGGCGACGGTCAAGCAAGGAGAAGCTGAAAACAGCATCCCCATGCTTGACCCGAGCCCCCGCAGAAACCGAACGGGAGAAAGAACCGGCCTTGCCGCACTGGCTGGGGTAAGGATCTCGCGGGTAGTTTTAACACCTCCTCCCAAATCTCCAACACTCCGCCGCACTGGGCGTTTGAGAACAGTTCCCCGTCGCATGGCACTTGCAGGTAAGAACCCGCGTGTCATTGGGCCTACCTACTACGAGCGACTGCCCGCTGATCTTAGACAGGAACCATCTGATGAAGCATTTAGACGCCTTAAATATCTTTTATTGGAAAATCCATTATACTCAGTTAAAGAGTATATGAGTCTTGACTTGACATGTTAATTTTTTATTATTACCTATTTAAATTTGTATGAATATGATTTGACATTAAATATATCGTGTCACGTATTTTCTGATGCACTAAATATTGTAAAGAATGACGATACCTAGAGGTTGATATATTTGTGTTATTTTGCTTTTGGTTTGTTTTTCTATTTCCTAATATTATATCTCTTCTCTGTTTTTGACGATCGTGATAAAAATTCTTATTTTTTGACATGTATGCAAATCTGTAATGTAATTTTTTATCATGAAATAAATAATCTAATCTAATCTAATCCCCTTCTTCCCCCTCCGAGAATTATCCTCCGAGAGCAAAGTAGAGAGTGATGACCAAGGTTTTTAGCCGGTAAGAGTCTGGTACTGTCTGGGTCACCTTCCCAGTCGTCCATGAGGATTTTCCTCGGTCCGCACTCTATACATCTGTTCAAACTTTTCGTAAACAAAAGCAAGGACTCTCGTCTTTGGCCCTTCAGGTGACTCACTAATCCTACTTGATATTATAAATGCGAAAGTTTGGATGTTTAGATGTTTGTTACTGAATCACGCTTAAACAACTCAACCGATTTGGATGAAATTTTGCACGAAGATAGTGTACAGCCTGGATTCAATTATAGGATAGTTTTTATAAAGGGTCCACGCAGACGAAGTCGCGGGCGGAAGCTAGTAAAAAATTAAAATATAAACTCACAAGGAATCCATATCTGCTCCGTGGTCCATCAGGTATATGGCGGTTTTGGAGTCCTCCTCCACAATGGCTTGGTGAAGCACTGTGAAACCCTTTCCGTTGCGCACGTTAGGATCCGCGCCGGCCTCGATCAGGGGCGCCACTAGAGTCTTGTGTCCTAAAATGATAAAGGAATGGTTACTTTGATACAAATAGAAATGTATTGAGGCGGCAAAGGCACAGCTCGCACAGCGCTTTGTATTGGTGCTTTTTAGGGTTCCGTAGTCAACAAGGAACCCTTATAGTTTCGCCATGTCCGTCCCTTCTTCGGCTTCGCTCAGTAACCATTACTACTAGAAAACTGTAATTCGGCATGGGTATATAAATCAGTCACGCCGACAAAACAGAAGAATAAAAACTTGAAAAAATTTTTTTTTGTGTACCTCCCCTACACCTAGTGGGGATGTAATTTTTTTTCTCGTTAAACCCATAGTGTGGGGTATCGTTGGATAGCTTGTTCAAAAATATTATGGGTTTCTCATAACGATTTTAACAAATAAGTGATTCGTTTGCGAGATATTGGGCTTTAAAGCCCAAATTTTTGTTCGAGTCACGTGTCCCCCCCCCCCCTGCCGGCTAAATGGCTGCTACTGGGAATGTGAAAAAAATCGAGGCAGTAGTACATATAATGAATTTAAAAGGAAAACTATCACGGCTAAGTAGGCATAACTAGTTACCGAGTTATAGTCGACCAACTTAAAATGTACTTAGAAAGGCCAACTTTCGTACAAATTCGACCGACGCAACCATTTAGTTGGCGCGCGCGTGTCGATGTAACTAAGAAAGACAGGCAACTATGGAGCCCTACACTGCGCGTGGCCCGATAAACACTTGGCCGATTTTATTTTTCTTCGCTTACCGCCACGCCATCTCGCACAATTCTAATGGATACTCACCGTTACTGACTTGATCTTAAACATTACACCTTGTTGTATGTGGTCGGTATGTGTCTGTCTCCCTTTTCGACCAGTCTCTAGTGGAGGGTGTCTGTAGTTACCTTCAGACAAAGCCAGGCTGACAGGCGTGTCTGCCTCCGAGTTCTTCAGGTTGAGGTTGGGCAGTAGACTGACGTTGCTCCGGTCTGTGGCGGGCATGTCTCCCTTCTCGATCAACTTCTTGTGATCCAGGATGGCCAGGACGGCGCTCTCGTGGTTGTTCAGCACGGCCAGGTGGAGAGGAGTTTGTCTAAAATGTTATAAAGAAATATTAGGTTTGTTATGGAGCAACATTTTAGTGTAATTTTAATTATTTGTAGGTTTACTTTAGGAGAATTTTTAATATTTGTTAACATATACACGATGATTCTGAATTCGTGATCAGGAGTAATTTTTTCTAATTCTTAATTGATACCAAACACGATTAACTTTTTGCTGATAAATTTTTAAATCAAATTATTATAATTCAAAATCGTTGTCACCCTAACGGTAGTTTGCGAAAATTTGACGTATGTGTGTTTGACGTATCTACTTAACTTCAAGAAATGTAGGGTGACCAAACATTCAGTGGACATTAGTGTTAGCATTATCATTAAATTTAATTAACTAAACAGTGATTTCATTGCACGAGATCTGTTTTGGCTGTTTATCAATATTTTTCGACTCCGGATCACGAATTAAGAATCATCGTGTATACATACACGCTGTTCGGGCCCGTGTGAAAGGCCCGAGTATTATTCACATGCCAACACCGGCGGATTATAAAAAAAAGTAAAATGATTGACAGCTGTCAATGTCACTTGGTAATTGGCTTAATTTTGTAATAGAACCTCACGATTCGGACAGCACAAGGACTGCGTGAGCGCAGTTTAAATAGTTAGAATCTGTTTGGAAACCTAGTCTGGGTCAGATCTCTTAGTACTTGTCCGCGCTAGGCGCGAGTGGTGAAAGGAGTTTGGGTAAAAATGTTGTAATTTTTATTAGTTGAGCGGCCACTCGTAAAAGTGGTAGATTATGATAGATCTACTCAAAACAAACATATTTTGTTATGAAATGTATACACTAAAATGCATCGGAACCGAGATATTCGCAATATATATTTTCACAGGTCATATTGTAAAGTTATAAACTAATCTTCAAACTTATATATCTCGGCTCCGATATTGTTTAACGCGTTTAATTTTATATATCTATGCATATTAAGAGGTCCTCTAAACGATTATTAAAAAAAACATCCTTGACCGCTGCAAAAAAAAAACGTAATTTTTTCTTATACAAGGTTACCCTATGCCCTTCGTATCGAGTTTGGATACCAGAGAAGAGATTGTGCAACGTGGCCGGGCGGGCTGGCGGCAGGCCTCCACGGCGCCCTGGACGATGTAGCTGGTACTCGACATTTGACTTGACCCTACTTTTGACTGAACGGCCCGTCTTGAAGCGAAACGCCGGCCCACTCAGTAAGTTATCAATTTGTCAATTTAGGATTACGTAATTTATGTGGCTAGTTTTTAGGTGGTATATATGACCCACGAATGGTGTGGCGTCAAAGACACCTTAAGGGCGTTTTGAACACACGCCTTTATCTCTAAAAGGGGTAGGCAGAGCACATGAAACTTGTGATCCAGTACCACTTTTAGCATAAATGTGGGTATAAATGATTGACAAAATGTGATAATTTTAACAAATATTACATTGTTAAATCGTTGTTTAATATGATGCAACGTCAATAAGAGGCTTCGAAAGGATTGGAGTTTAGTTTAGAGTCAGTTGGTCCTACAATACAATGATGTTATATCTAAACGATATGACACAGAGTTCAAATATAATGGAAAAATAAACTAAGCTTGAGGTTTCAGCCCAAGACGAAATATTTCATAAAATAATTCGTTTTGTTACGAGGTATTTTAACCTAAGGCCCATGGGCCTATTCATAGGACTTATTCTGTCGAAGGAATTTAAGTGATATTCAACTGGAATAGAGTTGCATTTGTTTTGTTTCGGGTACTTTTTAAAGTAAAACGAAAATCGACTCTATTTCCGACACGATACGATTCCAATTCCAATGCCATTTTGTGTTGTACGGTGGGCTTTAGGAGGATAATGTTAGAAATTGCTCCCGATCTGACAAAGTCGAATTTGGTTGCTCGCCTCGTTAGTGTGGTTGGCCAAAGTCAAAGTAATTTAGGAATATTACACATGCACATATGAACGTCGATAAACTACCACCGGTTCGGAGGAAGCCTCTGCCACGAGAAGAACCGACGTAAAAAACTCGTCAGGGTAACGTTTATATTACTCTTATCTGACCTGTAGACAGCGTCCTCCTGTTCCCCGTACGAGGTCTGCAGGTTGGGTCTGGCGCCGTGCTCCAGCAGCGAGGCGGCGAGGCGCGCGAGCCCGTTGGCGCAGGCCGCGTGCAGCGCCGCGAGGCCCGCCTCATTCGTGTGGTTTAATTCACCGTTCAGGTGCGCCGACAAAAATACTGCTGAATCCTAGAGAAAACCATTGGGGCTTAAAATGTTTCCGTGCTAAAGCGAATAGGCGCACTGCATTCGAGTTTCATAACATAACACACCTTTTTAATGAGATTACAGAAATCATTGCACCCAATGCAAACTAAAAAACAAGTAGGAGATAGACATATTAGGATTGCAACGTTGTAACCCTTTCGCAACTCACGTTTGATTGTAGTGATGGGATTATTCGGACTCTAGGCCAGTCACAATAAAACTAGCGTCTTTAAATGCATTAAGTTCTAAAATCCGTAAAGTAACAAAAACTATAAGAACATGGTCATATAAACACAATTCCACGTACCTCGAACCACCCTTGCGCCAATATATGCAGTAAGCTATCACCAGAGCCGGAATACACTGGGTTCACCTGGCACCCTCTCCCCAACAGTTTGGCAGCGAAGCCCCTCTCCACAATGCCCTCAGTCTTGCCTTCCACCGGGTCCTCAGTGAACGCGGCCGTGTTCGTGACTGGGGTATCGAAGGGGTTCGAGCCGTTCATGACTAGGGTTTCACTGGAGGAGATCGACGCGCGCCTGTCGTCGACTAGCGCGTAGTAAAGCGGGGGGTGTTCGTCTGTGAGAGTCCGCAGGTTCGTGTCTAGGGCTGGTTGTTTCAGAAGGAGATCGAATATCTTTTGATTCCGCGCTATCACTGCTTGGTGTAGTGGCGTGCTTGAATGAGAAGAAGAAATATATTAAATCTATCCCTCTGAGAGTCTAGCAAAACTGACGCGGCTCCGCGACACGCGACATGATAACCTAGCCTCCTCTTTCTAATTAGCACAGTTTAAGTGAGAAGAGAACGCGCAAGACGCGACTTGCCAGCAAGTTGCGCTAGTCCCCTGGTCGATTTATCATGGGTTGTGATTGTGAACCCATTGCGACATCCTACACTGGTTAAGCTAATCTGTTCAGATAAAAAACAAAAAGTTGACATGACATGGTTTGACTAACTGAACACTGATGCTTTTTGAATAACGCAAAGTGCCCACGACGCTTCATAATTTGATCAAGGCTTAATTAGAATAGAGAAGTGCAACTCACAATCCTTTTCTGTTTTGTCGATTAATATCTGCCCCCTTATCAATCATGACTTCAGCGATTTCTGCCATCTGGTCCATAGTTTCCTCGTCGCAAGAGCTCGCAGTCAAGCCCGCTATTAGGTGCAGTGCAGTGTCGCCCTCCTCCCTGGAAGTAAATACAAATGTAAGAGGAATATTTTTTGGTGTAAATGATATTTAACGCCTTCCCAATGGCGCTTCCACGCAACATCGTATGGGTCAAATCGATTTAAAGGCGTTTAATTGATACTAACAATAAATACTAGAGCAGGAACTTACCGGGGATTCCTTCACCTGTGAGTTAAGTGTTGGCATCGGCGCAGTGCTGAAGGAAGGTTGTGGCGATGGAGGTGCTGTGCACAGCATGTCTTAACATCGTGTATACATGGTCACTTTAGGGCATATTCATTATTTTATGTCCCTTAAACAGATAGTTACGGATAGTAACAAAGCCGACAGTTAATGTCAATTGCATACATTTAGTAACGAAACCGACAGGTTAGATATGACTTAAGCATCACTAGATAACCTTAATCTGGCATTTTTTTGTCCTTTAACCTTTAATGAGTTAACATACTTAGTAGTGAGATTGCAGTCAGCCCCGTTGTCTACCAAGAACTTGGCGGAGAAAATGTCCCATGAGTCCATAGACTGATGCAATAAACCCGGGCGCGGGCACCCCTTGCGTTGGCATTGGCGCAGTGCTGTAGAAGGGTTGTGGCGATGGAGGTGCTGTGCCCAGCATGTCTTAACATCGTGTATGGTCACTTTAATCACTTACTTAGTAGTTAGATTGCAGTCAGCCCCGTTGTCTACCAAGAACTTGGCGGAGAAAGAGTCCCGCGAGTCTATGGAGCGGTGTAGTAAAGTCCGGCCGCGGGCGCCCCGCGCGTTGGCATCGGCGCAGTGCTGAAGGAGGGTTGTGGCGATGGAGGTGCTGTGGCCGCGCAGGGCGAGCTCCAGGGGGAGCTCGCCGCGCGAGGACATCGCGTTCACGATGTCTGTTAGCTGTAACAAATACATATTTTATGGATTATGAACAGAGATTTTGATCATGGATTTCAAACACATATCCTCAGGTCATGGGTTTGAAGATCTTCTAGGTCGACCTGCATACCAACAGTATATGATACGGTTAAGGTGAAACTGCCAAATTATTACACTACACTACCCACAGACTATTATTCTATGATATGTTATATAATGCGACGAACACCAATATTTGTCGCGTTCACATTCGCCTTTCTGTTAGTATAAGTGTGAAAATCAGGAACATCTATAATCTACCTCATCTACATAACTTGAGGCAATCTCATACTAATATCATTAGAGTATCAAAGCATTTTCGAACCCAAATAAAAACAACAGACAGCCCAAAACACGTTCGTAGTCGCAATAAATCTTGAATCGCGCGCGCTCCACGCATATAAATACATCGTCGGAAACAGTACTGTTATTATGTCACAATTGCTTTTCTCCGCACGTCCTTTTATGCCGTCCGTGCATCGGGCAACATGCAGCCCCGCTATTCTATAAATTGTTTTAAGCTCACTTTAACGCTCACCTACAAATATAACTTGATGCCGCTATTCGTAGTAACTTAGCGTAGGTAGAGGTCTAGTTGAGTTAGGCGTGACGGGCGGAGTGAGGCGCATGAGCTCGTAAAGAATAACAGCCCAGGCCCGTTGGTGTGGGAGGATCGGGTGCATTTCGAAATGTGTTTTTATGGACATCTTCTGTAATATCCTTTTTTGCATCGGATCACAAGTATAACATGAAATGAATACTACAATTTTCAACTTGAAATAGTTAAATGCATCGGAAGACTCGACAAACCAGAAAAAGCCGCATGACCAACTTATCTATATCTATTCAGCCCGTAGGTATCAGTATCGCTCGGGATGGATCTTCATTAGCTGCATCGGTCTACAATTAGCAAGAAATAGTACAGGATCGGGATTTGTAGTAAAATGTTGTTTCTGAGCCCAAGAGTTGGATCACTGAGCCAAATTAGTTAATATTATGAGACATATTCTCTTTCTCTACAAGATATTTAGGCTCTTAAATAGTCGAATGTTAATTCTCAAAAACAAATATCCATACTAATATTATAAATGCGAAAGTGTGTCTGTCTGTCTGTTACCTCTTCACGCTTAAACCGCTGAACCGATTTAGGTGAAATTTGGTATATAGATAGTTAGTTAGATAGTCCCGGGAAGGACATAGGATAGTTTTTATCCCCGAAATCATCCCCTAAGGGGGTGAAATGGGGGGGGGGGGGGTAAAAGTTTGTATGGAGTTGCGATATAAACGAGTTCCACGCGGACGGAGTCGCGGGCAAAAGCTAGTAATTAAATAAATGGAACTTTAAAACAAGGCGAGTCGATCTAATACCTCTTTAGGTGTAACCACCGCCGCACCTTGTTTACTTTGACTTAACTTGAACTATTATATAAGTCGGTCATGAGCACTCTAATTCTTTCGGCAAGTATATGACAATCACAAAACTGATTACTTCGTAGTCCTTACGCGGTAGACACAGGGTTCAATATCGTTTGACTTGCATACTTGTGGTTGTAGTGTATGAATTAATTGTTTAAGTGTACTGGGTTGTTTAAATGCGCGTCGCACGCGCCGAAGTCTGTGTAACTTGATGAATTACAATACAATAGATTCACTTTCACGGTTATGCAATATGTGCTGATTTGGCATCGATTCGATTTACCTGATCGAAACCTCATTTTAATGCGGCATTTTGTTTTTATTTAGCATCTTAATTAGTATTTTCTCTCGACAAAAGACTACAACTTTGTAGAGTTTCCTCCCATATGGATGCCAATTGCCAACGGTCAAGGCGTTTTTGTAAAAAAAAACGATGTCTAAATTACTAAATATATTCGGTTAAACTGAAAAAGTGCACTCATTCATGTGTTCACAAATAATATTAACTTAATGTCTGTGTGTTTTCCTACAGAAACAACTAAAATTATGTTGAGATTCCGAACACTGGGTCCGTGACTGCAACTTACACTTATTACGAACCATCAACATGGTCATGAATATTATTCTAATTTATCTGTAGACAGAGTTTTAGTTAGCCATTCATTTAAAATTTACAGCAAAATGTACTTATTTACCTTTCGTTACTTCTTTATAATTAAGAATCTGTTATCTTCATGCTTGTTTCTTTTGCGATCGCTGTTTTAGATGAACTCTAATAACATCGTAAATGACGGCATAGCTGCATTCATAATATAGATTAAAACCTAGCCTTTACTCTTATCTTATATTGAGTTTATTGACCCAAACAACTCTTTACAACACTTCCCGCTATTCACGATTCCCTAATATGGCTTCGCGCGTAATAACTTAATTAGTTCCTTCTTAGAACCTGCACTTATTTCCTAGGCACGGCAGATATGTCGTTAAAACTTAAATAATAACTACACTAATAATCAAGCTCGATTCTAGACTTTATAGTTAGAGCTTTACGGTTTAAATTAGATTAAGTTTACTAGATTTGTTGCACTCTAGTTTTAAACAGTGTGTTGTAAGTTTCAATAGTAGGGTATAGGCTCCAATTGACATGCGTGACAGCACCAATGATTTGCGCCACACATTGTACTCCCACATGTCATGTTACTAGCCGTATGGGATCATCGTACTCTGATATTATTCATTCGTATAATTAAAGAAATAGTGAGTCATGCAAGTAATACTTAGACGTGAGTAATGGTGAAGTTGAAATTCAGGTTCAGTATAGTCAATAGTAGCTCGTATACGTATACGTATGCAAACATAAGTCATACTCACCGGAAGCTACAGGTTCATTTCCAAAAAGAGGTACCATGATGTATTGTTTGCTTATATATAAACGCGTGATTGGCAGAATAGGCGGTGTTCGTTAAAATCTGAATGTATGGAAAGTTTGACAATCACCATCATCATCATATCAGCCGAAAGACGTCCACTGCTGGACATAGGCCTCCCCCAAAGAGTGCCACAATGGCCGGTCCTGCGCCACCCGCATCCAGCGGACTCCCGCGACCTTTACCCGGTCATCAGTCCACCTTGTGGGGGGTCTACCCACGCTGCGCCTTCCGGTTTGACGAGTTTATATGGAATATTCAATGTTGATCGGTCTGTGATAGTAAGTTGGTGCAACCCGTCCTAAGATGTCTTAAAACAAAATGCAATTTTTAGAACATCACCTTTTCATTCTAAACTTCTTTAAAAACAAGATAGGTAATTCATATTTTCAAATTTGACCCATAAGAGACGCTCATATCTACTGAATACAGTTCATTGGGTTTGCACAGAGCGGTTCCACAACAGTTCAGGAGCTCAAATGCCGCGAGCCATCCGGGTTCCTCTTGGATACTGCAACTACGCGTGATTGCTTTAACTATATGACAGACTGTCAAATCTCGCGTTGTATACATTACAATTTTGACTGACAAAGAAGATTCCAATATACTCAAGCCTAGTTATTTATAAATCGCCCACCGCCGGCGTCCAATTGGTTGATCGTGTCAATCAATTCATGAATTGAGATATCGACGACCGGATGATAACGTTTGCTGCAATGTTGGGCGCCATACGGGAGCTGCACGACTAAATTCAATATACAACAGCGCTTACACCTTTCACATGTTCGTATTTCCTTCTTAACTCACGAAGGTTCTATTGTATGACGTAACTTGCAACGTAACAAAATTGATTAAACCGCGGTGTAAATGTGGCTATATCTAGGCCACATCTCGCAGTCTGTGACCTAGTTTTGAATGTTCTAGAAATGTATTTGATTTGCAAAAACTAGATCAAAGAAGGTTCAGTCCAAGGAATATCTGAAGTATGCATCTCAAAATGATGAGTAGTAAATTTACTTCGATACGGACAATATTTTGCCCGGAACGCGAGAGACAAGTTTTTAGAGAAACTGCTCTAAAAGAGTTTCAATCGTTTGTAACGGGTGTGTACACCAGCAGTTGATCAGTTTGGAATGTTCGGATGCTATAGTATTTTATAGGGGCGTTGATACCAAATAAAATAATCAATAATGTTGAATTCTCCCGAAAAAGGATTAAAAATATTGTCAAATGGAGAAAAAAGTAAAGCAGGGGGATTAAATAATCACAAAGTTAAGTATAAGTGTGCAAAGTAAAAGGGGTATATTCTGTCCTTTTTCTGCAAAACACACCTTAATATGAAAAGATTGTCATTTACTATGACAGATCGTTGACGTCACGATCTGCGAGCGTTTTCTCTCTCTAACGAGCAATATTAAAACGTTTCTAGCTTCGTAATTCTTTGAGATATCTGAATGGGATTTTTGTCACTAGGCATATTTTTTGCCTTCTTGCTTTTGGAGTAATAATACATTTTGAGTGTACACCCGTATCGGTTCAAAGGGGTTACGTCGGTTAAGTACCCACTGAATTCTCATGGCACCCTTCTGTCTCCATCATCAGACTCCACCATAATATTGAATGGTCAGTTGGTCCATTCAGGTTAACGGTCAGGTTCAAAATTCACTTCGAAGATTAGCCCCGCACTAACAAACTAACAGTTCAAGTTAAATAGAAGCTTGTAAAAAAGATTTTATTTGGGAATTTATAATATTGTCTTCCCTGTCAAATTGTCATATTAAGATTGTATCAAATGGTGAACATTTTAACAAAAACTAATTTAATAGGTGTTATGTTAAAATAATATTTGTTTAACATGGCACCAATGAATAATGATATTAAATTACACACAAAACAAAGCAAATAAGAATCTAGAGCACTAACAATAAAATGTTATTAATTATTTCTTATACAACAACAGCTTTCTGCATAAACATAAAGTAGCTTTGTCCGAACATAATTGATACCGGAACGATAACACAATTCTCAATTAGACAACACGTTATCGATCGATATAATCACAATACGTAACTCCACATTGGACAATGGCACCGACCAAGGACCTTGCGTCTTAGCGCGCCCGCGCCGCGACCCAGTCCAGTCCGCTGCCGCCCTCTCGTCGAGACACACGCTCGGGTAAACTTGCGAACACTATAACACGTGCGTGCTTCTTGACATTAAATACAATCAATAATACATGTAAAGCTGAGAGAAATAAGGGGCAATGTCGTTTGTTATACGCGGTTAAGGCCGTCTACAGTCAATTTACTCCGATATTTTAATTGCAAATGTGCTGAAGAGTGTTTCATGCAATTGTTATAGAATTTTAGTGTTGTTGTTGGATTAAAATTGGAAGTAAGTATAATCAATTGATTATATCCTCATTATAAGGGATACAATATTAAAACCATTCAACTAGTATTTAACGATCTGCGAATGAACGTTTATAAGTGCAGATACCGATGTAACACATACCTCGTAGTGGATCATATTAATTAGGCCATTACTATTATACTGAATTGTGTGTATCGTCACTAATTTCATTTTAATGAATTTAGGGCAAGTTACTTCGCTACTATTTAATTGATGTATATTTGTTTTTATGACATTCATGCTAGAAGTGACACTGAACCATACGTCTCATGAACTCTGCCTACCCCTTTTGGGAATAAAGGCGTGAATCTATGTATGTATATATGTATATTTGTTTTTAGAAATTAGACTCGTACATAAGATATGTAATAAAGCGCTAATTACGAAGTAATTATAGACAACTTTGCATAAGTAAATACAGAAAATTTTGCGGACTAAATGCCCAAAAATATCTACAATGAACAAGATTCTAAAAAAACAGAGCTTGAATACTTAGTAGGTATTTTCTGCGCAGCTAATTCTGATGCTGCTGATTCATATAAAACATTTTCAAGTGGACTTCTTCATCTGCCTGAGAGAGTTGGTATCATCATTGATTAGATTTCGTTTAATATATTTTATATATATATATGTATATACTTATGTATATAACTTGACGCTTAATTAAATCTATTCACACGGCACAAACAATCCAAGCAACACAAATAGTAGGTGCAATCAAAAGAATTTTCAAAATACCAACTGTTTTCATTAAATATTATACGCTAATGTAACACACGATTAGGGGAATCCAACGACACCTCATATGCCAAAATCCATCAAGCCGGTTGAACTGACGCCCGTGAAATATAATTTTCACGTCCACATACATTATACATACGCTCGAAAGTCTGGTAAAAAGAATCGTTACGGTTCAGCTATGAAAATCAAACGTCAACCCGTCCTTTGTCAAACACAAAGCCAAAAACGCAATCGCAACTCGTAAACAGTTCTACTCATTTGTAAGTTTCGCAGCCTCCATAAGATCAAGTTTCTATAGCTTTCGCAACCCTGACCGTGGCACAGGCCCGTTTTCGTCAGTCGGCATTCATTTCATTACAACAAGCATTATAATGATGTAATCCGCTCAAGTCATAATTCACAACGACGGCTATGAATCTAATCGTGTATTTACACTCTCTATTACGCACGAAAATATGAGTACGGAATATTAGAGCTCCTCTTGAAAAATTACCGTGTTGTGTATTTAACAGAATGTGGTCTACCACTTTTGAACCTATTCACTAATAATAGCTCCATTTCTGTAATAGATTAAGAAAAATGGTGATATGCAATAAACATATATATAGGTGTGAATAGAGTCGAAAAGAGGTAGACAATTTCCTTGGCTGACAGTACTAACGAAAACAGGCTGGAGTATCGACTGATAGAGCTTATTCCTATGCGATAGGGTTTAGAAATGTTCAGTTAAGAGTCCGCAGTAAGCTCGGCCGAATTTCACCTTCCCATACAAACGTAGTTACGCTCTCATTTTAAAACTACGTGTTGGATTGTGACGAAACTTTGCATATATAATGACATGAGGTATATCTATGTCTGTAATTAGTTTATATGGTCCCAGTTTATAAAACAAACAAAATACAGCAAAAACAAGTTTGTATGAAAAACTTAAATTCGCTGTATTTTTTTCACTAGGTATCTGAAGCTACATAAACTAATTACAAAACAGATATAGATATACCTCATGTCATTGTACATGCAAAGTTTCGTTACACTCCAACACGTAGTTTTAAAATGAGAGCGTAACTACGTTTGTATGGAGAATCGAGCTTACTGCGGACTCTTAAGAGTCCCCAGGAAGTCTCCATACAAATCTAGAAATAATAGATCTCTCTATTAAAGAAGTTTAGTATAAAAATATTCTTTTTATTATACCATTTTTTTTTCAACGAGCAGAAACTAGTTTCCGACCTTGATAAGGCGACTTAAGCTCCATGGTATTTCAGCACACCGTTTTAAAATGAGAACCAACTACGTTTGTAGGGGGGCGATTTTTAGAGCGTTTGTTATTCGCTACGCGCTAATGCGGCTCACCCCGCCAGTCACCCGTCACGAAACTAGACCTCTACCTACGCTTAGTTACTACGCATCGCGGTGTCAAGATATATTTGTGAGTGAGCGTTGACGTGAGCTTAAAACAAGTTACAGAATAGGGGGGCTGGGGCGTATATATAAGCGTTGTTGACAGAGCCAGCGGGTGGGGTTGCACCAAACCGTCTGTAATCTATTAATTTATTGAAAAATTCTTGCACAAAAAAAATATACAAAAGGATTAATTTATTGAAAAATTCTTGCACAAAAAAAATATACAAAAGGCGGACTTACCGTTGATCGGCCTGTAATTACGACCCCCGATCACGCATCAGTTGTTACGAGTATCGGAGTCAAGTTATGCTATTTAGGCGATGAAAATTAGGTTAGGTAAAAGTAGTGCAAAGGAAACATCATGGGTTGTAAATAACCCAGCTATTTCTTGAGAGATGTCTATAGTGTGTGCAACTGCTTAAGGCACAACGTAATTATTTACACAATAAGTAATACGTGCTAAGGAGCCCTACTTTACTAGCTTTAGAGCTGGGCGATTTTTCTCGTAAGCGTTTTTAAAAACAATTTCTCGCACAGTAACGGAAAAACATTTTGTGGCTAGAACCACAAACCGTTTTTATAAAAACGATGACAAGGAGCTACGAGTAGAAGGCGACAGTCGCACGCAACGGTTGCAATGCAAAACGTGAAAACGCAACTCGAACCGTTTCGTTTCACTTCGTTTGGCGACCGGCGACGGCGGCAACGCACGGAGAAACTAGTTATTTTCAAAACAGTTTTGTGAGTAAAAAAAACGGTTACGTTTCGTTTCACGGAAAAGTACAAACGACCCAGTTCTAACTAGCTTCCGCTTGAGACTTCGACTGCGTTGACCCGGGATAAAAACTATCCTTTATTTTAATCCAGGCTATAAACTATCTCCGTGCATAATTTCTTCCAAATCGGTTGAGCCGTTTAAGCGTGATTGAGTAACAAACATCTAAACATCCAAACTTTCTCATTTATATTAGTAGTATGTTCATCAAGGTCTACTCTATAATTATCCTCCTAGCGTTATTCCCGGTTGTGCCCTAAAGGAGCCCGAGGTCCTCTTTGACATCTAATCCCAAGATTTGGCATAGGCACTAGTTTTTTACGAAAGCGACTGCCAGAGGAAACACTAGACCTCACTGGGATTAGACTGGTTTCCTCTCGATGTCTTCCTCCACCGAAGGTCTACTCTATAGACTGGTAAAATATTTTTTTAATTCGGATTGTTACCGGAGACCTGTTGACTTACCACCTCACAGACTAGGACTGGTGAGGTAGGGCACAGCGAAATGTCATCCCGCTCGAATATGGAGCAGCCCAACTGGGGAAGTACCTCCGCCTTGCAGAAGACCACAGCCACAATAACACTACTACTTGCTCTGTAGTAGTGTTGTGTTCCAGGTGGTGAGCAACGTCGCCAGGGCTCCCGAGGATGCGTTGTGTTGAGAGCGAGGGAATTTGTTCCTTCAGCTGTCAACGCGGCGAATCCTCAAACATATCAAGGGTCGGCAACGCCCATGTTACTCCTTTGGAGTTGCGTGCGTCTATAGGCTGCGGTGTCCGCTTACCATCAGGCGGACCGTACGCTTGTTTGCCACCGTCGTTGTATAAAAAAAAATACTTTTTCTCTTCATAATATTATGTATAGATTTGTATACATAGTTAACAATCACACTTAGTATTAAAAGAACAATGTCTCTGTTTTGCCTAAAGGTAGGTGTAGACGTACATGAGTACTCTACTTAGTTGTAGCCGGCTATAGATTAGGTATGTTCCTGTTTACCATCAGGCAGGCTGTAGGTACGCGTGTTTGCCACCATCGTAATAATAAAATAAAGGTCACTCGTATGCCACTTGATGAAAGTTCGGCTGTAAACTAAACTATCGCTGTGACCCAGGCTACCTGGTAACACAAGATACCTACCTATTTTACTGTTTAGAGCAAACCGCATATACTCGTGAACTAACTAATATAATGGAGGATTGAGTTATCTAGAGGTAATATTACTCATATTCATATGAATATATACCTACCTACTAATTGTAGTACCTACGTAACATTCGGTAGTTAAGTTATAATATTACTTCCTCAACTCATAACATATGTGTGTTAACTACAGATATAATTAATTCATGAATTATACCACAACTTTCTTAACATTAAAATTAAATAAAAAGCGTACAATAGCGCCAAAACCGATATGATGTACTTTGGTGTTTAGACGTGGTCTTGTCATGTCAAAGCCTTATATTCAATTCAATCGATTTATAAATCTACGTTAGTTGAATAAATAGACTAGAGTTGCGCCGAATATTCGCTAACCATTCGGTATTCTGTACGAATATTCACCGAATAATTTTAGTGGTGTTTGTCTTTAGGTAAGTTGGAATACTTTAAAAAGATTTAGTCATTGTCCTGTCTAGTTATTGTTGACTACTGAAACGGATTGTTGTCATTTAACTGACTTTATTGTAAATATTAAACTTTAAAAAACGACAAGGTTTTTACCACTAAATGAGTCTGTTGGCTGATGAAGGCATTACGTTTAACCGGTTCAACCGAATAATTCAATCAATCAATCAATTTATTTATTGCGTATCACATTACAAAAAATAGATGGTAGGTAAATTAACAAGGTATTCATGTGACGCCCTGCAAGGGCACTACAATAGATGGAGCTGATTATTGAAACCGGTTCCAATAAGACAGCAGACCTAAACTTATAACATATATGGACTATTGATTCAGGAAAAAATATATAAAACTAAAGTTGGAAGCAAAATATTCACAATTTTCCGCTAAAAAGCTCATTCAGACTATAGAAGCATTTGTGAATTAACAGTGATTTCAACTGTTGGTTAAACAATTTTGGTTTATATAGGCCTTTTATGTGATTAGGAAGATGATTGTAGACTTTAATTGTCATGTAATGCGTACTAGACGTGACGAGTTTATATTTGGAGAACGGTGCTCTAATTTTGTGCATTCTGATCGTTTCTTTTGATACTCGTTATCTGTGTGTATAAACCTATGGACAAATTTACACGATTCGGCCCAATATTCGTATTCGGTAAAACCCATGTTCGGCGCATCTCTAAAATAGGCACTTAAACCTTCAGAAACTCCAGCTAAAGCTCGCACTAAATACAACCAAAGACAGCCGTACTTATATACAGCCCAGATATCGAAAATGTCCATTAGTAAAATAACATACTAATAACTCTTAGGATATTTTTATTTCAGTCTCTAATCACGATTGATAACAATGCAATAAGCGAAATTAATGGTCGATTCAATAAGTAGCCAATGGGCAAAAGCATTTTAATTAAACAGCTCGACCTTGTATCAATTGCGTCGTCAATACTTTATAATATAAGGTTTGGCAACAGAACTTTGACCCGTACTTAATATGAAGATAAAATATTCATATTAAGTTGTCTAAAATATTACTCATGAAAGTAATAAAGTTAGGTACCTAACTGACTTACAATAGCGTTATAACTTAAGTTTGAAATGGCTTGACTCCCAAACTGCGCGTTTACATTGATTTATAGGGCTTAGGTCGCACGCGAGTAAGTCTTGCCTTTCCGTTTTCTCCTGTAGCTAAGAAAAACTGTGATTATAAACTAACAAATACCGTCCTACCTAATAATGTAAGTACCTAGAGGAGAGCGGAGCGGTGTTCGTAGCTAAAGGAACAAATGCAGGGTCAATGACAACTGACTTTAAACTAAGGTCACCCTCGGGAGCTCTGGCGACCCTATTCCACTAGGAATTAGCACCATACCATGTATGCTACTAGTCGACCATAGTTGTCGAGGATACAACGCCCATAAGCGAGATAAAAAGTTCACTTTATTAACCTCCCAAGCGACAGCTGCAGCGCCCTAAACTAGGACAAACGCCAAATAGATAATTTACTTCATTACTGACACAGGGTTCCATATTCCTAATGTTCTAAGCCTTGCGTGATATAAGCCCAAGTTGATATTCACATTCACAACGCTTATGTTTGTAGTATGTACGCTTACGCTTAAATTAACCAGTTTAAGACTAAACTCCCATTATTTTCGTATAGCTTTTACGAATGTTTTGGTCAAATTATTCTAGGGATGTGTGTTAGGTGAATCGAACAAGTAACAGGAGTCATGGACTTTCGTGGTTTGTTTTTCTGTCTGCCTTTTTAAAGAGGTCGATTACATCGATTAGCTCTCAATTGGGACGATGCGTAGGAGTCGAACCAGAGGTCGCAATCAAATTTGCCCACTATTCTTCGTTATTGGCATTTGAATTCGTACCTTCGCAGGTTCTAATGTAAGTCTTTTTTAGCATGCATTTGTGTAAAATGATATGACCTTGATAGCTGCCGAGGTTTATAACACCGCCGACCCCAGTACGGCATTCTGTACGTTATGCCCTGAGATCACTTATGACAAAGTCAGGTAGAAATCTGTATGCGTCAGCGTGTACTCGGAACCAAGCAATAAAATGAACTTGAATATAAATTCGATCACGACGTTCACGGGAAAAATAATGTATGTAGCATCTTACCTTGTCCATTTGCGGGCATAATCATGTGTACAGTCAAGGGCACCAATATGTATTCACTCAAAGTTTCATAAATATGTATACCTCAACCTTATTGTTGCAGAAATAAGGTCTGTGTACATATTTTTGACTTTGTGGTGTATACATATTGGTGCCCTTGACTGTACCTACTTTATTTGTCACATACAAATCGGGAGTGGATCAGGAAAAAAAATTTAAACGGGTCAACGGGACGCTCTGCCCATACAAAAACTGAAATTCTGTTGTTTCCTCCTCCAAAATTCAACGTAAACAATTTTTTCAACACAATTGCTCGTAACGTACCTCTTATTGTGTCGCTTTTAGGCTCATAATCCTTGATATTAAACACGCGTGTTTAATAACATTACGATACTTGTGTGTTATGGTTATATCCCGATTAAGTCACGTTGCCACCTTGCAGCAAGATGTATGCATGCACACGGTGCATTCCTTAACTAACCGGGTTGTACAGAATGTACAGCTTTTTTTGAATTCTCGGAAAATGGATTCTTACTCGACTAAACAAATTAAATCCTTTTTGTTAATTAATTGACTATTTCTTTTTGGATATGATATAGAAACGGTTAAGATTTTTTTCTTTCCGTACAATGAAATAATCCTTACATGAAACAGAGCCGACCCGCGTCAAAAAAAAATTGACCAACTTTATAATTTTTTAAGAACAACTCACGCTTGACCAAAAATTTTAACGAGCCAAATTTGTTTACATAAAAAAACACCTAATGTCTCCTTGGGCACTTTTCCTCTATCTCCTTTAGATTCGGATTTCCCCATACTGTCCCATTTAAAAAAAACACCCTGTATATCTTCTACTACACATCTTCTTTCGTTCAGTCTTTTGATTATAATTTGCCTTATGATCATTCCGTATTCACCATATAACGGCCAGCACCATTAAAATATACAACCCACCAACCAGAAATACCCCATAGTAAAGTTGGTCTTCGTTTTGTATATGCGGTCCTACCTTTAAAATTTTACTGGAGTTTGGCTAAGCCAAAGTCAAAACAGCTTCTTTTTATGAAACATCAAAAACGCTCCGTTAGTGCGGAATTTGCATGAATAACTTACTTGTGACGTCATAATCAAACAACGACCTTATTGTTAGTTTTAACGAATTTAAAAATATTAAAATAACAAACATAAGTGAAAGATTGATGTTTATCTGTTGCTAATGAAAAAAACACTTTATTTTCGCTGTTGTCAATCACCCTATACGAGTATTGCGACAGGCTCTCGCACCCGCTGATGCATTTCAGAATATTTAAGAGCACGATGCAAGTTACTAAGCTACCAACTACCAATCCACACAGTATTATTTTCTATTCGATCGTGATACGACAACGAAGCTCCAGGAGTATTTGAGTAGGTTACCAAACGTTTCACTTTGACAAGACAAGCATTATGCCAATCGTTCAACTCAGGTTATGGACTTCAACTAATTAGCTTGACATAGCTAAGATTGCGATGGATTTATGGGAATATGACCTGTATTAGACAGCATTAAGGTCTCTGATTATAGACAAGTTTAAAAATGCACGCTTGGCTTTATGAGTGGGCATGGAAAGGGAGTTGATGTAAGACTGCAAGAGTGTATGCGAAACACGTTTCTGCATGCGCTCAAGTAGATCCGCAGTCTAAATATATATAAACCATTTCGAGTCTTATTCCCCAGATATAAGTGCCGAAACTAATATATTAATAGACGTGACAGTACAAGTATGAAACAAATAAGATCGTCTTTTGTTCCTTTTAATGTGAAGCTTGCGTCTCAGTGTTGGTTTTTCCAAATAAGAGGTAAATCCTTTGAGCATTTTTTTTCTAAGTTGAGTCATATCACTTAACTATGGTTTGTAATTGTATATTGTTCTCACATAAATATTGGCAGATGAATGCGGCTCTACTACTCAATAGGTATTTCTACGAAACAAATTAATATTGAATAAGTTATAGGTAAATGTAAGGCAAGAACCGGACAACCCCTTTTTAGGATTAAGCCTATCGATTTGGTAACCCTATCAATTTGGTTACCTTATGATGGGGTTACCCTATCATAGGGCATAGGGTTACCCTTTTGTTATAGTAAGCATATCGGAAGTGGTAACGATAAGTTACCCTCAAATCCTATTGAGATAGGGTTTTTGTTTAGGGTTTTCATCATTGAATTGTGGTGACCTTATCATCACCTGCTCATAGAGCATAATTATTTTAAACTATTTGGACGCGATATAGAGCACTAATTGTAATCACGTTTGCTGTCGCGAGTCGCATTCAAATATTCGAAAAATTATATTCCCTTGAACTGGTTTTCAAATTGGTTAGTGGCAAGCCAAGTCAACGCAATCAATACCGTTACTCTATCAATAAGGTTTCCCTATCATAAAACCCTATCCATATTGGTAACCTTGAACAAGGTTACCAATATTGATAGGGTTTAAAAAACAACTTGTAAAACAAGCCTATGGAAAACCTATGATTAGGGAAACCGGTTCCGGTACCTGATATAGGCTGTCCTTAAAACCAACGATATTATGCGGATTTCACACGGGGGCAGTAGACAGTAGATAGAAGACAGTACTGTTCTGTGCGTTCAAACAGTAGCAGTACTGCGCTGCCCACAGCCCCCCTATTCTGTAATTTGTTTTAAGCTCACCTCAACGCTCACCCACCAATATATCTTAACACCGCGATGCGTAGTAACTAAGCGCAGGTAGAGGTCTAGTTACGTGACGGGTGACCGGCGGGGTGAGCCACATTAGCGCGTAGCGAATAACAGCCCTGTTCTGCCCCGGCATTACGGATAATAACGACAGGGCGGCATAATGAGATCCTAAAAAAATAAGTACGAGTATAAACACCTTAAAATACCAGTTTTTGAGACAATGGCACTATTGGCACTTTTATAGTTCCGCTGCCTGGAACATGATTCCAAAATATTCCTATGATAATAACACGTATCGCCTGTGTTTGGTTAAAATACAATCTACATAAAAGTAGTATATCTAACTAGCTAAGTACAGACAGGGGTATTAATCCTATACTATTAAACGATTTGTAATATTTTGACTGTGTTTTTCTTTAATAAATTGATTATATATTATGTACATATATATATATATTTATATAACTATATATACATTACATATATATATTTGCAATCACGTTCTCGAAAACAGCTCTAACGATTTCGATGAAATTTGGATTATACAGGTGGCGAAAAATCGATATAGCTAGGTCTCATGCCCAGGAAAAAATGTTTTCTCTCTATTTTCACCCGACCAGAGCTCGGTCGCCAAGATACTATACGATTATACGTAAATAAATAAGGACATAAATATCTGTACAGGACTCTATTGTAAATTCTCTCTACTGTCACCTTATTTTTTTATACAACGACGGTGGCAAACAAGCGTACGGCCCGCCTGATGGTGAGCAGACACCGCAGCCTATAGACGCATGCAACTCCAAAGGAGTAACATGGGCTTTGCCGACCCTTGATATGTATGAGGATTCGCCGTGTCGACAGCTGAAGGAACAAATGCCCTCGCTCTCAACACAAAGCATCCTCGGGAGCTCTGCTTATTTATGTGCGTATATTAATACCCTTGACTGTACAATGATAAACTACATGAAGGTCTTAAAACAAGGGCGCCAAAAATGTAAGATTTTTCACAGGCTGGGACGCCAAATGGAGTTAATTCTGCTAAAACATTTCGCGGTCGGCGACTTTAACTTGAATATTGCAACATGGATATTGGTCCGGTCCAGCGGCGATAACAGTATTACTTCGTTAGTCAACTTTTACAATTGCCTATATTACGTAGTCGGTCCCAAAGTTCTGTCACAAATGAAAATAATGATAAAAACAAAAGTAGCAATCAATTTTTAATAAATTATATACCGATTTAAAGTACATTTAATAAAGAATTAAAATTACTCAAAATTATTCAAAATGACCTCCTTTGTTTTTAATACAGGCCCTTAATCGGTGTGGCCCGTCGTCTATCGCAGCACGCACCATTTTCATATCTATCTCAGTGACTGCTTTTCTTAAAGATGACTTTAGGCTCTCCAAATTTTTATGTGGTTTAGCACAGACCTTCCCCTCTAAGACCTGCCAAATTTTATAGTCCAAAGGATTAAGGTCCGGACTAGAGGAAGGCCTATCTTCGTGTCTTATAAAGTCGATTTTTTGACGGTCAAACCAGGCTTGAGTGGTCTTGGCATTGTGTGCTGGCGCAGAATCCTGCTGGAACACAAAATTATGTCCCGAAAATAGCGTGTTGGGCAGATCTTTGACAACCTTATCCAAAACTGTCTCTTGGTATACTTTCGCACTGATTTTGACACCTTTTTCGCAAAAATTAACCTCAGTTGGCCCGTAATAAGATACACCCAACCAGACCATCACTGATGATGGATGATGCCCATGTTGCACCCGCGGAACTCTTTTTCCTGCTTCTTCAGAGCTCCTAGCGTACACTCTATCATTCTGTTTATTGTACTTCTCTTCAATATCGAAAATTTTTTCGTCTGTAAAGAGGATATCACGGTGTCGATTTTTCGCGTACCGCTTTAACAACTTCCGGGATCTTTTAAGCCTTATTGTTATTAGACGGGCATTAAGTAAGTGCCCACGCTTTTTTTGTATGCTCGTAGACTAAGATCTTCGTTTAAAACCTTTTTGACGGTTTTTCTACTGACACCCATCTGCAAAGCCATCACATTCTGTTTTCGGACAGGATTTCTTGCTATGCGCGCCTTGATCGCTTTGATCACTGCTGGTGTTCGTACGGAGCGAGGCCGGCCAATTCTTTTCTTGTCCTCAACACTGGAGACTTCATTGTACTTATCAATAGTACGGTACACAAACCTAAGCGTTATTTTTAAATTTTTGAGCAACTTGAAAATGGTACTTGGCGAGTGCCCACAGCGGTGCAATGCTAAAACAGCTATTCGGTTTTCTTTCAATGTCCACTCCATCGTGAGAAATTGCAACGAATGACTGTTTTTTGTTTTAAAATAATTGTCAAACATTCAAAAATGGAATGCAATAAAATTTTCTTAAAATCATCTTCTAAATTTAAAAATAATATGCCAGTGACAGAACTTTGGGACCGACTACGTATTGTGAAATAATGCTATTTGCTGATTCAAGCGACACCGCCGCGAAAACCCTTATCCTGAAGAAGAACTCCCGAAGAGTTCGAAACATCTCGCCCGTAGTGACATTTAATACGTGAGTTGAACCGTGTAATTATTAGCATTCTTTCAACATGTCTCACGATAGTTTAAATTCGATTATATTATAATAGCTAACAGTCAATTAATAGTTACATGTTACTGACAAAGTGGAATCAAATCAGTGGCTTCTGGAAATAAGGGTGTTGCAATACCTTTATATTTCTATTCGATGCGATTTTCTGGACATTTAAGACAATCATAAAATTTGTAATTAGAATTTTGACAAACATAAAAACAAAATATCTAAATATAAGGCATTGTATATCGATTTTCGAAATATGCCTTTCAACAAAACGCTAGTCGAAACTCACGGGTTTTAGGACTTTTGCACATCAGAAAATATGAGTTTCAAATTGTTCTTTAAGGAATGTTGTCTGGACATAAGAGTCTGGCAAACGAAAGTTGAACCCACTAAACTCAATTACGCGGCAACACTAAACGTCATACGCATACATTTTGATCAACAGTTTGCCAGAATTTAGTTGTTAAATGGGAATGACTTAAATCGGACTGGGCCGGGCACGTCTGCCGCACGCCATTTTAACACGTCATAAATCTTTAAATTACCTAACTCTAATCTATTCCTCCTACATACATTGTATGTTAATGTACTTATAGAATACACGCAATTTTATACACGCCTATACAATTTCGGTTATTAAGGACCGCATCTAATTAACACATTTCAATCGAAATATCCAAATACGAATATTGCGTTCACAAAGTTACATATGGGTTCAAAGCATTTATAATACTACAACTTGGCTATTTTGCAACTTGTTTTAACCTTACCCTAAATATATCTTGTCACTATCGTAAACATCTAAGAGTTTAATAGTATTTTATGCAACAGTTGTATAAGTGAGGTCAAAAAAGGCGAGTGGCGTGTGTTACGATGTGAGCCGAAGGCGAACATCGTAAAGAAAGACGCCACGAGCGTTTTTTGACTTAGTTATACAACGTTGCATACAAAACTTTTTCTACGAGTAGCTACTACGAAATAAAAGCAAAATTAAACAATGAAAATTTTTATTTATGAAAATGTAGATGTAAATTTTGAATACTATTGTGAGATATGGTTATGGTTGGAATGCTGGTCGATGCTGCGGTATTAATATGTATATCAGAGTTTTGCTGGATTATTTGTGATAAAGTTGGACTTGAAATTGGCTGCGTTTCTGGTACAGTAGTTGGAGGGATATTGCATTGTGGTTCAGTTTGAGGCGTAAAAGTTGGTGAAATATTATTCTGTGCTTCTGTTTCTGGTATAAATGTTTCTGTTTTTTCTATTGATGTCATCAGTAGATTGGAGACCTTCTTTCTACTGTTTATGGAGTTGTCAATGTAACTTTCAGCCACGGTTGTAGACTTCCATCCACCATGTCTTTTCAAGGCAGTAATATCGCCGCCTGCATCCACTAATAATGTTGCCGATGTTCTTCGGAAGCAATGCCCCGTAAATAACTCCGGGTTTGGAAGATTAAGATAAGCTGCAACAGTTTTGCCCATCAGGCCGAAGGTGTTTATTCCAATATTTTGTGCTATGCACTTACCTTTTATATATCTCAAGAACAAGTTGGGACTGTTACATGGATTTGGGCGGAGGTCTAAATATTTCTTGCATATTTCATAATACTTTCCCGTAACTGTAAACGTGCGATCAATTCTGTTCTTGGTGTTCATGATATGAACCACAAGTGTTCCATGGGCATCGATTATATTGTCTAGTTTTAAGTTATGTAGTTCCTGCCTGCGACATGCCCCCATAATCCCAAATATTACTGCAACCTGTAACAAGAAAAACAGAAAATTTGTGTAACGATCAATGACAACAACAACAACAAACATTGTATACATAGAAAAATCTATAAATTGGGAATTAATTTACAGAGCATAGTAGTAACATGGCTAGGTACACTATAATTACATTTTTAAACAATTACTTACCTTGCTTAAAAGATAGACCTGATCCGGTGCTTCGTCAATGAATTTTTTCAAGTCGTCAGGTGAAAATGTATGCGATTTCTTTGCTTTAAACCCTTCACACTTTCGTTTCAATAAAGCTAATAATTTCGCATACTTCGATATATCAATCTGGTGGTATATATTTAGCGTGGACTTGAGTTTGGAATATTCCACCCACAGTGATGACGGCTTGAATTTACTAATTAGGCTTTGGAAATACGCTAATAAAACGTTTTCCGAAAACGACGAAGTTTGGTGTTCCAATCTCCACGCCATAAACTTGTTATAAGCTTTGTCGTATAGCTGCCGAGATTTAGTGGGCAAAAAATTTTCGGTCACTGCTTGGGCTGCCGCAAATATTTCTTCTGGTGTAGAAGCAATATTTTCATCTTCATCCATTTTTATTACTTTTGAGAGACACCAACTATTATAGCAAACACAACGGCCGCAAAGTCAAACAACAATTTATAAAATGAGCGGGAATTCGGGAAACATAAAATTGAGACAAATGTGTGTCTATGGTAAACTTTATTTTTAATTAATTTCAACTTGCCAGTACTGTCGTATTAAGAATAAGGTGTTTCTTAAGTTGGCAGCAATGCCTTTAGTACAATAGTTTCTTTGAAGTAAAAACATTCAGTGGTTTGTTAAGTTGGTAGTACCTAATGTATTTTATGTTTCGGCATGGCCCTCTAGATTAGTCGCGTCGCGGCCTACTCGATCGTGTCTAGTAGGCCGTGGCACAATGTAGCACTGGGTAGGTTTAGAAGCGTATGGCTGCTAAGCGTATCGTTTTGGCGACAAAACAGCACGGTTGTGCCGTACTGTTATGGGGAATAGAGTATAGACTTTTCTGCAGACTTATTTTGTATGTCTTTATATTAGTGTTCGGGACTATGTAAATGACAGATAAAAGTACACGAGTAGAAAAAAGTACTAATAACCATATTTAATTAACTTCACCTTATTGGACGGTAGCCTCTTTTCAGGCTGGCAGTTCAAAAATAACAATCGAATATCAGTCTTAAGCTTGAATCATACTGGCGCGGCCTGCGGTGGTGGGTGGCGGTCAATACAAAACTTGTCAGTTATTATCAAATTTACTATTGACCGCCACCGCAGACCGCGCCAGTCTGGGAGAGGCTTTACTTGTAAAAGTGAAGACACATGTTTGACAGACAGTATAGTAGGTAGGTATCAACAGAATGCCTCTGAAAAATGATTTTAAAATACCTAGAATATTTGACCTAAAATTTATGACCAACTTTCAAGTTAAGATTATTTTTTGACGGCGGCTTTATCTATAAAAAATACCTATAAGCACGGGGGTTAGGTTAGGTTATGGCCGCTCCACACAATGGGCCATCCTGACCCATCATTGAGGACGCAACTATGCGTTAAAGGGAGTAAGACATACTTATGTCTCGTTCTACCGCATATCGGCGTCCTGTATGATGGGTTGATGGGTCAGGCAGGGTGACCCACTGTGTGGAGCGGCCGTTAGGTTAGGACAAAAAACATTGACGTAATATATGGATGCGAAAACGATGGCGTTACGCAAAGATTTGACAGTATTATTATAACTCATATCTCCTGCGTAGCTTTTGCTACGTGAGTTTGCTTTGTTTAATACAAGTTCAACGCGAAAGGCGAAAGGTTTAACCTTGGGAACAAAAGTCAATACTGACACTAGGTAAAAATATTATGTGTTGATAATGCCAGGTGGCTAATAGGATCCGGTCGCAAATATTAATATTATTGTATGAACACTTTACCAGGCAGCGGTAGGTGGTTGAAGAATGAAGATAGTGTCCACTACCTGGAAATTATGTGTGGACTTCACCCTAGAGGGAGAGGGGCTTATGGCAGCCACACTCAGAGAGAGACTGGAGTACTGTCTATACAATGGTTATCAATGGTTATCTAATCTATTCATAAACTCACACGCTATATATACGAGAAGATACATGTATAATCATTCACTCCCACGTTCTTAGTCTGTCGCTAATCTTTTACACGTTTTATACAACATCAAATCGCTATTTTAAAATGTTCCTAGTCGGCACAAACATTTATTATCATTTTCGCAAATATTTATATAAATAAAAAATATATAAATTCGTTTTAACCCTTTATTTGGCAAGCAAAAAAAATGGAGAGTTCAAGCCTCGTTAAAAAAAAATAGTCTGCGAAAAAAATGCAAAAAGAGCATGAAGAAATGTGTATATTATCCTACTAATATTATAAATGCGAAAGTTTAGATGTTTGGATGTTTGTTACTCAATCACGCTTAAACGGCTGAACCGATTTGAATGAAATTTTGCACGAAGATAGTTTATAGCCTGGATTAAAATATAGGACAGTTTTTATCCCGAGTCCACGCAGACGAAGTCGCGGGCGGAAGCTAGTAATATTATAAATGCGAAAGTGTGACTGTCTGTCTTTCTGTCTGTCTGTCTGTTACCTCTTCACGCTGAAACCGCTGAACCGATTGAGATGAAATTTGGTATGGAGATAGTTTGAATCCCCGGGAAGGACATAGGATAGTTTTTATCCACGATATAAACGAGTTCCACGCGGACGGAGTCGCGGGCAGAAGCTAGTAATCAAATAAAGGTTAATGTAGTTTGTAAATCGTAAGTAATAATAGGGGTGTAGACTCAAAAAATATTATTACTCCGAAAGACAGAGAGCAAAAAAATATGCCTAGTGACGAAAATCCTATTCAGATATCGCAAAGAATTACGAATCAACAACCGATTTAATATTGCTTGTTAGAGAGAGAAAACGCAAACAGTGTGTGACGTTACACGAGGCTGCCGGGGGGCGCCGCACATGACGGGGCGCGGCACGTTGCCGTCTATAGTGACGTCACAATCTACCAAGCGTCATCGTTTCATATGAAGTTACGTTTTGCAAAAAAGGGACAGAACAAACCCCTTTTTAAAACTTTGGACACTTATAACTTCATGATTATTTAACCTTTTGCGTTGATTTTTTCTCCATTTGAGTACATTTTTAATCCTTTTTCGAGAAAATATGTCATTATTTTTTACTTTATTTAGTGTCTACACCCCTATTTTGTGAAAATGTTAGCATCGGAAAAATACATATCTAGGATACGTTTTGTCTCGGGGATCATTCTTTAAGGAGGTAAAATGAGGGTATTTCAGCGCCATTAAAGACCGAAAGAAGTAAAAGTGTATATTTATTTAAGTATTTTATTTATTGATTTATGTTAGGCAACAAGGCCCATATTTACTTACAGACCAACATAAGTACTTACATATCAATATAGAAAAAACTTAATCTGTAGGTACAGTTGAGATTATGCTGACCGACTTTTTTTATAAAACTGTCATTGGAATTAGAATCTTTTACCTTGGACGGTAGAGTTGCTTTTTGATTGTTAAATAATCCTCAAACATATCAAGGGTTGGCAACGTCCATGACTCCATGTTACCCCTTTGGAGTTGCATGCGTCTATAGGCTGCGGTGTCCGCTTACCATCAGGCGGCCCGTACGCTTGTTTGCCACCGTCGTTGTATAAAAAAAAAACAAATGTACAAAAGTTTTTTTTAAAACCCAGCGTTACGAGCCGGAGTTCGAACCCACGACCTCACATTGAAAGCCGCCTGCCTTACCGCTCGGCTACAGTGGCTCTTCAATCATCTCATGCGCAACAACGCACTGTGGTTCGTGGGTGGGCGCAATGAATTAGAAAAACCGCTGCCGCAGGTCGCTTTAGACCAAAGTCGTGGCCAATGCGTTAATTGAATCTCGGCAAACGTTTGTAATTTAAACATTTTTCCTTCAACAGACGCAGCGATCATCAAAGGCCGAACAACTCTGGGCGAACCGTGCCATGTTGACAGCACGAACATCGTCTACCCGCATGACAAGCCAACACAAATAATAGCAAGAATGCAGTGCGTGCTAGCCCTGGCGACCGCCTTGGCCTTCAGTGCAACTGGTATGTACACATTTTAGACCTTTAACCATGTCCGTCCGGCGCTTTGTGTCCCTAGAGCAATTACAAAAAAAAACATGTTTAGCAGGTACAAGCGCCAATCAACAATTTATTTTTGCCCGACTACAACAGCGGCGAGAGGAAAGGATATATTTTTAGCGTGTGTTCCACCGCAGCGTTTACCTGAATCGATTTTGATAAAAGAGGCGTAAATCGATTCGAAATTATGCTCCGCAACAACAAACAAAGCTTACAAAACTTTTATTAATGATAATGGTCGAGCATTGACGAAAATGCAGGAGAGTACCTATAGAGCTTTCTCATAAATTAAATACAGATTAAAAATGGGAGGGTAGTATGTTAGTAGGTACCTATAATATAACTTAAAATGTGATTATTATGTTTTGATTGACAGGTATTTTACATTCTAAAGTTATATGACTTTTATATTCACCATGTTACTAATAATTAATCAATTTTAACCTACCAAGATCCTTGGTAGATTTCCCATACACATGTATAGAAAAATATGGTGATACCTGCCCTTTTAAACTTTATATACCAACGTATGTACAGTTGCCATCAGATATATCAGAGCGGCCAAAGTGCTCACAAATATCTGAACACATCTCTAATACCTCGACAATATTTAGAGACGTGTTCTGATATTTGTGAGTACGGTTTTTTTTATTTTGCATGATTTTTTGTATTCGAAATGTAAAATAATATTGATCATATTCCAGTTACGTAAATAAAACCAGGCATGCTGTTACTTAAAATAAGTTTTTTTTTTGGTAAACCACTTAGCTTGTTGATTGGCTTAATAATCCACCGTTTTATTGATTGCTCCTATTACAGGCGAAATCCCGTATACGTTGTCATTTTTAACGTAATTCGGCTAATGCATACATGGCCGATTAAAGTAGGTAATACTAATAAATAAGTGTTGGAGTATCGTTCGCCATACGTCTCTAATGATCAAAAGTTCGTTTGTCGAAGAACACCGCTGAACAAATCGTACAAAATCAGCGAAAATAGTGCCACCGGGGCTACGATCGCTGCCAATCTATAACCCGGATACGGGTCGCGATAACTATAGCACAGGGCCCTAAACACCCGCCCGGTCTCCACACAATCGCTGCCTGGTGCTCCGCTCAAGTAAATAGGCTCACCAGAATCACACCTCGTGCCGGATTCATCGTAAAACGTATATCGAGTCACCAGTCTAGCGATTGCACCCAAGGTCCCATTTTTGTGGTTCTGTTCATATCCTCTCATATGTTTTCTCATACGTTCGCGCAAGAACCCCACACCCCAGGGAGTGTTCGATTTTGTCGAAATTGAATCTTCTTTTCTCCAATTTTTGGGTGTCAAGAGATTCGTTGCGTTCATTTGAATTCCTAGTGACGCCATAAAGTTTAAATCCATAAAATCGTAATTATACACTTCTTTATAGTGTTTCGTAATGTCTTTGTGAGGTATTACACCGCAATAATATTTAGTCCCAAGATAAAATGTTGCTCCAGGTGCAAAATTGCAGACGACTCTTATTTCGCCACTGGTCTTCTCACCATAGGCGCAGCCAATTTTATCGGTGTTGGCCCATAGAATCTGGACAGTGTGAAACGTTTGCCGAGTAATATGTCCACAAGTAATGTCCCGCTTATGCAACTTTTTTCTAGCACTTAAGAACCAAGCATGGAGACATCCAATAATGGCTGGCACGAAGCATTCCTCAGGCGGGATACTGTCAAAATAACGTAACCGTGAGAAATGTGAACACAAATAAACGAAACAAGAATACAACGAAGTTGATCATTACCATTTACTGTCGTCTGTTTTGCCAGAACAACAGGAATGTGTCGATTTCTTGCATTCCAGTTGCGTTACCAGGTTATCGTTGATAGACGAGCAGGTAGCAGGCCCGGGCAGACATTGGCGTAGCCATCTGCTAGATATCCTTGCTAAATCGACGTCGTACATTATCTGCTGCATATTACTAGCAGTAGGCAAGTGCGGATAAACATCCGCCGTGCCCATCGCGACGCGGTGTCTCATCTCATTCATGGTGTTCACTACAGCTCCTTGTTCGTATCTAGACAATTGTTTCACTACGTATGCGGGTTCACATATATGGGATATCGTGTTATTAGGGTAAACGCACAGAGTGTGATCCCCGTAACAAGGTGCTTGCTCGCACCATTTATTGCCAGGGTCTATCGTAGCGCCCTTACGACGACGGGGAGTTACCGGCATGTTCTTTGTCTTCGGATCAAGTGATACGTCCTCAAGAAGCCCTCCTCTTAAAACAAAAACATCAGACAACCTTTCTCTAGACTTCAGTTTACCAAACAACATCGGTAACTCCCAGCAGGGATACGATTCGGGCACGTACCAAACATTACCATCATCAATATTATCATTGTCAGAAGGAGAGATGAGGGCTACTGCAACGTCGGCATCAGCATTCATGTTTGGGGCAATTGTCTTTATATATATCTTATTCACAGCAGGTTCCAAATGGTATAGGTCAGGCACTTGCATTTTTGCATGCGGGCCCAGTTGAAGTAACGTCGGCGATGAGGTAGTGTTAACATTTAGTTCTTTCGATATGGTTGTCTGGTTATCGTCGTCAGACTCTTCTGAATACGTGTCGTTATTGTCATCAGCATACTCATATTCATAGTCTTCAAATATATTCGTGAGAGGAAACTGGCGTGCGGGTGTCTCATCTTCATCGTCACTAAAACTATCACTGTCGTGATGATCACTATCGTTGTCATAATGATGACTAGAATTGCAATCATTTGGCATGTTGCATGATTCGGCCGAGTGATTATCAGATATCTCCCTGGAACGTGCAATTTGAGTAATATTTTTAGTTTGATCTTCATCGCTTGAAGGTTCGTCTCCAATTCTCCGGGCTTCCTCTACATTGTCCTTTTCAGTTTGTAAGCCACCCTTGTTATCCGTGTAGTAATCGAGATCAACAGCGTAACAACAATGAAAAGTCAGAATAGCACATATTGCAAAAGCTTTTGCGTCCATATTTTGGGATTGAATACCATGACCATCTAGCTTGCATTGAAAAGTAATTATGACAATTTTTAACACAGACGAGCGTATATTTGGAGTCCTATATTTGTCAAGTTAGCTTCCAACATGTTCAATTCATTCATGTGTTTTATTAATCGGTTTCACCGGAACTATCTAGATATCCACGAAGTCATTGGCACAATTTAAATAGGAGTCAAGTCAACAAGCTTAGGTCGAAAATGGCCTGAACTGCTACGAGAAAAGGATGGTACGGCTGTGCCGCTGTTTTGCTCGACTTGGCTTATAATTATTAATGTCGAACAAGTCAACTCGTGTCGTTAAACTTCTGTCCTACCTTTTAGCGATAAAAAAATCTCGTTTTGCATATACATAATTGAACATAACACTCGATTTTGAACATAACACGATTCCCAAATTATAATTTTGAGATAATTTCTAAAACTTCTAACAATGGCTATAATGCATATACGTATGCATTTTTATGAATAACATACTCTCATAACTAGGGCTATCCATTAATGTAATCTGTTATGATTCCATTGTATACGTGGTAAACACTAAGATAGTACAGTCAAGAGCAAAAATATTTAAGTGGGTGGATCAACTATTTTCTGTCACTAGATGCCATGGTCACGTCTCCTGAATCACGGCTTGCTTTAAAACTGCAAGTTCCTTGTCAAGTTCGACCCCTTTTTGCATGGATCATCTTCTACACACGCAAAAAATCCGTATTGTAAAAAAACTAAGAAACTGTAATTTTGTCGCCTGGCTAATAAGACAAAGTAACAAAAAGAAATAGTTGATTGACCCAAGTATCGATATATCCCCTCAAAATGTACCGAAACCTTAAGGGGCTCCACGCGCTTTTTGGCTAGTTTTGACGAGTTTTGAATTGATATTCCTCCGTCAAAACTATAGATATATTTATGGAACAAACACCTATCGGTTTTTTAGTTCTTTATCTACATTAGCACGAGAGTTTTTTTGAAAATAATTAATATTTATTTTTTTATGATTTATTCAAACATGGTCCAAAAAAGCTCTGTTTTCGATATTATTATGTTGTTCATGCACTTTTATATATGAAATCTACATATAACTGTTCCTTATTGACGTCTCTAACAACCCACGAGAGATTTTTATTTTAAACTCATTTTCACAAAAGTTACGTCCATAAAACTGGGTTTTTGGCCTGAAATTGCCAAAGTTTGGTGCCATATATCCCGAAAACTGTGAGGTTTGAAGTAAATATGGGATACTATTTCGGTAAACCTCGTTGTTGTTAATACGATAAACCATAAAAAACACGAATAAACCGACAGTTATAGATCGAAGGTCATTGGCAGCTAGGAGCCCCTTAATCCGCTGACATAAGAAACTAAAAAAATATAAATAAATATTAGGGGACAATCTTACACAAATCGACCTAGTCCCAAACTAAGCAAAGCTTGTACTATGGGCACTAGACGACGATAAACCTACTTATATAGATAAATAAATACTTAAATACATAGAAAACATCCATGACTCAGGAACATTTATTCGTGCTCATCACACAAATAAATGCCCTTACCGGGATTCGAACCCAGGACCTCTCGCTTCGTAGGCAGGGTCACTACCAACTAGGCTAAAGCGGTCGTCCCCGTCCCCGTCGGTCGTCGTCGTAACTTGAGTAACTTGATTTTTCTACGAATGTCATCCTTATCCACCAATAAATACTAAAGATTTGAGGACAAAGTACTGCGAATTACCTTCTCAATGTCTTATGCATGGGCCCTCATTGTAATTGGTGTCAAGGGCAACTCCAAACCTTTAACAAAATCCTAACGCATCACGGTCATGAATGACCAATACGTGCTTATTAAATGTCGATTACGTCAAGTATCTAAAATGCTGTAAGGTCAGCTCCGGTGGCACTTGACCGCGAAGATCTTGACTACTAATTCACACACCGACAACTAGGACCAGTGTAAGTCTAACTTCGAATACGCACAGTTGATACTTGAGATTATTTGAGTTGGCCGAATGGCGTAAGTCCATTCAAAAAGCAACTCCACCGTGCAAGGTGGAAAATTCAAAGTACAATGGCAGTTTTATAGTCTCATCTTAAATAATCTCCACCATACGAATCTGTGGGTTGAGATTTGAGATATAAGGGGAGGGGGGCGGGGGCGGCGAGTGGAGAGATGGCTTGAGGTAGGTTGTGAATCGCATGGCTGACTCAAATGTTCTATAAGTGCCGGTTATACGGCGGTTATGAGATGTTTTGATACACAGTATGACTCACGCATACCGCGATAAGTGCGATGCGCCGGCGCGTGCGTCAGTTTTTTATTCACATTTGTTAATTACCAGCCGATACTTCGCACGTGAAACACTTTCTAAGTATCAGACTTTCAGTTTCATTTGGCTGAATAACATTAGTTTACGGCATTCCGGCGTATAATTCTTACCATTAGCACGCGTAGATGTTTTTTTTCATTCGCTGGTTTGACCCAACAAAATGTTGTCTCACGAGTTACAGCTTTTAATAACAAATACGGCCCTTATTACAAGAGTTTGCAAATAATCGTATTACAACTTAAATTATTTGTATAAAAAATAAATCGTTATTTTATTTTTCATGGTTATGATATGTATTATTTTTGTAATTTTGCATGTTACTGCTTGACGAGATAGATCATACCGACATATGTATTCAATAACATCTTGTTGTACCTACTTGTTAAATATCGAACAAAGTGTCACGCCTTCTTGTATGCTACCTTAAAATGTAATGTATTTGTCTATGATCTGTGGTATTGCAGAACCCTCTTTAGTTTTTTCGGTTTTCTTGATTTCCTTTTATTAAATCTTTACACAGCTAGAAACCACGTTATCATTATTAGTTTAATCTATCTTAAATAAATAAACGAACATTAGCATTGAACTTTTGTACAAATCATTAAAGATTCATATTTCATTGTATTCAAATTAGTAAGGTGATTAAAATTCAAGGTACCGTTGTCAATAATATAAATTAAATCGCCGTTTTCTTAAATACCATAACATGAATTCATATGTAAATGGCAATTGAACATTTGTACAAATAGGTACAGTCGGCATCAGATATATCGGAGCGGCCAGAGTGCTCACAAATATCTGAATACGTCTCTATTGTCGAGACATTAGAGAGCGACTGTACCTAATTAATATATACTTAATCGTTTAATTTTTAATTGTATTTAAATTAGACAGGCCAGCCTATAGGCACTACTATAGTAGTGCCTAAGTCGAGCAAAACTAATTTGTGTTTTTAATACGAAATCGAGTAAGTCACTAGCTTCTGCCCGCGACATCGTCCACGTGGAGCTCGTTTATATCGTAGCTGCTTGCGAAATTTCGCCCCCTTAGACGATGATTCCCGGAATAAAAAGGATTATATACTTATGTTAATTCTGGTTATACATTATCTGTATACCAAAAATCATTTTAATGTCTTTGCGTGATTGGGTTTGAAAAATTTCCAGGGACACGACTCGCTTGACAGAACTCTAGCAGGCATTTTAAGTTTAACGAATAAGGTTAATTCGCAATTTTCGCTATGGTGGTAGAATTGTGCTGAAGTTAACCAACAAAGTGAAAAATTTATTGATAAAATATAAAGTAAAGGATAGTCCTACTAATATTATAAATGCGAAAGTTTGGATGGTTGGACGTTTGGATGTTTAGATGTTTGATGGATGTTTGTTACTTAATGACGCTTAAACGGCTCAACCGATTAGGATGAAATTTTGCACGAAGATAGCCTGGATTAAAATATATTGCAAAAATGTAGTAACCATGAGTGGAAACTATTTTGGTTTTTGTGTTAACTATATTACTAATCTATACGTGTAATGTACGCTATTTGTTTCCCATTGAAATAAAAATCCTTTATCCCGGGTCCACGCAAACGAAGTCGCGTGCGGAAGCTAGTTATTAAATAAAAGATAAAACTGGCCAAGATCGAGTCGGACTTACGCGGCGGTGAAACGCGCCGGGTAGGCTGCGCTGCGGGGTTAGACGGCGACCCTATGGCCCCCGCTGAAAGATTTTCGTAACTTTTTCCATTGGGGCCTTGGAGATACAATTGTAACCCAAACTTTTTAAATAGGAGTTCGAAGTTTATTTCACGTTTAGTAGGCTGCCGGGCCGCGTGCCTTTGAACGTGTTAATACTTACGCAATTTCAGATCTCTTTTACAACTTATATTAACAATATAATATAATATTCATGATTATGAGTCACAAATTCAATGAAAAAGAAACATTATTAATGCTTGAATTGTATAATGATATACAATATATGTATACCATCTTTTGGACCCTGTACTTGTTTATGTTGTATTATTATTGTTTCTTTCTTAATAAATAAATAATAAATAAAAAAACTAGCGAGCATAATTTTGGTACCATTTCAGCTCGATAGATACCGCTTATACTATATTTCTTTATTTTTTTAGATGAATAGAAATAATATACCAAAATCTTTTAAATGGTTTTTATTTCATTTTAAAATTATGAAAGAACTACTAATCTAACTTTAAATGTATATATAATGAATGTCATACAATATTTCCGCAAACAGAACATTTTATCAGTCCATATTGTAATTAAATTTGGCCCAGGTTGGGGTCGTGTTGGACTAATCGGCATAAATTAAAAACGATATGACTGCATGAATGCATTCAAATCCACAACCGTCGATGTTGTTCTTAATGCTTAAGCTTTGTTTACCTGGGACCGAGTTTTTCTCTGCTTTAATACTACGAAAATTCGATTTCAATACAAAATGAAACAAAATACCAATGATCGTTTACCAAAAAAAAAAACAAAATTACTCAATAAAAAGAAAACAAGTAAGCCATAAGCAATCAACAAAGATGATTAACCAATAACCATACAATCGGTTATTCTCAAATTTGGTCTGCGGGTCACCTTAACTCCATGAAACCTTTTTTATACGTTTCATATGGTTTGACGGAGTTTAGATGCCGACAAAAATCTAGAGAATGGCCTTCTACGGCTAGTACATGCGTGGAAATTGGTGATGTTGAAGCAGGAATCGGAACCGGTTTTTTGCAAAAACCTCGAAATAACCACATATCTCGAGATATTTTATATTTCATATGTAGGACTGTTGTGTTTTGAGGTAACGACTGCGTTTTATTAGATTGCCCAATTAGAAATGAAATAATTAACAAAGAACGAAAAAATAACGTTTTCGTTCCCATACAAAAGATACCGGTTTCCGATCCGTGTGTTGAAATTTTTAATATCTGTTGTATAAATACAATTTACTTCAATGTTTTCTTATTATGTCTCTCTTTCTCTTTCATTTATCAAATATCAGTGTGTCTGTGAGCTGTAGAACTCGCGACCCAGTATATTTTTAAACTGAATCGACAATTAATCTCATTATTAAGGCTGAAACATCATCACACAAATAAATATTATTTTTAAGGTCGCGGGAGTCCGCTGGATGCGGGTGGCGCAGGACCGGTCATTGTGGCACTCTTTGGGAGAGGCCTATGTCCAGCAGTGGACGTCTTTCGGCTGATATGATGATGATGATGATGATCATACTTATGCCTAATTTGCAGGGTCGGCCCTCCAATGCTACCAGTGCCTGATCAACCCGCCCCCCGGACACAACTACACGTCGACGCCGCGCCTGTGCGTCAACTTCGACCACACATATAAATTCGTCGTCGACTGCCCCTATTCTACCATGTGTATGAAGCAAGACTTCTATTTGGACATACAGAATGGAGGTGAGCGAACAATGGTGTTCTAACGCAATTTGTAATGAGTAAAGCTTCGAGGCGAAAGGGAAATCATTTATCATCAATATTGACCAGGTGAGAGACAAGCTATTTGAAAATCGACGAGCTTTGTTCTCTTATTTGTTTATAGTTTATTGCACAGTAACAAAATACTGATACATAATGACAACATAATGCCACAAGGCCGTTCTCTACTGTCAACCTTTATAAGAACAGATATTCGGAGCAAATAATTGCAGGGTCCAAGGGGCAACCGTATGGCTCGCAGTTTTTGAGCTCCCGAAGTGTTGTGGAAACAACACTTGGTTTTGGTTGCACGGGGCGGTTCCACAACGCTTCGGGAGCTCAAATACCGCGAGCCATCCGGTTGCCTCCAGGACACCGCAATTACGCGTAGAGATGTGTCAACTCGGTTTGCCAACCCGGTCCAAACCGAGTCAAGCTAAAGTCGAACCGACCCGGTTTGTTAGTCCACTAACTCGATTCTATAACGAGCAGCGAACCGCAACATTCGAGCCCGCTCGCCGACAGCGGCCCGAGCCAACGAAACCGAACCGACGCGCGCGACTCGCGCGAGCGGGCTGGGCCGGATCGGGCAAACCGAATGAGTAGCCGAATAAACCCGATTTCTCCCGAACAGGTGGGCGGGTGACGACGACGACCATTAGTAGACCTTATCTCGTTGCAACAAGGTTTGTAGTTTTGTTTTGCAATTTAATTTTTAATGAAATATAGTGAGCATTTTATAATTACTTATTACTCTATGGCACTACCGAGGTAACGCTCACAAATGTAACAATAACCTATAAACAGTTTAGTTTAGGTTTAAAACCCGAACAAGTAGGTGTTTAAATTCACGGATCGACTCGGACAGGTCAAACCGAATACCACATTAATATTAATACGTTTAGGACCGTCATAGCAACTCGGTTTGATCAACCCGGGTTGAAACCGGTTTACATAGAAAGTCGAACCGTTCAATTCGGTTTGAGATATTTTCGGGTTGGCACATCTCTAATTACGCGTCATTGCTTTATCCAAGAGAATAATCCGTGCTTGTGCGGGATATGGGAGCAGACAACTTACTCACAAATATGTCCGATAGCTCTTATGACAGCGGATTAAGGTTTCGGTACATATTTATGAGAGGATTAAATCGATGCATCTTTTTGCACTTGAGTGCAAAAAGCACCACACATACATAAATAAATCGGGCAGCTTACTGCTCCTCGTCGTCTAAATCCATGAAATAGTACAATAGTTATTGAAGTATTAAATTCCTGGATGAGACTAGAGTCGAAGAGAGGCTTATGCTCAACAGTGGGCGATTACAGTCTGATAATGATGGTGATAATCATAGAATGTTATTTATTAGTCACAAAATTATCCTAAGTTATTACAATTAGTGCAAGTGTACATATATACTCGTAATATGAATTATTGTCGTCATGTTATGGGCGAGAGCGGGTAGTAGCACGTAGCGGATATTTGCCACTCCTGACCGTGACTTAAGACCGATATCGAATGTCAATTCGATTTGCAATTACGTTTTACTCGACTTTCATTATTTACCATTAGTCGATTTTGTTTTTTTTTTAAAGATTTTTTGTCACTTTATATTTTTATACGACTCAATACGACTATATGCTTTTCAGGATTCCATTAAATATTATCATTAAACTTACTTTCAACATTATTTCCAACATTAATACAAAATATTATGATTGAAACAAAAAAAGTAAGACAAATCTCCTGACCACTGTCGGCGAACGATTAAATAATACAGTTATTATGTATAACATTTCAGTGAGGATAAACGGCGTGCTACGCGACTGCGCGCCGCAAACCAACAAGTACCAGGACTACGAGAACGGTCGCTGGTCTCCCAAGATGGAGGTCATGGAGCCGTACCAGGAGGGCTGCCAGGACGTGGACGACAAAGGCGAGAGGACGCCCACTACTAGGTGAGAGCTAGGAAAACCTAGACATAGTCAAACCTGGTTTATCAGAATTCACACCAAGACTTTTTATCTAAGACGCAAATATAAGGATTATGAGGACTTCGAGATGACGATCATGGAACCGCATCAGAAAGGATACGTGAAAGTGGTCTCGTCGTAACAGCGCAGCCACTGCCGGCCACTGCTAGGTGAGGGCTAGGAAAAGTGTTGTGATTTAGCGCTCGGCCAAGCTTAGAAGACTCGACCCGTTAAAGCTAAGACCAGCGTAATGCAGTACTCTGAGGACCCGCGTTAGCTGTAACGGCTCGAGTCTTTAATGCTCGGTAGAACTCTAAAATCACAACAATTGCTTTCGCGAAAAGTCTAAAGGAGCCAGTCAAACTAAGGTCCAGTTTTTGGATGAACAAATGGTTCTTCAGACTTCTTGATTCACCAATCTTCTCTTTCTTTTTTTTTAATAATTCGTGTACTTCTCAGTGGGAACGATTTAAACTGGGTTTTTTGAACCTTTTCACCCCCAAAGACGGCCATTCACGTCAACGGAAAGTCGTGCCATGCGTGCGCCTGACGCTAGAGCCATAAACATACCAAACATTATAAAAGAGTTCTAGAAGTGGTTTTTATTGGTTTTTGGACGTTTGTCATTTGACGTCGGTGGCGTCCGTGGCACGGCGAGTCACTTCGTCAGCTGGCGGTGAAAAGGTTAAACGTAATATTATGAATTCCAGGTACTGTTACTGCCGGGGCGACTACTGCAACACGTCCAACTCGAACCACGAAGGCTACACAGACATCATGGGTGTCATTGTAGTTTTCAATCTCATGAAATACATCAACAACATTCGGTAATGAATCTCGACAAACACTGCTTGAAGGAAACAACACGGTGAATGTTTCATACTAGTGATTTTGGACCTTTACGTGTAAAATGTAAAATATGAGTGACTGAGATTTTTTTTATGAAAGATGTATATACGAGAACTTTACATTACGGAAGCTTGATGAGAGAGTATATTTATGAACATGTTATATAAATAAGCAGTATTATGTTGCCAGAATAATCTCCACAGATTGGTATACTAAATTAGTTATTACGCACGGCACTGTAAAAGGAGTGATCACTGATCACTTAATCAGTTGGCGAAATTTAAGAATTCAGCAAGACAACCAATTTTAAAGGAATATATTTGGCTTCCTAATATGCACATATATGACATGCACTAATTTAGTTATTATAACACTATACTCTCTGTTTCAGTATATAAAACACTCGTTTAGATTAAATAGGTACTAAAAGAAACTGAGGTGATTTGCATAGTTTTTAATGATTAATGTATATTTTGAATTTGGTGTAAGTTTTATTAAAATATACAGGCTGTTCGGAATAACGATGTGGACACTTTAGGAGGTGATAGACTGGACTATTAGGAATTGTTTGAACCGTAGATGTCTTAGTCCAATCTGTGATAGTTTTTCAAAATGTTTAAATTTGGTCCAAAAATTCTTATCCCGAACCTCCTGTATAGCGACCCTGTCCATATTGAGCATAAAGTTCACAGGAGGTTACTCAGGCAGTTACTCAGGGGAGACGGTTTCAATCAAATAAAACCAAAGCTTATGTCAAGAACATTGCTCCAAAGTATTTTGGTTATATTTATATATACTTCCCAAGATACAGGCTGTGCCTAGTTTGGGCCCGACGGTAATTCTCGCCAGTGTACAAGCTTTATTCATAAGTTTAACCATATAATTGTGAGCTATGTTTCTTGTTCAACTTTTGTTTGGTAAATATACGATTTTTTTAAATTCATTAAAGGGCCATTTACATGGTGCTACAACTCGCATGCGAGTTTTATTATATTGCAGGGTTTGATTGAATTCGTCATATTGCGCGAAGCGCAATGTAATGAAAATGTATAAATCGACCTTCAGTTAGCCAGAGTTAAATAGGATTAAAAAAATGGAAAACAGGTTTCAAATTCCTTTGGGACGTTTTATTTGCGTAAATCCAAGTCCAATAAATCGACACACGCATGACATTTAAAGTTTGTGTATGGATATTTTTAATTTGATCAGCTAATCAATTTAAATAAGTTAGTTCTTCGGTTGTCATTAATTAAGTTACTTTAAGTTCATTTCCATTTTAATAATACAAATAAAGCTTTTTCGCTTGTCAAGTGCCACCGGCACTTTGTATTATTAGCATTGTGCCAAATATTATCTATAGTATATCAACAAAATGTGATACTTTATGTTAAGGAATGCATAAGTGTTACCGACTTGTATGTACAGTCTAGTGTAAAACATGTGATGCATTCAAATTCCTCAAAAATATGTATTAATGAGATTCAGGTATAGACAGCAGTAAAAGTAAATGATCATTTTAGTACCTTGTCACTTTCACTACTTTGAAGCATCCCAACTGTCGCAGTAGTGCGACAAAGTACTAAAATGATAATTTATATTAACTGTTGACTGTACATGCACCTACAGTGAATAAACGATTTCTACAGACAGACAACATTATTATGACTTTGGAGAGGAATTGAGTCATTGTAGCATCCTTTGGGTGATAATTATCTTATCATATATTGCAGATACCCAAGTTGTAATTCCACGATTTTTTTGCAATTGACTAAACTACTCGTAATACTGATAAGTGATAATATTTAAACAACTTTATACAGTTTAATTCAATTTATATAACAATATAACCGTATTTATAATTATAACTTCAATATCAAAGCTTTATTATAAACTTGTTTACAATGTCCAGATGATACATCACCGAGTTTTTTGAATTCCGATAACCTCAAAGGAAATGGCACAGTTAGTTATTTGAAATAGTTCATAGGGTACGGTGAAATTATACGTACATTTTCTGTTCATATAATTTGTTTTATTAATTTTATTGCAAATGGGTCATCAAAACCGGTTCTAACGATTTTAATGAGAGTTACAATGTAGATGTTTGTTATGGGGCGAAAGAAGCGATCTGGCTAAGTCTCATTTCCGTCTAAATTCGTGGCGAAAAAACCGATCAAGTTAGCGCTAATTTCCGGGCAAATTAGTGTTCTCTGAGTTTTCGCTCACAACGCCAAGAAAAGCTGTCTCCTAGGTACTTTGTATTTAACACTTGAAAATAAAAGCGAAACCTCTAAAGACCTTCGTTTAAATATGAAGTGTCCATATCGACGTATGACAGTTTGTGCAAATATTCGGCTGGACTAAATAAGGAATGCTAAATTGTAATTATGATAATAAGTCACACGAGTGTCATCGCTCTGTAAATTAAAACTAATGGCTCTGTGAGCAGTAGAACTCGCGAACCTGTCTTTAAAAATGTATTGTTTTGTATTTCGAAAAAGTATCTCGAGAAAAAAGTTCTTAGATATATAATTAACGAAACTGCTCACACTCGAGAACCCATTGAGAAATGCAACCTGTAGAGTGGTCACCCATGGTCACCTTTTAAAACTGTGATTTTATGTGATCCACCAAATATAAAGCTTTGTTGGTATTTCCTAGTTTTATGAAGCTTTTTTTAAGCATGTTAAAAGTCCACGTCTAACAATTTTTTAAGATATTGCTACTACTGTCCCGGGTTCGAATCCCGGCAGGGCCATTAATTGCTGTAATAAGCAGGAATATTTTATCCTGGGTATTGGAGTGGGACTGGGCTGCTCATGTCCGCCGCATACCGCACTCGGTTCACAGCTCACTAGCTGTGGGCCAAGATCGCCACCGAATGGCAACCCGACAGCAAAAGACGTGGCGGACCTCGCTGGCGATGGCGAGACTTTTTTTAAAGGATTCGTCGAAGGCTGCTCGGAATCGGGATGGCTGGAAACAGGCGGGAGGCCTTTGCCCAGCAGTGGGAGACCACGGGCTCCTAATAATAATAATAATTTGATGTTTTCTATTTCTATAATCTAGTACCGATAGTAGGTAGAAGCTTTGTTTGGTTAGGGATTGTCTGAACACCGTCCACGTCGTCGTGTCGCGTTCAGTTCCACTATTATCATAACTCAACGTGATCGTAATTCTCAAGTCTAGACTACATCGCTTAGCTGTTACCAACGCAGATTAATTGAGTAAATAGCTGGCGGCCGGCGTACAAGCCCGCTCCATTAACCTAATTTACCAGATAACTTATTTAATTGTATCGTTTGGATTACCAACGAATTATGTCGTTAGCCTACCTGATGGAAAGCAGACGCCGTAGCATATAAACGCTTGCGACTCTAGGCGAATCACACGTTGCCGACCCTTTATTGATTGGAGGATTCATTGTACTGACAGGTAGAGACAAATGCAAATCCCTCGCTCACAACACATGCGCCTTCTAGTCCGCACTAGCAAATAAAAGGATGCGTGTCAAATCATGCATTTCAGTATGGTTACAAATTTACGACGATATTTATTTAATTGTATGGCCATAGTCTACATTAGGGAAAATATATAACATCATCATTATAAGATAGGATAAAAAACCATTGAGCTCTACAGTCGAAGTTACCTTTAGGCTCTTGTGCGGTCGACCGTCGGTATACATATTTTTGTAAGTTTGGCCGTATCGATCTCTTTGTAGTCGTACCTACTTAATATTATATTCGTAATAACGTACAGGCGGAAAATGTATAAATTTCTTTGACGTAAGTCAGTACAGCGGGTACATGACTCGACACATAAGCATTTCAGCCATCAATAACTGTGCGCTATTACATATCGTCCACGCGTCAGTGTCACACCCCGAAAGCTCAAGTCCGTGTATAAATATGTATACTTTTGTAACTTACGCAAAGGGCATAAGATTCAAAGTTGTGTACATTTTTTTGAGCTGACCTGTTTGTGTTAATAGGCCAATAGTTCGTAAAGTCAACGTTCTCTCGCAATTTACTTATTAAAAGGGTGTGTATCCATAATCATTACAATAAATGTACACAATGGGTTGTAAATACTCACTCGGGGTTAATTGCCGAGGCGGAGACAATGATACTGGCCACGGTTTGTTTTGGCTGAAATGGGAACTACCGAGATACGGCGCGATAAAAATAATATGCGGTCAGAAATGTATCTTCCGAATTAACGGCCGATTAGAATTAGAACCCTACTTCTCATTGTGTTCAGATCATCATCTGATTTGACGATCGGTTCAGGCTAGTGGGTAGTGACACTGCCTTCGAAGCTGAAGGACGATTCCCGTTAAGTATCTGTGTGATGAGTATATTTGTTTCTGAGTCTGGGATGTTTTCTATGTATTTAAGTATTGATATTTATTATGTATATCGACGTCTAGTCCCTGTAACAAAAGCATTATTGAGCTTGCGAGTACTATTCGGCGAGTTCAAGTTGTGTAAGATTGTCATAATATTAATGTATTTATTTATTTATTTATCATCATCATATCAGCCGAACGACGTCCACTGCTGGACATAGGTCTTCCCCAAATAGTGCCATAATGTTTTTTTTTGAACCTGACTGTTGCTATAATAGGACGGACCCAATATAGCGGTCGAATTGCGTGGTTGGAGGGTAGCCTGGGGAAAATCCAGGGGGAGCCTCCGGCACGACCACTCGGGGAAGTTTATACACTGGAATACTCTACGAGTTTGCGCTCCAGTGAGATTGGTTGATCGGTATCAACCGAATCTGGGGTGTGAGTGGTGTCGAACTATACTGGGAGTTTTATCGCTGGTTCGCTAAAACCTAGCCTAGCTGAGAAGAGTCCAGCAAGAAACTCAGCTAGGCCCGACTTGGGTCGGACTGACTCCACCCGGTATGCGGCGGTACCGGGACGAATAGGTACTTTGTGCCATAATGACCAGTCCTGACCAGGTAAAGGTCGCGGGAGTCCGCTGGTTGCGGGTGGCGCAGGGCCGGCCATTGTGTACAGATATAGTGCTCTTCTTGAGGGACATGACGGCTATGGGTGTCTGTCTCAGGCTTTATGACATTGATATAAGATTGATTTTCATCTAGCTTATGCAAATGGACTGTGTTCCAATTTTGCCAGCGTACGGATCTACATATAATTTGGTTGTGGGAATACAGCCAGTTCAATTTTGCCAAGCAACTACACTCGCGGGCAAAGAATACGGGTCGGTCAAATACCGTCATATTTCCTAAAATAGTGCGTAAGCGGTTGTACAGTTAATCCTGTCATGATCTTTATTTAATTTTACATATAAACTGCTATTAACAGTAAAAAATATAACGTTACCAGAGTTAAATCGGACTCGTAAAAACCCATGAAAAAAAAACAACGTTAACGGAGCGAGATATCGCAAAAATCGTGATTTTTGGATATTGATATTTTTATGATAGGATCCAGGAAATTGTTAATACAGTTGGGTATTGTAAAGAATAGCATATTATGTAAATAAAACAAGTATTCAATATTTTAAAAAACCTATTGCAGTTATTAAATTTAGGGTGACCCGTATTCTTTGCCCGCGAGTGTAGTTTAGAAAAAAGATCTATCCTTACTAATATTATAAATGCGAAAGTGTGTGTTTGTGTGTGTGTTTGTTTGTCCTTCTTTCACGTCGCAACGGAGCGTCGTATTAATGTGATTTTTTGTATGGAGATAGTTAAGAGGCTGGAGAGTGACATAGGCTACTTTTTCCAGCGGGAAAACATATAATTGCCACGGGAAAATTTCAATATGTTACATTTTCCTATAACCACGCGGGCGAAGCCGCGGGCATCAGCTAGTTACAAAATACAAACGCGCTTAAACTGCTTAGCTATCTGGGTCTGAATACATTATGCCTAGGTCACCGTGGATCCATATATGTCTTCATCTGACCTCTTACATTTCAATGTGCCGATTCAGCATAGCAATCGCAAAGTTGGATTTTATTCGATTTCACTAGCTGATGTTTCTCCAATCGCTGTTTTAGTGGATTTTTAGGTACAGGTTTGGAACGGCTTGTTGCTATGCGACGATGCAGAGTTCTTATAAAGCCAGCTCGGCGATTATAGTCCAGTCAATGAACTGACAACTTGTATGGAAAAAAAACAATTTTGGAAATAATTTATAATAGCTTAACTTTTCTGTGTAACGGATATATTATCAATTAAATCGTTACCCAGCGACAAAATTTCAGACATCAATTTTATTTTAAATTAACTAACTTCTAAAAAGTCTGAAAAAATATTAATAAATATGTTTATATTCATTTTTGTTCATTTACATTTGCTTTATAATATTCAAGTTAAATCATACAAAAAAAGACAATGCATGCTTCATTTAAATCTACATAATTACTTCCGGGTGGAAAGTTTGTCAGATTCTTGAATACAGCATCTTAAAATACTATTTTAAAATGAAATCAACAAAAAAAACGCTATTATAAATTAATGTTTTTCAAAACCATATTTTGCCTGAAGTAATAGTCGTAGGAGTGTCAACGATAGTTGCTGTTGTGAGATGACAAGTGGTGGAAAAAATATGCAGGCATACCTTATACTTAGTCATATTTTTTAATCACCTATCATAACTAGTCATTGGCCATACGTGAGAAGACAGAGAGGTCCCAAAAAGAAAGTGAACGGCCCACTGGAGGCAGAACTTATAGATTGTATTATAACAAAAAAAAGTGAAAAGACACAAGACAGTCGCCAACGATGCATCATATTCATATCCTAACGGGTTCGTTGATAAAATAGCAAAACCTTATTTTTTCATTTTAAAGTGCTTATACAAACCGGATAATGATAAAATACAGACATTACAGTTTTATACATATAGCCATTTAAAAATTATATATTTTTGAAGTGAAAACTTCTTTAGCGGCGCTGGGCACTTTTTGGGATGGGGAAAAATTGTTAAACTCGCCACAGATCTTTGTGACGTCAGATGCGTAAGGTGAGATCTCACCTTAGGCATGATGCGTAGACAGGCCGACCGCGACACGGACGGGGCTTGGGGGCGGGGGTTTGGGGGAGGGGATGGGTGAGGGGGGAAGTGAGGGTTTTTTTTGCAAAATTAAAATTATTCAAGTTTTCACTTCTGCCGGCACTGCCGGAGTGCAACCGGTCTTTTTTACTAAGCAATGTACTCCGAAAAACTTTTATACAGAAAGCTCACCTTACTACAAATCAGAGTAAGAGAAGAGCGGTGCTTCACTATAACCCTAATATACAAAAAATACGCAGCCGTTATGCCACTATTTTAAGCCTCCTTTAGGGAAAATCACGAAGAATTACGGAAAGGAAAATTTGTAAAGCAATTCCACACAACGTCACGGGACAAAATCTTGCATTAAATAACATTGCAATTATTTTACCTCAATGGAATGCAATGCATGCACCAAGTCAACATTTCCTGCCCGTCTTAGTTGAGTCAGCAATGTTTTTAAATATGTATATTATCTTCTGTCGGACAAAGGATATGACACGCTACTATCTGGTATGTTTCACAACCGTGACAGTAGCAGCTAGCTTGTCGGTTCACGCGAATATTATCAAAAACAAGGGAAAATCGCAATTATTGCGATTTCCCTTTGATTTAATTTTATCTCTTTGGTCAGATAAATATTATGTCGGGACAAGCCTAATAGTCCCAAACCAAACACAGCTTGTACTATGGGTACTAGGCGACGATATACATACTTATATAGATAAACAAATACTTATATACTTATATAGAAAACAGCCACGACTCAGGAACAAATATTCGTGCTCATCAGTCACACAATTATGTTAGTCCTTACCGGGATTCGAACCCAGGTCCACAGCTTCGTAGGCAGGATCATTACAAACTAGGTTAAAGCGGTCGTCAGTTATTTAAATGATCATAAATTCTACCATAAAATAGATATAGCAATAGACTGGATGCGTTCACGGATCGCACAAAATAAAGGCTCCCAAAAACGGTGTAGTTTATTATTGGATTGTAACTTGTAATGTGATTTCGTTGTTTGCTTGATTTTGATAATTATTATTTTCTTTTCGTTGTTTTATATTTTAATTTGTCATCGGTTTTTATTTTATTTTATTTTACTGTGTTACGTACCGTGTCCTCACTGCATGGACCCTTCGGAAGACCAGCGCTGGCTGCAAAGCCAGCATCATGCTGAGTAGGGCCCATTTCGTGACACTGCACAGATTTATTGCTTCTTTTGCCTTTGTCGTGTAATACTGTGTTTTGTTGTGTTATGAATAAATATATTTGATTTGATATAAGAAGCTGTTAAACTAGCTTTTGGCCGCGAGAACTCTCGTACCATTTCGAATGTCAACCCAGTGAGGGGATGATTTTCGGTATAAAAGTATCATATGTTTTATCCAGGCTATAGATTAAATATTTGTATACGTGAGTGATTGAGTAACACACATTCAAAACATTAAAATAGTATTCTTAATACGAGATATGTTTCCCGAAAAAGGACTTTAATTCTTTATCCCTAACATCCTCATGTTACTCGCTAATGGTGTAAAATGTGGAATATAAGTTTTTATGGGAGTGCGGCTAAAGAGTATACCGCGGTATACTAAACGGCTGGTGCAAGATATTACTATTTTTGCATGAAACTAGTATAAAATTAGTATTTTAAGTACTCAATAAAATAAGTTTACGTCCCATTGACCATAAAGTGCCAATTACTGCCCACTACGCATGCAGAAAAATTTACTTCCTGGCCAGGAGGAGACGTACAATCTCGTACTCAGGGGCGGTGATAAGGAAAGCCTCAAGTCGCACATTAATCGATAAAAAATACCTTCAATCTAAGCCATTCGGTTCCAAGGACCAAAAATGTAGTAGTAACTAAAACACTATGTTTTTACTGAATAGATGTATTTTGCAAAATTGAATTGTATTTTTACAGCTCGTATTTATCAGTCAAATTCGATATCAAAGGCAGTTAAAAACAAAGCGCCTTTCAGCCAGAGAAAACTCAAAAAAGGTTCGAATACGGAACAATTTGTTAACCGTTTTATTTCATTTTAGCGGCTTGCAGACCTGCCAAAATGCTAGTTTACCAAACACCGATTTTGTGTAAAATTCCTATATCCAAGAATACCCGTTTGCAAAATTAAACAGCAGGTGCGTCTAAACCACAACAAATAAATGTGATCAATGAACCTGTTTCAATTATACCAAATATTCCTAGAAAGTTGTTCATCTATCTATACCAGTGGTTCTTAAAATTTTGTTAGACATGAAACACTTTCAGAATTTCAAAAATACCGCGGACGTGAAGAAAATGTTGAAAAAATCTCATGTTTCATACCTACCTACGTACCTGCCTACGTTAAGAGTGAACGAAGTGCCCTTGGACCCCTAGCAATCATGTCACGGACCCTATAGGAGTCCATGGACCACACTTTAAGAAACCCTGATGATCTATACTAATATAGTAAAGAGGAAAAGTGAGATTGTAGCTGTCTAAGTTTGTATGTCTCGGGTAATCTCTGGAACCGCTTATCCGATTTCGAAAATTATTTCATCTGCGTTTAGAATGGACTGTCTGAAAGGACAAAAGGCTATGTTTTATCCCGCGGGTTTGCCTGCGTTCTTAGCAATTCGCGGGCGAAGCCGCGCGGGCAGCTAATTAGTATAAACTGAAAATAGGCCGAGTTATTAACAAGGGAATGATGAAATTAGCAAAGTTAATGTAAAGGTAGGTTTGTAAAGAAAACGTGATGTTAGCAGATGGCGGGCAAAGTGAACGACCTTCCGAATGACGGACGAACCTTGCGTTGCGATATCTATCCAAAGTATACCTATATATGTTATTTGTAAGTGCCAATAGTCTTATGCAGCCGTCAGGTGATGGAAAAAAAACCACGCTATTTAGTAAAAAACACTTGGCAAAAGTTGAGCATTCATTATATTTATATTAGCTTCTGCCCGCGACTACGTCCGCGTGGAACTCGTTTATATCGTAGCTCGATACAAACTTTCATCCCCCATTTCACCCCTCAGGGGATGATTTCCGGGATAAAAACTATCCTATGTCCTTCCCCGGGATTCAAACTATCTCCATACCAAATTTCATCTCAATCGGTTCAGTGGTTTAAGCGTGAAGAGGTAACAGACAGACAGACAGACAGTCACCCTTTCGCATTTATAATATTAGTATGGATTAATAACTGCCTGCCCGCGCGGCTCTGACCGCTATAACACCGCCGTGCAGATGGCTATGTCCATCCTATTTACTTGCGAAATAAATGTTTAAATGAGATGAGAAGTTTCGAATACTACCCCAAGATACGAACTGACAGTCGCAACCTTTTCATCATCATATATTTAAGAGCTTGGCTCTTGTCGGTGGAGTAATTTCCATTCTGTTCTTTTCTCTGCCTTTTCCTTCAACACTCTATACGATTCAACTTCAATATTTTCCTTTAACTGCTCCATGTAAGCTCTTCGTAACCTTTTACCTCACTATAATATTGGTATAGACTAAAGTCGGTCTGCAAGGCAGCATCGTAACGTTCGCAGATGTTGCGCAAGTGAACGACCTCCCAAACTCGGACGAACCTCACAGTATCTGAGTTTACGGTTCTCCCTTGTTAGCCCTAAATGCTTCATTTGACGTAACGTTTCATTAGACCTAATTAATTTTTTTCTTAAATAGCATATAGAAGCAATTAGGTTTGGTTAGGTTTGTTTTGCCATAATCCTATAAAGTTTCCTTATAGGATTATTGCAATGTGACCTACAATTAACATAAAAAAATATACGCGGCGTTACTATAAAACGTAACATAAGTTGCAATAATCCTATAAAGTTTACTAATAGGATAACTAGCTTACTCCGTCCGCGTAGAACTCTTTTTAACCGACTTCAAAAAAGGAGGAGGTTCTCAATTCGGTTGTATTTTTTTTTATGTTTGTCACCTCAGAATTCCGTCATTGATGAGCCGATTCGTATTCTTTTTTTGTTTGTAAGTGTATGCTTCCAGGTGGGTCCCATTTTTTTCAAAAATTCAGTTGGATGATGGGATCCATGAGAAATTGAGGGAACTCCTCAATTAAATGAGGTACGCGTGTAGTGATTTTGGTATTATCTATTATAACTTGTGTGAAGAAGACCACAGACGACTTATGGAATTCCTCAATTAGGTACTTAAAAGTACAAAAGTACTTCATAGATTCTGATAAGTTTCCGTTGAAATAGCAACCAATTAAGTTCCAAAGGTGATCCTTGTGGAATCGACGGAAGTCCTCTAATATTGTCGGGCCACATACAGCGATTGGGTTTTTTTCTCTAATAATTAACGCATTTGCTCTTGGAAATCAGTTCATGTGATAAATTGAAAAAAAAAAAGTGGAAATGTTCTCGTGGCTTGGCGGAGTACTAAATTAAAGTCGGTTAAAACTTTGTTTTTAAAGTAAATTATATATCGTAGCTTCATAGAAACTCGTCACCACCTTAGGGGTTAATTTCCGAGATATAAAATATCCTATCGCTTCCCCGGGACTCAAACTTATCTCTTTATCAAATTGAATCTAAATCGGTTGAGCGGTTTAAGCATGAAGAGATTGCAGACAGACAGATATACACACTTTCGCATTTTATAATATTAGTATGGATTGCAAAACAAATAACAATTCTCTGTTTCGAATAATGTTTCATTAGACCTAGTGAAACATTAGTTCTAATGAAACACTAGGGCAAAAGTTAGTAGGTCAAGTGACAGGACCCAGAAGTTTACGTTTTTGTTAGTGCCGATACACTCGATGCATTTCAGGTTATCAGATAAAAATAAAAACAGCGCTCAAGGACGCGACGAAAAAATATCTATTAGTAAAACTAAAAAGTATTCGTACTCGGCAAAAGTTGGGCCAGTGTCGGGCGCCCCGCCACATCGATCGGTTGATTCGCGCGCACACTAAGAGCCTTATTCATTCGGTATTTGGACATGTCCTGTTCTGCCACTGGGCCAGTTTCCTGTGATTCATTTGAATGTGGAGGTGCCAATTTCAGTCGGCTGTAGCGCCGGCCACATGCGTGCTTAGCGCCCGTGCACAGTAGCCGGTTTATATTGTAACATAACAAATGTGTTTTTTTCCTTCAAGATAACATATGAGCATAAGTGCTGGATGTGGTGTGATTTGTTGTTATCATGGAGCTGACGCTATTTGTGATAACGTTTCTGTGGTCTTTTAAAAGTAAGTGTTGATAATGTGAAAGTATCTCTTATTAAACGGGTATGGATCGCGTATATTTTACAGAGAACGTGGACGTTGCGAAACGCACGAAAGGTAATGGTTAATAAATATAGGCGATAAAGTCTCGTCTTGTTCAATTAATGCGTGAAAGTTAAGATCAATGTAAGTGATGACAGTGTTTAAAACAATTGAAAAAATATTATATACTAGAATAATAAAATCAATTCAGTCATTGAAACAACATATAGTGTTATCATATCAATAAAAGCAGAAAAGTTGTTGAACATATGTTTTGGTTCTTCAAAAGCATTGTTATTTTTTGTTTTTTAACTGGTCTAAAGAATACGAGTATATATGTAGGTATAGGACTGTGGAGAGGAAATAATGGTATAAGCAACACAAATGCAACAAAAAAAATTATGCCGGATACCCACGTTATCAATACAAACGCAAAAAGTGCATATAATTTATATCTTATTCCAAACACAAGATGGCTAATAAATGGTCACTTTAGCATATCCTTGTACTCGCGCCGCATAAAAATATGCTCAACACGTATGGCAAACCATTAAAATGTACAGTTTTAACGCTTATCAATATCAGACAATACCGATACGACACATGTGGCCGCCATTACATTGTCAACAGTAGGCGTTAATCGAGGTCCGTTTCAAAGAATACATTTAAATTCAACACGAATTCCACGACTCTATATACGGACTTATAAATGTGCGGATTTTGATTAGAAGCCGAGTAGTGACCTAGACAAACTGAGCTTTTAAATTGAATGAAATGAATGGCAGGATTGGTGAAAATGTATGCTTGGTGGTATTAGTATCTATACTAAATGTAGCTATATATTTAGAATAGATAGATGGACACTAGTTACATACAACACAAATATTCTTAATGGCACACATGCACATACAAATTATTTTATAGATATGGTCATCTTCGTCCTACTTAGTGTGTTTTGCGGTTGTATCACTATAAAATAGAAAAAAAATAATTTTTTTTACCAGTTTTACTTTGCACTGTTCTGTTGCAAATAACCTAACCTAACCTACCTGAGTTGTCCTAAAAATATTCCAAAAGTACAGTAATTGTGTGCTGAGCTTCTGGCGATATGAGATCCCATCAAGCAGACGGCAATGAGTGTCTTAACTTTATAATAAAAGCGCCAATCCATGCTTATGTTAAAAATGCGTAAATACTCGTATGTCCTAACTGTTTGTTTGTTGCCATTTCATGATTAAACCGCTGAAGCAATTTAGACGAAATTCGGTATGCAGATAGAGTTCCAAAAATGGACATACTTACTTCACATCGCATTTGGCCATCCTGGCCTGGCCTGGCTAGGGGAGATTTTAAAATTTGTAGGTACTCATCCCGGGCGGTACTAAACAAAGCCGGAGATCTCATATTTATTGCGTTCGGGTGTTATATAGCTGCGATATGAGACATTATTGAAGTGGAGGGTGGGTATAGAAGTTAATAACGTAGTCTATAATGTGGGGTTTTAACGTGGCGCTATCGTTTATACGCGCTCGTGATAACATCCATGATAATACAATATTTAATAAACCCAATATTTATGTAAATTACAACGATAATTGGTTCGTTTGTATATTTCCGTAAATCCGACACGACTTGTAATCTTGGGGCACATGTTCATAGTATGTTAATTAAGTAACTAATTGCAAGGATTGCCAGGAAAAGATTTTTTTTTAATACCATGAAGGCCTGCATGACATTCACAATAGCAATCATCTAATATTAATAGCACATTGAAAAGTATATATTTAACATAACTACTAGAAATACGGCAGTTACGCCATAACTAGTTGTCGGCTGTTTGTAAACCGCAGCAATTTGAAACAATAAAAACGTATTGTATGCAGATGCGACACAATTCGGCTAAACTCTGCCAAGGTGATTCAAAGCAATTTCATTGTGATCGGAAAGAGCTGAAGTCTACGTATACGGCGTGCATCATGAATATATTGAACTAGCTTCTGCCCGCGACTCCGTCCGCGTGGAAGTCGTTATTTTAAACTTTACTTTATATTAAATTTCACTTCGCATTTCAGCCCCTTAGGGGATGATTTCCGGGACAAAAACTAACCTACATCCTTCCCCGGGACTCAAACTATCTTTATACCATATTTCATCTAAATCTGTTCAGTGGTTTTAGCGTGAAGAGGCAACATACCCTCACTTTCGCATTTATAATATGTTTTTTTATTTTTATTTATCAAAAGTACAAACAGCCTCAAGAGGAAATGTTGTACGTGGAAATGTGGTAATCTACGAAACTACTCATCTCATTTTTCATTACCAATTCACGCCAAAACCACTGAACCGATTGAGATGAAATTTGGTTCGTTTGTATCCCGGGGAACGAGACTGGAGATTTCATCCCGGAAATCACACCTTACGGGAGTAAAATGGTGGACGACAGTTTGTTAGGAGGCATGATATAAAAGAGTTACACGCGGACGAAGTAGCGGGCAGAAGTTAGTAGTCTACATTTTACTCCGCGCATTCGTCCGGATTTTTGCAAAACACGGGCGGAGCCTGGTATTGGTCTATAAACAACCCGCGATATCTCAATAAGTCATAATTATAATTAATAACTTAGATAAGTTGAAAAACCCCTTAAGAGTCCGCAGTAAGCTCGGCCGAATTTCACCTTCCCATACAAACGTAGTTACGCTCTCATTTTAAAACTACGAGGGCTGCTACTTAATGTAGGAATCCAGGATTCCAACTTTCTTAAACACAATTTTTGACCTCCATGGTAAAATTTGAACTTTCTTTTAATACTGGCCGCTATATTTTTTTTTCTTGAGTACGCTAGTCTTTTGTTTTTGGCGGGTTTAAAATGTTATCTGGTTGCAAGAATGGAACTTACTCGTGAAAATATTCGTGCTATGATTTATTACGATTTTCGGCGTGGCTTAACGCAACAACAATGCATTAACTTTGCCTTTTGGTGATGAAGCTCCATCAAAAACTACTGTGTATCACTGGTTTAGTGATTTCAATCGTGGACGTAGTTAAGGAAGGTCGCCCGAAATCGGCCGTTGTACCACAAAATATTGGAGCAGTGCGGAAACTTATAATGCATGACCGTCATGTTACGTATCGCGAGATAGAGGCAATTCTGGGGATATCTATGACGAGCATTAATAAGATATTACATGAACATTTAGCTGTAAAAAAATTTTGTTCGCGTTGGATACCGCACAATTTAACTAAGGATCAAAAAGAGGCTCGCGTCAAATGGTGCAAAAAAATGTTGAAAAAATATAACCGTGGTGACTCAAAATCTGTTTATAATATCTACACAGGTGACGAATCTTGGATATGCGTATGATCCCGAAACTAAACAGCAATCAACAGTGTGGGTGTTTCAAAATGAGCCGAACCCTACGAAAGTTACAATACAATACAATACAAACTACTCGTGCAAAAAGCACCTTGAAGCAAATGGTCGTCTGCTTTTTTGGTATGAATGGCCATGTGGCTACAGTGCCACTAGAAAATCGTAAAACGGTTAATTCGGAGTGGTACACGACCATTTGTTTGCCAGAAGTGTTTGAAGAAATACGTAAAGACAACCAGCGACGCAGAATCATTCTTCACCATGACCACGCCAGCTGTCATACATCATGCGAAACAACTCGATTTCTGGAAGGTCAAAATAAAGAATTAACGGGTCACCCACCGTACAGCCCTGATTTGGCACCCAATGATTTTTATTTATTTCCAAATGTAAAGAATAAATTACGTGAAGATGCGGATAGATATACCTCATGTCATTGTATAAGCAAAATTACGTTACAATCCAACACGTAGTTTTAAAATGAGAGCGTAACTAAGTTTGTATGAAGAATCGAGCTTACTGCGGACTCTTAAATTTTAATATCTCAAAACCGATTTTGTTGACAAGTAGCTAAGAACTATCTCGATCACGTCAGCTTTCAGACAAAAACCGCTTTAAAATCGGACCGTTCGTTTAGGAGCTACGATGCCGCAGAAAGACACAAACACACAGACACGTCAAACTTATATAGCCTTTGTTTGACGAGTATACGATATTCGGATTTGCCCCGTATTTTTTAAGTGTTAGGCCAGTCACCCGAAGTGCGCAATAAAAGCATGCGCATGCCAAAATGCACATTCTTCAGATCGGATTTAGAACCCCCAATTAAATAGTAATTGTTTCGAACCGTCGATAACCGTAAGTTACCTCCGTTCTAATCTGATTTTGTGGGAAGTTTGTTGGTTATCGGATGACAGCGGGCGGCACCCAGCGAACGAAAAAAACATAGAATGCGAACTAACTCCTTACAAATTTCTACCCAAATACGTGCCCTAAAACCCGGTATGGGCATGTTCGAACTAAACGGCTGCCTGGCATCGTTTTGACCCCCCGCCCCATTCTGTGGGGCCATTTTGCGAGACTACTTAGATTTCTATGGTTTTTACGCTGTCTGCACCTTATCTAACGACTTCGCCCGCGTATGGCAAAGAACACAGGAAAACCCGCGGGTAAAACATAGCCTATAAACCATCCAAAAAGTCCATTCTAAGAGCAAGTGAAATAAATTTTGAATTCAGATTAGCGGTTCCGGAGATTGCCCATTACATACAAACTTACAAAGCTGCAATCTCACACTTTTCCTCTTTATAATACAGGGTGAATCGTAAGTCGTGAACAGAAATATATGTTTTTTGCTGTTGAACTTTAGTTTAAACATGTGGACGTGACTGACTACAGGCAAAAAATATATCTTTCACCCTGTATTAGTATATAATATTACCGGTCCGTGAAATGTGGTTGATGCAATTCGCCCTTACCTACTCGATGACAAAATATAAATACGAAGTTACGAACAAATGCTGACGCGATAGGCTTATAATAGTAGTGATTCTCGCTACGAATAACGTTCAGTGGTATTTTACTAAATTACATACATAGATTCACGCCTTCATTCCCAAAAGGGGTAGGCAGAGTACATGAAACTTATGTTCCCGTGCCATTTTTAGCATAAATGTGAGTATAAAAGATCGACAAAATGTGATATCGCAGTGATAGGTTGCTAGCCCACAACACACTTCAACCCTGCTCCCTTAGTCGACTTTTACGACACCCACGGGAAGAAAGGGGGTGGTCAAATTTTAATCCGACACCACAAGGGGGAGTTTTACTAAATTCGATTTTGATCCCAATCAAGTTGACTTGCAAGTTGATATCAACATATGATGATTTGAAGCCTCTAGGTACCATAAATACAAATAATTGCATCATGTCGCCCGTAGGGACATTTAATACGTGAGTAGCGAGTAGAGAGCCGTGTAATTATTAGCATTATTCCAACATGTCTCACGAAAGTTTAAATTTGGTTACCGAATGGATGTTGATATTTTCCTGTAACAAAGCTTTTTTCCGCGACTTCATACCAAATCGTACGTAACCATATCTAATGTGTATGTCCAGTATGTTTTACGGTGGGTTGCACCAAATCGTCTGTAATTGCGACTGCTTACGATTCATTCGATACATTCGTTAAAATCAAAATGTATGGAAAGTTTGACAAGTTTCTACGGAATGACAGCTGCCGGCGCCATATTTAACGTTGATCTGTCTGTAACCGTAACTTGGTGCAACCCGCTCTTAAAATTATTAACTACGAGGGCTGCTACCTATGTATCCGGAATAGAAAAAATAATCAAACTTACATTACTAAATATAGTTTTATTGTTTTTCAAAATATACTCCGTGATGATCGATGCACTTTTGCATATGTGTAAACCAATTTTTAAAGCACTTTTGCCACTCTGATTGAGGTATCTCCAAAACGTGTTGTTTGAACGCGTCGACCGCATCTTCACGGGTCGAAAATAGTTGACCACGTAATTTATTCTTTACATTTGGAAATAAATAAAAATCATTGGGTGCCAAATCAGGGCTGTACGGGTGGGTGACCCGTTAATTCTATATTTTGACCTTCCAAAACTCGAGTTGTTTCGCGTGATGGATGACAGCTGGCGTTGTCATGGTGAAGAATGATTCTGCGTCGCTGGTTGTCTTTACGTATTTCTTCAAACACTTCTGGCAAACAAATGGTCGTGTACCACTCCGAATTAACCGTTTTACGATTTTCTAGTGGCACTGCAGCCACATGGCCATTCATACCAAAAAAGCAGGCGACCATTTGCTTCAAGGTGCTTTTTGCACGAGTAACTTTCGTAGGGTTCGGCTCATTTTGAAACACCCACACTGTTGATTGCTGTTTAGTTTCGGGATCATACTCATATATCCAAGATTCGTCACCTGTGAAGATATTATAAACAGCTTTTGAGTCACCACGGTTATATTTTTTCAACATTTTCTTGCACCATTCGACGCGGGCCTCTTTTTGATCCTTAGTTAAATTGTGCGGTATCCAACGCGAACAAATTTTTTTTACAGCTAAATGATCATGTAATATCTTATTAATGCTCGTCATAGATATCCCCAGAATTGCCTCTATCTCGCGATACGTAACATAACGGTCATGCATTATAAGTTTCCGCACTGCTTCAATATTTTGTGGTACAACGGCCGATTTCGGGCGACCTTCCTTAACTTCGTCCGTAAGCGTACTACGTCCACGATTGAACTCACTAAACCAGTGATACACAGTAGTTTTTGATGGAGCTTCATCACCAAAAGTCAAAGTTAATTGATCTATGCATTGTTGTTGCGTTAAGCCACGCCGAAAATCGTAATAAATCATAGCACGAATATTTTCACAAGTAAGTTCCCTTCTTGCACCGAGATAACACTTTAAACCCGCCAAAAACAAAAGACTAACGTACTCAAGAAAAAAATATATAGCGGCCAGTATTCAAAGAAAGTTCAAATTTTACCATGGAGGTAAAAATTGTGTTTAAGAAAGTTGGAATCCTGGATTCCGGATACATAAGTAGCAGCCCTCGTATAAAGTAAGTATCTGTGTGCCAAATTTCATCTAATTTCATTAAATCGTTTTTGCGACATTCAGCCGCAAAATTCTTTCACATTAATAATATTAGTATTTTAACGGCCATTGTCAAAAGTAGTAGCAGCAGCTTTTCGGTGACGGAAAACATCGTGAGGAAACCGGCCTAAAACTAACAAGGTCTATTTTATTTAAAAGCTTTTATTTAACTTGCCATGTATGTACTCGTATGTAATTTGTTCGGGTGGAATCTTTGAACTCAATTTTGAAGTAGATATCTTCAACCGATTGAACTGAAATTTTATGCATTGCACGATAAGGTACGTGACGTCATTCTAAATCCAATATGGCGGACCACACAAGATGGCGAAATAGTTATTTTTAATGCACTTCTACAATATGGGTATCAAATGAAAGGGCTCGTTGAGAGCAACTCGAAAAATAATGTGACGTCATTCTAAATCCAATATAGCGGAATAGTTATTTTTAATGCATTTCTACAATATGGGTATCAAATGAAAGCGCTCGTTGAGAGCAACTCGAAAAATTATTTCTATTTTTCCTTCTGGGTTGGAAAATCAGATAGCGGTTGCTTAGTGTCTACGTCAAACCTTAGGATTAGCTGTTCAAGCGGACCCCGGGCTCCTCTAGGATACTACCAGGGAAAAGCTTGGAGGATGATCGAAGGGTTAACCCTTTTCCAGGCAGAGGCGTTATGTCGACCACATACTACCTGTCAAACATGTCTCTTAATGTCAATGAATAAGAATGACATTTGATTGTCACTTTTCAACTGCCACCCTGGAAAAGGCTTAAAAATATTTTTCTACTTAAAAAAAGTAGGAGGTTTCCGATTCATCGGAATCTTTTATTATTTATGTATGTTACCCGGCCTACATGTTATTGTATTGTCTCTCTTTTTAACTGCTTTGTTTGTGTGAGGTGTGCAATAAAGAGTATTTGTATTGTATTGTTACCCGACTACTCAGACGCCTGAACCGATTTGGAAAATTCTTTTTTTGTTTGAAAGGCTATCCTTCCCAGGTGCTCCCAGGGTTACCGGGTCAGGATCTGATGATAGGACCCTGGAGACTCTTCAAATAAGGCGAAGTACTGAATTGAACCCCCACAAGGTGGACTGATGACCTGGTAAAGGTTGCTGGAGTACGCTGGATGCGGGTGGCGCAGGACCGGTCACTTTGGCACTCTTTGGGGGAGGCCTATGTCCAGCAGTGGACGTCTTTCGGCTGATATGATGATGATGATGATGACTGAATTCAAGTCGGTCAAAACTTTATTTTAAAGTAAATTATTTTCATTCCAGTGTCATCAGCGATCCGCTGCTACAGCTGCGAGGTGGAACACACGAAATCCTACAACCAGGAGGATGGTGTGGTCAAAAGCACGCCAACGTGCGACCAGTTCACCGGCAGCGACATCAGCGCCACGGATTGCCCGGAGTCGACCATGTGCATCAAGAGGGTGACGACGCAAGACATCGGGCCGGGACGTAAGACTTTTGGATTATATATGTCGGACATTAAACAGGGGCAGGCAGACCAGCCACAGTGACGACTTTAACACGGCCAGCACGTTGAATTACTATTTCTATAACAGCGACATCAGCGCCAAGGATTGCCTGGAGTCGACCATGTGCATCAAGCGGGTGACGATGCAAGACATCGGACCGTGACGTAAGACTTTTGGATTATATATGTTGGACATTAAACAGGGGCAGGCCGACCAGCCACAGTGACGACTTTAACACGGCCAGCACGTTGAATTACTATTTCTATAACAGCGACATCAGCGCCAAGGATTGCCTGGAGTCGACCATGTGCATCAAGAGGGTGACGACGCAAGACATCGGGCCGGGACGTAAGACTTTTGGATTATATATGTTGGACATTAAACAGGGGCAGGCCGACCAGCCACAGTGACGACTTTAACACGGCCAGCACGTTGAATTACTATTTCTATAACAGCTACATCAGCGCCAAGGATTGCCCGGAGTCGACCATGTGCATCAAGCGGGTGACGATGCAAGACATCGGACCGTGACGTAAGACTTTTGGATTATATATGTTGGACATTAAACAGGGGCAGGCAGACCAGCCACAGTGACGACTTTAACACGGCCAGCACGTTGAATTACTATTTCTATAACAGCGACATCAGCGCCAAGGATTGCCTGGAGTCGACCATGTGCATCAAGCTGGTGACGATGCAAGACATCGGACCGGGACGTAAGACTTTTGGATTATATATGTTGGACATTAAACAGAGGCAGGCCGACCAGCCACAGTGACGACTTTAACACGGCCAGCACGTTGAATTACCATTTCTATAACAGCGACATCATAGCGCCAAGGATTGCCTGGAGTCGACCATGTGCATCAAGCGGGTGACGATGCAAGACATCGGACCGTGATGTAAGACTTGGATTATATATGTTCGCCATTAAACAGAGGCTTGCTCAATGCACTCATTGCAATTCTTCCGACCCGGTCACTACCGGGACGTAAGAATTTTCGTGATTTCATATTATAAAGGGCTATGTTGGGACTTTTTCTACGCATCAGAAATCCGCAGCAGCACCATGGTAGCTGATGTAGCCCTCCGAATCGCTAAACGCTGGCAAAACGATAGTCGCTGATCAGGTAAAAATACGTTTTTAAAATTAGTATTGGACTTTAGTTATTCGTATGTAATGCTTTACGCGTAAGTATTTTGTTTATTATGACATTATATACTAATATGACTTTATAAATAAACCCCGACCTGGCTCGGGGAAACTATTAAAACGTGGAATTAACCGCAACGAGGATACATTCCACAGTATTTAACTTAAAAACGATAACGTTTATTAAATGACACATCTTATTCATTGAAATGAGGTTTAACTTGCAAAGTATGTATGTCGCTGATCAGGTAAAAATACGTTTTTAAAATTAGTATTGGACTTTAGTTATTCGTATGTAATGCTTTACGCGTAAGTATTTTGTTTCTTAGGACATTATATACTAATATGACTTTATAAATAAACCCCGACCTGGCTCGGGGAAACTATTAAAACGTGGAATTAACCGCAACGAGGATACATTCCACAGTATTTAACTTAAAAACGATAACGTTTATTAAATGACACATCTTATTAATATTAAGTATAGTTTGGATGACAATTCAATCGAGCTGATCTGATAAAGGAGACGGAAGGTAGCTATGGGAATTAAGGACTTAACAGACGTAACCTAGCGTAAAGCTTGTATCAAAATGCCATTTTTGACGGAAACTTATTTTGCTAATAGAATTTCGATAAACAATTTGTTATTTTTTTTTAGTGTCAAGTAAAAGCGTCAGACGCGGCTGCGCCCCGCAGACCACAAAAGGAATGCAAGAAAAAGTGGGAAGAAAATGGGAGGTGGTGAACAAAATATATGAAGTGTACGAAGAAGGCTGCATGGAAGACCCTAGCAACGAGCATAAACTCACTAAAACCGTGCTGTGTTACTGTAGGGGGGACCTTTGTAATACTAGCGGGAAAACATCTATATTACCCGCTGCTCTACTTATAACTTTAGGAGTAATGCTTTTATAAGATGTTTATGTCACGCATACAATGAGCCTACTTTAAAATAGGAAAACTTGAGAATTCGTCCGTGTGGTTTCAAAGCAAGGATCATTTTTACCCCGCTATTTGCTCTGATCGTAGTAAAAACAATGAAAATAACTTGATTTGTAGTTATTGATCACTGATCGTGATCAAAATATATTTTAAATCGAGCAATACAATTATGAATCAGCAGCTTTTGGTAAGTAACAAGGGATGATGTTATTAAAATATTTAATAAACAATACCAATTGAGGAATATAAATATTAGAATACAGAAAATCGTCCGTTCTAAACAAAATTTTGTTTAGAAATTGACAAAAGTAGCTAGTTATGTTTAAGCAGCAACGTTCCTAGCATTTAAAGCCCTAGTGACTGTGGATTTTTTTCCTAATTCGTGGCACAATTTATCCATATACATATACGTATTTTACCTAAATAAGCAAGTTTGGACGTACTAGGTAATTTCTGAAACAAATCTGTTTAGTCCACCACCAGTACGGGTAGGTAACTAAATTGTGCCAGTAATGTTAAGTGTCTTACAAATAGACACAATTTGTACTTATTCCTTCAAGGAAAATATTTGTGTATAAGTGTGTAAGTATATGTTTTATGTAATATTTATTCAAGCATTAATACAAAGATCAAGCCTGTTTTTTTGTGGTTTTGTGCCAACAATTTGAAATGTCTTAAAAATAGACACATTTTGTACTTATTCGTTCAAGGAACATATTATTATTAGTGTATAAGTGATTTAGTGTGTAGGTATATGTTTTATGTAATATTTATTCAAGCATTGCGAGTAATACAAAGATCAAGCCTGTATCTTTTTGTGTGATGACAGGGAATCAAACCATGAGCTTTCAGTAAACTTAAGTTAAGTAGGTATTTCATTATGACAACGTTTTCAGTAAGTACCTAGTAACCGTACTTACTCCGTGCAAAACCTGGGTGGGTATATTACCGTATTTGGGTAAGGCCGTGGAGCGTTTTAACCGCCACACTTTTATGTAACGATTTATTGCCGAATTACACCTCATGGTGGCATTAAGTTTTAATATATATAGGATTTTGTTACACTAGGCCCTCCACAAATCGTTACATAAATGTGCGGCAATTGAATCGCTCCGCGGCCTTACCCATTTACGTAATTTTGCTCGGCGATTGTAGCTCGATGCCGGCCATGTGCCACGCTCGCTTTTATGCCTGATTTACATTCAGCCGAAGTGAGCAGGGAAGTGAGTAAACGAGGCATCAAGTGCGCTGTGTCCAAATGAGTCATCGTAACAGACTGCCGACGGTCGTGCCATCCCAAATAGGTCCCAGGCTCTAAAAGAGAGCTCCTGACGATCCGTTGTGTTAAGAGTGAGAGATATGCCTTTGTCTCTAACTGTCAACGCAAAGAATCCTCAAATCATCAAGAGTCAGCACCGCGCTTGTGTTTCTGAGTCGCAAAAGCGTCCTCAGCTTACCAGCGGGCAGGCCATATACTTGTTTAAGACTTTCGCAACCGGACTAAAAATAGAACAATTCACCAGAAACCGACAGAATTCGCCAGGCGTGTAAGTTCATACTACTGCCCGCCTAGCGGGCTCAGCCGGCATCTGAGCAAACATTACGAGGGCCTGCTAGGCGGGTTCTTGGTTGCGAACGTGTTAATAACGTCGTCGTCAACAGCAAGTTGACGACGACAGCCAAGAGCCCAGACAAGCCTAGCCAGTCATATCAGAGCTCATTTGTAATGCTAATCCACAATTTGTTAGGATCGCCGTCATCGAAATCGAATCGGACTGTACATGATGTACACGTAAAAAAAAAAAAAAATGGGGCCTTCATGCGCGATGCTAAAAATTTTACAACTAGAGAATTGTCATTCGGCTCTGTCAATCCGCCACATTTCGGAGTCAACATGTGTCGAAGGGGCTTGGCGACAATCCTCACTTGTCAAATTGGCGAACTTGGTGGCCGGACGGATGAACGGGCGGAAGATGATACCACCGAGGCGCGGCGAGACAATGTATCTTTGTATCAATGTTCCAATTAACGTTTGTAATGTTGCCACGCAACAAATGGAAGTTTCGCATGAATTTAATAATTGGCTAATTGACTTTTTCTTTATGGTTTTTGCCACAGTTACGCTTTAAACATGATTTTTTAAAGTAATTATATGAGTAAACTAGCTTCTGCCCGCGTCTCCGTCCGTGTGGAGCTCGTGTACATATCGTAGCTTCATAGAAACTTTCACCGCCTTAGTGAAACTATCGTATGTCCTTCCCCGGGACTTAATACCAAATTTCATCTAAATCAGTTACGCGGTTTAAATTTTTATGAATTATTATATTTAGCTTCCTTAGGGGTGTATTATTACAAAACGCAAAAAGACTTCCCTCATACAAACTTTGCACCCCTTTTTAACCCGCTGAGGGGTGGGTTTTCCCGAACTCTAAAATATACACAGTTTCTAGTCTCTCAGTTAAAAATTTACTCCATCCCTATACAAAATTTCAAACCCTTTTTACCCCCTTGAGGGTGGAATTTTCAAAAATCCCGTCTTAGTGGCTACTTAAGTTATATAAACTATCTAGAGTGAAAAAATTTGCTTTCTAGGTTTGGGTTAGGTTAGGCTAGGCGATGATTTAAGTGAGTAAGTCAGGACTTTTACGTTTATATACTTATATATTAATTGTATGGGCTATTTATTTCCTAGGTATTTTAGAGGTCCACAATATTACCACTCTTGTGTCCTCGCATAAATATAACGAAAAGATGACTAACGCCAATAATTCAGCTTTTAAAAATTATGTAATATTTACATTAGGATTACTTATTTTCCACTCCTAGGTGTTATAATCGTTTTTACTATTTGCATGATAATTGTAAGCGCTAAATTTATGTAAATAGTCACTTGAGAATTATTTGGTTCCATTATTTATTATTACAATTTAACCGTGGTGAAACATGATTTATCAAACATTTTCAATATTAACTGAGAGGTTAAAGGGGAGTTTAAAAAAATATTGGCAGGTTAAAGTGATGTTTAAGTCACGTCTAACCTGTCGGTTTTGTTACTATCCGTTTAAGGGACATAAATTAATGAATATGCCCTAAAGTCACCTCTAAATACCTAACACGACTATATTTGCAAAAAAATATGAACAAATATTTATAATAAAAACTTATTTTATATCGAACTCGGCTGGTTTGCGCGGGCGCAGGCGGGGGCAGCGACGGAGGCGAGAATCTACCCTCGTTTTCTTCAGCGTTGTTCGATGGCTGGTTACACACAACACTTACTACGTCACAACGTTTTAACTACGTATTATTATGTCTGATTCTCACGAGAGTTTTACATACATATAATCACGCCTCTTTCCCAGAGGGGTAGGCAGAGATCACGGATCTCCATTTGCTACGATCCTGACAAACCACTATCGCTTCACTCACTTTCATAACATTTCTCATACATGCTCGTCGGTTTAGGGTACTTTTGACCTGGCCTTTTAGTAAGATTTCTCCAATTTGATCGGAGAAAGTTCCCCTAGGTCTTCCCCTTCCAACTTGCCCTTCCACTCTTCTTATATACACTCTCTTCGTTAATCTTCTTTCATCCATCCTCTCTACATGCCCAAACCACCTTAACATACCCATCTCAATTTTCGTGACTATATCTCCATCAATTCCACACTTATCTCTTATAACACTGTTTCTGACTCTATCACTCAATTTCACTCCATACATACTTCTCAACGCTCTCATTTCTACTGCATTCACTCGGCTTTGATGTCTTTTCTGCCACACCCAACTTTCACTACATAGGGGAGTGTTGGTGCCCACACTTATGTATGCATAAGTGTGGGCACCAACACTCCCCTATGCACAGCCACACGTGCTTTTTGTGATATTTTCTGGCTGCCCATAAAGGCGTTCAGTGCCCCATTCACTCGGTTCCCTGCATTCACTCTCCTTTCAATATCTTTATCATGCTTTCCGTCTCCAGTAAATAACGTCCCCAAATACACAAACTCTTTTACTTGTTCCAGTCTTTCTTCACCAATCATTATTTCGCAGTCTGTCATAATTTCATCTTTTTCAAATACCATAACTTTCGTCTTACTTATATTCATCCTCATCCCTTTCCATTCAAAAGATTCATTAATCTTTGTTACCATCATTTGTAACTCCTCAGCGGACGATGCAAGTAGTACAAGGTCGTCAGCATATAGGAGACATATGACGCGTAACCCTTCCATTCTCAAACCACATTCATCACCTTTTAGATCCTGCAGACAGCTGTCCATGAATAGATTAAACAGCCACGGAGACGCTACACATCCCTGTCTAACACCCTTCTTGATGTTAAACCAGTCAGTATAAGACCCGTTTATTCTCACGCGAGCACTGGAATCCTTATATAAAGATTTCAGTGTTTGAACGAGGCGGCTGTCTACTCCATACGTGCACAACACCGACCATAGTTCATTCCTCATCACTCTATCATAAGCCTTTTCCAAGTCCACGAAAGCGCAATAGACCTTTTGACCTTCACGAGAGTTTTCTATATAAATTAATAACTGTTGAATTCTGATATAAAACAATCAAACATAATGTAACAATTTAGTTTCTGTAAATATATCATAGCTATCTATATAACAAGTGTAGAACCTCATTGTGGTTTGTTCGATGAAAAAGACTAGTCAAACAGCACGTCTAGCACACGACGGCCGCGACATACTCTCGATTTTTATCGCACCATACCTCTTCTTCTAAGTGTTCTAATAAGAGAGAAACGGATAGTGCGAGAAAAATCGAGAGAGCTCGCGCGCCGTCGCGTGCTAGCCGTGCAGAACACTTATTAAAAATATTAGTCCAGTCAATGAACTTGTAACTTGTAAGGAAAAAATGTATATTTTGGAAATAATTTATAATGGCTTATTTTTTATGTGTAACAGATAGATTATCAATTAAATAGTTACCCAGCGACAGAATCAGACCAAATTTCAAACATCAACCAAATTATAAATTAGCTAGCTAGTTTCAGAGAAGTCAGAAAAAATATTAATAAACATTATTGTCTTTATAGTATTCTACATAATTACTTCCGGGTGGAAAGTTTCTCGGATTCTTGAATAAAGCATCTTAGAATGAAATCAACCAAAAAAAAATTATAAATGAATGTTTTTCAAAACCGTATTTTTCCTGGAATATTCATAGACATGGTAAGCAGAAAACCTGTGTATAAAGATTAGTCGTATATTGACATTCCTACGTGTGCATTTAACATCAAATTAGTCTTTAATTGTTAAAAACACCAAAGGCTAGTGTTAAAGTGGATAAGACTTTTTCTATAAGCGATTTGGTATGCTTTTTTTTGTAAATTGAAAAATATATATAAAATAAAACCATGAATAAAGTTGTTTTGTTTACTATACATAACTAGACCAATAGGTGGCCATCTTTCGAGCCGTTCGAGATGATGTGTCTACTGTCTAATAGAGATCTCGAAAAAAATGGCAGCAGTCGAACGAAAACTAATTTCCGTATTCTCAAAATCTCAACCTGAGATACGAGGGCTGCTACTTATGTATCCGGAATAGAAAAAATTATCAAACGTACATTACTAAATATAGTTTTATTGTTTTTCAAAATATTCTCCGTGATGATCGATGCACTTTTGCATACGTGTAAACCAATTTTTAAAGCACTTTTGCCACTCTGATTGAGGTATCTCCAAAACGTGTTGTTTGAACGCGTCGACCGCATTTTTACGGGTCGAAAATCGTTGACCACGTTGAAATAAATAAAAATCATTGGGTGCCAAATCAGGGCTGGCTGGCTGGGTGACCCGTTAATTCTATATTTTGACCTTCCTAAAATCGAGTTGTTTCGCGTGATGTATGACAGCAGGCGTTGTCATGGTGAAGAATGATTCTGCGTCGCTGGTTGTCTTTACGTATTTCTTCATACACTTCTGGCAAACAAATGGTCGTGTACCACTCCGAATTAACCGTTTTACGATTTTCTAGTGGCACTGTAGCCACATGGCCATTCATACCAAAAAAGCAGGCGACCATTTGCTTCAAGGTGCTTTTTGCACGAGTAACTTTCGTAGGGTTCGGCTCATTTTGAAACACCCACCCCCACCCACCCACCTGTGTAGATATTATAAACAGCTTTTGAGTCACCACGGTTATATTTTTTCAAATTTTTTTTGCACTATTCGACGCGAGCCTCTTTTTGATCCTTAGTTAAATTGTGCGGTATCCAACGCGAACAATTTTTTTTTACAGCTAAATGTTCATGTAATATCTTATTAATGCTCGTCATAGATATCCCCAGAATTGCCTCTACCTCGCGATACGTAACATGAAGGTCATGCATTAAAAGTTTCCGCACTGCTTCAATATTTTGTGGTACAACGGCCGATTTCGGGCGACCTTCCTTAACTACGTCCACGATTGAACTCACTAAACCTATACACAGTAGTTTTTGATGGAGCTTCATCACCAAAAGTCAAAGTTAATTGATCTATGCATTGTTGTTGCGTTAAGCCACGCCGAAAATCGTAATAAATCATAGCACGAATATTTTCACGAGTAAGTTCCATTCTTGCAACGAGATAACATTTTAAACCCGCCAAAAACAAAAGACTATCGTACTCAAGAAAAAAAATATAGCGGCCAGTATTAAAAGAAAGTTCAAATTTTACCATGGAGGTCAAAAATTGTGTTTAAGAAAGTTGGAATCCTGGATTCCGGATACATAAGTAGCAGCCCTCGTATTTGTACTCCTACTGAACCGACCGAGCTAGATAGTTGCGATAGCTCAGTTGGTTAGAGCCTAGAGCGATAAGCCGCTTATACCTGTGGTCGCTGGTTCGAATCCGGCTATATATTTTTTTAAATTCGGTTACTTTGAAATTATTATTTCGCTAGCAGATTACTGTCTAATACGTCATCTACCGCAGACGGGAATTCGCGGAAAAATATGCATGTGTTCGCGGAAGTACTAAAAATCATTTAGTATTCTAATTTAAATGTTTCCTGCTATACAAAGGTTGTCTGGAAGAGATCGCTTTAAAGCGATAAGACCGCCTGTTGTTACCATTATTTATTAAGCAATTTTTTTTTTGTAAGATGTTTCTCTCCTGTTGTGGTGCAATAAAGAGTATTTATTATTATTATGGGATGGCGCATGTTAATGACGATTTCTCAATCTAATTTGAGACGTTGGTGCCGTTAAGAAGCCTTCAGGTAGATGTCGATACACGCCTCCCTAAGGCGTTGCAAGAGGGAACTGGTTGACCGTTTTGTCGACCGAGCTAGATTGTTCGGATAGCTGTGGTTGCCGGACCTAATCCAGCTCAGAGCGATACATTTTTCCTTTTCATTTGAAACTTATTCTATTGATTTCACACGCCAACAGTACTACCCTAACGGCCCGGCCACGACAACGGCGACACGGCGGCGGCGGTAGCGGTTTTTCTAATGCATTGCGTGTGATCCCAATTAACCACAGTGCGTTGCGCGTCTCGACCGCGCAATGAACAGACAAAACGCTTGCCGCGCCGCAATAGGGGTGTAGACATCTAATAAAATAACCAATAACGTTGAACTTTCCCGACATAGGTTTAAAACAAGTGGCATTAAAAGATTTTTTCAAAAAATTCAATGGCTTTTTTCAAATGTTATTGCCTATGTCACTTCCACGATAAAGAGGAATCCAACGACACCTCATATATCGAAATCCGCCAAACGGTTGAGGCTGCAGGGCGTGCCAAAGAATAAGACATACATATATAACCCTCATCTCCTTCGGCAGTTGGGTAAATATTGTGAAATGGAGAAAAAGTAAAGCAGGGGATTAAATCACAGTTATAAGTGTGCAAAGTTTTAAGAGGGGATATATTCTGTCCCTTTTCCGCATAACGCACCTTCATATGAAACGATTGTCATTAGAAAATGCTCGTAGATTGTGACGTCACAATCTACGAGCATTTTCTCTCTCTAAGAAGCATTACGAAAACGGTTGTAGCTTCGTAATTCTTTGAGATATTTTAATGGGATTTTCGTCACTAGGCATATTTTTGCCTTCTTTCTTTATACATATATACATTTTGAGTCTACACCCATATTCGTCCCATGTCGTGGCCGGACAGTAAAGGCGGGACTGTATGTGTTCAGCTTGTCTATAGGTGTCACGGATCGGATAATGATGGCGGCCAGGCTATATTTTAAAAGATAACCCTGGCGTTCTTTAGTCTTGGAGGCCAAAGTCCACTCTGTGTCTTTGCGCCACAGCATTAAATAAGTAAAGACTACTCACATGGGCATGGTTCTCGACGAGACACAGGAACACGACGTCCTCCCGCAGCAGCCGGACGGCGCCGTGCAGCGGTTGCGGCGTCTTGCTCTTCAGCATACGATAGAGCAGTGCCGACGACATGTGGGCGAAGTCTTCGCCTGTGATATAGAAATTACAGAATATTGGGAAACAATGTAAGAAAAGCACCTGACGGGTACAGTCTACTGCATCAATGTCTGACTAGACCAAGGACGCGACAATATCTGATACGCCCTTATAGTGCTAGAAATACGGATTAGTCAGATATTGTAAAATCAGCAACACTCATATCTCGCTGTAATAAGGTTCATTAGAAAGGTTGGGAATTTAAATTGAATTATTGCAGATTTTTGCATAGGTGGTGACAGGGTTCGAAAGGATAATTATCAATGATAATTATCGTGATAATAACAGATGGATACCTATCGATTGATAATAACAACAAATTGCGCTCGTGAAAGTGAACTGTATTCGAAGTATTCGAACGTGTATTTCCGCACTTGCGTCTATCCGAACGCACGAAGTGTCAACGTGACGTGCCGCGCCGTGGGGATTCCCTTTACAAGAAGAATTCGGTTCGGATTATGCAAAGTTGAGCGAACTCGAGTGTCATTGGTTCTTATACTGGTGGTGGTAATTATCGGATAATTATGAAGAAGCGTAATTATCTTGATAATTTCGAACCTTGGGTGGTGAGTTCAGTGAGTTCTGTAGGGTCGTTATCGGTCGGTTTACGCCAGCGGTCGGCAACCTTTTAACAGCCAACGGCCATATAGTAACTAACGAAATAGACGCGGGCCGCACTTGATAATACTTTGTGAGTTTATCAGGCAAATATACGAGAGTGTACATAGAAAACAGCCTGGGAGGCTCGCGGGCCGCAAGTTAGGGACTCGCGGGCCACCTGTTGCGGACTGCTGGTTTACTCGAACGTATATGACTGCCTCACACAAGCGCAGCGCCACTCAGCGCAGTGGCATTCGTGAGAGCCTTCGAATGGCGCGCCGTTGCCGCCGCCGCCATTGCCCAGTCGTGGCCGCGCCGTCACAAAGTGAATGCTAAATGACTCCGACACGGTTATCGCGCGACGTGCAGTGCTAGTGATATACCGTTCTCAGGAATATTCCTCATACAAAACGAGAATATTACCGGGATCAGCACATCACTAACTGTGGCCATGATAGCACTTAAGGGGATGCCTTGATTCGAGCCGAACACGCCCCCTAGATAAAGACACGCGTACTTATGCCTTCCGGGCACGAGAAAAAGAGATGGAAGACTCTTCGGGAATGGCTTTTTTGGACAAATTTCGACAAATACCTAACTTAGAGAAGTTTCATTTAAATTTCATAGTGAGATTTTAGATGAGATAAAATACTATAGTATTAAGTTGATTGTGTCGTAAAATAATGTATCGTTTGAGTAGGCTAAGTAAAAAAAGGAAAATACAGACTCAACTTTGGATTTTTTTTTCTATGGAGGAAATTTTATGCAATCATGTATCGGTAAAATCAGAAAAACAATCATATAGTCAAGAATCATATATCTGATAATCAGACCTTATTGTTTCTTAATCTAGTCAGAACGGCGTTTCAAAGCAAGCGATAATTTCCAATGCACCGCCTTAATCTAATGAGCCGAAACATGTCACCAATAGCGACAACCATAGTTGCAACGTAGTTTTAATACGAGATTAGGTTTTTAATACGAAATTTAAAGATTGCATGGAAGAGATCGCTCTTTAGCGATAAGACCGGCTCTAGTTTTACCTCTACTGTCTCCCTGTATCTACGTGTTTTCTTTTGTAACTGCCCTACGTGTCTGAGGTGTGCAATAAAGCAAATTTATTATATTTATTGCACACCTCAGACACGTATATTTGTATTGTATTAAACATTACGTACAGGAGGTCTAGTTGAGCATTGAATAGACAAACGCGTGGCCGTGGCGTCACCGTACCGTACCTGGCTTGATCGCCGCGTCCACGCGGCTTCACCGCGGCGGCGCGCTGGCGGCAAATAATCGCGAAGATATCGCAGCGTGCTCGCCGCGCCGCGTCCAAGCAGCGTTCCCGCTCCGCCGGAAAACCGCCGGCAAAAACGCTAGTGTGCAAGGGCTCTAAGCTGATGATGTGATTACCTGTGAGATCATCCCAATGGGCGGATATAAGTCCAGAGCAGTGTTCCTTAAGCGCTAATGCGCCTATCTCGTCCGCGGCCGAGTAGAACTTTACACAGGTCCTGGAATAACAATAATACGATCATTAAGATGGGTCCAACTAGTCCAGTCAATGAACTGACCACTTGTAGTGAAAAAGTAATCATTTTCGAAATATTTTATAATAACAGCTGATTTTTTCTATGTAACGGATATATTATCAATTACATAGTTACCTAGAGACAAAAACCAACAAAGTATCAGACATCAAAAAAGAAACCTTTTTTATCTCTTGAGACTTGGTAAGTAGATGTATTCTGTGAACCGTATTAAGATTTTCACACAAAAATAGAAAAAAAAAACCGGCCAAGTGCGAGTCGGACTCGCGCACAAAGGGTTCCGTACCATTATCCGTTGAATCACAAATTTTACCACTTTGGAAGTGTCTCTCGCGCAAACTATTCAGTTTAGAAAAATATTATCTTAGAAACCACAATATCATTTTTGAAGACCTATCCATAGATCTCAAGTATGATTTTAATGGAAAAAAAAAAATTGAGTGTCAGTTCTAAGTATGGGGAACCCCCAAAATTTATAGTTTTTTTTTTATTTTTGTGTGAAAATCTTAATGCAGTTCACAGAATACATCTACTTACCAAGTTTCAACAGTATAGTTCTTATAGTTTCGGAAAAAAGTGGCTGTGACATATGGACGGACAGACAGACAGACATGACGAATCCATAAGGGTTCCGTTTTTTGCCATTTGGCTACGGAACCCTAAAAAGAAGTATGCACCTAAATTGTATGGACATTGCAAATTAAACAAGCACCTGTTTCAAATGGGTATGAAACAGGACGCAACTTGCAGGTTCTGCCAGGAGACAGAGGAAACAGCAATGCATATTCCCTGCTCCTGCGGAACACTCATGCACAAAAGAAGTATCTACCTAGGGCGGCACATAGTGCACCCAGAAGAGGTACAACATATCACCGCCCAAAGAATCTGGAACTTCCTAGAGGCAACGGGTCTTAACGGTGAAATATAAACAAAGGGCTGCCACAATAGATCACCTGCTGGTCGAAGCGGCATATGAAGGCCCACAATAATAATAAAATGCACCTAAATGCAGTGTTTCAGACCAAAACAGCAATATACTTGATTTTCCATACAACAATTAGTACAAATAGAAAATGGTGATGTCATAATTCTGTGTCAATTAGTATGAAGCTCCCACCAGCGAGGTCCGTCTAACTCAATAGAGTGTATTTTGATAATCAGGTCACATTTGAGTGTAAGATATGCAGATTTTAGACTTTGCAACCAAATAGTTATTCACTTCGGCTAGTATTGTTTTAACAATACATATCTGGATACATTTGTTACCTAAATTAGACAGCATAGCACAGATTTTCTTCCTACATTAGCGCAGACGATTTTGATGTTATGGTTAATTGTTTTATTTATTATTATCTTGTCTATGTTGCAGAAAAAAAAACTTATCATACAAAAATACATATTGTAGGTATTGGACTTTACTCCTCAGGGAGCTACTGGCCCATATGTGAGAACACTACCAAATTCAGACAGAAGTAAGTCGTAAAACCTGCCTCTTAAAGACACTGGAATGGTTAATCTGTGGAATACAAAAATTCACTGTACTGTGTCACTATCTTAAAGACTTATCAAGTGAATGACAATCCTCACCTAACACCCACACTGGCAATAAGGGCCTGTTCACACTTCCCCACCAGCCCATTAAGCTTGAAGTTGGCTGCAGACTTCATCAGCTGCAATGCAAACATGTCTCCACGGCTCAGGTCCACCACATCCGTGTACAACCATTTGAGAAGTGCTGCGCCTACATCATCGGGGAGCACTGACCAATCTGAAAAATATTATTTAATTACTATATATCCTAAACATATAATTAATTTATTTATTTAAGGAGACCCAACAACAACAAATATTATATTAACCAAAAAGCCAATTACAAGATCTCACAGATAGTGCTAGAATATGAGTATACTTAACAATGTGAACTCACTCATACACAATTACAGGAGCAAACAGAACCAGAATAATATACCTCAAGAAAATTACTTTACAGTACATATGGTGCTACTTTCCCGCACTAGTGCAGAAAAGAGCACTTTTCGTGCATATGTCGAAACTTTAAAGAGCCATATGTACAGTAAAACATTGTACGATACACGTGCGAATAGGTAATTCGCAACTCGTGTCGATTTAAAACCCTCCTTTCGGTCGTGTTTTAATTTATCACCACTCTTGCGAATTTCCTATTTTTGGCACTTGTATCGTAAATAACTATAATGATTATACACTGCTATCAACAACTTAACATAGTGCGCCAATTGCGCCTATGCAAAATTGAACTCGTATGATGATAATCTTTTTATTTATTGACTACAATTAAATATATAAATATATGTAAGGATATTCAATTTATGAATTGTTGTTCTACAGCAAGTCGCTGACAGGAAGTAATAATTGTGGTCACATCCCGCCCGCAATTTGAGATAGAATGGTGCTTCTGAAGTTGCTATCATTGAACAAATATCAGAAGTGTGATATCTAATAGGAAAATTAAGTTTATTTTCTATTTTGATTGTGGGCTTGGGAATTAATATAAATAATCCAATAAGGAAGTTGTACACCACTACCGAGAGTAACAGCATTTAAATGATTGTGATTCAACTCCGAATAATATAATAAACAATAAAACTCACCCAACTCGTCCAAGTTTTTCAAAGCCTCCTCATTCCAATCATCAGATCTAGCACATAAGACAAACTTATGGCCCGGCATAGACTTGCTCTGCAGCTTTATTTTGATGTCCGAGTAGGTCTCCCTGCCGTACAGGGTCGCTACGGTCATGAGCAGACGAGCGACAAAGCTCGTCTCGCTCAGATCGCCGGCCGAAGCTGCTGCTAGCGTGTACTTGCGCTCTACTTCCGCGCAGTGGCTTTGCAGCTTACTATACTCCTCCTTCAGCAGCGCCAAGTGCTGCTGAAGCTTCGTCACCTCGCTGGACGCTGCGCAAACAAACATAGTTCCAGTTACAGTTACTCGCTAAACCGCCCACCATTGCAAAACTACTATCAAACTTCGACACAAATCAAACGGCTCTCGATTTTCTTGAAAGCTACTCACCCATGACGAGGCTTTGTTGATGCTTATCACCGCAGGAAGCGTACTACGCTTTTTGCTATATTTCTTTATCAATGTAAAAAAAGATTAAACGCTAATTGGAAATTGACAAAATGACAATTGCCAAAGCAAAAAGTCAAATGTCAAACGCTGTACGTGTAATCCTTTGTACGTTGTCGATTGCTCAGAAAAACACAATAAATTACAATGATTCATGACATTCACAATAATAACTAAAGTGAAACTACATATAAATTAAATAATATCTGCAGATATTTATAAAACTACGATTTGAGAACTTCACATAATTATTTTAATCGGCTTACTAATTGAATATTGCGCGTAACGGAGCCCGTGTAGGTTTTTTTTTATTCTTCGACCCTGGATGCTAGTATTTATACTCAGTTTGAAATTGTATCGTGTATTGTAATTATTGAAAATTATATAAATGAAATTCTAGCTTGAGTACTGTGCGAATTCCAAGATAAGATCCAAAAAAAGTGAATCTTTATCACCCATGGTTTTAATGTTCTCATTGCTCAACAGATGTCGCCGTTTCTTCAAAAATATTCAGATAACCTTCAAGTGATTTTGTCAATTGGATTGAATTGATAACAAGTGGAACAAGTTCAGAGACTTCAGAGTAGAGTACATTCCTAGCCTCTGGAAAGTCCTAGTTGTCGCCTTCAGAGTGACTTATATTTACTTAAAAAATGAATTCTGTAAATAGATTATTAAGTTTCAGTTCTGCAATTCCGAAGAATGCGAGGTATTTACCGCTGTTGTTCATGTCAAGTGGCCCGGTTTAAATTTGGAACATCTGTATATAGTGGAAGTTATTTTTGTAGATTGATCAGTACGAATGGAGCAAAACTGAACGCTGAAGATAGCTGGCTCTCCAAGCTGCTAGTGCGGAAGATCGAGCCTACGAAGGAGTCTCACAGTCGTATGCTTAGTGACAAGGAGATAATATATGCCCTGCATACGCACAACATCAGGCCGGACTCGGTGGACAAATATTTGAAGAACTAGTACGTGTGCATTACCTATCTTACATAAGTAAAAGTAGTATGCCGGTAGTTAGCAACAGAAAAACAGAGGTGTTATGCAACATTCTGCAAATAGAATATACATATCTGTATTATTAGATCAGCAGAGGTGATAACGCACTAAACTGTTTACTATTACGTTATCAACAGATCCTTGGCCTCTACGGCGCCGTATCATAGCTACACCATGTAACCATCACATTGTTACACTTGTTTACTATTTCATGCATGAGGATATGGTGGATGTATTCATTTGTAGGCACTTGTTCAAATGCAGTAACATGAAAATTATGTTCTTAATTTGAGTTTACTCTGTGCATAAGTACTGCTGGCAGTCATGTTGACAGTCTAGTAAAAAAAACAAGACCTGGTGCATACAGTGCTTCTATTTTATTAACCCTTTCAGGGTGAACGCTGTCAGCGCTTTGCACACCTCTAAGGTGTCATGCCGGCCGACGGGTTCGAATCGTTAAATGGATGGGTTGATGCGTTATTTCCATAAACCAAAAACTTGAAATAATGCATCAATTTTAAGGGAAACGGAAAAGTGTCAAAAATAATAATCTCTATTTTGTTTTACCGCTGCTCTTTGCGAGAAAAGGGTCACAGACGCCATAAATCACACAATGACGATACTACCTGCTTATGTCCTTATCAGGTTTTTTCATTCCAACCAGGCCACCTACATGTTATCAGTAGCAGGATGATGATTTATGTCTAGTTTATAAAAATAAATAACACGAACCTTTGTTCCGTTACTTAGCTGTTATGGTTAATAGAGCAGCGCTTATCATCTCAATAAATTGTTGTAACATAAAAACCCACTATAGAGACGTCAACCTACGATTTTTTGGCCATAGAATAGTAATAAAATATGTATTTACCTAAAACATATTTATTTATCCACAAACATTGATATGCTTGGTTAAAACGGCAATGGCATGAAACCATTCTTCACTACTCAAACGACGTGATTTATGAAAAGTAGCATTACTGCTTTGAACATAAAGCTACTTATGCTTTGGCAATGATAACACTTACGACTCTTTTGAAATGAGTCGTTATGCGTAGTCCACCCGCAAGCCTGAATGACGCCGACCTGGGCGCAAGAGGGTTTGAACCTATTAAACTTAGACATATTTTCTTCAAAATTACTTTTTTCTTACCTATATTATCTACTTTATGTTTTGTTAAAGGACTTCAGAAATGTTTTCAAGCCATTATATACAGAAAGACTGAAATCAAAGTTTGGAGTAAAATATTACAATATATACGGATAATTTTGTGTTTTAGTCGTATTGAATATTACAGCTCAGTCTGTTAATTATAAAAAGAAATAAGAAAAAGTAACTCTGCTTAATCGATTTTATGCCGGCGTCATCAGTACGGCGGACTTGCAATAAAAACCTTCTCAAATTTGTGTTATAGCAAAGCATCCTCCGAGTTTGTCCACTCGCGCAAGGCGGAGCTAGGATGCGAGCTGGTGGGATCCTGGACAGTGTCTGTCGGAGACATGGACCAGGCCCTGCATCTGTGGCGCTATGTCGGAGGTTTCGAGAAGATAGACAAAGCAAAGACCTTATTCAAGGAGTCTCCTGTGAGTATTTATTAGTTTTATCAAGCCAAGATATGAACTGCCACTTTTTCACCTAGGAAGAGTTGTAATTACAGGTTCCTGTATGAATATTCCCCTCACCTCACCTCACCATCACCAGTATAAAACCACCATTATACCAATTGACTTTTGCTAATAATACGGACTATGGACCCCAATTCTTACTTTGGAAGGCTTTTCTATATGTATATTGTTATTTTATTTTTTGTTAAAATTTTGTATTTTATCAATGTCATGTATGTCGTGGGAATGAATAAAGTTTTAATCAATCAATCAATTGAAGAAACAATGAAGGGGCTAGAATTTTGGTGAGTTGAGTAGGTATTGTATTTGTATGGTTTTTTATTATTGTAATTTTTTTGTTTATACATATTGTTCAGCATATGACTGTAAAGTGGTTGCTGTGTATATCATGGTAAGCATATATGAGCATTTTCAATAATTCGTGCACCCAATTAGCTATTGCAATTGTAAAAAAAAAATAACTTGGTGTCAGTTTTGTAACGAAAATTAAGCATACAAATCATGTGAAAATTAACTTTTTTCACATTTAATTAACGTGTATAGGCATATCATTCATAAATTAAATAGAAATATAGTTAGTTTTTATACAAACTGAATTCTTTATTGCCGTTACAAAACTGACACTAAGTTAATTTTTATTTAACAATTCACGATAATTGGTGGTGCACAAATTATTAAAAATGCCCATATACAGCAATAATAAATCAAATCTTTTCAAAGATTCAAAGTTTCTTTTTTTAAACATGTATTGTGTTGACATAGCAAGTAAAAGTAATAGATAGTAATTTTAATACATGTCATGAAATATAAATTGATTCATTAAATTAAATAGGTCAAAAGAGGTATAACAATAAGAAAAAGTGTAGGATATGTCAATATTTATCAAATACATCAGTCAAAAATTCTATTACCCTTTGTTGTCCTTTTATAGGTATTTAGATATGCCATGTCCAAATAGAACGCGATTCGCTTATTTTAAATTTTGAAACAATTGACAACCGTATCCAACATGTGAAGAAAACAAAACAGATTGATGGCTGTTGCTGATGTATTTGACGCCACGCCGCTCGCTCTTAGGTCTGATTTAGGGAGCTTATCTCTCAATACAAATCAGATTCCCTCTGGACCTCGTCTATGAGAGGAGGCCTACGCTCAGCACTGGCTTATATACAATATATAGGGCTATAGCAGTGGTTCTTAAACGTTTGTTAGGCATGGATCACTCAGAATTTCAAAAATACCGCATGACGTGTTGATGAAAATATTGAAAAGAAGCTTATTTAAAGGATCACGTTTATTACATTCTTATTTCACCCGTGTCATGTGTCTATACGGCTCGGCAATAACAAAGTAAGCAGAATAACAATGTATGCGTGAATGACTGCATATTTCTAAGAAAAAAGTTAAGGTAGGTAATGCCTTGATTTGAGTCGAACACGCCCCTTAGACAGAGACACGCTGATGCCTTGCGCGCACGAGGAAAAGAGATGTAACACTATTCGGGAATGGCTTTTTTGGACAAATTTCCATAAATACCTAACTTAGAGGCGTTTTATTTAAATTTCATAAAGTGAGATTTTAGATGAGATAAAATACTACTGTATTAACTTGATTGTGTCGTAAAATAATGTATCGTTTGAGTAGGCAGAGTAAAAAAAGGAAAATACAGGTCCAACTTTGGATTTTTTTTCTATCGAGGAAATTTTAAGCAATCATGTATCAATAAAATCAGATAAACAATCGTAGAAGTCAAGAATCATATATCTGAAAATCAGACCTTATTGTTTCTTAATCTAGTCAGAACGGCGTTTCAAAGCACGCGTTAATTTCCAATGCACAGCCTTAATAGTGAACGAAGTGTCCGTGAACCCCTAGCAATCATGTCACGGACCCCACTTTAAGAAACCCTGGGCTATGATGATGATCACGGTATTGATTATATCTCCAGGAATATTCGGCCCTGGAGAAGGAACGCGGCAACTACGTGCGCTCGAGGCACCTGCAGTACCTCCTCGCCTTCAGCTTCTGGCCGTCGGGCGAGCCGCGCGCGCCCAGCAACATCTACGAATTGCGCTCCTACAGGTGAAGCATGCAAAAAAATCTACAGTCAACATCAAAGATATATTTGGGTGGATCAACTTTTTTTCTCACTAGTTGTAGTTGCCATGGTTACGTATCCTGAGTCACTTTTTAAAACTGCGATTTATGGGTTTTAGTTTAATCACCAAATGTGGGGCTTTCTTGTCAAGTTCGACCCCTTTTTGTGTTGACCATCTTCTGGAGAAACTATAATTGTGTATCCCGGCTAGCGTTGAAAATGTCGGAAAAAATCAAATGTTTTTTTCGGGAATTTATGAAATTTTAGTTTTTTTCGGGTTTTATCGAAAAAACCAATAGGTCATTGTGACAACTGAACTGAACTGACTCGGATGTCAATGGCAAAGTAATCCATAATCATTCACCTACCCACCAGTATTAAGAAAAATAACCGTTTCAAACCTGTTTAAATCGAATTTTTCGTTTTTTTCGGAAAAATTTAACCGGAAAATCACATGGTTTTTTTTTCCGCACACTGCGATATATCGCAAAAAAAACGAGCCGTTTGGAAAGAAACGGGATTTTTTCCGGAAATTTTCAACGCTAATCCCGGCTAACGGGACAAGATGTATAAAGTTCCTGGACTAAATGAAGTATGTTGTGAAAGTGCAAATGGGTCAATCGACTATTTCTCGTTGTTATTCAATCCAGTAGTTCTGATTTTTTGCAGACGTGTTAATGATGTTGGCCCAATGAATAATCCAAGTTTGCGACCTCAAACGAAAATCGAAAATACCGCGAATGTTTTTCTTATAAGCCTAAAGGATTAGTTTTTGATAGTACCTTTTCAGGACGTTTTTAAAGTAGACTAAATTTGCTACAATATGAGACTAGAATTGTCTCTGTAAACCCAATATTTTCCGAGATAATGCCGATTAAAAGAAAAATTAGGCTTTGTAGCCCTTAACTTTGGCAATTTAATAGTATTGAATAAGTTTTTAAGATGACTTCTATGTTGTTAAAGTTACCCAGCCAGTGGTACCGCAGCAAAGGTTATTTCAACGGATTCGTTTATTTTGTTGACAGCCTTAAACCAGGCACCATGATCGAGTGGGGCAACAACTGGGCGCGCGGGCTGACCTACCGGCGCGGCCAGAACGAGGCCTTCGCGGGGTACTTCTCGCAGGTCGGCCGGCTCTACAACGTGCATCACATTTGGTGTGAGTTACACAATATATGTTAAGAAAGAAAGAAAGATACATTTATTCACAAACACACAGGACACAAGTGTTAAACAATAAAATAATCAAAAACAGAAAACATATAAAACATGAAACAAGTGTGTCTCTGCGGCAGTGAACCGGACACTGGCTCAGCATTATGCTGAGGTGTTAGACACCTGCAGCGCTGATTTTCAGCCAGCACCGTCGGTGACTCACGGAAACGTCATACAAATGTTATAAATAAACTACCTACAGTATTGGGACAGGCGAAAGAGAAATAAACATAAATAAAAAGTGATATAATACATGTACATGTTAGTCAACTAGTCGACCTTACCTCAAAAAAAAAAACAAAAATAATTTATTCAGTAACAAACTATTTAATAATAATATATAGGCTGGTGCCTCTTTTTAAGTATTAATAATACCTGTATTAAGAGACACCGCTCCTCCACTGCGTTACTTCGTTCCAATAAGGTCTATAGTTAAATCCACAGACACTGATTCTTGTTGTAATGACAGTAAGGCAGGCCTTTTCTAAATCTCTCCTTAGCCCAATCAACTCAAAGGTTAGCTGGTAGAGAATATAATTTGGCATTAAGCTCGCCATTTGTACAATTGTATACAATGCTTTTTCTACGAGTATGTATACTGTAATTAAACAAGCTTGGTATCTATTGAAATTATAGGCCCCGCTGAAACGAAGCGCGGCCCACCGGCTTAGCGTTTCGTTAATCTACGAGTCAACTGAACTAATTAAACAAACTTGGTATCTATTGAAAACGAATGTGCAACCAGCAGCTTTTTCTTTTTTGTGCGTTGATGTCTATTTACCTTTTGACTTTCTCATGACGGTGTCCTATTGGTCAAATACATTATAGTTCAGTAAAAAAATAAAAAATAAATTAAATTTATATTTATATTTGTGTCACAAGGGAGCAAAATAGTATATTTACGGCGAGGGCGGTGTATTGAATCCTGAACGTAGCGTGGGATCCTAACGTAGGATCCTGAGCGTGGTGAGGGGTGCAAGTGTTAACGCCCGAGACGAAGATAATTTTGCTACCGAGTGACACATACTATTTTTCACACAGACTACAAAGAAATTTAAAAAAGATGCTGTTAAAATTACTTTACAAGTGTTAACAAATTTTCTTAATTACTAATTTTTAAATATTATGAAAAAATCATAAATTTTCATATAACGTTATTAAAGTTAAAACTTGAAATATGTTCGTTTTTAATCAATTACGATTAAATTACAATTGATTATTTTATTTAGATCTGTGTTGAATTGGCAAATTGTGTAAATGCTACATGCCAATGAATAAATTAAAAAATTAGCTTGAACAGAAAAGTAGCATTTTGATCCCTCTCGTCGTGGAGCAATACTTACTTTCCGAATGAAGGGTGTGAAAATGACGATGCAAATGCGATGCCCTATTCCAGGCTACAAGGACCTGCAGGCCCGGCGCGAGACGCGCGACCGCACCTGGCGCAACCCCGGCTGGGACGAGTGCGTGGCCTACACCGTGCCGCTCATCCGGGAGATGCACTGCCGCATCCTGGAGCCCACCGAGTTCTCGCCCACGCAGTAAAAAAACACCAACGAGATGTACTCATGTGTGGGTGAATCGACTGTTTCTTGTAGTTACCCGGCCCTGTTCGTCAGGAGACAGGAGTTTAATCAAAAATAAATGTTACAATATGGACTTCCAACATGATTAACAACAGGCGCGTAACAAAAAATTGACAACAAAATAGAAGTTTATGCAATCGTTATATAATGTATGCTTTTTAAGTCGAGTACCACCTTTAGGCCACGAAGCTTGCTGAGTGACCTAATTAAGGTATGAGAGTTAAAAAGCTAATTATATAACTATTGTATACAATACTTTTTCTACGAGTCAACTGAACGAATTAAACAAACTTGGTATCTATTGAAAACGAAGTGCAACCAACGGCTTTTTCTTTTTTGTGCGTTGATGTCTATTACCTTTTGACTTTCTCATGACGGCGTCCTATTGGTTAAACACATTATAGTTCAGTAAAGGCGCCACGTGATTGGTCCATTTCACTTTAGTTGTAGCAATAGTTACGAAATGTTGAGTTGGGAGCTCCATATTAAAACATGTGTTTTAAGTTTGGTGTACGAAGTCTTAATTCAAACATTAAGGTCGACGAGTATAAAAACTTATTAATATTAAAAATACTTATACAATCAACTAATAAAACGACGGTTAAACTCGCGTATTAAATGCCAGTACGGGCGACATGTTTCACTCTTGTTGGTGCATTTAAACCTATAAAATATATTTTAAAAGTGACAGAAAATAGTTGATTCACCCACGTGCTGTCAGCATCACTAGGCGTGGCCAAATATATCGTAATACATTACCTTTTTATTATACGTATTGCGATATATTTGGCTACTTTGGCTGGTACTATTGGATGATGCTGACTGTAGAAACGAAGACTAGCTAGGTGTCCACTAGAAGAATTTATTCCGTTGCGAAAAGGTACTATGATACGTACAGAACATATCAAAACAATTTGTAAGCGCATCGATTTATCGTGTTGCGCTTGAAAGTATTTCTATTCTCTAACGAAAATGAAAAGGCCTAGAAGTGAGCCACTCGGAATAATTACTTCTACGTTTCTACATCGCTGTACTTACCGACAGCTATTCTTGTAGTTTACTCTCTTACTAACAATATTTCTACTAAAAGTAATCTTAAAATACATCAAAGATCAGTAAGAAAATGACTAACACTCAGCAATTTATAGTTAGACTAAATTGGAGGAGTTGCTATCTTTACGAAAATTGGTGTCAGATCCTGTTATTCCAGTTAATTTCTGCATTTTATCTTCAAAACAAAGCGCGGTTAGTCCTGTGGATTTCTGTGTAAATACTCGTAGAATTTGATTTTGGACCCCGGCCCATAATTGTACATTCGGCTAAAAAAGATGTATTCATTTTGTCCAACTAAGAAATAAGGTGCATAAATAGATTGTTTGGAGTCGAACGTATAGTCAGCATCGTATAGTTAGTAGCTAAATATATCGTAAAACATCCTTATTGTTACAGTCATAAAGACGTGTTTGTACCGAAATATTTGGCTTCTCCTAACTATATGATGCCGACTGTACAGTCAAGTGTAAAAATATGGTGTGTGCATACAACTTACTCATAAATATGTACCATCGCTCTTATGTCAGCGGATTATGGTATCGGTATATATTTAAGAGGATTAAATCGATACTTATTTTTGCACTTGACTGTACATATATGCCATTTAAAATTATTGCTAACATTAAAGCTTAAGTTTTGTCAATGTCAACGCAATTGCTCCAAATAGACATTAACATTTTCAAATTCTGTTAATGTTTTTTAAACGCCGAACGGACGATAAAGAGACCCACATCAGAGATCACACATGAAATTATGGGTTAATGCAGTTAGCATTTTATTTTTATAAGAAAAACTACTTTTAAGTGCAATTACATGTTACTGTAAATGAAATACTTTCTCTTTATTTACTCTAAGCACAAGAACTTTTTATTAGACTATAGATGCAAACTTTTTTGTATTTTCGTCATCTAAGCCATTATGTAAAAAATATTATGTGTCAATATTATTACAAGTCTTTTTGACTAATCAATATTTTTGTTTTTTATGCATTAGTCTTGTTTCACAGCATTTGTTAAAAAAATACGTAGAGGGAAGGAATAAAAATAAGTACACAATTTAAATTCTTTCTATTATTTTTTTATTTTCAGTTTGATTTTTTTCATTAATAAGATTATATTACAATATAATAATAATTATAATGATAATAATTATTAAAACTACAAGTCGATTGTGTTATTTAAATATATAACAAAAAATAAAATGAAAACAACAACGGCTGGACATCGGCCACGGCCGGCCCCGCCTTGTCTCCTCTCTGTCAAATATTGCTAACTACCTATCGGTGATAAGATAAACGACTATACAATGGTAAAATATTTAAAAAAAACATTTTGTTACAATGTACATAATAATACGTGATCGCTAACTACGAGTTTGGTACTTCTATATATTTAGTAATTTGTCGAAAGTCGTGAGGTTTGTAGGATGATAAACGTCTAATTTGAGAACAGCTAAGGGTGGGAGGTTGATCGGGAAAGCGCCTACGCACTAGGCTCCGCGTTCCGCCGGTACAGCAAGAACTGCTTCACATTTGTCATTTGTCATGTAAATAAATAATAAATCGTATGTCGGTTGATGTCAACCGCAAGAGCTCTGTCGCACGGCGCCCGGAGCACTATCAGCCACTACGTCTACTGCCGGCCTACTGTACCAAAGCGAAAATACAGCTTACATTTCAATTCCGGTGTGCTTCGGTTCCGAACGTGTTTACCACTATCGCAGACGCCTAGCGTGTCTGAATATATCGCGAATGGAAAGCATGGCATATCATGGTCGCGTTTATCGCGTGTCAAAAAATAAAGACGTGTTTACATTGGGTCACTTATCACGCGAATTCGACAGTCTAAAGCGTTATTCGAAAAGCATGGCGTCGACTGTCGTATTCGTGCGAGTGTGAACAAGTCAAAGCATTTGATACTTTCTGTTAAATAGTGCCAGAGAGAGATGGTTTCATAGTGTCTTTATCGCGTGATAAAAGCGAGCACGATAAACCCGTAGAGCCTAAAATGGCTGTGTATCGGCTTGGCTATTCACAATTGTTATTTACGAACGAGGGCCTATTTTGGCGTGACTTGAGTCTTACAGTCCATCTCTAATTACATTTCGGCCTTATTCTTATGTACAGAGACAAGATGGAGTGTAGTGAGGCTGTCTAGAGATTATTGTCATTTACTTGGTCAGTTCAGGAGGGGAGGCTAGAAGGTTCGAAGTTCTCTAAAGTCCAACGCCATACTAAAATAATAACTCGATCCACGAGTTTATGGCATTTGGTCTGTTTAATTTAAATTATCGCAAGTGTTCGTTAAAAGTTTTACGAATTATATCTATTTCACTTAGGTTTTAGTTGAAATTTCTAATGAACCGTCATCAAATAATTCAATAGATTCACGCCATGTGATGCTACAAGCGGGGAAAAAAACGATACATTTAAAATATCATAAACTAAATTTGGATGTTTATGACTAAAATCGGCGTTAAATTAATTATATGCAATCGTCTATACATACATGACTGGTAAGCTTAGTTGACAATACAATAGTTATTAGGACACTAAATAAAGAAAATAGCACTAGAGCGGGCCTCGCGCCCGTTTCTCAATATAATGTACACACGCGCACCTTATAAAAGTAACCAACTATCTTTTATAGTTAGACATATATTATTGTTCTCTATATACAAACGCCGAGCCCCCAGCCGCGACGGTGAGGCGAACAAGTGCTTGCAGTACAATCGTCGTATAAATACAATATTATATTTACAAACTCAACTGGCAGTCGGTTACACTAATCTTTGCTGAGCACCTGCGTTTTTGTAACGTTTTAATAAAGCATTAAACAATTAAAATCTAATAAAGCGAATCCGATGCTAGCATCGTTACAAAGATCCCTACATATAAGACTAACTCAGGCAAAAGCATATCATTTCAATCTTTAAAGAATTTAACTTACAATAAATTACATGCAAAAATTGTTCCTAAAGTAAAAACTAATGATATGAATATTATAATTTTGACTATCTAATGTTTGTTTGTTTGTTTGTTGTAAAGTATAATGTTTCCGTTCGTTGGGCGGGGCTCGGGCGGAGCTACGAGCTGTGCTAGTCTCCACTTCAAGCGTACTTCTTCGACTCCCACTACAAACTTTGCCTTAAAATATAATTTCACGTGATCACGGTACTTTTCCAAATTTTAATCTTGCTCTTCCCAAGATTCGAAGACCTAAACCACTATGTAAACTTAGCAAGCTACATATCATACAAGTAGATCAGGAGTACTAAGTGTTTAGTTTAATCATGCCCTCTACTAGGCCGGGCTCCGTTGATCTGACGCATTTAAAAATATTGCTTTTAAAGATGGACGGTCTAATCATATCCTAGTAAATTGATTTTAAGAAAAAATGTATTAAATTTCTTACGACTAAGAGATCGTTTTTTATATAGAATTCCAAATGTTTTCACAATTTAGGCTCAAGTTACTGAGTCGCCTGGTGGTAGATATCACACGCGTCCCATCGCAGGGGCCTTATGAATAGTTAGTGACGACCGCGCCAGGCCGAGACCAACGGACCCAAGCCCTAATGCGTAAAATGTCTAGTATAAAAGCGTTTCATTCTCACACGACTGCAAAATTTAAATATACTGTCGGTACTCGCGGCTCACACACGCCCGATGCGACGACGCGTCTCTGGCGCGAGGTAAACAATACATACATCACTCATGTACAATTGTACACACTTTAAACCGTTACAAACCAAATAAACCTGTAATTATATATATAAACTAGTGATAGCATATGATTGTCCTATAAGCCAGAGCCACGTTGCCGCGATTAAGATTTAATTATTTAATTATGGAGTGCATTAACTTAAATAATGTAGGAAATGCCCTCCCGAACCCTCGTTGACTTATCGAATACTGCAGTGTTTACGATTGGAAGACTTAACAAAAAACACCATAATCACAAACAAAGTGGCCGTCGCCAAATAACAGCATAACAATTTGGAATCGCCTTATTTAATCATAGGTACACTCATTCCTAGGGAGGGCTGTACAGTCTCTGTTAAAATGGGGACATGAATCTACTATGCTCTTGCCAAAAGCATACAGTCGAAACACTAGAACGATAGGCCATCAGCCGTCACTGACTCGATTAATTGCTGGCGCGTGCCAATAAAACTAGAAATAATAATTAATTTGTCACTTCCCTACGATGACTTGACAATTTGGCAAAGGATTGGTCGATTCATATCAAAACTGAATCCTTTGAAAAATGCTAGGTCTAATTGAAATTTAATCATATCCCGTTAACATTTTCCATTGATCCTCACGTTCGATATGCGTCAACGCAATAAGACCGGCCTTTCCGGAATGCTTTACCGAATTCAGCAACGAAATTCAAAATCCGTATTATTAATACTTACATGTAATTAACCACGGGAATTGGTTTCATAGTCTGATTATTTCCTGATTTGATCGAGGGTTTTCTGAAAAGACGTGCACCAGATGCGACACTGAGCATCATATTTAGTACTAACAGATGAATTTCGATCCGACTCTTGTCTATAGATTTTTTATAATCGAGCGCCAGAGATCGTTGATTCAAGTGATAGCACTGTGACGTCAGTTCAGACACCTCTTTATACCGTATACAGTTTGTCACGTGATACTTTGGGAAGACGATTATTCTCAAATTATTATAGTTTATACATGTTTATTCCAGGAAATAGGGAATTTCGCGCAAAAAGCCAATCTATAAAATATGCTACATAAGTTTCTTAAAATATCACACCGTTAGCCTGCGAATGTCAAAAGACGTTTTGTATGGTCGTCGAACCACCTTAAGTCTAATTTCGTCAAATCCACTGACTTTTGTGTAATGCAAGAAGTAACTACAATCTGAATTGTTAAGGTACATGTGAAACAAAGCGCCGGAATTTAGGTGCACAATTCCGTTGCTGAATTCAGCAAGGTATCCCGACTACGTAAGAGCTCGTTTACCTCGGGTCAGCAAGCCAAAAGACCGGCCAAACAATGGCAACAAAATACCTCATTTGCTTGTGGCAAAAGCATGTCGTTGCGTCCGGTTAAAGCGAGCCGGCCGGGAAGCTGGCGGACGAGTTAGAGTGTGCGAGCGAGAGCATGGACCCGGAGAGCGACTGCTCCTCCTCGCCGAAACCGTCCCGGCTGCCTTCTGCGATCGCCATTGCGCTGTGGAGGTAACCATACGTGCTATCATTAGGAAATACTTTTTTTAATTTAGTATGTTTTTGACGCATCCAACCTGTTCCGGAAGTCGAGTGGTGAAACGGCCCGGTAACCCGACCATTTAGAATATAATAGAATAACATTTATTTATGACAACAACACGTACAGTCAAGGGCAAAAATATATATGTAGATTGGGATGGCAGGGAAACACGAGAACTATATCAAATCTTATTTATTTACATAATATAAGTCTTCATTCGTACCGATCGTCTTACAAACTGAATCATACGTCAAATCATTCACCGTTCTAAAACTATTCAAACCACATTCGATCGTTCCTTATTCATCATCTAACAGCCAGCATCATACAAAGACATCAAAAAGTACCAATCCCACATATATACAATTTTAGACCTTATTGTAATGCAATAAGTAAAAATATGCATAGATATTTATGCCCTTGACTGTACATGCACATAAATCAAAATACAAAATTATTAAGTTTATGTTTTCTTTTATGGCAATTAGACCGCAGACAAAACAGGAGAGTGGCCGTATTAGTCCTTATCTCGTTGCTAGTTTCACGTTGTGTTCAATGACTAAATTGAAGAGTTTCTTTTGTTTTGTTTCGTATAAGAACAAACAAAAATTCAAAACTATTATCTAAACAGCTTGGTTCATACTCTACTAGTAGGTTAAATTAGTGGTTTGCTGGTTTGGCGTGAGCAGGATGCCAATGCCTCCCGGACTATTAGTAGACCTTATCTCGTAGACAGAAGGTCGAATTATACCTGAAGCCGAGCCTCGCGGACTCGTTGTCGAAGTGGTCGAGCTCGCGCTCGTGGCGCTCGTGCAGCATGCGCGTGCGCTCGGCCCGCTCCGCCAGGAACTGGGCGGTCTCCATCTCCATCTGGAAACACAAATCATATATTAGCCTATTATTTACTAGCCGTGGAAACTCTCGCGCCGCTCGCGGTTGCGCTGCGCCTCGGCCTGCATCTTGCTCTTGCTCTGGTACCATTGGTACCTCGTCCCGTTACAATACAGTTGGCAACGTTACCTTCTGCTCGAGCAGCGCGCGGCGCACGGCGACGCGCTCCTCGAGCTCGCGCCGCTCGCGGTTGCGCTGCGCCTCGGCCTGCATCTTGCTCTTGCTCTGGTACCATTGGTACCTCGTCCCGTTACAATACAGTTGGCAACGTTACCTTCTGCTCGAGCAGCGCGCGGCGCACGGCGACGCGCTCCTCGAGCTCGCGCCGCTCGCGGTTGCGCTGCGCCTCGGCCTGCATCTTGCTCTTGCTCTGGTACCATTGGTACCTCGTCCCGTTACAATACAGTTGGCAACGTTACCTTCTGCTCGAGCAGCGCGCGGCGCACGGCGACGCGCTCCTCGAGCTCGCGCCGCTCGCGGTTGCGCTGCGCCTCGGCCTGCATCTTGCTCTTGCTCTGGTACCATTGGTACCTCGTCCCGTTACAATACAGTTGGCAACGTTACCTTCTGCTCGAGCAGCGCGCGGCGCACGGCGACGCGCTCCTCGAGCTCGCGCCGCTCGCGGTTGCGCTGCGCCTCGGCCTGCATCTTGCTCTTGCTCTGGTACCATTGGTACCTCGTCCCGTTACAATACAGTTGGCAACGTTACCTTCTGCTCGAGCAGCGCGCGGCGCACGGCGACGCGCTCCTCGAGCTCGCGCCGCTCGCGGTTGCGCTGCGCCTCGGCCTGCATCTTGCTCTTGCTCTGGTACCATTGGTACCTCGTCCCGTTACAATACAGTTGGCAACGTTACCTTCTGCTCGAGCAGCGCGCGGCGCACGGCGACGCGCTCCTCGAGCTCGCGCCGCTCGCGGTTGCGCTGCGCCTCGGCCTGCATCTTGCTCTTGCTCTGGTACCATTGGTACCTCGTCCCGTTACAATACAGTTGGCAACGTTACCTTCTGCTCGAGCAGCGCGCGGCGCACGGCGACGCGCTCCTCGAGCTCGCGCCGCTCGCGGTTGCGCTGCGCCTCGGCCTGCATCTTGCTCTTGCTCTGGTACCATTGGTACCTCGTCCCGTTACAATACAGTTGGCAACGTTACCTTCTGCTCGAGCAGCGCGCGGCGCACGGCGACGCGCTCCTCGAGCTCGCGCCGCTCGCGGTTGCGCTGCGCCTCGGCCTGCATCTTGCTCTTGCTCTGGTACCATTGGTACCTCGTCCCGTTACAATACAGTTGGCAACGTTACCTTCTGCTCGAGCAGCGCGCGGCGCACGGCGACGCGCTCCTCGAGCTCGCGCCGCTCGCGGTTGCGCTGCGCCTCGGCCTGCATCTTGCTCTTGCTCTGGTACCATTGGTACCTCGTCCCGTTACAATACAGTTGGCAACGTTACCTTCTGCTCGAGCAGCGCGCGGCGCACGGCGACGCGCTCCTCGAGCTCGCGCCGCTCGCGGTTGCGCTGCGCCTCGGCCTGCATCTTGCTCTTGCTCTGGTACCATTGGTACCTCGTCCCGTTACAATACAGTTGGCAACGTTACCTTCTGCTCGAGCAGCGCGCGGCGCACGGCGACGCGCTCCTCGAGCTCGCGCCGCTCGCGGTTGCGCTGCGCCTCGGCCTGCATCTTGCTCTTGCTCTGGTACCATTGGTACCTCGTCCCGTTACAATACAGTTGGCAACGTTACCTTCTGCTCGAGCAGCGCGCGGCGCACGGCGACGCGCTCCTCGAGCTCGCGCCGCTCGCGGTTGCGCTGCGCCTCGGCCTGCATCTTGCTCTTGCTCTGGTACCATTGGTACCTCGTCCCGTTACAATACAGTTGGCAACGTTACCTTCTGCTCGAGCAGCGCGCGGCGCACGGCGACGCGCTCCTCGAGCTCGCGCCGCTCGCGGTTGCGCTGCGCCTCGGCCTGCATCTTGCTCTTGCTCTGGTACCATTGGTACCTCGTCCCGTTACAATACAGTTGGCAACGTTACCTTCTGCTCGAGCAGCGCGCGGCGCACGGCGACGCGCTCCTCGAGCTCGCGCCGCTCGCGGTTGCGCTGCGCCTCGGCCTGCATCTTGCTCTTGCTCTGGTACCATTGGTACCTCGTCCCGTTACAATACAGTTGGCAACGTTACCTTCTGCTCGAGCAGCGCGCGGCGCACGGCGACGCGCTCCTCGAGCTCGCGCCGCTCGCGGTTGCGCTGCGCCTCGGCCTGCATCTTGCTCTTGCTCTGGTACCATTGGTACCTCGTCCCGTTACAATACAGTTGGCAACGTTACCTTCTGCTCGAGCAGCGCGCGGCGCACGGCGACGCGCTCCTCGAGCTCGCGCCGCTCGCGGTTGCGCTGCGCCTCGGCCTGCATCTTGCTCTTGCTCTGGTACCATTGGTACCTCGTCCCGTTACAATACAGTTGGCAACGTTACCTTCTGCTCGAGCAGCGCGCGGCGCACGGCGACGCGCTCCTCGAGCTCGCGCCGCTCGCGGTTGCGCTGCGCCTCGGCCTGCATCTTGCTCTTGCTCTGGTACCATTGGTACCTCGTCCCGTTACAATACAGTTGGCAACGTTACCTTCTGCTCGAGCAGCGCGCGGCGCACGGCGACGCGCTCCTCGAGCTCGCGCCGCTCGCGGTTGCGCTGCGCCTCGGCCTGCATCTTGCTCTTGCTCTGGTACCATTGGTACCTCGTCCCGTTACAATACAGTTGGCAACGTTACCTTCTGCTCGAGCAGCGCGCGGCGCACGGCGACGCGCTCCTCGAGCTCGCGCCGCTCGCGGTTGCGCTGCGCCTCGGCCTGCATCTTGCTCTTGCTCTGGTACCATTGGTACCTCGTCCCGTTACAATACAGTTGGCAACGTTACCTTCTGCTCGAGCAGCGCGCGGCGCACGGCGACGCGCTCCTCGAGCTCGCGCCGCTCGCGGTTGCGCTGCGCCTCGGCCTGCATCTTGCTCTTGCTCTGGTACCATTGGTACCTCGTCCCGTTACAATACAGTTGGCAACGTTACCTTCTGCTCGAGCAGCGCGCGGCGCACGGCGACGCGCTCCTCGAGCTCGCGCCGCTCGCGGTTGCGCTGCGCCTCGGCCTGCATCTTGCTCTTGCTCTGGTACCATTGGTACCTCGTCCCGTTACAATACAGTTTATTTATTTATTTATTTATTTATTTATTAGTACCATTGGTACCTCGTCCCGTTACAATACAGTTGGCAACGTTACCTTCTGCTCGAGCAGCGCGCGGCGCACGGCGACGCGCTCCTCGAGCTCGCGCCGCTCGCGGTTGCGCTGCGCCTCGGCCTGCATCTTGCTCTTGCTCTGGTACCATTGGTACCTCGTCCCGTTACAATACAGTTGGCAACGTTACCTTCTGCTCGAGCAGCGCGCGGCGCACGGCGACGCGCTCCTCGAGCTCGCGCCGCTCGCGGTTGCGCTGCGCCTCGGCCTGCATCTTGCTCTTGCTCTGGTACCATTGGTACCTCGTCCCGTTACAATACAGTTGGCAACGTTACCTTCTGCTCGAGCAGCGCGCGGCGCACGGCGACGCGCTCCTCGAGCTCGCGCCGCTCGCGGTTGCGCTGCGCCTCGGCCTGCATCTTGCTCTTGCTCTGGTACCATTGGTACCTCGTCCCGTTACAATACAGTTGGCAACGTTACCTTCTGCTCGAGCAGCGCGCGGCGCACGGCGACGCGCTCCTCGAGCTCGCGCCGCTCGCGGTTGCGCTGCGCCTCGGCCTGCATCTTGCTCTTGCTCTGGTACCATTGGTACCTCGTCCCGTTACAATACAGTTGGCAACGTTACCTTCTGCTCGAGCAGCGCGCGGCGCACGGCGACGCGCTCCTCGAGCTCGCGCCGCTCGCGGTTGCGCTGCGCCTCGGCCTGCATCTTGCTCTTGCTCTGGTACCATTGGTACCTCGTCCCGTTACAATACAGTTGGCAACGTTACCTTCTGCTCGAGCAGCGCGCGGCGCACGGCGACGCGCTCCTCGAGCTCGCGCCGCTCGCGGTTGCGCTGCGCCTCGGCCTGCATCTTGCTCTTGCTCTGGTACCATTGGTACCTCGTCCCGTTACAATACAGTTGGCAACGTTACCTTCTGCTCGAGCAGCGCGCGGCGCACGGCGACGCGCTCCTCGAGCTCGCGCCGCTCGCGGTTGCGCTGCGCCTCGGCCTGCATCTTGCTCTTGCTCTGGTACCATTGGTACCTCGTCCCGTTACAATACAGTTGGCAACGTTACCTTCTGCTCGAGCAGCGCGCGGCGCACGGCGACGCGCTCCTCGAGCTCGCGCCGCTCGCGGTTGCGCTGCGCCTCGGCCTGCATCTTGCTCTTGCTCTGGTACCATTGGTACCTCGTCCCGTTACAATACAGTTGGCAACGTTACCTTCTGCTCGAGCAGCGCGCGGCGCACGGCGACGCGCTCCTCGAGCTCGCGCCGCTCGCGGTTGCGCTGCGCCTCGGCCTGCATCTTGCTCTTGCTCTGGTACCATTGGTACCTCGTCCCGTTACAATACAGTTGGCAACGTTACCTTCTGCTCGAGCAGCGCGCGGCGCACGGCGACGCGCTCCTCGAGCTCGCGCCGCTCGCGGTTGCGCTGCGCCTCGGCCTGCATCTTGCTCTTGCTCTGGTACGCCGTGAGCATGTCCAACTCGTGCTCTAGCTGCATCTTCAGCTGCTCGCACTCCATCTATTCAATCGTAACAAATATTTTAAAGTTAATCAATTATTAGATATTAAATGAGATCCAGATTTACGGCGGCCGCCACGACCGATCGCCGTGACAAAAAAAATTGACGGCATATTAGTTAAAATAGGTTTGATGAATGAAAAAGGGCAGAAGTGTGCAAGCGCACTGCGCGAGTGCAGTTTTATCCGCCCAACGCGAGCGCGCCGTCAAAGATAGCACCTGTATCTTTGACAATCCTTATTTGCATATAAAACGTTGTGTCTAGAGTGATCGTCGATCCCATTCATACCTGAAATGCTAAAGCGTTACGGCCCGGCCACGACATTGCGTGGCGGCGGCAGCGGTTTTTCTAATTCATCGCGTATGATCCCAACTAACCACCGCGCGTTGTGCGTCTCGACCGCGCAATGGACAGATAAAAGGCACAATGTCGTATCTCCTCACCATCTGGCTCTCGTCGAGCCGCACGGTCTGCTTCTGCAGCATCTCGCTGATGCTCTGGTCGTACTGCTCGCCGAGCAGCACCAGCTTGCGTCGCTTCTCGTCCTTTAGCGACTTTATCACTTCTTTCTGTTGTTCCTGCAACATAAACATTAGGCGGCTGAATCAAGTTTGATCTTTCACTAGTTGTCTTGGTTTCCTATCCTGCCTAGCTAACACGATACGTTTTATTGTTATGTTTTGCGTGACGTCTCAGTACATTTTTGGCGTAAAACGATAAAACGATAAAACCTATGGTACTAGGGACTCTGGTTTACTTTTTAAAGCTTGCGATTATCTGGTTTTAATTCCACCAAATGTGGTTTCTTGTCATGTACTACCCCATTTTTAACCCCCGACGTAAAGAGAGGGACGTTATAAGTTTAACGTGTCTGTCTGTGTATCTATGTATCACTCTGTGGTATCGTAGCTCCCAAACGGATGGACCGATTTGATTGAGGTTTTTTTTGTGTCATAGATAATTTTATCCCAAGTGTGCAGCCATGTTTTCATGAAAATCTGTTCAGCCGTTTTTGAGATATTGGACTAGTATTATATATTGGATTTCTCGGGAATTTCGGGACTGGTCATACAAGATCCAGTCTCGGAAGTAAACCCTAATACATAGGAATGATCTATGTATTCAATAGAAAATATCCCAAGACTCATGAAGAAATACCATGCTCATCAAACAAAGGGCAAACTTTTACCAGGATTTGAACCCAGGTCCATCAGCCTAGCAGGCAGTGTATGTACTGACTAGTTCGTTATTGTCGTTATACAAGTTGTATAATACTAGCTTCGGCCCGCGACTTCGTCTGCGTGAACCCCGGATAAGAAATATGCTATGTTTTAATCCAGGCTATAAATCGGTCGAGCCGTTTAAGCGTGATTGAGTAACAAACATCCAAACTTTCGTATCACTACATAGTATAAAACAAAGTCTCTTCCCGCTGTCTGTCCCTATGTACGCTTAGATCATTAAAACTACGCAACGGATTTTGATGCGGTTTTTTTTAATAGATAGTCAGAGGTGGCTCGCCCTAAGGAGCGCTGGTGCATTGAACTCCCATAAATAATTACTCATTAATCTCATTATTATTAATATTACTATTTAAAATCTATCTTAAAACGACTGTACCAATAAAATTATTACCTTAACACATTACAAGACCATACCATATACCCATCATCCCATACACCTGTACTGTATCATTTCATAGGTAACGCGCGAGGCGGAGCGCTCACGATTGCGCTCCTATGAAACAAGATTCAGTACATTGCCTAATACGAAATCCAATAAGAGTGAAAGAGAAATTTCGCCACAGTCCTGCGCGTGAAACAGAAGATTTTCTATGAAAAAAATAGCCAAATTCGGAGCGCCGCTCACACGACGTTGCCGGTTAATTTTACCGCCCGAACGCGCGACAGCGATTGCGTGCGACGTTGCCACTCCTATATAAACAAACACTAGTCAACTTAAATGCATGCGCGCGAATGCAAATTGGGGTATTAATTCTCTCTTTTATTCCTTATTGTTACATTCTGTTACTGTACGAGGGCTGCTACTTATGTATCCGGAATAGAAAAAATAATGAAACGTACATTACTAAATATAGTTTTATTGTTTTTCAAAATATTCTCAGTGATGGTCGATGCACTTTTGCATACGTGTAAACTAATTTTTAAAGCACTTTTGCCACTCTTATTGAGGTATCTCCAAAACGTGTTGTTTGAACGCGTCGACCGCATCTTCACGGGTCGAAAATCGTTGACCACGTAATTTATTCTTTACATTTGGAAATAAATAAAAATCATTGGGTGCCAAATCAGGGCTGTACGGTGGGTGACCCGTTAATTCTATATTTTGATCTTCCAAAAATCGAGTTGTTTCGCGTGATGTATGACAGCTGGCGTTGTAATGGTGAAGAATGATTCTGCGTCGCTGGTTGTCTTTACGTATTTCTTCAAACACTTCTGGCAAACAAATGGTCGTGTACCACTCCGAATTAAGCGTTTTACGATTTTCTAGTGGCACTGTAGCCACATGGCCATTCATACCAAGAAAGCAGGCGACCATTTGCTTCAAGGTGCTTTTTGCACGAGTAACTTTCGTAGGGTTCGGCTCATTTTGAAACACCCACACTGTTGATTGCTGTTTAGTTTCGGGATCATACGCATATATCCAAGATTCGTCACCTGTGTAGATATTATAAACAACTTTTGAGTCACCACGGTTATATTTTTTCAACATTTTTTGCACCATTCGACGCGAGCCTCTTTTTGATCCTTAGTTAAATTGTGCGGTATCCAACGCGAACAATTTTTTTTACAGCTAAATGTTCATGTAATATCTTATTAATGCTCGTCATAGATATACCCAGAATTGCCTCTATCTCGCGATATGTAACATGACGGTCATGCATTATAAGTTTCCGCACTGCTTCAATATTTTGTGGTACAACGGCCGATTTCGGGCGACCTTCCTTAACTACGGCCACGATTGAACTCACTAAACCAGTGATACACAGTAGTTTTTGATGGAGCTTCATCACCAAAAGTCAAAGTTAATTGATCTATGCATTGTTGTGTTAAGCCACGCCGAAAATCGTAATAAATCATAGCACGAATATTTTCACGAGTAAGTTCCAGTCTTGCAACGAGATAACATTTTAAACCCGCCAAAAACAAAAGACTAGCGTACTCAAGAAAAAAAAATATAGCGGCCAGTATTAAAAGAAAGTTCAAATTTTACCATGGAGATCTAAAATTGTGTTAAGAAAGTTGGAATCCTGGATTCCGGATACATATGTAGCAGCCCTCGTATTGTTTTTTTTTTAATTTTAATTTTTTGAAATTGTTATTTGTATTATTTTGACATTTTTATTTCAAATACAATGTATATTGTTACTGAATGACCGCGACGGCCTGAACTTGACCTTACGCAAACATGTACGACGAAAACCAAAACATATACGCGTGAGTTTAAATCCGAATAATATGTGAAAAGTGTGAAAACACCGTAGTTCTGTGGTGGTGATGAGAGTAACAAACTATTTTGTTTTCCGTGTCTTTCTGCTTGGCCTGAAACGGGCGTTAACGACCTAGCTCATCTTTCAATCAAGATGAAAATAACATTCACAATCTCGGTAGGTACCATTTATTTGTTACATGAACTGCAGTTATTATAGCGTCTATCGGACGACAAGGTATTCGCAAGGCACTAGATTCCGCTTAAGTACCGAAAGTCTATACGCGAGTTCAATGACCGTGTTGACGAAAACAGGCATATTTTACGAAGGTGCGCACGACTAGTCCCGGAATCTGCTAACGCTATGTATTTTCATTGTTTTATTTCAAGTGAACATCCATACAACTTTGTCACGAACCGCCTCTGGATAGAGTGATTCAAGAGGAAGGTTTATATGTATAATATAGTACCCGTGCGAAGCCGGGGCGGGTCGCTAGTTTATAATATAAGTAGGATTGACGTGTTTAACGTCCAAATTCACACACTGGCATTAGATTAGATAAATAGTGTATAAGCTGAATAGTTTTTAGTTTTTATGAATGTTGTTTTAATACTTATCTACTACCTATTTACAAACTCCATTTCAACATAAATAATAAAAGTGACTGCACTGTTACTTCCATTGCTATATACATCTGAGGTTTGGAGACCTGGCGACCTGACAGGCTGACATACAGGTTCAACCTAGTTCGGGCACCAGTCTCCGCCGCACAAGTTATGCACTTATTGTATTTTATTTACTTTAAGAAAACTAATGTATAGTCGTTCGGTTTGAGTTGTGTCCAATCTACTTAAAGGAACAATGCTTGTGTTAACTGAAACAGCAAAACATCAAAATTACCATATTGTAAAAAGATGTTAACAGCCGCCTAGAAAGTTCAATTGAATATCGACTCTATGTCCCTAAGTAATAGGTTACGAGTGCACTAATAGGAAAATGGCGGCCCAGGTACCTTTGTACTTGTTCGATTCTCAGTGCTCAGCACGTCTAGCACACGACGGCTGCGACATACTCTCGATTTATATCGCACTATACCTCTTCTTCTAAGTGTTCTAATAAGAGAGAGACCGATAGTGCGAGAAAAATCGAGAGAGCTCGCGCGCCGTCGCGTGCTAGCCGTGCAGGTAAACGCCAGGTATGTTATAATTCTATTAAAGCAATTTAAACTTTTCGCAAAGGCCCTAGTGTTGAAACTCCAGTAAAATGTTAATGCATGCAGTTTTTATCTACGAAGTGTGCTTATCTTTTATGAAGGACCAAAATGAGGTAGCAAACCCGCACAATGACACAATGGATTGGACACAAATCAAACCGAACGACTATACACAATGTATACTTTGTGGTGGAGTCAATAAATACTTTTTTCATTTAAAAAAATGTTAGGTTTCTTACCTTGGCCGTCATTTGTAAGATCTGCGCTTTGAGGGCCTTGTACTGACGCGTCTGAATCTTGCAAGTCTCGCGAAACTGCTTGCGAATCTGCATCTCTTTTTGCTGCGGAAATATAGAATATTCACTTTACTAGTCGCCATACAACTATGTAACACCTTCAGACGCCTTCTTGCAAGACAGAAAGTAGTAGTTAGGGGGTATTCCTGAAACAAATACATACACGCTTGAATGTAACGTATGCACAGCGGGCGGTACACGAGGATTTTTAAGGGCACCAACTTAGGATTACTGACCGATAAACGTTAAATATGGCGTCGGCTGCTATCATTCCATAGAAACTTGTCAAACTTTCCGTAAATAAGATATTAACGAACACCGCTTATGATTACAGACGGTTTTATGCACCCCACCCTTTAAGCCGGAATAGACGGTTACTTTTATAACGTGGGCTAGGAATAAGGGATTTTTGGATAATTCCACCCCCTGGTGTTTTTGTACTGCATGGGTTTTAATATTATAAATATTAAAAAAAAAGAATTGTACCCTTAGCATAAACCGCACCACTAATTAAGACTATTATGTTATTTCCGCTAAATTGTTCCTATGGATGTGCTAATGAAAGCTGGTAACTGGTAATAAGTAGATATAAATTAGCATGTCTTATTAATAACTTATATTATAAGTATTATCAGTAACAGCTATAGTAATGGATTTACTTTTTTACTGCGCTGATAATTGTATCGTATAACATAAGTATAACTTCGCTTTCTTTGTTGTTGTTAATGGCTACCGGACGGTGCCCTCTCTCTGAATGATAAATATTGTAATATTAACCAGTGGTAAACGGTGTGGGCCACACATATTGTAAACATTTTCTTTAAAACTTATTTTAAGTAATCATTGTAGTGGCTGTTTGTTTACCCAAATAAAAAAAAATAAAGAATACGTGACGCATACGACACGTCAACGCGTATACGCAGCGTTAAGCACCGGTGTGGTCGCTCCTTTACACATTCTACTACGGTAATGGCGGCATTCTTGGCGAGGTATCGGCATGTCGTGCAGTCAGCAGCAAAAGTAGCTAAGCGGGTCAACTGCTCAAAATGACTTACACACGACTCTAATGTCAAGAGGATAAGGACTGTCTAGATCATTTTAACACTTTCGCAACCGGACTAAAAATGGAACGATTCGCCAGATACCGACAGAGTTCGGTAGGCGTGTAAGTTGACATCAGCCGGAATCTGAGCAAACAGTCCGAGTGCCCGCTGGGCTTCGTCTTGGTTGCGGACGTGTTGGCGTGTTATTGTGCGCGGCCAGTCCCGCTGCTGAGCGTGCAGGTGCCGGCCGTACCTTGAGGCTCTTGGGCTGCTGCTTGAGCTGCAGCGCGTGCTTCTTGCGCAGCTCGTGCTCGGCGCGCGCCATGTACTCGCGCTGGTTGGCCAGCTCCGTGGCGTGCTGGTTGCTTAATTGCTCCTCTCTGTAAACAGACGTTTCAATTTAATTTGCCGTGTTTATAAAACAATCAACCGACTATCAACGGAACCCCATTATAGTGCATACAACTTACTCATAAATATGCCCAATCGTTCTTATGTCACTGGATTACGGTCTTGGTACATATTTATGAGAGGATTAAATCTATACATATTTTTGCACGTGAATGTACTGGTCAGTGACGGCTTATTTAAACGTAATTGCCTTTTATAGGGTTATCCAAAAATAAATAAATCCAATGTAAAATTAAAAAGATCGCAAGGAATCACTTGAACATCCCCAAAAAGTTAAAGTAAAATGTCTCAAGGCACGAAGTTTCCAATTTGTTTCACATGATTATTAGCATATTGTCATAGTTACCTGAGCGCATGGACCCCCTTCTGCTGCCGGTACTCCAGCTCCTGCGTCTTGTCGTGGTGCCGCAGGAGCATGGCGTGCGCTTGGTCCAGCTGCTGCTGCCGTTTGTTCAGTTCCTGCACACGATTATTGTATTAGAGTAGAATGAAAACCATTATCTATAAAACTTATTACAGGATCTCACAGATTAAAGATTATGAATAGGAGAATTGAGGTGAGGCTCATAGTTTTAATTGAACTGAATAACTTAGCATTAGTGTGTAAATTTAGGCCGTGACTAATTTAAAGTTAGTGGTCATAAAAATGTCAATCATTAAGAATTTCGACGCCCGCGTTTGATCTCTAGTGTGCCACAAAGGAGCAAACATACCGTTCGTTCATACATACATACATGGACTGGTAAACACATTACCCTGCTTTGAGTTGCTGCAGTTCGTTTAAAACAGTAATCAAACACTTGGGTTTAGTTATTAGTTTAGTATCTCCGAGTTTGCCCGAGGGTAAAGCTCTCCGCAAACCAGTCGCAGATGCGGCGCGAGTTGTAAGGCATTAAAACTATACTTCAAACGTACATCGAACGCGGTTCGAGGGCACGCGCCGCGCTGCTGTCGCGCCGCCAAACTACAACTCGAGTCAGTCGCGGGTGGCCGCGTTTGTTAACAAAGCAGCGCCAATTTCTGTTTAAAGGCCGAAACGCACTGACAGCGCTGGCGGAGCGGCGCGGAGGCGGTACCGGTTGTAATGTTCGAACTTATACGAAAGGCGCTTGAAGCGGCGCAGCTCCAGCTCCAGGTGCTCGCGCTGCGCCCGCACCAGCCGCGCCTCCTCGGCCGCCTCGGCCTGCTTCAGGTTATCATGTGTTACCTCTCGCAACAGCTCCTGCTCTTTATGGTGCGCGGCGAGCATGCGGCGGCGCTTGAAGCGGCGCAGCTCCAGCTCCAGGTGCTCGCGCTGCGCCCGCACCAGCCGCGCCTCCTCGGCCGCCTCGGCCTGCTTCAGGTTATCATGTGTTACCTCTCGCAACAGCTCCTGCTCTTTATGGTGCGCGGCGAGCATGCGGCGGCGCTTGAAGCGGCGCAGCTCCAGCTCCAGGTGCTCGCGCTGCGCCCGCACCAGCCGCGCCTCCTCGGCCGCCTCGGCCTGCTTCAGGTTATCATGTGTTACCTCTCGCAACAGCTCCTGCTCTTTATGGTGCGCGGCGAGCATGCGGCGGCGCTTGAAGCGGCGCAGCTCCAGCTCCAGGTGCTCGCGCTGCGCCCGCACCAGCCGCGCCTCCTCGGCCGCCTCGGCCTGCTTCAGGTTATCATGTGTTACCTCTCGCAACAGCTCCTGCTCTTTATGGTGCGCGGCGAGCATGCGGCGGCGCTTGAAGCGGCGCAGCTCCAGCTCCAGGTGCTCGCGCTGCGCCCGCACCAGCCGCGCCTCCTCGGCCGCCTCGGCCTGCTTCAGGTTATCATGTGTTACCTCTCGCAACAGCTCCTGCTCTTTATGGTGCGCGGCGAGCATGCGGCGGCGCTTGAAGCGGCGCAGCTCCAGCTCCAGGTGCTCGCGCTGCGCCCGCACCAGCCGCGCCTCCTCGGCCGCCTCGGCCTGCTTCAGGTTATCATGTGTTACCTCTCGCAACAGCTCCTGCTCTTTATGGTGCGCGGCGAGCATGCGGCGGCGCTTGAAGCGGCGCAGCTCCAGCTCCAGGTGCTCGCGCTGCGCCCGCACCAGCCGCGCCTCCTCGGCCGCCTCGGCCTGCTTCAGGTTATCATGTGTTACCTCTCGCAACAGCTCCTGCTCTTTATGGTGCGCGGCGAGCATGCGGCGGCGCTTGAAGCGGCGCAGCTCCAGCTCCAGGTGCTCGCGCTGCGCCCGCACCAGCCGCGCCTCCTCGGCCGCCTCGGCCTGCTTCAGGTTATCATGTGTTACCTCTCGCAACAGCTCCTGCTCTTTATGGTGCGCGGCGAGCATGCGGCGGCGCTTGAAGCGGCGCAGCTCCAGCTCCAGGTGCTCGCGCTGCGCCCGCACCAGCCGCGCCTCCTCGGCCGCCTCGGCCTGCTTCAGGTTATCATGTGTTACCTCTCGCAACAGCTCCTGCTCTTTATGGTGCGCGGCGAGCATGCGGCGGCGCTTGAAGCGGCGCAGCTCCAGCTCCAGGTGCTCGCGCTGCGCCCGCACCAGCCGCGCCTCCTCGGCCGCCTCGGCCTGCTTCAGGTTATCATGTGTTACCTCTCGCAACAGCTCCTGCTCTTTATGGTGCGCGGCGAGCATGCGGCGGCGCTTGAAGCGGCGCAGCTCCAGCTCCAGGTGCTCGCGCTGCGCCCGCACCAGCCGCGCCTCCTCGGCCGCCTCGGCCTGCTTCAGGTTATCATGTGTTACCTCTCGCAACAGCTCCTGCTCTTTATGGTGCGCGGCGAGCATGCGGCGGCGCTTGAAGCGGCGCAGCTCCAGCTCCAGGTGCTCGCGCTGCGCCCGCACCAGCCGCGCCTCCTCGGCCGCCTCGGCCTGCTTCAGGTTATCCTTTTGCGACCTGACGGACGAAATAGTAGATTGTCAGCCGAGGGTTGAAAGCCACCCAACCCTGACGAGATATTTGGCGCTCGAACGAAGTGAGAGCGCCAATAGTTCGAGGCTGAAATGGGTGGCTTTCAACGAGTTAAACACTCTACTGTTTATTTCGATTACGAGGAAATGAAATTCCAAAACCTTCAATCTTTTCTAAATCAGTCAGATTGTATAGAACCCATTTTAAAAGCGTTTGTGTGTGGACCATTTGGGCGGGAACTGTTGACAGATTTTAATAATGTTTGTGGGTGGACCATTTCCTGGACGCGCTTTTGAAGCGGTTATATCGAAATACTAATTTTAGGGTTTCAAGTTTTCACTTCTGCCGGCACTCCCGGAGTGCAACCCGGTCTTTCTTTTGAAGTTAAAACTTCTTTTACGGCGCTGTGCACTTTTTGTGACAGGGAAAAATTGATAAACTCGCCACAGGTCACGTGATCGTAAGATTTGAATGCGTAAGATGTGAATGTCACGTGACCTGATCGAAAAACTGTTACAATGCCATTGAGTTTTCACTTCTGCCGGCACTCCCGGAGTGCAACCCGGTCTTTATTTACAAGCTTTTATTTACTTTCACCTGTCCCGTTGTCTGTCTGTAATCAAATCTTGCAAGTTAAATTTGATCCACTTCCCGGTTTCCGATCGAGTTGAAATTTTGCACCAATATGCAAATCGCGTGACAATGTAATTTTATGATGACGTGGAGCTGATCTGATGATGGAGCTAGAAGGTGGCCATAGGAACTCCGTAATAAAACCACATAACCCCATCGAGTTTGGGCTCGTTAGAATCGCCTCAATGAGTATTTGATGATGGTATACAGAAAAGTACAGTCGGCAATAAAAGCTTGTACGAGATAAGATTACTAACAGCCAAATTGCAAGTGATATTAATAGTGGGTATAACCTTTTTCAAAAGTAAATAAGACCGAGTAATGAATGTTGGGATCCGAAGTCGCACTAAGGTAAGTAATGTTGAAGAAGTCACTACTAATATCAAGTGGGCAACTCCCGCTGCAGGATATATTGCCAGGCAGCGTCACGGTAGGTCGAGAAAAACGTTAACCCTTAATAAGGCCCCGGTCATACAGATATGCTACGTGAAAGTTAAATACACTCTCATGTTCGCAATGCACTGGGGAATACATTGTATGTGGTCGCTAAATCGCCTCTGCCTTATAAAGGGTTAAGAGAGGTACCCAGTTTCATGCAATAGATGCGTCGGTCGTTCACCAGCCCGATGGGTTGACGTCATAAAAAAGACCGCATGACATTCCCGGATAAGACTACCACGGGACCCCGAAGAATAGCATTCGAAAAGAGGCTTATGCCCAGCAGAGGGCGATTACACGAATTTGGTACGCGCGCGTCATGAATAACCTATGTTCGGACCGCAAACAAAGGCCATTCATGAGCTCAGTAGAATGTCCATTCATGAGCTTAGTTCAGAAAATTTCAACTATATCTTCCTAGGCCCGCTCCCGCGCGCCGCGAGGAATATTTCAATTTCCATACATAACTTTTTTACGCCGTTAGCCTGTGAATGTCAAATAACGATGAAAAGTAACACTGACTGTAACGTGGCATCTCTCTGCCTCTTCGGCGTGGCGTCGTCCATGCTGAGCTCCTTTTTCCACCGCTCCTTGTTGGCCTTGTACTCGCGCTTGCGCTGCGCGTCGAACGCCTTCCTGTCCTGCTCCTGCCGCGCGGTAATGTCCTTCACTAGCTTCTTCTCCGCGACTGCGTTCTGCTTCGTTTTGCGCTCGAGCTCTTGGGCATGTTTTGTCTGTGGAATGTGATAGATCTAATTAATTTAAATATTGAGATGGGGATAGTGTTTCAATAACATAGGGCTTACATTTTTCATATAGGTAGAATCTAAATGAAATGATTTTGAAGAAAGTGCGTGTGAATCTGTTAAGTATTATTGATTTATTATATTCGATATGATATCATTTGTCTAAAACAACGGATTCGTAACGAGTAAGCGGAGTCTTGAGCAACGCTTGCGCATGCGCTTGTAGCCGGACCCTTGTTCGTCCAGCTGTGGAGTGCACTGACCTGCAGGCGCTCCAGGTCGCGCGACAGCTGCTGCAGCAGCGCGTCGTACTCGCGGTCCAGCTGCGCCTTGTGCGCGTCCACGTCCGCCTTGCAGCGCTCCTCGAGCTTGAGCAGCGCTGCTTGGTGCTCGCGCCGCATGCGCTTGTAGCCGGACCCTTGTTCGTCCAGCTGTGGAGTGCACTGACCTGCAGGCGCTCCAGGTCGCGCGACAGCTGCTGCAGCAGCGCGTCGTACTCGCGGTCCAGCTGCGCCTTGTGCGCGTCCACGTCCGCCTTGCAGCGCTCCTCGAGCTTGAGCAGCGCTGCTTGGTGCTCGCGCCGCATGCGCTTGTAGCCGGACCCTTGTTCGTCCAGCTGTGGAGTGCACTGACCTGCAGGCGCTCCAGGTCGCGCGACAGCTGCTGCAGCAGCGCGTCGTACTCGCGGTCCAGCTGCGCCTTGTGCGCGTCCACGTCCGCCTTGCAGCGCTCCTCGAGCTTGAGCAGCGCTGCTTGGTGCTCGCGCCGCATGCGCTTGTAGCCGGACATTTGTTCGTGCATCTCCTGAAAGCAAGTATTATTTGTAAGGTCTCATTGTATATAGGTGTAACGAACGCTGGTAAATGACACCCACATTAATTTAAGTGAAATCTAACATAGAGTAAGCTAGTTTCATTAGAGGATTTGGATCAACATTGAAAGTATACAGAAATAATGTTGATCAGGGCAGCAAGTTACCAAGATCTTACGATTTAGAACGGCGGCATCTTAGATGATCCGATGTAACTACCTAGTTACCCACTGGACCCGATTCTACGTGCAAATGGCTTAACTAGCCTAAAACTAAATTGTCTAATTTTTTGCGGCAGATTAAAAACGACATATTTAGAATAGCATTTAGGCAGCTAAGTAAATTGTATAGACCGCCTAAAATAAGAAAAGTCAGATTCAAATTAGCACTGTCATTTGATTATGACAGCTGCTCATAGAATAGCAAAGTGTTTTAGCGACACCTACCTAATGGGGCTTCTAAACGGGCAACATTGTTACGGCAATATGTGGCCGGCAAGTATGTGCATCTTTCTCTAGCGTAGGTACAAAGTCAGCGTAAGACAGCAATAGTTGCCTGAAAATGTGGCCCGTTTAGAAGTCCCATAAATAAAATTAGGAAGTTTAGAGGCCACTGTAGAATCTGGTCCATTGTTTCTACTATGAACAGCTACAACTAATTTATAAGGTTCCGTGGTTAACTCTTTCAGAATATTTCTCATATTATTCTTTATTGCAGGTAATTTGTTTCAAATTGCTGTCTAACTCTGAACAATATAACGTTAGATCAGAAAATCAGTATGCCCTGAAGATTCATAACCCGTTGCGGTGAACAAATGTTAGACTACGAACAACGCTTGAAGTATAAGTGAGCCTTATCCCACCTATGTGTGGTATTCCAATTTCCATTGCCCAATTTTTGTTCCAATCTTTGGTTCCAATCAAATTTCTACGCTTTAGTAGTTGTTCCTCATATATTTAATCAAATCATCCAATTTCTTTAGTCAAATCCCATTGGACAAAGATCTTGGACAGGAGGAATACCACCCAACTTAGGGCCCTATTCCACAAAACTGTACAAGTCAATTTTTAGGGTTTCGTACCTCACAAGGAAAAACGGAACCCTTATAGGATCACTTTGTTATCCGTCCGTCTGTCAAGAGTCAAGACCCTTTTTCTCAGGAACGCGTGGAGGTATCAAGCTAAAATTTATACCAAATACTCAGGTCTACTGTCCCTTGGAGCTGTGAAAAAATTAAACTTCTAAGCCAACGCAATCAAAAGATACAGCCGTTTATGCCGAAAATTTCCGCAAATTTTCGAAACTCGCAAGGTAATCAAAACCTACAGGGTACTTCCCGTGATCTCAGAATCTTGAAATTTGGTACGAAGCAACATCTTTTAGCACAGATAAAGGAAAAATTGCGAAAACAGTAAATTTTTAGTTACATCATATAATAAAAATATTATATACCTACAGGTTTGTACGGAACCCTCGGTGCGCGAGTCCGACTCGCACTTGTTTTTTATTGGACGTAAAATATCGTATTGCAAGTTTTACGATACAGGCCCCAATGTCACGCACACCACAGAGACAGTGTAGGTACCTGATTGTGTTCCTTCTGCTGCTTGGTGACGATGCTGGTGGTGCGTATCGTGGCGAAGTTGTTAGCGCCGTGCTCCGACACGAGCGACAGCGCGGCCGACACGTTGTTGCTCACTGCAACATTGTACGATGTCATGTGAGCCTTTATTGACATTCTTCAACCAAACATCAATTAAATATATATATATATATACATATATATATATTTATTGTTATTTTGATACTTATATTCCATACTGTAATATTTTGTATGACATACTGTGCAAATGTTATCATATAGTGTGTACTGTGTAACATATTATTATATTCAGTTTCTATTTGCGAGTTCCTATAATTGGCTCTGTATTGCTATTTATAAAGTTTAGCGAATATTTCATAGCTGTTGGAATTCCTTGTATAAATAAATAAATAAAATAGTTTACGTTGTGCCCGGTCGGCCAATTCGACACCGGAATTATGGAATTGTCGCTTCTTTTGTCGCAGAAATTAGAATTAATTTATTGTACAACGGGTATAGGTAGATGAGTCAGTTCAGTACACATCTTGCAATCTTGGGATGAGGTTTGCAATATTCTTACGCCCGTGTTATACACTATGTTTTTCATCACATTTGCGAAGAAACAAATACATTTTGGATGAAATTAATACAAATCGTAATAAAAACTGCAACATGTCAGTTGTCCATTTTGTTGAATTTGACGTGAGGCGCGTATGGCAAAGATCCATCGGTATACAGCCACGATTTGAAAACACTTAAAAACATTTTACATAGACTCTAAATAAACACATATTAAATCTGTATATAATTCTGTTAAACATGTTTTAGTAGTGTTTTTAAGTTTAAATTTATTTATAAATACGTTTTCAGACATCGTATTTGATATAAAACCTCTTTGCTTTGTAACTGCCGCATGAATGACAGATACAATTTAAGAAAAAAACCATCACGCCCGTGGGCGTAACATAGGCTATTGTAGCTCTGTATGTCTGCGCATTATGGAGCCCTTTTCGAGCAAGTGTGATGAAAAAAAATCTTGCCGCGCCGCAATAGGGATGACGACTAAGATTTTCATTCGAACCAGTTTTTGGAGAGGAACAAATGTTTGTATGGGAGTAACTACAATTAAAGAACATTAATACCCAAAAAAATGAGACAAAGATTAACCCCGCTGGCGGTAGCGAAAAACGCTCTGGTGTAAATTTGAAAGGATTAATAGGGATTACCTCGTGTGCTGCTGAATACTACTGCTATGAATACCTGATGTGCTTGTTCGGTTGAGATTCTTCGGCAATCCAATCACTAAATTTTTACTTGCAAGATTTATTAGATTATTTTGAGAGATAATTTGAGGTTTATTATTGTTTAAAGTATTATTGGGATTTTTCATAGAGGAAATGCGCGCGCGCGGTGATTTTGAGTTTTTTGTTGCAAAAATATGGCGACAGTACATGTACTAAGATCTCAAATGTACTAGTTCCCGTCACTGTACTAGAACGAACTGCTCCGTAACGTTTCTGCTCTTAGTTCATTTAGTTAGTACACTATGCGCTCGCACTACCGCAAGAGCGCAATCACGAAAAGATACGATATACGATGATCCGTCCGGTCGACCGACCGAAACCGACCGTCTCCGAGCTCCCAGTGATCGCGTGAGTAGTACAGTAAGAGAGAGATGAAACGGAACCGCTCATGTCCGTGCCCGAACTACGGTGCGGCGGCGTGGGAAGAAGCGAGACGACTATATTTTGACCTGCCGTTTGTTGAGATATTCACTGTACTAGTGAACTAAAAGTCCGAACTAGTACCTTTGTACGATTGTACTAGTTCGGAGCGATCCGTTTAGTGAACGAGCACGCACAAGCCTACTGGACGTGACGTCACAGGCACTTGGTATATACCGGAAGTGTCACTGCCAACTTCAGCAGAGGTAAGGGAAAGGATGCGTTCGGAAACTAATGGAATAAGGATGGATGATAATTTTTTAAATGTGTGTGTGGTGTGATGTAAAATGTTTTTTATTGAATTCGGCCAAACCACGCTCCATACTAATAGACAGCTAATTGTGACGTCACAATAGTGTTAGTACAAAGTATCGTAGTATGGAAAATCAGGTAAATTGTTGTTTCTGTCGCGAAATACTGCGTTTAAGTACATAGTTGTCATTCAATTTTGTTTCTATAAAAGCGTAAGGATTCTATTGGTAACTTTAAATTTACTCTTCGACAATAAAAAAAATGCATATTTTTTCTTAAATTTCAAGGTTCATATCTTTTTACGATATTAATTATATTTTATAATGTATACTTTATTACGATAATTTGATGGTTTACTATCCATTTAGCATCACTACGTTATCAATTTGAACATGAGTCGTCATGCCTATTCTCGCAATGTCGTGGCCGGGGGCCGTAAGGCCTGCTTGAGCTCTTACTCACACAACACTGCTTGTGATGCCTTCTTCGGTGAGGTGGAGACAAGTGTACGGAAAAGAATCAACCAACGCGGATTTCGTCTTCACCTAGCTTCTATGGGAATGCTGCTATTCTCCGACTTCTGTTCTCGTGAAAAAATCCGAGGACTAATACAAAATGCCTCTACAGCCGGTAGTAATTAATGCCTGTGACTATTTCCACGTGTCCGCATTGCGAACTACCGGGTTTTTTAGTCACGCACTGCCAACATATGAGAACGAATTCCCAGTAGTATGCACCCTCGATACAAGTAGGAATAGCCCAAATAATGTCTTGGTAATAACCGCTGCAATGTAAAACCACTGTCCTATTTAGCAATAAGGGAAAAACGTCACGCCTGTCACGAATTGCGTGTATAAATTATCTAAATCAATTTTGCTTCAGCTTTGAGAGCACAACACAATGTGAAAAATACTCGCCAAAAAAGATGATGCATATTTACTTCGTGACACCAACACACATGATTTGTGCATTCAAAAAGTGTTTTTAACTGCGTGAAACCACTAAAGTTACAACGATGTGTCAGCGCATAAGCATTTATTTGTAAATTCAAAAATATTGAAGCAAATAACATTTTAATAGCAGAACATTCGCGTATTTCCGGCAATAACCGATACCAACTCTAAAGACCAAATCCTATTCTAAATGCTCACGGATTCTGTAATGTATACTGCGTGGAACTGCAAGCTGAACTGTACAGTTCAGACTATTTATTGTGACCGACTTCTTATAAAACTGACATTGGAATTGGAATGGACGGTAGAGTTGTTTTCTGAATGGATTATTTTGATGCAATTTGGCCAACCCAAATAATCTCCAGTATACTGTTACGTGACTTAGAATACCTACACATACCCTCAATACTTATATCGGTTTTTAATGCGCTGACAAACTGACGTAACTCGTTCATATCCGGCATTCGTTCCTCTCGCTTACAGGCTTGTTAGCAAGGGACGAATACTGTATGCTTAAACAGAAACACGATCACTTATCATAGATAGTTCAATGCATGAAGACGCGCCCATTCGTTTCTACGATATAAACAAAACACAATCTGGTATTATTGAACTGCAATAGGTTTGGGAATGTAGGCGACAGTTTTGCCATAAAATTACGCCAAAGTATACAGGGTGTACCAAAAATGGGGTGTGAACCGATCAAGGGCTCAACAGGTATCGTGTTCTGATAAGAAAAAATAGAAAAAAAATATTTTTTGACGCGATTTTTTTTACTTTAGTATGGAGCGTTGGCCGACTGGGGCGACAAGCTTCATAGAAATGTTAAAAAAGTCGCATCAATTTTTTTTTTCTGTTTTTTCTTATAAGAACACGATACCTGTTAAGCCCTTGATCGGTTCATACCCCATTTTTGTTACACTTTGTATATGAAACGACAGCTAAGATGCCAATCCCAAACTTACGCGACCGTATCGTAGTGAGGAGTGGCGCGCGTCCCCGTGGGTTGAACGCTAGTATTGTACACGTACCTCTATTGGCCTGGCGCCGCTGAGTGTTCCTATTGTCGTCGCCGTCCTGCTGCGACGACCACGTGGACGGCGCGTTAACGTACTCCCGGTACTCCGCCTGTCGCTCCCTCTCCCGCTCCCTCTCGCGCTCCCTCTGCGCCTCGCGTATCGCCTCCCTATTCGCGTAGTCGTCCCCATAGTCGTCGCACAGAGAATCGCGATTGGCGTAGTCTCGCAGCGCGTCCCTATTGACGTAGTCGTCGTTCGCGGCCGGCAGAGGGCTCTCGCTCTCTCTGCGTAGGAAACAGCAACATGAGTTAAACCAGCGCTTGCGTCTGAAAGGTAAGGTGGCGCTCTAGTGCGGGGTGTGCTGAGGTGAGGAAGCGGGTGCGGGATGATCAAGCGCCTAGGTGCTCGCAAAGTTCATAAACGATATAATATTTGATGGGCCAATCTGATTTTCTTGTTTTATTCGTTCCCGTGTGTAAGGAGATCACGGTGACAGATTCATAGACAAACGAATAGGTACACCAATTAATTTATCATGCCTACGAAATAGAGCAGATGATAATCGTTGATGTTTAATAATTGCCGCGAAAGCGACAGTTTTGTGGTTTAAAAAATTGGCCAAGAGATTTAATCATTAACAAAAATATTTAATTGATTCTAATAGATGATATGTATAAGAGGCCGAAAGACGAGTTACAAAAGATGGTGTTTTGATTTTTTTTATTTAATTTAGAATTCTTGAAGTCATGAAAAACATACGTTTAACTAGCTTATAAAAGCGTCATCAGGCAAAAAGTACAATGTATCTATAAACTACGACATAATCTTGCAACATTTAAGCGAGCAAAGAACACAGAAGGTGCAGATATTTACAAGCAATAAGTGTATTTGATGACCCATCTGGCACTACTTGAGATTTATAATTTATGAGAAGTTATTCGTAGAATCATATTTCCAGTTCCGATGTAAACTAAAGTGGCAGTGTGTCATCAAATACGTAATGAAAGAATGGAACATTGAATGCATAATAATCAGCAAACGAAAAATCATAGAATGCTAGGTCGCCTTACAAATTTCTACTTAAACACGTGCCTAAAAACCCGGTATGGCCGGTATGCCTTGCATCGCTTTGACACCCTACCCCCATCGCTGCATAATGGCAATGGCACCCATTCTGTGGGGCCATTTTACAGCGCTACTTAGACTTCCATGGTTTTTCGTTCGCTGATAATAATCAAAACATACCTCGTAGAGTGTGAGGAGTGCTGGTGATTGAGGTGCTGGTATTGCGGCTGCTGCTGATTGTGGTGGTTCGCGTTGATTTGCTGCAACAATACACTCCGATTAACGCACTGTTACGTTGCTGAACAGTCTTGATGACACTGGGTCAATGATCGGTTGACAGCGCCATACTTTAAAGACTGTCGAATTCCCGGTTATATATACCCAGGACAGACTGTCCAGTTAGGTAGGTCCAAGTTTGTGAAAGAGGTCAATCGTTGAATCCGACTTGGCTGGGCAGCATTCGGGGAGGCTACAGCACATATTTTCGTCCGATATTCCGCAGTGTCTCAAGACGAGTCTGACCAGTGAGTGACTGTAAACAAGGCCTATTTTTTTTGCCAACAAGTATTCGCACACTATGCGCAAGTGACAAACACAGCTAATCACATATAACTCGTAATTGACATGCCAGATCCTATGTTCCATCGCTATAGAAGCCAACGCGTGTACATCGGTATATCTTTACCTCTGCGTCTATCAAAGATGTATTGACGTAAGTAAAGGATGATGAGTCTTCGATCATATTTAAAGGATCCGGTTGGCTCTAGACTTCCACACTATTCGTCAAGTTCTTCAAATAAAATTATTACTTTAGCTATTCACTGTCTTTAACAAAATTACAAAACAACAGCCAGCTGATGTGAGCGGCCAGACGCAGACTAAACATGAATGCAATTAAAGGTTATCCTTATGTGAATAAAATAACATGTTCCTCAATTTTCCGGTAAAAACCACAATTTAATTATAAAAACATTGGTTTAACACATAACATTGGTCATGCCGGCTCGGTGAAAAAATGTATTTGGTTTGATTGGGGTTGAATTTTAAGACATACTTACTGTTATAAGTAACTTGCATGCCAAGTCCAATGTCTAATTGTCCATGGAATAAAGAGAAGGTCTCTGTGAGATTTAGTAAGTTTGTATGTTTTGGGTAATCTTTAAAACCGCTTATCCGATTAAAAAAAATCTTTACCCTGCGTGTAGAATGGACGTTCTGGATGGTTATGGGCTATATTTTAACCCGCGGTTTTTTCTGCGTTCTTTGCAATACGCGGGCGTAAGTAACATTGTCTATCTGTTGCGTCTTCACGCTTAAGCCGCTGAACCGAATTAGATGAAATTTGATGTGGAGATAGTTTCAATCCCGGAAATCATCCCAAAGGGGGTGAAACTGGGGGCGAAAGTTTGTACGGAAGTACGATATAAACGAGTTTCAGGCGGACGAAGTCGGTGGCAGAAGCCAGTACGTAATAAATTAGCAATTTGTCCACCGAATGGGACTGTACATTTTTTTCCGGTCAACGCGTCAGTCATTTAGTTAAATATGAATTAATAAGTCATATTAAGGAAAACTAATCAACATTATTTTATTCATCAGTTGTTTGGTGTACAAAACGACCATAGAGCGCCCTGGAAGTTCAATACAACAATGTGTTTAGAATGCTGTTGGGGTTGCACAGTAGGTGCAGTGCCTCTGGAATGTTCTGTGAGGCTCGCACCGGCGGGTTTCCAGCAATCATGAGAAAGCGAATAGTATCCCTGCTTGGACGAGTGAGACAGAGCACCAACGGCATTCTCAACGTCATTGCTGATAAGTATGACTACCCAATATTTATGTATTCGATCGAGCCGATTAAAGGGGTAGAATACTTTTTACCCGACTGCCGAAGGAGAGGAGGGTTATGTTTTTCGAGCGTATGTATGTATGTGCCCTTATTCTTTGGCCCTGCAGCCTAAACCGTTTGACGGATTTCGAAATATGAGGTGTCGTTGGATTCCTCTTAATCGTGGGAGTGACATAGGCTATAAAATTTGAAAAAAAGCAGTCGGGTTTTTTGAAAAATCTTTTAATTTCAGTATTATTCGATATTTATTTATTTTTACTAATCTTAACTTGGCTTTGAGTATTTATTTATTTAAATTTTACTGCACATACAAAAAGGACAAATGGCGGACTTAAGGCATTATAGGTGCCGGCAGTTGATCAAGAAAAACTTGTTATTCTGTCCCAGTAAGCAAAGAGACAAAAGTGCAACAAAAGAACTCCCATATCAGAGAAACTCGGCTCGACTCTCGGAAATGGCCAGGAAAGGATTCTTTGTTTCTTTGGACATATCATGCGCTCATCTAGGCATGATCTAGAAACAAATAACTCTTGGTTCTGTGGAAGGCAAACGCGCTAGAGGAAGGATTCCAGTGCGCTGGGCTGATGTAGGTAAGAGGGCTGCAAAATGCAGTCTTTTCCATGCAGTCCACTTGACGAGGAACCGAACTGCATGGCGGGCCATTGCACGCGGCCACGATCATCAGGCATGAGGCATCGACTAAGAAGAAGTACACATGCAACGCAATAAACCATTTGGTTGGAGTTTGAAAAATGATTGTCAGCTAATGTGTACACTCACCGGCCTGGGCCTCCGGCGTAGACTGCCCGACGACGAGGACTGGCTGGAGGCGCCCGCTGCGCTGTGCTCTGATGTGGCCGAGTTCGACTTGGAGCTGTCGCCGCCTGAACGCTCCTCGGCCGTTTCTTCGCTGTCACCTGCGGATAAAATCCGTTAGACACTAGTTTATCTAACACTGCCATTGGTGCAACGAAAATACTTAAAAAATTGCTCCCCTCCACATTGAGGTGGCCGAAAACGAAACCGTAATATAATATTAGGCATTTGAGTGCATTACAGACTTGTACAAGCAGTGTCAGTCAGTCTCTATGGTGACACTGTGTGTACATATAAGTTAAAACGATGTGCGCAGAAAGCATTTTTTGAAAACATTGTAACCAATCATAAGGCAGCGCGTTTGCGCGGGTAAAATCTTCAACGCCCATTGGCCAAAATTTTGCGCGCGACGCCGGCAGCTCCAGCGTTCGCCATTTTGTCTGGCGACATGAGCGGGAAAGCATGACAGGTGAAAGTCAATGCATATTGTACCTTACGTATAGTGCAACAATGTCTTTATTGAAATGGTCATACATTCGATTTGATTCGGTATTGGTTAGCACTCGGCGTGGACGAAGATTGCCGATGTAACTTATATTTGTGGCACTACTGTAACGCGTTCGGACTAAGAGAACCGGCCTCGAAAACAATGGTGCCGCTTTAATTTATTTATTATTTATTTATGTAATCATACAAATTTTATACAGTTGACAGTAAGAAACCAAAGCACTGTACAATTTATACATAATTTATTATTTTTAATAGGCTAAGGACCGGCCACGGCCGCTGCAGCTACTTCCTCCACAAGTGGGTGTGGATGGCCTCCACCTTGTGCGAATACGGTGAAGAGGTACAATCTCTGGAACATATGGTTCAACGTTGCCCCTTGCACTCGTATCCAGGACCAACCGAAGACATGCTGCACCTTAGTTAGCCTAACAGCTGCATGGCTCAACACCCTGACGGCCGTATTCATAAACGTACTTCAAGCCTATTTTAACTAAAATGCCGTTAAAGTTCGTTTGTCTTTATCTGTCACTTTGACATTTGTGTGCGTAAGAATGGGACAGAGCACCGTTTATTTAGCAGAGGCATTTTAAGTTTTATGAATAAGGGTGTGAATGTTTACATTTAATACTGACTACATTAATGTCCTGACCATGTGTCACTCTTGTATCTGATATTGTTAATGTGAAACTAGTAGCCTATTGAATGTATTCCATACGATTAAATAAATAAATAAATTAGGTAGCCTCAGTCCTTTTTCTCCAATATTTGACTGCTAAAATTGTGCCTGGTAAAAATGTCTAGAATTTCATGTCCTCTCTTTCTAGTTAGTCAAATATTTTGAATGTTGAGACATACATATGCCATATACGACGACGGTGGCAAATAAGCGTACGGTCCGCCCGATGGCAAGCGGACACCGCAGCCTATAGACACATGCAACTCCAAAGGAGTAACATGGGCGTTGCGACCCTTGATATGCTTGAGGATTCGCCGTGTTGACAGCTGAAGGAACAAATTCCCTCGCTCTCAACACAACGCAACCTCGGGAGCTCTGGCGACCTTGACTCCTATAGTTCAAGTTCCCGAGATAGCTTCATGGTCCAAACAAGGTGTTGCAGGAGGGGAGTCTTGTGATGAAGATATGGGCTAACACCACAACAAAGATCGTTCACCAATGTTGCCATAAATAGTCAAAAATTAAAAAAAAAAAAACTCACCAATCGCACTTTCATTATCACCGTCCACCATCAATATCTTCTTCATCTTCCTATAGTTCAAGTTGTCAAGGTCCCGGACCGCCGCCTTAGTCCTCTGGATAAGGTCGACCAGCGCGTTGGGGGACCTCAGCCTCGTGATGTGGGGATGCTGGAGCAGCTTCAGCGACGAGGGCCGGTCTTGGGGGCTCTTTTGTAGGCACGCCTCGACGAAGTAGCGAAACGTGTCCGACCATTCTGGTGCCTGTTCAATGAAACAAATGTAATGTTGCAGTTCTAGGAAGTATTTTTATTGTTACGCCATATTCAGGTAAGTAATTAGCCGATTAACTTACTAACTAAATAAGGCTAGTATGAATGAATAGAATAGTATTCTATTCTAATAGAATAATAATTTATTGCCAAAAACAAGTACAGACATATACAAACAGTGACAAATACAGAATAAGAATATGCTAGAAATAAAAAGTACAGTTCAATTATTTTGGGGCAATAGGTCCCAGACTCAGCATGTGCTGAACAACAAGAGTCCAGCGCTGGTTTTCAGCCTGGGCCTTATTAGGGCTCGGTCGGTAGCAGAACCTAAGCGTCGGAGTTGGACGCTGTGCTTTCAAGTGCGTACGAATTACAAAAAATAATAATAATACAAAAGTTAAAAAAAGAGCGTGTGTGCGTGTTGTGTGTGTATGTGTGAGTGTGTGTGTGTGTGAGAGAGCGTAAGTGCGTTATTGTGTGTGCGTATGTGCGTATATGTGTATGTGTACGGTTAGTTAATGATTAATTCTCGTTTATCCAAAAAGGATAAAGTTTATTCAGAGCAATGACGCGTAGTTGTATCCAAGAGTGAACCGGATGGCTCGCAGTATTTGAGCTCGCGAGGTGTTGTAGAACCGCCCTGTTCAACCCGAACTGAGCCAACTTGGACTGGGGGAAATGTATAAAGAAAAAAGACCGGGTTGCACTCCGGGAGTGCCGGCAGGAGTGAAAACTTGAATAATTTTAATTTTGCAAAAAAAAAGTTAGTTAAAAAGTGGCCCGTTTTAAGGCTCCTCACATAGGTTTCTCAGGGGCCGAATTCTGCTGGGCCTGCTGCAGACTGGCGGACGGACTGGATTTCGCCGCCGAATTTGTCAGCTTGTCTATGGCAGCGCCATATTTTTTTAAGGCGCCGCCAGAAGACATTTCTGCTCGGACCGAAATATTGGTTTCTTTGGGGCAGTTTTCTCGGCGGAGATGGCTAGACGAACTTGACGTCTCCCAAAAGAACTTAATTTGAACGGTCATATGCAACTTTTTAGGTATAATATCCAATTTATATACCACAATGCACGTACCTGTAAGGTTGGCGAGTCGTTCTGCGCAATGTGGTACAGGGCGGACATGGCGTTCATGTTGAAGTATGGGGGCTTGCGCTCTGCCAACTCGATACACGTAATACCCAAAGACCAAACATCCACCTGGAGCAAAAAGGAATCATGAAATATGATTTGCAATCAAGTGATGTGGTCAGAAAATTTAAAGTAAAGTATTTATGACCAGACATAGGAATCCGCGGGGCAAAATTGTTTGACAAGTAGGGAGTTCTTATATAGACAAATTAAATTATCAGTGCTCGTTCTATATACTAGTGCTCTCCCCCAACATTGTGTGTTTTTGTTCTATTGTTCAACATAGCATATTTTAAATAATCGCTAGGTTATATAAAGGTAGGGCGTAATACCTATTGCCCTAAAAAATAGTTAATATTATCTCAACCTCTTTAGATGATTAAATAGATGTAAATTAGCTACTTTAGACACTCACTATAAAACAATAGGTACTTGTCACTTGGGACGAGTAAAATTTTTTTTTTAAACGACTAAGAGTATTGACTTATTATTTAGTTGTTTTTATACTCTTAATAAAAGCATATTTTTACAAGCAAACCACTGTGTGATCACTAGTATATTGAACAGCATCGATAGTTGAGTTTATCGATATAGGAACTCCCTACTTGTCAAAATATTTTGCCCCGCGTATTCCTATGTCTGCACGGCTAGCACGCGACAGCGCGCGAGCTCTCTCGATTTTTCTCGCACTATCCGTCTCTCTCTTATTAGAACACTTAGAAGAAGAGGTATAGTGCGATAAAAATCGAGAGTATGTCGCGGCCGTCGTGTGCTAGACGTGCTGTTTATGACATTTGGCAGCAAATTTGCATTCTTTACACTGTTCATAGGTCTGGGTGCCAGTTTTCATCGTAGTACTTTCACCAGTGACTAGTATCACCACATAGCGCGCATAAAAAATAGACACGACTCATTTCTAGGGCCGTTCGGACGTGTCAGATATTTTTGTCTGCTTTATTATGGGATATTAATGCTGGTGAGTGCACCACGTATCTAGAGGCCCATTTTGAATACAATCTGACCTAATAGGAACTTATATCTTATTTATGACAATTCAACGCCTTAACTTAATAACAAAGCCTTAATGAACTAACGAAGGAGCGGGATATTGACATTTTCAATAGCAACATCACCACTATAAGACGGATTTTAACAGACGAGTTTTTTAAGTGAGCGAGTCGCATGCGCGACAGCATGTTACTGTAACGGTTGACTCATATCACTTAATAAATAATACATTTTTTTTTTCTTTCATAGGTATTCTTTGTATGCTTGTGGGTAATACGTTGTAAAATTTAGTGATAACCACCAATTGTATGTTAACCTGTTGCTACTGGTGGGAACCTTTAATTGGCTTTCTGTTACTAAAGTTATATAACTAGCTTATATTATTATTTTGAATTGTTAGCTGTTGGTTCTCCGAATAATAAATAAATAAATAAATAAATTCGTTCCCAAAAGTATTCCCATAGAACAGTATAATTAACTGATGTCTCATAAATCTATTGGCGATCGACGACTAAGGGTCAACTGGGAATTACCCCATCCATCGAATATAGCATTCTTCAATGTCAGGAAAATGGCAATGTTTATAAAGTAATCGTATTAAGTATGGGGAATACCACGCACATTCGCCATTACCTTAAATTAAAAAAATATATAGATGTCGATAAGTGGTTGTACATTATTAATTTGTGGGGAAGTGGGCGCAAGTTATATAATGTAATGATGACTGCTTACACAAGGCGCTACATTTACACTGGCCATAGATCACTTGCCAGAATCACCAGCGTGGCTATCACAGGACGGTCCGCGAGCTGTATCGCGGCGAGATAGACTATCAGTCTCTTTCTAATGAGAACGCTTAGAAAGAGACTGATGGCCGTCATGTGATAGCCGTGCTGGATCGATACTGTATCGCGTTTGTAGTGCTGCAAAGTCACCAGTCTGCCTTTCTGTTTCAGAACTATACACATATATGGCGACTTGGGAAATCTCTTTCTAATAACAGAAGTTGAAAAGAGATTTCCGCTTATAATACTAGTTACAACTGCTATGCATTGGGCCCCTGCTTTAGACCGCGTTATGATATATTATTAATAAAACATTGACAATGCATACAGTTCGACGTCAAAGGTACGTTTCTACTTTCGCACGTTAGGCCATTGCATTAAGGTGAAAAATGTGTACATAATTGACGTCAACTTTACGATAAGAATACACTGAAGGTCATGAACCTAGAATACTCTGGACAGGTTATGGTAATAATAAAACCAGGTGCAAGCGAGCTGGTAGCATACAAATCTCGATAAGTGTGACAGAAAGGGAAATATCATTCATTGTCCTTGTCATAGTTCCACTTTTTTTTTGCCACAACTGATTTAGTATCAAGTTGTGGCACATAAACCATTACCCGTCCAAATTAAGTAGGTTGTTTATGGCAAGTCATCAGCCATTTTAAGACAGTCCTTAATTTAGCTGCATAGGAGCCTTTCCGTCCCTCACTGTGGCATCACGAACAGCCTATCCAGAGTATTCTAGGTTAATGTTGAAGGTGAATGGAGGATCCTCACCTTGCCATCGTACTGGCCCTCATCCATAGCCAATATAACCTCCGGAGCCATCCAATACGGCGTCCCCACGAAGCTATTCGCCGGGCACTTGATGCTGGCGCTGCCAAAATCAGCCAGTTTCACTGTCCCGTTCTCCGTGAGCAGAATATTGCCGGCTTTAATGTCGCGGTGGATGCGACCCAGGCTGTGCAGATAGGACAGACCGCAGACTACGCCCTCGCATATCGCGGCGATCTCCTCCTCGCGGAGGGGCCGCTTGTGGACCTGGTGGACAAGTGAACATATTGGTATATCTGGCAACACTGCAGCGTCATGCTCAAGGAACTTGAATAACTGTGAATATTAACGCATATACGCGTCGGAAACAGCGTCCATGTTTAGTTAAGTTTGGCGTAAAATGGGAAATAAAATCCATTTTTACCCGACTGCCTTACAAGTAGTATTACACTTACGGCCGTATTAATAAACGTTCTACAAGCCTGTTTTAACTAAAATGGCGTTAGAATTCGTTTGTCCTTATCTGTCACTTTGACATTTGTGTTCGTAAGAAAGGGATAAAGCACATTTTATTTACCAGAAGCATCTTAAGTTTTATGAATAAGGGGGTTAGTACGTATATGTGAACTAAAATTTTATTTCAAAGGCTACAGTCCAAACGGTTTCATGGATTTTGACATATGAGGTGTCGTTGGATTGATCTCGTAATCGTAGGAGTGAGATGGTTACCATATTTGTAAATTAGAAAAGTTGAAAAACCCCCGACATTTTCAGTTTAAAGTCCAATATCTTAAAAACGGCTGAATAGATTTTCATGAAACATGGCCAAGAACACTCGGGGATCACATCAGCTTTCCAATAAAAAAAACCCGCATTCAAATAGGTCCATCCGTTTGGGAGCTACGATACCACAGACACGTTAAACACCACTCTCTTTGCGTCGGGGGTTAAAAAGCAGTTAGATTTCCTGAAAGTTTCTTTTAATTTCACTTGTTCATTAACTTAATATAGTTTTAAATTTATCTGTCGAGTATTATATTTATCATATGTGCATTTATTATAATCACTAGCTGCCCGGCCCGGCTTCGCACGGATTACCCGTTTTCCCATAGGAATGAAGCATTTTCCCGCTGTAAAAAGTAGCCTATGTTCATCAGGGATTATGTCGGCTTCTAGTAGTGAAAGAATTTTTCAAATCGGTCCAGTAGTTTCGGAGCCTATTCTATACAAACAAACAAACGGTCGAATAGACAACAGTCATTATTATAATAACGTACATAACTAATTTATTATTTACTACTAAGATCATGGGCACGGCTACAAACACAAATCTATACTTGTTACAAAGCAAAGTTTACTGCATGTATATGCGCGATCAGCGAACCAAAAAAATCATACGCGATAAACTCAAAAATTACTGGACCGATGTTCGACGCTATTTCACTATTGCGTTGCTTTATTCTCGTGGATTGAAGCTTATATTTCGAGGGAAGCACGGGCTGGATCGCTAGTCTAAACTAATATTATAAAGACGTCTGTGAGATTGTAGCTTTGTATGTAATGGGAAATCTCCGGAACCGCTGGACGCAATCCTGTTACTTTAAACTTTGCATTGAGGCAATTTTTGTGATATAATGGCGCAAAAGTTACAATATCACTATGCTACGATGTCATTAAAACATGGTGAATTGAGCTACAAAGTTCACCGACAAAATAAACACGCATATCATTCCAAACATACGGAAACCGCAACATTTGATAGTCGATAACAAACATAATCGCGCCTATAGCGATAACAAAATTTCTACGTAACCGACAACACTCCAAGCTCACTCATGACTAAAATGTAAATTATAATAAATTATCAATTTCTCGGAAATCATGAGGTCATCCTTTTGGGATATGCAATTTTATTCGCTTTAGTATCTCTAGGATGATTGATACAGTTAAAGTAATTGCTGGAAGAGTCGTGCGTCATGTAAAAAACGACAACAATGTTTTTAACTGGAATCTCAGCACTATATATGAATGAGTGTGAATTCAATAGTCAAACATGAAACGTATGTGACGCCACGCCTGATAATGTAGATTTATGTGTAACTTTGTCTGTTTGTCCGTCTAGTCATATTGTTGTCCGTCTGTGTGACGTATTGGGACGGATTTGACACGGCGCGCCGCGCCTATGCGGCACCGTGTGAGCCGTCTACGCTGGCCGTCTGTCTATCACAGCAGCTTGGTACAGAAAACTTGACCCCTCTTTCACTCATGACTTATGTAACATACCACCAGATTCGCATGTGCCAGATTAAGTATGCGTTGCTGACGTTCCTAATCTTTTCATTAACGTAACCCTGTTATCTCAGATTTTACCCCCCATTTAAATAACCGCTATTGCCTGGGGGTAGATGCTAGCGATATTTAAAATGGTTGATGGACGAATAGAATTAGATACACCGGAGTGTATCTATTTTTAATATCAACTCTATTACCATCAAAGAATGCGTTTTTTTAAGCGTATAATTAGGTTCCTAGGTCCCCCAGATTCGGAAGGTTGCGTTTTCGTCACGCAGCGCTTCTACAGTTTTGTGAAAGTTCATTATAGAAAAGTCCCATGCCGTATCTGGGTTGCGCCCAAACCCAACCGTGGCCAAGCAGTACCGTAGAGCTTGTAGGACCTAACTGCAATAAATGAGTTGAATTGAATTGAAATGTACATGGAGGACATTCCTGCGCAAACCTGCGCTCGTGACGAGTGTTCCGAGACTCTCGGAGATTGCTCTGACCACCAAGCGAGCATCGCTGAGCGACGATAGCTCTTGTCGCTGCGACAGACAAGTGGAGCGAGAGTTCTCGCCGGCAGTGTGAACAATTAATGTTCACCTATGTACCATCTCGTTTAATTACACCGGTTCTACATCTATTTGTACGTTTCTTGGCCGAGAAAATAGTCGATAGCAACTCGTTTACTCATCGGCGGTGAGACAGCCTAAAGCTAGTTTTTACACAATCACTTACTTCAATAATATCAGAGGCCGAGCCGACACAGTACTCCATGACCAACCACGCCGTGTGCTCCCGTTTGTAGCACCCTTTGTATTCTATGGTGTTCGGGTGTTCCAATTGTTTCAAGAACCTGCAAATACAATACTTTTATAATACAGTGTCTACGATCGCATTTAACCCTTTTCCAGGCAGAGGCGTTATATCGACCACATACAACGTGACAAACATGTATCTTAACACTTTCGCGCGCTGTGGTTTTCCTCGTTTGTAGCGGAAAGCGACTACGGCGTAGGCGCCCGCTAGGCGGGTTCCTGGTAGCGAAAGTGTTAATGTCAATAAATAAGACTGGCATTCGATTGTCATTTTGCAACTGCCGGTCTGGAAAAGGGTTAACCTCGTAAGGCCCGACATTAATTTGAATCTAGTTGCATAGAAGAAAATCGGATTGGTTCAATTTGTTCGAATAATCAATGAAACAAAAGAAATGCTACTTTATCTGTCTTATGAAAGGTTCAAATCCTTTTGTGAAGGCGTCTACATTGGGACTACAAGAGGTTGAGCAGGCATCCATACGCAAAAACAATTCTTCATATGCATAGTGACAAAAAAGTATGAGAAAAAAAAACAATCCTTGGAGCGCGGTGCACCAGCGCAGCGCAGTGCAGCGCAGCGCGTCAATGTTATAGACGATCTAGAAATATGTTGTGCATCGACGTGTGTCACACATCTCTCACTCTCGCATTGTCGTAAAGTCGCCTTCAATGGAATTTGCTAACTATGTAAACAAACCGCCATAGTGAAAGACAATTTTAATATGGCGGTTTGTTTACATAGCAAGTTCTATTGACGGCCACTTTAATCAAAAGTGACAGAAGCTTTATGTAGTGCGATAAAAGATGTAAGAGACTTGTCAGTATAGCTCTCTTATGAGCTATACTGCTTTATTATCGTAAAAATTTTTTTTTTGTTTGTATCTGTATACTTCCAGGTGGGTCTCATTTTATTAACCGACTAAATAAAAGGAGGAGGTTCTCAATTCGGTTGTATCTTTTTTTTTTTTTTTTTCAATGTTTTTTACCTCAGAACTCCGTCATTGATGAGCCAATTCGTAAAAAAAATTTTTGGTTTGTAATTAGGTAGTTCCAGGTGGGTCCCATTTTTTTCAAAAATTCATTTGGATGATGGGATCCATGAGGAATTGAGGGAACTCTTCAATTATATTAGGCACGTGTGTAGTGATTTTGGTATTTTCTATTTTAACTCGTGTATTTACACCCGGTAATCATAAATTTGGTGGAGTGGAATTGATGATGAAGACCCAGATGACTTATGGAATTCCTCAATTATGTACTTAAAAGTACAAAAGTAGGTCACATATTCTGATAACATTCCGTTGAAATAGCAACTAATGAAGTTCCAAAGGTGATCCTCGCGGAATCGACGGAGGTCCTCAAATATGATCGGGTCACACACAGCGATTGGGTTTTTTCTCTCTAATAATGAACGCATTTGCTCTCGGAAATCAGTTCATGTGGTAAATTGGAAAAGAAATGTGGAAATGCTCTCGTGGCTTGGCGGAGTACTAAATTGAAGTCGGTTAAAACTTTGTTTTAAAGTAAATTATTTCGACCTTTTGTCAATACCGATGCTCCGCCTGCCTAGCATCAGGGATAAAACACAGATGCAAAATTATAGTAATTAAGAATGTCCGCGTTTGCCTCATGATGAAGACAGCATTCGTCTCTTTTCGATACCATGTGATAAAAATAATAGGAAAGCTTTATCTTGACTTTATTGCGTGACACGACTATTAGATTCAAGTAGATTAAGAATGTGAGTCACTTCTGCCAATTTGATTCGAGCCCTATCAGTAGCTATTTTGATTACTGTATCAATAAAATCGCGTAGAAGAATGAATGTTTACCGTTAGCTTTTCGGTGAAGGAAATAATAGTGAGGAAACCGGTCTGATCCCAATAAGCTCTAGTTTTCCCTCTGGGTTGGAAGGTCAGATGGCAGTCGCTTTCGTAAAACTAGTGCCTATGCCAAATCTTGGGATTAGGTGTCAAAGCGGACCCCGAGCTCCCTTAGGGAGCACTACCCGGAATAACGCTAGGGGGATGATGAGAAGAATGAATAAAACCAACATGGGTCTACATTTCCTTGTATAAAGTGTGATTCCGTGCACCGCGCGCGGAATTACACCTTTAAGAGGATAAAGACTTTTCAGAACACTTTTTCTGATTTATAAACGAGAAATGAGACAAAAACGGGGGCCGAAACCGTTTACCATTAAAAGGGTACTAGATCGGGTTGACGGAAAAGTTTTGATGCAGCCTATTAATTAACTAAACATGTAATCTAATTCTAAATTAATAGAGTTAATTCCGATAAGTTCTGAATTATTATAATTTAAAACAGTTTTCATAACGATAGGCTGATAGTGTAACCATGACGACCGGTTAGCTGAAGGTCCTGGGTTCGAATCCCGGTAAGGGCAAATATTCGTGTGATGAGCATAATTTTTTTTTTGTTTTTGAGTCTTGGATGTTTTCTATGTATTTACGTATTTAAATCTATGAAATATACTCATCGTCTATCGTCTAGTACCCATAACACAAGCCTTATTGGGCTTACTATGGGGCTAGTTCGAGTTATGTAAGATTGTCCCCTAATATTTATCGAACGAGCGAGCGAAGTTCTATGCTTCAGATTGGCCCGAAAATCGTTCGTATGTCCGGTGTCTGGCCCTCTGTCCCGCTGTTCTCCTCTACAGGTCGCATTTCTTAAACGATTCTTGTGAAATTCTGGGAGCAGGTTCGTTAATTATATAGAATTCTTATGTATAGTCACTTTTTCGGTATATTTTTTTTTTATGCAGGCTCGCGCGTGTCTCACAGAGCCACCAGTTTATATCCACATACATTGATGTGTAGCGATATTCGACCTTAAACTCGTGAGCAACCAATTTCATTACGTTAAGGGTATTGTATATTAACAAAACTCACTTTATCTCTTTCAAGATGTCCTGCCATTTCTCCTCGCTCTGCTTCCCCAAGTATGACATCTTCTTGATGGCCACAATCTCCTTGGTGAGATTGCAGCGAGCATAGTACACCGCCCCGAAGGACCCATGGCCGATCTCGCGGAGGTCCTCGAAGATCTTCTCCGGGTCATGCTTGCTGAACAGCTCCGCTATGTCTGGGTCCTTGAGGCTGCCAGGACGTGGCATCTTTATCTGCAATTGGAATGAACATTTGTTAGGGCTGTCAGTTTTAGAAGATTGTATAACAATTTTAGTATCTATTGAGTTAGGTAAACATCCCAGTGGTCAACGCTGGACTTACTATATGACACGGGCACTCAAGTGACATGGCTTAAATTCAAACGAAGACAAATCTTCTTAGTTCGAATTTAACCCATATTTCCTATCCATATCCATCATCATCCTCCTAGTGATAATCCCGGTTGTGCCCCTAAAGGAGCCCGGGGTCCGCTTTGACACCTATCCCAAGATTTGGCGTGGGCATTAGTTTTACGAAAGCGACTGCCATCTGACCTTCCAACCCAGAGGGAAAACTAGACCTTATTGCGGTTAGACCGGTTTCCTCACGATGTTTTCCTTCACCGAAAAGCTAACGGTAAATATTCCGTAAATAAGTTCCGAAAAACTCATTGGTACGAGCCGGGATTCGAACCCACGACCGCCGCTTGACAGCCGCACGCCTGAACCACTAGGATACCGTAGCTCTCTTATCATAATATAAATTCATATAGATTAAGCTAGCTTTAATTTGTATATTGTGACATAAAGAAATCTAAATCTACTACTTTGACATAGAGTGCCCATGCCTTATACTAGTACGATCAGCATCACATAGTTAGTAGCAACCAAAGTAGCCAAATATATCGGAACACGTCTTTATTACTATAGGATTAAGGAGATGTTACGATATATTTGGTTACTTTGGCTGCTACTAACTATATGATGCTGACTGAACTGCGTCGAGCACTCTGAAGTTTATCTTATAGGTGCAGCAACGAGAGTCGAGGTCACATTACATAGGTTTTAAAATTATTGTTATTATTCTCATACCAATATACACTCGCGGGCAAAGAATACGGGTCGGTAAAATACCGTCATATTTCCTAAAATAGTGCGTAAGAGGTTGTACAGTTAATCCTGTCATGATCTTTATTTAATTTTACATATAAACTGCTAATAACAGTAAAAAATATAACGTTACCAGGTTTAAATAGGACTCGTAAAAACCCATGAAAATAAACAACGTTAACGGAGCGAGACATCGCAAAAATCGTGATTTTTGGATATCGATATTTTTATGATAGGATCCAGGAAATTGTTAATACAGTTGGGTATTGTAAAGAATAGCATATTATGTAAATAAAACAAGTGTTAAATATTTCTAAAAACCTATTGCAGTTATTTAATTTAGGGCGACCCGTATTCTTTGCCCGCGAGTGTAGATAGGTCAACTCATCTGTGCGCGAGTGTGTACGTGTGCGAGTGCTTGTAACTACGGAGGTTTGAATTGTGTTGTGGCAGTGACGCGGCAGACACCCAATGTTGCCACGCCACCGAATAAAAGGTTTAATAAGTCAGTTAGATCTCTTATCAACACACAATGTAGGTATATTTAGAAAATACAAGCATTGATATTGTTAAGACTCATAAAAAAAGGCCTACCCTAGACTACGTCATTTATTTTTTTACTAGCAATACTGAATAATATATTCCGTGCATTTACTAATCATACGATTAAGCTATGAACAAACAAAAAAGGAATATTTTCTACATACATCTACACTAAATATACAAATAAAGTTTGTAAGTGTGAGCTACACTGTAAACCAATGCTGCTAGCCGCCCTAGGACTACTAGCACGCTCGGCTCTGCCCGCGTAATACGAAGAAAGCAATCAATTCACGGGATTATATTATTATTATCGACGACCGCTTTAGCCTAGTTGGTAGTGACCCTGCCTACGAAGCAAGAGGTCCCGGGTTCGAATCCCGGTAGGGGCATTTATTTGTGTGATGAGCACGAATATTTGTTCCCGAGTCATGGATGTTTTCTACGTATTTAAGTATATATTTATCTATATAAGTATGTTTATCGTCGTCTAGTACCCATAGTACAAGCTTTGCTTAGTTTGGGACTAGGTCGATTTGTGTAAGATTGCCCCCTAATATTTATTATTTTAATTTTTTATTATATATAGCCCAGCGAACGAAAAAACCATAGAAGTCTAAGTAGCGCCGCAAAATGGCCCCACAGAATGCAAATTTTTTAACCATCGATGGAGCTGGGAAATGAAATTTAGTGATTGCGATAGGATACCGCTACTAGTACATTAAAAAAGTGGTACTTATTCTCTTGTTTACTTGACTGTACCAACACACAATAACTCCCTGTGTCTCTGTCTAAACTAGTACATGCTTCACGAACAGTGTGGCGCGCACAAATGAGTTGAACTATATGTAACATTATCAATCAATTCTGCACTAGCTAACTCTCAATTTAACATAGTATCGACCAGTACCATTTCACCTTCATTTTGTTTCTAAAGAACGGGAAATAAAATAATGTTAAAGGTACAAGTTGGTCCCGACTGCAGATAGCAGCAGCGGGCGACGTGTCGCAGCGACACTACTGGTGTCTATGTATTTCTATGAAATACCTTTCGTAGATAGCTACATGACTCCAGGTGTCACCGCCATAGAAATACATAGAAACCGGTTGTCGCTGCGATACGTCGTCTGCTGCTGGCTGTCGGTGGTCGGGTTCCAACTTGTACCTTAATACTACCTGAAATATTTTCATAGTAGGTACTATCAGTGCTCCATTTCACGAAGCTACAGGTTATAATAGGGGTGTAGACACCAAATAAAATAACCAATAACGTTGAATTTGCCGGAAAATAGATTAAAAATATTGTGGGGATTCGATAATCACATAGTTATACGTCACGATCTGCGAGTGTTTTCTCACTCTTACAAGCAATATTAAAACGGTTGTAGCTTCGTAATTCTTAGAGATATCAGAATGGGATTTTCGTCACTTAGGCATATTATTTTGCCTTCTTTCTTTTGGAGTAATAATACATTTTGATTTTACATCCGTATTGTACAAGTCTTGAACCAGCACCACTGGTCAAATGGCCAGTCGTTAGCAGGTCGAAAGCAGTGTTTCCAGTTTCGGCTTGTAAAATTGTAACTTGTAGGTTCGTGTAACGGGGCACAGCTAGTTAAATGTTTTTAGACTCCTTGTAAAATTAATGGCAATATCAGTGGCCGCAGCTTCAAGTTACCATTTTACATGTTTAATCAGGCAACACAGGCCAGACATTACGGTAAAGCGCCTCAGAGCCTGTTCACACGAATCCGGAACTGTCGGGGACGGATCCGACAATGACACGTTTTGTATGGACCATGCACCGTCATCGGACTGTAGTCCAGTCAATGAACTGACAATTTGTATGGAAAAAATGACAATTTTGGAAATAAATTAATAATAGCTTATTTTTTAATGTCTTACGGATATATTATCAATTAAATAGTTACCCAGCAACATAATCCGACAAAAATTCAGACATCAAAAAAATTATAAATTTACTAGTTTCTGAAAAGTCAGAAAAGTATTAATGAATATTTTTGTCTTTATTTTGGTTCATTTACATTTGCTCTATAATATTTAAGATAAATCTTACAAAAGGGGACAATGCATGCTTCATTTAAATCTACATAATTACTTCCGGGTGGAAAGTTTGTCGGATTCTTGAATAAATCATCTTAGAATAACATTTAAAAATGAAATAAAAAAAAACGCTATTATAAATTAATGTCTTTCAAAATCGTAGTTTGCCTGGAGTAATGGGCGTTTTCCATACATTTACTTGCCCTCCGATAAGTTTTCCCTCTCTGTCGCACTTACGTACGAACTCGCGAGTCTGACGGTGAGGAAAAACTTCGAATGCCCTTCGCGGTAGGCCCTCAGTAGTTACAGATTGATGTGAAGAGGCTGTCACTGTCGCACTTGTAGCTACTTGAAATGGGCCGCTGGTGAAATAAATGGTTGCTTTAGAGAATTATCAAATTCTTCTTATATTTGGGTTATATATACTATACTATTGGTTGGTACAGTCAGGGGTATTAATATACGGCCATAAATAAGGACATAAATATCCGTACAGGACTCTATTGTCATTGTCAATGTCATAAAAGCGTGATATTTATGTACGTATATTAATACCCCCCACTGAACTAGTAGACTAACTAGTACTAAGGAATACAATTTCGATACAATTCCAAGACGGCCATGATCAAAATAAAGCATATTTTTCAATACGCGCAATCCCGATAATGTTGACATTAAAGAGAGATCTTGTACATTTTTCAGATAAGATCTGGAATCACTAGTTATCAATTTCGGTTCGAGATTGCATTCCTTAGTGGGTACTGTACATTAGATTAGTGTACCTCTGTATTATCACAAGTAGCCATGTGTATGCTGCTTTCTCCTAACAAAAACAGACTCTTTCATATCTGTACATTTTCATGTTTATATATTTAGCTGAGGCCGTCCGTCTCAACCCATAACCATCCATTACCATAGTTGACTCTACAAAAACCACATTTTATTAAAATATGTGATGCTTAATTATAATGATATTCATTTAATTACATTCAAATGATAAGCCAGAGTCTAATCCAGGCTGGATACACCGGACTTCACAATATTGTACACCTTTATAAACTGTATTCAGCAAATAAACGATTTGTCGGTAATCCTTTGAACGCCAAGAACACCCAAAGTTGTCGGACCCGAAGGACCAAAAACCCCTATAAGTGTTATGACATCCACTATCAAAGCAACCTCCAGTCTTTCATATGAGGTTTGTATTTGCTCTTTTGTAACAATGATGTTGGTGTGACAATGACAATATCTCTTTTGGATGACTTGATTGGCGGTGAAAAGGTTAAAAAATAAACTATTCAAAGTAGTACAAAGTGATCAGTGCCTCATTTGAATTGATGGCAGGTGACAATTAATCGATTTGCAAGCAGAGCCAGAGCATTTTATGTAGACTGCCTTTTTTTGAGCGGGCCGTGGGCGCGCGTTAGTGTCAATTTACTTCTGATTTGACACAAACGCGCGTCGACGGCGCGCTTAAATAACGCACTCTGCATAGGCCCTTAATACTACGAGGTAATAATATATGATCACTTTCTGAATCAGAAATGTTATTGTTAAGATGCATGATTAGCTTTGTAACAGTCACATGTGGTCTCCGTATGGTTTGTAGATTACATAACATTTTATGGTACTACATAATATGGACTGAGAGATATCTAACATTTTAAGGAGCATGACTGATGCACAGATGATAAAAAGTCATCAATTACGAAATCGAGTGTATTTTGAATTGTATGGTTTTCTCAGTTATACACCCCAGTTAGTATTTTTTTATAAGTAGTTGTTAAGTATGGCCTCTACCTGGGTCATTGTCAGTCAGTAAAACAAAAATCGTCTTTTCAGTGGGCAATAGTTAAGGGCTTATGTTTATATATAATATGTTTTTATCGCATAGAATTATAGAAGAGGCGACGCCGTTTATGCGGATTCAGAGTTCAGCCAAAAATTAGGCTTTAAAGCCCTTAACTTTGGCAATGTCCACCGAAAAGACGCGAACCTAAATCTGACAATGACCCACCTACATGTTATTGTATTGTTTCTCTTTCTAACTGCTTTGTTTGTATGAGGTGTGCAATAAAGAGTGTTTGTCGTATTGTATGGATCGGTATGTTTTCTTTTTTACGACAGTACGACAGTCAGTAGACGGATTTGAATTATTGAGGTGTCCATTGATTTGTCAAAATCCATAGATGAGATAGGTTGTTTTCAAATGTCCATTTTGACTTACTTTTATTAGACATATCAACTTGCAACTTTTTAAGTAGGGTCTTTTCGCTGAATAGCGAAATTTAGATAAATATGAGTCATATAGATGAATATGAATTAATTTTGTATGATCGAGTTAATCTTATGATGGAGCCAGAAGGTGGAACTCTTCGATGGCCACAGGAATAGAATAGAATTGTTTATTGAATAGGAAGGAAGGCTTGTATAGGGGGAACAAACTCTTAACTTAAGAGTAAATTGTGTCAGCTAAATATGCAAGTAAAAAATGATAATATGGTCTGAGGATGAACACAGTAGGAAATTTACGGACTCTCACTTGACACTTGAAGTGTAAACGAACAGGGAGCTATGTAGGAAGTGTTGTGGCTCATCATATTTTAAGAGCCAGAGGGCCTACCGGTAAACGAAAACGAACTTTGTCTGTGGATCTCCGTCTCTGTCGCACTTGCTAGTTCGAGCTACAGAGGGAAAAACATGAACGAAGTTAGTTTTCGTTTAGCGGTAGCCCCTCAGGCTCTTGCTGGACTTGTTGGCGGGGTAATTTCCAACTTATTCTACAGTATTCAACTACTCCAATTTAGGGAAGGGCCATCATCATAAGGCTTTATACATCTTGACAGATGATTTAAGCGTCTGTACGCGATGAACAACGCCTCATGACTATATAAGCCAATCCAGGATTCATCCAACTCAAATAATCATCAAGTAGGTATACAGGGGTATTCTAATAATAGTATAGGTGACACTAATGAAAGCAACATCACATTAGCCACTATGAAATGTGTGTGTGTATATGCATGATTATGCATGTGATACCACAAATTCTACAATCTTTGGTGAATTATTGATACAAGATCCATTTGAACTTGTTTTTATACCAGGATGGTTTAGATGGTTGTATACAGCCCACCTGATGGCAATTATACACCAACCTGACAAGCACGTTGCCAGCCCTACATTAATTTGTGTTGTTGTGTTTATAACTGGAGACAAAGCAGGTGCAATACAGGTTCTTCCAGCACATTTCTCCATTTTACTTTAGGCTTGATCTTTGTATCAGTAGTTCAACAGAGATCCACATTAAAATTATGGAAAGGTACATGAATTTGATGTGAACATGTTTTATGAATTCTACAGTTGACTCATTTTTCATTTGGAAAATACATTTGTAGGCACTTTTTTATGAACTTAGATAAGACCAAGGATGCGTGTACCTTTAGTTAAAAAAGAATCAACTGTACAATTATTGTTATATAATTTAATAATGTAATCAATCACATTGACGACCGCTTTAGCCTAGTTGGTAGTGACCCTGCCTACGAAGCATGAGGTCCTGGGTTTGAATCCCAGTAAGGGCATTTATTTGTGTGATGAGCACGAATATTTGTTCCTGAGTCATGGATGTGTTCTATGTAAGTATTTATTTATCTACCCACAGTACAAGCTTTGCTTAGTCTGGGACTAGGTCGATTTGTGTAAGATTGTCCCCTAATATAAAAAATAAAACAACTGTTAACTGTGCAATGTTCAATCAGTATTAGTTTTTCAAGCAAATATTCTATTCATCATAAGTTAAACAGTTGATACATTTACATTAGATAATGACAGCAGAGGAAAAATCCAATTGATGGCTTTAGTTTTTCTTTTCAGTCTTCTTTAGTTACTGAAGTGTTTATAGTAAGTGTGTGTATCATCAACTCGCTCCCATTTGATATTCATCCCAATTTCAAACTTGTGTGCTTTATGAATAGCGGGTAAGTGGATTATAACATGGTAACTTTTCAGACAATGGCAACTAGCACCATATTGTATTAATTCAAATAGTTATAGAGGAAATTGTACATCAGTAGGTATCACTATTAAAACGTTCATGCAAAAATTGGGAGTAAACTGGGAGCATTTTAGAGTATGTGCAGTCACAATTGGGCAATTTCTAATTATGATGGCTATACATGATTACTATCATCCCTCCAAAACCAGTAGTGATGAACCTTTTGAGAAATGTTGTACAGTCAAGTTGTCCATTATCTACCTATAAAGACAACCTTTCGAAAATATTGACACATGCATCTTATGCCAGTGACAATAAAGTTTGTGTATAGTAGACTGTACTCTGTTTTATGTTTGATATTAACTAATGCCAGTTGTAACACAAACATCAAAAATGCAGTCTAATGATAATGTTTGTATTAAGGAAGGGAAAAAAAGATATTCTTCACACTAATTGCAATGAAGAATTTCTTATAAGATGATGGTTCAAACAAGATCACATACAACAATTGCTCTACAATTATACACCATTAGAGCAACCTTGAATGACAATTATACTGTAATTGATCATTATTCCTTGATCAATGATATCCCATATCTACATTTTGTCTTATAATATTTTAAAGCATTTGCAAACAAAGTTACAGTAATGTTTCTAGTGTTGGTTTGGGCATGATAAGGTTGTGTACATACATGGTAGTACCATTCGATCTGTACCAACAATGTAATTTTATACAGTCCATTTTAAAGTTTATCGCACAGTTTATATTTTAATGTATTGTTATGACAGTGAAAATCTTTGACAAGTTATTTTTCCGTTTTGTATCCTAGCAACCACATTAGTCTGTTCGTTACTTTTCCAAAAAGTGGTATGCAACCTTTAACACTTTCCCTCACTTGCAGGAAAAGTTTTGTAGCCCCAAGTCGGCTGTAAGCTTGACGAGCCTAGGCTTCGGGACTGCCTTGGTAAGTAGGTCAGCCAACTGTTCAGCAGAGCTCGTTTTCTGAATATCAACAAGACCCTCTTGCACGGTTTCACGAACAAAAAAGTGTCTCACTCGGATGTGCTTTGTCCGTTTATGAAACTCGGGATTATTGGCAAGGCGTATGGCTGCCTCATTGTCCACTTTTAAGGTTGGTATGCCTTCCAAACTCGTTAGCTGGCAAAAGATTCTTTGGAGCCAGACTAGCTCACGCGCGCCTTCGCTTGCTGCTACTATTTCTGCTTCAGTTGTTGAGATTGCGACTGACGGTTGACGCTGGCTTAGCCAAGAAACAACTCCTTCAGCAAAAAGACAAGTGACTCCTGTCGTAGAGCGTCCAGTCAAGTCGTCACCAGCGTGATCCGCATCACTATAGCCTTCGATGATGGCTCTGGTACAGTTTGCATTGTATCTAATGCCATAGGATATCGTCCCTTTTAGGTATCTAAATACCCTTTTGACCCTCAGCCAGTCATCTTCGGTGGGGTTTTCTAGCTTTCTAGATACGACCCCAACAGCGTACGCTATATCAGGGCGTGTGCCCGTCATCAGGTACGTTAGTGCACCTACTGCCTCTCGGTAAGGGAATTTCTTCGCAGTGTGTCCGATTACAACTTTCCCTGATTCAGTAGTTGAATTCTTCTCTATAGGTGTTGACACTGGATTGCACTCGGACATTCCAAAGCGGTTTAAGATTTTTCTTGTGTAAGCTTCTTGCTTAATACACACAGAACCGTCTTTAGCTCTCTGGATTTCCATCCCTAGGTAGTACGATGCTGGTTTCGTCGTGATTTTTACAGTTCTACCTAACTCCTCCAGGAATTGGTGTGCTAAAGTTTCATCTGTTGATGCCACAAGCCCATCGTCCACATAAAGTGTTATAAGGATTTTCTTGTTCATCACATTCCTTGTGTATAGGCAGCTGTCAGCAGTACTCTGTACGAAACCTTTCGCTAACAGGATCTCCTCAAAGCAAGAATTCCAACAACGTGGTGCCTGTTTTAGTCCGTACAAGCTTCTCCTTAATAGACAGACTTTTGATGTGCCATCGTTGAATCCGTCAGGCTGTTTCATATAGATCTCTTCCTCGATCTTGCCATTCAGGAATGCAGTCGACACGTCAAATTGCATCAGATGTAGCTTTTCTTTGGCACTGACACTTAACAAGGCTCTTATCGTAGCCATCCGGGCCACCGGACTAAAGGTCTGTTCATAGTCGATCCCCTTTTGTTGCTTGAATCCTTTTGCTACAAGCCTCGCCTTATATTTGTCAACTGTGCCATCTGGTTGGCGTTTGATTGTGAAAACCCATTTACATGGAAGCGCTTTTCTGTTTGGAGGCAAACCACATAAAGTCCAAACTTGGTTTTCTTCGAGAGACTTAAGCTCATTTGCCATGGCCTTTTGCCACTCAGCTTTGTCTTCTCTTGACAGGGCTTCATTATAGGTTTCAGGAAATCTTTCCGTGCCTACGAAACACACATGATCGTCGAACTTCTTAGGACGTTTAATGGCTGATCTGTCTCTCAGATTATAACGAGGCTCCCCTTCAACCACGGGCTCACCTAAAACCATAGGTTCTAATAGGGGCTCTAATATTTCCAATTGCCCTTGATCAGAATCAGCGTCGGCAAACTCTTCATTATCATCATTATTAGAGCTTTCCCTCGATTCAAAGCCTGGAGTGTGAATCGTAGCTCCTTCGTCATAGCTCTCGCGCTCGTGAGTTTCACCCTCTTGATCTTGGTCTTCTCTTATACTATGTCTATCTCCCTCTAGAACATGATCATGATTTTCTGCATTGATATGCTCTTGCTCCGGAATATTGTCGCTATTTCCGTCATTTCTTACTCCCTCTCGATCAAGAGCTCGTTCAGGAATTTGATAGTTGTTGTCTGTCCTTATCGACACTTTAAATTCGACTTCGCTTGCAAAAGTGATGTCTCTAGAGCGATTAGTTTTCATTCCGTCCCAAATACGGTAACCGTCATTGTTTTCGTATCCGATAAGAACACCCTTGATGGCCTTCTTGCTCAGTTTCTTTCTGCATTGTTTGGGTACATGAGCATAGCAGAGGCTACCTATTACGCGTAAGTGACATATTTTAGGCTTCTTTCCGAACCACAGCTCGTAGGGAACTTTATCCTTCACTCTGGTTGGTCCGGTTCTGTTCAGAACATACGCTGCAGTATTAATTAGTTCAGCCCAGAGTTTCTGAGGAAGTTCACCTCTGGAGTGTAGCCAGGTTCTTGCGGCTTCAACTAAGGTGCGATTCTCGCGCTCGCTACATCCGTTTTGCTCCGGTGTGTACGGCATGGTGAAACGCTGTTGAATCCCGTTTGTGTTCAGTATTTTTCTGACATCTCCATTGTCGAACTCTCCTCCGTTATCACTTAAGAGGCATTTTACTGTATGGCCTGCTATTTTTGTCTCATTAAGCATCAGTTTCAATTTGTCCTTGACTTCAGATTTGTGACGCATGAAGTAAACTAGCCGATACAAGGAAAAATCGTCTTTGAAGAGTACGAAATATTTATATTTCTGTACGCTGGGATGTTCAAATGGTCCGCAAACGTCTGAATGTATCAACTCACCAGGAGTCGTTGCTCTTTCTCTCCTTCCAAATGGCAATCTGTGAGCTTTTCCGAATATACATGCCTCACATTTAACGTTGTCATCAGGTAAGGTTATCCCGAACTCTCGTTTGACAACTGCCTTTACGTGCCTCTTATCTTGATGGGCATAACGTTCATGATACACTTGCAGCATATTTGTGCCTGTGAGTGCGTTCACTTCAATAGTGTTGGACATTTTTGAGGAAGGGACTGTCTTGAACTGTAGTTTATATAGCCCTCCTTTGAGTTCTCTTTTGCCAACAATTTTGGTTTCTCCATCAATGTCAAGCTGACAACTTGTCGCGGTAGAAGTAAACAAGCTGTTCCGCGAGTTGTCTTGTGCTGACAGCGTCGAGAATAGATTTTTTGTCAGTGAGGGTACTAGCCAGACATCTTTAAGTCGTATGGTTTCCGTTTTCTTGCCTACCATCGATTCTACCATGACAATGCCTTTTCCTAAAGCAGGAATCATTGTCCCATCTGCCGTCTTCACAGTTTGGTCATCAGAATCAAAAGGCTCAAACTCTTGGAGTGCGTCTCGCCTAGTAGTAATATGCGTTGTTGCTCCATTATCAACAAACCAACTCTCTCCGTCTTGATCTGCTGTCTTTGAACACGCATGAACAGCCATTAGTGTTATGCTTTGTACATGCTTTGAGGCTGGTGCTGAGCTGCTTGGCTTTGGTGGTCTCCCATCCTTTATCCATTTCTTGCAGTTCCTTACTCTATGTCCCATTTGTGAACAATAGTTGCACTTCAACTTCGCATCTTTCTTCTTCTTCGACTCTTGGACTTCTGGGATTGCAAGTATCTCTTGACTAGTAGTCCCTTCTCTGTTCTCTAAAGCCTTCTCATAGCAACACAGCTGGGTTGTCAGATTGTCAACAGTTCTTTCGGTCTTGTTCAGAAGTAACCAGCTGGATTTGAACGCAAAAAATCTTTCGTCGAGTGTTTCCAATATTTTACATATCAGCAACAGATCTGGGAGCTGGCCTGTTCCATAATCTGCCATGGAAATTGCAACATTTAAATTATTCCATATGTTCTTCAGTTTCGACATATGTGAAGAAACATCATCGGATGGGTTTCGTTTAAAGTTAAAGAACTCCATGCAAAGGTGGTACGACCTGTCCTCGGTCTGACCGTCAAACAGACGATGTAACTCTTTCCAGACTTCATACGCTGTCTCAAATCTCATTACTTTCTGTAGTGTTTCATCTGTCATATTCGTCGTTAAGATGAGAAGAGCACTGCAGTTCGCTTTTGTATATCTGGCTAGAGCCTGATTGTACACTAAGAGAACAGCTGCGTCACCTGCTCCTTGATTATCTTCTGGTTTATTCAACCTTCCTTCAAGCACATCCATGGCATCTGCGGTACCGCGTAGCATGATTAGGATTTTGTACTTCCAGGTTGACCAGTTCGATTTGCCTTCAAGGCTTCCGATCGAATGTCGTGGCGAAAAAAATTCCATTGCTGTACCCATAACCTTTTAAAGTTTATCGCACAGTTTATATTTTAATGTATTGTTATGACAGTGAAAATCTTTGACAAGTTATTTTTCCGTTTTGTATCCTAGCAACCACATTAGTCTGTTCGTTACTTTTCCAAAAAGTGGTATGCAACCTTTAACAGTCCAAATTACAAATGTTATTGAAATGTGTAGCATTCTTATTTAGCACACCTTTTTTATCAACAGCTCTTCATTTGAGAATACAAAATAGGACAATGAGATTTTTTAAAACCTTTGACTGTTATTGATAATGGCATGGAGGAAAAAAAATAGGTAACCAGAGTCGCATGTAAATCATTATCTTACGTAAATAATTTGTGAATCAATGGTTTGTGTCGTATGTCAGGCATATAATTATCATGGTTAATTAAAGAGTAAGTAATAAGGAAAGCACATACTGCTCGCGCCAGCTGAGCCGGCAGCGTCCGTCAGTTAATTAGAGCACTCCCGCGGCCCCGGGCCATCCTCCGAGCTGCCGCTATCTGCAACAGGAGGAAACCGCAGCGATAACACCAGGCAGCCACGCCGAGTCTACTCTACGAACCCCACCCGCAACAAAAACACTTGCCGCATTGCCCTACACTGCCGCCTACACACGATCCCGCACTCTCGCATATGCTAACTACGAAACACCCGTAATTTAATTATGTGAACCTTAAGAACGGCGCCGCAACCCACCTCAGCGTATCCACAAATTTCGGACCTTCGTCACCCGTCACTGCACTTGATCACAAACTTGCGCCCCGGTGGACGCCTTTCACATTCACTTTTATCGATAATTATCAGTTGCACCCTCCCGGAGAGGGTGAAAATTGATATTATTGCGAAATACTTGGCACTTACTTAGAAAATTTCGCCTCAAAATGGCGTTGGGGTATCGTGCGCAATGATAGTTTTTTGTTTCATATGGCACCCTGTTTATGGTTTTCCATTCCTCTCTAGATTCACTTTGTAATCATTGAGTCACTTTTTATTTATCTTACGCTTGAAATACAGGCGCTACGTCGATATTTTGTGAAAATTATTTACAACTTTCCCGTTCAACTCAACTTCAACTTTCTGAAATAAAATTTAAAGCGCCCTCTACCCATGATAACTCCAAACATTTACCCAATAAAGTTGCTAGCATGAAATTTACATAGACAATAACAATCTGAAAACAGGAAAACCGATCTTAGGACATCCCTATTCGGACATCCTACCGGTTATTGGTTTTTTATATTGGCAACTCATTCATACTGACTACTGACAGTTATTATTTTTTAAGTTTATAAACTAAAACTATATATTATCTGTTTCCGAATACCGCGACCGCGACGAGTGGACAACAGAACGCCGGGTTTTCTAATTTTCCCTAGTGTGATTTGACTTATTTCCAGTAAGTATAACACAAGCTGTTAATAAAACCTTGCGTTTCAGTTCTTTCTCTACGTATTCATCGGCGTGTTAGTTAGCTCCATAGTTCTAGTGAAATGATTCGTAAGCTTGGTTTGATTTCCTTTATTCAAAATGGCGGGATAGTAGCTTGGTTGTTTGTTATTTTATTTCCTTGAATGGAAGAAGGAAAGATTGAAAAAGAATCATTAGGTATACTGTTTTATCAAATAGTTAAGATCGAAGTCTATTAGTTCAGTAATATTATTTATTGTTGTTTTGTGTTACATTCTTCCAAGGTTATGTCTGTTCGGAATATAAATGTTTTATTTAGCTAAAACATTTGGGAGCATTTTTCTTGTCTCGTTCGTTTATTGTGTCTTTCGGAATATTGCAGACGAAACGTAGTGTCCAACTTGTTATTGTTATGACGATATAATTTTCTTATTTTACCTCCTAAATTCTCCATTTCACATGTGCTTGGATTCAGGGTCAGCTTTTTGTTACTACTTACTTTATATCGACTTTTTTATTTTGACTACTTAAGCCTAGTTGGTAGTGACCCTGCCTACGAAGCCAGAGGTTCTGGGTTCGAATCCCGGTATGGGCATTTATTTGTGTGATGAACACGAATATTTGTTCCAGAGTCGGATTTTTTCTATGTATTTAAGTATTTATTTATCTATCTTTATAGCCTTTTTTGCTGATACTAAACGGTATTACATTATATTTATAAACAAATTTACTTAAAAACTAACAAATCGGAATGTCCGGATTAGTGGTCAGCGTGTCTTGTGACACATAGGCCTCTCCCAGCTGTTTCCATTCCTTTCTATTAATGGCTTTCCTAGTCCAGGTGGCGTCCCCTATAGACTTCATGTTGTCCATCCACCTTTTAATTGGTCTACCTCTTTTTCTGTTACCGTCTCGTGGTTGCCATTCTGTAATTATTTTGGTCCATTTTTCCTTACTATCCCGTGTCATATGTCCTGTCCATTGCCATTTTAAATTTCTTACTTTCTTAATTACGTCTTCTACTTTTGTTTTTGATTTTATTTCTTCTGCTCTTTTACGATCTTTTAATGTGATGTTCATCATACTTCTTTCTATTTCTCTTTGGCAGGTTCTAAGCTTTTGGAGATGTTTCTGGGTCAGTGCCCAAATTTGGCAACCATATGTTATACATGGGAGGATACACAAGTTAAAAACTTTTTTCTTGGCCGACATTGGAAAGTGCTTACTCTTAAGTATCTCCTTAAGAGACCATTATTTATCTATATAAGTATGTTTATCGTCGTCTAGTACCCATAATACAAGCTTTGCTTAGTTTGGGACTAGGTCGATTTGTGTAAGATTGTCCACTAATATTCTTTTATTTATTTAGATAAAAATGTCTGAGAAGAAGAAGGAAGGCAGTGAGGCTGAGCCCGAAGAAGAATTCTCTGTGGAGAAAGTTCTGGACCGAAGGGTTCGGAATGGAAAGGTTGGTAATTCTACCATTTTATGTATTAGTAAATGCATTGTGAATGTATGCACATTGTAACTGGGCTGGTTCCTAATATTATAGGATAAACACACCTGCTGTGGGAAATGTCAATGTTATTTCAATGCAATAGTAAAGACGCTCCTGTGAAAACTAGATGCCAGTGATAGATATTCCGTCATCTCCCGCGGAGGGATATTCATGGCGGAATATGTATGTTTTCACAGAAGTCTAGGAGAGGATGGGATACAAATTCTCTTGTTTAAACCTTAAGATGTGTGGTCGACAATTCTTTAGTTGTTTCAGGTAATGCTGATTTGACTAATACATATATCGCGTTACATTTCTTTGTCATTGACAGTTCCTTATAAAAATGTAAGTCAGCTTCCTCAAATTCATATAAATACATATATCACCTTGGCTATAATTTCAGAAACTACTAAACTAAGTACTTAAATCAAAAATCAATACACCCCTACCATTTACCTATCGCAACTGTATAGTTTATCCGAATATTCAGTTCAGCAAAAAGCTGTTTTTCTCTGTAACAATGAAATTTTCAGGATTATTATGAAACAAACCCAACCTAATGGGTTCTTCATGATCATACACCGGTTTCGCGGGGGCAAAAATGTACCAGTGCTAGTGATTAATTAAAAATCGACTAAGTTTATCGACATCGATAAAAATAAATTTTTAACCATCATTATCATAACTAAACCAATGACTAAGTTTGAATACCTTTAACTATGTGCAAACCTCTTTCATTTATACTTATCGCAACTATAAACAACCGATATCTGACATTGACTGTGTCGAGTCACTTTTGACAACCATTGAATCGTTGAATAATTCATCCAGTACTACAATATTATTTTGCATTCCGATCACTTAAAACTACCTTTTTGTTTCTTAAGGCGGCTAAAAATGCCTCGCAAGAAAAAAGATCATTCATCTTCATGGAAACCTGACCATTCAGATATAGATGATAAAGGTACGACTTACTTTTGCAAGAAATGTAAAATTCATATATCACGAAAAAAGTTTTCCGTACAAAGGCATATAAGAAGCCAAAGGCATAACAGCGTCGCTAAAAACCAAAACGTATTTAACCTGGATTTGCTAAAATTTATTTTAGCTTGCAACATACCATGGACCCAGGTGGGAAATCCACTTTTCATCAATTTTATATCTGATTGCATATTTGGGAAATATGGTTCAGAAATATATATTCCCAACGAATCAGTTTTGAGAAAAACGACCTTAGAAATCGCTTATAAGGAGACGATGAAACAGATTAAGACTAAACTAGGAAATTCTAGAATTTATGTGAGTGTAGACGAAAGTACAGATGCCAATGGGCGTCAGATTGGGAATGTAATAGTTGGAGCACTATTAGAAACTGAAATAGGTACCCCACACATAATATCTAGCGTTTGTCTAGAGGAAGTAAATAATGTTAGTATAACAAATCTTATTCAAAATGCCCTGGAGACGTTGTGGGGAAGTAACCACAACAAACATGATAAAGTTTTGTTGCTTCTTACGGATGGCGTAGCCTACATGCTGAAAGCTGGTAAGAATTTGAAAAAGGTTTTTCCGAATTTAGTACACGTCACATGTTTGGCACATGGAGTAAATAGGGTGGCTGAACAAGTGCGATTATTGTTTCCTGCTGTAAATAATTTAATTGCTTATACAAAAAAGGTATTTCTGAAATCACCTAAAAGAATAAAAATATTTCACCAAATGTTACCGAACGTTCCTTTGCCACCACAGCCGACGATAATACGATGGGGAACATGGATGAAAGCGGCTATTTACTATCATAAATATTTACCAGCCATCAAGCAAGTCGTACGAACATTTAATAACAAAGAATCAACGTGTATATTAAAAGCAAAACGGGCAATGAATGATATAAACATTCTCAACGATTTGAAATGGATAGCCAACAATCTATCCATCATACCAAGTACCATTGAAAAATTACAAACACAAAATTTAAGTCTAGAAGCCAGTTTTAATATTGTCCATAAGTTAAAAGTACATATATCAAGATTACGTTTGAATCCTCAGGGCAAAATTATTCACAAAAAACTTCAAACAGTGTTAGAGAAAAACGTCGGCATTTCAACTTTAAAAACATTTAATGATTTGGTATCCGGAAAAGAAATAGAACTGAGTCATATAGCAGAAATTCATCAATACTATAAATTGTTTGAATTTGCTCCAATTACTACAGTTGACCTAGAAAGGTCATTTAGTTGGCTAAAATGGATATTGTCACCCAGGCGACCAAGATTAAAGTCTGAAAATGTGGAGAAAATTTTGATTGTATATTATGAAAATTATATTAAATATTAAAAAAGTCAATTACGCAAAAAGTTTATTTTTGTGTATGTAGTTTTCTTCTTCATTCAAATTCTTGAAATTACCCAACGGTTGTACGTCATTTTTATCGATATCAACTAATAAAATTAGTTTAATGTGTCCTCGCACTATTAAACGTCAGTACAGATTTGCCCCCGCCAAACCGGTGTTTGTTCATGATAGACATAAAAAACCTAAACATTGAACGCTTTCAAGACAAAGGCTTTTTACCAAAAACAAAATTCAAACAAACTATACAGTTAGGATTTTTTTTAATGCTTGTGATAGGATACTCTTAAGAACCACCTAGACAGACAAAACTCATTAGCCGTGTCCACACCGGCCGAGCGGCTCGCCCGAACGGCTCGCCCGAGCCATCAAAAACGCTCGCCCGAACGGTTCGGGCGAGCCGTCAGAAGGCTCGGGCGAGCCGTCAATAGGGTCGGCCGCAAGCGCTCGGTCGGTGTGGACGGGCGTTCGGGCAAACGCGCGCGGCTCGCCCGAGCCAGATCGGCTCGGGCGAATTTACCTACCGATAGTTGAGCTCACGATCACGATGAAGCCGCACGTGCGCACAGCTGTCGCTGCGACAACTTTAATTTTGCTTTTGCTTGTTCGAATTCGAAATCGGAAGAAATGTATTTAAAAAAAAGCCGCAAAATGTGGATGCGCAAAATTTTTGAGAACCGAAAAGAGGCCGGGATAAAATTATTTCATCAATTGTGTTTGATCAGAGCGAAGACGCCTACCTATTGAAATTCCTACTAGGTAGGTACTACTCAATCTACCAATCCTTCCAGCTGACAAACAAACCCATGCGTGTCGAACTCAGTTACGAAAGTCCCAAATCCGCCTCAACTCGTCTCACTACCAAGTTACCAACCGCCAGTAGGTATAACTTGATCCCTAATTTCCCAATATCAATATGTAATGTAGGTATCCAGGGGTCAAGCTAGTTTTGACCTTTTCCAACGCAGCGACTTCGAATGAACTTTAATAAGTTACCTTGATAAAAAAAAGACCGGGTTGCACTCCGGGAGTGCCGGCAGAAGTGAAAACTTGATGAATTTTAATTTTGCAAAAAAAAAACCCTTTCTCCCCCCTCTCTCCCCCTGCGTGCCAAAATATCTAATAACAACCTTATTAGTAGTACGCTATAGTTCAACCTAACTCAGCAGTTGATGAAGGAGACGACGAAATAAAATACCAATTTGTTTTTGCCATTGCCAAATATTTTTCAAAGCTTTATCTCTTTAGCAATAACGTCCAAATTCGAACTATTCGAATTTGCTCAATAGCAAAACGGTAAAGGACGCGTGAACAAAACTACTTTATTTGCAGAATATGCAATTGCAAAAAGTGTTTAACGGCTTTATACTCTTACGAATAGCGTTCAGTTTTGAATGAAGTCGAATCGGCTAACAGCAAAATATAAAAGTGTGATAAAACAAATTGGAATTTGCATTTACGAAAAATGTGTTACGACCTTATGGTGTTAACAATAAAGTACAAATTAGAATAATAATACGTAGGGCAAAAATCGCCCTCGCCTTCTGTCGTTCGGCCGAACAAAACCACCGTCCACATAGGCTGAGCCGGTCGCGGCTCGGGCAAACCGTTCGGGCAAGCATTCAGGGGCTCGCCCGAACGGCTCGGGCGAGCCATCGTTTGCCCGAATCACGTCCACACCGGGCGAGCACGTTTGGGCGAACGGTGTTCGGGCGAGCCGCTCGTTCGGTGTAGACACGGCTAATGAAAAAAATGAATAATTTTAATTTTGCAAAAAAAAACCCCTTCCCGCTAGCTGACTGTATATAGCATGTCAAGAAAGAAGAGAAATTAATTGAGTTTAGTGCAGCCAGCCAGTCACAAATTAAAGAAGAATAAATACAAATTCAACTGAATGAATGAAATTAAAATAAAATAAAATAAAATTACCTTTATTGCTGAGGTTTACAATTTGCAAAAACTTATACTACTTAAAAATATAACTTATTATTTACTGTGTTTCCTTTACTTCTTGCCATCGACAACCTCAACTTGTCCTCCGACAAAGGCCTCTTCCCAAGGTTTCCACACCTTGCGATCCCTCGCGTCCCGCATCCACACTCCTCTGGTCTTCCTCTTTTCCTTTTAGTTTCTCTTGGATACCACTCAACTACTTCTTCTTTTGTCCATTTATCTAGGTTTTGTCTGATCATGTGGCCTGTCCAGCGACACTTTTGTTGTTTCACGATCTCCCCAATTTTTTGCTCTTTATAGTTTAACTCGGTCTTTAAGTTTTATATTTAGCACGCTCCTTTCCATGTGGTTTTGACATGTAGCAAGTTTCTGGTAGTGTTTTTTTGTAAGTGCCCAAGTTTGGCATCCATAAGTTATCACCAGCATAATGCACGTGTCGAAAACCCTACATTTTTGGCTAGTTGGTATTTCCTTTGCCTTCATAACCTCTTTTAGTGACCAAAACTTCTTCCATGCGTTTGAGGTTCTTTTTTCAATTTCTTTGTTTGTTTGGTTTTGCATGCTAGTATTATTAATGTTCCGAGCCGGATTCGAACTAGCGACCACAGGCATTCCTGGTCCGTCGCTACTAACAAACTGAGCTATCAGAACAATCCGGTTCCGCCACCAAATCTTTCAATTAGTTCCTTCCTACAACGCCTTAGGGAGGCGTGTAGCGACATCTACCAGAAGACTTAGCCCTTTCAGACCTGGCCAATACAACCGTGCGGGTTAGTTGCATTTAATTGTCAAATCAAAAACATATGTCGATATACTTCATTTTGCGTTGGCAGGGTCTTGTTTTAGGGGTCTGAAAAAAATATATATTGAGAAATCGTCAGTAACGATGCGGCCACCCCATACTAAATTAATTTTGTATTAAGCAGTAACACTGCTAACGAAACCTCCTTTTCCTTTCATTTAAAATTTATACATTCAACTCAGTTTGGAACTCCAATGGAATTAACTAAGGTTCCAAATTCAAAATCACAGATCCGTCTGATAATTTAATACTAGGTTAAAATGTGGTTTAAGTAGCTACTCCGTGAAACATGGTAATTTAATATTTCCAGGTGGAGTATTTCCTCAAATGGAAAGGGTACAGTGATGCTGACAACACTTGGGAGCCGGAAGAGAATCTTGACTGTCCAGACCTCATCCAGACCTTTGAAGAGGCCAGGAAAAAAAAAGAAGCAGGTATGTTGTTAACTTGTTACATACATCTTCATGTTTCTATTCTATACATTAAAGATGTTATATAAATGTTCCTTTAGAGAATCTTGACAGTACTGTCAAAGAATTCAGGGTAGAAAATACTGCCAAAATTTGTACTAAGTGGCATTGTAATAGTAAATAGCCGTGTCTGCACCGGACGCTTGCACGCCTCGCACGAGGCACGTCTACACTGAGCGCGCACGTCAAACATTCATATTGTGTAGTGAAATTGCCATTTAGACGCCATCATTTTTGCTTTCTGATAATATAAAACTTACGGTAACCTAGTGGTTCAGGCATGCGGCTGTCGAGTGGTGGTCGTGGGTTCGAATCCCGGCTTGTACCAATGAGGTTTTCGGAACTTATAAGGAATAACGCTAGGAGGATGATGATTTTCATTTGTTTTCATTTTGTGTAATTTTCGGCCCAATCTTTGCTAAATTATATATTTTATTTAATTCACAATTGGCAGCAGCAGCAGCGGCAGGAATAGGACAACCGGGTATGACTTAATCTCAAAAAATATTTATGCTTTTAGATATAATTAATTCGGGTTACGGGATAACTAGTAACTACCTACTCCATGGTATTTTTATAATTTTCCCGCCATATTGCCTGTATGATTTTTACTAAAGGGGACTTAATCGCGTAATTAAGTCCCGTTTAGTAAAAATAATGTGTGAGAATCGTGAAAGTTCAAATCAATATATTGCCTGTATCTTACTTTTGCATGATGTGAGAACTTAGCTTAACATGCTGCCGCGTGTCTAGTAATGGCTATTCTTAATGAATGAAGATTGATACTCCCAAACGAATGGTGTATTCACATTTAGCTCCAATTTGTGTACCACAGTGCATCTCCACAACAACAATTGTAGGTTATTTTGATGTCTGAAGGGTTAATTAAACATCCATAGACACCAGGATACGTGAAATAATGAATAGTAGCCTTTTTAAAAACTATGCCATAATAATGTAAAAGAAATTGTGTCTATTTTATCATTATATTATATATAGTCCAGTAAATGAACTGACAACTCGTATGGAAAAAATGTCAATTTTGGAAATAATTTATAATAGCTTATTTTTTATGTGTAACGGATATATTATCAATTAAATAGTTACCCAGCGACAAAATCCGGCAAAATTTCAGACATCAAAAAAAATTATAAGTTAACTAACTTCTGACAAGTCAGAAAAAATATTAATAAATATTTTTGTCTTTATTTTGTTTCATTTACATTTGCTCTATAATATTCAAGATAAATCGTATAAAAAAAGACAATGCATGCTTCATTGAAATCGACATAATTACTTCCGGGTGGAAAGTTTGTCGGATTCTTGAATAAATTATCTTAGAATAACATTCTCAAATGTAATCAACAAAAAAAACGCTATTATAAATTAATGTTTTTCAAAACCGTATTTTGCCTGGAGTAATAATGATTTTCGAGTTTTGTAGTTCAGCTGAAACATTAAATTTTACTTACAATTCTTTGAAAAGTCAATTTGAATTGTAATTGCTTGTTTTAGAGGGCAAAACAACTAAGGTGGATAAAGAAGTGAAGAAACGCAAGTCGACAGCAGCCACACCAGACCTAAAAGGTGCCAAAAAGTCCAAGAGTGATGACAAGAAAGCTTCTGGCTTCGACCGCGGTCTTGAGCCGGAGAAGATTATTGGTACGTATCCATTAAGCAATTTACTGATAAGATAAAAGGAAGCTACTCCCGCGTCTAGCTAACGAAAGTTGAACCACTACGACTAGGGGCTGCAGAACCGGTACCAGTCCAAGAACCGGGACTGAGATTTCCGGTACTGAGCCAGTACCAGGAATTCCTGGTACTTCGGTACTTTTCGGTACTGAGTCTAAATTTCTTCTTATTTTTTTTCAATTTTTTTTTATTACTATACACTAATTTAAACTCTTATTAACGAACTGAAAGTCAAATTTCAGAACGAATACCACCATAAAAAGTCGCCAAATCAACAAAAATCTAACTTTAAAAAGTTATATGATTATCTCATTTGGTGCTAACTTGCTAAGTTTGGCTGAATTCACTTGTAATAGTTCGTTATTATTATTTCTAGTAGTAAAGGTGGGGAGTGAGGGTGGGGTGGTGCAAACAACAACAGTTCTTTTAAATTTGTTTATTAATTATTAACAACTTCCACAATGAAGCAGTCTTCCTTCATCAAATAGTACGAGCACGACGTAACAAACAACGTAAAAATTGACAATTACACATATAGTAGGGCAGTTTCAGGTGACAATGTGGACACGCTGGACAAAAGCACCAAATTAATTTCAGGAACTAGTTAGGTCCATAGCTTTAAATTTTTGATAGGAACCAATTCCTCCGTCGGCCATCTTTAATTTTATGGGGGCCAGTTTGAATTATAGCTAATTTATTTATATCTCGGGTTCTAATTAACGTAGAATCACAAACTTTGTGTCCAAATGTACATATTTTATAATTTTGTATGTTCAAGTATTTTGTAGCTCAGATATCGGTAAAATACTTATCTAGTTGTTTTTCGTGACCCCCAAATATGTATATTTAGATACCAAGTTTGTGATTCTAAGTGACTTAGAATTCGAGATATTAATAAAGTAACTATAATTCCAAATGGCCCCCATAGAACTACGCGCTACTAGCGACGGAGGATTTGGTTCCTATCAAAAACTTAAAGCTATGGGCCTAACAAGTGCCTGAAAAAAAAATTGGTGCTTTTGTCCAGCGTGTCGAGATGTACGACAATTTGTTCGAGCACTCTGCCCCACTAGTATATAAACGTTATTTTATTCTTATTATTCTTTATTATAGAGGCTATAGTAATACATATAATCTACGGAAAATTCAAGTGTATACATATTACGGTTCTAGAGATATACCGATTGATATGGGCGGGCAAAAAAACGCCATAAAATTACTTTTCATGTATGAGAGCACTGTTTAATTTTTCATTTATTTATATTTTTCTGAATGTATGTTAAAGCAGCAATAGTAAAACTAATTCTGTGAAAATTTGAACAGTCTAGCTATTGCTGATACGCAGACAGCCGGATGGACACCGGAAGCTTAGGAACAGGGTTCCGTTTGATATCCTTTGGGAACTCGACTCTAAAAAATATCTAGTTGAAATCCTTGACCCCAAATATGTATATTTATTTAGTCATAAAGTGTGTGATTCTACGTTAATTAAAACCCGAGATATTAATATATGGTTGATGTTGGTCTTTGTGTTAGTAAGTCTTCATTTTCGGTGTTTAATTTAAATAATTGATCATTAAAAATTAAAATATAAGGTGCTAACTCAGTACCGAAAAGTACCGAAGAACCGGGATTTTCACCGTCAGTACCGGTACTCAGTATCTTGAAAAATCCCGGGAGCATGCACTAACTACGACCCACAATGACGCGGCAACATTGTTGATACATTTATGAGTATGACATAGCATAGTGTTGCCATGTAATGGTTGTGTGTGTGTCTTTCGTTGACTAAACTCTAACTATGCAATTTCCTTTTAGATAAGTTTTAATTATTTGCATGCTAGTATTATTGTTTTGTAATACTAATAGCAGAATAATGTTCCGGAATAATATTTTGTCATCTCTTTGTATAGAATTATTATATGCAAATAAAGAAGTTTGAAGTTTAACAGCTACCTTTGTGACCTTTTTTTTGGGACAGCGTACATGATGCTTGTTTTTATATTACCTGTTAAATATCCAAACAATACCTTTTACAAAATTCCCCTCGCATTTCAGGTGCAACAGACAGCAGCGGAGAGCTGATGTTCCTGATGAAGTGGCAAGGCACCGATGAGGCGGACCTGGTCCCAGCCAAGCAGGCCAACGTGAGGTGCCCGCAGGTCGTCATACAGTTCTACGAGGAAAGGCTCACTTGGCACACGCCTGCGCCAGACGACGCTAACAACGACAACGACGACTAGGTAGTATACTAAGTTGTATATACTAACTAGCTTCCCTCCGCGACTTCGTCTGCGTGGACCGGGGGGTAAAAACTATTCTAATCTAGGCTATAAACTACTCTTCGTGCAAAATTTAATTCAAATCGGTTGAGCTGTTTAATCGGGATTGAGTAACAAACATCTAAACATCCAAACTTTCGCATTTATAATATAAGTAGGATATTTGTAAAGAGGAATAGTCCGTGAGGTTGTAAGTTTGTATGTGAGGGATAATCGAAATAAATAAACTTCCGGAGACAAATCTCACACAAAGGGAGCTAGCCCCCATAGTGAGCTTAATAAAGTGTGTGATGGGTACTATAGTCCTACCGCTTCACTCGCTCCTCGCCTGATTGCGCGCGGACGGTATAAGAGTGGAGCGGGCGTCGTCCCTAGGCGAAGCCCGGAGCCCGCACGCCGCGCGCGCAAGCAAGCGAGGACCGACTAAAGCGCGAGGACTAGATGACGATACATTTAATAGATACAAATACTTAAATACACAAAAGAAAGACCGGGTTGCAATTTGCCGGGAGTGCCGGCAGAAGTGAAAATTTAAATAATTATAAGTCGATACATATCAGTTTCATAATCGATAAAAAATTGCGTTGACACAAATAAAAGTAAAACACACCGAGACTTTCCTAGTTAAAATCATTATTGGAAATTGTAAAAGTTTTATTCAAAATTGTGTCTATTCTGTTTTCAGATTTATTGAACTCCAAGGTTGAAGTGAAAATATTCCATTACTGTGTTATATGACAAAAGGAACTGTTTATTAATTTTTCTCTGGTCCATATAAATGCGCATAATTAAATTTATTAAAATAGTGTATATCAGAAGTCGCCCACGTTAATACCCGTATTCATACAACCTATTTTGTTTAAAATGCCTGTAAAGAGTTACACAGTTAGATACGTTCTCGTTTTCCTCTGGACATAGCTAAAGTTAAGGTCTGTATAAAATCCAACTTTTGGCTGGTCGTAATCCTTACGGTACGGAACTATGAAACTGAATTTTAATTGGTGATCACTGATAGGCCCCTATTTCACCAACTTGACAATTGTTACCTGACAACGAGAATTATACGGATAACGGAGGAGTCGAAAATTATTAATAACCAGCCAAAATTTATTTAAATTGGTGAGGCCTCTGGGCGGTAAGTGAGATTTACCGGCCACTGGCGCAGCGGCAAATCTCACTTCACACCCAGATCAAGACGTAAAATTGTGTATAAGTGGTAAGGTTAGCATTGAATTGAAAAAGCAATTTGGCAACACTGGTCGCCAAATTGGTCGTGGGTTTGATTATTCTGAACATAAATGACATGTATGTGGTGTTGCCATTTTTCTCGCAGACTGAACGTGGGCGCGATATTACGGCTCCAATCGTTGTTGAATGCGTAAAAGCTAAAATTATTCTCATTTCTGTGCATTCATCTTATTTCTTTTGTTATTCTTGAAATAGGTCTTATCGTCAAATTGACAATCATTATACTTTGGCACTTTCAGTTAACACAAGTTTTTTATTTCGTTAGTTGCTTGCATTTTAGTTGTAACCCCTCCTCTCACGGACTGTTATGGGTGTCTGGGTATAACAACCAAGGTTTCCATGTTTTTGTTTAAATTTGAATTTTAATAAATAATATAATTGGGTTCAAAGTAAGTTGTGCATATGTGTGTCAGGGGGAGACAAAAGGTGCCGATATAGCGGCCATTGGGGAGAGGAAGGGTTTGCATAGATAATGGCGTATATTTTTTTCCCACCTTACTGTGGTGTATTATGAATTCCCGGCGTAGGCAACCAAAATGACAGACCGTAACACATATTTGTTTCTCCTATGGTAATAAAGAAGTGTTCCGATATAAATATCAGGCTCCTTTTGCCATTGCTAATTATTCGATGCCGACTGCTCAAGCATGTATACAAAGGATCTACATTAACTTCATACTGGCAGTTTTTATTTGCTTACACACATTAATGATGCATTAGGACTTGTGCTAAGGTCTTTCGTTGGGGATTCCGTCAGTGGTGGATAGCTCCTGACGCTGATTGCATTATTGCCGACTGACCAAACAACCGAACGTCGTCGCTTTATAAGCGAACTTGATACTGGCGAAACCATCTTAACTTAGATGGAAGCCATTTTTTAAAGAAGATAATACAACTTGTGCTAACCGAGAGTAGGGTGGGTTGCACCAAACTATAATCGTAAGCTGTGTTCGTTAAAATCGGAATGTATGGAAAGTTACAAGTTCTTGCTGCTGGCAACATATTTAACGTTGATCGGTCTGCAATCGTATATTGATGCAACCCGCCCTAATGTCGAGCAATATTTTTAAGTCGTTTCCATATAAACAAGTGATTGATAATTGCTACTTGTACGAGCCATATATATACTAATCAGTCTAAGTTTAATTTCACTTGATAAAATAAATTGTTCTTTATTGACTATAACTAAAAGTAAATTTGCAATAGATTGTTAAACCATTTTATTGTCATGCGCAAGACTTTGCAATGCCTACATGTACATTTGAAATGTATGTTTAATTGGGTTAAATACCTAGTAACCTAATTGTAAATTTATTGGTATAGGATGTAATATTAAAATAAAATCTGCTCTTGCACTAGGCAAGTTCATAACACTACGCTGTATGGCAGAAAGGGCTGCGATAATATGTCATGCGCAGTGAAATAATAAGAGAAGGTTTCTTACAATTCGTGGACTTATGGTGCTCCCACGCAGGTTATAAAATATCGTATAACGTAGTGTAACAAGGATAACGCTATGACACAGAATGATGTCGAAGAAAAATACTTAATGTTATGTAACATTTTATAACCTGTGCACCATTAGAGCTTGTTTAAATTGGATCGACAGACAAATTCCATTTGCATTGAGTCGGCGGTCTAATTCCACTACCAGAGTGTAATTCAAGTCAAAGCATGGCACTGTCGTCTTAGTGTAAACATGCTATAAGGCAATAAGTAATGTGGATATAGATTAAGATTGAATCAAAAGCATTTTGCTAAATGAATTGTGTAGCTTACTTACTTCATTGAATAACTGAAAGTTCTTGACTATTGAATTTTTTGTTAAACATTTTTTTTTTATCCTGTGGACTGGTTTGGCCAACCATTAAAACAGTTCAGTTTATTATGTTCTAAATATCGACATTAAGTATTCGGGCAATAAAAGTGTTTGCCAACAATATTTTTTTATTACGAAATATCCTTCATATATTATTTGAAAAAACATGCAATGCAAATCTAATTTCCCTTGTTTTTGAGATCTTGTAAGACAATTTGCAATCTATATTGCTATTCTATTCTATTTTGCTTTAAAGATAAGATTAGAAAAATCGTGCGATAATCGACATGCTATTTCAAGGAAAACCAATTGAAACCCTAAAAAATATAATTTTTGAAAAGCACATAGTTCGAAATAAGTAAAACTAGTATAGTTGAAATTTTAATGTGCCCGATTTTTTATAAAAACTGTCATTAGAATTTGAATACATAACCGTGGACGGTAGACAGGAATTGCGCTCGTGAAAGTGAACTGAATTCGAAAAATTCGAACGTGTATCTCCCCACTTGCGTCTATCTAAACGCACGAAGTGTCAACGTGACGTGCCGCGCCGTGGAGTATCATAGGTCCATGTCTGAACTGATTTTTTCTTGTAAGGGGAATTTACAAGAAAAAATCAGTTCAGACATGGACCTATGATACTCAGGACAGGCTATTCGTGATGCCAAATCGAGGGACGGAAAAGCTCATATGCAGCTAAATTAAGAACTGGTCATTAAAATGGCTGATGACTTGCCATAAACAACCTACTCAATTTGGACGGGTCATGGTTTGTGTGCCACAACTTCATACTAAATCAGTTGTGGCAAATAAAACAAAGTGGAACTGACAAGGATAACGAATGATATTTCCCTTTCTGTATTATTATTACCATAGCCTGCCCTGAGTATCATAGGTTCGGATTATGCAATTGAGCGAAAAACGAGTGTCATTGGACCCATTGGTTCTTATACTGGTGATAATTATCAAGAAGCGTAATTAAGTTAAAAACCTTGATGCAGTTCGGTCAACTTAAATTATTTTGTTAGTGTAGGTTATATATAACGTATTATTGACGAAGCCTGTTGCGGATTCTATCATTGTTAGTTAAGTGCCTATACTACGTAAAATATAGCTTGATCCCTATGACAGCTGTCATCTCAGTACAATTTTACGTTTTATGGCTATAAATTGTACTGAGATGACAGCTGTCGCAGGGCTCAAGCTATATTTTACGTAGTATAGGGGGATGTTTGTATGTACGTAATTGACGAAGCCAATATTACACTCTTATTTATGGACGAAGCCTGCGTTGGGGATATTTTTATAAACATAAACATAATTTATTGATAAAACATAAAGTACATCAGTTTTACTATAGACTAGGAGCTTACTATTAGAGATAAATAACACATGTGCCTGAGCTAGGATACCCTGTGTTTCAGGCAAAAAAGAACTAACAATTGAAAATCAAGTTATTCATAATATAATACAATATCATTCTTATTGGCTAGTATAAAATAGTTAGGAACTTATAACCTAGGCGCTAACTATGAAGATATAATAAAATAAAATTTTATTTTAAAACGATAAATAATTTCTCTGTATCGTCATAGGACATATTCTGTAGGGCTTCTCGTAGCGTTGATTTACATTTCATGTAGTTTAGAGGATATAAACCTAGCCGCGCATTAAGTCTATTGTAAAGAAGTGGACCTGGGAAAAGAAAAAATCTAGAAGAGAAAGCGTGTCGTTTTTGCGTATATTTAGGACGAACCAAATCTTTACGCCTTTTACTGGCATGATCAGTGTTGTAAGGGGTACAGTGTTGTACAGCGTGCTGTTTTAGAACTGTGTGCAATATAAACAATTGGCGAACTGTTAAAACTTCAGATAATTTATACAGAAGGTTAGTGGGAAATTGATAGGGGCGGAAAGTAGAAACCTTGAGGATTGCTCTCTGGGCTCTTTCTAGGTTTAGTAAAGTGGTTTTAGCCAAGCCACCCCACGTAGAGATGCAGTAAATTAATACAGATTGACATAACGCAAAGTAAACTTGTTTGATTATGTGCTAGTCTGCAAATTTTATGTAGGTACCTAATCATTCTTATTTCGTAAATAAAGACATTATTCAGCAGTACTTAAATAAACTCAACTATAGGTACCATATTTAGGTTCAAAGATGATAAACGAAGAAACGTAGACAAATTTGTCCGCTTAAATTTTAACTGGCTTGTAAAGGCTCCTTTACACAACGAGCCATCATAGCCTTCTCACAGGACGCAACTATGTGTTAAAGGGAGAAAGACATACTTTCATCTCATTCCACCGCATAACTGCATCCTGCCCCTGCGGTCATTGTGTAGAGCTAACTTAAGATTATAAACTAACATCTTACAATTTTACGATAATAACTTCAAATTACAATATAAATTTGCATGATAGGTACAACATTAAACAAAAATTACAAACAATTATTTCAAATTTATTAACAAATAAAGAATTGGGCAAATTTGATGTTACAGAATAACAATAAGCAATCATGAAAACGAAAAGCGATCACGCACATTGTTACAGTCAATTCAAATCCTTATATCTATAATCTTTATTTTTATGGTAAAAATGCATTTTAACTTCTAAGGAGGGGTGAGATAGGATCGTTTTGTGTATTTCCAGTTTCATGTCTTCCTCGCAACCCCAGCAGTGTGGCAACGCCCTTATAGCGACTAAATACGACTGTGTCAGATCTTCCGTTAGCATGTGTTTCAGAATCTGAATTATAGCGTCAGAATCTATTAAACCATCGAAGAAAGTACATAATGCCTTCGAAAAGTACTCATCAATGCAAGGGAAGAATGTCTTTATATCCTCTCTCAGAAATTCAAGGCACATTTTACCGAATAGTGGAGCTGCTTTCGAGCATAACGCAGCCCAATTGGTATCTGCTTCGACATAACTGCTGCGATCTAACGTGTGTTTGGTGTCATTTATGAGTTTTGCAAAGGCAGTTGTCAGCTTCCACTCTGTTAACATAAGGTAGGCAACGTTTCGATCCAACGATTGCTCAAGTTCCTTTTGAATAGCACAAAACATGGCCGTGGGTATGAACTTATATTTATCTTTGTCATATTTTAATTTCTGGCGCAAGATAAGTAACAGTTTTCTTAAATTAGTTTTCACGATATCATTTTTATCTTTATCTGCCCACACGGCGACCGTATGTGTCAGTAAAGGGAGAAGTACCTTGTCGTACCTTTCACCTTGAACTTCTTCAGTTGCAGCACAGAAAAGGTATGATGCCATTAACGGCACCAAGTCTTTATGAACGAATCCTTCCGTCGTTTCTTGCGTGTAAACAGCGGCAAAGTACTCTTGTAATATATTAGAAACGAATTCCGGTTCCATTGATTCTATAAGATTGTTCATTTCACCTATTAAAGACTCTAGACTTTGCTCGTACTTATTTTTGTCTATGTCGGACTTAGAAAGCAAAGCTTTCAAAAATGTGTAGCTTCTCATTACGTAGAAATACCTTACACTGAGAGGTACTTTTTGAAATTGTCCTAGATGCTCGTAAATGGTCTTGTTTTCTTCAAAAGACAACTCGTTAATAAAGACTTCCAACAGACGCCAAATATTGTTAATTTTAGCGGGATTTTTTTCTTTGCAAAGTAGCCGGTAAGTGAGTTTGAACAGAACTGCCCGAATCGACAAGTTTTTTATGGTTTTCCAATGGTCGCAGAATATTCGCTCTAAATCTTCGCTTTGCATTTTGGTAAATGCTAGCCGAATAACATGCTTCTGCAGTGAGACTGGGGAATTTAACAACTTGGGTATCAGCTCGTGGCAGCGGCAAGCGCACAAGTTGTAGAATATCGCGTTAAGGGACGGAAGAGCAAACTGCAAATAATCACCTTTAGCGTATTGTAGAATATCGTCTGGGGTCGGCTGAGGACGAGCGAAATGCATATTCTTAGCAATGTTCTTCCTTATACTAATTAATATTTCCTCATTCTTTTCCCAGTTGATGTTCGCATCTTGTGGTTTGTAAGCGTTGATGAGCTCGAATAGTTCCGGCAGCGGTAATAGAAAACTCAGACCCCGCACTATAGCTTTGTGCCCTAATGGTTGGGTAAGCATCTCTCGATACGATTGTGTCCAGTGGTAGGCAAATGAATCAGCCCAGTAAACTTTTACCTTCATAAATAGTTGCCTAAGAGAAACTTTGTCGTTAGAACGCATTACTGCTAGAAGTTTCTCATTGCGGGTGAGCAGGCTTGCGTCGTGTTTCAGCGCGTTGACACATACTCGTTCAGACTCGCATAAGAAAATGGATTCTTCAAATATGCATTTTCTCCAGCTTTTGTTGACATTATAAATCCAAGCTAGGTCGACTTTCGAGGAGTAGTCTTGTTTGAGTTTGATTAGTTCTTTAATTTTGTCCAACACATAAGAGTTATCGGCAAGATTCTTATGCCAGTCATTTAACAAATTCAACATTGACCTAATTAATCCTACGTAGCCGTGAAACTGATCTTCGTCAATATTCTCTTTTTGTTCAATTTTTGTCACCAAGTAGCTGTACAGGTATCCAAATAGCAGTTTCCTTTCTTCAGAATTCGCTTTTTCCTGGTACTTTTTCAATGTTGAAAAATAAAAACGTTTTATTACGTTTTCGGGCACTTCTTTTTTATTTATAACCTCATGAACGATTATAATTTGTACCCAGACTTGATCTTCATGATAGCTGTTGCATTCCGATTCAAGATTAACGGTGTTTAGAATGTTTGTCAATTGACTCCAACAATTCGAGTCGCAACTGAGAACATTGGCTGGTTGCTCAAACAATTTACTAACGAATCCAAGTTTGCTAGAACGAGAATCTTTCAAATGATTATCGTTATAATAGTGTAATAAAGTTTCCAAGTGCCGCATGTCGCGTTTTACGATTTTTGTCAGCGACTCTAGCATATTAAACGTGTTATTTTCGTCTGTATTGCATTTAATTTTTTCTTTTACCTCCGCTAGAGCTATATCAAATGGCAAACATTTATACCAGTCGGATTCAGCAATCCTGTCGTACTTCGCGAATTTGTACATTCGAGCCATTCCAGATTTTTCGTTCTTTTTGGTGCTAGCCTTATCTGCGTTTTCACTAATATCTCGACTTTCTGAACCTTCTTTTTCCAGTGTAAAGGAGTTATTAACGAATATATCTCGAATTAAATTAATACGCTCTTCCTGAGGCATTCTTTTAAGAAAATGTTGTAAATTATTAAAATGCATCCAGTTATCAAACTCTGTTCCTTCCGCCATATTATCTTGTGTGAACAAAAATTCTCTCACTTTATTTCCGTCTAAGAACATAACAAAAGTTGGAATATGGATTTGGTTGGCATATTTATAAAACTTTTGATGTATTCGCCCAGGGAATGCTTTCATCAAAAATTTAGTACACTTTGCATTGAATTGGGGATATTCGTATGTATTACGAGTCTCTATCAAATCAAGGTAAAAATCTGTATGAGTAGTTAACAAAAACATTGTCTCCTTAAATGCGTGGCAAAGGTTGTAGCCCTGCATCGACTTAGACCTTACTAGTATCTCCAATATAAGATGAGATTTTTCGCAGAGGCGTTTGAGCAGATGTGGTGTGATTCGCTCCGGATACTTTTTAACATTGACCTCCATGAACGCTGTAGAACAATGTGGTAGCCACTTCAGTGCAGTTTTCAAATCGAGAAGTTCGTAGTAGTTGAAGAAACTTTCTACACGTGTTTCGTCCCGCAAGTTAAGCCGTATGTGGAGCAACAGTTTGTTACCTGCTTTAGCCATCATGTTGGGAAGAAGATGAGAATGTAAGTACTCCGGGTTGATGACATGAGCGTAAGTGCTGTCGGTAATAAGCCAAGGACACCTAGCAATTGCACGAGAGACGTACAGCATATTGTTGCCCTTGAGAATTCCCAGAATATAATCAACATTCCTATTCACGCTAGCCATATCGACCTTGACTAAGTTGTTTACGTCATCTTCGCTAGAATCAATATCTTTAAGGGCACCCGGGATCTGGTTTGAAATTGATTCCTTTATTATTTGGTTATAGTTGCGATGTTTATGTCCTAATGTAGGACCTTCCAACTTCACCGGACCCATCGTGGCGTGGTATCTGAAAACGAAAGAAAGGAATTATTTCTTAACTAGCCAAGAGTGACAAGTCTTTGTTGAAGTTTAACTAAAGATATTATCATTTCTACAAACTCATAAGATAAAGTATTATCTATAAACTATATTTGAATAATTCCATTTTAAGAATATTATTACTTTAAAACCGACACCTTAACCCGTAACCTATTTGAATCTGTAAAAATAATAACGCGACATTTGGCGAGCAAAAGTATGTTGTCACTTAATTTTAGTATAAATCTGAATTTTGTAGTTTCATTGCTTAAATGATTTATTTACGGTAAGGATTTCGCTAATTTTCGGCATATTATAAAAATAGAATTCAGTAAAATGGGGTGGTCGGTAACCAAAATGAATAATTGCTTATTAGGTTAGATAGCGACCAGATATAGTTTTCAACGAATCCATAAATTGCCATTCCCGCCAAGGCATATATATATATAGTTAGTGTTTTGCTTCAAAAAGACGAAGAAATCAATAAATATTTTTCCCCAAAAAATAAGTAGGGATACTTATTTTGTAAAAGTACATGGCTTGACTCATAATGCCGATTTCTATCGAAATGATTGGACGGAGAGCTAGCGACCAAATCGGTCATGTAGCTTCAGCTGTATTGAAACTCCGTTAGCTACTTCCCTGAACAACCTTTTCCGATAATCTTCGCGCTGGCAGCCCGCGGGTGCTCGGTGCGGGTGTAGTGCGGTGGAAAAAAAAAATGTGGGCTCAGCGACTTTTTTTTTTCAAACAGTTGCTCGGTACTCCCTGTGCACCCAAAAAAATATTAATCGATCGGGTGTTGGGAAGGGGTTGCCAGCGTTAATTAAAAATATCAAAATAATAATAATTTTCATGTGGGCTCAGCTGTATTGGCTTTTTTCTGACGCGAGTTTAATTAATATGTTAGCCTAAAAAAATAGCCATGCAAAAATATCGGTGGACAGGTATCGAAAAAAAACGATATTTTTGCAGGTAGTAGAGAGCAACTGTTTTAAAAAAAAAAGTCGCTGAGCCCACTTTTTTTTTTCCACCCCACTACACCCGCACCCACCGTCCGCGGGCTGCCAGCGCGAAGATTATGGGAAAAGGTTGTTCAGGGAAGTAGCTAACGGAGTTTCAATACAGCTGAAGCTACATGACCGATTTGGTCGCTAGCTCCTAGACCAGATATTTTGAATACAAAATACATCAAAATCGATTACCTCGATTGATTGAAATAGGTTATTATTGATTATGTAGGTATTAAAAATGAATATATTTTAATGAGATTTAAATCTAAATACCTTTCAGTTCATTACGAATTCAGTTTTGTAAGTAGGTATCGTTTTTTTTTCTATTTGAAACTATTTGACACATTTTTAAATTCGCCACTTGCGACTTGTAAAAGTGAAGAGTAGCTAAAGTGGTTATTACATTGTCCGGAATTCAGTCACTGACGAGAGGGACGCCGTGTACCTATCTAACGTATTGCGGCGTCCCTCTCGTCAGTGACTGAATTCCGGACAATGTAATAACCACTTTTAGCCTAGCAATAAAAAAAACGGCCAAGTGCGAGTCGGACTGCTGTATAAGTGCTGAAGTGCGATCTATAAAAACGGCAAAAATATCACGTTTATTGTATATGTATCCTTAAATATTTATTTTATATTGTTTTTTAGTAGGTATTCGTTGTTATTAAAGTGGCAACAGAAATATATCATCGGTGAACATTTCAACTGTCTAACTACGGAACCCTAAAAATGAACAATACGTGTATAACTTTAGGCACACTACAATCGATGCAATTTGTCACACCAAATTGCTATAGTCGGAATGAAAAGTATGTATCTCTGTCTCACTTCAACTACAAGAGCGGAAAACAACACACTGACACAACATTCTGATTTTGAGGGACAGATACTAAAAAGCCTGACATACTTTTAACTTTAACCTAACCTAGTGTCATTTTCAATGCTTTTACCTAGTGGTGTCTGCTGAATGTGGATAGCGCCTGATGATTAAAAGTATTAAGTAAGTCACTGTAACTTGCTGGAAGCGTGTTAGATGCGTGTGTAGACTGTAGAGACCGATTCTGCAAGGTCCCCTTCGGCTTCAGTCTGGTGGAATATAGCTGAATTATTTCGTATAGACAGCATAGCATAAGCTCGTTAAAAAACCTAACAAGGTCTAGTTTTCTCTGAGTAGAAAAGTTTTTGTAAAACTAGTGCCTAAGCCAAATCTTGGGTTACGGTATTAAAGCAGAGTCCGAGTTCTTTTATGATAGAACTGGGAAAATCGTGAGGAGGATGATGAATTAATATAACTGACGATGGTACCTAATTATATAAGATTATGTTCATTGTAATAGTAGGTAGTTTTACGCTTGGTTATTACCACTTTTTACCCGACTGCGCGACGCAAAGGAGGGTAATGTGTTTATTTTATTTGATGTTTTTTAGTGCGTACAGAGTCAATTACATATTTCAGTGTTGCATGCAAAAAAAATCTAATGTTACCCGCTAGTTTTAAGTTCATTTTTGTAATTTTTAGGCATACAGTGCCCAAAAATTATAACATTGATTGTTTAGTTTAGTCCTAGTTTTATTTATTTTTGGGGCTCTCACTGAAAACCAGCGTCACGGCCCCGTGACAACATGCTGAGTGAGGCTCCCGTTTAGCACCGTAATATAAGGTTAGCTTTTTTGATTGCATTTCTTTTTTCCGTATTTTGTGTGCTAAATAAATAAATTCTTATTCTTATTCTAATTAGTAACATATTTAACCTAACTAATTGTTCAGACAAAAAAAAGAAAACAAACAACAGTAATCATTTTGTTAGCTACATATTTATTAATCTAAAGTGACCAACTCGGCTATGTGGTCGCTAACCGGCGAACCGACCCTATCTATTAATTCATTTTACACTGGCTCAGTTAATTACGTGTATAGGTGTTAAAAAAACCTAACTAATTGTTCAGACAAAAAATGAAAACAAACAACAGTAATCGTTTTGTTAGTTACATATTTACTAATCTAAAGTGACCAACTCGGCTATGTGGTCGCTAACCGGCGAACCGACCCTATCTATTAATTCATTATACACTGGCTCTGTTACTTACGTGTATAGGTAGGTGTTAAAAAAAATGTAGGAAAACCCACAAAACAAGTTGGTTACCTTTTTTTACAGTTTATTTAGAAACCGTCGGTGCATTTGATTGCTATTATTTCATTACCTACACTATTCGGTGGTTTGATTGGTATGTTTTTATTGTCTGTACCTATAACTAATTACAAGTACTATAGATACCTACACTTGTAAGATAGCTATGAAGATACCAGTTCCAAATTTAGGTACCAACTCTAGGCCGAAAAAATAAATGACGCATGGCGCAGAGCTATTAATAGGTTTCGGTCGATAGTGTAGCAAAAGTGCAATCAATTTACGGAAATGAGAAATGAGATTTTACCATATTTACAAGGTATTCCCGTTGACTGTTATCTTATTTCGCCTATAAGTAACTCTTATTAAACGCGAAAATCTAAAAACAAAAGGCCCAGTAACATTTTTTTGCACATAATTTTACTGAATCTAAGTAGGTATGTAAAATATGCATGGGAAGTATAAGGAAAATGTGTTTATAGCCTACCTTATATTGTGCTGTTGTTATATCATGTAGGTAAATCCTTAAATTAAATGGTTGCCGTGTGCTTCCCGGTTTTGCCAGAATTGTGCAACTGCAATCACTGTCGCTCATTGTGTATCAATATACTATGTTATGTATGTTTTTATATCTACTATATAATCTGTGGTATGGATATGACACGAGCTTGTGTTAGGTACACACGATGGCCGACATAAGGCAATGTTTACACGACTGTTTTATTTACACATCCTAGTTTCACAATTATTTTCGTTTCTAATTTAGAATCCAAATAATATAACTTAAAATATAGTTTGAAAATAAAAACAACGAATGAAATAAAACTAAACGTGAGGCGTAAACAGGCGCTACAGTCATATACAGGTCGACACGCGTAAAAAGAGCTCTGCGCGCCATATTAAACGTATGCCCGCCAGAGCTCCTTTTACGTGTGTCGACCAGTATCGTTAATTGGTTACGTGAGCGAGGCACTTGACCTTGAAATTACAAATCAAATTGTGATGAAATTACGGACTCTGAGTTTATACGGTCTTCACAATGTTATATATTGTATGTATGTGTGGTTGTATTTATGTCTGCATATTTATTAATTTACTAGGCAGGTAGGTATGTATTTTAAAGTGTCATGTTTAGTAATATTTGAAAGATTGAGTGTTAAATATGCTCTTCTTGTTTAATTGCTCTTAATGTTTCCTGCTACACAAAGGTTGCCTGGAAGAGATCGCTTTAAAGCGATAAGACCGCCTGTTGTTACCATTATTTATTAAGCCATTTTTTTGTAAGATGTTTCTCTCTTGTCGTGGTGCAATAAAGAGTGTTTATTATTGTGATTATATTGTGGAAGATTAGTAGGTATATTTCCTTATTTATTATACACTTTGCCCCTGACTCTTAAGCAATGTTCAATTGAAGCTAGGCCAAGGTAAGCAAAACGCTTGTTATACCCACCTAAGCTCTTAATAGTTTGAGAGAGAGAGAGAGAGAAAGATTGAGATGAGACTTGAAATGTAAATTTTCTAATGTAATAAATAGACCAAAACAAAAAAAACTTGCTTCAAACTGATATACAGTACAGCTCTTACTACTTCTTACAAAGTATAAAAATATAGGTACCTATAGTCTGCACGGCTATCACAAAACGGCGCGCGAGCTCTCGATTTTTCTCGCAATATACCTCTCTTTCTAAGTTTTCTAATAAGAGAGACGAGAAAAATCGAGAGAGCTCGCGCGCCGTCTTGTGATAGCTTTGCTGGCAAAAAGAGTAGAAAATAATAGGGGCGGGGCGCTACGCCACTATCGCTCTATAACAACACAAATAGTACCTCGCTACGACCTAAGATTTTGATACCTACTTCACTGGGACATTATTTAAATTTAGTTCCTAATTGAAAAGTTACATACAAATACATATTGGTATAGACATACAAACTCACAAACATCACCTCTCTATATAATATTTATGTAGACAGAATGCTGTTCATTGAAATCTTTGGTTACAATTACATTTAATTAAAACCATTAAAATCTAAGATGCACTATGTACCTAAACAAGACGAAAATAATCAATGCACTGTAATTTTAGCTTGGGAATAAATAAAATTAATATAACCATTCATGATTTAACACTTATTAGGGGCTATTCATAAATTATGTCATTTCAAAATGGGGGGGGGGGGGGGGTTGGGGGGTCTGGCCATTGGATGACGATTCTGGCCATTGGATGACGATAGTCATTGTATTAGGCGGGGAGGGTCCATTTCATGGAATATGGGGCTGACAAATCATGACATGTTTACACCCCATTAGAACGCAAAAACGGTTATGTTTGGAAAGCACTTAGTGATCGAAATAATTTGCCTTTTGATTTACTAGATAAACAAAGAAACGTCAGTCAATTTGTCCGTTAATATTCTAATGTGAAATGAAGTATATATACCTAACTAGCTGCCCGGCCCGGCTTCGCACGGATTACCCGTTTTCCCGTCGGAATGAAGCATTTTCCCGAGGTAAAAAGTAGCCTATTTTCATTAGGGATAATGTCGGCTTCTTATGATAAAAGAATTTTTCAAATCGGTCCAGTAGTTTCAGAGCCTATTCAATACAAACACACAAACAATCAAATCTTTCCTCTTTATATTATAATATATATTTTAGTGTAGATTACCTACCTAACCTCAAACCATTCTTGAGGTTATTTGCTTTGCCGACTTGTACGAATTAGACAACTTTACTAATAAATTCATCAATGTATGTAGACTGGTTTGACAAATTGATCAACTTTAGAAGGTAACGCCCATAACTACTATTATTCACTCTAGGCCTTCATTATACATTTATAAGTTAAAATGCATGCTCTACAATAGCTACGGATACCTACAACACTAAAATCTTGTCAAAAAACATATAATGCTGCATTTACACGCATGCGGTGGCTTGGCAAGCCTCCACAAGCGCAAGCGTGTAAAGGAGGTGTTTGGCTTGGCTTGCGTGAGCTTGCGAGAGCTTGGCCCGATCCGGACTAGTGTCGGTTTTTAAACACAGATCAGAGGAAGCTAAGAACCACACTAACGCACTCGCAAGCGTGTAAATGCGATCCAAGCGTTTGTGACGGCTTGGAGCTTGTGGACGCTTGCCAAGCCACCGCAAGCGTGTAAATGTAGCATAATATTCTCGGCGACTGATATTTTTTTTAACCAACCACCTCGATGGTCCATTAGTCGTTAGGCCCACTACTGTATTGCGTTAAAAAATACGGTTTCTATTATGGCCTTCCGGCTCCAACGTAGGACTAATTGTTTATCGTGATTATCTGGATTTTCATCATCACCATCAAACTTAAGTAATTATTCTACCTGCGAGGTGTTTCAGAGGGCTTCCACCTAAGGTAGGTAAGGTTGGTATGGGTTTTGTATTTTGGCTGTGTGCTTGACAAGGCATAATGTTGCGCGACACGCTGTTTGAAATAAGTATGTGCCGCATCGAATCGAATCAAATTGAAACTCGAAGTTCGTATGTAGGTATACCTACATGCATCCCTGTCAACTCGGATATCGAGCTATGTAAGTGTGATATGTAAGTATGAGAGCGCAGATGCAGGGCACCGTGGAGTTTTTATTGGATAGAAATATCACATAACCCAGTTATCCCCCGGTGATTGGGTACCTAGTTCGCAGGTTTTCTTCACAATCCGCGCAGCCTGATAATCCGCGACCACTTTTTGTGGACTCGGATGATTGGGTCGTGCATTATCAGCCCGGACAAAAGTGGCTTCCAATTATTGCCCCGGACCAAGTTTGCTCAGGGTGATAATGCACGGCCCAATAATCCGAGTAATATTTATTTGTTTAACGTCTAGAGTCACGGAGTATCTCCTCCAATAAATGCTGTTTTTTAGAGCGCACTAAATGCGTAAATTAACACAGATAATGCAGCTTACTGAACATAGTTTTCCATTTTTCTCCGATTTATTGGCTTAAGCTAGTCGATAGGTAGTTGGGTACTCTTGCTTGACACTAAGAGGCACTTGCATGCCTCGTGGGCAGAGTGCGTGTTACTCCACAATAAATTACTAAATAGCCCTTGTCCAACAGCCTCCGAACCAGGGAGTCCATCTGACTTAACGTATTGTATTGAAAATATATTTACTTTATGCGTGCGCTTGTTCCGGAGTCATTCTTACCTAATACATTTTGGGGATGCAATCTGACATGATATTTCGCATTTAAAAATGATATCAATGTGTTACGAGTAGGTAACGGAAAGGTGGCGTTTATGACACGTTATCAAACGAGCGAGCGAAGCGAACGAAGTTCTCCGCTTCAGCTTGGGCCGACAATCGTTTGTCTGTCCAGAGTATGTACTGTCTGTTCCGCTGTTCTCCTCTACAGGTCGCATTTCTCAACCGTTTTATTTGTCAATTCACTTTATTCGAAATAAAGATTTTTTTACAAAAATGTCTGTCGCGCGATTTCTATTTACAACTCACAGAATCACTAGTATCATAAATAATGTTATATTTCCTTTATGCTAGTATCATAACTAGCAGTACCTATATCTAAGTGTCGTAGGGAATGTGAGGTATAATGATCCCCTTAAGGGAAAATTTACTGTTGCTAAAGTTGAAAGCAAAATCGCAAGATTTCTATTGTTAGAGGTAGTGAATTTACTTAACTTTGTAACTGCATACTTATTTTTTATTATTTGTATGTAGTTTTTTTGTACAAGAGGTTTTTGTTAAAGTTAAGTAAAGGATCATTAAAAAATGATCCCTGGGGTAGGGGTAAAATAATCCTAGAGATCATTTTATACCATAAAGAAAAAAAATTAAATAAACGTTTATTTCAGGCCGTGGCCCATTCAGTTGTTAGTAAGTACAGACTTAAATTAATTAATGTTAGTAGTCGGTACATTCAAATTATTAATGAAGGTAAAGAGAACAGGACCGGCGCGTTAATGTCAACAGGTGAAATATTATTAATTGCTAATTGTCAAGGAATCCAAATTCTCAGAATTAAAAATTAAAACAACATAAATTACATTAATTAGTCCTAGAAAATTGAATTAAATGTCACATAAGTTAACAAATATCAGTGAAATAAAACACTCAGCTGTTTTGTTTAATCGTGTATTGTTCATAGCAATTTAAGTACCTATATAAGCGACCTACCTATACAAGTTACACAAAACTTTTCCAGTCTTTTAGTTTCATTAGAGATCATTTTTTTATAATTATTTACTACTCAACAACAAATACTAATGGGGTAAAATGATTCCAGGGATCATTTTAAACACACAGAAAGGGATCATTTCGCCCCAAACACCAAATTCCAAGATATCGATCAAAACATAACCTTCAAATACCGCGTACGGAGATCGAACATTGCTTAAATATTAGCTAACTGCTATTAATACCCGCAAATAAAACAACATTTCAATAAACACGTAGTTGTCTTAGATTCACGGCGGGGGATCATTTGACCTGCAGGGGTCGTATTACCTCACCTTCCCCTATGTTAGTGCAGAATCTAGTGACAGATGATTTCTGATATGTACTTATGGGGTGGATGTAGGGCAAGCGAGTGATTTCTCGTGTAGTATAAGCGTTTCCACGGGCCACGTGAAATTCAATCTTATGTCAATGGCTTAAAGACTTAGACTTTTCTCGGTTTTTAAATACAATCAGCTAGCCTTTTATAGTTGGAAAAAAAACCTCAATTAGGCTCGGCGGGCGTAGAACCGAGGCGAGCAAATCTAAATTTGATCTCAATCCAATGCGAGCCAGATAGACTCCCAGATTGGGACAAGAACGCGGCCGGGGCGTGGCGCCTTTTATTACGAACGTGCTTCGATTTCATACTGGATAATGTACCTAATAGGTCTTCCATTGTCTGCTATTCATACCTTCACTTGCACGAATGCGTATTTTTTATAAGTTGGTTTCGCAATTGAATTGATTTTTTTTTTCTTAATTGGTTCAAATTATATTTAGGAATATTTGGACCGGACTTAACGTGTTGATTAATAACGCTTTTTGTTTGGAAGTTAGGCTAAAATTAAAAACAGTACAGAATACAGAATACATTCAGTATTCTGTATTGGCCACATTATAAAATGTTCAAGATATATTATGTTTTACGCGTGCCACATTCTCGGCATGATCTGTAAAAACAACAAATACTAATGGGGTAAAATGATTCCAGGGATCATTTTAAACACACAGAAAGGGATCATTTCGCCCCAAACACCAAATTCCAAGATATCGATCAAAACATAACCTTCAAATACCGCGTACGGAGATCGAACATTGCTTAAATATTAGCTAACTGCTATTAATACCCGCAAATAAAACAACATTTCAATAAACACGAACATGTAAAAAGTAATGAAAGTTCAAAAACAGACTTACCTTAGATCAGAGTCACACTTTTTGTTTTTTTTTTATAAAATAACGCCAAGCGCTCGCACCGCCATGACACTCGGAGAGGCAACTGACAGGGGTGCGGGATACATGTTTCATGCGCATTTGGATAGATGGCACTAGTTGTCTTAGATTCACGGCGGGGGATCATTTGACCTGCAGGGATCGTATTACCTCACCTTCCCCTATGTTAGTGCAGAATCTAGTGACAGATGATTTCTGATATGTACTTATGGGGTGGATGTAGGGCAAGCGAGTGATTTCTCGTGTAGTATAAGCGTTTCCACGGGCCATGTGAAATTCAATCTTATGTCAATGGCTTAAAGACTTAGACTTTTCTCGGTTTTTAAATACAATCAGCTAGCCTTTTATAGTTGAAAAAAAACCTCAATTAGGCTCGGCGGGCGTAGAACCGAGGCGAGCAAATCTAAATTTGATCTCAATCCAATGCGAGCCAGATAGACTCCCAGATTGGGACAAGAACGCGGGCGTGGCGCCTTTTATTACGAACGTGCTTCGATTTCATACTGGATAACGTACCTAATAGGTCTTCCATTGCCTGCTATTCATACCTTCACTTGCACGAATGCGTATTTTTTATAAGTTGGTTTCGCAATTGAATTGATTTTTTTTTTCTTAATTGGTTCAAATTATATTTAGGAATATTTGGACCGGACTTAACGTGTTGATGAATAACGCTTTTTGTTTGGAAGTTAGGCTAAAATTAAAAACAGTACAGAATACATTCAGTATTCTGTATTGGCCACATTATAAAATGTTCAAGATATATTATGTTTTACGCGTGCCACATTCTCGGCATGATCTGTAAAAACAACAAATATTAATGGGGTAAAATGATTCCAGGGATCATTTTAAACACACAGAAAGGGATCATTTCGCCCCAAACACCAAATTCCAAGATATCGATCAAAACATAACCTTCAGTATTCTGTATTGGCCACATTATAAAATGTTCAAGATATATTATGTTTTACGCGTGCCACAAACAAATTTGGCACGAAACGTATGATTGACCAATGCCAATGTACAAGAAAACGTCTGTCGTGGAGAAAAAATACACGATGTCTGATAAATGCCCTGCCCCCCAATTCTGTAACTCGTGTGAAGCTCACCTCAACGCTCACCCACAAATATATCTTGACACCGCGATGCGTAGTAACCAAGCGTAGGTTAGAGTTCTAGTTTCGTGACGGGTGACCGGCGGGGTGAGCCGCTTTAGCGCGTAGCGAATAACAGCCCTATGCTAGGCTGTAGGTACCTGTGTGAGATGAGACCTACCTCGATTTTACTTCAATTAGGTTTATTTTCAAAGTTTCAGCTTGTACAAAAAATCTTTCGTATGTTCGGCTGCCTCTACTGCACGTGTATCATGGGACGGCCGCGATATACTCTCGATTTTTCTCGCATTATGCCTCTTGTTCTAAGTGTTTTAATAAGAGAGAGACGGATAGTGCGAGAAAAATCGAGAGAGCTCACGCGCCGTCGCGTGATAATGATAGCTGTGCAGCGGTGCTACCACGAACTTCGAAAGTCGAAGTTCGGGTATTTCCATCTCTATCGCACTCCCTTACTCGAGTGACAGGGATGCATGCATTACGAACTTCGACTTTCGAAGTTCGTGGTAGCGCCGCAGGTCGCATTTCTCAACCGATTCCGGTGAAAATTTGTGGGCAGGTTCGATATTGTTCGGGAGGCTACGCCGGTGTCGGCTCACCATAAAGCATAGCACGCGGGGAGAATAACGGGGGAGCGGGCTTCGTACGACTCGTGCGGGAGGCGAATGGCCCACAGGCTTCGCCGGTGTCGGCTCACCATAAAGCATAGCACGCGGGGAGAATAACGGGGGAGCGGGCGTCGTACGACTCGTGCGGGAGGCGAATGGTCCACAGGCTACGGTGTCGGCTCACCATAAAGCATAGCACGCGGGGAGAATAACGGGGGAGCGGGCGTCGTGCGACTCGTGCGGGAGGCGAATGGCCCACAGGCTACGCCGGTGTCGGCTCACCATAGAGCATAGCACGCGGGGAGAATAACGGGGGAGCGGGCGTCGTGCGACTCGTGCGGGAGGCGAATGGTCCACAGGCTACGCCGGTGTCGGCTCACCATAAAGCATTCCATATGCTTGATTGCCACCACCGTAAACTCCAGAGTTGCCGTGGTAGAGGCCGGTAAACATATGCCCGGTAATTTGTCCCACAAATCAACTATTTACATTAATCGAGCATGAATAAAGATTACCGCCGATTAATTACGAATTCATGATTTCAATTTATTTCGATGGAATCGTGTAGTTGTGCAAAACTGAACTTAGCTTATTTTATTGTCAAACATGTTTTCCGTGATTTGTTGCTCAATGTTTTCATTAAATCGACTTTAGGCCTCAATTCGGTTCAGATCTTTCACATCCTAATCGCATTTCAATGTGTTTCGACCGGTTTTTGATAATTTTGCCCGGGTGGAAGTTACTTAAGTTTTCATCATCATTATATCAGGCAGGAAAGACGTCCACTGGTGGACATATGCGTCCCCCAAAGAGTGCCACAATGACCGGTCCTGCGCCACACGCATCCAGCGGACTCCAGCGACCTTTTGCTTTAGTACCTACCTACTTTAAGTACCTATCTCCTTCTTATAGAAGACTAGCTTCCGCCCGCGACTTCGTCTGCGTGGACCCGGGCTAAAGTATTTTAATCCAGGCTATAAACTATCTTTGTGCAAAATTTCATCCAAACATCCAAACTTTCGCATTTATAATATTAGTAGGATTGCAGCCAGAATAAAACCACTAACTACTTGGTCTGTCTGTACGTGTGTGGTGTTGTGATTTTAGTGGTGAGTAAGGTCCTGGAGAGCGCTGAGTTGACCTGCGACTGACCTGCCTTTTACTCTAGCTGTCAACCCGGACCAGGCCACGGTGTCATTGTTTACCATCTACAGGCAGTAGAGACCGGGTTGCACTCCGGGAGTGCCGGCAGAAGTGAAAACTTGAATAATTTTCATTTTGCAAAAACCCCCAAGCCCCTTCCGTGTTACGGTGGGCCTGTCTACGCATCATGCTTAAGGTGAGATCTCACCTTACGCATCTGACGTCACAAAAATCTGTGCCTGTGGCGAGTTTTTATTTCCCCATCCCAAAATGTGCCCAGCGCCGCTAAAGAAGTTTTCACTTCAAAAACTTCGTTGTAATAAATGAAAGCAAGATAAAATATTATAATGAGATTAGGATCTGAAGCGTCGAATAAAAATATAAGTAAGTACCTGCTAGTTGCTGTTGTTGTTGAGCAATGGAAATATCATCGATCTATTTTATTTGTACGTTTTGAGCGTTCGGCCCAATTCTTGACCTTTGCTGCACCCTTGTTGTAAAGGTCAGCAAAAATAATATGCTCTTTAACGTTCCACAGCGTGGGCTTGTCTTCCTAAATCGGTAGTTTGCCGGGCTAGAAAATTTGACGTTAAGTGAGTTTCTTAATAACGCGGCTTATGTTGGTGATAAAAGGCGATTACTGAGGCTCTAGTATGTTTTACCGAAACTAAAGTTACGACCGCGTTCGCGTTTAGCTGTCAACTCCCATAGAAATTGGGGGTAAAACGCAAACGCGATAGTAAAGTTTTGTTTCGGTAAAACTTATAAGTATAAGTACCTGCTAGTTGCTGTTGTTGGCATTTTCAACCGATCATATCCCAGATTTCCTAACAGTGTTAATCACGAAATATTAAAAGTCCGCAGTAAGCCCGATTGTCCATACAACCGTAGTTACGCTCTCATATTAAAACTACGTGTTGGAGTGTAATGAAACTTTGCATGTACAATGAATGACATGAGGTATATATCTATGACTGTAATTAGTTGTAATGTAGCTTCAGATACCATGGTAAAAAAAATACAGCGAATTTAAGTTTTTCAAACAAAACTTGTTTTTGCTGTATTTTGTTTGTTTTATAAACTGGAACTATATAAACTAATTACAGACATAGATATACCTCATGTCATTGTATATGCAGTTTCGTCACAATCCAACACGTAGTTTGAAAATGAGAGCGTAAACTACGTGTGTATGGGAAGGTGAAATTCGGCCGAGCTTACTGCGGACTCTTAATGTTCTGTAGTATTAATGTTCCCTATCACAACAGGGAAACAACATTAAAAATGTTGCTGCCAATGCGTTTCTTTCTTTTATCGCTTCGGTGACAGACTAATTTTAAATTGTTTTTTTTTGGAGCCGTAAGCTAATGTTATAATCAAACCTGATACCTCTACACGGGTATCACGACGGCGCGCGAGCTCTCCCGATTTTTTGTTGGAACATGTATGGAGTTCGTATATGGCCCAATACATCTAAACTCTTTCTGTATTAGGTTTTTACAGATTAAGACAGATGTCACCATTGATTGTTTACTTTTATAAGTTCGGGCCGCACGTAGTGCATTCACAGAACAGATAAGGTGTCTTAATGAATATCCCGGCTTCTCCAACATTATTCTCGCACTATACGGACGGATAGTGCGAGAAAAATCGAGAGAGCTTGTGCGCCGTCGTGTGATAGCCGTGCTGGCTTCTTTACTATATTTTCAAAACTTGGAAAGAGTCAACGGTTGCAGAAAAAAATTCTTCATAGAAATGAAATTTTGGCAAACGACTTATGGGAAGAAAATTTCAATGCATCGATCGATCCAAGGAGCTTTTTTGCCCTGTTGTGTTCCGGTTAGACGACGAAACACAGGTGAAATGAAATATAAGCAAAGTACCTTCGCCAATAGTAATAGCAATATGCTTCGCTTAGTTAAATTAATGAGAGTAAATTCGTGGAAGAGTAAATCAACTTTCCATAACAGAGATAAAACTTTTTATGTTAGTAGAAGCATTTATATGTATCAATTTCAATCGTTTGCAAGCCAAACGAACAACTTTTCGAGGTTCATTCAACTCATTCAAGTAGAGATGATGGCATCCCTGCTGTATGTGTCAGATAAAAATTCGATGTCGCGAAAGTGAAAAATCACGGAATTGACAACCGAAAAACTATAAAGAATCTGTATAAAATCTTATCGAGCTTAAATCTATTGGATCTTCTCGTTGAATAGTTGCTGACTATGCAAAAACTAGGACCGATCACTTTGGCACTCTAGGGGGACGCTTATGTCCTGCAGTGGATGTATTTCGAAAAAAAAAATTGTTTGACACAAACTGCTGCAGGTTTTCTCTGGCACTTACTATATTATATTATACTTACATAGTAATTTTTTTGGCGGATTAAAATAAATCTTCGCATCGCCTCGCTGATGCTTTATAATATAACTGGTGTGGAGTGCCGGGGTGTACGCAATTGCGTAAACGCATTATACAACAACGCAGCTAATCTATTTAGTAATCTTTGTTCTAAGTTGTCTAATAAAGGGCTGATAACTATCAATACCTACAAGATTGTTATGGGTTTAGATTTAAACATAATTACCTATCTAAAGCCCTAAAGTGTCCGAATCATTGGTAGGATTATCATATATTGACAGAACTGGTTCGAGGACTAGAATTACCTATACTTTTTGGATCCGGGCTCAGTATTTTTTTCTACAGAAAATCCTCATAGTTTTAATACTGTAGAGGATTTTCGGAAAAAAAGGTTAGTGTTTTTGAATTTTAAATTTCTCGTCCTTTCTGTATGGGTGAAAATTTAGTTACAGAAATGAATTCCTCGTCCGAGATGTTTGCAGATATTAAAGCTTAGAGTGAGGCGCCCCGGAGGCGTTTTTTCCAGGCACCTATAAATATTTTTTATTTTAAACTTTTTTCTGTCTCATGATTAGGTTGTATATTTAACATAATTATCATAACATCAATGAAACCCCTATGTACCCCCATATAAATTTGATTATACAACTTTGTGTTCTAAATAAACTAAAAAAAAACATGGCCGACAAGAATCGTGCAGACCTAGGTAATTGTTTATTTATGGTGTGAAGGATCATCGGCTTACCTTGCTGTACCTACGCTTTTCGGATGCAAGTCGGACGTACCGCTTCCGACAGAATTGAAGGAACGATGTATAGGCTCATTCATCCATCGTCAGTACAGAGGTTAGTAACACGTGGCATTTGGGCTCCAGCACGATGTAACCGGGATAAAGCTTCTAGACGCAGCAGTATAATGTTTTGTAAAGGTAACGAATTTAGTAAGAAAATATAGACAAGAAGTGATTACTTAGGCCGCACCTGCTAGTACTGGATGAAAGCGCCGGCGTTGCATAAGTCTGTCAGGCAACGACAATACCTTGTATTGTGTTTTGATAACAGATCGGGTACACTCAATTACAAACTGTTTTATGTATTTTATTACTAAGTATAATCATTAAAAAAAACCTAATAATAGTACTCGAAATACGCTCTCAATTAATAAAGATGTTTCTAAAGCACGCTTTCATTCGGTGTCCTGCCGTTTGACCAAAAAACATTTCGCAAATTTACACAACAACCAACGATTTGTAAAATTGTGTTATGAAAATTATTATTTTTACAACTTAACTTTCTACAAATGACTGAGTTGACCAAATAATCAACAGGCAAATTTACATTTTATAAATGATCGTTAGGACAAATAAAATTTTACCAATTAAGTTACCTGTAAAAATTACTATTGGTCTAAAAATATTTGCACTAATATATTAATTGTCATGTGTTTCTTAGGTTTTTAGAAAAGTTGAAAAACCCCCGACATTTTTATTTCAAAGTCAAATATCTCAAAAACAGCTGAACAGATTTTCATGAAACATGGCTAAGAACACTCGGGATAAAATTATCTATGACCCAAAAAAACTAAACGATAAATCGGTTTATCCGTTTGGGAGCAACGATACCCAAGACAGATACACAGATACACAGACAGACATGTTAAACTTATAACACCCCTATCTTTGCGTCGAGGGTTAAAAAGGAACAGTTGCTAAAAATGTGTCAAATTCTCAACTATTACATATTGTACTGTAGATACAGTCAATAGGCAAGTAATTTTACTTCAACAGATACGAACTACTATTACCTACTGCTAGGAAACTAGGTTAGGTTAGGTTATTATTTGGCTACTTACGGTGTCAAATGCAATAAGTAGTATTTGTGAAAGTTGAGAATTTATACTACTTATAAATTCTCAACTTTCACAAATTCTACTTTAAGGCAAGTCAGCGTAGGTACGACGACGAGCGAAGCGAGGAGGAGTGTTAGGAAGAACTGTGACCATACAGCGCGCGAGCCGAGCGAGCGAAGCGAGCGTGCTGCGGCAGCGGCCGGCGAAGCGCTAGAACCATTTTTAAAAAAAAAATATGCCTACTGTTACTCTGTGTGTGATATTTTGGTAAGTGTATAAAATTGCCAAACATATTATTTGATGTAATGAAAAATGTACAATTCACTTTATTATTGAATACATTTGACGTTATGCTAATTGAGTGTTTGTGAAGTAATCGTTTGTAAAATGAAACTTGCGCAATAACACTTTGCCAAGTAATTATTTGATGAAGCGTTTTTTGTCAAACGATAATTTGGTAATAATTTCTTGGTTATAGGTACATTAGTAAACCCTTTCATTCACATTCCTTGTTTTTTGTTTGTATTGTAACCGATTTTACCCAAACCCGCGGTGCTACTACGAAAATATAAGTACTCAATGTCTCCCTCTCTGTCGCTTGAATATACAAGATCGATTGAGGTAGAGATGCATGAGCGAACGAAGTTGACGTTTCATAGTAGCGGCTCTGAATACTAAAAGCTCACAGACTTGTGTTCGCGAGTGTACGGTAGCGGGTGCGGCCGGTACAGTGCGATTGGTTTACGAGTACACTCGACATCTGTTTTAACACGCTGTTAAGGCAAATTAATGAATTAAACACCTAAGTTTTAGTAGCATGAAAATCGTGAATACGTTTTACTGGAGCCGCAGTTTAAATTACATTTCAGGAACACCGCTCGCGTAGAGTTCTCCTATATAAACTGCCCTGCAGGCGATAATTCCATAAATATAAGATAAGTACTAGCTTCCGCCCGCGACTTCGTCTGCATGGATCCGGGATGAAAACTATCCTATACTATAAACGGAGATATCGTGCAAAATTTTATCCGAATCGGTTGAGCCGTTTAAGACTGATTGAGTAGCAAACATACAAACTTAGTTATATTAGTAGGATATCAAACACCTTTAAACTGACATCGAAAGTCCGCTACGTAATAATTGAAAGCATATACCAATTAAAAGTATTTAAAATAAGCAGAAATATGCGACATTTTAAATTTCAACGAATTTTTTTCTAAAGTTTTTGATACCCATCTAAGTATGATAACAATATTTTTTTTTGTAACTGCTACGGAACTATCGTCTAGGCGCACTTAACGATAACACCCTGTATTCTTCTCGCTTCTCTTCTATTTATATTTAAACCACATTTGTAGTCTATACGTGGTTAACTTATCTACCTACCCAGTTATATGTTACGAATTTCTATCCCCTTGTATGTATTAAATTAATAGCTTCAACAAGTGTACCAATTGCAAGTCATTGTACCTCGAGCTATATTTACGAAATAATCTTTGAATCGGCCAATAGGCTCCTTTGATATGCTTCTGATATATTAGCAAGTAATTACTTTTGCTCATTATCTGTAGGTATATGCCTCTACTTATTTGCGTTTTGTAATAGTAAAAAATAATAGACGGAACTGGTTGTGTTACATATAGGTACCTAGTATACCTACCTATGAATCGATGATCAAATAGCTGATTCAATATTGTAAAACAGCTTAGTTACTTATTTGTTTTGACACTGAGTAAAAACAGAATCAAGTGTATTGATGATTTTTATTTTATATACTTAGATAAAAGATTTTTCACGAATTAGAGGAAGATTTAGGGTATGTAATTCGCCAGTAACTGACCCGTTCAATAACTGATCACCTCATACTAAAAATGAACTCTATTCACCTATAATATCATTTATTCATTTTTAGTATAAGGTGATAATTACTGGCCACGTTATACTAAATTGAACTCTGTTTGTAGGGGAACAGAGTTAATTTTTAGTATGAAGGGGGCCGTTATTGAAGGGTGGCCAGTTACTGGAGATTTTCCTACTATTTCATTATTTAAATACAAAGTTATAGTCCGGTTTGTCTGCAAATTCTGCATGAGGATTTCGACCTTATTTTTGTTCAAAAGTGACGAACCTTTTCATTCCGCGACCGTACTGTATACACGTGTTCTATTCGTAAAGGCGTTCAACACAAATAGGCACGCGCATTTTCCATTTAAATAAGGCTTGTATAACTTTCCACAATTCCTATCTATCGGAACATTAGTGTAAGTAACTCTTTTCCAAAACCGAATAACTCTATCAATTGGTAACTAACCGCATATCTGTACATGACTTTGAAACAGTTTCTAAAAGCCTAAAACAATTGATTTTCGCGTGCACACTTGCACAGATTCCATTTAGGCATTTAAGATCGATAGCCAGGTTATCGAAAACCGGCGGTTTTGTGGTTTCATCCAACACTGCTTGCACTGGTCGTCCTTCGTACACTTTCTACGGGTTGTGACAATCGACCATCACCTTGTTGGGAACAAAGTAATTCAAGGTAACGTGCATGGTCAACAAAATACGTTAAAAAGGATATTCAGTAGAACTTGGGGTTGAGTTGGGCTGTCGCCGTGCAATCCCCATGCCAGTTGCAATTTGAATGCAGGACCTGCATGACATCTGGATTGGAGGTTGAACCAAACCCGTTATTCTACGAAAAACAAAATGAAGGTTAGGTCGAATTAAACATTTGGTAGTAACAACCCAATGGACATTATTGTATTTTAGGTATGGACGGTCGCTAACGCTAAATGACTCCCATTAGCGTTGACAGTAAGAAACAAATACAGCTACCTCGTCTCAAATCTCAGCAAATCGCATTCTCACAAAATCTGGCAACCTTACTCACCAGCAGGAACACCAGACGGGTGAGTAATGAGTATCCACCAGAGCCGTGCGACGCTGCGTGGCGGTGAGCGAGGAAAAAATAACTAAAGGCCTCCACCCACCGAACGCGTGTCGTGCGCGGCGCGTGCCGGGCGCGGTTGAAGCGGTATATTCACACCGCCGCGTCAGCGACGCGATAGCAACGCGTGTGCAGCGCGGACCCGCGCGTCATATCTCTCTCACTACCAACACATTTAATATATATCTCAATATCTCTATCACACTCAGCAGCGCGGGCAGCCCGCGCGTCATATCTCTCTCACTACCAACACATTTAATATGTATCTCACTATCTTTATCCCACTCAGCAGCGCGGCAGCAGCGCGGGCACGCGCGGGCCCGCGCTTCACACGCGACGCGCACGACACGCGTCTACGCACAGGCGTAATGTCGCGTGAGGATGAGGACTATGGCGTTTCCCCCGCCCCCCCGTCTCTGCCGCCGCCGGCCATAGTCGCCTAAAACGTCGCGCATCGTGTCACGCAGTATGTAATGTATGTAAATAGGTACTTGAGATTTTTTAAATTGGCCGATTTGCATCAAAGTAGTCCATTAAAAAGCAACTCTACCGCCACGGTAGAAGATTCCAATTCCAATGTCAGTTTTATAAAACGTCGGCCACATTCAATAATCTCAACCATACATCGCCGAACATAAACGCGGCCTTAGAGAGCAAGTAATCTTACCCCCTTACACTCACTTTATAAGCAAAATGTGAGACGCAAATACACATTGAACAAAGATCTTGGACAAGTGGAATACCACCCTAAGCCCTGGTTCCCACTATGTCGCCTATCGGGACGATTTTTTATCGTGTGTCGTCGCCTCATACAAATTGGTTACCGACAAGTGTGAAAAGCTTCATATAAAATGTTCTGCGACTACGACACACGATAAAAAATCGTCCCGACAGACGACATAGTGGGAACCAGGGCTTAGGGTGGTATTCCACTTGTCCAAGATCTTTGTTCAATGTGTATTTGCGTCTCACATTTTGCTTATAAAGTGAGTGTCTTAGAAATAAGATTATGTGTGCATTTCAAAACAGTATAGGAAGCGATTAAAATCGTTATCGTTCTTGTGGATAACCCGGTAGGAACATGAGATAGGTAACATACCATGTGGGCAGTGAAGCTTTACAGATACTAACGGGTGGAACGTAAGTCTTAAAGTTGTTAACTGACTGTTATTTTTACTATATTATTATTAGCAATAAAAGACACACGGATCAAAGATAACAATTATAATCACTTTTTCTACAAATATTAAATGAATTTACCTACATCAAATCTACTATTGTACAATAAGAATCATAAGGATGCATACAGGTTGAATATGCATGAACAAATTCAGTTTTAAGACCTTACCCTGTTCTGGCAAAAATATATATTTTTAAATTTTTTTAATTTTAAGAGCAACTTTTAAATGTTCATATTCATATTCATATTTCATTTATACAAACCAACTATACATATACTTTACATTGTATAACTTGTTAAATAACATGATTTTTTCTGTAATTTATAAGATACGCGCCGTTGGCGGCCAATATTTCAAAGATTAAAAATGTATAAGGTACAATTTCCTAAGACTGTTTTGCCTTATTAATAGAACATTAAATTGACTAGACTTACTGATCTGAAGCTTTAATGATCTTTATTTTTGCGCCAAAATAGAATAGCAGCAACCAACTATCACAAGAATTCATAACAAAAGTGACAATCTAGGCTACTCCCGCGTAAAATGATAGCTAATGCCATCCGGTCCGTTTAAGGCGTCTTTAAAACCGTTGAAGATCCAACAATATGTATCTATACTGTCTTAGGAAGATGCAAGTAAGCATGAAGCTAATTTGTGCCTTTATGGTATACCAGCAGGGCTAGTACGCTAAGTTTTATGTCGGACATAAAGCATTCGTCCCATTCTGGCAAATATGCGAGTGCAAGAGGGACGAATGCTTTACGTCAGACATAAAACCTAGTGTGCTAGGGGGGCAGTTTGCCTAGATTACAGACTCAACATGATTTTGATATGACTTGTCTAGAAATAAGGTTCGTCGCGTCAATCATTGGAGGGATGCCGACAGTAGATTTAAGGTACGTTTCCACTGAATCCCCCTTGACCGCGCCAATTTATCAATACTCAGACACCAGCAACACTTAATGACCGAAAGTTGCTAGATAATGATGTTAAAGACTAATTGAGGCGTACTTTCGGCTATCATCGTGACTCTTGTTGCTTTAGTAACAAAGTTTAATATTGAACAGTGAAATGAATTGTATGGATTTTGGCAGTATTCCGAAGACCTTATTTCTCGCCACTTAAAGACTATTTTCGTTTAAATTGTAACCTAATTGGTCGTCTGTTGTCGCGTGCGCGTGCGTCGCGCTCCGGCGCGCGCGCAGCTATTCTCGATAATTGGATTAACTAAGCATTATCAAATTTAGTGCGAATTAAGCTCAGTTCCGCTTAAGTAATTAATTTCCTAATGCGTGGGACGTATCTATTATTTTCTAAACATCGATAGTGTCATGTTGTTATATGTATGTAGAATCTTTATAGGAAATAATTTATTCAAACACACTTCAGAGCTGTTGGCTGTTTAGAAAATGGACACACGGACGGACAATTTCACATGACAGACCATATAATTACTTCGATAAAATAGCGTTACACTGAAAAAAATGTGAATAGAGCCAGATAGTTAGTGAAAAGTTTAGTGACAGTCTAATGTACAGTCAGTAGCAGAAGTAGCTACGCAAAATAACACGCTCAAAATGATCCAAACAGTCCTTATCTTCTTGACATTAGAGTCGTGTGTAGGTCATTTTGAGCACTTGAGCCGCTTGAGCTGCTGACTGTACTTTAATAAACTCGGTCATATTTCGAACCATTCCCAACTCGTCTACATTGCCAATTTACCGTGATCATTCGATTGCCCTTATCCCATTTACATCAGGTCGGCGCAGCATGGTTTTTTCTTCCATACGTCTTTAAGAGTCCGCAGTAAGCTCGGTCGAATTTCACCTTCCCATACAAACGTAGTTATGTGTGTCTCATTTTAAAACTACGTGTTGGATTGTGACGAAACTTTGCATGTACATTGACATGAGGTATAGGTATCTATGTCTGTAATTAGTTTATATATGGTTCCAGTTTATAAAACAAACGAAATACAGCAAAAACACGCTGTATTTTTTACTATGGTATCTGAAGCTACATAAACTAATTACATACATAGATATACCTCATGTCATTGTATACCTGCAAAGTTTCGTTACAATCCCACAAGTAGTTTTAAAGTGAGAGCGTAACTACGTTTGTATGGAGAATCGAGCTTACTGCGGACTCTTCACGCGCTTCACTTCGTCACTGACTTCCTACCTATTCATATCGTCGCTTAGGCAATCCACCCAACTCTTTCTTGGTGTACCTCTTCTCTTACAACCCTCCACAATCATACTTATGTCCTTCTAGTGACACGACTACCATTACCATCCCTACGCATGACATGCCCAATGTACGGGCGTACCACCGTAGGCGATTTTATGTTAGCTTTTCAACTCGTCCTCATTACCAATTGAAAAAAAATCGGCCAAGTGCGTGTCGGGCCACGCGCAGTGTAGTGCTTTCTTAGTTACATCGACACGCGCGCGCCAACTAAATGGTTGCGTCGGCCGAATTTGTTCGAAAGTTGGCCATTCTACAGTACGTAATAATAATAGTAGGTACATTTTAAGTTGGTCGACTATTACTCGGTAACTAGTTATGCCTACTTAGCCGTGATAGTTTTCCTTTTAAATTCGTTATATATGTACTACTGCCACGATTTTTTTCACATGCCCAGTAGCAGCCATTTAGGGGACACATGACTCGAACAAAAATTTTGGGCTTTAAAGCCCAATATATCGCAAATAAATCACCAATTTGAAAAATCGTTATAAGATACCCATAATATTTTTGAACAAGCTTTCCAACGACACCCCACACTATGGGTTTAACAATAAAAAAATACATTCCCACTTCAGGTGTAGGGGAGGTCACTACACCAAAAAAAATTTTTTTTAAAGATTTTGAAAGAAAGAAAGAAAGAAAGAAAATAATTTTATTGCCACATAAAAAAACACAGTACACAAAATTACAATAAAGTTATATAAAACAAAAAGAGATAAACTAAATAGAAAAAAAAAGCAGTAAAATTTAAAAAAGGTGGCAAAGGGACAGTCTCAGCAGTGTGCTGCAACCTCGCCATCGCGGCGTGGCTTCAGCGCTGATTTTCAGCCAGCCATTTTATTCTTCGGTTTGTCGGCGTGAACCCTAAAAAGAGTCGTCATATTATTATGCACGTAGATAATGTTGGTTATCCTCTTTTATATACTTTAGAAGAGAAAAAACGCATTTTGCACTAAGTACATTAATTTCGAGTGCCATGAGTGACATTTGCTGGTCGTTATTCTGATCAATTTGTGCTGGTATCAAACTTAAAAAAGTAAGAAACACATCCACTGCCAAGAATCGCTACGCGCTACGCCGATCCCGTGGTTTTCCTCGTATGTAGCGGAAAGCGACTACGGCGTGGGCGCCAGGCGGGTTCCTGGCAGTGAAAGTGTTAAGGAATGAGAACTTGTTATAAAAATCGATGAGGCTGGAACATAGATATGTAGCAATGTCTGTGTGTCTGTGCAAAACTTAAAATTAAATGGATTAACGCCCAAACGGAACCCTAACCCGACAACAGTTTTTTTATTATTTCGGCCGGGGCACATTTAAAAATAAAACCAGCTATGTTCAGCTCAGCTCAAGGAAAGTTTTATTTCTCTTTTCATTACAGCCATACACCAAACTACAGACATTGCTACAAGATCGAATAGTACATTACGTACCTAGGGCGGTGAATTCGTGAATGGCCCAGATCGCAGTTGTTTGTGGCTCGAACCGAAGGTGAGTACGTACGTAGTAAGTACACAATTTTACGTCTTCATCTGGCCACAATGCGAGTTTTACCGTACGCGCAGCGTGCAGTAAAACTCGCATTATGGCCAGGTGTGACGTAAAGGAAGTACCTAATATGAGATACATGAGAACTACTGCGTCACCGACAAATATTTACCTACTGAATTCAGATGTTCCGTTCCGTCCACCCCATCATTTGTTCAAAGTCATCGTAGGTGTGATCCGGGAGGTATGGTAATCATAAGTGACCTAATCTATTACAGGCTAGCTAATGACCTCTTCCCTATCTGTAAGCGAACGATACGTAACCTGTGAAAAAGAAACGAAGTGAAACATTAGTTACTGTCCATTTTGATTATGAATAATTTACTTTAAAAACAAAGTTTTAACCGACTTCAATTTAGTACTCCGCCAAGCCACGAGAACATTTCCACATTTATTTTCCAATTTACCACATGAACTGATTTCCGAGAGCAAATGCGTTGATTATTAGGGAAAATAATAGGGCTTTAAAATTCTTTATATTGAATAATATTAAGGAACACACTAGTCGGAAAGACAATTTTTTCGAGTTTCCTTAAATTTCTTCAGGATTCCACCATCAGATCCTGGTTTCCTTACCATGGGACCACCCTTGGGATACTCCCTTTCCAACAAAAAAAGAGTAATCAAAATCGGTTCATAAACGACGAAGTTATCCACGGACATACATAAAAAAAAAAAATATATACGGTCGAATTGAGAAACCTCCTCCTTTTTTGAAGTCGGTTAAAAAAGAACCATTATAGTATTCGTGTAAGCCGACTGCAGCTCCAACTTATGTGCTAGCAAATTAATTAACTAAGCTATCTATAAATACTCGTAATTGCAAATAGGATGTAAGGTTCTGGAAACTATAGGCGTAACTGCATGACAGTCATATATTAGGAGCGGCCGCGATAAAAACTATCCTGCACGCCTACCACGCGACGGCCGCGACATACTCTCGATTTTTTTTGCACTATATCTCTTGTTCTAAATGATATCCGTGCAGCACGGCTAGCACGCGACGGCGCGTGAGCTCTCTCGATTTTTCTCGCACTATCCGTCTCTCTCTTATTAGAACACTTAGAAGAAGAGGTATAGTGCGATAAAAATCGAGAGTATGTCGCGGCCGTCGTGTGCTAGACGTGCTGGTCAGTCAAAATGCGGAAACGTACTTTTACAATGTTTTCAAGAACATGATGTATTGTCAGTTAACAGGGAATAATACCAAATAAGAATTGTTTCATATCAAGTGAGGCTATTCATCATTGACAACACCTAAATTGAGTCTCATTACTTATGGGACCTCCAGACATCGCTACCGTGTTTGAACCTTTACTAAACAGTTTAGTCGGAGAATGTTAATAGATAATTGAAATGGCTCTGGTATTTGAGTTCAAGACATTTTATCGGTGTGCTAATGTAGATAAAAGGCCCGTTTTAGTGCGGTTAGACAATAAACCAGAAATGGTAGGTATAGAAACACTGAATAACTGGAAAGTGTGGGCACTAGGACTTATAGAGCATAATCGCTATAGAATTCTTGTCGGAGAGAACATATTTTATGATGCTTTTCTATTGTAAAGAAACCATCCGATGTTTATTTATTTTTAGCAAACTGCGGGTTTACTTTTTGCCCCGCAATGCCCACAAGATATTCTTCATTTATGTAGGCACCAGTGACCTAAGAGCAAACAAAAAAGAAATATAGACCCGAATCTTATTTTACTTAAATGCTGTCAAACAGTACCTTACTAAATGGGATTGTTGCGTCTATCTCGTAGGATGGCAGGCAGGTGTAACCGCTTCAAAACGAAGACTGCTGAAACAATAATGAAACCGATGGCACCTACGGTATCAAAGCACTTATAAGTTTAATACGACGATTAGCAACAAATCCAGCATCCATACCAAGAATTATCCCTATATTAATACATGAGACGCCCACCGACCTCCTAGTCGACAAACCAAATAGACCAACATTACACGACTGTGTATTGATTACCGAAATACTACAATTAATAACCGATATTCGAAGGAGCGTATGAAATATGAACCGAATTGGAACGAATGGTGTACAATATACAAGTAGCTAGCACTTAGCGGGTAATAAGATTGCTTTACGTATGTGCTGGTGCGTGGCGCAAATTGAGACATTTCCCGTAATTTACCTATGAAGATATTGTCTATGGTTGCGATTTTTCATTGCCTAACTTAATATGAAAGCGCGAAGAATATTTACTTATTTATCAAATCCACCTTCTCAATGTCAACGACCGATCAAAGACTTTTATGGGGTTACCTATCGCAATCACTAAATGTCATTTCCCAACTGTAAGTATCGTTTGTCCGAATATTCAGTTCACAAAACCGTTTTTCTCTGAAATTTTCAGGATTATTATAAAACAAACGATAAGTATTAAAAAAAGAGAATTTTGAGGTCTTCGAGAAAACTGGCTTTTTGGCGAAATGAAAATCGGAGAAACGATATAGTTTGGAAATTAATTAGTTTAGTGATTGAACGATAAGTATTTACTACAATAACTACAACTTAGAAAAGTTGAAAAACCCCCGACATTTTCATTTCGAAGTCCAATATCTCAAAAACGGCTAAACAGATTATCATGAAACATGGCTAAGAACACTCGGGCTCACAACAGCTTTCGAATAAAAAAAACCGCATTCAAATCGGTCCATCCGTTTACAGATACACAGACACACAGACACGTTAAACTTATAACACCCCTCTCTTTGCGTCGGGGGTTAAAAACACTAAATCTTGGGTATATCTATGGGTTACGGGTAGGTCGATATGTATACATGTATCCTCATGGTCGGTATGCTTGTTCCCATCATCCTGCCTGACTAAAATTACGTAAATTATTAGCCTTGAATTCAAACTTGTGGGAACGAAATATCAGTTTAAAATCGACTAAGACATAATTATACCTACCATAATACTATATAATAGCTAAGGTAAGGCTTAAAAGCTTATGGCAAGTCGGTCTGAAATCTATGAAATAGGTATAGTTCAAATTCGTAGTAAAAAAAATTGTCATATGATAAGCGATGGAAACAAAAGATAAGTTTTCTGTTGCAGTTTTTCAACCTCTTTCATGGTCCGACCCCACTAAAACCTTAAAAGTACAAGTAGCTGCGACCTTGGTAGCGACCTAAACGACCCACAGCCCACAGCACGGCTATCACAAGACGGCGCGCGAGCTCTCTCGATTTTTCTCGCAGTGTCCGTCTCTCTCTCATTAGAACACTTAGAACAAGAGGTATAGTGCGAGAAAAATCGAGTGTCGCGGCCGTCTCATGATAAACGTGCTGGTTGTAAATTTAAAATTGTTCTGTGGTGTTTCTGACTACTCTCGCTATGAAGCGATTATGACCAGTGCACTAACTTTACCCGTGGCTAATAAAAGGCGAAAAAGTATTCAACACACAAATAAAAGCCTATAGACGGCCTTACACTAGGGACGGTAGAACCCGCACCGGCCTTAGTCAAATTGAGGATCTTCTTTTGGAAGTTCAGTGAATTTAACCAGTCGACCATAATCGAAACTACGTATAAGAGCCAATTATATAACACTCTGCCCAAAATACGGCTCATAATAACTGTAATAAGTGAAACCATTTCCTGGTCAGTAAGGTGCGAAAATTATCGTGAATAAAGGCTATAAAAACATAGTGTACTTACCTACTAAAATTTTACAGCACGGAATTGTGTCCTTGTTGAGTTTGATTCGCTAATTTTAGCTACAATTTTTATGCAGATCTTCCAAAATGTACTTTAAAGAAGCACCATTCTATATGACATAATCAAATGTCATGGGAATGTTGTTTTTTTCACATCGGTCACGGACATGCGTACAGTCCTCCTGACGGTACCTAAGCAGACTCCGTGTCTTTGGAAGCTTGCTTGAATCACAGTTGGCTTTCCTTTATTGTTTTGAGGATTTTTTTGGGTTATTAACACTAGCGATAAATGCTAGAGACAAATGTAGGGCTCTCACTCTCACACAGCCAACTTGGGAGCTGTGACGACCTTACCAACAGCAACACTACCCCAGATACCTACAGACCAATTCTAAAAGACAGATCGAAATGGGATATGCTGTTTTTCATTGTCTATCAAAATCATTATACCGGAAATTAAAGAAAAGCGATATCTTAGGGTTATCCCCTACTTTCATTAATATAAGGGAATCGAGGCCCGGCTGTCAGGTACATCTCTTGCTCTATGTGTGATTAGGGACATTGTTTTTATATTTTTCAAAAGTTAAAGGGTGACAACGGAACTACTTTAAGCGTTAGTTCCGTTGTCACCCTTTAACTTTGAAAAATATAAACACAATGTCCCTTTGAAAGCATCTTTCAAATATATCATGTCACATAGGCCTCCCCCAAAGAGTGCCAAAGTGATCGGTCCTGCGCCATCCATCAAGCGGACTCCCGCGATCAAATCTATCTTTCATTTGGTGTCCGTGTCAGTTATATGGGGGATGGAAGTATGTAAGCCATTAAGGAGTTTTAGTTAAAAAAAAATACGAGAACAGGTATTGTGTAAATACGAGGGTAAATCTAAAAGTTCTTAGAATAAGGGTGAAAAACAAAAGAAAATCGTTTACTTATATTTTATTTTTCTACATAGTCTCCTTGGAGTTCTATACACTTTAGATATCGTTTTTCAATTTTTTTATTCCATCATAAAAAAAAGATTTTCCTTGGGTCTCGAAAAACTCCTCCACAGCACCCACTACGGCATCATCATCAGGAAATTTTCTTCCGCGGATGTGCTCCTTTAATTTCGGGAATAGGTGGAAATCACTAGGAGCCAAGTCCGGAGAATATGGCGGGTGGTCCAACAGCTTGAAGCCAGCTTGGCGGATCGCAGCGAGTGCCAATTGTGAGCGATGAGCCGGGGCGTTCTCGTGGTGAAACAGCACGCCCGACGACCACTTTCCCCGGCGTTTTTCTATGATCGTCTGCCGCACTTTCGGGATCAATTCTGTGTAATAGGCACCTGTAATGGTTTTTCCTTTCGGAAGGTAGTCAATGAATAGGATTCCTTCCTTATCCCAGAATACAGAGGCCATAATTTTACCCGCCGTCGGAAAAACTCGAAATTTCTTAATAGGTGGAGAAGATGGTCGTTTCCAGGACATGCTTTGCTTTTTCGTCTCGGGATCAAAATGGTGGAGACAAATCTCGTCCATGGTTCCAAATCGACGATAAAATGCATCCGGGTCACGTTCGATGATTTCGAGATTCCGCTTCGAAACCTCTACACGCTGTTCTTTATTAACCTCACTTAACATTCGCGGAACCCATCTTGCCGAAACTTTTTTAAACCCTAAAACATCCGTCAATATTGATTGCACGCTACCAAAAGAAATGTGTAGGATCTCTACTAACTGTTGAATGCTAATTCTTCTATCCTCCAATACCAATTTTTCGATTTTCGCCACGTTTTCATTAGTAACAGAGGTGGAAGGCCGGCCGGAGCGAGGGTCATCTTCACAGTTGGCCCTACCTCTCTTGAATTCGGCAACCCAGTAAGCGACCGTGGAATATGGTACAGCATTAGTACCTATAGTCTGCTGGATATCCAAATGAATTTCCTTAGTGGACATTTTTTTCAGACACAGATACTTAATCACGGCACGTAACTCATTTTTCTCCATAATGCAAAATTTTGAGCGATTATCTTCACAAAATAATTAATTATGTCGCAATGGTACAAGCAATCAAATACAATTTGCCACCATAATTATGTCATAATGACAGCCAAATAAAAATAAAAAAAACCTACATTTAAAAAGGTTTTACCACTATGCAGTTCTAAGAACTTTTTGATTCACCCTCGTATACGAATTCCATACAGAAAAAAAAATGTAAAGCGCCTTTAAATTATTAAATACGATTAAGCCGCCAATCCGTCCGACGTTCCCGCGCGTTCTAGTTACGCAGATAGAACAGGAACCTAGACTCAAGAGCATTGAAATAGCGTCAATGGTATCGCAATTTGATAATCAGAATACCCGTTTCCACTGCTCTCAACTGCAATATGGAGCGTCCTCGACGGTCACGGCACAGCGGTACTAAGCAACGAAATAACAATAAGTAGATACTTTTAGATTATTTATCTGAGATTGTTATATTTATTTTTGCAACGTCACTCAAGATGTTACAAATTAACGTTATCTATGCATGGGTAAGTTATTATTTAAATGTGTGTTAAATTCTTGTTACTACATTCCGAAAGAGTTAGACCAAATGACTATGATTTGTTGTCAGGACAAAGCCTAGATTTTTCCTTGAAAATCTAACAACAATAATTCTGAATCAGTACCTACTTAGAATACTGAAGTTTTCCTGTCTCTATGTATTTACTCTGTGTACCTTTCCAGGGTCTAATATCGATTTCGATAATAATAATATTATGTTTGTAGCTTTGTATGTAGAGGGTAAACTCTGAAATTACTCACACTGCAATTTCAATAAATCTTCAGTGTATAGAATGGTCATAAGCAATATTTGACACCACAGCTTAAGCAATATTTTACACCGCAGCTTTGCCCGAGTTCTTTGTAATACGCTGGTGGAGTCACGCGGGCAGATATAGTATCTATTAACCATAATATTTGTTTAAAGTGCTAGAAAATGTATGATAGTAAACCTACAATATACAAAACATAGACAGCAAACATGACAAACACATGACACTACACATGTAATTTTCAGTACTACTTCTAGCAATTCTAGATTTAAGCGTGGAGAAAATGTGATATTGCAGTGACAGGTTGCTAGCCTGTCGACCACAACACACCTCAACCCGATTCCGTAGTCGACTTTTACGACACCTATGACATTCGAACACTACATAATGTAGTGATTGCACCCTTAAACTTTTAATAATCAAGCGAACGCGGCCTCGTCTCAAACAGTTGTGTATCGAGGCGTAAGATCTTTGTACTGTTCCGACAGCGACATTAACGGAAGCGCATCTTTAATGATGTAACCTTTTCCTTCACAATTTGTATTCTTTTTTACGAACCGATTTTACGGTAACAAAGGTTTTTCGCAATTCCGAAATCCGTATGATTTGCATTTGCACATTTTGCACGTTAATAAGTGTATAATGGTTTGTAATTAGGTACTTTCAGTTTCGCTTCACTTCGCTAGATAACTTAAGAGAGGTAAGCAGACACAGTAGCCTATGGACACATGCGACTCCAGAAGACGCGCATGTATGTTAATACCGTAAGGTATTATTCTAAAAGTCTAGGTATAAACAGTCGTATCTCTAAGTAACTCATTATTAACCCCCGACGCAGAAAGGGGTGTTATAAGTTTAACGTGTCTGTGTATCTGGTGTCTGTGTATCTGTGTATCTGTCTGTGGTATCGTAGCTCCAAAACGGATGGATCGATTTGAATGCGGTTTTTTTTATTCGAAGCGGATGTGATCCCGTGTTCTTAACCATGTTTCATGAAAATATGTTCAGCCGTTTTTGAGATATTGAACTTTAAAATGAAAATGTCGGGAGTTTTTCAACTTTTCCAAGTTGTAGTTAAATAACTTAAGTATGACCATAGCTACGGTAGCCTAGTGGTTAAGGCATGTGGCTGTCAAGCGGCGGTCGTGGGTTCGAATCCCGGCTCGTACCAATGAGTTTTTCGAAACTTATGTACGGAATATTATATATTACCGTTAGCTTTTCGGTGAAGGAAAAACATCGGGAGGAAACCAGTCTGATCTCAATAAGTCTAGTATCTAGTTTTCCCTCTGAGTTGGAAGGTCAGATGGCAGACACTTTCGTAAAACTATGTCAAAATCTTGGGATTAGATAGGTCTCAAAGCGGACCCCGGGTTCTTTTAGGGCACAACCGGGAATAACGCTAGGAGGGTGATAATGATAAGTATATCCATACTTCATTCTAAAACTTGTACTCACCACTTGATTTCAGATTTGGATAAGCACGGCAAAATCGCCGTGCATTTCCAAAAATTGTCACGAACCACAGACGTGTCACTTGCCTGATTTAATGCTCAGTAAAATGCAAACTTGACCCTTGTTCCGCTTGATTTACGCGCACCCATTTGTCAGGCTTAATTGGCTTAATTATTTGGTCGTGTCATGATTATGATTCAGGTCTCCGACAATGCCGCTTGCCTTGCTGAGAATCCGCATCCTGGCAGGTGACACCTTTTGCTTGCTGCGGCAGGGATGAGATTCCAAATGAATAAGGCATGTCATAGACGTAACCCTACTTAGGTGATTAATATGGGAATGAAAAAAACCGGTAAAATTTAAAACCGGTTATTAACCGAATCGACACAGGCAAAGACCGGTTAACCGGTTTTTACCGGTTTTTACGAATAATATAAAAAATTAAGTATTGGAGGGTAATATTACTGCAAGAGTAGTTCCGGTTTATTAGTAGGCGAGGTGTAGTTGAAAATAACTATCATTTGTTTGAATACTTTTTATACTTTTTTTTTTAGGAAACAAACGGTTGTTTACAGGATTATATTAGCTTATAAGATATACGATTAAACCTATAGTTTCATTAAATATAGGTACAGGCAAAAAGGTATTTTTATATGTGTCGAAACAGAGTGGGTAAGTATGCCCGTAAACTTACCTATGTAAGTTTACGGGCATGCCTATTTCGCAGTTATATAAGTTGTTTCATATTATAAATATTATGAAATGCTACATTAACCACGGTTTAGTTATACAAATAAAGGTTATTAATTAACTTAATTGTTTCTAATTCATGCACTACAATCAGGAGTTCTTAAACTATTCAGTGTAGATCAGGCTACGTAGAGCGCTGCGGTATTGAACAAATTATAGAGAAAAAATATCATCATCATTGGCCTTGTACATCTCTGATAAGATGATTTTAGCAGAGTCTATGTCATGGTGGTGCGGCACTTAAATACATGACTCGTAAGGCCGATACGGGAGTGACAGCTACCACCGCCTATTTGACAAGTAAATGTTGTGCACGATGATGTAGGGCTAGGTTCTCATGGGAACAACAGAAGATCGAACCAAGCTGCATCATGCGCAACCATACCGTCAACATGTCTCGTTTTGCACTATCCTTAAATCGAAGCATTGGTCGGCCCTACTGGACGTTTAGGATGGGCTTTCGCTAAGGAGAGTTATGCATGGCAAACGAGAGGGCTCAATCCTTAGCACGTGCTAAGGATTGAGCCCTCTCGTGGCACGTGCCCCAGCCTGTGAAAACGTATATTTGCTTCAAGATAGCAATAATACTGGGGAAGCGCGCGAAGCACCCTTTCATTCGTAACACGATCCTTCCATGAGATCTCTAGAATACGCTGAAAACATCGCATGTGGAAGTTGTTCAATTTCCGCTCCTGTTTCGTATACGATGTCCAAGTTTCAGCACCGCACAAGATGCATGTCTGGTACACGATCATCTTCGTATTTACAGTCAGGTGTTATCCCACACACCCTTGTTCTGAGCTTCCCGAACATCGTGGATGCTTTGCCAATGCGGAAATTGATCTCTACGCCAAGTGAGAGGTTGTTTGACACTGTGGGCCCAAGGTAGCAGAAATTATCTACAACTTCCAGAGGCATATTATCCAACAGTACTGTTAGACAGATACATGGATTTATATCGATATACTTCTTACATTCTCTCTCATTCTTCATACATGCTCGTCGATTGAATACTCTTGACCTGACCTTTCTTTAGGATTTCACCGATTTGGTCAGAAAAAGGTCATCGAGGTCGTCCCTTTCCAACTTTCTATCGACTTTTCCCTCATATACTCTCTTTGTTAATCTCCATTCATCCATCCTCTCGACATGCCCAAACCAACTTAGCATGCCCTTCTAATTTTTTGTCACTACATTTTCATTCACGCTGCACCTCAGTCTTATTCTATCCCTCAAACTCATACTAACTTTTGATAAACTTACTAAAAATCAGTAAGTGACTTTTAAAATAATATAACTATAATGACTTACCAACCCAACTATATAATACTTACAAGTTTTATTAGATATTGTTTTTGCTAAATAACGATCATGGCTCCCAATTTCAGGCATTTTATAAATATTACTCATATCGGTTGATAACCGGTTTATAGTGTCCAAAACCGGTTGTAAACCGAGCTCAAAAAGTTCCGGTTAACCGATTTGCATTTCCTAATTTACATGCAGTGGAATGGTTCCCTTCCGCCTGTTAAGACGAATGGAATCGCGGCCAACTAATACTTACTCTTTTTTCGAAATGGTAAAACGTTCGTTACGAGCAGGTCTTGAGGAGGGTCAAAAAAACTTATATTAAGAAATATCACTTCATTTTGAAGGTGAAGGAAAACATCGTGAGGAAACGATTTCCTTCTAGTTTCAAGAAGGTCAAATAGCAATCTCTTTCGTAGAGCTAGTGCCTACGCCAAACATTTTAGGTGTTCATAACCTATTGAAACGTCGAAAACGTACGTATATTTCATTAGTTAAGTGTTGCATAATGCTAAAAGGCTGATTTATATAAATATAAATTAGATCCTGACATTTATTCAACCTTAATCAGTGTAAGGCCTTGAAGGTATAAGTAGAATATCACTTCAACAAGAACATGCCGACATTTTCGTTTTAATAGCTGACACTCCAAACTTAGTGGGTAAGGAATAACGACCATGCCGCGAGCGATCAAATTTTTAATAACAAGTCTTCCCTTCAATTACCAGCACTTAATTATTATTTTATTAAGCACTCAATCGAAAATGACACGCCTCAGGCTTGCATTTATTTACTCGTAAGTGGGATCTTTAGCATAATTAACTCTGTTTTGACGCGAACTGAATTGCAAATTATTCGTAATAATCTAAAAGCAAGGACTAAGTAATTTTGTAACAAAAAAGTTTAAAATTTTGTAAGTCGTTTATTTAAACGATGCCAATCCGTTGTAATTGGAATTGGAGCATTATCTATGTCAATTGGTTATAAATATCATGAGTGAAGTATATACATTTCTTCAAGCTCTTCATGAAGGAATTATGAAGGCTCATCTCGATAAATTATATGCCTAACAAAAATGAAATACGCATTTATCAAGCGACTTCGCTTGACGCCGCTGGTGACAAGGGTGCGAGCAATTAGTCCAATGATGAATAATATTTTGTCCTTGTCTTACAAGCGCGAAGGCGAGCGCGATCGACAAACATAATTTGATGTCAGTCCACTGCGTTTAGTTGGATTTGGATAGACAGCCAGACGCCAAGACGCGAGCATCATCAGCATTACACAATTTCTTTGAACTGGGGCCCGATTCCATGTAAAGTCACCAGCGCAGCGTATAGGGATATCCCCATTAGGTATCTACTACTTAGGGACGCCCCTTTCTGCCATTGAGACAACTGGGATTGCGGAATTGTTTATGTATTTGCGCTCAACGCACTTATTAATGCCAGTTCAACATTTGTATGGGATTTTAGTAGATTACTTTTTAATTAAAGTGGCCTAGTGGCAATGTGACTGAGTGCACAAATACTTGTTTCTTCAGCGTCGATCGCCCGATCGTTCTATTTCCAACCTCTTTTAAAACCCTGATCGAGTGGTCACTAATGCAAATATTTTTTGTCCGCGGCCTTTTGAGTGCAGTTTTTGTCAACACGACAGCCGGACAGGTGGGCGGTAGATCGTGCGATAAGCTAATTGATTGCTCGCAGATTTAGAGTGTATGTTTTTGTTGACCAGTAGACACTATTATGATTGATCAGCTGTTATAACAGCGTAATTTGGGAGACACTGTTTTGAGTTTTACGGTTACCGGCAGTAGGTACCTACTATGTACTATATGTTATAACCTGTGATCGATAAGATCGAACCTCCTCAAAATGATAGTGATGTGCTTGTGGTTCTTTTGGAGTCTATAGGCTATGGTAAGCAGACTTCGTAAGGTCTGCTTACCATTAGGCAGTATAAAAATACATATACTCGCATATATAATGTACATGTAGGTACTGTCACCAGCATCAATATCTGTTGCGGCAGTCATTAATGCTGGTGACTGTACACAGTTTAATATTTAACGCGCGCGAGCTCTCTCGATTTTTCTCGCACTATCCGTCTCTCTCTTATTAGAACACTTAGAACAAGAGTTAATGCGAGAAAAATCGAGAGTATGTCGCGGCGGTCCCATGATAGACGTGCTGTAACAGGATTGAATTCTAATCCACAAATTACGAAAATACCACTTAGGCTTCGACAAAACAACAGAGGTATTGTGTGTGGGGGGCAAAAGCAATGAAATTGGGGATAGAAGTTCAAAGGCAAGCACGTAATAAATAAAACTACAATAATAATAAATCAAAGACCACTTCCGAGTTTACCAGACACAGACAGAAACACAATAACACGTCAAACACATTACATTAGTAGACAGTTGCACTACATTAATTACACTAGACACCTAATCTGCTTGATTGCTTAATTGATCACGGTTCACGGCTTTACCACTTTACGTACTCCGCGAAAAACCAGTCCGGCCAGCCGTCGGCCGAATACCACCGCTTTGTTTTACAATCCCATTAATTATGTTACCTTAATTTTATTGTTGATCATGTGGCCAGTACAACAGTTAAGGCGTAAACACAGATTGCAAGCTCGAGCTGTCGTGCAATTCCAGCAGCTTAATCTTAATAAATTAATAAGCTCGCATATTTGATGATGACAAGTTGGTATGGATTTAGCGCGACTTAAGTAGAGAGATAAATCTATGGTTTCGTGACCCGTAGTGACCAATTCAATCTATTCCTGAGCGCGGTGGCGCCTCGGTGAACTGAATATAGAAAAACTGCTGAATATCAAGCTCAACTGACCCCTAATTTGGCAGTGTCCATCCGGCTGTACAAACTCTTTGGCCGTCTTTTTGTATTTTTTGCCTGCCCAGAATCGTTGGGGCTGTCCTGCGTCGCCGAGGCTTGAACTATGGACTTTCGCTATTTTTTGTCAAATCAAGGGTTGTGTTTATCTTCGGGACAGCTTGTCCATATATGGCATCGATAATAGCCACTAGGCCAGCATCATGCTGAGATGAAACCGTTTCGTGGCACTACTAGTAGGTATATGTTGTTGTCATGAACAAATGCTTATTCTATTCTATAATCGATCGACCTGTCTTTGAAATTAACTAACCTAATCAGTCTACTATTATCACTAACATTGTTGGTGGTAGGATTAGGTAAGAAGGACATAAATTTCTGGTGCCGCGTGCACAATTTTTATGTGGAAGCACACAAAAAGGTAATTACACCCTGCTCACAAATATTAGAAATGTGAAAGATTGAACGTTTAGATGTTTGGACGGGTGTCGAATCACATCAATCAAAAATATAGTTAAACGACACATGTTAGGCAAACACAAGAAAGTCTTATTAAGCTAATTAAATAAGTTAGTTAAATTATTACACTTAATTAGGATTTACTAGTTATAAGGCAGGCTCCTTAACTCAAAAATGTTTTATAATTAAGATTAGCAGTTAAGTTTATGATGAAACATATAATAACTTCTTTTTAATTGAAATAAACAGTTCAATTTTTTTTTTACATAAAAACGGTTACCTATCACAATCACTAAATTTTACTACCCAACTGTATCGTTTGTCTGAATTTTCATTTTGGCAAAAAACCCGTTTTTCTGTGAAGCTTATTATAAAACAAATCGAACCTAACGTAATGGGTTCTACACGATAACCATTTAAAAAGAATCAAATACTTTGCGGTCCTCGAAAAAACCTTTTTGCCGAAATTTTCTTTTTTGCCGAAAAAAAAAAGTTGGGAAATTAAATTGTACCTATGACTGCGATAGGATACCCACAAAAACGGCTTATGGATTATGATGCTATTTGGCGTAAAGTTCGTTTCGTTCGTTCGTTTTTCACTGTTTCGTTTGTGTGAGGTGTGCAATAATAGTTAATTTGTGCAACAAAAGGTGAGACAAGGGGCGAGAAACCTAAGGATAACTATACAAGTCTCGCGAGTCACTAACACATCACTAAAAACAAACCATATTATTGTTAAAATTCATGGATTTTAATCATATTTTCGAGCTATTCTTGAAATATTTATGATTAATTTCTATTGCGCTAGAAAGAGACAAAGGCATACTAGCATATTACGTTTATCTCGCGTCCACACCAAAAACCAGCCGTACTGTTAAAATGCTGCCTCCACTATATTTCCTAGTTAGATCGAGAACTTATTTATCCTAGTAGTTTTTATATTTAAGACTAATATCAATAACGCAAGAATGAAGAATAGTATATCTAATAATATCAGCACGGCTAGCACGCGACGGCGCGCGAGCTCTCGATTTTTCTCGCACCATCCGTCTCTCTCTTATTAGAACACTTAGAAGAAGAGGTATAGTGCGATAAAAATCGAGAGTATGTCGCGGCCGTCGTGTGCTAGACCGTGCTGAAACAAATTAACAGCGCGCAATTTTTTAAAAGGGGCGGGGCACCGCGCGTTCGGAAGCTGCATCTGGTATACGTTCTTAAAATTTAACATTGTTAAAACTAGAATTATTAATTAGCTAGCGTAATACAATTCATGTTTATCTATTTATTATGAAACCGGAGTTTGTTCTGACATGTATTAATTTAAATACACTACTATTGAAATTTCCTTTGTATAATTATTTCTGGTAATTTAAACTTGTTAGTTTGATCGTTTTCGAACGTGTTTTTGGGGGTCTACTTTGAAATTCGATGGTCGAACTATGGATCGACCGATTTTCTTTTTTCGTAATGAAATGAAAGGGACAGAGCTAATAAAGTTAAAATATTCTGAACTTGTAATAGACTCCTTATGATATAATGGCAGTGCTCCGCATCAAAATTAAAAAGCTACTTTGTCTCACGGAGTAAGCAAAATCGCATTTTGCACACTGTTTTCACTTCACGCAGCAAAATATGCTAGTTCGAGTTGCTGAGGTGAAAAGAGTATTTGTATTGTACTTTTCAACCCGAACTCATCCTCAAAGGGATGAAACTGGGAATGAGATTAGAGACGAGAGTTCACGCAGACACATTATAGGTACGTATATTATATAATGTTAAGATGCAAATAAGTCAGTAAGAAAACTGTAGGCGCTTTAAATAGGTAGGAGTTGGGAGTCGCATATAGGTAAAACCTGTCAGGAATGTTTTCCAAATAATTATAAGTGGTGATTAATTAGTAATGTAGAAATGATATACTAAGAATATTTGTCGACATTCTAATTATTTAGCAATGAATGTATTTCAAAATCACAAATGAATGTTATTGCAATAGAAAATTGCTACTGTAGAGGCAGTTAGCTTGTTGGCAACCGGCTGTGCCGACAAAATACTGGTAAATATTGGTGTCCGCGTAAGTGGGCCATTAAATCGGACTGGTTTTATTGAAAAATACATTTCAATTATTTCCAATGCGATACAAAAAAGATAAACTTTGATCGATATTCTCAATTGATAATCAATAAATTCCGATATCTATAATTTTCGCATTCCTGTGAGCTCCATTTGAATTACTTCAGTGTGGTCGTATGATTACTCAATCAGACCAGGATACTGGTCTAGCGTAACTGTCATTAGGACGTAACTGAGTCTTTTGCCTCGCGTCGCGTCTAATTGATGCTGCTTACATTGCTATCCTGTAACGGGCGTTGAATTTTAGTTACCTACACGTGACAATGACTTTCTCGTAACACACTGAGGTGCCATCAGTTCTTAGTAATTCGTTTCAAATGGGCATTTCTACCCTGTCTCGTCCTCGCGTCATCCCAGGAATATCTGTATTGCACTGTATTGCCAAAAAGCTTTGCTTTTCTTGATAAAAATAGAGATATAGTTACGAACTGTAATTTTTGGGCGTTCGTGATGCCAGCTCAGTTTTGCCCTGAAGGAGTTGTCCGCTCGGCAAAGAACTGGTGAATACACTAGTGTTTGCGCATGCACCTGCTATGTGTCCTTCGAGCCCGGAATTAGACCTTATTGGGATTGCCTGGTTGTACCCTAAAGCCCGGGGTCCGCTTTAACACCCAATCTTAAGATTTGCACTCATTGAACTGTCCAAATGAATACCAAAGTGTAGCTTGCGTTTGGAATCCATTCCACAAGACCAACTTATGGACCAACTTTAATTGAAGTTCCGATTAATCTCAGATCATCAATTTGGGCTTAGATAATTAGTAAGCAACTTTCATTGAAGTAAGTTTTCGTAGAATATAAAAGTTACTATTGTTATTAATTCTACTACAAGTACACTACCGATTTTAATACATCAAAGAAAGGAACGTGTATTGATTTGTATAAAAATTACATCGAATTGAACCTAATTTCCCAAACTAATTTATGAATTCGCTGTTGAAACGTATCACTTCACGTCTATGAATTAGGATAGCGCTAACAACCATGTATTTTGAAGTCAGGAACCAATTGCTAAAACTTTTGTAACGCGCAAAACTGATTAATAGCTCAGAAATAAATAGAGCGAGTAATCAAACAGCACACGCACCCACTTGACTCAACGTGCCAATCCACAGACAAAATGCCAGCCTTAAGTCAAAGGCACATGGGTTATTTTCGAACGGAAACTATTTTAAAATTATGCAGATGCATTTGACGGACGCAATGCCATACTTGTAGTTGCCAAAGTGCAGAGTAATAATGCATGAAAGTATGCAACAGAGGCAGTGTTAATCACTGATCGTTTTGTATAAAGCACATGAGATGGAATGTAATAATGAATGTTGCACTTCCTAAGCTTGCTATCCGGTTTTAAATCGATATCAGCGATCAATTGGTAAATTGATTGCGAAGTTTATAACGTTGTCGGCATAATAGCCGGGAATTAAGTTTGACATGGATTTGTGAACTGACCAGTTCAATGTGCCGGTCCGGTAGGGTAGGACGTTAAGGTGACGGGGTTATGGAAGCAAAGGCGTGTAGCTCGAATTTATGGTTTCATTATGGTTGGAAATAACGACGGTTTATCGAACAAAAAATTGTTTTGCGAATGTTGTCATATGTTGTGTAGGATATTTTGGTCAAATTGCAATTACCTATTGACTATAAGTAGTTTAATGGGGACATCAGCCCTATCTATATATGTAGGAAGGATATGGAGAATTCAGTGGAATTCCAGGAAAGGATTCCTTACTGAAAGGGGTTTTTCAGTTTGTTTATCCATATTTCTCTCTCTCTGTCTAAAATTTAGTGTAAATCGATGAAAAAATGTCAGGAATCTAACCTGTGTTGTGTTGATACTCGTATGTTATGTACAACGTACTCGTAATATTAACTTATGTCATGTAAAGTGTTATTAAGTATTGCAAAATAAATCATTGCACTAAGTGCAAATTAGCCACGCTTATCACAGTACCATAGATCGATATTTAATATGTTTCTCACCGCCTCTTTACCCAACTGCGACTGAACAAGGACAGGGTATGTTTAACTTACGTGTCAGACTTGCGTCACTTTAATCTTAAAACTAATATTGCTTTCGTTTTATTGTGGATTGTGGTTCACCTTTGGCTATAGAACTTTGTTCACTTCAGGCCAATTTCCGACTCTGTCATGTCTGTGTGCCATTATGCTGCATTTACACGCTTGCGGTGCGGTGGCTTGGCAAGCCTCCACAAGCGCAAGCGTGTAAACGGGGGTGTTTGGCTTGGCTTGCGTGAGCTTGCGAGAGCTTGGCCCGATCCGGACTAGTGTCGGTTTTTGAACACAGATCAAAGGAAGCTAAGAACCACACTAACGCACTCGCAAGCGTGTAAATGCCATCCAAGCGTTTGTGACGGATTGGAGCTTGTGGACGCTTGCCAAGCCACCGCAAGCGTGTAAATGTAGCATTACATAAATGTCATAAGAATTTGACACATTATGAACAAGTTTTTTCACGTCACATTTGAAATATACGGGCACACTACATAGTTCCAAAGACTCATTCGTCCGAAAGCATATTTAGTTGTTTGAGCTGAAGGAAATTTGTATTTCAGGATACAACACTAACCTAACCTAACATTTATATATTCCATTAAATCATCTGGGTCCAAATTTAAGTCCAACGGAAAATGGCGTTCGGAATTTAGACATTTTGGAATAATTATGGTTTCGGACAATGACTCCGGATTTTCTCTGTGTTCCCGAGATATTCCCTAACCTTTCCGACCGGAGTTACACATTTCAATGTGATTTTGATTCGAGTTCAATGTGTCACGCGCGTGCGCTTCCACACGTGCTGTCAGAACAAGCGTGCGGAAGTCATTGAAATCAAATCGACTGAAGACGGCTCACTCTGATATTTACTCTGATTGCGCATATCATCATCCTCCTAGCGATTTCCCGGTAGTGCCCTAAAGGAGCCCGGGGTTCGCTTTGACAACGAAAGCAACTGCCATCTGACCTTCTAACCTAGAGGAACTGAGGAGATAACTAGACCTTATTGGGATTAGACCGGTTTCATCACGAATGTTTTCAGTCACCGTAAAGCCGCTGTTAACTACCAAATAATATTTCGTACATAAGTTTTTAAAACCTAGTGTAGGTATCGAACCCACGACCTCCAGTTTGAAAGTCACGTGCTTTACCGCTCGGCTAGTGTGTCGTCTGATGCGCATATAGCAAAACGAATTGTTCTTCCAAACCACCGCTAATTAATCGTATGGTATTGCCGGTTGCATGTCGCTCGATTGTAAAACGGTACCAAAGTCAATTCCGCAGCCGACTGGCCACTTACGCGAGCCGGCACCTGCAGCCGATGTCAGTGGTTCGTGAGGTGTTTGAAAACTTGCCATAAGGTCTTATAATTTATATTTCACTTCAGAAGTGACTTCTGACATTAATTTCGCACCCACAAACGGGGAGTTTATAGCGACAAACGTTTTACCGAATACATTGTTTCGCCGAATTTAGATTTCAGTGATTTTTTTTCTCAGGGACCGGTAACTTTTTAAGTAGGTATAGGTAGCTATAACCACTCACTTGCTTGTGGCAACCACAGTTGCCAGTTTCGCAGACCCCTAAACTGATGGTGGCAACTGTGGTTGCCAAACAAAGTATATGGGCTGCTTTGATAAAGAAAAATAAGAAGCAGTTTAGGCTACCTTTTTAAAAATCCGAAATCAAGTGCGGTTATGGTAATTGTGTTGAACCCATTACGTTAAGTTAGGTTTGTTTTAATGCTGAAAAGTTTCTGATAAATATTTTCGGTGAAATTAAAATTCGGCAAAACATTAATTCTATGAAACGTTTGTCGGTAAAACAAGGATAAACCCCGCCAAAGTGCATGATGAGCTTCGTGTACGTCGTCAGCTCGATGCAAGTGCAAAATGTGAATCTGGTTCTCTAATTGGGATACTCACAATTGCATGTTTCTGTCTTTTAGAATCAGAATGTCAGAGTCATGTTCAAAAGCGATATCCTACGTCCTACTCTGTCATATACGGAAGTAAAATAGGTACGTACGTACCTGAGGCGACTTCCTGATTTGTCGGTGCGGGGGCGGTACGATATCAGTAAGATTTCAGATTCCAGTGGAGTCAGTACCGATTCTTTACTGAGTATATTCCTGACGCGCCTGTTCGCTGCCGCGGGAAGCGGTACGATACAAATGCAGTACCTACTGCAAGCGTAGCGCCCCGTTTCCGCGCACGCAGTTACTGTGCAAATGTAATACTGACAGCTAGTATACGGAGAAGAGAGGAAAGTGCAACATTAGTTTAGTAACTAAGCTCACGTCAAAGTACAAAATACCGCATACCTATAATCAAACAACTAAATAAACAAGGAAAGGGTTTCCGAGTTGACTTTGAAATTAGTGACCAATAATACATGTTTGCTTTTTTTTCTTATTACCGTGTGATGTAACGTATTGAATGGTAGCGTGGCGTGCCATTGAAAGCAAAACTCGACCGTCGGCCCCGCGCGAGATGGAAAGTGGTCGCGCTGCGATGCATGGGGATTCCCTAAAGGTGTGTCTTCATTTGAACTCAGAGAATAGACGATCTGAATCCATTTGGTTCGTTGCACAAAATTCGAACGTGAGCCCTTTTCTTATCATGAAGACATTTATTTACGTTGGTAAAACTCTTTTACTGACCTCCGGTTTTATAAGGACCGTAAGATTTTTGTCCGTACGCAAAAAAAAACTGAGTTACTACTAAAATTCGATCTGAAATTTGGTTTAACGCATCTTTATAAAACTGAACCTTAATCATTATAAATGAATAGATACGAGTATAATACAAAAGCTAACTATTATGAAAATGAACTAACTAGAAATGCACATTAAAATAAAGTAATCAAATTAGGTCCCATTAGGTAGTGTACACACCAACACGCAGGCAGCATTCCAGCGCGGGATTGCAATAGCAAAATTATTTCTTTCTTCAATTTCAGTTCACTCCTAGTCCGTTTGGCATTTTAGGCATAACTTTGACTATGTTCAAAGGAAAGACGCACAAGTAAATATGTACTTAATATTAAACTAGAAAATTAAGCTAGTTTTTAACCGACTTCAAAAAAAGGAGGAGGTTCTCAATTCGGTTGTTTTTTTTTTTCAATGTTTGTTACCTCAGAACTCCGTCATTGATGAGCCGATTCATAATTTTTTTTTTTTGTTTGTAAGTATATGCTTCCAGGTGGGTCCCATTTTTTTGAAAATTCAATTGGATGATGGGATCCATGAGGAATTGAGGGAACTCCTCAATTATATTAGGCACGCGTGTAGTGATTTTGGTATATTCTATTATAACTCGTGTATTTACATCCGGAAATCATAAATTGGTGGAGTGGAATTGATGATGAAGACCACAGATGACTTATGGAATTCTTCAATTATGTACTTAAAAGTACAAAAGTATATCACAGATTCTGATAAGATTCCGTTGAAATAGCAACTAATGAAGTGCCAAGGGTGATCCTTGTGAAATTGACGGAAGTCCTCAAATATTATCGGGTCACATACAGCGATTGGGTTTTTTTCTATAATAATAATCAACGCATTTGCTCTCGGAAATCAGTTCATGAGGTAAATTGGAAAAGAAATGTTCTCGTGGCTTGGCGGAGTACTAAATTGAAGTCGGTTAAAACTTTGTTTTTAAAGTAAATTATTTATACAGTAATCCAACATAGCATATCATTATAAGTTAGCGACCAGGTTTTCCTAGTTAGGAACATTATGAGCACATGGTAAGAGTAATACACACAGACACACACACGACACATATAACAATTAACCTTACATTACTAAAATGGGTACTTTATTTTCAGAGTAGGTATATCCATCGATCGCTGTCTCCAATTACTTTGTAAAGGCTTCTTTCATGACAGCCTATTATTAAAAATCCGTACTTTGTTCTCAAAACTCTTTATAAGTACTTTTTTGACGGCTGAACTTGACATACTGACTTGTCTTCGCTAGTGACAAAGCTATTATGCCTTAAACACGTAATAAGTATATATGAGCTTCACGGGCAGTTAAGGCATTTCTTAAAGCAGTAATTTTATCACATAAAGAACTCGTAAATAACCAGCAACATGCCATCTCTCATGCGTTAATCCGACAGGTGCCCAAATGATAAAGTTGGCGACCAAATCTGAGTTTCAAGAAAGACATAACTGACGGCAGTACCGCTAAACATACGACTCAACGTATAAACCTCGGAGATGGCGTTGAGAAAGGAGAATGCAATTACCGCAACACACATCGGGAATGCAACACTTATAACCGTTATTACCTTAACGTTAAAGAATAATCTTGTATAGCAAAGGCGTAAAAAAATGGGTCAATTAATAAAGAGTCGACCTTCGTCTGAGGAATTTCATGCATTTTGTTCCATTGCTCTGATAGAAAGGAGAGATTATTCAGTTATTGAGCATGCTTGCACTTCCTAGTCGGCCCGCACGCGAGACATGTTTACAGGTCTTGGAAGAAAAAGTTGGTATCTACTTGCTTTTTAGGGTTCCGTATTGTTTTAAATAACAGTTCTATTCGGCGGTATCATGCGCACTTATGCAGGGTAACATCGGAAACATGATCAGAAATGACTTATTTAACTAGCTTCTGCCCGCGACTCCGTTCACGAACTCGTTTATATCATAGGTCTATACAAACTTTCATCCCACATTTCTTAGAAGACGATTTCCTTGTCAAAAAGTATTAGGGTAAGTCCGGGGTAGTTGGCCATAGTTTTTTTGGAACATTGTTTAACTGTGTTTGCTTACACATCACGAATACATTTTTTATGTTTTATTAAACTTTGGATTAGTCCAAACAATCAAAGACGATTTTACTTATTTTGTGCTTTTTTTCGCCTAATTGTTAATTGCACCCGTGCTCCCACGCACAAAACGAAGCGAAACCAAAAACTCTCGAAATCAAGTCACTGGTTCCATGAAATATTTCAATGGGCCATCTCCCCCTTATGGCCATCTACCCCGGAATTACTCTATATGTCCTACCCCAGGATTCAAACTATCTCCATACCAAATTTCATCTCAATCGCTTCAGCGGTTTAAGCATGACGTAACAAATATACAGACAGGTACACTTTCGCATTTATAATATTAGTATAGATGATGAAGTATTGAAAGACGAACTTAATATAAGGTGGACTGAACTTAGGTACCAAATTTTGTAGATGCAATAATGGCTATAATTTTTCAAATTAATAACATTTTTTTTGTATATTTTGGTTACCCTTTTATAACCTCACGACGTTCTGTTGTCTTCCACACTTGTACAGTGAGTGTAAAACGTGGTAAGGTGACCATGATCAGTTATTATTTTTTACATAAAAGACGATCAATTATTATAGAGACGGAATAAGTGACTTCTGATTACGTGTCCGATTTCACGATGTAAAGGCAACTTTATTGAGGATGAGAGAGGAATGAGACGAGGAATGTTCAGCATCAATTTTGTCGACGCAATAGAACTCGCACTAAATTCGTATAAATTCTACAACTACACGCATCAAGAATTAACAACAACTTTGCGCTAATTCTCTAACATCCTGTGCAATTAAAATGAATCAGTGCATCTTAATTAATTAAATTAGTTTGTTATTTTATGCCTTTCCACGATCAAGGACGCTCAACACGATACCGGGCGCTCAACACGATACCGGGCGAGGTAACCGAATCTTGCATCCCACCCCACCAGACATCGATACTAACATTTGTACAGATTTTGTAGACCACAACTAGGTGCCAATACAAGGACATTCTAGTCTCGTAAAATGTGAAGTCGATATGCTAGCGATTCGTATCATTTCATTTATAGGTACTTTGGTTTATTATAATTTACTTTGGGTTAATATAAGTGAGTACCTAATCTGTAATAGCATGCATATAAATGTTCAACAGCTAAAATGCCGTTAAAATTAGTTTGTCTTTATCTAGCTGTCACTGACATTTGTGCTCGCAATAAGGCACGAAACACATTCTATTTATCAGAGGCATTTTAAGTTTTATGAATAAGGTGGTAAGTAAGTAGGTAAGTTTTGTGTTCCTTGAGGTGAATAAGATTGCCAGAGTTTTCGAGAAGGCGCGTGTTGGGTTCGTTCACTCTCAAGTTCCCAACGGCGCATGCGCACCTGTATTCTAATTTGAGTAGTTTAAGCGGCTTATAATCAACAAGAATTTATAAATTAAAGTAACAATTGAACTTTGCTAATCGTATGTGTGAAACATAAGTACAGAGCCAATATTTTCTCAAATTAAAGATATGTGACGTATCGGGGTAAGATTACCTTGTCTGTCGCTTTAGGCTTCAGGCGTGAGGTGACAGGTGAGGTGAGAGGTGAGGTGACCTGTGAGGTGATGTCTTGGGACGCCGTCGTGAAATATATAATTATTTTAGTGAATTAGACCCCAGCATTTGTCTCTCGCTGTCAACAGTCGATTGTTGCGGATGCAAATCCTAATCAATAAAGGGTAGCAGCGCGCTCTTCTGGAGTCGCAAGCGACCATTGCCTACGGTGACTGCTTTCCACCAGGCAGCCATAAAAAAATGAAAATTGTTAAAATGCAGCTGGCACCTAGCCCTGGTACTGGATTGAACTTCAGCAAGTATCAAATAAATTTTCTAAAATTGTTGACTTTCGTAATGGGTCGTAGACATTTCGATCCCCATGCACGATGAATGTAGTTAACAACTTAGAAAAGTTGGAAAGCCCCTGGCATTTTCATTTCAAAGTTCAATATCCCAAAACCGGCTAAACCGATTTTGTTGAAACGTAGCTAAGGACCATTTCGATCACGTCAGCTTTCGGACAAAAAAACGAATTAAAATAGGTTCATTCGTTTAGGAGCTACGATGTCACAGACAGACACACATACACAAAGACGTCAAAGTTATATCACCCCTCTGTTTGCATCGGATAAAAAATAGATCGATGTAAAATATGTTGTCCGCATACCGATTAAATGTTCCAAAAGTACCCTGAGGCTTCACATCACGAGCTAATTAACAAATAGCCAGGGAGTGTCTGGTTCTATGCCACTGGGTTAGAGCAGGGACCGTATAAACAAAGAGTCATTAATAGCATTAACCATAATGAGCACTGTGCTCTCAAAGTTATTTGCCCGTTTAAGGCTGCGGCGGAACGTTGAGCGATGAGAACAACTATTGTTAAAGTCATATTGTAATCAACACTGGCAGTATCTGTTACAGTTTTATGGCCTTAGGTTAGGTATATAACTTTTGTTCGACTCGGCCGTTGAATAGCAAAAAAGAGTGCAGTAGATTTCTCTTTAAACATAAGCGTAATAAAACTAAACTGATTTAACAGTGGCCAAAATGGTAGGCCATTTTTATTGGAGATTTTTCATGGTTATAGAAAAATCACTGAGATCTATATTGCAAGGAACAATTTTTTTTCCAAGTTCAGTCCAATCATAACTATCTAACTAACTATTTTGGCTCAGTGGTCCAAAAAGGGTCATGACCTCCACGCCGCTTACCCCGGCCCTGCTCCGCTTCCTGCCAGCTTTTAGCTTGAAGCGATACCTGGCCCTATTTCACCAACTAGACAATTGTCACCTGACAATGACAATTCACCATCCATTGCTTGTTCTAGAAGTTAAGGTGGTCGCTAGGTTAATTGTGGAACCAGCAGTGTACGGAGAATTGTCGTTTTCAGGCGACAATTGTCAAGTTGGTGAAATAGGGGTCTGGGCTGCCCTACTTGACAGCCCGATCCTGTCCCATTCGCCGTATACCAAACCAGCGAAGTCAGTGGGATTTTCAATCATAATCATATTCATTAATTGCAACTATGGTACTTACATGATATTCGTATAAGTCAGTACGAATATGGACTACTAGGGTGCGGCAACATGCTTAATCTAACTTAACCTAAACTAGTTAAAACATAATATGCACATATTATTATCCACACACAAGATGTAGGTATAGATAATATATGTATACTTTTTAACCAATAAGATATATATAATCATGTCATTAATTGTTTCCATTTGACATTATTTAATTGGATTAAATGATGTAATGTAATATAATGATAATGACTGCTAAGACTGTAAAATGTAATAGAGCTAATATAAGAAGGATTGACACTTGAATTTGTTTGCATGGGAATTGTAAAAAATTTACAATAGTTTCAAGAAATATTCGCATGCCTATCGGCCGACTCGACGATTCGCATACCTTATGTACCATATATTCTGATGAATAAATTATGATTGATTGATTGATTGATTAAAAAAGTTACGTCTCCTCTGTGACTTTTAAAAACTGATTGATACCAAATATACAGTACCTATGTTTGTGAGACGCTAATAAACGTAAATGAGACAGTAGCGATCAAATTGTTTCATTATCATCCCCTAACCATGTCAGATGTCTAAGAACTGTCAACAAGGCCCCTATTTCATCAACTTGACAATTGTCACCTGATAGTGATAATTCGCCATACATTGCTTGTTCTAGAAGTTAAGGTGGTCGCCAGGGTACTTGTGGATCCAGCAATTTATTGAAAGTTGTCAGGTGACAATTGTCAAGTTGATGAAATAGGGGCCTGGTGTAAGGACACCAGGCCAGCAAGGGCTTACAGGACGGAATACCAACTAGAATTTAAGAAGATAATCGACCAACTAAACCTCCATTACCATGTAAGACCGCTTGTGTAAAGGCACGGACCTACAGGGCAGTAGTAAAGTCAGGTCGTTATCAATTGCATCTGGATAATTGTTGCGTATCTCGTCTGGCTGCAGACATAAGTGCCCGTAATAACGCCGTAACTACTAATTACACACTGTTTATTGTCTATTTACAATGAGTTAAACAAGTGATCCGTTCTTCGGAATTCTGAGGAGATTTGATAAAACAATAAAAGCAAATTCAGATTCCGATTCATTTATTTCACAACATACAGCTGCACTTAAAATTAACACAAAGTCAATTTTCAGGAGTAAAACATTCCGCACTTTAAGGTTTATTGTTTTATTACGTAAGACGATTTGTCTGGGGATCAGGTCGGAACATGTCATATAGCTTTTCTTACGCTGAGCAGGGGGGGTCAGAAAGTGGTTATCCATACTAATATTATAAATGTGATAGTGTGTCTGTCTGTCTGTTACCTCGTCACGGCTTAAACCGCTGAACCGATTGAGATGAAATTTGGTATGAAGATAGTTTGAATCCCGGGGAAGGACATAGGATAGTTTTTATCCCGGAAACCATCCCCGGAGGGGGTGAAATTGGGGATGAAAGTTTGTATGGTGCTACGATATAAACGAGTTCCACGCGGACGGAGTCGCGGGCAGAAGCTAGTACGAGTATATGTCTTACGTTATAAATGAACTAGCCTGCGCCCGCGACTTCGTCTGCGTGGACCCGGGATAAAAACTACCATGGAAGTGAAAAAGTGAAAAAAAAAATACTGTCATTCAGCACAAATGGAAAATTGACAACTCGAAATTATTTTTCCTCGACAAAGAAAATTGTCCAGCCTGAATAATGCTAAAATGTAATTACGTCCTAAAAGTAAAATTTACATACTTGATATAGGTCAAAAGAAATACGATACGTACACTCCAAAAATATGACTATAATACATCATATATGAATTTTGTACAAAAAAGTCGATTTTCATATAAAATTTAAATAATAATTTAAATTTATAAACATTTACTTTGCACGTGATTAAATATGGATTTCATACTTACTGGTCAAAATTCAATTAATACAACAAAAAAACAAGAAAATAATTCGTTATTGTATTGACACAATTAAATTTTCACCGAATTCCTTTTTGATGGTAGTTACTACCTACTTTTGGTCTAATTTCAAAATGGTCATTTCGTGTTGACGGAATGGAACGAAAATGACAGTAAATCTAAAAATGGAGTAGTCATCTAGCTTATGTATTGTTATTGATATATATATCCGCCATCCTACTAATATTATAAATGCGAAAGTTTAGATGTTTGGATGTTTGTTACTCAATCACGCTTAAACGGCTGAACCGATTTGAATGAAATTTTGCACGAAGATAGTTTATAGCCTGGATTAAAATATAGGATAGTTTTTATCCCGGGTCCACGCGGACGAAGTCGCGGGCGGAAGCTAGTTTATGATAAGACATTCAAGACTAAGGTAAACGTCTCGATGTAAAACACATGAATTCCAACAATTGACGCCTTGTTGTTCACTTCCATGAAGATTAAACGAGCCAAGTAACCGGCCAGTATCGGGCACTGGGACGCTAACATTAATGAATTCTACATTATATTACACCAGTTTACAACTAATTTTCATTCGAGTCTGTTAATATTTGACAGTTGCGTTAATACCCAATAGACAGCGTTAATTACGAAACATTACGTTAGCATTTTACAATTAACTTTATTTTAATAGTGCACGCAATTGGGTTTTGTTTCTGATCGGTTAAAGAAGTACAGTCAAGAACATTAAAAATATACAGGATTTTTCTTAATTTGGTTTAAGTCATTGTGCTACTTGCATATTAGTAGCATTTGTAATTAAGCGTTGAAAAACCAAACTGTATATGCTCGTGAACGAGTCAGTGACAGTTAGGTTTTATGTTGTAATTAATTATTATTGTATTTATTTATTTATAGTAGACTAGCGGACTTTTTAGCGGACCCGAGCCACAACCGGGAATAACGCTAGGACGATGATGGGACTAGGTCAACTACTATCCTACTAATATTATAAATGCGAAAGTTTAGATGTTTGGATGTTTGTTACTCAATCACGCTTAAACGGTTGAACCGATTTGAATGACATTTTGCACGAAGATAGTTTATAGCCTGGATTAAAATCCTACTAATATTATAAATGCGAAAGTTTAGATGTTTGGATGTTTGTTACTCAATCACGCTTAAACAGCTGAGATTGATTTTGATATCATACGCGAAGTGTCAATTATATATAAAAAAAATGATCGCACAGCACTGTTGGATTCGGCCTAACAACAGCGCCGCCGGCAGTGCGCGTACAAAAGACACCAACTGGAGCGCCTGTGAACTTCGTGCGTATCGGGAGTAACACATCGCGGTGCGCGGACGCTGGGACAGTAACCGGCAGCCGATATGCTTTTGTTTTGAAATCAATACAACAGTTAATATATTGATTATATTACTAGTGGCTCTGTGAGCAGCGGCAATCGCGAGCGTGAATTTTTTAAATTTCGAAAAATTGAATCTTCAAAAGAAACTAAGTACCTATAGTTTAAATTATTTGAACCGAGCTCATGAATGGCCATTGTACTGAGCTCATGAATAGCCTTTGTTTGCCTTTGCAAAAAAAATGTTACCGCCACGTAACATGTTCATTGAATTTTATTTTCTTTCTTTCTTCTTATATTTATTTCTATCTTCTTATACAATAGATTCAAAATTTGCTACGAGATAGAATACCACACACAGCGCCTTGTGCCTGGCTCGCTGGGAGCGGGTTGTTTCATCTTTTAGTCCATTTTGAATCTATTGAATAAGGCGATAGAGTTCATTATACAATGAACATTTTATGTGGCGCTAACCTTTTTTTTTGCAAAAAATGGCACACAGTCGTATTGTTAGACTTGAATGCTATTGTTCTGAAGATAAGAAGATCAGTCCAGTTCAGAAAATCTCAACGATAACTATATTAATTATTGAACATGCTCACAAAATTTGAGAATGCGACTTGTAGATGTACGTAGAGGAGAACCGGACATATGATAGAATTGTGGCCCGGAGAACATTGTTCGCTTTGCTCGCTCGTTCAATCAATATTCCAGCGTTGGCGGGATGAGTTGGACTAATTTTTAAAGGACTGACCAGATTAATTTTAATCGAGAGCAGTGGAAAGGAGGAGGAAACTAGAATCCTACTAATATTATAAATGCGAAAGTTTAGATGTTTGGATGTTTGTTACTCAATCACGCTTAAACGGCTGAACCGATTTGAATGAAATTTTGCACAAAGATAGTTTATAGCCTGGATTAAAATATAGGATAGTTTTTATCCCGGGTCCACGCGGACGAAGTCGCGGGCGGAAGCTAGTACAATATAAAGGAATACAGAGACCTAAAACTAAAGCAATACGCTAGAATATCCCTTTTTATATAGATTAAGAGGAGAGAAGATTGGTTCCTTCACATAAAATATAGGGAGTATCTGATTTGTACTCCATAATACAGGGTGGTCCATAAATTTTTGCAAATAGCAACACTGAATTTTACGGAAACTGACAGAGGGAGCGGCGGGAAATTGGCGGGAAACTTCCCGCCAATTTCCCGCCGCTCCCTCTGACAGTTTCCGAAAATTTTGGTGTTGCTATTTGCAAACATTTATGGCCCACCCTGTACTAGCGGCGCTGGGAGCTGTAAAACTCGCGAGCCTGATTAAAAAAAAGACGAAATGTGACAGTACATCCGGATATACGAACGATTTTCGGCCCAAGCTGAAGCACAGATCTTCGACCGCTTCGCTCGCTCGCTCCATTAAATATATGTCTAAGATTGATTAAATGTGTTTGTGCGTACAATTAAGTCAAACTGTACCTAAAACAATAAATAAAGTAGGTATTTTAATAATATATATTTACCAATCAATCAACATAATAAGGATATTTCTAGTCCTTATTCTAGTTATTTAGATTTACACAATCCATGATATTTAGGACGCAATGTAGTACCTCCATCTCGTTAAGCAACTATAAACTCTAACTACATTACATTAGTGTCTAAGAATTTAGGCTATTTTCTACTGTGCTGCCGACAATGTATTTTAACGATCAATCAATGTAACAAGGTTAAAGCAAATTCTCTACAAATTGGAAGTACCTACCGGATGGCTATGTAAGTAGCTATACCTACGTATGAAATAATAAGGCACTCTGGGTAAAATAGGCACCTAGCTTTGCAAAAGGATCCTCCAAGATATCACCATTGAAATGTATGACTATTGTTTTAGTTAGGTTCCAATTTCATATTTATATCGCGTGGGTCAAAGAGAATATAACCACTACGTTTTAAGAGGCGGAACTTCATACATCGTTTTAAGATTATCTTACGTTGGTAGTAGTACCACTACCAACGTAAAGAAAATATTGCCAATATATGATATTCTGTATTAGAGTATATATTTGTTCCATGTATTCTGTGTTTTATTAGGTTGGCTGCAATGGGACTTCGTCCCCGTACATTTTTTCATTAAAAGCGAGTTTCCAAAGGCTGGCGTGGGTTGGATCCCTTTTGCAAAGCTACGTCCTAATTAATAGGCAAAGGATTTCATCTATAAATTGAAGTATTTATGTGTCTATGTTCTACAGTGTGTGGCCTGTAACAGGAGCAAATTTAAAAGGACGCTTCTTTAGAGCATCTGCAGTAACCCCTGTGTCAAATATATATATATTTTTTTATTCGGAGTTAGAATAATTTGAGTAATTAATTTGTCACGTGCTACTTTGGGAAAACGATTATTCTAGTTTATACAAGTTTATTCTATAGGAAAAAGGGAATTTCGCGCAAATGGAAAGCCATTTTATGAAAGTGTGTTTCATAAATTTCTTAAGATATCACGCCGTTAGCCTACGAATGTCATAAGGCGTTTTGTATGGACGTCGAACCACCTTAAATATATTATTGAGTCAGAAGAAGATTGAGGATATCACACGTAGGGAAAAGACAATACCGAATAGCGACCCTCATGTGCAAGGTCTCTATTAGAGTCACACAATCTTACTAATCCTACTAATATTATAAATGCGAAAGTTTGGATGTTTAGATGTTTGGATGTTTAGATGTTTGGATGATTGTTACTCAATCACGCTTAAACGGCTCAACCGATTTGAATGAAATTGAGTCCACGCAGACGAAGTCGCGGGCGGAAGCTAGTTGGATATAAGGCCAACATAACAAGACTACCCCCGCTCCTTCTAGCATATAAAACAGACCAAACTTTCTTACATATCATATTGTGCCTTGCACTGCATTGCATTTATTAAATATTTCTTGCGATCCTAGTAATGACAATTCACAGAGTATACATAAATCATTTGCCGAAATTAATGGAAAACAAATCCATAGGCTAATATCAACCAGAGAGAGGTTTCCTGCTCCGATATCCAACATTTCATTTGCCATAACCATAATCATCATTTGCCATAATACTGATTTTCTCCGACACCGTAACATTTTTAGGACAAATTATGTAACCCTGTAGGTTAGGTTAGGATTGTTTTATAAAGATCCTGAAAATTTGAATGTTTATGAGTAAAACTAATTAGGGCAAATGATGGTTATGCCAAACGTGATCCTTATGGCAACTGAAATTATGGATTTAATTAATAACCCGTTTTTTGCGACTTCTACCCGACTCTCCCTACATCTCTACTCTCTGTTTGAGTGATCTCTTGTAGTTTAATTTCTCATGATTTCCCGTAAAGGTTTTGACGTTGACCTTTGAATAATCCCTTAAGCGTCGAAGGTGAACCGATACATCACAAGTATCATAATACTGTGCGCGCGCTTTTAATGGCTCCATCAATAACGTGCTGAGTAGCCAGGGGCATTGCCAATTTAAACACTAACCTACTTCAAAAAACCACTACAGGTAGGTACAGTCAAGTGTAAAAATATGTATCGATAACATCTCATTTTTATTTTATTTATTTATTTAGGATTACCAACAGATAATACATCATACATGCACTTATATCTAATTTATAATCGAGACAGATGCTTATCTAATTATAGGTAACCACAGCTTACTCCAATGCCTACCTACCTATAGCATGCAGTTAAAATTAAAATTTTATTTGAGTTTATACAGGAAGAAAAATTAAATAGAATGAAAAATTTAAATATTAAAAACAACTAAGTATTATTTTGCAGTATCTAGGGAGCTAAAATATGCCAACACTTTTCGTTTGAAACTATTTATGCTATCATTGAACACATCAATGCCGATGGAATCTGGGAGATGGTTATACAGTTCGGCCATATTCGAAAGCGCTGAGTTACGTCCTAAAATTGTTTTACTCAAGCCAATAGTAAACAACTTATATACACCGGGTCGAGGCATTCTAGCAGGCACAGCTATTTTTATCTTTGTCAGCAGTTCCGGGCAATCTAATCCTTTAGTTTACTAATTTAAAAAGAAACATTAGATCCAGTGTTTTTCTTCGGCTACTCAGTGGAGCAAATAAGTACCTCAATCCGCTGACATAAGAGTTATGGGACATATTTATGAGTAAGTTGTATGTACCCATATTTTTACACTCCATTGTACAAAGACTGTAACAAAGAAGAACTAGCGAAAGCTAATAAATTAATGAATGAAAACATTGATAAAGTAATACCCAGTAAATTATGAAATGATTAGGTTTATATATTTAAAACAAACCGGCCAAGCGAGTCGGACATCAGATATACTATACGGCGAGTACCATTATCTATTAAAACAGCAAAAAAACATTTGTTGTACGGGAGCCCCCCTTAACTATTTATTTTAATTTGTTTTTAGTATTTGTTGTTATAGCGGCAACAGAAATACATAATTTGTGAAAACTTCAACTGTAGCTATCGATCGCGGTTCTTGAGATACAGCCTGAAAAAACAACGTTTGCTGTGTGGAGCCCCCCTTAAATATTTGTATATTTTTTTAGTATTTGTTGTTATAGCGGCAACAGAAATACATCGTCTGTGAAAATTTCAACTGTCTACTCGTAGCTATCGCTATTCTTGAGATACAGCCTGGTGACAGACAGACGGACGGACGGACAGACAGCGAAGTCTTAGTAATAGGCTCCCTTTTTTACCCTTTGAGTACGGAACCCTAAAAAAGCAAAACACATGGTTAACATTTAAAAAATGATATGGTCAGATCATGTAAAATATTCAAAAGATTGAAATAGGCAAAATTTAAAGGTGTGTCATCATTTGAAATATTAAATGGATTAATAGTATCCTCATGTTACCTTAGTAAATGCGGTGTCTTCCAACACGGGAAATATTATAATTTCAGGGCGGTCCCATCCCTTAGATCACAGGACGATCAGTTGTATTATATCAAATTAATAATTTTGTGGTTGTCAACTCTAGTAGTACTCCAGGCAAAATACGGTTTTGAAAAACATTAATTTATAATAGCGTTTTTTTTTGTTGATTTCATTTGAAAATGTTATTCTAAGATGATATGATGATGATGATGATGATGATAAGATGATATATTCAAGAATCCGACAAACTTTCCACCCGGAAGTAATTATGTAGATTTCAATGAAGCATGCATTGTCTTTTTTTAAACGATTTATCTTGAATATTAAAGAGCAAATGTAAATGAACCAAAATAAAGACAAAAATATTTATTAATATTTTTTCTGACTTTTCAGAAGTTAGTTAACTTATAATTTTTTTGATGTCTGAAATTTTGTCGGATTTTGTCGCTGGGTAGCTATTTAATTGATAATATATCCGTTACACATAAAAAATAAGCTATTATAAATTATTTCCAAAATTGTCATTTTTTCCATACGAGTTGTCAGTTCATTTACTGGACTATATAGCCCAGCACGGCTATCATGCAACGGTGCGCGAGCTCTCTCGCTTTTTCTCGCACTATCAGTCTCTCTCTTATTAGAACACTTAGAACAAGAGGTGTAGCCCATGATAGACGTGCTGGTTGGTTGTCGAACTCCGTAACCGCCAGCAACTTCAGGAGACTCGCATGCGCGTTGCCAACCCTTTAAAAAACGTGTACTCTCCTTTCTAGTAGAACCCTATACCGTAGACAATCCCGGACAACTGCGGCAGCGCTCACAGTAGTTAAGGATTTTTGAAAGAGTGCTGCGTAATAAGCATCTCTTTTTAATGAAACACCGATATGACATAAGTGCGAGTCTACTAAGACAAATTGAAGTTATTACAGAACATAATAGTACATTACTTACCAAGGGCTGTAAAAGAAAGAAGGCCCGAAATCGCCCGTATTTGTGTACCGAGCCGCAGGCGAGGGTTGTAAATATGCGATAGAGGGCTTTCTTTCTTACTGCCCAAGGTGAGTTCACAATTTTACGTCTTCATCTGGCTACAATGAGAGTTTTACCGTACGCGCGGCGTGCGGTAAAACTCACATTGTAGCCAGGTGTGACGTAAAAGAATATATCCCTCGCTTTAGATTATTGTTGTCTAGGGCCCAATGCGCTGTTGGCTTCGGCCCCATGCATGACTTCCAAAGGTTCCCGGACCTTGTTTCCGAGATATGGCAAAGACAAACATAATCAGCCTATAATATACGTCCCACTCCTGCAGGCCTCCTTTCATGGAAGATAGTATTCTATAACTCATAAAATCACTCTTCTGAGACAATAGTATAGGTAATCTAAGTTACGTAGGTACAGTAGGCTTCATAAGTGCATGGACATGCTTGAATCGTATTGCCATAGTAATACGGTTCAAGCATGCCCAGGCACTTATGAAGCCTTCTATACCTAGGCACCATTAATTAACACAAATCTAAATCTCTTAAATCGACCTTTAGGTATCAACGCCCACACCAAAGAAATACCGGCTTACCTGTTACTTAATCAAATCCAACATAATTTTTGTAAAGGAAAACAAAAATAATGCGTTTCCTCATGCATGTGGACAGATTTGAGTGTTTTCTAAGTATATACGGCGAGGTCACGTAAAGCGACACTGTAGGTAATTAATTAATGCCATGCGACTAAATTAACCAATTTGGGTACTAACAGTAGTTCCGGTTTAAAAAACCATTCGCAAGTCGGATTAGGAATTTAAGCCATTGATCAAAATAAGTTAATAAATGTGCTCCAGTGTTGACATAAACCTGACCTTTTAAATCAAATCGGAACAGCGATCAACGGCTTCGCCTAATCGAAAACTTTCAAACTCCCTTACAGAAAAATTTAAACATAAAATTGTCTGAGGTTATTTATTTATTATATAAATAATAATAATAAATGAATATTGGGGGACTATCTTACACAAATCGACCTAGGCCCAAACTAAGCAAAGCTTGTACTATGGGTACTAGACGACGATAAACATAATTATATAGATAAATAAATACTTAAATACATAGAAAACATCCATGACTCAGGAACAAATATTCATGCTCCTCAAACAAATAAATGCCCTTACCGGGATTTAAAACCAGGACCTCTGGCTTCGTAGACAGGGTCACTACCAACTAGGCTAAAGCGGTCGTCTACTACCGATAGGATAGAAGAATTAATTATCTGAGCAGGGCAAAATTTATTAACACTCACAGAACCTCACACAATATATTTATGTATCAAAAATAGTTCGTAATTGCTACTAGTATAGGTACATTGATGTTTTAAACTGAACCACAAAAGCTTAAAACACATTGTTTTCTCTTAATGTAAATAGCCGCGGAAACGTTAAATTGCGAGAACCATTATTAAAGTAAAAAATACATTTGCTTACTAAGATCAGTCAAATACACTTAATGTCCGAACTATCCTCATAAACTGGTCACACAATGAAAACCCTTAACAACTAATCATCCCCAAGTCACACCCAACAAACTATAAAGGCATCAACCACCCCCTAGACCTCCGGAACCATCTCACAATTAAAACTAAAGCATTGCACTTGCCCGTTAATTGTTTCCAATTACGAGCCTCGTAGCGGGGTGCGTCATATATAAGGGGGCGAGCTATGACCGATCCGCATTCCGACTTGGGAGCTAGTCGCAGCAACGTGCGCACTTAGGCGAAAGTTCTTAGGCGAGTACTGGAAACAGCAGCGCCTACGCTAGTTCGTTTGAGATCTCCACATAGTACCTAAATACAGTTATCATGCAGTCTATGGTGAGTGTTTTTTGTTTTTCCTAAACTTAGCACGGCGAGCTGGAAGCAGCTCGTGGCGTATTGATTCATACGGTTCTTACGAGTGTCAGTTGTTTCAAAGTCATGAAATTAAGCTCTATTATATCTTAGCCCTCTCATCCATGAGGGGCCTGTTCCCAGCAGTGGGTCGTATATGGGCTGAGTTATTATTTATATCTTAGACCCCGTCCCATATTTAAATTCTTCCTATAATCAGCTCATTTCCCTTTTATTCTGATAACTTAACGTATATTTTCTAATGTAAGTTACTGCTTCGTATCTTGTACTTTTTAGGGTTCCGCACCCAAAGGGTAAAAACGGGACCCTATTACTAAGACTTCGCTGTCCGTCCGTCTGTCTGTCACCAGGCTGTATCTCAAGAACCGCCACAGCTAGACAGTTGAAATTTTCACAAATTATGTATTTCTGTTGCCGCTATAACAACAAATACTAAGAAAGTCGTTTTTTTTTGCTGTTTTTATAGAATAGTACGGAACCCTTCGTGTGCGAGTCCGACTCGCACTTGGCCGGTTTATTTTTTATTCATAAAGCAACTCGTAGTTACATTTTATGTTTATTTACCTCCTTATTATTGCACTTATCTATTTTTACATAAATAATAGAATAGAACACATTCATATTTAAAGATATTACATTAAAAATTAAGTAGTACGACTATAAAATTACACTTAATCGAATTGTTCACTGAAACTTATAATGAATCTGAAATCTCAATCACTCACCTCTAATCATAAAGAACAGGATTGTAACAAATTAGATCGATTACATGAATTACTTCCTCGACACTTTCTTACTCCATAACGTAACGATGTAGCCGATATATCGATGGATTACATCTCAACCTAGGTTCATTAAAAAAACAGTTTTCCTCTTTCTCACTGAACAATAGTGTAAATTATGAAACAAAAAATATCGTCATATTACAGCTTTATAAGAAACTTGCAAGGAGTGATTATAGGACCACGCATCTTATTGAATACCTAACCATACCTATACCTATAAGCGAGGTGGATTGCTAATCTTCAAAATCATTTACCAGGGGGCCTAGACAAGGTTACATTCGAAAAGCGCTAACGCGAATAGAAAACTAATAAGATGTACGTGAATGACAGATGTTAACGAAAAGTGTTTCGTCGGCATCTGTCATTCCCCTACATTTTATTATTTTCTATTGGCGTTAGCGTTTGTAGATTGTAACCTTGTCTAGACGGCCTCTGATGGCTCCTCTACATGATGGCCCATCCTAATGGCCCACTAGGATGGGCCAGCGTGTGGAGAGGGTAGTGCTGTCAGATGGCTTATGGCGCGGCGATGTCTTTCTCCGTCTAACGCATAGTTGCGTCCTGTACGATGGGTCGTGATGGCCCACTGTATAGAGCAGGCTTGATATGTATTGCGTTGTCACTGTCTTAAAATCAGCTGTCAATATACATATCGATAGCTGATTTTAAGTACTTAGATGGTGTTTAACTAAGGAAAATTAATGCTACAAAATCGTAATGCTCGTAATATTCTCGCGTCTATAGGCTACGGTATCGGCTTACCATCATGCAGGCCGCGTTTTCTATCGTCTTTGTATTAAAAAATATATAAAACTAGTGTTTTTTCGTTAGTCGTTATTTCTTTATTGTTTGCAATAAAGAAATAACGATCAAATCGGTTTAACTTTATATTTAACTGCATATTGCAAAGAATGCAGGCAAACCCGCGGGATAAAATATAGGCTAGAACCATTCAGAAAGTTAATTCTACACGCAGGTGAAAGAATTATTGAAATCGGCTAAGCGGTTTGAGATTACCCAAACATACAAACTTACAAAGCTACAATCCGACAGACATTGTATCTTTATAATATTAGTATAGATTCCTGGCGACCACGTACCGGAAGTCGAGGCGCGGCGTGGATATTAGGCCCCCCACAAGGTGGACTGATGACCTGGTAAAGGACGCGGGAGTGCCCTGGATGCGGGTGGCGCGGGACCGGTCATTGTGGCACTCTTTGGGGGAGGCCTATGTCCAGCAGTGGACGTCTTTCGGCTGATATGATGATGATGATGATGATGATAGATTCCTACCTTAGAAACTTATTGTTGTATACCAATAGTATATTTAAGAGATCGCATAGCGGACTATACGATTATCACACTGCTAACAAATTGCACGAAAAACAACACATAAATCTTACTATTTTAATGAAGTAAGTTCGTAAACAAAGTAGACAAATCGTATTAAAATATAATGCAGTTCTATGCAAATTTTCGAGTGCAGTGGGCGGCAAGAATATTCATGTGCAACTCCAAATTCGGCCCACAGTTCGTTAACATCGTATAAATCATCCAAGGAAATTCTTAATCGGTTTCTCTAGTATGTCAAGGTCGTATTTAAAAAATGCATCTAATCATAATTTGACAAGTAAACATCCGGCGTTTACATACGTGTAATTAAAGACGAATTTCTAACTATTTTTCACAAAATAACGCTATCTGCTAATTAATATCTTTAGATTCGTTTCGCAAATCGTAAATACTAGTCCTGAAAAACTTCTGAAATGAAAACTAAAAATGTTCGTATCATTAACGTAAAATTTCGTATTTCGTATCAAAATATTCGTATTGGCATTTTTTGAGGTCCTCCTTAGATAGATGTTGGTTAAAAAAATAGCTTTATCTAAACTAATATTATAAAGAGGATATGTCTGTGGGATTGTAGTTTTGTAAGTTTTCTTTATATATTCCGGAACCACTGATCTGAGGATGATTTTCTGGATGGACATACTCGTAGACTATATTTTATCCTGCAGGTTTGCCTGCGTTCATTGCCGCGTATTGTACTAATATATAATATATATACAAAAAAAAATGTTAGAACCGCCAACTTACTAATTAGGAAGTACTAAGGCTAAGGCTCTACCGCATTCGGCGCAGGCGCACGCATCCTCTCACCTCACCTGTAGACCGTAGGCGGGGAACTTGAGTAAGCTTTGATTCAACCACTGTTCAATGTTAATTGGTTGTAATTGAATACTACTGACTCATCTCATGCATATCTCTTAGACAGATTTAATCAATTCAGATATTATTTGAATGATTAGGTCTGTATGTTTGGTCGGTGGACCCAATGGAGAGCTGGATCTCTCGTTTTGAAATCGGCATTTTTTTATTATAAATTCCAGTAGCATGCATTTATGCTTTGTGAGCAACAATCGTGAGCTAGGCCTCAGTGACTAGACGTTGTGTAAATACTAGGCAAACAGGATGCAGCAAAACGTTGACAGCCGTTACACATAGGCGGCAAAAAGCGGCTACGCAACCTGGGACACACGGCGCCCAATCAAGCGCGTAATTTGAAATTTCAATAATAAACATTTTCACGTGACCTTCACGAAACCATAACACTTCCTCACGCCTTCGGCTTCCTTCGTTTTGCAACCGAATTGCAATACTGGTTGTGCACCAGTTCGTCGAATGATAATTCCGATCTATTGCAAAAGGCTTGCAACAGAATGCAAAAGCGGCCGATATGAGGCCCACGCCCATAAAATCAACGGGCAACCTGCTTTGTCAGATCCTGGTTTCCTCGTAAATACGCAACCTAACAAGGTCCCACTTAGAATGCGACGGTTTGCGTATCGTTTCAAACTCCAAATAATCCATTCTATTATGTCTATAATAATAAATTATATTATAATATATGTAATAGAGGTATGTACAGTCAGCACCAGAAGTAGCTAAGCAAAATAACACGCTCAAAATGACCTACACCTTATTCCCTTGACATTAGAGTTCGTGTGTAGATCATTTTGAGCACTAGAACTGTTTAGCAACTTCTGCTGCTGACTGCACTTTTCACTACGCAACGTCGTTTGCGAGTTACAACAAAACGCTAAACACTCCAATATATCATGTGATGTAAACAAAAGCAACCAACCTAGTTAAAAATAATTAAAAATATAATAACACTTGATCTCGTTTTCCACAAGACCACACATAACGTTGAGAAAACGTAATACCTCGCCATTATATCAAAGGTTACCTTGGATCAGACAATTCCCTATTTAAGAATTAGAACTTCGAGAACGGGGCGGTGGCTATTGCGATTTCACAACCACTGATTGTTAGTAAATGGCAAAGCTAGTCATTCAAAATGGAGCGAACATAAATCTGACCACACACGTAAATGTAACCTTACGGTATGCGTTATCCGTGATTTCATGATGTAACAGTGATTAGAGAAGGTACTAAACCTTAAAATGTAACCTTAAGGTATGCGTTATCCGTGATTTCATGATGTAACAGTGATTAGAGAAGGTACTAAACCTTAAAATGGTCCAAATGGTTGGACTATAGCCGCCGTTGGCTATAATCACATGTAATTTTAATATGATTGCAAAAAAGCACCTGTTGTGGACAAGTCTTAACTTATGTAGTTACGAGTTAGATAATAAAGTGTTACTGTATCGGTCGATATAATAGCTAATTATTTTCATTGTTTATTATAATGCCGGATAAGATCGAATGTTGGTGTTTTTAATACACTGTAATCGATTTTGTTATCGCAACGAGCCGTTATTTTGAATCGATATTTGATCTAGATAACTTCTTCACGACATAAATATACCAAGCAGAAAATAAGCTCTAAGATTATTACATTTAGTTATGTGTTTATATGACATGTTGCTATTAGTTATCGGTTTTAAAACGACGGTTTGCAACAATAGGCACACGGAACACGGAAGATGTAAAGGAAATGTTCGATTGTTTCCATAAAGTGATTGAAGGATATACAGTCAAACAATGGGATTCCATGAATCCTGCAAGCTACGTTAATTTACGGTAATGAGAATGCTCGACTCTGAACTATACACTCAAGAGCAAAGCAAACGGGTAAAGAAAACTTCGGATAGTGGTACTTATAGGTGGCATAGGTAAACAAAACTGTACCTGTTTATAGGTTTTTATACGTATCATTTCTCTACATACCTAATACAAACGTAGATATACTTACATATGTACATTTTATGTTTATTGCGCGATAATGAACCCCTCACATATACTTCAACTTAGACGTAGGTAAGGCTACTTTACATAATAGTTCACATTCAGTAACAGAAGGGTTTAAATATAATTGCCAATTGCTCTCACTATCGTTTCGCTATAAATAGCTCGATAAATTACTCGAAAGTAGTTCTAGAACTAGTTTACTTATTTAATGCTTTCCAGTGCAGTTATTTTATCTGTCATCTGCGGTGCGTGCGCGGCGACCACGCCCGCGCCGCGCCGGCGCAACTGGTCCAAAGCTTTGCAAAACCCTTTTAGATTTTGTAATTATTACCACAAGGCTCCTGAACATATTTCAATTCTTTGATGATTGCATGCCTACATATACGCGTTCAAATGAACTACTAATCAATAACCAAGAAACTCTCACTGTCTCTTTCTGATCTATCCGGGTGTGTCCGCCTTCTCGCTTTTTCTATTCAGCTTCGCAAAATTTTCAGCATCAGACCGCTGGCAAGCACATCATCCTTGGCGGCGTCAAGCCAGTATTTCATGTTCCTAGCCAAGTGTAATCAAGAATGTCTGGTTAAAAAACGCGCTCACAAAAAAAAAATATATAAAAAGAATCACAATATGCGAAATCTTCCACGTTTGAGATCATCCAAAACCGGTTGACATTGATACAAAATCTGCAATCTCTAGAACACTTTGTTGAAATCTCGTTACGCTTATAGTTTAATTAGCCCATTCATATGTTGTCCATTCACACGCATTGTAACAGTGACACACTGTAAAATAGTTTATTTCGCAACGCCATGACCTGAGCATGATCGCATGTATTTCATAAATACATAAACTCATGCGTATTTGCCCAAAATGGGTAGGCAGAGCTCATAAAATTTTATTTGCAGTGACACTTAGCTGATTCAAAGATGGAAAGAATGCGATATTGCGATGACAGGTTGCTACTTGCTAGTGATAGTGGAGGTATTCTATCCCAAATCCACACGAGGAAACATATTGTCCAAATCACATGATCCTTTGAAAACGGTTGAGCAACATAATTAATTACGTGTGCTTCGTTAGAGCACTTTCCTTCACACATTATTTGATTAGAATCGCTTGTCACCTCTCTGCTGATGTGTATATTCTAATTATAAAACGAGACGTCCAATAAAGTGATCCGAATCCGATGTAACAAGCGCCTGGAACACCAATCTGGTTTCACTTTTAATTAAACGACAGGAATCTGGATCGTTTCTCAATCGAGTCTCTTGCCGACATCTATTTTAAATTTATTTCGTTTGCTAGCATTGTATTTCAAAATGATACCTATCTGTAAAACATATTCACCATTCCATTATGTATTAATACGATTCAGCTATATAGGTATAGGTACATCAGTCATATGACATAGGTACATTACCATGTCGAGTCAAGTCCTACTTGTATTGCAATGGATCATGTGGAGTATATTCTAATTTAGAACGAAATATGTCTTCTAGACATTTGAAGGGCTAAATCCACAAACCAGTAAACCTATGGTCTGTGGCTAAATCAACTATCTTCAATTTCACACAGCAATAAACATTACCTATCTCTCGCTCTTTAGAGCGAGAAGAAATGCAATAATACTATAAAGAGCGAGAGATAATGTTTATTGCTTATAAACTTCCCCGCGTGGTCGTGCCGGAGGCTTCCCCTGGATTTTCCCGAGGCTACCCCCCAACCAGGTCAGGTTAAAAAATAAAAGAAAATGTTTATTGCTGTGTGAAATTGAAGACGGTTGATTTAGCCCTTCAAATGTCTTAAAGATACATATTTCGTTCTAAATTATAATATACTCCACCTTTATAAAGTCCTCCCCCTTTCTTTCTTTATAAAGTCGGGTATTATTAAAGGTAACAATACCCGACTTTATAAAGAGCGCCTATGACTTCTCATATCATTAAAAGTCACACAGCAATCAAGAGTAGGTATTAATTGCACCATCGACACATACTAATGATGTGATACCGACAATGCCACGTTTTTAACGCATCCGCTTTCATTTGTCCCAGATTGTCCTCGCCGCCACCCTCTGCCTGGCCAAGGCGTCCTATTACGCGGGCCTGCCGGCACCCATCCAGCTCAGCCCCGACGGCAAGCACGTCCTGGACACCCCTGAGGTGGCGCACGCTCGGGCCGCCCATCTGGCGGCGCACGCGCAGGCCTCCAACGCGCACGGCGCGTGGGCGCCGCTCGGGCACGCCGGCATCGGCATCGGATATGGAGGGCATTACGGCGCGCCTGCTGCTGGTAAGGACATTTTTAACCTATTTTGGGTCCCTTAATTTCACCATATTGCCATATGGAGTTTAGGGAACGTATCAGTTACTTCCATTAGCTTCGGTTTTGATCCCTTATTTTCATTTCACCTCGAACAAACCTAACTCACACCTTCATTTAGATATATACTAGCTTCCGCCCGCGACTTCGTCTGCGTGGACTCGGGATAAAAACTATCCTATATTTTAATCCAGGCTATAAACTATCTTCGTGCAAAATTTCATTCAAATCGGTTCAGCCGTTTAAGCGTGATTGAGTAACAAACATCCAAACATCCAAACTTTCGCATTTATAATATTAGTAGGATAGTCAACATCAAGCATACTTGTTCACAACTTTAATGGACCGAGACAATGTGTTGTTGCAGTGGTGTTCTACTTAATTATTAATGACGAAATATGAAGTAATTACCGAATACCACGAAATTACCAAACAAGGATTAATTAATCATGGGAACAATAAAAATAACCTCATCACGTTATTTTACGAAATGCGCAATTTACTATTCTAAGTAGGTAGTTCAAGTAACTTTATTAGATTGCATCACTCTCTTGTTAAACTAATATTTTAAGCATATGCTACGCACTACTGAAACTGTTTCGTGAACAATACATCTTTATTTAATAAAACGCTACGTAATATTGAGATTTTACGCCTTTCTACACATTAATTACGTCTGCTCTAAGTATTTCATAGTCGAGTTAAACTGATTGTTAAAAAATCAAGATTGTTATAGATTTTGTTTTCTTAGTCACTAACAAAACATACCTTTAGTAGCTACTAATTTTAAAAGGTACCTTTTGAAATTTGTAGCTACCGCGTAGGTACCTTTTAAAATAGTTACGACTAAACCTCCAGGATCAAGACAATTTTTTCTTCAATCTAATTTTATTGAAATCCATCGACCTCAAAGATTGACATAGTTGACTTGAAAATGTCAATACCAAGATCGCTTAGCCTGAATGACTTAGGAACCTACATGATATCCTATGGCTGTGTTCTAAATTGTTCTGTTTGTCCAGGTCTCTTGAAATACGGCCCCGCCCCCCTGGCGCACGACGGTCGCGTGGTTGACACGCCCGAGGTCGCGCACCTGAAGGCCGCGCACGCTGCGGCGCACGCGACCGCCGCGCACGGCGGCTACGCGCACGGACCCATCGCGCCGCTCGGCTACCACGGCGCCGCGCTCGGGCAGATCGCGCACGGCGGATACGCGCCCTCGCACGGCGGCTACGGCAAATGGGCCGGGCCCCCCGCTCACATCCAGCTCACCCATGATGGCCAATACGTCGTAGACACCCCCGAGGTGCAACACGCCCGCGCCGCTCACCTCGCCCAGTACGCCCACGCCGCCCACGCCGCCGCCTCCGCCCCCGAAGAGCCCTGGGGCCAGGGCGGTCACGGCTGGCACTAAACCCTACCTCTGACCCTTAGCCTCGACACTGCCTGACTTTATTTTGATATAAAATAGAGAAAATGTAAAAAAAATGTTATACTGTATAAAGAATGCGAACTGTGTACTGCAAAATGCAACTCTTGTAGAGCGAACTTGCAAAAGTAAGAATAAAAAAAAACTAATAATGTTGACCTCTTGTTTTTTTGTTTCCCAACCTTTTCTTTATGTTTGTAAACTCCTTCAGGCGAGTCATAAGTGCCTGACATGCCAAAGGAGGTCCATTTTGTGAAAATAGATTGTTGAAGACTGTCGGTGACTATCATAAGCTAGTCATATTAGTTAATTAATTCTCTCTTACACTTAAAGCGAACCATGTGGAAGCCACGATCATATTTTAAACATTTGAAATGAGAATCATAAGAAATCGAACCCGCACCTCCGTTTTACCGGAACAGTGACCTTACCTCTAGTCCACCCAAACCTAGTGTTTTGTGGTCTACAACAATCACTGTTTGAAATGTTTAGTAGATAGTTCTACGATCCTCATAACTATAGACGTGAGATCGAATTGTGATTGAACTACTAAAAACTATAGATAGGTATAATGTTATACATACCTACAGTTATTTTAACTATTTTAGTGATCAGTTATCTGGTTAGCTATCCATATATTCGCCTAGTACATTTCGCAATGCCCCTTTGCGTATTAAAATTGCACAGCGATAATTAGGCGCTTATTAGTGAAGGCTGGAATGTACACCATTTAACAATTTGCGGCACGCATGAATAACTAGATTAATAGTTGTGTCAACACGGACAAATGGTAGTTTGGTAACATTATGCCCGAATACGCTGCGGAACCACGGCGTAGCACGGAGAAGGGTTCCGTTGGCGGCAACAGTGAGATTGATTAGGAAACTATCTATTGTCAACCCTCCAATTATGGGCACATTGAAACTTGACAAGGCAATGCTGCAAAAACAATTTGATAATGATTTATAAATAAGTTTATAACTGCCAATGGAATAGTGACAAAATTATACGGTAGCACGATACCGCTTATTGTCGACGGTTGACAAACAAGCATTCGACAAATGGGTCGGATTAGAGCATAAGGCATATATAGCATTGTGACTTCCTCGTCTTTGGGCCGCAGTCAGATTGGCGCGTACGGATACGAACTGCGTACGCAGTACGCACTATCGCAGTAGAAGCTGGGAAGGAGGGACGCGTACAACACTAACGGCGACACTGGCGGCACAGACCAATGTAATACGGGTGTACTCAAAATTAATTATACTCCAAAAGAAAGAAGGCAAAAAATATGCTTAGTGACGAAAATCCCATTCAGATACCTCAAAGAATTACGAAGCTACAACCGTTTTAATGTTGCTTGTTAGAGAGAGAAAACGCTCGCAAATAGTAACGTCACAATCTGCGAGCGTCATAGTAAATGACAATCGTTTCATATGAAGGTACGTTTTGCGGAAAAGAGAGAGAACATACCCCTCTTAAAACTTTGGACAGTTATAACTTTGTGATTATTTAACCTCTCGCGTTGGTTTTTCTCTATTTTACTATATTTTTGTCCTATTTCGAGAAAATACAACATTATTGATTATTTTATTTAAGTCACGAACAGACAGCACGCGCGGCTTGCGCGCGACGGGCCCGTAGCGCGATATTTCCGTACAAACCGCCGCGCAGCCTGTTTGACCACGCTAGCGGTTTGTACGGAAACACCGCGCTGCGGGCCCGTCGCGCGCAGGCCGCGCGCTCGCGACGCGCGACGGTGCGGTCTGTTCGACCCTTTAGTGTCTACACCCCTGACCGACCGGTCGGTCAGGGGTGTAGACACCGACCGTAGGTACTTACGCACTATATGTCACGCCCGGTTCATATTTATTCCAGTACTGATGGAAACCAACACTGGTTCGCAACTGGAATAATGCGAACCGGCACTGGAACAGACCCATTCCAGTGAATAATCTAGTCCAGTGACAGGATGACGGTCTACTTTTTCATTCCAGCTCGCCCAATCCAAAGCAATTGGAGAAGTGTAGACCGCCAAACCGCTGCGGGTTCACATTATTCCATTACATTACTGGTTTCGATTACTGGACTGGAATGCTACCGTAATAATGTAGATAAGATAAGATTTATTTGCAACCAAGTACTTAAAACTAAGATACATGGACGCTGGAAGGGTGTAGACACAATCAGGTAACTTATACTATGTACATATATGTAGTTAATTTTTAACTAACTAATATCGATAGGTAGGTACCTACCTATTGATAAATTATAAAAAATGGAGGCAAACACATTATAAACATGTATCTTCCATAAATTCAGCTATGGAATAATAACATTTATCTATTAGTTTAGATTTTAGACTGTGTACGAAGGCTATGTCAGTTGGTACATCTTCGATATGATCCAGTCCAGCTCTGAGGGGCTACCGCAAAACGAAAACGAACTTCGTTCGTGTATCTCCGTCTTTGTCGCTCGAACTAGCAAGTGCAACAGAGAGGCAGATACACGAAGTTCGTTTTCGTTTCGCGGTAGGCCCTCTGGATTAGAATCGGTTCGCTAGATTTCTGGACTGGAATAATATGAACTTTGCGTTAGCCCGGAAGGCCGTGTAAACCTATAATATACCTCATTCCAGATAACATTAGATATATAACGGACAAATTCGTCTGCGTTTCTTCGTTTATCTAGAATATCAAAGGGAAATATTGTACTAATTTTACTTATTTCGATCATTTATTGCATTTCAAACATAACAGTACTTTTTTTTAGTTTTTACAATGGTTTTCCTTGAAATCGCATGAGAATTAAGGGGATGCATGGGAAATTATTGCGTGCTTTAAAACGCCGTTCTGACTACATTAAGAAACAATAAGGTCTGATTTTCAGATATATGATTCTTGACTGTATGATCGTTTATCTGATTTAATCGATACATGATTGCCTTACATATCCTCGATAGAAAAAATAACAAAGTTGGGTCTTTACTTTCCTTTTTACTCAGCCTACTCAAACGATACATTATTTTACGACACAATCAAGTTAATACTATAGTATTTTATCTCATCTAAAATCTCACTTTATAAAATTTAAATAAAACGTCTCTTAAGTTAGATTTATAGAAATTTGTCCAAAAAAGCCATTCCCGAAGTGTTACATCTCTTTTCCTCGTGCGCACAAGGCATCAGCGTGTCTCTGTCAAGGGGGCGTGCGTGGATCGCCTGTAAGGTATGCGGGAGTGGCCGGGTTGAAAAGTACACTATAAAGAAGAGCTTAGGGTATGGCAATCACGACGAAGACGAATAGGGAGCCGCTTAAGTTGGGAACTGAAGCTAGATACGTGGTCATACTTGCCCATGCCAAATATGAACCTGATGCAAAGATTTCACAACGCTTACAGGCAACTTTATCGATGGGCAACCCGGAACAAAAAAACGCTTTGAAAGAGTTCAGAGTATATAACTATAGGCTTGCCTAAAAATAAATTTTAGGCAAGCTAGTGGGAATCGACTTGTGGGCGCTCCGCCACTGGTAGGCACTGTAGAAAGCTTGTGAATAGCATAGGTACCACAGGAGCAAGGGGGGGCTCCAGTGCGTTCAGCATGAGATCCTGGAGCCCCCTGCATGAGAGCGCAGATGCTGGGCACCGTGGAATTGTGGGAACGTGCACAGTTTTTAGGTACTACAGGAGCAAAGGTGGCAGTCGGTTCCGCAAAGCTAGTGCGCTAATCCTTTAGAATACAACCGGGATAACGCTACACTGAGATCTAAAAGCTATATTTAATTGCATTTTTAATTCAGCTTCTCTGTTGATATATTATATTATATCTTAATATCAATTCGATGAAAAGGCCTAACCACTTTTGGTCCTTCGTAGCATTGAAATAAAGTCGAGATTTGGCGAACCTTAACTCCTTGACTTACTCATGTTATCTATACCACTCTGTACTAAAATTACAAAGAGGAAAAGTCTTTGAGGTTGTTTGTTTGTATGTCAGGTGCGATTCGATTACAAAAACTGTTTCACTAGTATCTTAATAATATTATAAATGCGAACGTTTAGATGTTTGGACGTTTGTTACTCAATCACGCTTAAACGGCTGAACCGATTTGAATGAAATTTTGCACGAAGATAGTTTATAGCCTGGATTAAAATATAGGATAGTTTTTATCCCGGGTCCACGCGGACGAAGTCGCGGGCGGAAGCTAGTATAGAATAAACCTTCAGCATGTTAGTACGTAGGCGTATTTCATCCTGCTCCATCTGGGTTCTTTGTATATTACGCAAGCGGAGCTGCGCGGACACCTAGTGTTAAATAATACTAGGTATTGAGTGTTGATGACTTGATGACTGATATGTACATAATTCCACCTTTTACATATGTAAAAGGTGGAATTATGTACATATCAGTCATCAAGTCATAGACATATATATGTCAGACTCTCCTTCCGACTACTTTTAGTGTTTTACCGACGCCTGAATAAAAGTAATTAGTTGGTATCAGAGATAAAATAAAATGGCAGCCACCAGGCGCTCGGATAGATGTTTTATAGCTTTCTTCTTGGTTTTTCTAATCTTAAAGATTATAGGTAAAGTACTTGTTTGATCATTCAAAGTAAGTCAAAATATTGATAGAGGTAGAATTACTGACTTTCAAGACAAGTCCCTGGGCGAACGAGCTCTGCTCAGATGAAAATGCGGAGAAAACGAATTTTCCCCGACATGACACCCAGCTAGATCGATTTTTCGCTGTCGTAAACACCTACCTATATTCCAAATTTCATGGAAATCGTTAGGGCCGATTTCGAGAACGTGAATTCAAATATTTATTTACAAATATGTGACGACAGCTTTAGCTAGTTGGTAGTGACCCTGCCTACGAAGCAAGAGGCCCTGGGTTCGAATCCCGGTAAGGGCATTTATTTGTGTGATGAGCATGCATATTTGTCCATGAGTCATGGATGTTTTCTATGTATTTAAGTAATTATTTATCTATATAATTATGTTTATCGTCGTCTAGTACCCATAGTACAAGCTTTGCTTAGTTTGTGACTAGGTCGATTCGATTCGTCTTACACGTAAGATTGTCCCCTAATTTATAAGTATATATATATTTTTATATTGCTCGTTTAATAGTAGCTTAAACGAGCCGTTTCCGAGCACGTGATTGTAAAAAAACTAGCGTTCATAATTGTCGGAAACGAAAGAGGCAATTTTGAGCCTGTGTCCTACCCGCAGATCCAATCTCAACCATAATTCAAATTCTTACCAACTTTTGTGTTCGCATCCTTTTATTCGCTAACAATAAAATATATCTCAAACAAAAAAATATTGAAACAACCTCAACATCAAAAAAACTGTCATGGACACTTACATTTTGTCCACTTGACTACAGTTCCCAAAATTGAAGTTACATACACAGCGTAAAGAAAAGGATACCTACTTGTCAACAACCGATGGAAAGAAAGTATCGTAAACCTAAGAAAAAAGACCGGGAGTGCCGGCAGAAGTGAAAACTTGAATCATTTTAATTTTACAAAAAAAAACCCTCTCCTCTTACAACAAAACTCGCGAATCTCTCACCATCCTACGGTCACGTGACCTCCTAAGGTGAGATCTCACCTTACGCATCTGACGTCACAAAAATCTGTGCCGAGTTTACGATTTTTTCCCATCCCAAAAAGTGCACAGCGCCGCTAAAGAAGTTTTCACTTCAATAAATAAAATAAAGTGAATAGCCGATCAATTATGAAAAGGACGACTGTTATTCATTCGATAATCACACTAGAACACATTGCATTGTAAATTACGTAGGCGTTACTTTTTAGCCTGTTGCTTACCGTCCCGAGACCACATTGCCGCAGATGGTTCCAAGGCACCTATTTTATTGTACAATAACTTTGCGTATTTTAAGAGTTAACTTTGATATAATACGATTTATCCATATTTTACGATATAACTAACAGTATGCCTGTTGCAATTACGAAGACTAAGTTCATCGAACGCTTTTGCACGAAAGAGTTTCACAGGTAACTGTTTCGTGCAAATATAGACAGGCTGCAAGCAGAGGGCAGACTATCTATATACTCAAGAGACAGTCAAGCGGCACTTAAAGCGCTCACGGCGCCCAAAGTGGATTCTAGACTAGATAGATAGATAAATAGATAGATAAATCATTTATTTGGCATTTTGCAACAAAATAAAAACAAAGAAATACAGAAAAAAAGAAACACAGAAAAAAAACAACAATAAAAGAACAAGTAAAACAATTGTGGTACAGAAATAGAATTATAAATTAAAATTACGGCATACTCGTGCGTTGCAATAATGCCAAAAAGATAGTGGCTCAGTTTTGCTTTGCTCGTGTGAGCTAGCACTGATATTCTGCCAGTACCTCGGGTCACGATGCAGGTGAAACATTACAAGAAAAATAATAATAAATAAATAAAGCTTGCAAATAATATCGAATAAATAAAATAGATCTGTGATAGGTGAGTAATAAAAATGACGAAATATAAGATGTAGGTAACTATGTGTCGACAAGGAGTGTATATACTATGAAAAAACGTGTGGTGAGATGTGTGATGTCCCTTAGAAGCACGCCTATATTACAAAATCTGCAACCAAATAGCCATGAGGAATTCCTGCCACTTGCTTGTCCAAGAGAAATCTTTTAAATTTGAATTTAAAAGATTTTTTGGATGCTAATTGTCGAAGTGGCGGAGGAATGTTATTCCAGCATTTGGTTGCAACGGCTACTTACGACTAGTTTATAATGGCGTTCATGCACTGAACAAACTTGCAAAGCACAATAAAGTGCAACTAGTTTGGATTGGATACCGGGGCACGAGGGCTTCATCGGCAACGAAAGAGCGGATGAGCTTGCAAGAAAGGGGTCTACAAATCACTTTGTAGTTCCAGAACCATTTGTGGGAACCATAATTTCGGCCTTTAAAGCCTACGCCAAAACCAAACACTTGCACTTGCTTAAGGCACTAAGCTCTTCATAGAAGGAGTGGACTCGGGCTGGACCCAAAAACTCTGGAAAACCAGTAGGAAGCAACTCAGAATTATATCTGGGGTGTTCACAGGTCACTTCGGGGTCAAGGATCTCTTGGCCAAGATTGGGACTGGACTATCGGATAGTTTAGACTGTAGAATGTGTGGCGAGGAGGATGAGACTATGGAATGCAGAAATTATGTAACGAGCTTGGGAGTAGGCATAAAGGAGAGGGCAAATCCACAAAAGATCCCACTGGGTCGAAGTGTTTTGCACGTACGTTAGGTAAATCTAAATGTCATTTTTGTATTAAATTACAGCCTGAATACAGTGCACACCATATAATGTTACCTAGGTATATTTATGTCTCCCCGCATAACACTTCCAACGGGTGAGATCGGTGTCAAGAGCGGACCCGAGAAGCGCCGCGGGAAAGCCAGAAAGACTAACATGATCTTGTATTTTCCTACAAACCAATGGTTTTCCGGATCTGGCCACGTGATCATCCAACCACCTTAGGGAACGTACCCATTACTAAGTGACCCATTTTTAGGGTTCCGTAGTCGACTAGGAACCCTTATAGTTTCGCTTTGTCTGTCCGTCCGTCCGCGGATAATCTCAGTAACCGGTAGCACTAGAAAGCTGAAATTTGGTACATATTAGTATGTATATCAATCACGCCGACAAAGTGGTACAATAAGTGTTTTTTTTATCAGGGTACCTCCCCTATACGTAACGTGGGGAGTGTTTTTTTTTTCATTTCAACCCTAACGTGTGATATATTGTTGGATAGGTATTTAAAAATTAATAAGGGTTTGCTAGAATAATTTTTTGATAATGTTAATATTTTCGGAATAATCGCTCCAGAAGTAAAAAAAAATGTGTCCCCCCCTCTAACTTTTGAACCATAAGTTTTAAAAATAAGAAAAAAATCTCAAAGTAGAACTTTATAAAAACTTTCTAGGAAAAATATTTTGAACTTGATAGGTTGAATAGTTTTGAAAAAAATTACAAAATAATTTCTGAACTAAGTTTGTAATTTAACCGTATAAGCAGGTGTTTATTGTACCTGTAATTTCTACAAAACACAATGAAATGACGTGCTTTCAAATAAAGTAAAAAACGGTGAAAATCGGTTCACGCAATAAAGAATTATCCCATAAAAATCATCTTCCATACTTTAAGCTCACGCGCAATAGTTTACTTTGCCGATAGATGTCGCTGTACGCGGAACGCTCACATTGTACATGGCGCTGTTAAGATTTTTCCTGATTTAATGGGGTCGGAGCAGGTGCGCCCATACATTAGGTCGAAAATTTGTCGTGCTCGAATTGTCTTAGTTGTCTTTGGTCATTCGTGGTCTAATAATAAAATTGTTCGCTAAGTATTGCTTGTATTGTGTCTGTCTATAATGCATGCTCGATTTGATTTGGGAATTTGAACTCTCTTGCTCATACATTCGGTTCACGGAACGGGCTACGGAACCCTACACTGAGCGTGGCCCGACACGCTCTTGGCCGGGTTTATTTTCAATTTTTTATCCCCCTCCCCCCCTCGGATACCACCCGTAGTAGGTATATGCCCAGACCCATATAAAATGCAGTTAACTTCAAGCTGAGAATAAAAATTGCTAGTGCTGGATGAGAAAATACATCCTACTCGTATGTATCCACTTTTGAAAGATAACAGACAGATAGATAGTGTTACTTTCGCATTTCATATAAATAAGTTCGTGTCAAAAATTTCACTTTTGGTACAAGCTTTTATTGCCGACTGTACTTTTCTGTATACCGTCATCAACTACGCTCTGTGTATGTACTCATTGAGACGATTCTAACGAGCCCAATCTCGATGAAGTTATGTGGTTTTATTACGGAGTTCCTATGGCCACTTTCCAGCTCCATCATCAGATCCGCTTCACGTCATCATAATATTGCATTGTAAAGCGATTTGCATATTCGTGCAAAATTTCAACTCAATCGGAAACCGGGAAGTGGATCAAATTTAACTTGCAAGATTTGATTACAGACAGACGGATAGACAGACAGACAGACAACGGGACAGGTGAAGCTAAATAAAAGCTTGTAAAAATATGGATAATATTAGCATGGATTTATGCTTTACTAGCCCAAGTGCACCCGTATGACCATCGGTTGACTTTTCAAGGCAATTTGCAGCATATTTTTTTTCTGAAAATCTGTGTTTAACCTGATAACGAGTTCTAGTTTACTGACCACTTACTGACACAATGGTATTTGTAAAACGTAAACAGATTAACTACTTTTCTGCACTTTAAAGGCTGTCATCAATGTCCTTTAGGTATTAATGACGTGAAAGCATGAATATGTATTGGTTTTTTTCCATAATTATGTACGGCCCTTTTATGGCGATATCAGGGCGACAGTTCACTACTTAGTGACGGCTGCGCTGTAGATACTAATATTAGAAATGCGAAAGTTTGGATGTTTGTTACTCAACCGATTGGGATGAAATTTTGCACTAAGGTAGTTTATATTAGCCTGGATTAAAATATAGGATAGTTTTTGACGACCGCTTTAGCCTAGTTGGTAGTGACCCTGCCTACGAAGCAAGAAGTCCTGGGTTCGAATCCCGGTAAGGGCATTTACTTGTGTGATGAGCACGAATGTTTGTTTTTGAGTCATGGATGTTTTCTATGTATTTAAGTATTTATTTATCTATATACGTATGTTTATCGTCGTCTAGTACCTATAGTACAAGCTTTGCTTAGTTTGGGACTAGGTCGATTTGTGTAAGATTGTCCCCTAAAATTAATTAATTAATTTATTTATTTATTTTATCCCGGGTCCACTGACACGAAGTCGCGGGCGGAATCTATATTTATAATTGTTATGTTTGTTGTTGTATACTCATATTATTCATAATTGAGAGTTTTGTTTACAATTTTAAGAGTTCGTAAACTTGAACTTAACGTAACTTTGAAAGAGGAATGTCATCTCTCAAATAAATAATTTACTTTAAAAACAAAGTTTTAACCGACTTCAATTTAGTACTCCGCCAAGCCACGAGAACATTTCTTTTCCAATTTACCTCATGAACTGATTTCCGAGAGCAAATGCGTTGATTATTATAGAAAAAAAACCCAATCGCTGTATGTGACCCGATAATATTTGAGGACTTCCGTCAATTCCACAAGGATCACCCTTGGCACTTCATTAGTTGCTATTTCAACGGAATCTTATCAGAATCTGTGATATACTTTTGTACTTTTAAGTACATAATTGAGGAATTCCATAAGTCATCTGTGGTCTTCATCATCAATTCCACTCCACCAATTTATGATTTCCGGATGTAAATACACGAGTTATAATAGAAAATACCAAAATCACTACACGCGTGCCTAATATAATTGAGGAGTTCCCTCAATTCCTCATGGATCCCATCATCCAATTGAATTTTCAAAAAAATGGGACCCACCTGGAAGCATATACTTACAAACAAAAAAAAACATTATGAATCGGCTCATCAATGACGGAGTTCTGAGGTAACAAACATAAAAAAAAAAAAAAATACAACCGAATTGAGAACCTCCTCCTTTTTTTTGAAGTCGGTTAATAAATAAAATAAATCTCGCTCATATTCGGAACAGCTGAATGGGGTACCTCCATATATAATAATATCATTCTTACCCACTCGTTTTGCAGGTGCCTAGTGTTGTCTTCTCGGTGGTGAATAAGGTTGGCAGAGCTCCCGGGGATGCTATGTTTGACTAATGTCTCACTCAAATCAATAAAAGGTCGACAATGCTCTTGCGGTTCCACTGGAGTTGCAAGCGTAAATAGGCTGCGTCCATAGGTTCATGGGCAGCATCGTGGTATGAAAGGTTGATGGTATGCAGTCGCCTTAAGGCCGGCCTCACGCAGAACGGAATTCAGTTACTGAATCACTGAAGAGGAAATAAAACGGTACAGATTGTGCATAATTTCTACCACTCTTGGCTGGTTCAGATACTGAATTCAGTGCATGGGTGCAGACTGTGTGAGTCCAGCGTAACACATCCCACATACTCGTAATACACTATTAAGGCGGTGCATTGGACATTATCGCGTGCTTTGAAACGCCGTTCTGACTAGATTAAGAAACAATGAGGTCTGATTTTCAAATATATGTTCTTGACTATATGATTGTTTTTCTGATTTTACCGATACATGATTGCTTAAAATTTCCTCGAAAGAAAAAAATTCCAAAGTTGGGTCTATATTTTCCTTTTTTTACTCAGCCTACTCAAACGATACATTATTTTACGACACAATCAAGTTAATACTATAGTATTTTATCTCATCTAAAATCTCACTTTATGAAATTTAAATAAAACTTCTCTAAGTTAGGTATTTATCGAAATTTGTCCAAAAAAGCCATTCCCGAAGAGTGTTCCATCTCTTTTTCTCGTGCGCGGAAGGCATAAGCGTGTCTTTGTCTAGGGGGCGTGTTCGGCTCGAATCAAGGCATCCCCTTAAGAGAAAGCCCTGGAGACCAATGAGAACCATGCGATCTATTGACTCAAGGTAATACGTATAACATTAAGTCTGTTGGCTATAACGTCAGGGTTTTATACCTCAAGATAAAATCTCTGCCACGTAAAAACTCAACAAAGACAAGCGTTGAAGTTTATTTATCTATTAGTAAGCATTTGCATAGATAATTGAGGAATTCCTGCATTCTGTGGTCAAATTACCATGGAATAATTTAATTATACATTTAAGCGAACCCAATTTCTGCACCAGTAATTACAGTTATGAAACAACAAATACCGTACAAAAATATAATTTTAAACGGTTGAAAGTAACCTAGAACTTATAAAAATAAGAATAAGTATAAAAAGCAAATCACACAGACATAAGTAGGTAGGTATATTGATTTTACTTAAAAAATAAAAGTTAGGGTAAAAAACTTGGGAGGAAACAGTCGAGAACGAAGTGTAAAAAAGTTATAAAATGTTTCCTCTTAAATGTCGTCTATTTCGGAACCATGGCGAAATGAATTTTTAGACGTCATGAACCAAATTGTCTATTTAAACTTAAAGGTTAAACTGCCACCCTGATTGAGGTATCTCCAAAACGTGTTGTTTGAACGCGTCGACCGCATCTTCACGGGTCGAAAATCGTTGACCACGTAATTTATTCTTTACATTTGGAAATAAATAAAAATCATTGGGTGCCAAATAAGGGCTGTACGGTGGGTGACCCGTTAATTCTATATTTTGACCTTCCAAAAATCGAGTTGTTTCGCGTGATGTATGACAGCTGGCGTTGTCATGGTGAAGAATCTGCGTCGCTGGTTGTCTTTACGTATTTCTTCAAACACTTCTGGCAAACAAATGGTCGTGTACCACTCCGCATTAACCGTTTTACGATTTTCTAGTGGCACTGTAGCCACATGGCCATTCATACTAAAAAAGCAGGCGACCATTTGCTTCAAGGTGCTTTTTGCACTAGTAACTTTCGTAGGGTTCGGCTCATTTTGAAACACCCACACTGTTGATTGCTGTTTAGTTTCGGGATCATACGCATATATCCAAGATTCGTCACCTGTGTAGATATTATAAACAGATTTTGAGTCTCCACGGTTATATTTTTTCAACATTTTTTGTACCATTCGACGCGAGCCTCTTTTTGATCCTTAGTTAAATTGTGCGGTATCCAACGCGAACAAATTTTTTTTACAGCTAAATGTTCATGTCATATCTTATTAATGCTCGTCATAGATATCCCCAGAATTGCCTCTATCTCGCGATACGTAACATGACGGTCATGCATTATAAGTTTCCGCACTGCTTCAATATTTTGTGGTACAACGGCCGATTTCGGGCGACCTTCCTTAACTTCGTCCGTAAGCATACTACGTCCACGATTGAACTCACTAAACCAGTGATACACAGTAGTTTTTGATAGAGCTTCATCACCAAAAGTCAAAGTTAATTGATCTATGCATTGTTGTTGCGTTAAGCCACGCCGAAAATCGTAATAAATCATAGCACGAATATTTTCACGAGTAAGTTCCATTCTTGCAACGAGACAACATTTTAAACCCGCCAAAAACAAAAGACTAGCGTACTCAAGAAAAAAATATATAGCGGCCAGTATTAAAAGAAAGTTCAAATTTTACCATGGAGGTCAAAAATTGTGTTTAAGAAAGTTGGAATCCTGGATTCCGGATACATACGTAAGCAGCCCTCGTATACTTATCATTAACATAAATATTATACACAATTTTTATATAATATTCAATTATGTTAATTAAAATAATTACACCCTATAAAATAGGTAGTTAAGTACGCCTATAAAATACTATTATAACTATTGAGTTATAATAGTATTTTATGCATAATTATGACTATCTAGTCAAATAACAATTTTTTAATTGACAGATATTTATATCTATAAATATCTGTCAATTAAAAAATAGAGGGATCAATAGACCGTGACCAATTTAAAATGGGCTAATCGTTTGTATAAATTGTTACCTGCTTGTTTCCTCGCAAATGTAATAAATAACATTATCATCATCATAGTTGGAAATCCTACTAATATACGAATATTAGTCCAGTCAATGAACTGACAACTTGTATGGAAAAAATGTCAATTTTGGAAATAATTTATAATAGCTTCTTTTTGATGTGTAACGGATATATTATCAATTAAATAGTTACCCAGCGACAAAATCCGGCAAAATTTCAGACATCAAAAAAATGATAAATAAACTAGCTTCTAAAAAGTCAGAAAAAATATTAATAAACATGTTTGTCTTTATTTTGGTTCATTTACATTTGCTCTATAATATTCAATATAAATCGTACAAAAAAACACAATGCATGCTTCATTTAAAGCTACATAATTACTTCCGGGTGGAAAGTTTGCCGGATTCTTGAATAAATCATCTTAGAATACAATTTTAAAATGAAATCAACAAAAAAAAACGCTATTATAAATTAATGTTTTTCAAAACCGTATTTTGCCTGGAGTATATTATAAATGCGAAAGTTTAGATGTTTGGGTGTTTGGATGTTTGTTACTCAATCACGCTTAAACGGCTGAACCGATTTGAATGACATTTTGCACGAAGATAGTTTATAGCCTGGATTAAAATATAGGATAGTTTTTATCCCGGGTCCACGCGGACGAAGTCGCGGGCGGAAGCTAGTAACTAATAAATAAGTCTGAGATCTTATTCGAATGTGAAATGCTTATAAATGCTGTCCACCTAGTATGATGGCCATTGTCCAAAAAATTTTTTTGTAACCTTAATTGGTGACTACATAAAAGTAAAGTTATGTTGTAAGTTGGTACCTACTTACGTAGTTACGTCAAACTGTTGTGTTTCAGTTTGTTGGCGACGCGATCTTTTACTTGCATGTTTTTAGTTTTCGCTTAACTGCTTGCCAAAAAGGTTTTCTCCTAAGTCGTTTTAAGCCTTCTCTTCTAACCCATAATAAAAATATATTTAGATACCTACTACCTGTTAAAGCCATAGTAGTTATTCCATTCGATTTCTTGTCGTAGTCACTTATTGCGTATTGTATAATTGTTTTTTTTACCCATAAGTCCACCGTGAGAGGCAGCTACGAATCGGTAAAAAACTGCGAGACAGATGAGCATGATTGATTTGGGGAGATACCTAGAGGATTATTTTATTTTTATGTTGATTTGATTTGTAAGTAGATAGTAGCAGTAAGTAGTTTTAACAAAACCGGCCAAGTGCGAGTCAGACTCGCGCACGAAGGGTTCCTTACCATTATCTATAAAAACGGCAAAAAAATCATGTCTGTTGTATTTGAGCCCCACTCCGACTCGCACTTGGCCGGATTTTTTGTATTTGTTGTTATAGCGGCAACAGATATACATCATCTGTGAAACTTTCAACTGTCTAACTATCACGGTTCATGAGATACAGCCTGGTGACAGACGAACAGACAGACAGACAGCGTCCCGTTTTTACCATTTGCGTACGGAGCCCTAAAAACGGGTTTGTTCGGATTGTGGTAATAAATGATTTTTTTTAATACTTTAACTGACTAAAGTTGGTAGTGGCCCTGCATATGAAGTTAACAGTCGCATGTTCATACAGAGTAAAACTAATGGCTCTGTAAGGTGTAAGAATAGCGAGCCAGTCATTCAAAACAACCAGCCAAGTGCGAGTCGGACTCGCGCATCGAGGGTTCCGTAAAATATACGGTTTTCGCAATTTTTCCTTTATCTGTGCTATAAGACGTTGCTTCGTACCAAATTTGATTCTGAGTTCACGGGATAGTACCCTGTAGGTTTTGATTCCCTTGCGAGTTTCGAAAATTTGCGGAAATTTGCGGCATAAACGGCTGTATCGTTTGATTGCGTTGGCTTAGAAGTGATTTTTTTCACAGCTCCAAGGGACAGTAGACCTGAGTATTTGGTATAAATTTTAGCTTGATACCTCCACGCGTTCCTCTGAGAAAAAGGGTCTTGACAGACGGACGGACGGACAACAAAGTGATCCTATAAGGGTTCCGTTTTTTCCTTTTGAGGTACGGAACCCTAAAAACATTCCAAAAGTGACACGACAAAAAAAAAACGAAACGAAATTTCCCGAGTTTCGGCTGAGAAATGCGACGTGTCATCTCGACATTCCGACATCAAGACATAAACGATTTTCGGCCCTAGCATAGAGCTTCGTTCGCTTTGCTCCCTCGTTCGATAAAACTCGTGATAAATAGTCAATAGTTAAACATTATTTTCATGTAACTAAAGTTATATTTGCAGCAGCAGTCAGCAGTGAAGTTATGTTTTTATCGCCTGATTTTAGAGAAGACGCTGTTTATAGTCTGCGAGATTGCCAAATCCGTTATGTACACGGTTTCAATTAAGAGAAATAATACCATGTGTAATTATTTAGCATTATTTTCTTTGACGTAAATTATGCACATATCGGATTGGGCACTCTCATCATCTCATTACTCAAAAAGCATAATGCGGATTATGAGTAAAACATGGTAAAACTAAAATGTTGGCTTTACAAACTCAGCTAACAATAAAGAGCTAAGTATGCTAACACGTGATATCAAAAAGTAAAATGAAAAACCGACTGCTTTTTGAAAATAATATATGAATCTAACACCTTACAATTACATATTAAAATACATCGAGCTGTTTAAGCTGCAACTATAGAAATAAACATACACCCGGACGACTTCTAATCATTCTTTCTGTTTAGTTGAATAATTATTATTCTAACTAAAAGAGATCTGCACGGCTATCACAAGACGGCGCGCGAGGTCTCTCAATTTTTCTCGCACTATACAAGTATACATCTCTTTCTAAGTTTTCTAATAAGAGAGAAACGGATACTGCGAGAAAAATCGGGAGCTCGCGCGCCGTCTTGCGATAGCCGTGCAGTTTAGTAACTTTATTTGCGTATTTAGTTGGACAAATATTTACCGCCAACATTTATCGAGAATGTAGGTACTAGGCCGTTTCTGTTGGGCCAACACGGCCAACGCCACCATCGTTCATTCTACGCTCGCAATCTATTTCAACTGATCTCACCACTAGTCCCTAGTATAACTTGAGCGCGGAATTAGTAACAATTCCGCGTAATCGGAGGTCTGATGTAAACTGGCTCATCTGATGTGATTAGTCGGTATTCTATGAATACCAGCCCTTGGCAGTGACCTCGGCGAGCGACCGGAGGCAGTTACGTGCATCGCGAATTGCAACGACTTAACGTTATTCAACTTGAAAAGCTACAAACATCGTGATTCTGTTGATTTTGTGAACTCGATCTTTAGGCGTTATATATAAGGTCCATTTGAATATGTTTTATTTAAAAATAGAAATGACAAATAAAAATTTGCATTTGGTCCAGCTAAGCATTGAGTCGATCTATAAAAATGCGTTATTATCAAAAATTATGTAAATAATCGCTTTGACTTTCAGTGCTATTTAAATGAATGGTAAAGCGTCCATATAGAAATCGATCCCCGCCGCAGGTTTTTCTAGGATTATGTTTAATGACACTGTGTAGGTAATGTCTTATACTCAAAGAGCACTCAGCAAAAGTAGTATATACAGGGTGTCCCGGAACTCAACGATAACCTGGTACCGGGTGAGAGGCCAAGATATACCAGTTATGAAAAAAAAAAGAAAAAAAAAACCATCACTTTTTTCAGCTTCAAATCAAAAAAGTACTTAAAAAAATACAACTTATTTAAGTTTTTCATACAAAACTTGTTTTTGCTGTATTTCATTTTGTTTTATAAACTGGAACCATATAAACTAATTACAGACATAGATATAGCTCATGTCATTGTATATGCAAAGTTTCCTCACAATCCAACACGTAGTTTTAAAATGAGAGCGTAACTACCTTTGTATGGGAAGGTGAAATTCGGCCGAGCTTACTGCGGACTAGGAGGCAGAAGATTTGGGGGATTCATCTATACTTACTATTATACTCGGTTTCGTCGTCTATAGCATTTAAGACACTCGTAGTATCGCGTAGCGCATGCCTTTTCACACTATTTTGAGAATATTGTTTGTTTTTTTTTGGACGTAAATCTACCCACCAGCTCCCGCCAATCTACCTACCCGTTCTTTATAAAAACTTCACGAATTGGTTCTACTCGGCCTCCAGTGAACTTACCATTTTTTAATGAGAGGCCAGAGATTTGCCCAGCAAGAGACATAAATACTTATTTAGAAAAACTGCACTCATAAGAAATCAGGCAGAACTTCTCTTTATTATAGTTTTAAAAAGCCTCATAAACAGGTTGTTACACAAACGTTAAGTAGCTAGATGGGTTAAAAATGTCTCAACCTTAGGGAGCGACCACACCGGTGCTTAACGCTGCGTATACGCGTTGACGTGTCGTATGCGTCACGTATTCTTCATACATTTTACTACGTTTTACGGTGCGTTAGCGTATTTTGAGCAGCGGTGTGGGTAAGTGGAATTGATACGTCATCGTTCACTGTGCGCATAGTACCCGGCACGCCGCCTCATCTGCTGCGCTTATATTGGGGGTCAGCTTAGATAAGATACGTAAAACTGCGGGTTGGAGTTCCAACTCACAAACATTTGCTAAATTTTATAACCGCCCGGTTAGTGAGTTAAAGGATGATGATTGTTTTGGGTTAACTATATTGAGAAGTTAACTAATGCAACTAAATACATATATGTGTAATATACTAATTAATCATTCAACATGAACTATCAACTACACAAGTATACAGTGTTAATATCTAAAATACATGATGATTTAAATGAACCTACAGACCCCGTATCATGGTCGGCCTTATCACGCGATAAATGACAAGATAGAGCGTCCGTTTCGTTCTATTGAACGGTGTCAGCCAGTGACGGACGCTCTATCTTGTCACTTATCGTGTGATAAGGCCGTCCATGCTACGGGGTCAGGTATTTCATTACATAGCTAATATTTTTACGATCAATATCTCTAAAAGTCTACGAGTGTCTTATATGCTAATATCTTAGGACGAAACCGAGTATAATTTAGGATAGAACTTCACTTACAGGTACCTAAGTTCGTTTAATCTCTGAATATTACTAGCGACCCGCCCGGGCTTCGCACGGGTACTATATTGTACATATAAATCTTCCTCTTGAATCACTCTATCTATTAAAAAAACCGCATCAAAATCCGTTGCGTAGTTTTAAAGATCTAAGCATACATAGAGACAGACAGCGGGAAGCGACTGTTTTATACTATGTAGTGATGATAAAAAAAGTCGATGAAGTAGTAAGTTTGTATGCAGGGGGTAAACTTCGTAACCATCCGACTTCAAAATATATTTCACCAGTATTCAAGATGGACGTAGGCTTTATTTTATTACGCGGGCGGATCCGCGCGGGCATCTAGTTTAGTATTTTTGCCATGTCACCTACTTTAGTGTCAGATTAATCTTCGATGTACCTACATAGAAGTATTATCCATATCTCCATGTAAATAATTAAAAATACGTATTTCCGTAATTATACATAAATGTAATGACAATGACTCAATGCATTTATGAATAAAGGCGGTCGTTGATGAATGAATGAATGTTCTAAGAAGATTAAAGATGTGTACGAGTGCCAGGGGAATACAAATAATTGTGACCCATACAGGGTATAAAAAAATACGAAAGATGATCAATGCCTCATCAGATCAAACACTTAACATTACGTAAATAGAATCAACGCAACGTGACAATGATGGTCATAGCTTAACCTACCAGAAATAAATAGATCAATCGCCAATTTCGGAGTAAACGAATCGTGATCACGAAGCTATGAGTGGTCGAGACAATGAGGTAATGGTAATAATAGACTGTTTGAAGACAGTGGACATTTGATTAGGACAGGCAGAAAGGTACTTAGTTCAATGTAATAGGGTCTTTAAGGGGGATCGCTTCGTGTTGTATTAACGTTATTTCATTCCCGTGACTAAAATGTGTGAATTTTGTTGAAATACTCAATACATTTTCACAGTTTTCGATTTCTATGATAATTTGAAAATGCCAAAGTGAATTTCATGGACAATTTTTTGTCAATTTCACGGTAATTTAATTAGTTAAATGGGTCATACTAAAATTTAGAGTCGGGTCTCAGGGCAAAAGTAAGGGCTGTAAAGCCAAATTTTTGGTTGGACTATTTATCCGCAACACGGTGTCTCCTCTTCTATAATTCTCTGCGATAAAAACATTTATTATCCTGACTGTGTATGACCCAAATGACGTGACAGGCTTATTAAAATGTAAAATATCCAATTAACTAATTAAGTTATACGTATTGAAGTCCGAAAAATGTTTGTAAGTACGAAAAGTACACAGACACCATGGCCTAACCCTAAGTTAGGCACTTTTACACAAAAAAAAAACAAAATTTACTTTGACCTAACCCAAATTCCCAGGTAGATAAGGGTCTATTGCACTCAAAATGCGTCAACTATATTCAAATTTTAAGTGCATCTCCACTGATGTCTGTAAAAAAACTTAAGTATATTTAAATTCTAAGTGTATCCGATAATGTGTATTGACGCGCATCCAAAAAAACTGGCCGGGAAAACCGATGCTCATCTGTATAACATCACTACACAATCTGCGCGCGCGGCTGTCGTCTGCGCGTCTCACTGCGCGGTTGTCGTGTTGAAGTTACAGTGATTTGTGGACACGTGCTTATAAGTTGCAGGTTGGTGGAAGTTGTAATATTATCGTAAGGAATTATTTAGGGCAGAATTTGTATAGTTTTTGTCCATTGAAAATGTAGAACAACCAAACATAAATATTACTATTATTTACTGTTTACGAAAATGATAAGGGAGAAAATATTCTAACTATATTTACTTACATATTCTTACCCAATGTAAAAAAAAATGAATTGGTATAATAATATTTTATGGGTAGAAAACTTGGATACGCACGGACCGTGCGTAAAAAAATAACTCCTAGTAGAGAGAAAACATTATACTAAAAATTGTAATATTTATTTATATATTACCTACAGTTCTAATTAAAAAATATAAACCTCGTGAAAGTATATTTTGTAATCAGAAAACTCAAATACGCAAGGACCGTGCGTACAAAATGATCTCATGTTTGTTTTTAACCAGAACTGTAATTTAAAGCATGTAAAATAGCAAAAATACATACATACATACATACATTCACCACTTTATTCCCAAAAGGGGTAGGAGGAACACACGAAACTTATGTTCCAGCACCACTTTCAGCATAAATGTGGGTTTAAAAGATCAACAAAATGTGATATTGCAGTGATAGGTTGCTAGCCCATCGCCGACAATACACTTCAACCCTGCTCCCTCAGTCGACTTCTACGACACCCACGGGAAGAAAGGGGGTGGTGAAATAAAACGCTAAATAAAAAAGTATTTATGATTGTTGTTACGTCTACATTTTAAGAAATAACTTTACTTATGTAGTAGATTTGGTACTAGCTGACCGCGTGGCTCCACTTGCGTATTGCACAGAACGCAAGCGAAGCCGCGGGATCAAAAAATACCTTAATATTCGTCCCGAAAGTTCATTCAATATATTGGAAAAGATTAAATAAAAACAGATGAGTGATTCTGGAGATTACCCCTACATTCAAAATAACACCCTCAAAATCTTGACCTCTTTATTATGTAAGTACTAGCTTCTGCCCGCGACTCCGATCGTGGAACTCATTTATGTCGTAGCTCCATACAAGCTTTCATCGCCCATTTCATCCCCTTAGTGGATAATTTCCGGGATAATACTGTCATATGTACTTCTCCGGGACACACACTTTCGCATTTATAATATTAGTATGTATAGATATTGAGAGTAACTGGAATTGAGCATGAAGAATTTGGGTTGCGTCGGCAATATTGGCAGTACAACATATTTTTTTTTAATATTTAGTAATAACCGTAACATTTTATTCTATTTTATGTACTCTCAGTGGACCCGATTCTACGTGCACATGGCTTAACTAGCCTAAAACTAAATTGTCAAATTTTTAGACATACTTAATTTAGGCGGCAGATTAAAAACGACATATTTAGAATAGCATTTAGGCTGCTAAGTAAATTGTATAAAACGCCTAAAATAAGAAACGTCAGATTCAAATTAGCGCTGTCATTTGATTATGACAGCTGTTCATAGAATAGCAGTGTTTTAGCGACACCTAAATAAAATTAGGAAGTTTAGAGGCCACTGTAGAATCGGGTCAAGTAGATGGATTCCATATGTACTCAAACATAAAATTCTAACACACACTGAACATCAAAACCTTGAGTAACCATCAGATCGGTCATATCTAGAGCATTTAACTGTAATTTTTATAATGATTTGAGTGACATTTCCTTATTTGATTGATATGGTCGAATAAGTCGTCACAATACGTACACAATCCTATAAAATTTGTTAGATTATGGACCAAAAGATACCATTTCGGAGCAATATGAGGCAAACACCTTTTATTTTACGTGTTACACCAAAACATGTGAGGCTTTTATTATAATTGTAATACCTTTTTGTACACCATGTTTTTATGTAAAATAAATGATTGATTGATTGATAAATAATAATAAGAAACATATTATGATTCCTACTTAGTTCTTCCTATATAGTTATGTTTAGTTTTTAGTGCTACACATATGAGAAGCTTAAAAACTGGCTATACCTACTTAACATCATTATAATTCAACGTATTTTAACTGGTGTAAATCTACGACAAAGATTGCATAAGTTGCATTAAAATATGAAACATTTACGACAAATCGTTGAAGGTAGACTTAATGGAGTTGTACTAAAATAAAAACACATCGTTAAAAGTGAATTAGTGAAATGGTAAATAAGATTTACCTAGTCATGGTCAGGTTTAAGGGTCACACACAGATTTAGTTCTAATTTGACTGATAGCCGAATATCGCAATACAACCTATGCCCGTTTCACAAATCTACATGTTACAATTTTACAAGTCTAACCTGGTAACACTTGAGGCTCTTGATCAATGAGGCCTGAATCACACTGGCGTGGCGCGGCCTGCGGTGGCGCTCAATAGCAAATTTGACAGCTAATGACCAGTTTACAATAGTAAGCTGTCAAATTTGCAAAGTGAGGAACACGAGCGCGTAAAGAATAACAGTCCTGGTAGCACTTTTGCAATGTCATGGTGACTTTAGACTATCTTACTGACGTTCAATTAGTGTTCCATAGGACTCGAGCCTTTTTAGCCCAAATTTTAAAGCTCTTGAGCTCTTTTGAGAGCTGGCTTAATTAAATGGGTTTCCAAGAGCTAGTGATTTTAATAAGGCCGTAGTCTAAAAAAGGATATAGTCATTTTTTTAAGGGTTTAGCCTTTTTAAGGGATTAAGCCTTTTTTAAGGTTGTAGACTTTTTTTAAACGTAAGCTGAGGGCGTTTTTACTTACATGTGGGTGTTACTTTTTCTCAGAATTTAGATTTTTGTGGTTTTTCCTCTTCAGAATCATGAGCACTATTGATCCCGATAAAGAAAAAGAATGTCCACAAGGGCTCTGGCTTTTTGCAGAAGGAGTGTGTGCGAAGAGAATGAACTAAGTTGGAACTTCCGAATGAAGTAATTCAAGACTTATGCAAGTGCTTATGCAGATAATGAAATCTTATACCGCAAATGTTGGGAATTACAATTAAATTAATGTGCATAATATCCTATTAATATTATAAATGCGAAAGTTTAGATGTTTGGATGTTTGTTACTCAATCACGCTTAAACGGCTGAACCGATTTGAATGAAATTTTGCACGAAGATAGTTTATAGCCTGGATTAAAATATAGGATAGTTTTTATCCCGGGTCCACGCGGACGAAGTCGCGGGCGGAAGCTAGTATAACATTTTCGTAAAAATCGGCTGTGTATTTCTGATGAAGCTATAACAGCAAATACTTAAACTTAAAATTTAAAAAATAAAGATTGGAATAACATAATCGACATTTTAATTTTATTTAAAACACTACACCAAAAAAGCTTCGCATTTATTAAATACTAGCTTCCGCCCGCGACTTCGTCCGCGTGGACCCGGGATAAAAACTATCCAATATTTTAATCCAGGCTATAAACTATCTTCGTGCTAAATTCCATTCAAATCGGTTCAGCCGTTTAAGCGTGATTGAGTAACAAACATCCAAACATCCAAACATCTAAACTTTCGCATTTATAATATTAGTAGGATTTTTTATAAACTCATAAATATTTTAGCCTCCGAGCCTAATTAATCTTGGTGGCTAAAATATTTTTAAGACTCAATATTTTGACAAGGACTTTTAGCCTTTAAATAAGTAGCCTTTTAATAAGGTTACGAGCTCCGAGAGTGTAGGCTGCTGAATATAACTAGGCTTGGGGGCTAAAGAGCTTTATATATAGAATAATGTCGAATCGTATCCTGATAATTAATATACTCACATAAACAGCATGTAAGTAACAGTGTAGCGAAAACTGAAACAATATTTTAGATAATTTTCATGAAATGAAATATTTTTTTCGATGACATTCCAGGACATTGGTCTCTGGAATCAGGGTATCAGCTAAAAAGCGGTCACTGTATACAATATACATATTTGAATCCGTAGTTCCGTATACAAAACATCTGTGGGCGTAGCATGGTTGCCATTTTATCACTTATCGTTGTGGTAAAGACGCCCATCAGCACAAGTATGCGAGTGCGAGAGTGATGGATGCCTTATCCACAACGATAAGTGATAAAATGGCAACCGTGCTACGCCCGCTGTACTCGACCGTCTAAACACGTCTCTACAAAATACCGTCTATTCGTTAATTTCGTATATTAACAGGACATACTTCGTTCTTGTTTCGTCAAATTGGCGTGACGCTGAGGAAATCGACTGAAATGTTAGAAGTCCGTCACCAGAGACGTATGTTACGTTAGCACTGTTTGATATATTCGTATTTCGATTTCTATGTTTAACCTTGATTTTCCGTGAACACCTAATTTGAAATCGTCTAAGAACAAAAACCATATCAAACACGACACTTCCTTAATAAGTATGAATAGGCACTAAAAGAGTAGTATAGCATCGAATGTAAACTTGGGTTAAACCACCATCGTCGCGGATCTTATACCGAGTCATAATGACCCTTATGGCTCCTCTACATGATGGCCCATCCTGCTGGCCCACTAGGATGGGCTAGCGTGTAGAGAGGATAGTGGTGTCGGATGTCTTATGGCGCGGCGGGATGGCAATGGGATGGCCGCGGTGTCGGTTTTTCGGCCGCACATAAAAGGGAGTGGGCCAGCGATGGCGGTGCGCATCTACACGTGGCCCATTCCGCAGTGCGCGGTCGACCGCGGTTGAATGTGGACGTTCGTGCTATGTATTTTTTTTGTCGAAAATGACGTGTACACGTGGCCGCAACACGAAACAATAAAGGTTTTGGAATTATATCGGGGAGAAAGCGCAATATGTAAATAGGTAAATTGCCGCAGCGGCTAACGCTTCGACTTCCATCTCGCAAAACGATTCGATCACAACTGAATGTCGCCATCGTGTAGTGGCGTTCAACCATCGCATGGCCATAGCGCTGGGCCATAGGATGGGCCATCATGTAGAGAAGCCATTATACTCTACATACCTAGGATGAGGTAGTAAGTTAAATGACAAATTGGCTCCGTTTGAGTACCTTTTACGCTCTCGGCCCTCCAGATTGCACGATCGTCACCCATTGACTTACAATTACTACTTAGAGACGGACCACCTAGAACAAATATTTTTCTTGACGTCTTCAACCACCTTGGAATTCAGTACTATTTAGCGAACGTCCGCCAGCCCGCGACTATGCAAAGGTAATTCCATGAGAGTAATATACCATGTGCAAACTTATGCTAGGGGATGTCTGCGTTATACTATACAGGATGTTACAAAAATACCGTTAAAGCCGAAAGGGGTTAAAAGGTCCCTGGTAAAGCAATATTTGAATACCGTAGGTAGTCCACAATAGTGACCCAAAAAATTTTTTTTATTGGATAAAACAAAATGCTCATTATTGAAACGTACCCCTTAAAACGTAAAACTAAAGAGTAGACTACCCAGAAAGTTATGTACATTTTTACCTAATTTGCTCTGAGAGGTACCTACATGCTCATGTTTGGGTGAGGACCAAATTCTTGTCCAGTAGTTAGCCTGGTCTATCGATAGTTAGCCACAAAAACTGAAGAAGTGTACAAAGTTCCGTTGTGGCACAAAATTAACCATAGGATGGTTCATTTTCGTGTCACAACGGAAAACTTTCATAGAAAATTTAATTGAGTGATTTAAGCTGGCCAAGAATTTGGTCCTTCCTTACCCTTTTCTCAATTTATGACGAACTAGCTGATGCTGTGGCGAAGCCGCGCCCGCGAGGTTATAAGAAAATGTAACATATTGAATTTTCCCGTGGGTATAAGATGTTTTCCCGCTGGAAAAAGTAGCCTATGTCACTCTCCAGCCTTTAAACTATCTCCATACAAAAAATCACATGCGACGCTCCGTTGCGACGTGAAAGGAGGACAAACAAACAAACACACTTTCGCATTTGTAAGGATTGGAAACAAGAACACGAAGTAGTATTATTGTTGTCAAATGTCATATGTTGATGAAGAATTATTGAGATGACTTTGTAATTGACTAGACTAGGAGTAGAGTCATAAGAAGTACTAAAAGCGGTTTGATTTCCTTTTATAGAAATTGGAAAACTTTTTGTAATAAAATGGTTTGATTATTATTAAACTAGGTACAAATGATAAACTGAAGTCTTGTGTTAAAATGATCTATGAATATTCAATTTGATTAACGTCACAGGATATCAGGGTTGGCACTTTTTTCGGTTAAATAAATATTTTCTTTTTCATGGGGAATTATGCAACACGTTATATTACTCAATGCCATCCCCTGGGTATAGAGACTGCGTATACGAGCCATCTCCAACTTTTCAAAGTGCCTCTGCGAAAGAAAATAATCTTCCAGCCAACTATGTATGTAAAGAAACATTTTGTTCATGATAAAACAAGGCAAACATGACAAACAATAATCAAACAAGGTGGACTGATGCCCTGGTAAAGGTCGCGGGAGTCCGCTGAATGCGGGTGGCGCAGGACCAGCCATTGTGGCACTCTATGGGGGAGGCAGTGGACGTCTTTCGGCTGATATGATGATAATAATAATCTTAGATACATACCTTTAACGACCGGTTAGCCTAGTGGGTAGTTAGACGCTGCCTACGAAGCTGAAGTCCCTGGGTTCGAATCCCGGTAAGGGAAAATAATTGTGTGATGAGTATGAATGTTTGTTTTCTGAGTCTTGGATGTTTTATATGTATTTAATTATTGTATTTATATCTACTATAATATATAATAGTTGTCTAGTACATACCTGTAACACAAGCCTTATTGCGATTAGTATAGGTCTAGTTCGATTTGTATAAGATTGTCCCCTAATATTTATTTATTTAATCCATACGAGTGAGGATTCGAACCCATAATAAGAAGTAAATAGGGTAGGTATACTTAGTACTATGTGTATACAAGGTGCTCGGGACTCCAAATCATTTTAATGGCGTGTTCCTGAGGCCCTAAGGAGTAAAAAGTGTCATAACATAAGTATAAGTTGATATGATGACTTTCGGCCATGACAGGAGGCCTCCGTCTAAAGAACGATATAGGCTGGTGAAGATGAAAACGATGTAAAAGTATTGCCTCGACCAATTATGAAGCATTTTTGAAGCAAATCTTTCACTGATTGGTAAGCTTTAACAAAAGTATAGTCCAATCGGTAGCCAGACCGTATAATAATAGGCCAGGACTAAACCACCGTTAAGAAACGGTGATTTGATGCGAAGTGAATCGGTAAAAATAAAGTAAACCCGTTACAGCGACAACGCACAGCGCTTGTGGTCTATTCGTACTGAACGTACTGATTTGGAATAAGCTTGACATTATGGTTCGGAGCCGCGATTCCATCTGCCTTAATTAACAGAAGAAGACTTCGCGTCAGGGCGCGGTACACTCGAAAACTGAGTTTAGAGTCAAGTCGAGCGTGTATCATCTGTGCAAAGATTTGTTTTTTTTTTTTAAATATCTATAACTCGAGTTGTTAAAAATACTCTTGTCTAAACACAGAATAAATAATAGTTGTCACGAGTCCATTATTTTCAACATTGTAGCACAGCATTTAATCCAACACAGAAAAGAGACTTAAACCCTAATGCTACGCTATTATGGACCCGAGACTGCGAAATTATTTGAGTACCAAGTCATATAAAAAAAAACATGCGCTCGTGTCATTTACACAAGACTATGCTTGGTGTAAGGTGTGAAAGTAAACGCGATAAATAGCAAATCGGTTCCAAATCACTATGTCAAGCCTAACCGAGCCCCAGCTTTTGTGCTTTACAACTATACAATTTACATTTATGTAAATGGCTACTGGTTTAGAAATTTCGTACGCATAAAGTTATTGGAAGAAGAGAATTTACGGCTTATTATGAAGGTTAACGATTGTTGCCGTGAAATTGCGAATTTAGCTCCTTTAGGGCACGCCTGGGAAAAACGTTAGGAGGTTAATGATTTATAGAAATGTAGGTACGAGTACCTATTCGATTTATATGGGCGACGAAAGTGAAACATCTTCAGGGCAGCTCCTCTTAAGGCTGTGCATTGGAAATTATCGCGTGCTTGGAAACGCCGTTCTAACTAGATAAAGAAACAATAAGGTCTGATTTTCGAATATATGTGTCTTGACTATAAGATTGTTTATCTGATTTCATCGATATATGATTGCTTAAAATTTCCTCTATAGAAAAAAAATCCAAAGTTGGGTCTGTATTTTCCTTTTTTTACTCAAACTATACATTATTTTACGATACAATCAAGTTAATACTATAGCATTTTATCTCATCTAAAATCTCACTTTACGAAATTTTAATAAAACGTCTCTAAGTTAGGTATTTATCGAAATTTCTCCAAAAAAGCTATTCCCAAAGAGTGTTACATCTCTTTTCCTCGTGCGCGGAAGGCATTAGCGTGTCTCTGTCTAGGGAGCGTGTTCGACTTAAATCAAGGGATCGCCTTAACGCGTTAAATAAAGACTGGGAACTGTTGGATATGAGCATATAATAGCGGATCCAGGTTTCTGAGAACTTAAATTTTGATAAATGGGTCAAAATCAGGAACGAATAATGAGCGTCTTTACTGTACACAAGAGTTGACAGTGTAGGTACAGTCACGTAAACTTCTATGGGGGGGTGTTACGTTTCTCAGCAGTGACTGCCACAGCTGACTGTACCTACATTAATCATTTATCCGATCATAGAAGACGCAGCAAAGAAAAAAAATACTAACGCATACAAAGCAACAAATGTTTTTGAAGCAAAGTATAAATGATTAAAAATTCATATTTCATATTATTTGCAACTCATAATATGATATGAAACTTATAATATGCACGAGAAAATGTAGGTATAATAGAATTAAACATACTAGGGTTAGGTAATTGAAAATCGGTGGCAGGAACAACATGCATGTACGATAACTGGACCAGAAAAGGGTAAATACCGGAGGATTATTAAGTTCAACGATTAATTGGGTTATTATGTGTCCATACAACATAAATATGAGTTAGGCATCAATATCTGACTAGACAAAGGACGCAAATATCTGACACGCCCGTATAGCTCTAGAAATACAGTTTAGTCAGATGGTTTTGAGTGCCTTGTTCAATCATATAATTGCGGCGGTATAGTCAGACAGTCATTTTAAAAATGTTGTACCTAGTATGTGCCCTAAAAGTCCCAAAGTCAAACCAAAAGTCAAAGTCAAAGTCTAACCTAGTTATCGATTTCTTTTGTTTCAGTTGACTCGACGTGAAAATGATACGATCGGCAGAGGTAAGTGAAAATTATGTTTCTCGATAGATAAATATGTACCTATAGATGTAATGCATCATTAACACTACCTATGTGTTACTTGCATACCACAATTACTGTCGATATAATGTTAAGATTATCTTTATAGACGTTACAAAGGTTACGACATTATTGCATTTTCATAAGAGCATTATGCCATAGGAAGATCTATCGATACCAAGTTTTATAATCAACGCGGAACATAAACTCAGAAGCTGCCTAGCATGGTGACCTTTATATCAGACATATTTAAAGGTTGTCTGGAAGAGATCGTTCCTTAGCGATAAGACCGCCTGTTGTCTACCTCTACCACAAGCTTTATGTTCTTTACTGTGTATCTTTTAGAAAAAAAAATTTTTTTGTTCCACCCTATTAGACATTTGTTCCCTTGTGGTGAATGAATGCCGCAAAGAAAGACGATACTGGACATAACCGTCAATCATACTAACATACGTAACCATGTATCTACTTATTTGCTGAATAAAGCCTATTATTTCGGGCAATGTCTGATTATTATTAAGTATGGATAAATATATACGCCCCGAGCGGTTCGACGCGGCTCCGTTGCCAAACACCGACAATACAATAACTTGGTCTCATTGAAAAAAAAACCTAACCGGCATCTAGTTCCCGGTGGTAGCAGTCTCCCAGAAATAGATGATGAAAACGAAGTCGTCCGGGGAAGGAGGGGGACGGCGCTGCCTGGCGGAGCGGCGTAGTTGAGGACTCCGGTTCCGGCTCATCTTGTTAGGGTTCCGTACCTCAAAAGGAAAAAAACGGAACCCTTACAAGATCACTTTGTTGTCCGTCCGTCCGTCCGTCCGTCTGTCAAGACCCTTTTTCTCGGGAACGCGTGGAGGTATGCAGCTAAAATTTATACCAAATAGGTCTACTGTCCCTTGGAGCTGTGAAAAAATCAAACTTCTAAGCCAATGCAATCAAAAGATACAGCCGTTTATGCCGCAAATTATCGAAACTCGCAAGGTAATCAAAACCTACAGGGTACTTCCCGTGAACTCAGAATCTTGAAATTTGGTACGAAGCAATGTCATAAAACACAGATAAAGGAAAAATTGCGAAAATCGTAAATTTTTAGTTACATCATATAATAAAAATATTTCTAATAATTTTAAAGTTATTACTTATCTACCTACAGGTTTGTAAGGAACCCTCGGCGCGAGTCCGACTCACACTTAGCCGGTTTTCTTTCGTTCGTGCTCGGTTGCGCTTGGACCTCCTCCCATTCTTCTTCATCTTCATCATCATCCTCATCATTGCACCGGTATGAGGGCCCTTTCGGATGCACTTCGACCTAGGATCTATTGTGCAATTGCCCCCTCCTTTGTGCCTACTCCTAGCTGGGCTGTTCGATATTAAAACCGCCCCGCACCTCCACCAAATGTAGGGGCTGACAACTCAGATGGTAAAGACTTATTTATATACTAGCTTCCGCCCGCGACTTCGTCCGCGTAGACCCGGGATAAAAACTATCCTATATTTTAATCCAGGCTATAAACTATCTTTGTGCAAAATTTCATTCAAATCGGTTCAGCCGTTTAAGCGTGATTGAGTAACAAACATCCAAACATCTAAACTTTCGCATTTATAATATTATTTATATATTTATATATGTATAAATAAGTAAGCCTCGGGGGCCCATCCTTGACATCTTCGGTTCCTCTTCTATGTATAGACTTCGATCCAGACAGCTTGATTTGAACTCCGAACGTCTGCACAGTGCTGTCCAGCCTCTACAGTACCTATATACAAGGTGGAACGGAACGATGGACTTTCCCGCAAGAGGGGGATTATTGAGCGCTAGTAAGTCACATTTTCCAGATAAACTATTTTTTTTGACGCGATTTTTTTTTTACATTTGTATGGAGCGTTGGCCGACTGGAACGATGAGCTCCATACAAATGTAAAAAAAAAACGCGTCAAAAAAAATAGTTTATCTGGAAAATGTGTCGTACTAGCGCTCAATAATCCCCCTCTTGCGGGAAAGTCCATCGTTCCGTTCCACGCAGTATTTAAATATGAGCCGTTTTCTGATGCCAATAAATAAACCGGTTACTCATTCATGCGCGGTACAAAATCATTGATTTATTTCATTGATTAGGTAAGTTTACAAAAGCATAGCATTCAGTTAGGTAATTTTAAAGGAGCTTACCTACATGAAATAAATCCCGCATTCGAACATCAATTGAAAAAACAACTTTTTTTCTTTACATAGGTAGTAATTATGGAATCGAGTCATGTGAAGCCTTATCTCACGCTGATTAATTACACATATATCTAATTTGAAAGGACTGTGTGTGTATCATAACAATAGCACGCTTAAGTCATTCTTCGACATAGTATTGAATGATCATGGCCAGTTGCCAACGCACGACAAAAACCGCCTTTGTATTGTTAATAATCGGAATTGGTACATGATCTCGTGGTTATACTAATTAGATGAACTGTACCTATTGATGAAATCGTGGAAATAATTACACTTGTACATGTATAATTGTACAACGGGTACGTAGAGTCATTAACGAATTATCTCTTTATCCGATGATTGGATTGATGATTTAGCAATGACAATGTATTGATTTGTTGACATGATGATCCAGGAAAGAAAGAAGACAACGATGTTGCGTTGACAATCTAAAGAGTCGTTTACATGGTGTAACAACTCGCATGCGCACCTCACACACACACAGCCACACATTGCAGGGTTTGTTTGAGTTCATCGAATTGCGCTAGCCCGCAGCACCGCAATGTAATGAAAAACGCATACAAGTTGTTGCACCATGTAAATGGCTCTTAAGAAGAAAAATCTTTATACTTATACACCTCAATAACCCTAACTAAGGGCTCATATTCAAAGGTTGATAATACAGCACGTATCCCGCATGCGGAGAGCTCGTGTTATATTGTTTTTCCATTTAACAGAAACAACTTTGGCACGAGCTCCCTGCATGCAGGATACGGGCTGTAACCAGTGAAAACGAGCCTTAAGAACTATTCCCAAATTCTCATATTAAAACTCTCTCTATCCAGGCATGTTCCTGCCCCATCCAAGAGGTCGGTCCATCCATGGCCGCCTCGTGCGGCGGTCAGTTCATGCTCTTCATGACAATCCTGGAGGCCTTCATCAACGGGCGCTGCGACCTGGCGGACCCCTGCAACCGGGTCACCAGCGAGACCAACGAGAGTTTGCTGGACAGCTACGACTTTATAGTCGTGGGCGGCGGGACCGCGGGCTCGGTGGTTGCTGGGAGGTTATCGGAGAACCCACAGTGGAAGGTATGTTTTATGAGATGATGCTTGGACTACGGCCCACTTGATGGTATTGGCACTTGCCCTTGCATTGAGGTGTTGACCTTCTTTGTAATCCTTAAAAGGTCACGAGGTACCACAGCCTATACAATTGCAGCTCCAGAGGAAAGCTCCTCTGTAAGTAACTATTTACGTGTTGTGGTCTGTAAATATATATGAGATTTCGCCGAGTTGACAATGGTCGGAAGGATGTTGACGAATCCACTGGAAAGTATGGTTCATGTTTACAATACGACCCTTCGATTGTAGTCACCACAGCCTAGATCGCTTGCAATTTCAAAGATGCCACATGAGCGTTGTGATTCTTTGAAAGTATACAAGGTTTCGCGGAGTTGACAGTTTGAGATAGCACCACAGGTCTCTTGGGGTCAGTATCATCATCTTGGTACTCGAGGTCTTCAAAGTCAAAACTAGAAAAAGGAGGACGATGCATAAAGCAGTGTCATGAACCTTAATGATTATTTTGACGATGAGAAGGTCTGGCTATATGATGATTGCTTGAAGATATTTTGGGCATAAAGATTGTGGTACTCTAGGTAGAATCTACCGTTTTATCTTCACCACGGCCTCCCATTCACAATGCCTGTCCATCCGTGTCTCATTAACGTGAAAATCCGTGCATTGTCCATTACCGAAGACCACTGACAAGATTCTACATTGTTTTGTTAATTGATGCAGTACGGGCAAATACGCCTAGTGAACTTGGTCATTAGATACATGCGTTATATTTACTTGCAAGATAAGTGAGTAAGATTTTACCTAGGTACTTTGCTGGAATCGATTGGGGTAAAATTTAAAGAAAGAAATATATTTGTGTTATTGTATTTTTTCTCTTTCTAACTGCTTTGTTTGTGTGAGGTGTGCAATAAAGAGTATTGTATTGTATTGTATATTTATTGGTTGTAATTTGTTATTCTTTGTTGTATAGGCATTTTTGTAAGATCCTTTACAGTGTAATATTATGGTACCATCGCGCTGGTCTCATGATGGAGACGGGAGATAGTCACAGGAAATCTAGCAAGTTGGTTCAAAATGCATTAAACCTGTGATGTCGTCATATGAAATATAAAACCGATTGACCCGTTATGTGAGACTCGGACAAAAATAGCCTGCAAGCAAAGAAAGTATTTAGGTATACTGTAACGGTAATTTGCGAATAAACTTTTTAGGGTTCTCGAAAAGGGTTTGGAACGTTAATCTGCCCACTGTTTCGTGGCCCTTTATGTGTTGGTCTGACACATACCGCTATATGAGAACTTGTTACGAGCATTAAACTGTTTTCTATTTCTCGGACAGTGTTGTAGGAACTTTATGGTTGCCAACATTTGAATTCACACACTCTAATAAGAAGTTTATATATGTTATTCGATTTGTGATCAATAAATCCTAAAAATATCAATTACATATGTAGGTATATTCATATCATATCGAATCAAAGTAATACCATAATTAAATAATGTAATTTTTTACATTTAAAACCGGCCAAGAGCGTGTCGGGCCACGCTCAGTGTAGGGTTCCGTAGTTTTTCGTCCGTCGCAGTAAGTGTCCCCACTTAAGCGTTAAAAAAATGGGCTATCTGTTACATTGAGTTGACATATTAAGTACAAAACCCTAAAACCCTAAATCCGTTTTTTACTTTATTTGAAAGCACGTCATTTCAGAGTTTTCAGAGTATGAGAGTTGAAAAGAGTATTTTTATTGTATTGTATTGTACATTTTAATCGTTATTTGTTATTCAGCACAAGTGCTTGTGATGAAAGCCGAGCTAGCGAAGCGGGTTAGTTCAATGTGAGCGTTCCGCGTACAGCGACATCTATCGGCAAATTAAGTAAACTATTGCGCGCGAGCTTAAATATGGAAGATGATTTTTATCGGATAATTCTTTATTGCGTGAACCGATTTTCACCGTTTTTTTCTTTATTTGAAAGCACGTCATTTCATTGTGATTTTGTAGAAATTACAGGTACAATAAACACCTGCTTATACGGTTAAATTACAAATTTAGTTCAGAAAATATTTTGTAATTTTTTTCAAAAACCATTCAACCTATCAAGTCCAAAATAATTTTCCTAGAAAGTTTTTATGAAGTTCTACTTTTGAGATTTTTTCATATTTTTAAAACTCATGGTTCACAAGTTAGAGGGGGGGGGGGGGAACACATTTTTTTTTACTTCTGGAGCGATTATCTCCGAAAATATTAACATTATCAAAAAATGATTTTAGCAAACCCCTATTCATTTTTAAATACCTATCCAACAATATATCACACGTTAGGGTTAAAATGAAAAAAAAACACTCCCCACGTCACGTTACGTATGGGGGAGGTACCCTAATAAAAAAAAATGTTCACTTTTTATTTTACCACTTTGTCGGCGTAATTGATATACATATTACATGACATGCCCCCTCGAACTCCCGACGAATTATATCTTCAGTTGTTTGACACTGTGGAGAAAGTTTATCTAAAGCATGGTAGCTCCAAGGTGCTTGTCGTCGGAGATTTAAATTTATATAGTGCTAGTGCGAATATTGAAAGGTGTTTTCACTGCTTTACTAATGTTTGTAACGTGTATCAGTATAATAGCGTGATTAATATGAATGGTAGAGTGTTGGATGTAATGTTGGCGAGCACGGAGATGAGTGAAGCGGTATGCGTGCGGCAGGCCGACCCGCAAGAGGTGCTGTCTAAAATTGATCCTCATCACCCACCCATTATAGCCCGGATTCATTACAGTTTCACATCGAGACCAGTACTAATGGAGCCCTCCAACGTAAGTAGCCCGAATGACTGGAACTTTTCTAAAGCGGATTTTTACCTATTGTGTTGTGAAATTCGAGACGCCGAATGGGACCGTATCTTTGAGACCCAGCAAACCGACGACGCCGTCGACATTTTCTATGATATACTTTACTGCATTTTTAAACGCTGTATTCCAAACAAAATACGGAGAAATTCGTACAGTCGTACTTACCCAGTCTTCTATACAAAATGCATAATTCGTGATATAGAAACGAAAGCCAAACTTCACCGGGAGTGGAAGCAGACTAATGATAGATCAGCGTATGAGGCCTACAGTGTAATGCGCGCCAAAATCAAAGATGAAATTAGTAAAGAATATGTCTGCTATTCGCAACGCATATCCCGACGATTAGCCAATAATCCAACTCAGTTTTGGTCGCACGTTAGCTCGCTACGCTGTAAAGGTGGGGTCGAACCAAAGGTCACGCTCGGGAATGTCGACTACTCTGGTGCTAGTGCCGCCGCAGCATTCGGAACGCATTTTGCTTCGGTTTTCTCAGCGGATCAACCGATTTTAGACCCGCATCTAGCTAGCGCTTGCCCACCAGCTGACGCTCGTCGTGTCGATATCAGACGATTTAGCGAGCGTGACATTCGGTCCGCAATTAGGAAACTTAAGCCAGGAGCATCACCCGGACCTGATGGAGTACCCGCGTTTGTGATCAAGGCTTGCGTCGATTACCTAGTCGCTCCAATCAAGTTTATTTTTAACCTTATTCTCCGAACTGGAGTCTACCCAGTTACGTGGAAAAAGTCTCGGGTGACTCCAATTCCAAAAAAGGGGTCTAAGGTAAAAATAGAAAACTATAGGCCTATTGCAATTCTCAGTGCCATAGCTAAAGTCTTTGAATCGGCTTTGCAAGGTGTTCTGCTCCCCCAATGCCTGCCTCACATCACCAGCGCACAGCATGCCTTCCTGCCAAGAAGGTCCGTAGCCACGAATCTTCTCACTCTTACACGGACGGTGTCTCGAGAGTTGGATGGAAAAAGTCAGGTAGACGTTATCTACCTGGACTTCCAGAAAGCTTTCGATCGTGTGGACAATGATACTCTTTTGATAAAACTAGGAGCCATGGGATTTACACCCAGACTACTGAAACTGTTCGCGAGCTACCTGTCGGATCGGAAGCAATATGTAAAGTATGGCCCATACGAATCAGAATGCTATCTCACGCGCTCTGGTGTTAGCCAAGGATCAAACCTAGGACCATTTCTTTTCGTATTGCTCATAAACGACCTATCCGACGAGGTGCGCGGTTCCATGGTGTTGCTGTTCGCTGACGATGTGAAGCTGGTGAAGTCGATTCAAAGCCAGAGTGACCGAGTGGAGTTACAGAGGGACATTGATGCGGTGTATCGGTGGAGTCTCCGTAACAAACTTTATTTTAACGCGGAAAAATGCGAAATGCTGACATTTACGCGGTCGAAAACTCCCGACGAATTTCAGTACACAATTGGTGGCGTTCCAATAGCGCGTGCGGAAAGTGTGCGGGATTTAGGTGTCCTTTTCGATCCGGGGCTCACGTTCAATGATCACATTCAAGCTGTGGCCAAAACCGCATCGGGGAGACTCGGTTTCGTCTTGCGCAATTCTGCACCTCTGACCGTCCACGCTGCCCGCGTGTTGTATGCGGCGCTCGTGCGCAGCGTGCTGGAGTCGAATGCTGTGGTCTGGAGTCCACATGAGAGCAAATACACTCTTATATTAGAACAGGTCCAGAAAATGTTCTTAAGAGCGCTGTACAAGAGGGTTCACTTTTATTACCCATACATGTACCCTACCTTATTTTTGCAAGGGCATTTAGGCTATGAGTCACTACAATTGCGTCGCTTACTCTCCTTAGCTAAATTTAGCATCGATCTAGTGCGAGGAAAGGTCGATTGTGTGGGTCTCATAGATGCATTCGTGCGTCTCTTTGTCCCTGACCGGTACGGTCGCGCGCGAAGTCACCCCTTGCTGGCCGTGCCAGGCGCGCGCACGCGGGCGCACGCGCACGATCCCATTGCGCGCGCGTTAGCGTTCCTCAACTCCGTGCTCCAAGCGCACCCACAGTGTGATCTGTTTGCGAGTTCGACCGCGCGACTGATGATTGGATGCAGGAAGGTGGCAGAATGCGAGATGCCTGCGAGTACTATAGTTTAATACACTTAAGAGTCGTTGTTGTTTATGCTTTTCTTTTTCTTTTTCTTAATGTTACATATTCATAAGTTTGTACCGCTTTGGCCTTGCTGTTAAGGTATAAATGTTACTAAATAAATAAATAAATAAATATTAGTACGAAATTTCAGCTTTCTAGTGCTAACGGTTACTGAGATAATCCGCGGACGGACGGACAGACAAAGCGAAACTATAAGGGTTCCTAGTCGACTACGGAACCCTAAAAAGGAAAAAGAACCTTTTTTATTTGTCGCAGATTTGGTAATTCAGAAGTCTATATTATTTTTCTAAATTAAGAAATATAAACATGTGCAACACATTTATCTGCTTTATTCAGTACTCTCTAATACTTACCACTTAGTAAGCTATAACAATAATGACGTCATCTTACGTCCAGATAATTAGTTACAAAACTATTTTTAATGAACTTAATCGTCTAGTCTTATTGTTTTTATACAAAACCTTAATGATGTCGATGTGTGACCGTTGGAAGCAAAAAGTTACAAGTGTAATTATATTTTATTAGGATCTCGTACATAAAGCAAGTAATGTGCAAAAAACGTGGTTATATTTTTGATGTAAGAAAAATATTCATTTTCCACAAAAGAGTAGGTAATCATCTGCCTACCTGCATCTGAATACCTAGAACAATTATTAGATTGTCATTTACTATGACGCTCGCAGATCGTGACGTCACGATTTCCATTTTGTATCTCTAACAACCAATATTAAAACGGTTTTAGCTTCGTAATTCTTTGAGATATCTGAATGGGATTTTCGTCACTAGGCATATTTTTTTGCCTTCTTTCTTTCGGAGTAATAATAAATTTGGAGTCTATACCCGTATTGTACTTTTTGCACAGTAATCAACTACTCGTTGAGAGGGTTCCAATGATCCCAGACACGACGGGTTTATCTTGTGTAAGTAGTTTAGCAGTTGTTATGGCCACCTTCTGTCGCCATCATCACGTCAGCTCGGTAGTGCCATAATATTGCATTGTCTCCGAACTGATAACAAATTTCAGCTCAATCGGACTGCCTGGCTGGAAAATAATTTGCATATTTTAAAGGACAACTATAATAATAATAGAAGTTTCATAACCGAGATTATGATGACGATTTCTCCTTGAAAATTTCATGTTGGTACGGAATCCTCAGTGCGTCAGTCCCACTAGTACTTGGCCAACTTTGGCACACAACGCACAAACAACACAAAATGAACTTCAACATTTTAATCAAGTTTCTCGGATACTTTTTTTGCCTGCATTTTAATAAGTTTTAAATGTCTGTTACTTGACTACCTACTTTTAATAAATAGGTATCAGGTTTTAGGTAACTGATAGATGCACTTACTAATGTATACCTACCTAATCCAACGTTAGAAATCTAAGCTATCATTTAAGAATAACAAGTGCCAAAGTGTATGTAATGTACCTAATACTTACCCACTTAATTCTACGTGTTTTGCGGTTTTCCTATAGCATGTCATGGTATTATATCCGTGGTTGCTTTTTACGACCGTTTTTGTGATGTGTGCTTTTGTGTTCATATCAGATGCTTACTTGGGAAAATCCTTATGATTAGGTATATTTACAAGCTTAAGCACATTCTCGTATGTTTATAAAGTAGCGGACTATTGACAGAATCGACCTTCATCTATCTAATCCGATTCGGAGTCCGACATTATTTGAGAAGTTCCGACGCTTTCTTGCGGATCACGTCATAAGAGTCCTCTTATGTACCTACATCCTGATAAGAATGAGACCCTTTAAACACAAAAAATACTTATTTTCTAATCGTGTGAAGAATTCTGAGGAACTCGTAAAATATTCCTTTTATCTTGACTCCAGGTCCTTCTGATAGAAGCAGGTGGAGACGAGCCAACGCAGTCAGCTGTACCAGCGTGGGTGACCGCGTACTGGGGCCGGCCGGACACAGACTGGTTGTACAAGACAGAGCCTCAGCAGAAGGCCTGTCTGTCCGAAGGTGCTACATGCAGCTGGCCTAGAGCGAAGATGTTGGGTAAGTCTGCTTCTCCAACTCCAAGCTTTAATTTTAGATCTTTTGATAAAGGTCTGTTCCAGTTTGGGTGATTGCATAGGCAATACCGTACACGGACTGGCTGTACAAGGCATTAAAGCGCGTGATGCAGTTGGCGTAGTGCAAAAAATGTTAGGTAAATCTGGCCCTTCACGCTTTGGTGCGCAACCTCCAGGCGAGAGATGATCCGACACTACTGGGCTAGCATGAGTGACTTCGTAGGTACGGTCGGAAACAGACTAGCTGCAGGATTTATCCGCAAAGTCTAGCAACTAAATACTTCGTCGCACAATGTTTTATTGATTGGGAGAAACAAAACTAACCCCATGTTCTATTCCGTGTTGTGACTGTTTTCACAAAGTCCATGATGTTAGAACACAAACTAATGTATCATATGATTTATTGTGATTCCAGGCGGCTGCTCAGTAATCAACGGCATGATGTACATGCGCGGGCACGCGGCCGACTACGACGCGTGGGCGGTAGAGGGCGCCACAGGCTGGTCCTGGTACGACGTGTTACCCTTCTTCCTGAGGAGCGAGGACAACAGAGATATAGGTGTTGGCGTGTCCAGCCAGTACCACAATACTGGGGGACCGTTGCCTGTGCAAAGGGTGAGTTGGGAATTTAGGAGAAGGTAGGGCGTCCCGAAATATCAACTGTCAAATGTGACGCAGGCGCAGCCTGTGTAGAAGACGAACACCGTGCAACTTTTGGAGGAACTGTTACACAACGGAATATCTCCCTCAAACTGTGACACGCGGCGAACTACTCCGTGTGGTCGGTAGGGGGGCTACGGGCTGTTCCTGGTACGATGTGGCCTTCTTTCGGAAGAACGAGGACAACAGATTGGTGACAGCGAGACAACAATACTGCGCTAGTGAGGAGTATGATGTGCAAATTGGATGTTTCGTATATAGATGTGTGTGTATGTGAGTTTGCCTCCCCTAACGATCACCATTTTCTTGATAATGAAAAGAGTAGGTACACTAAGAATTGTTGACCAGCAAATGCAAAAACGGTGCAGTAACTTGTTATAAAACAATTTTAAGCAACAGACGTTTCATACGAGATAAAGCAGTTGCTTTTGAAATTTATAAAATAAGAAGAATATTATAGTCCTCATGTAAAATCCTTCGCTAATCTCTGAACGAAAAAGGAGGTCTAATATAATTATTACGTCGCCAGTTCCGTCACGCACCCCGGTTCGCCCACGACGTGGTCTCCGCGGCCATCGAGTTGGGCTACCCGCCCACCAGCGACCTCAATGGAGAGACCATCACCGGCTTCACCATCGCACAAACACTCAATGAGTATGTACCTACTGATTACTATTTCGCATCTGCGACTAACCTGTCCAAACCACCATAGGTACTTAATAACTACCAAAAGGAGCAATATTGTTAGTTACACATTTCTTTTGGCCCGCCACTGCATGTTAAAAGTATCTTTGGTGCCAAGTTCCGTCAGTCTCTTAACATTTATTTAAACCGGAATCTTGTACGGAACTTGATATTAGACATTCATTTCAAACGTCATCCAAATAAACGTAATCCACTTTAAAGGTTTTATTTGGAGTCTATCCCGAATTAATCGGGAATCTTGTAAAAAGTGGGACATGACATTTTAACTCAACTTGCAGTACCTATAATTCCTTTTTTTACAGCAACGGCTCTCGCTTCACTACATCCCGCGCTTACCTGAGACCGGCGTCAAAGCGAGAGAATATACATTTCCTTCTCAACGCGCATGTTTCCAAAGTGCGCATCGACCCTAACACGAAGAAGGTTATTGGAGTCGAATACATCAAAGACAATCAGACGAAATTTGTCAAAGCGAACAAAGAGGTAACTAAATGTAGACGAAAACCTATCCGACCCAATTTATCCGCTGTTCTTGAAGACGTATCACATACTTAGGTCTTTCATATTATGTTGCTACTCCGAAACGCTTCAGCAGATGTCAAAACATCTACTCCTACATCTTATCCAATTTATAAATGGCGTCGCATCAAGAAACATTCATACATACTAATACCTACATAGGCAAAAGGCTTTAGCTTACTTTTCTTCAAGGGTTGCAGAATGGTACACAGAACGATCTTACTCGTAACATAGGGCAATGGTGACGATAAGGAACCATTTCAGTTGACGCAGCAGATATGCAGGCTAGATTCGCAAAAAAAAGACAAAAATCGGAATAATCGGTGACGATAGATATATATTTTTTAGGTGATCCTATCAGCCGGTACTATAAACTCCCCGCAAATCCTCATGCTCTCCGGAGTGGGGCCCAAGGATATGCTCCAGAAGGCCAACATCCCCGTGGTGAAGGACCTGCCTGGCGTGGGCCAGAACCTGCACAACCATGTTGGTGTGGACCTGGAGTTCACACTCACTAAGGAGCCGCAGATCGCGGATTTGGACTGGGCTGCTGCGACGGAGTATCTTCTGAACAGGGATGGACCTTTGTCTTCTACTGGCCTGTCTCAGGTAACCAAATCTGAACTGTCACTAAATTCTAGGACTCCTTTACTTTGAAACCAAGCAATACATGCAAATGTTTCGAAATGTAAAGATCACTAATGAAACCACACCTCGTTTGTGGAAAAAAATCCTTTAGCTTAATCATCATCATGTCAAGTGTCATGCAAGAAATCCTCATTTTGAGAAGCTCATATTTGCTACGGAACTTTTCCTTCTCTGAGTGACTGTCAAATAGGTGATCTTTTGAAAAAACGGCTGGAAATGGATACTCAAGTACTTGGCGTATTCTTAAACAACTAAGAGCTCTTTCCCACTGACGTCCCGTTTTTGCGGGATACGGTTTTCTGCAGGATTCCGTTTTAGTAGTATACGTGCTAATATAGTAACGTTCACACGAGCATTCTGTTTGCGGGATACTGCACGCATACTACAGAAAGCTGGATCCTGCAGAAACCGTACCCGCAAAAAACTGGACGTCAGTGGGAAAAAGCTCTAAATGTTTTTATTCGAGTAAATTTAATCCAAGTGCAGATACTCCAGTTAACCGTGTTCTGACCTTTCCAAAATGTTCTTGTGCAGCTCACAGGCATAGTGAACTCCAAGTACGCGGCGCGCGGCGGTCGCCACCCTGACATCCAGTTCTTCTTCGGCGGTTACTACGCATCCTGCGGGGACGGCGTCACGCCTGATCCGGAGAAGACGAAGGATGTACGGGACAGGAGAAGCGTGTCGTATGTACTAGTTGCTTTTGTATCCTATCTTTACTAAAAAAATAAACGAAATTTCCGTGTCTGTGGTGAGATTTTATATGCTGCAGCTGTGTTCGGAATCACCCAGCAGAATTCAGCCTTTATGGGAATCAGCCTTAAGCACAATTTTTATACAATTCCTTTTACTATATGGTTTCTCATCGCAGTTCTATCATATCCTCCATTTGAACGAAGCCGCGCGCTTTAAACCGGTTTCATATCTTAATTCTCCAAATCTCTTACTTAAGACCTTATCCATAATTTCAGAATCTCGGCGATAGCATTGCAGCCGCGCAGTCGAGGCTACCTAGCCGTGCGGTCGGCGGACCCCATCCAGCCTCCCGTCATGCAGCCCAACTACTTCTTCGACGAGCACGAACTGGATGTGCTGGTGGACGCGGCCTGGATTGCACACAGACTGGCCAACACTACTGTGAGTTTACATACAACATGTTTTAGTTAATAGACGTTTGTTAAGTTTAATAAATCTTACAGCAGTGTTCGAAAATCTATGAACAACGATATTTTTAAGGGTACGAGGGTGCGTTGCGTATCCACCGGAGCTGTACGAGGTAGCTGAGAGGTGTGCGAGGAAATATCCACCAATCGGAAGAGATGATCGAGGCTAGCGATGGATTGTTTTTGCTCGCACACCGCTCCGCTACCTCGCTCAGCTCTGGTGGATACTCACCTTGAGCCCCTGCTCAGATATCTTTGAAGTTATTTTTTTTGTGCATCTATTAGTAGACCCTGCACCACTGCATAGATTGCAGTTAGATCACGAATACTCCAGTGATAGAAAAATCCATTTGCGCTAACCAACTGCTATTACTTAGGGCAAAGGCTATCCTTGGAACTAAATATGGCGTGGTAATGTCTTTAATGGCTTGTTGTTTTTTACGTCTAATATTTCCACTGATTACATGGTTCTTAGTCCTTTTTTTACTGGGACGCAAATCCGATATGGATACCTCCGCTCCACGGGAATAGGTTCTGTCGGACTTGTCATCGTGGGTCGTCCGCGACGCATTTCGGATAGCTCTGTGTCTGTGGGTCCTACCCTTTTTTGAATAAACGATTGCAGCCCCGAACTGCAACCGTTTACTACCCCTAGGCCCCCTTTTAGTCACCTTTTACGCCAGGCAGGGGATAATTGATGATAGGCTAACCTTTAAGCAGCATATCTCTGCGCTATCCAATAGAGTCAGAAAATGTATTTACATAACAAAGAAACTCCGCTACTGTGCCTCGGAACAAGTGCTACGTATTGTATACTATGCCCTGTGCCAATCAATACTACAATATGGTATAACTGTTTGGGTTAGTGCTCCAAAAAGCACTCTGATAGTTCTGGAAAGAGCACAGCGCGCAGTAATTAAAGTAATGCTCCGAAAACCTATTCTTTTCCCCACGGACACTCTTTATCGAGACTCCAAACTTTTAAGTGTAAGACGACTTTATGTCTTAAAAGCTACTTCACGAGCCCATGCAATAGTTACAAAACTATCAATTTTTCCGCAGCTCCTGACCAAACGTGTATTTAAAGCTCCTCTTCCTAATTATAGAACATTATTCGCAAAACGCTCACCTGACTATATGCATCGGCGAATTTACAATAAGATCTGCAAAATTCTTGAGATTCAACATTACTCTATTGGTAACGCTATGGCGGTTGTGAAAAAGTGGCTTGTCTCTCTATCATATAGTGACACGGAGGCCCTACTTCTTATCAAGTGAAACTCAATCGTACACACTAACTAACGCACACACGCACACACATACACTCACACACACAAGCACGCAAGCACACAAATACAAAACACACACACACACACACACACACAGTTTGCGCATGTGTTCTTATATGTAGGTATAATGCTTGTTATTACTTTCCTCTTTTGAGTTCATTCTAATCTTCCAGATAATGCGTGAAAAATACGGCATGGAGCCATTAAAGCGGGATGACTGCCAGAATTTCGACCAAATACCCTCAGACGACTACTTCAGATGCCTAGCTAAGCACTATACGGCGCCGGAGAACCACCAAGTAGGCACGTGCAAGATCGGGGCCAAATACGATCTGATGGCTGTCGTGGATCCCGAGCTGAAGGTGTATGGTATTCAAGGTGAATATTGAACATTTAGGTGATACACTTGAGACTTCACTTTTAAAAAAAACCGGGTTACACTCCGGGAGTGCCGGCAGAAGTGAAAACTTGAATATTAACGTTGTGCATTTTTGATATTTCATGATGATGAACTGACATCATCAACTATCGATAATCGTTTGTAAAGTGAACGTGAATCAAAACTATCAGCACCTTTTGACTTTACAGACTTGAGGTATTTTAGATTTGGATTTTCAATATAAACATCTATTTTTCAGGTCTACGCGTTGCGGATGCGTCCGTGATGCCGACTGTGCCATCTGGTAAGTGAATTTATGGTTCGGCAATTAAGTAAAAAGAAATGAAAATAGGCCTCTCCCAATGAGTGCCACAATGTCCGGTCCTGTGCCACCCGCGTCCAGCGGACTCCCACTACCTCACAAGGAATGAGGGAGGCAATCCTGTAAAGGACGTCTTTCGGCTGATATGATTTTATTTACGTTACCCAATAGTGTGTACGATGGTACGCCCAGAAAGTTCGGACCACATTTTTTTGAAGGGAAGTCATCCTCTTATTCTTGAGCAAGTTTTTTTCAATTGGGTGAATCAACATGATTTCATAATATAGTCGTAGGCAGGCACTAAAGCAAGCAATAAAGATACTGGTACTGATACATTACTTCTACTGGTAATTAGTTCCGTCCGCTTGGCCTTTTATAGGTTTGTTTTTAATGAAGAACGAATGTAATATCATTGTATCAACACATCAACAGGCACGCAATGTTTCTAAGTTACGCCAGTGATGCCAGTTAAATTTGTAAAGGTTGCTTTACACAATGGTGCATACAGGACGCAACTATGCGCTAAAAGAAGACAGATCTACTTTCATCTCATTCCGTCTGCGTCTTGCTGCGCCCTTTAAATTATCTCCATGTCAGGGAAGAAACAAGCGATGTAACGTTCATATTTCAGGTAACACTGCCGCACCGACCATTATGATAGCGGAGAGAGCAGCACAGTTCATCATGTCGCGCTACTCTCGCATCAAGAACCGATTCGGCGACGGTAGCTCCACTGACGCTAACACCAACTTCGCGAGTACTGACAAAAAGTAAGACTTAAATAATTTACTAGTGCTAAGCTATAGACTATAGTGACAGTATAAAACGAATGCTACATTTTAAGTACCAACCAGAAATGTACAAAATACTTTTAAAAAGTATTTAAATCCAAAATGCAAATACTTTTTCTAATTTAATATTTCAAATGCAAAATGCAAAGTACTTTTGCTTTTTGTATTTAAATACTAAATGCAAAATACTTAGGTATTTTCAAAATACTTTATTCAAATACTTCCAAAAAGTATCCGAAACAAAATCGAAGCCAATCCCGTTAAAAAGCGAAGCGTAACGTCATGTTTCACAGATAACACAATAACGTTCATTTTGTTTTAACTGTCACTGTGACTGTGACTTTGAAAGTTGCAGCGCCTCTAGTGACCATTTGACGAATCGCTGACCCATTCACTTGAAAATTTGAGTGGTAAAGGTAATACTTTCGAAACTTAGCCGTAAAAGAGTATTTTATATTTGACAAATATAATATACATTTCTAAAAATATTTCAAATAAAGTACAAAATACTTGACGAAAAAAGGATTTAAGTACAAAATATAAAATACGTATTTTGTATTTGCATTTTAAATATAATTATTTCAAATAAGACAACTCTGGCACCAACAACAACATTATAATCCCAACGTAAGTAAACTGTCATTCTATGGAATTTGCTAACTATGTAAACAAACCGTCACACTGAAATTGTCATTAAATGTCAATTTCAATACATTCTTTGTTTACATAGTTGGCCAATTCCATAAAATGACAGTTTAGAACCTTCGCAGTAGCCGATTTTCACTTCTATCTAAGGTAAGGCAAGGCGGTGCGTGCGGCTCTGCGATTGCGATTGTAATCATTGAGCTATTAAGAAATCATGTCTTAATAACAATGGAATCACGGTAAACTAAATTATACCGACGTGGATATTATGACAGAGTTCCATGGTGGATGAACAATGAATTTAGATATTTTATGGTATGGGAAAGTCGTCTTCTGCATATTCAAAATTACCGACGTTGGTCGACCCGCGTTGACCCCTATTTGGCTTCTAGTGGGTTTAGTATTCGACTGTGCATTTCAGTTTTGGAGAGTCGCCTAAGTCGGGGCAGTCTATTTACTTCCAACCGAAATGGAGGTACGACCCCAATGAGAAATACGATTACGATATTCGTGACAGGTGAGGCCCCTGACAGCTTCGTGCACAAAGTAGTTGTAGCATTAATGCACCAGCAATGTAATAAGGTTATTGAGGTTATCCTACATTGGCCGGATTAGCTATTTCTCTTATCCAGCTTAAGTACAGCACTTCCAGCTTTAGCTATCGCACTCTATCGCTATCTCACTCACTCTTGCATCTGACGGTATATCAAAAGGAAGAGAAAAGGAAGATTGACAGGAGACAGAAAATATAAACACTGAGCTTCATAGTTATAAGCTCCCGCGGATGCGCTGTGTGGAGATTGAGACCTGCATTTGTCTCCAGCCGTCAACACAACTAATCCTCAAATCAATAGGGTCGGCAGCGCGCTTGTGATTCGTCTGGAGTCGCAAAAACGTCCATAGGCGATGGTGTTTGCTTGCCATCAGACACGCCATATGCTTGTTTGATACCGTCGTGGTTTAATAAAGTAATTTTGTTTTTCGACATTCGTTTCGTTTTTACTGAAGGTACCATTCTGTCGAAAGTCAATAAGGCAACGTGGCAACGGCGTATCGCAAAATCGTCCTTATCGACAACCGATGAAGCGGTACCTTTCTCCTAGGTATATTTGAGATTATTTCATCATCATATCAGCCGAGACGTCCACTGCTGGACATAGGCCTCCCCCAAAGAGATTATTTGAGTTGGCCGAATAGCATCAAAGTATTCCATTCAAAAAGAAACTCTACTATCCAAAGTAAAAGATTGAAATTCCCATGACAGTTTTATAAACAGTTCGGCTACCTGAAATAATCTCCATCATACCACATATGAATGCTTTACCAAACATCTTAATTTTCCACTGCAGAACACAGCACTTGAATTAAGCATTTCTCAGTGAAATAACGCCGTTTCTAAGCACCATCATCGTTGTGTCTAAAAACTATTTCTGTTCACAGATGGTACGGCAACAAGGATTGGAAGGTACCATCATGGCCTCACAACGCTGACTGGAAGCGCCCTTACCACCAACATAACGACAAATACCAAGACGAGCACCAATACAAGGAGAAGTACACCGACGACCAGTACAAGTTCGCAGACCACCCGTACCCAGACAAGTTCACGGGGACATATGACTGGACTACTCCGGGGTACCAAACCGAGTATACACCCAGCCATTGATGGGGGGTGAAGTAGCTTTAACATTGCGTTTTTAGTTTAAAAGGGGCATGCAGAGATGTAATGTCCGCGTCTTTTCTGTGGTCATTGCCAAAGTTAAGGGCTATATAAGTTTCTGTCAAAAAAACATTTTTGCTACAAGCTTTTATTGCCGACTGTACTTTTCAGTATACCATCATCAACTACTCATTGAGAGGATTCTAACGAGCCCAAATTCAATGGGGTTACGTCGGTCATCCAAACTATAGAAATACCCAAAATTTCAGCTCAATCGGATAACGGCAAGTGACTGTAAAATTTATTGCAAATTTTGACGGACAACTTACATACTTACATACATACGAACTGCACGTCTATCATGGGACGGCCGCGACATACTCTCGATTTTTTTCGCACTATACCTCTTGTTCTAAGTGTTCTAATAAGAGAGATACGGATAGTGCGAGAAAAACCGAGAGAGCTCGCGCGCCGTCAGCCGTGCAGGTCAAGTTAATATAAAGCTTGTAAAAAGCCAAATTTTCGGATGGATTTTTAATTCCGATAAACGATGACTCGTCTTATATAATTTTTAAGCGATAAAAACATTTTATAAATGCACGTAAGCGCTAGACAACAGGAAACTTGACTCTGTATGTCTATTTTCATATTAATTCGACTAAATAGCAGAACAAATAAGTTTTAATTCGAGAATAATTGAATATGTGCGTTCTGAAATTGTTGTATTCTGGTGGTAACTACTGCTGAAAACGAAAGTGTGTGTGTGATTCTTAAAAAAAGAATGGTCCATGTTTGTGTAAATGCATTTAATTATAGTACAAAATTGCAATTAAGCATATCTAAACACTACTGAACAAGCTAGAAAAAAAACACAGTTTTATATCTGTCACTATTGCCAGATCGACATAATTGGTTATGAAAGATAATTCGATTTCTTCATAGAGGTCTTAACATGTTGTTATTAGAAAGCTATGTCAATTTTCTCTAGCTTATTCGTACTGTAATCATTTTAAACTTAAATAAATTGTTATGTAACAAATTTTGTATTTTATTATACTTTAGTTCGCTATTTGCGTTTGCCTTTAGGCTTTACCACCTCCTCTGGTTCGGAATCGGACCTGAAAAAATGTTTTGGGTTATAGATTTTCGCTAACCAATTTAGAGTTATTTAAATTTGACAAATCTTCACATATTATATTATTGCTAGCTTCCGCCCGCGACTTCGTTTGCGTGGACCCGGGATAAAAACTATCCTATATTTGAATCCAGGTTATAAACTATCTTCGTGCAACATTTCATCTAAATCGGTTGAGCTGATTAAGCGTGATTGAGTAACAAACATCCAAACATCTAAACATCTAAATTTTCGCATTTATAATATTATACTAGCTTCCGCCCGCGACTTCGTCCACGTGGACCCGTGATAAAAACTATCCTATATTTTAATCCAGGCTATAAACTATCTTCGTGCAAAATTTCATTCAAATCGGTTGAGCCGTTTAAGCGTGATTGAGTAACAAACATCTAAACTTTCGCATTTATAATATTAGTAGGATATTAGTAGGATATAGGATTCTTTAGCAATAAGCGACTTACAACATACACGTAAGTACACATTAGTATAAAAACATGACGTTGTTTTGTAAATTACTCGCACTTTTTTTGTATGCAGTAACGCTGCTAAAAAATTATAAATTTTTAAAGTAAAGGAACAATTGAAAAATGTAATGCTCCGAGCCGGATTCGAACCGGCGACCCCAGGCATTCCTGGCCCGTCGCTACTAACCAACTGAGCTATCGGAACAATCCAAACCCAAATCTTTCTTTTTCTTTCTTTCTTTCTTTTCTTTTCTTTTTTTCCTTTAGTTGAATAATGTACACTTTTTTTGGTAAATATTATTAATTTCAATACATATCTTAGTTGTCAATTTTTTTTTTGCATATCGCATGATGCGTATTGCAGTGTTTTATGTCACGAGTGTTCATGCGACACGGAAACGGACCAAAACGGGCCAAGGCAATATTGTTTATACTTATTAGAAATCTTACAGCAAATAAATACTCACTTGTCGCTCCCTTCAGGCGTTTCAGGAATAGTGACATTTCCTCTGGAATCACATCTGCTGTCCGCAAGCTCACTCGAGTCGTTCAGAAGAGATTGTTGCTGAAAAAAGGTGACACATTCAATATTACATACATACATACATTCACGCCTTTATTCCTTCCCAAAAGCGGTAGGCAGAACACATGAAACTTATGCTCCAGCGCCGCTTTTAGCGTAAATGTGGGTATAAATGATCGACAAAATCTGATATTGCAATGATAGGTTGCTCGCCCATCGCCCACAACACACTTCAACCCTGCTCTTTTAGTAGACTTTTACGACACCCACGGGAAGAAAGGGGGTCGTGAAAATTTAACCCGATACCTCACGGGCAACAGGGCGCATACAGTATTGAAGTATTGTAATTATAGAATATTCGCTGTATAATGTCATGCACCTACGTATCTAAATTAAGAACAGGTCTTATGTTGGCTGACGGCATACCATAAACAGCCTCATACTAACTCGGACACGACGACAAGTAACAAATAGTGGAACTATGACAAGGACAACGAATGATGCCCCTTTCTGTCTCAATTATTGAGATTTGTATACTACAGTCAGCATCATATAGTTAGTAGCAACCAAAGTAGCCAAATATATCGTAACACATCCTTACTGCTATGGTAATAAAGACGTGTTGCGATATATTTGGCTACTTTGGCTGCTACCAACTATATGACGCTGACTGTACCATCGTGTTATTATTATCATAGCTTGTCCTGAGTAATCATAGGTCTACCTTTGCTATGCCGGTGGATCCATAGAATCCCGTTATAGTGCCGGAATCTGGATCGGCGCTCAAACGACCCCACGCGAATGGCTCGTTTTTCTATAGTTTTAACCCTTTCACCGCCACAGTCGGCCATAGCCGACAACGCAAAATCGTGACTACGACGCCACAAACGGCGCTGGCCGACAATATTTTTTTGGTATTCATCATATTGAAAAAAAGCCTACTTTTATGGTGGCGTTATTTCTTTACCCATTTTAATTTTACCCCCGTGGCGTCAGTGGCACAGCGTATTGCTTCGCCGTCGGGCGGTGAAAAGGTTAATAGCGTAGGTCGCCAGAGCTCCCGAGAATGCGTTGTGTTGAGAGCGAGGGAATTTGTCCCTTCAGCTGTCAACACGGCGAATCCTCAAACATATCAAGGGTCGGCAACGCCCATGTTACTCCTTTCGAGTTGCATGCGTTTATAGGCTGCGGTGTCCGCTTACCATCAGGCGGGCCGTACGCTTGTTTGCCACCGTCGTATAAAATAAAATAAAGAATAGAACGCGGATCCGCGTCGGCACACGGCCATATTGTAACTCCAGCAGCCGCGGCATACCAAAGGTTAAAGGGGGATGCCTTTTAATAGGTCATTGGGCGGCCGGAGGAATAAGGATATTGTATGCTCACCAGTTCGGTGTCATAGATAATGGTGTGCAGTTGAGTCTCGTCGGCCGAGTCGTCGGGCGGGGAGCTGCCCGCGCTGCGGCGCGAGCCGGCGGACGCGCGCGTGTTTGGTTTGCTGGCGGCTTTACTCACTGGAAACCAATATATTTAGTGAGGCGCTTATGATACGACTTTGAGCCGTATTCGTGAATAGATAGGGTTCTTTTTAGTGATAGCACTGGCCTGTTTAAGTCTGATATGTTGCATTTCACCTGCGTGTATATGTTTTATTCTGCGGCCCCGCTTGGGTTCTCTGTAATGCGCAAGCAGAGCCACGCGGGCTATTAATACATATAAACAACATTTTGATGACCTCATAATCCCCAAAGAGAGAAGAGAGTACTATGCTGGGAGTTTCTCTGCGCGATCGCATCAGAAATTAGGCTATCCGCAGCAGAGCCAAGGTAACCGATATAGCCCTCCGAATCGCTAAACTAAGTGGCAGTGGGTGGGGGGCACACTGCACATAGAACCGATGGCCGTTGGGGCGGAAAGGTTCTCGAGCGGCAACCACGTACCGGAAGGTAGCCCCCCCCCCCCCCCACAATCCAACACGTAGTTTTAAAATGAGAACGAAACTCCGTTTGTATGGGAAGGTGAAATTCGGCCGAGCTTACTGCGGACTCTTAATGCTTCGTAAACAACAGCATATTTCAACTTTTATTTGTAAAGTATGCAAATAAAAACAACCCTACGCACCTGTCTTCTTTCCCTTCTTAGCATTTTCCTTTTTCCCCTTCTTTCCTTTAGCAGCTACATTTTCGTTGCTCTTTCTACTAGCTACTTTATTGGACACATCAGAGTCCGTGCCGGAACTGGACTGCAGCCCCCTGGAGGACTTGCGCACGGTAATGTTGGACGTGTCGAGGTCTTTTAGTGACGGTGTCGGCGACTTCGGAGGCGGCGATGGCGATTTAGGCGGCGCTTTCTTTGATTTGGTCGCCTTCACTTTTTGTGCTGAAAGCAAAGAAGTTTGGTAAGTTTCTGTAATTTTAAACGGTTTTATTTGGTTCGACTTGGTGGGTCAAATCTAGGAATTTAAAATGTACCCCCTTCCAGGCCCCGTATCATGGCCGGTCTTATCACGCGATAAGTGACAAGATAGAGCGTCAGTTTCGTTCTTTCGAACGGTGTCAGCCAGTGACAGACGCTCTATCTTGTCACTTATCGCGTGATAAGGCCGACCATGATACGGGGCCTGTTGTCAGATTGACCTGAAATTTGGTACACACTTGAAGTTCCGATGACAATACAGTTACGTGTTATCAGTATTATTAAATCCAGGTTATTACATGAAACAAATCTATAAGACTATAAATAAGGATGAGACTGCATCTTAAACCCCTGCCCGAGCAATTGACAATTTAGATTCTATTATTACTCAACCTCTGAAATCTACTGCGAGTTCTTTTGTATAGCACGTTAACCGCTATTTGCGACTCTAAGATATGTAGATTAAGGTTTGTTTTCACTCACCTCTATCAACATCGACGACGGATCGCTGCGACCGGCTCCTTTTGATGCCGCCCTTTTCAGCGTCTTCCGTCTCTTTGGTCTTCTTCGCTTTGTCTTTGGCCTTGGTCGCGTCTGAGCCACTGCCTTGTTTAGTGATGGAAAGTTTCTTCTTTTTACCTGAACAGAACATTTGTAAAGGTAATGTTTATAGCTAATGGTAATACAAACTTATATATTATAATAAGTAATTGTAGCTGGAAGTAATTAATATTATATGCATTAATATGACATGTTGTTTTTATTTTAAGCTTTCCTCTTCTTTTCTTTTTGTAATAATGTAAATTAACATAGATTGTAACTAACAAAATATGGATTTTATATGGTTCGAAATAAACGTTTTTTTAAATACATATATATATATATATGAACTAGGTAAGACACAGAAATTAGGTTAACAATTATCACAATATGTTTACAAACGGTAAGTATTTGAGTAAGGTCCAAGCTTCAAATTCTTGTAACAAACATTCAAACCAGGCTTTTGGAGTCAGTCATGCGAAGTTGGTGTCCATGGGGCTGGCTCGTTCCTCGCTCAACGCATTGGCATGGCCATTCAGGGAGGTAACGCAGCCAGCCTTATGGGCACCCTACCAAGTGGTATATAATAATAGGCACCATAGTTTAAGTTAGTTTTAGTCATTTTAGTAGTACTTCTAGTTGTGAACGGGGTCCCTAGTTAAGATTGATGTACTCTTTGTTGATACGAGCATAGAATAAGTAATAACAGAAAGAACAAAATAAGTACAGAAGTTCCAATTCCTTAGTGATGCCTCTAACTAAGTAAACAATACGAGAGTGAGATGGCGTATAAGGTTTTCGACAGATTAAATAAACACGGAACGAAATTATTTTAGATCAGGAGTATTCAAACTTTTCGACTCAAGGGCCACACTGCACTTAATATAAATTCGTGCGGGCCAAGACTTTGGTTTCATGGCTGGTCATGACCAGCGGGCCGGACTCTCCGCTTTCTTTCCGCGGGCCGGATTAGAAGGGCTCGCGGGCCGAACTTGTTTTAGGCTAAAGTCAGTATACCTTTAACAACTTTAGCCTTCTTGACCGGGGATACCCCGCTGCTGTCGCTGTCCGCGGCGTCGGGCTCTGGCTGCGTGTCTGGGATCGAGTCCGGAGAGCTGTCCTCGGCCATAGGAGAGGGCTCCGTAGGTTGAGGAACTTCTGTATTAACATAACGCCACGATTACATGAATGAATCAAGTAGATACTTTATAGTGCACCGCAAAATCAAGTTTACAGAATGTTGGGCGGGTACTGCCGTTTGGGCAAAATATTTTTCGCCAAATTTTACTTCCCAAATAACTTATTGCAGTAGTTTCATTTCCCAAACTAATCTATATCACATTTACATTTAAAGCATTTTATTCATTTGGTAAAATTATCAAAGTTTTATTAAATAATTGTTCATTAAGCAAACGTTTTCCTTTGGCTAATATTATATCCCAAAAAACTGTTAGTTCAAATAGTTACTTCGCTCAACATATAGCATAATCTATCTCAAGTAAGATCTCAATTAGATGCGACGACGAGCGAAGCGAGGTGTGAGGTAGAACTGCGACCATACGAAGCGAGCGTGCTGCGGGAGCGGCCGGCGAAGCGCCAGAACCGCTTTCTTTTTTAGTAATACAAAAGTCACGAGGATTTTTCTAGTATGAAAAAAAAAACACTAGCTACTTACCGGGCGCCATTTCAGTAAGCTGGACTCAATGTTTCTTAAAGGCATTGATAGTTATATTATACGAATATTATAGAATGAGGTCGTTATACAAATTGATGTTCTACCCACAGTGCATTATGTGTACATACGATGCCATGCAATATTTTAGAAATAGTATTTTATGCCAGACGATACATTTGACTAAATGATACATGGTAAAATCATAAAGTAAATATAGCATAGAGTAACTATCCCATACTGCGGTCGAATATTTCTGAAGAACGTTAAGAGATGTCGCTTGGAGCACCACTGACGGATATTCATATTTTACGTTATACGAAATCTCAAATATTATCATTAATAGATATTCATTTTCACTTATAAACTTAAAAAAAAAGAAAACAACCAGACACAGGCCTTAATAGATCGTAAATCGATTCAAAATAATTTATAACATCCTTTATTTGTGCGCCATCTAGTAAACGGCTTGACCTTTATTACAGCTTAGCTTGTAAGTGGACAAAGTATACATGCGCAGGATTCTAGCAGGATAAGTGTCCATAGATGGTGCTGTTTTAAACCTGATATATTTACTAAACCTAAACGCATTGTTGTTACGAAAATATATAAATAAGTTTCTGTCAAAAATTGAATTTTTGGTACAAGCTTTTATTGCCGACTGTACTTTTCTGTATACCATCATCAACTGCTCATTGAGACGATTCTAACGAGCCCCAACTCGATGGGGTTATATGGTTTTATTACGGAGTTCCTATGGCCACCTTCTGTCTCTATCATCAGATCAGCTCGATGGTACCATAATATTGAATGTCATCCAAACTATAGTTATACCCAAAATTTCAGCTCAATCGGTCACCGGGAAGTGGGTCAAATTTAACTTGCAAGATTTGACGGACAACTTACATACATACTTTTATACTTACATACGAAAGAAGTCAAGTTACTATAAAACTTGTAAAAAGACCTATCGGTTTTTGCACTCCGGGAGTGCCGGCAGAAGTGAAAACTTGAATAATTTTAATTTTGCAAAAAAAATCCCTTCCGCCCCCCTCTCCCCCTGCGTGCCAATATATCTAATAACAAACTTATTAGTGGTACGCTATAGTTCAACTTAACTCGGCAAAATTGATGGAGGAGACGAAGAAATAAAATACCAATTTGTTTTTGCCATTGCCAAATATTTTTCAAAGCTTTATCTCTTTAGGAATAACGTCCAAATTCGAACTATTCGAATTTGCTCAATAGCAAAGCGGTAAAGGACGCGCGGACAAAATTACTAATTTATTTGCAGAATATGCAATTGCAAAGTGTTTAACGGCTTTATATTCTTACGAATAGCGTTCAGCTTTGAATGAAGTCGAATCGGCTAACAGCGATATATAAAAGTTTGATAAAACAAAATGGAATTTGCATTTACGGAAAATGTGTTACGACCTTATACTGTTAACAATAAAGTACAAATTAGAACTATGTGCCCCTAGTCAAACCCCCGTTTTCCCCCTCGACCCCAGCCTCGTCCCGAATCTCTCGCCATCCTCCTACGGTCACGTGGCCTCTTACGCATCTGATGTCACAAATATCTGTCGCGAGTTTAACAATTTTTCCACATCCCAAAAAGTGCTCAGCGCCGCTAAATAAGTTTTCACTTCAAAAAGAAAACATACATACGTACATACATACATACATTCACGCCTTTATTCCCAAAAGGGGTAGGCAGAGCACATGAAACTTATGTTCCAGCGCCACTTCTAGCATAAATGTGGGTATAAAAAAGATCGACAAAATGTGATATTGCAGTGATAGGTTGCTAGCCCATCGCCCACAACACACTTCAACCCTGCTCCCTTAGTCGACTTTTACGACACCCACGGGAAGAAAAACGAAAACGTACGAAGAGTTTTTAAATAAGATGAAGTAAAAACTAGTGCCTATGCCAAATCTTGGGATTAGGTGTCAAAGCGGAGCCCTGGCTCCTTTAGGGGCACACCCGGGAATATCGCTAGGAGGATTGTGATGCGACTGATGAGCTTAGTAGATAATTATTAGAATAGGTAACCTAGTCCCTAAAACATCAGAATACTACAGTAAGTAAAAAATATAACATACATTTATTCGGGACCTATACGTAAAACTGTTTTTATTTTACAACTTATTTGAATATTCTTTCTTTACATAGGTATCTAGTACCATAAATAAAGAATAATACCTATAATATGTACCTACTGCCATTCACATTTGAGTATGTAGCAATTTATGATTCGAATTGCCAATAAGTACCTAAAATTATCGAAGTGCTTACGACGCGCGACGTTGTCAGCTCGCGCTGGCAGCGCCGTAGTTCGATCTGGCAACGTCGCCAACTGTATACTAATTTCCAATTTATTTTATTATTTTTAACATCTCTGCATAACGTTCCATTTCGACATCTTATATATTACAACAAATGAATTACTGCGTGTTACAAATATTTTACATTAAATTAAAATAAACATAAAGTGACTGCAATCTCTTAAATTATTAATAAATAATGGAGCATAATTATTTATTTTTTATCACTTCGCACTCGTCTTTGAAACTGTATAATAGTAAAGAGAACTGCGTACAACGAAACGACTCAGTGCAGACGAAACACAGATTACAGACGAAATGAGAAAATGTTGCTACAAAATTATTCCTTTAAATTGTAGGTAAACAGAATAAACTTTGTCCATTTGTAAAAATGCGAAAAAAATGATTTAGTATGAGTTTATTGTCTCAATTAAAAATACAAATAAAGATAACCTGCGGTATGATATTTTTTTATAAAAGCGTAGTGAAAATATACGTGTAATTACATGGGCAAAGTCAAAACGTCAGAAGTATATGGAAAGATAGAGACTTAACTGGCCACACTGAAACTAGAGACGATAGGTATCAACTCTACCACGAACATATTGTTAATGTTATTCTTTTAAAATTTGACCTCCGCTTATTTGAATGGACCTACGATTTGATTTAGAAACGGATTTGTTTGCCAGTGATTTACATACGACCACTTGGACTTTTACCGGACTGATTTGATATTATTGCATTTCCAAAATGACACATCGGTGCCAATTCATAAACTGTCACACATTGTTTCGTTTTCCAGTTAGTGATAAAAATCGCCTACGGATCTGGATTAACAATTCAGGTAAGCTCTATTTTATTTACAATAAATAAAATTATACAACTAAGCACATACATACTTGGTGACGTCGGGCATGCGTCAGTCAACGACTTTTTATCAATGTTCCAAAACATCGTTTTGTACTTCAGTTTTTTATCGCGTTACTTACGTTAAAATAAGTTTATATCTCGCTCCAAACTGATTAGTGTCCTTATTAATCCTTCATTTCATGTTTGCACTGTACCTAATGGTAATGATAAACTAGTTAGGAGTTTGCTTGTTGGCATTTTATTTTGAATCTTTTGAATTTACTTATTCGCAGTGTGATTGCCAATTCGTGAAAATATCTAACCGGAAATGATGGCTGAAGTACTTGGTTTAGCTTGAGATTTCACTACTTTTCAGGCCGGAAGGCTTGGCAGGTTTTTTTACAAGAAATGTACTTGATGGAAATTAATAATATCTAAGTATTTAGTTTTATGACGACTGCTTTAGCCTAGTTGGTAATGACCCTGCCTATGAAGCAAGAGGTCCTGGGGTCGAATCCCTGTAAGGGATTTTTTTTGTGTGATGGGCACAAATATTTGTTTCTGAGTCTTGGATGTTTTCTATGTATTTATACCTATTGGAACTATATATATCGTCGTCTAGTACCCATAATACAAGCCTTATTGAGCTTACAATGGGACTAGTTCAACTTGTGTAAGATTGCCCCTTAATATATATTTTATTTTATTTATTTTTAATTTCAGGCAACATCAATCTCACATCTTTGACACCTGATCAGTTAAAGTACTGCTATCTTTGTGAAGTGCATTTTGAATCCTGCTATGAGTCACAATGATAACCAGAGAAGGTTGACCGGGACAGCTATTACTAGACACTATCACTGTGAAGATAAATCAATTGATGTTATTAGCTTTGTGTCTGTAGAGCACCCAATGCAAGGTATGTCTTGATTTTTTATTGTTCAAATAGTATTTTCTTAAAAACATGATGACAATTTTTCTGAAAAGGGACTCCTTAAGGCACACATGGGAAATGTACAAAAAATTTGTTTATCATTGAAAACAGGATGGCATTGGTATCCGTTCATGTCAAACGAGATAGCTTTAAGAAAATATTGCGTTTGGTGTCGGGTTACAAAAGCACCACACCCTTTCTTCCCGTCGGTGTTGTTGGTCCAAGCAACTTATACTTGAAAATATATACAGGCTGTCCCAGCGCTATGCAACTTGAAGGGACAGTACCTTAAATATTGTAGATAAGATATTTTACTGAAAGGAGATATTATTGAATATTTTATAGTAAGTAATACTGCACTCAAAGATTTTCATAAAATTGCTTGCTTCGTCTAAGAGTCAATCCGACCATAGAGGAAATATTTATTTATGATCCGGCTAAATCCAACTCCTTTCTTTCAAGCTAAATTGTACTTAGAAGAAATCATTCTTTATTTTTAGCTTACTTATTGGCATCATAAAAGCACGTGGTGTTTTTATATCACATATAAATAAAATAAATAAAAATAAAAAAGCTTTATTAATTCCATTACAGCGTTTTTTACAGTTAGTAAGTAATGAATTATGTATGTAATGTATTGAATTTCTTAGCTAAACACGCAGAACAAAAAAAAATGCTTATAAGATGTTAGGATTGTTAGGTTAGGTTAGTTAGGTTTCACATATAGCCGGTTTTTATTAGCATACGGCGGCAAGCATATTTGAAAATATTAGCAGTATAATTTAATAATAATATAAACAATAAATCAGCTTATATACGTCCCACTGCTGGGCACAGCCCTCCTCTCAAGGATGAGAGGGAACGGGCAGAAGTGCCCACGCTGGCCCAGTGCGTGTTGGGGACTTCACATACACCTTTGAATTTCAAATTACTTAAAAAATGTGTCTCCTCCACACATGAATGACTTAACAAACGTATACAGACACTACCTAATCGATCTATCGTATGAGTCCTAATTCTATCAACTCAACGGAAGGGGTAAAGGGGACGATTAACAAAATTTAAGTATGCTCGGGTAATATTGGTTAGTTTAATATTTATTTTTTAAATTTCAGGATCTGGTACTGAAATTACATTCATTGACGTGCGACCTACCGGACAAAGTAAGAAAACCTGACAATGATCCTGAGGAGTGGCCAACTTCAGCACCACAACCCGCATCGCCACAGCCCTCATCACATCATCACGTCCAACTGAGGCTCCTCAAATAAAAAGACATCTGGAAGAAAGCTCCTCTTGCGTGGACGTGGGGGCGGCGGCGTCGAGCAACGCATCCGACAGATTATTTAAACACATTCAAATTGTATTTATTCAGAGCACGTAGATGTTTAAAAAAAATATATTTGTAAATCTCACAAAAGAAATCTACAAAATCAGCAAAAAATTAGGCTACTTACTGCAAAGTAAATGAAATAATTTACATATAATACGTGTTATTGAACCCTTACCTTTTACCTTACTTTTCTCAAGGAAATCTGCATTACTCACAGGCAGTAAATAGAAGAATGTCTCGGATCGCATGTACGCACGCAAGGGCAAACAAAATGCGATCGGAGGCTTTTTTACTACTGCCTTGCCTGTGGTGTTTGCACCTTTTTTTATAACTGAAGCTGAGGTTGAAAGCTTTTAAATTTTGTATATTAAGGTACCTTCCTATTGTTCCTTAAGTTTGTTCTATAATCGTCCTCCTACAGTTATTCCTGGTAATAATAATCTTGAAAAATCCAGGGGAGTCAAAAGCGCGATTCCGATCCTTTACTGAATTGAGTATTCAATGTGCTGTGGTTTTATCGATCGAGGGAGCGAAGCGAACGAAGTTCTACGCTTCAGCTTGGGCCGAAAATCGTTCGTATGTCCGGTGTCTGTCTAGCTGTCCGGCTGTTCTCCTCTACAGGTCGCATTCTTAACCGATTCTCGTGAAATTTTGTGAGCAGGTTCGGTTTAGTATATAGTTTTTTCTGTTACTTTTAGAAATTAAAAAAAAAGAGGTTCGCTAGTTTCTACAGCACAGAAATAAATCGCATGGCAGCAAATAGACGAATCAAGGTACAGCTTTGAGATTGATAGTACAAATGCACATCATCAAACAAGATGAGTTTTGTTGATAGTGGGGATCCACATAACTCCCCCCTCGGGAGCCCTGGCAAGCTTACCCCCAAGAACACACCACATACCTAAGTAGCAAGTAGTGGAACTTTGGCTGCGGTCTTATGTAAGGTTGCTTATATAGGTACTTTATTTATGGTACATGATGGTACGGTGGAGGTTCTAAGAAAAAGTACGAAAATTGAGCATTTTATTGACTGGTCGCGTGTGCTCTAACAAAACAGAAAAAAATACTATTATTTTACTTTGTGTAAACCTATCTTGCAAAGTGACATCTATTGACCGCGTAAAACAGATTTTTTACAACATCACCTGTTGTAGGTACAGATGCCGTTAGTGTATTTGATAATCCGTAAAAGGTTTATATCAATATTGTGATATAAACGACATCTTTTGCTGAGAGCAAATGTACATACCAGTTCACTAACGCCCCCTGGTGCTCACAGCAAATAAGGCGGATTCATTTTAATGTATGGCGTGGATATATCTTCTTATACTTTATTTATGGTAAAATGAACGTGAACAAGTAATTATTTGTTAAACAATAGTTTTCCAAATAAAAATTCGGTAGCTACTATTGCGATAAGTTGGAATGATTCTTTGCCAAATGATAATTTGAGAAAAACCGTTTGGGATGTGATTCTCTGGGAAAAGTTTTTTGCCCATACATTAGAATACTCCCTGTTCATGAATTTAACTCAAAATTGCATAAAATGTTAGCTGAAAAGTGTTTCTTTAGTATTAAGGATTTTTTTAATTATAAATTTGACGAAGCATGTGACATAGAATAATATTGGACTGTTATTATTATTTAATTTAATTAGAATTTTATCAATGTTATTTATATAAATCAATCTAATTTAGTGTAGCTAATAGCCGTGTCTACACAGAACGAGCGGCTCGCCCGAACACCGTTCGCCCAAACGTGCTCGCCCGGTGTGGACGTGATTCGGGCAAACGATGGCTCGCCCGAGCCGTTCGGGCGAGCCCCCGAATGCTTGCCCGAACGGTTTGCCCGAGCCGCGACCGGCTCAGCCTATGTGGACGGTGGTTTTGTTCGGCCGAACGACAGAAGACGAGGGCGATTTTTGCCCTACGTATTATTATTCTAATTTGTACTTTATTGTTAACACTATAAGGTCGTAACACATTTTTCGTAAATGCAAATTCCATTTTGTTTTATCACACTTTTATATTTGCTGTTAGCCGATTCGACTTCATTCAAAACTGAACGCTATTCGTAAGAGTATAAAGCCGTTAAACACTTTTTGCAATTGCATATTCTGCAAATAAAGTAATTTTGTCCACGCGTCCTTTACCGTTTTGCTATTGAGCAAATTCGAATAGTTCGAATTTGGACGTTATTCCTAAAGAGATAAAGCTTTGAAAAATATTTGGCAATGGCAAAAACAAATTGGTATTTTATTTCTTCGTCTCCTTCATCAATTTTGCTGAGTTAGGTTGAACTATAGCGTACTCCTTATAAGGTTGTTATTAGATATATTGGCACGCAGGGGGAGAGAGGGGGGAGGAAGGGATTTTTTTTTGCAAAATTAAAATTCATCAAGTTTTCACTTCTGCCGGCACTCCCGGAGTGCAACCCGGTCTTTTTTTTATCAAGGTAACTTATTAAAGTTAATTCGAAGTCGCTGCGTTGGAAAAGGTCAAAACTAGCTTGACCCCTGGATACCTACATTACATATTGATATTGGGAAATTAGGGATCAAGTTATACCTACTGGCGGTTGGTAACTTGGTAGTGAGACGAGTTGAGGCGGATTTGGGAATTGCGTAACTGAGTTCGACACGCATGGGTTTGTTTGTCAGCTGGAAGGATTGGTAGATTGAGTAGTACCTACCTAATAGGAATTTCAATAGGTAGGCGTCTTCGCTCTGATCATAACACAATTGATCAAATAATTTTATCCCGGCCTCTTTTCGGTTCTCAAAAATTTTGCGCATCCACATTTTGCGGCTGTTTTTTAAATACATTTCTTCCGATTTCGAATTCGAACAAGCAAAAGCAAAATTAACGTTGTCGCAGCGACAGCTGTGCGCACGTGCGGCTTAATCGTGATCGTAAGCTCAACTATCGGTAGGTAAATTCGCCCGAGCCGATCTGGCTCGGGCGAGCCGCGCGCGTTTGCCCGAACGCCCGTCCACACCGACCGAGCGCTTGCGGCCGACCCTTTTGACGGCTCGCCCGAGCCTTCTGACGGCTCGCCCGAACCGTTCGGGCGAGCGTTTTTGATGGCTCGGGCGAGCCGTTCGGGCGAGCCGCTCGGCCGGTGTGGACACGGCTATTAATGAAGCATGCGATAAAATAATTTTTAATATTTACTATTAGATCACTAGTATGCTATAATTATGTGATTACTTAATTTAAATGTAATTTTATCCCGGTCTATTGACTGAGTGATCAAATGACTGACCTAAGTTTTCATATGGGAAGAAACATGTATAGATTTTTAAGACCTTATGTACCATATATTAATTATGAATAAACCATTCATTCATTCATTCAGTAATCCAGTTGGGCGACATTCAAATCAGGTAGCAACCAATTAAAACAGGCGGCCTTAGTTGGTTTATTAGCACGGGACACTACAACTATATGTATGAGTACAATGATATGATTTATCTAAAAAAGATTTTTTAAATCGTATAATGAAACATACCAAGTAGTTACCACTACTTAGGCATAGATACGTTACTTCTTTCTCATTGATATAGTTTGAATTGGCGCAGTCGGCAGGATCTGAACATGTGAATAACTATTTTTTTTTAAAACAAGATGGTGGCAAACTATCTTGCTGTACGTCTGCTGATAAGCGGTCATTATGCGCGCCTGCAATCCTAGAGGAGTCTTAAGCTCTTACCGATGTCTAATTGTTTTGAGAGTTTTTATTCAATCAATGATTATAAGTGGATCTTTACCTTCGGATATCTTAGAAATGGCTTCTGCAGGCGAAGACTCGTCAATTTCCACCTCCTCTTCGACAGTGTCGTTCACAACAACGTGAGTGCTTCTGGCCAATGGCTGGGTTGTAGCTGTAAGGTTTTCAGTTTAAGTCAAGTACAACAATTAAAGAACATTCATCTGACTTCCACTGTCCAGGTCTTTCATTATAAACTTTAATTTTACATTATAAATACGAGGGCTGTTTGATGTCATTTTAAAAAGTAAAAAATGTATATATTTTTCAACAATTTACATTTATTTCTCAACATAGTCTCCTTTGAGGGCCAAACACTTGTTCCAGCGAGTTTCCAATTTTTTGATCCCCTCCAAAAAATACGTTTTGTCGAGGTCTTCAAAATAGCCGTCTGCGATGCAGTCCTCATTTGTCAAAACAATTTGCCCTCCAAGCCATCTTTTCAGATTTGGGAATAGGTAATAATCGCACGGAGCTAGGTCCGGCGAATACGGAGCATGCGGAACCAGCTCGAAGCCAACTCGTGGATTTTGGCCATTGCAATAGCTGACGTGTGCACTGGGGCATTGTCTTGATGAAAGAGGACTTTCTTGGGGGACAATTTTGGTAGTTTTTCCAACAATTCGGCATAAAAACGGTCCAATAACTCTGCGTAATAACGGGCAGTGATAGTCTTTCCTTTTTCCAAGTAATCAATCATAATGATTCCTTCGCCATCCCAGAAGACTGTCGCCATCACCCAGCCGACAAAACAGTCTTGGCCTTCTTTGGGGCATGTTCACCAGTCGCCATCCATTGTTTTGATTGCTGTTTTGATTCAGGCGTATAATGATGGACCCAAGTTTCGTCCACAGTGACAAATCGACTCAAAAAATTCCGAGGACTACGCTTCATCTTATCCAAACATAGTTTTGAAATTCGCTTTCGTTCGCGTTTTTGTTCGATTGTCAACAAACGTGGCACCCATCGTGCAGACAGCTTTGTCATACCCAAATCTTCATGCAGGATGTTATGTACTCACTCAATGGATATGCCTGTGTTCTCAGCTATTTCACGCACCTTCACTCGGCGGTCGTCGAGTACAATATTATAGACTTCTTCAACAACATCCTCAGTAGTGACCTCGATTGGGCGACCAGAGCGTGGAGCATCAGATGTGCTTGACCGACCACGTTTAAAATCATTTATCCAGTTATAAACAGTCTGCAACGTTGGTGCGTTAGTGCCATGAACAGAATCAAGTTCAGATTTTATTGTGGCAGCACTGCAACCCTTCATATAAAAAGGTTACGGCACGAAATTCAGATTTTTCCATAGTTGTTAAAAATTAACGTCACAGTCAAAAAAAAATTTTAACTGACAAAAACTTGTTCTTTTTTGCTGAATTTTTGACAGTCTTCATTTGAAAGATTGTGCCTGCCAGTGTTAATGCCATTTACCAGAAAAAAGGTTTTATAAATAGTTTTTAAAAGGACTTATCAAACAGCCCTCGTAATTAATTTATAAATATTTCCAGACAATCTTACACAAATCGATCTAGTCCCAAACTTAGCAAAGCTTGGACTATGGGTACTAGACGACGATAAACATACTTATATAGATATATATATACTTAAATACATAAATACATCATGAATCATGACTTATCACGCATAACTGCTTCGATTCTTCCGTCATGACTACAAATATTCGTGCTCATCAGTCTCATCGCACAAATAAATTCCCTTACCGGGATTCGAACCCATGACTTCTAGCTTCGAAGGCAGGGTCACTACCAACTAGGCTGAACGACCGTTAAACGTCGTTGCCGGTCTTCATACAATCACATCTCCTTTAGAAAATAATTTCTTCTAGTAACCGCCCAAAAGCCTAAGAAGGAGGAGGTTTCTTACAGGGCGGTTGCTTCGTGTAGGAGAGATGAAATAACGAAGTTAGTGAAAAAGTTTTTTTTTACATTACTAAACACTTACGCAAGGAAGTTGTAATACGCCCTGCCATTTGTGCAAATGTGTCATCTGCTTGCATAGTACCTTCTGTGACAGCTGGGAACAAACAAGATGCAAGTTATAGTTTATTTGAAGCTCGCAAATGTATCATTGTCAGGGAAAATCGGACCTTAGAGTAAGGCACATTAAGGTCCCTTTTTCAGAGCCACACAAATATGTTTAGTTGACCGGCAGCAGACCACATATGAGAGTAGAAATTGAATTTCCTAGATTACAAATCAAGTAAACACATCATCATCATCATCATCATCATATCAGCCGAAAGACGTCCACTGCTGGACATAGGCCTCCCCCAAAGAGTGCCACAATGACCGGTAAACACATACTCAAAATCAATAATGACGGGTACAATAATATGTAAAGGAGTTATATACTAATGGCCGTATTTATAAACGATCAACTTTATTAATTAGTTTGGCTTTATCTATTACTTTGACATTTGTGTTCGTAAGAATGGAACAAAAGAAATTTAATTTAGCATTTAAAGTTCTATGAACAAAGCGGTAAGTGTATGGTGACAGCCAATATATAATAAGATTTTTGCACCTTATGCCATTGTAATAAGGTCAAAAATGTACACATATCTTTGAAGTCGACTGTACAGTCTACTTCTTTCTCGAGTTTAATCTAGGATTACCTGTATTACACATTTTGTTCATGGAAAGGCGTTCGGCTGCTTCTATGGCGCCCAGGTACCGGGTCAGGTTGCGAGTCGACTGTTTGTCCGGTAATTTCTGCAACAAAAGAAATACTTAATGACACGTTACGTAAATCTGTTTCACTGGGCAAAGGTTGGAGCAATTAATTGTGTCTTTGATAAGCTTTTAAGTCCGCAGTAAGCTCGGCCGAATTTCACCTTCTGATACAAACGTATTTACGCTCTCATTTTAAAACTAAGTGTTGGATTGTGACGAAACTTTGCATATACATTGACATGAGGTATATCTATGTCTGTAATTAGTTCATATGGTTCCAGTTTATAAAACAAAAGAAATACAGCAAAAACAAGTTTTGTATGAAAAACTTAAATTCACTGTATTTTGTTTACTATTGTATCTGAAGCTACATAAACTAATTACAGACATAGATATACCACATGTATATGCAAAGTTTCGTTACAATCCAACACGTAGTTTTAAAATGAGAGCGTAACGACGTTTGTATGGAGAATCAAGCTTACTGCGGACTCTTAAGGTCGGCAACGCGCTTGCAAGTCCATTGGAGTTACAAGCGTTCATAGACCGACACGTCATAGGTTGTATAAAAAATGGGGTAGCGTATTGCGATTGTTTGGATTTTTTTTTGTTTTTTTCTATTTTCGTTGTGTGTTTGTTGACCTTAAAAAAAAAATATGTTTACATTAAAGTTTTTGTTTACATTGCTTGTATGACACCAAAAATGAAAAGGCCGTCTCCTGCGTATCAAAAAAAAACTACACAAAATATTTGTTATCATAACACAGCTGTGCGCGCGGCGGTTGAAATAGTACATTGTTTAACGAGGGGCGTAAGTGGAATATTGCGAACGAGAGTCTTTTGATGACTCGAGTTTGCAATATTCTTACGCCCGTGTTATACACAATGTTTTTCATCACATTTGCGAGGAAACAAATATATTTTAGATGAAATTAATACAAATCGTAATAAAAACGGCGACATGTCAGTTGTCCATTTTGTTGAATTTGACGTGAGGCGCGTATGGCAAAGACCCTTCGGTATACAGTCACGATTTGAAAACACTTAAAAACATTTTACATAGACACTAAATAACTACATATTAAATCTGTAAATAATTCTGTTAAACTAGTTTAAGTTTAAATTTATTTATAAATACGTTTTCAGATATCGTATTTGATATAAAACCTCTTTGCTTTGTAACTACCATTACGCCCGTGGGCGTAACATAGGCTATTACAGCTCTGTATGTCTGCGCATTATGAAGCCCGTTTCGAGCAAGTGTGATGAAAATTAAATAAAAAAGGGTGATGGGAGGCCCCCATCACCCTTTTTTTTCATGACAAAGGATACAGAGTCCTTCAGCAATCGCCCCATCACCCTCGCAAAGGAATGTTGTCATACACAAGCAATGTCAACAAAAACACGAACTGTAATGTATGGCAAAAATAAACAAATAATAAAAAACATAAACAAATTCATATTTGGAATCGCAATGCGCTACCAAATATGCCCTTGATCAGTTCACACAACATTTTCCCCTTGATCAAGATTGTCCTTTTCTTCACCGATTTGTTCCTCACAGCTCCGCGGAAGACGGTCGCCAGACCAGGTAGCTGTATAGTAGCATCATGGCAGCACTCACTAGACACAGCTCCTTCAGCATGGGGGCGAGGGCGGAGGCCTGGTGCGCGTCCCTCGGCGGCGACAGCAGCGCGAGCATGCGGCACGCGAGCCCCGTCTCGGAGGAAGATGGCCGCCGGACCAGGTAGCTGTATAGTAGCATCATGGCAGCACTCACTAGACACAGCTCCTTCAGCATGGGGGCGAGGGCGGAGGCCTGGTGCGCGTCCCTCGGCGGCGACAGCAGCGCGAGCATGCGGCACGCGAGCCCCGTCTCGGAGGAAGATGGCCGCCGGACCAGGTAGCTGTATAGTAGCATCATGGCAGCACTCACTAGACACAGCTCCTTCAGCATGGGGGCGAGGGCGGAGGCCTGGTGCGCGTCCCTCGGCGGCGACAGCAGCGCGAGCATGCGGCACGCGAGCCCCGTCTCGGAGGAAGATGGCCGCCGGACCAGGTAGCTGTATAGTAGCATCATGGCAGCACTCACTAGACACAGCTCCTTCAGCATGGGGGCGAGGGCGGAGGCCTGGTGCGCGTCCCTCGGCGGCGACAGCAGCGCGAGCATGCGGCACGCGAGCCCCGTCTCGGAGGAAGATGGCCGCCGGACCAGGTAGCTGTATAGTAGCATCATGGCAGCACTCACTAGACACAGCTCCTTCAGCATGGGGGCGAGGGCGGAGGCCTGGTGCGCGTCCCTCGGCGGCGACAGCAGCGCGAGCATGCGGCACGCGAGCCCCGTCTCGGAGGAAGATGGCCGCCGGACCAGGTAGCTGTATAGTAGCATCATGGCAGCACTCACTAGACACAGCTCCTTCAGCATGGGGGCGAGGGCGGAGGCCTGGTGGGCGTCCCTCGGCGGCGACAGCAGCGCGAGCATGCGGCACGCGAGCCCCGTCTCGGAGGAAGATGGCCGCCGGACCAGGTAGCTGTATAGTAGCATCATGGCAGCACTCACTAGACACAGCTCCTTCAGCACGGGGGCGAGGGCGGGGGCCTGGTGGGCGTCCCTCGGCGGCGACAGCAGCGCGAGCATGCGGCACGCGAGCCCCGTCTCGGAGGAAGATGGCCGCCGGACCAGGTAGCTGTATAGTAGCATCATGGCAGCACTCACTAGACACAGCTCCTTCAGCATGGGGGCGAGGGCGGAGGCCTGGTGGGCGTCCCTCGGCGGCGACAGCAGCGCGAGCATGCGGCACGCGAGCCCCGTCTCGGAGGAAGATGGCCGCCGGACCAGGTAGCTGTATAGTAGCATCATGGCAGCACTCACTAGACACAGCTCCTTCAGCATGGGGGCGAGGGCGGAGGCCTGGTGGGCGTCCCTCGGCGGCGACAGCAGCGCGAGCATGCGGCACGCGAGCCCCGTCTCGGAGGAAGATGGCCGCCGGACCAGGTAGCTGCATAACAGCATCGCCAAGGCACCTTGGCTGTCAGTCAACTAGAAAAAAATATGTGAGGTTAATAATTCGCACTGGCTTATTAATTATCTGAAACATAGGCATTACATTGATGACCTGCAGATTAAGCTATTGTATAACTTTTAAAACAGATTCACCACAGTGCACAGATTCTCGATCCACCACCGATTTCGGTTTTTATCTTTGAGCTCCTTTAATGACCACTAGCTGATGCCCGCGGCTTCGCCCGCGTGGTTATAGGAAAATGTAAAATATTGAATTTCCCAGTGGGAATTAGATGTTTTCCTGCTGGAAAAAGTAGCCTATGTCACTCTCCAGCTTCTAAACTATCTCCATACAAAAAATCACATCAATACGACTCTCCGTTGCGACGTGAAAGAAGGACAAAGAAACACACACTTTCGCATTTATAATATTAGTAAGGATAACACATGTTTACAGCCGTTCGTACACCTTAGTATGAATAAATAAATAAGGGAGGTAACTTTATAAAAGCCGATTATAAGACGGGATAGTAGAAGTAGTAGTAGTAAAACTCTTTGTTGTACAGCATCAAAAGTAACTGCGCAAACGAAAACGTCAAAAGTCTTTATTAAAAGGGAATAAGAGCTTTGAAGTCTTCGATTGCGTAGCTACTTTTCATACTGATTGTACACAATAAAAGGCAAGGGCAAGTACAAATACATATTTGTAAATAGATTACACTCTCCAAAAGAGATTTCATCTCATTCGCGGCCACTATCATCAAACGCCACTCTTGAATAATTTGTCTTTTGGGCAATATTAAAATTGGAAAAAGGGTCGACTTGTCGGGGGCACCCGTGGCCCCAGATTTTGCCGGGAATACTCAAACACGGTAAAACATACCTCGTGATTGAGGCGCGTGAGTGTCACTATGAACCTGACGACTGCCTCTTGATCTATCTCCGACAGCGGCGAGCTGGACGGGGCATTGGCCAGCGTGCGTAACGTAGGCAGGGTCGCTTTCTGAAAATAATACAGGCATATTCGAATCCGTCGAAAGCTCGACTGCCGGTTTAACATTGCTGTTTCATCATTTTTAAACTCCGAGGACGACGAGAGTATAAGAGCATCTGGGCATTTTCAATAAAACGTGTACCCAATTAGCGTGAGTTAATAAATAAAAATTAAGTCAGTGTCAGTTTTGTGGCGACAATTAAGCATTCAGTTTGTAAAAATATTCACTTTTTCTGTTTAATTTATAAATGACTAGCTTCTGCCCGCGACTTTGTCCGCGTAGACCCGGGATAAAACTATCCTATATTTTAATCCAGGCTATAAACTATCTTCGTGCAAAATTTCATTCAAATCGGTTCAGCCGTTTAAGCGTGATTGAGTAACAAACATCCAAACATCTAAACATCCAAACTTTCGCATTCATAATATTAGTAGGATTAGTAGGATTGTGCGACTCTAATAGAGACCTTGCACATGAGGGTCGCTATTCGGTATTGCCTTTTCCCTACGTGTGATATCCTCAATCTTCTTCTGACTAAATATTATATTTAAGGTGGTTCGACGACCATACAAAACGCCTTTTGACATTCGCAGGCTAACGACGTGATATCTTAAGAAATCCAAAAATTATGTACTACTGACTTGCAAATTGGAATTATAAGAATAAGCACGTATACATTATGAACTTTTTATTTCTTCATCCAAGACTAGTCGCACTCTCTTATTTTCTTCACGCAATCAACGCATAACGACTAAACATATATTATTAGTAGGATATGCATATACACGTTAATTAAATGTGATAAAAGTTCATTTTCACATCATTTGTATGCTTAATTGCGAATCCGCAAAAACCAGGAACTGGAAGATACGGTGTCCGAGCCCAACATCATAGGAGAAATCAAATCTGCAAGACTCCGCTGGCATGGACACCTTGAGAGAATGCCAGTAGACAGGGCGGTGAAGTAGGACTACGTAGGAGGTTGGTCGGACGAATATCGTTGGAAGGACGAGATTGAGATCCTTCGCGCCTTGCACGCAGAAAACTGGGAGATCGCACAGAATAGAGCGCGCTGGCGCCGACTCGTATCCGGCCAAGATCTACTTCGGGTCGCTGCGGATTAAGTGAGTAAAATGTAGACAAAATTATAAAATAATAGCAGGAATATAATTTAAGGCGATGCCTTGATTTGAGTCGAACACGCCCCCTAGACAGAGACACGGTACCCTGTGAATCCAATACACTGTAACTACGAAAGACTGATTTTGAGAAAACGAGCAAAAACACTTTTTTTTGTTTTCTGAGGATTACTCCTATGTCTTCTTTAGAAAGATTTAAGTGTTTGATATCAATAAAAAGGTAATTTTATAAGGTATACAGCCCCAGTAACTTAAACAATATTTTACTGTCGGTACAATGATTTAACACGGATAACTTGTATTGTCGCGATAGTCATCAGAAGCGAACAAAGATATTGTTAGGTTAATACACTGTATCAGAGTTACAGTGTATAGGCTTGTTATCAGTGTTCTTTTCACTTGTTCAAACAATGTATCTAGGGAAGTTTAGTTTGTTTTGTTGGTTCAGAAGAAACCTAAACTGTATCGAAAGTTCAAGAAAAAAATAAAAATGACACTTTATAATCATCTTATTTGTAAAAAAAGTGTGTTAGTTATCATTTTGAATGTATTCTTATTATTATGCCGCAATAAAACAAACGAATTTATTAATGAACTACGATTTTATATTTGAATAGAATGTTTAACTTACAATATCAATCATTACTTTATATGACTGGCGTAAACTTAAATAAACCAGAATCAGTCTTAAAAATTCAGACAACTACGTAGTCGGTCCCAAAGTTCTGTCACTGGCATATTATTTTTAAATTTAGATGATGATTTTAAGAAAATTTTATTGCATTCCATTTTTGAATGTTTGACAATTATTTTAAAACAAAAAACAGTAATTCGTTGCCATTTCTCACGATGGAGTGGACATAGAAAGAAAACCGAATAGCTGTTTTAGCATTGCACCGCTGTGGGCACTCGCCAAGTACGATTTTCAAGTTGCTCAAAAATTTAAAAATAACGCTTAGGTTTGTGTACCGTACTATTAATAGGTACAATGAAGTCTCCAGTGTTGAGGACAAGAAAATAATTGGCCGGCCTCGCTCCGTACGAACACCAGCAGTGATCAAAGCGATCAAGGCGCGCATAGCAAGAAATCCTGTCCGAAAACAGAAATTGATGGCTTTGCAGATGGGTGTCAGTAGAAAAACCGTCAAAAAGGTTTTAAACGAAGATCTTAGTCTACGAGCATACAAAAAAAAGCGTGGGCACTTACTTAATGCCCGTCTAAAAACAATAAGGCTTAAGTTGTTAAAGCGGTACGCGAAAAATCGACACCGTGATATCCTCTTTACAGACGAAAAGATTTTCGATATTGAAGAGAAGTACAATAAACAGAATGATAGAGTGTACGCTAGGAGCTCTGAAGAAGCAGGAAAAAGAGTTCCGCGGGTGCAACATGGGCATCATCCATCATCAGTGATGGTCTGGTTGGGTGTATCTTATTACGGGCCAACTGAGGTTCATTTTTGCGAAAAAGGTGTCAAAATCAGTGCGAAAGTATACCAAGAGACAGTTTTGGATAAGGTTGTCAAAGATCTGCCCAACACGCTATTTTCGGGACATAATTTTGTGTTCCAGCAGGATTCTGCGCCAGCACACAAAGCCAAGACCACTCAAGCCTGGTTTGACCGTCAAAAAATCGACTTTATAAGACACGAAGATTGGCCTTCCTCTAGTCCGGACCTTAATCCTTTGGACTATAAAATTTGGCAGGTCTTAGAGGGGAAGGTCTGTGCTAAACCACATAAAAATTTGGAGAGCCTAAAGTCATCTTTAAGAAAAGCAGTCACTGAGATAGATATGAAAATGGTGCGTGCTGCGATAGACGACTGGCCGCACCGATTAAGGGCCTGTATTAAAAACAAAGGAGGTAATTTTGAATAATTTTGAGTAATTTTAATTCTTTATTAAATGTACTTTAAATCGGTATATAATTTATTAAAAATTTATTGCTACTTTTGTTTTTATCATTATTTTCATTTGTGACAGAACTTTGGGACCGACTAGGTAGGTAATCATTAGGAACATAATTTATTATTATTTTAAACAAAATTAACCGTTTTTTATAATCAGCCAATAGATTACCTAAGTATATTTTTCAAAACCAGAACATAAAAATTAATCACAATATAGAAATAAACGTCTACAAAGTACCTACCAGTATTCACATGAATATAATACTAAATATTTGGATCATCAGTGTATTCGTCAGGGTTTGGATGAGATGAGAGTTGACACAACAAGATTTTCTTAAAATACTCTCCTTGGTGGAGGCATAGGTAGATTTGCACAGCAGTAACAATTTTTAATTTCAGTTATGCCACTGGCTTCACTCTCTCTTGGTAGTACATCAAGCAGATCAGTTTTGTTCTACGATAACCACTCATTTTAACCACTTATCATCTTATCAATTCACCAATTACCTCCGGAAACAAACAAAACATTGTCAAAACTAAACAACGACTATCAGTAAGCATAAACAGCGCCGCCGCGTGGCAAAGCGGCTGCCTTCAAATTTACTGCGTTAAATCGACCAATAACGATCGAGATTGTCGCTCAGCGCGCTCTGAATGGCGCGCCCGCATCGCACGATCCTTGTTACTTAGTTTCGACAAAACATTGTATCTTGGAACGCGCGAGGATTATTTTGGCAACACACAGCATCTTCGAATACCGTGTTTTGCTATTTTAGGACTTCAGTTCTACTTAAATACAGTGTAATTTGCATTGCGATATCTCAGTTTTCCTAGATAAAAAACAAAAATATATGAATGCAGGACCATGTAATAGGCAAAGAGAAATCAAATGGACGTTGTTAATTTAAATCACTTTAACTGCAGATACAGTGTATTGGATTGACAGGGTACCACGCTGATGCCTTCCGCGCACGAGGAAAAGAGATGTAACACTCTTCGGGAATGGCTTTTTTGGACAAATTTCGATAAATACCTAACTTAGAGACGTTTTATTTAAATTTCATAAAGTGAGATTTTAGATGAGATAAAATACTATAGTATTAACTTGATTGTGTCGTAAAATAATGTTTCGTTTGAGTAGGCTGAGTAAAACAAGGAAAATACAGACCCAACTTTGGAATTTTTTTCTATAAGGAAATTTTAAGCGATTATGTATCGATAAAATCAGATGAACAATCATATAGTCAAGAATCATATATCTGAAAATCAGACCTTATTGTTTCTTAATCTAGTCAGAACTGCGTTTCAAAGCACGCGATAATTTCCAATGCACCCCCTTAAACTAACCTGTATTTGTTCCTGCGCCCCCTCGACGTTCGCTGGGAACGTTTGGAAGAAGACACCGATCGTCTGACGAAGCATATCCTCGTCCACTAAAAGCGAATTTCGTGATATATAATTCAGCATCATATTGTGTTCAAAATATAGCAGTAGGATCGCCAGAGCTCCCGAGGATGGCTGTGTTGGGGGCGAGGGACTTGCATTTGTCTCGCTATCAACACAGCGTATACTTAAATCAATAAAGGGTCGGCAACGCGCTTGTGATTCCTCTGCAGTCGCAAGGCGCACATAGGCTATGTATCTGCTTACCATTAGGCAGGCAGTACGCTTATTTGCCACTGTCACGGTATACAAAAAATAGCTTGTAAAATGTATATATTGTTTTTATTATGCAAACCTTAATTTAAAATAATTTACTTTAAAAACAAAGTTTTAACCGACTTCAATTAAGTACTCCGCCAAGCCATGAGAACATTTCCACATTTATTTTCCAATTTACCACATGAACTGATTTCCGAGAGCAAATGCGTTGATTATTAGGGGAAAAACCCAATCGGTGTATGTGGCCCGATAATATTTGAGGATTTCCGTCGATTCCACAAGGATCACCTTTGGCACTTGATTAGTTGCTATTTCAAAGGAATCTTATCAGAATCTGTGACGTACATTTGTACTTTTAAGTACATAATTGAGGAATTCCATAAGTCATCTGTGGTCTTCATCATCAATTCCACTCCACCAAATTTATGATTACCGGGTGTAAATACACGAGTTAAAATAGAAAATACCAAAATCACTACACGCGTGCCTAATATAATTGAAAAGTTCCCTCAATTCCTCATGGATCCCATCACCCAATTTAATTTTTGAAAAAAAGGGGACCCACCTGGAACTACCTACTTACAAACAAAAAAAAAATTTTACGAATCGGCTCATCAATGACGCAGTTCTGAGGTAACAAACAACAAACATAATAAAAAAATAATAATAATAAAAATAAAAAATACAACCGAATTGAGAACCTCCTCCTTTTTTTGAAGTCGGTTAAAAATACAGGTAACATGCGACCGCCTTATAAGTTATAGAGCAATATCTGCAACCTTTTGGGTATTGGTATGTATAAAGTAGATTACCTGTAGCTGGGTTGAACCAGAGAAGCAACAATCGACTCAGTATAGAGGGTGATTCTATCTGTCCAAGGTGCAGCAGACGGCACAGCCCTTCCACTATAATCAGCCTGTATGATGCACACTAAAACACAAAATACAATATTTACCGTAGGAAATATGCTTTTATTTTCCGGGGTAAGAATTAGGGAAAAAATCATCAGTTCCATTGTACCTTCCACTCTATATGTAAAGTTGAAATTCCTCTGTTAAAATGCTCGCTAAATGTAGACAGTTTTTTCGGTGCGGAATTCGTACGGCTGCCATACAAATATGAACTTTAACTAGTACGAAAGAAAGGCACTTACTGGACTGTCCATGATTTTCAATAGCAGCTCGATGACAGTACTGTGCGACGGAGATAATGATAGCACTGACTCTGAAATCGAACCTGCAAATGAAGTTGTATTATTAATACAAATCGTTTATTTGCTCAATACAGTTTAAAGATGGTGTACTTACAATATTTTCAAGTTCGGTGTATCCAGCATGCAGGCGTGCAAATTATGTATCAATGTAATTATGTGGTTATTGATTAGAAAATACAATAAAGAATGCCGGCAGGGCACTTAAGAGTTCGCAGTAAGCTCGATTCTCCATACAGACGTAGTTACGCTCTCATTTTAAAACTACGTGTTGGATTGTAACGAAACTTTGCATATACAATGACATGAGGTATATCTATGTCTGTAATTATCTATGTCTGAGATGTTAAGGCTGCCGTGGCGGTGTAGCGCGTCTGGGATGTTCGCCGTGAACAGAGTGGACGACTTTTACGCAATTATGCGTCCTGTGGGCATAGCATGGTTGCCATTTTATCACTTATCGTTGTGGTAAAGACGCCCATCACGCTCTGACAAGTATGCGAGTGCGAGAGTGACGGATGCCCTATCCACAACGATAAGTGATAAAATAGCAACCGTGCTACGCCCGCAGGTCCTTTGTCAGGAGAGTGAGCGAATCGACAAACAGTATTGTTAAGATAGTGTTCACTACATGCTACCTTACGATTACGAGTAACTTTTAATTTTAACTTTTAATTGTACTCATTTTATTTTTGTAAATGGGTTATTACCTGAATAAACATATTTTTTTATTTAATTATATGCACCCGAACAAAGATATCGTGAGGATCATCAATCTTTAATAGTTAATAAGAGATGCACGCAAGATCATTCCACAGACAAATAGCCTGAACAGCGAAGGAATATGAGAGGAAATCAGTACGGTGAAATAGGACAGATGGTTTAATACTCCTGGATGTACGTAGCTCGGAACCAGGATGGAGTGTAACAAATTGAAATTTAGATTTAATATATTCCGGTGCAGCTGGGTCAAATAAGATGGTATAAAGCGTGCACAGAATCCTGAATTATCCTACCATCCTCGCCTCGCAACCAGGATGGGGTGTAACAAATTGAAATTTAGATTTAAGATATTCCAGTGCAGCTGGGTCAAATAAGATGGTATAAAGCGTGCACAGAATCCTGAATTATCCTACCATCCTCGCCTCGCAACCAGGATGGGGTGTAACAAATTGAAATTTAGATTTAAGATATTCCAGTGCAGCTGGGTCAAATAAGATGGTATAAAGCGTGCACAGAATCCTGAATTATCCTACCATCCTCGCCTCGCAACCAGGATGGGGTGTAACAAATTGAAATTTAGATTTAAGATATTCCAGTGCAGCTGGGTCAAATAAGATGGTATAAAGTGTGCATATAATCCTGAATTATCCTACCATCCTCGTCTCGCAACCAGGATGGGGTGTAACAAATTGAAATTTAGATTTAAGATATTCCAGTGCAGCTGGGTCAAATAAGATGGTATAAAGTGTGCATAGAATCCTGAATTATCCTACCATCCTCGTCTCGCAACCAGGATGGGGTGTAACAAATTGAAATTTAGATTTAAGATATTCCAGTGCAGCTGGGTCAAATAAGATGGTATAAAGCGTGCACAGAATCCTGAATTATCCTACCATCCTCGTCTCGCAACCAGGATGGGGTGTAACAAATTGAAATTTAGATTTAAGATATTCCAGTGCAGCTGGGTCAAATAAGATGGTATAAAGCGTGCACAGAATCCTGAATTATCCTACCATCCTCGTCTCGCAACCAGGATGGGGTGTAACAAATTGAAATTTAGATTTAAGATATTCCGGTGCAGCTGGATCAAATAAGATGGTATAAAGTGTGCATAAAATCCTGAATTATCCTACCATCCTCGTCTCGCAACCAGGATGGGGTGTAACAAATTGAAATTTAGATTTAAGATATTCCAGTGCAGCTGGGTAAAATAAGATGGTATAAAGCGTGCACAGAATCCTGAATTATCCTACCATCCTCGTCTCGCAACCAGGATGGGGTGTAACAAATTGAAATTTAGATTTAAGATATTCCGGTGCAGCTGGGTCAAATAAGATGGTATATAGTGTGCACATAATCCTGAATTATCCTACCATCCTCGTCAATAGCGTCCACGTACGCCTTTCTCCGGCTCTTCGACTGGTTCTTCGAGTCATCCTGCGACTCGTCTTCTTCGAACACCCGCACACCGTGCACGCACAGCAGGTCCACTATGGAGCGCAGTACCGTGAGCACTACTGCCTCGTTCGACGTGTCGATTAGCTGCAAGGGAAAGTTAATCTAAATACTGGTGGGAAATAGTTATTTGTGTCACAAGGGAGCAAAATAGTATATTTACGGTGAGGGCGGTGTATTGAATCCTGAACGTAGCGGAGGATTCTACAATAGAATCCTGAGCGTAGCGAGGGATTCTGACGCAGGATCCTGAGAGTAGTGTGGGATACAAGTGTTAACGCCCGAGACGAAGATAATTTTGCTACCGAGTGACACATACTATTTTTCACACCGACTATGAGGAAATTTAAAAGATGCTGTTAACATTACTTAGTTTAAAAAAAAATCTTCATTTTTATTAAAAAAATTTAAATAACCCGAAAAATTCTTAAATTTTCATACAACGTTGTTAAAGTTGAAATATGTTCGTTTTTAATCGATTACGATGAAATTACAATCGATTATTTTATGAAGATCTTTGTTCAATTGGCACATTGCGTAAATGCTACATGCCAATGAATAAATTAAAAAAGAAGCTTGAACAGAAAAGTAGCATTGTGATCCCTCTCGTCGTGGAGCAAAACTTAATTTTCCGAACGAAAGATGTCAAAAGGTGCATTTTCCGATGAGTTGAATCATGAAATTAACAAAATGTTGACTGATTAGTGTCTGAAAGGTTTAAATAACCTAAATACAGTGTCTTAAGGTGTATTTTCAGGTCGGCATTAACTCTATCAGTGCCAGGAATCCGCTAGTTGACGCTCTACTGCTATGTCAATAAACTACATAGAGCAGTGTTTTTCAAACTGTGGTTCGCGAAGGGGGGCCGCGAAGCCTTCTAAAGGGCATCGCGGCTACTTATATTTTAAAAGTAAAAGTGCTGGTATTTTGAACAGCGTAGGGTGGGGGGTCGCGTAATATTTTTTCTGTACTAAGGGGGCCGCGGCATGAAAAAGATTGAAAAACACTGACATAGAGAATAGACTATGCGGTGCATGATCACTACTTACTGTTTCGATCAACATACGTGGAAGTTAAAAGGGAAAATGGACTTAAATTACAGTGCAGTACATTTCATTTTGCAAGGTGGCACTGTGATCTTTCACAAATGGGGAGCAAATGAAAATAAAACTAAATACAGTAACAAGTCTCTTCATAGAACCACATGGAAATGTAAGTATTGTGCTGTGAGCCAAATATGTACAGTGCAGTATTCAGTACCTCCAAGGTCGAGGTGTTTATGAGCTGCAAGAGAAATAATTCATATAAATGCTAGCTAGAATAATATTAATCGCCAAATGTTAGCTAGAATAATATTAATCGCCAATAAGCATAGTTTTCTCACGGTCTTTTTTTCGTAATATGTGTTTACGCAGGTTTAGGAAGTGATGTAGGCGACACGGAATTAGAGATTACCAACATTCACAACCAACACACTGAGCGATCAGATTACAAAATTGATGTATCTAAACTTGAAGTTAAAAATAATGGTCGCGCGCGCACCGGCGAGCTCGCTGGAGGAATGAAAACAGTGGCCCTTGGCTGTTGGCCCTCGGCCCTTGGCCCTTGGCCCTTGGCCCCTGGGCGGCGACCCCGGCGGGGGCGGCGCGGGGCGAGCGCCGGCGGGGGCCGGCGGAGCGCCTTCATGGAGCGCGCTAACAATATGCATGTGGTATTTACTTGTCCGTGATTGTTACATTTAGCATAAAACTGTTATTGCGAGCCATTCATGTAATATATGGTGTTAACAATTGTTGGTGAACCTAATAAATAAAAAATAGATAACGTGACGATTCCGTAAATTTAATGATGAAAAAGCCTTAGTCCTTCAATGATATAATAACCATCACAATTGAATATGTACTTACGTTTGCAAAGAAGAATGCCTTGTTGTCTTTGGCGAAATTCTTGTCCAACATTCCAAATAACGCCACTGTTTCTAAGGCAGGCTCCAAAACGTCCGCATTTTGGAATATATCCACCTAAAATAGAGAAAATAACCATTAACCAATCATAAGCTATTATGACATAAGTTGTATGGAATATTGTAGAATAAATTGGATATTACCTAGTCTAGCCATAAGTTCTGTTACTGGCAGTTAACAATGATTTTAAGAAAAATAATAATTCGAATTTCGAATGTTGTGTTTTGACGTAAGTACTTGGATGTTTTTGCCACCATTTATATACAATATAATATTAAAATAAGTAAATTAATAATGGAGTGGGGTGTCAAAGAAAATAGAATTGCTGTGATTGCTCTGCATAAGGTAGGAATGGAGCCGTCCCACATTTTTGAGACACTAAAAAAGTTAGAGATCAGTCGAATGTTTGTGTATCGTACCATTCAAAGATACACCAAAACGTCCTCTGTCGATGACAGTAAAAGATCTGGCCGACCACGTACTGTTAGAACAAAACAAGCCGTTAATGCTGTAAGGGCCAGAATTCGCCGAAATCCCATAAGAAAACAGAAGATCCTTTCTAAGGAAATGAAAATACCACCTAGGACACTTTCGCGTATAATCAAAGATGACTTGAGTCTTGCAGCTTACCGACGATATACAGGACATATGTTAAATCAGTCACTAAAGGACAAGAGAGTTGAAAGATCAAAAAGCCTTTTATCTCGATACGCACATGGGAAATATAAAAATATTCTTTTCACGGATGAAAAATTTTTTACTATCGAGCAGCACTACAACAAACAAAATGATAAAGTGTACGCACACAACTCTCGAGAAGCTAAAGAGATAGTTGGAAGGATTCAGCGAGGTCATCATCCCGCTTACGTCATGGTTTGGTGGGGTGTGTCGTATCAAGGCGTCTCTGAGATCCATTTTTGCGAAAAAGGAGTGAAAATTTCAGCTAAAGTGTATCAGGACACGATTTTAGAAACAGTAGTTAAACCACTAAACGACACAATGTTCAAAAATGTACACTGGACCTTTCAGCAGGACTCAGCCCCGGGTCATAAAGCTCGCACCACCCAGATTTGGCTGCAAAGGAATGTTCCAGACTTCATCAAGGCAGATGATTGGCCCTCTTCCAGTCCCGACTTAAATCCCCTGGACTATAAATTGTGGTCAGTGTTAGAGGACATGGTCTGCTCTAAACGCCATGCCAATATCGATTCTCTAAAAAAATCTTTGAAGGTAGCAGTGGCAAATTTCCCAATGGATACAGTGCGTGAATCTATAGACGTGTGGCCGGATCGTTTGAGGGCGTGTATTAAAGCTAAAGGCGGGCATTTTGAATAAAAAATATATTGTTTAGAAACCTTATTAACTTACCTATAAATAAACATTTACTTATGGTAAATTAATTACATCCTTTTAAAAATATGTTTCATTTCATTTGTAACAGAACTTATGGCTAGACAAGGTATAATGAAAAATGTTTACCCCCAGGCATGGTCGACCTCACAAGGAGCTCAACACCTTAGTACAGTTAGCATCAGAAGTAGCTACGCCAAATAACACGCTCAAAATGATCTACGTAGTCCTTATCCTCTTGGCATTAAGCTGCGTCTACGCTGGGCGAGCCGAGCACGAGCGGAGCCGTTCAGGGGGCCTAGAGATGGTTATAATCGACAAGCGCTAACGCCAATAGAAAACTAATAAAATGTATGGGAATGACAGATGTTAACGAAAAGTGTTTCGTCGGCATCTGTCATTCCCCTAAATTGTATTATTTTCTATTGGCGTTAACGCTTGTCGATTGTAACCTTGTCTACGGCGCCTGTTCGCGGCGTCAAGTGACGTTCGACGCTTGTAAGTCGGTCCACACTAGACGAATTGTGGCTCCGCTCGTGCTCGGCTCGCCTAGCGTAGGCGCAGCTTTAGAGTCGTGTGTAGGTCATTTTGAGAACTTGGGCCGCGTAGCTACTTTTGTTGACTGTACCGCTAAGGTCATGTTAACGGTGAGTTTTCACCAGACATGTGCGAGGCAGCGGAGCGGTGTGCTAGGCAAAAATCCACCAATAGCATTGATATCGCTCACGCATCTCTTCCAGTTGGTAGATTTTTCCTTGCACACAGCTCTAGTGGAAACTCACCCTTAAGGGGATGCCTCGATTCGAGTCGAACACGCCCCCTAGACAAAGACACGCTTATGCCTTCCGCACGTGAAAAAAAGATGGAAGACTCTTCGGGAATGGCTTTTTTGGACAAATTTCGATAAATACCTAACTTAGAGACGTTTTATTTAAATTTCATAAAGTGAGATTTTAGATGAGATAAAATACTATTATAGTATTAACTTGATTGTGTCGTAAAATAATGTATCGTTTGAGTAGACTGAGTAAAAAAAGGAAAATACAGACCCAACTTTGGATTTTTTTTCTATCTAGGAAATTTTAAGCAATCATGTATCGGTAAAATCAGAAAACCAATCATATAGTTAAGAATCATATATCTGAAAATCAGACTTTATTGTTTCTTAATCTAGTCAGAACGGCGTTTCAAAGCACGCCATAATTTCCAATGCACCGCCTTAAACTGCCATCGGACGTTGTCAAACGAGTGAAAGCGACAGCGAGTTTCGACTGTACAAAAAGTATATAGTGTGGTCCTTCTCGCCGTGTCCGGCGACAGCGACTCCTTCAGTTATTCATATTTGATAATGAAAAGTTCTAATGTGTATACGTTCGTATCTGTAGTAAATTGTTCCGTGCTGTCTGAAAACCAGCGCTGTAGGTGTCTGTCTGACACCTCGGCATAATGCTGAGACAGCGACCGATTTACTGCCGCGAAGACTCACAGTATGTGTCAATTGTATTGTATGTCTACACTACTCCCTTTGTCTCTGTGTGTGTGTGTGTGTGAATGTGATTCGCAAAACCAAACTGTGCTCTAAAGACGAGGTCACACGGTACGCAATGGAGCTGTCCAGCTTGGTTATAGGTATAGGCTTTGGGCAAGTCTTTCGGATATGCCGCTTAGCGTCCAGGTCTTCTACAGCAAGTACTATAAATATGATCAGCATTTATAATAATAATACTAATATTTTCGGAAAATCTAAGACAAATCAATCTAGTCCGTTGCGTAGTGCGTTGTGTTGAGAGCGAGGGAATTTGTTCCTTCAGCTGTCAACACAGCGAATCCTCAAACCTATCAAGGGTCGGCAACGCCCATGTTACTCCTTTAAAGTTGCATGCGTCTATAGGCTGCGGTGTCCGCTTACCATCAGGCGGGCCGTACGTTTGTTAGCCACCGTCTTTGTATTAAAAAAAAGTCCCAAACTAAGCAAAGCTTGTACTAAAGCTACTAGATGACGATATACATACTTATATAGATAAATAAATACATAGAAAACATCCATGACTCAAGAACAAATATTCGTGCTCATCACACAAATAAATGCCCTTACCCTAATCGAACCCGGGCCATCTTGCTTCGTAGCCAGGGTCACTACCAACTAGGCTACAGAGGTCGTCAAATATGACACTAACTTCCAACTCGCTGAACATGGTCTGCAGCATGGGCGTCAGCGCCTGCAGCTGCGGCGTGTCCAGCGCAGCGTTCAGGATGGCGAGGCACTTGCTCAGCGTCGCGGCGTCGGACACTCTCTCTCTTATGATCTGAAACATAGTCATCATCATCATCATATCAGCCGAAAGACGTCCACTGCTGGACTAAAACTCTATTTAGTAATGTACGTTTGATCATTTTTTCTATTCCGGATACATAAGTAGCAGCCCTCGTACTAGATACACACTGCCCTGATATCGCCCGAAACCCCGATCAAATAAACTAATAATATCCGTCAGTAGTCGAATAATTAGCTTGTACTAGGTTTCAGAAATCGCTAAACTTAAGTTACTTAAGTGGCAGTGGGCGGGGCACATAGCACGTAGAACCGATGGCCGTTGGGGCGGAAAGGTTCTCGAGTGGCGTGGGTAGGCCCCCCGCAAGGTGGACTGATGACCTGGTAAAGGCTGCTGGAGTCCGCTGGATGCGGGTGGCGCAGGACCGGTCACTTTGGCACTCTTTGGGGGAGGTCCTGCAGTGGACGTCTGTCGGCTGATATGATGATGATAATGATATAAGTATAATTAGGTCATGTATCCAACTTGTCAGGGCAGTATTAAATCATGATCATGACTGATCTGATTTAGTCGGCTGAATCCTCTCCAATATGTCCAAACTTTACATGGCGACCCTGCCAGGTAGAAACTGCTACTTCGTCCAAAGTTTGAGCCTGGCCATACATTGGGGCAACAATGCCAACATTCTGAGAACTATGCTCCAGGTAACTTTGGGTTGAGTTGAGGGCGGACCATTTTGTTTATGAGTTTAAATATAGTATTTGTTTATTTATTATCCTTTTATTCTTCTTTTCGTACTTTCAGGAAACTATAGGTCTGTCTTGATGTTATTTTTATCTTACTCAAGATTTATGTATGACTGTTTGTTTCTTAATAAATAAAATAAAATAAAAAACATCTGCAACATGTAATATGATTTATATATGACGTAATGAGCTCTGTGCCAAATGTTCGCATGATGCACCGGTATAAGGGCTCTTCAAGAAAGAAATCATGAAGGTCTAGAACCACATCTCGCATGCACTAACGCTGAAACTTACCGGAATAGGCGGCGGCGGCGGCGGCGCAGCTCGGACTTGCAGGTCTTCTAACTGCTTCTGGATATCGGCCACCTAAACAACGAGTAGTAATTATGTTCCTACAACTTGGTTCTAAAAAAACCGGCCAAGTGCGTGTCGGGCCACGCGCAGTGTAGGGTTCCGTAGTTGCCTGTCTGTCTTAGTTACATCGACGTGCGGTGCGGTTGCGTCGGCCGAATTTGTACGAAAATTGGCCTTTTCAATTACACATTAAGTTGGTCGACTATTACTCGGTAACTACTTATGCCTACTTGTTCGTGATAGTTTTCCTTTTAAATTCATTATATGTACTACTACCACGATTTTTTTCATATTCCCAGTAGTAGCCATTTAGCCGGCAGAGGACATGACTCGAACTAAAATTAGGGCTTTAAAGCCCAATATCTCGCAAACGAATTACTGATTTGAAAAATGGTTTTCGAAAACCCATAATATTTTTGAACGAGCTATCGAACCGTGGGTTTGACGAGAAAAAAAAATACATTCCCGCTTTAGGTGCAGGGGAGGTACCCTAAAAAAAACTTTTTCCAAATTGTATTGTACTGTTTTGTCGACGTGATTGATTCATATATCCATGTAATATAAGCTCAGTAATGGTTACTGAGCTAAGCCGAAGACGGACAGAAAGACGGACGGACATGGCGAAACTATAAGGGTTCTTGTTGACTACGGAACCCTACAAATATTGGAAAAAACCTCTTAAACTTTCTGTCTATACATTTTTGTCTCATAATTTCCTAAGATGGCTCCAGATGGCATGCCTCCATCTCTATGCATTGCTGCAATAATCACAATTGGATACCAGCAAAATTAAAATTTCAATGTAGTAAATGTTGAAAACAGTTTTGCAAATTTTGAAACCAACCACACTCTTACATGCGAATATCGAAAGTTACTGGGTAAGGCCGCGGAGCGTTTCAACCGCAGCACTTTTATGTAACGATTTGTGGAGGGCCTAGTGGAACAAAATAAATAAGCTTGTTTTCTACTTACAATTTATATTAAAACTTAATGCCACCATGAGTTTTTATACGGCAGTAAATCGTTACATGAAAGTGTGGCGGTTAAAGCTTGCAATGAGAGATATCTTGGTTATTTTGTATTGTTAATCTGTCTCACGGTTACGGTTTCTACACGGTCTTCGCCACGGTTATTCCTTGGGTGACAAATCGATGTCACATATTCTTATGGTGTCTATTCGAAACCATAAAGTTAAATTTCGAACACAAAGGAGCTATATAAAAAAATAGGTACCTTGGCTTTGCATTCAGCAGCGAGTCCGTAATTTTCCTCCCTGACTGCCTCTTCCTGCGCCTCTATTGCTACGTTTAGAGACACGCGCAATCTAGCTCGCTAAAAAAAAGTAAATAAAATGAACAACGTGTCATTTTGTGAAACATAATAAATTACAAAATAACACAATGACAGTTGAGCTAGCCCAACTGGGATTGCAAGCGGTAATCGATTTCCCATTAGACAACAGACTTTCTAAAAAATCAAATTAAAATGGAACCCCGCCCCCAAGCCCCGACCGCGTCACGGTCGGCCTGTCTACGCATCATGCCTAAGGTGAGATCTCACCTTGCGCATCTGACGTCACAAAAATCTGTGTCGAGTTTAACAATTTTTCCCCATCCCAAAAAGCGCCCGGCGCCGCTAAAGAAGTTTTCTCTTCAAAAACAGTTTAAACATTAACCGAGCGGATTGTTCCGATAGCTCAGTCGGTTGAGAGCGACTGGCCACGTATTTCAGATTCAGATCCTGCTCGGCGCAATATATCTCCTCTTTAATTTGTAATTTAAATCGGACGCTTTGCGACCATCATTGTATAAAAGCTACCGTACCTTCATCTTCATCTCCGCCGTGTCCTGCTGCGCGGGCAGCGGCCGCGGCGGCGGCGGCGGCGCCTCGGGCTCGGGCGGGTCCCGCAGCGCGGAGATGACGCCGCACACCAGCTCCACGCGCGGACACAGCTCCGGGAACACCAGCTCCAGCGCCGACACCAGCGGCCGGATCACGTCGGCGCTGAGGTGCCCGTAGTCGCCTGATGGAATAGAAACCGTGTAATACATTTTAAATGTCACGTCTGTTAGAACACCAATAGAAAATTAATCTTTATGTAAATACAAGAGGCATCGAAATAAAATAAAAAAACTGTATACGGGCGTTATCTACGGGACGCCATACGAAGTGCGACGCGGCGTAACACAAATAATTGGAAAAATCTACTCAAAAATAAAAGTTAATCCAATTTTGGAGTAACTCCAATATTGGAGTAACTTTTATTTAGCATTCATTTTAATGCTTGCATTTTTCATCATTTTGCTACCATATATTTTGTACCTATTCTGTAAGCCCAATTACCCATTTTGCTACCATATATTCTGTAAGCGGCTATGACCTATATGAAGGCAAAATAAAGTTATTTTATTTATTTTTATCATTGTACGGCAAGTTCTTATGTACAATAAAGAAAAAATATTCACTTTCCTCAGTCTCATGTCCATTTTTCTGAGGAGCATGGGAACTCTACAACACTAAAGTGAATCTTATCAACCAAATCCTAAGGACGAAAATAGATTACATAAGAGGAGAAGAGGTTGCTTCAGCCCAGCTCGTGTGTATAGCACGTACTTGCATACTTAAGCTCACGAGGTCGTCTTTCGAACCTTAAGACCTTATCCTTAAGGTTTAAAATTGTGTAGTGAGAGCGAGCATCGCTGCGTGTCAGACATGGGATGGTGATACTTAATACTGAACCTTATTCATCAAGTGTTAAAGTCTGTTTTACCAGTGAGCACATCAGTGATGAGGGCTTGCAACGCAGCTCTGCCTGGCGGATCAGTGTCGTACACTCGTAGCATGCAGCCCAGCTCGTGCAGCACGTACTGGCGAGTACTGAAGCTCACGGGGTCGTCTTCTTCTGGGGGGCATGGGGACTCCACGATACTGAGAACAAGGATGAAGTTAAGTTAGTGATAAAAAGTGGTATAAGTTTTTATTGCCGACTGTACTTTTTTGCAGTCCTCAACTAGCAGCTCCGCGTCTACCTTAGCCACCTACCGTTACTTTGCACGTCTCAAAGTAGGCGACACACTATCTCGCTTTCTCTAACTATGAACAAGCGATGGCGGAATCAGCTTTCCATGTCTTCCCTCTCAATTCCTTCTATCCTTGACATCATCAACAATACACTATCACATTCTTTGTCAATCCCTCTATATCATTCATCATCATCATCATATCAGCCGAAAGACGTCCACTGCTGAATATAGGCCTCCCCCGAGTGCCGAAGTGACCGGTCCTGCGCCACCCGCATCCAGCGGACTCCAGCAACCTTTACCAGGTCATCAGTCCTCCTTGTGGGGGGGCCTACCCACGCCGCGCCTTCCGGTCCGTGGTAGCCACTCGAGAACCTTTCCGCCCCAACGGCCATCGGTTCTACGTGCAATGTGCCCCGCCCACTACCACTTAAGTTTAGCGATTCAAAATGCGGACTAATAATGTACTCACGCCCTGATATACCCGATGAGCACGACCAGGTCGGGCAGCACGAGCTCCAGGGTCTCGTCGTCGTCGGCCTTCTGCAGGTGCTCGGCGAGGTGCCGCCAGTACCACGCCGTCTCCTTGTTCAGCTTGTCTGCTGGGACGAGACGGAGAGACTTCTCCGTCGGCAGCCAGAGGAGCAGCTCCGAGATCGGGAGGCGTCTGAAAGTTGCACCCTTGACTTGCCGAGCGGTACAGCACGCAACTTTCAATCTGAAGCTCGCGCATCCGAACCAGCGCGGCTATCACGCGACGGCGCGCGAGCTCTCTCGATTTTTCTCGCGCTATCCGTCTCTTTCTTATTAGAACACTTAGAACAAGAGGTATAGTGCGAGAAAAATCGAGAGTATGTCGCGGCCGTCCCATGATAGACGTGCAGTTGGTTATTCAAATATACTGTCAAATATTTGATATTTAGAAAGAAAGAAGAAAGAAAGAAAGAAAGAAAGAAAATACATTTATTTAACGTCACAACTTAAGTACACAATAAAAAAGAACAAGCAAACGATAAGGCTATTTAACAGTAACTTTTCGGTCATGGAAAACATCGTGAGGCCACCGGTCTAATCCAACAAGGTCTACTTTTCTCTCTGGATTGGAAGTCCAGGCAGTTGCTTTCGTAAAACTCCGGGCTCCTATAGGGTACAGTCGGCATCATATAACTCGTAGCAGCCAAAGCAGCCAAATATATCGTAACACATCCTTACTCCCATAGTAATATCCGATATTTTTGGCTATTTTGGCTGCTACCAACTATATGATGTTGACTGTTCAGCCGAGAAGACGCTAGGAGGACGACGATAAAATAAAAGAATGCTTGGCGGAAGAAACGACCACGCATCCTGGTTGCCTCTGAGCTTGGGGCTTTAAATGCAAACATCGATTATGCTCCTAAAACGGACCTAAGCAGCAACTTTTCAAAAAAATATATGTTTTTTACATTTTCATTATTCCATAAATAAAAAATAAATCAAATCAAATCAAATCAAATCAAAATAGTTTATTTGCTAGAATACAGTCAAGCGGATGTAAAATTTTCAATGTACATCGCATGTCACTGTCATGGCAGTCAAATAATGAGGCCGTGTTTGCAATACATTGATGGTATAAAGTTCAAACACTAATAAATTAGAAATAATAGTTATTTTACAAAGTTGCAGAACAAAGTGGTTCAGTTTGACGAGCAGAATGTAATCTTGAATTTAAGAGTCCGCGGTAAGCTCGGCCGAATTTCGCCTTCCCATACGAACGTAGTTACGCTCTCATTTTAAAACTACGTGTTGGAGCATTTTCAAAAAATCGTGTACCCAATTAGCGTGAGTTGTTAAATAAAAATTAATTTAGTGTCAGTTTCGTGACGACAATTTAGCATTCAAATTATGTGAAAATTAACTTGTTTCACATTTAAATAAATTCATTTATAAATTGAAAAGAAAAAGTGTTTTTTTTATACAAACTGAACACTTAATTTTCGTCACAAAACTGACACTTAGTTAATTTTTATTTAACAACTCACGCTAATTGGGTACCGTGAAATGGGGTTACTTTAGGAAAAAATGGGGCTACTTTGATCATTTGGAATGTAGTATAAAAGCAGAACTATTTGAAATTAAGAAGATTTAATCGAGTAAACAGCAAGTAAGAATACGAATATATTCGCTGCCAGTTCACCCGCGAGTAAAAACAATGATTTCGGAGAAAAACCTATTTCATTAATGTCGCCCCCCAAATCAAAGTAACCACATTCCACCGTACACGATTTATTAAAAATGCCCGTTGGATTATGACGAAACTTTGCATATACAATGACATGAGTTTAAGTGGTGGTTATAAAACAAACTAAATACAACAAAAACCAGTTTTGTATGAAAAACTTAAATTCGCTGTATTTTTTTACTATGGTATCTGAAGCTACATAAACTAATTACAGACATAGATATGCCTCATGTCATTGTACATGCAATGTTTCGTTACAAGCCAAGACGTAGTTTTAAAATGAGAGCGAACTACGTTTGTACGGAGAATCGAACTTACTGCGGACTTAAAGCCCCGACGTCGGAGGCTCACTGTGTACGCGTCACGACTGGCTTTGAACTCACTTGAACAGTGACTCCAGCAGTTTCCCAGCAACGTACTGCGAGTCTTTAGCGTCCTGCGCGTTGTCCAGCCGTATGGCCTTCAGCAGGTCTATAATGTTGCCCTTGAAGGTGCTCAGCCAGCCGGGAATCAGGACTTCTTCCACTACGCGACGAACACGAGGGCTCCGCTCGGAAAGTCCGACCTGAATGTGGAAAAGGATTTTTTTCTTAATATTTCAATTTGGGCACTGGGACGTATGTAGATTCTGATGATGTTGATTCTAGAGTTAGCAGAACCGAGAAAAATGGCGAACTCTCGTGTCGATCAGTTTGAGTCGCCGAGCTAACAGAGTAGGTTAGGTTGTAAGTAAGTATTTTTTGCGTTGTGTGCTTTGAGACCCGGGTCACATTAAGAAGAGTTTACTTATGATGTTGATGGAAAAGTGACGTAAAATGTATCAGCGTAAGTTTCTAATTAGTTCGGTACAATTTCGCGATGGTCGCTACTAGGTACGCTCCGAGTTGCTTCACAATGAGAGCTTAAGTGTTAGCAATCTCACTATGCGACCCACCGTGAGTGTGAGCAATCTCACTATGAGACCCACCTTGAGTGTGAGCAATCTCTGCCGCACCCGCAGCTGCGTGACGTTGACGTTGGCGACGTACATGAAGGCGGCGCGGCGCACCGCCTCGTCCACGTCGCACAAGCGCTCGAGCACGTACGGCACGTTGCGTGTGCACTTCGCTATCTGCGTGACTATTGCTCTGGAAATTACAGTAACAAAAACTTTTAGGGTCAGCAACACGCAAGGTACGAGCGGCCCTGCGAGCCGCCCTGAGTTGGGTCTTGTGACCGTCTACGGTACGTGCCTCGCATAATCTGTACATCTATCTAACCGTGCCACAGACAGAACGAGAAGGTCCTATCATCAGGCAGGCCGTACGCTTGTTTGCCATAGACGAGGTACTTCAAAATAACATTGTTTAACAATTATGAGTGCTTGCTATCAATAATCTTCTGTAACATTATGTTCAAACTCGAGGAAATTCGCACATTGACCTGTTACTTGTGTCGCTCGATTGCAGTTATATCCAAGACTGTCCCATTAGCCGTGTCTACACCGGACGCATGCTCGGCCGCACGCCTCGCCCGAGGCATGCGGTCTATAGAACCTATACCCAAGGCTTTCCCATTAGCCGTATCTACACCGGACGCATGCTCGGCCGCACGCCTCGCCCGAGGCATGCGGTCTATAGAACCTATACCCAAGGCTTTCCCATTAGCCGTGTCTACACCGGACGCATGCTCGACCGCACGCCTCGCCCGAGGCATGCGGTCTATAGAACCTATATCCAAGGCTTTCCCATTAGCCGTGTCTACACCGGACGCATGCTCGACCGCACGCCTCGCCCGAGGCATGCGGTCTATAGAACCTATACCCAAGGCTTTCCCATTAGCCGTATCTACACCGGACGCATGCTCGGCCGCACGCCTCGCCCGAGGCATGCGGTCTATAGAACCTATATCCAAGGCTTTCCCATTAGCCGTGTCTACACCGGACGCATGCTCGACCGCACGCCTCGCCCGAGGCATGCGGTCTATAGAACCTATACCCAAGGCTTTCCCATTAGCCGTGTCTACACCGGACGCATGCTCGACCGCACGCCTCGCCCGAGGCATGCGGTCTATAGAACCTATATCCAAGGCTTTCCCATTAGCCGTGTCTACACCGGACGCATGCTCGACCGCACGCCTCGCCCGAGGCATGCGGTCTATAGAACCTATACCCAAGGCTTTCCCATTAGCCGTATCTACACCGGACGCATGCTCGGCCGCACGCCTCGCCCGAGGCATGCGGTCTATAGAACCTATATCCAAGGCTTTCCCATTAGCCGTGTCTACACCGGACGCATGCTCGACCGCACGCCTCGCCCGAGGCATGCGGTCTATAGAACCTATACCCAAGGCTTTCCCATTAGCCGTATCTACACCGGACGCATGCTCGGCCGCACGCCTCGCCCGAGGCATGCGGTCTATAGAACCTATATCCAAGGCTTTCCCATTAGCCGTGTCTACACCGGACGCATGCTCGACCGCACGCCTCGCCCGAGGCATGCGGTCTATAGGACCTGCCAGTTCACGAAATTGACTACCTCAATAACCAGTAGCCTAACAAAAAGACACATCACACAATTCAGTTTTACTGGGAATGTACTTTTTACAATCACTAATTTTTTTAATATGGTTATATTATGCTGACCTCCTGACGGAAGCACTAGGGTCGCAGCTCATATGGAACCTGTAAGCCCTGGTGACCTCGTCATCAGGGTCCATTGGGTCCTGGAGACGCTGCAGCGCCAGGGCTGCCCGGCAACGTACCGCACCGCGGGTATCTTGGAGCCTTTGCATCTGGAAAAAAAGGGTGTATATAGTGGTGGTGGATCGAAAGGTGTTTTCATTGAGTCTAGAGGACTTGGTGGTAGAAACCAATACAGGCCAATAGAACCGTATTCATAAAACTTAAAAAGCCTCTGATAAATAAAATGTGTTTGTCCCTTTCTTACGAATTCAAATGTCAAAGTGACATATACAATAATAGTACATTACTACAGAGGCTGGGAAGTAAGGGGTTGCCGGCCGAGCCGTAGCGAGCGAGGCTGACAACCTCTTTTCACGATGACGCATGTATAGTGCTTTTCTCAAACATGCAATGAAATAAATAAATAAAACTCCAAGGAATCAAACTTTAATTTTCATGGCTGAACGCCGTGATGCTGTGCCACAAATTGTGGTATGTAAGTTAAAAAAGACCATGCAGGCCTAGCCCTCCAATTTTGTATGAAATGCCATTACAGATCTCTCGTCTCGCTGCGCCCGAAACGAGATACTTCGAAGAACACAACGTCAATATTTCATTGCATGTTTGAGAAAATCTATATTGTGGCCCTTCCTTGCAGGGGTTCCCGCCCTCCCCCAAATCCGACCCTGCCGTATTCGACAGGGAAGAAGAATTACTTCTATTCGTATCTATTTCAATCAAGACTCAACCAAACCAGTTTGGGTTAGTTTAAATACCTGTGACTGTAGCAACTTGGTGCAGAGATCCTCGTCCAGTGAAGCATCTTCGCCAAGAGCAGACAGCACAGCCTCCAGCAGCTGGCTGGCTCGGTAACGGACAGACTGACCGGACACACACTGACACTGGAATATATATTTTAATTTATAATTACAAACATGGAAAAGAAATACTAACCATTTCACGGAATAAAGCCTATCATTTGGAGAAAAATTTGAAAATCATGGTGGATACCATTGACCTGGCTTTTAAAAAGTTAAGTCTGACTTTATTAGATTTATAAGAAGGACTCACTAGTTCGATTGGCTTTCCAAATATGATTATAGGAGCACACTATCCTATCAGCAATCATTGGAGGGGGATTTGTTATGCAGCTCATTATTTCATGAGCCCAAGCATTGTCTTAGTGGGCAATGCTATGATTTTTTTTTCAGAAAAATTGTTTTATGATATAACAAAATCTATGAAATGCAAATAATGTGCTCAAGTTTCTAGCACCACCAATGGTTTGTGTATCTTTATTCTAAGCATAAGCTGCGTACGTATTAGAGTAGCCTCGGGTTGAGGCACGCACGGCTCACCTATTTCGCTCAAATTCGTACGCGCTCACGCGCTGTGCGCGAGCAGCCCGCGGGCGGCGCGCGCCGAGCCGGCCAGAGGCGGTCTTTTGACCGTGCTCAAAAGCGCCTCAGTGACCCGACATTTTCATTTCAAAGTCCAATATCTCAAAAACGGCAGAACAGATTGTCACGAAACATGGCTAAGAACACTCGGGATAAAATTACCTATGACACAAAAAAACTAAACGAAAATCAGTTCATCCGTTTGGGAGCTACGATACCACAGACAGATACACAGACAGACATGTTAAACTTGTAACACCCCTCAAGTGTGTGCAAAAACACATCTTTAAGATTGAAGCAGCTACTTACATCAAAAATAATGTTGATTATGAACAACAAGAATTCCTCCTCATCATCCAGGGTTGTGCAGAATGTTGCCACAAACTTGACGACCCGGTCCACATTGGCGCTGGTATCCCCAAAGGTAAACAAGTACATCAGTGCATTCTTGAAGCTCTCTCGGAAGGCTTCTTCGTCCATCTGCAAAATAAGCACCATACTAGATATAGAACTAGAACATGTTCTGTAGTTATACTCTAAATAACTGCCAGGCTTGACGGGTTTAGACTTCAGTACTAATGCAAAATTAATTGATTACGCCAGTAGGTCTAGACTTCAGTATATGATGACACTGGGCACCGAGAGGTTGAACAGGAAAAGAAAACTGTTTATTTTAGAAAGACAATTAACTACTTTACATCTGACCCTGTAGCATAGACGGCCTTATCACACGATAAGTGACAAGATAGAGCGTCCATCACTGGCTGACACCGTTCAATAGAACGAGACGGACACTCTATCTTGTCACCTTTTGTGTGATAAGGCCGACCATGATAGGGGGTCTGGGCAGAGCACAGGAAAACTCGCGATATATAATATAGGCTATGTCCATCCAGATTCATGGATCGCTTTCAGTTTTATTCACCTGAAGATGTGAATTTATAATGCGTAAATTTCATAATAAGAGAATTTAGACTTCTATGTAGGTTAGGCATAAACCCTCTGATCTAAGCACCAAGGTGCTCGAGTGTCTTGTTAACACAAGTTCGCCTATGAGTTTTAAAGTTAGTTCGGAAGATTACCTGATACAACAACTGTATCCTTGTCCTACCTAGTCTAATGTTAACATGGTCTTGTAACAATGATCTCAATGAATCAATGAATCAATAAGCCTTTATTTCGCTGAGATTGTTTTCTTAGTAGCTCGTTTTCTTTGTCTCCATGAATACTAGTTTCAAAATAGAAAACATCTTAAGTAAAATAACTTCATTTTGTCACTACTCTAAAATACTCATAGCAAAACCTTGTCAACCTACCTTTTTATAGAGTTTGGTCATCTCTTTCGCATATTTTTTGTGTTGTACAATATTGTATTGAACGTTTTGAAATATTTGAAACATCGTCGGATTGTTTTTCGGATTGGGTTTCGGCTTGTTCACGTTAACACTTTGCAGGACGTCTGCATCCGTTGGAGGCATTTTAATTAGTATTATTAACGAATATGCTGCGACGAACAACAATTACAACACTGTTCCGCTGTGAAATAAATACGGTTATTGTAAATATAGTATGAAACTTCGCATTAGATACAAGTGATCACAAAAACGACCGTTGTTTATTATGAATATTTTGAAATTTGGCTTGACTGACAATGACATTCTATTAGTATTGCCATGTTCAAAAAATATAAAGCCATCATACACTAGCCATATGGGCATTTCTATCTACCGTTGTACCCTCCACTTTTTTGGATGTCCCCTTGTATTTTTTGCAATTTACTCATAAGATGTTGATTTTATCCAGTTAAATGTTGCTTGTCCGTAAAATATATTAAAATGCCGCATCGTTTATTAAGTTAAATTCAGAATAAAACACTTGTTTCCTGCCTAAAATCTAGTTTTTAAATATGGTAAAATCGTCCCGCCATACTGTCCCCTTCACGAAGTTCCATTTTTGAAAGGCATTTTACGCATATTTTTCTAAGGCGGTAACACCAAGTAATACATTTTTGGTAAGTTTAGGCAATACGTTTGTTTTGTTGAATAATAGTTTTAAAAACATCATGATTAGGGTTGAATTTAGATTAAAACGTTGTCCCCAGGAAATCGCGATTAGGACATAGTCCAGGTTGGTTACGCAATTTTCGCAGTCTTAGCGAAATATTTTTAGTATAAAAGGTGATTCTTGATCCTGGCAATGCTGTGACCATAGGTAGAGCTTATCACATCAATTTTGATTTTAAACGATCAACTCGCGACCTTAGTGGCGTGCCGAAGTGTGTGACAGGTAAGTTTATCCAATTTTTTGTCCGGTTGGTTTCACTATTTATGCAGTTTAAACGTTAAGTTGTTGAATTATATAAGACCGTGTGTTTTGCATTGAAATATAATTGACAGTAAAGGATAGAAAGACAGTTCGATACAATATTCAAATAAGTATTAGAACCTCTTCTTAACATTCCCTCCCTTCTTCACTTGAGGCTCATCAGCTCAGTCAGATACAGGAGCCTTGGTTTGTATAGCGGCTTCGTTAACATGTCAGCCAAGTTTTGCGCCGAAGTAACTTTGTTAGCCACCAAATTATCATTTACAATGCATTCTCTCAAGAAAAAGTGTCTTCTTTTGACGTGCATATGCTTAGTCTGATGGTGGTTCTCAATCGGATTCTTGCTGAGTTTCAATGCAGACTCATTGTCATTGTCTATTAGCAACCTCACTATTGGCACGTCCATAGCTATGTCATCAACAATTTTCTTTAGCCACAAAACTTCTCGAGCAGCTTCGCTCGCCGCTACAATCTCGGCTTCGGTTGACGAAAGTGCGACAGTTCTCTGGCGATTGCTCCGCCAAGAGATGGCGCCTCCTGAGTACAGGCAAACCATGCCAGATGTCGATCTTCCTGTAGTGGGGTCACCTCCGTGATCTGCATCTGTGTACATAACAATATCGTTATGCTTACCTTTATACGTGTACGTAATGCCATAGTCCAGAGTGCCTTGAATGTAACGAAATATTCTTTTCACTCTTACTACATCTTCATTATTCGGGCTTTGTAGAGTTCTAGACACCACTCCCACAGCGAAAGCTATGTCTGGTCTTGTGCCAACCATTAAATAGGAGAGAGCACCTACTGCCTCGCGATATGGAAATCGTTCATTACAGTCTGCCGTTTTTTCGGTTTGTGGATACTTCACAATCGGCGTTGGTGCTGGTTTACAGTTTACCATGCCAAAACGTTGCAGTACTTTCCTTGCGTACGCCTTTTGGTCTATTGTGATAGATCCATCATCAGAAGTATTTATCTCTATTCCGAGAAAATAGGATGCGAGCTTGGTCGTGACTTTAAATCTTTTCCTTAGCTCGGTGTAAACATTTTCCACTTCATTTTCATCACTCGCAGCCACCAAACCGTCATCCACATATAAGGCAATTATAGCTTTCTTATCCCCCCTTTTCCTGATGAACAAGCATGGATCCGCTGGACTTTGCTCAAAACCAATTTGGATGATATAATCCGTTATACAGGTGTTCCAGCATCTCGGTGCTTGTTTCAGTCCGTAAAGACTTTTCTTAAGTTTACACACCTTCGATTCACTCTGATACCCTTCAGGAGGTTTCACAAAAATGCCGTAGACACGTCAAATTGTCCAAGAGTCATTTTCTCATTTGCTGCGGTACTCAAGAGAGCTCTAATGGTGCTTGTCTTAGCTACCGGGCTGAAGGTATCATAATAATCAAGGCCTTTTTTCTGCGAAAAACCTTTTATAACGAGTCTAGCCTTGTATCTTTCGATACTGCCATCTGGGTAAGTTTTTATTTTGAAAATCCACTTGCTTGGCTTTACGTTTAGGTGGTAAATCAACCATTTCCCACGTGTCATTATCCTTCAGCAAATTTAACTCTTCATTCATTGCTTTTATCCATTTATCTTTGTCAGTACTGTTCATAGCTTCTTTGTATGTTTTAGGCTCCGGAATAACTTCATCAACTCTACTCACGGTCATAACAAAACCATCGTATCTAGAGGGAGGTTTGATGTCTGATCTGTTTCTGAGTGTCTTGAGTCTTTCAATTTCTATCTCTTGCGCAGATAAATACTCATCACTTTCAGGTTCTATCTCCATCTCTCTTTCCGATTCAATAGATCTGTCGAAATCATTTTCAACACTCAAACTGTGATCAGCATCTTCTTCATCATCAGTGACAGAGGGGTGTTCTGCGGCTGTTGTCGATGCGACTGGATCCAGGTAAGAAGGTTGTATAATAATTTCATTACGTGGTGAAAAAGTTGTCTCCTGGAATGTTACGTCTCGAGATCTTATGAGTGTACTGTTTTCTTTGCACCAAATTCTGTATCCATCATCATTGTCATATCCAATTAAGACTCCTTTCACGGCTTTCTTGTCCATTTTCTTTCTATTGCATTTTGGGATGTGAGCGTAGCAGGTGCTTCCGATAATTCTCAAATGTTTGATATTGGGTTTCTTACTGAACCAGAGTTCATAAGGTGACTTTCCTTCTTGAGTCGGTCCAGTGCGGTTCAGGATGTAAGCGGCAGTATTGACAAGTTCAGCCCACAGGCCCTGAGGCATTTCTTCATGCGCATGCATCATTGCTCTTGCTGAGTCTACAATCGTTCTATGATCACGCTCACAGCATCCGTTCTGTTCCGGCGTATAAGGCATTGTCAATCTTTGACGTACTCCGTTCTTGTGTAAAATGTTCCGAACTCTCTCATTGTCGAATTCACCGCCGTTGTCGCTAAGAATTACTTTTACAATATGTCCAGTAGCTTTAGTCTCTGCCAACATTTGCTCAAGTTTTTCATGAACTTCTCCCTTTTCTTTCAGAAAATAGATTTGCCGATATTTTGTAAAGTCGTCTTTAAAAAGAACATAATATTTGAATTTGGAGAATGAATTCTTGAACGGGCCACATACGTCAGTGTGTAACAGCTCTCCAGGCTGTGACGCACGTTCCCTAGTGCCAAACTTGCGTCGATGGGTTTTGCCAAATACACATCCTTCGCACAGTTCACTGTCTACTTTTATACATTCTTGGGTTCGGGATTCAAATATAATGTTTGTTAATTTGTCCTGAGCTGACAGTACCGAAAACAGGTTCTTCTTAATAGATGGTACTATCGAACCAACTGAATCATGACCCACCAAAGAACCTTGTCATAATTAACGAACATACGTACGATCATATGACGTTAATATGTCAGTCAATTGTAACAAGGTTCCATGGTGGGTCAGGATTCAATTTTGTCGATAGTACATACCACACGTCGTTAAGAGTAATAATCTCTTTAGTACCACATAGGTCAGCTTCGATATCCAGCGCTCCCTTTCCAACGGCCTGAATAGCTGTACCATTTGCAGTTGTAACTGTGTGCGACGTAGAGAAGTACTCAAAGGTTTTAAATAAGTCTCCTCGATTTTAAACATGACTAGTAGACCCATTATCGACATACCAGCTGTTTTGATCGATACCTTCCACATTATTTACAATTGCCATTAGGTTCATGTTGACGTTAGATGTACTTTGGTTATTTGGCGTGGGTTTGGGTGGTCTCCCATCAGCTAACCATTTCGGACAAGTCTTGACTCTGTGTCCTAGCTGTCCGCAATAGTTGCATTTCCTTTTCTTGTCTTTCTGCTTGCTTTTGTCTTTCGATCTCAGTACTAGAGCTTCTTCAATAATGGTCTCTCTGTTTCCACTTGTTAAAGCCCTTTCATGAGCACACAACTGCGTTGTCAAGTTTTCGATGTTTCGATCGCTCTTATTCATTAACAGCCAGCTTGATTTGAAATTAAAATATTGATCAGGAAGTGTGTCCAAGATTTTGCAAATTAAAAGCATTTCGGGGAGATTATTACCTTCCATTTCTTTATTCAATTCATACCAGATGTTTTTGAGCGTTGAAATGTGAGTAGCCATATCGTGATCTTCAGTCTTCTGGAAGCGGAAGAATCTCATGCAAAGTTCATAACTTCGATCCTCCTTGGCTCCATCGTAAAGACGATGTAACTCTGTCCACATTTCACTTGACGTATTGCACCGCATGACCTTGTGCAGGGTTTCTTCGGTCATGTTTGTGGTAAGAATAAGCAAGGCATGACTGTCAAGGCTTTGGTAGTTATCCAATTTCGTATTATATTCCAACACGTCTGCTGGTGACGCCTTTGCCGCTGGTGGCTCTGGCTTCGTTACTTTGCCCTGGATTATGTCTAGCGTACCTGGGGTGCTCCGCAAGAGCAGGGAAATCTTGTATTTCCACGTCTGCCAGTTTGTACTCCCTTCTAAGCGCCCAATCTCAAATCTCACATTAGAATTCATATTTCTATAGGTTCTTGATATCTATTAAATCAGCACTTATTAAATAGGTCACAAAATCCAGTTTCAGCACGTAAAAATATCGTTTTTACGCTCTGCTACCATGTTGAATTATATAAGACCGTGTGTTTTGCATTGAAATATAATTGACAGTAAAGGATAGAAAGACAGTTCGATACAATATTCAAATAAATATTAGAACCTATTCTTAACATAAGTAACTAAAATTCTGTTTATAAAGAACAAAACCGTGTTTCAAGCAGTTATTTGTTAATTACATAGGTTTAAAATTGCGGTTAGTTTTGTATTATTTTGAATAGATTTAATTTTGATTCACAGAAGTCGTTACGTCCGTTTGGTAACGATTTGTCGCGTAACCTATGACCGGACGTGCAAACGCAACCAAGCGGACACGGTAAAGTTGCATGCACATTGAGTATAGATAGTTTTTCCTGTGACTTTGTCTGTACGATTTATTTCGTAAGTTTTTAAGGTGCTCCAAACTGTAGACTTATCAAAACTTATCTTCAGTTCAGACAACCGGTTTAAAAAAATAACAAATTATTTCCTTTTAATTGTTAATTTTCATTGGGTCACATTAGACAACATTTCAGTAAGGTTTGCATTATAAAGAATATGTAATAAGCTGGTATTTTATATAATAAAGAGGTACATATTTTGTATTAGATCGTATCGCCAACTGTGATTTTGGATATATAAAGGCAATGTGATACATAAATATATATCTTAATGTGCATGTTAAGTACATACATTTTAGTTTCTTTATGTTTTATAATTTATAAATGTGGTAAGTATACCAATCGCATAAGCTGATAACACGTACCCGTATTGGTAGCAAAATACCTTACCATGTTAATACCATGTTTTTTTAATATTTTAAATATGCTATGTAGTGATGTTACACTAGAATGACAGTACTTTAATTAAATTTGATGAATCAAAGCACCTTGTCATTTATTGAGTATTGTGTGCAAGTTTATGACTATTGTGATCTGATCTTTACTTTGTCCATTGAGTTACATAGGTGTCCATTTGGAGAATGTCCCCTTGATTTTATAACAGATTTTCGCGATTTTACAGAGTTTGGAAGCTTAATTATTTATTATTTTGGATAATAACTAAATGTGAGTTTTAGTTCTACCTTTTGTTATTTATCACATAACAATAATGCCAATGATTATTTAAATAATTCAAACATTAGGTACGGTTTGGACCTAAACCGTAACCAAACTGCCTGAGATTCCATTTCATGTGAAAAGTTTGCTCGAAATTGAGTTTTTTTTATTATATTTAGTTTATTTGATTATAATTCTATTCAATAAAGGGTAAAAAAAATAGTTTAGGTACGTCTCTTATTAACTACATGCAAAATAATTTGTAACCAAACGGAGCATCAAAAACCTCCCTCGTCCTATTAAATAATTATTTTAACGTGTTTGTCCTATAAATATAGCGAACCTCTTTAGTTTTTAGTAAACTAGAATATATTTACTCTTAGAATTAGTTATAACAATAGCAAAAACCTAAAATAATATTTGGCACTTTTCAATTCGACCGGGGTACAACGGTACATAGAAATGCCCATATTTAAAAGTTTTATTTTAACGCCAGACGTCTGTCCGAGCGCGGCGTTGGGCACGAGCGGTACGAAGTTATATGATAAGGCTGGCCGCACATACACAGTTTCCTGATAAGGTTTCCGAATACGGAATTCAGATTCGGAAACCTGAAAGCAAAGCACACACGTTCCATTTTTAGTAATAGGTTTTTTTCTGCCAGTTCTAGAGCGACGGTTCTTGAAAGAGCACGTATAGACATGGACGATGAGTTATTGCTTTTAATTGTGCTCTTACTGTCTTTTATATCTCTATCGTGGTAACCGTGTCAGGAAACCGTGTATGTTCGGCCAGCCTTAAACGTTATAGGTAGGACGCCGTGCTTCCGGCACCAATCCACACGCGATTATAGAAAACTAAAAAAGCTGAAAATATGCGAAAGACAACAAATATAAATAAAACACTTCTATTGAAATTTATATGTATAAGCCCATCTCGTAGTAAATAGTTGTATAGCGTATTTTCATAGTCAGGTCTAGTTAGTCAGTCAGCACGATTAGCACAAGACGGCGCACGAGCTGTGAGGCACTGGGGAGTGGTGACGGATTGGTACAGTAGTAGGTAGCAGTAGTATACCACAAATATAATGGGGCTTCTAAACGGGCCATGTTGTGCTGCAATATGTGGCTGCAACACAGTGGCCCGGCAACATTGCAAGCAATACCAGCCAGACTATGCAATATTGCAGTAATGGCCCGGCCATATAGGCAAACATCTTTTATATTGCCACGTATGGCCGATATTGCCCTGATGGGTTGCCGGACGATCGCTAGGCGATCGATTTTAACTGCAATATTGCACAGCCAGTTCTATTGTTGTTTCAGTCGCTCTCTAATGTTATGGCACAGTGTATCCTTTTCAACGCAACATGAAGTTTGCTGTGAGTGACGCCGTGATTAATTGCTATATTCAGTGCTTTGCGATCAGCTACGATTTCGAGGTTATGTTTTGATAAACATAAAACAAAAATGACTTCTACGTGGTCTAAAGAGAAAATGTTGGACTTCATTAATGAAGTACATTTACACCCTGAGTTGTGGGTGTAAATGTAAGTACATTTACAGCCGTTTATTTTTTAATAAAACATAAGCAGCTGCGACAAGAGTGATTTCGTCAGCCATTGTTGCTGGTTTGTGTAGCCCGTTTAAGAGTCTGCATCATGAGCCATACTATTGCAGACATATTGCAACACATTTCCCAGTCATAGATTGCTCGGCTATCAGTTGCAATAAAATATTTTTGTGATGGCCGGGAAATTAGTTGCCAATAGTGCAGCCACATATTGCAGCAAAACATGGCCCGTTTAGAAGCCCCATAATTTACATCGGCAATCTTCGTCCACGCCGACGACTGCTGACAAGTACCGAATGAAATCTAACGTATGACCATTTCAATAAAGACCTTTATGCACTATACGTAAGGTACAATATGCAATGAAAGGTGAACTCATGGCGCCAGACAAAATGGCGGGCGCCGGAGCTGCCGGCGTCGCTGTATGTTTTCAAAAAATGCTTTCTGTACCTGCACATCGTTGTAACTTATATTTGCGGTACTACTGTACGCGTGTGAATAAAAGTTGGGCATTTGACCTTCCTCTGTATTCCGTCGCGATCTGACATCTGGACGTGCTTTAAGGAGGCGCTACAGGCTACACGTACGATATCGGCAGACTACATGCTGGCCGACTCGTGATTTCAGCCCGTGTGGATACGTGGTGGAAGCATGGCGGCCGGCCAAATCAAGATCACTCCGTACTAGATTTTCTGTGATCTTGCTTGGCCGTCTGCCAATTTCGTCTCCTTTATCGTCCTTGTCTCGTTTGTGGCAGGCGCTCAGTGGGTTCGCGGCATAATTGTATCAAGCACGGCAACACCACGTACAACGTCAAAGTCAATTCAATTTGAGTATTTCAAAAACTTGGAAGTTATATTATATTTGAACTTTTAAATAAAAGTGTATATTTATGGTACTTGAACTACTTGAAAACTTGTAATTAAGAAGAAATACATAATATTATTACAATTTATCAGTGAGAATGCATGCTTACTCATCTAAACGTACGCTGCCTACTGGTGCTTACGACAAAGTTCTTCTTGTATTTACTGTTGTACACATACATGCGCCAGGAATATATTTTTTTTGACGAGTTTTCCCTATTCATCTCGGTTCTGAATGGTTTTTAAAAGCACCGCTCTATATGGAAGAACTGCAAGAGATGCCGCCGGAACATGTTTTTAGAAGAATACTTAAACTGGACTACGCGTATTACTGTGAGTAGTAATATCATACTTATTAAACTAATCTAATAGAAATAAAATGGTATCAGGGACCAATAATTGAACGAGAGAGCGAAGCGAACGAAGTTCTCTGCTTGGGCCAAAATTGTTGCATATCTCCTGATGTCCAATGGTTCTCCTCTCCAGGTCGGACTTCCCAATCGATTTTCGTGAATTTTTGTGAGCAGGTTCTTTAATTATATAGATCTTTCTGTCCATTCAGTTTTTGAAAATTAAAAAATCTGTTTTTTTTTAAACCCAGACTTGCATGTTCTACAGCTCACAGAGGCATAAGGCATGAAATAGGCACCTGTCTACTATATTATTGTGTAAAAAAACAAACAGTGTGACAAGACTAACAAGTACCTGACTGCAGACGGAATTAACACATTCACTGTTGACGATGTTGTTGTACTGAATGTGTGAAAAATCGTATATAGAGGAGACGAGTCCTTATAAGCAGAATGCCCACTAAGCAGGATATCCTGGGATGGGAATCTAACTCCCGCCTGCGACTACGTCTGCATGGACATGGGGTTAAAACTATTATATATATTTCATCCAAATCTGTTGAGCCGTTTCAGTGTGATTGGGTAACAAACATCTAAACATCCAAAACTTTCGCATTTATAGTATAAGTAGCATTAGAAATCAGTTCTCTTCTTCTCCTTTAAAACAAGGTTCTCAGCTGATGGTTTAGATAGGCTCCATAGGTTACTTTGGCAATGTTTTTTCAACAAAAGTACCAAAAGAATCTTTATTTTTGTCTACAACCTTCATCTACCACTTGGTTGAAACTTAAAATTGAAGTGAATTTACACTTTGTCAGTTCACTTTACCTCAACATCCTCTTAGCATTTTTCCAGGTTTTGCCCTAAAGGAGCCTGGTGTCTGCTTTGACATCTAATCACAAGATTTGGTGTAGGCACTAGTAGTACGAAAGCGACTGCCATCTGACCTTCCAACACAGATGGAAAACTAGGCCCCATCAGGATTCCACTTTACCTAAACACTAGGTGCAAATGCATACTTTACTTAACCATGCATACTTTACTTAACTCTCTTAGTTTTGAGGGATTTTGAGTTTGAGTACTTGAGAAAGATTTATAGCAGTCAACTAAGTTATCTACTCACCAGATAAATAATAAACAAACCACTTTAAGTAAAAGTTTATTGTTTTCCTTTCGCAATACAAATTAGGCAGTAATATTAGGGTATAACTTAAATATTTATGTCAATTTTATATACAAATCACATAATGTTTAATCAATTAGTATACCATCATTAAAAATAAATATATAATGTAAGAAATATGCGGCAGACACCACCTTTATGTAAAAAAATACTTCTTTATTTTAATTTATTTTATGGAAGCACTTGTATCCAAAGTGCAACACAAGCTTAACATTTATCTGAGATTATTTGAGTTGGCTGAATTGCATCAAAGTATCATTCCATTCAAAAAGTAACTCTTCCGTTCAAGATAGAAGATTCAAATTCCAAGGACAGTTTTATAAAAAGTCAGCCACACGAAATAATCTCAACCATAACATGGATGAAGTATTTTACATTTTTTATTTTTTTATTGTAGGTAGTTTAAATGTGGGTTCCATTAGTTATATTCATACACTTCCATTATTTTATCATAATGGGATATGGTTACCAATTTGAATATCTCATATTTGTTTTATTACGAACATCGATATTTAAGGAACTAGGTAATATAAAAAAAATGATTTTACCTATCATCATTACTTATACATTTTTTCATCTTTGAAATCAATTATTAGTACCTAAGCAACTTTCTGTTCTAGCCATGCCTTGCTGTCTGTAATTCTGCATTATAATTTATATGTAATTTTAGTTATCTGATGTCACTTATTATAAGTTAGTAAGTAATTAAGTATCAGTATCGTAATGTTTCTTATTATCTATAGAAATTCACCATTTTGAAAATGCCATGTTTACCACAAACATTGTATATAAATCGTAAAACCTTTCCTATATTTGTTGAGCCTACATGTGAAGAGGTGTAGGATTTAAATAAATAAATAAATATTTGTGGACAATCTTACACCGACCGCGCGACCTAGCCCCAAACTAAGCAAAGCTTGTACTATGGGTACTAAACGACGATAAACATACTTATATAGATAAATAAATACTTAAATACATTGAAAACGTCCATAACTCAGGAACAAATATTCGTGCTCATCACACAAATAAATGCCCTTACCGGGACTCGAACCCAGGTCCTCTTGCTCCGTAGGCAGGGTCACTACCAACTAGGCTAAAGCCGTCAAATTATAGTTAAGACATTAATTAACTGTAGTCAGACGTATTCGTCCATCCTGGGTATTTAAGCATCGGACAGAATTGTATCTCCTTCTTTTATAAATCTTTTTATGACGTAAAGTAACTGTAAATAGGTTGGCACAGTAAAACATTTTATAAGTCAACTCCTATAGATAATAAGAAAGGTTATTGAGGCGAATCACTCAAGGTCAAAAATAAGTGAGTCCAATTCCGTTTTTAGCGTCATAGACTCCTCCCTCTGCTTCAGCACATCGTCTTTCAGTCTGTCTACATTAGCCATTAGAAGAGCGTTGCCTTTCTTGAGCGCGGTGACTCTGCTCTCATGCCGCTTCACTCTCGACGTGAGGTTATCCTTCTTTTTGGGTAATGGAGCATCCTAAAATGGAAATAAATAAATGTGAATACCTATTCAGTAGCAGAAATAGGATATTGCTTTGTAGTTCGCTGTCCGAGCGAGATTGATTAGCCATTCTTAAATAAATTTTATACCGAGATCAAATTAATTGAATGGTTACACAATTCTGGAGGGTCATGGAGTCGTTATTACGAAAGCATAATATTCCAAATTCCATTATTCCGGAAACGTATTTTTTTTGGGATAAATTCCAACCTAACATCCAATTATATCATCTAAGGCAATGTTGTTATTTAGCGAAAAATGGCTTTTGGAATTAGAAAACTTCGTAATGACGATGCTTTCGGACAAATGTCTCTTCGTAATATTTGGGGGTGATTATATTAAAATAAGACTTGTGGTTTTTAAATAAGACTTTTAGTTTTTGATAACGAGGTAAGTCCGTAGTAGTAGTAGTCCGTAGGCAATGCACGGGACATATTTCAGCAAGTAGCTACATCAATGGCCTACAAAAGGACTAAGGGGAAGAGAAGCCTTTTGGCACGTGTGAATTGTGAATAGCGTCACAATGAACAACGCCAGAAGCTTTCACTCGATTTAAATTTGTACTTGAAGAGCTAAGACGATAACCATTTAAACTTTCGTAGACTATACTTACTGAGAATATTTAAAATAGCTAGAAGTTATTGAACGTAAACTATGATCTTAATGATGAGTGCTGAGTACTAACCTCAGGTTCGCTCTCACTCTCCGTTTCGCTTTCCGTATCCTGTTCGGTCTCTGTTTCAGTCTCCTCTTCGGTTTCACTCTTCTCTTCCTCCTCTTCCTCTGATTCCTCTTCTTCTTCTTCGTCTGAGCCAACCTCTTTCATCATGGACGCCATCTTGTCTACTTCACGTTTCAGTTCTTTGTATTTCTTTTTCTCGTCTCTGCCAGAACACCGAAAGAGTCGTAATATTTTTCAAGTCGAATAAGTAGTATTTTATACAATAGTTGCACAATACACTTAAAGTCGAGTACCGTGTTTAGGCCACGAGGCTCGCCGAGTGGCCTAAGTAAGGTACGAGAATTTGAGTGCTAATTGTATACAATACTTTTTCTACGAGTCAAATCAAATAATAAAACAAACTTGGTATGTATTGAAAATCAAAGCGAAGCGCAGCCCACACCGGCTCAGCGGTTCCTTGATGTCTTTTCTTCTATAAACAAGGCGACGTTCTATTGGTCAAATTCATTATAGTTCAGTAAAGGTGCCACATGATTGGAAAAATTCATTTTAGTTGTCTAAACAGTTTTATAATAATTTATTTTAGTTGAGATGGGAGGCCATTCCATAGTAAAAAAGTATGTGATTTTAGTTTGGTGTACGAAGTCTTAATTAAAACAGTAAAGTCGACGAGTATGAAAATTCTGTCATGGATAAATTATAAACTTATCCTTTTAAATTTTTTCACTACAATTTACTGTTTGTTAAGTTAATCATATCAACAGATCAACACTCACAATCATTTTTCTGACTGTTGTGATTGTGAAATTGGATTACTAGTTTAACAAAATATGAATAGCCACTCACTTGCTTTCGGATTTTAAAAAAGGTAGCCTAAATTGCTTTCAATTTTTCTTTATTAAAGAAGTCCATACTTCACTTGGCAACCACAGTTGCAACCATCAGTTTAGGGGTGCGCGAAATTGGCAACTGTGGTTGCCACAAGCAAGTGAGTGGGTAGTGATGAATTGCTCAATCAAAAGACAGTATCCTTGTGATTCTAATTTAATTAATTTGTTCGCCTGTGGTTCTGGCCCGATTTATTTGTTACTGAATTATAAGCTCTTGATAAAAACATGAATAGGGTCTCGGAAGGTTAAAGAACACGTATAACTATTGTAACTTATAATACTCACTTCAATGCCAGCTGTTGATTTTTAAGGGACATTTTAAAGGCCATCCTTTCACGCTTCATGAGGTCCTGTTTCTCTTTCAAGTGTCGAATTTTATTTCTCATGTTGCGTACTTCTTTTTCCATTCGCTTCTGTTTCTTTTCTTCACTCTCCTCCTGTAATTGTATGTTGTTTCTCATTGCAAGTTATCAATAATGTTATTACAGTATCTCTAGAAATTGCTAGGTGGCTTATAAAAAAAATCTTAATTTATTGACATTGTATACCTCTTCAGGCTCAGATTCGTCTTCCTCTTCGAAACTATCGTCTTTGGTAACCGAAAGTTGTTTGATAGCGTGGCTTGATCTCCTTGAACCCATGCTTGTCGGCATGATTCCCTAAAATTATGAAGATATATTCAAATATTTGTCAATATGGAAGTATAGGACACCTTTGCGGCAAATATATCAAAGCTACCTTATTAGCACCAGCGTTAGTAGCAGCAATAATGTTAGTGGATTTACCGCTTTTCCTCAACTCCTGAGCAGCTGTTGAGTTTACGTCAATATTTAATAACCTACATTCTTTCTCAAAATCCAGCTGTCTCTTCTTATAGAATGACAGCGGTTCTTCCTCTGTATATTGATCTTCGATCTGTAAATGTGTTAGTTAAGCTGAAGCGATATTTTAGAAAGCAATATACAAATGACTGCTCGTAAGCAAGAACACTATAATGTTAGAGATAATAATGATTTACCTGCAATGCTTGCTCTAATTTCTTTTCCAATTCTGCATTCCTTCGCTTCAACTCCTCCAATTCTGTAAGTGCCGTGTCTCTGTCTTCTGCGGCTTGCAAATATTGCTTTTCCAAGTTATCTGCGGTATCTTTTGCTCTATCTACTTCCGTTTTAAGACTGTTTACTAGTCTTTCGTCATAAGCATCTGTAACTGATATAACCGTTTTATGTTGCTCCTGCCTTATGATAGCACGTTCTCTTGCCACTTCAGCTTCAAGATTTGATATTTTCGTAAGAAGTCGTTTGTTTTCTCTTTCTTGAGCTTCCTTATTTCTGAAAAATGTATTAACAAACGCTCGTATATATTTTTTGGAATATAATAGGAATATTGGCAAAAACACTTCGTTTTTTCTAGAATTATGACGTTGTAACCATATATTTATATTACCTAAGTTCAATTGCCAACAATTGTTTGGTTGACTGGAGATCGTCTCTGACCTTATCAATATCATCCATCTCATCAATATCTTCCTCTTCAGCACCAGGAACCTAAAACGTTTGACAAACGAAATATTGGTATTGGCCAATTGTATTTATAATTTATTTTATTTAAATGGGTTGTACTTTTATTACCTCCGCTACTGAGACTCCCGATGGAGACGCAGCCAGGTTAGCTTGAGACATTGACTTTTGAACTTGTTCTTCAATAGTCATTTGTCTCCTAAACTTCCTCAAACCTTCCAAATTAGGCTTGCTCCGGTCGTTTGTTTTAACCTTCTTTAGCCTAACGCCCGAATTAATTTCTTTTAATAGAGCATTGTGCGAGTTTGGTTTTTCTGATTCAAATATAAATTGGTCTTTATTTTTTACTACGGATGTATTTGTTATAATCGGGCTTGATCTGCAACAAAAAATATTATTTAAGCTATAAGATGTATCTTTGTGATCTTCTTAATTCCTACCAGGATTAAAAAATATCAATTTACCTGTCATTACAAACAACGTGTTTTAATTTTCTTCCTTCTTCCACTTCTTTCATCATGTCACTCCAGTCTGGCCGCTTTCTGGGTCTACTGCGTAGGCTTTCTATTTTTTTCAACTTATCTGGGTCTAAAGGTGCCTTTTTGAATTCTGGCGGAGGAGGCATTTTCGGCGGCAGTGGTGGTGGCATTGGTGGTGGCGTCGGCTTCAATAAGCCTATTAATAAAATTGTACAATATTTCACTGTCACGTCAGATATTTAGCAATTTTTAATATAGAAAAGTAAAAATCAGAGCAGTAAAAATATGTTTATAATATCAACAAAAAGAAAATGAACACGATAAAAAGTAATTAAAAAACTTAGTCATCTGAACTCCACGGAGGCTGGACTTACTGCTACTACTGTTTAGCAGTAAAAGTGTACTTTTCTTCAATATTTTTATTGGTATGTACAGTCACGAACTTTAATTTGAGACCCACTTAAAGTTAACAATCCTGTCAAATTGTATAGGAATACAGTTTTTTTTTAAAGTGTCCTAAATTAAAGAACGCGACTGTACAACCGTGAAATTAAATACTAAAGTAAGTAAGACACAAGTGACTTTCTCTTGTGAGTAAAAATCGTTAGAAACTAACTTTAACTGGCTGTACAAAAAAAAACTACCAACGCTAATTTGGCAAGTAACTCAGCTCCAAAAGGTGGCCTATTTAGTCCGAATTTCAAAATGGTAATATCGCACTTAGTAGATTATTTAATAAAAACTTGCGTTTTTTTAATGAGTGTGTGATGGATGTTGTTCATTGTGTAATACGGCATAGGAAATTCAAAGTTCAATTTCCATCGACTAGGGAAAATATGTATTTTTTATACCTAATTATTAATATGACTAGTGTTTTTTCCTTTTTTTAACTAGACTTGCCCACGTATTTGCGGCTTGACGTTGACTTTTGGGACAACCTGTATACATATAACCCTAAAAACGCGCGATCAGCGGGTGGTTTTCTTTGGCTGAATGTGAATGTTCCTTAATCATCTTGAGTTAGTATGGCGCTATCAGGATTTTAAATGCAACTCGCAGCGAGAAACAATGGATTTTGGTAGGTTTATTGAACGAGCGACCGAAGTTCGATGCTTCAGCTTGGGCCAAAATTCCTTCGTAAGTATGTCCGAATGTCCCGCTGTTCGGCTGTTCTCCTGTGAAGGTTTCTCAAAAGATTCTCGTGAAATTTTGTGAGCAGCTTTGATAATGACGCACTTAGTTTTCTTTTGTCGATTCAGTTTTTGGAAATTTTCCAAAAAAACATTTTTTGTAATTCGCGAGTTCTACATAACAGTTCACAGAGCCACTAGTAATACTATTGGTAACCTATTGGTAGGGAAGATTTTTAACTTTTTAAATTAGAATAAATTTACAGCCAAAGTACCCAAACAAATACGAGTAGATATGTAGAAAATATAAATAATTTGTATGTAATGTTGTGGTTGTGTTTTTCAAATAAATCGTTAATTAATTAATTAATTCATTCATTCAAATATTTTGTATGTGACGTCACGAAATTTGGGACTCCTCTCACCCCCTTGTCACAACATATCACACTTTGTAGACGCCCTTCCTCCACCTATACGCGTGATGTAATTAGTGGATGGGCCCACACTTTTATATGCGATACTCTACTAAAATACCCTCTATATAACTATTTGTATTTGAACAAATTATTGTATATAATATAACTACTCATCGGATGAATCACTAAGGCGAAAACTACTTGGTATGTATAAATTATAGCAGCAAAACTTTTATACGAACCCCTGAAGAAAAATACTTGTTCAGCCGTGGAGTCATCCATTTTTACTTTTATCACAGTTTTGTTCGCAACCACTATTATTACATTAATTTCGAACACTACACTATTTCATAAAAAAACGTGAAAATTTGTTATTTTCAATTTAATATTATTGTTATAACAAATTCACTATAGCCGGTGCAATATGCCGCTGATCAATCAAAATTTGCACCTGATTCACGCACGCGACGTACGCGGAACTATCTGTGACTATTTTGGGTTGGATTTAGACCACTAACTAGTCTGGCGCACAAGAAATGAGAAGATGAATACTTGAAATGCATCGGCGTTGAAATAAGTATACATAATTTTACTGAATAATATTTAAGATTGAAGAAATGTACTGGAGATATTGGTTAATATGAATAATTATGCTAATAAAAAAATATATACCATTCGCCAAAATTGCAGCTTTTCATAAAGCTTTTATTGTCAACAGACTTACAAGTTGCCACTTTTTATTGGTATGTAACAGTGAATAGCCCTTCTGTAAATAAAATGCTAAAGTTAAAACACAATTAGTGCCTCCGTTTTAAATAATGGCACGTTCTTTCCTAAACATGTAATTAAAATCCTTTGGCCAACTAGCTTTAGGCACTGGTCCCACCGCCGGCTAGTAAGCTAGAAAAGTTGGGCGAGTAACGGTTCATTGCGTGCTGACCAGGCACGGTGTGATCAATCGACCTTTACAGATCCGCAATGTAATGCTACTCGCCCAACTTTTCTGGCTTACTAGCCGGCGGTTGGACCAGTGCCTTAACTGCCTCTATTGAAAAAAAGTACTACGCTAATTTGGTAAGTACCTTCAAAATATGGCTTATTTAATATGAATTTTAAAACTTGTGTTTTTTGAAGGAGCTTGTGATGCGTGTTGTTTTTTGTGTGATACGGCATAGGAAATTCAAAGATCAATTTCCATCTAGTAAGGTTTTTTTTTAAAGATGATTGGTTTTTTTTCTCTTTCTTATTAACTGTTATAATTTGGGCTGTATCACCCGTTTGCGGCTTGACGTTGACTTTTGAGACATCCTGTACACCCAAATAACTACTTATAATTAAATGTCATTTGAATGGTTTAATAATCAATTATTTCTATTATTATAAAGAGGTAAAGTTTGTGAGGGTGTAGCAGTGTAGTTTTATAAGTTTGTATGTAGAGTCTGTAGAGTATTCAAAAACAAGTGTCCGATTTCAAAAATTCTTTGACCAGTGTATTGAATGGACCTTCGGAATGTACAGACCATATTTTTCCCTGTGACTTTACTTGCGTATAAATTATACGTAATAAGTACGTATAAGAACATTGTACCTACTTCTGCCATAAGCCCTATGCGAGATTAATGTGAGAGTGAAGTCCGGTTAAAAAACATAATAAGTATTCCCGTATCTAATCTCATTAATGTCATCAAAATGATCGTGCCAAAATCGATGACGATTGATCTTGCGTGCGCCTGCGCCGCCGATTGAGTGCTACACATACTCTAATTATACTATCCGACACATACTCTAATTATAATGCGGCGAAAGTGCTAGTGTGTCAATGTTGTGCTGCCACTGAACAAACAAAATGAAGCCACTGGATTTGTTCGTGCAAGGATCGTATATATATTATATCCATATACTGGTCTTGGACTAGGTTAATTTGTGTGCAGGCCTGACCTGAATTACAATTACGTTTGTTATCTATTCATGTACATATTTACAGTCGAAGTCTCAAATTTAACTTTCAGTCACTATATTTCCGAGATAACCCGTAATTTTCCATAATATTTCATCTCTTTACGCGTGATATCGTGCTTATATATATATATTTAAATTGCATCGTTGCAAAGAACCGTTTCATTCTGACACTTCGAATGTGCTGGGACATTTACAATGTTCATATTTATATCTGTACACCTAGTTCTCAAGCTACGGTAGCCTAGTCATGTCGCTGTCAGGCGGCGGTCGTGGTTTCGAATCCCGGCTCGTACCAATGAGTTATGTGCGGAATATTTACCGTTAGCTTTACGGGGAAGGAAAACATCGTGAGGAAACTGGTATAATCCCAATAAGGTCTAGTTTTCCCTCTGGGTTGGAAGGTCAGATGGCAGTCGCGTTCGTAAAACTAGTGCCTAATCCAAACTGGGCATTAGATTTCAAAGCGGACCCCGGGCTCCTTTAGGGCTCAACCGGAAATAACGCTAAGAGGCTGATGATAACACTTACTTCTCAAACTTTCATTCTTTGTCAGTGTATGACCTTTAGGGACTTCATTCAGGGTCTTGTCAATGTTCTCCTTGACACGTTCGTGTAGAGGATCCCTCCATTTCTTGACTGGTTCATCCTTTGAAGCCTGCTTTACCAGGGATGGTTTGCGCGGAGGGAACTGTAAAAATACAGTTTCGATTAAAAATATCTAAAGATAATAATGGACATTACTTAACGTCACAAACTGCGTATGTTATAAAAGTAGCTATAATATTCATAATAATGACGTTCACCGAAAAAATAGATTCTAGAGCTAAGCAAAAACCAAGCATCCGCGTAATCCTCGTGGGCGCAATAAAATATTTTTTTTAAACCAGTTTTTATTTGGTTCCTACATAAAATTACATGGCCGTTAATTATTCGTTTAGTTTAACTTAATGCCTTTACAAGTAAATTATTATCTTTTGTTTGGGGGTTGGCATGTAATTTGGAAGAGACTTTTGATGATGCAATATTAAAAATCTACCATTGAATGATACAAATATTATGTTGATAGTCTAATTTTGGTTATAAAAGGTTCCTGTAAGTACATACTCACCTTTGTGGGAGGTTTCTCTATCGGCGGTTTAGTAGCCATTTTTGATTTATCGTCGTTCTTTTCTTCTACTTTTGCGGTTTCTGTTTTTTTAAGAATTGGTTTGTTATCTGAAGCTTTGCTTGTTGAGTTTGTGACACTTTTGTCATTTGTAGCTTTATCATTTGTTGCAGTATTATTTGTTTTTGAGCTACTATTTTTCTCAATAGGTTTTTTATCTACTATTGTGACTGACTTTTCTTTAGTTTTCTCACCGTCTATAGTTTTTACACTTCTCAGTGCAGGTTTCTCTGGAACCTTCTCATTTGAGTTTTTGTCGTCAGATTTAGGTGTCTTATCTACTGATCTTAATGAGGATTTGGTAAACCTAGGTTTCTCATCGGCCGGCCTTGATGCCTTATCTGCAGATTTAGCTGCTGACGGTTTTACAAGTTTTTCTTCAACTGTCTCAGACACACCATTTTCTGGTTTTACAGGCTTATCCGATTTTTCTTTTATCGTAGTCTGCTTTTTTAATACAGCTGAAAAAGTAAACATCAGTACATAAAAATATAATATAAGTACTGAAGACGAAACTTGTATTTGAGTACTCCATAAACGTACTCATGTTAATTTATTATTTATTTCTCTAAACTAGCTTCTGCCCACGACTCGGTCCGCGTGGAACTCGTTTATATCGTAGCTCCATACAAATGTTCACCCCCATTTCACCCCCCCCCCCCCCCCACATAACAACTATCTCTATACCAAATTTCATCTAAATCGGTTCAGCGGTTTTTAAGCGTGAAAAACAGACACACTTTCGCATTTCGCAGATTTGGCATTGTGAATATGTTTAGTTTTAGAACTGCTGGTTTTTGATCATCAATATCATCATTTTCATATGTATTTTAACAAAATTTGTCATGTTATACTTAAAATTTGCGGATTGCGTATTTAATTTAATTTAAATAATTTAGTCAAATTGATGGAAGCACGTGTTACGGCCCCGTTGCGGTGCATTTTGATGGCATTCACGTACGTAAATAAACATGGTAGCTGCCAAGATGGCCGACCTTCGCTATTTTAGCGCGGTTACTTGTCAAAATTTCCTATTTGATGACCATCAAGATACATTTTTGTAGCCATGAAAACATCATCATTAAACTTTGTTAAATTATTAATACTATGTATATGTATTGTATTTTTGTTTTTACTTCATGATACTGAAATAAGATTAGTTTAAACCAGGAAGAGATTGTCTGCCAACGAGCTGAGCCTCTGTGTTAATATATGTGATGAAATTCCCGTATTTAGTTTTAATAATTATATACTTATATATCATATAAAAACATATTTATAAAGACAAGGATCTTAACTAACTCGTCGTTTTGAATGTCCATATTAATATTTAAGTCGGTATGAATAAACTGTATAAGCATTTTATACATGATCAGTTCAATTTATGTCTTTTTGTAACTACGAATCGTTTATAATATTGTCAAATCAAATCTTTATTGGTAACCCCAACAATCAACATGTTCGTTTGTTTTGTAAAAAGTCCGTCGCGCCTAAAAATATCTCGAATCGTTGGCGTCGGCCGGCTGAAAATATCTCCTCTTAACATCTCCAACGTTTATTGAAACAGAAAATACGCGACAAAATGCGATTAGAGTGCTTTTGCACGGCTTCAAAGTGCATTTTAGAGCTAATACATTAAGTTACAACAACAGATTAAGAAATATTATCTATAAAACCTTGAACATGTCGGATGTTGCCTCAATATACTATTGAACCATAAATATTTCAAGACTTATGAGGCTTCATTACATATCATAAAATCTATTACATTAGCAATAGGTACAATAGAGATTACCGTACCGACTAGTCTATGCGGACTCGATGCCATATCCATAAGCAAGATATTAAAATAACGCCCGTAAGCCCAAAATATGCCTTGAGTTTGAAACAGATAGCCTACTTATTAGAATTAATGCACCAGCTTCCATAAATGTGTGAATAACGTGATCATCTAGGCAGCAGACTTCTTAACTCTATAGTAAAGGAGCACGTTGTTTATAAAAAAACATCAATTTCTTTCAATAGACATACCCACAGAAAAGCCACAGAAAGCATTACTACATACAACACTGACACGTAAAAGTAGGTCACTGTGATATAAACAAAACTTGCACAAAATATAACGCTACAAAATGTGCCCAATTTCACCGAACGTGGACACAAGAACGTCACTCGGTTCCAAACTCCAGACTACCAACTTATGAACAGTTTCGGAGTCATTTATTCAGAACTCGTGTCTCCTGCCAAAGTTTCGGGCAGGTGTTGACGTCACTACTCCTGTATACATCAACACCTATACACAATAATACAGTTACAAACATAATGCACTGTAACAACAACAACAACCTACACGCACAGCGCGTGAAAAATGGGAAAACTTGACGACTCATTTATGTTCTACATCACGCAATTGAGTATATTTATTTATTAGGTACATTAAAAGGGTAAAGAGAAGGGTAAATTCGCTTTTCATAGTGATTGTTAGCTAATGTCAGTTTTTTTATGTATACAGAAAGCATAGCTGTTCTTAATTAACTGAAAGCCTATCTATGTAAACGACGAGACTGTCGCGTCGCATGCCTGTACCTATACTTCATCCAAGCAATAGTTTCTGTTTATTTGTTTGCTTCGGCGTTTCTTCTTGACAGATAGAGGTTTTTGACTAGTAAAAGTAATATGTCGCAAAATGCAGAATAAATTAGGGTTCAGAAAGACATTGCTTACTTTATTGCTCTACCTACCTCTCGTAATGTTAATTTATTTATCAATAAAAGTTAAGGTCGAAAACCCCAAAATATAACCCTGGCTGGAGAGCCAAGGAAGGTTAACGGAACCCTTTATCAAGTGGATGTTTATTATAAGGATTATGACTATTACTTTGGACTTATTTAACTAGTGCCTGCTTAATAACCGGAGCAAAGTTTCCTATAATGTCTGCGGCACGGCTATCATGCGACGGCGCGCGAGCTCTCGATTTTTCTCGCACCATTCGTCTCTTTCTTATTAGAACACTTAGAACAAGAGATATAGTGCGAGAAAAACCGAGAGTATCTCGCGGCCGTCGCATGATAGACGTGCTGGATTACTTCCGCTGGCGAATGGTTCGCGTGAGACAGGCGCTGGTACAAACGTACGTCACGGTGACGATAGTAGTAAGGAGGAAACAAATAGAACTAGTGACAAGAAAAGTAACCAGTCTAATTGGAGCACTATGATATTCTATGCCTTGATTTAGAACGTGACTATTTTATTATTTAAATACGCACGGTATTGAGTCCACCTGCCACGCCACGGTCACTTTGATTAGTTAGTGAAGTTCCACTAGCAAATAGGGACACAACACAAGTTTATATTTTGATTGTTGTCATTTTTTGATTGACATTATTACAAAAATCGAAGTAGACTCATAAGCTCAATAAGGCATGTACTATGGGGTACTAGACGACGATATATTTAATATATAAAAATACTTAGAACATATCCAAGATTCAGTAACAAATATTAATGTTCATCACACAAGTACTTGCTTTTCACGGGATTTGAACCCAGACCTGTCAACTTCGCAGACGGGGTCACTACAAATATCACTACCCACTGAACCAGCTGTCGACGATGTAAGATCAAAGATGCTCACGTTTCAATGGTTTAGCCGCTGGAGCCGATTTCTCTTCTTCTGCTTTCGCATCAGCCTTTGCTGGTGTCTCCACTGGCTTCAACTTCCTCTGAGTCCATGGTGGCGGTGCTGCTGCATCCTTGTCCTTCACCCATGGAGGCCTGAAGGTCTCCCTCTTCGTCGCCGGTTCCTTATTTACGCTGCCGATCGGCATCGTGTACTGTGGTCAACAAAGATTTTCCCTCATTTCTAAGAAGATACACTGTAGAAAATGTACTGTATGTGTTGTGTGAATACTGTGTGAGTTGAATTCGTACCTACACCTGCATGTATTACTTGAAGCTATTTACGAGTAATGTAATTACTACTGCCCTACTCCACGTTAGGTCAAGGTTTACACAGTGAAGTGAAATGTAGATTCATACTCATAAAAAAACTGTTATTGCTAAGAAAAGATTGTGTATTTTTCAGTGACAATAAAAATCCCTTTATCTCCAACATAATATAGACAGTAGGTCCAAAAGTACGCTACGTCCTGTCCATTCATTCACTAGGTATTATTTATAACGTGGCCGTCATCTGCTCTACGAGTCTTATTATAAACACTCGAAGCCGATGAAATTATGTTTAAAGAGGAAAAAACCGGCCAAGTGCGATTTTGACTCGCGCACAGAGGGTTCCGCACAAACCTGTTGGTATGTATATAAGTAAAAACTTTAAAATTATTAAAAATATTTTTATTACACGATGTAACTAAAAATTTACGGTTTTCGCAATTTTTCCTTTATCTGTGCTATAAGAAGTTGCTTCGTACCAAATTTCAAGATTCTGAATTCACGGGAAGTACCCTGTAGGTTTTGATTCCCGTGCGAGTTTCGAAAATTTGCGGCATAAACGGCTGTATCTTTTGATTGCGTTGGCTTAGAAGTTTGATTTTTTCGCAGCTCCAAGGGACAGTAGACCTGAGTATTTGGTAAATTTTAGCTTGATACCTCCACGGGTTCCTGAGAAAAAGGGTCTTGACAGACGGACGGACGGACAACAAAATGATATATAATCTATAAGGGTTCCGTTTTTTTTCCTTTTGAGGTACGGAACCCTAAAAAATATATACGTTTTCCTTGCAATCGACATCCGCTCCACGGCTTAACCGATCGTGTTACGGAAAAACCACAGGATTATTTTTTACTTTTCCTGAAATGAAAATGAATGCGTATAACAATGTCAGGACCGTCAGAGTAGAATTTTCAATTCCTCTTACTAAAAGCTGGAAATTAAGCTAACGTATATTTGACAAAATGAATCTTGCGTCCCCAGTTGAGGAGACGAGCGTAAAGCAGTGTTACATCCGCTATTCGCCTTCACCCAAATAATTAACGTCTAATAATTTTCTCCTCTTCATCTTAGAGTTATCCCGGTTGTATCCAAGTCAATTTTTTTTTTACACGTTGGTAGTGGCTATTTTCCCTTAATTTGTTTAACACATGTTCAATTTTGGGGTTACATAGTATAGTTATTAAAAAAAACTGATTTTGAAACTTCATTCAGTCATATTTTACAAACTTTTTTTAAACATGCTTTAAGGAAAATGTATAGAAATGATGTAGGTAATAGCTTTCCCGCCGTTAGTTTGCAGACAAATTTGACTAGCAGGATAAGTATTGGGTTGGCCTCCAGTGATAAGATAGTCTGACAGTAGAATTAGCATGACCAGACTGTGGAAGGCCGACTTAAATAATAACTGAACCTAGCAAGGCCAAGTGTGTTAAAAGACCATTTCATTCAGTATTTTGAATATTGGTCACGATCTACTGCCTCGATTCAAATGACTCAACATTATCATGTGACCTGAGAAATACTTGGCTTCTAATCCATTAAGCATTATGATATAATGAGCATGTCACATATCATAAGTAATGATAAAAGTGGTTTCCATAAATTCTTATTCTAAAAACGGATCTAGACAAGGACTTGCTTCAATTGTAAAATGTTCTTAAATTGCGGCTAAGTTAGCCGCTTCCGGATTCATACTTTGTAGTAGTTATATCACTTGTAGAAATTTTACTAGAAATTCGTAGACGCAAATGTACTTTTAAAGAAAGTCCATAATATTTGCCTATTTGATCAACATTTACAAGAAACCTATTCCATAGTTTTGCTGGGCTGCAACTTATAGTACGTCTGCATCGGCAGTGTCATTCAATTAGGATGAACCACAACTGTTCACATTCCTAACAGCGTGTTTACACAAAATTTAAAATAACCCCAGCTAGCTTTTAGAAACAGACGTTTACGAGATTTTTGCGATATTAAGTCTCTTACGTACTTCTGGATGTGTGGAGTGTTGGTTTTTGAAAATTACGCACTTATTAGGGGCACACGTGACACGGCACTGAATTCAACTGATCATATTTTCGGTAACCCGGAAGAGGAGCCTGAAGGAGCCGTCTGTTCGGGAAGCAGCCGCGAGCGCGCTCCGAACTCGACTAGCGTCGGAATTTCACGACTGAACAATCCTCTGGAACTTATAAATAGGTGCGTCAAGACGGCGTGAACCATGAAAACTTTCGGGATATTACATTATCTACAAACTTTACAGGAGAACTGAAAATACATTTTGGAAGTTAATTGTTATTATTTTGCCTATGTCATATCACAGTTACGCTTACAGTTAACATTGTCTTCTATTGATAGTTATGTATGGTATTTAGATGAAAGTAGGTTCAGCGGAAACTTCCTTTGAGTACCTTAAGATGCTTATAACGCTATTGTCTAGTATAGATAACGGACGTGACTTTTTGAAGAAGTATCAAATAATATAGGACATCCAGTTGATCTATTTTGGAAGATTTTGCACTGCGTCGGCGACGCCTCTACAACATGCCACGTAATCTACGAAATGAGTATCTTTATACATTAGTGAAAAATTGTACGTACTTAATCAGATACGTAGGTAGCTACTAGGTTTACCTCCTGATACAAATATCATATATCAAGTTCGGTGACTCGGCACCCTAAACGTATTTTAGTTATATAATTATATAGATTATTATCGTATTATAGAGTTTTGCGGTACATCAATACAAGAATGTTGTAGTGTAGCTCAATTTTGATGCATAAGTAGTGTGTACCTTGTTTAGTGGCTTTATTTAGATACCTATCTACATGAAAGATTAAACTGCATCACCTGACTTATTTAATGATTATAATATACAAATATTTTCGACGTAAAATCCTCCAATAAGTCGATACATCAATAATCAGATATTTTTCAGTAATCACCTCCTCTTCCTGCCAATTTATAAGATGGCGAACGTTTCCGGTGAACTATGCCGCGCCTGCGCATAGACAGCTTCGTTGCGCTTGACTATTGGCACTCCTAGGGTGACCGCTGGAGTGTGAATATAAATGTCGTTTAATTTTGGGGAGTCGATTGTTCTAACAAGAATATATTTGATTTGTTTATTAGCTACCGGTTAACGTTTACATGCTACAAGGCCATAAGGCCATAAGGTGAGTTAGGTTATGTTTTTAGTACACCGATTAAATAGTCTATACTATTTATTAAACATAATGATATAACATGCATATTCACTACTGTAATTAAGATATACCTACCTCACCCGCATAGTCTCGCTGTTCAATATTGGAGTACCGGTACTGGTGCATACCTACTAACCTAATAATCTCATCACGTACAGGCCCGATTCTATCGTCAGCTAAATTTCCTAATTGGACTTTGGTGTGACTTTTCATTAATAGCAAATTGTATAGAACAAGCATGTGGACATATAAAACTAACCATGATGTAGGATTTTATTGTAATAAAGGAAAAAAGTACCATTCACAGATAGGTACATTAATCCACCGCTACAATCAAACAATCAAATCCTAATGGAAAGTAGTAATATGTAGGTACATAGGTACACTACCTACCCAATTAGGGAAGTCCCTTATCACAATTACCATTGTGATGATTGTTAATAACACTGATTTATCCTACGATTATTATAGGTACTTATTGATTAACATCTTACACTTACAAATATCACTCAAATGACATGTGACGCATATAATAAGTAGCCCACGAAATACGTGTACAATGCATTATTTCGACTGTGTACTTAAACTTTCTCTAACTTTGGAATACCACCTTGACTAGCAAAATGAGAGAATAAAATTTGAAACTGCATCGGAAAGTCGGAATTGCTGGGAGCGTTATATGGGGACATATATCTCACAGTCAAACATTCATCACGCTTCAGGGTCCAGGAAACCAGAATATATGAATGTTGAAGCTCTTAGGTACACTTATAACAATCAATACAGTTTGTAATGATAAGATGGACAATTGAGGGTTGTTGAGTGTTATGAACGATTTAATTTAATCTTGACTGATTAGGAAAATACCTTAATAAAAACTAAATGATTAATATTTTTGTCCTAAATGTCATTCTGTTTTTATTACATTATGCATCTTATTAAATATATATGTTTATTATTAAATTTTAATAACAAGAAAAACAATTGATTAACAAGAAACAGAATTTACAAACTAACTAAACTAAACTTAAACTATGTTAACATGTTTTTTTTGTGTTATATTTTTAAGTTTTGTATATTGATGTGTATGTTAGTCTGTAAGGTATTTGTAAATATGGGCCTTGTTGCCTGACTCAAATAAATAAATAAAAGAAACTATATGTATACATACTTATTTCCCCCAAATCGCTGCCAAAAGGCAGTGCCCGTAAGGCTGCGAGCATTGTCTGGCTGAATGGCAATAAAATACAAATCAGTTTTGAATAGTTGTTGTTATATTGTTCAATTGTCAATCAATGGTTACCCTTGATACTTGGTGTATTCGATTTTGCCTGATATTAGATCCCGGTTTTTATAAATTAACTTTTTTTGTGTTAAGCTAGATATTATAACACTGTGTTGAACCCTTTTACAAGAGCTTTTCCCCATGGAAATTAGGATACTCCACATTGATTACCCTTAAGTTAGAACATTATTACATTTTAATTTTAATTCTATATTCATAGTAAATAAGGAAAGGTATAAACTTCAATGTCTCATCGACGAAATGTGTCTATCATATTAATCAGTTTCACATTCATTTCGAAAGTCCCCGACTGAAACGACGCAAAGTTCACGAGTAAGTAACTCCCCTTATTAACTGTGGTAGTTTTCCTTTACCTAATAGGCTTCTTGACACTAATAATCATGATACAGTATAGTACATACTTAATTATCTACGAACGCATGCTTTATTTATCTGTTTCATGAATTGATGCTTTAAGTTGTAAATATACTTAAAATAACGTTTTTGAAAAATTTACTCGTGGGACTGATAAAAATGTTGACTAACGTTAAGCTCCCTGGACCCCAATACTGCCGGGAGATAATCTCTAAGGAGTCAGTCTCCCGGGTAATAACGTAATCAAAATCGCCCCATCTGCATTTGGAAAAGTGTCAACTATGCAATGTCTATATAACTTCTTAACGAGACAAATTATTTTATGAAATATCTTGTTTCGTGTTAATTTAACGTAGAAGTTACCACGATCAAATCTTAAACGATATGGGTACAGAGAGGTCGCTATTAGTAGCGGCGAATATGATTGAAAGATACACGTCTTCGGTCACTGTCCTCGCAGCTCAGTGGTGAGAGCACTCTAACGGAAATAGAGGAGTCACAGGTTCGAGTCCTGTCTAGGGATACAGACGATGATGGTTTATTTTTCCATTATATTCGTTCTCTCTGTATCATATCGTTTAATGTTTATATACCTACACGTGTGGGGTACCTATACTCGTATCAAATGACGCCTGAATAAATTTTCAAATTTAAGAACTATTAGCAAAAAGTATAAAAAAGTAAACATTAATATGTAGACTTTGCGGTAAAACTGGTAAATGTACACGAAAGTAATGTACGACACAGATAATAACTATTGACTCCTTAGAGATTGTCTCCCGGCACTTTATGGACACGTGCGAGTCTAGAACACGTGCCTAACAACATACGCTGATATTCGCATAACAACATGCACTATAGTGCGCCCGCAGGTACCTGCCATATGTCTAATATACAGCTATGACCTATAAGATTGCTATGTATAAGAAAAGTCTGCCGTTGTACTAAGTGGACGAGATACAGGGGATTTTTTCTGTTGGTCGTAAATAAGTATTCCAACATCTCGCTCCAAGATTGTTTACATAATAAGCAGGGACCTTAGCATCCATTTTTATGACTAATCTTTACGTCACTAATATGTTCGATGTGCCAAATTATCTCAAGAAATTCATCATATCGGATAATGTGACATATATAAGCATGATTGCTTTACATAGATAAATCATTAAGAGGGTGGTCAGCGTCGAGGACGGAAATTGTTAGTAATAATTCTTGGAAGGGTAAGTACCCGATGTTGTTAATGTTTTAGTTATTTAAATAATCTGTAGTGTGTACAAAAACAACAAACAGGAAGGGTTAATTTAGTTCAATTTTATGATGTAACTAGCTTCCGCCCGCGACTTCGTCTGCGTGGACTCGGGATAAAAACTATCCTATATTTTAATTCAGGCTATAAACTATCTTCGTTCAAAATTTCATTCAAATCGGTTCAGCCGTTTAAGCGTGATTGAGTAACAAACATCTAAACTTTCGCATTTATAATATTAGTAGGATTATTAGCTGCCCGCTTGTTATAGAGAACCCAGATAGAGATTCTTGAGAAACTATAGTTTATGCCTATGTCCAACATTATATAAATATACCAACCTTCTAGACTAATGAATCTCATTGTATATACCTACCTATCAGTTTTTTTCTCTCAATCGGTAGTAGTTTCGGATACTATCCCTTATATATAAACTTATATTTCTCAGACAATTCAGTAGGTTACTTTTAAGCTAGTTTATTACAATATAGTTTAGTAACTAAATCAAGTGATTCCTTTTTCCTCACACACAAATGATTTTACCTATAACCTAACGTTTATAGCACCTATTTTAGCAGTTTTATATTAAAGACTAGCTTCCGCCCGCGACTTCGTCCGCGTGGACCCGCGATAAAAACTATCCTATATTTTAATCCAGGCTATAAACTATCTCCGTGCAAAATTTCATTCAAATCGGTTCAGCCGTTTAAGCGTGATTGAGAAACAAACATCCAAACATCTAAACTTTCGCATTTATAATATTATAGTAGGATAATAGCTTATATTTATGTATCACCCTCCCACATCAAAGCGTCTAAATACAATACAATACAATACAAATGCTCTTTATTGCACACCTCACACAAACAAAGCAGTTACTACCAGCAGCAGCAGCTGCAGTTAAATACCTACATATCTTGCAATCATATTTTTTGTGGTAAGTAAAAACTAAAATCATATGATCTAAAGTATCAGAAAAGACAATCTTCTAACTGGTTACGTATTTTACTGCTAAAAATAGCCATTCGTTTTTTGTACATCCAAAACGGAGGCCGCAAAAATATAATTTGCCTCGAAATGTGCGTCAAATGTACGGTAATCTTAAAGATTGCCTGATTCATTGTTTTGAACAAAAAGGAACGATGTCACTAAATGCATTTTAAGCAAAAGTTCCGAAACATGCAAACTCGGGAAATATATCGCGTTTTGAGTATTGACATGATAAATCGTAGGTTTTGAGTTGTGGGTGGATATTGATCTACACTATAATATTATGAAGAGGAAAGATTTGATTGTTTGTTTGTTTGTATTGAATGGGCTCCGAAACTACTGGACCGATTTGAAAAATTATTTTACCATTAGAAGCCGACATTATCCCTGATGAACATAGGCTTTTTACCGCGGGAAAATGCTTCATTCCTACGGGAAAACGGGTAATAGGACAACTGGTAGTAAGAATTATCCGTGCGTTACTAACCGTGCGAAGCCGGGCCGGACAGCTAGTAGATTATATAGTTACTAGTCATTGATTGAAACACGTGAGTATCGTGATTTGGTATCTTTTAAGACGTGTTTTACTTTTCAGGTAGATAATGGCTGCGTACATGATTATATTTGCCTGCTTGGTTGCCAGCGTTTTCAGTTTGCCTCCAGCAAATCGAGAACTTACCAGTACCGGAAAGTTTAAAGGTGAGATTTTTAATACATACGAGTATACAGTCGAACCCAATGGTGGAATATAAAAAAACCGACCAAGTGCGAGTCAGACTCGCGCACGAAGGGTTCCGTACCATTATCTATAAAACGGCAAAAAAACACGTTTGTTGTATGGGAGCCCCTTTAAATATTTATTTTATTCTGTTTTTTAGTATTTGTTGTTATAGCGGCAATAGAAATATATCATCTGTGAAAATTTGAACTTTCTAACTATCACAGTTCATGAGATACAGCCTGGTGACAGACGGAAAGATAAACGGACGGACGGACAGACAGCGGAGCCTTAGTAATAGGCTCCCGTTTTTACTCTTTGGGTACGGGACCCTAAAAATAGGTAGATATGTTGCATATACGAAATTCCATGTGTAAAAATGGCCAGACTTACGCTAATCATAGATGACAGGTGAACGCAAACGTTATGCTAATTTCTGGGAACGAAACAGAATCAAGTACACTGTGAGGTTGGTCAATTGATCAAGTTTTAGTGGCAATAGAAAGTGGCACCTTTCGGAGTTCGTATCTACCTCTTTATTGTATTACACTATTGATAAATAAGTTGCCAAGAAACATTTTATATGCTGAAGATCTGATGCTGTTTGCTCTACTAGCGGAAAAGGCATATTAGGTACTCAATTGGCGAATATAGACAAGACGATTGTTAAAATCGCACTAATTGTGTTATTTTGTGTATAAGAAAAGCATAATGCATGAACACTGATATATAGTATTAATTTAAGCCTACTCGTTCTATATTTTGTTATATTTATGGTTGAGGGAGGCGATGGCTGAGATATGCGTCATACTCGTGATCGGGTGCTGTTTGTGGAGTCCGGACTATTCATGCTTGCAAGGGCATAGTACATAGTTAACTAATTACATACTAGTGTTATTATTATTATTATCGTATTGACGAGAGACATCATTCTGATCTTGACACGTTTGTTTATTTGTTATTGACCCGTACATCTCTGACAATATTACATCATTGTTCCTTTTTTGTTTTAACGCTTAGAGACCGTATACATCTCTTAGAATATTAGAATAATTATTAATTGTATTTGGAAGCTCAGAGACCTTTTACATCTCTGGAACTGGACTAATATGATTAACTTCTTGTTAATGCTGATACAGATCTTATATCGAATGTAATGGTCATATTTTGCAATTTTGTTTTGTTTACATTAACTTAGAGACATTTAGTTTGTTAACCTTTTATATATAATTTTTAATTATTATTGTGTAAGATTATTATTTTATTGTAAATTACGGTTTGACATGTTATAGGGCCCTTGTGGCATATTTGCAGAATAAATAATTGATTTGATTTGGTTACACCTTCGGGTAAGACATAGTGATACCAAGCTGCATTTTATAACATCTGTATAACCTATATTTAGCAAATAAATACTTTGACTTGATCTAACCTAAATAACACAAAATTTAATATTATTTCTGAATCAAAAGGTCACAATCTGCCCTTCCCATACTACTCAAAAGAAGACTGGGGCGGTAAACCACCCAGAGCTATCACCCGTCTTAGTTGGCCCGTTCCTCTCGTGACCGTCCACCACACGTATATACCAGCCGCATGCTTCAAAGCCGAACAATGCAAGAGCGCTATGCGGGGTATGCAAATATACCACCAGCATGATCAGGGATGGTCTGACATTGGATACAAGTACGTATTGATACAAGCAAGATACCTAGGCCTAGGCTAGAAAAACAGGTAGAGTTTATCATAAACAGCTATTGGATTCGGGTAAACTAGCGGGGAATTTACAGAGGGATGGAAAATTCTAAACAAATAATAAAAGTACTTATTCAAGCTTTAACTAATTACTTAACAGTCCGCAGTAAGCTCGATTCTTCATACAAACGTAGTTACGTCCTCATTTTGAAACTACGTGTTGGATTGTAACGAAACTTTGCATATACAATGACATGAGGTATATCTATTTGTTATTATAGCTTATGTAGCTTCAGATACCATAGTAAAAAAATACAGCGGATTTTAGTTTCATTTAAAACTTGTTTTTGCTGTATTTCGTTTGTTTTATAAACTGGAACCATACATATAAACTAATTATAGAAGATATTCCTCATATCATTGTATATGCAAAGTTTCGCCATAATCCAACACGTCGTTTTAAAATGTGAGTGTAACTACGTTTGTATGGGAAGGGAAGGTGAAATTCGGCCGAGCTTACTGCGGACTCTTAACTAATCGAGACTTAATCGCGTTGGTCGAGAGAAGGCACTCTCTTCTCGCGACCAAGGATGTTGGAAACTTGGATAGGATTGGTAAATAAATGTAACTAGTGGCTCTTTGAGATGTGGAACTCGCCAACCTGTCTTTTTTTAATTTCGATAAACACTGAACAACAATTCGACTGACTGGACAAAAAAAGCATTTATAATTAACGAACCTGCTCACAAAACATCAACAAAATTTGTTAAGAAATGCGAATTTTAGAAAAGAACCGTTGGAAAGCCGGACATCCGGACATACAAACGATTTTCGGCCTAAGCTGAAACATAGGACTTCGTTCGCTTCGCTCCCTTGTTCGAAAATAGGCGATAAATGCATATTTGAATGCATTAGGTTAATATAATCAGCGTCATAATTATATGTAGTTATAGCAACCAAAGTAACCAACATCGCAACAAGTTACTGTAGGATTAGGATGTTACGATATATTTGGCTGCTACTAACTATATGGTGGCGACTGTACCTACGATGTGTCAAATCAATGTTACTTATTTACCTACTTCTTTTGTCTAATTTGCAAACCACTGTTGGAAAAATATAGAATGTTGCATCATCGTCAATCTGGTAGATAATATAGATAATGCTTAATCATAATCATTTATCTTGTGTTGTTAAATGCCTAATAATGTTTTTGCAATCTCGAGCATCAATCAAGTGATTAAGAATCAATAATTTGTCTTTTTCTCCATAAGTAGTCTAATGCCTGAGACTTGGTCCTACCAAATATCTCACAACTTTTTGCGGTGGAAGTTTCGAAACCTGGCCTCTTTTTTACATGGAATGTTTTTTATGGGATCTCACTTCTTTTTGTAGGTTATTGTGTCAATATCCCATTCTTGATTTTTTGTCCCTTTTACTGCAATTATAACTTTGTAATCAAATATGTTTATATGGGATTACAAAGTTATTTATGCAGTGAGTGTATCTAGAAAACTGGACTTAAATTGCATTTTTTTTTATCGTCGCCTTGATTTATACACAACACTAATTGTATTCTAAATTTGAAGCTTCTATGTCTGCTAGAAGTGCCTTAGACTTTTGATGATCGGTGAGTCAGTCAGTGTTATAAATCTTAAACCGCTGGTTCAAATTGAATGAAATTTGAAATATATCGTGTTTATACAATGCGTGCTTGGTTAATGAAAATGCAGGCTTCTAGTTTTATCCACAACGAAGTTATAGAGAGGTCGAAAATGGCCTGAACTGCTTCGAGAAAAGGATGGTACGGCCGTGCCGCTGTTTTGCTCGACTTGGCGGGGGCACTGCCGTGCCCCCAGATTAAATTTTAATTAGGAGATGTGTCCCACTACGCTGGATTTTTGCAATGACAATCGATTTTTTTATGTACCAATAGTAGAAGGGGGCATTACCATATCTCTAATACAGCTGAGACCAGCTGAGGGTTCTTCATCAGATACTTCAGACCTTCGATTTTTGACATCAAATGAAGCGGCCCACCAAGTTGAATATTTTTTGTAAAGGCGGTATGGATATATCGTTAATAGTTTGGTTGGGCTCTTGTGTTTCTAATCAGGGTCACCAGGTACTCCAGATCTTCGATTATCCTAGTTTTTATAGTTTTCCCTTTATGTGGCCATTAAACCCTAACTCTGTACCAAATTTCAGCTCTGAGTTTATGGGAAGTACTAGTTCTATTTTGATGATCATGAGTGAGTGAGTGAGTGAGTGTGTGAGTGTCATAAATGCGTAACTTTGCTTTCGCTTAACATCGGAACTAAATGACCTACAGACTTGAAATTTTCGATTTTAAGTATGTGATTATAGCTTACTGGATGACGAAAATTTCTGCGTTCTGGTCTTATCCAGAGGTTCTCAAATAGGGGCCTGAAAATGCGTCGAAATGGTTCCCAGTAAAGGATGGTACGGCAGTGTTTGCTTCGCGCTCGACTTGGCAGATTAATCATTTATTCATATAATAACACATACCTACATGTCAAGTCAACACATCTCCTTTAGATACTCACATAACAAATATATAATCCCCAACATGCTTCGTCGACAATAAATCAAGTTTCTGTCAAAAATTTCATTTTTGGTACAAGCTTTTATTGCCGACTGTACTTTTCTGTATACCGTCATCAACTACTCATTGCGACGATTCTAATGAGGCCAAACTCGATGGGGTCATGTGGTTTTATTACGGAGTGCCTATGGCCACCTTCCAGCTCCATCCTCAGATCAGCTCCACGTCATCATAATATTGCATTGTCACGCGATTTGCATATTCGTGCAAAATTTCAACTCAATCGGAAACCGGGAAGTGGATCAAATTTGATTTGCAAGATTTGATTACAGACAGACAGACAGAGCAGACAGACAGACAACGGGACAGGTGAAACTAAATAAAAGCTTGTAAAAAGGACTGGATCGTTTGTGGCCCGAAACTTCCCGTAACCCCGGAGGCCGGAGGACCCAGAACGTACCTTACATTGGCCGAAATTAAAGCCCGGCGAACCAAATCATAAATGGCATGGTGCCTCGAAAAACGCCCCGCACACCTCTGACAACTCCAACTGTGGTGTCCGTTTTGCTCTACCACAACCAAGGAATAGGTTGGTAAGATAAAGTACTTTCAAGATATTTGCACATTATTACTACTAAACAACAGTTAGGGTTCGGCCGCATGTCCACGGCACGGCGCGCGCCGTAAAAACCCACGTCGCGACGCCACGCCGTGTGTTTCTACGGCGCCGCGTTTCATCGAGTTTTTCTAAGGTGCTGCGTCTTGATAGTACAAATTAATCGCCGCCGCAACGTGCGTTTTTCGTGACTACACGACGCCGCGCCGTGGATATCTGCGGCGCCGCAACGTGAGTTACTGCAGCACCGCGCTGCGCCGTTTTACGGTGACGACGCCGTGCCGTGGATATGTGGCCGAGCCCTTTTCTGCATATTGGTGGACATTTTGGAAGTTTGCAACATCCTTGATGACGTGAAGGCTAGGAGGTAGTTTTGCAGTCTTCTATTACCTGCTCCTGTAAGTCAATGCAAAACTATTATGTTGGAAACAACGTTTCAGCCGCTATTGCGCTTTGAAGAAACACAAAGAAGAGGTCTGTTATAGAACTACAGTAAATAAAATTCAATTTTACTTTCTAAAACCTTTACTAATTGTTTCAGCTTCGCAATAGGCAGTGACGGTGCGGTGTACGAAGGCCGCGGCTGGTCTGCGGTAGGCGCGCACGCCGTTGGCGTTAACAACCAGAGTATTGGTATCGCCTTCATAGGAGACTATGTCTGTAAGTGTTACAAATATTACGGATTAACTGCTGTCATGCACTGCTCTTGATTACAATAGAATTCTAGTGAATTTCAATCAAAGTGGAAAATTGAAAAATTATTCGCCACGAGAGGGATTTCATCCCGCGACCTAACCGTCCATCGCTCTTATCCAACTGAGCTAGCGTGGGTCCGCTAGTGGCGACGAATTTTTCAATCCCTTGTCTCTTCTAATTACACCTTAGGGAGGCTTTTTCAATTTTCCACTTTGATCGACATTTAGAATTTCGTCAGCGGCCTTTTCTGCTTCTTAAACATTTAAATCCAGTGAAGTCTATTGCCCCTCGGCTAAATTCTTGGGATAAGGCAGAAAGCGGACTCTGGGTGCCTTCAAAATGCGGCCGAAATAGCGCTAAATTGAAGAGGGATGCTCTTTATGGGACAGGTTAAATCAAGGCAAAATTCAAAATATTTATTCAGCAAATAGGCCACGAGGACACTTTTACAAGTCAAAATGTCTACCTATAGACTCAAAATAGTAGTACATTACTCATAATATAATTAAATACATCAGAGTTTACATGCTAAATACTAATATTCGAGAGAAAAAAATCTTATATCTTAGAGATGTTTAAGGTCTCAGTGTCAAAATTAAAATCATTATATTGAAATCTCGTAGGTACCCACAGAGATGTATAAGGTTATCTATGTGTAGTATTAATATAGAGTATAAGTAGATAAGTATAATTATGTAGATTAGCAACAAGTGATAAATGGAAGCCACGATGTCGCCCATTCGGGTTTACGAAACTGCCCAAACTTATAGTTTATCTTTTGTTTCAGCGGACTTGCCTCCCCCCAGGAGTCTGCAAGCAGCCAAGGACCTAATAGCCATCGGAGTGCAACTCGGTTTTATTTCCCCTTCATACAATCTCATTGGGCATCGCCAGGTGACCGCTACTGAGTGCCCTGGACAAAGTCTGTACACTGAGATCGCCAGCTGGGACCGATATTTACCAGATTTCGACATTAAAACTTAGGTTATTAAAAACTTAATACAATGTCATTTTGTGTTTTTATTATATTGCACGACAAAAAGTTTTCATCACTGTAATGGGAACTTTAACACCTTGGCTACAACTGTAGCGTCGCCCATAAAAACAATAACAGTTTTTTCTCTTCATTCTATAGGTATGATCATGTTTGGTGTAGGTAGTCGCCAGTCACTCTTTCAATAAAGCGATTCAATTCTGGGTTATGAAAAGTATATACACTATTTAGTTAAAAGGCTACAAATGGTGCAACAAAATGTTTCTGGCGAGTATTTCAGGTCTTTGATATCGAGAAAGCTTATTAGGTTTAGGATTATTTATTCTGTGGTCTAGGAATATTAGAGCAAATTGATAGTAGACCAGTATAATAGCAGGTCCTTATTAGAGAGCGCATGTGTCATTAGGTATACTGGAATGGAAAAATGCAAGAAGCACACAAAAATAAAAAAAGCTTTCCAGGCTGCTCCTTGCCCGTGTCATGTAACCATACAGAACGTTACGAATTTCTATAAGCAATCAATAGATTGCTTATAGAAATTCAATAGGCGCTAACGTTGTTAAACATTTTACAATTTAATGATCTTGAACAAACGGTTATTTATTTCTTAAGCACACGTTTATGTTACATGTGATAACTGACTAATGGTTAGAGCTAATTAGATGAAATAGGTACCCATGTCAAAATGTACTGCACTAAGATATTAATTGCGCAATTTGTTTAAGCTATTCTTTTATGATGGAATTGATGGATCAATAAGCAAGAATTCATTGTCTTTCAGTATAATGAAAAATCTAGGTATCTTTCTTATAGTTAATTAGTTTTCTGTTTTTCTGTTTTCAACTACTCAATCATATAATCTTTTGCATCGTCTCCACTCCACCACCCAAAGGTCTTTTTAGCAATAAGACCGATTGTTTATTTTTAATTTACCTCTATTTTTCTATTATGTCTTATGTCTGGTGAGCAATGAATAATAGTTCTATTGTATTGTATAGTATTGTATACTCGTAGGTATATCCTAATATTATTGAGTATTTTCTTAGTTCGCGATTAAATACCTTCTTTATTATATAATGCGTATATAAAGCCGCGTAGGCTTTATATACCCTACGCGAGATAAATATCAAGAGCTTATTTTCGATTACATTAGATTTCCTCCCAGGGTCTCTCTGAGTTTTGGATTTCTGGATTGCAACTTTATGAGTTATGACATTCAGTAAAAGTTTAAAGTTAATTTTGTACCTACGCGGGTATAGGAGGATGTTTTTGTAGTAAGCAAAATCAAGGGAAGAACATTGTTGTAAGCTGACAAGGAATTCTGAAACGGAATATGTATACAGGGTGTTTTTTTTAAATGGGACAGTATGGGGAAATCCGAATCTAAAGGAGATAGAGGAAAAGTGCCCAAGGAGACATTAGGTGTTTTTTATGTAAACAAATTTGGCTCGTTAAAATTTTTGGTCAAGCGTGAGTTGTTCTTAAAAAATTATAAAGTTGGTCAATTTTTTTTTGACGCGGGTCGGCTCTGTTTCATGTAAGGATTATTTCATTGTATGGAAAGATAAAAATCTGAACAGCAGAAGTTGGTCAAATTTAACATTTACTCAAGTAATAAACAAACTGTATGAAGATTAGTTTTCATTAAATTTGACCAACTTCTGCTGTTCAGATTTTTTTCTTTCCATAGAATGAAATAATCCTTACATGAAACAGAGCCGACCCGCGTCAAAAAAAAAATTGACCAACTTTATAATTTTTTAAGAACAACTCACGCTTGACCAAAAATTTTAACGAGCCAAATTTGTTAACATAAAAAAACACCTAATGTCTCCTTGGACACTTTTCCTCTATCTCCTTTAGATTCGGATTTCCCCATACTGTCCCATTTAAAAAAAACACCCTGTATATGTAGGTATAGATTGCTGTCCATGTCTCCATATCTCCCGTAATTCACAGCTAGGATGATTTATTTCTGCAACAAAGTACTAACTTAGACGTATTTATAAAACGTTGGCGTTTCTCTTTTTATGGCGGGGCCCTTAGCCGTCTTTAGTTTATGATACCCGATTATACCTTCCTTTATCGTACCTATCTTGCTGTTTTTGGTAAATTCCGACACTTCAGCGCCCTCGGGAAATTACCCGTAACTCCAACTTAAGTATAAAACGTGTTAATGTATCGTTTACAGTTCAGTTCAACACGTAATAAATCGTCAATCACTTGTTTTAGTTACATTAATTGATATTGTTAATATAAACATGGCGTTATCTGTTAAGAGTTATTATTTAACGGTGATAGTGTTATGTTTTTATGCGAACGCTCATCCCCGCTCTATTCCTGACGATGGTAATTAATATAATAATTAATTAATAGATACTTTAAAGTATAGTCAGGTATGGAAAAGTGTAGTGTAGTGATGAATTACTGTTTATCGTTAGGAGGGATTTTGGAATTGTTACTAGTTCGTCATATCAGCCGAAAGACGTCCACTGCTGGACATAGGCCTCCCCCAAAGAGTGCCACAATGACCGGTCCTGCGCCACCCGCATCCAGCGGACTCCCGCGACCTTTACCAGGTCATCAGTCCACCTTGTGGGGGGCCTACCCACGCTGCGCCTTCCGGTACGTGGTCGCCACTCGAGAACCTTTCCGCCCCAACGGCCATCAGTTCTACGTGCAATGTGCCCCGCCCACTGCCACTTAAGTTTAGCGATTCGGAGGGCTATATCGGTTACCTTGGTTCTGCTGCGGATAGCCTCATTTCTGATGCGATCGCGCAGAGAAACTCCCAACATAGCCCTCTCCATTGCCCTTTGGGTGACTTTGAGCCTTCTTATGAGGCCCATAGTAAACGACCACGTTTCCGTGCCATACGTCATCACTGGCAACACACACTGGTCAAAGACTCTCGTCTTGAGACACTGCGGAATATTGGACGAAAAGATGTGCCGTAGCCTCCCGAATGCTGCCCAGCCGAGTCGGATTCGACGATTGACCTCTTTCTCAAAGTTGGACTTACCAGGTAACTGAACAGTCTGTCCTAGGTATATATAATCGTCTACAACTTCGAGCGTAAAGTGTCCGATTGAAATGGGGGTTGGTACTACATGGAGGTTTGACATGATCTTTGTCTTATCCATGTTCATCCTTAGACCAACTCGCTCGGAGGCTTTACTGAGGTCATCGAGCATCGTACTTAAGTCCTCCATGGTCTCAGCCAAGACTACTATATCGTCAGCAAACCGAAGGTGAGTGATGTACTCGCCGTTGATGTTGATGCCTGTTACTAGTTGATAGTTACCTATTGAAATTGGATGCTAATTTTGCTTTAAAATTTATTCACAATTCCAGATGGTTTACTAACCATGCCCGACGAAGTTTTTAATTATTCTGTATCATTATTTTTAAGAATCCTACTAATATTATAAATGCGAAAGTTTAGATGTTTGGATGTTTGTTACTTAATCACGCTTAAACGGCTGAACCGATTTGAATTAAATTTTGCAAGAAGATAGTTTATAGCCTGGATTAAAATATAGGATAGTTTTTATCCCGGGTCCACGCGGAAGAAGTCGCGGGCGGAAGCTAGTATAATATATTTGAACAACGTAGCGTAGTACCCTAATACAATATTTTAAATAGGATGTTAATGTGAAAATGTAACATTTTCAGACATTCAAAGTTTTTGTTTGAATGTCATATTTAGTAACCCATGACCATTGAACAGACAGATTTATGGAGGTACAATGAAACTATTAATTATGTAGGACGTTATTACAAATAAGTTAGTCTAATCATACATTTTGTTCAAGAACCTTACCCGTACTATACTCGCGCCGACTGGGGTGCCGCTGCAGCCACAGACGTCAGGCCCCTCTCCACACCAGTACCATACGTCGTCATCCACCACACGTACGTCCCTGGAGCTTGCAACACCACTGAGGAGTGCATGGCCTCCATGAGGTCCATGCAGACGTACCACCAGAGTCTGGACTGGGGCGACATTGGATACAAGTAAGAACTCTCAACTGAAAGATCTGGGTCAAAGACAGGCTTTTTGTAAGTGCGTCCCAATCGAATGCTGATTGGTTAATGGACACGTTTCACTTACAATTTCGATTAGATTTTAGCAGTGCCGGAGTTCCTAGGCTTATAAGTTTTAATTCACGGCTGTATTGTAAGCTCGAACAGATTTGTTAGTCACCATTTGCATAATCGTAATCCAAATTTCTATCTAAATTCTTGCATTAAGTACGCATTAAGTAACACATCTCCGTCAAGGACTTAAACACCCCAAAGAAAACGGTGACCCGCGGCCGGGCGATCCCGAGACGGACGCTCTATCTTGTCACTTATCGCGTGATAAGGCCGGCCATGATACGGGGTCTGATTTATTGATTATACCTATGATTATTTGGCGATTTTTAACTGGCTCTCTGGCGCCTGTCATATACAGTGATATTGATTGCCGATATTTTTAACTACCTTCTTTTCTACCGGCGTAGTGCGGAAAATGTAATACTGGTGATTCTCCCCTCACCTGCTATTGAAAAAGACGCTCACACGGTAAATTTGAACCAACGGTGACAAATGAACGCCAATATTTTCCCTAAATCGCAATACTTGTCTGTGAGCAGTAATAGTCACAATTTTCTTGCGTTTAAGGTAAATACCTACCGTGGTCGGAAGTGGGAAATTATTAATTAGTCTTTGGCGACCTCTGAGTTGCAGTTTGTATCTGACATTAGCTTAGTCAAGGTGTACATGCTGGCGTGAACATTGGCAGCTGTTTTATGACTTCCCGCATATGATCCTCGAAGTTATTCGGAATATGCATTATTTCTTACCAACCGTTAAACTTTGTCGTAAACGTCGATACCTAAATGCTGAAGTTTCTTTTTCTTCAAATACGTTAAGGAAAATATAGATTAGGTTATAAATGATTACCTACTGACCCAACTCACCAACTTAACGCCTAACTATAGATTTATTAATCCACGAAGTTACACCCAATTCTTGTAGGTACGTACAAACTGTCAATGTCAGTTTAACATGTACCAGTATGTGTTTTGTCCCTGGCTTGGAGTGGGGCGCATCTTCATGGTTCGAACGTTCTAAATATATCTAAGTGATTTTTTTTGGTACTAACTACAACTATTCGATGAAAAAAAGATGCAGATGGAGGGGTTTACCGACTATTACATTTTGTATGCGGATGGCGCAGGACCGGGCATTTTGGCACTCCAAAATGCAAAGTGAAGCCTATGTCCAGCAGTGGACGACTCGGCTGATATGATGATTATGATGAAATTTTGTTTCGTCGATACGCAATTACTTCATCAACAGCCCACTTAATGTCTATTACACATCACGTGTTACAGTGTCAATTGTTCAGTGTATGAATTACATTTGGCATAAGATTACTTTATACATATACTTATAAGTACCTACTAGTTACTTATCAACCCAAATTGGCCTTTCGCTTGAACTCTCGTAATTTATACTTAGTTATGATATGATCATATAGGTATTATATGTGCTCAATGATTGTAATTACTATAATTCTTCCTGGCGCAGAGCGTACGTTACACCACACTATAATAAAATATTCAAAATAGTATCTTAATTTTTTATATTTATTCTTTTCAAATTCACCGAAATGTTAATTATGGTAATAAATCAAGTTATTTGTTTATTGCGCAACATTTTGCATCAATACCTATGTATGCCATGTTTTTACACACTTCATGTTATGTTGATTAGTATAGGATGATTAGTAAAAAATCTCGAAGAGTAATGTACAGTTATCAATCATTCTATAGATCCCAGTTACTATGTATCATATGATACATAGTAACTTTGGTTAGACAGTATTTTAAAACAAATTAGCCAAGATTTTCAACACTTGCCTCTACATTTATAAATGTTCTCCTCTAGCACGATCGTAGCCTGTGCGGGGTCTGCTACCGCTGGTCGTCTATATGAATAAGACTTGATAATTCATGAAAAATTGCGTTCCTAGATGTTAACACAGCACCTTCTTTAAAGCTCTTACAAATTAGTTACTCACCACTAGATAAAATTACGTATACCTAAATACATAAGTAAATTATTGTTCATTGACCGCTGTCTTCTGTAAGATAGAGATTTTTCTTCCCAGTATCTATAGGGCTGCTCTGTGTTGAGATCGATAACATGCCGCTATACCCACACCCAACATTAATTAACCGTCAGGTGTGTATTTCAGTTTTGCCGTGGGCAGCGAGGGTGGTGCGTATGAAGGCAGAGGCTGGCGAGTCGTCGGCATCCACGCTGGACGGGCCAACAATTTCAGTATTGGAATATTTTTGATTGGTGATTGGCGAGGTAAGCTGTGTAAATGGCCTAGTGGTAACCCGATTTCCAAAAGCTAATTCCAAAGTCCAAACGTCCCAATGTTTGGTACCTCTATTGTAATGAATTACCTAATATTGAAGGAGGCACTCTATGTAATTTTCGTTGTCGAGCACTGGGACCTCTACCTTGTCTATTTACTTCTTTATATAGCCTTCTTACTTACTAGTAGTATTTCAAATCTCTGCACCAACGTTCTGCAATCTTGAGGCCACTGCAAACTAACGATGAAATGCAAAGTTAACAAGTTATGGATACCACGTATTAACTAATAAATTCATCAGATTGGCAATTGAAGGGACTTTACGGTGACTTAAAAACACTCTCTTGGTCTCCGGAATGGAATACGATGGTTATTGTTTATTGGTAACCTGGATTATGAGAAATGGACAATGGCGCAGGCAGAAGATGATGAAAGCTCACTTCTTGATATCGATCACGTTGATGGCAATGAAAAATACCCTTTGTTTGTTTTTGGTGAAATAGGAATCCTAATCATCTTCTAAATCGATCTCTCAATTCCTGAGGATCTTGGGCTTGTGCAAGTTAATTCTTTTAAAAGCAGTTTTGAGGAGAGTGTAGCGCCGCTATGATAATGTGGTATCCATTTAGCTAGATGTGTACCCACCATAGACCTGACCCCGTGTCATGGTCGGCCTTATCACGCGATAAGTGACAGGATAGAGTGTCCGTCTCGTTCTATTGAACGGTGTCAGCCAGTGACGGACGCTCTATCTTGTCACTTATCGTATGATAAGGCCGTCCATGCTACGGGGGTCTGGTCTTCTGTCGTATCACACCCTTAAGTCACTCAATTGTTTTTTTACAGTAAACCTCCCGCCTGTAAAACAACTGGCCACCACAAAGGCGCTCATCGCTAAAGGGCTGAAGGAAGGCGTGATCGGTCCACAGTACCGCCTGGCAGGGCACAGTCAGGTCATGGCCACGGAGTGTCCGGGCGGGGCGTTGCTCGACCATATAGCCACGTGGGACCACTACTGGCCAGGTCACGTGGAATTCGGGACTTCGACTACTTCAGGCCAGCATTCTAGTAATTTGCTGCGGTCTCAATAAGATTGAGGGACTGAAGGGGCCTAAGTTAGTAATAAAAAGTACCTGTAATTTACGTACTTAAAAGTACTTTAAAGTTACTTATGTCTATAAGTAACTAAATAGTCTCTCCATTTATTCTTTGGAACAATGATGCCACATAAACTGTAGGTATTTCTAATTATTTCGGCTGTTTCCATATATAGATACAGTTTAGATAGAAAAGAAGATACTAAACCATTTGTGAAATGAGAACCTTTTCGTTAATACATAAGGTAATAATTAAAACGACCGTGACGACTACTAACTACTAATGCTTTGCAATTGTATAATTTTGCTAAAAACGTTCCTAAAATTAACACGTATTAAGCTAATTAAAAGGGAGCATAACAATGGGTCGGCGATCCGAGCGAGGACAAAATACTTAGAAGGGTAAAAACACCGAACCTTTAATTTGGCAATGTCCAGCCGACTGTACAAACTTCTTGGCCGTCGTTTTGTATTTTTGTCCTATCGTTCAGACTGTATCGCGTCACCGAGGCTTGAAATATGGACCTTCGTTAGTTTTAGTCAAATTAAGGGTTAATTCAGGTTCAAATCAAATTTTACTTCTCACTCGCGCGTAGTAAGATTATCGGAAAAGATTTTTCTATGTCACTTCAGTAATACAATCCGGTTCGAAGGACCACAGTGTACAGCCACAAACCAGTGAGCAATGCAGAACGGTTATCACGAGACGGCGAGATAGACTGTCCGTCTCTTTCAAATTAGAATACTTAGAAAGAGACGGTAACGATAACTTACTGTTCTTCTCAGTAATACTAAAACACATTGATCTGCACATTCAGTGTACATGTGATCTATATTTACTGTGAAAAACAGGACAGTACAGTCGCCATCAGATATATCGGAGCGGCCAAAGTGCTCACAAATATCTGAACACGTCTCTAATGCCTCGGCAATAGAGACGTGTTCAGATATTTGTGAGAACTTTCGCCACTCCGATATATCAGGTGGCAACTGTACATCTACTTTAAGAAAGGAAAACTCATTCTATTTATTACAATATACAAAACGTTTAAAAATAACGGATTCATTCAACGTATAACTTGAGCAATAAATCAAGTAATTAAAAAGTAGAGTTGTGTAAATTTTATTTTATAAATCTCAAGACGGAGCATTGCCTGAGACCCGAGTTCTGTCGAAACAAAATAAATACATATTGTTCTTTACTGCAACTCTCTGCGTTCCTTTACGTTAGTGCTATAATTACACGTGCAAAAAATAATGCTGATCGTATAAGGTGAGTTTCAACTTGCAACACGTATCCATTTCCGTAAGTACGTACAATTATTTCAAGAAAATGCAAATACTTACCTAATAATTGAGATTGATTGAGTTGGTCGAATTGCATAAAAGTAGTCCATTCAAAAAGCAACTCTACTGTCCATAGTATAAGTCTCCAATTCCAATGACTGCTTTGTCGGCCACATTAAATAATTTCAACCGTACGTACGGTAAACGTCCCAGCGCCCGATACTGGCCCATTACTTCCTTACCTTCATTCATTGCAATAACAAGGTGATAAAAAAGAAGGTGTCAAATATTGGAACGTTTGCCTTACAGGTCTACCTCATTGGCTAGCATATTGTGTTACATGGACAGTTTCAACGAGTTAATTGCGCTGCCGACGGGCAGTTTCAGTGACAATGGCAGTGTTATCCGTCAGTTGTAATCGTGAGGAGTGGTGTAACCAAATGTCAATTCGAGAAGAGTTTATTCCAAGAGTAGGTACTCCGCACAATTTGAACGTTTAACCTCAGATTAAGATCTTTATTCTTGTTTGGTTATGTCTCACATCGAGCCTTTATGAATTGGTGGTTAGGTTTATTTTAACATGCCTACGCATATAGAATAATTCGTTAATTAATGCTAGTTACGCTTAGTACTTATTACGCTAAACTGTCGTTGAAAAAGTGCAATTATGAAGCCGCGTGATCAGAAAAAATACCAGAAAACAGGTAAGCAGAAGCTTGTCTAACAAGCATAGCGATCAAAGTAGAAAATTAGAAAAAATATTCGCCACGAGCGGGATTTGAACCCGCGTCCTCTGGAATCCGTCCATCAATTCAATTTTCCACTTTGATCGAATTTGGAATTTCGGACGTTTCTGCTTAGTAAATATTTACCCCCTTATTAAAACTTATTATTATGCCTCGGCTAAATAAAATGTGCTTTCTCCCTTTCTTACAAACACAAATATCAAAGTGACATATAAGGACAAACGGACGTTCATGAATACAGCCGTTACTGTTTAAGCCTAGAAATATATACTAACACTCATCTTGGGAGAGTCACACACACATACAATACATCTTAATATACTTACTGAATTTCACTGACATTAGAATCAGAAACAGCTTTTTATTTGTGACTAATTTTGTGTTCCTTAATTTTATTGGTAGGCAATAGTTAGGTATAAAATTCTTCTTACATAAAAATATTCTGTTTTGCTAGGTATATATTGGCATAATTTATTTCAAGTACTTGGGTACTTTACCAATGTTAATTATACATATTCTAAATTACAAATCCGTCCTTAAAAAATCTCGAGTACTGTCGTAACATTACTCAATCAGTAGTAACATCGTTAACTTTGGCACTTTTGTTACAATAGGCGAGAAATCCCTAGATTACCTAACATGCGCCATTTTGCTCGCACAATTTCATGGCTTCTTCTTCTTAGCGAGGCTCTTGTCGCTGGAGTAATTTCCGACTTATTCTACATTCCGCCTTTCTTTTTATTTCTCTAGACGATGAAGCGTTTATGTTTTGTTTTTTTTTGCTCTATGTTAGATTTCCTCGGCCTTCCCGTTTTCCTTCTCCCTTCTATTTTTCCCTCTATTATTGTTTTTATCCAGTCACCGTGGCGTAACATGTGTCCTATCATTTTTCCTCTCCTGTTTTCAACAATTCCTATCAGATTTCTTTTTTCATTGCCTATATCCAGAACCTCCTCATTGGTTTTCTTTTTTGTCTAACTGAACCTTTCTAACCTCCTTGTGCTAAAAATATCATTAATAAAAACTACAAATAGTCGACACGTGTAAGCATGTCATTCTTTATTTTACGACGTAGTACTTTGTTAAGCTAACGTATTCGCTAAAAGAGATTTTAGGTATACTAGTGTTAAGACCCCTTTAATACACACGAACAAAAGCTGTTTAAAGAGATATCAGGGTTTCATTTTTTAAATTTTTCTTAAAGTTTCTGTCATTACTCGTTTTTCTATACTGTTTTTAGTAATAACCATAAAAGTACCGGAGTATCAGTTAACGAGGCCAAAAGGCTTCTTTTCAACTGGCTGTCATCACTGAGTAGCTAGCTAGTTAGAGTGAGTAGCATCACTAGTTTGTTAACCTTTTATATATAATTTAAAATTATTATTGTGTAAGATTATTATTATTATTTTAGTCAGTTTAGCCGGGCGCATGGTACGGTTCTGACGCGTCTATTGTATTGAACAAATAGTTTACCTGCGCTAATCACTTAGCAACAGTGACCGTTTCTTATCTTGTTATTGCGGTCCAACCGTGCGCGGTCGCAGGACAATTACAAGTGCGATAATGAGCTGTGTAGCCTATGGCGGAGGATAACATTTTGAATAATGACCCAGGTGATCCACACATTCTTGAGTTTAATACAGAAGACGGAAACAATTTAACGATGCAACTATCCTTAGATGACCAAACAAATAAAAGTATGTCTGATACTTTTTCAATACCAGAGGGCAGTATGAGTAAGAGGAATAGGGAAGATGAACAAAATGGCGTTTGGATAGACGTCAAAAAAAGATCCAAGAGACGGATAATACCCAACAAGAATGCCGCAACGGATCAAGTGGAACAATTTACCGAAATATGCGTAACATGTAAGAGTACACTACCAAAACGTTTTGCCTTATCCAAGTTGCTTCGAGATCACGATGTTACCAATGTGGTGAAGGTTAAATATATAAACCCATATAAAGTACACTTAGAATTCGATAATGAAACAAGTGCGGACAGGTTTCTTTCAAACCCCTTATTCACTGAAAAATACGGCTGGAGAAGTTTGAGAACCTATGAAGTCGGATTATCATATGGGATAGTACGAGACATTGACCTTGGCCTACAGGAAAACGAAGTAATGGAGAACATGACGAGTGATGTTGAAATAGTCACCTTAAAAAGGTTGAATAAGAGGAATACAGAGGAATCCGGCTGGGTGGAGAGCGAAGTGATGAGAATATGTTTTAAAGGGGCAACACTACCACCATACATTTACTTATTTGAAGTGCGAACAAAAGTTGAACGATATATATTCCCCGTCTCGCAGTGCTCCAAGTGCTGGAGGTTTGGCCATACTCAAAAACTATGCCCGAAAAGAATTGCTTGTCCAAAATGTACAGGCAACCATGCTAATTGTGAGACAACCACGTACAAGTGCCGCAATTGCGCTGGAAACCATATGGCTTTAGATAAATCGTGTCCAATGTACCAGAAAGAGAAATCAATACGAGATATTATGTCTTGAGTCTAACGTGACGTACAAGAAGGCAGCTGAAATGTATGTCCCGCCCAAATCCCCTGTTGTCAGTATACCGGCTCGTATAGATATTCACTCCCACGCTCCATCATTTTCGACTTCCACGTTAAAGAACATATCAAGCCCCCAGCATCTGGCTGGCAAAAAAGATAAGCCTACATACTCGCAGACGTTAAATACAGCGTCAGTTGCTGAAATTCAAGAGCCCTTAACATCTTCATTTTCTACATCTAATCAAGAAAAGAAAAGTCAGCGGCCTAAAAGAAAGAAGAACGAAGAGAGTCAAGAGCAAAATACGGACAGCGAGTGCCCGTCGGAGGAGCATTCAAATTTCATGGACAGTGACTACCCAGCTACAACAATACCGGAATTTACACAGGAGCGCAAAGACACAACTAAAGATGAAAGCTTAAATGCTTTATTAATTAAGTTAAAGGACATTATATTCTCGAAGAGAGGTACATTAGCGGATAAGTTAAAAAATCTGTTTAAGGTATGTTGTGAATGGTTTATCTCATTTGTTGCGAATTATGTGTGTGATGCATCATTGTTTAAATCCATTTTAAACGCCCTAGATGGCTCATAGGAAAGGTCTGATTAGATTAAATATGTTTCAATGGAATTCGCAGTGTTAGGCCAAAACTGATTGAATTCGAACAATTACTTATACAAGAAAAAATCCATGTAGCAGTTTTGTCTGAGACTTGGCTTAAACCTGACAGCTATTTAAAAATAAATAACTTTAATATTTTTAGATCCGATAGATTGGATGGTTACGGAGGCGTAGCCATTTTAACACACAAGTCGATTAAAGCGCAACTAAGTCATATTGATTGTCCGAATGCCGGGATTGAAAAAATACATGTCAGGATATTTAATTGCGATCATATTCAGAACATAGTTGGCGTATACAATCCATCTTCGGTCACGACGTCTCAAAATGACTGGGACGCGATATTTTCAAAATTACAACAAAAAACCCTTATACTTGGTGACTTTAACGGGCACCATACGAATTGGTCATATAAGACAGATAATAGAGGGAATCAAATTTATGACTCATTATTGGATAATAACTATATATCTTTCAACGATGGTAGCGCGACTAGATCTAGACTCGTAAATGGTAACTTACAGTCATCATCACCTGATTTGTCTACAGCATCTAGCGATATTTCGATTATGATGAGATGGGCGGTTTTGAACGAATCTCTGGGCAGTGACCACTTATTTATTAAAATCACCACAGAACTTATGTTCAAGACAGTCATTATTTAGTAAATCTCGTAGTCTTATTCCCATCTACTATTATAAAACATATGTAGTGGGTGAATGTGAATGGAAACATTTCGATCCGCCCACATGAGAAAAAAGCGTATTGAGCAAGCAGGCGCTCGATATTATGCATCTCGTTTTAATCACAAAACATATGTGGTGGGTAGATGTGAATAGGATTATTTCAATCCACCTACATTTGAAAAGAGCACTGAGCGAGCAGGCGCTTGATATCTTGCGTCTCGTTCTAATCATAAAACATGTGTGGTGGGTAGATGTGAATGGGAGTATTTCGATCCACCTACAATACGAAAAAATAGGTAGTAAGCGCGGCGCGCGATATTTTCATCTCGTATTAATCGATACGTAAATATGACTGCAGCGCGCGCTTCAGTAGTTCCTGAAAATTGATGTACACGCATGTATTGTAAAGGTGAGAACGAAATTTGGATTGACAAATTCATACTCATATTTGTTCGATTAAGCTACCTTGGTTAGCATATTTCTTGTGCTTACGTATTAAGGGGAGACTGTTCAAGGCAGCCGTCTGTAAGACAAATACATAGCTTTGACTCTTTATTTTACCATCTCAACAGCTCTCTTTGGTTCATAGGTTTCGGACTTATGTCAAGGTACTTTCCCCTACAGTTAACATCTTATATGAGCGGATTGGTTTAGTTTACTAACCATCCAAATATACCCGGACTTGACAATAACGTGTAGGTAAAAGCCTCCGTTAAGAGCTTTAAGCTCCAAACATAAATAGGTAAACGAAGTTGCACCATTTATAGAGGTCACACCTTTGGTAGGTGTGCCTTATGATCCGAATATTCCTCATTGATTGTGACTTTGGCCTGGCCGCCTGAAAAGCCGGTGGCTGCGAAGCCTTCAGAGTGCGCTTTGCAAAGCTTCCAGTCACATAACCAACGCTGGGTTCATTTAGTTTTCATACAAGGTTGTTTCCATATTTTTCTAAATTTATTTAATTAACTTAATTTACATTCGACAGTAGAATCACAAAACAACCTTTGCCTCCTCATTCCTCATTAATTCTGCTTAAAACGGCAATGCGCCGAACGTAGTTAAGGATTTGCACAAGCGGCACTATGCCACAGTAGGTAAAGCTCTTTAAGCTAATTAGAAGCATGTATTATAGTCATTTCCTTTGCATAGCTCATATTATGGTAGTTTTCGCTTGCACTATGCTCATTATTCATAAATATTAGACAAGCCTTAAGCTTAATATAGTCAACTTTACTACATCATTAATCTACAGTAAGATATTAATCTGATGAAATAACTGAGAATAGTGCTTACGACCTCTGTTAGATATAACAAAGGAATCAAAAGTATTAATTTATATAAAACTACAAAAGTTTAGTGTTTAGATAGGTATTCCACCTAAACTATTTGAAATGTATTCATTTAGCCTATTAACAATTATGCACTGAGTAATTCTGTACAAGATTAACATAACTTAAGACCTAGATTTACCTAGATTAAGACGGTACTGGAATGCAAACGCTAAAACCTAAGATGAATTTGTGTAAAGAAATGATTGTTTTAATTGAAATAAAGATGTTTCACTTTATGGTAATGCTGGAAGGTTTATATATAAGGTGGAGTACAAGCAAAATGTTCTCTCATAACAAGCTCAACTATCACTAGAGCAACATATACCCATCTCGCTCCAACCAACCAGCCGTGCCATCAAGCTTTCTCAAGAGTATCGGAGTTTTATTTCCGCCTGTGGATCCCACTTGTGTGTGAGCGCGACGACAACAGAGCTCCCGTCACGCTCGCACCGTGCCTCCGCTGCTGCAGTAAACAGTCGACGGCCACACATGCCAATTTGTGGGCGCGTCGACCCACTTCCGCGGTTCGGACCGGCGACCTCACTAGGTCAGCCCCCTTAGTCCGAGGCTATCGAAGCCAGGCACCAGACGTCGCAACCCTCTTCCCGTGATGTAACTACGGGGCACCGCGCCGTTCAATGGTCCTTCAGAAGCCGGATCCCTGACGAAGCAAGCAGTTCAAGCAGAAGATTTGGCTTTAAAGAAGATTCTTCTAACAATCAAGCAATAGATTGGCCCTTTAAAGAAGACATCCTCTAACAATCTTCAAGCATCGTACGAGAAGCTGCCATTTGAAGCAAGCAGTTCAGCGCGAACAGATTGCCCTTAAAGAAGACTCCTTTCGAACAATCTGCGCCGTACGAAGAAGCTGCCAGGAGATAAGAACAAAGAACTCTCAAGCAAGAAAAGCCCTCAAAAGGGTTAATGAAACAAGAAAGCTCAAGCACGAAGAGCCCTCAATAGGGATAACGAAGCCTCAAGACCGAAAAGCCCTCAATAGGGATAACGAAGCCTCAAGACCGAAAAGCCCTCAATAGGGATAACGAAGCCTCAAGACCGAAAAGCCCTCAATAGGGATAACGAAGCCTCAAGAACGAAAAGCCCTCAAAAGGGATAAAGAAGCAAGAAAAGGCGTACCAGCGAGGAAGACACACCAGCGTGGAAGACTTCGAAAACGAAGCGTCAAGTCGTCGTGGTCATCGAGCATCAGCAAATCCTATCAGAACCGGGTATAAGTCAATCCCCGTTGTTTTTGGTAGGTGGCGTGGCTCTGGCCTAACGGTGTCAACCAGAGCTCATAAACACGTCTTAGTGCGGTATACCGAGTGGTTACCGCAGCGCTCTTTTCAGAGCGTCTTTATAACTCGGCCGTTTGCTGGTATTGATACTTTGCGGTGTTTGGCCACAGGTTGGCAAGCTGAAGGGCGTGGCGTTCCACCACGTCCCGAGCACCTATATCGCACAGTAGTCCTCTGCCAGACGGTACCTATCACCTCCTTCCTCCCTACGTTCCCATTCTCAATCGGCATCAATACGGTAGTACGCCGAGCGAGCAGATAGGGCCTGTTAGTGCTAGGCAGGTAGGGACTGTTAGTGTTAGGGGGGTAAGGTTAGGATGACAGGTAAGGGGGAGGGTCGAGTAACGAGGTCGAGGAGTAGACTGGATCAGCTGGAGTCAGTCAGCGGTGAGAGTTCCAAAGGTAATAGTGGTGCGTCTTCTTATGACACCACGACGTCTACCCATACGTGGAGCCATGGTACCGACACTGCGGATTTGACAACTATTACGGTATCGCCGCAGGCAGGATCTAGCAGGTTAGGCGATATTCCGGTCAGCATGAGTGAACCGATTTTAGGCGAGCAGGAGAACCCCGTTTTAGCCAATAACGGTGACATTTTAAACGCCAACAGTATAGGCGCGAACGTTAAAGACGCCAACCCTTTGGGCGCAATAAATTTAGACGCCAACATTAGGCAACTAGGCGCGAATATAGGCAACGTAGTACACGCGGGCGCTGTCGATCATGTTGTAAATCCGCGTAGTGGTTCGAGAACCGGTTCAGTAGTAGGTGAGCGGGCACAAACGCCGCCTAGGGTCACTGACGCCACTGATTATGACGCCGTAAGAGCTGAAGACAATAGGTTAGTTAGACTACGTGCGGAGTCGGAACTCCGCGCGTCGCAGCTGGAGCAAGCTAGGGCCGCCGCCGCTTACGCCGCTTCTAGGTACGAATTGTTGTTAGCTGAAAGCCAACATTCGGTTATAAGAGCGCCGCCGCCCAACGTATTTAGTTTGCCCAACGAAGCCACGCATGGTAGAAACGTAGCTAACGCCTCTCCCATTCTGGGACAGCCAGGTAGCAGTAGGCCACCACAGCATAGACCCCAAGAAACCGAGGGTTTAGATAGGAACCACAGCCCAAACAATGCGGCTGGGGAAATTAGCGCTCTACGCGACGCTATAGTGCAAGCCATCAGTATGAATAGGACTGACAACCACGTTTCACCCATGCCACAGCAAATCACCTCGGGCAAATATATAGGTGACTTGCCCTTTTTTGACGGCAATCCCTCGGATTGGATTGCATTTAAACGTGTTTATTTAGATACGGAGAGTTCGTTCTCCAACATAGCTAATATGGGACGCCTTCGGAAGGCAGTCAAAGGGCAGGCACGTGAGTCAGTAAGGTCTATGTTACACACATGCAGTAATCCTTATGAAGTAATTGCCGCTTTAGATAGAGCTTTCGGAAAGCCAGACGTAATTATTATGTCTGAAATTCAGAATGTCAAACGGATGCCGCGAATGAGCGATGATAGTCGGAACATTTCTGAATTCAGCAATCGTGTGTGTAATGTAGTAGCCTCTATTTTAATATTTAGGGCTTTAGCCCTGAATAAACCACAGTACCTATACGCTCCTGAGTTAGTTAGCCGTATAGTAGAGAAGATGAATAATATAATTAGATTTGAGTGGTATAGGTACAAGGGCAACGCTGATGATGTGCCGGAACTCTTATCATTATCAAGATTTTTGCAGGACTTGAGTGAGAACTTTAACTGTATGTTCGCATATGAACAATCCAAGGTCAAGTCGGGTGTGCGCTCACGTAGAGTGAATAACATTAATTCGCGGCATAGGTATAGGGAGAGCTCGGTGTCGTTCGATGATGAGGGAGGTAGTGATTTCTACGATGACAATTCCGTATCAAGTCACGACTCTCGCGCGTCTGCGGCACATAGGCAGGATAGGAAAACTCTACCTATATCACAAGATTCTGATAGCGAAGCCGAGTCCGAGCAACATTATGTTGCGGCGGCAAACAAGCGCACAACGCGAGGCGGTTTCAAGTCTAGGCGTAATAATGATAGGAAGTTTAAACCACAAGAAAATAGGAATAACGTCTCTGCTAATAACAGTCAGAAAAGTAAGTGTGTAATTTGCACAGGCAATCATCCTGTAGCAAGTTGTGCTGACTTTATTAAGCTGAGCGTTAACAATAGATGGGACGCTTTAAAACGCTATAAGCTCTGTTTCCGGTGTTTAGGTGACTTGCATACATCCTCATACAATAAATGCAAATATAACCCATGTGGGAAGGGAGAATGCGAGGCATCGCACCATGCTTTATTGCATGGCAAGAAAAGGAGCTTAGAGCGTAAAGAAAAGACCGTAGCGACTAAAGAGCAGGTTAGTTCGGTTAACCACGCGAACCAGTCACAAGCGTATTTAAAAATAATTCCGGTAGAGCTAAAGGGTTCAAAAGGTACCATCTCCACATACGCTTTGATGGACGAAGGCGCGACGCTATCGTTAATCCAGAAGGATATAGCTTTGCAAGTCTCGCATCCCGGTAAACGGGAAACCCTCTCCTTCGAAGGAGTAGGTGGTCACGAGGTGATAGACAACGATTCTTCGCGAGTAAAACTTAGAATTAGAGGTATCTCTAGTAGAGAGTTTCATGATTTTACCGCGCATACGATAGATAAGATGAACCTTGCGTCGCAAGCTGTAGATAGGTCGGTCGTTCGTAAATGTGCTCATTTACGGCATTTAGAAGATGAGTTGTGTTACGAGTCAGCACAACCTACTATACTTATAGGTCAAGACTCATGGCATTTGATAGTGAGTAGGCAAGTATGTGAAGCAGGTAGAGCTTTACCCTGCGCATCCCTGACGCACCTCGGTTGGGTGCTTCATGGGGTTAACGATCTTCCTCGTAAATTGCTAGGGGCGGTTAATCACATTAAACCTACTTGCGATAGTCAAGATCCAGCTCTAGCTTTGATACGCGAGCACTTTAGTATAGAGTCATTGGGCATAGAGCCGCGTAAACAAATTAACGATCCAGAAGATAGAGCTATTAAGTTGTTAGAATCTACGTGTAAGCGTATACCTAACGAGGATAGGTTTGAAGCAGGTTTATTGTGGAAAACTGATGATGAGACTCTACCGGATAATAAAGCTCACGCATTGCGACGCTTATACACGTTAGAGAAGAAATTAGATAGAGACCCGGAACTTAAGGCTGAATATAATAGGCAGATGGATGATCTCATAGAACAGGGTTTCGCTGAAAGAGTCGACTCTATCACGGACGCACCGCGCGCCTTTTACCTCCCGCATTTTAATGTTATTCACCCCCAAAAGGGAAAAAGTAGAGTCGTTTTTGATGCTGCTTGTAAAACAAGCGGTAAAGCACTAAATGACGCGATTCTACCTGGACCCGATTTAATTCAATCGCTTTTCGGAGTTTTAATAAGATTTCGTGAGGGCCGTATAGCGGTAATTTCGGACATAAAGCAAATGTTCCTTCAGGTTAAAGTCATAGAAGCGGATCGCGATAGTTTACGATTTTTATGGCGCGGGGAGAGCAGAGACTCGCCTCCACAGACTTATAGAATGACGTCTTTGATTTTTGGTAGTGCGTCGAGTCCTGCTACGGCTATTTATGTTAAGAATAAAAACGCAAACGAATATCGCGATACGTATCCTGAAGTAGCTAGACGCACGGAACGTAACTTCTATGTAGACGATTTTTTGGGCGCATTTGACACGGTAGAGCAGGCGCAGAAAACCATTAGCGACATGGACAAGGTGTTCAAAAGGGCCTCGTTCACGCTATGTGGCTGGGCATCTAATGAACCTAGAGCTATATGCAACGTTAAGGATGTGTCTAAGGACTCTACCACGATATTAGGAAAATCGGACCACGAGCGTACCTTAGGACTTTTGTGGAATCACCACAATGACAGCTTAGGTTTCAACTTGAATCTACGCAATACACCTATAGACATAGTCAAGGGACTTAGGGTACCTACGAAGCGACAGGTCACAAGCGCAGTGTTTAGCGTTTTCGATCCAACTGGCATGGCGACACCAGTAACGATTTTAGGCAAAATGCTAATTCAAGATTTATGGAGAGCGTCTTGCCAGTGGGACGAAGCGATACCCGATCATCTAAACAAAGCATGGCGCGAGTGGTTAGATAGTCTGGACTTATTACAAGACCTTGCTATACCTAGGCATATACCTAGATCGAAAGGACCAGCTTATCTGCACGCCTTTTGCGATTCGAGCGAGAAAGCTTTTGCAACTGCCATATATATTGTAGTCACCGACTCTGACGGCAATAAAACATCACATCTGGTCAGTAGTAAAGCTAGGGTAACACCTTTAAAGTGTATTTCGATGCCCAGACTTGAATTACAATCAACCATCTTAGCTTGCAGACTGGCAGACGCAGTCCGGCGTGAAACGGACTACGAAATCTGCCAGTCCTACTACTGGACTGATTCTCGAACCGTACTCGCTTGGATAAACTCGGATCCTAGGACATTTAAACCGTTCGTGGCACACCGCTTAGCCGAATTAGAGACTTTTACTAGACCATCCGATTGGCACTGGGTACCGACCAGTGAAAATGTTGCGGACATTGCGACACGCGGTATAAAGTCAGATTTCGATATAAACCACCGGTGGTTTAGAGGCCCTCAGTTTATTTTAGAGTCTCCAGATAAGTGGCCTAAAATTAAAACGATAGTACAGGCTACGTCTAACACCGGTGAGGAACGTAAACCGGTTAATACTGCCACCGCTGGCAATGTTACCAAGGATAGGTTCGCTCACCTGCCAGATCCGCAGCGTTTTTCACGTTTCGTCAGATTGCAGCGCGCTCTCAGTCGTTTGTTGGTGGCTGTTGAAATTTTTATCTCTAGGCAAGTAAAGAATACGTTAGGTAATGACGTGACGCCTAAACACCTGCTGATAGCAGAACATCTGTTATTAAGTAGATGTCAAGAAGAAGACTTTACCGAGGAACTCACTCGCTTGCGTGGTAATGAAGCTGTACCAAAGTCATCAAAGTTGTATCGGCTGGCAGTAAAGCTGTCCACAGACGGGCTGTTAGCACTCGATGGCAGATATAAGATCAACGCTGCTAACAATCAGAGGCAACCGATAATATTAGATATTAAAAATCACATAACTCGATTGCTTGTGCATCACTATCATGAGCAATTTAATCATGGAAATCATCATACCGTGATTAATGAGTTACAACAGAAATATCACATTATCGGTTTGCGAAGCTATCTACGTAATATATACGCAAGGTGTCAGTGGTGCAAAATAAGAAAAGGTAAACCCGCTATGCATCAGCAGGGAGATTTACCACAAGAACGCTTTATGCACCACCAACCCGCGTTTACCGCCATAGCTACCGATTTTTTTGGGCCATTAAAGGTCACAATTGGGCGTCGCGTAGAGAAGCGATGGGGCGCTTTGTACACTTGCCTAACTACGCGAGCAGTGCACATAGAGTTAGCCAATTCTCTCTCAGCCAGCTCTATGATTCAAACCCTTAGACGCATGATGGCTAGAAGAGGTACGCCCACCATCATTTATAGTGACAATGGTACCAATTACATTGGAGCTGAACGCGAAATAAAAAAGGCAATGGATAGCGTTGAGTTTAGCGACTTTATCGTAAATAAGCGCATTGTCTGGAAAAAGATACCGCCAGGCGCACCATCCATGGGCGGCGCTTGGGAGGTCATGGTCAAGGGAGTAAAGAGTGCCTTATATGCAACCCTTAAGGACAAGGTTCCATCTGAGGATACGCTCCATACACTTTTATTGGAAGCGGAACACATAGTAAACTCCAGACCATTAACACCCATAAATGCCAACCTTTCAGAGGAGCAACTCACGCCAAATCATTTCCTCATACATAGGTCTAACGGTATGATGCCCTTCGGTAGTTTCAGCGATAAAAAATCTCCTAAAAATAGCTGGCAGGAAGTTCAGCAGCTCGCTGAGAGATTCTGGAAGAAGTGGCTCATAGAATATAAACCAACTTTGTTACCACGCAAGCGGGCCTCCGACACGCCAAATTTGAAACCCGGCGATATTGTTTTAATAACGGACAACACTTTGCCTAGAGGTATTTGGCCCCGCGGGCGTATAGAGAAAGTTTATCCTGGACCTGATGGCAAGGTACGTGTCACAGAGGTAAGAACATCAGCTGGACTCATCCGTCGCCCGACCTCGAGACTCGTACTGATAGATTCGACTAGTCTTGATTAGTTCTTTTGTACTTGCGTACTGGGGGGAGATTGTTCAAGACAGTCATTATTTAGTAAATCTCGTAGTCTTATTCCCATCTACTATTATAAAACATATGTAGTGGGTGAATGTGAATGGAAACATTTCGATCCGCCCACATGAGAAAAAAGCGTATTGAGCAAGCAGGCGCTCGATATTATGCATCTCGTTTTAATCACAAAACATATGTGGTGGGTAGATGTGAATAGGATTATTTCAATCCACCTACATTTGAAAAGAGCACTGAGCGAGCAGGCGCTTGATATCTTGCGTCTCGTTCTAATCATAAAACATGTGTGGTGGGTAGATGTGAATGGGAGTATTTCGATCCACCTACAATACGAAAAAATAGGTAGTAAGCGCGGCGCGCGATATTTTCATCTCGTATTAATCGATACGTAAATATGACTGCAGCGCGCGCTTCAGTAGTTCCTGAAAATTGATGTACACGCATGTATTGTAAAGGTGAGAACGAAATTTGGATTGACAAATTCATACTCATATTTGTTCGATTAAGCTACCTTGGTTAGCATATTTCTTGTGCTTACGTATTAAGGGGAGACTGTTCAAGGCAGCCGTCTGTAAGACAAATACATAGCTTTGACTCTTTATTTTACCATCTCAACAGCTCTCTTTGGTTCATAGGTTTCGGACTTATGTCAAGGTACTTTCCCCTACAGTTAACATCTTATATGAGCGGATTGGTTTAGTTTACTAACCATCCAAATATACCCGGACTTGACAATAACGTGTAGGTAAAAGCCTCCGTTAAGAGCTTTAAGCTCCAAACATAAATAGGTAAACGAAGTTGCACCATTTATAGAGGTCACACCTTTGGTAGGTGTGCCTTATGATCCGAATATTCCTCATTGATTGTGACTTTGGCCTGGCCGCCTGAAAAGCCGGTGGCTGCGAAGCCTTCAGAGTGCGCTTTGCAAAGCTTCCAGTCACATAACCAACGCTGGGTTCATTTAGTTTTCATACAAGGTTGTTTCCATATTTTTCTAAATTTATTTAATTAACTTAATTTACATTCGACAGTAGAATCACAAAACAACCTTTGCCTCCTCATTCCTCATTAATTCTGCTTAAAACGGCAATGCGCCGAACGTAGTTAAGGATTTGCACAAGCGGCACTATGCCACAGTAGGTAAAGCTCTTTAAGCTAATTAGAAGCATGTATTATAGTCATTTCCTTTGCATAGCTCATATTATGGTAGTTTTCGCTTGCACTATGCTCATTATTCATAAATATTAGACAAGCCTTAAGCTTAATATAGTCAACTTTACTACATCATTAATCTACAGTAAGATATTAATCTGATGAAATAACTGAGAATAGTGCTTACGACCTCTGTTAGATATAACAAAGGAATCAAAAGTATTAATTTATATAAAACTACAAAAGTTTAGTGTTTAGATAGGTATTCCACCTAAACTATTTGAAATGTATTCATTTAGCCTATTAACAATTATGCACTGAGTAATTCTGTACAAGATTAACATAACTTAAGACCTAGATTTACCTAGATTAAGACGGTACTGGAATGCAAACGCTAAAACCTAAGATGAATTTGTGTAAAGAAATGATTGTTTTAATTGAAATAAAGATGTTTCACTTTATGGTAATGCTGGAAGGTTTATATATAAGGTGGAGTACAAGCAAAATGTTCTCTCATAACAAGCTCAACTATCACTAGAGCAACATATACCCATCTCGCTCCAACCAACCAGCCGTGCCATCAAGCTTTCTCAAGAGTATCGGAGTTTTATTTCCGCCTGTGGATCCCACTTGTGTGTGAGCGCGACGACAACAGAGCTCCCGTCACGCTCGCACCGTGCCTCCGCTGCTGCAGTAAACAGTCGACGGCCACACATGCCAATTTGTGGGCGCGTCGACCCACTTCCGCGGTTCGGACCGGCGACCTCACTAGGTCAGCCCCCTTAGTCCGAGGCTATCGAAGCCAGGCACCAGACGTCGCAACCCTCTTCCCGTGATGTAACTACGGGGCACCGCGCCGTTCAACTTAGGTCGTATATCAGCCCAACCTGCCGTAGAAATTATAAGTTAGCTAATTGGGAAGCGCAGGGTGGTCACAATTACAAAATTTCTTTAATAACTTTGTTTTACCTGAGGATCCTCAAGACGCTTATAGTTCGTTCATTGATGGAATAAATAAAGCTGCGGATGATAATATTCCGAGTTATAAAATTAACAACAACCCTACAAATACGTTCCTTCCTAACCCTTATTAGAGCCCAGCTTTATCACGCGTTGTAGCTGAACGACGCCTATCGTTGGCCAAGTTTAGACATAATCCAACCCCACAGAATCTTCAGGATCTTCAGGATAAAATACGATTAGCGCAAAGACTTATTAGAAATAGTAGATGTAAGGGCTGGCAGGAATTTTGCAACTCCTTAGATGAGGTATCATCTGCGTCTGATATGTGGAATCGAATGAAATGGCTTAAAGGTTACAAATCTCCAAGATCGTATGTGGATAAGGATAAGGCTACGCTCCTTCTGAACAGCTTGACTCCTGATTCGGTTACTCCTCCTGAGCCGGTTTTCAGTTCCCGTAACTCTGTGATCGTAGGACCAATTACAATTCAAGAACTGAACTCATGCATTAAAGCGAAAGACACTGCCCCTGGTTGCGATGAAGTCTCTTACTCCATGATTAAGAGACTTCCTAGTAACGGTGAAACAGTTTTACTTAGCTTATACAATATGTTTTTAACTTCGTCTTTTGTACCCAGTCAATGGAAAGAAATCAGTATTATTCCAATTCCTAAACCGGGGAGAGACCGACTTTCTGAAACAGCCATTCGCCCTATATCTTTGATTTCATGTATGTGTAAAATATTTCACTCTATTCTTAATAAACGGCTAGAATGGTTCTTAGAAAGAAACAGTATCTTCGCAGAAGAGACAGTCGGTTTTAGGAAGACGAAATCGTGCCTTGATGGTTTGACTAGACTGGTTACTAAAATACAGACAGGTTTTTCCAAAAATATGATGACAGTAGGGTGTTTCACTGATATAGACAGCGCATACAATAATATTGATATAATTAGTTTATTGGGTAATTTAGACCGTCTTGACGTGGGTTCAAATATGTGTAAATATCTATGGCAATTTTTAAAAGAAAGAACCCTCAAAGTTAAGACAGGTGGCGCAGACTTAAGTCGGATTTCAGATCGTGGACTGGCTCAAGGAGACCCCTTATCGCCTCTATTATTTAACGTTGCCACTATATTCATCCGAGATAAAATACAGAACGTAACCATGAGTCAGTACGCAGACGATTATGTTTTATACTTTACAAGCAGATACATGGAGGAGGCTCAAAGGGAGTTGCAAAATGCACTGAATATTTTTAATGAGTGTTTAATGAAAATAGGCTTAAGTATGTCAAATCTGAAATCTAAAATTTGTATCTTTAAAAAAGGTCCATGTCATCATCCACTCCAATTGACTCTAAATAACTATAACTTAGAAGTAGTGGAAGTTGTTAAATACCTTGGTGTATGGTTGGATCGTTCTCTGAGATGGGGTAGGCATATAAATGAATTAGCTCAAAAAGTTCAAAAATTCCTTAACATATTCAAGGTTCTGGTGGGTCCAAAGTGGGGAGTGCACCCAAAACACCTTAGAAGACTGTACATTGCCCTAATACGCAGTAGAATTGATTACGCTTTCTTTCTATACGATAATAGTTGTCACACTCACCTTTATAAATTAGATAAGGTTCAAAATCAGGCTTTACGTACCATAGGTGGTTTTATAAAATCGACACCTATTCATGTGATGGAGAATGAGCTTACCCTGCCTCCCTTACAAACCCGACGACATTTTTTAGCTGGTAAATTTTATTTTAAATCCAAATCACTCAATGAAAATATTACAACAAAACTATTACAACAGTTGTCTGAAGTAAGTCAATTTTATAGTCGATTTCGTAAAAAACTCCTTTATTAATATCAACTCATAATTCATTTAAATCTACTCCAGTCCAAGCAAGTAAAATATTAGAAAGGTTTTTGTTGTCTGTATGGGTTAGTCAAATAGATCTAACAGATAAAGTAAAATCTAATATAAATATAATAAATGAACCAAAACGTGCATATAATAAATTAACGAAGTCTTTAATCTTACAGTTTATTGATGACAATTACTCTAGGGACTACAAAATATTTACTGACGCTTCGAAGGAGGAGGAAACCATGGGTGTTGCACTATATGATCCGGAATGCCAAACATATGTTCAATTAAAAATAATTTCAGACATGTCCATTATGCATGCGGAGTTGATAGCTATTGCAGAGGCTTTGTCTTACATACACTCAATTACTTACGATAGATTCGTTATTTTAACAGACTCTAAAAGCGCATTACAACATTTGGCTCGCTGTACCTCGAGCCATCGAGGTCTGCCGATTGCCTATACTATACTTGACGATATTTATAAGCTAACAGCTGCAGGAAAAGCATTGACTCTGCAGTGGATACCATCACATAGGCATTCCAGGAAACGAAAAAGTAGACAGCTTGGCTAAAGAAGCTTGTCAGATTGGAACCCCATACAACATATTACCTTTCTATTCCGAATGCATCAAATTAGTCAAAAAACAATGCCGTCAACAGTGGAAAGAGTACTTCGATGAAAGGTCGAAACAAAAAGGCATTTGGTACAAAACGATCCAACCAGAACTAATAAAGACACCATGGATTGATTGCTCACTTAGTCGTCAAGACATTGTAATAGCACTAAGACTTCGGTCCGGCCACATTCCACTTAATAAATTTGGTTTTATGATGCGTAAAACCCCATCACCAAACTGTACAGAGTGTGATACCGTTGAAGACGTATACCATATATTGATGGAATGTGTGCGGAATGACGCGTTTAGAAGCCAACTAAAGATATCCTGTAGCACCTTGTTAGATGTTGGTGGGTGCAATAGCGCACTGGCTTTTCCACTGTCGGACGAGGCCAGGGCACTATTTAAGTTAGTGAGGATAGGTCTCAATAATCGAAGTTAAGGTGCACCTATTGTTGATCATATGGAGCGTCATAATCGCTAAGCGATAAAGCTCTTTAAAAAAAGAAATATATATATATATTATTGTAAATTACGGTTTGACATGTGAAAGTGCCCTTGTGGCCTATTTGCAGAATAAATAATTGAATAATTGAGTTACGATGAACTGAAGCATTACTAATTAAGATAATTTAAAAATAGTTATTATTCCTAATATAATGTTATGTTTTCACTTTTTTACTATAGTATAAGCTTTTTTTTATATTTCTCAACGTTATTATGTTCATTTTGTTTTAATTGTCATGTAAATTACTTAGCGTATATATAAATACAAGCATGACATCAAATAGAAACACTTTTGTATTGTGAATTCTTGTGCACTTTACCAACCTATTATTTCGAACTGTATTTTTTAACTGTTTTTTATTATTTGTGCAATAAAATTACTTTTACTTTACTTTTAACTATCCGACAATTAAATATAGTCTAACCCTTTTCAGCCAATAGTTTGGGTTAGGTAATCATCGACTCCGGGACCTTAGCCCGACATAAAAAATATTTTAAGAGACCTTCGACAGACCTTTGGCAATTTTTATATTTGTAATTGCCCTTTGACAATCCTTATGTTCCTCTATGTTATGTTTCTTTAAGTTTATCGTTAAATTAAATAAGTATTCAGTAACCTGCTTTAGCCCCAAATTATTTATTTAACTTGTGGCATGTTTAGACTTGTAAAATAGTAAATTGTAGCTTCGTGAAACGGGCACTCTTGTTTAACTTAAGCGTTAGGAACTATCCGTATTATTATGTATCTTACTATATAAATTCACAATTTTTCACATAAAATGCAGTGAAAATTCCATGTTTGTCACAAACAAGAGCTTCTCTATTTTTGTCGAACGCGTTGTCTAATATCCTGGTCCATCCTGGGTATTACAACACCGGGTCTTATTGATGGTTAATTGAAATATGCGATAAATAAATATAAATATTTGGGGACAATCTTACACAAACCGACCTAGTCCCAAACTAAGCAGAGCTTGTACTATGGGTATAGTTGTAAAATTATAATTTCAATTAATTAAAAATTGTTATAAAATTTCAATTAATTAAATGTTAATGTGTGTCTAATTAATTAAATTCATGAATGGCCATTGTACTGAGCTCATGAATGCCTTTGTTTGCGGTCCGAACAAAAGCTATTCAAAACGCGCGCGTACCAAATTTGCAAAAAAAAAATTAGCGGCACATAAAATGTTCATTGTATAATGAACTCTATCGTCTTATGCAATAGATTCAAAATGGAGTAAAACAGAAACCCGCTCCCAGTGAGCCAGATACAAGGCGCTATGGTAATTTGGAATCTATTGTAAAAGAAGATAGAGTTCATTTTTCAAAGAACATTTTGTGGCGCTATTTTTTTTGCAAGTTTGGTACGCGCGCGTCTTATATAGCCTTTGTTCGGACCACAAACAAAGGCATTCATGAGCTCAGTACAATGGCCGTTCATGAGCTTAGTTTAGAAAATTTCAACTATACTGGACGACGAAATCAGTACCCATAGTCAGGGTCAGTTAGAATTTCTTAAAATATGTATAAATAAATATATGTAATTTACAGTTAGTGAAGGTATCTTAAGGTATGGAATAAAATTCAGCATCTATACTGCCCATTTGAACTGTACACCCTGTATAAGGAAATCGAACGAATGGCTACTGATAATTAACAAAAAATACTAACCGTGGCAGCAATATCTAGTTTATTACTCAATACCCTACATGTAACCCTCAATTCCAAAGTGATTTTTTTTAAAAGACTATACATTTTTAAATGTTTCGCTTTGGTTGGAATGTAGAATTTCGATAGTAGACGTTTCTGCTTAGTAAACACTCACAAAATTTGTCACAGAAGGGATATCACGAAAAAACCAGTTAAGTGATGCATTGTCCAAGTAGTACATTAGGGGTTGGATTTCTTTTTAACTGACTTCAAAAAAAGGAGGAGGTTCTCAATTCGGTTGTATTTTTTATTTTATTTCTTTTTTCAATGTTTGTTACCTCAGAACTCCGTCATTGATGAGCCGATTCGTAAATTTATTTTAGTTTATATATGCTTCCAGGTGGGTCCCATTTTTGCAAAAATTCAGTAGGATGACATGAGGATCCCATGAGGAATTGAGGGATGAGGAATTGAGGGAACTCCTCAATTATATCACGCACGCGTGTAGTGATTTTGGTATTTTCTATTATAACTTGTGTATTTACACCAGGAAATCATAAATTTGGTGGAGTGGAATTGATGATGAAGACCACAGATGACTTGTGGAATTCCTCAATTATGTTCTTAAAAGTACAAAAGTATATCACTGATTCTGATAAGATTCCGTTGAAATAGCAACTAATGAAGTGCCAAAGGTGATCCTTGTGGAATCGACGGAAGTCCTCAAATATTATCGAGCCACATACAGCGATTCGGTTTTTTTCTCTAATAATCAACGCATTTGCTCTCGGAAATCAGTTCATGTGGTAAATTGGAAAAAAAATGTGGAAATATTCTCGTGGCTTGGCGGAGTACTAAGTTGAAGTCGGTTAAAACTTTGTTTTTAAAGTAAATTATCATTGTAAGTAAATTATGCAACATTATACCTAGTATATATGTAGTTTGTATTAAATATAGACTATAAAGTTAAACGTCCTTTTCCACGACGTCGTTGCACTAGTGTATGACATAATAGGCACTTTATGTCAAAGAAATATGGGTTGAATTCGAACTAAGACGATTTTTCTTCATCCCAATTTGAGCCATGTCACTTTGACATAAAGTGCCTGTGTCAAACACTAGTGCAACGTCAAGGACTAGGACATTAACTTTAAGTTAAGTTTGGAGTAGATAATAGTTAAAACTCTTAAGCTGGTTTTTCACCAGAGGGGCGAGGCGAGACGAGGCGAGACGAGAATTGAAATTCGTATGGGACTTACTACCTATTTGCGCTGAGCGTGCGCGCGCGCGGTGGAAATTGTAGTAAGTCCCATACTAATTTCAATTCTCGCCCCTCCACGCCCCGCCTCACCTCGCCGGTGGAAAACCACCTTAAGGCGATTCTCCCACTGCACCGCGTCCCGCCGCAAGCATGCAAGAACACACTGCCGACGCGGCAATGCGCATTGCGCGTGAATGCGCGTGTAAAAAATCTGCCGCTCCGCGCACCGCGGCGGGACCACGGCGGGACGCGGTGCAGTGCGAGAATCGCCTTAGAAGAAGAATTTGATACAGTTACGCCTTGGCCACGACTTTGGTCTTAAGCGACCTGCGGCAGCGTTTTATCTGTTCATTGCGCGGTCGAGACGCGCAACGCACTGTGGTCACGCGCAATGAATAAGAAAAACCGCTGCCGCAGGTCGCTTAAGACCAAAGTGCCCGAGGCGTTTGGTATTCTAGAAGCCACTGGCATTGTAAGGGATGGGGGTCCTATAAACTGCTAAATCGATAACTTGTTTTATAATGGCTGATGACTGACCATAAACATCTTACTTCATTTGGGCGGGTAATCGTTTTGTTTGACACAGTTTGTCAGACAGATTGTGGCAAACAGAAAAAGATGAAACTATGACAAAGGCAACAAATGAAATGACATCTCTTTGCGTCACACTTATTTTATTGATATATCCGTAGCCATACCTACTCCATACTAATATTATAAATGAGAAAGTATCGTCTGTCTGTCTGTTGCTGTTACCTCTTCACGCTTAAACCGCTGAACTGTATAAATGTAGTTTTAGTCCCGGAGATGGACATAGGATCGTTTTTGTCCCGGAAATCACCACCTAAGGGGGTGAAATGTAGGTGAAAGTTTGTATAGAGCTTACGATATAAACTAGTTCCACGCGTACGGAGTCGCGGGCAGTAGCTAGTTAAAGTACCTATACAACAATCCCGGTCGGTAGTGGTATTACTATTTGCGTGGCGATGGTTGACATTATTCAATGTGGCCGACTTTTTATAAAACTAACTTTTTATCCAGATTTTTTTTATTTTTTCTTTAGAAAACCGGTCTTTTGGCCTAAAATTGTTCAACTTTGATGCCAAATATCTCGAAAACAATGAATTTTGAAGTAAATATGGGATACTATATTCGTTAAAGCCGTTGTTGTTAATATAATAAGCTACAAAAAACATTAGAAAACTAAGGGATTCAGATCGAAGGTCATTGGCGTATGGTAGCCCCTTAAGTATGACATCCAAGTGCAGCTAACTAAAATTAAAAGTAATTAATAATTAATTAAATAAATAAATAATTTAAAATGTATTATAACTATTATTATTTTTAAATAATCTTAATATATTTGTTTAACAATATTTATTTAATAGCACATAAAATAAGAAAATACAGTTAATAGCTTAATGATAAATACAAGATAGTCATACAATAAAAAAAAACAAAATAGGCTATAACTAAAAATGAAAGTATGAAAAGGGAAGTTATAAAAAGAACACCGCCTCTAGGAGGTCAGAGAGCATTACCTCTCTGAATCGCAATGGAAATTCGTTGCGAGAGGTAAGCGCCAGCTTTGGGGTCTCCAGTTGCTTGGACCAGCCGCGAAGACAAGGCCTTGAAGAAGAAACTCATATCTGACGACCAAGGTTTCCACAGCAAGCGCCGCAAAATCGTAATCCTTTAACAAGGAGGAGTATTTGCGGCGCTTGTTCACTTGGGCCTGGTCGGCAGCAGCGCCGGCCTGAGAACGGGTGCCCTGGATGTGGGACTGGGCGAAGGTATCAACGCAAGTAACATCCCACACCAGGGCTCTGCCTAGTTTCCATGGCACCAATGTAGCCCCGTCTGGACGCTTGCCATCGTCACACGCCAAACCAACAGGTTCGAGAATTGCTGGTACGGAGGTGGTGGCAAGCGAACGACGGATCAAATAATTTAAAGTGCCATGACGCTACAGGCGGATTAATTAATTAATTGACTAATTTTAAATTTTATATCTTAAGTCTACTTTTAAGGTTCCCATGTAACTAGAATTGTCATGTGATGTTGAATAAAGTTTTTCTTTTCTATTCTATTCTATTCTAAAATATCTATCTCTACAATAAACTCTACATTAGTAAAATAAAGGCAACACCTGTCGGGTTGCTTAGTCAGACACAGTAGGACACAATGACCTGTTTAACACCGCATTTCAAAACACTTCAACAATAGTAACTCGTGCGTTCTACGGGAAGCTATACCCACTTTTTAGGATTATTGTAATCGGGATCAGATTCCGAAGGTTTCGTTGCAATTCGAATGTGCGGAGTGTGATGGAGTTGCTAGGTAGTATTTTTTTATTAAATTACTTATGTTGGTAAACGAATCATAGAAACAAATTTTGAATAATAATAATAATGAATAATAAATACTCATTATTGCACCACGACAAGAGAGAAACATTTTACAAAAAACTTGCTTAATAATGAGAGTGAATATGATTTTCAAACAGTTAACATAAGATATTATCCAACTCATGTTCCAAGTCTCTACAATACTTAACTACCCACTTACATACTGGTTTATGGGCATTTCAAATTATAGTGTACGTATGCAGTTAGCGTGAGTCGTCAAACCTAAATTAATTCAGTGTCAGTTCTATGACGACAATCAAAAGTAATTAAAAATAAATTCAGTTTGTATGATAATTCACTTTTCCGTTTATTTTTATAAATGAATGCATAAACACGTTACTTAAATGTGGAACTACATAGTTAATTTTCAAATTAATTGTGTGCTTGATTACAAAACTGAGTTAAGTCATTTTTCTTTCACGACTCACGCTAATTGGGTACAAAATTATGTGAAAATGCCCTTATCATTGGTATAAAAAATCAGATAACAAATCGTCTACGCGAATAGCAATAAGACCGTAAACTTCTAAAACGAGTTTATTTTTAATTAGGCATAGTTTTTCGTATATATTCCCAATATAAACTTATAGGTAATATAAAAGTAAAATTATATCATTCTACATTCTCGCAGTTCGATCTCACCCTCCATCATTCACTTTACAGTACATCTGATCAGGTTACGTTGACCGCCGGGGAATCACCTCTGTTGCCAAAGCACCTATATATATAAATATAAAAAGCAGGTTTAACCAAACCAAGTTCCTATAGTCACTCGTCAGTCCACCTCGCCGCTAGTTCAAACTGTGAAACCGCGGCCGTTGCCGAATTTACTCCGAGTTGTCAATATCTGGACATGTGTGCTGTTGGAATTGTGATCGACTTTTAAGACAGTGTAGATATTATTTCGTAAATTACTTTTAAAGACAAATATTAACATTTATTGATTTTATAGAGTATTTTATAGGCAAGGGGATAAAAGCATTCGAATGGCTAATCGAAGAAAGTTTACATATATAAATGTGCATAGTATATTTTGACTGAATATTGGTTTCAATATAAATTTTCCGTTCGATTAATCGATCAAACCGGTATTTACCTACAGTTCCAAGCTTCAGTAAATTTTATTTACTGAAACAAATCAAATCGTACTTATCTAGAAGGATTAATCCCTTCACATTTTTCATAAGTAGGTAATATTCATCTATTTATTTCGAGTTCGTTTTTTTTTGTTTTATTATTGAATTAAGAATTATTTATAAAAGAAAAAAATATATAAGGAATCGTCTCCAGCCGGTCCTCACATCTTCCTTTTATGTTTTTTTATACAACTTTTATTTTGGCGAAAGGGTTTCTTGAAATATTTGATGTTCCAAAAATATTCAGTTGATTACCAATGGTTTAATACAGTCAATGAAGCAATTATGAACATTATACAGTTTTATATTCTTAACGGATCTCTACCATAGATACATACATTTTTTATTGTTGTGTGCAATAATCTTAATTATATGCAGGGCTGTTTTATTTCAAACATTCACCAAATCTAGACTTTATATTGCAGGCGATAAGTACACTTTTGTTTTTAAACATTCATGAAGTGCCACTAAACACACCTTTGATAACTGGATATTTGCAGATTGTGAGATAATTATTAAAATACGGAACATAAACAGTACTCAACCGTTTCTCAAGGGCTTAGCTTATTTTTTTAATCACCTTAGCGTTATCCGGGCCGCATTAAGAGCCCGACCAATTGGTGTGTTTCGAATTCATGTACAATTTGATTGCAGAAACGTCAGATGGTTACGACAGTGACTGCGAAGACGCACATCCTGTGAAAACTGTAAAGATGAGGAATATAATGAGAATCTTTGTAATTCTACTGGTGATTGGACTGTTGGGAGCAGCGGTGGCTGTTCCTACAGTGATGTTAACTCGTGAGTAATAATAGTGTTTTGCGTAAGGGCCGATTCGACGAAACCGCATCTTGTGAGGACTAATATTGAAACACACATTTTGCGTATATACGTAACGATGTAAAAAATTATGTATGTACTTACGAAAACTGAAGGTTACACCTACCTGAATCACTAAAACTGTTTCCCAAATGTTTTGTGTCCTGAAATAGATTCTTCCTATAAGCCGTTTTTCTCTGAAACCACGAAATTTAGTTGTTTAAAGGACGACGAAATGATTTTGATTTGTTTCTTCCGATTTTTATTATTATTGTAGTTTCATGCCATCGCTTTAAAACAATCGATTTAAAAAAGGTAGCGTGATTTTTTTCTACGCGGATAAACTCGTGAAACCTTTGAAGAGACGGAAATGTAGCAAAAGGAATCTACCTACTTAAATTCCGTCCTTGTCATTTCTAAGCTTTTTTGTTTTTATGTAATTTTGCATATAATATTTGAGTAGTGACCTAGTGACTAGTGAGTTGACACTTCTGGAGTTCTTATTCAATTGTTTTTTTTGTAAACTTTGCAAAAATATACATTTGGGAGCAAAGGAATAGAGCCACCCTCACGATTGTATACTATCTCCTAACAAGTAGTTAATTTAAAAAAAAAACAAAATATCAGATGCTTTTAAAAAAAACCTAAAAGATTTCAGGTCCGTTTTTCACGCGTATTTTTGATTCTCCTAGAAATTTTGGTTAATTACAACCCTCCGCTCCTTCGGCAGTCGGGTAAAAAAATCAGTAAATTTCCCGAATCATGAAAATGTTTATACCGTTTGAAAGATAATTTTATCCTCTATAGTTTCGCATCATTTTTAACTGACTTCAAAAACAGGAGGAGGTTCTCAATTCGGTTGTATTTTTTTTTTCAATATTTGTTAGGTACTTACCTCAGAACTCCGTCATTGATGAGCCGATTCGTTTTTTTTTGTAAGTGGGTCCCATTTTTCAAAAATTCAGTTGGATGATGGGATCCATGAGGAATTGAGGGAACTCCTCAATTATATTAGGAATGTGTGTAGTGATTTTGGTATTTTCTATTGTAACTCGTGAATTTACACCCGGAAATCATTAATTTGGTGGAGTGGAATTGATGATGAAAACCACAGATGACTTATGGAATTCCTAAATGATGTACTTAAAAGTACAAAAGTACGTCACAGATTCTGATAAGATTCCATTGAAATAGCAACTACTGAAGTGCCAAAGGTGATCCTTGTGGAATCGACGGAAGTCCTCAAATATTATCTTATCATGGACTTCCGCAAAGTAACGCATGATTCAATCTATTAATATATTAAGTACCTACATCTTCTCTCATCATCATCTAGCGTTATCCAGGCCTTTGCCAGGGTCCGCTTTCCTCCACTTTGCACATCCAGGCCCCTATTTCACCAACTTGACAATTGTCACCTGACACTGACAATTCGCAATGCATTGCTTGTTCTAGAAGTCAAGGTGGTTGCTAGGTTACTTGTGGATCCAGCAATGTACGGAGAATTATCTTTATCAGGTGACAATTGTGAGTTGGTGAAATAGGGGCCTGGGCGTCTTCTTTTGTGAGCCCGTTTTCGCTCATGTCGGCCAAATATAAAGTAAGTAAAGTACCTACATCCGTCACATATATTACTTAAAGGAAATTTGTGTGCCTAGTATTTCCAGTTATTGGTAAAATCTAATTTGAATGTCATTTTATGACTTACTGCGCATATCGATATAAGATCAAGTAATCCCCCAATTTCATGGTACCTACGTCATCTTTTATCAGTCAACTCTTTCCCTCATTAAGCAGTAGGAGCGTGACAAACATTTTCTTTCCAATAAAAAACCAAGTTGTTTGTTTCTAGTTGCGCACCGACTCCCGTAGCGGTAAAACGTGGCGTTCTGGCGTCAAAAAAAACGGTTTTATAAATAAAAGTAAATACTTGAGTCATAAAATGGTACGAGTATTAACTGCTAACACAGGTTAGTGTCTGTTGAATTGTAGTTTTGACTAGCTTTTTAACACAAGCTTAGTTCTTAGTCCCAAGCCTTTCAATCCAAGAATGTAGATTGTATACCTAGGGCATAATGTAACCAATTGCGTCGTTCGAGCGTGCCTAGTCAACCAATTTGGTTTGTAAATGTGGTTAATGGATTTCCTTCTTGTCAACTTATCGTTTTGTATTTATTCACATAAAGGTAAGCGTCCGAGTGCTGGGCGCTCTATGGCTTAAATTCGAATTAAGCAAAATCCGCTTAGGTAGTTCGAATTTAACCCGTATTGCTTTGACATAGTGCCCATGCCATAATACTAGTACAGCGTCTAGCACTTGGATGTTTACCTTATATACCTACCGTATAGGAAATATTGGAAGAGATGGATTTTAACTTTTAACGGAGCAAATAAATTTTAATACTTTTTAGATAATGTTATTAATAGATGGAGCTACGCATCCGCTGTCCTGGGTACATTGCAAGATAAGAATGCAGCTAGAACCTATGTTCTAGCTAGTTGGCTATATACTGCTATGGTGATTTAAATTTATATAACTATCTCACTCTCTAACAGCTGCGTCTTGCTCATGCAGGATCTATGAAAATGATATGTAGCTTAAGCGCCTGATACGCTTCCAAGTGGTTCACTGCTACGTTTATTGTATAATTTGCATAAGGCGTTTCAGAATCAGAATCAGAATCGATCGTTTTGTCTTAGTCACAATCACTGCTAAAGTACTGACTAAGTAGTTGTCAGCTTGAATAAGTATAACCTACTAATAATTTCCCAGGGAATTTAAATCATTTTCAATTGGAGAAGAGTTGCATTTGTTTTGTGTCCGTCCTTACTAGAAACAAACAAAATTCTGTTGTATTTTCAACGCTAGTTGATTCAAGTTTCAATGCCCTTTGCTGATATAATTTCTCAAGTAAGGTTGTACAAGATAATAGATTTAATAAATAAATTAAATTAAAACTAAGTTAAATCTAAATACGGCTACCCTAAAAAGGACCTCGAGGCATTGTACCGATGATGCTGGCGGCATTTCCTTGCTGAATGCAATGCTGTTGCGTTGCGCGAGAAAACCGCCAGCTCTTCGGTCACCAGTTAATTCAACCAGACATTTCGGGATTTCCGCAAATAACTTATGCGCGCTGGGACCCCACAATGCCATTTTTAATTGTAAGGTGGGCCTTAAGAGGATACAATATGATTTGCGCAAGGCAACCCATGAGACAACTCTTAACGCCACCCGTGAGATGGATCAAGTCTACCAAAGCTACGGTTCATGTAAGTAGGTCGGTCTAAGGAGATTCGGGGAATGGCTTCATTGAAATAAATAGGTATAAGGAAATCATAAACGTGGTTTCTCCACTTATTTCAAGATATCAACATTATTATGACTTAGGTACCTATTCGTACTTAATAATCAATTGTGATATTAATGAATGAGGTGACGTGACGTGAATGATTCACAACTTTATCAATAAACGACTACGACTATGATTGAAAATGGTTACTAAATCAAGTGTTAATTCCAGGAAAGCCGATCTCCGATCCATCGGAAAACGTGGTCGTCACCTACGACTTTCCCTACGTGAGCCGGTCAGAATGGGGCGCCAGACAGCCAGTCCAAACGCTGCCTCTGTCCACCCCCGTCCCCTACGTGGTTATACACCACTCGTACACTCCGAAGGCCTGTTACTCCAGACAGGGATGTATACAAGCTATGAGGAGCATGCAGAATTTTCATATCGATGACCGCCATTGGTGGGATATTGGATATCAGTAAGTAACTTACTTTTGAGTTTGGGAGGGAGACGGAGATGGACTGTTTCTGGTTACTTACAGCCATTCACAAACTTTAACTACATTGCCGATTCAACACACTGTTTGCGTTTTCTCTCTTTAACAAGCAATATTGAAACGGTTTTAGCTTCGTAATTCTTTGACATAATCCCATTCAAATGAATGGGATTTCCGTCACTAGGCATATTTTTTTGCCGTCTTTCAAAAGAAAGACGGCCAAAAGGAGTAATAATAATTTTCGAGTCTACATCCCTAATGCAAACAACTAGAGAAGAAGAGGAACTTGACTCAACTAGATAAATAAGACATTTCACCATGATGCTCGCATCTTTCGTGCGGTACAAAACACTTAAAGCTTTTTTCAACACTGTCAGATAAACCGCCACTTCCGTCCACTTGTTTCATGTTTTATGTGTGTTTCTTGTTTAATATGTGTGTCCTGTGTGGTTTTAAATAAATGTATCTTTCTTTCTTTATAAAATCTGCTCGATGCGTTGTCGTTCCATTAAGAGCATACTGGAGTTGCCTTATTAAAACGTTAGTCTCACTCGGTCAAATGTCGCATTCGACCGTGGAGAATTTCGTACGAAACGTGATTATCGTTCACGAAAACCGCAGATACATATTTCTAATGATTTAATGACTGCATATAATTACATTTTTATGATGTAACAAAACAATACAATAATCAAATTTTAATCAAATACCCTACCTAAAACTAAAATATACTTTATAAATTTGGCGCCGTTAGGACCCTTTGGCGCGGTGTCCATCATTCAGGCAGAATTCCCGCGTAGAATAGCGATTTGGCGATGTGTTTTCTCTGCGAGAAAGCTGCTTGTGGGAGGGTCGACTGTTGCCTCCCATCAAGCGCTTGTTGAGCACCCCAACCCACAGTTAAAGCCTACGCGTGCCCTTTCTTCACGACCGAAAGAAAATATTACAATTTTACTAATATATATTGGCGTGGGTAGGCCCTCCGCAAGGTGGACTGATGACCTGGTAAAAGTTGCTGGAGTCCGCTGGATGCGGTTGGCGCAGGACCGGTCACTTTGGCACTCTTTGGGGGAGGCCTATGTCCAGCAGTGGACGTCTTTCGGCTGATGTGATGACTAATATATATTTAATTTACTTAGTTTCGGAGTGGGCAGTGATGGCGTCGCATACGAAGGCAGAGGCTGGCCCATCCTCGGCGCCCACGCGCTACACTTCAACAATGTCAGCGTTGGCATCTGTGTGATCGGCGACTGGACAAGTAAGCATGTAAAATAGCACATTATACAACAAGTGCATAAAACAAGCCATTGTATTCGAGAAAATGTATGCCGCTATTAGAGTTGTGAAGTGTGTATGCACCTTAAACTTAATCGGGCTGTATAGTGTGCCATGTATGATTAGTTATTATCTATGCACGAACTGTCACCGTCCCTCTTTCGCTCTGAATGCTGCCCGTGTAACTTGTGTCCGTCTTTGTGTCGTCCCAAGTAATCTAAATTAATCCAAGATACTATCAGTAAGTTTTAACAATCCGACGACTGTATTTGCTCCATATATTTATTATAATATATCGGTGCATATATTGGGATCCTGTCTTTGATTTCTTCACCAACGCTACCCCTGCCAAAAGGTACGGAACCCACGGGACCCTCTGTGTGCCACGTGTGCACCAATAGGTTATTCTGGCCCAGTAAACATTGTGAAGAACACAAAGAAGCAACGAGAAAGCCAGGATCAATGAAACAAGTAAGATTCACTCACATAACCTAAAATATGGCTAACGAGGCGCCAACTTCGTCAGGAAATGGCTCCTTCAGCGCTCAATATGAACGATTGGAAGGCGCTCGAAATTATTATGCCTGGAAATTTGCCGTGCGCATGTCGCTGATGCACGATGGACTATGGAAATTGGTGGAAGACGGAGCACCGGCGGGCGATGTGCGTGACCAGCGCGCCCTTGCCCGTATATGTCTGGCGGTGAAACCCACGATGTACCAATACGTAAGAACCGCACAAACAGCTCAAGAGGCGTGGAAGAATCTCTCAGACGTATTCGAGGACTCCGGTTTGGTACGGCGAGTCCTGCTGCTCCGCCAATTACACCGTGTGGAATATGCTAATTTCACCAGTATGGCTGAGTATATAGAGTCAGTCATGACAACAGTGCAACAATTAGGAGACATTGGGAAGAGCATAGAAGACAAGGAGGTTGCTGAAATACTTCTGAGCGGCCTACCTTCAGAATATGACTCATTGGTGTCAAACTTGGAAACGGCCAACATGACTAGCACGCTTACTAGTGAAGTGGTGCGGGCTAGACTGCTACAAGAGGAGACGAGAAGATCTACTGATGACAACACAGCCTTTGTTTCTTCGAAGAAAGACATCAGGGCCCGATGTCATTACTGTAAGAAGACTGGTCATCTTCAACGGAACTGCTTCAAGCGGAAACGTGACAGGAAGCAGAACGTGGATCAAGCTTTGTCTGCCTCAGCGATGTTAGTTCACGCAAAAGACAATTTCTACCTCGATTCGGGGTCAACAAGTCACATGGTCAATAGTAAGCACAATTTTCTGAATTTAAGACCCTATGTCAGTAAAGTTAGAGTTGCAAATAATGAGGAGTTAGACTGTGTTGGTACTGGTGAAATGTTTATAAATTTAGATGAAAAGCACAGACTTAGTAATGTTTTATATGTTCCCAAATTGTCCACAAATTTAATATCGGTTAGCAAATTAATAGAGTGGTTATGTGGTGACTTTTAACAGGGCTGGCGGCGATATCTGTTATAAAGGCAAACAAATAGGTTCTGCTGTGTTACTAAATGGTATGTACAGACTTAATACGACAAATTGTAAGGGTGAGTATTTGTGCAATAGGGAGAATTCAAGGTTCTTGCAGAGGCAAGAAGCCACGAATTCCGCAGTCTCTGATGTGGATTTGTGGCACACACGTCTAGGACATATCAATAATAAGGCTCTACAGAGCATTAGGGATAGGGTGCCTAATCTTTCTCTGTTACAGGATGAGCAGGAAATTACCAAATGTGTCCCATGCTTGGAGGGCAAGCTGCCTTCCAAACCGTTCCCGAAGGGACCAAGCAAGGTTGTTGACAAGCCCCTAGCCCTAATACATACTGATGTGTGTGGCCCGCTTCCAGTCAGCCTGGGGGGCGCAAAGTATATTCTCACCATAACGGATCACTACTCAAGGAAATCCTTCGGATACTTATTAAAAAGGAAAAGTGAGGTTAGTGAACGTTTTATTGATTTTGTTAGTATGGTCGAAAGACAGATGGGTTTGCCAGTTGTAACAGTGCGTTCAGATAATGGAAAAGAATTCGTGAATAAACAACTTTCTCAGTTTTTTAGAAGAAAGGGTATTTTGCATCAAACTACTGTACCTTACTGTCCTCAGCAGAATTCTGTAGCCGAACGATCTCACCGTACTTTGATGAATAAAGTCAGGTGTATGCTGCAGCATTCGGGTCTGGACCGGCGCTTCTGGGGAGAGGCGGTGACGACTGCTATATATCTTAAAAATAGGTCTCCCACAGCAGCCTTGGGTGGTCGGATTCCGGAGGAGATGTGGACTGGGTCAAAGGTGGACCTCAGTCATCTTCGTGTTTTTGGCTGCATGGCTTATGCTAAGGTACCGAAAGAAAAGCGTAGGAAGCTGGATGTAAAAAGTAGGCCACATGTGTTTGTCGGGTATTCCGAAACCTCAAAAGGTTATAGATTGGCTGACTGTAATGACCCTAGGAAAGTTGTTATATCTAGAGATGTCGAATTCTTAGAGCGAAAGTTTTACAGTTTTAATCAAAATGACATTAATAATGAGAATTTTAATTTTGGATTTTTTAATCAATTTAATGTCGTTGATAATGATAATGATTGTTGTGTGAATGAGAGTAGCACTATTCCAGTTTGCAGGAAGGAGAGTACTGCAATGGATGCGTTTGGTACTGACAGGAATGAGAGTACTGTTGGTGATTTAACATGTGTGAACGAGAGTAGCACTATTCAAACTTGTAGGAATGAGAGTACTACAATTGATGCCAGTGTCATTGATAGGAATGATAGTACTGTCAATGACTTAACCCATGCGAATGAGAGTAGCATGAAGGGCTCAGATAATTCGGTTGGGAATGATAGTACCACAAACGATGATACAAATAACGTTGCGAACGAGAGCAACAATTATAGTTACATCAGAAATGAACACGATTATTCTTTGACATTTTCAGGATCGGGAGATGACAACGACTACTGCACGGTGAGCGAGAGCGATTCTCTCGCTGACTGTCCTGCCGATGACGCGGACTGGTCACCGGGCGCGGGCTTCGCTCCAGGGGAAGCTGTGACGCAGATGCCTGCCCCGATGCTTACGTCTTCGGGACGTCCTGTGCGCAGTACTCGGTCTGTTCCACCGAAGAGGTATTGTGATTCTGATTGGTCGCTGATGGTCAATGACGGCTCTGAACCAACTTCATACAAAGAGGCTATGTCTAGTCCTGAGGCCACCGAGTGGCAGAAGGCTATGAAAGACGAGTATGAGTCACTAATGGTAAATAATGTATGGAAGTTGGTTGATAGGCCAAAAAATACTAATATTATCAAGTGTAAATGGGTATATAAAGTGAAAAGTGATGCAGCAGGCAACTTTGTACGCCATAAAGCTCGTTTAGTTGCGAGAGGTTTCACTCAAAAAGAAGGCGTAGATTTTCATGATACTTACAGTCCTGTTGTACGTCACTCAACCATTAGAATATTGTTTAGTCTGGCAAATGAATTTGATTTAAATATTGACCATGTAGATGTAACTACGGCTTTTCTAAATGGTAATTTGAATGAAACCATTTACATGGAGCAGCCTGAAGGTTTTAGTGTAAATAGTGATAAAGTTTGTTTGTTACAAAAGAGCATATACGGACTAAAACAGTCTAGTCGCATGTGGAATGCCCGTATACATAAGGTCTTATGTGACAATGGTTTTATTCAAAGTAAAAATGAACCTTGTGTATATTACATTAAGTCTCAAAATGATTTTGTTATTATTGCACTGTATGTGGATGATTGTTATTTGTTTTATAACAAGGATAGCCAGTGTAAACATAAATTATTACAAGTATTGGAATCAGAATTTGACATTAAAAATCTGGGTCCAATACAAAGCTATTTAGGCATTCGTGTCAGTAGGGATAGGAAAAACAGAACATTAACTTTAGATCAGTCTGTGTATATACAAAATATCCTGAAAAGATTTAACATGCTGGACTGTAAGCCCGTATCCACTCCAATGGCTCCCAATAATAAGTTGTCAAAGGAAAATGAATGTCTGGAAGACGAGCAGTACAAGTATAGAGAGTTGATTGGCTCAATAATGTATCTTTCTGTTTGCAGTCGTCCCGACATATCATTTGCCTGTAGCCAATTAAGTCAGTTTAATAACTGCTTTGGAAAAACTCATTGGTTAGCTGCTAAACGTTTGCTAAGGTATCTGGCGGGTACAATTAATTACGGTTTACATTTTGTAAAAAGTAAGGAATTGATTTTAAGTGCTTATACTGATGCCGACTGGGCCAATGATTGTTTTGACAGGAAATCATATACAGGCTTTGCAATTAAATTAGGATCGAATTTAATCAATTGGGAATCTAGAAAACAGCAGTCTGTCGCACTAAGCTCCACAGAATCGGAATATATGGCTATTGCTGATGTATCCAAGGATCTTTGTTTTGTTAAGCAACTTTTAACAGAAATAGTACCCAATGTAAAGGTGCATATCATTGTGTATAATGACAACCAAAGTGCTCATAAAATTATTGAAAATAAGGATGTTAGTCACAAGAGAACAAAACACATTGATGTGCGCTTCCATTTTATTAAAGATTTAGTACAAAAGGGATTTATGACTGTTAAATATTTATGTACAGAGAAAATGTTTGCAGATGTACTAACAAAGTGTTTAAATTCTAGACAACATAGTGTGTTTAGGCACGATTTGTGTGTGAAGCCTTGTTAGTATTAATGAATTGTTACTGTGATAATGTAGAATGATCCTGGATGCTTATTTAAAATGTCTAATCTATATGAATGTGCCTGTTAGCCATAGCCTATACATGTATTTGCGTTATGTACCTACTGAGTATGTGAATGTTAATGTAAAGCTCTATTGTAGTAGTGTTTCACATAAGTTTAATGTGCATAAGGGGAAGTATTAGAGTTGTGAAGTGTGTATGCACCTTAAACTTAATCGGGCTGTATAGTGTGCCATGTATGATTAGTTATTATCTATGCACGAACTGTCACCGTCCCTCTTTCGCTCTGAATGCTGCCCGTGTAACTTGTGTCCGTCTTTGTGTCGTCCCAAGTAATCTAAATTAATCCAAGATACTATCAGTAAGTTTTAACAATCCGACGACTGTATTTGCTCCATATATTTATTATAATATATCGGTGCATATATTGGGATCCTGTCTTTGATTTCTTCACCAACGCTACCCCTGCCAAAAGGTACGGAACCCACGGGACCCTCTGTGTGCCACGTGTGCACCAATAGCCGCAGACAAGAGTCGGATTTTATACGAGAGTTGACACACTCCGCTTTTGACTTGGATTTAGAGTAGATTAGCGATCTTGTCATAAGATAACTGTCATATCGACGGCTTAAATAACTTGCTAAATGTAGACGTAGTATGTAGACGATGTACTCGTAATACCTTTGTCATGTACCTATGATTGATGGTAGATGGTGTTACGATGTATCATAGTGACGAATTTACACAAGTTTGAGTAAGATTATTGGCCAGAATTGTTAATCTTCAACTGTTGTTATGTTCTGGCACATTTTACCCCCATAACACCTTCTTTTTTTCAACTTCAGCCGATGTCCCACCAGCGGAGCAGATAAAAACGGTGAAATCCCTAATAGCGGCCGGAGTTGACCTGGGCTACATCAAACCGGATTACAGGTTAGTCGGTCACCGGCAGGTTAGGGACACGGAGTGCCCAGGGCAAGCCTTCTTCGAACAAGTGAAGACCTGGCCCCACTGGGCGCCTTTACCCGCTTCGTATAAAGACCTCGCCAATGTGATGGAGCTTAGTGAAGATTTTAGACAGAAATATAATAAAACAATTAAGTCAATTATTTGAGACAATGCCGTTAGTTAAATGTAAAGTAAGTAGTTAAATTATACTTTTAAGGCACTTGTGGATATGTGTGAAGTAATAAATCCAATGTTGCCAGATGTTAGGTGAATTATGTTATTGTAGTTCTAGTACATAAAGTTAAGGCCACCTAGGTTAGTAAAACTGGCGTTGCGACGCGAGACGAAAGATGTACCCTACTCTTTCTAATTTGGAAAGTGCAAGGAGACACCGCATCTCGTGCGACGTCAAGCGATAGCTCGCCTGGAGGTCAATTTCGCATAGCACCAATACGATATCAATGTGTTTGTTATATGCACGTTCTGGCACGTTAGACTCAGCGCACGTGATACTCGTATAAGTGCACGCAACATGTTGATACCAGGTTGTTACACGAAATATTGAACCAAATTGCCTTCCTGAAGAACTAGATACGTAATAGCATGTATTTTTATTTATTAATATTAAATCCAGGCCGCTGACAGGTCGTCTGTAGTGATCTTATTTCGTATTTCCAATGAGATTTGCAAGAATTTACGATAATAAGTAATTTTATCAATCCCATTGTATAGATAGACTATAATAAATTATTTCATAATGTAAGCGCTTGTTTTTTTTTACTCCTCACTGAAAGGTCATTTTATCATGAACAGTTTTGAAACATTTGAGTTAATTATTTTTTACAGAGGTAGACAACCTGGTGAATTTCTTTCTGCGCTTCTTTTTGTCAATGCAATGGTCATACTTTCTGCGCGATAACTTGCACATTGCGAGTCAAACATTAACCATAGTACATATTATGAGTTGTCAAATTAATTCATAGGAAGTTTACTCTTTTGTTAACTCGTATTTCCGTTTCTATCAATGAACATGGAATATTAAACCACGAGACAGCTCAAAATTCGCAAATTACATTAATTAACACATCAGGTCACTGAGCTGCGCGTGACATCATTTCTACTACGGAGTACGGATGCTGCGGTACTTCACCTGCGTTCGCTCGCTGTGAAGCGAGATCAAAATACGAGTAGGTACTCACTGGTTTAATTTAGATTAATACGTTCTCTCCAATATGTCCCTCGTTCTTGTGCATAGTGGTGACTGGAACGCCCTAAACGAACGGTTTGCCTCGATCAATCCTAATCAGAAGCAGCCCTTAACACCTGATAAAATTTAGGTGTGGACTACCGTGGAGGTGGTTCTTTGTACTTGGCCACACCATCGTGTCGACGGTGTTGTTCCGGCCAGACCAGTAATGACCAGTTTTTCCAGGTTAGCACTTCTCATTCGTTAGGCTCACAAAGTGACACATTTATTTCGCAAAACACATTCGCGCCTGCCAGAGGGCCTACCGCGAAACGAAAACGAACTTCGTTCGTGTAGCTACGTCTCTGTCGCACTTGCTAGTTTGAGTGACAGAGAAGGAGATACACGAACGAAGTTTGTTTTCGTTTCGCGGTAGCCCCTCAGCACTGAATTAACTGAATACCAGGGAGGTACAAAACGACAGGGCCTCATTTCACGAAGTCTTGTAACTTGAAAGTAGTACTCTTTCTAATGAAAGGAGTTGAAATGACCCGTGCCGTGCTTATACTACAAAAAACAAGCAAGCTTTTGAGAAATGGTAGCTTGTGTGTTACCCGCTTCTACTCGTATTTAACTCGAATTAGGGCGATATTGTTTTATTATAACTAATTAAATGCGTGTTCAGTAGATAGGTATTACGTTATGAATAAAACAATGATGCAAATGTGAACATATTTTAATGACAAGATGACTCACAAAAATAGTTTCATTACGAATCTATAAACAATGACAGTTCGTAGTCATTCGTTAACATCGTTAAATATCTATTTATCTACTTTATAATGTTTACTATAGATAAGTACTACACGAGTAACTGATAAATATGGGGCTAACAAAATTCGAAAGGGGCATAAGTTTAACTTGTTTAGTGTTCTAATGTAATTTAGTTTCACATTAATAAAAAATAATTAAGTAGCTATTAATGAATTATGGGAACTAGATACGTCACTTTCAAATAGATCTTCGGATTTTTGAACTATTACACTGAAAATTTATCGAAGGTAGACAAGTACAAAAAGACATTCAGGAAAAAATCGTTACAATATCCCAATAGTTATAGACACATCTAAACATCCATCCATCTATACAACTGTACACTAAACATAATTAAATAATTTCATCTCCTTAATTTAACAAGTGCGATAAAATGGTCATAACATTGATTCGTACAAACATTTATATAAAACACCCTTTATAATTTCTATATTTTTCGGTGTGCGACCAAAAAGTTTAGAAATAGACATAAAATTACTTTTACTGGCAGCACCAACCCTTACTTAATAATCGTGCAGCACGTCTATCATGAGACGGCCGCGACATACTCTCAATTTTTCTCGCACTATTTGCTCTAAGTGTTTTAATAAGAAAGAGACGGATAGCGCGAGAAAAATCGAGGGAGCTCGCGCGCCGTCGCATGATAGCCGTGCTGGGGCCAGCTATATGATAAGAGAGAGTCAGGGATATGCATTCCTAAGTCCGTAACTCGATCTCGATTTATGTTGTAGCTTCCTCTCCGCTATGCGGATAGGTTAGATGGGCTTTTACAATATATTCGACGATATGTCAAAGTTATGAGAATGTTACCATTGGTAATAAATTTAGAAAATGTGACGTTTTCCTAATCGTTTCGGCCGCACTCTGCTACCTTTTTAAGTAATTATTTTTAATATTTTACTAAATTTGACACCAGTTAATGTGTTCTTAACACAGCTTAGCTAATATAACAATGTTTAGACTTAGGCCAGTGTTGTATGGAATGTTAAGTGTAAATTTAATGATAAGGTAAGCGTATTTTAATCATCACAAACACCCGGACAGACGGACACATATCATTCACAGAAAGTTCTAATAATAAAATCATTTTCCAGTCACGTGATGTCTACACAACCCCCTGAAAATGATTGAACATTATATAGGTAAACCTACAGTTCTATAGTTCAGTAAGATAAAATTCCTCTTTAACTGGGCTATTTGACACCACGCATTTTCCAGATTATACCGTATAAATATACATTTATTTATAAATACAAATATCAGAATATAGGCTACACTTAATAAAAGTTTAAACAAATATAGCATTTATATGTTTAAATATTTTTTCTTTTTACGCTAAGCTATTAAATATGCATTAGGTATGACAATTATTTATACTTTTTTTTTAATTTTCATCTCTTAGTCTTTTGTAAAGAGCTACGAATATTTAAAATATTGACCTAGAATAATAGCGCATTGGATATTTTTGTCTCTTTTTACAGTAACACGAAAAAAACCATGTTTAACAAGCATAAGTAGGTAGAATAACGTAATAAAATCACGAAGGTATAGGTATAATTCCTTGCTATGATATTTTGTAAAAGAAACACTTCGAAATTTGGCTTTGGTATTCTGTTTCCGTATCTTCTAAAGCCTCAGGTTTTTATATTTCATGTCAATTCATATAAATATTTAGTTAACCTAATAATCAAAATAATTTGTGGATTATGATATAAAACTTCACGTCAAAGTTATAAAGGTAGGTAAAAACCCAATATGGAAGCGCTAGTTAGGGATCTATGCACATGCATTAATCTAATAAGTGAGCTATGTATTTGACTCTTCGCTTGGACGAATACAAGAAGCGCATTTAGATTAACAGCAATCCTTTATAAACTATAACTAGTAAGTATTCATAGCGAAATAATTAACCACTTCGCGATCTTTACAATAGTCTCTAATAAAAATGTTGGTCTATTCTATTAATCTGACATTAAACTCTCCCGCTTTATACATATATTTAAAATTATTATTTTACACGGATCTAACGCGATATTTATTTACCTTTATTTCTGACGTTTCGACATGGGTTGCACCGGTCATATATACATATATCCTCGGCTATTTTCGGATCTGAATAGCGCGGATACTGTGAGTGTTATGTGCCGTGCCCTAGACAATTAGTAAAATAAAGTGGTTTTTTTTTCGGGTGTACCCACCAGATTTTTATCGACTTTTGTAGGGTAGTGAAATATTGTGCACCCATATCTCTGTTGACTACTTGCTGGAATGATAGTAATTTGCAACCATGAAAGGTGCAACCCATGTCAAAACGTCAGAAATAAAGGTAGTATTCATCTGGTTTAATAATATGCCAACTTCTTGATCATAAGGATATGACAACGTAGGCATTAATTTAATACCTACTGTTTTTTTTAAAGCTGGCTTCTAATCCATGATCATATGGATCGAGCCAACTATTAAAATATTGGTAATAAATCATTAGACAAATAAAGCTCAGTAAAGACCCCCTTAGGTCTTTACTGAGCTTTATTTGAGGTAAGTAGGTATTAAAATGGTTTAAAACCGGAATCATATAGAACTAATGTGAAAAACGTGTAAGAACAAGGCACGGAGGGAAGTACTTAAGACGATATGCAGTAGTTCATAGACTGCATAATATATGTATGTAAGTATAAATAACTATATTTGTGGTAGGTACTGGATCGATATTATTGAAAATAACTTCAATTTACAGTAGATATGACATGTAAGTATTCTGAGTAGATATGAAATGTATTTGCGATTCGTAAATCTAACGCATCGAATACCATACTTGATTTTAGTATTCGTACCATAAGGTACTAGATAATACATTTAAGTAGATTTAGATATTCGATGACAAAATATCGTATAGCATCTGTAACTAGAAGAATGCCATTAGCTTTTAATGTGCTGCCGATCACTAATTCTATATGATACCTAATGGATGAATATTGTTTTTGACCTTCACTATAGACTCACTTGGTTATCAATCCATTTGCACGAAAAAACGGCTCTGTCCTAAGGAATTTGAATTGAACAACCATTATACAGTTTATACTAGTGACAGCGCCATCTAGTGGTTCACAAAACTAAATCGTCTTAAACAGATATGGATATTCAACTCGGTACACTAACCAACTATAATTGGTCATAAGCGCACCCACGTGCTCACCTAAGTTACCGAAGCGTTACTGTAACCCTGGGTTTATGATGGGCATGGCTTTTGGGGCAATTTAGACAAGCTTTATCAGCGATATACCTTCTCGACCTGGCTAAAACACATTTCGCCGGTCAGCGGTCACCTAATTTAATGTGCTGGTTAGCGACCACTTGGCGGAGTTAATGAACTGAATGGACATTTTCTCGCTTTAAGTAAATTAAAAATTAATAAGGCTGTTTCAATAGTCTGTAGAATTTATGTGATCTTCAATTGAAAAAAAACCTTGTCCTTCAGCAGGTCGATCACGCATTGTTGTACCAATACGTACGTTAGGTTGATCTAAACGTCCATTTTTAAATGGAAAACTGACACTTGGACTGTCCTAACGCGCGTTCGAAACGTTACGTGATTACCCCTCTGGTGGTCGCTAACCGAACGTGTTCGCGTAGCCGGCATAATGACCCCACGTGTCCATTACCTGATCAAGTAACCAGTCCATAAGACATCTACCTTTATTACAAGGTTAATACAGAAAAATGACCGGGATCCACGATCAATAATAAACTGACGAAACCAGTACATTAACTTTAATGGAATGTTGTTGTCAACAGACCGGGGAATCCTTTGCGTAGTGAGTAAATATTATGTAGTAGGCGAATTCCTGGAACTGTAGTACCCTATCACGGTATGTACGCTTATCACTTCACTTGCGATGAGTGCAAATTCATGAATGGAATAATATGTTTCCGCATATTTTCCCCATTCATGAATGATTCGCAATTTTAGGTTAACTCCGAAAGGATAATATACGAAAATATGGCAGTAGTATTCATACTTATAAAGTGCTTTAAGCTAGCTTATGTAATTAATGTGTTTTTTGTACGTAAACTAAATACCATCAACTGGGGTTACTTTTTCGAAAAAAATAAGGTTATAAGTACTACAAACATTCATAATGTAGTATAAGAGAGTACTATTTGAAATAAAGTAGATTTAATTAAGGAAAGACTAACATATTTATTATACTATTATTTACACTGGCACCAGTCACGCAAATGCAGTAGTAATAATTTTGAAAAAAAAGTTTTAATTAAATTCTCCCTTCGATTCAAAATAAGTAACCCCGTCTACCGGTAGGTTTTATGAGCAGGTTAATACAGTAGAAGTCACATAGGTATTATAATGAACATAGGTATTATATGTTTCAAAAATCTATTGCTAGGCTAGCCGCACACACGCAATATTATTGTCCAGAAAAGGGGTATTGACAATAATATTGCGCGTGTTCGGGTTGTCTTGTCATATTGATCAATATTATTGCAGAATTCTGGAAATTTTGAATTTTATTTTCAATATCAGGGGGAGATTATTGTGTGTTTGCGAGTGGTATTGCAATATTTTTAGCCTGTTTTTCTTAGTAAATATTGGCAATAATATTGTGCAGTATGCGGGGCCTTATAATAATAATATTGTTAGTTTCAGTTTGCCAATAATATTGCGAGTGTGCTGCTAGCCTAAGATATAGTACAGTACATTGGGTTAACATGAACCTAACTTTACAACTTTACATAGGATTGTTGTAACAAATGTTTTGACTAGGTACGATAAATGACTAACTTATTGACTTGTCAACTACAGTCGTAAAATGTACCAAAATAATGATCATTTTGTAATTGTAACATCACGATTGAGTGTGAGCACTCCAATTTATAATAATGTATACAACTATATGTACCTACTTAATAAGTATAATGATGACGGCAAAGAACCTATTTAGTACCGACGTATGAGCTGGATTTTGCACTATATATATCTATATAAGTATATATTGCCTATAGTGTATTTCGCAAACGGAATATACAGCGTGTATATCCAATACGAGCAAAGAATTAAACCAGAGGCAGGGTTTAGTAGCGTAATCATTAATTAAATGAACTTTTTAAGTTAAACTTAATTGAAAGCCTGTAATATTTTTTTGAAAAATTACCGAGCAGCAATGTAACGTAAACATGTAATCCACGTAGCTGTCCAAAAATAAATCTTGGTGTGTAGTGATATTAATTATTTAGAAACTGTTAGCTAACTGCTTTGTTGATAAAGACTGGTATGCACCAGTGTGGGGGTGGTGGGAGACTGGTCAAGACCGGGATACATTAAAACGTAAGGAGACCTTTGCCCAGCAGTGGTGTCCCACTGACCCTTAAATAAGAAAATCAATACTTAACTGCACAAAAAAATATGGTTCATAACGTTGTGTGGTTATTTCAGTAGACTACACCAATATGTAAGTTATTAAATTATTAAATACTTAAGTATTTGTTTATCAACAACCAATTGACATTATCTTGTGCCATTTTAATCAGTCACGATCAGTCACGATAACAATTAGTTGACAGCGTCGTTGATATTAAAATAAAATTACCTCGACGCGCAATGACACCTTTTTTAGAAAATCATTATATTTAATTTAAATAGGTAACTAAGTAATCTTGTTTGTAAATTATTTACCAACAAGATTGCACTCATAATAGTTATTTAATTTGATAACTAAATTTAAATTCAATTTACAATTATTAACTGAACTCTACAAAGTTTGATAGTTACCTACATACAAGGTTGTAAATTGTACCGAACTGTTTGGTAAGTTTTCGCGTATTTTATTTCAACTATGATTTGACAATGTCAGTCACAATTCAGTCATTAAATTAAAAGGCCCCGTCAAACCAATTTTAGTGCTCCGGAATTAATGGACATGATTTTAATGTATGGTGAAGCACATCAAAATGGCAGAAGAGCATTAGAAATATACAGAGAGCGATTTCCAAATGGTAGAGTGCCAAGTAGCGCTCGAGTGATCGTCAACGCATTACAGCGAGCTCGTGAAGGTTTGCCAGTGACAGGGAGGGTGGAGGGAGCAGCTGTTAACTATGAGCTTCCAGTCTCATTAGAAGGCCGGATCCTTCGCCATTTTTCATCTGACCCAGAGAGTAGTACGAGAATAGCTGGAAAACGGTTTAATATGAGTCATATGACGGTACACAAAATACTCAAACGTGACAAGCAACATCCTTATAAATTTTTAAAGGTACATGCTTTGCTGCCGAGAGACTTAATACCACGTTTAACGTTTTCGGAGTGGTTACTCAGTCGTCATCAAGAAAACGGTGATTTCATGTCTAAAATTATCTGGACAGATGAAAACATATTCACCAGGAATGGGGTTTGGAATCAACGTAATTCCCATTACTGGTCACGCGTAAATCACCATGACATGAGAGACCGGACGCCAGTATCGTTGGGCCGTAAACGTGTGGCCGCAATACAGGGCAACCGGATCATAGGACCCATTTTCATCGACGGTAACCTGAATGCGGACAAATTCATCCAGCTTATCAACGGGCCATTAGCAGAATACGTGAACATACTGCCTGAAGAAGATGGATGGTGCCCCGGCTCACGCGGCGGTTCGTGTCCGAAACGTGCTAAACGACATGTTCGAGAACAGATGGATCGGGCGATTTGGTCCACGTCGTTGGCCTGCTCGATTTTTTTCTGTGGGGGGCAGTAAAAGACGAGGTGTACTCACAACCTAGGACATCCGTGGAACAACTGAAGAACAAGATAACCGAACAAGGGACAATACTGATCTTTACCACGTTAGGGAGTCCATTTAACGACGCTGCGAAACTTGCGTTCGATTGCACGGGAGCCACGTGGAGAATCGATACCTGAGGCGGAGACACAGGCGTGATTAAAACTTTTAAGTGTGTTTCTGACCGGTATGTAAATAAATAGTTACTTGTAGCCTATTTTTTGTTTTACTTGATGAACATCTACAGTTCTACACCATAAGGTAGTTTGAAAAAACACTCATCTCATAACATCTTCGGCTGTAAGTTTATTCCTAACTCAATTGCCAAGGACATTACGAGATACGACATAGCTTTATTAACTTTTGGTTTTAGACATTTCGGAAGTGGATACTTAGACAGCTGACAACTGTCAAACGAGCCTTAACTTGAACATGTTGCGTTACATTGCGGGCTGAATTATTTTGTATGGTTAATTTTTTCGTTGTAATTTTAGACAAAAGTTATCTTAATAGGTCTTGTATTAGGTCCTGTACTAACCACCATTTAAAGATTTGCTCGTATTGGATATACACGCTGTATTCATACACACTTGACGGGAGTTCTTCAGTTGGCGGAATTCAATTTGCTCTAATCCGTTATTTGGCGACAATTTCCTTTTGTTGCGTTTTTCGCCGAAGGTATGTATCTTACTCTCCAATGACTAATTTCATTGAGAGTTAGTTTCGTTTTTTTTCCTTGATACAGTAAATATAACAGATTTAAATGCTATATGTACCTAAACTTGTTTTTAAATGAAAAATAATGCATTCGATCAAATTAAACATTCGACTAAATATTTATTGATCACAAGTTTTACTAAGCGAAGTGATGTTAAGAGTCCGCAGTAAGCTCGGCCGAATTTCACCTTCCCATACAAACGTAGTTACGCTCTCATTTTAAAACTACCTGTTGGATTGTGACGAAACTTTGCATGTACAATGACATGAGGTATATCTATGTCTGTAATTAGTTTATATGGTTCCAGTTTATAAAACAAAAACGAAATACAGCAAAAACAAGTTTTGTATGAAAAACTAATTATAGACATAGATATACCTCATGTCATTGTACATGCAAAGTTTCGTTACAATCCAACACGTAGTTTTAAAATGAGAGCGTAACTACGTTTGTATGGAGAATCGAGCTTACTGCGGACTCTTAGATCGGACATATCAAATTCGTTTGATATCCATCTCAGCATATAATATGTACGTAATATGCGTCAACGTAAGTAGGCCTATACTCTCCGATTCATTTAGCTAACGATAAGTGGAAACTTTCAGTTTACAAAATTCTTCGAATATAATTATTATATTATAACAAACTTTTAATCGATTAGTTGTCCTACGTTCGATGATCCACATATCTACGTAGAGCAGTGATTAAGTAAAATATTACTGTTACAATTTGAACCTCATTTGTTCTCTATCAAGGTCTGAACTTGCAGCACGAGGTCCCTGGCCAGGGAGAGCACCGCTGATGCATCATGACGCTCCGCCATTTCTGAAAACAAATATTTTGATATTATTTCGAAAAAGGTGGTAAAGGTGGACTGATGGGTCACGGGAGTCCGCTAGATGCGGCCGACGCGTGACTAGTCATTGTGGCACGCTTTGGGAGAGGTCTATGTCCAGCAGTAGATGTTTTGTTCGGCTCATACGATGATGATGATTTTGAAATAAAACATCGGTAATGTTCATAGGAATGGTCGCCATTAAATATATCTGTAGGTACGCCTTGACTATAGTCATGTCCAGATAGTATTCACCGTTCGGACAGCCCACTTGCCCCCCTATTCTGTAACTTATTTTAAGCTCACCTCAACGCTCACCCACAAATATACCTTGACACCGCAATGCGTAGTAACTAAGCGTAGGTAGTCTAGTTTCGGGACGGGTGACCGGGGGGGTGAGCCGTATTAGCGCTTAGCGAATAACAGCCCTGATGCTAAGACGTCACATGCGCGTTGCCAAACCAATAAAATTGTATACACTCTTTTCTTTAATAACCCCATAATTAAGGCCCTCGGGAAAACAACGGCACTAATTTTACAACCGGAGTGTTCGTGGGAGGAAATGCGTCTGAAACCGCACGCGACCATTTAGGTGCTTTAGCGTGAAGATGAATGCCCTGCCGACGGCGAGCGGTGCGGCGACAAATAGTCAAATAGTTCTTCAGAACGCAATCCCTTGCACAAGTGACGGAACACAGAAAGGAGGCTACGTAAAAAATAAAATATTCATCAACTCAAATGCTTTACAAAAAATGCAGGTTGGTGTCTCTTTTGTGTACAAAGGACACTTGTGATAAGAGACCGCTCTTCCAGGAGGTGTGTGTGTCATATGCAGAACATACAGCTTTCTGACTGTTAACAACTCGCATGTTTCGTAGAGCTTAGCAGTAGGGAATCTGTATGGCTTAGAGTACATAACCTTCAGAGCCACCAAGAGGTAAGGTTCGATATCGCTTGTGAGTTTGGGATCGTCTACAATACGGGTGTAGACTCGAAAATTATTATTACTCCAAAAGAAAGAAGGCAAAAAAATATGCTTAGTGACGAAAATCCCATTCATTTGAATGGGATTATTTCAAAGAATTACGAAGCTACAACCGTTTTAATTTTGCTTGTTAGAGAGAGAAAACGCAAACGGTGTGTGACGTCACATTACAGGATGCTGCCGGGGGGCCGCGTCGACGGCGGTGCCGACTGCGATGCGGCGCCGCACGTTGCAGTCTTTAGTGACGTCACATTCTTCCAGCGCCATCGTTTCATATGAAGTTGCGTTTTGCGAAAAAGGGACAGAACATACCCCTTCTTAAAACTTTGGACACTTAGAACTTCGTGATTATTTAACATTTTGCGTTGATTTTTTCTCCATTTGACTACATTTTTAATCCTTTTTCGAGAAAATATGTCATTATTGATTATTTTATTTAGTGTCTACACCCCTATTCTCACATCTCGCGTTTGAACCTTGGAATTTTACATGAACATGAGAATTACTAAGTGCCTAATTAATATTCCAAGTCGAATCAACACGGTCATGTTAAATTATTTACTGTTTCTTGATTATGTAACCACATCTTAAAAGCTAAATCTAATTTAAATTGGGAGTTCCTCTTCCATTCTCGATATTATCATGCGCAAAAACACGATTTTTTTAAGTGATTAAATAAATTTTATAAGGTCATTATCATTAACGATCGCTCTTTGTTATAGCGACGTCTCACCCGGTGATTCCCCTCGGCCTTATCGCATTGTTGATGTAGGTATTGATGCAGAATGTATTACATTACTATGATTAGATAATCAATTTACTATGACGGAATGATATGATATATTATGTTTACCCACATAATGTAATTAATATGATAAATTAGATGAAAAATAAATAGGTACACGTGTTAGTAGTTGTTTAGCGTTTCATATGTAGGTATGAAGGGCAGTTTGTCTGTGATAAAAATATTGTCATTTGTACCTACTTAGTTTTGTTTTAATCACAGCTACTCGGCATCCGTCCAAATTATTAATAAAATTAATTCGATACGATTCGATATAATATTATAAATAAATTTGAGAAGGCTGAATTCAATATGTGCCATTGCCTATTATAATGTTAGGTTAGTACGGTATTTGGCCAGTGGTGGCGCTGGGGTGCTTTTGTACTCGCCGTACTCGGTGTCGTTGCAATCGGGCACACACGCTATACTTAAGGTGGTTTTCGAATTAAATAAGAATGTTTTATTATTAACTGGCTTATTATTTAATTGATTATTACGTAATCGATACAATACATATTAATATTAATTAGTAGTGAATAATAACCGGTGAAATATCATTTAGGCATTGTGGCCACAATGCCTAAAGACTCGTCTCTATAATGTATGTATGTAAGCACTTTATTGTACACAATAACAGGTTAAAGAATATACATGTCACACAATAGATCAAAGTACAAAGGCGAACTTATCCCTATAAGGGATCTCTTCCAGCTAACCTTTGAGCAATTGAGAGGAAGGTAGGTAGACCGAGATAGGCAAACTTATACCGTGTACAAAAACACAGAGAAAATGAAAACAAAACCTAATAGGTATTAATTCTAGACAAATAAAAACATGCCAATACATATATAAATATACAGTATAAAATATAATACACACTATATATATCGCAAATATACAATAAATAAATAAATACTATATTCAACCAATTCACAAGTCATTGGAAAGCCACAACTTCTTCAAATTCATCTTAAGTGACGCAACAGACCGCGACTGTCTCAGCGACAAAGGCAACTCATTCCACAACTTAACAGCGTGCGCGGTAAAAGATCTGGAGTATGTTCGCGTCTTTCTAGACGGTACAGCAAGTATAATCAGTGTGTCCTGCCCACAATGACATATGGTGCTGAGACATGGACGCTCACAAAGGAGGCTGTGCATAAAGTAAGGGTGGCACAGAGAGCCATGGAGCGCGCCATGCTCGGTATTAACCTACAAGACCGAGTGAGGAATACTGAGATCCGACGTCGCACTAAGGTGCGTGACGTCGGAGAAGTCATAACCAAACTCAAATGGAGTTGGGCAGGACATATTGCCAGGCAGCGTGACGGTAGGTGGACCAAAACGTTAACGGATTGGTGGCCACTAACAGGAAAAAGAAGCGTCGGTCGTCCACCGGCACGATGGGTTGACGACGTAAACAAGACCGCGGGTCATCTCTGGATGAAACTAGCACGGGACCGGGATAAGTGGCGTACTCGAAGAGAGGCTTATGCTCAGCAGTGGGCGATTAAAGGCTGAAAATGATGATGATGATGATGAAATATCATTCGATATTTACCGTTAGCTTTTCGGTGAAGGAAAAACATCGTGAGGAATCCTACATACATCTGCGAAGAAATTCAAAGGTGTATGTGAAGTCCCCAACCCGCACTGGGCCAGCGTGGGGACTACTGCCCGTTCCCTCTCCTCCATGAGAGAAGGCCTGTGCCCAGCAGTGGGACCTGTATAGGCTGATTTATGATAATTATTATTATTATTTATTAGTAGATAACCTCAAGATCAAGCCGCCCATAGGCTTGTTAAAAAGTTTCCTCCAATTCAATGGAACATATAACATTTTACATTGGAACAGAGTTGCCTTCGTTCTGTTTGGTTCGATTTCAAAACAAAACAAACTTTACTCTATTTCCTATATTCTACTAGAAGTACCTATGTTGATAGTAATTCCAAGTGTTACCGTGTACCAAAATGACAAACATCTTTCGAACACATTTCCGAACTGTAAGGCTGTGTGTCTGGTGAGCATAAATAGTTTTAGAAACAAAACTACGGATTTTTCTAAATATGAGACGGATAGTATTAAGCACTTAGGAATAGTCTGTTCCAGATAAAATAACGAAAAGTACTTAAACCAACCTTCCTTCCTTTGTTATCTTCAAGTAAAGTTGTAAAACGACTACGCTTATACAATAGAACAAACAGTGGCGACTCTATTACACGTGCCATACTTCGGTCAGTTTTATGGCCTCCCTTTAATATCGTTTCCTTTCATATTTAGTAACAAAGAGAAGTTGTACAATTTCATGTTTAGTGCATTTTCGTCATTTTAACTGGAGCAGACCAAACCCGTGATACGTAACGACCCAAATCGTCCTTGATACGATGTGAACTCCGACATAAGCGAGTACACGGTCTTGTATGGTTTTTGATCAGATAATTGATGTATTGGACCCGATTCTATGTGCACATGGCTTAACTAGCCTAAAACTAAATTGTCTAATTTTTAGACATAATTTAGGCGGCAGATTAAAAACCACATATTTAGAATAGCATTTAGGCAGCTAAGTAAGTTGAATAAACCGCCTAAAATAAGAAACGTCAGTTTCAAATTAGCGCTATCATTGGATTAAGACAGCTGCTCATAGAATAGCAGTGTTTTAGTGACACCTAAATAAAATTAGGAAGTTTAGAAGCCACTGTAGAATCGGGTCCAATGGCACTTATTGTGAATAGAAAGAAAGACTTACCGTTAAAGAATTTGATGATGTCCGTAAAGTCCATCGTGTTTGCGAGGATGACGTCACGGTACGTCTCAAGCAGCGCCAGCGCCAGGAACAGAACCATATGCTCGGAGGCCACGTGCCGCGCCGCCCAGATCAGCTCCCATGCCGCGAACACCTGCGTAGAAACAACTTAGGTTGTATTAAAGAATATTAAAATAACTCAATATCTACTGCCTAATCCAAATTGTTGGGTTTAGATACGTAGCAAGCGGACCCCAGCCTCCTTTAGGATGCAAGATAGCGTTACGGAGGAACATGGTCGACATTGGCAGAATTTCGTATGACCTAGAGACTTGTTTACGTTGGCCGCAAAGTTCTTTATTGTATCTGTACCCGTATCCTGTACCTGTAAGAAGATCTTGCGTTCAGCAGTAGACGAACGGTGGCTGTTCACCGAGTTAAAGAGTACTCACATCCTGATAAAGCAGCTCTCGCTTGAAATCCAGAAGGAACCAGCGGTAGCAGAAGTAGAAGTGCGTGTAGTCCCCGTGGGCGTGCATCAGCTCGTATAGCTCGCAGTCCAGGATCTGGATCAGTGACCTGCCAAAAATACACTCATTTGAAAGATTAGACGAGATAAAGATACTAAAGATAGACACGGGGAAGAAGATTTCATAATTAATCGTAAGTATAAATATTCGAAATTTACTGATAGAACATTGGGGGGACGTTAATTGCAATTCTTATACTCTAACGTCTAACTAAGTTGGTAGTCATCATACCTAAGAAGCTACCTGAGCTAAGGCACCCTTTTATTCAGGCTAACCACAGCACAAGTATCTGCTACGTCACGGAAGGCGGAGTGATTATCCGATGGGACCTGTCAGTCAGCTGCATATAAACTTGACCCTCCTTTGCATATAAGTTTGTATGCAAGGGATCAGGTTTCTCCGCAGCTGAATGTACTACTGCAGTTAAAAGAACTGAAGTCTAGGCTCTTTTCATAATCATCTCTCTTGGGTTACTAGCTCCTAAAAACAGTGCTGCTAGTCGCCTTTTAAGTTCGCGGAAGAAACCGACCTATTTTGCACCGAGCAACACTGACCTCATGTCCGCAAAGTGCGCGTCCATGGCCTGTCCGGAGGGGAAGTTGTCCTTGGCGCGGCTCATGAGGCTGGCGAAGAGCGCGTGCGCGGCGCCCTCCTCGCGCATCATCACCAGCAGCGGCGCCGCCAGGTCGCACATGCCCTGCATGTAGCCTATCTCCAGGTGCTCCCACACGTACCTGATAGGTACAAACATTCAAAGTAAGTAGTACAATTATAAAAAAAATACCGGGTTGCACTCTGGGAGTGCCGGCAGAAGTGAAAACTTGAATATTAACGTTGTGCATTTTTGATATTCGATGATGATGAACTGACATCATCAACTATCGATAATCGTTTGTAAAGTGAACGTGAATCGATTCAATGATTCTAATAATACAATAATTTTTTATTTATTTATTATTTATTATTTCAGTAAAGCACTGTACAATGACTTAAAACTAAATACAACGTCCCACAAAACTGTTTGCACAGTTTGACTGTGGGATCCAAGAGTCTATATAATTTGAGGTAGTCTTAATGATAATGAGTCTATATAAAGTGGCAAAGTCCTAATCAGTCTATATAATTAGTAAAGTCTTAAGAAGTAAGAACAGCTTTAAATGATGTTGTATAAAGTGGATAGGTAACTAGATATAAGATATTTGGTATTTAGGTATTTATATACTATCGAGATAGTGTTTCAACAGGGCTCTTTTAAATTTATTTTTGTTTTTCTCTTGTCTAATAGCCGCAGGTAAAGCGTTAAGCAAATATGGTAAACGTTTTTCGATGCGCCTGTCCCCATAGTAATTGCTTACTCTGAGAACGGCATACTTACCTGCAGCTACGGATCTGGTACCATATGTTTGGCTCATTTGAGATAAGTTACTTTCTTGATTGCCGTGCTGATTGACTAAAATTAAGTACTTATGTCTAAGTGTTGCCGGAAGAATTTTACATACTTTGAATAATTGATAATAATCATTTTTATATTTATTTTTAGTTTTATTGTTTACTAATAGTTTGAGAAATCTAATTTGCCATTTTTCAACTTTTTCCAAATTCGTTTTAATAACAGTAACAACCGATATGTCTCGCAACCCCAATCTCACCTTACGCATTTCACGGTCACGTGACCGCTCTCGAATCTCACCTTACGAAATCTGTTGCGAATTTAACAATTTTTCCCCATCCCAAAAAGTGCACAGCGCCGCTAAAGAAGTTTTCACTTCAACAAGAAAGGATTGAAATTCAAAATTGTAAATAAAAACACTGCACGTAGAACCGATGGCCGTTGGGGACGTACGGGAAGGCGCAGCGTGGGTAGCACAAGGTGAACTAATGACCTGATTTTTGGTGAGGCACAGCGAAATGTCATCCCGCTCGAATTTGGAGCAGAACCAACTGGGGAAGTACCCCCGCCTTGCAGAAGACCACAGCCATAATAACACTACTATACTTGCTCTGTAGTAGTGTTGTGTTCCTAGAGGTGAGCTAGCTCGCCAGAGCTCCCGAGGATGCGTTGTGTTGAGGAGCGTGTTGTTCAACAACACGGCGAATCCTCAAACATATCAAGGGTCGGCAACGCCCATGTTACTCCTTTGGAGTTGCATGCGTCTATCGGCTGCGGTATCCGCTTACAATCAGGCGGGCCGTAAGCTTGTTTGCCACCATCGTTGTATAAAAAAAATCCTGGTAAACGTTGCGGGAGTCCGGTGGCGCAGGACCGGTCATTGTGACACTCTTTGAGGGAGGCTTATGTTCAGCAGTGGACGTCTTTCAGCTGATATGATGACGATGATGATGGTGGAAAAAAAATGATAATAAATCAGCAAAGGCTTGTCAATATCCTAGCAAGTAGAAATCCGTGATCTCTGCCTACCCCTCCGGGAAACGTGCGGGATTATATGTCTGTACGAGTATGTACGTGTCGGGGTGTTTAACCTTCGCACAGACAGACAGATATGACTAAGACTGACCGATAACTTGGAAGAGTATTTTGAAATGACAGCATTTAAAATGAGACAAAGGAACTGAAAAACAGCCGACGGACATGACAGTACTCAACGGACAGCGAGACGAGACAGAGCAAAAGATGAAGATTGTACAGACCGTACAGTACGTATGTATGTATACATGCATACCGCATGTCTCGACAGGGAACTCGAACGCATCCCCAAACAAGCTCTGACCCCGTATCATGGTCGGCCTTATCACACGATAAGTGACAAGATAGAGCGTCCGTCACTGGCTGACACCGTTCGACAGAACGAGACGGACGCTCTATCGTCGTATAAGGCCGTCCATGCTATGGGGTCTGGATGGAACCCATAAGCCAGCCGAAAACGCGGCCGCCCCAAAACAGACTTGGAGACGCTCAGTCCTGGCAGAAGTTAAGAGCATTGCGAAACCTGAAGCGTATTCAAACGCGAAGCTTAAGGCAGGACGGGACGGCGGTTTACTGTGGATGCCATGTGCTCAATAGATGATCTTTACCATCGCTAACATGAATCACTTACGTGCACATAATATTCCTCAGCTTGTCCAGGTTCTCGTCGGTGAAGAACGGGTAGTTTCTGTCACACCTCTGCACATCCTTCTCAATGCGGTGCAAATTCAACGCAAAGCTTTCAACCAGTTCAATCTGGAAACGAAACATTATTTGGGTTGTAAATGTAATGCTTATCGTTATCAATCAAAAACGTAACGATCGGTAATTCTAAAATGGCATCACATTCAATGCCCAGCGATTAGTCCTTCATTTTCACCTGACTAACCCGGTTCTTTTAGATATATCCTTGCGGATCTATGTGTGCGTCCCATGACACGGGTAGGGAAGGACAGCATTAGCTCGGAGCACTCCTTGCATTTGATAAAATTGTAAAAAGGGCATCTACGTGTTGGCCCAGTTGGTTGGCTTTGTATGTACCTAGCTCTATGCGCGACTCCTAAAGGTCCGGGATACAATTGTCCCGTGAGTGGGAAAGACATAATATTAATGTCAACTTGATAATGAATTTACCGAATAAACACCACCGTTGGAGCTGGCAGGTGACACGCAGTTGGAGCGATTGTCGGGCCGGGGGTCGTTGCTGGGCTCCAGGGTGTCGAACGACGCGTTGGCCGAGTGCGACTCCTCGCGCACCACGCCGAGTGGGCTCCGCGCGGGACTTACGTTTGCTACACCAAAGGGCATGCTTTTAAATTCATACTGTTCATATTGTGTAATCACCAGCTAAGTTTATTTGGCATTAAAAAGCTTTGTAGATGTTAACTGTACATTCATGTAAGATAGGAGACGATATTTGAGTTTGGGTACAAGTTCGCTAGATCAGGAAAAAACATCTCATAAGTATCTTACCAGTGGTTCCTCCCGACGCAGGTGACCCACCAGCCGCAAGGTCGACTGATGGATTTGTTATTATTACGCTGTGCTGCGGAGGCGGCGGCGGCGGAGCACTCGGCTGGCTCTCATCCATTGAAGACCTTAAGTCGTTCCCATTTAGGTTTACATTCGCACTGTCCACGCTACACAGTGGCCCACGCCCGCTACCCGTTTGCACTATACCTTCAGCTAACCTCTTTATCTCAGCTATGCTCTCCCTTCTCATATCAGGGTTGTCAACTGTACTCTTAATGTGTATTTCCTCCTCATCGTCTAAGTCTTTCAGACTGTCTAAATCTACATCCCTACTATCACCCTTCTCAGTCTCTCCATTAACATTTTCTTTGTCTTCCGAATCCATATCTATGTTGTCTACTTCGTCTATGCTCGGTGCTCTGGACAGAACCGGTTTCGATTCTGGTTTCTTTTGCTCATTTTCAGTTGGCTCCGGAGAAACTACTGGAGGATTGTCGGATATAATGCTACAGTCGTCTTCAAACACCTGAAAATATAGATTATGCTATTGTAGATATAAGTACAGGGCGTCCCACACCTATGCCATATGGAGGGAAAGTACCTTGAATATTGTAGATGAAAGAATTTACTAAACGAAGACATTATTTTAATTTAAAAAACAATTTAAACTGCATTCAGAGAGAATCATTGAAGATTGTAGAGAAGTGTCAGATGCAGAGTATTTATCATGAACCGACTACTACATACAAAGAATGATAAGAAAGTGAATGAAGTATAAATCTTATGTCAAAATCATGGCAAGAGAAAGTTCCTACTCTATGTCTACCCTTTCGGGGAATAGGCGTGGATGATAACATGTGGACAATAACCGGAAGATTCGCAGAGGCGCGCTATGGGTTGAGGCTTCCCGGTCCCGCTGTCGCATGATGGCCTCCAGTCACTTGGACTGAGTTTTGTACTGTACCTCGCTTTGCGAAACGTTGTCAACTGGCTTCAACCGGCCGGAAGCTTCGCTGAGGCGCGCTATGGAGGCCGCCGTGGCCTCGCGGTCCCGTTGCCGCACGATGGCCTCCACGCAAAGCCACTCGGACATCACCGTCTCGTACTGTCGGCGACAAGTGGTGTCTTGCTCTGCACGCTGTTCCGATGTTGTACCGAATCTAATAAATGGAGAAAAGTACGGTTTAATATTTAAAGTGCCATATTTGATTAATTGATAAATTATCTTGCCATATAAATACAATGCAAAACTAAAACAATAATGTGTCCACAATTATTTGAGGGAACAATATTAATCAGAAGAGTCATCAAAAAGAGTCATCAATAATGCGAATATACTCAGAATCTGTAATGGAATATTATAAAAACTTATCCACAATGTTTAAATAGCAATGCCTGATCCACAACGAGAGATCGAATCATGAGATGCAAAAATTTGTCGAAAACTTGACTCGTTTGTTTTTATAGAAATGTCTACAAACTGCGCCGATTTGGACTCACTCATAATATCCGAGCAGATACGGCCACACCTCTCGCCGTATGTCGTGTTGCACGCCTCCGTAATATACTAGTCGGTATACTTCGTCCTTGTCGCTCACGGCACCGTTGTCATCTGTCATCGCTCTCCACCGCTCCTCTGTCAGACCACCTTCAGCTCCCTCTGAATAATCGAGAGTTCTATGTTTGTTAACTATTCCAGATTGTATTCTTAACGCAGTGCTACAGAACTCATAAAAGTCAAGCATTCAAGATAATAACGAAAATGCTTTGAGTTTGGTTCGAGGTTTTGCGAGCGAACGTAATCTGGTTTGGGATTTGGGATGACAAACAAAAGTAATGCAGTTTTCGTCGTAGAAAATACACTATCGCTATGAAGTAAAAGTCAAATAAATTATTAAGAAAATTATTACCTCTTGGAACAATATTAGGATGCACCAAGCCGCTCAAATGTGTGCGTACTGTAGACAGATGCCGGCAATAAGCCAGCCAGCCATAGAATGCTCGCGAGATGATCTGCCGACGCATCGTGCTGCATACGAGCTCGATGGAAGCCGACTGGAATAGATGAAATAGATCAGTGTAAATATAATAATATAAATAATGTAATAATATAAATAAACCCTTTTTTATATTTGCATAAGTGGGTAAACTACCTAGTCAATGACAAAAGGAAACCGCAATCATCCTCCAGTTGCGTAAGCTTAGAAATGTCATACTAGTCAAGCGTCGTATACTACCGGACTGGACATAGGCCTCCCCAGAGATCGAGGGCTCCATCGAAACCTACGTTTACTTTTTAGGTTAGGCATACTATTTGTGCCAGTTGAAAGTGCCAATATATCCTCGTAAGGCCCACGGGCCTACTCATAGGACTTATTCTGTCGAAGGATTTTATATTATAATCTGATTTAAATATTAAATAAATATTAGGGGACAATCTTACACAAATCGACCTAGTCCCAAACTAAGCAAAGCTTGTACTATGGGTACTAGACGACGATAAACATACTTATATAGATAAATAAATACTTAAATACATAGAAAACATCCATGACTCAGGAACCAATATTCGTGCTCATTACACTAATAAATGCCCTTAGCAGGATTCGAACCCGGGACCTCTTGCTTCGTAGGCAGGGTCACTACCAACTAGGCTAAAGCGGTCGTCGACGTATTGGTTCGCTGTAAGGCCGTGTAAACTAATTAAATAATAAATAAATAAATATTATACTCAACAGTTGAATTTGTTTTGTCTCGGGCACTTTTTAAAACAAACGAAAGTCAACTATATTTCCGACGCAACACGATTCCAATTTCAATGCCATTTTGTATTGTATGCCGGGCTTTAGGAGGATATGCCAACACAAATCTCTTTCACGTAAATATCTGAGTTATAAGACTGATATATTGAAGATTCAGAGGTGACGTTTGTAGGAAGCCGGGTTCATCCCGAGGGTCGTGAGGTTGGAATCTCGTCATAACCGGAATTTCAATTCCTTTGTGGCGAGAGTTCCACCAGACTATCTATCGATCTTCACTAAGAATAAATTTTGGCCGGAGGGAGTCAAGTTCCGACGTTTCCGCGGTTGGTTACCTGACACTACGAAGTTGCGTAACATATCGTAGTTATAGTGTTTTTGTTACATTTCAAATAAGATTATATTGTTGATGACTAACGTCTGTAAGGTGTGTTTAAATATGGGCCGTTGTTGCCTCAGTTAAACGTATAAAAAAAAAAAAAATATTAAGATGATGGGCTATCATCGCCGGCGGTTGCACATTCGGGCCGGCTGTCGGTCCACAGATATAGAGCTGGAGTCTGAACTAGTCTGAAGATGTCGTGGAGGTCAACGCGAGTGGGCGTCACAGTCAGGCTGCACGTTCTAGCTGAGATCAGTATTGCTAGAGTACCTGTTCTATAGGATGGTGGGCTATCAGCGTCGGCGGGTGCCCGTTGAGGCCGGCTGATTGCGGACAGTCCACGGACATGGTGCTGGAGTCTGAAGATGTCGTGGAGGTCGACGCTAGTGGGCGTCGCGGGGTGCGCGGCGGCGATTGCACGGAGCGTTCTAGCAAGGAGTGGCGCATCGCTGGAATTGGAATTCGCTTTTTATGAGCTCCAGAGGAAAATTGTTTCATTGTAAGATATCTGATCCACTTTGTTCAATTGTTGCATTGAGCTACTATTTTACAGGAATTACTCTTATCATACAACCAAAATTCAAGAATTTAGGAAAGCAACTCGCAATTTCTTGCCACTTGTGTCTCCGTCACTTAATTGCCCACAGCATCTAATCAATCTATTTATTTCATCTCTCATGCTCAATGCTTTCGTGCAATATCGTTACAATTGAGCAACGTGACGTGTAGTGGTAGATCGATGTACCAAATTTTCTGCTCTCAGTGGTCGTAGACCGTAGATTCCAACTATAGTTCAGCAGACTCTTACCTTCCCGGTCGGCTATGGCGTTATTGACTATACGGAACACGTAGTCGCCAGCCGCTTCCTCCCACTCCGCCTCCTCAGTCTCCCCGCTCTCGCAGAGGCTTGGCATCGGACGTCGACGGCCTTTGCCGCGGCCAAACACCTGGTGAAAACCAAAAGACTCCTTAAAACATAGTAAGACACATATTGGTCTAAAGAGTGTTCGTATATAAAATGGAAATGCACACACTAACCAGAGGATGGCTGAAGTATTTTCTTACCTTCCCAGCTCCCCTTTGCGACCAAAGTGGAGGATCGAGTTGGCCGTGTGGTAGCAGTCCCGTCTCCAAGTTGCTTAGGAAAGAAAGGAGATGGCCACCTGTATAACAATAATTGAATAGTGTTTAAAACATTGGGAGTACAATACAGTAAAATAAGACTTGCCAAATCAAACACAATCAAAATGTTTGCCGTCTATTGCGTTGCTCTAACATCGCATTCGGGTAAACACTGACACAGCTCATGCTCGCAGGTCATGGTCTGGTCAATATTACAGTTAGTCAAGAATATAGTCTGCCAATTTTCGACTCCATTATTTGGGCGTTCAGGCTCTAATGTGGTAGAGTACCTCTTGACTGACTGTACTCAATGTATGCAGATCTGGTTGATTTTGGCCCAGCGTTGCTATTGCTGATACGTATACCTATCTGATCGTTGGTAAAGTGTATGGATGGACTTTACTTCCCCTCTTGTAGTGAAAGCACGTGCGATTGGTCGGGTGGCGTGCTTCATACATCGGTATGCATTTGTTTTCATCATCCAACACACACAAAATAGGACACGCATGACAAAGAAAAGTAATGCAGTGTTCGTCGTAGAAAACACACTATCATATCGCAATGAAGTAAAAGTCAAATAAACTGTTAAGAAGATTATAACCTCTTGGAACAATATTAGGATGCAATATTGGTAGACAGGCAGATAGAAGTTGCAGAGGACTACCCCGACCTTGTGCGATGTGTGCTGACCTTTAGGGAAGTGAATGGGTGGGCGTTGCACGCCGTCCTGCCCGACGAGGATGAGCGCGTCGGCGCCGGGCGCGCGGTGCACGTGCACGTACACCACCTCCCACACGCACACTTGCAGCGACATCGCCCAGTATACGCTGGGGAACATAAGGCGGATGTCACACTGCGCCGCATCTCCGGACGGAGATGCGGAGCTCGTTGTATGCAAGTACCTCAGCACGGCTAGCACGCGACGGCGCGCAGGCTCTCTCGATTTTTCTCGCACTATCCGTCTCTCTCTTATTAGAACATTTAGAAGAAGAGGTATAGTGCGATAAAAATCGAGAGTATGTCGCGACCGTCGTGTGCTAGACGTGCAGTTTGTATATAAATTTCGTGTGATACGACACACTGCACCGCACCTCCGTCCGGAGAAATTTGTATGCAGCTCCGCACCTCCGGCCGGAGATGCGGCGCAGTGTGACATCAGCCTAAGGTTATTAGGAGTTTGCGAGTGTAAAAGCAATTTGAGCCTGTAGTGTCTATAATATGGTGGTACTCTAAAACTTCCCAGCAGTAGAAACCAATGAGCGCGAGGGCGAGGCTTTGTAAAAATTATCGAACTAACGCGTTAAATCTTAGAATGTTTCCTTAAACTGGAATTCCGTTATTTTTGTCTATGGGTACGGGTATTTCGCTTAAGTATTATTTCATATTTTTGTATTCTAACCGCCATTAATTGAAATTGAATTTTGGAATAGCTACCAATCAAATATCGCGAGTTGAGGGAGATATTTTTATGCCTACCGGTATGTCGCTTACGCTTTTAAAATACAATCACGAGTTGCGCTCCTGGCTCTACGAAAAATTAAATCAGTAATCCTTAATTGCATGGCTAAATTAAGGCAATTCAGAGGAGAACTTAACCCCGATGTTTTCGTGTTTTTATCAAAAAGTTCACAGGGTATTTACGGGCCAGTAATTTAGCAACACTATGGGGACATATTAATTAACTTGGAAATGCAAATCCGACGAACAATCCTATTTCCCATTCCAAGGATTGTGTCTGGTATTATGTTATATGTAAATCGAGGAAATAGTAACGCTTTAACCTTTATGTAAGGATGGAAAAGATTATTAAGATTATTATAAAAGTGTACAATAGTGTTCCTATAAGCATAAAACAGATTGTAAAAGATAAGGTGTTCTTTAAGAAGTTAAAAGATTTTTTGGTCAAGAAAAACTTTTATACATTGGGGGAGTATTTTGTTAGTTCGTAGATGCATGTTACTAGTTTATTATATTATAAATAGTGTTGTTATTAGTTTATTACTATTGCAGTGCCCTTACAGGGTTTATATTGGGACATATATTATAATATTGTAAGACCATTTTGTAACCATATAAAGCAATAAACGATATGATTATGATTATATGATTATAATTATTATGGCTTATCAAGAATGAGTCACTCGTGAATACCAGAAAAGTCTTTCCTGTTTTACTCTGCTAAAGATTCTGGTTCGAAAGACCATAAATATGTCCGCCGCAAATACCAATGTGTTTTACCTTTCTAAGCATCCGAGCACCTTTTTCAGTCAACATGTCGAAAGATTTCGGTAAAATAGCACAGCGGATTTCTTTGATAACTAAATTTGTCTTAAATATCTATTTAATTTTTGTTCCCAATGACGATAGCAGAAGTGAATGAATTTGAATAATATGCTGGCTATGCTCTAGACTAACAAAGATAATTGCAATGGCAAACGTTACGCCGACGATTTTCATCGTAGAAACCGTCTTTCTCTGAAATCTTAGTCTCTTAAGTACTTTGGCTTTCCTTTTTTTTACAAGCTTTTATTTAGTGTCACCTGTCCCGTTGTCTGTCTGTCTGTCTGTAATCAAATCTTGCAAGTTAAATTTGACCCACTTCCCGGTGACCGATTGAGCTGAAATTTTTGGCTATAAGTATGGTTTGGATGACAGTTCAATATTATGGTACCATCGAGCTGATCTGATGATGGAGACAGAAGGTGGCCATGGGAATTCAGTACTTAACCGACGTAACCCCGTTGAGTTTGGGCTCGTTAGAATCGTCTCAATGAGTAGTTGATGATGGTATACCGTAAAATGGGGTGAGTAGGGTGAAAACTGACATTCAAACCTCGATAACATTTTATTTTTACTTATACAAACTGAATGGTGTATATAATAAGTGTTCCGGACGTTTGTATTTTATTTTGGGTAGTTCCATTTCATAACTTTGACGATAAACAGGAAAACCCACCTCACCCCGTAGTCCCTCGTAATTGGGGAGAGATGGGTTTTCATACAAAGGTGTTTTTGGAAGATTGTTGGATCGTTTTTTTTTTATTATGAGTATTACTATAGCTCCATTTTAAATTTGAATACATTATTTTTGTAGCAGTAGCCTTAAAACACTATTTCACCCCCCCTTTCATACCTTCTCTCCCCTTTCATAACCCAACTCTCCCCGCGAACCCTACTCACCCCATTTTACGGTACAGAAAAGTACAATCGGCAATAAAAGCTTGTACCAAAAATGAAATTTTTGACAGAAACTTGTTTATTCACAATCCCAGAAAATCAGACAATCAGTTCCAAAGTAAAGCCTCTCTTTTTTAAACGCAAGTTCTGTGGAATGGATAAAACAAGGATAAACAAAACAATCCAAAATTAAGATTTAAAAAAAAGAATCGGCCACACCGAAGCTTGTAAATACGCGGACGCTGCATCTACGCAGCAAATGTCGAACTTAAAAGATTTACGCTTAGGACGCGTCACATATATACTTAGCGCCCAGTTCCAGTGTGGTCGGTTAAAAAACAAAAACATACCAGTCTATACACAAGGCGCCAGAGCAGCGACGTCTATACACGGTGCAGGGCGCCGCGCTGCACAAAACACAGGACGTGTGGGGGCAGGCGGAGGCATGCACTAGGTGACAGCGGATGCTACACAACAGGCAAGCTACGTGAGCTCTTAGGGCGGTTACACATGGCGACTTTGTGCAGCACTACAAACGCGCGTTTCACGAACGCGCGACTTTCGCGCGACACTAGCCATAGATCACCTGTCAAATTCACCTGTATCGATGCTGGTATCGCGTTTGTTAGCGCTGCAAAATGTCGCCCTGTGTAGCCGCTCTTCGGATTTCGTTGATGACGTTGATTTTTGCATAGAAACATGTAAGAAGAAGCGAGAGAGGAGTATACCCGAAGAATGTTTAAAGAGCTCACGGATGGTAAATTCACCAACAATACTCGCCACGAGGTTGCGTCTGTGAAGTTAGCTTCAAGCCGCCTCCCGTCCAACTCCTCTGACACCTTTGTGACGCTACTAGTAGTTAACCTCAGACGCAAACTCATGTGGCGCGTACTGTACTGTCTTATTTATTGCAAGACAATTTATTTTCGGAAACCAGCACCATTTTCAGTATATTGTTGCATGTCACCCGGACCCCGAAACTGCTATAAGTTGCTGAGACTGGAGGCGCTGTAGTTTTTTTATCACCGCTATGGTGATAAGTAAGTAGTACTACAAAAAGATAGCGCTGATTTTCGGAAACAAGCAAACTGTACAAATAACTGCTTCACGCTCGGGAGTTAAATAGGTATGTGTTCGAGGGAAAGCCATAGAGCCAACCCAACAGAGGGTAAATGAAGCCCTAGTCTGGTGATTGAAACGGATACGCAATATGAGACGTGGCTAGGTACTATACCTACTACTGTGCACTTGCCTCTGCAGGATGGGTTTCCATTGGCATGTTACCCTGTATTAAAGGTTCTACAATGCCGTGGCATCAGCTAGCTGTATCGCGTAGCTTGGTAGGCTAGTTGCTGAATTATTGAATGGCCTGTTTCAAATATCGTCATCATCCTTCTACGTTATTCCCGGTTGTGCCCTGAAGGAGCCCAGGGTTCGCTTTGGCTCCTATAATCCCAAGAATTGGCATAGGAATGAGACCCAGTTTTTACGAAAGCTTCATCACAGCTTCACAGTCCTCCAATCCAGATTGAAAACTCGTTCGGATTAGACCGGTTTCCTCACAATGTTTTCTAAAAAGCCACAGTTAAATGAGCGTTTCTCAAAAAAAATGCCACTAACATTTTTCCGGAGATTTTCTGCAACTTTTATGTTATTTCTACTCAAAATCACGATGTCTTTCCATCCCAATAGGAGAAAAAAAGTGTCCCAAAATGTCCATACATTTTGAACTTTCCTATTGTGTTACCACCATACAAAGTGTATGGTAAATGGTAACACAATAGGAAAAATATCTTTGGGACAGTTTTTTGTCCTACCGGGGTCGAAAGAGCTCCTGATTCTGAGTGGAAATAGTTAACATAAAATTCCTAGAAGTACAATTAATAATAGTGGCATTTTTTTTTGAGAAACGCTCAAATATCAAATCATAATTATTTTTGAAAAAATTCGGTGGTACGAGCCGAGGTTCGAAGCCACAGCAAGTCGCTTTACCGCTCGGCTACAGCGGCGTTCACAATGGTTATGGTCATAATTGTCCTAAATTAGAACACAAGAATCACGCCTCAATACTACAGGCTTCGTAAACATGTTCCCATTTGGTTTTAGGTTTACATCACGTCCATTAAATTGGAACCAAGCTCGGTACAAAGAGATCTAATTACGGGAGTAAGGGTGTATTCGACACGTATTACCACTACATAACTATATATTGCTAGCTGTTTCTAGCTTCAGTCTTATAGCAGAAGTGGATATATACGTGTACGAAAAACCTCTTAAGATTGTAGACAATATCAAGAAAAAGTTATATGTACAGTCAAGTGCAAAAATATGTAACGATTTAATCCTCTCATAAATATGTAGGTACTCTCATAAGTGGCGTACCTACTCGAAGAGACGCTTGTGCTCAGCAGTGGGCGATTACAGATGGAATATGTACCGAAACCTTACCGCTAACTTAAGAGCGATGGGACATACTTATGAGTAAATGATATTCACCCATGTTTTACAATTTACTGTACTAATTAGCAAGCGGTACATTCAACTAGCTAATTCAATGCCACTTACGTACACGTTACAAATGCTAAATAACATTGAAATGTAAATCTCAAAGGGCTCGAACACGCACTCGAAGCTCAACATTTGCAAACAATAAAGCAAAGCAACACAACTAGAATGAATTACACTTTATTTAAACTTCGTTAAATCTCTGCTGACGTTTGAAACAACTAAGTACATTATATAAATCTTTAATAACAGCAAACAATTAAAAGTTGCAAAGTAACTAAGTAAAAGGTGCACTTTTATGTTGCCACAAAGAACGAAGCCGAGTGTAACTTGGGTTTTTGATTAAAGTATACAATTGCGGCGACCAGTCGCCCGTGAATGAGAACTTTTAGTAATTACAAGCTTTACACTTCAGTTTCATTGGAGTGTTAATAAGTGGCTTTAGAATATGAAAAGGGTTACGCTGCGTGAGAATTGGAAAACGGATTTGGAAATTCGTATTTGGTTGGAATAACTTATCGGTTAGTAGTTACAGTTTTTTTACGCATTTATATATACTTACTTTGAAAATAAATTTTGAAAGTAAACGACCCAAAACTAAACTAACTGTCGATTCACGAGAGCTGGCGCGGAAAATATATGTAACTGTCATTAATTACATATACATTACGCGCCAGCTCTTGTGAATCGACCTGTACCTACTAACTGGAGTACTACCTACAACATATTTGGGTTAATCGACTTTTTCTTGTTGTTATTCTGTCCCGGTTATCCAGGAGACAACAGTGGCAGAGTTTCTTTAAAAAAACTATAAATTGGACTCTCATCACGCTAAATAGATGCTCCAGCATTGTTTTCCGTAATAAATATTTTACCTGACCCCGTATCATGGTCGGCCTTATCACGCGATAAGTGACAAGATAGAGCGTCCGTCACTGGCAAACACCATTCGATAGAACGAGACTGACGCTCTGTCTAGTCACTTGATACCCTAGTAGCATTTTCGTTGGCATTTCGTTGGGCCAACTCGGTGATCAATGGCCCAACGTGGTGCCAACTTAAAATGCTACTAGGGTAAGGCCGACCATGATACGGGGCCTCAATCAGAATGTTTCCGCTTTTAGGGAATGTTCTGCAATTTGCACATTACTAGGCCTGATAAAGTTTTTACAAATACCTACTTGCATACCTTCCGTGATAAAATTCTTTCGTAATTAATACTTTCCGTGATGAACTTTTTCGTAATAAACACTTGATATTGCCTTATATTAGTATACCTACCTCTTGTCCACGCCCTCAGTCTCCGCGTAGCCGTTCATGAGTTGGTTGGGCGTCCACTTGATGATCAGACCTGCTGCCGTCTGGTGCAGGCTCAGGTAGCCTGGCATGGGCTCCGCTACGTCTTTCTGCGTTCAGACACAGAATAATTAATAGTACCTACCAGTGGCGGCGCTTGAAAATGTTCGATGGGCGGCTAGGAACAGAAAAAGTTATGAACGAGTTTAGAATATACATATAACAATAGGCTTGCCTAAAGACACATTTTAGCCTAACCGGGTGGGAATCGGCTTGTATGGGCGCTCCACCACTGGTACATACCTAAAGGTACAGAAAGTCCACTGCCTAAGTAAGTGATGAGGTTAGCTGTATTTTGTTGCAATAGACAATTATAGAGGGTTGTTGACGTACCACGTAACTGAACATTCTAAATTAAAACTACCTTTTTTAGTTTCCTAATATATTTGTTATCGAAATGATCATCCATTCTGAATGATATACAATAGCTGGGAAGTCAGGATTAATTATTAAAAAAAATACCTATACATTCATGGATGATTAAGTTTCATAAAGCAGTTCATCTATTGCAATGGGATTACTTCTTAGGTACGTCGTGTCAGCAAAATGCTGTAACTACAATTTAAATTCGTATAACGATGTGCGGTGCGATCAATGAAATTATGTTGTACTACCTACAAATAACGGCGTATACTTATACGAAACGTCATCGTCGTCACAATACGGTACTTAAAGCTTAAAGTAGAGAAAAACAACCTCTTACCGGTTGCACGCGGACATTGTTCTTGCCATACAAGAGCGTTGCGCGGGAGTTTTGGTGCAAACTCTCCACGTAGTCCTTAGCCGTCGAGCTGGCGGCGTTTCCTACACCTAAAGTAAGTCATCATCATAATTTAAGAACTTGGCTCTTGTCAGTGGAGTAGACGCCATGTCTTCATTCGCTATAAGATTGTTGCAATAAAGACCGATCGCGACACCAACATCCCAGATCTGAGATAAGATATATTAAATAAGTAAATGTACCAGTCGAAGTTTAAACTGGATGGTGAGGTACGAAAGTTATAATTTACTTTAAAAACAAAGTTTTAACCGACTTCAATTTAGTACTCCGCCAAGCCACGAGAACATTTCCACATTTCTATTCCAATTTACCACATGAACTGATTTCCGAGAGCAAATGCGTTGGTTATTAGAGAAAAAAACCCAATCGCTGTATGTGGCCCGATAATATTTGAGGACTTCCGTCGATTCCACAAGGATCACCTTTGGCATTTCACTAGTTGCTATTTCAACGGAATCTTATCAGAATCTGTGACGTACATTTGTACTTTTAAGTACATAATTGAGGAATTCCATGAGTAATCTGTGGTCTTCATCATCAATTCCACTCCACCAAATTTATGATTTCCGGGTGTAAATACCAGAGTTATAATAGAAAATACCAAAATCACTACACGCGTGCCTAATATAATTGAAGAGTTCCCTCAATTCCTCATGGATCCCATCATCCAATTCAATTTTTGAATAAAATGGGACCCACCTGAAAGTATATACTTACAAACAATAAAAAACAATACGAATCGGCTCATCAATGACAGAGTTCTGAGGTAACAAACATTGAAAAACAAAAAAAAAATACAACCGAATTGACACCTCCTTTTTTTTAAGTCGGTTATAAAGGAAAAGACTTCGGAGAACTTTCGTCGACCAAATCGGACAAATTATTTTAAATAAATGCTCGTCGGTTTAGGGTACTCTTGACCTGATCAACAGTGCACTAAAGTAAAGGGCCTAAACCAACGAGCATACTATGAGTAATCGATGGCAAGATCGTAGCAAGATGAAATCCGTAAACTAGGCCTTACCCGTTAGGCAATGCAACATTATAGGAAATATCCAAAGCCATTACATTTTTAAATAACTCATACCTGCTCGTCTGTATGCATTTCTATGCATGAGGCACTATTGTTGTACGAGTAACAAATACAAAGGTATCACGCGATAAGTGACAAGACAGAGCGGCCGTCACGTTCCATCGAACGGTGTCAGCCAGTGACGCTCTATCTTGTCACTTATCGCGCGATAAGGCCGACCATGATACGGGGTCAGGCAGGAGAGCCGCACTGTGTCGAGCTTTTTAAGATCATGTAGAGATCGCCAAACAGGCTAGTAACGACGCGGAAATGGAAGAGCATGAGGCACGGTAAAGAACCGCAGCCGTTCCGCGCGAAACCGAGTACGACCATCGGGAACAAAAAGGCGAGAAGCCTGATTGACTAGAACGGGACAGTCGAGATGACCTCGGAGGATACGGAGGACCGCGATTAGTTGGTCAAACTGTCTGCGCGTGGCTAGAAGTTACATAGTTAAAGCCAACAGTATTATATGATGTATGTACCAGTGTTTGTGGAGCCGCTGTCGTCTGACGATGTGTTCAGGCTTCGCCCGAAGTTGAGGATCGGCCGCCTCACGGAAGGCGGCGTGGTCGTACCGGCAGACATCCTGTGGCGTTGCACCTGTCACACAAAATAATATTACTATAAGTCTAACAAAAGGAATTTAACACTGAACTCTCGCGCTTCATACACATATTTATTTTACACGGGCCTAACGCGATATTTATTCACGTTTCGACACGGGTTGCATCATTCATGGTCGCAGATGACTGTCGTCCCGGCAAGTTGTCAACGGAGATATGGGTGCACAATATGTCACTACCCTACAAAAGATGCAAGATGATGGGAGGAGAGTCATCTGCGACCATGACCGGTGCAACCCGTGTTGAAACGTCAGAAATAAAGGTAAATGAACCTATTTGACCCGGAGAAATCGGATACGTTCCAGAGATTCCAGAGAGAGAGACACAAACATCACCTCTTTATATTGAACTGATTTTATAGTGATGAAAGAGTTATTGATATCGGATGAGTACCTAGTCCAGAGATTACCCTCTAGATAAAATCATGCAACCTCATAGATAGATAGATAGATAAAATTTTTATTCATACCCACAATATACATGGCATAAGAAGAACTGGAGAACATGCAACTTAAGAACTACATACTAGGCAAAGAATGGGCGCTGACTCAGCATAATGATGCGGCAGGAGCCACATCGCTGATATTCTGCCAGGACCCTCCCGAAAATTCACAGCCAGTGCAATGCTATGTGCGTGACTGTGTGTACTGCGCGCGCGCTTGCGTGTGCGAGTGTCTATATAATATTATGTCATGAGTGTGTGCGTATGGATGATATAAGTATACGACTTATTAGTGTTCTAGATAGGCCTATTTATTTTTCATTTTCATAGACTTTTCCTCTTTATATTATCCTACTAAATAATCCTACAATATTATAAATGTGAAAGTTTCGATATTTGGATGTTTGTTACTCAATCACGCCTAAACGGCCGATTTGGATGAAATTTTGCACGAATATAGTTTATAGCCTGGATTAAAATATAGGATAATTCTATCCCGGGTCCACGCAGACGAAGTCGCGGGCGGAAGCTAGTTTAGTATATATTAGCTATAGGGTTTACAATCCGGATCTGACTTGTATGGTAATATCCGGATCAGCGTATCTGGATCCGAAAATGGCACACTCGCGAGATGAAATTCTCATACGAATACCCAGAAAGTTAATTGTATACACAGATGAAATATTTTTTGAAATCGACTGTGTAGGTACCTAGTTCCAAAGATTACCCCCACCCCAACACAGACTCACAGAGCAATGCCTTCACAAACTCGATATATTTTTTTAATAAATATACCTACTTAAATTGCACCCCTAAAGGAACCACACGACAAGAAAACATAACTACTCAATATAAAGTATAACGTAAAGAAAACAAGGCTGGTCAAGGTGCTACCGCCCTTGGCCGGCAAGTGCCGCTTAGAAAGTGCTCTAAAAATGCACTTTTCCCTCAGAGTCGCGTTAAGCCCCTGAAGTTACGGCAGTGTAGTGTAATGGAGTTATTTCATTACTTGCCGCCGGGCGGGAGTTACGTGACCATAAATGGGACGTGAAGTGCGTCTAGATTAGTAAACTATGTTTGATGTAGCCATTGAATGATGTCTTCAAGCTTGAATTTCATTGGCAAAATATGTAGCGGTACGATAATTAAAAAAAAAAAAAAATTACAATCGGAACGAAAGATCAGAAAACAATTGTGTAATTTGCCGCCTTTTTTATTTTTTTAACATGCCATTTGAAGAAGCCGTTCGAGCACTATGTTTTACCGCACATAAGTATAGTACCTACCATAGATTTTGTTTTTTTTTATGTCGCAAGTATGCTTACAGAGTAGTGGTGGTTGGCAGTATGTAATTTTACCTTTGTCAGTTTAATATTAGTAAGCAAATTTAAAAAGTTAGAGTAGCGGACAATAATGGTTTTACTTAGGGTTTTCATACATTACTTCTTGGCGTAAGGCCAAGAAGTAATGTAGGGAGCCTTAAACAAGAATCTTCATGTTTTCATTTCGTGATATTAACGCATACATTTCCGAGCATGTTTGAGAAAAATATATTTTTTCTAGCTTATAGACTTAAACTCCAGCATGAAAGAGGTTAGATTCTGCCTTCAGAATACATTCGTATCCTTATACGGGAGTTCATTAATTAGCCATTTATCAATTAGTTTATGTCCAATAATTACAATGGCCCTTATTTTGTTTTGAGCAGTACATAAACCAAATGTCAAGTCAAACATCTCATTTGCGACCTTGAGTTTCTATCGCATAATATAATAAAATTGTTTTTAAACCCTAGTGCTTACCAGTTTTTTTTATTCAGCATGATAAATTTGAAACGTTCCAATTATTCAAAATTGGCGGTCGGACCCATAAGGTGTTACGGATCTTTATATAAAACCGGATGTAAATGTTCAAGATTGGCCAGTAATCATAATTAAAATGTCAACATTAGATCGATTTGTGGTATAATAGTATCGATAGATGGTTGTCGACTCAACTAAGTGCTAATTGAGACAAGCAATTTTTCTTTTTTGCGTTATGTCTTCATTAATACTTACAAACAACGATACTATTTTGTTTTATTATGCGACCTTCGTAGGTTGTGCCAATGAGATCTCAGTACCCATATGACCGATATATCTTACAAGTAATAGAAAAAAAAGTCCCTAAGCTATTGGTTGCTTATTTCGTGTCTTGGTTATAGTTCAGAGTTCAAAGTTTTTTATTTGTGATATGTCAATCTGATTACAGTGGTGGTAAATCATTAATTATATGTAGCACTATACCCTGCCCGACGGCGTACAAATTATTGATTGTTGGAATGTTTCTAAACACTAATATGCAAAATAAATTTAAATATCTCTTGTTGATATCAAATATCATTGTTAATGTCAGAAATGATGTCATATTGAATTATTACAGCAAAAATAATAAAAATGTCAAGAGTTTATGTTTCATATCGAATTATTAAAATTATACAGCAAAAAGTCAGAAGTAGAATAGGTAAAAACAATTTTCAATCAAAAATGTCAAGAGTTATGTTAAAATTGACGTATGACTAACATTCTAAAGTCGACAGGCAATTTATTGTAAATCTTACTAGCTAAGCAGAACACACTTTTGTGCTTTAGGGCAGTATTTGCGGAAACAGGAAAGAGATTCTGGGGATACCTAGTATTTCTAGTAAATATCTCGGAGATCGTCTTGAATAGTGAGGGGTTTGTTTCAATATGTACATAGCAATTTCGAATATGTAGCGGCACGGAACTGTCAAAATATTTATGTCTTTAAAATGTGACACACAGCTATCAGTCATAATGAACTGATGATATAGGAACTGATCTTCAAAAACAAAGACATAAAAGTGGAGATATCTCTCTATGACATGACATGGAATCGGGCCCATGAAAACGCGATTTTACGAAAGTTATAACATAACCAATAACTCATACAAGTAGGTACCTCATATTTGCAATTGTGATATTCGTGATATGCGAAGGTCTGAACTAAAAACCCAATAACTGCATCAGAAGAGCCGTCAAAGCTTAGCGCGCCTAACTATTAAAAGTTACGCTGCGAGCGAACCTAATGGAGTTATTTACATTGCTGACAGCTAAAATGCGGCCGTAAATGTCCTTAAATATTTGCAGGAATGCGAAGCACGAAACAATACTGAGTTAGGCACATTCAATTAAGATTTTGAACGAGTATTCAATCACGGAGGTGGGTGTTAAGTGGTGTTGAGTAATGTGTTGTAAAATGTACCTTATATTGAACGGCATTCTCGAATGTTATTATACTGTTTATGACTACTCGTATTAACTGAACGGTTGCTTCCATTATTCGAAGTAGTATGACTTTTAATATCTACATCATCCTCTTAGCGTTATTCCCGGTTGTGCCCTAAAATAGCCCAATGACCGCTTTGACATCGAATACCAAGATTTGATATAGACACTAGTTCCACACAAGATTTGATATAGACACTAGTTCCACACAAGATTTGATATAGGCACTAGTTCCACACTAGATTTGATATAGGCACTAGTTCCACACAAGATTCGATATAGGCACTAGTTCCACACAAGATTTGATATAGGCACTAGTTCCACACAAGATTCGATATAGACACTAGTTCCACACAAGATTTGATATAGGCACTAGTTCCACACAAGATTTGATATAGGCAATAGTTCCACACAAGATTTGATATAGGCACTAGTACCACACAAGATTTGATATAGGCACTAGTTCCACACAAGATTTGATATAGGCACTAGTTCCACACAAGATTTGATATAGGCACTAGTTCCACACAAGATTTGATATAGGCACTAGTTCCACACAAGATTTGATATAGACACTAGTTCCACACAAGATTTGATATAGGCACTAGTTCCACACAAGATTTGATATAGGCACTAGTTCCACACAAGATTTGATATAGGCACTAGTTCCACACAAGATTTGATATAGGCACTACTTCCACACAAGATTTGATATAGACACTAGTTCCACACAAGATTTGATATAGGCACTAGTTCCACACAAGATTTGATATAGGCACTAGTTCCACACAAGATTTGATATAGGCACTAGTTGCACACAAGATTTGATATAGGCACTAGTTCCACACAAGATTTGATATAGGCACTAGTTCCACACAAGATTTGATATAGGCACTAGTTCCACACAAGATTTGATATAGACACTAGTTCCACACAAGATTTGATATAGGCACTAGTTCCACACAAGATTTGATATAGGCACTAGTTCCACACAAGATTTGATATAGGCACTAGTTCTACACAAGATTTGATAGCAGCACCTTCCAACTCGGAGGGAAAACTAGAGATTACTGGGATTAGACCGGTTTCCTTACGATGTTTTTCTTCACCGAAAAGCAAACCGTAAATAATCCGTAAATAAGTTCCGAAAAACTCATTGGTAGGTACGACCCGGGATTCGAACCCACGACCGCGGCTTCCGTAGCTTCTTCTAACATCAACAATATAGCATAAAATAGGCTATTATTTACAGTAGATGTCCAAAAAAGAACACCAGTAACTAACCACAATTACGAATGAATCATAACTTGGAAGCACTTAGTTCTTAACTGAATGTTGGTTAACGCTAGGCTGCTCGCCAGACTTAAAATTATGTTTGTAAACAAATAAGTAGGCGATATTCATTCAATTTTATTATTTAAATAGGTACTTACTAGGTACTGTAACTTTCAGAAAATGCAAATGTGACTGTTCATGAATGTCATAATGACGTTATTCATAAACCTAAAAGCCTGGCTTGCGAATCCTTGAGCGTTGATTTGTAAGTAATGACGGTTAAAGCCGTCTGGCGCTATAAAGTGTTAGCAGCATTTGCACGCTGGCCTTTAATAAAGTTACAACTCCGAGCCTAAGCCGCAGTAATGGGCGCAGGGATAGTAGGTACTGCTGACTAAATGCGACATTACTGGCCCGTAACCGCCACAAGACTGTGTAAAACCCCGTTACACAACTTCAAGTTGTCCTTAAGATATGATATATACTATGAAATATGCATATATAAGCTGTATTCCAGGAATAAAGACGCTATTTTATGTACCAATCTGGAACACATTTCGCATTCAAATTTGAAACTTGATGACCTCAAGTCTATTAATATTTGGCTTTGATGATACGAATTTTATTCATCATGTCTGCTACATAATTTGATATTTTAATTATGTGGTTGAGGACTATTTGCATTTACTTGCTCATTCTGTTTTAATAATATAAAGCTGAAATTCGTTCTTTGTCGACTTAATTTTCAATTAAAGACCCTCCGACCGAAGCCTTATTCGGAAAGAGAAGAACTTTAACTCAACTCGAAGTTATCTGCAAACTAGGTATCTAAAAAAAGCGTATTTATCGCTGTGCATTAATACGCGTTCATCATCATCATAATCTATATAAAGGTCAGGTCCCACTGCTGGACACAGGCCTTCTCACATGTATGAGAGATTCAAATACGCTTTGTTGGTAAGTAATTTTTAAAAGCCGACTTACAAACTCCTAACTTCGAATAATGGCTCCGCCCGAATCATCCAGCGCGCCTAGAATCGAATTTTACTCAAATCGTTTATAAATAGCTGTTACAATTTTGTATTATATCGCCCGGAAACCTTATACCGAAGGTAACATGGTATGTCACAATCACAATGAATATTATACTCGTAGCGTATGAACATTATTGGGAAATTATTTACACACGCGACTTAGGTAATATATAAGCAATACCTACATCAAAGTGTTACCTATTTATAAATGATGAGTTTAGATTAAATATTTTAGGCCTACCGTTTGACTGAGAGCGCCAGCGAAAGGGACACTAGAATGTATAACTTAACCAGGGGTGGTTCACTCCGTGATTCGGTCGCGCCGCTACCAGTACATATCGGTTTACCGGCCCCTGGGGGTATGATCGCGTAAAGTGGGCTGTCGCGAGGGTCAAAGTAGCATGCGTAAGCGAACCTTTGACCCTCCTTGTAAGCGAAATGGCTGGACAATCGTTGGGGGTTTAGTGGGTAGTCTGGGCCTTCTGTCCTGAAATACCACACACCCATCCGGCCCCCCTCCAAACAATCTGGAGGACGGTGCCCAACAAAAAAAAAGACCGGGTTGCACTCCGGGAGTGTGCTAGCAGAAGTGAAAACTTGAATAATTTTAATTTTATAAAATGAATTATAATGGCCAGTTTCACTCGTTTAAATATGTACATAGTACCTAGGTACAACAAACTTATTTCATACTAGCTTCCGCCCGCGACTTCGTCCGCGTGGACCCGTGTGTAACACAAAACTTTTCACCTCACTGTAGCGAGGAAAGTGCAACATGCAAAACATCTTTATTTAATTTAAATAATAATTTTTTTAATAATAACGCTAAGTAATATCAAGCAGAATTTTGGTCAAGTGCGAGTCGGATTTTAGTTTTCCCATACATTTTGAGACCCAGCGCCTGATGAAGGCAACAAGCAATTTTTTTAAAGTTCTTAAATATTTATTTTATTCTGTTTTATAATATTTGCTGTTATAGCGGCATCAGAAATACATCATCTGTGATTTTTTGTATTTGAGCGTTTTACGTTTTGTTATCTGTCAAAAACTACTGAAACACGCTCCAAGGTGAAATTACTTTCCCCACTAGTGGATAAAATGCGTTTTTGCCCACTGGTTTTAAAGGATAAAAGACGGCTTTCCGAGGCAGTGAGGGTAAAATATTTTTGTATGGTAAGACTGATGAGGAAGAATATTTGTGTCTGAGCCTCGGGTGTTTTATGTGAATCAAAGTATTTATATCTATTACAAATATATTTCGTCTAGTACCCATTACACAAGCCTTATTGAGCGTAGGTTCGTGCATGTGAGATTGTCCCGTAAGTAACTTAGCAATGCGTTGAACAACGAGACCGCTATGCATTGATGTGCCTTTCCGGAGAATCCATTCTTGAAACTCCGTTTTCCTTGGAAAGTCGAAGTGTTTGTAGTTGGTATTTACCAGAACAAATCACTATGTAAGTAAATTCCCTATGCTCCCAGGAATATTTCCCATGTTCCGTAGGAAATTACCCTTATCAGCAGTCAATGTAGGGATAATGACTGCTTCCTTGAAAGTAATAATCAATATTTCTGCAGGATTTTGTTCATTATAATTATAATAAATAACTGTGAATGAGTATTAGTGTCTCAAGACGAGAGTCTTTGACCAGTGTGTGTTAAACGTGGTCGCTTACTATGGGCCTCATAAGAAGGCTCAAAGTCACCCAAAGGGCTATGGAGAGGGCTATGTTGGGGGTTTCTCTGCGTGATCGCAACAGAAATGAGGCTATCCGCAGCAGAACCAAGGTAACCGATATAGCCCTCCGAATCGCTAAACTTAAGTGGCAGTGGGCGGGGCACATAGCACGTAGAACCGATGGCCGTTCGGGCGGAAAGGTTCTCGAGTGGCGACCACGAACCGGAAGGCGCGGCGTGGTTAGCCCCTCCACAAGGTGGACTAATGACCTGGTAAAGGTCGCGGGAGTCCGCTGGATGCGGGTGGCGCAGGACCGGTCACTTTGGCACTCTTTGGGGGAGGCCTATGTCCAGCAGTGGACGTCTTTCGGCTGATATGATGAGTATTAGTAGGTCTCTACGTGTTGGAAATTTGTATATCCCCAGGCACGCCTACGCCTATCAAATGACCGCAATCGAAAATCACCGGGAATATTTTCCATCAAAATGTTCCTTGGAAATACCTATCTCTCGCGGCACATCAATGGCTATCCTACGTTCTAAAAGCTTCGGCTCGATGCTGACGCGGCGAACCTAGATCTTTTCATGATGATTGATGAAACGGCCAACGTAGAACTTTTTCATAATGATTAAACCTATTACGTTGCGCCGGTTTCTACCTAATAGCAGTGAAATAGGAATGTCTTATGCACCGCGCTATATCTCATCTCACTGATTGAGCTGAATTGTGTATAGACAAACACGTCAGAAACAGAAGTGCGTGTATTCCACCTTGTTATGAAAGTATCGAAAAGTGTAAATAAATCTTTGATGTCGACTATTACAGACAAACCGATTCTGAAACAAACTGAAGCCTTCTTTTTATAGTGCATGGTGATTTCCACGAGTTATTCACAAAGCCACGATGGGCGAAGCAGTGTAAGGGGGCGTCGACAAATTACGTAACGCAAATTGGAGGGAGGGGCGGGGGGTCCGGCCATGCGTTACGGTCTTGTTACGTTGGGGGAGGGGGGTGTCAAGGTTTGCGTTACGTCACGCACGATGTTTTATAATAGTATACTTAAAAAAAGTTTAGTTTTTCACATCCCTAGTAGAACCTGCAAAATTTGTGGCTTATATTCATGCTCTAAAAAGCAGCTGCACACCACCGCAGAATTATTCACTCAAAATCAATTTCTGCAAATAAAATCTCCGTTAGGCGAGTTATCACGCGGCGTCAGGGAGAGCTATTGTGCCAGGTGGCACCTGCCGCGGTGGAGTGGGTGGCAGAAGAAGACGCAGAGATAGCCACAGAAGATGTGATTGCCGCCGAAGCCGATACCAATTGTGAGAGCGATTCTGATTCCGATTTACCCTTAATAGAATGTATTAAGAAATGGAACCGAAACCCGTTCATAGATGATTCAATTTCTTGATTCCTTGAAACCACGCTAATGTTTCATTCAAAAATGCAGATTTATGAATAAAAAGTATCTAAAATACCACTTAACTTTCTTTTCTGAATATTACCCTGAAGACTTGTTACGTAACGGAATTGAAGGGGGGGGGTCCCAGCTAAGCGTGACGGTCCTGTTACATGAGTGGAGGGGGGGGTTAAAAATTTAAGATTTTTTTGCGTTACGTAATTTGTGGACGCCCCCTATAAGATCAATAACGCACTGAACAACGATTTAAAAATCAAATTTTACTAGAGACAGTTCCAAAATGCATGTAGGCATATTAACCTAAGTTTATATGTACTTGCTACAGTTGCTACCAATTGCTCTCTTTCAATTGTTGGTGAAGGTTTAGCAACGTAAGGAAGAGAAAAAAACAAACAACATCGTCCGCAAAAGGACCCATGCAGCAGCAGGCAGGGGCCTTAACCTCAGAATAGTTACGCAAGCGCAATAGGGCCCCCGAGCAGCAAACTGAGATTGCTCACAATATCTGAATCAGTGACCAGCCTTGATCACTAGCAAGCCCCCGGCGCGTCCCTCCGGGACGCGCCAGCGTCCATGCGTGCAGACTGGAGCAATCCAAAAAAGTATGAGAGGAAAAAAAAAACACAACTAGCAAGCTGACAATCGAACTACTTAATTAAAACGATGTCTATCTAATTGTGTTCTTAATAGAGCAAAAAATAGCTTACAAGTTGCGACCGCAGGCATATATGTTATAGTGAGTGTAGGTACTGGCCTGATATTCGTTTTTTTTTATGTTATTTTAGTAATCAGTAATTTATTCGCTTAAAAATAGTACAGAGGTGGTACAAAAAGAAATACAATAGGGGTGCGTAACGATGCCTATAATTTATTTTTATATTATATTAGTCGCAATAACGCTCATTTGATATGATTATGGGTATATAAATCAATCACGCCGACAAAACAGTACAATAAAATCGTTTTTTTTTATTGGACCTCCCCTGCACCTATTTTTTTTCTCGTTAAACTCATGGTGTGGGCTCGTTCAAGAATATGATGGGTTTCCTAAAACCATTTTTCAAATCAGTGATTAGTTTGCGAGATACTGGGCTTTAAAGCCCAAATTTTTGTTCGAGTCATGTGTGTGTGTGTCCCTCCCTCCCACCCCCGCTGCCGGCTAAATGGCTACTACTGGGGATGTGAAGAAATTCGTGGTAGTAGTAGTAGTACATATAATGAATTTAAAAGGAAAACTATCACGGATAAGTAGGCATAAGTAGTTACCGAGTAATAGTCGACCAACTTAATGTGTACTTGGAAAACAAGTACGGCCGACGCAACCGCACCGCACGTCGATGTAACTAAGACAGACAGGCAACTACGGGACCCTACACTGCGCGTGGCCCGACACGCACTTGGCCGGTTTTTTTACTCCCCAATACTGACACTATATTTAGTACAATTAGCAAAGCGTAATGTTCGCCATTTTATCTTTACTTCATTGCATTGGCGTTACCAAGCTGTTGTAATAAAAACAATATATTATATTCATATTCATATTCATATTCATTTATTCGTAATTGTCAGTATTACATGTCAGAATGTTTATAGTTTATAGTTATTAAAAGAAGAATATAATAATATTAGCATTACACAAAAAGTGTCTATAACAAGTTAATAAATAGTATAATAGTTAATTATTATTATTTTAAGTCATCAACAGAACAGTATATAAATAAAAACATTCACACAATATTCATAAATTCATCGTAGCTATAGAATGTGTGCTCAAGAAGCCATTTTTATAGTTTTCTTTTGAAAATCATTAGGGACGGGGCCGACGTGATTGTCTGTGGCAACTTGTTGTACACGGCTGGCCCCATCACGTTTGTCACCTTTCCGGATTTGGCCAGTCGTCGTTTCACTGGGAGAATTTTATTAGGGTATCGGGGGTATAGGGTAATACTAGGTACTTGATAGTTATGTAACATGAGAACTATGCCATATTATGGTAATAATAAATAAGTGTTATACCAGACGATAATTATACAAAATAAACATATATATTTTGAATTTATACCAAATGTTTATTACATATATACAATGAGTGGTTATATACTTGAAATTATATCTAATGTTATTATATTGAATGAAATTATATCATTTATACCCATCATTGACATGCAAATATATATAAGAATGTCATGTTTATCGCATGCATAAGTTGCTAATACTAAGAATGTATGTAATTGAGGTATTCTTGGCCGGAGAAATAGGCTTTGGATGCTAAAAAGTTATATAGCGCAATCTTAAATTCTTTATCGCTTTCTAATTTCAAAATATACTGTTTGACCTCATATGCGCTGTCAAACTGGTCGCGTTCAGCTTAAGCCGTGCGTACTGCAGACACCGTGACACACTTCAGGTTCCGCCGGAAGATCAGCGCCGGCTCTTGAGTCGGCATTATGCTGAGGCGGGACCTTTTCGTGACACGATACTTGTCATGAATAAATGTTTTTCTTTCTTTCTTCTTTCTTTCTATATGCTTTTTGACAGAAAAGCTGTTTTTGAAGTAGGTATTATAATGAATTTTCTCCTAATCGAGTATATTGGTATATGTTATATTTGACATACAGTGATATTTCGTACACATACAGGCAAGGTAGAGTCAATATTTTAAGTTGTATGAAAAGAAGAATGAATCGATCGGTTAGCAAGCCGGCACTCTAATAAGCTAACTAATAACCAAATGAAACTCATAACTTAATTACTTATCAAAACAAATATACTTACCAATTCGTCCGCCGGCGGATCCGTCCAGAAGCAAGCAGGGGCCTTCGTTTTAGAGTACTCAAGAGCACAGGGCCCCACGAGCAGCGAGCTGAGAATACTCCCAAAGTCCGGATCAGCGACCAGCGCGTCCCGCTCGTAGTATCGATTTGCGTTGCTCACGAGATGCTCAATGATTTTAGCTAGTTGCCGCTCGAACAACGCTATTCGGATCCAGAGGTATCTGCAACAAAGAGGCTATGTCACTATGCGGGCTACAGACATAATGTATCTGCGACGTTATTGTTTCCACTGTCAACAGGTCGGCGGCTAACAGACGTGTAATATCTAAAATTGTACCGTAAAAGACAAAAAATAGCCTGATATTACGCAGGAATATTTTAATTGACTATGTGAATACTGCCATATTTTGAGAATAATGTAGTTAAACCTCTCAAGCTCGTACTGACTCATGGTTATTTTCTACATCTAGATATGATGTCAGATATTAATCGTATTGGTGGAATCTGGCCCTAGAATAACGGATTTGAGCAAAGAAGACAGACAGACAAACAGCAAACAAAACGCGTTAGTTCAGGTTGAAACGAGTATATAAGATGTTACATTAAAGCGGAATAAATATAATGATACCCATGCCTTATAGAGCTGGGTTCGAGGTGTATTTCCATTTTTATTAGGGTCCATCTACTCTTGTTTTGAATGTCTGTATGAATAATAAATATTACATTTAATTTCCCAAACTCCATTTCAGTGCATGTTTTAAAACAGTAATCACTTTTCTGAAATGAACCGCGGCACAAACCGAATCTGCAACTGAAATGTGCTGGAATATCAAAGTTTGTTTGTAGCATTCAGTAACTACGCCCCTAAGTGTATGGAGCGTAGACGAGACCGGATTAGTTTTTTAAGTACCTAGTAGCTATTACCCTTAACTTCATCTGCGCAGTCCTCGTAAATGATGTTACGATACATATCATAATCATAATTGATTTGTATGTCCGGTATAAGATTGTTGTACTTAAGTCATCGACTACCTTCTAATAACCCATTGATTATTTTTATATGTTAATGAATATTTGAATCTTTCGCAGGGAAATGTAACCGTAACATACTTAGCCGTCGTTACCTTTCTCTGCTTTTTGTACTAGCACTTACGTCAAAGTTATTTTTATTTAGAGCTTCGTTAACAATAGCGCAATCGCCCTATTAACTCTAAGATAGAGTACCACACTCTCTCATCTTAGAGTTAATCTCGTTTCGATCCTCAGCTATTTCCATCGGAGTCTGGGGTTCGCTTGACCGACCACGCTGAGGCCGCGTTGACGCACAGGCTTCACGCCGCGTGAGTTCTCAGGCGACTATGGCCGATGACGGAGCGGGAAACGCCATAGTCGTCGCCAGAAACCTCGCGCGCTTTCCGGCCACTAGGATCCAGCAGAATCCATCCATCGAGTCGAGGCCTTTATGGATTTAAGTGGGTGCTTTGTAAACTAGAATTTGACAGTACATTTTGAGAAACTACAATTTTTACACTCACATCCAAGCGTAAACGCAGCCCAAGGCTCCTTTTCCATGAGTTGGAAACGATAAATTATACTTACAAAGGAAAGCAGTGTAGACTCATCGTTTATTTAACTTTTACGTTTTCATAAATCGATAAACTTTGAACTTGAACAAAGGTCTCGATGAAAACGTTATTAGAGCTAGTTAAATTAATTATTAAACTGAATTATCTAGTAATTAATTCCATAATGAAGTTGTATTAATTGTAGCTTACTTGAAATTACATTCGCCTAAGCTTTCACTAGCTAAATGAATGTTTCCTAACCTAACCTTAATATTTGTCATTAACTACCTAAATATATTGAATTATAAGTGGTTGGTTGGTAGAGAATGTTTAATGGCATCAAGTCCTCCAAATTCTTATATGCGCTAGATTATTGGCCACTTGGATACCGAAATGTCCGATGCTAAATATGTCATGACGATATTATCTTACGCATTCTACATAGTAATAAGTATTGCCATATCGTCAATTTCCACAAAGTAGCCACATCACAAGCATTGATATAAAATTCCAATTCCTTCAAGTAAATGGCGCCGTTACAAATGCTCAGAATTTCAGAAGATTACGATCGGTCGCAAAACGACAATAAAGCGAGAACGTGGTAAAACCCAATGAAATACTAAAGCGAATTCTGTTCCGCTATCATAAGGCACAAAAAAGACTACCGCTGTCCACGTAAACTTGTGTGATAGGTATGATAAAACAAAAACAATCACAGGACGCCGCTAAAATACAAAGGCCGTTTTATTGACACTTCAATTCGGGTCTTTTATTTGCTTTGACAATATTAATTTCGCGAACTCAATTTATGAAATATATTGTGAAATATACTAGCTTTGGCCGACGACTCCGTCCGAGAATTTCCTTATACGCACTTACACAGACTTAATACCCCACACTTCACTTCACACCCTTCGGGGATGATTTCCGGGACAACAAACAGCCACGAGGATTTAAACGGTCTCTCTTCCAAATTTAATTTAAATATTAGTAAATGTCAATCCGACTAAAGCAGAATAATGTTTACTTCGAGAGAAGCCCATACAATTTTCACGTTTTAAGATAAATTCCTTAGGTATTTCTGTTTGGTCGAATACGGCTAAAGCGAAAGAGAAATAGAAGCCGAAAGGTAGTTAAGAAAGAAAAACTTTCGCATTTTATAATACATATTACGCGTAGAATGAATGATTGCCCAGCCGTATTTGCTTTGAATGTTGCCTGAACATATTGTTACACCTCGTTCTGAATACTTAACTAAGGAGACTAGGTAGCTTCTATTGTATAAACAATACATGTAATCTTTTGTTTTGGTTATTTATAGTGGTACTTGAATGGGAGCTTAACGCCTGAGCTTCGTCTTCAACCCAATTTCACTTTTAGGGTTCCGTACCCACGTTAAAAGCGGGACCCTATTACTAAGGCTCCGCTGTCCGTCCGCCCGTCTGTCTGCCAGGCTGTATCTCATGAAACGTGATAGTTAGTTGAAATTTTCACAGATGATGTATTTCTGTTGCCGCTATAACAACAAATACTAAAAAACAGAATAAAATATATTTTTTTTGCCGTTTTTATAGATAATGGTGCGGAACTCTTCGTGCGCGAGTCTGACTCGCACTTGGCCGGTTTTTTTCCTCAACGTGTAGCGTCATGTTTTGCCGACACGAAATATAATTTTGTCTTTCGGGAATATTCCTTTCATATTTCGCGAGGCATTGCTTTAATTCATTTGACTTCGAAATTGAAATTTCATGTTGAGGAAATAAAACATTTATCCACTCGAATGCGCCTTATGTTGCTTTTACCTACCGATGTTACCTCTCGATGTAGAAATTTCAGTTGAAGGTTTTAGGTTTCTGTGCTTCTATCTATCTATTCTGCTCGTATCTACCCAATCCTGAGAAGTATACTCCTGAAAATACTTTGATCTCTGTCCTCTGTATGTCAGTCTCTGTTGTGTGTTAAATTGTATGTAAGCTTTGTATTGTGTAACCTAACCGAACAATAATAAAAAAATGTAACAAGCACCTCTGATATGGGTCAGTGAAGACCTGAAATAAAAGATTTCATTCATTCATTCATACATTACGCCACTTCTTGGTCTTGTGTTAATCTTATCCACTGATTGCTTGCAATCCGGCAGATATCGTCTGACCATCGAGCTGGTGATCTGCCAGCTGATCGTCTTTTGTGCTTAGTAAGGTTAAGCTGAAAACATGAAAGCTAAACGATGTTCAATTGTTTTGATAATGTTGGTGCGAGTAACAACGTTCATGGAAAGTTTCGGCTGCCTAACTAGAGTTCAATTCGTTTCAGGATATTGAACCATAAATGAATGTCCAGTCTATAGCAGGATAGAAGGATCTAGCCAGGAGCTGCCAATATTGCTTTTGCATTTTGTTATTTTAAAAATTAAGGAAATAAAGTTAAGTTGTAATACTTATTTACGCACAGTCAACTGCCAAAATGTGTAGATACTCTGCTAACTGCTTTTGGTAACACAGAATACGTGACAAGATAAATTATAAAGGACTAAGTATAATGGATTAACTGGTTTTAATATCAGCCTTGAGTGAAAAATCAGCAATACCGAAATTAAATTCTGAATAAGTACTCGACAAAAGCGGATAAGGTTTAAGGCTTATAGCGTTTGATTATACTAAGTATAAAAGCTAACGTTGGGAAAATCACCCCTTCCATCGTTTGATCCGAACCTCAAGGGGGATCATTACACCCCCGGTCTCGGCAACGGTGGAAGAATACTAATTTTAAGACAGAGAATTTATTCAGCCCCAATTTAGGTTGGACTCACCCGATTCGTTATGATTCGAGTTGGAGATTAGAGAGCCAGAATCAGGAACAAAACCTAGGCGTGTTTTGTAGACAATACCTAATATTGGTAACGGTTAAAGTAAAAATAAATAATAATCCTAAATCCTCAAATCAATTAAGGTCTGTAGCGCGCTTGTGACTCTTCTGGTGTTGCAAGCATCCATAGGCGATGGTGTCGGCTTCGTCGTAGTATAAAAAGGAAAAAAAACCGAAAGCCGCTCGCTGTTTTCTTCGCTATGACGAAGATTGATACAGTCCAGGCTGAATTTGCTCTCAAATGTATTCACGGCACGTAGCCCGAGATTCGTGGAAAATGCCAGTGCGTTCGGAAATTCAGAGATAGCCCGCTTGTGAGTGGAACGGAATTACTATTGATTGTATTTGAGCGAGTAAAACAATTTCATCGTGTTCCATCGCGTAATGAGCCGCAAGTGTAGGTATAAATCAATGGCAACCTTTTGCGTCCCGTTACATGATCGGTTATACACATTATTTATTAAAGATTGTGAAATAACGTATTTATACCTACGTAAATGTTGTAATTATGTAGATGTCAAAAATAGAAGAGGTGAGAGGAGTGAGACAATAAGGTTCTCTATGATTTTTTTAATTGTGGTTGTAATTAGTAGGTACCTATTGTGCGAAGTTATGTTCATCATTTACCTAGTCTGTAATATAAGTCCCACTGCTGGGCTCTTGTAATACCTAGATGAGAGGGAGTACCATATTTACAATACATTACAAATACTCTTTACTGCACACCTTAATCTATGAAAACAATACAGAACAATAACAAATAACAAGTAAATAATAAATAAAATATTTAAAAATAAATAGCGGAGAAATTGTGTGTTTCTGAATAAAGTACCAATAATGGGCCATATTCCATTCAAATCTATAAATTCAGTATACTGTCTCCAATTGACTACCTTGATTCGCTCGCTAACAGGGCTAGCCGCAGGAAACATAAAGCAAACACCGTAATAGCCTTGCGCTCAAAGTTTCAAGCATGGCAGCACAATGTAATCTCACTGCTGCAGGTGTTAGGAACAGGAGAGTATGACGTAACAACTATAATATCGGCAAGCGTAACACTTCGCTCACCCCTGACACGGTATTAATTTTACATAGGTAGATTAGGTAGGTGCTCTTTTTTCTTTATTATTACATACTCACAGAACATACACACACATGATGTAAAATATAGTTATAAGTTAAACATTTCCGTTAATGTTATGGTATAATTTAGGGAGACCCTGTTGGCTAAAGACTATATCATTATATGTTAAAGCTGTTGGTTTTCTAATACAATTAATTAAATAAGTAAGTAAATCACCATAAGGCCTTATAAATCTTACGCCTTATAAACTCACAATAATTGTAATTGTGTTCACTAAGATTAGTTCATTACGTGTTTTTATTGTTACTAACCAAGGGTATGTATCTAATTTCAGTTTTAAGAGCTGTCTCCATAAGGATCAAAGGCACAAGAAGACAAATCCGACCTTTCGAATGTGAAGATGGAGCTGGCATCTTCTGAAGATAGTCTGCCATAGTCACCAATCGTCATGACAACTTTATTAACAATATCGTCCATACTTCCGTTATTAACAAACAACATTTTAAAAAACAATCCTTCTACATTTTTATAGGCGAAAATTTAAATGTACCTACCTACTTAAAACTTTTGCCAATGTTTACTAATCTGAAAATCTGAATCTTCATTCATGTAATTATATATGTTTTTTTTTGTTTTGTTACTCTTGATTTTATACATGTGCGAGCTGTGGTCACCTATAAGTGGCTAAGCATCTTACTTAGTTTTTTGTATTTAAACCAAATGTATTGTTCATATGTGTTATCCGTTGGTGGTCCTTAAATAAATAAATAAATTACCACAGTCCATCTGCCGTCCGTTCTTTTGTTTATGGTATGTATCTGCGTCCGAATTAAATATCTTGAATTTGAATTTAAACCGAAGTAGGTTCCTGCAAGTACCTATGTAATCAGTCCTTCAAAATTGGCTAACCATTTTTCAGTCGCCAGTATTCGATTGAACTGAATATCTTAATTGCATTATGACTACAAAACAAAACATCTGTTAAAATAAAGGCAAACTTGTAATCGTTTGGCACCAACTTCAAAATTGCAAAATGTTTTTAATTGATTTTGTTTTAATTGAGTTCTGCGAGTTTTCAGCTCATTGGTTCCAGCTGCCGTTTTCAGCTTCATTAAAACAGCATTGTTACTTAATTTTGTTGTGAGTATTTTACAGAAATTCTAGTTGCGTTCAAGGGCTAACATAAACACATTTTTAAGGAGTACCTAATGCAATTACGGTATCGAATACTTGGTATTTTAATTAAAAGTTGAAGGAATTATATAACAAGGCAAAATTTATTCCAAACAAAATTACGACTACAAAATAGTATGAATCATTTGTCGATCAAATTAAAATATCGGTAGGAATTGAAACTATTTCTTTCGTTCACCTTTATAACTCCGACAAAACCAACTGATGGTTGGTCTATAGTATAGGGGTATACATTCAAAACATATAACATATCGTTCAAGGTAAAATAATCCAATTACTTACAGTTTTATAAAAAGTCGGTCACATTAAATAATCTCAAGAATAAACACTAAGTAAGATTTACATTAATTACATTTGGTATATCTTATAAGGTACAAGTAGCTTTTAATGTGACATTAAATCAACAATAACCAACACTCTCAACATAAAATAAATCTTTGCTCCCTACCCAGCTCACTGATCTCGGTGTGGACCCTTTAGTGATTTATTGAGGGTCCCTTGACCTTGGGAGGGATTTTACAAAAGATCTTAAAGATTTTCTCTTTCAACCCTCAACGATGCGGGAAAACCAATACCCAAAAGGCGTATCTCTGTATGTATACAATGAGATTGGGGATTATAAAATATGAGAAGGTTTCATGATTGTAAGTACTTGCACGAGTTGCAAATGTCACTGATCCGGCAGGTTGATGATGACAGGTAGATCTAAATGACACTTTTTGTGTGGGAAAATGACAGTTGAATAACTAACTATAATATTATACAATGTATGAAATCCTATCATCCTCCTCATCAGTATCCTTTTCGATGCTGGACGCCATGTGACAGCTAGCTGTAGAAAGGAAAAATAAAAGACGACAATCGCAATAGTATTTTATGCAATCGTTACATAATGTATGCTTTTTCAGTCGAGTACCACGTTTAGGCTGAATTAAGGTATAAGACTTAAAAAGCTAATTATATAACTATTGTATACAATACTTTTTCTACGAGTCAACTGAACTAATTAAACAAACTTGGTATCTTTGTATTGGTATTGAAAACCTAAGCCCTGCTGAAACGAAGCGCAGCCAACGGCTTAGTATTCGTTGATGTCTTTTCCTCTGTAGCCAAGACGACGTTCTACTGGTGAAAATCATTATACTTAGTTCAGTAAAGGCGCCACGTGATTGGTCGAGTTCATTTTAGTTGTATAAACAGTTGTAAAAAGTTGAGTTGGGAGCTCCATAGAAAGATGTATGTGATTATAGTTTGGTTACGAAGTTTTAATTCAAGCATTAAGGTCGAAGAGTATAAAATTGATATTTATGATACAAGTGCAGAAAGTAGTATAATTACCAACGAGTGACGATGACCCGACACCAACCGAACGAGTCGAAATCCTTCCTGACGTTCATGTTTTTGGTTATCGTTACTCGTTGGGAATTACCAATCAGCACGTTTATCATACAACATTATACAATGCATTATGCGAATAAATTAAAACTTATACATAAAAGGTGAAATAAAAATTGTCCTGAAATCTCATTCTCGCGCGTGTGTGGGAATATTGGCCCGAAATCTATTCCCGCACGGCCGCCCCCCGGCCCGCCCCGCCGTGCAGGCATGGAGGGCTTCCCGTGTTCATGTTGACCCGTATAAAGGCGCACTTTCACAGCAAGTGCATTGTAAAATACATTTTCGCACCCGCCTGGGCTTTATGTATTTAATTTTATACGCTCAAAGAAATTTTGTTTGTGTTTTAAAATAAAGTTTTGTGTTTTCAAGAGCTGTGGAGTTTCTTACTGCACCGCTGTAAGAAACTCCACAGCTCATTCCGCGTTCGGTGCTCGCATAGATCGCACGGGCGTCTTGGTAACCATTCCGGTTTAGTGACGAAAGATCGAGTACAGTGATGGGACACCGCATCATCGATAAACTATCGACGACACAATGGAAAAATTTCTAATGAAGTCTTCATCCACGGGAAACTTAGGCGCAAAGAGGCCAGCCGAGAATTCAGATTGGTCAATCCCAAAGCGAACAGCTCTTCCCAAAAATCAGGCGAAGTACGATGCAAACCGTCAAATCAGTGAAAATCGATTTTCCGCTCTACCCGCTGACAATGATGGTGATAAATCAAACGAAAATTTTATTACGGTGGTTTCTTCGCGGTGGTGGCTTTATCTTCCTTTATGGTCATGATTAATGGTGATTAATCATGACCATAAAGGAAGACTACACACATGGGCAAATCAAGGCTCTAGTGGGAAAGTACACAAACCGATTCCACCTGCAGTACAAAGGTAACAATAAACTTGCTATAATATGTTACTCACCTAAGGCACACCAAAATGTGAAAGTGGGACCGCGTACGGATAATGATCCATTTCGCACCTACACAAGAAAAGACGAGAGGACCCCTAAAGTTGTCACCAAAGGTCTCAAGCTGAAAACGAGCTTTCCCAAGAACTAGAAAGCTTGGGCTTCCCGAGTGAGAAAATCTCAAAATTGAGGTCATCAAAATCAGATAGCCTTCCATACCCATCCTTCCTTGAACAGCTAACGGCAGGAACGGACATACAAAAATTTCGTCAAATCAGGTATCTCTTCAATTGCGTTGTTGAAATCCAGAAGTTTAAACCAAACCGCTCTGTAACTCAGTGTTATAGATGTCAAGGATTTAGGCACTCATCAAGGAACTGCAACATGCCACCACGGTGCGTCAAGTGCCCAGGGCCTTATGCCTTCAGATTGTACTAAAAACAAAGATGATCCTCCTACCTGCTGTAACTGCAGGGAAGAACATCCGGCAAATTATCGTCAGTGTCTCGCTCGAATCGCTTATATAGAAAGGTTAGATAAAGTTAAAACGCCTGCCATAAAACCACAAAAAGGCCCAATAAATACCGTACCTACGCAAACAGCTAAACCTGCTACTGCACGCACAGCACTATATACCGGATCCTGGGCGGCCATCGCTGCGAAGGAAGTGCCTGCTCCAGCTGCTGCTAACCAAGAAAATGTGTTACCTGAAGGGGCGACCGATCCAGCTGTTGGGGAAATGCTTAGCATCCTCAAAATCATTCGAAACCTGAAGCAAGAATTCCTGACATGCTCTTCTATGCTTGATAAAGTTATGCTTATTATGACTCACTTAGGACACTATGTATGATCACAATAAGATACAATTTATATCATGGAACGCTGATGGTGTGCGGAATAAGATACACGAACTACTGGATCTCGCGGTGAGTGCCCTATCTATCGATGTCATAGGCCTATGCGAAACTAGACTCTCTGATAAGGTTTCTCTGCTTACGCCAGGTTACCGCTGTTATCGGCAAGATAAACACCATTCTAGGAGGGGTCAGGGAGTTGCTATCCTCATTAAGGAAAACTTGCCTCATAATTTGCTTAAAATACCACTTACTAAACACATGGAAGTCATTGGTGTTAAAATTACCATGTCAAATGTAGACCATATCATCTTATCGGCCTACCAATCTCCAAATCTTCCCTTAGTTAGCAGTGATTTAGATATTCTGCTGTCTTGGCAAACGTGTCCTCATAATGGGAGATTTTAACGCGAACCACCCTTATTGGCATAGCACCTATGTCAACACCCGCGGCAGGATTCTCTTTCAACAAATGCTAGAAAAAGATTTTGTAATCCACTCTTCTACCACCCACTCAATTAAACTATCGCCACGACCTAACAGCCACAAATCCTGACTTAGTTCTTTGCAATAATGTTCCTAATATTAGTGCGATTAAAGCCTTATCAGCATTATCTTCCAATCATCTACCACTTCTTTTTGAACTTCAGGGCTTGACTGAGCGTTGTGCAGTTCCTATTTATTACAAATACAGCTCAGCAAATTGGAGTGGATTCCGGTCAGCGCTAGATAAAGATATAAGCTTAAGTAGTAAAATTCTTAAAAATGAGATGGAAATTGATGAAGCAGTTATTCATCTACAAAACTCAATTATTAAAGCTAGAAATCTTAATGTTCTCACAGTCGAGTGTCAAACACCCAAGCCCAAGCTACCTAGACATATTAAAAAACTTATTCGGGAAAGAAACAAACTACGCCGCCAAGACCAAAAACTACATGGCGGCAGTGCCAAAAGAAATATCCGAGCACAAATTAATAAACTGCAACAAACCATCCATATGTTGACGCAGAAATTCCTCGATAAGACATGGGAGGATAAACTAGCAAAAGTTGACAACCCCTCAAACGATATTTGGCGTATAGTAAAAACTCTCAAATCTAACAGTAATAATATTCCCTCACTAAAGCGAGATAACGATACTTCGACTTCAACCACATTAGAGCAATGTGAAACATTAGCCAAAACCTTTAAGGAAAATATGAGTCTAACGCTAAAGTGGAAGAGCCCGGCGATTGAAGAAAAAGTATACGCTTCTGTTTCAAAACTCAATAGCTACAATATTCCAAAGCTTGTCAATCCCGTTCGACCCCATGAGATCCGCAAAGCCTTGCTTAAACTCAAACCTCGAAAGGCCCCTGGAGATGACGGCCTGCATAATACACTATTGAAAAATCTCTCCCAAAAAGCTGTTATTTATGTCACTAAAATCTTTAATGGCTGTTTTTTTACTGGGTACTTTCCCAGGACTTGGAAAAATGCTAAAGTAATTGCTCTTAAAAAACCAGGAAAAGACGAAAGTATACCTGTTAACTATCGACCAATTAGTCTATTACCAGCTCTGGGCAAGTTATTCGAGAAGATTATCGCCTCTCGCTTACTGTCTTATGCAAGTAACAAAATCATAGATGAGCAATTTGGGTTTCGGTCAGAACATTCAACAAGCCTCCAATTAGCGAGACTCTCGGAACATATAGCACATAACTTGAACTTAAACCAATCAACAGGCATGGTCCTGCTTGATATTGAAAAGGCTTTTGATTCGGTTTGGCATGAGGGCCTTATTCACAAGCTTTTGTTAATTGGTATACCTCCACATATAGTCAAAATCCTGCAGTCTTACCTAAGCAACCGAAGCTTTGCTGTCCACATCAATGATACCAAGTCGTCCCTGCATGTTATACCAGCCGGGGTACCCCAAGGATCGATTCTCGGACCCCTCTTGTTTGTGTTGTATGTAAATGACATTCCGGTTCAGACCAGCACGAGCTTAGCATGTTTTGCCGACGACACGGCCTCTTACACTTCATCGAATGACGTAGATCTCATCGTCGGTAGATTGCAATTATCAATTGAACTCTTGCATGATTTCTTTACTAAGTGGAAACTCAAAATCAACGAAAGCAAAACCGAAGCCATACTCTTTACTCGTAAACACCAACACCCGCACAGACTTCTTAATATCGCTGGTCATTCAATATCTTGGAGTAAGTCTGTGCGGTACCTCGGAGTTACGCTGGATAATAAAATTAACTGGTCTAAACACAGCCAATCTCAGAGTTAGAGGTGCTCAAATATTAGGTGTCTTACATCCGGTAATGAATAGGAAAAGTAATCTGAGCCCTAAAACAAAATTAAAAATGTATACAACATTAATTCGCCCTTGCTTAACCTATGCGTGTCCCGCTTGGAATAGCACTGGCGACAGTAACTACTACTTACTTCAAACTATTCAGAATAAAGCAGTTAAAATTGCTTATAATACGCCACTACGTACCAATCTATCTAAATTACATATCACTATAGGACTTCCCTCTATACGTACGTATATAATTAATCTTTCTTAATTTTTTTTCTCTAAACGTAAGCATAGAAATCATGTAAATAACCTAGTATCACGCATTGGTAAGTCGCGTATTGCCGATTTGACGTATATCGATAGATATGGCAGGTACCGCCTGCCCCATCACTATATTCTTTTCCCGCCTGCTGGCTGCACTGCACGGCTAGCACGCGACGGCGCGCGAGCTCTCTCGATTTTTCTCGCACTATCCGTCTCTCTCTTATTAGAACACTTAGAAGAAGAGGTATAGTGCGATAAAAATCGAGAGTATGTCGCGGCCGTCGTGTGCTGGACGTGCTGGTGTTATCGCAACGCATACTGCGTCCAGATTACCAAGACCTCTGGCTGACCGATTGTCAGCCGTATAGACAGTACGCGCGGCCGCTCGGTATAGCGTAGCGGAAGCCGTGACGGCTCTAAACTAAGCTAAATGGTCGCAGAAGCGCATGCATTTTTATTTGCCCACCGTCATTTTTATTTTATTTAGCTTAGTCATTATTTATGATTCTAATATTTAGCTGTATGCAGTAAATGAACTTACATCTAATAAGTTCATAAAAACAAGATAATTTAGATAACGTCGTTACAACAAAATAATAAGTCGAACTAGCATACTTAAATTCTTTATGTATATTAAACTTTATAGGCGTTGCAGTCTGAGAAAGTAGCAAGCTAAGTTATGATCTGTGTTTAGCTGTTATAGTGTTACAGTTAAGTACCTTGTGAACTTTTTACTTGTTATAATTGAAATAAAGAATATTTTTAAAACAAAACAGAAACAAGTGCACCGCCGTTTACATCTGTTTAGGGATTTGAAGGCTGGGGGCGTATTTATGATCTTTAATTATATCTATATGATGGTTATAATAATATGTCTATGTTATCGTGAATACATACATACATAAATTCACGCCTTTATTCCCAAAAGGGGTCGGCAGAGCACATGAAACGTATGTTCCAGCGCCACTTTTAGCATAAATGTGGGTAAAAAAAGAACGACAAAATCACAGTATCGTACGACAGCTTAGTAATGCCAAGGTTATGTGTGGGAAATAATTTCACGATTATATTGTGTCACGAGTCACGACTAGAGAACGGTCACGCTATACTTAAACTATATATATACATATATATTTATATATGTTGGTACCTAGTTAATTGCAAAAGACGGATTGTTTTAATTGAACATCACAGTTATCTACCTGTCCGTTACGTTTGATGTAATAATAACACTAGCATAAATATAAATGAACACAAAAATTGTATGGATTATTTCCACACACACATGGGTTACACAATATAAAAATTGAATGAAAAGTCTGTCTACGAAGAAAAGGAAGCGGAAATTAATGGCAGACATATTCAAATACAGGCACCTCAGCTCAATGTATCCATATAGTACTTAACTCTGCGGAAAAAGAAAAGCCTCGGGCTAAAAGGTAAGGGCACATTCTTTGCAAACTTTTACAGAGCAAGGTCGCCGAGCGAGCTTTCTAAAGCTTTCTCAAATTATGTAGAAAATTGGAAAAGTTTTATGGTTCAATCAAAAATGTCTAGGTATTTGGTAAATAGAAGAACGAGTATTTTTTATTGAATAAGGAACAACGATGCGTAAATTCATTTTCTCCAAAATGCTCGGAAATGTGCGCCTTACTGTAGCAAAAATAGTACGTGAAGTTCCTCCAAATTTGCGCTCGTCAGTAAACGAGCGCAAATTTAAAAAGTTAAAAGTCATTACTGTACAGTTTTAGCGGCCAGGAAAATGTATGAAATTCCATTACTGTATACTTATTTACCTTTTCAAATCAAATCAAATAATTTATTTCAGGTTGGCACCCATAAGTGTTAGTAATATACAATAAAATCGTAATCTATAGTTAGCGACAAAAAATTAATGTTGACGATATAGTAAGAGATTTGTAACTTCGATCTTAGCCTGTATGTTAGACTACAAAACGAATTTCAGAGCTTTTTATAAATTCATCCCCTATAGGGGTTAAATAATAATAATAATCATAATAATTATAATCATTTAATTCGAATACTTGTCCATATTTGTTAGTAGGGTACAGAAAAACTTAATTCTAGTGTTAGTAGTTACATACAATTCATTATTATTCAATTACAATTCGTTTTTTATTATTTATTTATTATTTATTTATAAATTATTATTAATTATGGGCTCGTGCAGGCTCATGCAGCTTGCTCCATCGCCTCATGAGTGGACAGTCTATTCTGCAGGACCGGCTTTTAACCATATGTTTTGACTAAGAAAAATTACTACAAACAGCGAAATGCTCGTACGTTTAAATGCCTAGCAATTTGTCACAACAACTTGCTCTAGTTAGACTGGTTAGTAATGTATGGCTGTCTCTTTCGAAGTATTGCAAGTTGGTGTGACAAATTGCGCCCATTTGTAGTGGGCTTAAAGTTTTTCCGCGTTTTCTTTTTTTAAATTGTCATAGACAAACGCTTACTTTTGTAAGTGATCGAAGTGACGTTTTTACAAATGTCTCAAATAGTTTTAAATTACGAAATAAAAATATTAACGAAATAAAATTCATAACGAATTAAATTTTAATCCCGTTTACTCTTTAATAAGTTTAAAAACATAAAACATTTAAAATTGTGATCGATTTTGATGATTTGAATTGTTTTATTTATGTCAATTGAAACTGGCACCATGAGTCATGCCCTGTACCTACTTTTAAAAAATAAGTTGGGCGGGATCTTGATAGGTTATTGATTATTGATATGCACGCTGTTTGAATTTATTGTTGATTGAAAATATTATTTGATTTCCTCGCATTTTTGAAGAAAAGCACTATACCTATCTGCCTTGGCGGGACCGGCAATTCGTGGATTCGTCGCTATTGTCGGATTCAGCTTTGCTTCATTCGACAAAATCAACTCATCCACGAATTGCTACTTCCCGGCCGCTGCAATAATGTACTATTAACAACGGGACGCGGGCTATAATGGTGCTCCTACACTGGCTGTTATGTTATAAATGTTTATATAACATCAACTATTTCCTTTCAACTTCTTAGTGTTACATAGCGTTATCCTTGTTACACTATGTTATATAACATTTATAACAGCCAGTGTAGGAGCACCATAAAATGTACCCCTTATTCATTAATCTTAACAAATCTCTGTTAACTAAAATAAGTTTCGAAAGCCAAATTTCTAAGTGACAGATAAGGACAAAAGTAGTATAACGGTATTCTAGTTAGCTATTATAGGTTTTTTAATACTACGACGGTGGCCGACAAGCATACGGCTTGCCTGATGGTAAACAGACGCCTATGGACGCTTATGTACCCGTCACTTTTCATATTAATATGAGCAAGCCTCTCAATAATATGTAAGTAACTGAAAACGAATAAATATCTATACTAATATTTTTAGCGATCAAAGAAAATGGTCTAACCAATTACTTTAGTTTACACATACGATGAAATTAACATAACATCACGATAGACCGTCAAATATAATCTCATTATAAAAGCATCGATTTTAATAAAAGTGTACCTTTCTTCAGTTTTAAAATCAATTTTGTATTCTCAGTTAACCTATGTAGTCCTACTTAATGGCCCTTTGGTTACCATTAACTTCGATTAGAATAAAACTATGATATTTGTTCGAACCACTGCACCCACTTTAAAAACGACCCATTGTGCACCACCCTTGTAATTTAAATTTTATAGTGCACGATGAAAATCTTATTTTGTTGTTGCAATCCCTAATTTACCGTCAAACCTTAATAACTATTTAATACATATAAATGATCATTTAGTAAGTTTGATTATTGGATACAGAAGAAGAAAACAACAAAGTCTACGGGAATATTTATATTGGAATAGATTGGAAGAGGTGATACCCTGGCGCGAATCTACTGTGAAAAACAAGCAATTAAATCCTTATGATTTCTGTCCAATATGGCGCTGACAAAGTGTATCCACATGACCCACTGTCGAGCCACCTACCCTACTTTCACTTGGATAAATAATTTTGAAAAAGATTAGTACAGATATTTATACGTTTTCAGTTACTTCCATTTTATTGAGAGGCTTGCTCAGACTAATACGACCCATGTACATATTTTTGATTAAAATATCTGTTCAGATTTATATGTACCTTTCTATGTACATTTATTTTTGAAGCCTTGGGAATGCTCATATATTTATGAACTCGACTGTAACACTGGAAAAATCACAACCGCGCTGCCGACCCTTTATTGATTTGAGGATTCGTTGTGTTAACAGCTACATACATATGCTGGCCCTCACTCGCAACACAGTGCATCTTCTTGACCTCTGGCGACCTTAGGTATACCTACTCACCACTAGGAACAAAACACCAAACAGCCAGAAAGCAACGTGGTGTTATTATGGCTGCGGTCTTCAGTAAGGTGGAGGAACGTCCTCAGTTGGGCTGCATTAAATATGAGAGAGATGATATTGCTCCTACCTCTCTTTGATAAACGTTTATGATAATAAGCGCACAACGTTAAGCGCGTAACGTTTTTGGTAATAAGCGCAATATATGCTCAGACCAAGAAAAAAATACAGACGGAGCGTTACGAACAGTCTAGTGAAGCCAACCGGTTTTCAACCAAGCCCCACAAGTTTAGCACACGCTAAACAAATGAAATCGCACAAAACTCGAAATATATGATCTTGACAGCATTGCGACACGTGCTGTAGAGTTTTGTGCAATTTTGTTTGTATATGTGTGCGTAAGCGCGTGCTAAACTTGGTGTAGCTTGGTTTTGTTTGGCTGTGATTTGGCTTCACTTGACTGTTCGTAACGCTCCGTCTGTATTTTTTTCTTGGTCTGAGTATATATGTTAGCTTTGATTCATAATCAACGTACTTATTTAACGCTGCTATTTCAAGAATTTAATAACGTCGGACTAGACAGCATTGCGAGTGGCTATTTTTTTTTTATCATGGTCGGAGCGCAGGAATTTTAATGCCTGCTACACACGACAACGATTTATCGTAGCGATTTGATTGCGCATCCCGTTTGTGCAGTTTTATCGATCGTGTGTATGACAAATCGTTGCAGATTATCGTTACGATTTGTCATACACACGATCGATAAAACTGCGCAAATCGGTCTGCACAGATTAATCGCTACGATATATAGTTACATGTGTAGCAGGCATAACTCGACGGGACTTCGAGAAGTTGGTGAAAGGTTTTGCAATATTTGACCCGAACAAAGAAACACTGCAGGCTGAATAAACACTTGTACCTATGAATTTCAATGAATTCTACTTGAATAAATGAATTCTTTCTTTCTAAAACGATACAAATTGGATGAAGCGATGGTTGGCGCTGGATTCAGTGACTGCAAGAATGAATAAATAATATATAATCATATATAATGTACCTATACATCGGAAATCTCCTTTTTATCCAATGTGTCATGACATTGTGTTGATATGAAATATAAATCTACATTTTCCTGGTGACATTCTTACGACGGATATATAGCTGTCATTGGAGCTGAAAAAGGTTAGACTCGAGTCTTACCTCTTACTGCTGCGTAAACGCTAGTCTTAGCTTTATTTTACCAATAAATTCTGTATTCTGTGTTAAGGTCGAGTCTCAAGGCTTTGCTGAGCGCAAAATCACAACACTATATATTCAGGCGCAATTTCACTGAAACGTTTACTGATCAAAATCAGTTCGATTGTCCCGAGCGATCGGCCGCGGCCGCCACTGACCGTAAACTGTGCTTTGATGTGCTGAATCACATATATATATGGTAAAGTCAAAATTATTGGTTGCCTGAAAAATCAAAAGGTGAAATGGAAAATTGTTTAGCCCGAATAATGGTAAATTTTAACAAATGTGATAAACGTCGCAAGAAATACGTACATGTGAAATCAGGTACTTACATCCCTAAAAATATAAGCAATCGGAAACAAGTAATGTATGAATCGGTAGGTTTAGTTTTCCGTAGCCAAAATGGCAAAAACGCAAGTATAGTCGCTACATAGTTTTGTATTCAAATGACAAAGGAACATTTTCTTACGCTGGCGCCCCATACCTACATGAGACCGACATTTTTTTTTAACTTACGGTGGGATGGTAATTTTTAATGTGGTTAGCTAGTAGAAGGTACGGAACCCTTCATTGAGCGTGATCCGACCCGCACATGGCAGGGTTTGAAAAAAAAAAACAAATTCTCACAATCAATATTCACTTTACACGTTATTTAAATGAGTAGTACCTACCTATTTCGCACTAGATAAATTCCATTTGGGCTCGATTCATTTAAAAACAGGAAATAATTACTATGGTATAATGTTTAGAGAATAAATATGTTTGGGCAATGATGTAATATAAAAAAACAGCCAAGTGCGTGTCGGGCCACGCGCAGTGTAGGGTTCCTTAGTAGCCTGTCTGTCTTAGTTACATCGACGTGCGGTGCGGTTGCGTCGGCCGAATTTGTATGAAAATTGGCCTTTCCAAGTAAGTTCCAGTCTGTCCGTCCGTCCGTCTTCGGCTTAGCTCAGTAACCATTACTACTAGAAAACTGTAATTCGGCATGGGTATCATCACATATCGTAATCAATCACGCCGACAAAACAGGAAAAAAATGTTTAATATTTTTTTTTGTAATACCTACCTCCCCTGGCTCCCCTACACCTAAAGTGGGGATGTAATTTTATTTTCTTACTAAACCGTGTGGGGTATCGTTGAATAGCTTGTTCAAAAATATTAAGTATGGGTTTTAAAAAAACGTTTTTTTTCAAATTGGTGATTCATGTGACTTGGTCGGTTTTTTACATCATTGTGTTTAGGCACTATTACATTTCACTAAGTCCAAGTTCAAAATCGCGTTTAGCTTTAGCCTAGTTGGTAGTGACCCTGCCTACGAAGCAAGAGGCGCTGGGTTCGAATCCCGGTAAGGGCATTTATTTGTGTGATGAGCACGAATATTTGTTCCTGAGTCATGGTTGTTTTGTATGTATTTAAATACATAAAATAAATACTTAAGTATTTATTTATTTAAATAAGTATGTTTATCGTCGTCTAGTACCCATAGTACAAGCTTTGCTTAGTTTGGGACTAGGTCGATTTGTGTTAGATTGTCCCCTAATATTTATTTATTTATTTTAAAACTGTCATTTCTTGCTGACGGTTTTCCTTTAGTGCTGAATATCGTCGAAGGACAGTAAACCTTTGAAGTTAATGGCACCGCGTCCCACATTTTCGCAATAAATAACGATATCTAAGCAATCCGCGGATCTGCATAACACGACAGGCTAGCCCCAACCTTGGTCCTAACAAGCATGACATTTAAATTAATCGCGGGCACCGAGCCCCGACGACAAATTAAATTTTCCCTGTGGCTGCCAGGAAATCCTGCAGGATAAATAAATACCGCGGGAAAACAAAATGTTACGTAAACCTTAAACCAATAAGCCATGATTTACGTCAAATGAGATTTCCTGGTATTCCAGGATTGTTTATTTTTCTTGAATTTTATTGGTCCTATTTATTTAAGCCGATTAGTCATATCCCTATACTTTTACCTACGTTATCAACTTTGATAATATACCTTGGGAGCAAATAAATCGAGCCACTGTATTTTTAAACTGTTTGAAAGATATGCCTTCCGCCTATCAAATGAGGCATTTTTCAGTAAATAGTGGGGATGAATGTGTCACGAAATTGTGGGCGTTGCCTATACCCCCCTCCAAGCGGCTCATTAGCGCACATACTGATTGGGCTCCTATTGCTAGGCATAAAAGCAATATTTTTTATTGTTTCACATCATTTGTGTACGACAAGTCTTCCTGAACAGTTTTCCGCAGCAGTTAAACGCCGAAGCTCCCAAGCAAAATGGATACCACCCCGGCTGAAGCCGCTCAAGTCGTTGCTCTGTTACAAACAGGGCTTAGTTAGCGGGGAGTGGCTCGACGACTGAACCTATCGCGATCGTCGGTCCAGCGAGTGTTCCAGAGGTTCTAAGAAACAGGCGCTTTCTCAAGAAGACCCGGAACTAACAGTACACGCTGTAACTCGGGGACTGATGACCGCTACATTGCTGTTACATTTCTTCGGAATCGCTAACTCAACGCTGTTCAGCTTCAACAAAAGCTACGGGAGACCAGGAATTTGTCCATTACCCGATGGACAGTAAGTAGACGTCTGCAAGAGGTGAATTTGACACCACACAGGCCTGCAAATGGGCCTAAGCTCACCGAACAGCACGCCGTCTGTTTGCTCATGAACACGAAAATTGGACCCGGATCAATCATGGTTTGGGCCCGCATATCACTGGAAGGGAACAAGAACATTGTTTACATCACTGGACCTGATACCAGGGCAAATTCAGGAGGTTTGACTGCTCAACGATACATCGAGGAGGTGCTGGATTAACATATGGTCCCATTCGCTGAAAATATCGGCGAAAACTTTATGCTCATGCAAGATAACGCCAGACCGCATACGGCTCGGATCCCTACGGAGTACCTCGTAGCCTTCGGTATCACCACAATGGATTGGCCAGCAAGAATTCCTGACTTGAATCCTATCGAACACGCCTGGGACGAGCTAAAAAGGCGGATCCGGGCTAGAAATCCGGTCCCTGAAACGTTACACCGACTGAAAACTGCAATCGAAGATAAATTTCCCGAACACCTTTTCATAATCCTTACATTTCCATTTGTTCTAAAGTGAGGGCGGCGCGGGCGTATTGAGGGCGGTAGGTTTAAAAGGCTTGAAAGAAGTAAAAACATTATCTTCTTTTCCTGAAAAAAGTACGAAATTACAAATGCTGAAATTATCTTTCAGATGGTATCAATATCTTCCTGATCTCGCTTACAGTTTCTCCAGAAATGGCAATGATATGAAAATTGTTAGGAGGCTCGATTTCTTTGCTCCCAAGTGTACAAAATATTCATGCCAGCTTAAAATGTTTTAAGCTACTAATGCACCGTAACCTAATCAGGCCTTAAATTCAAAATTTTGGTTAAAACATATTATGCCAACTAACATATTTGGCTGAATGAAATTTGGTCAAAGTACCAGTTGGTAAACGAGATATTGCTTAGACATGAATATACCAAACATTAGATTTGCGTAAGAATTATTTGTCAAGTTTTAATTTGGCAAACGATTATTTGGCAAATGAAATTCTGTGAAAATTTTTTTGGGAAGTGAAAAATTGTCAAACATTTTAGTAAAACATTTTTGAATGACATACTTCACATTTAGCATAATCTTTTTTTGCATAATTGTTGATTGTTCTAAATCTTTTTTCTCCTAATACTAAATACTCGAAAATCGAATTGGCTAAAACTTATTACGCCTATTATATGGCATTTTAAAACATGTCTGGCCTAATACTGGTATTACTAAAATTGCAATAACTTAAATATTTAAGTAATACAATATAGGTACGGCGTCTAAAATTTATGAACTGCAATTGAATAAAAAACAAACATTTGTATTTTCTATAATTTATTAAACATCTTAATAAATTATTAAGTCAGGATCCAAATTTACTCGGACTTATAGGTACATAATAAGATTAATAAGTAACTAACTCGCTATGAAAAAAAAACGAACTCAGTACATTATGATATTATACGATTTGATACGATATATTGCGATTCCTATTTCCCGAAAAGAAATATAGAAAGGGGCAAGCTTAGTTCAAAGTAGTTTCAGAGAGACTAACAGTAAAGTGTAAAAATATGGGTGCACACAACTTACTCATAATATGTATCAAATATGTCGGCAGCGGCCGGCGAAACGCCAAAAATAACACTTTTATTACTACCTTGTAGTTACATATAATATATACAATTAACGAAACGTTATGTTTGTTATGTAGTATACCCGTCCCTTAGACTGGAAAGGAGCTTCGTCGACTTAATGGCGGGCCGAAGATACTTATTTCCCAATTGAGAATATGTTAAGGAAATTATGAATTGTTGTCCAAACAGCTTTAGTACATCTAATATTAGGAATAGTAAAGTTATGCACATGTAGTGTTCGATAATTCGATGTTAGAGACAATAAATATTATGCACAACAATAATTATGACAATCGATATTATGCCTAACGATTTTGGCGAAACATTATTACACACAACAATTATTAGGCCAAACGTTTATAGGCGAATATTGTTACGCGACACGAAAATCGACCAAAAAAATTTATGACATCTGTTCAATCGCCAATGTAAATCAACAGTACATATTAATGTTTCCTAAAGTCCGTCAACAGATGGCGCTAGTGGTACCAAAATATGGTAATGAATTTTAATATTATATTACTTTAAAAATTACTTCTAGATTGTGAAAAAATCACTAATTAACTGGTATAAATTTCAACGTTCTCAAGTAACATATTCCATAATAAAACTTAGTTACAAAAGTCATCCCTAGATGTCACTGTTACATCGGGAAACTGACTAACGCTATGTTAATCTAAAGTATAAGGGTCTTAAGCAAACATTGTCTTTTTAATCTCAAGCCACCACCACTGTACTGTATGTGAGTCTTTGTGCGAATACAGTTATAGAAGCAAGCGGTATCATTTCTGGGATCCCCTGTACATCATCCGATATAGACCCACCTATCAACTACAGTATGATTAATAAAGAAACGCTATCCATAGGACTAGGACTGCTAATGATTTATTTACGAAACAAAAAAAAAAAAACATTAATGTTTTTTTTCTTTGTAAAAGAAAAAAACCTGTTTGAAAAAAAAATTGTTAGTGGGCCATTATTAGGAACCCCGTCGCCTTAATAAGGCCCGTTATAAATGTATTAAAATAATCAACCCCTTCGCCGAATTATTTGCAATAACTATTTGTAAAGGACTTGTAGTAAATCAAATAATAAAAACCGGCCAAGAGCGTGTCGGGCCACGCTCAGTGTAGGGTTCCGTAGTTTTTCGTACAAGCAATACTTTACTCTTAATACTTAGAGAACAATTTTATTATTAGACAACGAACGACCAAAGACAACTACGACAATTCGAGCACGACAAATTTTCGGTCTAATGTATGGGAACACCTGCTCCGACCCCATTAAATCAGGAAAGATCTTAACGGCGCCATGTTACAATGTGATCGTTCCGCGTACAGCGGCATCTATCGGCAAATTAAGTAAACTATTGCGCGCGAGCTTAAAGTATGGAAGATGATTTTTATGGGATAATTCTTTATTGCGTGAACCGATTTTCACCGTTTTTTTACTTTATTTGAAAGCACGTTATTTCATTGTGATTTTGTAGAAATTACAGGTACAATAAACACCTGCTTATGCAGAAAATATTTTGTAATTTTTTTCAAAAACCATTCAACCTATCAAGTCCAAAATAATTTTCCTAGAAAGTTTTTATGAAGTTCTACTTTTGAGATTTTTTTCATATTTTTAAAACTTATGGTTCACAAGTTAGAGGGGGGGGAACACATTTTTTTTAACTTCTGGAGCGATTATCTCCGAAAATATTAACATTATCAAAAAATGATTTTAGCAAACCCCTATTCATTTTTAAATACCTATCCAACAATATATCACACGTTAGGGTTGAAATGAAAAAAAAAACACTCCCCACGTCAGGTTACGTATAGGGGAGGTACCCTAATAAAAAAAAATGTTCACTTTTTATTTTACCACTTTGTCGTCGTGATTGATATACATATTAGTACCAAATTTCAGCTTTCTAGTGCTAACGGTTACTGAGATTATCCGCGGACGGACGGACAGACAAAGCGAAACTTATAAGGGTTCCTAGTCTACTACGGAACCCTAAAAATCGCGATTTTGCTAATGTCTGATTTATAATTATTACGAAATTATGATACAGGCAGATATGGATAATTTTACATGTGTGTTTTTTCTAATTTAACAAGGTAATTCTCGTTTTATAGTAACTTTCATTTTTCATACAGACCTTCTTAACTGTATTTGGAACTAAATAAAATGTGTAATATTTTAACACGACTCAGCAAACGGTGTTTTTTTTTTACAACGCGCCATATACGACCCACAAATAATAGTTAAGGCCAGAATGCGGTATCCATAAAAGTTCAATAACTTAAATAGATATTTAAGTATTAAGTAGGTACCTATAAGTAAGTGCTTGAAACCATGGGGTTCAGGGGACGGATTCAGCGACAACTGACCGAACCACACGAAATCTTTTAAAATGTTCTAATGTTGCCGGCGATACGTCTACGTTGGTGGATATTTGTTTTCCATCCATCCATATTCCATCTTAGAGCACTCTCAAGTTCCATCTTCATTTTAGTCCTCTAGCGCTCGTTGGTATGTTAAAGTTAGATTAGCCAAGTGACCAAGGTTCAGAGAGACTACTTGAACTGCTTTTGTCAAAATACGTGAACCATTGCGTTCAAAAATGAGATGGGAGTTTATAGGGGGCATCTTCTAACAGCCAACCATCTAAAAAGCGAGGTAGGTTCCCAGCTGTCGGAGCAAGTCTGGGTTAATGTGCTTTTTTTTACACTATCTGATTCGGAGGATTCGAGGATCTCAGGTTGAATGCCTTGCCCCTGCGGGCTCGTTCTGGGACACCACCTTCTCTTATGTACTTAGTGACCTCCTTTAGTCGCCTATTAGACATGGGCGTATACATCTATTGCGTATGCATCTATTCTCCAGCGGGGCCCAGCTCGACCGAGCAGGTATTGTTTAAGAGACCAGCAACATAATTTTGAGTCAGAATTTTGAGGTGGCTACAGCCCACCTGGCTCTCCTTCTGTATACGCCCATTATTTTACGATAGGCGGAAGAAACCGTAGTGCTGTTCTTCTCCGACCCTACGCGGTCTTGTGAATAGCGTAGTACTGACCTGGGCTGTGGTGGTGCCAGCAAAGAGCCGGAGCCCCGCTTGTTGAGCGGGGGGCGCGGCGCGGAAGGCCGGCGCTCCACACCGGAGGCCGAGCGGGTCGCCGGGGCGCCTTCGGCAGCCAGCACTCGTGCGGACACTAGAGCTGCTTCTGGACAGTTCTGTGGACAAATATACATCATATAGCTAGTCTGACTAGCGAGTCGTATCTCAAAAAAAATAACCTCATGCTGGTAACACGAAATGCATACTTGTAGCGACGTAATAGGGGTGTAGACTCGAAAATTATTATTACTTCAAAAGAGAGAATGCAAAAAAATATGCCTAGTGACGAATGCCATTCAGATATCTCAAAGAATTACGAAGCTACAACCGTTTTAATATTGCTTGTTAGAGAGAAAACGCAAACAATGTGTGACGTCACATTATATGCTGCCGGGGGGCCGCGTCGACGGCGGCGCCGAACACGATGGGCACGGCACATTGCCGTCTTCTAGTGACGTCACATTCTTCCAGCTTCATCGTTTCATATGAAGTTGCGTTTTGCGAAAAAGGAACAGAACATACCCCTTCTTAAAACTTTGGACACTTATAACTTCGTGATTATTTAACCTTTTGCGTTGATTTTTTCTCCATTTTACCTTTTTATCCTTTTACGAGAAAATATAATATTATTGATTATTTTATTTAGTGTCTACACCCCTATTGTTATAACTGACCGCCTATTTCATAGGTAAAATTGTTGGAAAAAAGGATTTGAAAAAAATGCTTTTGCCATGATATTTCCTCAGGTTATGCTAGCATACAAAAGAGGTAGGTGCAATCTCTAGACACAGTAAGTAGTGATATTTTACCAGATATCGTACATTTTGTACCATTTTTGCTGCAGCATGGTTAACGGAGTTGGTGAAAACAATATAAGTCAAATTTGTTACTTATACTTACTATATTTTGCGCTGAAGAGCATCATATGTTAAACTTTAACTGGATGAGATCTACAGGGATAAGTTGGCCTTTGTACTTGCCCTTTCATCTTAGGCTTGGCTTTTACAATAATTATATAAAGAGTAAATTATAAAACTATACATATAGTATACTCGTAGTTTATACAAAAAATAAAATCATTATTATAAGAACCCAACCTAGGGTGCCGCCGGCATGAGGGGCCTAAGCTGCCGGTGGTCAGGGCGTCAGAGACAGGAACCTCCTGACTATCCGTGCAGAGTCCAGGAGTACCACCTTCTCTATCAGGCTCCTAATTTATTTATTGATACATGGAAAACCAACAGCGCAACACATTTATAGACAAAATAATAAAACCATATGGCCAATTACAGGCTAGGATTTAATTACATTAATTTTAATATTACTTATACTGTTATAGTATACAATAAAAAGTTTTACTACTAGGTACTAAATAATACTGAAACGTTTTAGGCGACGAAACTCGTTAATCTTTTATTATAAACTTGTCTACTAACTTTGTAGCCTCGTGATATGTCAAATTAATTCGTTATATTCCCATTATTGCGTAGTACCTATCTCGCAGCTCGAACAACAAAATAACTAACAGTGGTAAACTAAAGTTGGTGCGATATTATATTAATTAAAAGTTATCGGAACCGAGGGAAGTCTCCGATTAGAGGCTTTTAAACTTTACATGGATTGTTGGAGATACCTTGTTTGTTACGACCTGACGTCACGATCGGTTAGCGTACTCTCTCTCTCTCTCTCTAACAAGCAATATTAAAATGGTTGTAACTTCATAATTCTTTGAAATATCTGAATGGGATTTTCGTCAATAGGCATATTTTTTCCTTCTTTCTTTGGGACTTATAATAAATTTTGAGTCAATTGTAATTTATTGAAATGGAAGCAAACGAAGGTATATAAGCTGCTTGAGCCAAGTCGTTAGTTCCGGCGTACGCCAGTAGAGCACAGTTCAAATATTTATTGTTGATTGTGTAAATGTTTTGTTTGCAGTCACATATTTAAATATAAGCCCCTACGAGTATATAAAATAAATCTACATAATAATAGTATATGGATGAGATTGTCTGAGCTGGCCGATGTGGTTTTTAAGCTGTCCTTGGAACTTGAATCTTCTAACTTAGTCGATACAGACGTTTTCCGCAGTTCAGTTTGGCGAAGATTTGTGTATGTACAAAAGCTGTGTAATTTTTTGGGTAATAAATAAAAAATATAAATGTTAGAGAACGACGAGTTCTCTGTCATTAAGTGCCGCTACACGCACGAAATTGGCGTACTACACGTAGTCCGCCGCGTGATTTCTGCCAGTGTGGCTAAAGCCTCGAACAGACTGCCAGCGGGACGGTAGCGTGGCTTGATGAGCGCGTAATGCGGGCGGGACGCCCGGTCACACAGAACACGCGCGCATCGCGCTGGCCTCGCGCCATCAACCAGCCAGCATCGCGCGCGCGTACCTCGTGCCATCATGCTACTGCTACGTACAGTCCGTCAAGAAAGTGTAGAAATTAAATAAAATGGAACTAAAAAAAGACCATACTAAATTGTTGCCATTACGTCGAATAATGTGACAGTTACGTAGAAAGTGGCGCCCTCATTTAATATCTTCTCTTTCTTGACGGACTGTAAGCACCGCGCGCTGCGCTGTCTGACGTCACACTCACAACTAGTCGCATCGCGCGGCGGCGCAACGACCTGCGGGCGGGACGCGGCAGAAGCGGGGTGCGTTGCCGACGGAGCGCAGTGGTCAAACAGGCCACGCTAGTGGTTTGTACGGAAATATCGCGCTGCGCGCCCGCCGCGCGCAGGCCGCGCACTCGCGACGGTGCTGTCTGTCCGGAGCTTAGGTACGAGAAGCACGGCGGCCGGCCAAACCAAGGTCAGTCCGTACTAGACTTTCTGCTACCTTGCTTGGCAATCCGCCGATTTCGCTCGTTTGACGTCGCCTATTGAGAAGAAGAGTAAGAGAAACGGTGGAGGCTTTCCTTGGTGAAGAAGTAGACGTGAAGACAAATTAGAGTGACGGAAACCGAAAATGATATTAGTAATAATGCTGAAGTGATGTCAGAAGTAAAACTTGTAAATCTGAACGATATGACAAAGAGAGAAAGAATATAATTGAAAAATAAATCATCTTCGTCTGTAGCCCCCGACGGGGCATGGTTTATTTTCCCATCATATTCTTTCTCTCTGTATTATATCGTTTAAAATATTATCGGGGTAACTTCCTCGTTAGAAATAACACGAAACGAAAATATTTAAATAATTAATTTGTTCCGTTAAGAAAGTATCTGGGCATTTTCAATAAAACGTGTACCCAATTAGCGTGAGTTGTTAAATAAAAACTAAGTCAGTGTCAGTTTTGTGACGACAATTAAGTATACAGTTTGTGTACAAATTAACTATTTCTTTTAATTTATAAATGCTATGCATATACACGTTATTTACATGTGAAACAAGTTCAATTTCACATAATTGGAATGCTTAATTGTCGTCACAAAACTGACACCGAGTTAATTTTTATTTCACAACTCACGCTAATTGGATACACGAATTTAAAAAAATGCCCATCTTGTAAATCTTCTATAGATTTTTATCAATGCCCAGATACCCAGATACCTAGATACCCAGAAAATAGAGGAACCGTTCCTGTTAGAATACACCTAAGTTTTGATATATTTAAATAGTGGGAAAGGATCGCCCTGCTGGCAGCCGACCTCCGAAGAAAGTTCACGGGTACGGTACCTCCTAATGTTTTAATCCAGGTTCTAAACTATCTCCATCTCCATACCAAATTACATCTCAATCCGTTGAGCCGTTTTTGCGTGATTGAATACAAACATCTAAACTTTCGCATTTTTTATATTAGTAGGATTGTTTACTGTCGTTTTTTTGTTCAATGAAAATTTGGTATACAGTGAAACAGACAACTGCGACTCTGCGAGTTTCCGAGAAATCTATATTTTTTCGGCATTTGCCTAAAACGGGTTTAACGTTTTTTTTTGCAAAATTTAAATTATTCAAGTTTTCACTTCTGCCGGCACTCCGGGAGTGCAACCCGGTCTTTTTTTATGTTTTGTACTGTGTTATTTTTTTTAGGTGTGCGATAAAGTGGAGATACCTATTTGTTTGTATTAGTACTGTATTGTATTGTGCATCCAGGAAAGTATTATTTGCTTACGAAATCAAATAAATAGTACCTATATAATCAGCTGTGTATGTATAGCCAGAAGCAATCTTATTCAGACCGTGTCTGTGAAGCCGTCTCTCATCTAGTTAAAAGCAATGCGTACATTAACTACGAATGGTGGCCTTTATGACGAACATCTACGATACCATCTGGCTTTTTTTCATACTAAGCCAGTGGCAAACAACATATGGCCTACCTGCTCGTGAGATCTCGTAAATCCCGAAATCTCGCGAGTCCAGCTTTGTGGTTTGCGAGACCTCGCCCAGGTCTGAAATCTCGCGAGATTGCATTCCTTATATGCGCCCTATTATTTACTTGTCATTTGACCAAACAAACTAATTATGTATCTCAAAAACATTTCAGAAACTTGAGTGAAACATTTAACGTTTATTTCAGGACCGTGCAAAATGCTTCAGAAAATGCCCATTGCAACTTTTAACAAAAGTCAAATTGGAATGCTATCTTTGACTTAGTATTTTTTGGATCTGTGCCCGCTGTCATAATGACAATGTTAAATCTATGGTCTGTTCTGTTCCTCACGCGCAATGCCTCCGACTATACTGTGTACTGTGTGTTTTTCTTGCACGATCCGTCTCTCCCTTATTAGAAAACTTAGAAAGAGTCGTATAGTGCGACAAAAATCGAGAGAGCTCGTGCGCCGTCTTGTGATAGCCGTGTATGTGTTAGGATTTATTAACCTATTCGCGCCATAGACGAAGCCAAGTTCTTCAATGTTGCAACTCACCAGCCACCGACATACAAAGTCTAAAACAATAGACTTAAACCTTGTGCGACGAATAGGTTAAGATTTAAGTGAATAAATGGAGGAACGAATGAACAAGAGCTTTCTGCAATCATGGGGCTTTCATCTATCAAATTATTTTGAGCAAGTTCAATAACCTGTCTTTTAGAATTTGAGACTAGCCGGCGGTACGCATCTAATAATGATAATAGACGGAGTACCTAGATCTAAATTACACGAGACCCTTATATTCTACAGATAATGATCAACTACATTTAACCAGCACGGCTAGCACGCGACGGCGCGCGAGCTCTCTCGATTTTTCTCGCACTATCCGTCTCTCTCTTATTAGAACACTTAGAAGAAGAGGTATAGTGCGATCAAAATCGAGAGTATGTCGCGGCCGTCGTGTGCTAGACGTGCAGTACCAATCTCTTTACGAAACAAGCAAAGCGGATTAAACTGCAAAACGGATTAAACTGGAAAAGTACGTTCGGTACAGAAAGTGGATTTGTCATTAGTTAACGTTTATAGTAATCCGTTTTCTCTAGTCTTATAATTTATGAAAAGGAGAGACTAATCTGAACTATATAAATATAGAATCTTATAAAGAGTAAAATGTAAGTTTGTATGTAACGGGTAATCTCCGGAACTGCTAATCCGATTGCAAAAACTGTTTCACCTGCGTATAGAATGGACTTTCTGGATGGTTTTGGGTTATGTTTTATCCCGCGGGTTAGCCTGCGTCCTTTGCAATAGGTACGCAGGTGAAGTCGCGCGGGCAGCTCATATGGACATACATAGGTACAGTGATACTACAATTTATGGCGGGTCGTGGGTTTAGGATACTTTACGAGATTTAACACTGTGTCACGTGTTAAGTTTTTTCCATCTCGGATAACTTGATTTGATTCGGCCGCTAACTCGAATCGAAACTAGAGGTGACTCGACTCGCATCAATCGGATGGGATCCGCTATAGCAGCAGCACGGCTATCACGCGACGGCGCGCGAGCTGTCTCGATTTTTCTCGCACTATCCGTCTCTCTCTTATTAGAACACTTAGAAGAAGAGGTATAGTGCGATAAAAATCGAGAGTATGTCGCGGCCGTCGTGTGCTAGACGTGCAGGCCGCGACCGAATCTGCGAGTCGGCGAGTCGAGTCGAGTTCAGGGTATTCGGATTCTTGATTCGAGTTAACTAGACTCGCGTGCACTCGTATTCGTTATCCGATCTGTCAAATCTAGAGTTAGGTATGCGGGTCAAACCGGCAGTGGAGATTACGAGTGGATTCGAGTTTCGAAGGGTCTTGACGCGAATCAAAGCGTTACTCTCTGATTCGAGTTATTCGAATCAGAGAACTCGAATCGTCCATCGCTAATGTCATGGCGAATTTACACATCAACAGATTAATTAACTAGTCAGTGTACGTTATGGCAAGATTATCCCACTGTTAAATCTCTTAAAGTGATGCATTAATAATTAGTACCTACCATTAAACACTGGTTGCACGCAGGGTAATAATAAAGGAAAACGGCATTATGCACCTCTTTCGCTCTCATTACTCACCTGCCATGATAGGTGTAACAAGAGTGATATGCCGTTCTGTCAAGCTAGCATGATAGGTTTTATGGTCACGGGTCAAGGCCCAAACAACGTCACGTAAAACAAGACCATAAAACCTGCCATGCTAGCTGCCCTGCTCCCACATGTTTTTGGTCCGCGTGCAGCGAAAATTTAGCGATACTGAAAAACTGTAGGTGTTCGGTTGTATTGAATATGGGGCGCTACCGCGAAACGAAAACGAAGTTCATTCGTATGTGTCCCTCTCTGATTCTCTTGCTTATTCGAGCGCCCCGGGATTGATGGTACGTGTCGCGCTCACTCGATCTGATACGTACACATGCGTATGATGCGTAAGACTTGGTGCGCGTGGAAGCAAGCACATATGAGCAATGTAAAACTGATTTCAATTCAATACTTCAAGCTGATTTTTTTTACTTGCCCAGTTCGTATTCGTATTTAAATGTCGATATACAAGACGAATATAATAAAATTAAATATTTAATTTTATTATTAATCCTACTAATATTATAAATGCGAAAGTTTAGATGTTTGGATGTTTGTTACTCAATCACGCTTAAACGGCTGAACCGATTTGAATGAAATTTTTCACGAAGATAGTTTATAGCCTGGATTAAAATATAGGATAGTTTTTATCCAGAGTCCACGCAGACGAAGTCGCGGGCGGAAGCTAGTAAATAATATAATTAAAGTAGGTCCGGTCCGGTCCTTCCATAACACGTACTTATGAACTAAAATCCAAAAATGTAATAACCTATACAGCGGTAACAAACCAGACAGAAGCACATAAGTACCGGGACTTTTCGCCTTGAGCAACGCGATCTCGTTGATACCTTACCTCGTAAAACGAAAGTATCGACATATACTTAAAAGTTGACGACCGCCTTTTAGCCTAGTTGGTAGTGACCCTGCCTACGAAGCATGAAATCCTGGGTTCGAATCCCGGTAAGGGCGTCCTAGTCGGTCCCAAAGTTCTGTCACAAATGAAAATAATGATAAAAACAAAAGTAGCAATCAATTTTTAATAAATTATATACCGATTTAAAGTACATTTAATAAAGAATTAAAATTACTCAAAATTATTCAAAATTACCTCCTTTGTTTTTAATACAGGCCCTTAATCGGTGCGGCCAGTCGTCTATCGCAGCACGCACCATTTTCATATCTATCTCAGTGACTGCTTTTCTTAAAGATGACTTTAGACTCTCCAAATTTTTATGTGGTTTAGCATAGACCTTCCCCTCTAAGACCTGACAATTTTTATAGTCCAAAGGATTAAGGTCCGGACTAGAGGAAGGCCAATCTTCGTGTCTTATAAAGTCGATTTTTTGACGGTCAAACCAGGCTTGAGTGGTCTTGGCTTTGTGTGCTGGCGCAGAATCCTGCTGGAACACAAAATTATGTCCCGAAAATAGCGTGTTAGGCAGATCTTTGACAACCTTATCCAAAACTGTCTCTTGGTATACTTTCGCACTGATTTTGACACCTTTTTCGCAAAAATGAACCTCAGTTGGCCCGTAATAAGATACACCCAACCAGACCATCACTGATGATGGATGGTGCCCATGTTGCACCCGCGGAACTCTTTTTCCTGCTTCTTCAGAGCTCCTAGCGTACACTCTATCATTCTGTTTATTGTACTTCTCTTCAATATCGAAAATCTTTTCGTCTGTAAAGAGGATATCACGGTGTCGATTTTTCGCGTACCGCTTTAACAACTTCCGGGATCTTTTAAGCCTTATTGTTTTTAGACGGGCATTAAGTAAGTGCCCACGCTTTTTTTTGTATGCTCGTAGACTAAGATCTTCGTTTAAAACCTTTTTGACGGTTTTTCTACTGACACCCATCTGCAAAGCCATCAATTTCTGTTTTCGGACAGGATTTCTTGCTATGCGCGCCTTGATCGCTTTGATCACTGCTGGTGTTCGTACGGAGCGAGGCCGGCCAATTATTTTCTTGTCCTCAACACTGGAGACTTCATTGTACCTATCAATAGTACGGTACACAAACCTAAGCGTTATTTTTAAATTTTTGAGCAACTTGAAAATCGTACTTGGCGAGTGCCCACAGCGGTGCAATGCTAAAACAGCTATTCGGTTTTCTTTCAATGTCCACTCCATCGTGAGAAATTGCAACGAATGACTGTTTTTTGTTTTAAAATAATTGGCAAACATTCAAAAATGGAATGCAATAAAATTTTCTTAAAATCATCTTCTAAATTTAAAAATAATATGCCAGTGACAGAACTTTGGGACCGACTACGTATTTGTGTGATGAGCACGAATATTTGTTCCTGAGTCATGGATATTTTCTTGTATTTAAGTATTGATTTATCTATATAAGTATGTTTATCGTCGTCTAGTACCCATACTACAAGCTTTGCTTAGTTTGGGAGTAGGTCGATTTGTGTAAGATTGTCCCCTAATATTTATTTATATATTTAAAAGCAAGTATACCTTTAAGCGCCAGCTGAAGGGCTATTCGTTGACCCTCCAAACATCCCAACCCTAAGCCATCCAGCACTTTATTTAATTTTTATTTTTATTTTCTTTATTAAACATCCCAACCGTTTCAAGTTTTTCACATTTTCGCTCATCCCATTGTGCTTGTGTTACATCTTTAACAAATGTATTATATTAATTATTTATTTATTATGTGTATACGTTTGTATCGGCAGTATGTTGTGTTGCGTTCCTTGGGTCACGTACGGTGTTGTCTGAAAATCAGCGCTGTAGGTGTATGTCTGACACCTCGGCATAATGTTGAGACAGCGACCGATTCACTGCCGCGAAGACACACACATTATGTGTCAATTGTACTGTATTTCTACTCCCTTTATCTCTAAGTCTTTTGTGTAGTGAATAAATGTCTTCTTTCTTTCTTAAAAGACGCATACTAAAGTAAAATCCACCTATTCCCCTCACAAACAAAAAATCCAACAAAAGCCCAGCGCACATTGTGGTTCCCCGAGACCAAACAAAAACAAACATTACGACCATTTGATTAAGAGTACATCCCTAACGACCAAATAACGTCCGAAGGCGGGGAACGTCGGCTGACCCCAATAACGGCCGACGAGCCATTTTCACACAATATGCTAACCATTCCCCACTTTACCAGACTCCCCGTGACATTTTCCTCAAACCATAAGTGCCTCACTTTTGTTACATTTTTCTATGTGTAATCAGGCGAAACTTATGAACGGGTACCTAATCAAATCAACGGAAGGCATACAGGATATTTCGACCTCATTCGATTCAATAACTTCCAATTTATCCGTCGCAATAGGTAGCGACAACTTTTCCTGGTAAATTTGGTCTTCATACACGCGTAAACATATTCGGATATATGAAAAACTATTCAAGTTTCCGAGACGTTGCAATGCGGACAATTTTAACCTTTTCCGCGCTTAGGAATAACTAATTCTAAACATCCCCTTTAATAATGTTTACGTTAAAAACCTTTTCGTAAAAGATATGCCTTGCGAGTTTTATGCGGGAGCAGCCCGGAGATAATTCGTACAGGCACGAGCTAGATTTTAAAGGCCAAAGGTACGCGACGACTAATCAGAATAATCTTTCACAAGCTTCATGAATTACGAACGTTTCAGTCGGCTGAGTTCTCCATTTTCGAATAATTACTTAGGTAACCAAATTATCAAGATAAAACATCGACATTAGACTTCGTTTGTCGCAGCGCACCTTAATTGATCACAGACGACTTGAAATAGTACACGCAGATGTTTCAAAGAAACCCAATCACTGAGATACAACATTTACGCCTTCCAAGAACAGTTTTTCTTAGCGCTAGATTTATAAAATAAATGTCAAGTGGTCATCAATTCTCTTTCGCGCAATATTACACAGGAAAATACCGAGCCTTTCACACTCAATAGGGGAAAAGCGTCTTGTCGCCAAGGTTCATTGTGGTGATAAAATAATAGGTACCTGCTTATGTCAAATTAAATTAAATAACTACTAAGTGAAGTGAAAAAAATAAGTGAAAAAACATAATCTAACACTTTCACCCCCATACGGGGAAAACCACGGGATCGGCTACGAGCGTAGCGCTTAGCGATTCTTGGCAGTGAATGTGCTTATTAAGGAAAATATCAGACTTCAAGGAGCTAATAACAATATACTTTACGACATTAGAGTAGTGCTTTCACGAGGCGGGCAACCCCTAAACCTGTAGGTAGTCTTTAAAAAAAAAACCATGTAGCTAGTTTAGTTTGTGTAAGGTTTCCCTAATATTAATTTAATTATTTGCCTAGACCACGTACTTCGATCGCAGAAAGAGCAATTCCTTCTTTCATTAAAGTAGTACGTACCAGCAGTTGATACGTACATACTACGTAGTTGTAGAAGTAAGTTCAACTCGTGCAAATTTAGTTAAAAGTTCCGTGCAATTTTCAGTAACTTTTACATTCTACATTTGAAAACGAACGCGAACACACGTTCTGCAAAGACAGGTTTGTTACTCTTGTTAGGTTTAGTTTAGTTCAAAACAGCGATAAATCTTGTTCGCGTAGGTATACTTTATTTTTGATTCTTCTAGGACCTAATAGCTTAAATTTATCCGGGTGAATATCATTATTTTCTGCATGTAGCCGCTTATACGTAGAAGGAAAGAGTAGGAAGAGGAGTGAGTAGGAAGGAGTAGGTAGTAGTAAGAATATAATGTAGTAGTTGTATACAACCAAAAATATAGGTATGAACTCGTTTAAAGGGCATTGGGTAACCTTGTATGAGAAAAAATGACGTTTTTTATTTGCAGCGGCCAAGGATGTTTTTTTAATAATCGTTTAGATGACCTCTTAATATGCATAGATATATAAAATTAAGATATATAAACGCGTTAAACAATATCGGAGCCGAGATATATAAGTTTGAAGTTTAGTTTATAACTTCACAATATGACCTGTGGAAATATATATTGCTAATATCTCGGCTCCGATACATTTTACTGTATTACATTTCATAACAAAATATGTTTGTTTTGAGTAGATCTATCATAATCTACCACGTTAACGAGTGGCCGCTCATCTAAAAAAAATGACAACATTTATACCCAAACCCCATTGGGTCGGATCGTCAACAATTCCGCCACGATTCCATTTGCTTACTTGACAGAAGGGGGCATTCCTTTTTATTATCACTGCTGTTTCAGGGATATCGCTGTTGTGGATATCACTATGACCTTTTGTCATATCGAATCGGGTCCCAGGTCGTGTGAGTGTGACATTTTGTGTTCGGGCCCGTGTGAAAGGCCCTAATATTACTCACATGGCAACACCGGCGGATTATAAAAAAGGTAAAATTAGTGACACCTGGGGGGCTAGTACGCTTAGTTTTATGTCTGACATAAAACATTCGTCCCATTCTAGCAGATATGCGAGTGCAAGAGGGACGAATGCTTTACGTCGGACATAAAACCTAGTGTGCTGCTGTCATTGTGGCACTAGTGCCATGCGGTTGATGGCGGACTTGAGAATATAACCTACCGTTGCTAGCCCAGGGCTGTTAGAGATTTGTTTAAATAATTGGAATCTGTTTTGGAGCCCTAGTGCGGTGGTTCAGATAAATTCGTTTTTGTATGCGCGAGGCGCGACTGGTGAAATAGAGCGAGCTGGCGTCTGCGAGGAGAGATTGTGCAACGTGGCGTGCGGCGGGACCCCAACGGCCCACACGGAGCCCTCGGGAACGGGTGACGTAACTATAACTCGACATTTGACTGGACCCTACTTGACTGAACTGCCCGTCTTGAAGCGAAACCGCAGGCACTCCCAGTAAGTGTTGAACCTTTAGTAAATTTAAGTGGCTAGTTTTTAGGTGGAAATATATGATCCACGGATCGTAAGAGGCGTCAAAGACGGCTGAAGGTCGCGTTTTGAACAATTTGTGAATATCATTGTTTGCTCCGATGTTGGTTCAGTCGTCCAAGAAAGTGTTCTACCACTATCGAACCTTGATGTACAAATTATAGTCATATTTTTTTTGCCTTTTAATTCATCATGATCATCGTCTGCCTATAATATTTCCCACTGCTGGGCAGAGGCCTCCTTTCATGAATGAGAAGGAACGGGCAGCAAGTCCCCTACACTCGACCAGAGGACCGATTTTTGACTTTCGAGCGCTCGAAATCAAAAGCGAACAGTAGAAAATATTCGCACACGAAAAGTTGTCACTTTTATTTTCGCATGAACCCAATAATTGCTATTTTTGAAAACATCACTCGAAAGCTAGTGATTGACTATCGATACTTTTGCGTTTCGTTGTAGGTATGCAAAAAGTAGATAATTACCTGTTTTTCAAATGTGAATAAATTTTGAATTTGAATTTGAATTTTCAACATACTAACCTATAATATATAGAATAGTACTCCATTGGAAGTCGTGTATTTATAATATACTTAGTAAATTTATTAATTTTAAATATATTATGCGTTTCATAACAGAAAAAAAATTTAAGTATAGTGAGTAATAGTAAACGAAACGCTTATTTTCCCGCCAATAGACTTGAGTTCTTGGTGTAAACCTACAAAATTAGGCAAGAAATTAAAAATAATCGTACACCAGTCAATCACTTAGCATCGAATCAATACATTTTATTTAAATATCTCTATCATTTAAATTAATTGTCAGTCCAAAAATTAAACAAGTGAAATGACAAATTTGTAGGCACTTACCTATTTTCTACCGATAGAATTGACTACGAGTGGTCAATACCACTCGTAGTCAATAGTAGCTCATATTTTAAAAACAGCATTTCATCGTTTTTAACCGTTTTCGAGTGAAAGATTCGAGCGCTTGAAAGTCAAAGATCGGTCCCCAGTACGGACTTCAAATAAAAAAATTGCTCTATTCTTATGTTGAGTTAAAAACCTCTGTTTACAGTATTTTAAAAATTACGCAATCTATGCATACCATTCTTGTTTAACCAGATCATGCTAAAACTCCGTCGTTAGCCAGGCAAATGATTGATTAGAGTAGCTTGGAGGTCAAGGGCAACGCCAGGGACAACCAGCCCGGGCGCCGAGGCTGCCCTTAATTGGGTCCTTAGCGCCTGGGGCTGCCCCAGACTAGCATTGTGGTAAAAACAGCTTTATCATTTGCAGAAAATATTTGTATACATTCTGCTGTTACTCGTATTATTCAGGCAACTGGTTCAATTGAGGACGTTGCTGTATTGATCTTGATTTATTAATTTAATCAGTTACTCAAATAGCTTTAATATAGGTATACCTCTGTATCTAACATTACATTATATACATTTCCCAATATACGGGGCGTCCCTTCGACTTTGCCTTTTACATGGAGGGGAAGTACTTTAAATACTGTAGATAGGAAATTATACTGAAAGAAGACTTCATTTCTATTTTTAAAACAATACGAACTGCATTGAAAGAATTTTAAATAATCGTCTGAACCGGGAATCGAACCCGCTAAATGTGGTAACTATACTATACTTATCGAATCCCTCAATCTTAAGACTTTGTCTTCTAAAAAAATAAATTTTCACATTAATAAAATCACATCAGTACATTTAACTGCTACTACTTACAATGAATTTAGTTGATTATATGTTAAAATGCTTGCCTTCCTGTTCTCTACACAATGCAACTCTTTTAATAATTTCACTTCCCATTGATTGATTTATTTTTTCATGGTGAATGTTTAAAATAATATTTCTAAGTTCAGTTTGTAACGTTCCCTGTAAACTACTTACATAACCCCATAAAAAAAAACGAACGGGGTAGATCTGGCGATCTTGGAGGCCATCTGATTTGTCCATGAGTACCGATCCAGGAAGGAAAACGTGCATTAAGAAATTCCCTTGTGATCCGACTGTTAGGCGCCGGAGCCCCGTCTTGCTGAAAAATGAGATCTCGTCGCTTTGCATCGGGTATATTATTAATCTCGCTTCTTAAAACTAAATACTCCACGTGGCAAAGTCGTGGGACGCCCTGTTAGTATGCCTAAACACAATAAAATAAATTGGTTTCTAACAATACACAATACATATTAGGAGAATAAGCTCCTACCATCCGGAGCTTACTCGTACATACACAAATCAACATAGTCGATTGATAGGAGTTACATAGCGTCTATTATTACATTTTGACATTTATATTCACTTTAATAAACTAAAAGCGCCGCGTAGGTTCCTTTCTTGGCGTGAATTGTACTACCTACTTTATTTTTTTTATACAACGACGGTGGCAAACAAGCGTACGGCCCGCCTAATGGTAAGCGGACACCGTAGCCTATAAACGCATGGAACTCCAAAAGAGTAACATGGGTGTTGCCGACCCTTGATATGTTTGAGGATTCGCCGTGTTGACAGCTGAAGGAACAAATTCCCTCGCTCTCAACAGGTCTGGCGACCTGGCTCACCTCCTGGAACACAACACTACTACAGAGCAAGTACCTAGTAGTTTTATGGCGGTGGTCTTCTGCAAGGCGGAGGTACTTCCCCAGTTGGGCTGCTCCACATTCGAGCGGGATGACATTTCGCTGTGGCCTACCTCACCATGCTGCTACATCCGCATCCGAAAAAACTCCGACCCCGATTTTTTCGGATGCGGATGCGGGTGCTGATGTTAAAATTTGTGCGGAACTTCCGCGGATGCGAATGTCTGCAATATCCCTGTCTCCAAGGCCGCATTTACATAGATCCAAGATGAAACTGATGACTTGTTTAGTTAACTGGCCGAAAGTAGGTTAAGCAAATGTTGACTTCACTGAACCGTCGATTGGGTACTTTGTTCACTAGAATGTGCGTATAGAAGATCCGGGTCGGAATCAAATTACGCATAGTTAGGTAGGTACTTTCTCTAATTTCGAAGGGATGTTTAGTCGAGCCTTCTTCTTTTACTCAAATTTTATTAAAATGAAGCAGATAAAAATCGTTAATTTGATATATACTGTAATAATTAAGTCTGTGTATACATTCATGTGTATACATCAAAATAAGCATTTTTATGTAAATTGTTTTGTTTGTTTCTTGTTTCGTTTATTGTTTACTAGCTTCCGCCCGCGACTTCGTCCGCGTGGACCCGGGATAAAAACTATCCTTTATTTTAATCCAGGCTATAAACTATCTTCGTGCAAAATTTCAAACAAATCGGTTCAGCCGTTTAAGCGTGATTGAGTAACAAACATCCAAACATCTAAACTTTCGCATTTATAATATTAGTAGGATTATTAAATAATATCAGCACTAACAGTTAATAAACCTTACGTGTTAATTGTTAATATTTACATGTAGCTGGTTACATTTCAATTAAAACTACGTCATATTACATTGTGTTATCATCATATATAATTGTGTAAATCACCATTCTTATTTTCATCCTACCTTGGTTAATTTATAATTTTCGGTGGAACCGTTGAAAATAAATTCGTAGGTAGGTATACCTAGATGATAAGGTTAGGTTAAGATTCATTTCAACTCTGAAAAGAAAATGACTCAAAAAAAACATACAGATAAATGAAATGACAAATTATCATAGATACATACATACATATAATCACGCTCGTTATTGATACATTTGGAGAAATAATAATTTGGAGCAATTATAAATTAACATCATTATTAAACCTCAAGATCATCAAGACTATGGGTAACTACGTAACTTTTCGAAGAAACGTTCTGACAAATCAACTGTCATTTTCTCATACAAAAAATGACATTTAGCAGACCAATAGCAAGACCGAGGTAATGTATATATTGAAACTGTATAACAGGTTGCCTACTGAACTAAAAATCATTACGGACAACTCGTTGTTTCATAGGAAATTTAAAAGTTTTTTATTAAGAGGTCGCTTTTACACCGTGGCTGGCTGGATGAAATTTTGATACCGTTTTAGGATTTATTTTGTTAGTTTTCTTTTTGTAGTTTACTTTCCTTGGTTCTTTGACATTTTTAATTTGCTTCTATGACATTTCTTTTTCTTTTCTAATATTATCATTGTTTTTATACTGTTCATCATCCCACTCGCGTTATTCCCGATTGTGCCCTAAAAGAGTCCGGAGTCCGCTTTAAGGCTTGTATACCCGTTAAAGTCCTTGAGCGTATGGGCGGAGCCTCGACCCTCTCCCCGCGCAAGTCGCACAACCCGCCGTCGTTTATTAAGCGTTACATAGATTAAGTTACAGACGCGTCATCGCGCATCGTTACCAATGCAAGGGTGGACGGGGGTGGGTGACATTCGTAATGCTTAATTGAAACGTGATATTTGTCATACATAAATTACATAATTGATTAAGTTCAAAAATTATGTCCCTACTATTATAATACTATTTACTTACGATTAGTGTAGTTCCGTCAGCACGGCTAGCACGAGACGGCCGCGACATACACTCGATTTTTCTCGCACTATCGGTCTCTCTCTTATTAGAACATTAGGAAAGAGAGGTATAGTGTGAGAAAAATCGAGAGTATGTCGCGGCCGTCTCGTGCTAGCCGTGCTAGTGAAAACGAAATTCGTTCGAAAAACTCTCATTGTCGCTCGAACTAGCAAGCGCGACAGAGAGGGAGATACACGAACGAAGTTCGGTTTCGTTTCGCGGTAGGCCCTCAGCACGCCTAGCACTAGACGGCCGCGACATACTTTCGATTTTTCTCGCACTATACCTCTGTTACTAAATATTCTAATAAGAGAGAGACGGATAGTGCGAAAAAATATAAAGGTAATAATAATAATCCATACCTACTGTTGCCCTTAGGCCATTTTTTAATGTCGCTATTAATAGGGGCCCATCTAGCAGTTAGCGAGTCACCGTCTGCCAGAGATAAAATGTGAAACAGTTTTATTGGGCAGGCGTCCGATGTTTCATCCAATAGCCCAGCTACTAGTCCATCATTTTCACCCAATAACCCGTTTTATTTAGATTCCATCAACTAGCAATAGACTCTTTGACTGTTTCTGTGTGCGTCCCATGTCACGGGCAGAGACAGCATCCTTGCATTTCATTAAATTGTCAAAAGGGCCTCTACGTGTTGGCTCAGAGCTCCACGCACGCCTCCCAAAGGTCCGGGACATCATTGTCCCGTGAGCGGGAAAGACATATAATCCATACTATCCATACTTCCATATCCATACTCCATACTAATATTATAAATGCGAAAGTGTGTCTTTCTGTCCGTTACCTTTTGTTTAAGTGTAAGGTTGTTAAGTTTTAAACTAATTTTCGGTATATTTATTACGTTCTACTTCCTTGATTTGATGATGATGGCGTGTACAGTCAGCATCAGATAGTTAGTAGCATCCAAAGTAGCCAAATATATCGTAACACATTCCTTACTCCTACTTATAGTAACAAAGACTATTTCGATGAATGTACGTTCCGATATATTTGGCTAACTTGGCTGCTACTAACTATATTATGCTGACTGTTCAGAAATCGGCCTCGGGTAAATATATACTTATAGATTAGTTGTACGTTAACCATACTTTGTTTCATATCAAATAATAACTCTGTATCGAACTTGGAGTTGGCATGCAACCCATAGGTAGGTACTTACAATATTTGCCAAGCCCACTATTTTTATTAGAACTTATTCTATTAACACTTGACAGTCATTAATACGAGCAGATAAAACAATATTGTTTCTATAATTATTCATGCTCCTAAGCAATAGATATTGTAAATATATTTACTAATAAAATGTATTGTTTTAGCGATTTCCCAATTTTGATACTGTTTAAATATTTGATACTTTGATAGAATAGGTATTTACTGTGTATTCTTTTTCCTCTTCTCTTGTAAAATTTCTTGATATTACGTATTTTCCTCCTGCGCTTATTTAACCCCAAAGACCCAAAATAATTATTGAAAAATTTGTGAGACCTAAGCTAAGACGTACTGACTCTAGTATCGTAAGTTTGTTTATTACTAACAATCTATGGGCAAACTGGCCTGAAATAAAGAATTTATTATTATTATTATTTCCCATCTTGAACTAAAAACAAAATCTAAACTATACCTACGTAAATGTTAATTAGGTACAAACGCCAACACAGTTAACTGACCATCCTGTATTTATACAAGAACCTTATTACAATGCACATAAAGTGCACGGATGGTCAGTCAGCTGTCTTGTCTATAGTACCTACTACTTTACAAACCACGAAATAGATTGTCCACTCTATGCAACAAAATTATCTGTCACTAAAAACTAAACTATACGCAAATGTTTATTAGTTACCTACTATACGAATCACAAAACGGATTGTCCACTCTATGCAACAAATATAGTCCACAATTTCCACAAATATTTAAAAATTTCGGCGCAGCGCAAATTGACACAGGTCCGTCATGCAACGTGTCTCGTCCCGCACTGACAGTATGGACGAAAACGGGGAGGCGTAGGAACTTTGGCGGAATATTTCAGAAAACGAGATAAATTTTTAAGAAAATAAAGTAAGTAAGAAAATGATGCCCTTGTTCATTATTTTATGAAGAAAGTTATAAAATGTCATATTATTCTGATAAAAAATGGAGCAGTAAAATGGTGACAAGTGAAAATATAGGGGTGACTTAAGATTTCTTTTTCTCTCATTTTTATTGTCAAAATGGATTTCTACGAAAACTATGACCCGTCGCATATCTTGCAGATTATGATATATTTTTTCTGACAGCAAAAATGTTACGTTATAATGTATAAAACGGTTACAAAACAACTCATTTTCACGAAAATTTCGAATGTGGAGCCTTAAGATTTGGCATGGGTACTAGTTTTACGAAAGCGACTGCCATCTGACCTTCGACCCCAGAGGAAAAACAAAACCTTATTGGGATTAGGCCGGTTTCCTCACGGTGTTTCCCTTCACCGAAAAGCTAACGGTAAATATTCCGTACATAAGTTCCGAATAACGCATTGGTACGAGCCGGGATTCGAACCCACGACCGCCGCTTGGCTACCGTAGCTTATTATTTTTATTATGTAATATTTTTGATTGTATTTCAAACACAATACCTGTATTATTATTTATTTATCGTATGGCAAATCAGAGTATTTAGAACCGAGATATCTTGGAAAAGACAGTACGGTTGTAACTATGAATAAATACTATGACAATGACTATGACTATAGCCGGTCGCTTAGTATCAACAGGTCTTTCCTACTGTCTTTTGGCGGGAAATGAAGATTATCTGTGGTAACCTCCTGGTCCCTATTTCACCAACTTGACAATTGTCACCTGACAATGACAATTCTCCATAGGTTGCTTGTTCTAGAAGTTAAGGGGTCGCTAGGTTACTTGCGGAACCAGCAATGTACGGAGAATTGTCGTTGACAGGTGACAGTTGTCATGTTGGTGAAATAGGAGCCTGGTGTAAGCCTAGCGGGTCAGGGTTGAAGAATAACGTATCGCAACAATGAAGTTTCATATATATATACTTATACCTTCCGTAGTGCGTATTATAACATAATTTTATTGATCACACACCGTTATACAAGTTTTAATTTATTATTTTTAGTAAACGGGACTTCATCGGGTATAATTAACATATTTATTCTCCCCTCTCGGGTATCAACATCTCCTTGCTGCGCGGGTTTTCCGAACTACCCACACTTGGTCTTTATTAACCACTTACTGTGTAATACTTATATTATTAGGGTTGTTACCTGGCCCCTATTTCACCAAATCGACAATTGTCGCCTGACAATGACAGTTCGCTTTACATGGCTGCGTCGACAGGTTAAGTTGGTCAGCAATGTACGTGGAATTTTCATTGTCAGGTGACAATTGTCAAGGTGGTGAAATAGGGGCCTGTCCGACACACGACACTGATTATTCCCGTTTAGTAAAAATAACGTGTGAGACAATGTAAATTTAAAAATCAATTTAAATTTAGATTTTACAGCGTTTTGCTAAAATAACCTAAAAAGTAATCCAAAAGCAAAAGACGAACTGTTTTATAAAACTTAATGAGTGTTCTTATATTTTGTTTAAGTACTTAATCCTAATTTCCCGGCTTCTATTATCATATCATAGGTATTATTGTTTCCGAAATTAATGACCATTTCAATAACAAAATTAACAAAGATAGGAACTAAAATAGTTATAGTATAGTATCAGATCAGCTCCACGCCACCATAATATTGCATTGTCACGCGATTTGCATATTCGTGCAAAATTTCAACTCAATCGGAAACCGGGAAGTGGATCAAATTTAACTTGCAAGATTTGATTACAGTCAGACAGACAGACAGACAACGGGACAGGTGAAACTAAATAAAAGCTTGTAAAAATCAGCTAACGCAATCACTTAGGCAGCGGAAATTCCGTACCTACCTACCTTTAGATATTATTAACTGTTGACACCGCAGGCGGGCGGCGTGTAGTAACGCGGGCCCGCCGCGGTAGCAATGCGTGTCCAGCGCGGTTGACACGCGTTGATCCCTAAGGGTCGGCAAAGAGAATACAAATAGTGTCTGAATATATACCCAGCGTAAATGGACACCCAGACGCCGCCGATTAAAAATCTTTTAGTTTAGTTTAATCTTTTAGAGGAAATGGGTATATATTTTTTATTTGTTTTAGATTATAAATTATAAGTAGGTACTGACATTATCACACGATGAAAGTTTTAGCAAACTAAAGGGGAGATTATAGTACTTAAATGCTAATGCTAATGCTACTCAATTGAAGAAAAATATCACTTGTACATAATCTTTCCCTGGATTTTTCAAGGGTCGCTGAGAAAACGCTGTATAATAAATAGCCTAATCAACGTCGGAATTCACTATCTTTTTTACTACTATTATATTACAAATGTCAACAAAAAATCGCGCTCTTGGGAGTTATTGAACATACTTACGGAACTATCACAGCTCAAGCACCGCGCTTGAACCGCTTCGCTTCCCATCCGCGCCGCGCCCGACCCGCGGCCGCGCTGCCCGAGTTGTACCTATTACCTAACTTAGCGTTCGGACCGCGTTCGATGTTTGTTTGAAGTGTAAGTAGTTTGAATGTTTTACAACTTGCGCGGGCCCGCGCCCGACCCGCAACCGCGACGTATCCCCAAACAATCCTCCAGAACTCCCTTCAAGCGTCGGTTTGTACAGTTCACCGCAAACGCTTTATGTTTAACGCCATTGAAACCCGCAGCGGGGATTCAAATGCAAAGGGTTACCTTTTAATCCGTAATCCTCCAAACGCGGTTTTAATTTTGAGCGCGCAGTTTTAAACCCTGCGTAACATTTGCAAACCAGATTTCGGGCCACATTACTTTTCGGCGAATTTGTGTTATTCAAATTGAATTGGTGGACTGGACTGGATCATACATACCCGTAGAACCGTAGATTGACATTATTTTATTTTATTATTAACATTTATTCTTGTAAGTAGTTAAGAATATTGTTGGGCTAATGGTTTCTTCTTCATCAAATAATTCAAAGCCAAAACTAGGCTTAATTTCCGTGGGTACCTAATTATCGAGAGCAAGACGGTGTTTTATTGTTTTTAATACGATAGCATTAAATGGAGAAGGCCTATGTTCATGTTAGAGTTTTTGTAGGTGTGCAGTTTCACAGAACAATTTTTTGGTGTTCCGTGCCAAAATTGGTAAAAACGGAACACTTATGGAATCATCTCGAATAAATTTGGCTTGGATCGAATCATAACAACTTTATCCTGTGTGTTTTATTATTTTGTGTGTATGATCCATCTTTTTATCAACAACTAGCTTCTGCCCGCGACTCCGTCCGTGTGGAACTCGTTTATATCGTAGCTCCATACAAACTTTCACCCCCGCTTCATCCCCTTGGGGAATGATTTCCGGGATAAAACTATCCTATGTCCTTCCCCAGGACTCAAACTATCTCTAGACCAAATTTCATCCAAATCGGTTCAGCGGTTTAAGCGTGAAGATGTAACGGACAGACAGACAGACAGACACACTTTCGTATTTATAATATTAGTATGGATAAGTAATATCGCGAGACTTCAAGATACTGTACTGTAAGATACTTGAAACTCGTTATAAATCTGCTGGCAAAATTTCACCGATTTCGCGGCTCGAAATATTTCATTTACACCATCTATTTCATATTAGTTGGCAAGCATGCAAGATTTCTCCAAGCGTAACACGTATCAAACTTTAACATGAACATATATATGTATGATGAAGTAAATATCACAGCAATATGTGTATAATATTACTTTCAGTCTAAGCCAAGCTTTGTTCAGGTGCTTGAAAAGCCACGCTCGGCGGGAGAGTAAAAGCCTGTCCGTGCTTACAATGGGACATAGCGATACTTTGTAGATTAATGTACGGAACAACGTTTGAAATAGGTCTCGCACTTTGAAACTCCATTATTAGTGAAGCTATGCGATTTCTAAACGCAACATTTTCTTCGCTTGGGCAAAAGAACCGATAGCTTAATTCATCGAATTTATACCTACACGGATTAGAAATATTTGAACTAAGAAAATATATACCTATATTGTATAGGTAAAACTTTTGCCATTACATTGTTTCTAACCAAGCCAGCGCTGGTTGCAATGCCAGCATCATACTAAATTCATTTCGTGAAACGGCCTAAACCACCTTTTTGTTGCGTCTTGTATAATTTGTAATTGTATGTCTCTGTGTATAATTTGTAATTGTATGTTCAAGTTTAAACGTACACTATAAGCGGTTATAATTTTTTTTTTTTTTTGAACCTGACTTTTGCTATAATAGGACGAACCCAATATAGCGGTCGAATTGCGTGGTTGGAGGGTAGCCTGGGGAAAATCCAGGGGGAGCCTCCGGCACGACCACGCGGGAAAGTTTGTGCACTGGGGCGGTTATACAGCATTTATGTTTGGCTTTTATAGTGCGTTATGATTCGCTGCTGGCAGCTTACCGATACCGCACGGACTCCGCACCGCCAAGTACGCAAGTTCGACAAAAAGATAGATCGATAATGATAAAAGTTTCTTAATGAAACAAACAGCTAAACTGTACCTGTTTCTATGGGCAGCTAGTACAGTCTCTTAGTATGTAATATATTGTATAATCAATATCCAGTGGCTCTGCGAGCTGTAACTCGCGAGTCTGTATATTTTCAAAAAAAATGACGAAATACTTTACGGAGGAAGAAACTTTATAATAGAATGATTGGACCTGCTCACAAAACTTCACGAGAATTGGTTAAGAAATGCGACCTGTAGAGAAGAACTACCAGACAGACACCGGGCAAACACCAGACATACGAAAGAATGTTTACCCAAACCAAAATCAGCTTTCGAATAAAAAAAAACCGCTTTCATATCGGTCCATCCGTTTGGGAGCTACGATACCACAGACAGATATACAGATACACAGACGCACAGATACACAGACACGTTAAACTTATAACACCCCTCTCTTTGCGTCGGGGGTTAAAAAAGGGGTTAAAGAGTTGATGATGTTAGGTCGTATCCAGATGTGAATGAGGTTGCCTGGGATCGGAATAGATGGAGGGCCTACTTTGAGCTAAACCGACAAGAGCTTAGCTCTTAAATAAGCAGAAGAGAGAGAGATCATCGGTAAAAATTTTGAATATCGAAAATATTATCAAACTCTATCTATATACTCGTCACGTTGTTGTCTAAACCGGTAATGTTGCCTCACGTTTACATAAAAATCAAGTTACGACCGTAATGTCCACACTTACGCATACGTTCTTTTATATCTACCAATTTCTCTCCGTAAAAATCAGGCTGATCCTCTACTTAAATAATATATCCAGTTTTGTAAGGTTATAGGAATTTTCTCCTAACAGTATGAAATATACAAGCAATAAAATCTAAACTGACAAGATTCTTCATGTGTGATACTTCAGGTGTAGGCTCGGGTTACTAGAGTTTATATATCCTAATTTATTAACTACTTGTATATTCCCATTGCCATGCTTGTTATTGGTGCGCGATTGGTTACTGTGCGTAATGCACGCTAAGTTTAAGTTTGGCTATAGATTTCTTTGTGTTAGTTTATTTCTATAAGTGAGAACCTGTAATTGGGTATATGGTTTTATTATTGTGTCTATCTATAAATATGTTGCGCTGTTGGTTTTCCATGTATTAATAAATAAATAAATGTCTCGACTGAAAATGAAATCGACCATTTTCCCCTTAGTAAAGGTTGTTTTAATATGGGTGCATTCCTCAGCAATATGGATTGGACGCTCTTAGGATCAGAAAAAAGAAGTAAATACTCCTTACGATTAATTAAAGGGAATTAAAGGTAATAGTTTCCACGGTAGATACTTCTACATAACTTCGTATAATTACAACACACCACTAGAAAGAAAGGCAGTTAAAATAAAGTTTATTACTTGATTTCATTTCCAGGCAACCTTCGAGGCTCAAACAAACAAGCCACATTTTGATTGTGTAGGGAATAGCGCGAGGAATTCCATTATGGTGGAACAATACATCGACAATGAGCCAATACAATCATAGAAATCATTCCATAGCTACAATAGGCTGATAGAGCTAAATATTTCCTATTCCGTTTAGGCATTTTCTATCCGAATGTTAAACCGTTCGTGCTAAGGAAAATATGACCTCATATTTAGGTTACGTGATTCTGGAGAGGCGGTTCGTATCTTGTTTTGTTTTTATTTAATAATAATTGAGCTTAGGCGCCAATGGCAAGCTAGCACTGTCCCAATAGTTATTTCCACAACAGGAGTAGTGCCCAAAACCCTGTAATAGCTTGAAGACCCTCCTGACCCCAACTCAAAGTATAGGAACCCTTCAAAAAGCCACAATTTTAAAAACATGCCGCATAACCAGAAAGTTTTTGACATCATTGATTATATCCGAGAGTAGTGCTTAAGTAATATAAGTAAGTAGGTATGTTTCGTAAGCGAGTAAGTGTAAGTAGTAGGTAAATTCACCAATTTTTGAAATGCTTGGCTATGGCCCGCGTTCCAAAGCCAAAATATTATTAATAATAGTAATATGTATGGGTTCTAGCAGGTGTACCTATTACATAACATTAAACTTCGTCTCCAAAGGGCCTCTACGTGTTGGATCTATATCCCCACGTACGCCTTCTAAATGACCGGGGTTCGCCCCGTGAATTTCAATCGGAGATATATAATAATAATAAACCATTTATTTCAGGCATCTAAGACATGGGTCTTAGATGCCTGAAATAAATGAAACCTACCGAATTCTACACTGGGCTTGACGACGCGACGGAGCCACATTGTTTCGTCGCCTAAATAATAATTCGTTTTTAATTTATACATACATACATACATACATATAATCACGCCTCTTTCCCAGAGGGGTAGGCAGAGATCACGGATCTCCATTTGCTACGATCCTGACAAACCACTTTCGCTTCACTCACTTTCATAACATTTAATTTATAATTGTATGTAATTGTGTGTGTCTTTAAGGTATTTGTAACTATGGAGTTATTTAGGCAACGAAACAGTGTGGCTCCGTCGCGTCGTCAAGCCCAGTGTAGAATTCGGTAAGTTGCCCCGGAATCGCCGAAACGCAACATTTAAGTCTGACTATGGCTTTTATGATCGTTTTACTGGATGAGAGAATTGCTTCGGGACAATTTATAGACTACGCCCGCGACTTCGTCCGCGTGGACCCGGGATAAAAATTATCCTATATTTTAATCCAGGCTATAAACTATCTTCGTGAAAAATTTCATTCAAATCGGTTCAGCCGTTTAAGCGGGATTGAGTAACAAACATCCAAACATCTAAACTTTCGCATTTATAATTGTTGTTCTGTTATTGGTCAGGCAATAAAAGTATTTGTATAACGTATTATTGTTTTATTAATATAGCAGAGTATACGACACACAATGGCGGTAGAAATTAAAGTAGAGGTTACATTGTCAGATGTCAATGTCAGTGGTCTAAACCACAGAGTGCGCATTTTATTCTTAACATCCCCCCTAAATGCGTACTCTCTCACACATACCAATCAACCCTCTCAGAGATTCAAACTGAGGTTTGGGAAGGCTTTTGGTGAACATATCTGCTGCCTGCAGTTTAGTTTCGCAATACTCAACATCCATTACATTTTCAAGAAGCTTATCTCTAACATAATGATATTGGATATCTATATGTTTAGATCTCTTATGTAAGTTAGCGCCACGAATCAGCTTGATTGAACTCTGATTATCAATAACCAGCTTAATGTTTTCAGAGAAACCAATTTCTTTCATGAGACTTTTAATCCAAACAAGCTCCTTCGTAGCGGCACATGCAGCTAGGTATTCCGCTTCTGTCGTTGACAGAGCTACACACTTTTGTAATTTAGTGTTCCAAGTTATAGCACCACCATTCATTACATACACATAACCAGTTACAGATTTGCGTGTCACAGTACAATTTGCATAATCAGCATCACAAAAACCTTTGGTGCTGCTATCCTCTGTCAAACTTGCCCTATATAGTATGCCCAACTCCTTATTAGTTTTTAAATATTTAAATACTTTTTTTACTGCACCCCAGTGCACATTACTAAAGTCATTCAGGTATCTACTCAGTAAGCATACTATAAAGTAAATATCAGGTCTGCTAGCTATAGCAGCATACATAAGTGAGCCTACTGCCTCACGGTATGGTACGTCTGGCGTGTCAGCTGATCCTTCACAATTATCCAACTTCACATTAGGGTCAGCTGGCACGGAACTAGGTTTACATAGGCTCATTCCAAACTTATCAAGCAAGCTGTTAATGTACTTGGTTTGATGTACAAATATTGAACCATCACTTTCAATTTCAATTTCTAGACCTACAAATTGTTTTGGACTCATGATAGTTACTTGAAACTCTTTTTGCAAATTATTTACAAATCCATCAATAAGCCCCTGATTTTTACACAAAATCAAACCATCATCTACAAACAAAAGTAAATACAAGGGAGCTTCATGTTGTAGAGAGACATACAGGCACCTGTCACTTTGACAATTTTTAAAGTCATTCACCTCCATGAAAGAGTGGAACTTGGAGTTCCAACACCTGGGTGACTGTTTCAATCCATAGATTGACTTATTGAGCTTACACACTAGTTCTGAGTCAAGACCAGGTGGAGTGTCCATGTAGATTTCTTCATCTAGGGTTCCATATAGGAAAGCAGTCTTTATATCGAACTGAGTCATCTTAAATTTTTCTTTTGCTGCCAGTGACAGCATCATTCTGATGGTATCATAGCGTACTGTCGGTGAAAACGTCTCGTAATAGTCTATCCCTTTTTCTTGGGTATAGCCTTTTGCACATAGTCGAGCTTTGTATCGCGTGGTATCATCAGCATTCTGCTTTATCTTGTAAACCCATTTACAACCAACCAGCTTCTTGTCAGTTGGATGCTCCACCATCTCCTATGTCTTGCATGTATCATGAGAATCGAGTTCCTCGTTCATTGCCGCTATCCATTTTTCCTTATCATGACTTTTCAGAGCGTCAGCATATGTAATGGGCAATACTTCTACAAAGTTTGCTTCCGCTACTGTGGTTCCTCGATTCGGTCGAGGCCGCAGGTCATATCTTGGCTCCTTTCTCTTGTCATTTTCATTATACACTCTCTCACTCTCTTCTTGGCTCTCTGGAGTTGCTTCTACTTTGTCCTCTGTCACCTCATTAATCATAGTTTGGTAAAAATCCTCAAAAGCTTCATAATCATACAAATGGGATTCCCAAGGTCTGTCTTTTTCACTACGATAGAGATAAAGGTCCACCGGGTCCTCTGATGTTTCTGATAGGCTGTTGGCTGAATAGGGCTCACTTTCATTGAAGGTCACGTCTCTAGATACAGTTATCTTCTTGGTATCTGGATCAAACAACCTGTAATTTTCAGAGTTACCTTCGTAGCCAACCAGCATAAGTTTCTTGCTTTTTGGCTCTAGTTTATTCCTCTTTTCCTTAGGTACATGCATGTAAGCGGCAGATCCAAATGCTCTTACATGTGTCAGAGTAGGTTTTGCCCCCGTCCAAAATTCAAATGGGGTCTTCACCTTGTTACATCTCCGGTTTATCAGGTAAACAGCTGTCTGCACAGCTTCCGCCCATAGTGCTAGGGGTAAATGTCTCGCATATAGCATGGACCGGGCACTCTCCATGATGGTTCTATTCGCTCTCTCGCTCCGGCCATTTTGTTGCGGTGTATACGGCGCAGTATATTCCAATTCTATTCCTTTGTCAGCTGCATATCTCTTGAATTCTTCATTGCAGTATTCTTTGCCGTTGTCACTGTGTAACATCTTGACTTTGGTATCAAACTTATTTTCAAGCAGCTGCACATACTTCTGAAAAGCCTGCAGGGCTTCACTTTTGCGCTTCAGCAAGTAAACAGAAATAAATCCAGAATCTGCATCCAGGAATGTAATAAAATATCTAGCCCCTCCAATAGATGGTGTGGGCATAGGACCACACAGGTCACTGTACACTTTATTCTTCTGGGTGTGCAATGATCCTTTCTTGAAAGGTACTCTGTGTTGCTTGCCAATCACACAAGCCTCACAAAAGAAGTCGCTCAGGTCACTAACAGAAGGTAAATGTCCATTTCGCACCATTTCACGCAATGTCTTAACATTGACATGACCCAGACGGTCGTGCCATTGTTTCAAGGTCACTACATTTGCTTCACAGTCCACTGAGACGGGCCTGAACAACAATTTGTATAGGTTATTAGGCTGTTTAATGGCAATAGCCGCAACACTCCCATCACTATTTTTTATAAACGCTGACTCCTTGTTTTTGGTCACTGAAAATCCTTTTGATGTTACAATACCCTCCGAAAACAAGTTTCTCTTCAGTTCAGGTACATAAAGCACATTATTGATGGTGGAGTCATACCATTTACCGTCCAAGAACTTTTTTATTTTAATTGTTCCCGAGCCTTGCACTGATAGTTCACTTTTATCACCTAACCGCACACAATTGCACTCTGGCTTGAAGTCTGAGAAATAATTTCGTCTGTATGTCATATGTGCAGACGCCCCACTATCTAAGATCCATACTTCTTCATCTTCTGTGATATTCGCTGCAAGCTGGGTGATGAAGGCAGACTGATTGTTCTCATACTTCGAGCCATGGCTATTCACACTACTGTGCTGTGAGCTAAATCGGCAATCCCGAGCATAGTGCCCCATCTTCCTGCATTTAAAGCACTTAACTGACTTTTTAGTCACCTTCTCAGTAGACAATGCTGTTTCCTCTTCAGTTTGGAAACTCGACTCCTCATCTAGAAGACGCGCCGTAAGGTTGATTACCGTTTGCTTATTTGGTTCTAGCGACAGCCAAGCTTGTCGCAACATGCGATAGCGCTCGGGCAATGACCCCAGTATTTTTGTCACAATTGCAATTTCTGAAATTGTTTCGCCAGCGTCCTTTAGCCGTTTCGCGATATTTTCTATTCTAGAAATGTGTTCGGCAATGCTGTTGCCTTCAGTGAACTTGATCGTGTGAAATTTTTCATGCAACAACATTTTGCAATTTTCACTTTTTTGGTCGTAAATTGAGTCTAATTTATCAAAAATGTCACGTGCCGTTTCACATGTTTCTATCAGACTTATTTGAGGCAATTCCATATTTGCTGTAACTATGTACATCGCCTTCGCGGCATCTTTCTTCCATTCGTCCGCGTCAGCCCCTGCCGGCGACAACGAAGAGATTATGTGATCGCCGAGGCCCCTGGCCTTCAAGGCAAGTGTCGTCTGGAACTTCCATTGTCTGTAATTGTCGCCTGCGAACTTCTTCGCAGTCGCGACGCCAAGACCTCCGAGATCCATTGGTAATTCAGCGTCCAAGTGCCGCGTTACAAACACGCGGGCAACTGACGCAATACCCAGACGTAGAAAAAACTTTCCGACGACCGATCCGACTTTATTTTCTATCACTCGCGTTGCTCTGGGCCATAACCTGTTGTTCTGTTATTGGTCAGGCAATAAAAGTATTTGTATAACGTATTATTGTTTTATTAATATAGCAGAGTATACGACACACAATGGCGGTAGAAATTAAAGTAGAGGTTACATTGTCAGATGTCAATGTCAGTGGTCTAAACCACAGAGTGCGCATTTTATTCTTAACAATAATATTAGTAGGACAACTTAGTAAAGTTGAAAAACCCCCGACATTTTCATTTCAAAGTCCAATATCTGAAAAACGGCTAAACAGATTTTCATGAACATTTGGGATCACATCAGCTTTCGAATAAAAAATACCGCATTCAAATCGGTCCATCCGTTTGGGAGCTACGATACCACAGACAGATACACAGACACGTTAAACTTATAACACCCCTCTCTTTGCGTCGGGGGTTAAAAAAGGAATAGAGGATTGGTAGACTACTTTATGGCTGGCAAGCCAAAGGCGCGACACGACATTATGCTTCCGCGTAAATGCGGCATTAAGTGCGTATGGATGAATCAGTTTCAGGAGTAGGTGCCTCTTAAAAAGGCTCAACAAAGCCTAGCAGTAGTAAATGTCAAGGTTATCTGAAGAATCATGTCCAATATTCAAAAGCACCAATTAAAACTTTATTATTCAGGGTGAACTTTCCAAAGTCCACTGTTTAATTGAGAAATGTGTCTTGGCTCAGTTGGTAAACAAAACAACGAACAAGTTCGCACTAAACAATAAGGACTGTATAACATTGAACATTTCACTAGATAAGGACAATCATGATATAAATATATATCTCTCTCTGTCCCCAAACTTAGCAGCTACTATGTTTCTCGCGCTTGTTTATTCAAAGTTTCAAACGACGTAATTGTTTTCGACTCGATTTTAGAGCCGCGGGTGCTTGCGGCTTTGCAGATGATGAGTAGATAACCATCGCAATAACCTCTTACCTATGAGATAATGCAGATCATTTGTAAAGGATGCGGTGGCCAATGATAAAGTAAGTACCTATATCTATAGGGTAGAGTTGAGGGTATGAGAGATAGCGGACAAATCAAATCGAGGTCGCAATGAACTGCCACCTAGGTACCTATACGAAAGCTAGCCAGGCGTGCGTTGCGGTATGTGAGAGGGGAATGACCGCGAATATATCATAAATATTTTTAAATTTTCACGACTCTCAGATTTTATTTTTACGAAACGCGACTTAATCCATACTAATGTTATAAATGCGAAAGTGTGTCTGTCTGTTACCTCTTCGAGCTTAAACCGCTGAACCGATTTAGATGAATTTTGGTATAAAGATAGTCTGAGTCCCGGGGGAAGGACATAGGATCGTGTTTATCCCGGAAATCATCCCTTACCCTTAAGGGGTGATTTTCACCCCCCCCCCCCCCTTTCACCCCCTGGTGAAATGGGGGGGGTGAATTTTTTTATGGAGCTGCGATATAAACGAGTTCCACGCGGACGGAGTCGCGGGCAGAAGCTAGTTGGGTATAAATGGTATAATTGACGTATTTAGTTACCATGAGAAGTCATATCACATTAATTCGAAACGTCGAAAATCCACGATGAAGTAAATAATATAAATAAGTTAGAAAATTATACCTACGCGATTGAGTCCCGTTTAGTAGGTACAAATAATAAATAGTATACTACCTACCTGTATAGAAGTTTTACATGATACGAAGTATGACAGCTAGAAAGCTCAAAATTATGAAAAACTCTACCGCACAGTTTAATATTCTTTACTCGTTAGGTACAGTCAGCAGCAGAAGTAGCTACGCAAAATAAAACGCTCAAAATTATCTGGACAGTCCTTATTCTCTTGACATTACAGTCGTGTGTAGGTAATTTGAGCACTTGACCCGCGTAGCTGCTTTTGTTGCTGACTTTACAACCTCATAAATGCGCTGGTAAAATTATTTGAATTCCTCCCGAGCACCTTGTAGACAGTTCAATCCACGGGAAAGCCTCTCTCCTCATCTACTATTCTGTGTTTTGTCCATAACGTAGGTCCGGAATGGTCTATAGTGTACGTAACTAGTAGGGTAAGTATGTAAAGGCAACTTACTAGGCGGTAATACCTGATTGACGTGAATAGGTCAAACGAAGAGAGGATCTTCTTTCCGTGCGAGTATTAATAGTTTGTGCTACTTACGACATACGTATCAAAGGTGGACAATACTAAAAGGTCCGAGAAAAAAACAAAGTCGTTTAGACGGGCTAGGGCACCTTAAATTACACTGAAAGCAAGCCGATTTTATCCGTGTATAGTGTTATTTGAACGGAGGTGGTATATCCTCACTTTCATTTCTGTCTTCCATAACTTTAATAAATGACCTCTGCTAATCATAAGTTAGTTTTCCTGTCTCTGCAGTCTATAATATGCTGCAAAATTTGATCTGATTGATTCCCCTTACTGTCAATTATAAGACTAATGGAATCGCGCGGCCCAGTAGCTAACATTTAAAGAACCAATTAACGTAAAAACTAAACAGCTATCAATGGATCCGTCGTGTCCCGTACTGGGAGATTTTAACGTAATTAGGTAGTTTACGACTAGGTACTGACTGAAATAATTTGCCCTATGGAGGAAATGTAATGCCACCCATGCCCCCCGCTGTTTAGTTCATTAGAACTCTCGCTATTTTCGTGAAAAGTTAGTGTTTTGTAGTGAGGCGTCATGTACATACAGTCCACAACAAACCCGGCAAAAATATCTGATAAGTCCTAAATGCCCTAGAAATAGAGTCGTCTCAGGTGTTTATGACCGTTTCGTTGTGGCTGATTTGTGCAGGACTGAACGCCTGAGGCTGAAATGAACTGATTTTAATAAATGCGCGTATCACGACTAGCTATTTTTAACCCCCGACGCAAAGAGAGGGGTGTTATAAGTTTAACGTGTCTGTGTATCTGTCTGTGGCATCGTAGCTCCCAAACGAATGGACCGATTTGACTGCGGTTTTTATTCAAAAGCTGCTATGATCCCGAGTGTTCTTAGTCCTGTTTCAAGAAAATCTGTTCAGCCGTTTTTTGAGATATTGGACTTTGAAATGAAAATGTCGGGGGTTTTTCAACTTTTCTAAGTTGTAGTTATTGTTAGTGGCGATTTCAGTGTAATAATATTCGCTAATCGATGTCGAACACTTTCGTAGCATTACCACAACCACGTAGCCGATACCAATAACGTTGGCTGAGGCCATGTTTAGACATATGTGTATTTAGCAGCGAACGAAAAAAAAGTAAGTAGCGCCGCAAAATGGCCCCACAGAGTAAGTGCCATTGCCATTTATGCGGGTTGGGGGCGGGGTGTCAAAACGATGCCAGGCAGCAGTTTAGTTCGAACATGCGTACACCGAGATTTAGGCACGTGTTTGGGTAGAAATTTTTAAGGAGAGCGCATTCTATGACTTTTTCGTTCGCGGGTGTATAGCAAAATGACGTCACGATTTTCTATGACGCCAAAGCAACAGTGACACGAAATCGTTGCCAATAGTCAGAAGTACCCACCAAAAACATTACATGTAAAGTGATGCCAAGACTCCATAGCTCATACAGCTTTCAGCGTGAAAAAGATATCAGATCGCAATTAGCGATTCTACTTCACACGGCGTAACTCTACCACTACCAGCCACGCTCTACAAATTATATATCTTGGCTAAAAAGTATAGACCCGTCACTTATTCTTATTAATATCATCATAAATTCATTCGGCGTGAAAGTCTATGCGGCGACCGGGATGTGCCCAACAAAGCTATACTTTTTAGGCAAGATATAGAATTTTTACGTATAGCGCTACGAAACCTTTTTCACTGAATGTGTTAATATGGCCGTTGGGGCGGGAAGGTTCTCGAGTGGCGACCACGTACCGGACGGAAGGCGGCGTGGGTAGGCGCCCGACAAGGTGGACCTGGTAAAGGTCGCGGGTGGCGTAGGACCGGTCATTGTGGTACTCTTTGGGGAAGCCTATGTCCAGCAGTGGACGTCTTTCGGCTGATATGATGACGATCATGATGATGTGTTAAGATATCAAGGTTCCTGATGAGACTTACCTTGGCGATCTTATGCAGCAGAGCTGTAGTGGAGTTAGTCTTGAAGAGCCCCAAAGCCCGTCTCCGGAGACCCTGGCCAAGACACGCCTCCACAGCTCCGCAGAGGGCCGTGACACCGCCGCTGTCTTCATGGACGAATTTCCGCGTGACGGCCTGGTGGACAAAAAGTTAATTAAGAGACAAAAAAAGGATAGACATGATTGATGTTCCCAACGAATATCGGGATCGTTATAGACGCTTCTAAGGCTGCCGAGTCAACAATTCTCATTTTTTTCATTATTTGTGCTGTAAGGAGTTTTGCAGACGTTTTATTAAGTAAAAAACCGGCCAAGTGCGAGTCGGACTCGAGCACAAAGGGTTCCGTACCGTTACCTATCTATAAAAACTGTAAAAAAAAACGCGTTTGTTGTATGGGAGCCTAGAGAAGAGAAATATTAAGAAGTAGAGAAATAATTATTTTATTTTGTTTTTAGTATTTGTAGCAATAGAGTCAGATACCTATACCTATATACATGCGCGCTTTGTTGGGTGGGTAATAATGCTGGTAAGTGTACCTAAGTCAAGAAAAGTCAACCTTATAAGTAAAAATATAAATAGGTGCTCTCATACTAATTACAATAATGTCATTTGATTACCTACTAACAAGATTGTTCTTTCGTAGGCGCTGAGCAATGAAGCTGAAATACGAATAAAATTTAATCCTCATTAGCATTAAACAAAATCTGTGCCCGCTTAATGAATTCTGGGTTTCAGGTTAGATCCGGCCCATAAGTATCCTTTCTTGCATAACCAACAGATCATGGTTATTCTGACACTTATTTACAAATGTGTTGCACGCACTCGATAGGGTGAATGTCTTTGAACGAGGGACACAGTTTTTTGAACTTTTTTGTAACTTTTTAACTTTTTTTGTATTATCGCTCTAGGTGAGTAATGTAAGTGTCTACTATTAATCGCACATACCTAATACACAGCACACATACGAGCACAATATGTAAGTAGCTGTAGGTATATAATTCTTTATTGGACAGGCAAGACACCCATAAAATGTACAGCAAAGTAAAAGCACAATACAGTAAAACATATGATTAAACCCTACTTACTAAAAACACTGAAATAAAACACTCAAACATGTACCACACTATACTTGGCCGTTCTCAGACCTGTGCAGTTTGCGCCAGTAGTTATTAAATTCGTCACTGTGATCCTGGGCCACTAGTGACCAGATTTCATTTTTGGTGGCTAAGAGTCTCGCCCTGAAGGCCGCAGACCTGGTTCTTAAAATGGCGAAGAAGTCAGGAACTCTCGCATCGGTGAACATGCCCTTCGCACTGCAGGGGGCCGATTTTTGACTTTCGAGCGCTCGAAAATTCAATAAAAGTAAATGCTATTGTAGTGTCATTATCACAGGCACTTACTTTCTACCGATAGAATTGAATACGAGTGGTCAATATCGCACGTTTTTAAAGGTTCTATCGTCATTTCAAAATAGCATTTAATAATTTTTGACAGTTTTCGAGTGAAAGAGTCGAGCGCTCGAAAGTCAAAAATCGGTCCCCAGAAGCGTGGCAATTTCAGCAAAATACGAAAGGCACACTGCATTGTACTGCACCCTTAGCGCGTTGAACGAGTGCCTGGTGTACCTATTCCAAAGCTGGCATGTATAAATGTGTCTACCAAGTGTATTTGTCTACCAAGTAAAATAAGCCAGAGGATGTAATTGAAAGCTTATTTCTTTAAGGCGGGAAAAATGATCTCACATCTCAATTGATCTTTATTCTTATTACGATCAGGGAGGGTTCGGGAAATATCTCCATCGTCGAGACGACAAAATAAATTCTCAAATTATTCTCTCACGCGGCAATATGAGTATATTCAATTCTGGGTAAAAATATTTTATTTGTATAGTCGGCTCCAGTTAAAATGACGAAAATGCTCTTAACGTGGGATTTTACAACTGCTGTTACTAAAATTAAAGGAAAAGATAACAAAGAGACGTCACAAAACTGACCGAAGCGTGTGGAGTAGCCACTGTTTGTTCTGTTGTTTGTGCGTAATTGGAAGACAATCCTACTTGTAGATAACAATTGAACAATAGATGTCGGCAATGGTTGGTTTTAAATAGATACTAGTAGGTATATCCACCTCCGAAGTTTTAAGGACTTTTAAGCAGCGAACGAAAAAAACATAAATGCGAGCTCCTTACAAACTTCTACCCAAACACGTGCCTAAATCCCGGTGTGCGCATGTTCGAACTAAACGGCTGCCTGGCATCGTTTTGACACCCCGCCCCCAACCCGGATAATGGCAATGGCACCGATTCTGTGTGGCCATTTTGCGGCGCTACTTAGACTTCTATGGTTTTTTCGTTCGCTGCTTTTAAGGTCTTTTTTTTGGTATTGGATTGACTCATATGATCGGAACATAATTTATATAAGTACATACTCGTAATATATATTGTTTGGCATTGGTCAATATTAATTGTTCACTATTGATTTAATTGTATTGTATTCTTACGGGTCTATGATATCCGAATTAAATGATTTTTATTTTTTATTTTTATAGAATAGAATAGAATCGAATCGTTTATTGCATATCACATTACAAAGATTGGGTGGAATTAACAAATAAGTAGGTATACACGTGACACCCTGCAAGGGCGCAGCAATATCAGAGCAGAGGGCTAACTAATACTATACTATAGGTACTAAACAAGCTCATAACATACAATTTTGTGATTGATGTCAATTTGCAGATCGTGACGTGTATATACATTTTTATTTTGCCCCATTTCTTTTATAATATTTATCATAGCGCTTTTAGTCAATGTTCTTATCCTACTAATATTATAAATGCGAAAGTTTAGATGTTTGGATGTTTGTTACTCAATCACGCTTAAACGGCTGAACCGATTTGAATGAAACTTTGCACGAAGATAGTTTATAGCCTGGATTAAAATATAGGATAGTTTTTATCCCGGGTCCACGCGGACGAAGTCGCGGGCGGAAGCTAGTACAAAAATAAAGGTATAGCTAACTAATCTGAAAACTATTGTTTTGTCTACACTACAGCCCCCCTATTCTGTAACTTGTTTTAAGCTCACCTCAACGCTCACCCACAAATATATCTTGACACCGCGATGCGTAGTAACCAAGCGTAGGTAGAGGTCTAGTTTCGTGACGGGTGAACGGCGGGGTGAGCCGCATTAACGCTTAGCGAATAACAGCCGTGCAGCCCAGGAAAGACGCCTCGTTCAATGAGTAAGTATTTGACTTCATAGCTTTTTTTCTCTCTCAAACGATATAGGAATAAAAGAAATGTAAAAAGAGTAGAATAAAAATAATGTAAAAGGCGTATATTTTATTGAATAAATACATCTTGTTTTGCTAGTCGTTTTAAAGATATTATAGCTTTCTTATACGAGCTTTATTTTATTCGAAATGACCCTAAATATTAAGCATCGTTTCTTCTTATTACAAGTAATTCACACAGAGAGGCTACCGGGAAACAAAAAGGAACTTCGGTCATGTATCTCCCTCTCTGTCACTGGCAAGTGCGACAGAGACGGAGATACACGAACGAAGTTCGTTTTCGTTTCGCGGTAGGCCCTCAGATTTAGGTTATTATTTGGTTTTCGGGTGGATGGTAACGAGTAAGGAAGAACTTGAGAGTGTGGAATTGAATAACGTTTACGTAGTACTAATATGTGGTTTTGCCCTCAAAACTTATAATAAATATTTGCCGATAAACTTCGTTTCAGTCTGTCGAATGACTTGAGCCTTACCTACATACCTATACATTTTTAACTATTATATTTTGGAGCTAACTATGGGCATTACCGATTTTTCTTTTATTCAACGAGCGAGCGAAGCGAACGAAGCTCTCCGGTTCAGCTTGGGCCAAAGTTCTTTCGTATGGCCGGCTATTCTCCTATCGCACACACAGATCGCGTTTCTCAACTTAAACTCGTGAAATTTTGTGAGTGGAACTTCAATTATTTTTTTAGTAGATTTATTTATTAGTTTTTTTTTAATGTTGTCTGGCCTCACAGAGCCACTATATAGTTTTGTTCTCTTCGTGCCCTTGGACGAGCAATCAAGATAAAAGGTGGCTGGAAGAGTGTGGCGCTTTATGCTAACTAAATCCCATTTTACTGTACAATAAATATTTTATAGGAGGGAGTTTTACGACGAACTGGCAACCCTATCTAGAACACCTTCACGTATTGCTGACACAGAGAAAATAATGAAGTTAGTAGCTTGACTCCTAGACTTTTAAATATTTTTTTAATAATATTGCTTGTCCGAGTATACCCTAGATAGGCCTATAGCCCTAGCCCTGAATTGAAATACTAAAACATGGTATTCGGTGCGGCAATATATCGACCTAGTCCCATTGTAAGCTCAGTAAGGCTTGTGTTATGGGTACTAGACGACGATATATATAATAGATATAAATACTTAAATACATAGAAAAACATCCATGACTCAGAAACAAATATTTATGCTCATCACACAAATATTTGCCTAGTCAAAATAATAAATAATCCTGGTCATCTGGACACAACTAGAACACATAAGCGGCCGAAAGACGGCCACTGTCCAGCAGCCTATTAGTATTTTTTTTTTAATTAGCATTAAGCCTCTCCCTAAGGGTGCATTTCCACCAGAGATGTGCTATGCCATGCTATGCTATGTTTTCATACATTTAAAACGTAGCTCCAGCTACAGCTACGTTTCAAATGTATGAAAACATAGCATAGGACGCATAGCACATCTCTGGTGGAAAGGCACCCTAAGAGTGCCCTTATCGGGGTTAATGTCATAATCGCCTCGCTTGGCATGCGGGTTGGCGTTCGCAGTAATTCCACTGTTCTTTAAGGATGCTGCTGCCCACCTCTGGTGGTCTTGGTCATACTTTTAGGACACACCACTAACTAGATATCCAATACATAAGAATTGTAAGATTATTATTAATTTACTAGCTTCCGCCTGCGACTTCGTCTGCGTGAACCCGGGATAACAACTATCCTATATTTTAATCCAGGCTATAAACTATCGTGCAAAATTTCATCATAATCGGGTGCGCCGTTTAAGCGTTATTGAGTAACAATATCTAAACATCCAAACATAAAAACATCCAAATAATATTGTAAATTACCGTTTGACATGTAAAAGTGCTGCCCTAGTGGCCTATTTGCAGAATAAATGATTGATTTTCATTTTCATTTGTAAGGAAGTTTAAGTTCAAATACTGATTTAATTGACTGTAAGCTACATTTCTTGGAATTCCCATTTATCGGAACAAACTCATATCATGATATTGAAAGCACTTCAAGCGTCTTTGGAGATTTGTACGGAAGATTGACTTTCTGCCAAGGTTTGTGCAGGAATATATTGTAGAATTGAATAAGAGTCCGAGCGACAGGTAACGTAACGAATCAGGTGAAGGTCGAAGAAGGCAGCGGGCCCGCAGCGCCGCACGTGTTCGCGCGGCGCGCGCTGGGCTGCGGGCTGCTGCTGGAATGGATGTCGGAGCTGCAGCGCGAGACGCTCGGCCCGCAGCCTAGCACAGAATGAATAATGGTACAGAGAGTCTACTCCCTTAGTGATAATGTTAGCTGTCATATTGACACCATACCTAAACAAAATGAGAGTGCGATGTTTGTAAGAATGTAATAAAGTATTGTCAACAGATCCAATAATAACCAGGGGCCCGCCTGCCACCTAATACCAAGTGCTTATTAACAATGTGTATATTATTGGAAAAAGAACCTTCCTGGACAACCTAAAAACAAAAACGCTAAAGAAAACCTTAACAACAACAGCATTGAAAAAAGGAAACATTTGGATTTTGTTGTTCAGGCGACTGTTGCAACACATTCACTGCCAAGAAACGCAACGCTCGTAGCCAATCCCGTGGTTTTCCTCGTATGCAGTGGAAAGCGACTACGGCGTAGGCGCCCGCTAGGCGGTTTCCTGGCAGTGAAAGTGTTAACCTCGTAGATCGTTGTCGATCAGCGAACACCGCTACGAGTACACTATGATTGCTTCCAGCACGTCTAGCACACGACGGCCGCGACATACTCTCGATTTTTATCGCACTACACCTCTTCTTCTAAGTGTTCTAATAAGAGAGAGACGGATAGTGCGAGAAAAATCGAGAGAGCTCGCGCGCCGTCGCGTGCTAGCCGTGCAGAGAGCGACCTACTCGAGTGAATTTTCCAGAATAAACAGTGACTAATGTAATTTATCACCAGCTATTTGTACTCCGATCGCATAAGAACCATTAGGGGAGTCTGGACGCAACGAACTAATCTATTTCACCGAGACACTACGTCGCTAAGGGTACAGACAATATAACAACACCGAAGTCTGACCTTGACGTGATAATTGGTGCCTAGACACTAAAATAAGGTCTTTGGAAGCAAATAACCCTTTAATCATGCTGTGGGTCAAAGGGAAATTTTAAACTTTAGCTCCGTGTCTGGTTAATATAAAGGTATCTACTTGGCGGCAACAAATAATAACATATAAAAATTGAATGTAGTCCTTCTAAATGGCACATTATGACTAAAATGGTCTGAGTTTTTTTTTAAACGGGTACAAGCAGACTTTTTTCATAATAACTGCGTTGTGGCCGAAGCCTATAGCTGTAAAACCATAATACTTAATACAGATACAACGAGAAAAGCTTCTCCTGTAATTGTCTTAACGACATGGACATTAAGATTGATTTAACCTGTCCTGTGTGATAAGGTTTTTCAATAAACCTACACTGGTTATGCGTTGCCATAACAATTACGGGCGCGATATCGTATACCTATTGCAGATTTCCTAAACAAATAAATTATTAAAACTGATGCTGAAGTTAATACAGTGAATCGGGGGTGTGCATTAATTCTGTATCGTTCGCATGCAGTCAGAATTCTGTATATCCGTTTTCTGTGCTCAGTGAAACCCGATGCCACTTGCAGAACGAGTTGCAGAAAATTAAATTATTTTCTTCATTGCTACTAGAGTTCCCAGGGTTGCACGAGAACTATAGGTAAAAGCAATAAGCCTTACAAGTGTTTTTCTTGCAGGGAACTATGTTGAAGTAGTTTTGTTCTCCATGAGAGCATTTCAAAAAAAAACAAACATGCTCTCACCTTCCCAAGATTTCTATAAACAAAATCATTGTCAGAATCAGAAAGTTCTATTAAGAATTATTGTAGGTGACTCTACCTAGCTAAGTCTTGTATTCAATGCCAGATATAAAAAAACAGTTGCTGTTTAATAGTTAATTGAACTTCAATATTTTGCTAGTTACTAAGATTTATCCAAGAATGCATTTCCAAGTCTCGTAATGCGAGAAGTCCTGAGAATTTGCTGAAACGGGTACCTACTTCAACAAAGTTCAGTATTACCAACTAGTTGCTAGAGATAGTTGAACTCATCTTTTTGCGTAAAAGAGTTTCTGTCTGAGTTCCTGTTCAAACGAATCTTATAATTGCAGTCAAGTAGTTATGTATTATTTATACCTTGTTTTTGGTCTCTGGGGTACTCTACCTAAGCCAAGTGCTGTTGCCGCCGCCACAAACAGCACTGATTTTAGTCGCCTTTTACGACTAGCGGGGGAAACCAATTTATTTAATTGTATGGCATACATTATTTTGGCCTTTAATGTCTGTCACTCTTTAGTACCACCCAGGGGACACGTGCAGGGTCGTGGTAGGTAGCTCCTGCGGACGCGAGCAACAGTTGTCCCCCCTTTGTCAAGTGAGTGGGCAACTCGACTGTTAGAAGTTCTAAAGCCGCCCGAAGGCCTCTAACTCGGAGCCAACGACTACTGTCATAGACAGCAGCCGGGATCAACTGCTTAGCGTGCCTTCCAAAGCACGGAAGCGCTCATTTATATAAACCACTCAAACATCAGGCGGTCACCCATCCAAAGACTGACCGCTGCCATCTTTGCTTAACCTGCGTTATCGTTTCCGATTCGCAGGCGCCGCTGGGCTATGAGCGCTTCGGGGGAAACCAAGATAAGTATAGTTAAAATGACGAAAAATGTTTAAAACAACGATTACCGACATTTTTAATCATCATATTTTAATAGTAAATAGATTGGAGTGTATAAAATCGAGTGAGTCTATAACTTGAGTTTATCAGACTCAAACTGGCGAAGATATCTCACTCGATTCTATCAATCAGACACTCGGTGTTTTGAAGTTTACCTTTTTTTGTTTGTTTTTTTTTTTAATTGGAAGTAAATCCGGATACCTCCACGCCACGGGGATAGCGCGGAAGTTATGTCGGACTCGCACAGTCTAAAAACCCGCCGACGGTCCTCCCCGACGAATTTCGGACGATCACCTACGGAAAGCACTAGTGCCGCCGTAGCGTCATGCCTTTTTCTTTTTTTTTATACAACGACGGTGGCAAACAAGCGTACGGCCCGCCTGATGGTAAGCGGACACCGCAGCCTATAGACGCATGCAACTCCAAAGGAGTAACATGGGCGTTGCCGACCCTTGATATGTTTGAGGATTCGCCGTGTTGACAGCTGAAGGAACAAATTCCCTCGCTCTCAACACAACGCATCCTCAGGAGCTCTGGTGACCTTGCTCACCACCAGGAACACAACACTACTACAGAGCAAGTACCTAGTAGTGTTATAATGGCTGTGGTCTTCTGCAAGGCGGAGGCACTTCCCCAGTTGGGCCGCTCCAAATTCGAGCGGGATGACATTTCGATGTGCCCTACCTCACCAAAAGGGCCCAAGGGGTCCTACCTGTTTTTATTAAATGTTTGCAGCTCCCAACTGTGACCGTGTACCGCCCGAGGACCCCTTAGCCGTATTCTAAAGCCCCGGGGTACTTACAGGGCGCTTTGAAGTTTACCAACTCGGGTCTACGAAGGCCTTCAGAACTCGAGTCTAGTACAACATTAAGTAGCTGCAAAGAGTCCTATTTCATGCCAGAGCAAACTGCAATGGATTTACCACGAGAGTTTCTAAACTTATTTAGTTCCGACGCCCTAGGAATGATGAGATGAACATTTGAAACGTGAAACCGTTTCAGTGCTCTCATGATTAGGTAATTAATCTATGTTGAATGAATTGTTCATGATGAGAAATCCATACTAATATCTTCACGCTTAAACCGTTAAACCGATTTAGATGAAATCTGGTATAGAGATAGTTTTAGTCCCGGGGAAGGACATAGGATAGTTTTTATCCCGGAAAACATTCCCTAAAGGATGAAATCGGTGGTGAAAGTTTGAATGAAGCTACGATATAAACGAGTTCCACGCGGACGGAGTCGCGGGCAGAAGCTAGTAAATAGTATAAAATGAACTATAACTAAATACAAACCGATTTTTGGATAATCCTTTTTAATGGGATGATCTATTGATCAGGGCCTAGTGATTGCATTGCATGGATATGAATTCATATCCATGCAATGCAATTACTAGGCCCTGAGGTTGAATGTATTGGTTATTCTTCTGTAGGTATTAGAAGGTTACATACGCACATTGCCCACCATACAACAAATATAAAAAAACAATATGATACAGAGAACAGACATAATGGATAAATAAACCATCATCGTCTGAAACCCAGGACAAGAGTCGAACTTGCGACCTCTGCATTACCGGTACAGTGCCCTAGCCTCTGAGACCTCTGAGTTATCCAGCTATATTTGTTCTCTGCATCATATCGTTTAAAATCAGATAGTGGCAACTTCTATGTTAAAATCAAAACGAAACCAATATTTGTTAAAATAAGTTGTTTCGTTAATAAGTATAATATGAAAAACCTTTTAGAATTGGTTGAGAAATGCGACTCGTAGTCGTAGAGGAGAATACCTGGACAGCCGATAAAACAAAAGAATTTTGGCCCAAGCTGAGACAGAGAACTTCGTTCGATTACCTCGCTCGTTCAATAAGTGACCGCAACCATATGGACGCAACAAAGTAACGTTGACAGCGTAAGCTATTACACTGATAAGTGATAAGCGTTTTTGGCGACATGGGTACGACATGACATGATTTTTTTCACAACACCAGGTGTTCCAGGCGTTCAAAGGGCAAACATTATTTTAGGCGGATGTCACACTGCGCCGTATCTCCGGACGGAGGTGCGGTACAGTGTGTCGTACCACACGGATTTTCTATACAAACTGAGGTACCTTCATACGAGTATAACGAGCGCAGTGTGACATCCACATAATGCTTAATATCCTTTTGACGCACGTCAAATAGGTACCATAGTTGACACTCGGGCCGCGTTTATGCAGACGTGACTTCGCACGACACGACGCGCGAGATTACGCCACTACGTAAACACGGCCTCATTTGGTTGAATCAGTAAAAGCAAATCTAAGCTCATATAAGGAATTGATTGGATGTCAACTATCTTAGTAACAAACAGACTGAACCCCGAGATACCGATGAGGCGCGTAATTTGATTTGGCAGTCTCTTAGGAACAGTGGTTAATGTATCTACATGTATGTATATCTTATTGCAGTAAAGACTAGAGGCTCTGTAAGCTGTAGAACTGGCAAGCCTATATTTTGGATTTATTTATTAATTTCGAAAAACTGTTATGATAAAAAAACTAGTACCGAGTATCATTATCGAATCTGCTCACAAAGTTACACGAGAATCGGTTGGGAAATGCAACCTGTAGCCGCCGCCAGCCGGACATACGACAGAATTTTGGTTGAAACTGAAACGGAGTTCGTTCGCTTCGCTCGCTCGTTCAACAATGGTCTCAATCAAAAAATAAATAAATTGAATTGAATGGCCTCCAGAGCAAGGGATCCCTACCTTTATAACGTATCGTAATGATGCAGGCAGTTATGTAGTATTGGTTTCAGCACTTCATATAACGAAAGAGCTCTGGGGAAATCAAATCGTAATGGCCAACAATAATATAGAATATGACAGTCCCCTTATCGGCGGCATTCGCAAAGTGGGGACACCTTTAATAACGATTTGTTGTGATTCGTGGATAGTTCATCTACCTATACCTACTTACTAATAAAAAATAGGTAGTTTGCGAGGTTTTTGAGGTTGATCCAAGAATGCACTCACATAATTGTCAGAACCAGGGATGCTGCAGACATTCGCATCCGCATCCACAACCGCGGATGTTCCGCATAATTTTCAACATCTGCATTCGCCTCCGCATCCGCATAAATTGATGCAGAGTTTTTGCGGATGCGGATGTATTACATATCGTGACAAGAAAGCGACAAACGCGGTGCGTGCCGCTCGCGTGATCAGTATTTTCGTCATTCATTACTCATTTGTCAATAAGAATCTTCATTTCGTTTCTGTAATCTGACGATTCGCCGTATTCGCTATAGGTGATGATGCGTTAGGTTTTCAACGATTGTAAATCAGTCGCAACATGTTCGAGTACTGCGTCAACCTAAAGACGTTGCTTATTTATATTGTTGAGTGTTTTGTCCCAAAATCCGCACCCGCGGATGTGAGCTTTGAAATATCCGCATCTGCATGTCTAAAAAATCGCATCCGCGGCATCCCTGGTAAGGACGTAACGGCCGTCTTATCCACAGCGATAAAATGATAAGATGGCAACCATGCATGCCACTCCAGCTGAGCGTGGTTGTGAACCTGAGAATGGTTTCCCTAATTTATGTCTTGACACAAGTATATTTTTGTGTTAGTAGGTATACACTTGTCAGAATGTATGCAAATCCTGTCGGCGAAATTAAACCTGTGCATAAACGCGCCTTACAGGAAAGCCCGAGATACACTCGCGACCTACCAACGCGCCGATTTGTCGCTGTTGACCGGCAAGGTCGCAGACAAATCCACGTGCATGTGCGCGGACGAGTCGACGAGGCCTTTTTGTACGGGTACGGCTCGCGGCTTGTATGGCGATTGGCGTACTAAGACTTTAGTATTGATACAGCTAGGGAACATACCTCTTCCATCAACTGCTTGACCTCCTTCTTGACGGTGGCTATGAGCTTCTCCTTCGCCTCCGTGCCGGGGTCCGCCGCGGCTGGCATGCTCTCCTCCGATTCGCTCTCTGTAAATAAAACATATTCATCCTTTATTCTACGCCTCACACATCCTGGCTTAACCCTTTCATTGCCAGGAACGCGCCTAGCGGGCGCCTACGCCTAAGCGCTAAGACCACGGGATCGGCTACGAGCGTACCGCGTAGCGATTCTTGGGCGTCAATGTGTTAAGTAGGTAAGAAACTTATGTATATAACTTTCATAAATTGGCTTTCCATTTGCGAAATTCCCCCTTTCCTAGAATAAACTTTCATAAACTAGAATAATTTCAGAAATTCGTTTGGGACGTGATACTTTGGGAAAACACATATATATTTATCAAATTATTCTAGAGTATACAAATTTATTCTACGAAAGTGAGACTTTCGCGCAAATGGAAAGCCAATTTATGAAAGCTTGTTACATAACTTTCTTAAAATATCCCGCCGTTAGCCTGCGAATATAAAAAGACGCTTTGTATGGAAAGCAAACCACCTAGGGAACAAAACAATTATCTAAACTTAAAGGTACCTTGCCGCGCTTGTAGCTACAGAAACCTCGGACAATGTTTGGGTTAAAACGTGTCTCACTCTCATCTAACTCATAGTTTACACGTCAGCAAGACATTTCCATTCATCCAATTATCATCATCAATATTAAGAGCGTCGAGAGATGTAAAGAAGGGGGCCCAAGATAGATTGGAATAGAGTTTGACAAAACACATTGATGGACATTCCACCCCACCTCGGGGCATCATTTTATTGTCTGACTCAGCGGGCGTGTGGAACATTGTTTTTGATATAAAATGTGTCAGTATGTTGGTAATATACAGGATGTAACATAGGTCGTAAACAGAAATTTCTGTTTCTATTGCTGTATTTTAAGGCGAATTCATTGCAATAACTCTTAAACGAAACAATGAAACTTATTTTATACTAATTTATAATAGCAAAAACACCAACCTTATGGTCACCCTATCCGACAAGACTTGGACTGTAGCGTAGCTTAAAGTACCTACTTACAATTACTGTTATGTAGAATTTATATATCTTATCAATCGAGTACTTAGGCTATCAAACAAGATCATCTGTGTACGCTTATTGGTTTGTTATTATTTTATTATGAAATAATTAATCGCTAATTTTACACGTACTTTAGCAAATGTTCAAAATGATCGCCTTCTAATTCATCACACAACTGTGCCCGTCTCCTGTGGTTATCTTTGACTCTCCTTAGTACGAATTGGTCGGCCTTTACTTCGTCAAAAGCGGCTATGATCTTAATACGAAGCTCTGCCACTGTATCGGATACCTGTTCATAAACCCTTCTCTTGATTTCACCCCATAGGTAAAAGTCCAAAGGCGTTAAGTCAGGACTACGCGGTGGCCATTGTATGGGTCCATTTCGGCCTATCCAGCGTTCAGGGTATTCGTTGTCCAAATAATTACGGACGTCGCGTTGAAAATGAGCAGGAGCTCCGTCTTGCTGATAATGTAAGTTTACTAAATCGTCCTCAGGCTCTACTTCTAGCAATCCGGGAAGAACCTGACGTAGGAAACGGAGATAGTTCGCTCCGTTCTGACGTCCTTCAATAAAGTGAGGCCCAATCACTGTATTATTGACGATACCCGCCCAAACATTCACACTGAACCTCAACTGATACGCATTCTTTCGCACGACGTGTGGGTTTTGTTCGCACCACCAATGTTCGTTGTGTTGGTTAAAAAGTCCGATCCTAGTAAAAGTCGCTTCGTCGGTCCATAGGATATTTGTATCTTGGTTTTGCAACAGCCATGAACAGAATTCTACCCTTTTCGCGTAATCTGCTATCACGAGATCCTGTACGGGTTGAAAATGAAACGGGTGTTGGCCAGACGCATTAAGCAAACGCCACACGTACATCTGGCTTACACGAAAGCGTCTAGCAGCTTGTCTAGTACTCGCTTGTGGATTTCTGTTAAAGAAGTTCCGTATCCGCCTGTACAGGTATTCCGGACGAATAATCCGCCCTCCTCTCGCCTGTGCATGAGCTGGAACGGTAAACTGTCCATACTCCCGGAGATTCTGAATCAAGCTGCGAATCAAGTTGTGTGTCGGGAATGGTGACTCTGGGTAATGTTCTCGGAAAACTTCTCGTGTTTGTTCTGTACTATTTGTTTGAGCGTAAAATCTTATCATATCGTAACGTTCGATAAAAGTATAGGGATACGCAGGCGGCATTGTAAAGATGAATTATTAATTTACAAATTAAATTCGTTGCATATGGTTATGACTTTTGAATATGTCATTGTCAATTTATTTATTTTTTAACATTCTTACCAGCCAATACAAAGAGGTAGAATGATTAATTTATCTAAGTCTATGACAGTTTAAGGGGCTCCTAGCTGCCAATGACCTTCGATCTATAACTGTCGGTTTATTTGTGTTTTTTATGGTTTATCGTATTAACAACAACGAGGTTTACCGAAATAGTATCCCATATTTACTTCAAACCTCACAGTTTTCGGGATATATGGCACCAAACTTTGGCAATTTCAGGCCAAAAAACCAGTTTTATGGACGTAACTTTTGTGAAAATGAGTATAAAATAAAAATCTCTCGTAGGTTGTTAGAGACGTCAATAAGGAACAGTTATATGTAGATTTCATATATAAAAGTGCATGAACAACATAATAATATCGAAAACAGAGCTTTTTTGGACCATGTTTGAATAAATCATAAAAAAATAAATATTAATTATTTTCAAAAAAACTCTCGTGCAAATGTAGATAAAGAACTAAAACACCGATAGGTGTTTGTTCCATAAAAATATCTATAGTTTTGACGGAGGAATATCAATTCAAAACTCGTCAAAACTAGCCAAAAAGCGCGTGGAGCCCCTTAACGTAGCAACTAGGGTGACCATGAGACTCATTAAACTTAAAACATTTTTTTTAGTTACGAATTAAAAAACAACGTTTACATATTTCTGCCCCTTATCACGTCCACATGTTTAAGCTAAAGTTAAGCAGTAAGAAAACCATTTCTGTTCACGACCTATGTTTTACCCTGTATTTGCGCTTTCTTATTAACTAAAATAAAATTCATGACCATGCAAAAGGCGTACTTCAAAGGGCGTAAAAGATATATGCTGATATATTATTATTTTATTTAGGTATTCACATATAGTCTGATTAAAAGTAAACTGAAATTAAAGCATGTTTTTGATTAAAGAACTCATTTTAATCAAATTAAACTGTATCCAAAACAAAAGAAAGGCCTGCTTAAGTATTTTAATTATACTTGTGTGTTAAGGTGTGTTAACAGGCACCTGCTAATTAATTAATAAAGAATATACAAAATCCCGGCGCTAATTAAATGCGAAACTCTGTAAAAGATCAGCGAGTTGAAGTTTAAAATCACAACTCCGCATTCGGTACATATACCAAATATGATAACATTGATAAAGTACCCTACTCTATAGGAATGATTCGAACATATGGGGTTGAGAATGGGATAGCTGTGAAAGTCTGTGAGGTAGGTACACTATGAGATAGGTTCCTAATTATTTTGACGAAATTATCACCACCGTTACTAAACCTATCGCAGTCGAACAAACGTACCTAATTATGTCCATCTTAACAGGTTTCGCTTCACACGAGGCGGTTTGACCTATCACGTTTGAATGTCGAATAACGTATTCATACGCGTTTACGCACGGCGTACGCTGTCACTATATCTATATACGGCTGTACACGCATATCAAATAAAGCTCGTTAAGTTTAGCAGCATAAACAGCATATATTATAATAATTCAGTATAAAAGTTAAGTATTTTACTTCCAACAGCAAGCATTCCGAGTTGCCATCATCTCAGAAAATACTTAATAAATTCAAATTGATATGCGACAGATTCAATACATATTCAGGGTTCGGAAATTCGATGAATACGTAATAGAAGCACTTAAGTGTGGCTCGCGGTTTTCCCTAAAGCGGTGCCCCCACTTGTGTGAACTTCACCGTTTAGTTCGAACATGCGCATACCGGGTTTTAGGCACGTGTTTGGGTAGAGATTTTGTAAGGAGTTCGCATTGTATGGTTTTTTCGTTCGTTGTACTTAACACATTCACTGCCGAGAATCGCTACGCGGTACACTCGTACCTGATTATTTTACTGATCCCGCGGTTTTTCCCATTTGTAGTACCTACCGTAGGCGCTAGGCGAGGTCCTGGCAGTGGAAGTGTTAACTATTATATCTAACGTTCCATCGTATCAACATCGTGATCCTATAACTTATTTTTTTAATTTTCAAGGTCCGCTTCTGCGTGGTCGTACTCTTGGCAGAGTGGTCGTGATCGTCAGATCGTGCAGTTATACCCTAGTCGGTCAAACGCATTGGTGACCCGGGTTGTTATTCTAAACGCGCTAATTAATGCTTCTCACCTCGCCCGTCACGCCAAACGAAACTAGACCTAATTGCGCTTAGAACGAATCGCGGCGTCAAGATATATTTGTGGGTGAACGGTGAAGTGATGGTAAACAAGTTACGGAATAGAAAAAAAAAATTCCCTACACTACAAGTCGTTCACAACGTGTCTTCTCTATGATGTCCAAAGAGTACGGTCCTATTTAATGTACGGAACCCTTAAAGCACCTTATAATTTGAAGGACAAATTTAATGTTAACGACACCACGGCAAGAGAGGCTCGTCTAAAAAAGTCCAATATTTGTTTTGCATCAACGTCAAGTTCCAGAGTTTTTCAACGAAAGTAATTTACGCGCACCCGAGAGAAGTCCGGAAAGTGAACAAACAATTACCGCACTCCCTAATGGAGGCCGAAACAAAAACCAACTGGTTTTGATGACAACTTGTGACATACATACCATAAAGATGAGGGAAACAACGGATGACCCTCGCGCGGGTAGTTTTCTTGGCCAAAGGATTGCTATTACAATCCAGCGCGGAAATGCTGCCTTGTTTGATGAGTCCGCTACCTCAGTCATCCCCCAACGATTGAATACCTGGTTCGCCGGTTTCCTCCACGAAAAAAAGAGGTCGAATTTTGATTTAGAAATTTTAATTAAATATTAGCAAGCTTTACTTCTATTTTAACTTTAATTTCATGTCTATTACTGTACTTTTGTTGAAGGATTGTTGCGTAAATAAATTCTTTACTACCATTAAGATAAATAGCATATTAGTCATAGAAAATCTATATAAAGAGGCATATGGAAAATTATGTGATATGATATCGCAGCCGTACCACGAGATTGGCGATGTCACAGATTCAAAAGTAAATAATGTGGTATTACTTCCATAGCTCATCATTAAAAGTTAGATATATACCTATAAAGAGCACGCAGACAAACGTTTGCTATGAAAATAATAGGTGTAATCAAAAGATTCTTCCAAGAACCCAACTGCTTTTTTGTCACTCCCACGATTAACAGGAATCCAACGACACCACCTATGTCGAAATCCGTCAAACGGTTTAAGCTGCGCCAAAAATAAAAAAATTACACACATAGGTACATACTCGTACATACACTCGAAAAATATAACCCTCCTCTCCTTCGGCAGTAGGGTAAAAAGCGTGATATTTCGCTACTAAAATCTGGAAAACGTGTCCTGACAATATTAATTATATCCGGTTGCCCTCTTTTTCTTGTGGGAACATGGTTTGCTTTTTATTTCAGGCAGCGGGTGGCACATTTGTGTTGCGCGTAGGGGGCATAGTACAGTCGACGATAGAGATATGTTGACATTCTTCGGCCTGTTATAATAGAATAAGGTGAAACTGCAAACCTTTTACGTCGACTGTACAAAAAAGAGTTTCAGTATTTTAGATAAAATTCAGCTTTTTTTATTTAGGTACTGAACAAAGATCTCAAAATCCAACAGTATGTATAGGCATCTTACATTATACTTGCTTGTCTAATAATTAAAAAATCTCTCCTCTATACTCTCTAATTCTCTTAAACTGCCATTAAAATGAAAAAAAACCGACACTAAAAACTAGCTACCTCCATCATTTGGAAGAGTGTAAGTTTGCCATGATATTTTTGAACAACGTATCCAACGATACTCCTCGCGTTGTCTTTAAAGAAAAAAAAATACATCCCCACTTTACGTATAAGGTAAGTACCCTAAAAAAAATGTTTTTTCAAGATTTTATTCTACTATTTTGTCGGCGTGATTCATTTATACAGGTACTTATACCCATGCCGAATTACAGCTTTCGAATAGTAAGGGTCACTGAGCTAAGCCGCAGACGGACAGACGAACAGACTAATCACTAATCAATCAATATTTAAACCGGTCCTAAGTCATCTGAAGTTATTATTTCAGAAACCTTAAAATCCGTTAATCGGTATCATTAAGGTTTCCGACCATCAACCTTAATCGTTTATCACTTCTGTCAGACGAGAGCCTTTTGTTTTCTATTCACAAAACTGTAATCTCGTCTTGACCTCGACCCTATTATAATTTGGCCTCTAGATGCTTAACAACTACAAGTAATCGTAGGCTAGATTATAGATCCACTAGGTTTTGCCCGCGACTTTGTCGGCTTATACCTACTCGTTAATGGCCTTGTAAGATTAATACTACGTCTGTGCAGTTTGCAAGTTCCCTTTTCACTCCTTTAAAGGATGATTCCGTCATTAAAAACCATAATGCGTCCTTTCAACAGTCTGAAACTAGCACTATAAGCAGGTACCTCATCTAAATCAGTTGTGTCTCTCAGTCAGTCTAAATCAGTGTTTTAAGTGTTAAAAGACTACCTACAGAGAAAGTTACTCTGCCATTTATTTGCATTAGCATGGATTATATTACAGTGAAGTGGTAGGTGGTGGTACAGGTAAGCTTTGTGAATGGTCTTCTCGCGATCTCACCGTGAAAACGTCAGCAAATTTTTCAGTAAAATGTTGCCGGATTTCGAGGGGAATGGAATTAGATAAACGAGCGGAGGAAATTGGACACATTTTGATGTAGCTAAATTTTAGTCACGGAATGAGTAATAATGTAAACATTTCGCGAGCTTTTAAATGTAGGTATACTTGACACAGATTACGCCGAAATAAGAGGCACACGTGACGAGTGCTTGAGGCACACGTCTATTACGCCTTTATTCAAAGTTATAAATTACTGACTACCCGCGCGGCTGATACCGCGCGGTTTTGATGAAAATGCTCTTAAATGGTCTGACAGTTACCTCTATGATCGCTAGCAAGTTGTAAAAGTCAGTCTAAGTCAGTCTCAATGATGGTTCTGCACGTTACTCTGACAAGGTCCATGTCGCTAGAGGAGTGCCACAGGGGTCCGTTCTTGGCCCGCTTAAGGCACCTATACACGTACACACACAATGCGCACATTTATTTATCCACACTAAATAAAAATGCGTTGCACACAATGTAAGGTCCTGGCAGAATACCAGCGATGTGGCTAGCCACGTCATTGTGCTGAGCCAGCGCCTATTCCGTGCCACGACCCACGACACATGGTTTTGTATTTAAAGGGGTTTGGGTAAAAATGTTGTCATTATTTTTTAGATGAGCGGCCACTCGTAAAAGTGGTAGATTATGATAGATCTACTCAAAACAAACATATTTTGTTATGAAATGTAATACACTAAAATGCATCGGAGCCGAGATATTGGCAATATATATTTCCACAGGTCATATTGTAGTTATAAACTAACTTCAAACTTATATATCTCGGCTCCGATGTTGTTTAACGCGTTTAATTTTATATATCTATGCATATTAAGAGGTCCTCTAAACGATTATTAAAAAAACATCCTTGGCCGCTGCAAAAAAGCGTCATTTTTTCTCATACAACCAATTATTGAAAATTGGTTACCCAATGCCCTTTCTCTAAGCTGTATGTCTCTCTTTGATTTTTTAACTATTTTTGTGTTTTTTACCATGTAAGGTATGTCGTGAAAAGAATAATGCATTTATCTATCTATCTTTTATTTATCACTAGCTTCCGCCCGCGACTTCGTCTGCGTGGACTCGGGATAAAAACTATCCTATATTTTAATCCAGGCTATAAACTATCTTCATGCAAAATTTCATTCAAATCGGTTCAGCCGTTTAAGCGTGATTGTGTAACAAACATCCAAACATACAAACATCCAAGCATCCAAACATCTAAACATCTAAACCTTCGCATTTATAATATTAGTAGGACTAGTAGGATATATTCCGCCGACGATGACGTAGGGTCCCAAATCACACAATGCAGGTACCATGTCTATTCAGATGACATACACGTATATGTACATATCATGGAAACGATCGCGGGATGAAATATAGCCTGTCGATTCAGAATTTAAGTTTATTTTATATACCTTTCGGTGAATGAATCGTAGAAATCGGATCGGTGGATATTACAATAGATATAATACCTAGTTAGTTTGTATGTAAGGGTACAAACTTACAAAGGTAAAACCTCGCAGACTTTTCCTCTTTATAAGTAGGTAATATTACTTAGGTAAAGATTAGGAAAGACCAACATATTAATGATAAGGGCAAGCCCACATCATAGAAGTCTATGGGGACAGCCACGGGACAGTGAAATATTCTAACTGCTTATTCATTGAATTTTCTAGCTATCCATGTGGTTAACTATTTACTTACTTTGTTCTGGTGTGGTGTGATCACTTTTAGTTCTTGATTATTATTGCATTGACGTAATTATTTTTATGAGATAAAAATACATAAATTGCAGTGACTAATCCAGGTAGGACATCAAGCTGGATATTTCAAATAAGTTAGTATGTAGTTTCATAGCTTAGAAAACGGACCATTTCATCGCAATTCTAATTAGTAAGGTAAGGTCGTTAGACAATACACTCCCGCAGCGTAGGTCACCGAAGTTTTTCGAACTGCCTAATTTTAAGTTTCGAAGGGATTTTAAACTTATTAGTAGCAGAACAAGTTTAACAGAGCATGATAGCAACTTTTGCTGTCAACTTATACAATCAGTAAATCCGATAGTATTTCTTCATCGTCGTTTTCACATTTCTAAGAGTAAATTTAAAGCTACCAATAGAATACGCTTACTCTTTTAAAGAAACAAAATTGTATGACGACTATGGACATATAAACGCAGTATTTTGCGACCGAAACAGCAATTTAGTACCTAAGTACTTCTATGTCAGTTAGTATCAAGCGTTTCGGCTGCCGCCAGCGAGGTCAATCTTTTGTAGTTTACCATACAAACATTTGTTCCTCTCCAAAAATTGGTTCGACTGGCATCTTAACAAAATCTTAGGTCACACCCCTATTGGACAGAGTGATCGTCGCCATTATTTCAGGTTAACAGCCCCCCTATTCTGTAACTTGTTTTATGCTCACCTCAACGCTCACCCACAAATATATCTTGACACCGCGATGCGTAGTAACCAAGCGTAGGCAGAGGTCTAGTTTCGTGACGGGCGACCGGCGGGGTGAGCCGCTTTAACGCTTAGCGAATAACAGCCCAGTTCACCCCTATTCCTCTCTAGCAGCCGCTTACCTTAGGCCTGCAACACACTGGCGCGGCCTGCGGTGGCGGACAATAGTAAATTTGACAGCTAATAACAAGTTTACTACTGTCCGCCGCGGCCAGGTCACGCCAGTCTGTGACAGGCCTTATGCTCGCGTGTAGTGCTGCATCTACGGCAGCTAATCTAATTTCGGATTCATAATCATAATTAGGCGAACTAACTTGACAATTCATTGCACACGAGTTTCGCTAGTGCTGTTAATATCGATATTTAAATAAGCCCAGTTCATACCAGAGGTTTAATTAAGCAGCATTAATAATTTTATTAAACAAAATACATTTGGAATTAAAAATACATCGAACAAGATTTTAGGACATCGCCAAGGAGGCTGTCCGCCATTTTGTTTTGTTGACATCACAATCGCCTGTAAAACCCCATTTGGCAACCATGGGTGAGGGTGACATTTATGAAGACGATTATTTGATAAAATACAAATTGAATCAGATTTAAAGTAGGTAAAAAGTTATATCCACATAATTTTTATCGACAAAAACTTATTTTTTTCCTATGTCTGGTAACATTTTCAGCCGTCAAGTTAGCGCCTAATTATGAATCCGAGATTAGTCTGATCGAGGACCGATTATTGACTTTCGAGCGCTTAAAAATGAGGGTTTCCAGAATGTATTATGTCACCAGCTGGCAGCACCGTGGCGAGAGGTCTAGGTCATAGAGATATATATATATATACTGAGAGTCTAGGTGTCAAAATCCACCAATCAAATTCAATTATGATTGGTGGATTTTGACACCTAGACCTCTCGCCACGGTGCTGCCAGCTGGTGACATAATACATTCTGGAAACCCTCATTAAATGAAAGTAAATACGATTGTAGTGTCAAAACTGCTTACCCCTTTGCTTATCTCATTGGTGACCTTGCCTCGTGGCATAAATAAACAGTCTTATTACGAGTGAACAATAACTAAACATTTGCTTAAAAAATTCCTTTTTCTTTCCTTGCAAGCTGTTGTTGTAACTTCCAATCCTATCAGAGTACGTGTCTAACAAACGATTACACGTCGTCTGCGACGTCTTTAATTTAATGCCTACCGGAGCGTTATGAGCGGCAGTTGCTCGGTAAGATTAAAGTTGCTCATACGTTCCGACCCAAACTCATTTATCTAAGTCTAGATGTACGTGGCCCAAGATTGATGGTGGCTCGAGCACGGAGTAGGCAATTTTTCCTCGCAACTTAACCGTACACGACAGGCATAATGGCAGTAATAATTAACCCTTTTAGCGCCCATGACGCGTCAAGGTAATAGGTACGCCAGATTTGTCGCTAATTTAAGAGTCCGCAGTAAGCTCGATTCTCCATACAAACGTAGTTACGCTCTCATTTTAAAACTACGTGTTGGATTGTAACGAAACTTTGCATTTAAAATGACATGAGGTATATCTATGTCTGTAATTAGTTTATGTAGCCTCAGATACCATTGCTATAGTAAAAAAAATACAGCGAATTTAAGTTTTTCATACAAAACTTGTTTTCGCTGTATTTTGTTTGTTTTATAAACTGGAACCATATAAACTAATTACAGACATATATATACACCTCATATACATATACCCTATATATATATACCCTATATATATATATACCTCATATATTGATTGTGACAAAACTTTGCATATACAATGGTATATGCAAAGTTTTGTCACAATCCAACACGTAGTTTTAAAATGAGAGCGTAAATACGTTTGTATGGGAAGGTGAAATTCGGCCGAGCTTACTGCGGACTCTTATTACACCGTACCTACTGTTGCAGCACGTAAATTAAGCATATCTGGGTACCTAGCATGATAGATTTTGTAGCTATGTTTTACATGACATAGTGCACAGTTGGGCCGTTAAACGTGACTATAAAGCCTATAGTGCTAGCTGTGGGCTGATCACATAGCGGATCTCGGCTGTTGATGAATACACTCTCAACATATCAATTTGACGACCTGCAACGCAAAAAGATACTCTCATCACTAACCGAAAAAAATATTCCTTTTTTATACTACCTACGTCGATGGCAAACGACCAGCCGGCCTGCCTGATGGAAAGCAGACACCGTAGCTAACGGACTTAGTCCAGAATAATAACAAGCGCGTTGCCATTCACGGATTTGACGACATGTGATGATTTGTGACAGCTAGAGACAAATGCAGGTATTATTAGCCACCAGGAACACCTACAGAGCAAGCTATTATACGATTTTGCCACCAATGTTATAATTCGACAACCGCTTTAGCCTAGTTGATAGTGACCCTGCCTACGAAGCAAGATGTCCTGGGTTCGAATCCCGGTAAGGGCATTTATTCGTGTGATGAGCACTAATATTTGTTCCTGAGTCATGGATGTTTTCTATGTATTTAAGTATTTATTTATATATTTAAGTATGTTTATCGTCGTCTAGTATCCATAGTACAAGCTTTGCTTAATTTGGGACTAGGTCGATTTGTGTAAGATTGTCCCCTAATATTTATTTATTTATTTATTTAATCATGCCTAAATAAAATCACATTAAAACTTTGTAGAAGCAAGAGTCACTGAGTTAGCCATAGATGGACCTATGCAGACGGCGTTTATTTCACGCGCCGTCAACGCGCGTTCCCCTGGGTACTACAATTCGCTAGGTAGTGGGAGAACGCACGTCGACGGCGCGTGAAAAAAACTCAGTCTGCATAGGCCCTAAGGCTTCGAGTATGAAGCCCGAACTCACAGTTGCTACGACTAAGTAGAGTGCCTATATATTACCGCAACATTGCATGCAACAGAGAATTACATCCCTTAATTTTATAAATTATTCCAGACATTAAATGCTGCAAAATTCTAGCCACGTCACTTACACCACAAGCAAACCTATCCATCATATAATTTCAGCGAAGCTTCCAGGTACAGTCGCGAACTTTAATTTAGGACCCACTTAAGGTTGACAATCCTGTCGATCTGTATTGGACTACAAAGAATATTTTTGCGAAAAGGGTCGTAAATTAAATTCCTTGACTGTACAATATTCTACCTGCCATATTTCTCAAACATTCCAGACATTTCAGTGTCAAATTCGGCGGCGTAAAGTAATAAATGGTGAAAGTTTCGGCTCTTTGTGTGGGTTTCCCATAAATCATGTATTGCCTTGGCCTACGTAGATGTGTAGGTATATTTACAAGGGCTGACTATCTACAGGTAAGAGTTATGCAGCTACATATTAAATACACATTATACAATAGGTAGGAGATACGGCAATAGAGACCTCGCTGAGACCAAAAGTCGAAAGAGAGTTGAACTCCAAACTAACAATGACTTCCATAGGCCAAGGCAATTTCATTTTTTAATACAGTTGCTCAAAAAGTGCTTCTTTACGTAGCTGTTTAACGTGCGGAATGTTGGTTTTCGTGAACTAGTGCTTTTCACTTTTCCCACTCAATAATTGTATTATGTCAATATAGTACATTACGTACATAGTGAATGGCCCAGGTCGCAGTTGTTTGTGGCCCGAACCGAAGGTGAGATACGCGATCTGGGGCTTTACGAACTACCGCCCTTGGTAAGTACACAATTTTACGTCTTCATCTGGCCACAATGCGAATTTTACCGTACGCACAGCGTGCAGTAAAACTCGCAATATGCCCAGGTGTGACGTAAAAAATAAATAAGATAGAACTGTATGTAGGTATTTAAAAAAATGATTTTTGATCAACTTCATTATTTTTCAAATGTATTACCGTAATGATGTTACAGAATTAATAATATAAAAGTTTCGAAATACATACAATTGTTGTTTTTCTTATTTTTTCGCAACTGTATTAAAAAACGTCGTTCGATACACGTGCGGAAATATAACATACCTACTTTCCGCACTGGCATCGAAATGTACTATTGTATCACTCCTAAATCGGAATAAAACAATACATCTTTTTTTTCCAGGCTATATGTATAGACTATTTTCATTTCGTTTAGCGGTTTATACGTGAATAAAAAGTATCTTAAAAAACATCGAAACATGCAAGGTAAGAAAAGTTGTAAATATTCTCAAAATTCGACAAAAATTGTTTAGTATTTTAAAATTATACTAACAGACGTAACCCCTGCAATATATAGCGATATTTTTACGCTATCGCGCCATTGTACTAGTGTTGAGCAAATTCCAACACTCGCTGTAGGTACCTATCTTTCGATCGACTTATTTGTCGTTACTTTTACTGAAATGGTCAAACATCGACCTAGTCTGACAAAACAAACGTTAATCTACCCGTATACCTTCAAAAGTTCAAAGGCATACATCAGTATCAGTTTTTTTACGAAAACGTACTGTCAAAGTTATGTAGGTAGGTACATAAACAGTTTACGCTTTATATTTCAATGGAATGTTGCAAAACTGTTAAATTTTGACTGTACATGGAACAAAAAGTAAATAACTGTGGTTACGCTGTGCATATCTTTTAGATTTTCGGAATAATTCACGCGGCTCACTCTGACAATTCTAAGTATAAAACAAAATAGAGTTCCAAGTAACTAGGTACACACATTTTATGTTTAAAATCATATTAAACCGCATATACAGCATTTCTTAAACTTAAACTACTCGTATGGCGCTTTGTACACATTTTTCAAAGATAAATATGTATTTACGAAGTTTCGGCCATGGTCGCGGATAATTGATATTTCGGCAAGTTATCGACGGAGTAATAGTTGGTAGGCTCACAGCATTTAGCTACCCTACAATTAAAGGTCTTTTAGTAAATGTGGGCGTGACATCGCCGATAAGATCCAAGAAAGCCGGCTGTGATGGCATGGTCATGTGAAGAGGAGGCCACCGAATTATGTTGGTAACTTGGCACTACAACTTCCCGTCTCTGGTAGAAGATCCTGGGCCAGACCCAGAACACGATGGAAGGCTGTAGTGCTAAGAGACATAAAGAGAGTGCAAGTTATCCAAAACCGATGACGAGGACGGAGCGAAGTGGGGAAATAAGGCGAGGAAAGCTGACCACACCATGTGGGATATATAGCTAGGAAGACAGAGAGAGAGAGAGACTAAGGCTGGAAACAGTGCTCGACCGACGGTGAGCGCTGACATCGGTTGGACGTAGCTATATCAATGGAAATGTATGACGAAATACAGTGCAGCGCTGATAAACTGCTACGCGCGTACAGCTACGTCGCGCGTACCGCGACCGTCGGTCGAGCTCGTCGGTCGCGCGTAGTCGGTCGACCGACGAGCTATGAGATTGTATGGATGCGTTCAGTGCTTCGCTGACGGAGCGACTGACCGTACATACTGCACACAGGCGTCGCAGTTCGACGTCAGCGTTGCACTGAATGCATTTTCGCAACCGACGCTCAGCGCTGACGTTCAGGACGTACGGTCAGGACGTACCGTCGGTCGAGCACTGTTTCCAGCCTTAATGTGGATACAACGTCCACAGACCCGAGTCGTGATTTCAGTTTCTGAATCGGTTTTCTTCGTATTGGTTTCTTGAAATTGATTAACCCTGATTACTATGCCTATACTCAAAACCGACCATGGACTTCGAAAAACGAAAAGTACCTACAACTAGAAAACACAAAAAGCATCCTCATTTTTTTACAAGCTATCTTTGCGGAACTGCATTGAAACCACGTAGGTATACTGGTAATTGCCATTATGCATACTTACTTGAGATTATTTGAGTTGGCCGAATAGCATCAAAGTACCTAGTCAATTTAAAAAGCAAATCTAACCGTCCAGAAGCTGAAGACTCCAATGACAGTTTTATAAACGATGGACCTTATTAAATAATCTCTACCATAACATTAAGTCTCCTTTTGTAAATCGAATAATGTGTGATAATCGTGAAACTTGGAATCAATATATTGAAACAGATACTCCTTTTAAAACCATTGGAAAACTGACGGAAACCAAGAGTGGCGCAGTCGGTCCTCGACTAAATGGACGAAGTTCTGCGGCGCTACCACGAAAATCGAATCTCGACGTTCGTGTACTTGCATCCCTGTCACTCGAGTAAGGTAAGTGCGATAGAGATAGAAGTTCGTGGTTGTAGCACTGTCTTCAATTCGTCTCGCAGCACCACGCGCATTGATAGGTGGAGAAATGTAGCAACAAGATAAAAGGTACGAAAAACTCGAGATTAGGAGATGGAACCTTTTTTATTAATTAGAGGAAATTCCTTTATGGATATCTCCGCGCCACGAGGATGACGCGGAGGTTATTTCGAATAAGCATCGACTAAAACCCGATGGTCCTTCTCCACGCATTTCGGACGGCTCTGGAATACGGAACGCACCAGTGCCGCCCTAGCCCTGTGCCGCCCGTCATGCATCTGTGGGTCCTACCTCTTTTTCTGATTTCAGCCCCCAACTGAACCATGTACCACCCCGAGGACCCCCTTTAGTACAGTGGGCGTAGCATGGTTACCATTTTATCACTTATCGTTGTGGTAAAGACGCCCATCACACTCTGACAAGTATGCGAGTGCGAGAGTAACGGATGCCTTATCCACAACGATAAGTGATAAAATGGCAACCATGCTACGCCCGCTGGTAGGCTATAGCGTAGCCGTAACCAAATGCGCGGGCTTACCTACCTCCTTATAAAATTAGATCGAGGCTTTTACAAAACCTGGAATTAAACCCAGGATCGCATTGTATTGTACCCACGGCTATATCTGGTTAAATTTGTAACGTGCGTTTTCCACATTAACATAAATCGAATACCTACTTGTTGTGTCGCCGCTCCGGACGCAACATTAGCTAAACAAATTGTATTCAGAATCGATAAGATATCGTGGAGGCTTCGCTGTACCTATACATCTTACTATAATACATATCGGTACACAGATAGCTATGCAGCAACTATGGTTATTGAGTTATACTGTACACGTACACGTTGTCTGAGACATTTTGGACTACAATCAACATCATATCGATTCAAATTACATAGGTACAATCGCGTCTGAACTAAGGCCAAAAACTTTCTATTTTTTTTAATTTACGCGCGCGTAGATAGAACTTTGTCGGTACGATCAAATTACTTTTTAAATACGGTGATAAAAGACCAAGTTTATTCAACTACCGTAAACGAGGGTAGTCCATAAACCCCATTACATACAATTAAAGTTACATGAGGCGTAGCTTTGTTATCGCTCAATGCCATAAAAACATGACTGGAAACATCACATGGCCGATTTTCACCCACGCACCCTCTTATCAACGCGATGTCACTATAATAACTTAAAATAATGTAGAATAAAATTATATATAAAGGGAATCCTTGTAATTTTACTATGCAAACTTTTGTATATAGTTTAGTAATCATATCTAAATTAAATAAAGGAAACGTGTGAAAACTCACCTTTATTTTGGGCCGCCATTTTCATTTTCAGCCCATGAGTAGTATTGCATATTTTTCCCCAGATATTCACATTTCTCTCTATGTTTATTTTTTTTAAACAACTGTTGGGTGACACTGTTGTTGTCGCGACGTGCTTGTCAGGGCGCGGATGGTCGCAAATGGCTTGTGTTGTGGTTGTTGGAAAAATCGATGTCGCGTCGCGCGCAGCCGGCGGCTCCGGGCAAGTGATAAGGGGCCTAAACGTAGTATCATCTTTGTAGGTACGTCGCGTTTATACATATACGTGTTATAATTACAGATACGGCATTTCAGCTGTTAGGCGAACCCCCTACGAACCGGCGAACCTGTATAAATACGTAGGTAGGAATCTGTGTAAAACCTACACAAGTTTAAACAAAACCGTACCTACGCGCCATTGTAACGTAGGTATTAAAATAGTAATTGCTTACTTTAAACTTTGTGGTTTCATAACAAGGGTCATTTAATTAATTACCTACTACGCCTACCAGTATTCATCGAGCATGGTTTTTGTTAGTTGAGTAAAATAAAAATGGAAGTAGGTACTTACACGTTAGAAATAGACAAAAGCTTACTTACCTACACCTAATTAGTCGCTACCTACATTTTAAGTTTACTAATTTGATAGTATATTTTCAGATAGGAATTCCTTAGTAAGTAAGTAGGTACATTATGAGTATGGGTATGGGGTAGGTGAAAAACTTTGCCATCATAAATTAGCAAAGCGAAAAAGTAGAAAATCGAGTTATTCACTACGACGCTGGCAAACAAGCATACGGTCTAATTGATGGTAAGCAGATGCCGTTGCCTATGGAAGCTTTTCAAAACATTGACAAGCACGTTGCCGACCCTTTATTGATTTGAGGATTCGTTGTGTTGCCAGCTATATATAGAGACAAATGCACAACCCTCACTGTCACCACAGCTCATCCTCGAGACCTCTGGGGACCTTACCTATTTACCACCAGGAACCCAACACTACCACATAAGTACCTACAGAGCAATACATAATAAATACTAAACGATATGATACAGAGGAAGAATATAATGGAAAAATAAACCATCTTCGTCTGTAGCCCCCGACAGGACTCGAACCTGCGACCCCTCTATTGCCGGTAGAGTGCTTTAACCACTAAGCTACGAGGACGTGACTGATGTCGCGTATCTTTCAACTATATTCCTGCTACGAATAGCGACCTCTCTGTATTCTCTTGAAAGGCGCACAACCTTTAGGACCACTCTAATATCTCTATACCACTCTAAAATCGCTTTCTGATTAACGAGAAAATAACACGAAACAAAAGAATTAAATAAATAATTTGTTTCGTAAAGAAAACATAATAAATAGTGTTATTATCTTATTATGGCTATAAAAGACTGCGCCAAATTATCGAATTGATTGACTTTATTTGCACTCTCTTAAAAATAGAATCGGTTGACGTATTTAACTTAGTATTTCTGTACATATACCCTGGGTTTTATAGTTACGTAGTTACGTAGAGCTTACTTGGTCAGCAATGTCAAAAAACGCGCTTTAAGTCGCGTCCGCTGCACCATGTTGTCGTTGGTTTTAAACATACTTTACTCTTTGGTTTTAAATCTCAAAAATATTTTGCCTGTTATAAAACAATACCCTATTTGTTTGCCGAAACTGACGGATAACATGTAAAACATGTTAGATGACATCGAAAACATTGGCGCAGAATGAGAGTAAACTAAAGGAAACGGAAGTCGTTTTGTTCATACGACACAAAGACAGGCACTAATGGATGGCATAATATAGGTAATAATACTAATAAGTACTTATACTTCGTGGCTAATTATTATTATCAAAAATCAGAATCGAAACTACAAAACGGTAAGCAAACTACAAATAACACAATTTGTCACACCAACTTCCTGTAGTGAAGTTGTTGTGACATATTGCTGGGTGTGTAATGGCCTTTATATTTCGTTTCGGTTTTGCTACGTGGATGGGAGAGTATTTACCTATTATTATTTGATTAGGTAACATATCCGGAGAAATCACACACTTAATAATGTTCATCGTTCAGTTCGGCGAGCTTGCTTTGAAAATATGAAACTATAATTATTTCCTTCGTAGTTATATTAAACTTATTTGAGTCAGTTGCGTTTAGTATTTTTATTGTGACGATGACAATTGACAGCTACAATGACGTGACGTTTCTTTAAGTAAATAAACAAATGCAAATTTCCGCAAATTATTATCATTTACGCTGTTTATCGGAGCTAATTATCGAAAATAATGTAATGTATTATCGCCAATACTTACTGAAATATTTTCCAAGTCAGTCGTGTGTTGTGACGGTTCTGAAACGGCCTGTTGACGCGGTACTGAAAATCGTCACAATCTCATTCTTTTTAATTTCAACATGAAGGATGCTAAAATAAGTTCCTAGATTAAACCTGGCTCTAGTCTAGGAGACCATGAGAAAGGATTTATTAACCCTTTACAGCTGTGTGAGGGTCCAAAAGTAAGTTATGTCCAGGGTACATGTATATTATATATTTTAAACTGAATATTTTACGTATTTTGCGCATAAATTTTAGATTACTATTTGGGACGATTGGTTAGCGGGTCCCATGGGATTTTTACCCGACTGGCGAAGGAGAGGAGGGTTATGTTTTTCGAGCGTATGTATGTACGTACGTACGTATGTACGGGCGTGCGTGCGTGCGTGCGTGCGTGCGTGCGTGCGTACGTGCGTGCGTGCGTGCGTGCGTGCGTGCGCTACTGGTGCAGACGCACACACACACACAGCGGTAGTTAGAAGTACACATCCATCCAACTCTTCTGGTGTTGTAAGTGTCCATGGGCGTCGATTATCGCTTACCATCAGGTGATTCGACTGCTCGTTTGCCTCCTATATCATAAAAAAAAAAATTAAAAAAATAGTCATGTGCAAAGATGAGTTGGAACTATCTATAACAGCTGATTACTGGGCCTACATCTCTACTACCAGCCTTTAAATTTTGAATTGTACTTTGCAATCTATTTTTGTTTTATTATAAGGCTTTGCATCTCAGCAATTTCTGTCCAAACATTCTACAGTGCATATTATTTGATGACCGGCTAGCCTAGTGGGTAGTGACGCTGCCTACGAAGCTGAAGGTCCTGGGTTCGAATCCCGGTAAGGGCAAATATTTGTGTGATGAGCATAAATATTTGTTTCTGAGTCATGGATGTTTTTCTATGTATTTAAGTATTTATATCTATTATATATATCGTCGTCTAGTACCCATAACACAAGCCTTACTGAGCTTACTATGGGACTAGGTCGATTTGTGTAAGATTGTCCCCTTATATTTATTTATTTATTTTTTATGTAATATATGATATGCTTGTTGTGGCACATGTAATTTCTAACAAAAAATGGATCAAGTTGTCCGAAATAAATATTTTTGATTTGATTTGATTTGACATGTTCAAACCTGCTCAAATCTCAATCTGAATTGAATTGAATATGGTTGAAAAGTCTAAAAATGCCTTGTGTTGACCGTGCCATAAATATGAATAGTATATGGGCTTACTATCAGCAGACTAACAGAAATACATGCGAGTGATAACAACTAGCGCGACCCTGTCTGACACACATAGTTAATAAGTTTGATGACGGTTACATTTAACTAACACATCCACCTGGTCTGACGAGTATAATTAATTAATGATTCGACATCCATTTAAATTGAGGGAAAAGCAATAGTTTTGAATGTTGATTTTGGGTCAGTAATTTGATGTGGAACACCGTTTCTTGTAGCAAAACATTCTTTATTGTCCGTTTGCATCTTGTAGAGCAAAACAAAGTCCAGCGCAAGAAAAATACAAAAAATCTGTATATTGCGATGTACCAACATAATTTAAAAAAAAGTTTAAAACAGCCAGCTTGCCCGATATAGCCGTCCGAATCGCTAAACTTAAGTGGCAGTGGGCGGGGCACATTGCACGTGGAACCGATGGCCGTTGGGGCGGAAAGGTTCTCGAGTGGCAACCACGTAGCGGAAGGCGCGGCGTGGGTAGGTGAACTGATGACCTGGTGAGGTCGCAGGAGTCCGCTGGATGCAGATGGCGCAGGACCGGTCACTTTGGCACTCTTTGGCACTTTTTCTGATATGATGATGATGATATTTTCAAAGCGGCCGGTAAAGAGTCGTTTTTTCGTTATTATTGTTTGATTTTGTACCTGCCATCAGTATTATTATTATTATTATAGCTTTATTTCCCACTACGTTTTACATTTCTTGTCCTATTTTGCATGATGCACTAGGCTCGTATATTCGTCATGCGATAAAAAACATAGGTACCCTAAATACGAGTAACTAAGTAGTAGGTAAGCAAGACTTGCAGATTGACGATGACGAATATCATACGAACGCACGTGTAGCTTCTGAGGGGCTACCATATATATAGTACTCTTTGGGGGCTACCACGAAACGAAAATGAACTTCGTTCGTGTAATCTTCCTCTCTGTCGCTCGAACTAGCAAGTGCGACCACACTTGATAAAATTAGTAAGTAGGTACTTCGTGGCTAATTATTATTTTCAAAAATCAGAATCAAATTACAAAGCGGTAAGCACGGTTTGTCACACCCTTGCTCTAGTGAAATTGTTGTGACTTATTGCTAGGTGTGTAATGGCCTTTATTTTTTGTTTCGTTTTTGCTACGTAGAACAAAGAGACGCTACACAGGCCGACGCGTGATTCGGCCCGTGTGAATACTGTGAATACCTACGTGTCGGAAGCACGGCTTCCAACCAAATCAACATCACTCATCACTCCATAGTCTCCATACTAGAATTTTCTGCAGTCCCGTGTTATTAGTGTGTTTAACCGGATATAAGACAGCACAAGACGACTCGCGCACTATCCGTCTCTCTCTTATTAGTAAACTTAGAAAGAGACGGATACTGCGAGAGAGTTCGTGCGCCGTCTTGTCTTGTGCTAATGCTACATTTACACGCTTGCGGTGGCTTGGCAAGCGTCCGCAAGCTCCAAGCCAACGCTTGGATGACATTTACAAACTTGCGAGTGCGTTAGTGTGGTCCGAATAGGCGAGCATGACAGACGTGGAAGTTGTGTCGGCTATTGCGATCGGCTCGCTTTGGTATGCCTCGAGAAAGGCCAAGGTTTGGTCGTTTGACCATACAGCACTCATGATCGATACGTTTAGGCAGTAAAGAACGACTTCTGTCGTCTAGTCACCGACTGACTAAGTCCTCCAAGACAACAAAATATGCACGTAATAGGTCCCAAGGTGTATAACAAACTACCTGAAGATATTACGATCGAAAAGTGCACAAACACCTTCAAAAATAAATTTAAAAAATGGTTATTTGGACATGCCTTTTATAATTTAAATTATTTTTATAATAATAATTGGATAATATGTATAAACATTTCTTAAATTTATATGATAATATACGCAATTGTGATTCTAATAATGTGACATGTAATATTTATATAATATTGTGAATAAATGAGTATGAGTTCATACTCATACGCGGTTACATAAAGGGCATATAAAGAAGGCGACCGACCGTCGCGAGCTCGCGAACGACACTAAACACGCGCCAACGTGTAAATACGTCGCAAGCGCTTGCCCAAGCTTCCTTTGATCTGTTCAAAAACCGACACTAGTCCGGATCGCGCTAAGCTCACGCAAGCCAAGCCAAACACCCCCGTTTACACGCTTGCGCTTATGGAGGCTTGCCATGCCACCGCAAGCGTGTAATCGCACCATAACCGTGCTAAACGTGCAAGTTGCCGTGGCAGCGATAGTGAATGACACCCGAAGCAATAACTAAACGTGTTGACATTTATTAAAGGTGTTTTTTCTGATCGTAATTGGCAAAGCATTGGGAAAGATATTATTTTTGAATTATTGATATTGATTTTCTCTCTGTCTTTAATTTACTTTTAATCTGCATGGTGAAGTAACTCATTTACGTACCGAATTTTATGAACGGAAAAGATCTTTTAAAAACTCCATATCAAATGAAATCGAAAACGAGGGCGTATTGACACGTTTGACGTTGACGGTCAGGAATGTCTGAGCAAGGTTAAACTCATGAAAATGTCTCTGATGCGTGTTCTGTCGTTTGTCGTTCGATAACGTATGATGATTGAATCAGAATTTTTGCTATTTAATCCCGTAAAACTGTAGATATTTATGCGAAACCATGTCTGAAATCAACATAGAGAAGTTTGCGAAAGCGGACTTTGGTCCCGATCGCTACGTAAAGGAATTAGCGAGATCCTGTGTCGGAGGGGAGGAGTTACAACAGCAAAAGGAGAAGATTCAAGTTCTCGCAGAAGACACCGCAAGCGCTCTCAAGAAAAATGTTTACGAGAATTACATGCAGTTCATCGAGACGGCGACGGAGATATCTCACTTAGAGGCTGAAATGTATAAATTGTCCCGTCTGCTCAGCGAACAGAGGACTGTGCTCACAACGCTCTCTCACGCCTCAGTTTTGGGGCACGACAACACAATATCTCGGGACTCCCTCGACACGCAAGATCTGGAAGCAGAAAGGGCGGAGGAGCAGCGGAAAAACAAGCTCAACAGCATCACCGATAAAGTTGAAAGTTGTATGAACCTGCTCGACATCCCAGATAGAACTCTACTTCATGAAGGAGACCTGCTGGAGATTGATGCTGAAGAAAATACAGCGATACAGAGAATGCACGTTTACTTATTCAGTGATTGTCTCATGCTCACGTCTTGGATATCTAACCGCCGAGGACCGATGAGATATAAGTTCCAGGCTAGTTACCCCATTGGTACTCTAGCTGTAGTTAACGTGCGCGACCTGGGCACCGTCAAGCAGGCCTTTAAGGTGCTAGCCTTCCCGGACACGAGGGTCTTCCAATGTAACAGTTTAGCAATCAAAAATGACTGGTTGGATAAGTTTGATAAGTCCAAGAAAATGTACATTGAGAAAGAGAACACCAAGCTGAAGAAGAAGGAGGAGAAACCTAAGCCTGAGTTAGTGGAGTCCCCTAGTCTTTCAGTAGAAGAGCTTCCATCTCCGCAGATCCCAACTCTACCAGAATGGCTGACAGATGTCACTGAGGAACTAGATGTGCTGATTGTGGAAAGACACTTTCTAAAGACTTACGAATTAATGGTGTCAGCTCAAAAAGCATTTGATTCGGATGAATTCAAAACCCACCCGGAGAGGAGTAACATCTTAAAAAAGATTGAACAGAAACAGAAGATTCTTATAGATATATTATTAAAAGAACTTGATGTGACTCATAACTGGAGTCCACGGGGAGGACTTCAGTCTTCCCGGTATCCAGTGCAAATTCTCAACAAGTTCAACTTGACGAGTCAGGCCTGCGAGCTGTTTCTGGCCATTTGCAGCCACACAGTCAAAGTCCACATCAAAGGAGTCCAATTAGAAGGTACTATTAATACATATGTTAAGCAAGTTGGAGAGGTTTTCTTCTGCTCATTGAGTGATGCCTTAACGGAGTTTACAGCTCTATTTCCTAAGAATAAAATTAGTGCGTTTGTAGTGTGGGCAAGCATGCAGCTCAGGTTGCTGCTCAGTCAGATCATCAAACAAGTATTTACTCCACAATGTCCTTTAGATTCCGTTCTAGAGTGCGTCCAGAGTCTGAGAGACCAATGCTCACTGTTCTGCGAGTTTGGTCTAGATTTGAGGTTTCACCTCAATAGCTCCCTCCGGACCCCTACTAACAAAGCACTGAAAGAGTATAAAGAGAAAATCATAGACACCATGAAGTCAAAAATAGCTGAAGACAAGTGGACCCCTGTCAATATGCACACCAAAGCAGGTGTCCAAAAATTTTTAACACAGATGGAGAACTTGGGCCTTATATTAGCTAAGTACGTCATAAATGAGACTTGGGTAGACCTATCTAGTAGTACAATATGGTTCGCCCAGTCCGTGATAACTATTCAGAAAGTTGGACTGACTCTAGTTACGAAAGACCTGATGGAAACATTGGATGAATGTATCTTTGCTATTTTCAATGGCAGGTTAGTGCTTGGGGTAGGAAATGATACTATATACGCTCAAAAGAACTTCAGGTTCATTTTGGATACAGTAATGCCGCTAATGCTGCGTTGCTATAAGGAGGAGGTGGGATATGACAACGAGAAGTTGGCAGCACTAGCAAAGAAGCATGGCGTCAGCGCAGCGCTGCCAAACAAGTCAAATATCACAAAATACACGAGTAACGAATATTTATGAGAATAATAAGGACATGGTGAACGGTGTACGAAATTATTTTTGTTACGCTGAAGCTTTAATACTGTAAAATATAGGTAGTAAGCATGCAGGATTTTTGTATGATTATTTAATGAAACTGATCAAATTATATTATATGCAAGTTAATCAATATGAAATTTTAATAAACAAAGACAAATATTTCGTGGAGTTTATTTCCTTACCAGATATAGTTCCTTATGAACAAACAATATGATTATAAATATGTCTCACTATAATAATCAAAAATACAAAATTTACAAACAGCTTTGGTATGCTTAACATAAATAGTAATACTATAATTACTGCATTAACAACATAGAGAAAAGTCCAAGTCCTGGAGAACTTGCACTAGCAGCAACACAATCACTCGACCTCCATCAGCGACTCTATGAACGTGGTACCATTGATCAGCTTGGTAGTCAAGACGACAAACTCGACATTAGAGTCCTCCATCTGGCTGATGGTCCTGAGCGCGGAGATCTCATGGTAGGTGCACCCGCCGATGAAGAACACGAGCACCACTCGGGGCCCGTCTGAGGTCTCGCTGGAGGCCGAGCTGCGGCGCGCCATGCGGGGCTGCAGCGTCTGGAGCTCGTCCACGGTCGCGCCTGGGAGGAGCCCTAGCATGTCCTGTATTCCTGTGAACAGAATAGAATATAAATATAATATGGATTTATTTCAGGTCATAGACCCATATGATGCGTTAGAAACAATGCTTTGATTACTTAATAGCCGTGTCCACACCGGCCGAGCGGCTCGCCCGAACGGCTCGCCCGAGCCATCAAAAACGCTCGCCCGAACGGTTCGGGCGAGCCGTCAAAAGGGTCGGCCGCAAGCGCTCGGTCGGTGTGGACGAGCGTTCGGGCAAACGCGCGCGGCTCGCCCGACGATAGTTGAGCTCACGATCACGATGAAGCCGCACGTGCGCACAGCTGTCGCTGCGACAACGTTAATTTTGTATTTGCTTGTTCGAATTCGAAATCGGAAGAAATGTATTTTAAAAAAAGTCGCAAAATGTGGATGCGCAAAATTTTTGAGAACCGAAAAGAGGCTGGGATAAAATTATTTGACCAATTGTGTTATGACCAGAGCGAAGACGCCTACCTATTGAAATTCCTACTAGGTAGGTACTACTCAATCTACCAATCCTTCCAGCTGACAAACAAAACCATGCGTGTCGAACTCAGTTACGCAATTCCCAAATCCGCCTCAACTCGTCTCACTACCAAGTTACCAACCGCCAGTAGGTATAACTTGATCCCTAATTTCCCAATATCAATATGTAATGTAGGTAATGTTAGAGGAAATTGGATTAGAAATTTCTCTCTCAAAGACTAAACTCTGCATTTTCACTAGAAAATACAAAGTACCTGTTATTGGTATACGAATAAATAATATTGAAATCGAGGTTATAAACTGTACAAGGTTTCTGGGTGTTTGGGTGGACAGCCGCTTCAAATATTTCATCATCCTATAGTACAATGACAAAATCGAAAAACAAAAGTGTTAGCTGTGACACTATAGGCTGGAACTCCGGAGTTCTGTACTCTTCAGGGCTAGAGCTAATAAATCGAGACCTTAAATAAGCCTAGAACTCTTCAGAAACTATCAGCATATCACATGCGAAGTTAGCATATAATTGGATAATTTAATTATATTTTTTGTTTTTTTTTTGCTAGAACTATGTATTAAAAGTATCAGGAACTATTGTGAAGCCTGTATAAAGGCAGAATATTAATTTTTAGTCCATTCAGAAGAAATTGATATGCTACGCGAAGTTAGCATATCATTTGGTTGAAAACCATAGTACCATTTTTTTTGGTAAGCAGCCAGAACTATTTCTAAAAAGTATCAGGAACTATAGAACTATGTTGGATGCGACTAGAACTCCCACAAAAACTTAATCTGCTGGAACTTGTTACGCTAACTTCACGGACATGCTTGAATTGGACTCGACATGTTTTAGAAACTGCCCAGAAATGTATGTCATACGTTAATATCCTTAGTTCCATAAGTAGTTCAAAGTGGGGTGTCCATCCAATCCACTTAAGGAGACTTTATATAACATTGGTGCGATCTCGACTTGATTACGGATGTACCATTTTCGGCAACGCCAATTCTAGGCTCCTCCAGAGGTTGGACGTAATTCAAAATCAATGTCTTCGACTTTGTGGAAGCTTTATTCGCGACACCCCAATTTTTACAATGGAAAGCGAGCTTTGTATCCCACCCTTAAATTTTAGAGGAATCTATTTAAGCGACAAATATTTCCTGAAAATTTCTTCTAGAACATCCGATTATCTGAGAACACAAATAGAAGCATTAGACAACACATTAAATTCGGGCGCAAGATATTGGCGCAATAACCAACTTCCACTTTTGCTTGAGAGTTTCAGAAAGTATTCCAATCTGCCTATGTCACAATTTGAGATTTTGCCCCTATTTTTACTTTCCTGTGACATTAAAACACCCCTGGGATAAAATCATAATACACAAAGTGAACACTATTAATGAGCCCAAAGCTAAACTACCCACTCACGACCTAAAACAACGTTGCGACGATATGATACAAGTGCAGTTCTTGGATCACATTCATATTTACACTGACGGGTCCAAAACAAAACACGGTTCTAGTTGTTTACGATGTTGTTTTACGATGAAGTTGCGGATTATGGAGCTAAATTTATTATTGAAAATCCATGTATACCCATTATGGGAGTCGAATTGACAGCGATTAATGAAGCTGTACATTACTTAGACTCGACACCATACCTTAAAATTGTAATCTTTACAGACTCGAAGAGCGGTCTACAACATTTGTTGGGAAGTGATAAGGGCGGCAGTGTCGGTACATTCGTATGTACCGACACTGCCGGATGGATGGATACATTTAATAATGAGGTAAGCTTCGTAGCTTACCTCATTATTAAATGTATCCATAGATTGATACGTAACGGGGTTGAAGTTCGTCTACAATGGATCCCTTCACATGTGGGCGTCAGGGGTAATGAGGCGGCAGACACTCGCATCCGAGGCTCTACAGAACGGTATACCTCTCCACACGGTACCGCACTATACTGATCATCTTCCAAAAGTGAAAACCGACAGTTAAATTAAATTTAAATCGTATTTCAATGAGGGCTCTCAAACCAAGGGCATCTGGTACAGAACCATTGTAGACGAACCACCACGCGTACCTTGGTTTGCCTCACGAAGCATCAACAGAAAAGAATTAGTTATTTGCTTCCGAACCCGAACTTACCACGTAACACTCAACAAATTTAACTATATCATGAAAAAAAGAGGTGATCCAAATTGTACAGAATGTAAAAAAGAAGAGGACCTCCTCCGCTTAGTTCTAGAGTGTAAAATTAACGAACAACCTCGGTTGGATCTCTTACAAGAAACTGGGTGCTATGCGGGGGATCTCCTCTTCTTCTTCCATCAAATCTTAAGCTCAGGGTTCACTACCGAACACAGTAGTACATTTTTAAGTTTTATTTTACATTCACTGAACCTAAGATTGGAATATTATAAAAATACTCCTTAAGTAGCAATCTAATGTTTAAAGTAACACCTAAAGTTTAAGTAACATTGTAATTATTTTTAAGCCGACTTAATCATAAGATGTATGGCTTATAAAATAAATGAGATTTAAAAAAAAATGTAATGTAGGTATCCAGGGGTCAAGCTTGTTTTGACCTTTTCCAACGCAGCGACTTCGAATGAACTTTAATAAGTTACCTTGATAAAAAAAAAGACTGGGTTGCACTCCGGGAGTGCCGGCAGAAGTGAAAACTTGATTAATTTTAATTTTGCAAAAAAAATCCCTTCCTCCCCCCTCTCTCCCCCTGCGTGCTAATATATCTAATAACAACCTTATTAGTAGTACGCTATAGTTCAACCTAACTCAGCAAAATTGATGAAGGAGACGAAGAAATAAAATACCAATTTGTTTTTGCCATTGCCAAATATTTCTCAGCTTTATGTCTTTAGGAATAACGTCCAAATTCGAACTATTCGAATTTGCTCAATAGCAAAACGGTAAAGGACGCGTGGACAAAATTAATTTATTTGCAGAATATGCAATTGCAAAAAGTGTTTAACGGCTTTATACTCTTACGAATAGCGTTCAGTTTTGAATGAAGTCGAATCGGCTAACAGCAAAATATAAAAGTTTGATAAAACAAAATGGGATTTGCATTCACGGAAAATGTGTTACGACCTTACTGCTAACAACAAACACTGACTTACTGTTAACAATAAAGTACAAATTACAATAATAATACGTAGGGTAAAAATCGCCCTCGCCTTCTGTCGTTCGGCCGAACAAAACCATCGTCCACATAGGCTGAGCCGCTCACGGCTCGGGCAAACCGTCCGGGCAAGCATTCGGGGGCTCGCCCGAACGGCTCGGGCGAGCCACCGTTTGCCCGAATCACGTCCACACCGGGCGAGCACGTTTGGGCGAACGGTGTTCGGGCGAGCCGCTCGTCCGGTGTAGACACGGCTAATTATTACACTATAAAATAAATGAAATACTAAATGATTAGTCGACACTGTCGACAGGTCATTTAGTACAAAACATCAGAATCACTGGTATAATCAATTAGGTTCAGCTAATCATAGCAGGCTTCAAAATCGGACAGTGAAGTTAAATAATAATAAAAAAACGACTTTATATTTGTGAACGCCTCGTTTTAGGTCTATTTGAACAACAACTGTTCTTAGGTAAAAAGAACTAGGTATATTTTGCAAAAATAACGGTGTTTAACATCAAGTTACCTTAGCAAACTACCTAGTTTTGCATTAATTTATGCCGGCTGTACACACTCGTCGAGACGCCCCGAGACAGACCGAGAACAACACGTCTAGCACACGACGGCCGCGACATACTCTCGATTTTTATCGCACTATACCTCTTCTTCTAAGTGTTCTAATAAGAGAGAGACGGATAGTGCGAGAAAAATCGAGAGAGCTCGCGCGCCGTCGCGTGCTAGCCGTGCAGGTGTTTACATGATGCTCTCGCCTCGTCTCGCCCGCTCGGATCTCGCCTCGGGCGCGCGTCGGTTATTGCGGCCGATCTAAGGGTAGTTCCGCTGTTCAAATGACGCAACGAGTGTGTAAATGGTGTGCATCGAGAGCTGCCCGAGACTCGGTGAGAAGCAGCTCTCGACGACTGCGTACAGCCGGCATTAAATGGGCGTCGAATTAGGTCATTCATTATACTCGTTGGCTGGTCCAAACTGGTCCGGTGGATGTGTTAGTCAAACTGGTCCGGTGGATGTGTTAGTCAAATGTAACCGTTATCAACTATGTGCGTCAGACAGCCGTCGCGCTGGTTGTTATCACTCGCATGTATTTCTGTTAGTCTGCTGATAGTAATACAGCCCATATGTCGCAGTCATATAGTATAATCCGCCGTATTACATTACAGCTAGCTAAATATAGCAGCTGCTTTACGTAACAGGGCCAGTTTGTATTGCGGCGGGTCGACGATTAGCGGGATTGCCAAAGGCTTCATAGGTATAACGACGAGGGAAGCGGGGAGTGTTAAGGTCATAGCTCACTAGACCCACCCGACACACGCACCGCACCGCCTAGCCATACTACGTTACGTTAGCGACTCCATACTACGTTATGTTAACGACTCTTGTCGCTAACGTAACGTAGAATGGCGGTGCGGTGCGGACCCTCAGACAGAACTGCGACCATGAAGCGCGCACGCCGAGCGAGCGAAGCGGGCGTGCCGCGGTAGAACCGAACGTGTTTAATTTCAATGTCTAGTATGAGAAAGTGAAATACGGCGAAGCGCCAGAAGCAAGCATTATAATATTGTAGAACGTATGCAAAACGGCCCTGTTATGTAAAACAGCGAGCTGTAATGTAATACGGCGGATATGACTACAGAGGCTCAAGTATAAGTTTTACCGAAACAAAACGTTACGACCGCGTTTGCGTTTAGCTGTCAAATCCCATACAAATTGAGGGCAAAACGCAAACGCGATCGTAAAGTTTTGTTTCGGTAAAACTTATACTATACACGGAGAGCTGGCGACCAAATCGGTCATGTGGCTTCAGCTGTATTGAAACTCCGTTAGCTACTTCCCTGAACAACCTTTTCCGATAATCTTCGTGCTGGCAGGCCGCGGGCGGTGGGTGCGGGTGTAGTGGGGTGGAGAAAAAAAAGAAAAAAATGTGGGCTCAGCGACTTTAATTTTTTTTCAAACAGTTGCTCTGTACTCCCTGTGCACTCAAAACAAATTTTAAATCGATCGGGTGGTGGGAAGGGGTTGCGAGCGTTAATTAAAAATACCAAAATAATAATAATTCGCCGGCTGATATCCCCTCCACGTCCGCTTTTGCCTTCCCCTCAGCACATTTTCGAACGAAATCCAACGATTTCAACAATTTTTTTCGATACCTTTCCACCGATATTTTTGCATGGCTATTTTTTGGGGCTTACATATTAATTAATCTCGCGTCAGAAAAAAAGCTAACGCAGCTGGGCCCACATGAAAATTATTATTATTTTGGTATTTTTAATTAATGCTGGCAACCCCTTCCCACCACCCGATCGATTAGTTTTTTTTTTGGGTGCACAGGGAGTACCTAGCAACTGTTTGAAAAAAAAATTAAACACGCTGAGCCCACATTTTTTTTCCTGCCCGCGGCCTGCCAGCACGAAGATTATCGGAAAAGGTTGTTCAGGGAAGTAGCTAACGGAGTTTCAATGCAGCTGAAGCCACATGACCGATTTGGTGGCTAGCTCTTAGACCACTAGAGCCTCAGGTAAATTACTTTCGAGACGTTTTTGCATTTGTAGTTGTGACCTCTGTAGCCAGCCTCACACACACACGTGTGTCTGTGTACGTCAACGTGTACTTGTGTCCCTGTAAATATACAAATACTACTACAAATGCAAAAAGTAATTTAATTTATAGTATATAAAAGTAATTTGCACTCCGGGAGTGCCGGCAGGAGTGAAAACTTGAACTTGAAAAAAAAAACCAATAACTTACCAGTCCAGCCCTTGTTCTTGGCAATATGTTCGCTAAGGCGCACGGTCAAAGGTGTATATTTGCTTGACAAGTAGCTCTTCTCTTTGCCGTCGAGCTCAGATTCATCCATCGTCAGGTGTAAGGCCTGGAAAATGATTAAATAAGTTTTTTACTCCAATAATAGAGTCCGGAGCAGCACTGTTTTCATGGAGGTCCTTTTTTCGGATGAGCCATTCCTCCGAAAGTCATTCTTCTATTTTTTTTTGCTGAAGTGTAGCTCGCTGGTATAGAAACGATATTTATTTATTTATTTATTTATTATCTCAAAAATGTACTTATGTGGTAGGTATACAACAAATTTCGCCAAACTGAGATCAGTTTGTTGGCGAATAGTGCGCTCACAAATAAGTCGGTGTTTGTTATACCTACTGATGTGACACTTAAACTTCTTATCTAATGTTACTTATGTTCATGCAAGAATGCGTGCATTTAAGCACTATTCAAGGTGCAGCAGAACCGTATGAGTATCTACCCTCTTCATCCCACGAAGGCAATGACCTTGACCTATATTATAAAGAGCCTAGGAATGTTATATTTCTCTGAGTATGAAACGACTATTTTATTTTTAGGACGAATATCCATGTTTATTTTAGAGAGGCAGTGCACAGCGCATTGCTATCTCTCTCATGGCGGGGTCAGTATCACAACACCAAAACACCACCACTTGGTCTGTAGGCGTGTGGTATTGTGTTCCTGGTGGCGAGTCAGGTCGCCAGAGCACCCAGGGATGGAATAAGTTAAGAAAGAACCTGCATTCGTTTCTGGCTATCGATACAACAAATCCTGAAGTCGCTAGTAATGTAAGATGACAATCTTCAGGGTGATTTGGGGTGCGAGCTGGAAAATTATGTTGAGATGACTGTGCTTTATTTTGAGAGCTGTAAACAATAAGCTTGCCTTCCTCAAGACTGCGCACCGCCTGGCGCCCGACTGCGGCCGCAGCAGACCGCACTTCTCCAGGTTGCAGACAGTCAGCCACACCATGAGCCCGTACACCTGCACTAGTCTCTTCTATTCCAGCACTGTAAACAATAAGCTTGCCTTCCTCAACACTGCGTACTGCCTGGCGCCTGACTGCGGCCGCAGCAGACCGCACTTCTCCAGGTTGCAGACAGTCAGCCACGCCATGAGCCCGTACACCTGCACTAGTCTCTTCTATTCCAGCACTGTAAACAATAAGCTTGCCTTCCTCAACACTGCGTACTGCCTGGCGCCCGACTGCGGCCGCAGCAGACCGCACTTCTCCAGGTTGCAGACAGTCAGCCACACCATGAGCCCGTACACCTGCACTAGTCTCTTCTATTCCAGCACTGTAAACAATAAGCTTGCCTTCCTCAACACTGCGTACTGCCTGGCGCCCGACTGCGGCCGCAGCAGACCGCATTTCTCCAGGTTGCAGACAGTCAGCCACGCCATGAGCCCGTACACCTGCACTAGTCTCTTCTATTCCAGCACTGTAAACAATAAGCTTGCCTTCCTCAACACTGCGTACTGCCTGGCGCCCGACTGCGGCCGCAGCAGACCGCACTTCTCCAGGTTGCAGACAGTCAGCCACGCCATGAGCCCGTACACCTGCACTAGCTCTCGCTTGTAGTATTCCAGCACTTTGGGCTTCAAGCCGGAGCCGGTCACGCATTGGAGGCAGATTAGACGAAGGACCTGTTATAAACAAAACAAGATTCTGTCAAAAAATAGATTTTAGGACCAACAAGGTTTTTTTGCCTACTGTACCTACTTGTTTAGAATAGACAGCTTAGTTATACTTTTATATCGCCGCGCGTGAGAAAAGGTATTCGGTTGCATTCGGGCGCATTCAGATGCGCAAGCGGAACAGACCTACGGCGCGAGAGCGAGAGAGATGCGCCAAGCCGCGTGGCAGATGAGAGGTTAACATAGCTCCGTGCCGGTCGGACGCGCCTCGACGCGAAAAGAGAGTGTTAGTTTGGACCTCGCAAGGTTAAGCCCGCGGGGGCTTCGAGCCATAAGCTATAGTGATACATAGCTGTGTAGTGTACGGGAATTTGCATGGACAAGGTGCCTTTGGACGACGATTTGGGCGAAGGGCGTGCCATCTTGGAGCAAGGTCATACAGACACACCTTCTTACACAAAACACTAACTCATTCTTGCTGGCAGTTGGGTCCGAAAGGTTCAAGAAAGAAGGTTAGTAGTTATTTAGTTTCAAGTTGGAATAAGTTCAGCGGCGCGAAACGCGTCCGATTTGTTCTCACGGGAGGATTGTTTGTATGGGAGGTCATTGTGTCTATGGGCCCGTGACAGTCCCCGGGGTCCTGGCGAGAACAGTACTTCTTTTGCAAAGTCATCAACTACTCGTTGGTAGTTAGTAAGGTGCCCGAACACGACTGGTTCATCTTGTGTCATTGAGACTGATGACCGACCAGCTGTATGATAAGGCTGGTTTCCACTTTGATTAGTGCGAGTGCAGGTGCGTAGTGCAGGTGATTAGTGACTAGGTGTGGACAGCGACTGATTAGTGCAAGTGATTAGTTGGCTGTGTAGTAAAGTGAATAGAAGCGCGTTCTATTTTTTTGCGAGTGGACTGCGAGTAGCCACGTCCCGCGCGCCCTCCCTTCCCCCTCACTCGCAGCGTGCCTGCCACTAAACACTCGCAGTGAATTGGACACTACTCGCACTACACACCTGCACTCGCACTAATCACCTGCACTCGCAGTGAATTGGACACTACTCGCACTACACACCTGCACTCGCACTAATCACCTGCACTCGCAGTGAATTGGACACTACTCGCACTACACACCTGCACTCGCACTAATCACCTGCACTCGCAGTGAGTTGGACACTACTCGCACTACACACCTGCACTCGCACTTATCACCTGCACTCGCAGTGAGTTGGACACTACTCGCACTACACACCTGCACTCGCACTAATCACCTGCACTCGCAGTGAGTTGGACACTACTCGCACTACACACCTGCACTCGCACTAATCACCTGCACTCGCAGTGAGTTGGACACTACTCGCACTACACACCTGCACTCGCACTAATCACCTGCACTCGCAGTGAATTGGACACTACTCGCACTACACACCTGCACTCGCACTAATCACCTGCACTCGCAGTGAATTGGACACTACTCGCACTACACACCTGCACTCGCACTAATCACCTGCACTCGCACAAATCAAAGTGGCCTAGCCTGGTTGGCTATACAATAATGCTTTGTCACTCCACTTAGGAACAAAAATAGGTACTAAATTTCCACTCGATCGGACTACGGGAAAATGGTAAAATATGACGTGCAAGATTTGAAAAGCTAACTGACGACCGAACGAACTAGCAAGGCAAGTTAATATAAATCTTGTAAAAGTATTATAAGCCATAGCAGGCATGTGCCGTGTTAGCTTGAGCGGAGCTCCACGCCGCCCCGTTGCTCTGGACATACATACATGTAGCTCCCAAAAAGATAAGCCAAATTGAGTGAGGTTTTTTTACCAGACTGTATCAGAAGGAGGGTTATGTTTTTTGAGCGCATGTATGTACGTGGACAAGACATTTCTTTTTAACCCCCGACGCAAAGGGAGGGGTGTTATAAGTTTAACGTGTCTGTGTATCTGTCTGTGGCATCGTAGCTCCCAAACGAATGGACCGATTTGAATGCGGTTTCTTTTTTTCGAAAGCTGATGTAATCCCGAGTGTTCTTAGCCATGCTACATGAAAATCTGTTCAGTCGTTTTTGAGATATTGGACATTGAAATGTAAATGTCGGGGGTTTTTCAACTTTTTCTAAGTTGTAGTTAACCACAGGCTACAGTCCAAACGACTAGATGGATTTTGACATATGAGGTGTCATTAGATTCCTCATAATCCTGTTACATAAAGCAGTTGGGTTTATTGAAAAATCTTTTGATTTCGTTTGTTAATCGAATGTGTCTGTAGAAATAGTTAGTTATGTTTGTTGCGTATTTTTCAATTTAAATAATAAGATCAGTTTCAGTGTAAAACAACACAAGTATTACTAGACAAGTATATTACCTGAGTAAGCGGTGCTTTCTGAGCGATAAGATCTTCAATGAAGGTGCACACTTTCTCGTTCTCGATGCAGTTCAGGAAGTCTTCCTCGCACCGGATCGTGTCTTGAAACTCGAACGAGTCTGTTGTCTGCAAGTTTACGTAAAGGTGAATTCATACTAAGGTGGATGTCACACTGCCCCGCACCTCCGGACGGAGATGCGGAGCTCGTTGTATGCAAGTACCTCATTTTATATATAAATTCCGTGTGGTGCGACACACTGCTCCGCACCTCCGTCCAGAGATGCGGCGCAGTGTGACATCAGCCTAACATTATAAATTCAAAAGTAAGTCTGTCTATTACCTTTTCATGCTTGAATAACTGAATCGATTTGGATGAGAATTTGAGAACAACGTTGTACGAAGCAGCTCCTTGATGCACTCCGCGACGGCCGTGTGTGACTACAGACTTGTTGGCAAGCATGTGCGACGAGTACGATGTACCGAGTTGTACGCCTATACTAATATTATAAATGCGATATTAACTCTAACTATTACCGTTTCCGTGACCAACTGACAACGGACTTGTTGGCGAACATGTGCGACGAATGCTATGAACTGAGTTGTACGCACTTCCTTGATTCCTGCGACGGCCGTGTGACCACGGACTTGTTGGCGAGCATGTCTGACGAGTGATTTGAGCAGAGTTGTACGAACCTCCTTGGTGCCTGCGATGGCCATGTGAATGACAGACTTGTTGGCGAGCATGTGCGATGAGCGCTGCGAGCCGAGTTGTACGCACCTCCTTGATGCACTCCGCGATGGCGGTGTGCGTGAACACGGACTGCTTGTTGGCGAGCATCTGCGGCAGCCGCGTCACGAAATGCTTGATCTCCTGGACCGACTTCTCGTGGTGGCGGTGACGCTCGTCCAGTTCGTTCTTAATCACGCGGGCTTTCTTCGATATAGCTGCTCCGACCTGCGCAGAAAACGTATTGCAACCATGGCCAATACGGGTAGCATAGCCGATAGTTAGAACACTTAGAAAGGGACGAAAAACGCTAGGAGGATGATGATGAGAAAGAGGCGGGTAGTTCTATCATCAAGATCAAGACACCTCTTGTGCTAGTCTCAAGGCGCTATCGTTCTCTGCTCTAGGTTTAGGTAAACCTACACCAGGGGCCCATTGCATAATAAGTTATAACTTATAATACAAGCGGAAGTCTTTTTTTTTTAAGTTCAAAAGCGATTTCCGCTTATACAAGTTACAAGTTGATATTAATTTATTTTTTGTTTAAACATATTTACACAGCATTACAGATTTAAATCTAATACACTGTGAAACGAAACATCAATTTCAACAACAACAAAGCAATTTAAACAGCAATAATAATAATCAAATACGTACACTAGAAAGCCTATCACCCTTCATCTCATAAAACTTCAGACACTCCCTACACACAGCCGTCCATCGCCACGCAAGCAGAGCACACTTCAGACACTCCCTACACACAGCCGTCCATCGCCACGCAAGCAGATCACACTTCAGACACTCCCCACACACAGCTGTCCATCGCCACGCAAGCAGATCACACTTCAGACACTCCCTACACACAGCCGTCCATCGTCACGCAAGCAGATCACACTTCAGACACTCCCTACACACAGCCGTCCATCGTCACGCGAGCAGATCACTCTTCAGACACTCCCTACACACAGCCGTCCATCGCCACGCAAGCAGATCACACTTCAGACACTCCCTACACACAGCCGTGCATCGCCACGCAAGCAGATCACACTTCAGACACTCCCTACACACAGCTGTCCATCGACACGCAAGCAGATCACACTTCAGACACTCCCTACACACAGCCGGCCGTCCATCGCCACGCAAGCAGATCACACTTCAGACACTCCCTACACACAGCCGTCCATCGCCACGCAAGCAGATCACGCTTCAGACACTCCCTAAACACAGCCGTCCATCGCCACGCAAGCAGATCACACTTCAGACACTCCCTACACACAGCCGTCCATCGCCACGCAAGCAGATCACGCTTCAGACACACCCTACACACAGCTGTCCATCGCCACGCAAGCAGATCACACTTCAGACACTCCCTACATACAGCTGTTCATCGCCACGCAAGCAGATCACACTTCAGACACTCCCTACACACAGCCGTCCATCGTCACGCAAGCAGATCACACTTCAGACACTCCATACACACAGCCGTCCATCGCCACGCAAGCAGATCACACTTCAGACACTCCCTACACACAGCCGTCCATCGCCACGCAAGCAGATCACACTTCAGACACTCCCTACACACAGCTGTCCATCGACACGCAAGCAGATCACACTTCAGACACTCCCTACACACAGGTGTCCATCGCCACGCAAGCAGATCACACTCGGGTGTTGACACCAACAAGGCATTCAGCAGCGTCAGGGCACGGAGGTGCGGCGAGCTCACGCAGACACACAGTGCGAGCCGGAGGCACTGCTAAAAGCAGGCGCGTACGAGGTCTAAGAGCCATTCGTGGAACATCTGGAACGTGCAGCCTCACAAATTGTTCCACCAGCACTAGGCAATCCGACTCTCCTCGTAAAACACGGCAAACAAAAATGAGCAGACTGAAATTGCGCCTCACTTCCAAAGAGTAGAAAGTACAGAGTACCAAGAAGAAATTTTGTGGGGTACAGGTAAGGGTAAATATCCATACATTTTTTGTATATAGAAATCTTAGAAAAGTTTTTTGGACCTTTTCTAAGAGTAGTATATATGTAGATTCGTAAGGGTTCCATATTATCGCAGACGCTTCCAGCTTACTTCGCACCAGAGCATATGCAATGGGATGGACAGTCTGGGATGATAATCCCCCAGGAGGATATCATAGATAAACCTGCTCCTGCTAGAGCTCATGTCTAAAAGTCTTAAGAGGCTAGTGGAGATACCTACTGCTTTATCTGATATTCTCGTGACTATATTTACTGTGTCAATAGAGTTGAAAGTCCACTGACCGCGATAAAGTTGCAGTCGCGCAGCTCCGCAAACAGCTCCTCCCCCGAGTTGAGTATCATACGCTTCTTCTCCCCCGGCTTCACCTCAGTGCTCGCGTCCTCCGAGCTCACGAACTTGGCTATATTTACTGTGTCAATAGACTTGCAAGTCCACTGACCGCGATAAAGTTGCAGTCGCGCAGCTCCGCAAACAGCTCCTCCCCCGAGTTGAGGATGATTCGCTTCTTCTCCCCCGGCTTCACGTCAGTGCTCGCGTCCTCCGAGCTCACGAACTTGGCAATATTTACTGTGCCAATAGAGTTGAAAGTCCACTGACCGCGATAAAGTTGCAGTCGCGCAGCTCCGCAAACAGCTCCTCCCCTGAGTTGAGGATGATCCGCTTCTTCTCCCCCGGCTTCACGTCAGTGCTCGCGTCCTCCGAGCTCACGAACTTGGCCATATTTACTGTGCCAATAGAGTTGCAAATCCACTGACCGCGATAAAGTTGCAGTCGCGCAGCTCCGCAAACAGCTCCTCCCCCGAGTTGAGGATGATTCGCTTCTTCTCCCCCGGCTTCACGTCAGTGCTCGCGTCCTCCGAGCTCAGGAACTTGGCCATATTTACTGTGCCAATAGAGTTGAAAGTCCACTGACCGCAATAAAGTTGCAGTCGCGCAGCTCCGCAAACAGCTCCTCCCCCGAGTTGAGTATGATTCGCTTCTTCTCCCCCGGCTTCACGTCAGTGCTCGCGTCCTCCGAGCTCACAAACTTCTGCGCGGGGAATGTCGCTGTGGAACCTTTGATGCCGAATAGCTCGTCTAAAAACAATGAGTGATGTTCACCAAATGCATTGTTTCGCCGAATTAAAATTTCATCGACCATTTTTTCTCACAAACCGTTAACTTTTTGGGTGTAGGTTAGGATTGTTTTATAAAAATCCTGAAGTGTTAACTGAAAAAAAATATGTTTTCGATGAATTGAACATTCGGCGAAACATTCATTCGATTAAACGTTTGTCTGTAAAACAAGGGTAAACCGCTGCGTTCAGTCGCATCTGCATCCGCATCTGTAGCCGCGTCCGCAAAGATCGATGAGGAGTTTTTGCGGATGCGGATGTTCTATCGACAAAATTGAATCCTGATCGATCATGGAACCTTGTTACAATTAACTGACATATTAACGTTATATGATCGTACACGGATGTACGTTAATTGTAACAAGGTTCTATGGTGGGTCATGATTCAGTTGGTTCGATGGTACCTAGTGTATAATGAAACGTCATCATCCCCCTAGCGTTATTACCGGTTGTGCCCCTAAAGGTCCCCGGGCACTTTGACACCTAATCCCAAGATTTGGTATAGGCACTAGTTTTACGAAAGCGACTGCCATCTGACCTTCCAACCCAGAGGGAAAACGACCTTGTTGGGATTAGACCGGTTTCCTCACGATGTTTTCCTTCACCGAAAAGCTAACGGTAAATATTACGTACATAAGTTCCGAAAAACTCATTGGTACGAGCCGCGATTCGGACCCACGACCGCCGCTTGACACCCGCAAGCCTGAACTGCTAGGCTACCGCAGCTCTCTATAATGAAACGTCTGTCGATAAAACAAGGGTAAACCGGCGAAAATACCTAAAACGCATCCTGCAGATGCAGATGTTAAAATTGATCCGGAACGTACGCGGTTACGGATGCGAATGGCTGCAACATCCCTGGGCTGTATTACCTAAAAAGTGCGCATCTCTCTGTGAAGCTTGAGACTAGCTAGTAATGTTGGACGGAAGGAGCATAGGTTTCAATTATTTTACAACAGCAATATTGCCAAAGTATCAGTAATGTAGATACCTATTAGCCCTTCATAGGTGAGCTGCGTAGTCATGACACTGGTGAAGTCGATGGCGCGGTCCAGCAACAGCAACTGGTCGATGCAAGACGTGGAGGCCCCTTTCGGGGGCCCCTGCTCCTCCTTGTTGAGCCGGCATAGCAGGTCCCATACCTGCCAGAATAAGGGTCAGTGTCCACGAAAGCTGTGCGAGGTAGCGAGGCGGCGTGCGAAGAAAAAATGCAGTAATAATAAGCGATGTGCGAGCGAGCCCTGCATTGTTAGGTGTGGATTTTTCCCTCGCTGACTACCTCGCAACCTCTGGTGGAAACATAACCTAATAGCACTGTCTGAAATACACCTGGCCCCTATTTCACCAAGTTGACAATTGTCACCTGGGCATTTTCAATAAAACGTGTACCCAATTAGCGTGAGTTGTAAATAAAACATTAACTCAGTGTCAGTTTTGTGACGACAATTAAGCATTCAGTTTGCAAAAATATTCACTTTTTCTGTTTAATTTATAAATGATATGCATATACACGTTAATTAAATGTGATAAAAGTTCATTTTTACACCATTTGTATGCTTATTTGTCGTCACAAAACTGACAATGAGTTAATTTTTATTTAACAACTCACACTAATTGGGTACACGTTTTATTCAAAATGCCCATCTGACTCTGACAATTCGCCATGCATTGCTTGTTCTAGAAGTCAAGGTGGTTGCTAGGTCACTTGTGGATCCAGCAATGTACGGAGAATTGTCGTTGTGAGGTGACAATTCTCGGGTTGGTGAAATAGGGGCCAGATGTTTAGCACCATTCTTTTTAACATAAATACCTACCTACCCCCTCTGCCGAGCACATGAAACCTGTTCCAGTGCCACTTTTAGCAATACATTTGGTATAAAAGATCGTAAAATGTGATATCGCAGTGATAGGTGGCTTAGCCTATCGCCCACAACACACTTCAACCCTTTTCCCTTATGCTGGCCATACACCACATACATTGGCGTATATCATTCCAATCCACTCCCACACACGGCCAGTTCTAACTGATCCAATCGGTAGCGTCATGCCGATTGGACGATAGGAAGCATGGTGTATCGCCAGCATAAGTTTGACTCTTACGACACCCACAGGAAGAAAGAGGGTGGTGCTATTCTAACCCAACACCACAGGGGAGTGGGGGTTGTTTATTTTTAACACGCTTTTTTTATATTTGCAATGGGAAACCACTAGGAGGATTACGATGATTTACATTTGGTGGCAACCTTTGTTAAGTTCAAACAAACTGATCCTAATAAGCCGTGTCCACACCGGCCGAACGGTTCGCCCGAACGGCTCGCCCGAGCCATCAAAAACGCTCGCCCGAACGGTTTGGGCGAGCCGTCAGAAGGCTCGGGCGAGCCGTCAAAAGGGTCGGCCGCAGGCGCTCGGTCGGTGTGGACGGGCGTTCGGGGAAACGCGCGCGGCTCGCCCGAGCCAGATCGGCTCGGGCGAATTTACCTACCGATAGTTGAGCTCACGATCACGATGAAGCCGCACGTGAGCACAGCTGTCGCTGCGAAAACGTTAATTTTGTTTTTGCTTGTTCGAATTCGAAATCGGAAGAATAGTATTTTAAAAAAAAGCCGCAAAATGTGGATGCGCAAAATTTTAGATAACCGAAAAGAGGCCGGGATACAATTATTTGATCAATTGTGTTATGATCAGAGCGAAGACGCCTACCTATAGAAATTCCTACTAGGTAGGTAGGTACTACTCAATCTACCAATCCTTCCAGCTGACAAACAAACCCATGCGTGTCGAACTCAGTTACGCAATTCCCAAATCCGCCTCAACTCGTCTCACTACCAAGTTACCAACCGCCAGTAGGTATAACTTGATCCCTAATTTCCCAATATCAATATGTAATGTAGGTATTCAGGGGTCAAGCTAGGTTTGACCTTTTCCAACGCAGCGACTTCGAATGAACTTTAATAAGTTACCTTGATAAAAAAAAGACCGGGTTGCACTCCGGGAGCGCCGGCAGAAGTGAAAACTTGATTAATTTTAATTTTGCAAAAAAAAATCCCTTCCTCCCCCCTCTCCCCCTGCGTGCCAATATATCTAATAACAACCTTATTAGTAGTACGCTATAGTTCAACCTAACTCAGCAAAATTGATGAAGGAGACGAAGAAATAAAATACCAATTTGTTTTTGCCATTGCCAAATATTTATCTATCTATCAAAGCTTTATCTCTTTAGGAATAACGTCCAAATTCGAACTATTCGAATTTGCTCAATAGCAAAACGGTAAAGGACGCGTGGACAAAATTACTTTATTGCATATTCTATGCAATTTCAAAAAGTGTTTAACGGCTTTATACTCTTACGGATAGCGTTCAGTTTTGAATGAAGTCGAATCGGCTAACAGCAAAATATAAAAGTGTGATGTGAAAACAAAATGGAATTTGCATTTACGAAAAATGTCTTACGACCTTATACTGTTAACAATAAAGTACAAATTAGAATAATAATACGTAGGGCAAAAATCGCCCCCGCCTTCTGTCGTTCGGCCGAACAAAACCACCGTCCACATAGACTGAGCCGCTCGCGGCTCGGGCAAGCATTCAGGGGCTCGCCCGAACGGCTCGGGCGAGCCACCGTTTGCCCGAATCACGTCCACACCGGGCGAGCACGTTTGGGCGAACGGTGTTCGGGCGAGCCGCTCGTTCGGTGTAGACACGGCTATTGTATTACAAATGCGAAAGTTCAGATGTTTGTTATACTCAATCACGCTTAAACGGCTCAACCGATTTGGACGAAATATTGCACGAAGATAGTTTATAGCACGGAATAAAGAATCCATTGGAAGTGGTGAGTGGGCGTTCCCGTGTCGCCGAACATGAGCAAAATAAGCATACTTCTTGCACAGATTATTGTCAGTCACCTAGCGACCGCACGCGGCGTATAACATGAGTGAATATTTGTTTATTTTAGGAAAATGCCGTATTGCGTTATTGAAAGCTGCTCCAATAACAGCACATAAAAATCTTGTCTCGTGGAGGTATTTCTTATCATCGTTAAGTAATATTATAGAATACGTATAAAAAAAAAATTAATTTTCAATTTCTTACACAATTTGCGTCTGTAGGCAAGGAAATATCAATTCTATTTCCCTAACAATAAAGTTCATAATCCTGTGTATTATTTCACTACTCAGAACGTGAATGCACGGCAAATTTCCCGAAGGTTCGCTACTCAAATGCTGTGGCTAAGGTCGATACTTGTTATCGATAAACCAAAATGAAATAGATTATATTTTTATGAGTAATATGCAGAGCCCCGAATTCTCGTAGCACTTTAGAGCTATCATAGGGACTTCTCGTTTATCGACTTCCGCCACGGGGAGAAAGGATTGGTTTCCGCAACGATTCAACACCATTTGTTCGAAACATTTTGATGCAACTGATATTTGAGTTTCGCCAAAAGGAAATCGCTTCATTCAGATTCAATTCCCACGCAGAGTATTGTATGTAGCGTAAGTACGAACAATTGATTAAATTCGCAATACGCACGGCGAACTACTGACATTTAGTTTCCTTATGGATTCTTTATTCCGTGGTTTATAGCCTGGATTAAAATATAGGATACTTTTAATCTCGGGTCCACGCAGACCAAGTCGCGTGCGGAAGCTTTTATAGTACGCGCCACATTGGCGTCTGTAACATCTAATATTAGCTACTATAACTAGCAGCATCAGAGGTGTCAGAGAGCTTAAACTTATGTGGCGTATTGTACAGGCGAACATTACAAAAATATGTATACACAACCTTAATATCAAGGCAATAAAGTCGTGTATACATATTTTTGTAACTATGGTCGTATCCGTCTGTTTGTCGTTGTAGTCTACTATACGTACTTGTTTGGCGGCCACTCCTTTCCCAAACACGCGCGGAATGATGCCGTACAGATGCTGGATCGTGCGCAGCGCAAGCGCAGACTGGTACGCGCAAGTCGGGTCGCCTTCCAGGTAGTTCTCCCTGTCCAGTGTAATCATTCCACGATTACTACTACTTCCGTTATTACTACTTCCACAACCTGATAACTGTTTTGGTCAGCCTTTCAAAATTGAGTATCTTTGCGGAAATAGTTGTTTAAATCATTTACTTTTACTACAACTAAGTTTACGGAAAGGGAATGAGAATGGGTATTCATTACTTATAGTGGGCTCATGTATTACCCAGGTCCACACTGCTCGCATGCCTCGGGCGAGGCGTGCGGCCGAGCATGCGGACCGTTCACTGTTCTGTTTGCCAAACTGTTCGAGCAAGGATGGGCAAGTCGAATTTGTGGGTGTCGAGGCCACAAGACAAGGTCACAAATGCACCGCACGACCCCTTTGATCTCAGCCAAAAAGCCGATAACAGCTCAGTTCGGGCGAGGCACGGCTACACTGAACGAGCACGGTTGGGCGAGGTGTGCTCGGCCGAGTCATGCGTCCAGTGTGGACCCACCATTATAAGCCAGCATTATAAAGCGGATATTTCACCTGAAATCATTCTGCAGCTCCAAAGACATGACATCACTGTCAAACGGGAAGATGTCACACTTGAACTCCTGAATAGTGAGGCTGGCCAGGACTCCACGGTTGGACAGATGCTTCTCGCAGAGCTGACTGCGCCGCGGCACAAAGAACAGGTGGAACTCTACCGGATAGGCTTGCTTGGATCTGGTGTATAACACATTACATTAGTAGTGTTTATTTAGGGACAATAGAATGACTGACTATATGCCTTGGTTGGTTAAGAGTCCCCAGCATGGTTGACTTTCCATACAAACATCTCCATTTCATAGAAACTAGTTTCCGACCTGAGTTAAAAAATTCAGTTGCGTCCCCTACATCTTATCCAAAAATAAAACTAAAAACAACATTATTTTTTCACGAATTAAAACAGTATAAGAGGATGCCCCATTGAAATTTTAAATTTTCGCTTTTTAAGGACCACCCTACTGTGAAAGAAAGAAAGTTTCATGTTATTTTAGCATGTTGTTTTAAAATGAGAACCAAACTATTTGTATGAAGGGTTGAGTGGCCTGGCAACTCTTAATGTAATCTAAATCTTTATAGTATCAGGCAGTAGTTATTGTGTCAGGTTCAACATATACATTTTTTTTTATAGCAGACTTACCTAAGCGAATTAATATAATCAGCCACCAAATCCATCAATTCCAGTTTAGCTCTAGAAATGAAAACAATGTGTTTTACGGAGATAGTTGGTAGACTTCCCGGCTTCAATAAAAACATGTCGGCCACTTCATGTTCCTTGAGCAACGAATACTGCGCCACAAGTCCCACGGGACCGGCTAACCATTCGTCCCAAATCGTAATCTAAAATGAATACTCAAAATATACACAATATTCAGATTAAAATGTAGAATATACTTCTATCCTGGATAATAACTTACTTTTGGACCCTCACATAGCTGTAGAAGGTTTAACAAATCCTTTCTCATAGTCTCCTGGACTAGAGCCACGTTTAATCTGCCCCCCGCTAAATGGGAACTCATTTTAGTATCCTTCATGTTGAAATTAAAAACAATGAGATTGTGACGATTTACAGTGCCGCGTCAAAAGGTTACAACGCTCGACTGGCTTGGGAAATATTTCGGTAACTATTGGCGTTAACACATTATATTATTTTTGATAATTAACATGGAGAAACAGCGTAAATGATAATAATTTTCGTAAATTTGATTTTGTTTATTTCCTCAATGAAACGTCCCAAGTAAACGTCATGTCTGTTGGTAGCTGTCACAAGTGTCACATCACATTGTCACAAACATGAACCTAGAATACTAGTCACCATGCTATGGAAACTTAGAACTTATTGCAAATCTTTGAAAACTAAACGCCACTGACTCAAATATAATTACGAGGGAAATCATTTTATTTTCATATTTTAAAGTAATACGAACAGAGTTATCAATATTAATAAATGTGTGGTTTATCCAGACGTATGTTACGTAAACAAATAAAAATAAAAAAAAACGATGCAATTTGTCTCAACAGCTGACAGAGAAGCAGCTATAATTAGAATGAAAGGTATGATGTACCTATAGCTGCGTCTCTGTTGATTGTTGTGACAGATTGCATCGTTTGTAGTGTGCTATGATTAAGTTTTTATTGATAGTAACCTCGATAGTAACTGTCTATTCTTAAGGGTTCTACAGATTACGTGATTTGACCACAATCTGAAGCGCTCCAGTCTGTGAGAGGCCTTAGTGAGGCCGCGGACTGGACATTGTCGTTCAACACCTAGAAAGCCAACAATTTGCTATATGTAGTTCTCGATATCGATTTTATAGCTTACTAATCTTACTTTATTAGCTTTTGCTCGCGACTTCGTCCGCGTAGATGTCGTTAATCGCTTTAGTGGGTAATTGCTATTAAAGTATTTCAGGCGTAGGCTTAAATATCACCATACAAAATTCCACCCCCTCTTTTACCTCTTTAAGGGATGGTTTCCGGTATAATAATTATCCTACATCCTTCAAATCGGTTCAGTGGTTTAGGCCTGCAACACACTGGCGCGGTCTGCGATGGCGGACAATAGTAAATTTGACAGCTAATGACAAGTTTGCTATTGACCGCCGCGGCCAGGCCGCGCCAGTCTGTGAGAGGCATGGATCTAGAGTATCATAGGTCCATGGTGAGAGGCCTTAAGCGTGAAACTGAAAAGGTAACAGAAACAGACAGACTCACCATTGGTCCATTGGTGACCATTGGTCAGTCTCTGTCGACCAAGTTACTTTCGCATTTATAATATTAGTGTGGATTTATCCGCTGCGCAGGCCTGTGTGGATGCGTCAGTATATGCATAACAACAAATATTTCCACCTCGTCCAGAGGTTTTCCATTGGCGAGGAGGGCTGTCGTCCTTATAATATGAAATCGCATCGCCTCGCCAGCCCGCTGATCGACGAGAGACTAGGAATTAGACGGCCCACGGTGGCACAAAGTGGAATTTAATTAGGGGAGATGTAGTATAAAAACGACTACTATACAAAAATAAAGTTTGGTTCAGTATTTTTAATGTATAAAAAAATCCCATTCATTAAAATTAATTCCTTACGAATACTATGTCAACAGTACACGTGGAATGTCAGTAATATATTAGTAAAAAATGAACAATTTTTTAAAGCAAAATCTAGGTATCTTAGACCTCTACCTGGGGTTCTTTATTCCATTACCAGAATAACCAATAAAAGAGGTATTTATTGCTCTTAAGAATCCTTCGAGTTTCACCAAAGTTGAATGACACAATACATAATTTTAACAACAAAACTGAAATTTTGCGACATTCAAACGGCAAGAGAGAACAATTCGTTGGTAAATACCATTTCATTTAAATGAGCATAATTTGAACAGATGTTTTTTTAACATAGTGGCAGCATTGTTTGTTTTAGTGTTTCATCTTAACGTGTTGCACTATACGCTTACGACGAAGCTGGAGCTTCAGTGCTAGCAACCTTTTCTACTGCTTCTTTCGTTTCGCTATCGACTTCGCTTTCCGCTTGAACCTTGGCTTCGCTCGCTTCGTTAGCTTCAGAGACTGCAGGGGATTCGGAAACATCAGAATCGTGTTCGCCGTTTCGCTTGTATCGGTAGTAACGCGTGGACGCGGCCTCGGACCGGCTTTCGTAGCAGTTCACGAGGGCATCGCCGTTGCGACCTGATAAACATAAAAATTAAAGTTCAATTAACCGATTGGTTAATTGAACTTGAGTGATTACTCAAGAGCAAGAACATGGGTCAATATGTAACGAAATCCGATACGAACTGTATTTACCCATTTTCATAGTTCTTGACTGAGCTAGGTCCCTACTAAGATTGAACACTGGAAAGGGATAAATCTCGATGTAACAAGGTGCGCAATATGCTAATTATGTAATATGCAATATGATAATTGGGGAGCAAAAAACGTCATATTAAAAGCGATGAAAGACAATATCACTCTGAATCAAGGAATAGTGCTGCCCCTAGCCCCCTTTTTCGTTACTAACCTATCGTAAACATCTCAGAACAACCACATTACGCTATAACCGTAGATAGAGGAGTCCTAGCGATTCCCCGAAAAGGATGAATATAGATTAACCTGAGAAGCATCAGAAGACTAAATACATCCTTGATATCTCATGTCCCTGTTATATCCGTGAAGTCTTTGATGTTTCTGCACGGCTATCACGCGACGGGGCGCACGAGCTCTCTAGGTTTTGCTCGCACTATACGTCTCTCTCTTATTAGAACACTTAGAACAAGAGGTATAGTGCGAAATCGAGAGTATGTCGCGGCCGTCCCAATGATAGACGTTCTGGTCACAAACAAAAAAGGCTTTTATACGCGACAAGGGACAGGAGATTGTACGTTGTTCGTACATGTGTAATTGTATATGCTTACATCTTTGTCATTCATGAGTGTATGTGTGAGAGTGCCTCTATGGGTACCTACTTATTATTTATCTATAATATATATTTCGAATTACACGGCTACCTTGAGGACACGTGCAGACAGCCAGATGTCGCCTGCCCATACAAACGGCTCCCGAACCGCACTGCGTGTTGCCCAGGCAGGGGTCCACGCACTGGAAACCGACACACGCCAAATGGTCCGGGCATTGGGAGTCCAGCTCGCATTCGCCCTGGAAAGGAATATACTTTTTAATGCCACTGCTCGGAAATGTGGCGAAAGATCATAGGAATTGAGCCAATTGAGGCTTCATAACGCGTCGGACTCGACCTCCTTCATCTATTGCCTGCCTTCGAGACTCTGCAAAGAGGCATTTCTAGGCCATAGGTTTGTAGTGCCCGTGTTAATCATTACAGCGCCCTCTAGTAGGCCGGCGCGCACGGCGAGTGGCGCTCGGCGCCCCCTAGGATCGCTGCGCCCGTGTGCAATGCACACCCTGCACCATAGATAAAGACAGGCGGCAAGCCTGACTACAATAATGTACTAGGTACTGTTATATCTTGAGAAGACCAGTTGCTATTTGTTATATGACTACCGACCTGACAGCATTGCCATCCAGAAAGGAGAAAAATTGAACTAATTTTGTGTCGAATTCTCTCATCAATCTTATGAAATCGGTAGGCGCAATAAACATTACAGACATAAATGTGCATCATCATCAGCCCATACGTACCTACTTCCCACTGCTGGGCACAGGCCTCCTATCATGGATGAGACGGAAGGTAGTTTAAGTGCACACAGAGAGGAAAGCATGAACGGTACATAGTACAACATATACTGTTTTTCACATGTAATAAAATAAAGATATCTATATCGTATATGTACCGGAAGACGGAGCGTGGGTATAGACAGACAAGACAACCCAGAAGGTAGACTGATGACCTGGTAAAGGTCGCGGGATTCCGCCTGATGCGGGTGGCGCAGGACCGGTCACTTTGGCACACTTTGGGGGAAGCCTATGTCCAGCCGTAGACGTCTTTCGGTTGAATGATATGATGATCTATATCTTACCCGTTCGCACGCCACGAGAGCATTGCCGATGTATCCTGAGGGGCAGGTGCAGACGGGTCGCTCGGCGCCGGTCCTGTCATGGCCGGGGGTGCATTTGGCGTTGCTGCCGCAAGGGTTAGGCTCGCAGAGGTCACCTGTCAATAAAGTAAAACTATTAGGTATGTGGAATTATATTCCTTTATTCAATACCATCTCTCCTTATTGCATTCACATTTGCGAAAAGTTAGCAAAACTATGCGTACACAAGATAGAGAGGAATGCCACTAGAACAAGTCGGTATACTTTTTACTACCTACTAACTTAATAAAAGAAGGGAAGCATTAGCCGAACAATAGCCACAATTAGCCGTATTAATAAACGATCGACAAACCCATTTTAGCTAAACTGCCGTCAAAACAGTCTTCAACAGTCACTTTGTCATTTTTATTCGTTAGATGGGGACAAAACATATTTTACTTATCAGGGGCATTTTAAGCATTAAGAATAAAGGGGCACCTCTTTACTTACGAGCTTCAAAAGGCCTGCAGAAGGTGAAGGGGTCGCCAGTCATGTTCCTAGGGCAGGAGCACACTGGAGTCAGTCCACGCAGGTTGCAGTCAGCGTTGACGCCGCACACGTTGGTGCAGGGGTTTACGCAGGCGTTGAACACGCAGGCTGGTTTGTAGCTAGGGCATTCGCCATCGGAAGTGCACTCGGGGGAACAGATGCGGTAGGGGTCGCCGTGGTAGCCCTGATGGTTAGCAGAAATAGGCCATTGGATACATGATTGGAAACTACGTACGCGTACTCCTGCATCGCCTTAGAGAATAATTGCAATAAATGTGTTCAGGCGTAGGCTCTATCTCAGATCAGATACAGAGATAATTTTGTGCTGTTCGTCTCCTTAGCTACTTTTACTATTGACTGTATTCGCAGGAAACATGCGCATAGTACGGCATTCCTACAGTACATGAGGTCTACTTTTCCCTTTGGGTTGGAAGGTCAGATGGCAGATGCTTTCGTAAAACTAGTGTCTACGCCAAAGTTTGAGATTAGGTGCCAAAGCGGACCCTGGCTCGTTTGAGCACTACCCGGAATAACGCTAGGCGGACGATGACTTACTCTAGGGCATTTGCAAACGGCGCGGTGGGCAGCCACGGTTTCGCAGTCAGCACTCACACCGCAGTCGCTGCAAGGGCTCGCGCACTTGAAGTCTCGGCACGACTGCTGTGAGCCGCAATCGTGGTCTGACTCGCACTCATGTCGGCAGCCGGATAGAGGGCTTCCCTGAAGAGAAAATGAGTTTATAGGCGCCCAGCACAGAATACCCTCACTAACACACCAGAACAACTCTAACGCTTGGTAACTCGCGTCGCGAACAAAATGAGCAACATATGCTTCTAGTGCACGCTAGCGTACCAAATGCCTAACTGCATGGGGCAGGCAGTTAGGCATTTGGTACGTAGTTAGGTTTAAGAGGGAAGCACAGCGGATAATCATCTCATTCATATTTGAAACATCCCGACTGGTAACGTCCTCCCACCTTACAAAAGACCGCAGCCATAATAACACCACTACTGAGCTTGCTTTGTGGGTATTTGGTGTTGTGTTCCTGGTGGCGAGTAAGGCCGATTCTTCTGGGGTCGCAAGTGTCCATAGGCGACGTTGTCTGCTTATCATCAGTTTCAAAAAAGAAATAGTGCCATGAACGGATCAGGTTAGTCGAATCCAAACAGTGCGGGCTCACCCTTAGGTGAATATTCAGATATACATTTGTAATTCTTCTGCCGCGGTCACTTGTGAATTAGATCATTAGATCAGTCGTCCTTGGAATTATTCTCTGAAACTAGCTGGTAGATTGGGTAACTCTTACTTTATGTAGATTGGGTCACTTATCTTTTGGGTCTTAGGGCTCTTTTCAGTTACTTTGCCATAAATGGGTTACAGTTTTTTTTACTTTTTATGCTCGTTGTATGGGAAAATAACAGTAGAGTTGTTCTAACGCTCTTTAGAAAAGTCACGCAGCTGCCCCACTACAATACAATAGGGACGTGCTGCTTTATACACAACGACTTACCCTGTATCCAGGCAGGCAGGTGCAGATAGCCTGGTTGTTGGCGACGTGGCATTTCGTGTTCAGTCCGCACGGCGACGGGTGGCAAGCTTCTTCTGCAATGCAAAAAAAAACAATGATTAGCCATCACGTTACCTATGTATGCTATTAATCACAATAAACTTGTGATCAAGAATTCCCACAGCATCGGGATTAGAAACAGTTCCGACTTTTTTGAATACCACGACGGTGGCAAACAGCCATGGCCTGCCTGATGATAAACACTCATTAGCCTGTACTTCCCCAGTCAGGCTGTTGTGATTGAGATGAGATTGAAGTCATTGAAAATGGAGCTAGAAGCCCTGTTTTCAATATAAGTTTGGAAATAGGGCAACCGCAGTAATCGTCAGGTTAGGATGCATCACAGATGGATGCATCGTACGTCAATTGGGATGTCAAAAGACACGGATAGATAGATTTTCTAGGCAAAACTGAAGATAAGGGTCAGGCCGTAGATTTTGCCACAAAGAGCGCAACGGTGACGTAGAATTTTCTACGAACCGGATGCGCAAAGTGACGCAAAACAGTAACGCAGGTGCGCAGAGTGACGCACAACGGGAACGCAAAATAATTAAGGTGCGCGCAACATGTGTGATTTTTACATAAAATATTTGGAATTAAAATATAATAATAGTAGATTGTGAACCGAGGGAAGAAAAACCCCATTACAGACGAGTTATTAAAGGTACTGGAACGAAGTGAGAGCGCCAGTAGGTCGTGGATGGAATGGGTTGTTTCATACGAGTAAAACACTATACCTACACGTTTGATTTCGAATATGAGGAAAGTAGAACAGACACGATGTTAGGAAATATCATACATTATAGAAATGCGCCCAAGATCACCAAGAGACTCCATACTGAATAGTAGAAATTACCTATCAGTACTATTATTAAGCCTCAGCGGGCGTAGCACGGTTGCCATTTTATCACTTATCGTTGTGGATAAGGCATCCGTCACTCTCGCACTCGCATACTTGTCAGAACGTGATGGGCGTCTTTACCACAACGATAAGTGATAAAATGGCAACCATGCTACGCCCACTGGATTTTCATCAGTTAGGTTAGGTCAGGTACAAAATAAAATGACGGATTTTGGTGTGGTATGATATTTTTTTTTATAATTTACACAAAGACTGAATTTCTTGGATTTCTCTGCCGGAGTCAAAGGCATCTTGAAAGGAAATATAATAATAATAGCTTAGCAAAAAAATACACCTAAAAAACCGCAAATCTAAGCATGGTATGAGCACCTTTACTAAGTAGCGCAGAGTAGCATACAGCCATTCTGCGTAACAGACGCAGATAGAATCAATCTTAACTCGATAAATACACTGTTTTTCCAGGTTTCTTTGCCTTAAAAGATTACACACACTTTACTGAATAGGGCACAATAACAATAACAAATATTCATACAAGACTTACCTTGAAATCTTAAAAAATGCACTCCGCGACAAACTGGTTACCTTCCACTTTTTGCCAAAATTGACAGCCTACTGACAAAAATATAGCCGCTACCGCGTCATTGACCATTGACAAAGTAACTTTGGTGTTGTCACTACTGTAATACAAACACTGCTAATGTTTAACTCCACAAAATGGGGAGATGTTAGTTACGCAGTCAAAGTAGCGCAGAAAAATGGTTTTGTGTGTTTTTTTTTAAACGTGTGAAAATTAATGTACTTTCTTAGGAAACATGAAACGATATTTAAAAGGCGGCTAGGTAACTATTATTCCATAACGTCAAATCAAAAAGATTATCAAAAATATTTTTTTTTCTAATTTTTCTGATTGAGTAAGTACACTACCACCTAAGCGGATTCGCGTTTTTTATGAATTTTTCGACGTTTTTCATGAAAAGATTTTGTGTAACTTCCCAAGTTTATGGATTTATTTTAATATCTTCAGTGACCAAGGTTCACCATTTCTTAGGAAATACAATGCTGTGGTTGAGAAATTAATATTACGTATTAAAGGTTAAAAAAAAGGAGCGGAGAGTTAGGTTATACCTTTTGTGGCAAAATCTACGGCCTGACCCATAAATTGAATTTAGAGAATGGCTGTTAAGAATAAGGTAGTTTCCTCATGTTAAGATTGATAACGTAGTGTTGCTAAATGGATAGTAAACAATCAAATTTTTGAAATTAAGTATATTAGAAAATGTAATTAAAATCGTAAAAAGATATGAACCTTGAAAGTTTGGGAGTATTGTCCAAGAGTAAATTTAAAGCTATTACCAATAGAATCCTTACGCTTTTATAGAAACAAAATTGTAAGACAACTACGGTCTATGGACCTAACAACGCATAGTACAAATAGCAAAATTATATCAATTAGTATGAAGCGTTTCGGCTGTCACCAGCGAGGGTCCACCTTAGCCCTTTTGTTTTGTCTTTTTACATGCTCTAATTGTAGTTAGTCCCATACAAACATTTGACCCACTCAGGGAACTGGTTCGACTAGAGCCGTGAAAAGAAACGGCTAAGTGCGAGTCGGACTCGCGCACCGAGGGTTCCGTAAAATTTACGGTTTTCGCAATTTTTCCTTTGTTTGGCTATAAGACGTTGCTTCGTACCAAATTTCATGATTCTGAGTTCACGGGAAGTACGCTATAGGTTTTGATTCCCTTGCGAGTTTCGAAAATTTGCGGCATAATCGGCTGTATCTTTTGATTGCGTTGGCTTAGAAGTTTGATTCACAGCTCCAAGGTACAGTACCTGAGTATTTGGTATAGGTACATTTTGGCTTGATACCTCCACGCGTTCCTGAGAAAAAGGGTCTTGACAGACGGACGGACGGAGAACAAAGTGATCCTATAAGGGTTCCGTTTTTTCATTTTGAGGTACGGAACCCTAAAAATGGTCAAGTAGCCAATTCATTATGTTTACCTGGGTCGGCGACTCTGCAGGACGAGAAGGGGTTGCCGGTGTAACCAGCCGGACAAGTACACACGGGGATATGGTTGCGCACCTGTCATATGAAAACATGCTTAAAATATCATCAAATACTTAAGTGCCGAAAGAATTAACATTGTCGACCTTCTCTTCTCTCGTGGGCGAAAGAGAACGGGAGTGTTTTAAGCGTTTACCCTTGTTTTACCGACGAAGGTTCGATCGAATGATGTTTAGTGGAACGACCTATTAAGTAATAGAATATAACTTTATAGGTCGGGAAAAAAAGGGATTGCCTTTACGAATACGAGACGGGCGTTCGGCTACATTAGGCCGATATGGAAATCACAGGTGGCTTCCGACGCGGCGTCAACTACCCTTGGGCCTTGTCCCAACCATGGCACTTCGCGGTCAATTTCAGAACATTTATTTATTTATTACTACTTAGCTTCCACCCGCTTTGTCTGCATGGACCGAATTGTATCCTTTATTTTAATACAAGCTAAAACACTTTTCGTGCAAAATTTCATCCTAATCGGTTGAGCCGTTTAATTGTGATTGAGTAACAAACATCCAAATATCCAAACATTCAAACTTTCGCATTTATAATACTACTTAGTAGGGTATGATTATTTTATTTAAAACTAGCTTCCGCCCGCGACTTCGTCTGCGTGGACCCGCGATAAAAACTATCCTATATTTTAATCCAAGTTTTAAACTGTCTTCGTGCACAATTTCATTCAAATTGGTTGAGCCGTTTAAGCGTGATTGAGTAACAAAAATCCAAACACCTATACATCCAAACTTTCGCATTTATAATATTAGTAGGATTTATTGCACAATACAAGATAAAGTACAAACGGCAGATTAATGCCATAAGGCATTCTTGACCAGTTAACCATTGGGCTAAGCAGAAAAATTTGGTGCAGGCAGGCTTTGGAACATGACTTGTTTAACTTTATGTTATGTTTACCAACCTACGTTGTTTCACTTACATCACAATTAGCGTTGATACCACAAGTGCCTTCGCACGGGTTAATGCAGTGCTGGTTCACGCAGGTCTGGTGGCTTCGGCATTCGCTGTTATCTAAGGCAAAAGATAGTTACGATCAACATTACGCTATAACAATTCTGTTCTTCGTTGTCGCTTTATTAATTGCTCAATATCGTGTCCAGTAGTGGTGCCTTTGGTCATACGTTTGGGATATATTATAAGCGAACTTAGATGTAACTAATGTGCCCACAGTGAGAATTCGCTCTTCACTTTTCATGATGGGGCGTCCTTATCTATGTGTATGTATTGTGTTGTTGTAATGAATAAATGATATTCTATTCTATTCTTCCTGCCACTAGGAAAGCCAGGAAGCTGCGTATAGACTGGATAAGAGCACGGATCAAGTAAAACAGAGAACAGCTATAAGAGTCAGCGTAGCTTAAGCTCAGAAACTAAAACTGTGCAGTTAAAACTCCGGTCAACCCTACGGCCTCCCAGTCGCTGAGCTTCCTTTCCCAGGGCGCATATAATCGTCTGATCACAGCTGTGCGGGGTTGCAAAGCGGTGAGCAAGGAACAAATCCACCAATAGCATTGCCGGGTGCGCTCGCGCTTCGCATCCTATTACATTTTTCCTCGCTCACCCTAAAAGCCCCTCTGTACGACACTTATCCGTTGGAATGCGATGGAAGTATCTTTGTAGTTGCGTCCTGTGGGATGGCCATGATAGCCTATTGTGTAGAGGCCTTAAAAGCACGCTTAATCAGAACACTCACCAACGCACTCAATCCTTATGCACTGCGACAGCGGATCTCCAGAATGGCCGGGCAGGCACGCGCACACGGGCCTCACGCTGCCCTGCGTGCAGTGCGCGCCAACGCCGCAGGTATGCGCCCCACAGGACACTTGGTTGTCCGATATGGAGCGGCCATGTTCGTAGAGGGAGCCTAGGTTGCGGCCGTAGTAGCCGCGCGGGTAGTAGTTGGAGTAGCGTTGAGCTGCGAAAAATGGTTGATATAAATAAATTAATTCATCATCATCATCATCATATCAGCCGAAAGACGTCCACTGCTGGACTTTGGGGGAAAGAGTGCCAAAGTGACCGGTCCTGCGCCACCCGCATCCAGCGGACTCCAGAAACCTTTACCAGGTCATCAGTCCACCTTGCGGGGGGCCTACCCACGCCGCGCCTTCCGGTTCGTGGTCGCCACTCGAGAACCTTTCCGCCCCAACGGCCATCGGCTCTACGTGCTATGTGCCCCGCCCACTGCCACTAAGTTTAGCGATTCGGATACCCCCCAAATGAAGGTTCAAAAATTAATTAATTAATATTAGGGGACAATCTACTGGTCCCAAACTAAGCAAAGCTTGTACTATGGGTACTAGACGACAATAAACTTACTTATATAGATAAATAAATACTTAAATACTTACATAGAAAACATCCATGACTCAGGAACAAATATTCGTGCTCATCACACAAATAAATGACCTTACCGGGATTCGAACCCGGGACCTCTTGCTTCGTAGGCGGGGTCACTACCAACTAGGCTAAAGCGGTCGTCAATATAGGATAGAGTTTTAGTGCCCGGCACTGTCCTATTACTGATGAAAGTTCTTAACAATCGTGTACATAGATTCACGCTTTTATTCCCAAAGGGGGTAGGCAGGCAGAGCACTTGAAACATCGTGTTTCTTTTGGAAAAATCCTAAATCCAGTTCGACGGACTTTCAATTAAAAAACCACACTCGTGTCGGTTCATCCATTTGGGAGCTACGATGCTACAAACAGACCCACACTCAATAATGATACTGCCTGCCACCGCCAGAAAATTATGTTAAGAAACTTCACTAACGAACGAATCTTACTTTTTAAATAAATAAATAAATATTTGGGGACTATCTTACACTAATTAATCTAGCCGAAAACTAAGCAAAGCTTGTACTATATGACGATATACATACTTACATAGATAAATAAATACTTAAATACATAGAAAACATCCATGACTCAGGAACAAATAATCGTGCTCATCACACAAATAAATGCCCATACCGCACGAAAAATACAAAGGTACTATTGACTAGTGCATCCTAAATAAGTTCAAAATATGCCTTCTTTTTTATTACAAGCTTTTATTTAGTTTCACCTGTCCCGTTGTCTGTCTGTCTGTCTGTAATCAAATATTGCAAGTTAAATTTGACCCACTTCCCGGTGACCGATTGAGATGAAATTTTGGGTATAAGTATAGTTTGGATGACAATTCAATATTATGGTACCATCGAGCTGATCTGATGATGGAGACGGAAGGTGGCCATGGGAATTCAGTACTTAACCGACGTAACCCCGTTGAGTTTGGGCTCGTTAGAATCGTCTCAATGAGTAGCTGATGATGGTATACAGAAAAGTACAGTTGGCAATAAAAGCTTGTACCAAAAATGATTTTTTTGACAGAAACTTGTTTAGTAATCAATACTACAGCTGCAGTCGAATATTTTGGTAATGTTGCTCTAAATAAGCTCGATGGTATTTATAGCGTGGGATCTGTGATTTACATGAGCGACATCGCGATACCTTTTGTAGCGATGAGCCAACGGCCCAATGATCCATAAACAATCGAAAATAGAGCAGTTTTATTTTGCATTGATTATTTATTATTAAGCGACAACGCGGACGTCGCGAACCTTGGGGCGATCCATTTTGCTATGTTAAATATGTAAACATCAACCTACGCCCGACCCTTTGGCCTCGCGGCCATCTTTAAGGTGGTTCATTTTCCATACAAAATGTTATTTGTTCATTCGCAGTGTATAACGGCGTGATTTTTTAAGAAACTTATGTAACTAACTTTCATAAATTGGCTTTCCATTTGCGCGAAATTCCCCTTTTTCTTAAATAAACTTGTATAAACTAGAATAATTTGAGATATTAGTTTGTGACGTCATACTTTGGGAAAACCATTTTTCTCAAATTATTCTAGTTCATACAAGTTTATTCAAGGAAATGGGGAATTTCGCGCAAATGGAAAGCCAATTTGTGAAAGTTACTTACATAGATTTCTTAAAAAATCTCGCCGTTAGCCTGTGAATGTCAAATAACGTTTTATATGGAAATTGAACCACCTTAAACTAGCAAAATTGTATTGGTTCATTTAAAAAAACATTAGGCACTAGATTTATGGTGATCCAAATTTGCTCCTGCAATAAAAATTAGCAAACCGTGAAATTAACCAGGCTCCCCAGTTGATAAATTTATGATACCGTACTATGTATACTCACAGACTTTGACCAAGGTTTACAAATCAATTGCCTATACAGGATGTAAAACGAACGCCATATAGAAAATAACAAATTCATTTGACTAGTTCGTCCAGTATATTGAATGCGAGCAGCCCTCGCGGTTTCGTCCGCGTATTGCAAAGAACGCATAGCCGCGGGATAAAATATAGCCTATAACCATCCAGAAAGTCCATTCTACACGCGGGTAAAAGAATTTTTGAAATCGGCTAAGCGGTTTCGGAGATTACCCAAAACATACAAATTTACAATATCACAGACTTTTCTTCTTTATAATAATAGCAGATTACGGCAGAAGTGTTTTTACGGTATATTGTTTAAATAAATATAAAATAATGATTCCAAAGTCACTTACTATGATTTTGGTAGACGTAATATACCTACTTAAGTATTTAAGGTTTAAGAACTTTATTCCCATTCGATTTTTTATCAGCGTGGGATATTCATTAATTTTCCTCCATATCTGCCAACAGGTATTGTTTAGTAAAAGCCTAACTCATGTTCGTTCTTTTGATTTCTTTTTACAACTTTTTCGCAAACCTACCTACTTGACAAAACAATAGGTAGGTACCTATATACCTATAGTTGATGAATAATTTATTTATGAACCTTCACTACCACTAGGCACAGTCAGCAGCAAAAGTAGCTACGCGGGTCAAGTGCTCAAAATCACCTACACACGACTCTAATGTCAAGACTATAAGGACTTTCTAGATCATTATGAGCTTGTAATTTTGCGTAGCTACTTCTGCTGCTGACTGTTCCTAGACCTACCTCAGAACAGTACCCCATAATAGCATGTATATACCGGGCTCCTTTAACCCGATATTGGCACCTTAGTAAACATATTGTTATGAATGTTACATGACTAATATGACTTAACAACGGACGTGGGAGGATTCCGCGTGGTCAACAATTAAACCGACCTTCAGTAAGGCACCTGTATAAATAAGTAATTTTTATCCTAACTAATGAAAAAAATAATGAGCAAAATTAAATGCATTCAATGACTCATTGGTAAAAAAACAACTTGTCATAATTGCAATATAGATGGGAATCAACTCTACAATAATTAACGCTCGACGCTCGAAGCCATGAGTTTGAGTACGGACGGATACCAGTATAGTGCTTACAACAAGCCTAAACGTATTCTTCCTCTCTCATCTGAGATTAGCCAGCGATCGAAATAAGTTTTTGACAGAAAAAACATTTTTGGTACTTACAAGTTTTTATTGCCAACTGTACTTTTCTGTATACCATCATCAACTGCTCATTGAGGCGATTCAAACGAGCCCAAACTCAACGGGGTTATGTCGGTTAAATACTGAATTCCCATGGCCACCTTCTGTCTTCACATCAGATCGGCTCGATGGTGCCATAATATTGAATGGTCATCCAAACTATACTAATACCCAAAATTTCAGCTCAATCGGATAACGGCAAGTGACTGAAAAATGGATTGCAAATTTTGACGGACAACTTACATACCGACTTAAATACTTACACGAACAAGTCAAGTTAATATAAAGCTTGTAAAAACCATAGAAGTCTAACTAGTGCCGCAAAATGGCCCCACAGAAACGTTGCCATTGCCCCTAAGTATGCGGAGTGGGGGGCGGGTTGTCAAAACGATGCCAGGCAGCGGTTTATTTCAGGGTTTTAGGTACGTGTTTGGGTAGAAATTTGTAAGGAGCTCGCATTATATGGTGTTTTCGTTCGCTGGAGATAGCCCATTCACGTGCACATCGTCCACACATCGTAACATACGTAACACAGCTAGCGATATCGTTGTTCCGTGTGGGTAGAAAAACACCTTTTATCGTCAAATGAAAATGCTAATGTTTACCGATCTAATCTAATTCATCGTCTGCCTACTGACAACCTGTCAAGCCGTATAAGCTGATCTTAACAGTGCTTTGTTGTCAAGTATATCATTGTTAAGGTTAATGGCGTAATATGACGTAGTTTTGGAAATATGCTAGCTGAAGTAGTGAATTTGTTAAAGTTGGTTCATTTATTGTATCACTAACGACCCGCCCCGGCTTCGCACGGATACTATATTATAAATATAAACTTTCCTCTTGAATCGCTCTATCTATTAAAAAAAACCGCACCAAAATCCGTTGCGCAGTTTTAAAGATCTAAGCATACATAGGGACAGGAAGCGACTTTTTTTCTTTGTAGTGATGATGATGCTATATACATAAAACATAGTTTTCTACTATTAAATTAATAAAATCAGATAAAGTAGAAGTCAATTATTATTTAAAAATGTATCGTAACATTTCTATGACTTGGCAGTAAGTATGAAGCACCTAACCACACCAGTTGACAATTAGACGTAAAAACGTAAAAGAGTCATTAAGTGTCTGCTGAGCTATTATTTTATAAAATTTTGTAAATGTATTGTTATTTACTCACAATCGAAATGAAAAGCAGTGTGTATTTCGGCCATAAATATGAGCCATATTACCCGTGGACTTTAACCACAGACCCTCGTCGGTGTCTGATTTAAAACGTCTCGGGTAAAATGGCTCCTTTTAGGCACTTGAAGTACAATCTACTATTTATCGGCGGACCGAGTCCTCTTGGTGACACCCATCGTCACCATCGACGGAGCGAGGCCACCTACTTTCTGCCTCGGGTGCAGGGTGCCACCCATGCTACTTACTAGCTTCCCAGTAAAATTCGTTGAGAACATGAGAACATGAGAGGTAAAATGTTAGGACCTATGTTTCTTCACGATGACTGGATGAAAACAATAGAGGGTAAAATAGAGATGGGTGAATGGCATGGAGCGAAACAATCTTCTTATAGAAAGATAAAAGAAATGATGGAATCCATACTAAATATTATAAATACAGAAGTGTGTCTGTCTGTCTGTTACCTAACTCTTCAAGCCTGAACCTTTAGTCGCGGGGAAGGACACAGGACAGTTTTTATCCCGGAAATCATCCCCTAAGAAGGGATGAAATGAGAGGGTAAAAGTTTATATGGAGCTACGATATAAACGAGTTCCACGCGGACGGAATCGCGGGCAGAAGCTAGTGTACAATAAGTTGTAAATTATTCCGCCAACAAGAGCCTAGCTCTTATGGCCGCTCCACACAATGGGCCATCCTGACGCATCATACAGGACGCCGCTAGAACAAGCATGCATAAGAAGAAACATGCGGTAGGACGAAACATAAATATGTCTTACTCCCTTTAAGGCATAGTTGCGTCCTGTATGGTCAGGATAGTCCATTGTGTAGAGCGGCCATTCAATATAAATTGATGGGTTCCCAGTAACTCACCGTCCACGCCGACCTGGAGGCAAGCGACGAGCACCAGCGGAGCTATGACCAGCAAAGTCCCGGCCATCTGAAACGAAGAATATTTAATTTTACAAACAGTTGGGTACATTCCTCGATTAAAAGTTTCTGTCATTTTTTTTATTTTTGGTACAAGCTTTTATTTCCGACTGTACTTTTCTGTATACCATCATCAACTACTCATTGAGACGATTCTAAAGAGCCCAAACTCGATGGGGTTATGTGGTTTTATTTATTTATTTAAACTTTATTACACAAAAGAAAACTTTTCGTGCAAAAGGCGGACTTAATGCCAAATGGCATTCTCTACCAGTCAAAGGTAAAGCGGAAAAGATTATTACGGAGTTCCTATGGCCACCTTCCAGCTCCATCATCAGATCAGCTCCACGTCATCATAATATTGCATTGTCACGCGATTTGCATATTCGTGCAAAATTTCAACTCAATCGGAAACCGGGAAGTGGATCAAATTTAACTTGCAAGATTTGATTACAGACCGACAACGGGACAGGTGAAAGTAAATAAAAGCTTGTAAAAAAAAGCATTTATTGGAAAAAGTGAACTCAAGCTTACTAAATTATTATAAAAAAAGAGAAAGTATAAATCGGTGTGGCTGTGATATTGCAATAATAAAGACCAAGGCAGTATAAAAAGGCGCAACAATATCACTCAGCGCATCTCGAATTAAGGATGTCGTTATATATTGTATCAGGTGTAAATGTGAATGATTAATTTTCATTTTGAAACAATCAACGTGTTATCGTCTTATTGTGTTTCTCAAGGATTGAAAACATACTCCAGCTCTAGCAAAAGCAGGCATGGGCTAAATTACATTTTATTACAATGAACTTCACAAAGACTAATTCGAAACACGCCAATGAGGGTTTCTAGAATGTATTATGTCACCAGCTCTGGCAGCACCATGGCGAGAGGTCTAGGTGTCAAAATCCACCAATCAAATTGATGATGATTAAATATGATTGGTGGATTTTGACACCTAGACCTCTCGCCACGGTGCTGCCGGCTGGTGACATAATACATTCTGGAAACCCTCATTGGAATTAGGTTACAAGCGGACCCAAAGCTACATTAGAAACTACATATGTAATGGTTCCAACGGAAAACCAGCGCTGGTAATCGCCAGCACCATGCTGAGTTGGAACCATTTCGTGACGTGTTTATTTGTATTTTTAACTGACTTCAAAAAAAGGAGGAGGTTCTCAATTCGGTTGTATTTTTTTTCAATGTTTGTTACCTCAGAACTCCGTTACTGATGAGCCGATTCGTAATTTTTTTTTTGTTTGTAAAGTATATGCTTCTAGGTGGGTCCCATTCAAAAAAACTTTTGGATGATGGGATCCATGAGGAATTGAGGGAACTCTTCAATTATATTAGGCACGCGTGCAGTGATTTTGGTATTTTCTATTTTAACTAGTGCATTTACACCCGGAAATCATAAATTTGGTGGAGTGGAATTGATGATGAAGACCACAGATGACTTATGGAATTCCTCAATTATGTACTTAAAAGTACAAATGTACGTCACAGATTCTGATAAGATTCCGTTGAAATAGCAACTAATGAAGAGCCAAAGGTGAACCTTGTGGAATCGACGGAAGTCTTCAAATATAATCGGGATACAGCGATTGGGTTTTTTTCTCTAATAATCAAGGCATTTGCTCTCGGAAATCAGTTCATGTGGTAAATTAGAAAAGAATAATGAATAATGTGGAAATGTTCTCGTGGCTTGGCGGAGTACTAATTTGCAGTCGGTTAAAACTTTGTTTTTAAAGTAAATTATATTTTATTATTCAATGTTTGCCGTTTTGTGTGTGTCACGAATAATTCTTTTTCTTTCTTTCCATTACGCGAGCACCCGGCGGCAGCCGACCGCGTTTTATTTAATAAAGTGCAGTAGGCAATATTTAATAGTGGAGTCGATCAGCCGCAAATCCATTCAAATATGAAATGTAATACAAACTTTAAATTCTTTAGAAGCCCGTTCGGTGAGAATTGTACATTACACCAATATCATGTTAATTTCATATCATGATATCACTTATTTAAAAATTGGATGTTGCGATTCTAACCCAATAGTTAATAAGTTGTGTACACACGGTAATGTTAAAAATCACACACATGAACGATACACAGCACAATGACTATGACGTCAGTAAATCAATGAACTAATGAATGAGTACGGCTATGCTATTCACGACTTGTTTTACCTCGCCTCACCGCTCACGTCTAGTATACATATACGGTAAAAAAACTGCATTCAAAGAATTAATATCCGCGGCCGAGAATCGTAGCCGGTCAAACATGTCTACAAATCGGAGCGGACACACTCGTAAAAATAACCCGTAATCGAACCATGACCTTGAGTGTTATCAACTTTTCCGACCAGCACGTCTAGCACACGACGGCCGCGACATACTCTCGATTTTTATCGCACTATACCTCTTCTTCTAAGTGTTCTAATAAGAGAGAGACGGATAGTGCGAGAAAAATCGAGAGAGCTCGCGCGCCGTCGCGTGCTAGCCGTGCAGGGGGGCTAGTACGCTAAGTTTTATGTCGGACATAAAGCATTCGTCCCATTCTGGCAAATATGCGAGTGCAAGAGGGACGAATGCTTTACGTCGGACATAAAACCTAGTGTGCTAGGGGGGCTGAGCGAGGCAGATCTCAATCGCTTTTGAATGCACTGTACAACTCATATGCACGTGTTTTAGATATAAAGTCGAGTCACGACATTCCAATTTAAGATGCAAAATTTGAAACAATATCTTTGTTTGATATTTTTTTCCATCAGAAAAATCCTAAAACACGCTTGAGATGAACTAACAATCTCAAGATGATATAATGTCAGACGGTGGTCGCGCCAATATACCTATCTAATAAAAGTTGAGCCAAATTAGCCAAAAAAATATTGTCTGGAATTATCGATTACCAGTACTTTTTTGACAGAATGTAGGTATTTGATATGACGATAAGATCTGGCACTCTGGTTAACTTGAGATGAAGCGTTGTGAATAACCGCCCAGGCCTTTTGTAGTTACTTAACCTTGCGAAGATCACATCTGACTCACGCCACGCTTAATTTCTGACTTAAATGTTAAACGTTTAAGGTAAAGATCAACTTGACCCTGTTTTAATGCTGTCACACGAAAGATGGTCAGGTTTATTTATAGTTCGAAATGGGGCAACTTCATGGTGAAATAATATATAACAAAAAACTTTATAGGTAATTACCCACGTACATCGTCAATCATCATAGGGACCGCCCACATATTACGTCCGTAAAAGTCCCACATTTCGGACCTATCCCCCGTGTCATCTATCAACATGTACTCTCACGTTTGCCATGACATGACTCTCCCCTCCCCCTGTTGCTTTTGCCTAAAATGTAGATGGTCCAAAAGGTCCATTACACGATGCTACCATGAATTTACTTTGGTAAGTACTTACCTAACAACTTCTTTTGTAGTCTGAAAATATACCTAATAAAACAAAATATTATCTATATTGTTCCAAATGTATCTTGCCTACTGAATTTTACGTCACTAACTAGAATAAAAACATTGGTTGTCAATTCGATCACCCAAGAGTAGTTAGAGTAGGTATTTCATGGAAAGGAAGAGGTCTTTGATTTTAGAAAAACACATCTACATTAGCCTAAGAAAGACAAATAAACAAACATAACATATCGTGAAATATCATGAATTGCATTTCTAGTCCTAAATTACATGACGATAGACACAACTCGATATGATATTGCGTTTCTGGACCTCAACGAGGAGCTGCTTGATAGGCTGGAGCGCCTGCAAAATGTATGTATCAGATATATTTTTGGTCTACGCAAGTATGATCATATCTCTGAATTCCGCTCTAAGCTTCGATGGTTACCGATTCGCCGGCGCAGGGACGTGCATATCCTGTCATTACTTTTCAACACACTGTTCAGCCCTACTTCCCCTCCTTATCTTTCTGAGCGGTTTAACTATATGGCAGACGGCAGTGGCCACCGCTTGCGGTCGGGTGCTAACCTTACTCTTGCTGTACCGTCTAGAAAGACGCGAACATACTCCAGATCTTTTACCGCGCACGCTGTTAAGTTGTGGAATGAGTTGCCTTTGTCGCTGAGACAGTCGCGGTATGTTGCGTCACTTAAGATGAATTTGAAGAAGTTGTGGCTTTCCAATGACTTGTGAATTGGTTGAATATAGTATTTATTTATTTATTGTATATTTGCGATATATATAGTGTGTATTATATTTTATACTGTATATTTATATATGTATTGGCATGTTTTTATTTGTCTAGAATTAACACCTATTAGGTTTTGTTTTCATTTTCTCTGTGTTTTTGTACACGGTATAAGTTTGCCTATCTCGGTCTACCTACCTTCCTCTCAATTGCTCAAAGGTTAGCTGGAAGAGATCCCTTATAGGGATAAGTTCGCCTTTGTACTTTGATCTATTGTGTGACATGTATATTCTTTAACCTGTTATTGTGTACAATAAAGTGCTTACATACATACATACATACAATTTGACATTTAAGCCGCAAGTCCACCACCTCACAGCTCACGTAAAGTCTGAGAGGATCTCCGGTGAAACAGGTTAAATATGAAGTGTAAAATGTGATAAAATACTAATTTGTATAATGTTTGTTGACTTTTCATAAAAAAAAACTACCAAACAAATTACTGAGGAAGAATCTTTCCAAGTTTCCAGTAATACTCCTTATAGGTAGCTTACCAATATGTACCTACATCAAAACAAATAATAATTTTAGCGACAGAAGCTAATCACTGCATATTTAGTAAATTAGTCGTCTGTCTATTTGCGGTAAACTCACACTACAATACCGATTGTTTTGATGTTTTCACCAATCAGAAGTTTTTAAATAAAAATGTACACAAATATCCACCAGTAAAATCCAACAAATAGATCTAATATTATATACAATATTGTTTAAGCCGTGACGTACCTTCATTCACTTCACTATCACAGCCACACGTTTAATTCGATAATTTAAATTCGGTCGATATTACACACGCGACACCGCACCTCAGATGGCGCGAGGAAAACGAACCTCGAGGACTCGTGCGTCCTTATAACAGCGACCGGCGCCTACGCACCGCGTATAGCCAAAGCTTGCCAATTCACTTACGGACTCATATCCTGCTAGGATCTGCCCGCGGCTTAGCTTATTCTTTTAGCGAGGCCACCTCTGCATGTTAATTTAATGTGTCATATGTCAATCTAAAAAGGAGTAGATAAAACTATCTTTTGGAAACTGAGTGGGACTGTTTTTTTTAAGACAGTCTACATAAATTAGTGAGACGAACTTAATTGAATATGCCGCGAAAACATCCTGAAGAAGAACTCCCAAAGAGTTCGAAACATGCCCCTAGTGTCATTTATAATACGTGAGTCGAACAGTGTAATTATTTGCATTATTTCAACATGGCTCACGAAAGTTGAAATTCAATTATTCAGTAACAAAAAGGAAAAAAGGGGATCTTTAGTGTATTCACCCTATATAGTTTACCATTTTGGCACGGAATCCTAAAATAATTGACATTATCAATTAAGTTTGTCTCAAACTCATCCACCAGAGCTTTGTCGACTGACGGTTACTATAATTTTTTTACACCCAGTAATTAATTTTTTGTGCGAGTGGTCTTCAGTTTTTCTTTGTAATTTAATTACCCTACGAAATGTATGGAAAAAGTTTTCTTTGATATGTGGATGGTCTACCTTAGTTCGTCTCAAAGAGTATTGTAATCCTTGAAATGGGACCGATTGGTTATAAAAAAATAGACAAATCTGTCGATTTTCTCGCTGACTGTACGTACATTCTATCAAAAATCTGTGAATGTCGATTGTCATCATTTAAAAAGTTAGTTAAGGTCTCCTATAAGAGCATTTTCGCGAAGCAGCAAGGGATCTAATAGCTGCCCTTAGTGCCCAACTTAACTTTCCACCCCGTAAACGTTCCGTTGTACGTAGTAACAACATAATTTCATTTATCGCACATCATTATACTAATTCCAATTTTATAACGTTTTGCTAACATGACGAAAGAAGTAACCCCATTGCAAAATATGAACTGGTAAAAAATAATCTGTATTCATGTTTTTTTTAGTTAACCCTTACTTCCCTATCGTATTTTTTTAATATCTTAACTAATATTATTATTTCCGAAATGGATTATTATTTCGATAGCCAACATAGAAACTAAAACAATTATAATTTTGGATGTTCAGTTATGTGGTCCGTCGCCAACAAAAAAAATCGAGAGAGCTCGCGCGCCGTCTTGTGATAGCCGTGCACGGTGCAGCCCTATTCTGTAACTTGTTTTAAGCTCACCTCAACGCTCACCCACAAATATATCTTGGCACCGCGACGCGTAGCGAATAACTGGTGGATAGGTATCCACCAGTTATTCGCTACGCGCTAGTGTGAGTAGGTACTCACTCACACTTAAAAGCCTAAAAGCGGCGTACTATCCATCGGATCCAAGTTACCTACGCTCAAATGAGTTGAATATTAATAATTTGTCTTCACATCTGTGTTTGTGAGAAAGGGTTGGTCCCTTTTACACATCCGGTACAGATTTTAGCCGGATCTACAAAATGAATGGTAGAAGGGTACGGTTATCATTTTAAGGAGGGCGCCATCTACAAAATAGGTTTTGATATTTCTAAGGAACGCGATCCTGTATATAATCATAGACTTTGGCAGCCCACTAGCTTAGTTCTTCCATCGTCATGTAGGGGGAAAGGGGCACCATTGCTGCAAGGGACAAATAGATTCAATGGACTTTAAAATTGAAAGAAACATAGTTGAAAGTTCATTCAACACAAAGAAGGTGCCTTACGCACCAGGGGCCGTAGACAAGGTTACAATCGACAAGCGCTAACGCCAATAGAAAATAATAAAATGTAGGGGAATGACAGATGCCGACGAAACACTTCGTTAACATACATCTGTCATTCCCATACATTTTATTCGTTTTCTATTGGCGTTAGCGCTTGTCGATTCTAACCTTGTCTAGGCCCCCTGGGCTGTTATTCGCTAAGCGTTAATGCGGCTCACGCCGCCGTTCACCCGTCACGAAACTAGACCTCTACCTACGCTTGGTTACTACGCATCGCGGTGTCAAGATATATTTGTGGGTGAGAGCTAGCCCGCCAAAGCTTCACCGACTACCAATCAAAAATTAGTTTTAGTAGTAGTTTTATAAGGTAGAAAATAATAACAGACGAAAACCCAAATTGGATACTACTAATAGTACTAATAATAATAATATTTTTTTCACCGTGCCATAATAATTTTAAAATGATAATAAAACTGCAGTGTAGCTATAGCTATATGTATAAATCAGTGTTTTTCAATCTTTTTCATGCCGCGGCCCCCTTAGTACAGAAAAAAATATTTCGCGACCCCCCACCCTACGCTGTTCAAAATAGTTACCTACAGCACTTTAACTTTAAAAATATAAGTAGCCGCGACCCCCTTTGGAAGGCTTCGCGGCCCCCCTAGGGGTAATAGATAGTAGTATAGATATCAGTTTTTTTGTATAAATGGTAAGTAGTATAAGTAAAATTATCTTATGTTATGTTATGTTATGTTACAAATTAGTCTTTAAGTATGTTTCTGTGCCCTTTCAGGGCGTCATATGTAAACCTATCCTAAATTCCATTTCTTTAACTGTAATGTGACTCGTAATAAATGTTTTGAATTTTAATTTTAATAACATGTATACGTGTAGATAGATGAATTAGTCCCTTGTGGAAGGTCTGAAAATATTTTTCCATCAGTTTGTGTTTCCTAGTTCTCAACAAAAGTACATGTTTTTTCAATGAAGTGTAAAAAATAACTGAGGGAAGAAATTTAGTGTTTTTCGTTGTATGTTTATGTGTTTATGTACGGTCGAGGTCAAAAATATGTTTACACTTTTGCGCCTTATTACAAGGCAATAAGGTGCAAAAGTGTAAACATATCTTTGACCTCGACTGTACAAAGGATAACACGAATTTTGAACATGTTTATTTCGTTTTTAAAAATATTCATTAAAATATACCTACTATGAAAGTATAAGATTCTGAATCAACGTGTCCCGGCGGTATCTTTATATTTGATGGGGTACTATGATACGAATTTTTTTTATGTACAAAATGGATCATAACTGATTTAATGTCCAAGTTAACAAATACCTAACTGATTCTCTAAAAATGTGCGTAGTTTTTATAGTCGTTGTATTGTGGCCATTGCAATAAAAACCGTATCGAGGTGCCCCAACTCCCCCTAATGACGTCAGTTTTCTATTTGAACCGGATTTTCCTAAAGCAGAAGTTCTGCCTGCTCTAAGAATTGTATGTTAAAGGCCGTTATTACCTTATAATATTATATTAGTATTCACAAAGGCCATAAGGATACCAATGAATCGTAATATGGCCTAATATGATGAGTTACATTTACTTGAGATAGACATTTAGACGTCTGGGACCGATTTTTGCCTTTCGAGCGCTCGACTCTTCCACTCGAAAACTGACAAATATAATGAAATGCTATTTTGAAATGACGTGTATGTAGTAGTGTAGAAAATAAGTGCCTGTGATTATGACACTAAAATAGCATTTACTTTTATTTAATTTTCGAGCGCTCGAAAGTCAAAAATCGGCCCCCTGCTCATAGAATAGCAAAGTGTTTTAGCGACACCTAAATAAAATTAGGAAGTTTAGAGGCCACTGTAGAATCGGGTCCATTATCCCCCTAGTGTTATTCCCGGTTGTGCCCCTAAAGGAGCCCGGGGCCCGCTTTGACACCTAATCCCAAGATTTAGCATAGGCACTAGTTTTACGAAAGCGACCCTGCCTGTGCCTATTTAATATATAGGAATTACTTAATTCAAAAAATGGTTTCATTCTGATTCGAGGTTCGCTCGTCGTTAACTAATGGATACCTGTCTTAGAGAACGATAGGTAGGTTTGGTGAGGTAGGGCACAGCGAAATGTCATCCCACTCGAATTTGGAGCAGCCCAACTGGGGAAGTACCTTCGCCTTGCAGAAGACCACCGCCACAATAACACTACTACTTGCTCTGTAGCAGTGTTGTTGTGTTCCTGGTGATGAGCAAGGTCGCCAGAGCTCCCGAGGATGCGTTGTGTTGAGAGCGAGAGAATTTGTTCCTTCAGCTGTCGACACGGCGAATCCTTAAACATATCAAGGGTCGGCAACGCCCATGTTACTCCTTTGGAGTTGCATGTGTCTATAGACTGCGGTGTCCGCTTACCATCAGGCGGGCCGTACCGTACGCTTGTTTGCCACCGTCGTATATAAAAAAAAGGTTAGGCTACGACAGCTGAAGGAACAAATTCTCTCGCTCTCAACACAACGCATCCTCGGCTACGGGGCGTGGTTTTCGCAAATCGACTCGAATCAAGCCATCGCCGAACCGATTGAGATGAAAGGTACGGTACGGAGATAGTTTGAATCCCGGGGAAGGACATAGGATAGTTTTTATTCCAGATATAATCCCCTAAGGGGGTGAAATGGGGGGTTGAAAGTTTGAATGGAGCTCCGACACAAGCGAGGTCTACGCGGACGGAGTAGCGGGCATAAGTACGAAAACTTTACCAGTATCGAATACTTAATAGAACAAAATAAAAAACTACTTTTTAACAAATTTTGATTATTTGGTTGTTACGCAGCATGCATGATGTAGCATTTAAAAGTTATTGTAATTATTAGACGATATACCTACTAACTTATTCATCTGATTCATCCGACCATTCAAATCAAGAGTCCATCAAAATAAAATACCTATAAAGGCGACCTTAAGGCGTTGTAATCAAATGTTATAGATCAATTTAGGACGCTTGGATACAAGGATATTTTCGTATAGGAACGATTGATTATGGTTTTCATTATATCTACCAACCCACATCATTACGTCATATTCGTACATGTGTGTTTTGTTATTTTGATGTTCCTATTCAGGCCTGTGAGTTACGTGGGTAACTAAAACACTCGTCACAAGACTCCCCATACAAACGTAGTTTGACTCATTTTAAAACCGCCAGCTGCAGGAATAGCGAAAGGATTATCCTTTATTCTGAAAGTAGGCCGCAGTAGTTCAGTCATTATAGATTTTGACCCGTGAATAATTAGTTCGTGGATTTTTTTTTCGTAGGTCCCTCGGGGGAAAAAGTAGACTGAATCAGGCTCGGGTATATTCGAAAAACTGTTTTTCTTGAATAACTCGGCCATTTTTGATTTTAAAGTAAAACCGTGAAAACATAAACTGTAGGAAATTTGATTCTCTACAAGTTTGGTCCTCACAATTTTTCTTCTAGGATTGATATTTTGGAAATTAAACCTGAAAAACGCGACAAATTAAAAATCTTTTTCATAGTAATTCTTAGCCAACATGCTTCTAAACTCTACACGGTGTTCCCGGGAATTTCCATTAACTTCGGCATATTGCAGAGTACATTCACAGAAACAAATTAGTATAATTATTTCTTGAAAAAGAAAAAAAAAATCCTTTTTTATACAAAATAATTTTATGTAGCATTAACGGTTATTGTTTTATTGTACAAGGGTCTTGAAACAAATGAAATAAAAAATATGTACCACCGAGTCAGTTCGTGCCTAATATCGAACGAAGTCGCTTTGTAAACCTCCTTGTAGTGTATAGGAACCTTACAAAGTTTAAAAAGCTGTTTGACGTCACAGTTAAGAGCCATTTACACTGGTTAAATCTGCAAAACTGATTAAATTAAAATATTGAATATCTTGATAACAAGAGTTAAGATAGGTACTACTCTGTCTTGGAGAAATTAACTTTATTTGATCTAAACTATGCCCCCTTGCAATTAACGGAAATTGACAAAAACACGTAGTATAACTTTGAGGTTGTGGATATTAAAACCTTTCGGGTATGCAGGCTTTGAATTATTTGAAAATATAATCATATCTTTGTGACTAAGAACAGCCACCTCTAAATTATTACGCGATATTTTTATGTTGTGTACAGTCGTAGATTTAACTTACAACAACTAACTACAACACTACTACTTATCAACAATTTATTACGATAACCACTCATTTTAACCACTTATCATCTCATCAATTCACCAATTACCTCCGGAAACAAACAAAAAACTGTCAAAACTAAACAACAACTAAGAGGGGCTACCGCGAAACGAAAACGAACATGAAACGAACTTCGTTCGTGACCGTGTATCGAGATACACGGTCACGGTAGTGCGACAGAGACGGAGATACACGAATGAAGTTCGTTTTCGTTTCGCGGTAGGCCCTTAGTTTGCCCTCATTAAACATAAACAGCGCCGCCGTGAAAACAATGCGGCTGCCTTGAAAGTTACTCCGTTAAATCGATCAATAACGATCGAGATTGTCGCTGAGCCGCGATCTACGCATTGGCGCGCCCGCATCGCACGATCCTTGTTACTTAGTTTCAATAAAACAAACACTGTATCTTGGAACGCGCGAGGATTATTTTGGCAACACACTGCATCTTCGAATACCGTGTTTTGCTATTTTAGGACTTGGACCTACTACATGGTAGGCAAAGAGAAATCAAATGGACGTTGTTAATTAAAAACACTGTAACTGCAGATACAGTGTATTGGATTCACAGGGTACAATTGCTACGTGGGTTAATTGGCCGTAGATTTTGCCACAAAAGGTATAACCTAACTCTCCGCTCCTTTTTTTAAACCTTTAATAAGTAATATTAATTTCTCAACCACAGCATTGTAAGAAATGGTGAACCTTGGTCACTAAAGATATTAAAATAAATCCATAAACTTGGGAAGTTACACAATATTTTTTCACGAAAAACGTCAAAAATTTCATAAAAAACGCGAATCCGCTTAGGTAGTAGTGTACTTTACTCAATCAGAAAAATTAGAAAAAAATATATTTTTGACAATCTTTTTAATTTGACGTTATGAAATAATAGTTACCTAGCTGCCTTTTAAATATCGTTTCATGTTTCCTAAGAAAGTACATTAATTTTCACACGTTTAAAAAAAAACACCAAACCATTTTTCTGCGCTACTTTGACTGCGTAACTAACATCTCCCCATTTTGTGGAGTTAAACATTAGCAGTGTTTGTATTACAGTAGTGACAACACCAAAGTTACCTTGTCAATGGTCAATGACGCGGTAGCGGCTATATTATTGTCAGTCGGCTGTCAATTTTGGCAAAAAGTGGAAGGTAACCAGTTTGTCGCGGAGTGCATTTTTTAAGATTTCAAGGTAAGTCTTGTATGAATATTTGTTATTGTTATTGTGCCCTATTCAGTAGTGTGTGTAATCTTTCAAGGCAAAGAAACCTGGAAAAAACAGTGTAATTATCGAGTTAAGATTGTTTCTATCTGCGTCACGTTACGCAGAATGGCTGTATGCTACTCTGCGCTACTTAGTAAAGCTGTGCACACTTACAATGCCTAGATTTGCGGTTTTTTAGGTAGTTTTTTTTGCTAAGCTACAATTATTATATTTCCTATCAGATGCCTTTGACTCCGGCAGAGAAATCCAAGAAATTCAGTCTTTGTCTAAAGTAATAAAAAAAACATACCATGCCAAAATCCGTCATTTTATTTTGTACCTGACCTAACCTAACTATGATGAAAATCCTGAGGCTTAATAATAGTACTGATAGGTAATTTCTACTATTTAGTATGGAGTCTCTTGGTAATCTTGGGCGCATTTTTATAATATATGATATTTCCTAACATCGTGTCTGTTCTACTTTCCTCATATTCGAAATCAAACGTGTAGGTATAGTGTTTTACTCGTATGAAACAACCCATTCCATCCACGACCTATTGGCGCTCTCACTTCGTTCCAGTACCTTTAATATCTCGTCTGTAATGGGGTTTTTCTTCCCTCGGTTCACAATCTACTATTATTATATATTAATTCCAAATATTTTATGTAAAAAACACACATGTTGCGCGCACCTTAATTATTTTGCGTTTCCGTTGTGCGTCACTCTGCGCACCTGCGTTACTGTTTTGCGTCACTCTGCGCATCCGGTTCGTAGAAAATTCTACGTCACCGCTGCGCTCTTTGTGGCAAAATCTACGGCCTGACCCACGTACCACTTACTACTAGTACTACTATATGACAATACGGCTACTAGCATATGACAAGTTTCACGAAGTTACCGGCACAGCGGCGCTACCACGAACTTCGAAAGTCGAAGTTCGTAATACATGCATCCCTGTCACTCGAGTAAGGGAGTGCGATAGAGATGGAAATACCCGAACCTCGATTTTCGAAGTTCGTGGTAGCGCCGCAGAACACCCCCCCAGGGTCAGCAAAAGGTACCTAGTTCCGTTTCTAGACTTTTTGTCAAGCTGTAAGCCTTGATGGCGAAAACTGAAAAAGTCCGTAAATTTTATGCTTTTTCAAGTATTTAATATAATCCGGCGGGATTTCGAGGTCGCAATCTTGGGGTTGGCATTACCACATAATAACTATTAACATATGAAAAAAAAAGTCGCTCGAAATAGTAAGTGCGACAAAGACGGCGATACACCTAGGTACGAAGTTCGTTTTCGTTTCGCGGTAGGCCCTCAGAACTAAGTACCTCATTTGATGGGTAAAACTTCTAATTTCCATACTATAATAGTGTTCCAAGGACAATCGGTTTCTATAGGGACTGCAGTCCACCGCATGCACTGACCTCATGATTTCGGCCCGTGTGGATGGGTGCCGGATGCACGGCGTCCTGCAAAATTCTATTCCGATCTAGCGCTATCTTATAACTTCGTACCGCTCTTTCCGTCCGCGGTGCTCGGATGTCTGGCGTAGGCTTATTTTAGTGACTATTTTCTTCTAAATCTTGACAACGAAACGCAGTGCTTCTTATACGATAAACGACGCGACGGACTGAACGAAACGCAGACGTGTGACAGAACAGCTGACCCCGCTGAAAAAAAAATTTATTGTGTTGACACCACAATCCACATTCCACTCTCCCCATCGTAAAATGTGTTTAATGTGTTGACATCGGCCATGCACGGAACATCAACTTTCAATATCGTTAAATAATTGTGTTATGAACCCAATACCAAATCTACGTATATCACAAAAATGTCAGCGAGCAGGTTAGATGCAGTATATCGGAGCATACTTATAACTAAATTTTTCACTAAAGGCTGGGGAAAACCTGAAAATTTACGTCGGTATGTACACAAACATGTTTATTTGCTGTTATATTAAATTATTGTATTTTTTAGACATGTTTATTCACATTTCTAACCTTATTAACCATGTTTACCTAATTTATGTAATCATATGTTTTGCCTTTCCAAAGGTTATTCGAGTTTAGGAAAGTAGTATCAAACCGAGATGAATGCTTCAAGCTCATTGAGAGAGACTATGCAGTTACTATCACTAAGGTATTTTTTTTATTATTGTTATCATTTTATAATATATTTTATCATTTATTTGCATAACCTAACTGTATCAAGTATATTTAACTCCATGGTCAGTTCAGTGTTGCCACAGTTTAATTCTGGAGTGCACAAGGTCCCATGTAGGACTAAGTAGTATATAATGTAGTAAGTAAAGTAGATAATGTTTACACATGGTTATGGGTATGGAGCAGACTCCTCACTAATGCTCCATTTACTTGTCGCATTGAATATACTGTCAAGGGTAGACAACAGAGTTGAGGACTAGAAGTTTCTAAGAGTTGAGGCCGCTGATGACATTGTTGATTCTCGCCTCTTCCACTTACTTCCCACTCCAAGGATGTACTCATTATTTATTTAATAATTATTGCCCAAAACAAATATGTACAAAAGGCGGACTTAATGCCTCAAGGCATTCCCTACCAGTCAACCATAGGGCCAAACAGAGGCTCAAACAGTGGGTGCAAGAGACAGACTAACAAAAAAAAATCCTTAGATACAAGAACTATGATTTATGTATGTACTTTACCCATGCAGTCAATAAGATTTGACAGATCATTGCATAATTTGTGATTTATTCATGTAGGTTTTACATCCTTACTAATATTATAAATGCGAAAGTGTGTATGTTTGTCCTTCTTTCACGTTGCGACGGAGCGTCATATTGATGTGATATTTTGTATGGAGATAGTTTAGAAGCTGGAGAGTGACATAGGCGATTTTTTTCAGCGGGAAACCATCTAATTCCCATGGGAAAATTTAATATGTTACATTTTCCTATAACCACGCGGGCGAAGCCGCGGGCATCAGCTAGTTCCTAATAAAAATAAGTTCACATTTTGCAGGAACAAAAACTATCCGACTGCACATTGCTTGAAGGGTACTTCATATCTCCGCTGCACCGGTACTTGCCCGGGATAGTGCCAGAGGTCGCTCAGAAGGCCCACTTCCAGGTGCTATTGCCCATCCACTGGCCGGAGAAGGGAGTCAAGCCCATGTGCTTGCACCTCGCTGGTACTGGTGACCATGTAAGTTTAATTTACTACGCATTTGTAATAATGTTAAGTATGTACATGTTCACGTAGACCCCTAAAACGCGGACAAGATAATTTACAAAGTTTTATCTGACTTCAATTCAGTACTTCGCCTATTTGACGAGTTCCCTCGGTTCCTCCAGGATACCATTATGACCGGTTAAACATACCCTGTCAAACAACAAAAAAACTTTTTCAAGAAAAAAGGTCTAAACTTCCCTCTGAGTTAGATAGTCGCATAGCAACTGCTATCGTAAAACAACTACGCCAAATCTTGGGCTTGGGTGCGAGAGCGGACCCTGGGCAATAAAGTGAGATAGGGTTGTTGACACACCATATAAGTGAAGATCCAAAATTATAACTATTTTAGTTCCTATGTTTGTTATCGAAATGATCATCCATTTTGGAAAAAAATAATATCCCATTAAAGACATTCCATGAAAAGATTAGGCGAGATATTGAAACTCTTCCACCATAAAAGTTGTGAGATATTTTGTAGAGCCAAGTGAGGCATTCTTAATCACCATAATCTTTATTTGCTTGCTAAATAAAACTGTAACTTGGGAATCCCACAACTTTACTGCATTTATTAATTTTTGCATACCTAAAACTATGTAGTATTGTGTGATTGCCAAGTTATATGTTACTGAAAATTTCGTTCGCTGGTGGCAGGAAAATTATTGAAACAGATGTGTTTTAACGGCTGATGTTAGATCAAACCAAGAACCAGCGTGATCACAACATTATGCTACGAATTTGACAAAATATGCCAAAATTCGCTTTGTTTAAACCCGGTATTAGATGTACAGATGTGTCGCAACATCCATTCAGCATCTGATAGGTCAGATGCCGTTCAATAAAATGTGTACCATTCTAAATTGGCAGAGTTGCATTAAATTTTTACTAAAAAGTCCACATTAAAAAATATATATTATTAAGTAATATGTTTATATAAGTATGCAGTCCATACGTATTTGATGAACTTTAAATTGAGAGCACCTTTTAACACATATTACCTAATTAAAAAATACTGCTGTTTAGTGTACAATCATGATCGAATAACAGCTAAGAACCGAAAGTTCTATTGTATTTTCAGTTGGAATGCATGTTCGTCTGTCAACACCGACAAATAAATGAACTCAACTCAACGCCATTTGGCACAAGATATTGGAACACATATATATAAGTCTCGTAAACATTCCCTCCTATCGCTACAAGTATGAGTTCGCGTTGTAATGTTGAATGCACTTGTTTCAATCTATTTGTTTACACTTGACTTTAGTGGACTGATATAATTACGTGTCACTAACGGCCATTCCCAATAATCAATCCACGGATAGTTTTCCTTACCAGCAGTTACATTTTGACACATACTCTACGGGTAATCTGTGAAAAAGTAACTGCTAGTAAGGGAAACTATCCGTGGATTGATTATTGGGAATGGCCGTTACACGATAATTACCCATAACGAATACGTGGCATGCAGCGAATGAAAAAACCATAGAAGTGTAAGTAGCGCCGCAAAATTGCCTCACAGAATGGGTGCCATTGCCATTATGCGGGGTTGGGGACGGGGTGTCAAAACGATGCCAGGCAGCTGTTTAGTTGAACATGCGCATACCGGGTTTTAGGCACGTGTTTGGGTAGAAACTTAAGTAAGGAGTTCGCATTCTATGGTGTTTTCGTTCGCTGATGGCAGGAGTCTTATTAAAACACATCAGCTAACGGCTGATTGTTAGACCAAACCAAGAACCAGCGTGATCACAACATTATGCTACGAATTTGACAAAACATGCGAAAATTCGCTTTGTCTAAACCCGGTATTATGTGTCGCAACATCCATTCAGCATCTGATAGGTCAGATGCTGTTCAATAAAATGTGTACCATTCTAAATTGGCAAAGAGTTGTATTTAATTTTTGTTCAATAAAATGTGTACCATTCTAAATTGGCAAAGAGTTGTATTTAATTTTTGTTCAATAAAATGTGTACCATTCTAAATTGGCAAAGAGTTGTATTTAATTTTTGTTCAATAAAATGTGTACCATTCTAAATTGGCAAAGAGTTGTATTTAATTTTTACTAAACGGGACTTAATCGCGTATACTTAATTAACTTATTTTTCACAGTCGCATTCAAGTTGGCACAGCCAAGGATTTTAATTGTTGAGCTATTTGGAGCTCACTTTATACTGGATACTTCAAAGCTAATAAAAACCAAAATTAGTTGACACCTAAATGGCCCAACAATTAAAGACCTTGACTGTACAACAAAAGTAAAAAAATCGCTTTCGGTTTTAGTGTTTCAAGTAGGGTAAATCGCCAATAACTGGCCCCCTCTTACTAAAAAAATACTCTGTTCCCCTACAAACAGAATTCTATTTAGTATAACGTGGCCAGTTCTTGAAGGTTGGCCATCAATTAACACCTTATATTTAAAAAAAACATTCTATTAATGGTGAATAGAGTTAATTTTCAGTATAAAGTGGCCAGTTACTGGCGATTTACCCTACTTACATTATACTTATAGCTCTAAACATGGCAAAAATATTGTACGAGCCACCGTCGCGAAAAATCCAAAAAGGCGACTACATCATTTTTGCATTTGATAATACACTGCCAAGTATTTAATTAAGAGGCCGCAGTAAGCTCGGCCGAATTTCACCTTCCCATACAAACGTAGTTACGCTCTCATTTTAAAATTATGTGTTGTATTGTGACGACACTTTGCATATTTAATGACACGATGTATATCTATGTCTGTAATTAGTTTATATGGTTCCAGTTTATAAAACAAACGAAATACAGCAAAAACAAGTTTTGTATGAAAAACTTAAATTCGCTGTATTTTTTTTACTATGGTATCTGAAGTTACATAAACTAATTACAGTCATAGATATACCTCATGTCATTGTATATGCAAAGTTTCGTTACAATCCAACACGTAGTTTTAAAATGAGAGCGTAACTACGTTTGTATGGAGAATCGAGCTTACTGCGGACTCTTAAGCGCCATTTGTGTATAAAAATACAATTTGAATCCGAGTGATGTATCCAATAAAACAATAGAAGCTCTTGGTTCGAAACGGTCAATTCTAATTATAGTTAGTATCGTTCACATCGATTTTCTTTTGCAAGTACGTCATCAACTATCGTATGACCTTGTTATTTTCATTACGTGGTTGTCACATCGCCATAAAATAGGCACTGGTCGTTATGCGTCAAACAGTAGATACAAATCTGTTTCGTAGTAGCCTATAGATGGTTCCACTGCTGGCCATGTGCCTCGTGGGAAGAGGCATTACTTACCTATTCAGTTATATTTAGACGAATTCGATTGGCGCTTAAATGCAATACAATAGATACATTGTATGCATTATTGCTCATCAAACTAGTACATAAAATAAAAATAAAGACCGGGTCGCACACACAAACACAAGACAGGAGTGCTGGCAGAAGTGAAAACTTGAATATACCCCCCTCACATGCCATATATTCCGCACAACCTTTGGGTAATGAAGACGATTCAAAACCATTCAACTGTAGGTATTAAAGATAATTTCCACCAAACAGCACTCATCGCATCGCACCGGAACGGATTTACAATCTTTAAACGATATTAAATCATGTACACAGTGTTTAAAGTCAATATATATATTGAATTATATATTACCAAGCCGCGCACAGCGTCTTGACAGCGGGCGTCTTCCGCGACACGCGATCGTAGCCGAAAGTATGCTGCGACGCGCGGCTTGGTAATATACTTTAAATACCGTGTACAAGATTTAATATCGTTTAAAGATTGTAAAATCCGTTCCGGTGCGATGCGATGCGTGCTGTTAGGTGGAAATTATCTTCTAAGCCATTTATTGGCTTTGTACGGCAGCAGTAACGGATATTTTTCATCAAACGTGCCTGTTTTTAACCCCCGACGCAAAGAGAGAGTTAAACTTAACGTGTCTGTGTGTCTGGTGTATCGTAGCTCCCAAACGGATGGACCTATTTGATTGCGGTTTTTTTATTCGAAAGCTGATGTGATCCCGAATGTCCTTAGCTATGTTTTATGAAAATCTGTTTAGCCGTTTTTGAGATATTGGACTTTGAAATGAAAATGTCGGGGGTTTTTTCAACTTTTCTAAGTTGTAGTTTTTCTCAGTTTTTCTGGCGGCGCCGCAACCTGATGGTGAAGCCCCTCATCAAGGAGGCCGGCATCGGCGGCATCATACTCGAGAACCCCTTCTATGGCCTCCGGAAACCGACCGACCAAGTGTAAGTACAGGATAGGTAGTCTGATAAGAATTCACACCAAAATAACGTGTTTAAAAGATAAATAAATGGGGAGTTTAAAAAAAATGCCAGGGTAAGGTTAGCTATAGATAGGGATTAACATTGACTGTCGGTTTTGTTACTATCCGTTTAAGGGACATAAATTAATGAATATGCCCAAATATAGATGAACTTCATTTTACGCGGTCTACAAATTAAACTTCAAAACTGTCATAAGAGTCGAGAAACGTCTCGTTATTCTACATTTAATTTATTTTGAACCTTTTTTTTATTTTGTAACCACGTGTAGGATCCTTTATACTTAGAGGTTACAAATGATAAGTTGTTACAGTAGTACCTGCATGTAACTTATACCCATAGACACCCGATATCCAAAAATTGCGTTCCTCCGAATCAAGGATTATACTTGCTGCCATAGAGCATAGATCGAAGTCTCAGTCACATAGTATTTTGTACGGCTTAGGTACAAATACCTGCAACATACCTTTGTAATGGAACACCTCTCTATGCCGCAGACTTAGTCTTTCGTGTAGGCCTCACAGCACAGGTCCGAGCTGACCGCTGCCCAATGCCCATGATAGTGAGGAATGGTAACTAGGCGTGTACGGGAAAATTATGCACCTTCAATATCTCCCAAGTGCGCGATTTTTGGTTGGCAGTTAGAATAGGAAAAACCACTGTCGTTAAAACTATAAGATGGTAATCTGAATAGGCACACAGAGATTGAGTTTAAGGCGATGCGTTGATTCGAGTCTATTCGCTAAAACCACTCCCCCTGGACAGGGAGAAGCGTATGCCTTCCGCTTACGATAAAAAGAGATGCAACAATGTTCGGGGATGGCTTTTTTGGTCAAATTTCGATAAATACCTGACTTGGTGAAGTTTTATTCGTATTTCATTAAGTGGGATTTGTGATGAGATAAAATACTTTGCTATAAACTTAGTTGTGTCGTAAAATAATGTACAGTTTGAGTAGGCTGAGTAAATATAGTACATTACTGCAGAGGCCGTGAAGTAAGGGATTGCTGGACGAGTTTGGAGTAGACGGCCGAGTCGTAGACGAGGCCGGATACAACGAGTCCAGCAATCCCTGTTCCGGCCGAGGATTGTATAGTGCTTTTCTCAAACGATGTGAGGAAATATTTAAATTAAAATAAATACAAGGTAATCAATTAAATAATAGGTAATTAGCCGGTTTTTTATTTTTTAAACGCCTTTTTAACAAGCCGTTCGAGCACCATGTTTAACCGCACATAAGTACGAGTCTAGTCCCATAGATTTTGTTTTTTTTTATGTCGCAAGTATGCTTAAAGAGTCTAGTGGTGGTTGGCAGTATGTGATTTTTCCTTTGTCAGTTTAATATTACGAGTAGTAAGCAAATTTAAAAAGTTAGAGTAGCGGACAATAATGGTTTTACTTAGGGTTTTCATACATTACTTCTTGGCGTAAGGTCAAGAAGAAATGTAGGGAGCCTTAAACAAGAAACTTCATGTCTTTATTTCGTGATATTAACGCATACATTTCCGAGCATGTTTGAGAAAATAGTACATTGTGATACAAGTGAGGTATGTTGACAATTACATCAGAGGCGGAATTATCACGCGAGCCGCAGGTGAGCGTGATAAGAGAGCCGAGGATGTAATTATCAAAGCTAACGCGTTTCATACGACGTTTTTCAACACATTTTGCGAGGAAAAATTCCTTTTCATAAGATGAATATTTGATAGGCCTGCCAAGTTATTTTCCTTACTTATTGATGTCAACAGGTTTTTACTCACATGTTGCATACATCGTCAAGAATTTCTAGTGGCGTCCATGCTTTTTATCACTTTTCTAGTCACCGCGAATCAACATTTTTGTTAATAACCAAACACGCATTAACAATGTTTACAAATATCTGTGAAATAACCTATAATGGCGCGCATCAATATTTTTTGTGAAGTTTGCGCAGTGCGCGCGCATTAGATGAAATCTCTAAATAGCCAATACAAAATAAAATAAATAATTTCGTTTTGAAATGTTATCTTTATTAATTCATGTAAAATGTAATCAAAAGTGAATAGTTTTACTAAATTAACCGTTTCTATATCAAATCCAAAAAGAAATAGTCAATTAACTAACAAAAAGGATTTAATTTGTTTAGTCGAGTAAGAATCCATTTGCCGAGAATTAAAAAAAAAGCTGTACATTCTGTACAACCCGGTTAGTTTAAGAATGCACCGTGTGCATGCATACATCTTGCTGCAAGGTGCCAACGTGACTTAATCAGGATATAACCATAACACACAAGTATAGTAATGTTATTAAACACGCGTGTTTAATATCCATGATTAAATAAATAAATAAATAAATAAACATTAGGGGACGATCTTACACAAATCGACCTAGTCCCAAACTAAGCAAAGCTTGTACTATGGGTACTAAACGACGATAAACATACTTATATAGATAAATAAATACTTAAATACATAGAAAACATCCATGACTCAGGAACAAATAATCGTGCTCATCACACAAATAAATGCCCTTACCGGGATTCGAACCCAGGACCTCTTGCTTCGTAGGCAGGGTCACTACCAACTAGGCTAAAGCGGTCGTCAAGATTATGAGCCTAAAAGCGACACAATAAGAGGTACGTTACGAGCAATTGTGTTGAAAAGGAATATAAAGACCCTACTTTTCGGCAATCATGTATCGATTAAAGCAGATATAAAATCAGAATCATATAATCTGAAAATCAGGCCTTGTTGTTTCTTAATCTAGTCAGAACGGCGTTTCAAAGTATGCGATCATTTCCAATTCACTCCCTTAATTGGCTAGATTCTCTTAAAAACGTTTGTTGATCAGGTACGAGAAGTTTGGCGTCATCACTCAGATTAATAATTTATTAAAGTCAATACAACTTATTATAAAACGGTTTTTGTTTCATAACTCGTCCGCCTACATATTTGTTTTGTTTATGTAACATGATTTCTACGTGGGCAGAATAGGCGACAATATGGCATGTTTGAGGGCTCGACACACGTGTTTATATTTATCACAAAACATGGGATGAGAAGGGCGTGTTGTTTATTTACTTTCAATCGTGGCATGGCGCCAACTATGTCTTTATAAAGTAGACACAGATAAAGTGAAGCGAGTTTATGACGAGATGTCTTTCCTTGGAATTACGCGTGTGCTATTGTTAATACAGCGTCTTAAGGAACACTGGAATATTCTATAAGTGTACTCGTATTAAATATTTGCGGACAATTTTACAAAATGAACCTACTCCCAGAGCTAAAGCTTGTACTAGACGACGTATACACATAATATACATACCTCATCATCATATGATATATATTTAAGAGCTTGGCTCTTGTTGGTGGAGTAATTTCCATTCTGTTCTATTCTCTGCCTTTTCCTTCAACTCTCTATACCATTCAACTTCAATATTTTCCTTTAACTGCTCCATGTAAGCTCTTCGTGGTCTTCCTCATTTTCTTCTTACTTCTATCTTTCCCTCTATTATAATATTAATGAAGTCATCGTGACGAAGTAGGTGTCCTATCATTTTTCCTCTTCTGTTTTCAATAACTTTTAATAAACTTCTGTTTTCATTTACTATACACAAAACCTCTTCATTCGTCTTTTTCTCCGTCCAACTGATATTTTCTAACCTCCGCCAACACCAACCACCCACCCAAAGGACTTTCAGATACATACCTACATAAATTAATTAATACATAGAACATCCATGACTCAGGAAATATACGTGCTCATCACGTAAAAATAAGGATTCGAACCCAGGACCTGTAGCTTCGTAGGCAAGGTCACTACCCACTATGCTATCTAGTCTATTTCAAGTACTAAGCTGTATTAGTAGGTACCTAATATTAGTGACGTTTACAGCCGCTCGTCGCTTCACAACGTGTCGGACATATTCGTGATGGGCGGATGCCTGATCCTCGAGGCCCTGGTGCTGTTCCACTGGTGCGAGCGGAACGGGCTCGGCCCGCTCGGCGTCACCGGGCTGTCCATGGGCGGGCACGTAAGTACAGACACTTGGCGGACGTGTCCGTGATGCCTGCCTGATCCCCGAGGCCCTGGTGCTGGTCCACTGATGCGAGCGGAACGGGCTCGGCCCGCTCGGCGTCCCGGGCTGTCCATATGGGCGGGCACGTGAGTACAGACACGTGGCGGACGTGTCCGTGATGCCTGCCTGATCCCTGAGGCCCTGGTGCTGTTCCACTGGTGCGAGCGGAACGGGCTCGGCCCGCTCGGCGTCACCGGGCTGTCCATGGGCGGGCACGTGAGTACAGACACGTGGCGGACGTGTCCGTGATGGCTGCCTGATCCCCGAGGCCCTGGTGCTGTTCCACTGGTGCGAGCGGAACGGGCTCGGCCCGCTCGGCGTCCCGGGCTGTCCATATGGGCGGGCACGTGAGTACAGACACGTGGCGGACGTGTCCGTGATGCCTGCCTGATACCCGAGGCCCTGGTGCTGTTCCACTGGTGCGAGCGGAACGGGCTCGGCCCGCTCGGCGTCCCGGGCTGTCCATATGAGCGGGCACGTAAGTACAGACACGTGGCGGACGTGTCCGTGATGCCCGCCTGATCCCCGAGGCCCTGGTGCTGTTCCACTGGTGCGAGCGGAACGGGTTCGGCCCGCTCGGCGTCACCGGGCTGTCCATGGGCGGGCACGTGAGTACAGACACGTGGCGGACGTGTCCGTGATGGCTGCCTGATCCCCGAGGCCCTGGAGCTGTTCCACTGGTGCGAGTGGAACGGGCTCGGCCCGCTCGGCGTCACTGGGCGGGCACGTGAGTACAGACACGTGGTGGTCGTGTCCGTGATGGCTGACTGATCCTCGAGGCCCTGGTGCTGTTCCACTGGTGCGAGCGGAACGGGCTCGGCCCGCTCGGTTTCACCGGTTTGTCCATGGGAGTACAGACACGTGGCGGACGTGTCCGTGATGGCTACCTGATCCTCGAGGCTCTGGTGCTGTTCCACTGGTGCGAGTGGAACGGGCTCGGCCCGCTCGGCGTCACCGGGCGTCCATGGGCGGGCACGTGAGTACAGACACGTGGCGGACGTGTCCGTGATGGCTGCATCCTGAAAATGAGAAGCGTGTCCTGATAGCCGTCAAAATTATTAGTCAGTGTTCACAAAAAGGATAATTTATTGATAAGTATTGTTAAGGTATTGGTGATTGGTGGTAGAGTTTCTATTTCATTGTAGGTTATTTCATTGGTGTAGGGTGTAGGGTATTTCATTGGTGGTAGAGTTTCTATACTGTTGTCAAATTCATGTGTATTTATATAAGACCTGTATGTTTTTAAATAAATGTATTCTTATTCTTAAATACAGTATTGTGTGTGCAGATGGCGTCGCTGGCGGCCACCAACTGGCCGAAGCCGCTGGTCCTGGTGCCATGCCTGTCCTGGTCCACTGCCTCGGCCGTCTTCCTTCAGGTACGCAACTCGCTCACACATGCCCTGAGTACCACCTGACCTTCCCTGCACGGCTACCACAAGAGCACGCGAGATTACCCGTCTCTATCTACGTGTTCTATATTGAATGGGACAGTCTATCGATATCATACGTTACTGGTACAGCTGAAGCGACGATTAGGAAGTGCTTGCACTTTCTAATTCCCACAGTGTGACTGAAACTTATGAATGAAATCTTTTATATCAGGTCTTCACCGACCCATATAAGAGGTGTCAGTTACCTTTTAATTTTAATCATTGTTAGGTTAGGTCACACAATACAAAGCTTGCATACAATTTAACACACAACAGAAACTGGCACACAGAGAATATACACTTACTTATATTGCATTAACGTGTGCTCTGTGCCACATTCGAGCGTGTTGCATTAATCGTGTTACCAATTACATTGAGTAGCTTATGCTTGCAACTCAAAAGTATTGTATTGTTGTAAACCATTCTTGTTTATGAAGTTCGGATAGTTGGATAGTATGTATGCCAAAAATCCTCACGATTTATTTTGAGTAATAGGCCAACATCCGAAAAACAATGATTTTATCCTTATTACTTGCATATTCATTGTATTTATTAGCTTCACAAACACCGCAATCCCATTACAGGGTGTCATGTCGCAGTCGATCAATTGGGACTTGCTGGAAGACCAGTACCTCTCCGACGGCGCGTACCGCGAGAAACTCTCCAAAATGGTCACCATCGTCGACGAGGCGTTCCTCGCCGGCAAGAAGTTCGCGCGGACCTACTCGCGCGCACCACCCGCGACCACCGTGGACATGGCCCCGAAGAAACTCGACATAACCTATAAAGAAAGCCAACTAGTCCACCCGGACATCATAGACGTGACCAAAACAGTTGTGGAGTTAAATAAAAAATTGCCGAAACAGGAAGCGAAGCCGTTCTTGAAGGAGACTTTGATTGTGGAACTGCGGGAGCTGTTGGATGAGAACAAAATCAGCCCGCAGCTGCACGAGAAGTTGTTGTCGAACGACAAGTTTGAGCTGTTGCCGCGGGACATCGAGGACATTAACAAGCTGAGCGAAGACAGCATTAATGAGATATTGTTGAAGTGTAAAATCGGTAAGTTGGATAGCCAGAGTTCTGCCTAGGCCGAAAGGCCGGCCTAGGGGCCCCAGTCCCAGTGGCAGGACCTGTACACAAGCTCCCTGAAGAAGGCCAAGTGCCTAGGGGTCTCCGAGCCTGGCTGGCGGAGTAAAAACGAAATCTTGTCAGAGAGCTCGTGTAATGTGCTGATGTGTTTTTGACCCGGTTTTTTCTCTGATGATCGTGCTATGGTTTATAATAAAAATATGATGTCCTAATCTTAATGATCATCACTACGGATGAGAATGAAGATCTGTGTTGACAGTGAAATTCAAAATATTTCATTTATCTATACATAATGATTAGGGATAGGAAATTCGGATCGATATGCCTACAGTTGTCAAAATCTAGTATGGGTGGAGTCGGCTTCGGCGGTTGTGGGTGTTTTGACCGTTTTTGTAAGCACAACACGCTATTATATAATCTAATCTAATATATGACCTGTGGCGAGTTTAACAATTTTTCCCCATCTGAAAAATAGCACCAATGATCGTTTAAAGAGCATTAAATACAAAAAAATATGGTACCATCAGTCTTATTAACGAAGTCCATGAGTCCATGACTGAAAGAGGATGAATCGGCATTATCTAGGTATGCATGTAACACCCTCGACCTCATCACTTACCATCAGGAGTTCATCAGTGTTCAAATGCGTAGCTATACGTTATAAAAGAAAAAAATACCACTATTTCCTGTCACAGGTATCTACACGATGATTTTTAATTCGTGATCAGGAGTCAATTTTTCTAATTCTGTTATTGATACCAAACACGATTAACTTGAGGTTACCTAAAACAAACGTGCTTTTAAACTGAATAAGGAATTACTTTACAATTCAAAATCATTGTTACCCCAACGGTAGGTTTTCGAAATGCTAACGCATTATCATTGAATTTAATTAACCAAAAAGTGACTTAATTGCATGAGACCTCATCCATTGAAATCCGATTTGGCTGTTTATCAATAGTTTTCGACTCTTGATCACGGATTAAAAATCACCGTGTAAATACTTACTAGGAGATCCCAACCTTTGTGTGTGTTCCTTTGAAATTTAACAAAAAAGAACCATTTATTTCCATTTCCAGCCGACTTGCGTTCAGCCGCGCCCCAAACGCAAACAGAGCCAGTTAAAACCGGACCAACAGCGGAGGCCGCGAAAGAACCGACAGCGCCAGCCACGAAACCTGTCCCAACGACTCCCCGGGCGTTAGCGGTGCCGAAGAAGCCCAAGAGCAAGTCGTGGACAGTGTCGGAGCTAACGTCGGACCTGTGGGCCAGCCTGCCGTTCCTGCGCGGCCGCGAGAAGAAGATCGACTGGAGCAAAGTGCACTGGCGAGACAGGGAGGCGCTGCAGTTCATGAGAGGCATCATGGACGAGTGCACGCATCTGAGCAACTTTTCAGTGCCGTTTGACACTTCCCTGATTATTGGTGAGTCGATATCTGTACACGTGGAAAGGTTCTCGGGTGGCGACCACGTACCGGAGGGCGCGACGCGATGACCTGGCAAGCGGCAGTCCGCTGGACGCGGGTGGCGCAGGACCGGTCATTGTGGAACTCTTTGGGGGAGGCCTATGTCCAGCGGTGGGACGTTATTAACACGTGGCAGGAGATCGAGGTCGGGTGTGGGTGTGAAGAGAGACGACCGTGTGCTTCATATGATGTATATTAGGAAAGCGAACGTACTTACTTGCTAACAGATCTATTATATTTTAGATTGAAGTCTTACTATTAAGGCCCTGCCAAGCATCATCATTAGGTATTTTAAGCCACGCCCTAACACCCGCCCGCGGCCTGCACCCCGCATTAAAAGTCGTTTTTATACATGTTACACACAAACACACGCGTTCCGCTCACGTCACGTCACCTAGCGTGACAGTAGAGAAATTTGTCTTTTGAAATTTGACGCTCATCGAGAAGAGATCAGTTATGTCATGCGATACATTCGTCCCTTTCATTTCGGTCCCGACGTCATGGAGTCTTCATCTGTTCCTTTGAAAATCGCTTATTACACATTTCTATATATTTAAACTTTACTAGACCAAGTGTAGAGTAAGTTGTGGCAAATAATTCATTGTATGTACCAAAATAATGAAATATTCGCTGAATGTGATGTGACATTATGAGCATGAAATTAGCGTCGTTGCGACGCCGTAGTTCTGTTCTTTGCTCATATGAAAAAAAAACTAGAGGGAAAAAGTATGTGTTTACAGCGGTAGCCCAAAAGTTGCCATAGAACCACGGAAATTGAAGCAAGTCCCACGTTTCAGATGGACTTGTTTAAATTATTTTTTTGTATTGAAATTTCCAAAGAAATATACTAAGTCACTCGCACAATCTACAATTTATCACAACATGTAGGTAAATGAAAATATTCTTATTTATCTGACTGCTCTGTTATAAGCTGTAATATTCTGTAGAACAAATTTGACACTTAAATTTAGGTATTAATACGGCCAGTATTTTTCAATCACAACACCCGATAGAAACATTTTCAGCAAAAAGTTTTAATGTGAAGTAACTGCTTAGCACACATTATAAATTTATTGTGCATGTGTGAGTGCGATTCTAGGAGCGCCCAAGCCCATTACAAAAAGACCTCCGGCACGTTTCGGGTTGAATAGCGCCGTAGGCCTGCATATACTGGTGTATAATTATAATTCGTAAGTAATTTTGCGGCGCTGAATAACATAGGTCCTGCCTCGGAGACGGCCGGTCGCCGAATGAGCTCAATGGGCGGTCCGTGCCTCAGAGACAAACTTACGCTAATAACGTTTGACAGACAAGGAGACAACATCCTCAGAAAGGGGCGTTTGCTTTCATAAACGCGAAATCAGTAATGATGGGATTATTCTACATATTAGTATGAAGGGAGTATATTTTATAAAATCAGATTCAAGACGAGTAATAGATTATCATTTCAACGAAGTTTCGCCGCTTGATCTCATGTTGCTTACGTACACTGGTTAAAAATCTAAAAATTAGGACGCAACTTTGGGTTTTTTTCTATATTTTCTATAATTTTAAGCAATCGTGTATAATCACATATAATCAAGAATCATATATCTGAAAATCAGGCCTCATTGTCCTGCTAGTATGGTCAGAATGGCGTTTCAAACAACTCGATATTTTTCAATACAGCCCCTTAATTACAACGCCCCCTACGCGTAGTACGGGCGAAATCCTAGAGATGGCGCTGTCAACCAGTTCACGTGATGACAGACGTCTTTGGCTGATATGATGATGTTTAATCAAACTGTCCTGCGGGCGTAGCATCATTGCCGGTTTATCACTCCACCATCAGTCGTTCCCTCAATGCCTCAGCATTCGTGATATCATCCGTCCTCTTCTTGATGACCAGACTCTTTTGAAGGATCCTATCACCCGCTTTATGTATGGCTTCGTGCATGTAGTTGCAAGAGTGCAGTGATCTGTGTGCTCCATCTAGCGGGTGGTCTGCCTCGAGACCACCCGCTCTTAACTCTTCCCGTCATAATGATCCTCTCCGGGCTATCCGAAGACCGTCGTGAGAGGTGTGATGGCTTCGTGCATGTAGTTGCAAGAGTGCAGTGATCTGTGTGCTCCATCTAGCGGGTGGTCTGCCTCGAGGCCTCTGGCCCTCAACTTTTCCCGTCATAATGATCCTCTCCAGGCTATCCGAAGAACGTCGTGAGAGGTGTCCAAAGTAAGTGTCGCACTCGCATACTTGTCAGAACGTGTCGGATGTCTTAGCCACGGCGATAATATCAATGATTTTCATCAGTAGGGTAGATCGATAGCTAACATAGCTTTGCTAGGTATACCTAGTGTATAAATGCATTATTGGCTTACGATATCACTAAAATATATTATGTCAAGAGCGTATGAAAGCCGCCAAAACAGCTTTAGACATATTCGATAGTTTTCTCTCTAAAAAGCCACATTAAAACGGGATGGATTTTCGTCACTGGGCATATTTTTTTGCCTTTTTTCTCTTGGGTTTAATTAATGTTGAGTCAAAAACTCTATTGCAGCGGTGTGCGCGAAACACGACGCGTACGTCCCGCGGGATGACGTGGGCACACTCGAGGAGATCTGGCCCGGCGCGGAGGTGCGCTACGTGGACGCGGGGCACGTGTCCGCGTACATCCTGCACCAGTCGCTCTTCAGGTAACACGCGACACGTGGCACACTCGAGGAGATCTGGCCCGGCGCGGAGGTGCGCTACGTGGACGCGGGGCACGTGTCCGCGTACATCCTGCACCAGTCGCTCTTCAGGTAACACGCGACACGTGGCACACTCGAGGAGATCTGGCCCGGCGCGGAGGTGCGCTACGTGGACGCGGGGCACGTGTCCGCGTACATCCTGCACCAGTCGCTCTTCAGGTAACACGCGACACGTGGCACACTCGAGGAGATCAGGCCCGGCGCGGAGGTGCGCTACGTGGACGCGGGGCACGTGTCCGCGTACATCCTGCACCAGTCGCTCTTCAGGTAACACGCGACACGTGGCACACTCGAGGAGATCTGGCCCGGCGCGGAGGTGCGCTACGTGGACGCGGGGCACGTGTCCGCGTACATCCTGCACCAGTCGCTCTTCAGGTAACACGCGACACGTGGCACACTCGAGGAGATCTGGCCCGGCGCGGAGGTGCGCTACGTGGACGCGGGGCACGTGTCCGCGTACATCCTGCACCAGTCGCTCTTCAGGTAACACGCGACACGTGGCACACTCGAGGAGATCTGGCCCGGCGCGGAGGTGCGCTACGTGGACGCGGGGCACGTGTCCGCGTACATCCTGCACCAGTCGCTCTTCAGGTAACACGCGACACGTGGCACACTCGAGGAGATCTGGCCCGGCGCGGAGGTGCGCTACGTGGACGCGGGGCACGTGTCCGCGTACATCCTGCACCAGTCGCTCTTCAGGTAACACGCGACACGTGGCACACTCGAGGAGATCTGGCCCGGCGCGGAGGTGCGCTACGTGGACGCGGGGCACGTGTCCGCGTACATCCTGCACCAGTCGCTCTTCAGGTAACACGCGACACGTGGCACACTCGAGGAGATCTGGCCCGGCGCGGAGGTGCGCTACGTGGACGCGGGGCACGTGTCCGCGTACATCCTGCACCAGTCGCTCTTCAGGTAACACGCGACACGTGGCACACTCGAGGAGATCTGGCCCGGCGCGGAGGTGCGCTACGTGGACGCGGGGCACGTGTCCGCGTACATCCTGCACCAGTCGCTCTTCAGGTAACACGCGACACGTGGCACACTCGAGGAGATCTGGCCCGGCGCGGAGGTGCGCTACGTGGACGCGGGGCACGTGTCCGCGTACATCCTGCACCAGTCGCTCTTCAGGTAACACGCGACACGTGGCACACTCGAGGAGATCAGGCCCGGCGCGGAGGTGCGCTACGTGGACGCGGGGCACGTGTCCGCGTACATCCTGCACCAGTCGCTCTTCAGGTAACACGCGACACGTGGCACACTCGAGGAGATCTGGCCCGGCGCGGAGGTGCGCTACGTGGACGCGGGGCACGTGTCCGCGTACATCCTGCACCAGTCGCTCTTCAGGTAACACGCGACACGTGGCACACTCGAGGAGATCTGGCCCGGCGCGGAGGTGCGCTACGTGGACGCGGGGCACGTGTCCGCGTACATCCTGCACCAGTCGCTCTTCAGGTAACACGCGACACGTGGCACACTCGAGGAGATCTGGCCCGGCGCGGAGGTGCGCTACGTGGACGCGGGGCACGTGTCCGCGTACATCCTGCACCAGTCGCTCTTCAGGTAACACGCGACACGTGGCACACTCGAGGAGATCTGGCCCGGCGCGGAGGTGCGCTACGTGGACGCGGGGCACGTGTCCGCGTACATCCTGCACCAGTCGCTCTTCAGGTAACACGCGACACGTGGCACACTCGAGGAGATCTGGCCCGGCGCGGAGGTGCGCTACGTGGACGCGGGGCACGTGTCCGCGTACATCCTGCACCAGTCGCTCTTCAGGTAACACGCGACACGTGGCACACTCGAGGAGATCTGGCCCGGCGCGGAGGTGCGCTACGTGGACGCGGGGCACGTGTCCGCGTACATCCTGCACCAGTCGCTCTTCAGGTAACACGCGACACGTGGCACACTCGAGGAGATCTGGCCCGGCGCGGAGGTGCGCTACGTGGACGCGGGGCACGTGTCCGCGTACATCCTGCACCAGTCGCTCTTCAGGTAACACGCGACACGTGGCACACTCGAGGAGATCTGGCCCGGCGCGGAGGTGCGCTACGTGGACGCGGGGCACGTGTCCGCGTACATCCTGCACCAGTCGCTCTTCAGGTAACACGCGACACGTGGCACACTCGAGGAGATCAGGCCCGGCGCGGAGGTGCGCTACGTGGACGCGGGGCACGTGTCCGCGTACATCCTGCACCAGTCGCTCTTCAGGTAACACGCGACACGTGGCACACTCGAGGAGATCTGGCCCGGCGCGGAGGTGCGCTACGTGGACGCGGGGCACGTGTCCGCGTACATCCTGCACCAGTCGCTCTTCAGGTAACACGCGACACGTGGCACACTCGAGGAGATCTGGCCCGGCGCGGAGGTGCGCTACGTGGACGCGGGGCACGTGTCCGCGTACATCCTGCACCAGTCGCTCTTCAGGTAACACGCGACACGTGGCACACTCGAGGAGATCTGGCCCGGCGCGGAGGTGCGCTACGTGGACGCGGGGCACGTGTCCGCGTACATCCTGCACCAGTCGCTCTTCAGGTAACACGCGACACGTGGCACACTCGAGGAGATCTGGCCCGGCGCGGAGGTGCGCTACGTGGACGCGGGGCACGTGTCCGCGTACATCCTGCACCAGTCGCTCTTCAGGTAACACGCGACACGTGGCACACTCGAGGAGATCTGGCCCGGCGCGGAGGTGCGCTACGTGGACGCGGGGCACGTGTCCGCGTACATCCTGCACCAGTCGCTCTTCAGGTAACACGCGACACGTGGCACACTCGAGGAGATCAGGCCCGGCGCGGAGGTGCGCTACGTGGACGCGGGGCACGTGTCCGCGTACATCCTGCACCAGTCGCTCTTCAGGTAACACGCGACACGTGGCACACTCGAGGAGATCTGGCCCGGCGCGGAGGTGCGCTACGTGGACGCGGGGCACGTGTCCGCGTACATCCTGCACCAGTCGCTCTTCAGGTAACACGCGACACGTGGCACACTCGAGGAGATCTGGCCCGGCGCGGAGGTGCGCTACGTGGACGCGGGGCACGTGTCCGCGTACATCCTGCACCAGTCGCTCTTCAGGTAACACGCGACACGTGGCACACTCGAGGAGATCTGGCCCGGCGCGGAGGTGCGCTACGTGGACGCGGGGCACGTGTCCGCGTACATCCTGCACCAGTCGCTCTTCAGGTAACACGCGACACGTGGCACACTCGAGGAGATCTGGCCCGGCGCGGAGGTGCGCTACGTGGACGCGGGGCACGTGTCCGCGTACATCCTGCACCAGTCGCTCTTCAGGTAACACGCGACACGTGGCACACTCGAGGAGATCTGGCCCGGCGCGGAGGTGCGCTACGTGGACGCGGGGCACGTGTCCGCGTACATCCTGCACCAGTCGCTCTTCAGGTAACACGCGACACGTGGCACACTCGAGGAGATCTGGCCCGGCGCGGAGGTGCGCTACGTGGACGCGGGGCACGTGTCCGCGTACATCCTGCACCAGTCGCTCTTCAGGTAACACGCGACACGTGGCACACTCGAGGAGATCAGGCCCGGCGCGGAGGTGCGCTACGTGGACGCGGGGCACGTGTCCGCGTACATCCTGCACCAGTCGCTCTTCAGGTAACACGCGACACGTGGCACACTCGAGGAGATCTGGCCCGGCGCGGAGGTGCGCTACGTGGACGCGGGGCACGTGTCCGCGTACATCCTGCACCAGTCGCTCTTCAGGTAACACGCGACACGTGGCACACTCGAGGAGATCTGGCCCGGCGCGGAGGTGCGCTACGTGGACGCGGGGCACGTGTCCGCGTACATCCTGCACCAGTCGCTCTTCAGGTAACACGCGACACGTGGCACACTCGAGGAGATCTGGCCCGGCGCGGAGGTGCGCTACGTGGACGCGGGGCACGTGTCCGCGTACATCCTGCACCAGTCGCTCTTCAGGTAACACGCGACACGTGGCACACTCGAGGAGATCTGGCCCGGCGCGGAGGTGCGCTACGTGGACGCGGGGCACGTGTCCGCGTACATCCTGCACCAGTCGCTCTTCAGGTAACACGCGACACGTGGCACACTCGAGGAGATCAGGCCCGGCGCGGAGGTGCGCTACGTGGACGCGGGGCACGTGTCCGCGTACATCCTGCACCAGTCGCTCTTCAGGTAACACGCGACACGTGGCACACTCGAGGAGATCTGGCCCGGCGCGGAGGTGCGCTACGTGGACGCGGGGCACGTGTCCGCGTACATCCTGCACCAGTCGCTCTTCAGGTAACACGCGACACGTGGCACACTCGAGGAGATCTGGCCCGGCGCGGAGGTGCGCTACGTGGACGCGGGGCACGTGTCCGCGTACATCCTGCACCAGTCGCTCTTCAGGTAACACGCGACACGTGGCACACTCGAGGAGATCTGGCCCGGCGCGGAGGTGCGCTACGTGGACGCGGGGCACGTGTCCGCGTACATCCTGCACCAGTCGCTCTTCAGGTAACACGCGACACGTGGCACACTCGAGGAGATCTGGCCCGGCGCGGAGGTGCGCTACGTGGACGCGGGGCACGTGTCCGCGTACATCCTGCACCAGTCGCTCTTCAGGTAACACGCGACACGTGGCACACTCGAGGAGATCTGGCCCGGCGCGGAGGTGCGCTACGTGGACGCGGGGCACGTGTCCGCGTACATCCTGCACCAGTCGCTCTTCAGGTAACACGCGACACGTGGCACACTCGAGGAGATCTGGCCCGGCGCGGAGGTGCGCTACGTGGACGCGGGGCACGTGTCCGCGTACATCCTGCACCAGTCGCTCTTCAGGTAACACGCGACACGTGGCACACTCGAGGAGATCTGGCCCGGCGCGGAGGTGCGCTACGTGGACGCGGGGCACGTGTCCGCGTACATCCTGCACCAGTCGCTCTTCAGGTAACACGCGACACGTGGCACACTCGAGGAGATCTGGCCCGGCGCGGAGGTGCGCTACGTGGACGCGGGGCACGTGTCCGCGTACATCCTGCACCAGTCGCTCTTCAGGTAACACGCGACACGTGGCACACTCGAGGAGATCAGGCCCGGCGCGGAGGTGCGCTACGTGGACGCGGGGCACGTGTCCGCGTACATCCTGCACCAGTCGCTCTTCAGGTAACACGCGACACGTGGCACACTCGAGGAGATCTGGCCCGGCGCGGAGGTGCGCTACGTGGACGCGGGGCACGTGTCCGCGTACATCCTGCACCAGTCGCTCTTCAGGTAACACGCGACACGTGGCACACTCGAGGAGATCTGGCCCGGCGCGGAGGTGCGCTACGTGGACGCGGGGCACGTGTCCGCGTACATCCTGCACCAGTCGCTCTTCAGGTAACACGCGACACGTGGCACACTCGAGGAGATCTGGCCCGGCGCGGAGGTGCGCTACGTGGACGCGGGGCACGTGTCCGCGTACATCCTGCACCAGTCGCTCTTCAGGTAACACGCGACACGTGGCACACTCGAGGAGATCTGGCCCGGCGCGGAGGTGCGCTACGTGGACGCGGGGCACGTGTCCGCGTACATCCTGCACCAGTCGCTCTTCAGGTAACACGCGACACGTGGCACACTCTGACACGGCACACTGACATGTCTGTCAGTGTGGGGACTCTTAGGTTAATACATGCTAGTTCTATTGATGTAGCACCATGAACGTCGAATATCTGTGTCTCTAACGTACTAGTATTGATATACTTAACTGAAAATTTCGCGGTACCGCCGATGTTTCGATACTGCAGAAAGATAAATAATTACCGGTCCAGCGGCTTCTAGAATTCGATTCTATAACAACTACATTTGTTCACAGAGCGTGCATAAAGGAAGCATTTGAAAGATCGAAAAAGAAATGGAAAGACGGCAAACACATCGATTGACGGCTCGCACCTAAACTAATAGCCTACTTACTCATAAAACCTAGCAAACCTCTATTAACTAAAATGCGTTTTGTCCCTCTTACAAACACAATGTCAAAGTGGCATAAAGACAGGAATTATAACGTTGCTTTAGCTAAATTAGGTCTGAGGGACGTTTGTGAATAATGGCATTAGCCGCCTCTATACGTATCGCGGCGAATCTTGAGCCTTGTGACAGCTGTCATCTCCGTACAATTTATAACCTTAAAACGTAAAATTGTACGGACATAGGGGTCAAGCTTGGCCGCGATACGTATAAGTAGCAACTATTGCGGTCACCGTACTATACAACGAGTCATATTGGTGCCAGTCTAAAAATATATAAATCTGCTAATACTTAAACTTTTATGCAGGGGTTTTGGTCGATACGTAAAGCAATTTAAAGATATACGAATACAGGGCTCTTGTATTTAGACAGTAAAATATTTGAGATTAAATACGGTTTTTATTTTGACGGTCGAATATATTTAGAATAGAATAGAATAGAAAAACTTTATTCAACAACCCATTGTGTTCATCATCAACATGACCTGTGTGTACACGGTAGAACTGCTTTATGTAATATACTTTTACTAATCAGTAAGCAAAGAGATATATTTTCATATCGAAACTATTTATTAAAACTACATAATTTCTTGGGTCAAAGAAATGCCATAAAGCTGTGATACATTTTACAGCAAATTATGAAATAGTTGATGGTTGCATGGTTATATGGGCAGATGTGTGTGCGCAGCGTTACATGCATAATTAATGTACAAATTAAAAATCAACGCGAGCTCATGAAATTATGATATGTGAATGTGTTTGAGTAATAATCATTGTTAAATTGTTATTTATATTAGTCTCAAAATCGCTCAATGTATAGTATAGTTTTTAACCTAATTATAAAGTTATAAGGTTGAAAATCAAACGCTTGAGGCTCGGCATTTTAAAGTTCCGTTAGATCTTACATGTCAGATCAAATATTATAAGAAACTAAGTAGTTTTTTACTACTTACCTTTATGTATATATACACCTTTGTACCAAACCTTTTTAACATTATTTGCTGACATAGTTGTAACGGATTTTTTAAAACCCGTCCTAAATTGGATATTTTAAGTTACATTTTGTCAAATAACTATCCTTATGTATTATTTATACCTCGTGCACTTTTTCCTGTCATAAATACAAACGGTACATATGAAAACGTATTTTAGCGATTTTAAAGCTATTTCATGTCATGAACCTTGAGTTAATATTCTTGTCAAATTGAACCCGTGACCGTGAAAGATGACCCTCGGGGTTTATGTATTGTTATAAGTGTAGACAAAGCATACACTAGCGTATAATCTACGTTTTGCACTTATCATACACAATTACAATAATAACTTGAATGTCAAAAAACAATACTTTCAGTACAACAAATGTAAAGATTTTACCGTCATATTTGAAAGTGTTTTAAATTGAAAGTATATGAGATTAACGCCAAACTAGATTAGTGTGAAACGACTCGGCAGGCGGGGTTCAAATATGAACGCAAAAGCTTCAAGAATGACAGCACGAAGATGGCCAGTTGTGGTGTTCGATAAAACGCTAGTGTGCAGTCAGTATCATACAGGATGTAACAAAAATGGGGTATGAACCGATCAAGGGCTTAACAGGTATCGTGTTCTGATAAGAAAAAAAAAAATTGACTCGATTTTTTTTTACCTTAGTATGAAGCGTTGGCCGACTGGGGCGACAAGCTCCATAGAAATGTAAAAAAAAAATCGCGTAAATTTTTTTTTTTCTGTTTTTTTCTTGTCAGAACACGATACCTGTTAAGCCCTTGATCGGTTCATACCCCATTTTTGTTACATCTTGTATAGTTAGTAGCAGCCAAAGTAGCCAAATATATCGTAACACATACATTACTCCTATAGTTTTAAAGACGTGTTCCGATATATTTTTGCTGTCTACTTGAAAAATCTAAGACTTGTCGGCATATCAAAAATTAAAACGGTGCTAAAACTCATCTTTGTTGTAGTTGGTACTAATACTAGGACTATTTAATGGACATTGTGTGTATGTGTGTGTGAATAACAAAAGTGTTCGTGTTTTTGCGAAACGATCCTAGCTATTTATACGTATTTATTTAGTAGAGTTGACATTCAGAGCAAAGACGCGTAGTTACAAACGGGTGGCTCGCGGTATTTGAGCTCCCGTAGCGTTGTAGAACCGCCCTGTGCAACCCGAACTGAGCCAACTTGGACTAAGGAAAGTGGAGGGAGGATGGAAAAAAAATCCAGCGTCATTGCTTTAACGAATTGAGCCCAACTTATTATTAGAGCTCCTCTGGTACCGTTGTGCTATATTGTTATTATATAGTATTCTTTTTTGAGACACGAAGTTATAATTTTTTATAATAAATATTGTTTTATATTTGATGTGACTTTTATTTATTACTTATACTATTTATTTATACAAAAATATTGCATGATTATAATTTATTGACATTGACATTATTAACGAAATGTAAATCATTATTATTTAAGTTGACATGTAAAATACAATAATTTATCAAGGAATAAATGAAATGAAAAACAATAGTTGTGGTACAGTCAACATCATATAGTTGGTAGCAGCCAACGTAGCCAAATATATCGGTACACTTCTTTAAAACTATAGGTGTAAGTAAGTAAATAATTTATTTTAGGTCACACCTGGCCATAATGCGAGTTTTACTGCACGCTGCGCGTACGGTAAAACTCGCATTGTGGCCAGATGGAGACGTAAAATTGTGTACTTACCACGGGCGGTAATTCGTAAAGCCCCAGATCGCAGGTGTTTGTGGCCCGAACCGAGTTACGTAATGTACTATTTCAACACAATTGCTCGTAACGTACCTCTTATTGTGTCGCTTTTAGGCTCATAATCCTGGATATTAAACACGCGTATTTAATAACATTACGATACTTGTGTGTTATGGTTATATCCCGATTAAGTCACGTTGGCACCTTGCAGCAAGATGTATGCATGCACACGGTGCATTCTTAAAGTAACCGGGTTGTACAGAATGTGCAGCTTTTTTTTTAATTCTCGGCAAATGGATTCTTACTCGACTAAACAAATTAAATCCTTTTTGTTAATTAATTGACTATTTCTTTTTGGATATGATATAGAAACGGTTAATTTAGTAAAACTATTCACTTTTGATAACATTTTACATGAATTAATAAAGATAACATTTTAAAACGAAATTATTTATTTTATTTTGTATTGGCTGTTTAGAGATTTCATCTAATGCGCGCGCACTGCGCAAACTTCACAAAAAAAATTGATGCGCGCCATTATAGGTTATTTCACAGATATTTGTAAACATTGTTAAATGCGTGTTGGGTTATTAACAAAAGGTTGATTCGTGGTGACTAGAAAAGTGATAAAAAAAATGGACGCCATTCGAAATTCTTGACGATGTATACAACATGTGAGTAAAAACCTGTTGACATCAATAAGTAAAGAAAATAACTTGGCAGGCCTATCAAATTTTCATCTTATGAAAAGGATTTTTTCCTCGCAAAATGTGTTGAAAAACGTCGTATGAAACGCGTGAGCTTTGATAATTACATCAGAGGCGGAATTATCACGCGAGCCGCAGGTGAGCATACCTCACTTGTATCTTATCTTATCTTATCTTATCTAGATGAGGGCTCTTTCGGATGCACTTCGACCCAGCGGGATCTTTTGTGCATTTGCCCTCTCCTTTATGCCTACTCCCAAGCTCGCTCCATCGTTTCCACAAAGCGGATGATGCAGCTCAGCGGGAGCACCTTGAACTCCCTTGGTTGCGGATAGTCGCTACCAAAGTAATTCATTCTTTGTCTGGCAAGGGCATGACATTCACACAGTAAGTGTTCCATGGTCTCATCCTCCTCGCCACACATTCTACAGACTAAGCTGTCCGACAGTCCCATCTTGGCCAAGAGATCCTTGACTCCGAAGTGACCTGTGAACACCCCAGATATGATTCTGAGTTGCTTCCTGCTGGATTTCCAGAGCTTGTTAGTCCAGCCCGAGTCCACTCCTTCTATGAAGAGCTTAGAGTGCCTTAAGCCCGCCTCATTCCTCCACTCGTGTTGGTGTTTGGTTTTGGCGTAGGCTTTAAAGGCCGAAGTTATGGTTCTCTGCGAGAGTCCCACAAATGGTTCTGGACCTACAAAGTGATTTGTAGACCCCTCTCTTGCAAGCTCATCCGCTCTTTCGTTGCCGATGTAGCCCTCGTGCCCCGGTATCCAAACTAGTTGCACCTTATTGTGCTTCCCAAGCTTGTTCAGTGCCTGGACGCCATTATAGACTAGTCTAGAATCCACTTTCGGCGCCGTAAGCGCTTTAAGGGCCGCTTGACTGTCGCTGAGGATATAGATGGTCTGCCCTCTGGTTTGCCTGTCTATATTCTCCTGTGCACAGGCAATTATGGCGTATGTCTCCGCCTGGAAGACGGTTGCCAAACTACCCATGCTTACACTACTACTGTAGTCAATCGCATAAATGCCTGCTCCCGTACCGGATCCCATTTTAGATCCGTCCGTGTACCATATACTGTCTTCGACACCAGACCTCGGTGGTTCTAGACCTTCGGCCCATTCGGCCCTGGATGGAACTTTTGTTGTGTAGTTCCTATGGAATACATACTTGGGTAGCATTTTGTCACATCCCATGTTTGTTATTCTGTCTAAGAGACTGTCAGTCTCCATGTTTGTGTGCTTAGTCTTTGGCTTGCTGTCGCTCCACAGTCCAAGAGTTCTTAGTCTATAGAGCGATTTGCGCGCCTCTGACTTAATCACCATGTGAAGTGGCGGTAGGTCCAGTAGGACTTCTAGCGCCGCTGTAGGCGTGGTTCGAAACGCCCCTGTTATAGCCATGCATGCCGATCTCTGTACTTTGGTCAGGGCATCTCTGCATGTGCTCATTAAAGTCCTTGGCCACCACACCAGGCTACCGTACAATAATATGGGCCTCACCATCATGGTATAGATCCACTTCAGTACCTTTGGGTTCAGTCCCCATGTTTTGCCATACGCTGATCTACACATTCCAAATACCCTGAGTGCCTTTGTAATGGTGAGATCTGTATGCTTCTTCCAATTCAGTTCCTTATCCAGAGTGACACCTAGATATTTCACATCGTTGGACAGTTCTAGTACCCTCCCGTACAGTTTTAACTGCTGTACGCCGCGAAGGGTCCTTTTCCTAGTAAAGGGTATTACTACAGTTTTGCCTGGATTAATGGATAATTGGTGCCGGTCGCACCATCTCTCCACTGTCTTCAGTGCCTTGTTCATGATTTCTGATACCGTGCCTGGGAACTTCCCACTCACCAGTATTACTAAATCATCAGCATATCCTACCGTGTGGGTGGGACCTTTATTGAGTTCCACCAGGAGTGAGTTCACCACCAAACTCCAGAGAGTTGGTGAGAGTACCCCACCTTGCGGACATCTCTTTGTGGCCGTGGCCGTTATCTCATCCCCCAAGAGAGATGACTTTATTAGTCTGCCATTTAGCATGTTGCCTATCCATTTACAAATGGTCGGCTCTACACCATGTTTTGCAGCTGCTTCGCTGATAGCTTTATACGTGGTGCGATCAAACGCTCCCTCCACGTCTAAGAAAGCTGCCAGACATAGTTCTTTATTCTCTATAGCCTGCTCAGCCTTGGTTGTTACCAGGTGGAGTGCGGTTTCCGTTGACTTCCCTGGCTGGTATGCACATTGCAGTTCGTGCAGCGGATGTCTCCTTAATGGGCCATCCCTTATGTGTCTATCTACCAATTTCTCCAGTGTTTTGAGGAAAAACGACGATAGACTTATCGGCCTATACGATTTGGCTTCACTGTAATCCGCCTTACCTGGTTTGGGTAGATAGGTTACTTTTACCATCCTCCACACACGCGGTACGTGTGCGAAGGCCAAGCACGCCCTGTACAATCTGCTAAGGTGCGGGATTAGTACATTAGCGCCTTCTTGTAGTAGAATGGGGTAGATTCCATCTGGCCCCGGGGCTTTGAAAGGTTGAAATGTTGAAAGTGCCCACTTTATCTTTTTATGATCTACTACCTTTTTAGACGTGTCCCAATTGTGTCTCGTTGTACTTGTGGTTTGTTCCAACGCACTAATTGCACCGTCGTCTGTTACGCTGTCGTGTATTACTGAGCCTGGGAAGTGTGTGTTACACATTATCTTAAGGGTCTCCAGCCCCGTTTTCGTCATTCTACCGTCATTGTCCCTGATGGATGTGAGCGGTACCGACTTTGTGGTTGCTAATGCCTTTGTTAGTCTCATTCCTTCCGGTATTGACTCAATCTGATCGCAGTGATTCCTCCATGCTCTCCTTTTGGCTTTCCTCACAGCCTTGCTGAGTTCTGTGAGTTTTTGTGCATAGTACCCGAAGTCATTGGATGACTTTGCGTCATTAAATATTGCCCTGGTTTCCCTCCTGAGCTTGACTATCTCTGGGGTCCACCATGGTAACTTTTTAGCCAGGGTTTTCTTTTCCGGGCAGTTATTAGTGAAGGCCGTGTATACGGCTTGTACTATTTTGTCCGCTTCGAATTCTATGTCAATAATAGAGTTTAGCTTACCTTTTGGGTCTCCTAGGTCCACTTTGAGATCATTTCTAAAGGCCGACCAGTCCGTGTTCCTAGGATTCCGTTTACGTACCGTATTCGTTTTTATTTTAGTTTGGTACCTAAAGCAAATGTATCTGTGGTCCGAAAGGGATATGTCATCAGATACGTGCCATGAGTTGATTTTGTTGCTAGTGTTGTTAGTAGCCAACGTTAAATCAATAACCTCCCCCCGCCTAGAGTTGACGAAGGTAGGTTCATTGCCTTTATTCAGTATTTGTAGAGAAGAGCTTACCAGGAAATCCAGTACCTTCTCTCCTCTCCTGTTGACATCTGAGCTACCCCAGATGACATGGTGAGCGTTCGCGTCGCAGCCGATGATCAGGTTGGTGTTCGCCCGGCTGCCGTATGCAACGAGATCCCGCAGTTGTTGTGTGATGGGATCCGTTGCCTCGTAGGGGAGGTAGGCTGATGATAGTATAAGCTCCTTACCCTCCCCCTTGTTTAGGATCATCACCGTGGTGAGATCCCTGCAACAGAAATCATGTAAAGGCATAGCGTTGATGCCATTTTTGACATATATACATGTCCTCATATTATTGTTATTATCTGGACACAGGTGAACAATTGTTCCTCCCGTTCCGCCTAAACCTCTTATTTCACTTTTATATATATATGGTTCTTGAATAAGAGCAATATCGAATTTATCGCATTTTAGCTGCCTTGCCAGAAGGGCAGTAGCCGCCTTGTTGTGTTGTAAATTAATTTGTACACACCTTAGACCCGCCATTGGCGCTTTTATAATTTGGGCTTGCTGAGGTCGGCAGCCTCCTCCTGGACAGCCTCGTCACAGGACATGGGAGACATGGAGGCCCCCAGGTACAGCTCCGCCAATCCCCGCAGGTCCTCTGAGCCGATCACCGATAACGGTGATGACTCTCGGGCCCTGCGGGATTCAGCAAGTCCGTACCCGGAGCCCGCCCTGTTCCCGTCCTCCACCTCTGACTGCCCCTCCCCCTTGGCTACCTCAGCCCCCTCAGCCTCCCCGTTGGTGCCAGGCACATTGCCTACCGGAGGTGTGCCCTCCTCGGCCTCCCCAGATTGCGGAACCCCCGCGCCCTCCCCCGGCGTCGGACCCCCCGCGCCCGTCCCCGCACGAGTGCCTTCCCCAGCCCCCTCAAGCGCCCTCTCCTCCGCGTCCTCTAGGAGCTTGAAGGAGCTCAGGTCGACACCCGTGTGTAGGTGGTAGCCCGCGGCCTTGATAACGTCGGCCGACACCCGGTCCATCAATATGATGCGCCTGGTGTTCGCGTCCGATGTCAAGGTGTCTACCACCTTCCACTCCTCCGTGTGTAGCGCAGGATTGTACCTCTGCAACACACGGAGAAGCAACTTAACGTCATGGCCGCCAACTATCTTCGTTTTCCATGCCATTTTGACAGGTTTGGGAAGATCCTTGGCGTCCATGACCCTCAGGCGCAGGCCAGCAATCTCCTCGCTTCCGATTGCTGACCTGAGCCATGTGACGGACTCTCTCCCTTGGCAATTGACGTGGAGAGCGCCCGCCACTACGTTGCCGAGAGTGACTCGGGGTAGGGGATCCGGAGCGTCAACCAAAAGCTCCAGAATGAGCCCCTGGATGGCGCCCAGATGCCCCAACCCGATCTTCTCGGCCGGAAAGGCCTCCGGGACGATGGCCATCCTCTCGCTTGCAGCCACTTCAGCGAACGAAGCTGCAACTTTCACTCGCTTGGAGTCGCTGACAAGCAGAGAAGAGTCGCCACTGGCTCCCAGATGCCTCTTCTTTTGCGCCGTCCCTGGCCCCGAAGTGGGTGCATCCTGGGAGGTGCCCTCGCTCAGTGTCTGAGCCCTCGCCTTGGCGTTGTCTCGCCTCTTCTGCCTCCTGCTACTGACGGCTCCTCCACCGGACCACGCATCCGCGCTCTGGGGTGCGGACACGCTATCAACAGCGCCCGGATCGTCAGCAGGATTCGGAAGAGGACCGGCCGGCCTGTTGCAGATGACCACAGTTCCGCTGACCTCCCCTCCGGCACCTGCGCCAGCCGGTCTCCTTGCGGGGACCTGCTGGGTGTGTCCGCTTTTCGACCCGTGGGGAAAAGTTCGAACGGTGCCTCCGGTTTGGACCGCTCCACCTTGGCCTCTGCCTGAAAATGCGCCTCGCGCCTTCTGCGTCCTTGCGGACCCCCTTGCTCGGCTGTTACCCGCTCTCGCTCCCCTGTCTGGGACAGAAGTGCGTGCCGCCGGTACAGCATTTGCGCTATGCGCCTTGGCCTCATCCCTTGCGGGTACGGCTTTCCCTCCTACCGTCGTCTCGGGTTTTATGGTATCCATGTGACCTTTGACCTTGCTTCATCAGTTTGGCTCCCCACCCACCACGGAGCCCACACCCTGGGGATGCGTTAGCGCATCAGGGCTACCAAACTGACATAGCGCCCCGAGAGTATGTTGTCTGTGAGTCCGCACGGTGCCGAGCTACTCGTCATCTCCTCAGACGACTCGTAACCCGTGCTCCGCCGACTACAGACCCCATACCCCAGGACACTCGCCCGTGGCCATCAGACTGGACACGACAGCCGATTGATCATGGCTGGCTAGGCCATGACCGCCCGTGTGAGGTGAATCCTGAGCCAAAGAAGAGTGTTGTCTCCCAGCAGTAACTATCCCGACCGCTGGTCGACTCAGCTTCCAGGATCTCCCTCTCCACCCGTACGGGTCCCCGCGCACGGCACAAACACGCGGGTGGCATTTTACCGCTAACCATCCTTCTTTGTGGATAGAAAGCCCGCTGCGACATGCCACGTCATCGCTTACGGCTGATTAGACGGGATTAACGGGATAGGATGGGTTGGGATACTTATACAAGTATAGGCTCAACTGATTGTTTCCGTTCTGCCTGTTTCTAACGGTAGAACCAGGCAGCTAACAGGCGGTAACCTCGTGAAGGAACCCAATCAGTTTTGCCTCGAGGATCTTAGCAACTGTGAGCTCCCCCCGAGGCCATCTACCATGTTAGCCGCCGGACAGGCCGCTACCATAGAGACAGACCCAGCGCAAGTAGCGACCGGTCGCAAATTTTCCTTGCCCCTGGACCTGCCTCCGCCCCACTTGTATCACAATGTACTATTGTGAAACATGGGTAAGTATACATTGCAGATCTTAAATTAGGTTGGGAGTCCTCTATGTTCTGCCTTGCGGCGTACAAAAATAAAATAAAATAGGAATACAATTACAATAATAAATGGTTACATCATAGCACATGTGTTCTTATATTAAATACCTATGTGTTAAACGGATTTAAACTTATCAATATTATCAACCAATAGTAAGTAGATGTCATACAGAATTAAGAATTAGGAATGTCACAATTGAAGATTTGCAAAAATAATAATAATTAAAGTTCAAAATGTCAAGACAATTCCATTTTAAACACGACAATAAAAGTGAAATGATATAAGCATGCAATCAGACTTTGTCACTAAAGAATTCGTCTAGTGTGTAATAAGCTCTTTCGACCAGGGGGCTGATTTTTGACTTTCGAGCGCTCGAAAATTAACCCTTTCACCGCCACAGTCGGCTATAGCCGACAACGCAAAATCGTGACTACGACGCCAGAGACGGCGCTGGCCGACAAACATTTTTTGATGAATACCTATTGAAAAACAGCCCATTTTTATGGTGGCGTTATTTCTTTACCCATTTTAATTTTACCCCCGTGGCGTCAGTGGCACAGCGTATTGCTTCGCCGTCGGGCGGTGAAAAGGTTAAATAAAAATAAATGCTATTGTAGTGTCATAATCACAGGCACTTACTTTCTACCGATAGAATTGAATACGAGTGGTCGATACAGCACGTTTTTAAATTTTCTATCGTCATTTCATAATTTTTTAGTTTTCGAGTGAGAGTCAAGCGCTCGAAAGTCAAAAATCGGTCCCCAGTTTGTTTTTCAGGTCCTTCTTAAACATGTGAAGATCTTGACATTTAAGAGCATCGGGTAAGAAGTTATAAATTTTCGTTGCCATTCCCAATATACTTAAGAGGAGTAAGGATGTGTTACGATATATTTGCCCGCTACTAACTATATAATGCTAACTGTACGGAGGCCATCAGACATAACGGAGCGAACTAGGTGCTCAATATCTGACGCGACTTTATTGTCAAGACGTTAGGTGCATTATTCGATATTTATAGCATTGAAGTGTACGGAATATTTGATGGCGACTGTACTTCAAATAAACTTAAGGTCTTGGTTAACCCATTCAGGGCCCATGACGACACATATGCGTCAGACCGCCGTAGTCGCTTTCCGCTACATACGAGGAAAACCACGGGATCGGCTACCAGCGTAGCGCGTAGCGATTCTTGGCCCTGAATGTGTTAAGTGGGTAGTGGTAGTGACGCTGCCGACGAAGCTGGAGGTCCTAGGTTTGAATCGCGGTAGAGGTGTAGAGTAGAGTAGAGAATGCAATCTCACGAGTATTCAGTCCTAGGCGAAATGTCGCGAGACCACAAAGCCAATCTCGCGAGATTTACGAGATCACTATACGATATACTAATATACTAAAAACGTACGCAAATGCTTTGAATTGCATTTAATAATTATCAAAACTTAAAAAAGAAACTGCATCTAGAGGTTTATAATCTCCGTTTTCAATGAGGCTATAATTATCAATTTATCACCAAGAGTACGGTTTGTTTTTGACTCAATTTGTTGGTGTATCTTTTTGTACTTGGTTGTTTTATTTATAGTCTACTTTCGATACTAAGGCGTTTTTTATTTTAATTTTCTTCTTAACCCTTCGTATGTCTTAGCACTGATTAGTGCTATTTAAAATTGACTATGACAGAAGCGAAAAATGTATAGTCCTTCAGCAATGTCAGCGTCAAAGCATCCAAAGGTTAAAGGCCAATGAAAATTAAAATCTTATAAACAGTATATAAGAAAAAAAAAAAAAGATTGTAGACTATTTTCACTCGAGCAGAGCTCGGTCGCCCAGATATTATCCGTAAACAAGCCATATTAATGTTAGTATAAGGCTAGATCGATTTGTGTAAAATTGTCCCCTAATATTTATTTATTTCACGGAAGTCTCATAAATTCTACACCGGACGTGACGACGCAACGGAGTCACACTGTTTTCTCGCCTAAATAATAATTCGTTTTTAATTTTATAATTTTATGTATTTCAGGTATTTGTAACTACGTCCCTAGATGCCTGAAATAAATGGTTTATTAATATTATTATAAATAAAACGTGATAGGGAAATAAATGAGGACCAAAGTGTAAAACAAATATGTAATCAATTTAATCACCATCCATACAGCGACGCAAACATACAAAATAAATATCTGGCATCTCGCATCACTGAGATACAAAAGAGCGGCGTAACTGCCTGTTGCTGATCTTAATTAAAATAATCTAAAAAAAATCTTATTTCAATATCGATCATTATATCAATAACTACTGGTTTACACCCAGTTAACCCCTCTTATGCTCGGGTACGCATCCGTGCCAAACATTGTTAACCTAACCTATTGTTTTACATTTCAAAGTCACCATTTGATTGCACAAATTTGACATCCGCATAGGAGGGGTTAACCTACTCCTGTACACAAAACTGCCGGTAAAACGCAACTGATACAGTATTTTCATCTCACGAACGCCGATGTCTCGCGCCAGTGTTACTGTTCCGGGCTCACGCAAAAATACAATGTATACGTGTTGTGTAGACACACACATACGTGCCTCACCCGCGTTCGTGAGATAAAACTGTCCAGCTAGCATGATCGAGTTTGTGTCGGACATAAAGCATTCTCCCATAATAAATGTTAGTGAGGGGGGCGAAGGCTTTTTGTCGTTAAAAGCGATCATGAGCTGAAGCGACTTGGTGGATACAATATTTTAATTCGCCACAAACAACCCTGTTTATCAGCGAACGAAAAAACCATAGAAGTCTAAGTAGCGCCGCAGATGGCACCACAGAATGAGTGCCACTGCCATTATGCGGGTTGGGGGCGGGGTGTCAAAACGATGCCAGGCAGCCGTTTAGTTCGAACATGCGCATACCGGGTTTTAGGCACGTGTTTGAGAAATTTGTATGAAGCTCGCACTATGGTTTTTTCGTTCGTTTCTATTTATTTTGTAACACTTAGCCTATTAGAAATGATATCACGATTTCCGCACATACTAACTAGTGTGCTTTACAAGTGGCTCGTTCCAAAAAGCTACAAGTTACAAGTTTACAAGTCTATACTGACCAGACTCGCTCGACCAAAAACGACGCCATTGGACCAGTGTTGCCGTAAAATAGAGTGTTTCGTCATGTTACGTACGAAGTTATTATAATTATTGTAATCCTTACTAATATTATAAATGCAAAAGTGTGTATGTTTGTCCTTCTTTCTCGTCGCAACGGAGCGTCGTATTGATGTGATTTTTTGTATGGAGATAGTTTAGAAGCCGGAGAGTGACATAGGCTACTTTTTCCAGCGGGAAAACGTCTAATTCCCACGGGAAAATTCAATGTTATATTTTCCTATAACCACGCGGGCGAAGCCGCGGGCATCAGCTAGTAAGGTATAAATTAAAAAATATAATTAGTATCATAAAAAGATATGAACCTTGAAAGTTTCGAAAAAATTTGCAGATTGTTTACTGTCCAATAGTAAGTTTAAAGCTACTGATAGAATCCTTACTTTTATAGAAACAACCTAAAGTTTCTATAAAAGTTGTTTCGGGACCGAAACAGCAATTACGTGATTTTCCATACAACGATTAGTACAAATTGCATTGTGACGTCATAATTTTACGTCACCTAGTATGAAGCGTTTCGGCTACCGCCAGCGAGCTCCGTCTTCAACACATTTTTTCAGGTATTTATGTTCATTAATTGTAGTTGCTCCCATACCAACATTTGCTCCTCTCCAAAAACTGGCCCGAATGGTATCGTAAATAAATCTTAGGTCACAAGCTTGTTGTAGCTTTGTGAAAGTAGCCACAGGGGCCCGTTGTATAATTAATCGTAACTTGTAATACAAATGGCAGTTGCTTTCTAATATTTGCATTATTAGAGATAACCTTGAAGGGAATTACTAGCTTGTATTATAAGTTACAAGTCATGCTACGGGGCCTGTTGTGTTATTATAATTACAGAATTAATTGTGTTAAGTGTATCGAAATAAGTCGGAGTTGTGGGAAAATATCTATTATATTGCAGGTATAGGTATCGACAGGAGAGTTGAGGTAAATGATTACACACACAGCTACCCACAGTACTAATTGCAAAAAGGGTAGTCATAATATGTTCGTGACCTCAACTCAAGTACTTTTACCTATAGTTTACACCAGTGTGCTTGAATACAGATATGACAATTTACATATGCATTTGACAAGTGCTGAATGTGTATGACTTATTTACATTTAAAATTGACACGAGTTGCCCATGCCTTCAAAATGCTGTCCAAAGCGGTTGGATAATAGCTACGGTTGAAACTCAAATATTATTCTATGTTGTAATTGTTAATAATGAGATGTTATACTACTTACTGGCTCAGATTTACCCTTAATCCTCATTCATTCATAATTTTTAATTAACTCAATGTAGTATTACATTTTCATTTTGCTTCAAAGACCCAGAGTTAACCCTTAATGCCATCACACGCCAACAATTTGATGACTAATTACAGTGGTTATTGGCGTAGTGGGGACAGCTAGCAGGTCCTTGAGCGTTCGACAGGTTAGTCAACTGCTGGCATCATATTAGTGTCAATTCGACCATATAACAGTTATTCCAAGATTAGCCAACTATTTCGATGTTTAACCTCAAAATAAATCCTCATTCCAGTTTGGTCAAATCTGGTCTAATAACCCTACGTATAATAAAGTACAGTCAAAGCCATTAACGTCGGAGTGCTCCGAGCGATATTAGACTCTATTTTCATAACCATAAGCTTGTTCAGATATTCAATCATCTACATAACACAGGCCTAAACCATCATTATAAAAATGATTTAAGGACTCCTAATAATAGACATCTTCGTGATGAGGGGATACTATAAAAAAACTCTTATTTAAATACCATACTATATGTAATATAACATGTATATTTAAGCATGAATAGTTCTATGACTACCAACAGTATATCGATAGCGGAACTTTTTAACTATACTTAACAGCAACGAAATCATATCTCGCCTTAAAATTCTTAAAAAATCGATCCAATATCTGTGATCCTATTTTACATGCATATTAAAATCCACGAGATGGCATCACGTTTTCACATAAACGATATCGTACAATAATACAGTGTCAACACAGATACTGCAGGATAGAGATTGGGAGCAGACTAGTGTAAGGACATGTATTTGTGTATTTAAAAAAAATCCTTATCATTATATTTACACCTTTATGATAATACAGAGTCAAAAAAAAAACCAAAAGTCTTGGAAGTAGTCTTTAGTTAACGGCTAATGTGCTATGTTTTTACTAAATATATTTATATAGAAGAGACGGGTGTCCTATCACTTGAACTACAATTTTTTGCCCTAATTTTTCACAAGATTTAATGCATTTTTCGTCGAAACAGATAATTTCCCGGGTTTTCTTTGAATATCATTAGGTTTGGTTTTTATGGCGGGTGGCGCAGGACCGGTCATTGTGACACTCTTTGGGGGAGGCCTATGTCCAGCAGTGGACGTCTTTCGGCTGATATGATGGGGTTTGTTTTGGAATAAACCTACAAAGTTTACTATTAAATATAAAAATGTATTAGGTCTAATGAAACATTAGGTCAAATGAAGCATTTAGGGCTAAAGTAGTTAGGTCTATCGCGAGTACATCCAATAATTATGCTTTATAGCCGTTAACTTTGGCTACGTCCATAGAAAATACACAAACCTTAATCTGTGGATGACTCAAGGATCGAAATGGCACTTTCATTTCATCTAGTCAAATTACATATTTGATCAAATCCAATATGATGAATAAGCATATCAGTTAGTCAAAGACAAATACATTATAATAGACGTGGTATATACGTTTGGCAATATGCACATACACACCACGATTAGAATGAGATTGGAGGAGACAGTTTTGCCATATAAATACGTCAATGTTTACTGAACTGAGACACGCACTGTAATGGCTCAGCGAGCCAAAGCGAGTACTTTTTAGGGCACGAGGTTTCCCAAGAAGGAATGAAGTCTTTGGCGGATAAAGTGCAGGCTATAGTAGATTTCCCTAAGCCGGAAACGGGAAACCGTAGAACAACTACGCAGATTTTTAGGAGTGTAGAAATGGTAAAAAAAAAAAAAATTTTTTGCAAAAAATGGGAGGTCTACTGTTGGGACGCAAATTGCTTAGTAGCCATTTCGCCGCAGCGCGACTAAGTATAGTCCAGTCAATGAACTGACAAGTTGTATGGAAAAAAATGACAATTTTGGAATCCTTTCGACGTGACCGAGCCATTGGAGACGGCGAGCTTCATTTTCTACGATGATGTTGGGCGGGATATCAATTGACTGCTCGTAATCTTTGCTATCATTATTATTATTGCTTAACTAATTCAATACCATCTCAGCTGGCTTTTCATCAGTATGGCCAACATGCCGGGCATGTTACATCTACGTAAAACGTCCATGTTGGTCACACGATCCTGCCACCGAATGCGGAGAATACATCGTAAGCAACGACTTGAACACCACGACCAAAAGCGCCATTTACGGAAGACTCGACCCAAACCATCCTATACTTATACTTACAATGACCAGGGTCAGCTATACTGCACACAATGTGACCGAACATTTGAAACTAAGTTCGGCTTGCGAGCCATAGACGTGCTCATCAGAGAAAATTTTAAGGGTCGCCGTCGTCGGATGACTATATTTCAATCACATTGTAATCGCGGTTTAATAATATATATCTATGTATAGTCGCGGAATAAGAGGTTCGTGGCTTTTGGACTTTAACTTTGAAATAAGTACGAAAAGTTGGGAACCTTTTCATTCCTCGATTATACGTGCGAATTAGGAGGGCAGCAGTAAGTAAGAAATCGTTGGTATTTGTAGAGCTGTTTTTTTTTCCACTTTTCTCGCCCTGCTACGGTCGACTAATTTTTCTGCCGAAACTCACTAAGCAGAATCAGAATCGGAATATATTTATTGTTTAACTGTGTACATATACCACGAACAAACATCTACTACAATTGATTTGCCCAAAAAACATTATTTGTACAAATCGTTTACATGAAAACTGCACCACGATTCAATATTTCTATACAGAGCAAATACACGGCGTCCACAGAACTCGCAAGACGATTTCAAAATGCGAGAGCTTACCCTGTATCTCTCGAAGATGAAACGCAAGCAGTCGGTGCGGCGGCCCTCGGTTTCGCCAGACACAAGAGCAGCATGTAATGGCCGTTCTACACTATCGGCGATGATCGGTGATCGTGTGATCGTCTACAATCGGCACGATTATCGTACAAGCATCCACACGATCGTCTGTAGTAGGCGATTCTTTTTAATTCCCTTTGATGCGTGTCCGAAAACCGACAAATCACGGATCGCAGGCGATCATAGACGATGACGCCGAGTACAGCCGAATTTGCCCTCTACAGGATCGCGCTCGCCCGTAATCGTCTGTAATCGCCGATAGTGTAGAGGAGTTATGACCAAACACCGGTTTGGCGGGGGCAAAAATGTACCAGTGCTAGTGATTAATTAAAAATCGACTAAGTTTATCGACATCGATAAAAATAAATTTTTAACCATCATTATCATAACTAAACTAATGGCTAAGTTTGAATACGTTTAACTATGTGCAAACCTCTTTCATTTATACTTATCGGAAAAGAAATAGAACTGAGTCATATAGCAGAAATTCATCAATACTATAAATTGTTTGAATTTGCTCCAATTACTACAGTTGACCTAGAAAGGTCATTTAGTTGGCTAAAATGGATATTGTCACCCAGGCGACGAAGATTAAAGTCTGAAAATGTGGAGAAAATTTTGATTGTATATTATGAAAATTATATTAAATATTTAAAAAAATAATTACGCAAAAAGTTTATTTTTGTGTATGTAGTTTTCTTCTTCATTCAAATTCTTGAAATTACCCAACGGTTGTACGTCATTTTTATCGATATCAACTAATAAAATTAGTTTAATGTGTCCTCGCACTATTAAACGTCAGTACAGATTTGCCCCCGCCAAACCGGTGTTTGGTTATGACTCTGACTGGGGACGATAATGGGGGTGACTACGGCTGGCCCACGGATTCGACGACACAGCACTGATACACGAGCGACATGTGACGGCCTACTTGGTAAGCAGCATGTTCCGGAAGTAACTGTTGCTAATACAAGAGTTGCATGTGATGTCGTCTACTTCTAAAGAAGCATGTGGCCCACGGATTTGATGAACTGAAGACACAAGAGTGACATGGGGAGTCTACTTCTTAAGCAGCATGTTCCGGAAGTCGCTGTTGCTGAGCGCGGGCGCGCCGTTGGCGCCCGCCGTGGACGTGGACGCGGCCGCCACCGCCGTCGCCCCCGCCACCGCCGCCTTCTGGAGGACGCTGGGGATGAAGCTGCTTAGCTGTGTCCGTCGCCTGAAACAAATTCAATTTGCCGTTTCATATTTTGCGAGTTGTGAGGAAAGCTTCAATATTCCATCTGCGGAGTTAACAAAGGTCAGTCAGATACGCGCGTCTTCTGACGCGAAAGACACCGACGACGCGTTCTGTGACAACGAGAAATGAAAAAACAGCAACTTCGATGATGCCTTGACCCATCCTCCACATCGCCTCAGTCGCCTACCAAACTCGTATTGGCGCAGTCGGTAGCATCTCAACCTATATTTCCTGTGCGAAGGTGGCGCAATCGGTACGACTCCTATAGGTACTGGTATTTCAAGTAAAGTCTCCTAAATAATCAGTACCGGTACAGTACAGCCGAAACTCCTGCAACAGTGAATCCTGAAAAATGCAAGCAAAAAAACTACCTTATAGTGAGAATACAAAGTCGTTTCACTTTGGTGGACTATATGAAAGTGATATCTTCACATTTCTCCTCTGATGTCTCACTTGATTCATCTCCTGCAATACTAGTATTGGCGCAGTCGGTCTCAGCCTATATAAGTTCATGTACATGCAGAGGTAACTTACATTCCGCCGCCCGCGTCCCGTTTGGGCAGCCCCAGGGGCGCGGGCTGGGGGTCGCGGGGGTCGCGGGGGTCGCGGGGGTCGCGCGGGTCGCGGGCGCGCGGCGGCGGCGCGCTGACGGCGACCTCGATGGCGCGGTCGCCGACGAGGAGCCCGTTCGTTTTCTCGACGGCCTCCGCTGCGCTCTTCTCGTCTTCGTAATCGACGTACGCTAGGCCTTTGGGTTTGCCGTCCCTAGGAAAAGAGCAAGTAATTCGTTCTTGAAATGTGTAATTTGGAAATACGTTTTGAACACTTTTATCAGTTGCAATCAAGAATGTTGAATAACATGTTACTAATGTCTCTGTTCTTCTCTGCTCTCTTAAATAATTGCGCGCGAGCGACAGTGACATGCAGTGACAAGTAAACGTAAGAAGTCATTCGTTAACGTAATGTAATAATTCCTACTAACATAGATGAATGATAATTGTACCGTACTAAGAACTATATGGGCTTCGGAAATAAATCAATTATTATTACTCGTCCGCGGTGCATGCACTATAAGTATGATTTTAGTATAACTATTAACGAACAGAAAATTACTTATTTTAAGCTCCTGCGCGTAGAAATGTCGTAGTATAACATCTAAGATGATTATGAATATCTACCAGAGATGTGCAAAGATATGTATTCATAATTTTTGACACCTGGCATCTCTGGTAGCCTTTTATAAAGATCTATTAGAACTTATATCGGTCGGTCATGTTGAAAACCAGACATTTGATCTAACGCATCTTTATAAAACTGGACCTTAAATCACCCCAACTAGCAATTTGTCACAAGTAGCTATAGTTGAAATGAGAGAGCAATACATACCTTCCATTCTAACTATAGGAACTTGTTGTGTCCAATTGCTTGGTCTGCGTGGGCCTTTAAATATACGAAAGGGCCAATAATTGAAGGGACATCGACATGGGTAGGTAGACTCTTTAAAATCCAATGTGACAAAAGAGTACTCACTTGAACGTAACAACCCTGACGTCGCTGAGCTTCCCGTACTTGTCGAAGATCTCCGTGAGGTGTTCCTTGGTGCAGCTGGCGAAGGGCAGGTTCCTGACGAACAGCTTGTTCTTCTCGACCGTCGTCGCATACTTGAAGCCCTTGGACTTGTCGGCGGAGTAACGCGAGAGGAACATGGGCCGCCCGTCGAGGGGGGTCCGATCGTGTTTTATCGCCTCGTCTACAGCTTCCTATGAGAAATACATATATTGATACATAGTTAACTAGACTTGTGACAAAATAGCCACTACGATAATGTCACACACCGCCTCGGGCAGCGGAGCGACGAGTGGCAGTGCAGGCATTAGAGCGACTTGAATGTATGGCCAGCCCGCTGGCGTCCAGACTGCGGCCTAAGAGTGGTGGCACACGGCTTTTGCAGGCATTAGAGCGACTTGAATGTATGGCCAGCCCGCTGGCGTCCAGACTGCGGCCTAAGAGTGGTGGCACACGGCTTTTGCAGGCATTAGAGCGACTTGAATGTATGGCCAGCCCGCTGGCGTCCAGACTGCGGCCTAAGAGTGGTGGCACACGGCTTTTGCAGGCATTAGAGCGACTTGAATGTATGGCCAGCCCGCTGGCGTCCAGACTGCGGCCTAAGAGTGGTGGCACACGGCTTTTGCAGGCATTAGAGCGACTTGAATGTATGGCCAGCCCGCTGGCGTCCAGACTGCGGCCTAAGAGTGGTGGCACACGGCTTTTGCAGGCATTAGAGCGACTTGAATGTATGGCCAGCCCGCTGGCGTCCAGACTGCGGCCTAAGAGTGGTGGCACACGGCTTTTGCAGGCATTAGAGCGACTTGAATGTATGGCCAGCCCGCTGGCGTCCAGACTGCGGCCTAAGAGTGGTGGCACACGGCTTTTGCAGGCATTAGAGCGACTTGAATGTATGGCCAGCCCGCTGGCGTCCAGACTGCGGCCTAAGAGTGGTGGCACACGGCTTTTGCAGGCATTAGAGCGACTTGAATGTATGGCCAGCCCGCTGGCGTCCAGACTGCGGCCTAAGAGTGGTGGCACACGGCTTTTGCAGGCATTAGAGCGACTTGAATGTATGGCCAGCCCGCTGGCGTCCAGACTGCGGCCTAAGAGTGGTGGCACACGGCTTTTGCAGGCATTAGAGCGACTTGAATGTATGGCCAGCCCGCTGGCGTCCAGACTGCGGCCTAAGAGTGGTGGCACACGGCTTTTGCAGGCATTAGAGCGACTTGAATGTATGGCCAGCCCGCTGGCGTCCAGACTGCGGCCTAAGAGTGGTGGCACACGGCTTTTGCAGGCATAAGAGCGACTTGAATGTATGGCCAGCCCGCTGGCGTCCAGACTGCGGCCTAAGAGTGGTGGCACACGGCTTTTGCAGGCATTAGAGCGACTTGAATGTATGGCCAGCCCGCTGGCGTCCAGACTGCGGCCTAAGAGTGGTGGCACACGGCTTTTGCAGCGATACAAACGCGAGTTTCACGAACACACCACTGTCGCGCGGCACTAGCTATAGATAATAAATAAAATAAATACTTTCGGACAATCTTACACGAATCAACCTGGTCCCAAACTAAGCAAAGCTTGTACTATGGGTACTAGACGACGATATACATACTTATATAGATAAATAAATATTTAAGCACATAGAAACAAATATTCGTGCTCATCACACAAATAATGACGACGTAGTAGGTAGTAACATGACGAAGTAGGTGTCCTATCATTTTTCCTCTTCTGTTTTCAATAACTTTTAATAAACTTCTGTTTTCATTTACTATACACAAAACCTCTTCATTCGTCTTTTTCTCCGTCCAACTGATATTTTCTAACCTCCGCCAACACCAACCACCCACCCAAAGGACTTTCAGATGCATACCTACATAAATTAATTAATACATAGAACATCCATGACTTAGGAAATATACGTGCTCATCACGTAAAAATAAGGATTCGAACCCAGGACCTCTAGCTTCGTAGGCAGGGTCACCACCAACTAGGCTGCAGAGGTCATCAATCGATACAGTATCGCGTTTGTTTGCTGCAAAATATCGCCGTGAACCGCTCTAACGTGTCGCTGACCAAACTACAGTATTGGCGCAGTCGATAGGATTCCAACATTCTCAACTAATATCGTCTACCATTTGTTTTAGTAATTCTGCTACGGAACTTATGGGCAGTTAAAGAGTTGTATGGAATAAATGGGAAGTAGTCGATAACTTACAGATGTGGAGTACTGGCAGTAGCATATGGAGCCCCCGAAGGCCTTGACGCCGGCGCGCACGCGCAGCGACACCACTTGGCCGTACTCTGAGAGCTTCTCGCGGAGATTTTTCTCGTTCACACTGCAACATCATATTTATTATTTTAACCTTGTAACCTTTATTATGGGTTTACGCTACAGAAAAAATAATCCCTGTCGATGGGTTGATTGATCCATAATTATGATGATATCGTTATAAACGTCGTGGGTCGCTCTCGGATAGGACGTAGTACCCAATACTCAGCAGTGGGCGATTGCGGGCTGCAAATGATTATGATGATTGACTAACTTGTAATCTAGATTGCTAACGAAGAGGGTGCTCGACTCGTTCCCGGAGACCCGCGGCGCGGCGCTCGCGTTCTCCGTCCGCTGCCGCTTGGTGTCAGCGCCTGCAATTTAAACATAACTATAGGTTCGTCAATTTTTTTTCTATGAATATAGAAATTATTAAAAAAAAATGTTATGTTAATGAGAAGAGAACATAGACCGTATTTCTGTTGATTCGACAGAAGTATCCTAATGATTCGTTTTTAACCTTTCGAATACATTGTTCCTGATACGTCCAGAACAGTTTGAAACTTACGTCTGAAACTTCAAAAACATGATTTAACACGTTGACTGCGGCACAGGTCAGATTTGACCTGTATTCATTTATTCATTCACAAGTCAATGTAAGTTTACAGCATACGTAACACCAAAACACTTACACGATAAATTATTACGCATACCTATATAACAGAACACAATACATGTCAAAAAATAAAAGATCATCAATTTGGTAACATTCGCAATTATGAATTATAAAATATGTCAAAATAAAAAATAATTTTAATTAAAATTGTCAAGGAACTGCTTAGCAATACGGCATAATTTAGTAAGGCGCTCAGCAAACATGTCAACCTCCTCATGCTGAGTGAGCATTTGGTGTAATAAAGATATTGCGCGCGCGGTGGAGCGTGTCGAGCGTGTAGTGGACTTTCGGCTGGTGCGGCGTAAGAAAATAGGTTATTCACCCTGGTGCGGAGGTGATTTTGCTATGTTTTTTTATTAGTATGAAGGAGCCAAGTATATGTTTATATTTCTCGTTTTGAATCCTACCCGACAATATAAAATAATTGTACAGGTCAGATTTGACCTGTGTCGCACTAGATCAAAAAAGTTGTTCTTCAGTGCGGCACAGGTCACATATGACCTGTTGTTACCCTCCGCCTTGTATAGCACTGCGGGAAAAGGCATTATCAGTTAGTGCTGTCATCATACCCACACGTTAGTTTTGTTATCTACAAAATGAACGCGTCCAGATCAACAATATCCCAGAAAATAAGAAAATGCACACTCTCGAGAAAGAAAAGCTTGCACAGAAATCACAGAACGTTACAAGACACTGCGTAAAACTATGACAAGTCGAGAAGTGGATATAAAAGTAAAAATAACGTTTACTTCGTGTGTTGAGTTGAGTGTGAGAAGAGCATCTGTTTGGACTGCTTTAATAAAACTCATTCAAGCATGTAACTTTTGTGACAACGTGTAATAAATACACTATATATTATCGATATATTTCCTTTTTAATTTCCCACTTCACTAAAATATCATTGACAGTTTTATGTATGTCCTTTTTACTGGTGCGATACAGGTCCAATTTGACATGTTAATCAAATTCTCTATAAATCTTCAACAAATGGTCAAATTGTGTGGCGCAGCTAGTATTAGATGTATTTATTAGTCAACTAACTATTTACGTCATAAAATATATAATATATACATTACATAAGGATATTTTAGGTAAAATGTAAACACTCACTTACAGGTCACCTTAGTCTTGTACCGCACCAGAAATAAATTAGTTACAGGTCATTTATGGTAAGTGTCGCACAGAAAGTGAGTTTGACAAAATCGGCTCTCGCAGTCAACGTGTTAAGCAAAACATTTTTGACACGAGTGAATCGGGAAGTATAAATTACCGTCAGTGCTCGCCTCATCCTCGTGAGATCGTTTGACAGCACCACTCTCTCCCTTCTTCTCTTTCTCATCCACCTCCATACCGCTATCCTTTTTCCTCTTCGCGTCTCCTTCTTGTGCGCTCTCGTTCGATTTTCTCTTTCCCTTCTTTGGTTTGTCTTCCTTTTTTTTATCGAATTTGCCCTTTTTGTTCTGTAACTGCTTGCCTTTCTTCTGATTTGTCATTTTGTCTTTCATTGCCTGGTAATTGTCCCGCCATTCTTTCAGTTTAGTCTGTAACAAAAAATTGTTAAAGTCAAATGAAGGGTGCAACATAAATATAATACCAGCTGGCCGCTGGATAAGATACAGCCGATGTCTATCCAGAAATACTATTTTATAGATTTGAAAGATTTTTTTAATCAGATGTGGTTTTGAAGATTACCCCCCGCTTACAAACTTACTAAGCTATAATTTCACAGATTTTTCCTCGCACAGTATCTGGCACTCGGCGGCCGTAGCCAGCTGTCCGTAGTCGGCGGCGGCGCGCGCGGCGTCGGGCGGGTAGTCGGCGACGGCGCGCAGGTGTGACTCACCTCGCACAGTATCTGGCACTCGGCGGCCGTAGCCAGCTGTCCGTAGTCGCGTTCGTAGTCGGCGGCGGCGCGCGCGGCGGCGGGCGGGTAGTCGGCGACGGCGCGCAGGTGTGACTCACCTCGCACAGTATCTGGCACTCGGCGGCCGTAGCCAGCTGTCCGTAGTCGCGTTCGTAGTCGGCGACGGCGCGCAGGTGTGATTCACCTCGCACAGTATCTGGCACTCGGCGGCCGTAGCCAGCTGTCCGTAGTCGCGCTCGCAGTCGGCGGCGGCGCCCGGGTAGTCGGCGACGGCGCGCAGGTGTGACTCACCTCGCACAGTATCTGGCACTCGGCGGCCGTAGCCAGCTGTCCGTAGTCGCGCTCGTAGTCGGCGGCGGCGCGCGCGGCGGCGGCCGGGTAGTCGGCGACGGCGCGCAGGTATGACTCACCTCGCACAGTATCTGGCACTCGGCGGCCGTAGCCAGCTGTCCGTAGTCGCGCTCGTAGTCGGCGGCGGCGCGCGCGGCGGCGGCCGGGTAGTCGGCGACGGCGCGCAGGTGTGACTCACCTCGCACAGTATCTGGCACTCGGCGGCCGTAGCCAGCTGTCCGTAGTCGCGCTCGTAGTCGGCGGCGGCGCGCGCGGCGGCGGCCGGGTAGTCGGCGACGGCGCGCAGGTGTGACTCACCTCGCACAGTATCTGGCACTCGGCGGCCGTAGCCAGCTGTCCGTAGTCGCGCTCGTAGTCGGCGGCGGCGCGCGCGGCGGCGGCCGGGTAGTCGGCGACGGCGCGCAGGTGTGACTCACCTCGCACAGTATCTGGCACTCGGCGGCCGTAGCCAGCTGTCCGTAGTCGCGCTCGTAGTCGGCGGCGGCGCGCGCGGCGGCGGCCGGGTAGTCGGCGACGGCGCGCAGGTGTGACTCACCTCGCACAGTATCTGGCACTCGGCGGCCGTAGCCAGCTGTCCGTAGTCGCGCTCGTAGTCGGCGGCGGCGCGCGCGGCGGCGGGCGGGTAGTCGGCGACGGCGCGCAGGTGTGACTCACCTCGCACAGTATCTGGCACTCGGCGGCCGTAGCCAGCTGTCCGTAGTCGCGCTCGTAGTCGGCGGCGGTCGGGTAGTCGGCGACGGCGCGCAGGTGTGACTCACCTCGCACAGTATCTGGCACTCGGCGGCCGTAGCCAGCTGTCCGTAGTCGCGCTCGTAGTCGGCGGCGGCTCGCGCGGCGGCGGGCGGGTAGTCGGCGACGGCGCGCAGGTGTGACTCACCTCGCACAGTATCTGGCACTCGGCGGCCGTAGCCAGCTGTCCGTAGTCGCGCTCGTAGTCGGAGGCGGCGCGCGCGGCGGCGGGCGGGTAGTCGGCGACGGCGCGCAGGTGTGACTCACCTCGCACAGTATCTGGCACTCGGCGGCCGTAGCCAGCTGTCCGTAGTCGCGCTCGTAGTCGGCGGCGGCGCGCGCGGCGGCGGCCGGGTAGTCGGCGACGGCGCGCAGGTGTGACTCACCTCGCACAGTATCTGGCGCTCGGCGGCCGTAGCCAGCTGTCCGTAGTCGCGCTCGTAGTCGGCGGCGGCGCGCAGATGTGACTCACCTCGCACAGTATCTGGCACTCGGCGGCCGTAGCCAGCTGTCCGTAGTCGCGCTCGTAGTCGGCGGCGGCGCGTGCGGCGGCGGCCGGGTAGTCGGCGACGGCGCGCAGGTGTGACTCACCTCGCACAGTATCTGGCACTCGGCGGCCGTAGCCAGCCGTCCGTAGTCGCGCTCGTAGTCGGCGCCGGCGCGCGCGGCGGCGGGCGGGTAGTCGGCGACGGCGCGCAGGTGTGACTCACCTCGCACAGTATCTGGCACTCGGCGGCCGTAGCCAGCTGTCCGTAGTCGCGCTCGTAGTCGGCGGCGGCGCGCAGGTGTGACTCACCTCGCACAGTATCTGGCACTCGGCGGCCGTAGCCAGCTGTCCGTAGTCGCGCTCGTAGTCGGCGGCGGCGCGCAGATGTGACTCACCTCGCACAGTATCTGGCACTCGGCGGCCGTAGCCAGCCGTCCGTAGTCGCGCTCGTAGTCGGCGCCGGCGCGCGCGGCGGCGGGCGGGTAGTCGGCGACGGCGCGCAGGTGTGACTCACCTCGCACAGTATCTGGCACTCGGCGGCCGTAGCCAGCTGTCCGTAGTCGCGCTCGTAGTCGGCGGCGGCGCGCAGGTGTGACTCACCTCGCACAGTATCTGGCACTCGGCGGCCGTAGCCAGCTGTCCGTAGTCGCGCTCGTAGTCGGCGGCGGCGCGCAGGTGTGACTCACCTCGCACAGTATCTGGCACTCGGCGGCCGTAGCCAGCTGTCCGTAGTCGCGCTCGTAGTCGGCGGCGGCGCGTGCGGCGGCGGCCGGGTAGTCGGCGACGGCGCGCAGGTGTGACTCACCTCGCACAGTATCTGGCACTCGGCGGCCGTAGCCAGCCGTCCGTAGTCGCGCTCGTAGTCGGCGCCGGCGCGCGCGGCGGCGGGCGGGTAGTCGGCGACGGCGCGCAGGTGTGACTCACCTCGCACAGTATCTGGCACTCGGCGGCCGTAGCCAGCTGTCCGTAGTCGCGCTCGTAGTCGGCGGCGGCGCGCAGGTGTGACTCACCTCGCACAGTATCTGGCGCTCGGCGGCCGTAGCCAGCTGTCCGTAGTCGCGCTCGTAGTCGGCGGCGGCGCGCAGATGTGACTCACCTCGCACAGTATCTGGCACTCGGCGGCCGTAGCCAGCTGTCCGTAGTCGCGCTCGTAGTCGGCGGCGGCGCGTGCGGCGGCGGCCGGGTAGTCGGCGACGGCGCGCAGGTGTGACTCACCTCGCACAGTATCTGGCACTCGGCGGCCGTAGCCAGCCGTCCGTAGTCGCGCTCGTAGTCGGCGCCGGCGCGCGCGGCGGCGGGCGGGTAGTCGGCGACGGCGCGCAGGTGTGACTCACCTCGCACAGTATCTGGCACTCGGCGGCCGTAGCCAGCTGTCCGTAGTCGCGCTCGTAGTCGGCGGCGGCGCGCAGGTGTGACTCACCTCGCACAGTATCTGGCACTCGGCGGCCGTAGCCAGCTGTCCGTAGTCGCGCTCGTAGTCGGCGGCGGCGCGCGCGGCGGCGGGCGGGTAGTCGGCGACGGCGCGCAGGTGTGACTCACCTCGCACAGTATCTGGCGCTCGGCGGCCGTAGCCAGCTGTCCGTAGTCGCGCTCGTAGTCGGCGGCGGCCGGGTCGTCGGTGACGGCGCGCAGGTGTGACTCACCTCGCACAGTATCTGGCACTCGGCGGCCGTAGCCAGCTGTCCGTAGTCGCGCTCGTAGTCGGCGGCGGCGCGCGCGGCGGCGGCCGGGTAGTTGGCGACGGCGCGCAGGTGTGACTCACCTCGCACAGTATCTGGCACTCGGCGGCCGTAGCCAGCTGTCCGTAGTCGCGCTCGTAGTCGGCGGCGGCGCGCGCGGCGGCGGCCGAGTAGTCGGCGACGGCGCGCAGGTGTGACTCACCTCGCACAGTATCTGGCACTCGGCGGCCGTAGCCAGCTGTCCGTAGTCGCGCTCGTAGTCGTCGGCGGCGGCGCGCGCGGCGGCGGGCGGGTAGTCGGCGACGGCGCGCAGGTGTGACTCACCTCGCACAGTATCTGGCACTCGGCGGCCGTAGCCAGCTGTCCGTAGTCGCGCTCGTAGTCGGCGGCGGCGCGCGCGGCGGCGGCCGAGTAGTCGGCGACGGCGCGCAGGTGTGACTCACCTCGCACAGTATCTGGCACTCGGCGGCCGTAGCCAGCTGTCCGTAGTCGCGCTCGTAGTCGGCGGCGGCGCGCGCGGCGGCGGGCGGGTAGTCGGCGACGGCGCGCAGGGCGCGGCGGTGCAGCTCGCGCAGCTTGTTGCAGGACGGCGGAGGTGACCGGTAAGTTTCCAGGGTTATGAGCGCCTCCCAGTACTTGGACATGGTTTTGTTCTCGCCGTATTCTGAGGAGATAGGAAATGATGTTAGACCCGTCGCATATTGAAAAAAAAACAAAAGTAGCCGCCCCAACAAGCGACCACTGTGACGCACATTACCCACTAGCACTAACAAGTTTACTTCGCATATTTTCATTCCCTGATGAATAAATAAATGAAATAATATTTAGTACATTACTACAGAGGCCGGGAAGTACTCGCTACGCTCGGCCGTCTATATGTACTCGGCCGGCAACCCCTTTTCACGCCGAGGTATGTGTGTAGTGCTTTTCTCAAACATGCAAAGAAATAAATAAACAAAACCTCCAAGAAATCAAACTTTAATTTTCATGGCTCAACGCCGTGATCCTGTGCCACAAATTGTGGAATGGAAATTTAAAAAGACCATCTTGCAGGCCTAGGCCTGCAATTTTGTATGAAATGCCATTACGGATCTCTAGTCTCGCTCCGCCGAAAACATGACACTGGGCTTCGACCCATTATGAAGAACACAACGTCAATATTTCATTGCATGTTTGAGAAAATGATTTTTTCTCCAATCGCCTAGTGACTGCAATACAGCCACATCTCAAGAATAAAATACATTTGAGATGTGGCTCTATTGCACAGTGCAATACGGTCACATCTCGAAAGTAAAATACATTTGAGATGTGGCCGTATTGCAGACACTAAGCGAGACAATATGCTCGGAAATGTTCGCCTTACTGTAGCAAAAATAGTACTTGAAGTTTCTCGTTACTGTAGAAAGCTAATTTAAAAAGTTAAAAGTCATTACTGTACAGTTGTAGCGGCCAGGAAAGTGTATGAGATTCCTTTATTGTATACTTTTTTACCTTAACTATATGCTTTGACTAAGACAAATCACTATAAACAGCCAATTTGTCACAACAACTTGCTATAATTAGACTAACGTAGTGTATGGCTGGCTCTTTCCAACTATTGCAAGTTGCTGTGACGAATTACGCCCGTTTGTAGCCTGCTTAAAGTTTCCTCGAGTTTTCTTTAAAAAACACGTACTTTTGAACGTGATCGAAGTGACGTTTTTAAAAATGTCTCAAACAGTTTTAAATGAAGAAATAAAAATATTTTTCGAAATAAAACTCACAACGAACTGAAATGCATTTCAATTGAAATCCCGTTTAATCTTTAATTATTTAAATTGCATAAAACATTTAAAATTTGACCGATTCTAATGGTAAAAATAAATTATAACTACGAGTCATGCCGTGTGCATACTTTAAAAAAATAATTGGGGATTCGTCTCTATTGTCGGATTCAGCTTTGCTTCATCCGACAAAATCAACTCATCCACGAATTGCTACTTCCCGACCGCTGCAATAATGTACTATTATTCTGCACGTAGGCGGTAATGGCACATTTACAAGTCAACATTCTATCAGCGTTTCTGAAAAAGAAGAACACTGTTAAGAAGAAACGCCGAAACAAACTCAACAGTCAGTCATTTTTTGCCAAAAACAGCTTATTACAATGATAGTTCTTAACCTACTTAAAGTAAACTAAATATGAATGCAAAAAAAATATCATCATAATGCGTTGCTCTACAAGAACTCATGTCCGAATAAGCTATATGAATAATTAAGCTATTTCACGGATGCGCAGAGAGTTATTGTCATGCAAAAACGTGCAGCTGCGTTATCACGAACATCGAATCTCGAAGTTCGTGTACTTGCATCCCTGTCACTCGAGTATAGTAAGTGCGATAGAGATAGAGATATCCGAACTTCGACATTCGAAGTTCGTGGTTAAAGCTCAGTTCGGGTACTTGTAGGATTAGAAAGAGGTAGATAGGTTACAAGCGCTCCAAAACTTGCCTCGGTTTCGCGTCGTCAGTGGAAACGTACGCTGTCAGATTTGGTGGCCATTTTTAAACACGGAATTTCGTATAGACATATCTACCTCTTTTTTAAAACACATTGTCACTAGGCATATTTATTTGCCTCCTTTCTTTTGGAGTAACAGTAATTTTCGAGTGTACACCCGTATTCGTACACACCTGACCTGAAGTGAGGAGTGGGGCGACATGACCTCATATGTCCTAGCTTATGAATAATTCGGTACCAGATGTTTCGCCCACTCACGAGTGATTACTGTGTACTTAGTGTGCACACAAACAGGGACAGGGACACAAGAGACTATAGATAGGTAGGAAAAAAAAAAAAAAAACACAAGAGACTATAAAAAGCCATGTATTCCATAATAAACGGAACATTCGTACATATCGGTACCAACTGCCGAGCGGCTAATCCTTTCAACACGATGGTTCCACCAAATAAGGAGTGGTTCGGAAAAAAAGTGGCAGCACAATATGTGGTTTTTTCATGATATTTTGTGATAATTTTAAAAAACTGCATTTTTTATATTAATCTGTACATACTATTCTATAAAATTAAATACAATCGTATTTAAAATAAAAGGGCGAATTCAAGTTTTCGCCTTTTATATTACATCTCTCCTAATACTTTTTGAACAGTGTCTTCTGTGAGAATTTATATTAGTTTTTTCTTTAAGATTCATGAGCTACTTAATACCTTCCTAAATTGTCTTTTCTTCAATATTTAACTTTTTTGATTTGACTTCACTTCGAGATAGTTACATGGAATTTCCACTTTTGTGTATTTGCCATTTTTACAGAAATTTGTCTCCCATAGAAAAACCTCTGTCAGAGGTTAGATTGGAGAGACTTCCTGACTACCCAAGATAAAATTCAGTTAATTGGTATAACTTATTCGTAAGAGGATATTCCTAAAAGCATAAAACAAATTGTGAAAATGGAAATTCAATTGTGGCCTTGTGGGAAATGGCAAGTGAAAATTGTCAAATGGTGTCTGTCCAAAAACTTTCAAAGTATATTTCAATAAAAATGAGAAAACTCAAACAATTTCATATTTTTCAATATGACTTTATTTTTATTTTATAGTATATTAAATACAGATTATTTTAAAAAAAAACTTCTTCATTCTTAGCAAAAGATAATAAAATATACCAGATAATTCACTGCTACTTTTTTACTGAACCACTCCTTAATACATGCGATCAGCGACGGCACTTCACAGAGCCAGCTTTGACAGTCATCTCTATCAATATAGAGGGCTTCTCACAGGACAAAACGCTACTCCTCTCGGAACTGTGTCGCGAGACGCAATGCCACATTGCCCACACTCCTGCTCGGAACACGACCTGAGAGACGCGACTGCCAGAGCTGTCCACACCGCTCCCCATTGGGCGTCTCATATTTGTGAACCTCGACCCGAAGAAGAACGGAACATTATTTACCCGAGTCTCGTCTATATTATTTACCTCGAACATCATACACTTCAGGCCGGATTATGTGGTAAAATAAAGTACTCACTGAATATCTCCTCGAAGATCTCCTTGCCCTGCTTGGGGTCCTTCATGCGGTTGTACTCCAGCCGCGCCCAGTACAGCGGCACCTCGCAGTCATTCGCCTCCGAGCCCCAAGCCTGAGGAAAACATTTAGATAGTAGCTTCCGCCCGCGACTTCGACTGCGTGGACTATATTTTAATCCAGGCTATAAACTAGCCTAACCTATTTAGGTTGAGCCGTTTAAGCGTGATTGAGTAACAAACATCTAAACATGCAATTATAAACGACACACGTGCACATTAGGGCTGTCATGCCTGCTGTCCTCCATCCTATCCTGCATCTAGGAAAAACAAGGCATCAAATGTTACTTTCACTTGAACCAAATGATTGCATGTATATGAGAACTTACAATGATTATTTTGGACTTCGTAATAATCGTACCGGAATATTACCTCATATATTATTCTTGGTATCCTTCTTTTTCGGCGAAATATGTTTCGCCAAATTTTACTTCGCAACCAGCTTTTCGCAGAAGTTTCATTTGGCAAATCAATCGTTGGCCTAACTTTACTTCACACTTTTCTTATTTGGCAACATTTTTATAACGCCAAATTTCACTTCAACAAACTTTTATGTGGCAAATAATTATGGAGCAAATTATTTGCTTGGTATACTGCCTTTTCGGCGAAATATATTTCGCCAAATTTTACTTTTCGCAGAATTTTCATTTAGTAAACCACTCGTGGGTATAACGTTACTTCGCACTTTTCTTAGTTCTTTGGCAAAATTTTACTGCAACAAACTTTTATGAGGCAAATAATTATGAAGCAAATGATTTGCTTAGGCAAATCACAGGTTGGGGTAGCAAAAGGGGCCCGATTTTAGGACTTCGATGAAAATAAATTACCAGTATAACCTCTGTTTTTTATTATTGAATCATGTACAACATGCTAATATAAGCATCTTTTAATGATTGAAGTTTTTTCATTAACTTGATCATTTACGAACTAGAGCGCTGCAAAGGTCATTGAAATACTGAGGCGAGGAGCACTATTTTGGACGCGGATTATTGGGTGGTGCTTATTAAGGCGGACAAAAATGGCTTGTCATAAGCGAACTCTGTCTTAGTTCGGTTAGGTTAGGGTTCACTTGTGCCCCTCAGACCAGAAATAGACACCCCGCGCAGCGGGGTGGAGTCGACTCGCTGGAGATTATCAGTCCGCCTAGATAAAATGGCAGAATACTATAACTTTGAACCACTCTAGTTCGTAGTTCGTTCGATTGACGAATACATAAATGACATCTTTAAAAAATCTCAGGTAATAATTTATCAAATATCAATTATCAATATATCAATGCTAAAAGTATGTTATGCCAATCAATACATTTGACGAATACATAAATTAAAAAAATCTCAGGTAATAATCTGCCTAACAATAATTTATCAAATTATTAGTTGGGAAATGATACCAGTGCGAAACGAGTTGAGTTGGGAAATAAAACTTCGCCCAAATAAAAATATGGGAAACATAGTTTGGGAGTTAAAAATTTGCTAAATAATAGACGAAACATTAGGGAACCTAAGAGGCTTGATATCAGAGGCTCTAGTATAAGTTTTACCGAAACAAAACGGTACGACCGCGTTCGCGTTTAACTGTCAAACCCCATACAAATTGAGGGTAAAACGCAAACGCGATTGTATAGTTTTGTTTCGGTGAAACTTATATTAGAGGCTCTTGTGTGATATAAAACCTTTTTATAGTAATCGAGAATTTTCAATGAGCACATGTACTATTCAATACGCTATTTGACAATAGTCATCTTTTTATGAAACGTCAAAAACGCTCCGTTAGTATGGAATTTGTAGGGATTACAGGCTTGTGACGTCACAATCAAACTACGTCCTTATTGTTAGTTTTTATGAATTTTAAAAATCTTAAAATTGTCATCTTAAATTAAAGATTGATAGTTTCCCAGTATTTTCGACATTTTTATCTGTTGCTAATGAAAAAACAAATTATTTTCACTGTTGTCCAACTCCTTAAATTCAAATATATATAGACGTCTTTTTTATCGATATCAAATCCCAACAAATCTGCCCCGAGTTATCACAGGTTTTATGACGACGATGAATGATTACCTCAGCGAGAGAGTCCCACGCGAGGCGAAAGGTGCGTCGCAGGCGCTCCACGTCCGTCTCGTTGTCGAAGGCGGTGCTCCGGCGCAGGCCCTCGAGGTAGCCGAGCCAGAGGGCCTCGGCCTCCTTGTACGACTCCATGCCTTTGGACAGCGCCGTCTCGAAGATCGTCTTCACCTGTCAAAGGCAACGAGCACAGAATAAACCGACGTTTGTCGACTAAGGGCGAGTTGCACCAGCTTATGATTACAGGCCGATCATCGTTAGGCACTTGTCCCACCGCCGGCGAGTAAGCGATGAGCTATCGGCGATTTTCTCGCCCAAGAGACGAACAAAAGATAATCGCTCCGTGTAAATAAAAGAGAGAGATATATTTATAGTTCATCGCTGGCTGTTCACACTGCCGACGAGGACTCTCTCTTCACTAGTTGATCGCAGCGATAAGAGCTATCAACGATAAAACTCGCTCAGCGGTACTCGGAGATGAACGCTTGGCGATCAGAGCGATCATTCTACCGTACAACAGAGCGAGAGGTGCGAGTAATGGCCAGTCGCACTCAAACACTCGCTTATAGCCGAGCGACAAAACTATCGAAACCACACACTCGCTTCTCGCCGCTCGCCCACTCGTTTCTAGTTCTACTCGTTTATCGCTCGTCGCCGGCGGTGGGACCAGTGCCTTAAATATGGCGCCGGCAGCTGTCATTCCATAGAAACTTGCAAAAAACTTTCCATACATTCCGATTTTAACGAACACCGCTTACAGACAGTTAGGTGCAACCCACCCTAAACAACTCAAATCATTGCATCCCGCTCCCGCTCAATCCCCTTGCCCTCCCGCTCGGCGTGTTGCATGGTGAGCACCCAGAAAGCCGCGCGCCTGGGCCGGCGGCGGGCGCAGGCGGCCAGCACGCGCGCCCGGGTCGCGCGGCTGGAGTGCCGCGCCGACAAGCGCGCCCACGCGACTAGCAGGTTGTTATAATATAAGATATGCCTTACCTCCTCAATCCCCTTGCCCTCCCGCTCGGCGTGTTGCATGGTGAGCACCCAGAAAGCCGCGCGCCTGGGCCGGCGGCGGGCGCAGGCGGCCAGCACGCGCGCCCGGGTCGCGCGGCTGGAGTGCCGCGCCGACAAGCGCGCCCACGCGACTAGCAGGTTGTTATAATATAAGATATGCCTTACCTCCTCAATCCCCTTGCCCTCCCGCTCGGCGTGTTGCATGGTGAGCACCCAGAAAGCCGCGCGCCTGGGCCGGCGGCGGGCGCAGGCGGCCAGCACGCGCGCCCGGGTCGCGCGGCTGGAGTGCCGCGCCGACAAGCGCGCCCACGCGACTAGCAGGTTGTTATAATATAAGATATGCCTTACCTCCTCAATCCCCTTGCCCTCCCGCTCGGCGTGTTGCATGGTGAGCACCCAGAAAGCCGCGCGCCTGGGCCGGCGGCGGGCGCAGGCGGCCAGCACGCGCGCCCGGGTCGCGCGGCTGGAGTGCCGCGCCGACAAGCGCGCCCACGCGACTAGCAGGTTGTTATAATATAAGATATGCCTTACCTCCTCAATCCCCTTGCCCTCCCGCTCGGCGTGTTGCATGGTGAGCACCCAGAAAGCCGCGCGCCTGGGCCGGCGGCGGGCGCAGGCGGCCAGCACGCGCGCCCGGGTCGCGCGGCTGGAGTGCCGCGCCGACAAGCGCGCCCACGCGACTAGCAGGTTGTTATAATATAAGATATGCCTTACCTCCTCAATCCCCTTGCCCTCCCGCTCGGCGTGTTGCATGGTGAGCACCCAGAAAGCCGCGCGCCTGGGCCGGCGGCGGGCGCAGGCGGCCAGCACGCGCGCCCGGGTCGCGCGGCTGGAGTGCCGCGCCGACAAGCGCGCCCACGCGACTAGCAGGTTGTTATAATATAAGATATGCCTTACCTCCTCAATCCCCTTGCCCTCCCGCTCGGCGTGTTGCATGGTGAGCACCCAGAAAGCCGCGCGCCTGGGCCGGCGGCGGGCGCAGGCGGCCAGCACGCGCGCCCGGGTCGCGCGGCTGGAGTGCCGCGCCGACAAGCGCGCCCACGCGACTAGCAGGTTGTTATAATATAAGATATGCCTTACCTCCTCAATCCCCTTGCCCTCCCGCTCGGCGTGTTGCATGGTGAGCACCCAGAAAGCCGCGCGCCTGGGCCGGCGGCGGGCGCAGGCGGCCAGCACGCGCGCCCGGGTCGCGCGGCTGGAGTGCCGCGCCGACAAGCGCGCCCACGCGACTAGCAGGTTGTTATAATATAAGATATGCCTTACCTCCTCAATCCCCTTGCCCTCCCGCTCGGCGTGTTGCATGGTGAGCACCCAGAAAGCCGCGCGCCTGGGCCGGCGGCGGGCGCAGGCGGCCAGCACGCGCGCCCGGGTCGCGCGGCTGGAGTGCCGCGCCGACAAGCGCGCCCACGCGACTAGCAGGTTGTAAGCGCCCTCGCAGGACACGCACTCGGATGTGGCTCGGTCGTATAGTACCTTAAACGGAAATATATGTGGAGTGCTTGATAATTTCTACCCACATAAATATCTCATGGACAATACCACTAACCCTTCACTTTGCAAGGTACAGTAAGATACACTTCTGAACGGATTGGGGTATAAAAGTTGTACTTTTCTTTTGTGATCCTGCTATTCAGAAAAGTCATTTCAATAAGAGATTTTAGTTTTTGTTTTCCGTCTTGGGCGTTTACACTTGAATCCCTCGTTACGCTCAAGATTCCACTTTAAAATCCATCACTACGCTCAGTTTACTATGGATTCAATATATTATCGATTGACCGCGCGAGCGACCGGTTCTATCCTCTCATTGTTAACCGACTTATCTGCGTAGTTTACCTGTTTCATTCAAACTTGAACCCTATTTTCCTATTCGGTACGGTCGGTAATTGATTTAGATGTCCACTTGCAATAAATACGGTGAAGATTTTGATGGTGATGGCGATGTGTCGTGTTCCCAGTGTAGTTGTTCCTATCATTATCGGTGTTCTGGATTGCAAGAGTCCACCTACAGAAGAATGACCGCCGAGAAAAAATCAAGTTGCCGGTGCATCTCGTGCCGTCAGCAGGACGGTAACGACACGTTGACTGAGCTTGTCAAGGAGATTAGGTGCTTCAAGGTGCAACTGAACAAAATGCAGACAGGACTAGACTCAGCGAACCAAGGCATTGCCAGCATTGAGGGGAAGCTAGACTCAATGGAAAGCCGACTAGAAGATTTTAATGTACGGCTTACCCTCACTGAGAGCAAGCTTGACCGTCTACCGACTATCGAAGCCAACTTGAAGCGGCTAGAGGCCGAATTTGCGTCTCTAAAATCTGATGAGCATGCCAGTGATCAATACTGCCGGCTGAATAATATCGAGATCAGTGGAATCCCCCTTAAAAATGGCGAGAACCTAATGTCGATATTAAACAGTGTATGTGTCACAGTTGGTTTTAATTTGCTAGACTCTGATGTCGATTCAGTTCATCGCGTACGCCGATTTATGTCATCTGCTGGTGGCGGGGACCGTGCGGACCCCAGACCCCCCGCCATCATCGTTCGTCTCTGCCAGCGCTGCCGTAAGGACAAGCTGCTGGCGGCAGCGCGCGCGCGCCGCAACCTAACCAGCGCTGACGCCGGCCTGCCGGGCCCCGCAGTCGTCATTTATGTCAACGAACATCTAACAGCCGTCAACAAGTTACTTCGAGACAGGAAGAATGAACTAAGTTTCAAATACATATGGGTTAAGCAGTGTAAGATATTTATGCGAAAAAACGATAGTTCGAAGGTGTTTGTAATTAGTCACGTCACTGATCTTAAGAAACTTAAATGACTACTATCCATGTTTTCAATTCATTGCGTTAGTTATGCTAGGATAGCATCAAGTAGGCATCTAAATCGTACGATACAAGACTATTATCTGTATTACTTAACAACAAGGAAAACTGTTTCAACTTATTTAGGAAATCGCTATATATTCAAAATTAAATATTTTAGATTAAACTGCTCGTCTTAGAAAAGGATTATACGTCAATACGTAAGAATAAAGTTACATAATAGTTATTTTTCTTCTTGTAATATTATTTTCTCCCATTACAGTATCTAGTAGTAATATATATATTTATTATCAGAACGTAAGGGGGTTGCGGACTAAATCGCATTCCTTTTTAGCTAATGTTTTGAATTCAAATTACGATCTTATTTGTTTATCCGAAACTTGGTTAAATCCTGACTTTTTTTGTACTGAATTTTTTGATAGCCGGTATGAGGTATGGCGGCGGGACCGTACGGGCCGCGGCGTGAGTCGCGGGGGCGGTGTGCTGGTGGCGACGCCTCGCGGGCTCAGCGTGTCGCGCCGGGACGAGTGGTGCGCGTCGCAGCGGCACGAGGAGATATGGCTCACCGTGGAGCCGCGGGCTTGCGCCGGCGCCGCGCCCTGCTCCCCCCGCTCCCCCCGTGCCCCGCGCCGGGGACTGGCCACTGGTGGTGGGCCACTGTTGCATATTGCCTGTGTTTATTTTCCTCACATCGATTACCATATTACCTCTCTGCGCTGTTTTTTCGATAACGCGGCTAGGATTATGCATTCTATCCCGGATGATATTTTAGTTTTTGTTGGTGACTTTAATATATCCTACGCCTCATGGTCGTTAAGTTTAGATTCTAATCGTCTCAATATTCAGCCTAGTGTTGACCCAACTGCAATTGTCCTTACTAACTTTATAGCTTTGTTTTAACGGATGTTTTAATATTAATGGGTGCGTGCTTGACCTAGTTATGTCTAATGTGGACTGCGATGTAACTGCTTGTTCGTCCCCTCTAACGCAAGAGGATCCTCACCATAAGGCGTTGTATATTACGTTAGTTCTTGAATTGTCTAGTTAGCCTAATCAGCAAAGCCCGGACGACGGGAGCAAACATGCACTTTTCACTAGTGCTTAATTAAATATCGACTGTTCTATCGACATCCATCAAACTTATTATCTTACATGTCAGGTTGGAACTGCGTAGTACAGAAGTGAATTACTTCTGTACTACGTTCAGTTCCAACCTGACTTAGCTTATCAATAAATATGTCCCACATAAACGCGTAAACTCTAATAATGGTTATCCACCGTGGTTTTCAAGTGCACTTATTAAGATTCGAAGGCAGAAGCTATCTGTTCATAAGCGATGGAAAATATATGGAAATCCCCTCGATAGGTCTGAATTCATTTTCTTAAGGTCCAGGGAGCATAAGATGGCTAATAAGTGTTATAATAATTTTATTTCTTTGGCTGAGGATAAAATTCACTGTAACCCTGCTTATTTTTGGTCTTTCATGAAATCGAAATTTCCAAGTAATCATGTACCCGATCATATCAAAAGTTGCTTATGGTCTGTACATCCAAGGATGGACAGACCATAAGCAAATTTTTTTAATAATTATTTTAATTCGGTTTTTGTACCTGATTCTTCCGTTGCACTTGATTACTCACGTGCACCTGTTGACTCACTTATAGATCTCAGTTGTTTTGACGTTTCAGAGGACTGTGTTTTTGGGTATTTAAATTATTTTGAACTTCCTAGAAAAACATGAAATCTTGAACACCAACCAATACGGATTTCGTAAAAGGAGATCTACTACTCTGGCAATTTATGAACTGATAAAAGACCTTACCATATGCAGAGATAATAGAATGCCAGTAACCACTATCTTCATGGATATGTCTAAGGCCTTCGATTGCGTTTCCCATGACATACTCCTGAGCAAACTGTATCATTACGGGATTCGAGGAAACTGCTACGAATGGCTGAAGACATATTTAACAAACAGGAAACAGAGGACTGAGATTAGTCGTTACTGCGCTGAATCCAAATATCTGACCAAAACACTTTCTGATGAAACGGTTGTTGAGCTGGGTGTACCTCAGGGAAGCATTTTAGGTCCATTGCTTTTCCTGATCTACATTAATGATCTCCCTAATGTTACTAGTAACAAAGTCCTTCTCTTTGCTGATGACTGTTCTTCAATTATTCCTTGTAAAAACCCTGAAACTTATCAGGTGGAAGTCAACTTAGTTTTTAATGACATAATCAATTGGTTAAATACGAACAATTTGAAGGCTAACCTAAGCAAAACAAAATACATGGAATTTTATGCACCGCAGAGTAATCCGAGAAACATTGCAATTCAATTTAAGCCAGACACAATAGAATGCGCCAAATCCATACGATTTCTAGGAGTCATGTTGGATTGCCACTGTAATTGGGAAACTCATGTAGATTATTTGGTGAATAAATTAAACAGGTTTGTTTTTGCTTTGCGTAGGATAACACAAGTTGCCTCTCAAAAGGCTGCACTCTTGGCTTTTCATGGCTATATTATGTCCAATCTACGATATGGCCTCATTTTATGGGGGAACTCTACATTCGCTAGTCGGGCATTCATACTTCAAAAAAAATGCGTCAGAGCCATGTGCGGTGTTAAAACTACCGACTCTTGTAGACCACTCTTCAATAAACTTAAAATCCTACCGTTACCTACACTGTACATATATGAAACGTGCTTGTTCGTAAAGACCCATATCAATGATTTCAAAATTATGCCATCCAATCCAAGGTCAACGTCGAAGCACCATGGTTTTAATCTCAGTTATCCGACCAACAACTCCGCTCACTTCAGAAAAAGTATTCTGTATATGACTGTAAAAATATTTAATCATTTGCCAAACGACTTAAAAACCTTAGACTTTCCAGAATTTAAAAATAAGTTATTTACGTGGTGCTTAGCTCGCTTATATTATAATGTTAATGAGCATTTTGACAACGCATCTAATCTAATCTATTATAATTTTCTCTTTTCTTTCTAAGCATGACATTGATACTTACCTACTATTATTATTCACTATATTCTTGATTATTATTGACATTTACGCGCAACACACATTTCAAAATTTGAGAATAAAATATGATTAATGACATGCTATAGAATCAAATTATTGTACGCCAACCACTGGCTGATTGTGAAGATCTTACCTTTGTATTATAACTATTTTGTACTCACTTTCATACAATAAATTATTTTGTATTTTGTATTTTGTAAAGAAGGTAAATATTGGTAAGGGTAGCGGTACTGATATGACCCATCCTTATTTCATTCTTATGTGCGCTAAAGAGCTTACTGTACCTCTAACACAGATTTATAAAAAATAATTATCAGTTGTCCATTTCCCTTCTTTATGGAAGAGTGCTCTGATAACGCCAATTTACAAAAGTGGGGATAAACACCAGGTAACTAGTTATAGACCCATCAGTAAATTAAATATTTTAGCTAAAATTTTTGAAAAAATTGTATATAACAGAATAACCACTGCTTTTTATCAGCATATCGCGCCCTGTCAACATGGTTTTTGTCAAGGTCGAATTGTTGACACAGATCTTCTTACCTTCTCTAATTTTATTATTGATAGGTTATCTTCAGGCTGCCAGGTGGATGTCGTGTATACCGATTTCTCGAAATGTTTTGACAAAATTAACCATAATCACTTATTCAAGAAATTACTCGAGCTCGGTATACATGGTGACCTTCTGAGGCGGATAAAATCGTACCTATCTAATCGAAGTCAGGCAGTAGCCTTGAAGGGATATACATCATGCTTTCTCCCAATCCCCTCTGGAGTACCCCAAGGCTCACATTTGGGTCCATTACTATTTATCTTGTACGGTAATGATATGGCGACCTGCTTCCGGAGTGCTGAACATCTCGTCTACGCAGATGACACTAACATTTTAGGGCTATATCGTCGGAGGCTGACTGCCTTTCATTACTACAGGATCTAAATAATTTCTTTCAATATTGCACAGATAATCATTTGTTCCTAAACACTGTTTGACAATGTTTCATTATAAGTTTTAGCCGCAAACTAGATCCGATAACTTTCAACTACACTTTTTCCGGTAATACTATAGTACGGGTATCATCCATCAGGGACTTGGGAGTTGCCATGGACTCTCAATTAAACTACAATTTGCATATAGATAATCTATGTGAGCGTGCTTATAGAAAGCTAGGGATAATCCTTCGTATTGGGCAGCCTTTCAAACGGCCTAATACCTATAAGTTATTATTTTATTCTCTAGTTAGAATTATCCTTGAATTTGGTAGCATAGTTTGGTCACCTCAGTACAAAGTCCACATTGACCGTTTGGAGAGGATACACAACATTTTCTTAAAATCTTTAGCTTACAGGACTGGTACATACTTTGAGAAATCAGCTTTAGCGGGAAAGCACTTCTCGTGTCCCTTCTCTCCTTAATTACATAATGACATTATGTTTCTGTTTAAACTTCTTAAAGGCAATATCAACAGTCCTGATCTCCTAAAATTAGTGACGTTTGGTTGTCCCCATCTCCCCTTACGACCTAGATCATTATTCCATGTGAGTTTTTCTCGCAAGAACTATGCTAGACATACCTTTTTCAGACGAGTCCCCAAAACTATTATGGCAAAAGAAGTTCAAAGTACCTAGTACCAAAAAAATTAAATAAAATTAGTTTACTAAGAGAAAGTCCTAAATTAAGTAAATCTATGATAAAAACTAGACTAAAGGAATGTCTTCTCGACTTTTCATGATTGTGTGGGTGTGTGTGTATGTATGCATATATATATATATATATATATATATATAATTTCTTTGGTATGGGGCCCACGAAATTGTTACCTAATTTATCTTATAAGATGAGTTTAATAGGTTAAGTTAAGTTGTATTAAAATGTAGCGCGTCTCGCCATCAAACGTAACAGTTTGGCGAGAATATAATTGTATAGTATGTAAGTTTTCATTTGAATAAATAAAAAAATAAAAAGTTTTTATAGTAAACATTTATCACGATATTGATCCTTTTAATAATCCCTTGTCTAGTCTAAAAACGCAGTTGAGACGTAAACTCTTTTTGTAAATTTAGTAATTCCTAACTGTAGCATTAGGTATATTTTCGATATGTAGTATTGTTCTATCTCATCACTTACGGGCATTGGGGATGGGTCTGTTTGTGTGGCAATTACTGCAAAAGGTGGCCCATTTTCATTGTCTTGACTGTATGTATGCTTAGTTGTGTATTCTTATACTATTTACTATGTTGTTCTTACCTTTCCTTTTTGGTTTTATTAATTTTATGTTTTATGAACCTCCAGGTCTGTTTGTATAACCTCTCAGTTATTGTTCATTGTGTACAACATATGTAACAAGTTTATTATGACTGTTTGTGTTTCTAAATAAATAAATAAATATATATATATATTGCCCTCGTCAATACATGCTCGCTTGAAACACCAACTACTATTCCTCTACATGTCCCAAATAAATTTGCGAAGTGATTTGCGAAGAATGCCTCGAAAAGTACGACCAAATACTGCAAATAGTAATATTATCTTCACTGTAAAAAATATGAACATACCTTGAGTATACCATTGCTGTCACAGTCTTCGTACTTCGGTTCTTGTGACAGCTCCTTCACTTTGTCGATGTACTCTTCATACACATTGCACTTTTCCTCAGGGTTGCTAAACACAATAGTACATTACTGAACTAGGGCGATAAACAAAGAATTTGAAGCGCGAGCCAACGCAAAGGGCGATAAATACGTTATCTCATGATTTTTCTGTTACCGCCCGTGGTGAGTACAAACAACAACACTGTTAACTGACCATCCTGTGTTTATATAGAACCTTATTACAATGCACTTAAAGTGCACCGATGGTCAGTTAGCTGTGTTGTCAATAGTACCACATTTCACGTCTCTTCCTGGCCAGGAAGTGGGACTTTCCACACTCAGATAATTACATTTTTATGGCCAGGACGGACGTGAACACAATCAAATTCGGAATAGGGTAGTTGCGTCATGTCAAAATTGATAACGTAGTGTTGCTAAATATATAAAAATATAATTAAAATCATAAAAATATATTTTCTCCAATATGCTCGGAAATTTGCGCCCTACTGTAGCAAAAATAGTACGTGAAGTTCCTCGTTACTGACGAGCGCAAATTTAAAAAGTTAAAAGTCATTACTGTACACTTTTAGCGGCCAGGAAAATGTATGACATTCCATTACTGTATACTTTTTTACCTTTTAACCATATGTTTTGACAAGACAAATTACTACAAACAGCCAAATACTCGTATGTTTAAAGGCCTAGCAATTTGTCACAACAACTTCTGTAGTTAGACTGGCTAGTAATGTATGGCTGTACCTTTCGAACTATTGCAAGTTGGTGTGACAAATTGCTCCCATTTGTAGTGGGCTTAAAGTTTTCCCGCGTTATCTTTTTTTTAATTGTCATAGACAAAACGCTTACTTTTGTAAGTGATCGAAGTGACGTTTTTAAAAATGTCTCAAATAGTTTTAAATTACTAATTAAAAATATTAAAAAAATAAAATTCATAACGAATTAAATTTCAATCCCGTTTACTCTTTAAAAGTTTAAAAACTAAAACATTTAAAATTGTGATCGATTTTGATGATTTGAATCGTTTTATTTACGTCAATTGAAACTGGCACCATGAGTCATGCCGTGTATCGTGTACCTACTTTTAAAAAATACGTTGGGCGGGCGGGATCTTGATAGGTTATTGCTTATTGACATACACGCTGTTTGAAAACATTATTGTTGATTGAAAATATTATTTTATTTCCTCGCATTTTTGTAGAAAAGCACCATATCTGCCTTGGCGGGGACGGCAATTCGTGGATTCGTCTCTATTGTCGGATTCAGCTTTGCTTCATCCGACAAAATCAACTCATCCACGAATTGCTACTTCCCGACCGCTGCAATAATGTACCTACCTTGAAAGTGTAGAAAAATATGTTTTTTCCTTTAATTGACCAAGAGTAAATTTAAAGATATCAATAAAATCCTTACGCTTTTATAGAAACAGAATTGTACGACAACTATGGACCTAAACTCAGTATTCCGCGACCGAAACGGCAATTTACTTGATTTCCCATACAACGATTAGTACAAATTGCAAAGTGTGTCGGCATATTATTACGTCAATCAGTATGAAGCGTTTCGGCTGCCGCCTGCGAAGTCCGTCTTTAACTAATTTTTTGGATATTTATATTTATGTTATTTAATTGTAGTTGCTCCCATACAACAATGTATTCATCTGCAAATACTGGTTCGAATGGCATGGTAAATAAATCTTAGGTCATAAGCCTAGTTCATTACTAGGTGGAAACATTTCCCTAATGAGAAGATAGAATTAGATTCCTATGGAGACGTGTGCGTAGGGTGATTATCTACCAGAGCTGTGCGAGATAGCGAGGCAGTAAAATCCACCAATATCATTGCTAGTCTCACTTACGCATCTTTTCCTCCTTTTTTTATTTGGTGGATTTATCTCGCCCACTGCTCGTCTACCCCGCACAGTATCCTACTAATATTATAAATGCGAAAGTTTGGATGTTTGTTACTCAATCACGCTTAAACGGCTTAACCGATTTGGATGAAAATTTGCACGAAGATAGTTTAAAGCCTGGATTAAAATATAGATTAGTTTTTAGTGTGCAGCAGTGAACGACGTCCACTGCTGGACATAGGCCTCCCCCAAAGAGTGCCACAATGACCGGTCCTGCGCCACCCGCATCCAGCGGACTCCGACCGCGACCTTTTCCAGGCCATCAGAAGCGTTGAGTTGTATTAGATCAAAATTCTGGTTTTGTACAATTTTACGGCGATAATCTTGAGATAAGAATGACTTTTTGTTTCACCCATTTCTGGTGGATCAGTCTAAAGAGACAGAGAGATCAGCAAAGAAATGCTACAAAAATATGGTTGGATCATAAACGAAATGGTATTTGACTTACTCCATAGTCAGGAGCTTATCCTCGTAAGGCGTGATCTTCTGTAAGTACTCTGCAGCAGCATCGTGTTGTTTCTTCACCTGTAAGGGAAAAACGTTATTATATCGTCATTAATCCATAGGGGCTGTCCATATATTACGTCATTTCAAAATAGGGGGCGGGGTCTGACCATTGGATGACGGTAGTCACATTCCCTCCGTTACGAAACTGCAAGTTTGTAACCGGTTGCGATGGAAGAGTTTTTATTCTTCGCACGAAACATTGTCAAAAATGGTCAAAAAACGATGACGTAATATATGGACCAGCCCACACAACTACTAGTGGCTCTGTGGGTGGGAAACTAAAGGCAAGCTGTAAAACTCGGAAGTCTGGTTTTTTTTATAAAAACAAAAAAAAGAAAAAAAAAGCTGTATAATTAATTAACGAACCTGCTCACAAAATTTCACAAGAATCGGTTGAGAAATGCGACCTGTAGAAGAGAACAGCCGGACAAACAATTTTCGAAGCTGCAGCATAGAACTTCGTTGGCCTCGCTCCCCCTCGTTCGAATATAAATGCGAACGCAACTCTGTTTGTCCGTCCGTTACTTTTTAGCTGGACTGAGATGAAATTTTGTATGGAGATAGTTTGAAACCCGGGGAAGAACATAGGATAGTTATGATCCCCTAAGGAGATGAAATGGGCGGCGAAAGTCTGAATGACGCTACAACATAAGAGTTCCACGCGGCCGGTATACATTGAACTTCATGCTTGGAATTATCCAAGCATGGGTTTACCAACATAACACCAGTGTACCTACATGTAACAATTTAAACCCTATAAAATCGGAGTGCCCCCCCTGGTGGTGTCGGGTTAGAATTTCACCACTCCCCTTCTTCCCGTGGGTGTCGTAAAAGTCGTCTAAGGGAGCAGGGTTGAGGTGTGTTGTGGGCGATGGGCTAGCAACCTGTCACTGCGATATCACATCGATATTTTATACTCACGTTTATGCTAAAAGTGTCACCGGAACATAGGTTTCATGTGCTCTGCTTATCCCTTTCGGGAATAAAGGCGTGAAAGCTATCAATTAATTAATGAAATTCGGAGTTTTGAAAGGGTTTTCCAGTAGACGTAGCCATGGCAACGACCATCAAGACAGTTGATTGATCTGTCTAACCTTGTCCACGTAGCCCTGTCCGTGCAGCGCAGCAGCCAACTCCTGGAACTGCGGCCAGGCCTCCTCTCCGTTCAGCAGCGGTCTGGAGACGGTCTCCTCAAGGCAGAACAGCACTCTCCCGCGTTGCTTCTCGTAGTCAGGGTCGTCGGCACTGCAACAATGCAACATTTATTTTTATTATGACATTTGAATGATTATAGGTACTCATTGACAATCTTTTAGTGAATCCATCTTGTTTTGGTGAGGTAGGGCTCAGCGAAATGTCATCCCGCTCGAATGTGGAGCAGCCCAACTAGGGAAGTACCTCCGCCTTGTAGGAGACCACAGACACACTACTACTTGCTCTGTAGTAGTGTTGTGTTCCTGGTGGTGAGCAAGATCGCCAGAGCTCCTGAGGATGCGTTGTGTTGGGAGCGAGGGAATTTGTTCCTTCAGCTGTCAACACGGCGAATCCTCAAACATATCAAGGGTCGGCAACGCCCATGTTACTCCTTTGAAGTTGCATGCGTCTATAGGCTGCGGTGTCCGCTAACCATCAGGCGGGCCGTACGCTTGTTTGCCACCGTCGTTATATTAAAAAAAAAATTTTTTGATGTAAAATAATATGTTATTTACAGAGGAAATAAATGAATCTATTTTACCGAGTTATTCTGAGATGTCTGATACCTCATAGCTTCAAGCTGCGCCTTCTCCAGCTCCCGCTTGGCGTCCCAGAACAGCTTCCCGGACAGCGGGTCGGGGCCCGCCAGCCGGAGCACCTCGTCGAGCTGCGCGCGCGCCGCCTCGGTGCCCGCGCCCAGCGACCACGAGCACCATTCCGTTAGGAGCGGGATGTCTGCAACAATAGTACATTACTACAGAGGCCGGGAAGTAAGGGGTTTCCGAAAAGACCATTTTGCAGGCCTAGTCCTCCAACTTTGTAAGTAATGCCATTACGATACTCTAGTCTCGCTGCGCCCGAAACGTGACACTTCGAAGCCCATTATGAAGAACAAAACGTCAATATTTCATTGCATGTTTGAGAAAAGATGCATACAGTGTTCACTTCATCTTTTATCCGACTGCCGAAGGAAAGAAGCGTTATGTTTTTCGAGCGTACGTATGCAGCCGTTTAACGGATTTCAACATATGAGGTGTCGTTCGATTCCTCTTAATCGTAGGAGTGACATAGGCTATAATATTTGTAAAAAAGCAGTTGGATTTTCGAAAATTCTCGAGATTCCACTTGTTACATAGGTTTCTGGCAAAAATCGTGTGTGTGACAAGAGTCATTCTATATTCAGTTGTTATTCTAACCCTTTCTAATTTATATGTTAATTAGCTGATTGGCAAGCTAAGTAGCTTGCATGTTAGCTGTCAGCCGTCCATCTGAATCCGAAGCAGCCAGTGCACCTCCTACAGGTGGTACACTAACTATAGTGAAGCCTATCTGAACAGCTCTACAAGCTCTCCTCAATTCTACTCCATCTCAAAGACCCTGGGAACTATCTAGTTAACTGTACTCACAGTAACAATCCAATGAAGCCTGTCTGAACAGCTCCACGAGCTGCTCCTTGGCCTCGGGAGAGTGTGCTAAAGTCTCCTCAGTCTGGATCCGGAGCAGCCAGTGCACATCCTTCAGGACGAACATCTGCTGCAGCCGGTCGAAGGCGCCTCGCCAGCGGTCCAGCTCTGAGAGGCCCCTGGATAAATAATGTACAGTGTAGTCCGTTTTGTACGACTTCGCATATAGCACTCCGCGTACAACGACCGATCGCTTTTAACGACGGGATTTGTTTATTTTACGGCAGTACCTACATAAATTGCGGGTAATGAGTGAGTACGCTTACAAAAAATTCTCCATTGAAGAAAAAAGTGTTATAACAACGGTTAGAAGCTGGCGAGTCGAATGTAATGATTGCGAAGGAATTCGGTGTAAATCATTCGACAATATCTACAATTAAGAAAAATCAAAAATTACAGACTTTTTGCACTAGATGTTACAATAGATTATATAGCCCTTAAATAAATACATATTTTGATTTAAATGTTTTTTTTTATCTGCTGGTCACCTAAATATTAATAAAAACATTATGTATGTGATTAATCAAACACAAAAATTGTCTGTTCGTTTAGTACGTCTGCCGGTTAGTACGACGTAATATCACCGGTGCCTTGGCCGTCGTTATAACCGGATTCTACTGTATTGTAAAGCTGCGTACGAATTTGAGCGGCTCAGCCTGAGCCATGCTCGCCCCGCGCGGCGCGCTGCTCTTGAGCCAAATGATGCACATAAACATGCGCGGGCGAGGCAGCGTGCTCGCGGCGAGCCGACATTGTGCGTCGTTCCAAATGCTCTGCCCGCGGCAAGCTCGGATACACCAACATATTACGCGAGGCACGCACACTGAGGCGCTTTTGAGCACGGTCACAAGACCGACTCGCGTACGAATTTGAGCGAAATAGGTGAGCCGTGCGTGCCTCAACCCGAGGCTGCTCTAATTCGTACGCAGCCTAACATTCTATATTGGACTCACCATAAAGCCTGGACGAGCTCAATGTGCTCGTCATAGTTGTACGGGTCCTCGGTTATCCTCTGCTCCAGCTCAGACACCTTCCTCTCCAGCACCTCCTCATCATCATCGTCCTGTCACAAATAGATATGTCTTAAAACAACCAAGCCAGCCACTTGAGATCGACACAGGCTCCCATACGCCCAATGACGTTCGATCTTCCCTTAGTTTTCTAATGATTTTTGTAGCTTATTACATTAACAACAATGGCTTTAAGCAATATAGTATTTACTTCAAAGTTCATTGTTTTCGAGATATTTGGCATCAAAGTTGAACAATTTTAGGCCAAAAATAACTTGTGTTATTAGTTTAAAATGAAAACCTTAGACACATTTTTAGGAATGTCATAGACGAACCCAAATATGTAGATTTTGTATTTGTTAGATCTTTCGCATCAATAGATACGAAATAAGTGTTTTTTTTAGAAAATGTTTACAAAAATCATACAAAATTAAGTATTAATTTTTTTCAAAATCCGGTTGACAAAAATGGAGATAAAAGATTGAAGAACCAATAGCCGTTTGACTTACCTATAATTCTATCTGTAGTGCAAAAGTAGGATTTGATTAAAAACTTGTCAAAAATCGATGAAAACCTCGGGTAGCCCCTTAGATCCACAGTATAGATGTTCAATAATTATAACGAGGTAAAGTCTGTGAAATTGTAGCTTTGTTAGAACCTCTAGCCGCCCAGAGGCCTTTTAAAAGGCTGTGTCAGTTGTTGAAAATTCAAAGACATTCTATTTAAAAGTGACTTCATGACCAATGACCTTTGATCTGTCTGTGTTTTCGTGTTTTTTATGGCTTATCATATTAACAACAACGAATCGAAATAGTATCCTATGTTTACTTCAAAACTCACAGTTTTTAAGGCCAGTTTTTTCAACATAACTTTTGTAAAAATGAGTTAAAAATAAAAATATCTCATGGGTTGTTACAGATGACGTTGAACAGTTATAGGTATGTAGATTTCATATATAGAAGTTAATAAATAATATCCTAATATCGAAAACAGAGCTTTTTTGGGTCATGTTTGAATAAATCATTAAAAAAAACTCATCTTTTTAAAAAAAAATCTCTTATTAAAGGAGCTCCTTAATATCAATACTAATATTATAAAGGTGTAAAGTTTCATTTGTATCCAATTTCAAAATTCATTCACCAGTTTATAAAATGGATCTTTGGGATGGATGTAGGCTATACTTTATCTTGCGGCTCAGTGTATTATTTGTAGTATTCATTAGGAGAATTTTTTAATTAATTTTTTGCCATCATAATTTGTTACCTTAGTTCATATCATCATTGTGTACTTAAGCTATATGAACTTATCTATCAAAATATTATGACAAAATATTATTTACTATATTTGTAAATACTCATAGTGATATCTTATGGAATTAAAGATATGTTACATATTTGTGTAAACTCTCTCATATCTTCATATAAATCCATTACCTCTGGAACAGGAATCTTATGAGTTCAAGTCTCATTGGGCATGGCCACAATAATTGTAATATAAGCATTTGTGCATTATTTTGAAATCAGACTGTATTAAGTGTAAAACCCATCATAAAAATAATATAGCCAATGTAACTAGAATTGCACTGATGGCCGTTTTCAACCCAAAGCACATCAATTTCAAATATTTCTTTGTTTAGTTGCGTTTTTCGTCAGTCCTGATACCGACATTCTAAACCAAATCCCATGAGATTTGTGACCGTTAGAGTAGCGAAGGTTAATATTATCAGCTATTTCTAAAATACCTACCAAGTTAACATGACATCCGAGGTAAACTGATGTTCTGTATTCGATTCTTTTACTGCAATTCACCGAAGATTGAAAACAATTTGGCGAATACTCACGTCGGAATCGTCGGAGTCTTGGTCTGCGTCATCTTCTTCCACCACCACTTCTATCTCATTCTCCTCCTCAGACTCGTTCCGCACTTCGTCTTCTACAATAGCCATCGCTATCCACAGTGAAACAAATCAATAAATAACCGTAAATAGTTTATTTATTTTCGCACGTAAATTTACTCACAAGCGCTTTATGGCATGGCGGATCTGTCAAAAATTTTAGGACAGTATGAGAATGTTGCCAGGGGAATTAATTAAAATCCTATTTGATTACAGGCGTCGTCAGACGTCCAAGCACGCCAGACGGCCTGAACGGTACGAAATCGCAAGATAGAGAGATATTAATAGATATATATTTTTAAATTTTGCAGGTGTCGTGCATCTGGCACTATAATGATAAATATTAGGGGACAATCTTACACAAATCGACTTAGTCCCATAGTAAGCTCAATAAGGCTTGTTATGTTATGACTTATGAGTACTAGAGAATGATATTTAACAGATAGAAATACGAGTACATAGAAAACATCCAAGACTCAGAAGCGAATATTCATGCTCATCGCACAAATATTTGTCCTTACCGGGATTCGAATCCAGAACCTTCAGCTTCGTAGGCAGCGTTAGTACCTACTAGGCTAACAGCTTGTGGTGGACTATGACCGATAAAATAGCTGTTTGTTACAAGCTTTTATTTAGTTTCACCTGTCCCGTTGTCTGTCTGTCTGTAATCAAACCTTGCACGTTAAATTTGATCCACTTCCCGCTTTCCGATTGAGTTAATATTTTGCACGAATATGCAAATCGCGCAACAATGCATTATTATGATGAAGTGGAGCTGATCTGATGATGAAGCTGGAAGGTGGCCATAGGAACTCCGTAATAAAACCACATAACCCTATCGAGTTTGGGCTCGTTAGAATTGTCTCAATGAGTAGTTGATGACGGTATACAGAAAAGTACAACAAAAGCTTGTACCAAAAAATAAATTTTAGAATCTTTTTTTATGACTGACTGAAATTTCTCGCATCGCTTTCCCTTCTCGGCGGTGGATAAGCCACTTAAGGGAGTCATAATGAAAATAACTTTTAGTGGTATATTTCACGTTTTATTAGAAAAAATATAATGGTTACATACAAATTAAATCAGATTATTTAATGAAACGACAGGCAGCATGGACATTAAATTTCTGTCTCATTCAATTTTGTGGTATTCCTTCATACATATAAATATAAATGACTTTTGAGTCATCATCAACTTTGGCACCGATAAACGTTTAGGAATTCGATAAATCTAGCCAATCGCTAATTTTCTACTTAGCTAAGAATAGTTTAGGATGAGTCATTGAAAATAAATGCACCAATATGGAATAATATTTCAAATGCAAACATTTGAACTTATCTTAAGTACTAATAGATCTATACCTTCTAATAAAATATATTCGTATTCGTTTTAGGCCCGTGTAAAACTGGAATAATAATAGATTACTTTGTGGTGTCGGTAATATTATATGCGTTCGTCAATTATAGTAACACAACGAAAGGCATTTATTGTTTAACTTTAAAATATTTGAAAGGCCGAATGAAATGGTTAACACAGTTTCTAAACTGGGAATACTGGGGCTCTTGGCCAATAGCGACGGGCATTCCCACCAGTATTGCCACTTGGAAAAAGTTAAATTTACGTGTCTCAAGAGTCAAAGCGCATCCGTTCATTTTTTATTATCTTACAGCTTTCCCAGCTTAGCTTATAGCTGATACTGTTGGGGATATTTGTGCCCGACTTTTTTTTAAACTGTCATTGGAATTAAAATCTTCTACCTAGGACAATAGAGTTGCTTTTTGATGCAATATTTTCAATTTTGCTTTCATTTGAAAGAATCGCATGTAGAATAGACCACGAAAGTATTAAAAAGTTAAAATACTATGATTTATAGTCAAAAATTCCTGCTACAAACTGACAATTTAAACTTTCGCGCCTAAACGGATCTACAGTTCCTGTGACGTGACGTCACTCATGTGTCACTCGCCATATATTTGTTTGTCCGCGATTCGTCCCTAGATGTCATAGAGTTGCCTAAGTTTGGACTATTGACAGGAGTGACGTCACCAGACGCTGATTGTTGGATTCCGTTTCACATTAGCTCAATTCGTAATTGTTGTTTGAAATTAGTATAAACTAAAGTAAAAACGTTTCCGTAGCTATTATTTTATGCTTTTTCAACATTTTGGTCACAAAATAATGGTAAATTTTATAGCTGCATCGTCCCTATTCGGCCAACTCAAATAATCTCAAGACACTTTAGTCCTTCGAACCGGATTTCATGAGTGAAGATACACAGAAAATACTTTGTAAATCAACATTGTCCTTGCCAAAACATGTTTTCATCCAATGGGTTACAATATTCACCTTTCGTTGTGTAACTATTCTTTTTTTATAGATAACTTCTTCGCTACATTGCTTTCTCAGCCTTACATTTGACACTAGTTGTTATGATCTGCTAAATAGTAAAAAAAAAATATAAAAAATGTTAGTACAATAATATAACTGCTAACCTAAATCGATTACAATTCGAGTATATGTAAAATCGGAATACATAAAATCAGTCATTAATAATTAATAAAAAAATCATAATACTTAATATTTGAGTGTAATACAATCGAATACTTGAAAAATAAATGTATAAGATTGGAAAATATGGCACATGATGGTAATGTGCTAGTCACGCGAATCCGATGTGTGAAGGGTACCTTCTACAGTCTACGCCAAATATATGGGTACACTTTTTCACCTTTAGTTCATTGAACAGTCAACTGCAGAGAAACATCCCCCCCGCATAGAAATTGGGTATGCAGGGGGGGCATGTTTCTCTGCAGCTCACTGTACTATAAATAAATCCACCGTTAAACTCACGTATTAACAACATGTCAGGCGAAATGTTGATTGTGCTTCAAGCGAAATTGCCGCGAAAACACTCACCCCGAAGAGTTCGAAACATGTCGCCTGTCGTGACATTTAATACGCGAGTTTAACCGTGGACTTATAATTTAGATATGTCTTACGAAAGTTTAAATTCCATTACTTCCATGTATTAAGGCGGAAAATCTATACACGTGATTGAAATAGATTGTACCTATATAGTGACTTACTACTTTTATTTATTGCTTTTGAAATTGGTTATAGTCTCCGGCACGTAACTAGAACCTGCTTGTAGTGGCGCCCGCGCATGCTATCTGAGCATGCGCACTAGTGAACCAGTGCGAGTGTCGCTAGATTGGTTCTACTTTGGTGCCGGGGAAACCTTTCGGAACGCGGCAAACTAAGGTAAGCGTCCCAATTTTTGACACCTAGAAACCTAATAAAAAAAAATATTTGCTAATAGTTGACACACATTGTTCACCTGTAATTGTTTTGACTTAAGTTTAAAGTGTATTGGGGCAGTGTCGAACACTGGGACGAGTACCTTATATTTAGAAACAGCTTTCGTCTGCTTCGTCTGTCCTATATCTAGTATTTAGTAATAAAATCTGCTTCAGATTGCAGCTGCAACATTGAAATATACTATTCTCAGTTCGCATGGTATACAAAGTATACAACGAAATCATCTTGTAACACCCCTGGAGTTCCAAGCGTTCCAGGGTTAGGGTGTCTGTTTATCTGGCGGGCGGTAAGCTTGTTTGCAACCATCGGGGTAGTAGAAAATGTATAATTTTTGCATTCGTGACATATGCTATGAATTCACATCCGAAAACAAGAGCTTTGTCAGTCGATGTTCCGAACACCCTGTATACCAAATCTTTAGCGTAAGTTTCATTTCAGTATTCCAGCTGAATAGAGCCTTAGATTCAACAAGTTTAGATCTGATCACGGATACAGAATATTCCAAATTAAACTGTCAATAATAATGAAATTAATGAAACACTTGGAAGATTTCACGTCGCACATAATTTGGAACAGCCCGTATCACAATAGTTATATTGCGTCTTATAATCTAAGGATAGAGAGAAATATAGTTATCTACCAACTATAGAGAATTTTCGTCACGCTTTTTACTATGTCTAGTGTTTTCAGAGCGCGAAGAATTTCGTACTTTGACCTCTCAATGAACTCTAGCATCCCACCATACAAGAAACATTAAGAATGAAATTTGAATCGACTATAATAGGGCATAGGGCATAGTTTATTGTGTTTCAAAATTGAACGAAACAAAACAAATGCAACTGATATATGATTCTTGACTATATGATTGTTTATCTGATTTAATCGATACATATCGTCGATAGAAAAAAAAAACCAAAGGTGGGTGGTTTATTTTCCTTTTTTTTCTCAGCCTACTCAAACAATACATGATTTTACGACACAATCAAGTTAATACCATAGTATTTTATCTCATCTAAAAACTCACTTTAATGAAACATAAATAAAACTTCAGTAAGTTACGTATTTATCGATTGTCCAAAAAACCCATTCCCCAATAGTGTTGCATCTCTTTTTCTCGTGCGCGGAAGGCATAAGCGTGTCTCTGTCAAGGGGGCGTGATCGGGTCGAATCAAGGCATCCCCTTAAGCCACTAGTAGCGAGCGAGCACTCTCGCAGCCTGTGTCTCGGACGCGGCCACTGACCGCCCGGTGTCCGCCGACTATACAAAATGTATGAAAGAAGTCGTCTGCAGCTTGTGGCTGCCGTGTGGCCTCAATGTGGCCCTTAATGTCATTGGCACATTTACAATACACATACGAGTATAAACATAGAAATTACACGTTCGTATGTGATCACTTCTAAGCAACACGAAAATCGATATACGAAGTTCGGATATCTCCGTCTCTGACGCACTTATGTTTTATGGTACTCGAACGACAGAGATAGAGATATACGAACTTTGAGATTCTATTTTCGTGGTAGCGCCGCTGATCGCGAGTAATGGGAGGTTTACGCTTCAATTAGTGATCAGTGCGCGTTCATGCATTTGCTGCGAGTGCGAGTAGCTTGTATGGACTCGCACTAATCACTAATCGAACGTGTAAACGGGGCTTAGGAGGGTAACGGCCATTCCCAATAATCAATCCACGGATAGTTTTCCTTACCAGCAGTTACATTTTGACACATTTTCTACGGGTAATCTGTCCAAATGTAACTACTGAATGGCCGTAAGAAAATGATAGTGACAGGTGATTGTACGAAATTCTTCATGCTTTAGTAACAATCAGATCGGGTAACCATAATTCGTACAGTCTATTCGATATTCCGAGCTATAAATCTCAATTATTGCATACATTTATCCAAACAATTTCCATGATTAGGAACATACAGTTTTCGATAGAAGTCGTTTGTTCGAGGATTTTGCGCGATTCCCACTGACCGGTCTGTAATGCCTCGACAATAGAGACGTGTTCAGATATTTGTGCGCACTCTGGCTGCTCCGATATATCTGATGGCGATTGTACGAGCCGGGATTCGAACCCACGACCGCCGCACGCCAGAACCACTAGGCTACCGTGCCGGGCCACCTGGCCCCTATTTCACCAACTTGACAATTGTCACCTGACAACGACAATTTGCAAATACACAATGTTTTATTTGTAAAACACAGGTATGTAAATAGGTGTTATTGCTGTGTTGTGTATCACTATGTTTAGCCACAAAGCATATAAATAGCTGCAGCACGCAATCTTCATAAATTTAATGTCCAAATTATTCAAATAAATTAAATTAAAATGTCATTCTTATTACTTAAATCATTATTTTACGTCATAATCATTTAAAAACTCTTGGGCGAAATAATATGCTTTCCTGACTAAAAAGAAAATTCTCCGCACATTGCTGGTTCTAAAAGTAAGCTAGCAACCACCTTAACTTCTAGAACAAGCAATGCATGGGGAATTGTCAGTGTCAGGTGACATTTGTCAAGTTGGTGAAATAGGGGCCTGGTCGAGGCACGAGCTTGTTTGGGCCGCGAGGTGGGAATCGTGCAAGAGTCATGTTAGTCAAGGATGCATATATAAGTGGAATGCGTCAGGTGCACGTGACGCAGTACGGTATGGCGCGCAGGATGGAGCCAATCAGGTCGCGCGGCGGACGGCCCGAGCACCGACCCGCCATCTGGAATCAAATACTGGATTAGAGATAGCTGAAAACCATGGTTAACAACCCAACCTCTCGTCTAGTTGGGCACAGATCTGTGCAAACATTTGAATCTATATGTCACCAGGCTGTATCTCATGAACCGTGATAGTCAGACAGTTGAAATTTTCACTGAAAACGGAATAAAATAAAGATTTAAGGGGGCTCCCATACAACAAACGTGATCTTTCTGCCGTTTTTATAGATAATGGCACGGAACCCTTCGTGCGCGAGTCCGACTCGCACTTGGTAGGTTTTTTTAAACCCCCGACGAAAAAAGGGGTGTTATTATAAAGTCCATACCCAAAGGTTGTCTGGAAGTGATCGCTCTTCAGCGATAAGACCGCCTGTTGTCTACCTCTACGTACATGTTATTGTATTGTTTCTCATTGTAACTGCTATGTTTGTGTGAGGTGTGCAATAAAGAGTTTTTGGGTATTACACAGTCTATAAAACAAAATTCGTCTCAATAATTAAGAGCTCACGTGCATATAAATAATGTTTTTTCAACACAATTGCTCGTAACGTACCTCTTATTGTGTCGCTTTTAGGCTCATAATCCTGGATATTAAACACGCGTGTTTAATAACATTACGATACTTGTGTGTTATGGTTATATCCCGATTAAGTCACATTGGCACCTTGCAGCAAGATGTATGCATGCACACGGTGCATTCTTAAAGTAACCGGGTTGTACAGAATGTACAGCTTTTTTTTTTAATTCTCGGCAAATGGATTCTTACTCGACTAAACAAATTAAACCCTTTTTGTTAATTAATTGACTATTTCTTTTTGGATATGATATAGAAACGGTTAATTTAGTAAATCTATTCACTTTTGATAACATTTTACATGAATTAATAAAGATAACATTTTAAAACGAAATAGTTTATTTTATTTTGTATTGGCTGTTTAGAGATTTCATCTAATGCGCGCGCACTGCGCAAACTTCACAAAAAAATGGATGCGCGCTATAATAGGCTATTTCACAGATATTTGTAAACATTTTTAATGCGTGTTGGGTTATTAACAAAAATGTTGATTCGTGGTGACTAGAAAAGTGATAAAAAGAATGGACGCCACTAGAAATTCTTGACGATGTATACAACATGTGAGTAAAAACCTGTTGACACCAATAAGTAAAGAAAATAACTTGACAGGCCTATCAAATTTTCATCTTATGAGAAGGATTTTTTCCTCGCAAAATGTGTTGAAAAACGTCGTATGAAACGCGTGAGCTTTGATAATTACAATCCTCGGCTCTCTTGTCACGCTCACCTGCGGTTTGCGTGATAATTCCGCCTCCGATGTAATTATCAACATACCTCACTTGTATCACAATGTACTATTATCGCATAGTAATATAGAAGAGGAGACTAAGATTAATATTCCAATTAAAATTATGACATCTGAATACAACTAACATAATTATTACAGTACGATTACTGTTAGTTAAGACCTGACAGATGGATTGCCTTCATTTAATTTTCAACTTTAATTTCATATAGATAAAGCATTTTTCAGAATACTGTTACCCACATCTACCGATTTAGTAATAACTATTTTATTTGTATAAGATTAAAGTTGAAAATTAAATGAAGGCAATCCATCTGTCAGGTCTTAACTAACAGTAATCGTACTGTACCTATGTCATAAATACACTTAGATTTAGATCCTAGCAATTATTTTGAATATTGAGCAAAATGATTGAACATTATTATTTGACATTATTATTTGATATTATTATTTGACATTATTTGACATTATTATTTGACATTATTTGACATTATTATTTGACATTATTATTTGACATTATTTGGCGTTATTATTAGACATTTGTAATTTTTTCGTAAGCATGTATAAAAAATCTATGATAAAATAAGACTAATAAATATGCTAGATTTAAGACTTCAAATTGCTGTGCCCTGCCAGGGTCCATGAGAGACTTACTTACTTATGTTAAACCTAAATGTAAACCATGGATGCAATAAACGAATTATGAATTATGAGACGCTGTTTATGCGGATTAAGAGTCCAACCAAAAATTAGGCTTCGCAGCCCTTAACTTTGATAATGTCAACAGGAAAGACGCGAACCTAAACCCGTGTATGAGCCATGTGTATTGCATTGTCCATTAGTGGCGGTGGCATACCAGGGGGCGCTGGCGTCGCACTAGGCGGAGGTGCCGCCGGCCTGCAGCTGCATCTGCCGCTGCATCTGCTCCAGCATCTCCTGCATGCGGCGCAGCTCCGCCTCCTGCAAACACATGTTGCCGTTTAAACTTAAACATCAACTTGTACGTCAATTTCCCAAATAAAATAATCAATAATGTCATATTTTCTCGAGAAAGCATTAAAAATGTAGTCAAATGGAGAAAAAATCAACGCAAACGGTTAAATAATCACGAAGTTATAAGTGTCCAAAGTTTTAAGAAGGGGCAACGCAACTCCATATGAAACGATGACGCTGGAAGATTGTGACGTCACACTAATAGACGGCAACGTGCCGCGCCCCATCGTGTTCGACGCGGCCCCCCGGCGGCCTCGTGTAATGTGACGTCACACACTGTTTGCGTTTTCTCTCTCTAACAAGCAATATTAAAACGGTTGTAGCTTCGTTATTCTTTGACATATCTGAATGGGATTTTCGTCACTAGGCATATTTTTTGCCTTCTTTTTTTTGGAGTATAATAATTTTCGAGTCCACACCCCTCGAGGGATCGAGGGACCCAAAAACGGCACACTGTCGTCGCACCCTCAGACCACAGCCATAATAACACCACTACTTGCTCTGTAGTAGTGTTGTGTTACCGGAGGTGAGCAAGGTCGCCAGAGCTCCCGAGGATGCGTTGTGTTGAGAGCGAGGGAATCAGTTCCTTCAGCTGTCGACACGGCGAATCCCCAAACATCATCGACGGTCGGCAACGCTGGCTGCGGTGTCCGCTTACCATCAGGCGGGCCGTATGCTTGTTTGCCAGCGTCGTCCCGCAGGGTCTCTCGGCCGCCATGACGACGTACCTTGTCCCGCAGCGCGCGCTCGCGGTCGGCCGGCTCCTCGCCGGAGCCGTTGCTGAGCCCGGTGGACTCCGACTCGCTGAGACCGCTCTCCGTCGACCTGGAGATTGTCCTACATTCAGCGTCGTATAGTTAGTACCGGCCCAGCCAGAACACCCTATTATTTCGTAGCACACCCTTATTCTTACAGTAATAACGTAACGAATATATAGACAGGCAAACCAGAGGGCATACCATCTATATCCTCAGCGACAGTCAAGCGGCCCTTAAAGCGCTTACGGCGCCGAAAGTGGATTCTAGACTAGTCTATAATGGCGTCCAGGCACTGAACAAGCTTGGAAAGCACAATAAGGTGCAACTAGTTTGGATACCGGGGCACGAGGGCTACATCGGCAACGAAAGAGCGGATGAGCTTGCAAGAGGGGGGTCTACAAATCACTTTGTAGGTCCAGAACTATTTGTGGGAACCATAACTTCGGCCTTTAAAGCCTACGCCAAAACCAAACACCAACACGAGTGGAGGAATGAGGCGGGCTTAAAGCACTCTAAGCTCTTCATAGAAGGAGTGGACTCGGGCTGGACTAACAAGCTCTGGAAATCCAGCAGGAAGCAACTCAGAATCATATCTGGGGTGTTCACAGGTCACTTCGGGGTCAAGGATCTCTTGGCCAAGATGGGACTGTCGGACAGTTTAGACTGTAGAATGTGTGGCGAGGAGGATGAGACCATGGAACACTTACTGTGTAAATGTCATGCCCTTGCCAGACAAATAATGAATTGCTTTGGTAGCGACTATCCGCAACCAAGGGAGTTCAAGGTGCTCCCGCTGAGCTGCATCATCCGCTTTGTGGAAACGATGGAGCGAGCTTGGGAGTAGGCATAAAGGAGAGGGCAAATGCACAAAAGATCCCGCTGGGTCGAAGTGCATCCGAAAGGGCCCTCATCTAGATAAGATAAGATAAGATAAGATACTGTGTGAATGTCATGCCCTTGCCAGACAAAGAATTAATTACCTTGGTAGCGACTATCCGCAACCAAAGGAATTCAAGGGGCTCCCGCTGAGCTGCATCATCCGCTTTGTGGAAATGATGGAGCGAGCTTGGGAGTAGGCATAAAGGAGAGGGCAAGTGCACAAAAGATCCCGCTTGGTCGTAGTGCATCCGAAAGGGCCCTCATCTAGATAAGATAATAACGTAACGAAATATTCGGCTACCTTGGCTGCTACTAACTATATGACGCTGACTGTAAAGTCGCCATCAGATATATCGGAGCGGCCAAAGTGCTCTCAAATATCTGAACGTCTCTATTGTCGAGGCATTAGAGACTTCAGATATTTGTGAGCACTTTGGCCGCTCCGATATCTAATGGCGACTGTATTGATACGTAATATACTATTATTATTATATAATGGAAAAGTCTGTGAGATTAGAGCTTTGTATATAGGGAGACTATATAGATTTAGTTGCATTCATCATATTACAGGGTCATAAAATAAACATGTCAAATATAATAAACTAGCTTCTGCCCGCGACTCTGTCCGCGTGGAACTGGTTTATATCCCAGCTCCATACAAACTTTCATCCCCTTAGGGGTGACTACTATCCGATGTCCTTCCCCGGGACTCAAACTATCTCTATACCAAAAATCATCTAAATCGGTTCAGCGGTTTAAGCTTGAAGAGGTAACAGACAGACAGACAGACACGGCCAACAAACTGTTATCGCAGTTTGGCGAGTAACATAACATTGTTAATTGTTTTGTACTTTTGATAAATAAATTAAAAAAAAAAAAAAACACTCTTTCGCATTTATAATATTAATATGGATAAAATGAATATAAATATAATATCCACTAGCTATATAAGATTAGGTGGGGTACCTTATCTGCGGAACCGTCGCAAGAATTGTAGGTCTCCACATAGTGGGATTTTCTAGTTTTTGGCCAGGTATGACAAAAATTAGATTATGATAAATCTGGACACCTACTCTAGTTACCCTTTATGAGGCAACCCTGGATATTTTTTCACTTGTTGCTCTAAAATACATTCCATACGAATGTTATGAATGCGAAAGTGTGTCTGTCTGTATGTCCGTCCGATACCTCTTCACGCTTTAACCGCTGAACCGATTGAGGTGAACTTTGGTATGAAGATAAGTTGAATCACGGGGAAGGTCATAGGGCAGGTTTTATCCCGGAAATCATCCCCTGAGGTGGTGAAATGGGGGGTGAACGTTTGTATCGAGCTACGGTATAAACGAGTTCCACGCGGACCGAGTCGCGGGCAGAAGCTAGATCCTATATAGCGTACATGAAGTCCTCAACCCGCACTGGGCCAGCGTGGGGGAAAGGGTGCTGCTGATCTTGATTGATACACGATGATTTTTAATCTGTGATCAGGAGTCGAAAAATGGATTTCAATGGATGAGGTCACATGCAATTAAATCACTGTTTAGTTAATTAAATTTAATGATACTGTTAACACTAATAATCCACTGAATGTTTGGTCACCCTACATTTCTAGAAGTTAAGTAATAATACGTCAAATTTTCGCAAACTACCGTTAGGGTGACAATGATTTTGGATTACAAAGTGATTCCTTATTCAGTTTTAATCAGAAAAAAATAACCGTCTGTTTTAGGTAACTCCGAGTTAATCGTGTTTGGTATCAATCAGAGCATTAGAAAAATTTACTCCCGATCACGAATTAAAAAAAAAACATCGTGTACAGCGTAAATACGCACGTGTGTCGCTTGGGTACTTGTCCGTTGCGCGCGAGCCGCTCCGAGCGGTAGTTCTCGTAGTGCACCTCCTGCGTCACCTCCTGCAGGTCCTGCATGTGCGTGCTGCAACAAAGACACTCTAGAGAATCCACTTGGGCTAACCACCAGGGAGAACAACAAGAAAATTCTACATTATTAATATTTTATTTGGCCCTAGACTAGGGTCGCCAGACGGTCGGGATAGCTGTTACCCAAAATGAAAAAATTGGGATGGTCGGGAAAAATGTTAGCCAAAATAAAAAAAAATGTACTTATATAACTTTGTTGATTTTTTATATTTTAATATGGGTAATGAGAAAACCATTTTGTTAGTTTTTCTATGTAAGTAACAATAATTTTCAATGTTGTTGATTTTAATATTTTTAATAGTTTCTTTAATTTGATAATTTCTCCCGACCAAAGTCCCTTAATAACGAAAAATATTTTTTTTCTCTCGATATTAGGGTCATTCGATCTGGCAAGCCTAGAACCCTACCAAGACACCAAATAAAATTATTAATAATGTTGAATTTTCTATTTTTTGTTTTGATTTTTGGACCTTCAACAATAAGTACACTAATAGATGATAGTAATTACATTTTCAAGCGCCTTGTCACTTATAGAAGATCACCACATGCACAGATGCAGAAGTATTAACATAACTAAATTCAACTTACATAATTATAATTTATTCTAAATCTAATATATTAACATTTCTTGTTATAACGATTCCCTAACCTCGCAGTAGCGAGTACTGCAGTGACTCGCAATGTTGGGAAGAGTTTCTGTTTATAAACTATTAATTTAGTTGCTAAAAATATTAAATCACAAAGTTATAAGAGAGGGTATATTATGTCACTTTTCCGCAAAACGCTTCACATGAAACGATTGTCATTTACTATGACTTTTAAAAGCCGTGACGTCAAGAGCGTTTCCTCGCTCTAACAGGCAAGCGTCAAACGTTTGTAACTTCGTAATTTTTGAAATATTTGATGCGATTTTCGTTAGTTTTTTTTACCTTCTTTTCTTTGGAGTAATAATATATTTTCAGTCTACCACCGTGTCATCTGGCAATGACGATTCGCTGTAGCACATTCCGGAGTTAACAAAAAAAAATTGTTGTTGGGTTCACTACAAAAATGGTCGAAGATGGCGCAATATTTAACGAGTCAAAGTGGTTTTTTAATGGTAAAGTAGAAAAACCTTTTTCACATGCTAGGTGAAATTCCATCTTATGTCATTGTCGTAAAGATTTGACAGGGAGAAATTTTTCTCACTTCATCTGTACCATACCAGCGTAATTTTTGATTAAAGTTTTGATGGCTCCTCCTTGCCCGAAACTAAATAAAATAACATTATAGATTATTTTATTTAGTATCTACACCCCTATTGATTAGTACAACTTGTTGCCAATGCCAAATCACGTCATGCGCTACTCAGCTTCTCCTGTATCCCTCTGTATAATTTAGAAAGAGTCAGGTAGATTGTTCTCGTTGCGCCTCGCGTCGCGGCTGTGTCAGCCCCTTTGGCCTGCCCCGAATAGACAACAACTCACATGAGCATGGTCCTCAGCTTGATAAAGTCGCAGTGCTCCGGGTTCTCGACCTCGACCACGCCCCACGGGTACAGGCGGCCGCGCACGCGCCGCCCGCGCACCTCCAGCTGCTGGCCCGCGCCGCACACCGCGAATGGGACCGCCTCTTTCAGTTGCCGGACCTGTCAATATGACAATTAGTTCACCAATTCGACGACCGCTTTAGCCTAGTTGGTAGTCACCCTGCCTACGAAGCAAGAGGCCCCGGGTACGAATCCCGGTAAGGGCATTTATTTGTGTGATGAGCACTAATAATTGTTCCTGAGTCATGGATGTTTTCTATGTATTAAAGTATTTATTTATAAGATTAAAAAAAAAATCTAATTCTGTAATTGATACCAAACACGATTAACTCGAAGTTATTTAAAACATTTATTTCTGAATAAAACTGAATAAGGGATTACTTTATAATTCAAAATCATTGTCACCCTAACGGTAGTTTGCGAAAATTTGACGTATGTGTGTTTGACGTATCTACTTAACTTCAAGAAATGTAGGGTGAGCAAACATTCAGTGGACATTAGTGTTAGCATTATCATTAAATCTAATTAACTAAACAGTAATTTAATTGCATGAGACCTCATCCATTGAAATCTGTTTTGGCTGTTTATCAATATTTTTCGACTCCTGATCACGAATTAACAATCAACGTGTATAAGTATGTTTATCGTCATCTAGTACCCATAGTACAAGCTATGCTTAGTTTGGGACTAGGTTGATTTGTGTAAGATTGTCCGAAAATATTTATATTTATATTTAATTGTCCAAGAGATGGCACTGTCACACAAAGATTATGGAAATCCGCATCAGTAATATTAATATAGCCAAACCAGTGACTAAATAAATATGCTTTTAGTACAATCGCCATCAGATATACAAGCGCTCACAAATATAAACACGTCTCTATAATCGAGGCATTAGAGACCTGTTCAGATATTTGGCCGCTCCGATATATCTGAGGGCGACTGTACATGGTCGTTCGAATTGTCTACTTTTTTGTAATAATCCCAGAACGTCATTAATATAGTTGACCATCATACAAATACATCCATTCAAAAGGCAACTCTACCGTCCAAATTACAGTTTTTATAAAAACAGTGAAAAAACTGAAACAGTCCAGTCATTGAACTGACAACTAGTATGGTTTTTTTTTTTGGAAATAATGTATAACAGCTGATTTTTTAATAGTTCAATAGTTACTTAGTGACAAAATCCAACAACATTTCAGACATCAAAAAAATTATAACTTAAATAGCTTTTTGTCCTTATTTTGGTCCATTTTAATTTGCTCTATAATATTCAAGATATACAAAAAGACAATGCATGCTTCATTTAAATCTATATAATAATTTCCGGGTGGAAACGTTGGAATAACGATTAAAATTAAATATACAAAAAAACGCTATAACATCATCACATCGGCCTCACAGATGTTTTTGCGGCTTTTGCTGTTGAAACGCTCGGACCTTGGAGCCCAGGCGCACACCAATTATTCGGCCAAATGTCAAAAAAATTGGTCAGAGTATCCGGAGACCATAGGGCTGGCTCGTTTCTTGCCCAACGGATCAGCATAGCTATCCAAAAGGGGAACGCAGCCAGTCTTATGGGAACCCTTCCGCAGGGGTCCGACCTTGGGGACCTTCTTTAAATTAATTTTTATTTTATTAATTTTAGGTTACTTTTAGTCTATTTATATCTTAAATATTGCTATGTTGAACAATAGAACAGAATGTATTCTTAAAAAAAAACGCTATTATATTATAAAATAATGTTTTTCAAAACCTTATTATTCTTGGAGTAAAGCCATATCCCTACCTGTTCCTTGTAGTCTTCATCTTCGTCGCTGTCGCAGTCCGGCAGCGGGTATATCTTGATCCCCTCACGCTCAATCTCTTCCATCACCTGCAGAATAGTTATTTGTCATGCAGGGCTGCAAAGTTGTTGATTGGCGTAAGTGCTTGTATTGAAAACCGAGCTAGCGAAGGATAGTAATCAAAATCAATTATTTATTCTGCAAATAGGCCACAAGGGCACTTTTACATGTCAAACGGTAATTTACAATAAAATAATAATAATCTTACACAAAAATATTTTTTTTTTTTAAAGACCAATATAAATAGTTAACAAATTAAATGTCACTAAGTTAATTAAAACAAAACAAAATTGCAAAATATGACCATTACATTCGATTGACTTAAAATTATGAATTTACTTTATAAACCACGGGCTCATAAGATGATTTATAGGAAGAATGTTTTTAACATGTGCATAGACATATACAATAATATACCTGAGGACATAAAATTGCTCGAGGGAAATAGTTTTAAATACAAATTGACTGCCTGGCTCAGACCGTTGTTTTTACTCAATCCAAAAATATTTAAATCGTAACTCACATTAGTAATTTTCAATTAATTTCTTGACATTTTAATTTATTTTCCTATAGGTATATTTGATTATTCTTGATTGTGTTATTAGTATTGTATTATATTTTATTTTGTACACTTTGTAAATGATTATTTTTGGTTTTACTTTATATTATTTTAATTGTATTCGCTCGTAAAAATATTTTCACGCCTACATGCAGGCCGAGTACACTGGACATAAATATAATTAACAATATAACATCTACACAACTGTATTCCGAGCAAATAAATTATTTGATTTGATTTGATTTGATATAAGGTCTGTATCAGCATTAACAAACAGCACCCGATCACGAGTATGACGCATATCTCAGCCATAACACTGAACCATGAGCTAAGCGAATGGTTCAAAAGTGCAATCCTGAGTATAGCGAGGCTTTCAGGGCACGAGACGCCGAACAACTTTGCTGCCGAGCGAAACACACAACTTTTCACCTCACCACCGAGAGGAAAATTGAAAATGTAATGAGTCATTTGGACCTTTTACTCATTTCCAATGAAGCTTTGTTTACATCTCATGAAGATCAAGGCATTTTATCATTATTAAATGTAACAAACATTTTTGCATCTTTAAATATAACTCCAAACTTACCTACAGCCTCGTGGCGCCCACGCGCCTTTTAAAAGGCCGTGTCAGTTGATGAAAATTCAAATTAATTCCATTTAAGAAAAACTCAAATTTCACTGTTCGTTTTTGCGTGCTGGGCGCCACGAGGTTAAAAAAGTCAGAGTATTTTTGGGTACTCACGGGTAAAGTAAGGCTCAAATACGCATATTTTACTTATTCCCCTAACTTGTGTATTGTGTGTGTACTATGTATATCTTCTGCACTAAAATATTAACTTCCATTGTTTTGATTTTACTGTGGCTTTAGAACAAAAACAAAACCAAATTAATCACTTTTTAAACGGTGCATTACAATTTAATAAAACTACATTTTAAAATTATTTATTCGTACTGTAGGGGAAAGGAAGGTATAACGGACCCTGTGGGTAAAACGGACCGGGCTAATAACTTTCAAACTGTTAACGCCATCTATTTCCGACTTATGACAACTTGACAGTCGCCTCTCACTCAGTGTCGATCAATGTTCTTGGAGCGCCCATGCAGCGGCACACTTTTTTATCAAAGTTAGTTCATTTTTGTGTATTTTGATGTAGACAGCAAATTTTGATCTGCCTTCACTTTTATCACGTTAACGATATCGGGGTGTTTCGGGAATTATATGAGATATTGTTTATTTAACTTAATTCTAACGATAAAATGAGCAAGCTCCTGCATAGTCTTAATCTCAAAATAATTTATTGTTTACCTGCCTACCGAAAAGGCAAAACGGAACGGGCAAAACGGACCATCTGGAAAAGCAGCAAATACACAAGAAGGAAAAGAAAAGGGAAAATCTACAAAAATAACCATCAAAAGAAAAGCAAAGATTCAATTTGCGTCTCCTTGTTTTTCTGAATCAACAGAAGACTGGGTTTAGTGTTCCGCATGTTCTTTATGGGCACACTGTAGTTGTGCTGGTGTTAAAGACAATGATGATGTCAGGTTTGTTTGCGAAAGGTGTGCAGTTGAATAAGTAGATAGAATATTTTTTGTTTTTATTTTGCCATATGTCCATCTTGCCTTCGTACGTGGTTCGTTTTACCTTCACGTGTGGGCAAAATGGTCCAAACCGAGGGTTTTAGAAACCATCCAATATCTTCTCTATTTGTGATCCAATTGAAGTGTTTTCTAAATGATTTTGATTATTAAATGCTCAACTATATAACGACAAAAAAAAAGAAGAATAAAAACGTTCTTTTTTTAAATACATAAATTTTTCGTTAAGTGGGCCGTATTACCTTCGCTTCCCCTATCCTTATAAGTCAGTCTAATTATAAATATTTCATATCTAACTAATTTCATTTCATTTCATTTATTCCTTGATAAAATGTAGTTTTACATGACAATGAATAAAAAAAAAATTAATTTAATTTTATCAAAATAATAAATGAATTATTAGCATTACACGATAAGTTTTTGAATGCAATCTCGTCAGGAATGAGTGGCTTTCAACCCTCGGTTAACAATCTACTGTTCCACGCTAGCGGATAATGGTCGCAGATTTTGAGCGATAAAGCAAGCCTTTCCGAGCTGGTGAGGTGAAAACATTATTTTTCATTACCGCCTTGGTTCTCTGCAATGCGCAGTCAGCTAGTGTACGGACAGACCTTGAAAAATACAGCGATTTTTTGAGGTCTTTGTGGCATTGGCATAACATTTAATTTCACCCGGCGTGTGAGCAAAAGTACAACCGATGGCCGTTCGGGCGGAAAGATTCACGAGTGGCGACCACGTACCGGAAGGCGCAGCGTGGGTAGGCCCCCCGCAAGGTGGACTGATGACCTGGTAAAGGTCGCGGGAGTCCGCTGGATGCGGGTGGCGCAGGACCGGTCATTGTGGCACTCTTTGGGGGAGGCCTATGTCCAGCAGTGGATGTCTTTCGGCTGACGTGATGATGATGTGAGCCGGAGGCCATTTTCACAAAACCTGTCACCTACTGTCCAAGATATCTGCTAAAATATCTAAGATATCTGCGACCTTCGAGCAGGGCGAATCGTATGACCTTTCATTACATATATCTATAGCTAAACGCGCGCGTTAGCAATATAATCATGTGTACTCACACATGATAATATTGCTACAGAGATCACCAGTAACGGATCAATGTACGAAATTATTTGAGGCCGGCAGTCAGGATTTGGGGTTTAAAAAAAATGGCTGGTTAAGGTTAACTAAAGTAATACTTAAGTCACGTCTAACCTGTCGGTTTTGTTACTAAATGTATGCGATTGACATTGACTGTCGGTTTTGTTACTATCCGTTTAAGAGACATAATAATATACCCATTTAGTATTTGCGTTAGGTCAGGGTTCGAAACGATAATTATCAATGATAATAACAGATGGATAATCATCGATTGATAATAACAAAAAATTGCGGTCGTGAAAGTGAACTGTATTCGAAGTATTCGAACGTGTATTTCGGCACTTGCGTCTATCCGAACGCACGAAGTGTCAAAGTGACGTGCCGCGCCGTGGAGATTCCCCTTACAAGAAAAATTCAGTTCGGATTATGCAAAGTTGAGCGAACTCGGTTCTTATACTGGTGATAATTATCCGATTATTATCAAGAAGCGTAATTATCTTGATAATTTCGAACCCTGGGTTAGGTGAGGTTATGTGACCCTATCCGTCCACGTCCACATATAACGGACTAGTCGCGAGGGTCAAAGTTACCTTCAACGCGTCAAACAAGCCTTCGCCCCTCCCTGTAAGCGACATGGTTCGGCCATCATTGGGTGTTTAGAGGGCAGTCTGGGCCGGTCCCCTTGGAACGGGCAGACGGCGCATCAAGGCATGACCCCAACGGAGAAGGTTACGTACCCTCGACTTGAGCCGCTGCACCTCCTTCTTGGTGAGGCAGTCGGCCTTCGCGATGACGGGCACGATGTTCACCTTGTTGTGCAGTTGCTTCATGAACTCAATGTCGAGCGGCTTCAACCTGGTGACACGATATCAAAAGGACGACACCCTGTATAAGTATGCGTAAAATACGAGCGTTACAGCACACGGCTCGACTATACGAGGCCACCGTGGTTTGAACTGCAACAGCTTCCATACAAAATACTGCACGACTATCACAAGACGGCGCGCGAGCGAGCTCTCTCGACTTTTCTCGCACTATACGTCTCTTTCTAAGTTTTGTAATAAGAGAGAGACGGATAGCGCGAGAACAATCGAGAGAGCTCGCGCGCCGTCTTGTGATAGCCGTGCTGTACTTTTTTGCAGTCAACCGCTACTCGTCAAGACGTTTCTAACGAGCCCCAATGCCATGTTTGCCACAAACAACAAACACCGAGCACAATCACCCGACACAAACCCGGCAGCCCTAGGCTTGGCGTACAGTCAGCGTCATATAGTTAGTAGCAGCCAGAGTAGCCAAATATTTCATAACACACCCTTATTCTTACAGTAATAAAGACGTGTACCGAAATATTTGGCTACCTTGGCTGCTACTAACTATATGACGCTGACTGTACGTGCTAGTGTATTCCTTTGATAAAACAAAACACACCACCTATCCAGACGTTCGTGTTTGTTGTTTGGTGTTCGCTCTTTGCCGTTGTTTGCCAAGCATGTGGAGGCGGCTTAACAAGTTGGGTTTATCGTGTGTAATTTAGGAGGTCCTACCCACCAGACAGCGCAATGGTATAAAACTAAAACTCGATTGGACTCGGGATGGTGGTTACATAACTTATCTTACTAATATTATAAATGCGAAAGTTTACATGTTTGGATGTTTGTTACTCAATCACGCTTAAACGGCTGAACCGATTTGAATGAAATTTTGCACGAAGATAGTTTATAGCCTGAATTAAAATATAGGATAGTTTTTATCCCGGGTCCACGCGGACGAAGTCGCGAGCGGAAGCTAGTTTAACATATGGACGGCAAGTTATATAAAAGCTTGAAAAGTTTGTCCGATTTCAATGGTTCAGTTTTTCGGTATCATTTACCTCATGCCCATGTTGAGGCTTAACAGAAATGAATGATTTATCGTAGGAAACTCTACCCGTTTCTCAATGTGATTCAAGTTTTTATTTGCAAGAAGACAAGGCATAAAATAATTTTTCGCACCTTTCATTCGGAAAAGTAAGCTTTGCTCCACGACGAGAGGGATCAAAATGCTACTTTTCTGTTCAAGTTACTTTTTTATTTTTTCATTGGCATGTAGCATTTGAACACAGATCTTAATAAAATAATCGATTGTAATTTCATCGTAATCGATTAAAAAAGCACACATTTCAAGTTTTAACTTTCACAACGTTATATGAAAATATATGAATTTTACGGAATATTTAAAAATTAGTAATACAAATGAAGAAAATTTATTTAAACTTGTTAAGTTATTCTTTTTTTAATTTCTTCGTAGTCGGTGGGATAAATAGTATGTGTCATTCGGCAGCAAAATTATCTTCGTCTCCGGCGTTAACACTTGTGGATACTCACTACACTCAGGATACTACGTTAGAATCCCTCTATTGCAGGATCCCTCGCTGCGCTCAGGATTCAATACACAGCCCTCGCCGTAAACATACTATTTTGCTGCCTTGTAACACAAATAACTAATTACATTTAAGGTGCTTAAATGCTCTGCCATGTAGGCATGCAAAAATTAATACATATAAACAATACGATTGCTAAGATTAATAGGATTTGTGTTTTAATTTAATCCAAAAAGAACACCCCCTAGCGAGTTTATTGCAGCAAAATCGTACAAAGACGGCTACAAACCCGTGTCCAAACGGCGAGATGAAGTAGAAGCAGCAGTGTATGCGGTTGTCGACGATGTTCCGTCGGTTGAGGCCGCTCTCGTCGCGCAGGAATCGCTCGAACTGCTCGTCTATGTACTGAATGATTGACTGTGGACCAACAAACATATCGTTATTAAATACAAGTACAGTATGCGCGGACGCAGACCGTTATGTCACGGCATTATTTGTTTATTTTTAACCCCCGACGCAAAGAGAGGGGTGTTATAAGTAGGCATCGGAGTTTTTGTCGCATGGTAAGAATAATAGCAAGCTATGGAGTCGACATTCGCCATAAATGTAAACTCTTATTCAACCCTTTTCACGCCGAGTGCTTTTCTCAAACATGCAATGGAATAAATTAAAAAAAACTCCAAGAAATCCAACTTTAATTTTCATGGCTGAACGCCGTGATCCTGTGCCACAAATAGTGGAATGGAAATTAAAAAAGACCATCTTGCCGGCCTAGGCCTCCAATTTTGTATGAAATGCCATTACGGGACTCGTCTCGCTGCGCCCGAAACGTGACACTTCGAAGCCCATTATGAAGAACACAACGTCAATATTTTATTGCATGTTTGAGAAAAATTAATTGTGGCAGCATCACGGAGTTCAGCCATGAAAATTAAAGTTTGATTTCTTATAAATAAATAGTTTTATATAAATAAATAATTATTTCATTGCATGTTTGAGAAAAGCACTATACATACCTCGGCGTGAAAAGGGGTTGCCAGCCTCATAACTATCCGGCAACCCCTTACTTCCCGGCCTCTGTAGTAATGTACTATTTTATTTACTAAGCGCAGTTGACACATGTAACGTGTGGATGGGGTATACTGAGTTTAATTGTTCTATTCCCCGTAATGTAGACTTGCTTACAATTTATTGTATTTGGTCGTGAATAAACGTGGTCATGAACACGCTGGTTTTGCTCGCATTATATGGATTCCTCCCAAGCATCTTTTATATAGCACTAGCTTCTGCCCGCGACTCCGTCCGCGTGGAACTCGTTTATATCGTAGCTCGATACAAACTTTCATCCCCCATTTCACCCCCTCAGGGGATGATTTCCGGAATAAAAACTATCCTATGTCCTTCCCCGGGATTCAAACTATCTCCATAACAAATTTCATCTCAATCGGTTCAGCGGTTTAAGCGTGAAGAGGTAACAGACAGACAGACAGACAGACAGACAGACAGACAGACAGACAAACAGACAGACAGACAGACAGACAGACAGACAAACAGACAGACAGACAGACAGACAGACAGACAAACAGACAGACACACTTCCGCATTTAAAATATTAGTATGGATTTGATTCGTATTGATTGCGTAACTATCCTGCATCTCACAGCGAACGAAAAACCCATAGAATCCTTACAAATTTCTACCCAAACACGTGCCTAAAACCCGGTATGCACATGTTGGAACTAAACGGCTGCCTGGCATCGTTTTGACCCCCCCATCCCCGCATAAGGGCCAATGGCACCCATTCTGTGGGGCCATTTTGCGGCGCTACTTAAGACTTCTATGGCTTTTTCGTTCGCTGGCAGCTCAGCGTTGGTTCAAAAGGAACCACTCAAGCTAGGCGAATCTCCGCCCTGTTTATATTTACGTCTGTATCTAGGAAACGCAATGTTAAACAACGGATGTTGTTTGCAACAACATGTCGTAAATGCGATTTGCAAGCCCTTCAGAGATATACTCGGGTAATACACTTATTTTGTAAGTTGCCATCCACAATATTTTGTTGCTCGTTGACATGGTTACGTAATCTTCCCCGATGATTAAGTCATTTTATTAATATAATTTAATTAAAATATCAGTGTACTTTACTTACAGGAAGTTTATTAAGTAGAACTAATATTACATAAATAAAAATAAATAAAACATCAAAATCGATCACAATTTTAAATGTTAAGAGGAATCGGGATTGAAATTTAATTCGTTATGAATTTTATTTCGTAATTTCAAACTATTTGAGACATTTTTAAAAACGTCACTTCGATCACTTACAAAAGTAAGCGTTTTGTCTATGACAATTAAAAGAAAAGAAAACGCGGGAAAACTTTATGCCCACTACAAACGGGCGCAATTTGTAACACCAACTTGCAATAGTTCGAAAGAGACAGCCATTCATTACTAACCAGTCTAACTAAAGCAAGTTGTTGTGACAAATTGTTAGTCCTTTAAACGTACGAGTATTTGGCTGTTTGTAGTAATTTGTCTTAGTCAAAACATATGGTTAAAAGGTAAAAAAGTATACAGTAATGGAATTTCATACATTTTCCTGGCCGCTAAAACTGTACAGTAATGACTTTTAACTTTTTAAATTTGCGCTTGTCAGTAATGAGGAACTTCACGTACTATTTTTGCTACAGTAAGGCGCACATTTCCGAGCATATTGGAGAAAATGTATTTAACAACACACCCTGCCCATTCATCAACGGGAGTATGGAAATGCAAAATGTTGGTTTTAAAGCGGTAAGCATGAGTATCCAGCGCTGTGCGCGGTAGCGGAGCGGCGTGCGGGGAAAAATCCTGTTAGTGACGTCACAATCTGCAAGCGTCATAGTAAATGACAATCGTTTCATATGAAGTTGTGTTTTGCGGAAAAGAGACAGAGCATACCCCTTCTTCAAACTTTGGACACATAACTTCGTGATTATTTAACCTCTTGCGTTGCTTTTTCTCCATTTGACTACATGTTTAATCCTTTTTCGAGAAAATACGACATTATTGATCATTTTATTTAGTGTCTACAACCCTATTCTTCAATGTTACAATATTAATCTGAACGTATTTTCTGAAAACCTTTCGCGTGTGGGAACAGGAAAAGAAATCGTACAAGTGTAGTGTTACATTTACATCCTAAATACTAAGTTACAAACTACTAGTTTAGATGTTTGGAGTTTGTTACTCAATCACGCTTAAACAGCTGAACCGATTTGAATGAAATTTTGCACGAAGGTAGTTTATAGCCTGGATTAAAATATAGGATAGTTTATATCCCGGGTTCACGCGGACGAAGTCGCGGGCGGAAGCTAGTATTATAAATGCGAAAGTTTAGATGTTTGGATGTTTGTTACTCAATCACGCTTAAACGGTTGAACCAATTTGGATAAAACTTTGCATGAAGATTGTTTATAACCTGGATTCAAATATAGGATAGTTTTTATCCCGGTTCCACGCAGACGAAGTCGCGAGCGGAAACTAGTAAATTAATAAACCAACTGTTTGGTGAATGTGAGTGTTCCAAGCGGAACACTTGAACGTAATGCATGCAGTCGGTTGCAGTTAACCATTCGTGGGGTCAATTGGATAATTAAAAGTACTTAAAACAATGTCATGGTCTCCACATGTGGGCATCGACTATCTTGTTTTATATTGACTTAAACATCCACGATGTTCACACATGATTGTTACTGGTTTCATTACTTTACAGCCTTCACCGGGGTGAATTAGGTAAAGCAGTTTTTACGCCCAACTATCGCTTTCTTCGCAGTGGGTAACTTAGTATTTTAAATTGACCATATTTCGATAGAATAATCTACCGTCACCTTTATGATAAATTTAAATCATATTATTATCTTTCTTCGCCTAGGCAGTTAATATTTTTAATGTGGGGGATCTTTAAAGTCCAATATCACACAACTGGACCACTGATTTATCCACCGACACCCCACTCCATTGGTTTAACGAGAAGAAATATTTACAATCCAACTTTACGTGTACCATAAAAAAAAAAAAAAAATTGTTCTACCATTTTGTCGGCGTGATTGATTTATATACCCATGCCGATTTACAGCTTTCTAGTAGTAAGGCTCACTGAGCTATAAGGGTTCGTTGCTGACTTCGGAACCCTAAAAAGAAACATACTTTAATACTTACTTAATAACATCGCACCCGAGCCGAAGGCGTGTGACCAGAAAATTGGGTTTTTCGCCGATATGATACTTACAATGACGCCTGGGGTATTGTATCCTTATTTTCCAATTTGCTAAATGCATTTCGGTACGAGATTCTACCGTTGAAATTTGTTGTTGTGCCTCCAAGGCGTCTTAGAGTCTTATGGTATTTCTTGATTTTGGTATGCTATGGCACACATCAAATCAGAGGTCTGTGTTGCCTGGTGTAGTATATGATGTAACATTGTAGTAAGTAGCAATGAATGAAACATGAATGAGCCTAGCATCTGGTTTACGCACAATGACCATTTCAGTGCGTTAAAGATAACAATCTAGGGTCGTAAAGCTATGTAAGTGATCACTCACACGTGATACTGAAACTGTATATAAAGCCCTGTTTTTACCTAAATAAATGTAAATTATATCACCGAGTTTCGTTGTATTATTTACACCCTACGGCCTACGTCCCACTAGATAGATTAGTAATGGTATGATAAACTTACCCTAAAACAGTCGGTATTGTCGATGGCATCTCCATATCCGGGCGTGTCCACCACAGTCAGGCGCAGCTTCACGCCTCGCTCCTCTATCTCCACAGTTGATGCGTCCAGCTTCACTGTCTGGTTCGTTTTCTCTGCAAAAACCACATATTTTTACACTTTCATTGCATTCCCGTGTGGTGCCGGGTTAGAATTTCACCACCCCCTTTCTTCCCGTGGGTGTCGCAAATTAGTTTTAATATCTACCTATCCTTTGTTCAGTATTGTTATTGTGTTTGGGCAATAAAGTTATTTGTATTTGTATTTTAAAAGTCGACTAAGGGACCAGGGTTGAAGTGTGTTGTGAGCGATGGGCTAGCAACCTATCACTGCAATATCACATTTTGTCGATTTTTTATACTCACATGTATGCTGAAAGTGGCGCTGGAATATACGTTTCATGTGCTCGGCCTACCCCTTTTGGGCACAAAGGCGTGAATATATGTATGTGTATGCATTGCCAGGAAACTACTAGGTGGGCCATTTTACGGAGTTGTACGCTCGAGATTTTTTTTTTCAATTTTGATAAATCGCTTTTTTGTCTATTCAGAATTAAAAAGCACTTTCGAACTTAATAGGTGAAAAAAAGTGTCCAAAATGTTACAAACCAATTTCGGTTTTCCGTTCCGTTACTACCATGCAAGCTAGTATGAAAACGGTAAGTCCATAAAATAAAAAAAATTGGTCACTTATTTTCTCCTATAACAAATATATAAGGGTTCAAATGAAAGTGCTTTCGATTGAGATTCTGAGTAGAAAAAACCCGATTTTATCAGTTAAAAAAAAATTGACAAGTGTACAACTTTCCATAATGGCCAAGGAAGATGACTACATACGGGGTTCCGTATGTTATCGGCTACGAGCGTAGCGCCACGAAATCTAAGGCACTGAATGTCTTAACCTTTTCACCGCCATAGACGGCCTCGGAAAATCGTGCCATTTGTGCCCCTGACGCCAGACCATAAAATAAAGATAATAATAACAAACATTATAAAGGAGTTCTAGAGAGGGTTTTTGGACGGTCGTCATTTGACGTCGGTGGCACGGCGAGTCACTTCGTCAGCTGGCGGTCAATAGGTTACACCTAACTGAACATCATTAACCCTACTACTTGGGAGTGTAAATTTAAATGCACTCATATTTAAGCCACGGTCTTTTTTAATGTGCCTAAATCAGGGTTAATGGGCTCCCTACATGTCATGATTTGTCAGCCCCAATTTATCAGAAGCTGAGTAACTGCTATTGTCTGGAGGCATGTTGCGCTGCTGATCCAACAGTCAAACGAGTTGTACTGAGATGCATGCACATGTGGTCGGATTGTTACATCTGTACGCCACACCCAATTATGTTATGACTTATGACATCTAGTCTGTAGAACCCATCAACTGACCTCATGAACTCATGATGATATAAGGTCTAAAATTGACGATTACATAATGTTGCAGTTGGTTACGAGCTGCAAGACTATTTGGGTAAAAACAATATTTTAAAAACAATAATTTTGGTATTATAGTAGATCAAGCTTTCCTGTGGACACATCCGATATTTTAAGATTTAGTTTTATTGCTGAATGCATACAAGACTGTCCCGTGCCTTTGCTGCTTAGCTGGCAATATAATTTATATGTATTGTCGTCATAATGCCTGCTTTTCTACCTCGAACGCAAAAGAGGGGAGTTAAGTTGAACATGTGTCAACCGATTTGAGTTTGTTTTTTTTTATCGTCTTGTCTGTGGCGAGCTGTTTGTGTCGGGCTTTTAATATAGTTTTTTTCTTATAATTAAGCCACTAAGAAACTCGTGCACTCGCTTCGGTACCTTGGACCACATCTTCCACGCATTCTAGAGGAGCGTGCCACGTAGGGCTTCCGTTATTCTGTCTGTATATTATACTGTCCGAGTCACCTTGAGTCTTTCTAATTTTGTGGATTCAACATTTTTAGTTTTTTAAATTGTATCAATTTCGTCACTAAGAATGCCATGCTTTGTATTCTTGCAAGAGAAAAACTGTTAATTTTGTATGGCTGAGACTATTTTTTGTGGGAGACATTTTATAATTGTAATTGGAATCCTTGGAATCATTTGAAACCTTGATCTGATTGATCGGTAGTTTTTGAATTTTGTTAAGTTAGCTTTTGGAATACGTACTTTTCTCACTTTGATGCAATTCGGCTAACTCTAATAATGTCAAGTATAACAGGATTATTTGTTGGATACTCTGTAAACGCAATACATCCTTACTCTATGGTAGCTGTTTATGTCAACAGCACGGCTATCACGCGACGGCGCGCGAGCTCTCTCGATTTTTCTCGATCTTTCTCTTTCTAATTAGAACACTAAGAACAAGAGGTATACTGCGAGAAAAATCGAGAGTATGTCGGGGCCGTCCCATGATAGACGTGCAGCATTGTCTTTTCATTTTTGCCTCAGTCTAGTCGAGTCCGCTGTACGCTCCTGATCTCGAATACATTACATAACTGAGCAACTTACTGTTTCCTTTGCACCCTAAACCCATCATAATTCAGGCAAAAATTTAATTATGGTACAAATATAGATTTGTTAACTTACCTATAGCATCAGGTATAACTCTTTCCGGATACAAATCAGTCAGGAACAAGGAGTTGACTAGCGTAGACTTGCCCAGGCCACTCTCCCCGACCACCATGAGAGTGAACTCGAAGCCCTTCTTCACGGACTTCCGGTGGACTTGGTTTGGCAAGTTTGCAAAACCGACATAGCCAGGGGTTTCCAAATTGGAAAACTGTGGACAATAAATATATTTGCGATTCTTAAAACTAGCAAATTAGGAATGTTATGCAGTTAACATATTTTAGTTTTGCTCCTTCCAGAAATAAAATACTGCGCTGGTGGATAATTGTTGAGGTTGTATACTTATATCGTGCTCGAACGCGATGTAAGGCAAAAGTGTTTTCAACATGTGTATAAATCTATTTAATATTTTACTACGGGTAATAGTTTAAAACACGTTATCCACTTGGCTTCTGGAAAAGTGCTTCTATAGCATACAAAGTTACCTAAATCATAGGTGACATATAATTTGTAATTTTGACATGGTGGTTATTTTGACATTTATTTTATAGGTAATTGTTACAAATTTTGGGAATTCTATTATTTTGTTATTGTATTCTTTGCTATACTAGCACTCGGAAAAGTCTGCATGCCTGCATGCAGGCTGAATACATGGAACTGTATTTTAATTCAGAAGACCTATTTTTACCTACTGTATTCCAGCAAATAAACGATTTAATTGATTGATTGATATGTAGATTTATATTCACTACTAAATTTTCTTTATCAGTTCCATTATGGCTATTCCTGTCAGTTTAATAAAAACAATGTTTTAAAAAAGTAAATATGGAGCAACCTCTCATCACCATTAATATGTAGCAAAGTATGGTATAGTGACTTATGTTTCTGTATAGATAATTAGATGTAAGTACTCAACCCACACAATCATATTGACCAGCTCTGGAAAGCCTACAATTTTTTCCATACTGGGATTACAATTTTCTGATAATATTTAGGTATATAAATATATAAACGCTATGATGATGATGGTTTACATAACTTTAGTTTCTTCAAATAAGTTATTTCAAATTTTAAAAAGGACATTGATCTTGTAAGTCACAATGCATCAGTATACTAATTATCCAGTCAACCTAATGAGGTTTATAATGATGCTGTTAAGAAATACAAAATGTTGGTAAACCCATCATTGGTATTAAATATTCATTTATATTAAAATAAAATAGCCTTAAAAGTTATGATATTTTCTAGTAATCAATAAGTTCTATTACCATAATCCATCATCATAAAATACATTTTAACATAACAAGCAGATCATACAATCAAGTATCACACATCAGCAAATAATGAATTAGAAACGGCCTAGTTGCAATCATATGGAATTTAAAAGTCAACATTATCGGAGGAAAGGAAAGTACATTCATGCGATAAATATTCCAAACAACACACGCGTAAACACTGACACACATCTACATAACTGTATTGAATCCATTTTCACTGCGGCGGTATGTATAGAGTAAGATTGGTTTACTTTTATCCCTGTGACTCATGCATCAATGGGTTCTTTAATAATGTCGGTTTCACTAACTTTTTTAAACTATTTTAAGCCTACCAGCAACTGAATGATAACTGAAGGAAAATTAACAACAAAACTTACGTTCTTTGCGGTATCGCTGGACATCGTTGATTCTTGAATTACTTACGAATGCACAATCCACAACGCACTACCGAAGGTAGATTTAAAGTTTAATCCTTCACTAAACTTCAGTAAGATTGATATTAAATACCGAAATAATGAGATCAAGACTAAAATGCACTCGTCGATAGTAAGTCCCTTCCCTACACAGCACAGCACAATGTGAATTAAGTCAATGAATGACAAATGACAATTAACAACACCTATGTACTAACGTCCAATCCCAATCATTTTGATTTCTTTACTTTATGGTCCGAGTGCTCTGTTAGTCTATGGTTTATGTTGCCAACTAAAATCTTTAAAATAACGTAGAAATTCCAAATTTAGGATGCAAGTTGCGTTAACTAACTGAATATTATTAAAATAAAATAAGCAGCTGGTATAAAGTTTGAACAAATAGCTGTGTATGAATAATACAGACTTGATTCTAGGTCAGAAACCTTTTTTTCGTATTATTGAACTAGTTTAGAAGTGGTCAAGTGAAAAGGTTAGACTGCAGATTAAATGATTTGTTTATGAATCTGGCAACATTGTATATCGAAAAGTTCGTTTAGCGCAAAAATCAAAACTTCAATAACTTAAACTAATCTTAAACTTTGGGAATTTAGGGAATCTCTTAAAAACTGTTTTACGATGAAGTAAACCATGAAGTTATTTAATCGGATTGATGGTACAGTATAACCTTTGTTCACTAATTTAATTCGTTATTTTTTCTTTGCCACAATTAAAATTAATAAAATGTGTCATAGAGTAAAGTCTGACAGAAGCAAATTTATTCGTCAAAAAGTTATAAAAACAATCAATGTGGCGTATTTATGAAATCTAGGAGTAAAATATGAAATGATAAAAAATACATACAAGCCGCCACTCCATACAATGTAATACTTATCATATTCCAGTTGGTTGCAGCATGGTCTTCTTTCGTTATTTGGCTATGCCTTAGTGTTCCTATACAAAATGGGTGGCGGATCCAGTAGACCCTCAATAAAGTTAGTATCATTTTTTTTTATCATTGTAGAACGTACACCACATTAACATCATCAATTCATCACACTTGAAGTGTGACACTTCTCTTGCAATGTACTTTTTATCAAAACGACGGTCGTAAACAAGCGTAGAGCCCACTTGTTGGTAAGGGGACGCCCCAGAGGTTTAATTTAATCTTTTGTCGACGCCATAGCCTACGGACATACAATCTAGAATCGCATGCGGGTTGTCGATGTTTTGCATGTGGTATTTATACTAAGATTCATCATTAGATTTCCGGTGCAGAATATTTACATCGTCAGGATACTGATACTACGGATATATTTACCAGCATAACGTCTGCGAAGAAATTTTATGAGGTACCTATGCGAAGTCTCCAACCCGCACTAGGCCAGCGTGGCGATAACAGCCTATTGAAAATGCCTGAAGTACATAATTATGAACTTACCTACGGCCCGGCCACTTGCGCGAATTGCGGCCCGGCAAGCATCGCAATTCGCGCAAGATGTCGAGACGCGTAACGCATTGTGGTTTATATTTGGAATAAGACGCAATTAATTAGAATAATCTACTTTAAAAACAAAGTTTTAACCGACTTCAATTTAGTACTCCGCCAAGCCACGAGAACATTTCCACATTTCTTTTCTAATTTACCACATGAACTGATTTCCGAGAACAAATGCGTTGATTATTAGAGAATAAAACCCAATCGCTGTATGTGACCCGATAATATTTGAGGACTTCCGGCGGCAAGGAGCACTTCATTAGTTGCTATTTCAACGGAATCTTATCAGAATCTGTGACGTACTTTTGTACTTTTAAGTACATAATTGAGGAATTCCATAAGTCATCTGTGGTCTTCCTCATCAATTCCACTCCACCAAATTTATGATTTCCGGGTGTAAATACACGAGTTATAATAGAAAATACCAAAATCACTACACGCGTGCCTAATATAACTGAGGAGTTCCCTCAATTCCTCATGGATCCCATCATCCAACTGAATTTTTGATAAAAATAGGACCTACTTTGAAGCATATACTACAAACAAAAAAATTACGAATCGGCTCATCAATGACGGAGTTCTGAGGTAACAAACATATAAAAAAAATGACCGAACTGAAAACCTTCTCCTTTTTTCAAGTCGGTTAAAAACCACTGCCTTATCTTATCTAGGTGAGGGCCCTTTCGGATGCACTTCGACCCAGCGGGATCTTTTGTGCATTTGCCCTCTCCTTTATGCCTACTCCCAAGCTCGCTCCATCGTTTCCACAAAGCGGATGATGCAGCTCAGCGGGAGCACCTTGAATTCCTTTAGTTGCGGATAGTCGCAAAGTAATTCATTCTTTGTCTGGCAAGGGCATGAGCCACTGCCACTGCCGCGGCCACTCGAAATCGTGGCCAGGCCATTAGTAGTGTCTTAGAAGAATACTCCAAGACGTTGTTTTCTAGAAACTGTACGTTATGGAAAGCCGACCGCAGCCCCGCGTGTCGCGCCGTCATGATGGCTCTGGACGCCATGAACATCGACGTCCGCGAAGTCGACGTGAACCTGGATAAGGGGGAACATAGGAGCCCGGAAATAACCGCGGTATGCGTGCTCCATTCTATTTTATTTATTTATTTATACTTAAGGAGTACCAACAGCTGCAAAAACATGATATGTCTTACATAGTAACATTAACACATAACAGTAACATTATATAGTTCAGACATAGGATTTACTTCCAGTAGTATTTTAAGTTTTTTAAGAGCGGCAGCCTTCATAGCTCGAATCCCCAGGGCTAACGAGTCTTCTCAGTTGTGCATAAGCATTGCGCTAGTCTTAGCTTTAACGGCTTAAATCTTCAAGGCTCTATGGGAGGCTACACTTATTGATTTTGATTTCTAAGTATCAGAGTCGGTTTTACTTAATATCTTACTATAAGCAGGGGTCGCCTGAGATCAATTAAACGATTGTTAGAATTCGTCTTACAGGTCGTTAATAGCACGTCTAGCATGCGACGGCCGCGACATACTCTCGATTTTTATCGCACTACATCTCTTGTTCTAAGTGTTCTAATAAGAAAGAGACGGATAGTGCGAGAAAAATCGAGAGAGCTCGCGCGCCGTCGCATGCTAGCCGTGCAGGTTAAAACTACCTAAAATAAAAACTCAGTATTATGTTGAATGAAAGTAAGTACCACGCAATTTTATTGTATTACAGATGAACCCTCGACAGACGTTGCCAATTCTAAAGGATAAAGAGCTTATATTGAGCGACAGGTGAAAGCATTTCCTAAGTTAACGGGGCGGACCTCTCTGCGTCCTCGCTGCTTGTTCTGGAACCATCCAACGTTCGGTTTTTTGAAGCGTTATAAGTTATAAGTTCAATTCGATATTCATTTCGAAAAAAAAATTGTAGTACCTACCTACAGATCCGTCTGTTTAGATGTATTAACTTCATTAATTGAATATAGAGTTACAATTTACAAAAAGCTACCTACCCAATCCTACCTTGGCTTATCGTCACAACCACTCTTTATTCCGTGGTCACAACAATAAACTAATACGCAATGTTGAATGATGGAGTGAGGGGCAGGAGGGTTTGCCGTGGATTGAACGATCACTTCTAAGGCTTGTCCACAAAGACTGCTCGACGCAAGCGGGACGTCCACTCGATCCATCCACAACGCACTGAAATGTACGGTAACAGTAACAGGTTAACGATAGCGACACTACACAGACTGCGCGATGCGCACGTGTTTTGTGTGAACTTGCGCCCCGCACGCATCACGCACTCACCGCGACCCGTCCCGCTTGGGGTGTGCAATCGGTACATTCGGTACCAGTCCCGCCCCGGGCAATTTCGGGACTGGCCATTCAAAACAAAACCAGTCCCGCTGGCGTCGCGCAGCTGTGTGACCAAGCCTTTATATTGCATGTCGTGTTACAGCAACGCCATAGCGACGTACATGGCAACCCGCTACGGGGCGACCGCCGCCAACATGCTGCTGCCGACCGACCCCGCTGGACGCGCGCTTGTGGAACAGTACATGCACTTTAACAGCAGTGTTCTCTACCCGCAGTATAAGGCTGCGTCAGTAAGTATTACAGTATAGCGCACTTTCATTGTTACAGACTCAACCCACGGCATAAAGGCCGCTTACCAAGTTATTATATTATGCCACATACAGGGTGTTTGTATCTCGGGAACGGGATTGCTCTCTCGATACCAAACAGATCCGCATGGACAAGCGCTCTTTGGTTCTCTGCCCCTACTTATTTAGCCAGTAGTTTCAACGTCATAAAGTCCATTTATTGTCAGAACTCTGGTGCTATTACACGAAAACCAACACAAGGTTCTTACCCCAATATGGCAAGTTTCTCTGGGTTCGGATGAACTGGCATCAATAACATAAGATTAGGAAGCCAACCCCATCGATAGGTTGACAAAATTCATCAAGGCGACAGAAATCAAAATGTGTTGAAATGCTTGTTTTCAGAATCCAATCCTTTACCAGAACTGCCGAGTGATAGCAATGCCAACGTTCTGCGAGATCCACTGCGCATACTACGATATGGAGAACATGCTGAAAGATCACCAGTGGTTCAACCGCGGCAACTGGCCGTCGATGGGGGACATCATGCTAGCGGCTACCGTCAGCACGCTGCATATACTCGTGCCGATACAGAAGAGAAAGTAAGATGCGACTGTTGTGAGTGCGAGAGGGATGTTCACGTAGCTGATGAATGTAAGAGTGAGAGAGACAGGTAGGTACTACGATATGAGAACGTGCTGAAAGATCACCAGTGGTTCAACCGCGGCAACTGGCCGTCGATGGGGGACATCATGCTAGCGGCTACCGTCAGCACGCTGCATATACTCGTGCCGATGCAGAAGAGAAAGTAAGATGCGACTGTTGTGAGTGCGAGAGGGATGTTCACGTAGCTGATGACTGTAAGAGTGAGAGAGACAGGTAGGTACTACGATATGAGAACGTGCTGAAAGATCACCAGTGGTTCAACCGCGGCAACTGGCCGTCGATGGGGGACATCATGCTAGCGGCTACCGTCAGCACGCTGCATATACTCGTGCCGATGCAGAAGAGAAAGTAAGATGTGACTGTTGTGAGTGCGAGAGGGATGTTCACGTAGCTGATGACTGTAAGAGTGAGAGAGACAGGTAGGTACTACGATATGAGAACGTGCTGAAAGATCACCAGTGGTTCAACCGCGGCAACTGGCCGTCAATGGGGGACATCACGCTAGCGGCTACCGTCAGCACGCTGCATATACTCGTGCCGATACAGAAGAGAAAGTAAGATGCGACTGTTGTGAGTGCGAGAGGGATGTTCACGTAGCTGATGACTGTAAGAGTGAGAGAGACAGGTAGGTACTACGATATGAGAACGTGCTGAAAGATCACCAGTGGTTCAACCGCGGCAACTGGCCGTCGATGGGGGACATCATGCTAGCGGCTACCGTCAGCACGCTGCATATACTCGTGCCGATGCAGAAGAGAAAGTAAGATGCGACTGTTGTGAGTGCGAGAGGGATGTTCACGTAGCTGATGACTGTAAGAGTGGGAGAGACAGGTAGGTACTACGATATGAGAACGTGCTGAAAGATCACCAGTGGTTCAACCGCGGCAACTGGCCGTCGATGGGGGACATCACGCTAGCGGCTACCGTCAGCACGCTGCATATACTCGTGCCGATGCAGAAGAGAAAGTAAGATGCGACTGTTGTGAGTGCGAGAGGGATGTTCACGTAGCTGATGACTGTAAGAGTGAGAGAGACAGGTAGGTACTACGATATGAGAACGTGCTGAAAGATCACCAGTGGTTCAACCGCGGCAACTGGCCGTCGATGGGGGACATCATGCTAGCGGTTACCGTCAGCACGCTGCATATACTCGTGCCGATACAGAAGAGAAAGTAAGATGCGACTGTTGTGAGTGCGAGAGGGATGTTCACGTAGCTGATGACTGTAAGAGTGAGAGAGACAGGTAGGTACTACGATATGAGAACGTGCTGAAAGATCACCAGTGGTTCAACCGCGGCAACTGGCCGTCGATGGGGGACATCATGCTAGCGGCTACCGTCAGCACGCTGCATATACTCGTGCCGATGCAGAAGAGAAAGTAAGATGCGACTGTTGTGAGTGCGAGAGGGATGTTCACGTAGCTGATGACTGTAAGAGTGAGAGAGACAGGTAGGTACTACGATATGAGAACGTGCTGAAAGATCACCAGTGGTTCAACCGCGGCAACTGGCCGTCGATGGGGGACATCATGCTAGCGGCTACCGTCAGCACGCTGCATATACTCGTGCCGATACAGAAGAGAAAGTAAGATGCGACTGTTGTGAGTGCGAGAGGGATGTTCACGTAGCTGATGACTGTAAGAGTGAGAGAGACAGGTAGGTACTACGATATGAGAACGTGCTGAAAGATCACCAGTGGTTCAACCGCGGCAACTGGCCGTCGATGGGGGACATCATGCTAGCGGCTACCGTCAGCACGCTGCATATACTCGTGCCGATACAGAAGAGAAAGTAAGATGTGACTGTTGTGAGTGCGAGAGGGATGTTCACGTAGCTGATGACTGTAAGAGTGAGAGAGACAGGTAGGTACTACGATATGAGAACGTGCTGAAAGATCACCAGTGGTTCAACCGCGGCAACTGGCCGTCGATGGGGGACATCATGCTAGCGGCTACCGTCAGCACGCTGCATATACTCGTGCCGATGCAGAAGAGAAAGTAAGATGTGACTGTTGTGAGTGCGAGAGGGATGTTCACGTAGCTGATGACTGTAAGAGTGAGAGAGACAGGTAGGTACTACGATATGAGAACGTGCTGAAAGATCACCAGTGGTTCAACCGCGGCAACTGGCCGTCAATGGGGGACATCACGCTAGCGGCTACCGTCAGCACGCTGCATATACTCGTGCCGATACAGAAGAGAAAGTAAGATGCGACTGTTGTGAGTGCGAGAGGGATGTTCACGTAGCTGATGACTGTAAGAGTGAGAGAGACAGGTAGGTACTACGATATGAGAACGTGCTGAAAGATCACCAGTGGTTCAACCGCGGCAACTGGCCGTCGATGGGGGACATCATGCTAGCGGCTACCGTCAGCACGCTGCATATACTCGTGCCGATGCAGAAGAGAAAGTAAGATGCGACTGTTGTGAGTGCGAGAGGGATGTTCACGTAGCTGATGACTGTAAGAGTGGGAGAGACAGGTAGGTACTACGATATGAGAACGTGCTGAAAGATCACCAGTGGTTCAACCGCGGCAACTGGCCGTCGATGGGGGACATCACGCTAGCGGCTACCGTCAGCACGCTGCATATACTCGTGCCGATGCAGAAGAGAAAGTAAGATGCGACTGTTGTGAGTGCGAGAGGGATGTTCACGTAGCTGATGACTGTAAGAGTGAGAGAGACAGGTAGGTACTACGATATGAGAACGTGCTGAAAGATCACCAGTGGTTCAACCGCGGCAACTGGCCGTCGATGGGGGACATCATGCTAGCGGTTACCGTCAGCACGCTGCATATACTCGTGCCGATACAGAAGAGAAAGTAAGATGCGACTGTTGTGAGTGCGAGAGGGATGTTCACGTAGCTGATGACTGTAAGAGTGAGAGAGACAGGTAGGTACTACGATATGAGAACGTGCTGAAAGATCACCAGTGGTTCAACCGCGGCAACTGGCCGTCGATGGGGGACATCATGCTAGCGGCTACCGTCAGCACGCTGCATATACTCGTGCCGATGCAGAAGAGAAAGTAAGATGCGACTGTTGTGAGTGCGAGAGGGATGTTCACGTAGCTGATGACTGTAAGAGTGAGAGAGACAGGTAGGTACTACGATATGAGAACGTGCTGAAAGATCACCAGTGGTTCAACCGCGGCAACTGGCCGTCGATGGGGGACATCATGCTAGCGGCTACCGTCAGCACGCTGCATATACTCGTGCCGATACAGAAGAGAAAGTAAGATGCGACTGTTGTGAGTGCGAGAGGGATGTTCACGTAGCTGATGACTGTAAGAGTGAGAGAGACAGGTAGGTACTACGATATGAGAACGTGCTGAAAGATCACCAGTGGTTCAACCGCGGCAACTGGCCGTCGATGGGGGACATCATGCTAGCGGCTACCGTCAGCACGCTGCATATACTCGTGCCGATGCAGAAGAGAAAGTAAGATGCGACTGTTGTGAGTGCGAGAGGGATGTTCACGTAGCTGATGACTGTAAGAGTGAGAGAGACAGGTAGGTACTACGATATGAGAACGTGCTGAAAGATCACCAGTGGTTCAACCGCGGCAACTGGCCGTCGATGGGGGACATCATGCTAGCGGCTACCGTCAGCACGCTGCATATACTCGTGCCGATGCAGAAGAGAAAGTAAGATGCGACTGTTGTGAGTGCGAGAGGGATGTTCACGTAGCTGATGACTGTAAGAGTGAGAGAGACAGGTAGGTACTACGATATGAGAACGTGCTGAAAGATCACCAGTGGTTCAACCGCGGCAACTGGCCGTCGATGGGGGACATCATGCTAGCGGCTACCGTCAGCACGCTGCATATACTCGTGCCGATACAGAAGAGAAAGTAAGATGTGACTGTTGTGAGTGCGAGAGGGATGTTCACGTAGCTGATGACTGTAAGAGTGAGAGAGACAGGTAGGTACTACGATATGAGAACGTGCTGAAAGATCACCAGTGGTTCAACCGCGGCAACTGGCCGTCGATGGGGGACATCATGCTAGCGGCTACCGTCAGCACGCTGCATATACTCGTGCCGATACAGAAGAGAAAGTAAGATGTGACTGTTGTGAGTGCGAGAGGGATGTTCACGTAGCTGATGACTGTAAGAGTGAGAGAGACAGGTAGGTACTACGATATGAGAACGTGCTGAAAGATCACCAGTGGTTCAACCGCGGCAACTGGCCGTCGATGGGGGACATCATGCTAGCGGCTACCGTCAGCACGCTGCATATACTCGTGCCGATACAGAAGAGAAAGTAAGATGTGACTGTTGTGAGTGCGAGAGGGATGTTCACGTAGCTGATGACTATAAGAGTGATAGAGGCAAGTAGCAGATATGAGAACATTCTGAAAGAGCACCAATGGTTCAACCGTTGTGGATGGGGAACATCATGGTGGCTACCGTCAGCACGCTGTATACCTACAGAAGAAAAAGTAAGATGTGCCTGCAGTGTGTGCGAGAGGGACAGGAGACAGAAGAGAAATGAGTATGCTCATAGAGCATGAGACTTCGTCCATCATGCAAGGTCTGAGTCGCAGTGTAAGGATGTATTGGCCCAAGCTCTCTTGTCCATAGGAGGCCGAGGCCTCCATAAGGCAAAACAACAACGAAGTGGTGAAAAAAATCGTCTTTATAGCTAGTCATGGTCCAGTATGACTGAGAGGTCACGGGTTTCAATCTCGCTGAATGAACGTTGTTATATTTTTGCTGTAAATTAAAAATATAATAGACAGTTCGGTGGATATTAAAGTTGGACAGCGCTAGAGGTATGATAGGTAACTATAATATTATAAATGTGAAAGTACCTCTGTCAGTTTGTCTGTTACCTTTTCACTCTTAAGCCGTTAAATCAATTTAGATGAAACTTGGTATATATAGAGCTTTAAACTCTGGAAAGGAACTAGGATAGTTTTTTTTTTTTTCGAAAAGTTTTTATCCCGGAACAAAAAGTGGATACCTAAAGGGAGTGGCGCAGTGTCTATGGGAGTGCGATAATTGATGCCTGTGTCATTTTCATTCCCACCTATTTCCGCCCCAGTCCAAGTTGGCTCAGTTCGGGTTGCACAGGGCGGTTCCACAACACTTGGGGAGCTCAAATACCGCGAGCCATCCGCCGGTTGCCTCTTCGACACTGAAACTACGCGTCATTGCTTTAAGCATATTAGCTATTAGATTATTTAACGCGGACTAAGTCGCGGGCAAAAGTAACTACCTTTTGCCCGCGACTTATTTATTTAAACTTTATTGCACAAAAGAAAACTTATCATACAATAGGCGGACTTAATGCCAAATGGCATTCTCTACCAGTCAAACCTTAAGGCAAAGCGGAAAAAAATGTGGGCAGTGCATATAACAACTTAAAAGAATAATAACATTACGGTAGTCCTATATACAATATATTTACACAAATACATATACATAAATAAAATAAATACTTAGTCCGCGTACATAAAATTATGACGTCACCAGGTATCCAAAACTGGCGTCCTGGTTGTTTCGAATGTCTGAGCGCAACTTCTACATCACGGCGAACAAGAACGGACTGGCTGAGTTCGCCAAAAGAATAAGTGAGTCGAAAACTATATATTTGTGCAACTTCATACATATACATTAGTCATTAGTACATACATACATCATGCATGAGCCTGTACGTCCCACTACTGGGCACAGGCTCCTCTGATGGTTGAGGGGGAATGGGCAGTAGTCTACACGCTGGCCCAGTGCGGGTTGGGGGCTCACATACGCCTTTGTATTTGGAACTTCAGCTAGCAAAAATACAAACTGATGTTGGTGACCACAAGTCGGACAGGGCCACATTTTACAAGCTAGTAGTTGTAGCTTTATTACTTTTTAATAGAAGCGGTAACCTCTTTCCAACTCCCTTTATTAGCTAGTGACTTTCGCTTGTTTAAAAGTGACCTCCATGCAAACAAACTTCTATGCAGCACGGCTAGCAACAGCTCGCGCGCGATATCTCGCTTACTGCTTTCTTATCTACAATATTTAAGGTACTGTCCCTTCAAGTTGCATAGCGCTGGGACAGCCTGTATATATTTTCAAGTATAAGTTGCTTGGACCAACAACACCGACGGGAAGAAAGGGTGTGGTGCTTTTGTAACCCGACACCAAACGCAATATTTTCTTAAAGCTATCTCGTTTGACATGAACGGATACCAATGCCATCCTGTTTTCAATGATAAACAATTTTTTTGTACATTTCCCATGTGTGCCTTAAGGAGTCCCTTTTCAGAAAAATTGTCATCATGTTTTTAAGAAAATACTATTTGAACAATAAAAAATCAAGACATACCTTGCATTGGGTGCTCTACAGACACAGAGCTAAAAACATCAATTGATTTATCTTCACAGTGATAGTGTCTAGTAATAGCTGTCCCGGTCAACCTTCTCTGGTTATCATTGTGACTCATAGCAGGATTCAAAATACCCGTCGCTTTTACTAAGAGACGAAGCGTGGTCTTGCGCTAGTCACGTTCTGACAATGACAAGTAGGTATGCGAGTGCGACGGCGACGGATGTCTTATCCACAACGATAAGTGATAAAATGCCAACCATGCTACGCCCGCAGGGGTGCATGCACAACTTTGCTGACTTTATGTATGCCGCAATCGAAATCAACCTTATTGCCCTAACTTGCTTTATTTTCCTATCGTAGATATCGTGGAGAGTCATCCCGTCTTGAAAGAAACAAAGGAGATCTTCAAAGTGACATCCAAGGTGCAGCAACAAAACAACCAGCAGGAAGGTAACTATCACCATATGTCCCCTATAAGTCACCGAGGGCCGCGAGGAAGACAACAACCACAGGGTCCTGAGCTGAGCAGGGCCAGCAGTTCACAATAAGCGAGCGAGTTTGAGCTATTACAAAATGTCTGCATCACTACATAGTATAAAACAAGGTCGCTTCCCGCTGTCTATCCGTCTATCCCTATGTATGCTTAGATCTTTAAAACTACGCAACGGATTTTAATGCGGTTTTTTTTAATAGATAGAGTGATATATGAGGAAGGTTTATATGTCGGCGCAGAGATGTCATCCTGTCCAAAGGTCAAAGGAAAGTTGAAAAGGAGACCTACGAAGTTGGCGGACGGCCAAGCAAGGTCGCAGAAAATCTAGTACGGAGTGACCTTGATTTGGCCGGCCGCCGTGATTCCTGCCCTTATTCACACTGGCAGAAGTAACGGGACGGACTGCATGTAATCCGCCGATTTCGTACGTGTGGCGGAACCTTATTGCGAAAATGATCTAACATCCCCGCAGCATACCGTTTGAAGGCCCAGGGCGCACTAAGCTCTTAAAGTCATATTCAAGCGCTGTCAACTGTTTTGACAGCGCTTGATTAACGAGAATAAGCGCCACGCGAGCCTCGAAACCGGATCAGGCTACCTGAGGGCCTACCGCGAACGGAATTCGATGTTTTCCCTCTCTGTCGCACTTACGTACGAACACGCAAGTCTGCACGGCTAGCACGCGACGGCGCGCGAGCTCTCTCGATTTTTCTCGCACTATCCGTCTCTCTCTTATTAGAACACTTAGAAGAAGGTATAGTGCGATAAAAATCGAGAGTATGTCGCGGCCGTCGTGTGCTAGACGTGCTGACCAGAGAGGGTAACCTTCGAATGCCATTCGCGGTAGGCCCTCTGGCCTGTACCTGACCAGCCCCGCTATTCTGTAACTTTGTTTAAACTCACCGTTCACCCATCAATTTACCTAGACTCCGCGATTCGTGGTAACTCTGGAGGTCTAGTTTCGTAAGGCGTGACGGTGAAGTGAGGCGCATGAACGCGTTCCGAATATCAGCCCTGCACGGTTATCACACGACGACGCGATAGACTATCCGTCACTTTCAAAATGTTCTAATTAGAACGAGGTATCCGCCTATCTCGCCGCGATGCACTCGCGCGCCCTCTTGTGCTAACCTGTGTTGAGCTGTAGCCCTCATTGACGAGCGTTCTTACAATAAAATGACAATATCTTATTTTGTTTACATTATAGATAATGGCGATAACAACAACAACGCCACTAACAGCGTTATCGTGGAAACGAAGAAACCAGTCAAATACAAAGGTGCGTAACTTATTTTCATACATAAATAAAATAATATATCTGATAACGACTGTCCATGTATTGTAGCTTCGTTGCTCCCATACGCTTGAGCCAATGTTGGTTAGGTTCTTCGTTGTAGGCTTTCCACTCTTGTTCCAAAAAATGTTTGTGAAAATGGATTACCTACACAATTGGCTCCCTTATGTTTTTCTACTCTTTTAGGTTGCACTCTAAAGGTCAGATCTAAAATCTACGAGATGTGAACAAGTAAGTGAGCATATGTAATAAGAGCACAACTTCTGAGCAATCATTGTAAATTGTGTGTATTTATGTATAAGTCCCCAACCCGCACTGGACCAGCGTGGGGACTACTGCCCGTTTCCTCTCATCCATGAGAGAAGGCCCCAGCAGTGGGACAGTATATTGGATGATTTTTTATTTTATGTAGACGGTTGCAACCTCTCTAAAGAAATCAGGATTTATGGCGGACAGGGTCAGGCGTGAATTATACAGAGACGGCGTAAGGTGGAGGCTCGGCGCGGGCGCAGCGCAGGCATGATGCCGGTTCAAACGATTGTAGACCTTAATACAATGGAATAAGGACCATTGGTGAATTACACTCAAGCGGCGCGGTGCCTACGCAGTGCAGGCATGATGCTGCTACAAACGTTTTCTTAAGGATAATTTCCACCAAACGGCTCGCATCGCATCGGATCGGAAAGGATACGATTGGATACGACGACAGGTGAACGGAGTCGATCGCGCGTCGCAGCATACTTTCGGCTAAGATCGCGTGTCGCGGCAGGCGCCCGCGGTCAAGCTGCTATGCGCGGCTTGGTAATATAAACTTTAAATACTGAGTAAGTACATGATTTAAATAGTTTAAAGATTGTAAAATCCGTTCCGATCCGATGCGGTGCGAGCCGTTTGGTAGAAATTATCCTTAAATGGATGCTTTGACACTGACGTTGTTGAATGATGATAAATTTTACGGTTCTCTCACAGACAATTTCAATAGCACTGATCAGTGCTAAGACATACGGGTTAAGGCGCTGTATGAAATCTTCGTCTGCTGAAGAGGAAGTTATGCTATCGCAACGAAGTCAGCTTATATAATGACATTAAGAGTCATTTTAAAACTACGTGTTGGATTGTAACGAAACTTTGCATATACAATGACATGAGATATATCTATGTCTGTAATTAGTTTATGTAGCTTCAGATACCATAGTAAATAAAATACAGCGAATTTAAGTTTTTCATACAAAACTTGTTTTTGCTGTATTTCGTTTGTTTTATAAACTGGAACATAAACTAATTACAGACATAGATATATCTCATGTCATTGTATATGCAGTTTCGTTACAATCCAACACGTACTTTTAAAATGAGAGCGTAATTACGTTTGTATGGGAAGGTGAAATTCGGCCGAGCTTACTGCGGACTCTTAATGACGCATCGTAACGTCTCTTCTTGTATAATTTTAATCGCGTCCATGCCGTATCCGTACCTTATTCCGTCTGTGTATAATCCACGCATGTCCAAATTTATCGCGAGCGAAGCGAACGCGAACCGCTGACCGTAGTATGTCGGCGGTGGATGAGTGTCCGGCCCGGGTGCGGCGGCGCGCGCGCGGCGCACCGACAGCAATTTGATCAGCTTGCGCTTTCAGCGCTTAGGGTTTAGTGTTTTAGCTAACTCCACTGTGGAAAATCCAATGTCTGTCTCGCTCACTCACCTCCCTCTCTCTTGCCCAAGGTGGCGGATCGTTGACGTTGTGTGTAATTCGTGTGTACTTAAATAAACCTCATTAATTCATTAGAGAGTTTAATTTCAAGATATGTCATATGACAATACCAACACCTAACACACTGCGAAATGTCATGTTGCTATGGAAAATAAATGCAGACTTATGCTCGCCACATACAGGCTTAATTCCGTCCCCGGACAGGCGGACTAATTCGGCTGCGAAATTCAGTCGTTTACTTTTTAACCGACTTCAAAAAAAGGAGGAGGTTCTCAATTCGGTTGTATTTTTTTTTTTCAATGCTTGTTACCTCAGAACTCCGTCATTGATGAGCCGATTCATAGATTTTTTCTTTGTTTGTAAGTATACATATGCTTTCAGGTGGGTCCCATTTTTTTGATAATTCAATTGGATGATGGGATCCATGAGGAATTGAGGGAACTCCTCAATTATATTAGGCACGCGTGTAGTGATTTTGGTATTTTCTATTATATCTCGTGTATTTACATCCGGAAATCATAAATTGGTGGAGTGGAATTGATGATGAAGACCACAGATGACTTATGGAATTCCTCAATTATGTACTTAAAAATACAAAAGTATATCACAGATTCTGATAAGATTCCGTTGAAATAGCAACTGAGCGTTTCTCAAAAAAAACGCCACTACATTTTTTCGGAGATTTTCTGCAACTTTTATCTTATTTCTACTCAAAATCACGATGTCTTTCCATCCCAATAGGAGAAAAGAAGTCTCCCAAAATGTTCATACATTTTTGAACTTTCCTATTGTGTTACCACCATACAAAGTGTATGGTAAATGGTAACACAATAGGAAAAATATCGTTGGGACAGTTTTTTGTCCTACCAGGGTCGAAAGAGCTCCTGATTCTGAGTGGAAATAGTTAACATAAAATTCCTAGAAGTACAATTAATAATAGTGGCATTTTTTTTGAGAAACGCTCAACTAATGAAGTGCCAAAGGTGATCCTTGTGGAATCGACGGAAGTCCTCAAATATTTACAGCGATTGGGTTTTTTCCTCTAATAATCAACGCATTTGCTCTCGGAAATCAGTTCATGTGGTAAATTGGAAGAGAAATGTGGAAATGTTCTCGTGGCTTGGCGGAGTACTAAATTGAAGTCGGTTAAAACTTTGTTTTTAAAGTAAATTATTGTTTTATTTATATGGAGCAGCTGTGGGCAGAATCAGCCAGGCGAGGAGGAATTCGGCGGCGACGGCTGAATTCGGTCGTGTAATTCATTCTGTATTTGGCGAGCCTTAGCGTGGATGAACTCTAGACATGTATCAATAGCGATACACCGATACTGCATCGCAACTGACTCGCTACAAAAACTCGCTGTGTGTAATCGCTCATTCGCGGGATGGGCATTATAATAAGTGCACACTATTTTGTTTAATAGGTGAAAGATGTTGCTACCTCGCAGACCTGCAAGATCTGCGCATGCCTGATAAACTCAAGCCGAAAACTGAATGAGGGGACTGGTCTACTCACCCATGCGAGACTACGGGTTTAATATTGATGTAAATGGATAATTCGTGCCTTCTAATTAGCAATTTCACAAGACTATTAGGATCACATTGCCAAACAATGCACGACTTGGCATAGGGCATCTAGAATCTAGTGAACTTACTGCGAATTTCGAAGCACGTGTTATCTTCGAAAATAGCATTCTACTGTAAGTTAAAACCAATTTTAAATGAACACATAAAAAATTATTGCAACACTTCAAAAATAATATTTTGATAGAAGATATTAAAGTAGGTAATTCTAAAGTGTTTCTATAAATGATCTTTCACACATTGAAAAGGGTGTTCATAAGATTGATTTTACTCTAAATCCACACCCATATAGTTTCATGTTAACTGTTATTTTAAACTGAACCTTGTATAAGATTAAATTTGAAATTATTAAATTAGACAAGCCGTGTGGCTAAATAAATAAAAAAGAATAAATTGGTAAACACGTGTTTTAAAATTTGAATGTCATGTCATTTATGTAATTATTTATTACATATGTATTTGTGTTAATACTTCAACGCTCTAAATCGGGATGTAATGAAATTTTGGTGTTATAGTTCTGTCAAATTACTATGAAATTGATAATTTTGTAACATTGAAACAAGAAATATTTAAATTATAGATATATGACTTATTATTTCACTTGTTTGTTTTATAAAAACCCGTCTCTCTCCAACTATTTGAGGAGATTTATTAAAAAATTCAAATTAGTTAAGGGAACCCGGGGTCCCCGTTGACGCCTAGTCCCAAAATTTGGTGTAGGCACAAAATTGTACAACATTCCAATTTTGACAAATTGTACGCTTGTAAAGCTTTGTGGTATAGGCCCCTAATATCGTTTAGAACTATCCATACTAATCCATACTTATTAAGTGTGTCTGTCTGTCTGTCTGTCACCTCTTCACGCTTAAACCGCTGAACCGATTGAGATGAAATTTGGTATGGAGATAGTTTGAATCCCGGGAAAGGACATAGTATAGTTTTTATCCCGGAAATCATCCCCTGAGGGGGTGAAATGGGGGATGAAACTTCGTATCGAACTACGATAAAAACGAGTTCCACGCGGACGGAGTCGCGGGCAGAAGCTAGTATCTTATAAAGTCTCACCTCAAAAGTCGCTAATCAATAATGAATCTAAATTTATTTAACTTAAAACTTTATAACGTGTTGCTATTTGATAATGATAATTGTCTAGTAGTGTTTGTCCCAGTGATAGAGCGGGCCGGGAGTGGGCGCCAATGTAGCGGCTGCCTTGGGCACTCTGCAAACAAAAAGTATGGTTAGTCTTCGTTCATGAACATGGAGAACTCGTGAGTGGATCAAAAGAAAAAAAAAACTACAAGGTTTTGTCAATTGTTGAGCAGACATTTTTTTTCTCAACCTTAACTTAGAAAGAAAGAAAGAAAAGCATTTATTTGTGACAAACACGTAGGTAACAAAAATTACACAAGTAGGCCGAACACTGTTTGTCACAAAAGGGCCACAACTCAGCATGAAGCTGGCAAGGCCAGCGCTGTTCTTCCGTTGTGGCCCAGGTGCATGCCCCAGGTCGCCGACGACGCGGCTACACTTGCCGATTACTGACAATATTTCTATTTATTTATTTTTTTATTTTAGTCACAACATGCAATAGTATGCACTCTCCAGTACGTATAGCACACGACGGCCGCGACATACTCTCGATTTTTATCGCACTATATCTCTTCTTCTAAGTGTTCTAATAAGAGAGAGACGGATAGTGCGAGAAAAATCGAGAGAGCTCGCGCGCCGTCGCGTGCTAGCCGTGCTGTTGTGGATTGAAATATTAGGTAGGTGCTTGGAATTAATGTCTTAACCCTTTAAACAACATTTAAATTAGCAGCATATCCAATTATTCATGCCAAAGACCAAGATTTTTATCATAGGCAGTCAAAAGTTTGAAGAACCGAAATTTTTTGCAGGAAACCACCACACCACACTTCCTTAAATTAGAGTAATGGAATAGTCCAGACTAAGATTTAAAAAAAAGTTAGATATCACTTCACAGACAAGAGCTTAGCTCTTATGATGTACATAACATTCTTCAGGCTGTAGTCATTGCAGATATTTGACTACAAATGGGATCTGAGGCTTTCTTTATTACCGCCCTAAGTGTTCTAATCTTCTTCTAAGTGTTCTAATAAGAGAGAGACGGATAGTGCGAGAAAAATCGAGAGAGCTCGCGCGCCGTCGCGTGCTAGCCGTGCTGTTGTGGATTGAAATATTAGGTAGGTGCTTGGAATTAATGTCTTAACCCTTTAAACAACATTTAAATTAGCAGCATATCCAATTATTCATGCCAAAGACCAAGATTTTTATCATAGGCAGTCAAAAGTTTGAAGAACCGAAATTTTTTGCAGGAAACCACCACACCACACTTCCTTAAATTAGAGTAATGGAATAGTCCAGACTAAGATTTAAAAAAAAGTTAGATATCACTTCACAGACAAGAGCTTAGCTCTTATGATGTACATAACATTCTTCAGGCTGTAGTCATTGCAGATATTTGACTACAAATGGGATCTGAGGCTTTCTTTATTACCGCCCTAGGTAAGTAATATACTTTACGCCACACCTGGCCATAATGCGAGTTTTACTGCACGCTGCGCGTACGGTAAAACTCGCATTGTGGCCAGATGGAGACATAAAATTGTGTACTTACCACGGGCGGTAATTCGTAAAGCCCCAGACCGCATAGTTATGACTATACAAACAACAGCGATCTGGGCCATTCACGAATTCACCGCCCTAGGTATGTAATGTACTATTAATTAATCCACAGGCATAGTGACCTACCCTTTGCCGGAGCTGGCCTCGATCAGCACTTTAGTGACGTCTATGGGAGGGACCACGTCGCGGCGCGCGTCTCTGCTGTAGTAGTAGTTTTGAGAGTGCCTGCAATTTAAAAGAAGTTGTCTCAAGCATTGACATCCAATATAGTTAAAGCAATGACGCGTAGTTTCGGATGGCTCGCGGTATTTGAGCTCCTGAAGCATTGTGGTACCGCCCGTGCAATCCAAACTGAGCCAACTTCGACTGGGGCGGTAATTGGACGGGTCTCCCAGTCCCCCATACAAAACAAAATTTACTTCCCAAAATCGCTTCCTCAACAGAAGCCTGCAACACTGCCATAACGACAGTAAATTGCCAGAATAGCTTTTTAACTCTTTCACTGCGCCAGCGTCTTTGTTTTATAATAAGCTCTCGCGGCCATACACACCAAATCATGCGTATTGGCTTGACGCAACCGTCGCGTCACGCAGCGCCTCGGGTTCGTACGCTGCTGCTCCGCCTAAGTGGATGGGTATATGCGTATGTTTTCCTTGACCAAGAAATTAGAACTAGTAATTTTTATACATATGCTGAGTTTTAATCAATCTTATTTGTGGTTCATATATTTTTAGTTCACAATTTACAGAATTAAGATTTAGGATATAGGGTTAAACTGAGGGTAGGCAATAAAAGGCTGTACGTTTTTTGACTATCGTTTATCATTTTACGTGCGTATTTATTTACATTTCGGACTAAAAAATCAAAAAGGTTGAGTGTAAATAACAAATTAAAATAATCTACCGGACTTTCGCTTGGTGGGGTTTGTTTAAGGCCTTGTTGTTGTGTAAATTCACATATACTTGCAGTTTTGATGGTTTCATTCCACTCTTCCTCCACGTTAAGTGATGAAGAGCCAACTGCAGACAATGTAGCATTCGTTGGTCATCCGAATCAGATTCACTTCCCGAAAATGCGTTTGAATCAGAGTCTTGCAAAATTCGTAACAGCTCGTCATCAGTGTAAAAAATTACATCGCCTGTACCTAATTAACAAATATTATTAGTAAGGTAAACTGACCTACACTATTTAACAAAATACGAAAATAATTTGTAATTGCTCTGGGATAATCAGAAGCCACTGGCAATGGAGCAGTGTTGTCCGGAGAACAGGTCATATCAGTAAGAGGTAGCAATTCCATCGAATCCATCAGAGAAGCCTGGTTATTCGTATGAAGCAGTCATCAAATCCGTATGTGTAGCCAAGTCGTCCGAAGTGCGTGTGTCCATCGAGTCCATTTAGAATGCCAAGTCACAGTATATTACAAATCAAAAAACAGGAAAGTATTGGATGGCACAGGAGAACTGCACAGTCACAGCGTCAAACCAAGACTAAATTGCATACTTAGACTAAAACATGCAAAAGAGTTAATTTACTTACTATTGGTCAATCTTAACAAAACACTTAAGATAACACCGCCACTTCTGTCTGGTAAACGTAGGCTCTGTCACAAATAATAAGCTAATACTTAAAACAAAAGGTATAACAATAAACAATAGGCCACATAAAGTTACCGGCGAGATGCAGGTGTTCGAACCTTTAGCCTTTGTCGCCGACTCGACTGCCGAGCATGCAAGGTATTTATTAAAAGATTAATAGTACTTACTGTGTACATTAATAACAATACCCTTTAAGATATCACAACCGCGTTTGTGTAGTAAAACTCAAGCTGGTGACAAATAATAAGTCAACTAACCCATTCAGGGCGTTTTTTGTTTTTAATTGTTTTAGGATTAGCTAGGATGTGATGACAGTCGTAGTGACAACAATAACTACCTCATTATTGTTGTAAATACATTTATGGTCGTACGCATGCCGAAAGGTCAGGGATCGTGGTATTTTAGAGTTAGAGGTAATAATCCTTATCTGTTATCTTCGTCGACCTGTGGTGTTTTACCGCTGACCGGAAATATTGGGGTAAAGGAAGGGCTCTAAAAATGTGTTTGTATTCAGTATTTGTTAGTGCATTCTACCAGACACACAAATTACTTACCGGCACTATGGAGATATTTAATTAGGAAGAATTTAGGACTTGGAAGAAAGAGTTCGAGGCAGAAAGGCAACAAGAGAGTAAGTTTAGTAATATCTAAATATAAAGATTAATAATTAATGATAAATGTCGAGTAAGTAACAAGCAATGGTGAAGCTTGGACGTGAAAGTGTTAAGTAATGATTAGTCTTTAAGTCGATTTGTTCTCTTTCCTTGCCTTTAAGTAAAAAAGGGCGCATAATATTTACTCACACTTTATACATTTACAAAAAGAAAACAAATGTGTGTTAAAAAATTAAATGAATATATAAAATAATGGTTTATAGTAAGTTGGCATAACATCGTCAAAGACAAAATAGTGACTAATTTCAAGAAAAAATGAGTTTTTAATCGTCAACAATAAGGTTGAAAATCGTGATGGATACTCACTACTTGAGTCGTTATAAACTGTAGTGCCGTATCGAGCAGGACCCATACCGCTGAGTGACGCGACGGCTGCGTCCTAACTTTTAAATCATTTAAATGCTAAATAAAAACCTAAACAGATTTTTGTGTCGTGCTAAAGAGTATTTACTAATAGGTGTTAATATAAAACACCAATACTCCTAACGGAGTTTATTCATATATCTTCACTCAAACTTTGTTGACTTTATTCGGTTTGTTCTAGACAGTTTTAGGGATATTTGTTTCGACAGAATGGTACTTTCAGTTGTTAAGAATAAGATTACTGAAGAAAAAGTCACTATTTATTTATATGGTCCATGTTACCAGTAAAAATGTCACGACGCGATATAGCGTCTCCCGCGAATGAGTAGTTTCGGCATGACGCTATATCGCGTCGTCCGCGGTGAAAGAGTTAAGAATCATGACAGAACAGTGTGTGAGATCATATAAGCCATAAGACGCTTGTGAAATATTTACCCTTTCTCAGGCAGGGGTGTTTTATCGATTAAATGCTGCCTTTCAAATATGTGTACAAGTAAGACTGACATTGAGTTGCTATTTTCGAGATTAAGGGTAGGTAGAACTCAAATACAGGGGCAACTTGTTATTCCACTTCGTTGTTTAAAAACATTGCCATCACTTACTTGTGAGCAACGCCATCGGGAATTGCTGGTGGTGGCTGGGTCCTGTCTGATACGAACTGCTCAAACCGCAACGCATTGTTATGGGTGCGCTATGAAAAATAAAGAAAAGGACGTAGAAATCAACAAAACCAAGATAGATTACATAATTACCAAAACAATTAAAAAATTACTTACGCCGAGAAGAAAATTCCTAATAGCTTGCATGATTGGTGAGATATCACGCACTGCCACCTTAGCTTTACTCATTTTAAATTATTTTTTCGTGGATATTAAGGGCAAAATATAGATATAGAGTAAAGGAAAATAACCCTACTGACTTCCTAATGTCAACGTCACTGTGTCAGTGACAGTTGTCTTGTTTTTTTTTTATATAATTCGTCCATTCGGACAGGCTAAGACCATGGGCCATACTGCCTGACAGTTGTCTTGTCTTGTTGACGTAAGCGTTTAGTTCTCTTGGAAAAATAATGCGTTCAGTTATTGCTTTACGTAAACCCTTTCAACGTCAAGGACGCCTAAGCTCGTCGAAGTTGATATGTACGACTTTGTTACGCGGCGCCAAAACGGCAATATTTATCATAGCGTACGCTGTCAAAATAATCTTTATTCCAGTCAGTAAGGTTTATTAAATACATAACACTGCCGAGAGTGTGTGTTTTAGACTTGGGGCAAATAGTTGGCTCGTAAGGGCATCTTTTGTTTGTGTTTAGTAGAGGTGAGTATTATTTTATCTTTTTTTTACCAAAGTGAGGGCTCTTTCGGATACACTTCGACCCAGTGGGATCTTTTGTACATTTGCCCTCTCCTTTATGCCCACTCCCAAGCTCCCTTGATTATTTCCACAAACCGGATGATGCAGCAGCTCAGCGGAAGTACCTTGAAATCCTTTGGTTGCGGATAGCCGTTGCCATTACCAAAGTAACTCATTATTTGTCTGGCAAGGGCATAAAAATTAAAAGACAGGCTTTTTCCGCAATAATATATATTTTACATTATTAAACGTTGGTTTTATTCTTGATTTTTTTGTCGTTCAATCGACGATGAAGCGCTCGTTCTTACTGTGTACTACCTAGTTTAACATTTGCCTATATCGTGGGGCACTTCTTCTTACATTTAACGATCTATGATTAAATAAAGAAACATGCTGTCGATCGTATAAAACTAGCATCATTCTTCAGACAGAATATGCGGTAAATTGGGTTGCAGTCGTCGTCGCCGGCCGGACTCGAGCGAGTGCGCGCGGTGGCTGCGCACGCTTTGAAGGGTCAGCTTCTCGCGGCGGTTCCTCTGGGAGCGCACGCGCCGCTTGCTCACTAGGGGGCTTAGCGAGTTGATGTGGTGCTGGTAGTCTTGGCTGATTTCTGGAAGATTAAATATTTCTTTAAGTAACTCAATAATAAGCCAGTCAATGACATAAAATTTAATGAGGTTCCGTAAGTGGGGTCTACTTTGATCCAATAGAGAGAGAATAGATTTTCTCTCGCCCACATAAAACCATACATGGCTTGAGAGTATAGATTTCTACAGAGGAGTTATGGGTGAGGACCAAATTCTTGGCCAGTAGTTAGCCTGGTTCAGGGGGGCTAGTACGCTAAGTTTTATGTCGGACATAAAACCTAGTGTGCTAGGGGGGCAGTAGCAGTTAAAAAGTTCCGTTGTGACACGAAAATTAGCCATACAATTATATGGTTAATTGTTGTGACACAACGGAATTTTTAAACTACTACCCATTAACGAGGCTAACTACTGGGCTAGAATTTGGTCCTCACCCTTATACGTGTTGCCGCCAGAAGGGACGGAAAGGCTGTTAAATTAAGAAATGGTTTATTTCCCGCAAACTCACACTAATTCAGTTCCGGCAAAAAAAAATGGAACTATGACAAGGTCAACGAATGGTATATTCCTTTTCTGTCACACTTATTGAGATTTGTATACTACTATCTCACTCAGTTTTGGTATTATTATTACCATAGCTTGTCCGGAGTATTATAGTTCATGATACATAGCAAAGTTACATAAAGAAATAAAAACGTGATCAGGTAGCTGAGACTAACAACATGGTGATTTAACCATAAAAAACATATAACCAACCAAAGGCATAAAAAACCGAGAACCCGGGCAAATGTAACACTAGGTAGCAGCACTGAGACTAGTGAGACTCTTATTGATAAACCTCTTTGTTACGGTTGGGGGTAAGGCAAGGTGAAAGTTCTAGCATAAAGGTCCTCTGTATCCGTTCCGCATCAGTCATCGGACTGGCTGGACAACACATTATTATTACCTATTATGCAATCTTTTGCTACTTCCACGGGCTTAAGACAGTTTAGATTGCTAAGATATCAAGAGGCCTAAGTATGTCCTTTTACTCCGAAACATAAAAATAAACTTTAAGAATCGAGATGTCATGGGATTCAGATGTCTAATATCTCAAATCTGTACCCACTCAACTTTGAAATCACGCCTTTGAAAACACTCACCATCATCTAGCATCTTCGAGTTCTTTCTGTCGAACCCATCTGCGATCTCCCGATAGTCCCGATTTATTCTCGCTAGCTCCTGTACCGTCTCCTGATAGTCCTGGCCAAAGATTGTGTCCAGCACCTTGTTGGACTTCTTGAAATACCCCAAGGACATGTACTGGGGCTCAGTGTGTTGGCTATTGGTGCTCTGAGTAAAAACAGAAATAAATTTCTTATTATAGGTAGAGGTCGAACCAAAAAATGCAGGCATCTCGTGTCTCATATTGTATTACATAAGCTATAAATAAAATAAATAATAAATCTTAGAGGGCAATCTTACACAAATCGAACTAGCCCCATAGTAATAAGTTCAATAAGGCTTGTTACGGGTACTAGCCGACGATATATTTAATAGATATTAGTCATTAAATACATAGAAAACATCCAAGACTAAGAAACAAATGTTCATGCTCATCTCAAATATTTTCTCTTACCGGGATTCGAACCCAGGACCTTCGTGGGCAGCGTCACTAGTGTCACTACCCACTAGGCTAACCAGTCGTCAAGCTGGCCAAACTGTTCAGAAATAACCGTGCAAGTTTGTGCATTGCTCGATTTATCCGCCGGAGACCGACAGATGATACTAATTCTCAAACAACACATAGGTACTCAATACACTCAATTAGATAAGTCAATTTATAAATAGCACAAAAATGTATACAACTGCTATAGTTATTCACGAATACCTAACATTGTCTAATAGTAAACTATGAGGGTAAACAGGGATGTTTAGTGTTGGTGCAATGATAAGTACATTTAATTGAATGTGTACGAAATGCGAATGTGCTTATTGAAGCATGCTTGCACTGCCTCTTCATGTTGATTTTCGAAAACTATCTGGGATCAAGATAACACGGTTCTAAAATGGACACAAACACTTCTTTTGACAAAAGTAAAAGATCAAAAAAGCACTATTACTGAACTTCCTGTTCTTGACTCCGCAGTCCGTCTGCGTTGCTGTCAGAAGACAGCAAAACATCACTAGTGAAGAAATGTAAAAATATCACAACACCTACCCTGCTAGTTATACACGAAGAAATTAAATCTCAACGCACATCCATTACACCACAGAGGAAAGACTACAGACAGGTTACTTGCATGTGTGGATACCTCAATTACGGCTAGGATCACGAGGAGCAATCTTAACCATACTGCCATCGCGTGTCAGTTTTAGGTGCCGAGTGAAGGCATGACACTGCTTTCTTTAAATACGAGATGCTTATGGGATGTAGGGTGGAGCCGCAATGTTCAGAGAAATATATATTTTTTACAGACTATCTACTCATTACTGGTTAAAAAAATATTGATTAAATCCGATGTATAACGCAAAGAGAGGCCAAAATTATAACCATGTACTTATTGCTGAGGATGGATGAGGACCATTGAGAACCAATGTAATGTCACGCACTTTGTTAACAACTTCTTTTATACATATGGTCCTTCGAACTGGATTTTCACAGTGTGGAAATGACCTGATTAAATATGTTTCGCATAATTTGTCTATTGAGAAGATTCATCCATAACGTATACATAACATGAGTTATTGACTGTTCCTAGATAATCGAAATCTACACGCTCCACGATTTTATATCAGACCGATCAATGCCCTGTAAATAGATGGATAAGGAGAGGGGCGTGGCGTGATGACTGGTATTTAGTACCGTACCTACCAAATGTTTTTAGTTTTTAGTACAATAATTATATTATAGAATTCTCTTGAACAGCCGCTCCACCCTACTAAGCTTATAAACAATACAATGCTTGTCACAGAACCGGGCCTTGATATAATGGCTCACTTGTGCTGGACAATGATGTTTTGACTAGAGTTTAAATGCTTGCCATTGTAAACAAATATATTCGTTTGTGTGTCACCAACGATTCACTTTTGCATGTGTCAAGAAGAACACAATCCCAGTCAATAGTGTCTATTACTTACAAAGTCTATTACTACTACGGGTCACGAATAGGTCAGGTGCTAAGTATAACTAAATAGCATATGTAACTTAATTTACATCACAAAACGTTAAATTTGGTACTCACCACTGGCGGTATTATAGTAACCCTCAGTTACATCTAGAAACTTGCTGCCAAAGTCGCTTCGCGCGCGTCTCAACTGTCTCACTCGCAATCATCAATGGCCTGTCAAGAAGCGAGACAACGTCTTCCATGGCTGTGTAAGCCAATACGGGAGCGGCAAACACGACCGCAAGTCTGGCAGGTGTAATTTGCCTGCGGCGAACAGGTGCCACGTTGATGCCTCTTGGCTCGCTTATCTGCGAGTTTCTTGAACCACGCTTCAAAAGAACTCGTTCGTCTCAGCGGTGTCAGTTATTCTAGCCCCGTCGTCGAAAAAGTATTTTGCAGTATTATCAGCCTTATAATTTAAGTTAATAATGGTGGTGTATGTGATGTTAGTGCCGCACTTCTCTGGCCGCACTTTACCATATTTTTGTAGATCTGCAAGGCCAGTGATGATTGCACCACAGTAATGTCTGATTGTATCTGTCTAAAACTGAATCTTCATGTTGATAACGTGGTCTCCTACTAGTCGTATGTTCGCAAACTATCTGGGGTCAACTGGGTAAACATATGAAGATAACACGGTTCTAAAACTGCTTGTAACCGCTTTTGTTAACTTCGTTTTTGCTCCAATAAACAATGTTGGAATTTTATTGTATACGAATGAGATTAAGTATGGTATATGCTACAACTTCAGTTGCTATGTGAGTGGTTGTCAGTCACTTCTGCAGTATCTACTAACCCTATGGTTAAACGTCCAGGCACATTTTAAAATGGGTAGATGGTACAGATTTTAGAGTAAGCGAGGTCGATACAGACTTGATAGTCTGAAGTTACCATATGCAAAATTCTTATAAATGTAGGGGTTCATTTATAGTGGACGCGTACGTCTCTACCTGGGATTGTGTGGCACTCCATACAATCCTAGGTAGAGACGTATGACTAACTAGTCTGTCATTTGTAGGGAATGTTGAACAGTTATCGTCTCAATCGAGCCCAAAGGCTACTTTACCGACACAACTGAACTATAATTCTCTAATTTAAGTGAATAATTGAATCGAGCGACATAGGTATCAGCGAGATATTTAAGAGTAGGTAAAGCCTCGTTCCAACTTGTGGGGGGCCTACCCACGCTGCGCCTTCCGGTACGTGGTCGCCACTCGAGAACCTTTCCGCCCCAACGGCCATCGGTTCTACGTGCAATTTGCCCCGCCCACTGCCACTGATGACCTGGTAAACGGCGCGGGAGTCCACTGGATGCGGGTGGCGCAGGACCGGTCATTGTGGCACTCTTTGGGGGAGGCCTATGTCCAGCAGTGGACGTCTTTCGGCTGATATGATGCTGATGATGAAAGCCTCGTTCCATAACTGCCAAATCATCAAATCACCCTACTAATGTTTTATGGGCTGAGGGGGCCGTGAGAAATACAACAACGATTGTATCTTGTGAACTTGAGAAGTGAAATGAACCCCCCTTGTAGACATAGAACGTAGTGTTGAATAAATCGAACAAAACCAGAATCCATATTTTCTTGACCCCGAATGTCCCTTTATCGCGGTGACTGTTTGTTATTTCTTGGATGGTCTGAAAACTGGCTTGAAGCAGTTTTATTCGCTTGTTATCTGAATTTATGCTTGATTTTGGGGATCATTCGCGTTGCTCAAATACACAAAAATGTTTCCCCTCACTGCCTCGGAAAGCTGTCTTTTATCCTTTAAAACCAGTAGGCAAAAACGCATTTTATCCACTAGTGGGGAAAGTAATCTGACCTTGGAGCGTGTTTAAGTAGCTTTTGACAGATAACAAAACGTAAAACGCTCATAATACAATTTTTTACAGATGATGTATTTCTGTTGTCGCTATAACAACAAATATTAAATAACAGAATAAAATCAGTATTTAATCGGATTTTAAAATAGCTAGCCTAAATTGCTTTCAATTATTCTTTATCAAAGAAGTCCATACTTCACTTGGCAACCACAGTTGCCACCATCAGTTTAGGGGTACGCGAAAATGGCAACTGTGGTTGCCACAAGCAAGTGAGTGGATAAGTAATCTTTCTAAAAGTTTTAAGTGACTAGTTCAAAAAAAGAAGTTTCCCACATACAAATTTTGCACCCCTTTTTAACACCCTTAGGAGTGGATTTTTCTAAAACCCTGACATTACTTTTTAGGGTTCCGTACCCAAAGGGTAAAAACGGGACCCTATTACTAAGACTTCGCTGTCCGTCCGTCTGTCTGTCACCAGGCTGTATCTCAAGCACCGCGATAGCTGTCTGGCTATCGCGGTGCTGTGAAAATTTCAACTGTCTAGTTGAAATTTTCACAGATGATGTATTTCTGTTGCCGCTATAACAACAAATACTAAAAACAAAATAAAATAAATATTAAAGGGGGGGGGGGCTCCCATACAACAAACGTTTTTTTCAGGCTGTATCTCAAGAACCGCGATAGCTAGACAGTTGAAATTTTCACAAATTAGGGGTGGATTTTTTTAAAACCCTGTAAGTATTTATTTTGTATTCAAATAAGTAATCTTTCTACAAAGTTTTAAGTCTGGCTAAAGAAATTATTCCCCATACAAACCTTGCACCACCCCTTTCTAACCACCTTAGGAGTAGAATTTTCAAAAACGCTGAGAGCCCTCTTTAGTATTCTTATAATTTATCTTTCTACAATGCTTGAAGTGTCTAGTTCAAAAAAAGAAGTTTCCTCCCATACAAACTTTCGACCCCCATTTCACCCACTTAGCGGGTGATTTTTAAAAATCCTTTCTTTGTGCACCCCTTGACCTTATAAGGTACCTACACGCCAAATTTGGAGTCTCTAGAACCAGCGGTTTGGGCTGTGTGTTGATATGTCAGTCAGCCAGTTTCTTCTTTTATTAACCGACCTCAAAAAAAAGGAGGAGGTTCTCAATTCGGTTGTATTTTTTTTTCAATGTTTGTTACCTCAGAACTCCGTCATTGATGAGCCGATTCATAATTATTATTTTTGTTTGTAAGTATATGCTTCCAGGTGGGTCTCATTTTTTTGAAAATTCAATTAGATGATGGGATCCATGAGGAATTGTGGGAACTCCTCAATTATATTAGGCACGCGTGTAGTGATTTTGGTATTTTCTATTATAACTCGTGTATTTACATCCGGAAATCATAAATTGGTGGAGTGGAATTGATGATGAAGACCACAGATGACTTATGGAATTCCTCAATTATGTACTTTAAAGTACAAAAGTATATCACAGATTCTGATAAGATTCCGTTGAAATAGCAACTAATGAAGTGCCAAGGGTGATCCTTGTGGAATTGACGGAAGTCCTCAAATATTATCGGGTCACATACAGCGATTGGGTTTTTTCTATAATAATCAACGCATTTGCTCTCGGAAATCAGTTCATGAGGTAAATTGGAAAAGAAATGTTCTCGTGGCTTGGCGGAGTACTAAATTGAAGTCAGTTAAAACTTCGTTTTTAAAGTAAATTATATATTTATAAGGTTATAACGAAACAACACATACCACATATTAAACGTAACACATATAGCTTACCATTGATAAGTACGCTTCTTATAAGTGATCATGTATAAAATCTATAAACACATGAACAATTTACTTATACCTACTTCATTATTTTCATTTCAGATTTTAAGTCTAAAAATAAGATAAGTAATATACATTGGTAGAATATATTATCAGTTGGACGGAAAAGAAAAGTAATGAGGTGGTTCTGTAAATGGACAAATGAAAAAAGAAATCTGATAGAAATCATTGAAATCAGGAGAAAAAACAATATAGGACCAAGGACATATGTTACGCCACGATGACTGGATGTAAACAGTGATAGAGGGAAAAATAGAACGGAAAAGGAAAAGGGAAAGGCCGAGGATATCTCACATGGAGCAAATAAAAGAAAAAATAATCGTTTCATATTACCAAGAAATAAAAAGGGAGGTGGAATGTAGAATAAGTTGGAAATTACTCCACCGACACGAGCCTAGCTCTAAAATAATAATAAGAAGAATTTATTCCATTTTTTTACGATTATTCGTTCATAGTTAAGTTCGGCCTAGTCACCACCATTTTCTAGAGGCGTTTAATGCGTTGCCCTTGAGCGAACCAATATAATTAGTTAGATTATCCGGTCCAGACAAACCGACCTGTCGGTACGATCTCTAATGTCGATAAAACGGTGTTATGCACGTAAATATAATATACCTCACCTACCTCAGGAGATCCGTTAGATATCTGGATCAAGGGCCAGGCTTCGTTAGGAGCATCATTTTTATGCGGCCTTATGGCTTAGTCACCGCCTGTCGCACAGGCAGGGTTAAGATTTTTAAAATAAATGTATTTAAATTACTTATTTGAATGTTATGTTTAAAATATTTCATAACAAATAACGATAATCTTAAGTATAAAATAAATAAAACAATGCTAATAATAGGTGCAAAATAAATCATAACAATAAAGCCATTAACTCAAACAAGTCAAACGGCTCCTTAAACGTCATCTGTCATCCAGCTGGCACCGATCACCGATTCACCGCTCACATCCACAGAGGACCACCAGAGGACTTTTCTATATATTGCTCACATCCCTCGCTGTCAAATATTGTATTTTTATTGAAGCATTGTGTATTTTGTTGGTCAAATGACTTTAAGTATATTGGAATGTCTGGATGAGGTGTAAGCTTTATTGAAGAGCTAAATATTGGACTTGACGTTTTTATTGGAACATACTGAAGACTTTATTACTGGATTTGACTTCATGAATTGGATTGGAACAACTGAAGACTTACTTTTTGGATTTGACACATATATTGATAATACTGATGACTTAATATCTAGATTTGGTCATATGAATTGGAAATAACTGAAGACATATTTATTGGACTAGAGACTTCTGCTTTGAAACTACTGAAGACGTTATTACTGGATTCGTTCAAATGAAATTATACTTACTGAAGACTAGGCAGTATGGCCCATGGTCTTAGCCTGTCCGAATGGACAAATTATATAAAAAAAAAAGCTGTCAAATATTGGCGGGATTGTTGTGTATTAAATTAAAAATGAGTTCTTTCTGTTTCTGTCCTTTAAACCTGAATTCATAGAGAAATATAATACCTGAATTAATATGGTGGCATTTAATTTTATGGCTTTTTACTCCTGTCCTGTTGGATACAAAGTACGCGCACAATACATGCTCAATGAGGAGCTACGATATAAATAAATCGCCATTGTCCAACAAGACAAGATACTGATAATTGGTGTCAAAGTTGATCTCAACCCATCTGGGTTTGAATGGCTGGTACAATAAATAGGAAGGCGTCGAGAGTCTCCGACCAGTTAGAGTGCGTTACTCCGAGCGTGCAGAAGAGCCGAATAACAATATTTCGTTGAATAGACCAAGTTTTTGTCTCCAAAATGCCACCTATTGCAATACAAGATGAGGTATTTTTTATTTGTTTATTCTTTAATTTGCACTCATTTTACGTTTTAAAAGTATTTTATACGTAAAACATTATTTTCTTCATTCTGACCCTCCAATTAGAATCCATATATATATATAGATATATACATATATATATATATATATATTTAAAATTTATTTATTATTATTCCTTTATTTGTCTACAGCTTGCCCAGTGTGCTAGCTCAACAAACCTAGCAGTATAACTTTTAAAAGCTATAGTCTACTGGTAGAGACTAGGAAACTATATTCACCCGACAAAATATATGAACAGCAACCTTAGTTCCGTCTACCATCTAGAGAAACTTCTATTTTTGAGGGATATATCTGTGGGCGGCAGTCTTTATTATCTAAAGTCTGATTCTAGTTACAATTTGTTTTTATAATTTTCAGCCGAAGACCAAGTTGCGCGTAGCTATAATTGGCCAGAGCACATTTGCTGCTGAAGTGTTCAAGTTACTGGTGAAGGATGGGCATGAGGTTGTCGGAGTTTTCACAGTCCTGGACAAGGGCAACCGGGAGGATCCTCTTGGTAAGTTTTGGATCCATTTGCACGAAACTATAAAAGTAACAATAACTGCCTGCTATGCGGGCCAGGGGTAGATCTGAAATATTGTTGTCATCCTGGACAGTACTTAAAAAAACAAATTGATCACCCGTGCCTTTAGCTTGGTCATCACATCATAGTTTAATTAGTCTCATCCCATTGCCACAAGGATTCAGTGATTGGCTTAAAATAAAATATCATGCTTTTATTAAGGGTACTGGGCCATGAATATAATAATAGAAGGAAAAATAAAATAACATTTATCCTTAATTCATATCCTTGACAATTCTTTTATATGTGAACTTTTCACATACCTTGAAATTGAATGTATTTTAGCCAATACAACCTCTGAAGAGGCGGAACTAGTTTACAATTTAGTTAAGGGCTCCTTAACTGTCGGTTTTTTCGTGTTTTTTATGGTTTATCGTATTAACAACAACAAGGTTTATCTAAGTAGTATCCCATATTTACTTCAAAACTCTCCGTTTTCGAGATACATGGCACCAAACTTTGGCAATTTCAGGCCAAAAAACCAAGTTTTGTGAAAATGAGGTAAAAACAAAAATCTCTTGTGGGTTGTTACATATAACTATAAATATACGTATAACTGTTATGACTCTCTAGTCATAACAGTTATATGTATATTTCATACATAAAAATGCACAAACAACATACTTATATCGAAATCAGAGCTTTTTTGGTTGATAAATCATAAAAAAAATATTCATTATTTTCAAAGAAACTCTTTTGCAAATTTAGATAAAGGATTGAAGAACCGATAAGTGTTTGGGCCATAAATATATCTATAGTATTTATGGAGGAATATCAACTCAAAACTCGTCAAAACGCGCGTGGAGCCCCTTAAGAATGTATTAAAATTATCAAATAATTAAAATAAGAGAGCCCCTATGTGGATGGCATTGTAAAACCCTGTTTAAATAAACAGCCGTGTCTACACCGGACGAGCGGCTCGCCCGAACACCGTTCGCCCAAATGTGCTCGCCCGGTGTGGACACGGCTAACAAGCATTAGAATATGTTTGGCTAGTAAAAATAAATCATAAATGTATTTCTTGCAACAGCTACAATTGGTGCAGTAAACGGGAAGCCAGTATACAAATACAAGACATGGAGGGTGAAGGGGCAGGTCATCCCAGAAATCCTAGAAGAGTACAAATCTGTAAGTACACTTGGGATTATTTGACTTAGCCAGATTGCATCAAAGTAGTCCATTCAAAAATGAACTCTACAGACCTAAGTATAAGATCCCAATTCCAACGACACTTTTATAAAAAGTCGGCCACATTAAATAATTTCAACCGTAACTAAAAGACTGTAATTCTTCTTTCGTTTGTGAGGTCTATGGAAGTTACAGTTCTACCTGCATATTGTCGTTGCGATTTGTTGACAGATGTGAATGCAAATATCTGTTAGAAAGAGAAATGTGATTGGTACCTCATTCTTCCTAAAGCTCTTTTGCTGTAACCAATACAACATCTGAAGACCTATAAGATATATATGTTTATTTTATATTATACATAGCATCACATTCCATATAGTTTTACTTAACCCTTTTTCAGAATGGTAGTTGAAAAATGAAAATCTTATGTCAGTCTTATTTATTGATATTAAGATACATGTTTGACAGTGCGTATGTGGTCGATATAACGCCGAATTTGGCGCACTGTAAATAATATACAATATTTTTAGATGGACCCTTTTCAAGGAATAACAGAATGATGAAAGGGGGGAGAGGCAAAGATCGTCAAAAAACGATGACGTCATTTATGAACAGCCCCTTCATACTTATAAATCTTATAATGAACATGAAATAGTTTGTGTGTTCGAGTGTTAAAATATACTGAATAAAATTTGAATCAAAAGTAAGTTTGCGGTCAAAATAATATTTCGATTCCCTTTTGTTTCATTTCGTTTAGTGCAATTACAGAGTAACTTCGATCTACTTACTTATTTTACCTTGCCGCTAAGTGCCTGTCTCACTCACACTGCGCTAATTAGAAAGAGGAGGGTAGTGTTTGTCGTGTCGCGTCGCTGCGTCAGTTGTGCTACCGCAGTCAGAAGTATCTTTGTTATGGAACTAAGTGGATTTGAATCGAGCTATCAATGTTCTTCTTGCGCCTGCCCACTGATCTCATGAACTCTCTTATCTTATATTCGGAACATTCTATATTCGGAACTCAGTAATGCAGATTTTCCATTAGTTTTAAATTCAATTGTTTATAGGGTGTTAGAGTCGTCAACGCGCATGCTTGTCTACTGGAGTTGCAAGCGTCCCATCACGCGGGCCGTGCGTTTGTTTGCCACTGACGTGGTATATAAAGAAAGTTTACTGAACGAGCGAGCGAAGCGAACGACTTCTTCGTTTCAGCTTAAGCCGAAACTCTTTTGTATGTTCAGAAGTCCTCCTCTCCAGCACGGCTATCACGCGACGGCGCGCGAGCTCTCTCGATTTTTCTCGCACTATCCGTCTCTTTCTTATTCGAACACTTAGAACAAGAGATATACTTAGTGCGAGAAAAATCGAGAATATGTCGCGGCCGTCGCATAATAGACTCAAGATGCTGGTCGCATTTCTCGACCGATTCGCGTGACATTTTGTGAGCGGGTTCAGTAATAACAAGCTTCTGACAAAAACTTCATTTTCGGTACAAGCTTTTATTGCCGACTGTACTTTTCTGTATACCATCACAAACTACTCATTGAGACTATTCTAACGAGCCCAAACTCAACGGGGTTACGTCGGTTAAGTACTGAATTCCCATGGCCACCTTCTGTCTCCATCATCAGATCAGCTCGATGGTATCATAATATTGAATTGTCATCCAAACTATACTTATACCCAAAATTTCAGCTCAATTGGTCACCGAGAAGTGGGTCAAATTTAACTTGCAAGATTTGATTACAGACAGACAGACAGACAACAGGACAGGTGAAAGTAAATAAAAGCTTGTAAAATAGCATATTTTTGCCGAACCAGTTTTTAGTTTTTTTTTTTTTAATAACAGTCTCAATATCTAGTTCTTAAAATATTTTAGTGATAACAAGCTAGATGTGCGCAGTAAGGGGTGTCTCACTTTGTACACCGAGGAGGTTCTGCCACGCGTGAGCCGCTGCGCGTGATTCCTTTGCAGTTGCGCGACCTTCTGATTTAGGCAGGTTTCGGCTGAAGCTGAAAGCCGAGACCTCCAGCTTGCTAACGCTATTAAGTATGCGAGGATTTCCTGCGTTGGCAACTTATGGGACAAATACGTCGCGCAGTACCATCGCCAACACAGTTAACTGACCATGCACTTTATGCGCAGTGTCATAAGGTTCAATATATCAACTGGTCAGTTAACCGTGTTGGCGTTTGTACCTCGGGAGTGCAAATTGCGAGCCCTTGCCATATTCAATTCAATTCAATTAATTTTATTTCGGACCAAGTCCATAACGTGTTAGTAACATTTTACTTAAATCTAGGGTTAATATTATATTAATACAAATTAACACATAAGGGTGCATGCAGTTGCACCCAGTGCTTCAGCCACGGTGAGTCCCACCTGTCGACCAGCGTGCACAGGATGGTATTCGAGCTGGCGCGCCACCTTAGCAGCGAGCTACAGCGCTTTCTGATGATCGCGTGGAAGCCGTCGACCCGACCCTCCGCGAACATGCCCGAGTCGCTGCAGTGCCGGTGGATATACAGTCCAACTCATAATGCTGAAAACCTTGATACCTTGTCGTTTTATGGCAGTTTAAACAGGACGTTAAAGCACGTCCCCTTGCTTGTTAGGTATTTACTTTAAAATATTTTCCTAACAGAAAGGGAGGTACAAATATAATTTGCTCAAAATATGCTCAGCAAGATGTTTTACCTACTTACAAGACGACAAGGTCTTGGCTTATTAAAACACAAAACATAGCCATGGATGTTTATGGGAGATAAATAATAATATAGTTTATCACTGCGGCCTGTGCCATCGAGCCATGGCCTTAACTGATAATATGGCCTTTTATGGGCCTTATTAAAAATATGGCCTTATTTAAAAATGTATGTAACATGTGCGTATGAAGCTGCGTAGGAATTAGAACAGCCTCGGGTCGAGGCACGCACGGCTCACCTCATCATCATCATCATCATCATCATCATCATCATCATCATCATCATCATATCAGCCGAAAGACGTCCACTGCTGCGACATAGGCCTCCCCCAAAGAGTGCCACAATGACCGGTCCTGCGCCACCCGCATCCAGCGGACTCTCGCGACCTTTACCAGGTCATCAGCTCGCTGCACTGGAGGACGTGTTCAAGACTCTAGACTGTAGAAGGCTAGGCATCAACATCAACGGCGAGTACATCACTCACCTTCGGTTTGCTGACGATATAGTAGTCTTCGCTGAGACCATGGCGGACTTAAGCACGGTGCTCGATCCGAGCGAGTTGGTCTAAGGATGAACATGGATAAGACGGCTCACCTATTTCGCTCAAATTCGTACGCGCTCACGCGCTGTGTGCGAGCAGCCCGCGAGCGGCGCGCGGCGCCGGCCGGAGGCGGTCTCGTGCCCGCGCTCAAAGTTTCCTCAGTGTGCGTGCCGAGCGTCATTTGGACGTGTATCCGAGCTTGCCGCGGGCAGAGCGACACGTTCTGACCTGTTTGTGGGCGAGGCGCGTATGAATTTGAGCAAGTGGATGAGCCGTGCATGTGTAATCGAGTTTGTTCGTAAATTTATTAATACAATTCGGTGAAATATGATAAACGCAGCCGCGGCTGTCATCGTGTCTGACGTCATTTTGAACGACACACAATGCTTTGCCGTTGCATATAAGGTGTGCAAAATCTCGACCCATTCTCAAAAATCTGTTGAAACAATATTACCTGTCTCAAGGTGGCGCGCGCGCGCTCAGTGCAAATAGGTAGTAAGTCCCATACGAATTTCAATTCTCGCCCATCCACGTCCCGCCTCGCCTCGCCGGTGGAAAACCACCTTCACCCTTGAGTTGCTTTTTATGTATTGTGTGTATGTATATTGTATACATGGATAGTTGTATATATGTCTGAATATTTATTCATTTATTAGGTATGTATCTTAAAGATTGATGTGTTAGTGTGCTCTTCTTGATGAATTCCTGCACTGCCTGTTTAAAATTCTAGATGTGTCCTGCTACACAAAGGTTGTCTGGAAGAGATCGCTTTAAAGTGATAAGACCGCCTGTTGTTATAGATGAATTCTCAAGAACATGGAATTGTATTTGTAGTGGTTGTACCGTTTGCAACAAAAGGAGAATAATTTTCTCTTAATTTAATAAAATTACATACCCTTAAGAAATGGAATAACTAGTAGTCCTCTGTTTTTTGCTTTTAGTCGCTATCATGTTCTCCATCTGAGCTGTCACAAGTATTGATAATAAGATTGTTTGTAATTCGATCCATTTCCCCTTCCTGACATCGATATTTATAACAGTTAAGAATAATTTGCTTACTTTGACTCTCAATCGGACCAAAATTACTCACTGCCATATTTTTGAAAATTATGTAACTTACACTTAGTCGTACGGGCTGACACAAAATTATTCTGATAATTGTGAGAATACAATAAAATCAGAATTAAAAATATATGCACAACGTAAATAATATTCACAATTTGACACTGACATTATTTTGGTATTTACTTCTTCAATATATAACAAACCTCTTTTTATGCTGGTAGTACGAGAATATAGAAAATTCAAATATAGAATGCCTGTAAACATACAATATTACTACATATGCAAATCCATGCTCTCGTTAATTTATCTATACCATTATTTATAAATAACATTCCTCCGCCACTTCGACAATTTTCAAGCCTTCAAGAAAAGAGCGTACTCCCATCTTAAAGGCCGGCAACGCACCTACAACTCTTCTGGTGTTGTAAGTGTCCATGGGCGTCGATTATCGCTTACCATCAGGTGATTCGACTGCTCGTTTGCCTCCTATATCATAAAAAAAAAAAAAAATTACCATCCAAGAAATCTTTTAAATTAAAATTTAAAAGATTTCTCTTGGACAAGCAAGTGGCAGGAATTCCTCATGGCTATTTGGTTGCAGATTTTGTAATATAGGCGTGCTTCTAAGGTACATCACACATCTCACCACACGTTTTTTCATAATATATACACTCCTTGTCGACACATAGTTACACCTTATATTTTGTCATTTTTAGTACTCACCTATCACACAGATCTATTTTATTTATTCGATATTATTTGCAAGCTTTATTTATTTATTATATTTTTTCTTGTAATATTTCACCTGCATCGTGCCCCGAGGTACTGGCAGAATATCAGTGCTAGCTCACACGAGCAAAGCAAAACTGAGTCAGTACCTTTTTGGCATTATTGCAACGCACAAGTATGCCGTAATTTTAATTTATAATTCTATTTCCGTACCTCAATTGTTTTACTTGTTCTTTTATTGTTGTTTTTTTTCTGTTTCTTTTTTTTCTGTGTTTCTTTGTTTTTATTTTGTTGCATAATGCCAAATAAATGATTTATCTATCTATCTATCTATTTAATAAGCAAATTTTTTGCAAGATGTTTCTCTCTAGACTAAAGAGTGTTTGCCGTTAATGGGAGCGCCAACGACGCCCCCGTAGCTGTAGGACACCTGAACTGGCTATGCTCATTTATAAATGGCTGGTCTGATGATGCAGACAGAAGATGGTCATTGAACCTTCTTAATAACATAAGATAAACCCTTCGTATTTAGGTAAGAGGGTCCTCTTAATGAGTAGTAGGTGACTGTGCAAAAAAGTACCGTCGGTAGAAAAAGCTTATAAAAAAAATTACATTTTAAAGAAAGAAATAAATATTTGTGGCAATCTTACACAAATCGAACTAGCCCCATAGTAAGCTCAATAAGGCTTGTGTTATGGGTACTAGGTGACGATATATTTAATATACCTCGTATGTTCATAAGTTTTGAGACGAACAGAAACACATTTTTCTCGAAAACTATTTAATGTATTTAAACAATTTTTTAGGATATTAATAACTATTATATTACGTATATATTTTAAAAAAATTATTCAAAATGCCCGCCTTTTTGCTGAATACAGGCCTTTAATCGTGCAGGCCATTCGTCAATAGCGGCACGAATTTTTTCCAGCGGAATTCGCTGTGCCTCCCTACACAAGGCTCGCTTGAGCGACTCCAAATTTGGGTGAGACTTACGACAGGCCCTCAGCTCCAATTCAGTCCACAGTGAATAGTCCAGCGGATTCAGGTCTGGACTTGATGATGGCCATTCTTCAGTACTGATGAAGCCTGGTAAATTGTCCTTAAGCCGCTTCTGTGTAGTCTTCGCCTTGTGTGACGGAGCAGAATCTTGTTGAAAAATCCAGTCTTTATTTTTAAAAAGGGTTTTCGATAGTGGTTTTACTACGCCTTCCAATACGTCAGTCTGGTAATTTTGTGCCCTCACTTTAACACCTTGTTGGACAAAATGCAATTCTGTAGCACCTTCGTACGAAACACCCCACCATACCATCACACTAGCTGGGTGATGTGTTCGCTGAACATTTCGCTTAAAAGGCGGGACCTCTTTCAAGCTTTTGGCATACACTTTGTCGTTTTGGCGATTAAATTTTTCTTCGACGGTGAAGATTTTTTCGTCGGTAAACAAAATCTTTTTGTGGTCGTGTCTCCTTAGCAACTGCCGACATCGATTCAGTCTCAAAGTTTTTAAACGATCGTTTAAATAGTGGACTTTTCTTCGACTGTAGGCCCTTACCTTTAGATCGTATTTTAATATCCGGTTTACCGATATTCTGGAAATATTGGTCTGTAGAGCCATCTTCTTTTGAGTCCGACAAGGATTTCGACGAAGCCGTTCCCTGATCAACTTGATGTTAGCCGCGGTTCTAACCGAACGAGGGCGGCCACTTCTCGGGCGGTCATCAAGAGAACACGTGTCCTTGTACCGTTTTAATGTGTAGTAAACAAAATTACGGCTGGCTCCAAGACATTTTATTTGCCTGAAAATCTCCATAGGTTTTTTTCCAGCTTTCTTTAGAGAAATCACCGTTGAACGCAAATCTTTAGTTCTCGCCATTTGAACAACGAATGAATAATAACAATTGAATTTATTTTTTCTAATAGATGACATTCTAAATTTAAAATTTGTGTAGTTTTTTTTTTTATCCTCCCAGTTTTTTTTTTCCAAATTGGTTGACAAAACTCGTCTCAAAATTTATGAACATACGAGGTATATAAATCACGATATGAATATACATATATGTACATAGAAAACATCCTAGACTCGGAAACAAATATTCATGCTCATCACACAAATATTTGCCCTTACCGGGATTCGAACCCCAGACCTTCAGCATCGTAGGCAGTGTCACTAGCCACTAGACTAAGCGGTCGGTAGGGATTTTGTTTTAATTTACATCCGTTCAGCCGCATTGGAGTGATTGAGCAACAAACATCCCCACTTTCTCATTTATAACGTCACTATATTGATGAGATCTACAACGAATACATTTCTATTTCAGGTAAAAGCGGACATCAACGTACTCCCGTTTTGCACCCAGTTCATCCCCATGGAGGTAATCAACTACCCCAAGTACCAGAGTATCTGCTACCACCCCAGCATACTACCGCGGCATAGGGGAGCTTCCTCCATCAACTGGTAAGCTTTAGTACTGCTCAGGTCAAATCTTCTCTAGTTGTGGGGTCGATTCTAAAGGAGACCATGACACGTTCAGCACTGGCCTTAAGAGCGGATACTGTCGCGCGACACTGAAGCTACGGCAGCCTACTGGTTCAGGCATGCGGCTGTCAAGCGGCGGTCGTGTGTTCGGATCCCGGCTCGTACCAATGAGCTTTCCGGAACTTATGTACGGCATATTTACCGTTAGCTTTTCGGTGAAGGAAAACATCGTGAGGATACCCAATAAAGGTCTGGTTATCCCTCTGGGTTGGAAGGTCGGACGGCAGTCGCTTTCGTAAAATAAGTGGCATTAGGTGTCAAAGCTGACCTCGGGCTCCTTTAGGGCACAACCGGGAATAACGCTAGGAGAATGATAATGATGCCATTCAAGTGCTGTCAAAATGACCAGCATCGATACAGTAGCGCTTTCCCCGTGTGTAACCGAACTAAATCGCAACAGGCGATCCGATACAAATACAAATTATTTAATATATTGATTTAAACTTTCACGATTCTCACACATTATTTTTACTTAACGGGACTTAATCGCGTATCATTAAATTATTTATTTACCTCACTGAGGTCTCTGAGTTGTCCCGTGACCATGGATGTTGCAACACATCCGAAACGTCGGGAGACCTCAGTGAGGTAAATAAATAATTTAATGATACGCGATTAAGTCCCGTTAAGTAAAAATAAAATTATTTATTGTTTGAATGTGAGTGGTTATAAATGGTGGTAGGGTTAGTATATCGTTACATCACAATCAGCCAGTGTGGCGTACAATAATTTGACTCTCAATATGCATGTCATTGAAATTATATAATTATTATCTATTGTTCTATTAATGTCGAATCAAAATGTAGCAAAGTCAGACTAAAGATAAATATTGAGAAGAATAAAAAAATATATAAAAACAATAAATCAATGTCATGCAAATAGGAAAATAGTCAGAGAAAATAAATAAATAATAAATGAATTCATTAGCCAGTGGTGGTAACAAAGTGTTCATTAACAGAGTAGAACATTTTTTGTAGACACCGCTTGAATAATTTTATTTTGAAACCTTGACAATCCAAGGATTTCAGGTCATATGGCAAATTGTTAAAAAATTTGACAGACATGGAAAGAATACTTTTGCCGAAATGAGCAGAGATATGAGTTGGATAACAGATATTGAGTCCATGATGTTTAGAAGTTGGCCTAGGGTTAGAATTCATAATTTTGTACTGATTAATACGTACCGGCCGGTCGTTTCATCATTATTTAAGAGCTAGGCTCTTGTCGTTGGAGTCACGCCATTGATTTTCGTCCTCTGCCAGCCTCCTGACAACTCGACAGGAGTTCTATTTTATTTGACCGGTGTATGTCTGGGCCTTCCTCTGCCTCTCTATTATTCGATCTTGCCCTCGATAATATTTAATAACTACAACTTAGAAAAGTTGAAAAACCCCCGAAATTTTCATTTCAAAGTCCAATATCTCAAAAACGGCTGAACAGATTTTCATAAAACATGGCTAAGAACACTCGGGATAAAATTATCTATGGCACAAAAAAAACCGCATTCAAATCGGTCCATTCGTTTGGGAGCTACGATACCACAGACAGATACACAGACACATTAAACTTATAACACCCCTCTCTTTGCGTCGGGGGTTAAAAAGAAGCTGTCATGCGGTATTATGTGTCCGATCATTTTGCCTCTTCTTTTCTGTATTGTTTTTACAAGCATCGGCTCTCCTACCATCGTCAAATCCTCTTCGTTTGTCTTCCTTTCTCTCCTGCTTATTAGTTTCCACCCTCCGCCAACACCACCTAGTGTCCTTGTTCCTAAGTCCCCAGGATGGGGCAGAGGGCGTCCACAATGCGTCGCCAACCCGATCGGTCTTGAGCTTCACGCATCATTTCGCTCCAGCACGTCTATCATGAGACGGCCGCGACATACTCTCGATTTTTCTCGCACTATACCTCTTGTTCTAAATCTTCTAATTAGAAAGAGACGGATAGTGCGAGAAAAATGGAGAGTATGTCGCGGCCGTCTCATGGTAGACGTGCAGGTCTTCTTTTTGGCTTTCTTTGCAATGATCGTTGCCAGAACTTCTTAGGATGGCCACGTTTTCGCTTCGCATGAGGATTCCAGTCCCAAGCCTTGCTTCGGTATATGATCAAGGTCCGTGCGGGGTGTGGCTAATCCAGTTCCATTTGCGGCGTTTGATCTGCTGGACGATCAGAGCCTGTCTGCGTTAAGCTAATTTTTTGGCGTCAGATAGGGGAAACCAGGGAAACTCTAGGAGGGTGATGTTGATGATGTGTTGCAGGACGCTGATAGAGGGCGACACCACCTGCGGCCTGTCCATCTTCTGGGCGGACGACGGGCTGGACACGGGGCCCATACTGCTGCAGAAATCGTTCCCCGTCACTATAGACGACACCGTCGACACTATATACAATAAATACTTGTATCCTGAAGGTCAGTGCCTTTACTTTGTACGAGCTTTTATTTAGTTTCACCTGTCCCGGTGTCTTGTATGTCTCTTATTGACCTTTATGATGTCTTAAACGGATTACCGCGTAACGCAAAAGAGATGCAGGTTCGAGTCCCGATAATTTGTTTATTATAGTAACAAAACAGCGAGCCAGTTTCACACACATGAAAATCATGATAGATCAAGATTATCGGTAGTAAAACTAAAATTTTGCAAGTAGAATTTGATGAAGTTCCTGGAGTCTAATCGAGTAAAATTTTTGTACACATATTGAAGTTGGGTGCCATGCAATAATTATGTGTGTTGTAGGGTTATTTAATTTTACATTAAGTCCCGTATCCCCACCACACCCTAGGCCGTTCGACAGTACCTTTTTTTTTTACCTGGCTGTTGCTATAATAGGACCCAATTTAGCGGTCGAATTGCGTGGTTAGAGCCTCCGGCACGACCACGCAGGGAAGTCGACAGTACCATTGAGCCAGTCTAATGATGGGACTGAAAGTGGCCTTAGGAACTGCTAAAGACTTGTTGGAATCGTGATGGCAGGTAGTTGCAATCTGTGCCAAAAATACAGTTGACAATACAAGCTTGTCTCAAAAATTACAAATTTGATGACGATACCGATAGTACTGTCGACTACGAAGAGATCGATACGGCCAGTTACAAAAATATGTATACATGACCTTAATGTTAAGGCAATGTATAAATATTTTTGTATGTTTGCCCGTATCGATCTCTTTATGGTCGACTGTACCTACACCTACATAACACGATGGCGATAGTACTAAAATACTGACAGTATCCTCACGGTTCCAGGTATTAAGGCGCTGGCAGAGTCAGTGAATATGGTGGCGAATGGAACGGCACCCAAACTAACACAAACGGAACAGGGCGCCACTTACGACCCGGCGCTGTTCAAGGCGGAAACACATCAGGTAATGTGGGCGACTTTTCATAATACTGTCATTGGAATTGAACATCACACAAATAAATGCCCTTACCGGGATTCGAACCCAGGACCTCTTGCTTCGTAGGCAGGGTCACTACCAACTAGGCTAAAGCGGTCCTCATTTTATTTTATATTTTTTAACAATTAAATATTTATTCTGCGTACTTAAGTAAATATTGTTTTCCTTATTATATTGGGTATATTGACTCTATTTCGAAAGATATCATCTTGTAAATTACCTATTATTGAACACTGCTACGCGTAGCACGCGGCAAGATAACCCCACGATAAACCCATATTTACAACTGCTCAAGTCAGCTGAATAAGCGTTAACACACAAAAAACCTCCCTATACGTATTTAAATAAGACTTAAATTTCAGTGGGTAGGTAGACTGCATAAAGTAGGCATAACAATGAATAAGTATAAACACAGTATAACGGCGTTTCATATACAGTACAAGCGTGATCCTGATTACCTTGTAGCATATATTGACCTCGTGTTACGACAGAACTAAGGCCGGGGTGCGTAACTATGCCCATAATTATTTTTGATATGATATTAGTCGCAATTACGCTCATTTGATATAATTATTGAGGTCGATGTAGGTACGACGACGAGTGAAGCGAGGAAGAGTGTTAGTTTGTAGTAATGTTTGCTATACTTCCTTTACTTTATTGGTGTTACTAAGCTGTTGCCGTTGTAATAAAAACAATATATTATACTAGGTACTTGATAGTTTTGTAACATTTAATTTTAATTATTATATAAATAATAAAAAAATGCTTTTAATTAAATTGCAATGTAGGTTTGTCCGGGTGGAGTCTTGCAACTGAATTTTGAAGCAGATATCTGCAACCGATTGAGCTGAAATTTTGGGTTTTTGGAAAGGTTTGGATGACAATTCAATATTATTGTATCATTGAGCTGATCTGATGATGGAGACAGAAGGTGGCCATGGGAATTCAGTACTTAATCGACTTAACCCCGTTGTTGAGAAAATTACAGTCGGAAATAAAAGCTTGTATCAAAAATGAAATTTTTTTCAGAAACTTATTTTTACTATTATCAATGCGGATTCGTAGATCGACTGGTCCAAGGGCGGCGTGGCCCTCCACAACTTCATCCGCGGCCTGGACTCCTCGCCCGGAGCCACCACCTTCATCCAGCCGCAGACCCGCGAGGGCCTGGTGTCCTGCAGCGAGGGCACGGTGGAGCTGAAGCTGTTCGGCTCCGCGCTGTGGCGCGCGGGGCCGGGACCCGCGTCCGGGGACGACCTGCTCATACCCGGGTTGAACACTCCCGCCCTGGTGCATGACGGGGGACTGCTTATCACTGCTGATGATGGAGTCAAGGTCAGTTCACACTTATTGTAGACCTTCATGTGCCTTCTGTCCATCTTTCAAACTATGTTAAAATTATCGTCCCGTTTGTTAAGACATTTTCTTCTAAAATTCACTAGAATATTTATTGATATAAATTATTGTTTAGTTCTGAAATAATTTTGTGTCATACTATATGTATACTGGAGAGTGGTGAAAGATATGGTCAGGTGATAGTGCATGGCACTAGGAGCCTATTAGGTATGAGGAGGTCTCTCTCACCCATGCAATATTATTTGTCGAGTTTTTAAGAGCCAGTTTGGCCTAACCAGCCATAACAGAGGTCATAACTGGCATAAGGTTAATCCATGGATTATGTTTGGGCGGCCGTCATCGAAACCGATGAGGACTAGATATTGGTGGTGACTAGGATTTGTTGTAGAAGAAATGGAAGACCGCTCGAATTTGGAGCAGCCCAACTGAGGAAGTACCTCCGCCTTGCAGAAGACCACCGCCATAGTAACACTACTACTTGCTCTGTAGTAGTGTTGTGTTCCTGGTGGTGAGCAAGGTCGCCAGAGCTCCCGAGGATGCGTTGTGTTGAGCGGGAGGGAATTTGTTCCTACAGCTGTCAACACGGCGAATCCTCAAACATACCAAGGGTCGGCAACGCCCATGTTACTCCTTTGGTTGCATGCGTCTATAGGCTGCGGTGTCCGCTTACCGTCAGGCGGGCCGTACGCTTGTTTGCCACCGTCGTTGTATAAAAAAATGAAAAAAGGTGGATGGTATGCGTGAAAGTATGAATAAAAAAGAGGCGAGTGACCAGGGGATGGCCGAAAGAAAGGTATGAAAGAAAAGGACATGCTGCGTCGAACCGCAACCGCCGTGGAACCACAAAAAATAGATGCTTGCCTCTACATACGGTTATTAGCATGTTATCGCCTACCGTAGCGCTACGAAATGGTTGGCAGTGAATGTGTTAACCCCCTCTCCGCCTTTCAGCTCAACATCCAGCGTCTAAGGGTGAACGGCAAGATGATAAACGCGTCCAACTTCTTCAAGGTGGGCGGCCGCAGGGCCCCGCTCGAGCTGACGGCCGGGGAGCAGCAGTTCGTGGCGAGCGCGCGCGACGTGTGGAAGGCCATACTTAGGATAGACATTGACGATCACACGGACTTCTTCGACTCTGGAGCCGGTTAGCATACAATAACATACAAATTATATAATGAGTTATTTTTAACCCTCAACTAAAACGGGGCGTGTTATAATATAAGTTCAATACGAGTATCTGACTGTGGCATCTTGACTTTCCTAGTAACTATATGATGTTCTTTTGGCTATCGTGAAATACGAGAATCAAAACACTAAACTTGGTAAAAAATTGTGCTTTCAAGCCTCGGGCAGATTCTGAAAAAAAAATACAATAAATATGTGTGCATTTTATCTTTTCGACGCCAACGAGGCACATATCTGCACCGCACGTTCAACGCCAACGACTTATACATGCGTCAAGGAGCTTAGCGCGATATCAACCTTCTTGCATTGGTTTAATTCGACACTAAATGTCTGGCGTGTGGCTGCCAACTGTTCTCATTGATAGAGCGTTGAAAAGGTTAAAGACACTGCCAAGTATAGGGTTAAATTAAAAGACGTAATTAGATTACACCATAGAGATAGGTATAGCAAAACATCAGATAATAATCATTTTTTATTCCAGGTTCCATGGACGTAGTAAGACTAGTAGAAGAGGTAAAAGACTTAGCCAAAATAGAACTCCAAAACGAGGACATATACATGAACACGACCTTCGAAGACTTTTACAACATGGCCGTCGCCAAGGGTCGAGGCGGCTCATCAACAAAAGAGGTCACATACGCGGGCGTGGAGCTGGACGTGAATAAAATGAAGATTAAAATCCCTACGCAACTGTTTATAAACGGGGAGTTCGTGAACTGTGATAGTGGGAAGAGGCTGACGCTGGTGAATCCCGCGGACGAGAGTGTGATCTGTGAAGTGCAGAGTGCTAGTGCCGGCGACGTGGACCGCGCGGTGAGGGCGGCCGAGCGGGCGTTCCAGGACGGAGAGTGGGCCAAGATCAGCGCTAGGGAGCGAGGCGCGATGCTCTTCAAGTAAGTGTTTGGTGCAGAGTGCTAGTGCCGGCGACGTGGACCGCGCGGTGAGGGCGGCCGAGCGGGCGTTCCAGGACGGAGAGTGGGCCAAGATCAGCGCTAGGGAGCGAGGCGCGATGCTCTTCAAGTAAGTGTTTGGTGCAGAGTGCTAGTGCCGGCGACGTGGACCGCGCGGTGAGGGCGGCCGAGCGGGCGTTCCAGGACGGAGAGTGGGCCAAGATCAGCGCTAGGGAGCGAGGCGCGATGCTCTTCAAGTAAGTGTTTGGTGCAGAGTGCTAGTGCCGGCGACGTGGACCGCGCGGTGAGGGCGGCCGAGCGGGCGTTCCAGGACGGAGAGTGGGCCAAGATCAGCGCTAGGGAGCGAGGCGCGATGCTCTTCAAGTAAGTGTTTGGTGCAGAGTGCTAGTGCCGGCGACGTGGACCGCGCGGTGAGGGCGGCCGAGCGGGCGTTCCAGGACGGAGAGTGGGCCAAGATCAGCGCTAGGGAGCGAGGCGCGATGCTCTTCAAGTAAGTGTTTGGTGCAGAGTGCTAGTGCCGGCGACGTGGACCGCGCGGTGAGGGCGGCCGAGCGGGCGTTCCAGGACGGAGAGTGGGCCAAGATCAGCGCTAGGGAGCGAGGCGCGATGCTCTTCAAGTAAGTGTTTGGTGCAGAGTGCTAGTGCCGGCGACGTGGACCGCGCGGTGAGGGCGGCCGAGCGGGCGTTCCAGGACGGAGAGTGGGCCAAGATCAGCGCTAGGGAGCGAGGCGCGATGCTCTTCAAGTAAGTGTTTGGTGCAGAGTGCTAGTGCCGGCGACGTGGACCGCGCGGTGAGGGCGGCCGAGCGGGCGTTCCAGGACGGAGAGTGGGCCAAGATCAGCGCTAGGGAGCGAGGCGCGATGCTCTTCAAGTAAGTGTTTGGTGCAGAGTGCTAGTGCCGGCGACGTGGACCGCGCGGTGAGGGCGGCCGAGCGGGCGTTCCAGGACGGAGAGTGGGCCAAGATCAGCGCTAGGGAGCGAGGCGCGATGCTCTTCAAGTAAGTGTTTGGTGCAGAGTGCTAGTGCCGGCGACGTGGACCGCGCGGTGAGGGCGGCCGAGCGGGCGTTCCAGGACGGAGAGTGGGCCAAGATCAGCGCTAGGGAGCGAGGCGCGATGCTCTTCAAGTAAGTGTTTGGTGCAGAGTGCTAGTGCCGGCGACGTGGACCGCGCGGTGAGGGCGGCCGAGCGGGCGTTCCAGGACGGAGAGTGGGCCAAGATCAGCGCTAGGGAGCGAGGCGCGATGCTCTTCAAGTAAGTGTTTGGTGCAGAGTGCTAGTGCCGGCGACGTGGACCGCGCGGTGAGGGCGGCCGAGCGGGCGTTCCAGGACGGAGAGTGGGCCAAGATCAGCGCTAGGGAGCGAGGCGCGATGCTCTTCAAGTAAGTGTTTGGTGCAGAGTGCTAGTGCCGGCGACGTGGACCGCGCGGTGAGGGCGGCCGAGCGGGCGTTCCAGGACGGAGAGTGGGCCAAGATCAGCGCTAGGGAGCGAGGCGCGATGCTCTTCAAGTAAGTGTTTGGTGCAGAGTGCTAGTGCCGGCGACGTGGACCGCGCGGTGAGGGCGGCCGAGCGGGCGTTCCAGGACGGAGAGTGGGCCAAGATCAGCGCTAGGGAGCGAGGCGCGATGCTCTTCAAGTAAGTGTTTGGTGCAGAGTGCTAGTGCCGGCGACGTGGACCGCGCGGTGAGGGCGGCCGAGCGGGCGTTCCAGGACGGAGAGTGGGCCAAGATCAGCGCTAGGGAGCGAGGCGCGATGCTCTTCAAGTAAGTGTTTGGTGCAGAGTGCTAGTGCCGGCGACGTGGACCGCGCGGTGAGGGCGGCCGAGCGGGCGTTCCAGGACGGAGAGTGGGCCAAGATCAGCGCTAGGGAGCGAGGCGCGATGCTCTTCAAGTAAGTGTTTGGTGCAGAGTGCTAGTGCCGGCGACGTGGACCGCGCGGTGAGGGCGGCCGAGCGGGCGTTCCAGGACGGAGAGTGGGCCAAGATCAGCGCTAGGGAGCGAGGCGCGATGCTCTTCAAGTAAGTGTTTGGTGCAGAGTGCTAGTGCCGGCGACGTGGACCGCGCGGTGAGGGCGGCCGAGCGGGCGTTCCAGGACGGAGAGTGGGCCAAGATCAGCGCTAGGGAGCGAGGCGCGATGCTCTTCAAGTAAGTGTTTGGTGCAGAGTGCTAGTGCCGGCGACGTGGACCGCGCGGTGAGGGCGGCCGAGCGGGCGTTCCAGGACGGAGAGTGGGCCAAGATCAGCGCTAGGGAGCGAGGCGCGATGCTCTTCAAGTAAGTGTTTGGTGCAGAGTGCTAGTGCCGGCGACGTGGACCGCGCGGTGAGGGCGGCCGAGCGGGCGTTCCAGGACGGAGAGTGGGCCAAGATCAGCGCTAGGGAGCGAGGCGCGATGCTCTTCAAGTAAGTGTTTGGTGCAGAGTGCTAGTGCCGGCGACGTGGACCGCGCGGTGAGGGCGGCCGAGCGGGCGTTCCAGGACGGAGAGTGGGCCAAGATCAGCGCTAGGGAGCGAGGCGCGATGCTCTTCAAGTAAGTGTTTGGTGCAGAGTGCTAGTGCCGGCGACGTGGACCGCGCGGTGAGGGCGGCCGAGCGGGCGTTCCAGGACGGAGAGTGGGCCAAGATCAGCGCTAGGGAGCGAGGCGCGATGCTCTTCAAGTAAGTGTTTGGTGCAGAGTGCTAGTGCCGGCGACGTGGACCGCGCGGTGAGGGCGGCCGAGCGGGCGTTCCAGGACGGAGAGTGGGCCAAGATCAGCGCTAGGGAGCGAGGCGCGATGCTCTTCAAGTAAGTGTTTGGTGCAGAGTGCTAGTGCCGGCGACGTGGACCGCGCGGTGAGGGCGGCCGAGCGGGCGTTCCAGGACGGAGAGTGGGCCAAGATCAGCGCTAGGGAGCGAGGCGCGATGCTCTTCAAGTAAGTGTTTGGTGCAGAGTGCTAGTGCCGGCGACGTGGACCGCGCGGTGAGGGCGGCCGAGCGGGCGTTCCAGGACGGAGAGTGGGCCAAGATCAGCGCTAGGGAGCGAGGCGCGATGCTCTTCAAGTAAGTGTTTGGTGCAGAGTGCTAGTGCCGGCGACGTGGACCGCGCGGTGAGGGCGGCCGAGCGGGCGTTCCAGGACGGAGAGTGGGCCAAGATCAGCGCTAGGGAGCGAGGCGCGATGCTCTTCAAGTAAGTGTTTGGTGCAGAGTGCTAGTGCCGGCGACGTGGACCGCGCGGTGAGGGCGGCCGAGCGGGCGTTCCAGGACGGAGAGTGGGCCAAGATCAGCGCTAGGGAGCGAGGCGCGATGCTCTTCAAGTAAGTGTTTGGTGCAGAGTGCTAGTGCCGGCGACGTGGACCGCGCGGTGAGGGCGGCCGAGCGGGCGTTCCAGGACGGAGAGTGGGCCAAGATCAGCGCTAGGGAGCGAGGCGCGATGCTCTTCAAGTAAGTGTTTGGTGCAGAGTGCTAGTGCCGGCGACGTGGACCGCGCGGTGAGGGCGGCCGAGCGGGCGTTCCAGGACGGAGAGTGGGCCAAGATCAGCGCTAGGGAGCGAGGCGCGATGCTCTTCAAGTAAGTGTTTGGTGCAGAGTGCTAGTGCCGGCGACGTGGACCGCGCGGTGAGGGCGGCCGAGCGGGCGTTCCAGGACGGAGAGTGGGCCAAGATCAGCGCTAGGGAGCGAGGCGCGATGCTCTTCAAGTAAGTGTTTGGTGCAGAGTGCTAGTGCCGGCGACGTGGACCGCGCGGTGAGGGCGGCCGAGCGGGCGTTCCAGGACGGAGAGTGGGCCAAGATCAGCGCTAGGGAGCGAGGCGCGATGCTCTTCAAGTAAGTGTTTGGTGCAGAGTGCTAGTGCCGGCGACGTGGACCGCGCGGTGAGGGCGGCCGAGCGGGCGTTCCAGGACGGAGAGTGGGCCAAGATCAGCGCTAGGGAGCGAGGCGCGATGCTCTTCAAGTAAGTGTTTGGTGCAGAGTGCTAGTGCCGGCGACGTGGACCGCGCGGTGAGGGCGGCCGAGCGGGCGTTCCAGGACGGAGAGTGGGCCAAGATCAGCGCTAGGGAGCGAGGCGCGATGCTCTTCAAGTAAGTGTTTGGTGCAGAGTGCTAGTGCCGGCGACGTGGACCGCGCGGTGAGGGCGGCCGAGCGGGCGTTCCAGGACGGAGAGTGGGCCAAGATCAGCGCTAGGGAGCGAGGCGCGATGCTCTTCAAGTAAGTGTTTGGTGCAGAGTGCTAGTGCCGGCGACGTGGACCGCGCGGTGAGGGCGGCCGAGCGGGCGTTCCAGGACGGAGAGTGGGCCAAGATCAGCGCTAGGGAGCGAGGCGCGATGCTCTTCAAGTAAGTGTTTGGTGCAGAGTGCTAGTGCCGGCGACGTGGACCGCGCGGTGAGGGCGGCCGAGCGGGCGTTCCAGGACGGAGAGTGGGCCAAGATCAGCGCTAGGGAGCGAGGCGCGATGCTCTTCAAGTAAGTGTTTGGTGCAGAGTGCTAGTGCCGGCGACGTGGACCGCGCGGTGAGGGCGGCCGAGCGGGCGTTCCAGGACGGAGAGTGGGCCAAGATCAGCGCTAGGGAGCGAGGCGCGATGCTCTTCAAGTAAGTGTTTGGTGCAGAGTGCTAGTGCCGGCGACGTGGACCGCGCGGTGAGGGCGGCCGAGCGGGCGTTCCAGGACGGAGAGTGGGCCAAGATCAGCGCTAGGGAGCGAGGCGCGATGCTCTTCAAGTAAGTGTTTGGTGCAGAGTGCTAGTGCCGGCGACGTGGACCGCGCGGTGAGGGCGGCCGAGCGGGCGTTCCAGGACGGAGAGTGGGCCAAGATCAGCGCTAGGGAGCGAGGCGCGATGCTCTTCAAGTAAGTGTTTGGTGCAGAGTGCTAGTGCCGGCGACGTGGACCGCGCGGTGAGGGCGGCCGAGCGGGCGTTCCAGGACGGAGAGTGGGCCAAGATCAGCGCTAGGGAGCGAGGCGCGATGCTCTTCAAGTAAGTGTTTGGTGCAGAGTGCTAGTGCCGGCGACGTGGACCGCGCGGTGAGGGCGGCCGAGCGGGCGTTCCAGGACGGAGAGTGGGCCAAGATCAGCGCTAGGGAGCGAGGCGCGATGCTCTTCAAGTAAGTGTTTGGTGCAGAGTGCTAGTGCCGGCGACGTGGACCGCGCGGTGAGGGCGGCCGAGCGGGCGTTCCAGGACGGAGAGTGGGCCAAGATCAGCGCTAGGGAGCGAGGCGCGATGCTCTTCAAGTAAGTGTTTGGTGCAGAGTGCTAGTGCCGGCGACGTGGACCGCGCGGTGAGGGCGGCCGAGCGGGCGTTCCAGGACGGAGAGTGGGCCAAGATCAGCGCTAGGGAGCGAGGCGCGATGCTCTTCAAGTAAGTGTTTGGTGCAGAGTGCTAGTGCCGGCGACGTGGACCGCGCGGTGAGGGCGGCCGAGCGGGCGTTCCAGGACGGAGAGTGGGCCAAGATCAGCGCTAGGGAGCGAGGCGCGATGCTCTTCAAGTAAGTGTTTGGTGCAGAGTGCTAGTGCCGGCGACGTGGACCGCGCGGTGAGGGCGGCCGAGCGGGCGTTCCAGGACGGAGAGTGGGCCAAGATCAGCGCTAGGGAGCGAGGCGCGATGCTCTTCAAGTAAGTGTTTGGTGCAGAGTGCTAGTGCCGGCGACGTGGACCGCGCGGTGAGGGCGGCCGAGCGGGCGTTCCAGGACGGAGAGTGGGCCAAGATCAGCGCTAGGGAGCGAGGCGCGATGCTCTTCAAGTAAGTGTTTGGTGCAGAGTGCTAGTGCCGGCGACGTGGACCGCGCGGTGAGGGCGGCCGAGCGGGCGTTCCAGGACGGAGAGTGGGCCAAGATCAGCGCTAGGGAGCGAGGCGCGATGCTCTTCAAGTAAGTGTTTGGTGCAGAGTGCTAGTGCCGGCGACGTGGACCGCGCGGTGAGGGCGGCCGAGCGGGCGTTCCAGGACGGAGAGTGGGCCAAGATCAGCGCTAGGGAGCGAGGCGCGATGCTCTTCAAGTAAGTGTTTGGTGCAGAGTGCTAGTGCCGGCGACGTGGACCGCGCGGTGAGGGCGGCCGAGCGGGCGTTCCAGGACGGAGAGTGGGCCAAGATCAGCGCTAGGGAGCGAGGCGCGATGCTCTTCAAGTAAGTGTTTGGTGCAGAGTGCTAGTGCCGGCGACGTGGACCGCGCGGTGAGGGCGGCCGAGCGGGCGTTCCAGGACGGAGAGTGGGCCAAGATCAGCGCTAGGGAGCGAGGCGCGATGCTCTTCAAGTAAGTGTTTGGTGCAGAGTGCTAGTGCCGGCGACGTGGACCGCGCGGTGAGGGCGGCCGAGCGGGCGTTCCAGGACGGAGAGTGGGCCAAGATCAGCGCTAGGGAGCGAGGCGCGATGCTCTTCAAGTAAGTGTTTGGTGCAGAGTGCTAGTGCCGGCGACGTGGACCGCGCGGTGAGGGCGGCCGAGCGGGCGTTCCAGGACGGAGAGTGGGCCAAGATCAGCGCTAGGGAGCGAGGCGCGATGCTCTTCAAGTAAGTGTTTGGTGCAGAGTGCTAGTGCCGGCGACGTGGACCGCGCGGTGAGGGCGGCCGAGCGGGCGTTCCAGGACGGAGAGTGGGCCAAGATCAGCGCTAGGGAGCGAGGCGCGATGCTCTTCAAGTAAGTGTTTGGTGCAGAGTGCTAGTGCCGGCGACGTGGACCGCGCGGTGAGGGCGGCCGAGCGGGCGTTCCAGGACGGAGAGTGGGCCAAGATCAGCGCTAGGGAGCGAGGCGCGATGCTCTTCAAGTAAGTGTTTGGTGCAGAGTGCTAGTGCCGGCGACGTGGACCGCGCGGTGAGGGCGGCCGAGCGGGCGTTCCAGGACGGAGAGTGGGCCAAGATCAGCGCTAGGGAGCGAGGCGCGATGCTCTTCAAGTAAGTGTTTGGTGCAGAGTGCTAGTGCCGGCGACGTGGACCGCGCGGTGAGGGCGGCCGAGCGGGCGTTCCAGGACGGAGAGTGGGCCAAGATCAGCGCTAGGGAGCGAGGCGCGATGCTCTTCAAGTAAGTGTTTGGTGCAGAGTGCTAGTGCCGGCGACGTGGACCGCGCGGTGAGGGCGGCCGAGCGGGCGTTCCAGGACGGAGAGTGGGCCAAGATCAGCGCTAGGGAGCGAGGCGCGATGCTCTTCAAGTAAGTGTTTGGTGCAGAGTGCTAGTGCCGGCGACGTGGACCGCGCGGTGAGGGCGGCCGAGCGGGCGTTCCAGGACGGAGAGTGGGCCAAGATCAGCGCTAGGGAGCGAGGCGCGATGCTCTTCAAGTAAGTGTTTGGTGCAGAGTGCTAGTGCCGGCGACGTGGACCGCGCGGTGAGGGCGGCCGAGCGGGCGTTCCAGGACGGAGAGTGGGCCAAGATCAGCGCTAGGGAGCGAGGCGCGATGCTCTTCAAGTAAGTGTTTGGTGCAGAGTGCTAGTGCCGGCGACGTGGACCGCGCGGTGAGGGCGGCCGAGCGGGCGTTCCAGGACGGAGAGTGGGCCAAGATCAGCGCTAGGGAGCGAGGCGCGATGCTCTTCAAGTAAGTGTTTGGTGCAGAGTGCTAGTGCCGGCGACGTGGACCGCGCGGTGAGGGCGGCCGAGCGGGCGTTCCAGGACGGAGAGTGGGCCAAGATCAGCGCTAGGGAGCGAGGCGCGATGCTCTTCAAGTAAGTGTTTGGTGCAGAGTGCTAGTGCCGGCGACGTGGACCGCGCGGTGAGGGCGGCCGAGCGGGCGTTCCAGGACGGAGAGTGGGCCAAGATCAGCGCTAGGGAGCGAGGCGCGATGCTCTTCAAGTAAGTGTTTGGTGCAGAGTGCTAGTGCCGGCGACGTGGACCGCGCGGTGAGGGCGGCCGAGCGGGCGTTCCAGGACGGAGAGTGGGCCAAGATCAGCGCTAGGGAGCGAGGCGCGATGCTCTTCAAGTAAGTGTTTGGTGCAGAGTGCTAGTGCCGGCGACGTGGACCGCGCGGTGAGGGCGGCCGAGCGGGCGTTCCAGGACGGAGAGTGGGCCAAGATCAGCGCTAGGGAGCGAGGCGCGATGCTCTTCAAGTAAGTGTTTGGTGCAGAGTGCTAGTGCCGGCGACGTGGACCGCGCGGTGAGGGCGGCCGAGCGGGCGTTCCAGGACGGAGAGTGGGCCAAGATCAGCGCTAGGGAGCGAGGCGCGATGCTCTTCAAGTAAGTGTTTGGTGCAGAGTGCTAGTGCCGGCGACGTGGACCGCGCGGTGAGGGCGGCCGAGCGGGCGTTCCAGGACGGAGAGTGGGCCAAGATCAGCGCTAGGGAGCGAGGCGCGATGCTCTTCAAGTAAGTGTTTGGTGCAGAGTGCTAGTGCCGGCGACGTGGACCGCGCGGTGAGGGCGGCCGAGCGGGCGTTCCAGGACGGAGAGTGGGCCAAGATCAGCGCTAGGGAGCGAGGCGCGATGCTCTTCAAGTAAGTGTTTGGTGCAGAGTGCTAGTGCCGGCGACGTGGACCGCGCGGTGAGGGCGGCCGAGCGGGCGTTCCAGGACGGAGAGTGGGCCAAGATCAGCGCTAGGGAGCGAGGCGCGATGCTCTTCAAGTAAGTGTTTGGTGCAGAGTGCTAGTGCCGGCGACGTGGACCGCGCGGTGAGGGCGGCCGAGCGGGCGTTCCAGGACGGAGAGTGGGCCAAGATCAGCGCTAGGGAGCGAGGCGCGATGCTCTTCAAGTAAGTTTTTTGTGTTTTTTCTTCTCATAAGCGTCTGGCAAGTTGATTGATGCTTTCTTTTTGATTTTTAGTTAACCCGACGAACGCGCGTCGTCTGTAGAACAATGTGTAAAGGGCTTACGACTCAATTCCGCTCCCTAATTAGGACGCTAAATTCAGGTAAGTGTCATAAGCCCTTTACTATTGTCCGTTAGGCGCACACGTGTGTCCCTAGCGCGTCCGACAGGTTAAAACCATTTCTTTTCTTGTTATAAATGAATCAGGAATATGGTCTAGTGTGAAATGTGTACATATTTAAAGACGTGCAAAGTGAATGTCGTCTAATTTGAATTACCTTATATTCTCACTTAGTGTGAATATCGATTATTTTTTACCATAACCCATATATGACGAATTTCAGATTGGTCTTATTTCTCGTCATTTTTAATGGACGTATTCTTTCTACCTGTATAAAATTTGTAAATTTTACTATTAAGACAAAATTATATCGTAGCATAATTCAGGCTAGACACTTTTCCATGCTGCGGTTTTTCAGATTCGACCAATAATTTCGAGTTGTCGATTGAAATTTGTGCTGAATGACAGTGAATTGTCAAATCTTCACAGCCGTATTCCCTTCCAGACTAGCTGACCTGATGGAACAACACAAAGAAGAACTAGCCACAATCGAGTCAATAGACTCCGGAGCAGTGTACACATTGGCCCTGAAGACACACATCGGCATGTCCATCGAGACCTGGCGGTACTTCGCCGGCTGGTGCGACAAGATCCAGGGCGCGACTATACCCATCAACCACGCTAGACCTAACAGGTAGTTCCCTCCTGTTGCTATAGTCCCTCCCCACAAGGGAGAACTAGCCACAATCGAAACAGGGCGCCACTATACCCATCAAACACGCTAGACCTAACAGGTAGTTCCCTCCTGTTGCTATAGTCCCTCCCCACAAGGGAGAACTAGCCACAATCGAAACAGGGCGCCACTATACCCATCAAACACGCTAGACCCAACAGGTACCCTCCTTACTGTCGCTATAGTCCCTCCCCACAAAGAAGAACTAACCACAATCGAAACAGGGCGCCACTATACCCATCAAGTATCAACCACGCTAGACCCAACAGGTACCTCTATACTGTCGCTATAGTTCCATAGTGGAGAGTTATATAGTGGAGAGGTCCACAAAGAAGAACTAGCCACTATCGAAACAGGGCGCCACTATACCCATCAAGTATCAACCACGCTAGACCCAACAGGTACCTCTATACTGTCGCTATAGTTCCATAGTGGAGAGTTATATGTATAGTGGAGAGGTCCACAAAGAAGAACTAGCCACTATCGAAACAGGGCGCCACTATACCCATCAAACACGCTAGACCCAACAGGTACCCTCCTTACTGTCGCTATAGTCCCTCCCCACAAAGAAGGACTAACCACAATCGAAACAGGGCGGCCACTATACCCATCAAACACGCTAGACCCAACAGGTACCCTCCTTACTGTCGCTATAGTCCCTCCCCACAAAGAAGGACTAACCACAATCGAAACAGGGCGGCCACTATACCCATCAAACACGCTAGACCCAACAGGTACCCTCCTTACTGTCGCTATAGTCCCTCCCCACAAAGAAGAACTAACCACAATCGAAACAGGGCGGCCACTATACCCAACAACCACGCTAGACCCAACAGGCAAACAACCACACTATCTATTTAGTAGCCATTATCATAGCCTGGTTTAGCAGGTTACAATAAATAATTACAAGCTGTCACTCTATATACTGACGAAAGAATGTTGAAAGTGGATGAGTAATTCCGATTAGCCTCTACATACAAACTTTATATAAATCAGAAATAAATAAAGTTTTGGTCTGTTTATTTTTTTAAAAAACCATGTTACATTGCCAGTGATTTACTTATTAGATAAGATTAAACACTACTGTCGCCCATTTCTCTAACCTGGAATTAGCTTCGTAAAAAACCAGGAACCTTGGTATGCCGATGTAAAAAATATATACTTAAACCATGACCTCGAAGTTTTAGAGGAATGTTTCAAATCGTTCTAGACTGATCCGGAACAAGCCATACGAAAGGTTAAAAAATAGATTTCCTACATGATGTAAGTATATATAATACGTAATCAGTTGATGATCGAAACGAACAATGTAATCAAGTCTAACTGATATAATCTAAACACGCTTTAAATAAATCTAGTACCGTCCCACATTAAGAGTCCGCAGTAAGCTCGATTCTCCATACAAACGTAGTTACGCTCTCATTTTAAAACTACGTGTTGGATTGTAACGAAACTTTGCATATACAATGACATGAGGTATATCTATGTCTGTAATTAGTTTATGTAGCTTCAGATACCATAGTAAAAAAAATACAGCGAATTTTTCATACAAAACTTGCTGTATTTCGTTTGTTTTATAAACTGGAACCATATAAACTAATTACAGACATAGATATACCTCATGTTAATGTATATGCAAAGTTTCGTCACAATCCAACACGTAGTTTTAAAATGAGAGCGTAACTACCTTTGTATGGGAAGGTGAAATTCGGCCGAGCTTACTGCGGACTCTTAAACAAAAGACGATTTCCTCCAGAAATCTGACCATGACGAAGAAAGAGCCGATCGGAGTGTGCGCGCTCATCACCCCGTGGAACTACCCCCTGATGATGCTGTCGTGGAAAATGGCGGCGTGTCTCGCTGCTGGCAACACTGTCGTCATGAAACCTGCTGCGGTAAGTCCGTTTGGACCTTTTGAAACACTATCTATGCTCGGGATTCCACTTTACACGTATGTGACCCTTCTGTTGACGTTGGAGTCTGTTGCTTTCTTGTGTGACATGAGGCTTATGGAAGCTGCGTTAAATATAAATATAAAAACCATATAGATATATAGCATAAATAAATACATACATAGATATGGAAAAATAATGTAAAGTTTCGTAGAATTACTTACCTGGTGTCTATTTAAAGAAACCGTTTTTTATAAATAAAATGCAATGTGAAGGAAGGGGTGTGCGTCGTTTGAACTCTAGTCGGCATTGCATCTTTCCAACTGTTCGCTCGCATTTTGGCAATTTTTCTACTCAAAGTCCTTCTTCTCATTTCCCGCACCTACCTTCGACACCTTCTTATATAAGTATGTGATGTGCGGGTTTAGCCACACACACATATCCCTCAGCCTGAGGGGCTATCGAGGGTTTCCTAGTTAACTCAGGCGGTCAAGGAGGCCTAGCAGGAGCAGGGGTGAATAATAACAGCGGTCGGATTAATGGTTAACACTGGGTCTTGATGCCCTTTTATTAAATACAAATAATCCCTACACGGTCCTACACGGTCACTATCGTTCGCGGTACGGGGCACGGTTTGCCGAACTGGTACGATTCGGGTCGGTAAAGACGGGAACGGCGGGATCGTGGTACAACGGCAGTGCACTCGGGGTCTCCAAGCGGCCAGGAGTATCACGGGACGGGTTCGTTCTCCCGGCAGTGCACTCGGGGTCTCCAAGCGGCCAGGGATAACGCGGATCCTAAACAACTCACTCCTCCGGCAATACGCCCGGGAACCAGGCGGCCTGAGAGGGGCGAGGGGAGCGGAAGACTTCGGCGGTGCTCGGTGGCCAAGCAGCCAGAAGTCGGGAAGCCACGGCAGTGCACTCGGGGTCTCCAAGCGGCCAGAGGCGGGAAGGTAGGGAGGGCGAGGGGAGAGAGTTGGGCACACGGCAAGCCGCTAGCCAAACTCCTCTGGTCTGACGGGCGCGCGGCGCTTATATACTGGCCGGCGGGTGGCGGTGCGGTGGGGCGCGGTGCCGTGCGCTGCTCTGCCCCGCTCGTCTGTCCCCCGCGTCGGCGCCGCTCTGTCGCGGCGGCGGCTGTGGCGTTTTCCATGACGTCACAAGTAAGTAACGCAATTAACTTGTGAGAGCATTATTAATATCGGATTTACGTTTAAATGACTATCCGCTATAGCTGTGCGACGCGGCGAGCGAGGTTTTTAATAGCACCAATAGCATTGCTGGGTGCGCTCGACCATCGAAAGAAAGAAAGAAAACATTTATTCGTGACAAAAAACAAACAACTGTAGACACATACGCACATACACATTTGCCACGAAATGGTCACAACTCAGCGTAGCATCATCCTATTGGTTATTTTTTTCCTCGCTTAACGCCTTGCAACCTCGCACTGCTCTGGTCTACTCAATACGCACCCTAACCGCCTTATTCATAAAACTTAAAATGCCTCGGCTAAATAAAATGTGCTTTGTCCCTTTCTTACGAACACAAATGTTAAAGTGACATATAAGGATAAACGAATTTTAACGCCATTTTAGTTAAAACAGGCTTGTAGTACGTTTATGAATACGGCCGTATGTGTTTTAGTTTGGAATTTAAGAATCGTATAAGGTATCATTCGAAAGATTATTGACGACCGCTTTAGCCTAGTTGGTAGTGACCCTGCCTACGAAGCAAGAGGTCCTGGGTTAGAATCCCGGTAAGGGCATTTATTTGTGTGATGAGCACGATTAATTGTTCCTGAGTCATGGATGTTTTCTATGTATTTAAGTATTTATTTATCTATATAAGCTTTGCTTATTTGGGACTAGGTCGATTTGTCTAAGATTGTCCCCTAATAATAATTTATTTATTTATTGTACAATTCTGAGTGAAAATACTTTTTTCTAACTATAAATCGATCCCCCAGGTCTGTCCGCTAACGGCTCTCAAATTCGCGGAGCTGTCCGTGCTGGCCGGGCTCCCCCCCGGAGTGATCAACATCCTGCCGGGCAGCGGCGCGGTCTGCGGCCAGGCCATGGCCGACCACCCGCTGGTCAGGAAACTAGGCTTCACCGGCAGCACTGAGATCGGTCACTATTGTTCAATACAATCTTATCTTATCTTGTCTGTATGAAGGCCCTTTCGGATATATCGACCCAGTGGTATTTCCAGGGTTCCGTACCCGAAGGGTAAAACGGGATCCTATTACTAAGACTCCGCTGTCCGTCCGTCTGTCTGTCTGTCACCAGGCTGTATCTCATGAACCGTGATAGTTAGACAGTTGAATATGCCTGGTGATGAAAATCCCATTCAAATATCTCAAAAAATTAAGAAACTACAACCGTTTTTTAATGACATTAGACACTAAATAAAATAATCAATAATGATGGATTTTCTTGAAGAAGGATTAAGAATGTAGTCAAAAGGAGAAAAAAGCGACGCAAAAGGTTAAATAATCACAAAGTTATAAGTATCCAAATTTTTAAGAGGTATTTTCTGTTCCTTTTCCGCAAAACGCACCTTCATACTGAAACGATTGTCATTTACTATGACGCTCGGGGGCCGTGACGTCACGATCCCCGACCGTTTTCTCTCTAACAAGCAACATTAAAACGGTTGTAGCCTCGTAATACTATTCCACTGCGACATCTACACCCCTATTGTTACCACAAACTGCACTAGTTAAGGCGATGCCTTGATTTGAGTCTAACACGCCCCCTAGACAGAGACACGCTGATGCCTTCCGCGCACGAGGAAAAGAGATCTAACACTCTTCGGGAATGGCTTTTTTTGACAAATTTCGATAAATACCTAACTTAGAGACGTTTTATTTAAATTTAATAAACTGAGATTTTAGATGAGATGCAATACTATTATTTCGTATTAACTTGATTGTGTCGTAATATAATGTATCGTTTGAGTAGGCGGAGAAAAAAAAGGAAAATACAGACCCAACTTTGGTTTTTTTTCTATCGAGGAAATTTTAAGCAATCATATATCGATAAAATCAGATAAACAATCATATAGTCAAGAATCATATATCTGAAAATCAGACCTTATTGTTTCTTAATCTAGCCAGAACGGCGTTTCAAAGCACGCGATAATTTCCAATGCACAGCCTTAATCTTGTGTTCTAACTGTTATGTTCTCTTGCAGGACAAACCATAATGAAGTCGTGCGCCGCGTCAAACATGAAGAAGGTATCCTTGGAGCTCGGCGGCAAGTCGCCGCTAGTCGTGTTCGAAGACTGTGACATGGAGAAGGCTGTCAGAAACGTAAGTGTTTTAATTTCACGTCTAAATGAATATATCCTCTAGGGAGTCTAACCGGCAGGTATATTAAAAGGCCTTCTCCTCTTTAATGGAATGTATGCCATTCAAAATTACATTTGTCTATTTCCTATTATAGTTTATTCTAAATTTCATTGCCATTTTTCGTGTGTATGCAAAGAAGCTACGGTAGCCTAGCGGTTCCGGCATGCGGCTGTCAAGCGGCGGTCGTGGGTTCGAATCCCGGCTCGTACCAATGAGTTTTTCGGAACTTATGTACGGAATATCATTTGATATTTTACCGTCTTTTCGGTGAAGGAAAAACATCGTGAGGAAACCTGCATATACATCCACGAAGAAATTCAAAGGTGTATGTGAAGTCCCCAACCCGTACTGGGTCAGCGTGGGGACTACTGCCCGTTCCCTTCTCATCCATGAGAGGAGGCCTGTGCCCAGCAGTGGGACGTATATAGGCTGATTTATTATTTATTATTATTATGCAAAAACACCCCCGAAAAAGGTTCATCTGTTTCGAAGGTACGATGCCACAGACAGACACGCAGATACACATGGCAAATTTATAACTATTTGTCCTTTGCGACTGGGATATCTGAGAACAAGTAGACAGGGGTAAAAAAAGTTAATAATATAAGCCTTTTATTCAGACAATTTTACAGTTTAAAGAGTTTAAAATTATTGTACACAACTTATCGAATTAAATAACTTAACTTAACATATTACTGGTTCAGACAACATCGGTTTGATCTGTATGCCGTTTGGCAAAGGCCTCTTCCATCCCTTTCCATTTTTCCCTGTCTCTCGCCAGTCTGGTCCATTGTCTCCCTGCGAATTTGACAATTTTATCTTCCCATCTCATTTTTGGTGGTCCTTGTTTTCTTTTTCTATCTTTCAGGAACCACCATACAATTCTCTTGTTCCATTTCTCTTCTCCTGTCTCTGTCCACCTCCATTTGAGTGTCTTAACTTTAACGGTTACATCTTCTACACATGTTTTAGATCTAATACACTTGTTTCTGATTCTATCTCTCAGTTTAACTCCAATCATACTTCTTTCCATGGCCCTTTGACATGCTTGTAGTTTGTTTAAGTTGCTCTTAGTTAGGGTCCAAGTTTGACTGCCATAGGTTAAGACTGGTAGAACACATGTATTAAACAACTTCCTCTTTGTGGCTATATTGATTTCTTTGTTCTTCATTACTTCTCTTAATGACCAGTACCGTTTCCATGCGTTAGTTGTTCTTCTAGCAATCTCTTTCTCCATCTGTTCATCCATGGATATTGTTTGTCCCAAATATATGTATTCATCAACATATTCTATGGTTTCCTCATTTACCACTATCAGTGTCTTTATGGAGTTGGTCATTGTTTTAGTTTTTTCTGTATTCATTCGCAGTCCCATTACCTCACTCTCGTATGCTAGTTCCTTTAGCATATTTTGCAGGTATTCAGCTGTTTTTGCTATCAGCACTAAATCATCTGCGAAGCGTAAATGTGTAAGAGTAGTACCATTTATTTTAACTCCGTATTTGGGGTTCCTATCCCATTTAAGATTCCGAAATATTCCCTCCAGCACCGCAGAGAATATTTTTGGAGAAAGAGGATCCCCTTGTCGAACTCCTTTGTTTATCTTGATCTCTTCTCCCTGGCTTTCTAACTGTATTCTGGCAGTGCTTGCTTCGTATATATTCCTTAATATCCTAATGTACTTCGGCATTACCCCTTGCTCATTCAGGGCTTCCCAGATTTTGTTATGTATGAGCGAGTGGAAGGCTTTGCTGTAGTCCACATAAGCCATGTATAGTGGAGCTTGGTGCTCTTTGCATTTTTCTGTTAGTTGCCGTACTGTGAAGATGTGGTCCAGCACTGAAAAATCGCGCCTGAACCCGGCCTGTTCCTCTGCTTGATTTTCATCAAGTATGTTTGTCAGTCTGTATAATAATGTCTTTGCGAATATTTTATAAACATTTGACATCAGACTAATGGGTCTATAATTATTTATGTTATGAGGGTCGCCTTTAAAAAAAGTTACTAAAAACAAACTGAACAAATGAAAATTGATTCCTTTAATCGAAATTTTTCCTTTAAATGATTAACATTCTTTCGAACAATTTTGCTCTAGTTTTTATACCATGTCGATTGCAAACAAGCTTACGGCTCGTATAGTAAGCGGTCAGCGTAGCCTTTGGACGCTTGTAACTCTAGGTATGTCACATGCGCGTTGCCAACCTTTTAAAAATCTATACACTCCATTATTAAAGAACACAGTATGGAGGCCCTCGGGAAAACCTCGGCAGAGGGAGGATATTTCTCTGAAACCGGCACGGGCACGACCGCGACGAGCTTTCTATAGAAACCTGCGACTTGAGAGGATAACATTAGTAGAATCACACAACACCATGTCTTCGTCCAGGGTATGGGCTCTGTGTTCTTCAACAAGGGCGAGAACTGCATCGCCGCCGGCCGGCTGTTCGTCGAGGAGAGAATCCACGACGAGTTCCTGAGACGAGTGGTGGAGGAGACCAGGAAGATCGCCATCGGGGACCCGCTCCACCGCGGCACGAGCCACGGACCGCAGAACCATAAGGCACACATGGACAAACTCATCGAGGTATATCATTATCATTAGCCTATACATGCCTCTCACGGATTAGAGAGAATCGGCAGTCCCCAGTTCTCATGATCAGCGTATACGTATCATTGGGCATAGGCCATGGACGCGTCCATTGCGGGTTGGGGACTATCAAGGGAACCATAATATGTAGATTTTCTTGAAACTTAAATACTTTATCGAGGTAAGTTATCATCACTAGTCTATATAAGACTCACTGGGGGGCACAGGCCTCTCACGGATTTGAGAGAATCGGCAGCCGGACATCCCTTTCTACGGCATCATCATAAACATATTAATGCTTCCGTGCCTTTACATATACGAGGTAGAATATGTGTCAAAAGCGACATTAGGCAATTTTCCGCTTTTAACAGCTGTAGGCAGAAGGATATAATTTATACGTGGCCATTCAAAACTGCTCTTCTTTGCAAAAGTATTTTTGAAGTAGCACCAAAAATTTATAATGAATTACCAAAAAAAAGAGACTGTATAAATTCCTGGTAGAAAAAGCATATTATTCCATAGGTGAAATATATTTGAATTGTTATTTAAATTAGTTTTTAAGTACATGCATGCAATGTCTGGACTACAATATTTGTATGCCGAACGGCAAAACATAGCGATTAACCTATGTTTACAAATAAACAATTTGAATTTGAATGGCATTCAACGCGCTGCGATTAGGGTTTGCAAGATCCGCCAATATTTCGGATCCGGATATTTCGGATATTTAAATCGAACGGATCCGGATATCCGGATTTTTCGGATAAAACGGATCCATAAGGTTTTTTGGTATAAACTAGGAATTGTAAGGCCAAACTAAGAAAAAACTAAAAACGGTTATACCACCGTATTTATATACCTGAAAGATTTTAAATAGATACGCATTCCCGAGGTCCTAAGGGGTCAAACTTTATTTTGTTTCAACTTTTAACTTACGACTACAAACTAACTAGCAAAGTTAGTTTAGTCACTGAAAGCTGTCACTTGAATAACTACAACCAGGTCGCGTTAACTCCGTACCTGGTGGTCGTACATACATTTCAATGACCTCTATGTATACAGTTAATTCGATAGGGTTGTAAAAGAAATTGACATGATGACTTGGACGCCTTACTCAGTAATCGATTGAAAGAAGAGCCAACACGGAAATCTTTAAAATCAAGGGAAGAGGCGTTTGTTTAGCAAGGGACATTCCATTAGCTAATAGGACTAGGTATGTCTAGATATGGCAAACTATATATAGCGCACTGTTCTTATTTTACATGATCAATATAAGTCGACCATAATACTAAAAAAAATATTACAATTATAAAACGTAGGTATTGTTGCTGCATTTACTTTTTACTTCATGTGTCATATCAAAGACTACAATGTGTCAAATATACTTCTTAAATATTTATTTAGGTACATCTAAACTAAGTCTTTAGAAAGTAGGTAGGTACTATCGACAACACAGCTAACTGACCATCGGTGCACCTTAAGGTTAATAAGGTTCTATATAAACACAGGATGGTCAAGTAACAGTGTTGTTGTTTGTACATATAGTAAGTAATATTGGATTTATATGATTACTTAGTGCCTACGGTGGATTAGTGCATTTAAACCAACGCCAACTTTCGACATCAAATTCCGCAATTTTGTAACTAATAAAAAACAAAAATAATCTGATCTGGGATGAAGAAGTGGCGAATAAAAACAGAGATTGAGAATGATCTACATTATATCATTCCGTTTTTAGCGTGGACTCGGTACAAACTTCATTTTGTAGCGGCGGTATTTTCGGTTTCCATGGTTGTATTTTAAGGATCCGTAATATCCGAAAAATCCGGATCCAGGAGCCTGTCAGATCCGGATCTGAAATTTGGCGGATATCCGGATCTTTCGGATATCCGGATTGCAAACCCTAGCTGCGATATAAAGCGTGCGTGCCGTAGCAGCCCTGGCATGTAATTGTAGCGGCGCGACCAATACCTTTTTTCCATAAATCTATGGCTACTATTGACATGTTCCTATGTTTTCCTTTTTTTCATAAATGTATTCTTCAAAGAGATATTAACCTTCAATAACCTAAAAAAAAAGCCAGTTTTTCCGCTGTGTTCAAACATCCAGAAAACAATTTTGACTAGATTATTTAAAAAAAGGAAAACATAGGAACACTGTCAAAGCCTTTCTTTGATTTTTAATAAAAAAAATAGTTAAATAGGTCAAGTTTTGGAGAAGAAATGAGGGGACTACGAAACGTTGATTTTATGTAATTTTAATAGGTATTATCGGTCCAAGCAGTTGTCTCTATCGCGCTCTGCGGCGGGAGGCTTGTGGTTGGCGCGACAGCAATACATATAACAAATACCTATTTCTCAATTATCTTGACCCTAGTGTTTCCTCTTAAGGTTACATCGTTCTTTTTCCATTCTCAGTTCTGCGAAGTCGGTGTAAAGGAGGGTGCGCGACTAGTCCTAGGAGGGAAGCGTGTAGATCGGGCCGGCTACTTCTTCCAGCCAACCATCTTTACTGACGTCACGGACGACATGTTCATCGCCAAGGAAGAGTCCTTCGGGCCCATAATGATCATCAGCAAGTTTAGCAGCAAGTGAGTGTCGTTAGAGATCAATAAGATGGTTGTCTAATGTTAGGCCGAAATTTATATTCATTTGCCCGAATCACGTTGGCCTGATTTTCATTTGCCCGAATGATTCATTTACTAGAATAGTTCATTGACATACTCTTGTTTTCCCGAACATAAGATGCCAGAATGATACGAATGCCATACATATTGTTATCCATATTATTAAGTGAAAGAATATTATTTGGTAGAATATTTACCACACTAAATACTGTTTCTTTCCGAATCCATCCTGCAAAGCAAGATTTTCCGCTCTTTTATTAAAAAAAATAACCTCGAAGACTATGGCGGGAGCTCCGAATCTATCCGCTATCCAAGTCGGTTCCGCCCTAAGTGTTGGCTCAACACAATATATACTACTCAAATCAAAATAAGGGCCGCTTACACTTCTATTTTTATTGTTAATTATTGGAGACAAAGTAGTTAATTGATAAGTGGCTAACTAAATTGACCCTCCTTCAGAATCCTACCTCTTTCATGCTGGTTAAGTCTAACAGCTGGAACAAAATATATATCATTGTTTAATATAATCTTCACGTAACGATCAACACACCTGGGCCCCTATTTTCTTTTGAGTAGTATAGTTATCAGTATATTATTTAGAGTGTACCTACTCATCATCATCATCATCATATCAGCCGAAAGGCGTCCACTGCTGGACATAGGCCTCCCCCAAAGAGTGCCACAATGACCGGTCCTGCGCCACCCGCATCCAGCGGACTCCCGCGACCTTTACCAGGTCATCAGTCCACCTTGTGGGGTGTACCTACTATTGTGGCATTTATATGGAAGGCAAATGATGTTATGGCATGGCATGTGATAATTATGGATTACAAAGATATCATATACTATTATTATAACAAATGATATTATTGAAATTGATATTATGCTAAACAGACATTCTGGCATATGATTAATATAGTAAACAATGAGTATGACATATGAAATTATGAGAAACAACATTATGGCAATTGACTACAATGGCATATGAAATTCTGGCAAGTAAGGGTATAGCCAATAGAGATATGTCCATATAGATAATCTCCATCCAGAAAGTCTACTCTATACACAGGTGCAAGATAAGTATTGATTTAGATAAATCCACCTTTGATGCGGAACGTACATTACATAATCATCAGGGATCGGAGAATCGGATAGTTAAATACCTGAAGGTAGTTAAACCTGCGGGTGGCGGGATTCCGGTGCTGGACCGGTCATTGTGGCACTCTTTAGGGGAGGCCTATGTCCAGCAGTGGACGTCTTTCGGCTGATATGACGATGATTAGGTAGTTAAATAACTATGGCGGCAGCGTTAATGTTGAGTTGTATGAAGGCGGACTCGTTCAATTTTATTAATCTAATTCTCGTGATTTATAAATTAACTAGCTGATGCCCGCGACTTCGTCCGCGTAGAACGTGTTATCGTCTTAGAAAAATGATTGCTATTAAATTATGTCAGGCGCAAGCTTAATTATCGCTGTCCCAAACACATCTTAAGGGATGATTCCAAGATAAAAACTATCCTGTATCCTTCCAAGGGTCTCAAATTATCTGTACGGAAAATTTCATTTTAATCCGTTCAGGGATTAAGCCTAAAAGTTTTAGTTTAGTGTAGTGTTAGTTTTTAGTGTTAGATCTAAATTGTATTCCCGTTTTTACAAATATCAATATCTTAAGAATCATCAAGAGACGTTAAATAATGTATTAAAGAAAAATATATTTTGTATGTCTATTTAGCTACATTACTGGTAATTATTGCCTAAATCCGTCCAGTAGTTTTACTCACGTTAGTCCCGGCTACCTGTATAGTTTTGAAAGCAAAATTATCTTATACCAAAAGACAGAACTTTCCATCTCCATCCCCAGTCCCTATTTAAGTGTGTTACAGAATCAATTATTTTGGTTATCCAAAACAAACTTTTTAAGTTAACAAAATAATCCGCAGGTCAAACATTTCCTTCTTTTCGGTACTGGGAGCATCGCAGTTCTAACCTAACCTACATTTCTGGTAGTTGTTCGGTTCTGTAAGGGTTGTGAAATTTAAGAAACACTGTAATTCGTTTCCTAGTCTTTAACCGAAGTTACAGTTCCCTTACTTTAAAATTTTCTTGTTCCCCGTACAGACTTCCTACTAATTTAACCCCTTTAGGGGATGGTAACCCAGAGGCAAAACTAACCCTTATTGGGATTAGACCGGTTTCCTCATGAAATAGCATTTTTTTAAATTCATTATTTTAAGAAGTTTATTTCATACTTGCAATGTAAATCAATTGGGAATATGCCAACTTTAGGCATTTATCTATCTGATTATCCGATTGCTCATCATCCACCCTTGTCCCATTCATTCAAGATGGATGCGATTCCATACCTTTAGCTTTTATTAACGTACATAAGTATTACCCCTGCATGCATCCGACGCGTTTAATGTTAGGCATGCTGGGATTCATTAGAAATTAGACGATACGTGTCGGTCGGCAAAAGGGTGTCAAGTTCGGCTAGGGTACCTGCTGGAGCTCGTGTAGCCCCCGCGGCCCAGCGGCGCAGCGAACCCAAAGATGTGTTTGAATGATGATTGATGTAGGGTTATATATTAAACAAATAATTGTAGTTATGTTCAGTGGCGTGCATAGGGTTTTTAGTTAGGGTAGGCAGATTTTTTTTGGGACGAACAAGTTGTGTTTTGCTTAGTGCACGTCACCGAATTGTAGAAAAGAGAAACAATGCATAATTAAACTGTTATTAAGTAAAGTAATGTTAGCACTTACTAAGCCTTAGGCTATTTCGACTTTCGACAAAGTGAGTGCATTGTGTTAGTAACTATCTTAGGATACTATACCGTCATGAAATTGACGAGTAATATTACCCCGAGTTTAAGCTAATTGCAACTGTGTCTTGCACCTACCTTTAACTTACCTACCTTTACCTTATTAACTTGCTAAATTCACCGAAAGTTAACTTCCGCAAACATACTAGGCCAATACACCGTTCACAGCTAAAACACATATTTAAGGTTTAATACACAAATATAGAATACGCCAATAAACAAAAACACACGGAAATTCAATAGAAAACGTAAGAAAATCGCTCCGAACCGAACTATGTAATGCAACTGCAACTACACGAATATTTTTACCACAACACAACTCCGAAATAGGACATTCTAAACAAATATTCGTAAACAAACAACCCTGACAAATTAGAACGCCCCACATTGCGAGTAATAATCACAGCAAAAGGGACTCCTTTCATTTGCCGCATGAGACTTTGTGGCGCACGATCGTATAATAGGCTTGATTACAATACTCCGATTGGCTGAAATTCGGCGGTAGCGCAAGTATTTGCGGCCAATCACGCGCAGCGCTGCCGCTGACCGACGAGGTTCGGCGGCCGGATTTGGAAGCATGTGTGGGTGTAATTTGCTTAAACGTGTGCGCACTGAGCAAATCCGTACATAGTTCACGGACGATATTTACACAAGCGCACTGTGAGAATGTGTGCCGTGGGTTAGGCTCCGTTCGCGGTGCCTAATCTGCGGAGAGCGAGTCTGATTCGCGCGCAAATTTAAATGGCAGCGCGTCCCGTAATATAAGTAAAGAAGTAGATTGTTTTAATAGTACATTACGTACCTAGGGCGGTGAATTCGTGAATGGCCCAGATCGCAGTTGTTTGTGGCCCGAACCGAAGGTGAGGGCCATAAATATGCCCGTGGTAAGTACACAATTTTACGTCTTCATATGGCCACAATGCGAGTTTTACCGTACGCGCAGCGTGCAGTAAAACTCGCATTATGGCCAGGTGTGACGTAAAAACGATTATAGTATCATCATAGAGAAGAAAAATATATGTGGTGGAGTTATTTTGCAAGGTAGGCACTGCCTATTTGCCTATATGGTACGCACGCCACTGACGCACGCCACTGGTTATGTTTGAAATGTACATTTAAATTTGTATTTTGTCAAAACTATGCTGATGCTTGACGCGGCCCGTTTGATATCGAACCGTTTAAATTTATCCGTTGTAACGTATGTAACGCTCCTATCAGTGTTGGGCAAAACGTAATTGAATTACTAATTAATAATTACAATTACAAAAAGTAATTGCAATTACAAATTACAATTACAGGGAAAATGAAATTGTAATTATAAGTTTCAATTACAAATACAAAATGTAATTATTAATTGAATTATTAATTACATTTTGCAATTAATTACTTATTAAATTACAAATTACTTTTGTTTTATAGAATATTTTTGATCACTTATTTTTTGAATAAAATAAACGATCGGTGAAACGAAAGCCGGATAGGTATGGGGCATGGCATGCTTGAGTGAAGTGTTTTTTATGTAAAAGGCAAAAAGAAGTTTTATTTTATTAAAATTAGGACTTAGATGTGACGGTCATAGGCAAGGTGGTGTGTGTGTGTAAGTGTGGTGTTTTAGTCTATTTTGTAACATTCACAATTTCTTTGGACAGTCAGCATTCCTAGATTTCCCAGTTAATTTTAGGTATCTGTTTCCTTCATGAGGCATGACCCTTAGCTTATTATATTCATTTCCGAAATATGTTAGCTATTATGTAAGCGGAGCCCCAAAGTTGTAAAGAGTGTATGAGTGTAATAACTTTGTTTTCGAAGAGCTTTGCAAGGTTTAGCTTGAAATGAAAAAAAAATGATACGTGTTGTATGCAACTAATTTTACATTTTTATATCTGTCCGGTCTAACCTAACAACAGTATTAGTTTTGTGGCACCAATACAAATTACAGCTCCCGGTATCCGTGTTAAACGCCGAAACGTATGCACGTGTTCTTAAGGCCGGCGGTGCTAAGAATACGGTTTACACGGATAAATATAAATATAGGTACACACATTTATTGTTTTGATTATTAGGTACATCATTGCAATCAGACCAAGTAAACACGTATGCTTCTCATTGTTTATAAAAAAAGTTGACTTAAAGTAATTTAGTAATTTAAATTACAAATAAATGTAATTACAATTACAAATTACAAAGTAATTACAATGACATGAAATTTTAATTACATTCAATTTAATTAACGTAATTGAATTAATAATTGTGTAATTTGTAATTAAATTACAAAAAGTAATTAATTACGCCCAACACTGGCTCCTATGCTGCCTACATTTGTATTGTACTAGCTGTTGCCCGCGACTTCGTCCGCGTACAACTTGTTACCGTCTTAGAAAAATGATTGCTATTAAATGATTGTAGGCGGAACCTTAATTATCGCTGCCCTTAACAAAGTTCTACCAACTTAAGGGATGATTTCCGAGATAAAAACTATCCTATATCCTCAAATTAGGGTCTCAAATAATCTGTATGGAAAATTTCATCTAAATCCGTTCAGGGATTAAGCGTAAAAGGTAACAGTGCGATGAGTTCATTAGTTTAAATTGAAAACTCTGTTTTTACACATATAAATATCTTAAAACTCATCAACAGACGTTTCAGCTTAAATTGTATATTTTTCATAATGTATTAAAGAAAGCTACATTACTGAAAATAGTTTTGAAAGCAAACGTAATCTAATGCTAAAAGACGTAGAACTTTCGATCTCCTTCCGCCGTCCCCATTTAACGGTGTTAGAAAATAATATTATTCTGATTAACCAAAAAAAATATATAATCAACAAAATACGTAATCCGCACCTGCTTACTACTACTAATTACCTACCTTTCGGTTCTGGGAGCATCCCAGTTCCAACCTAACCTAATCTACATTTCTGGTAGCTGTTCGGTTCTGTAAGGGTCGTGGTTCTAACTTAACCTAACCTACTTTTCTGCTAGCAGTCGGACCTATACATACTTCCAACCCTTTTTAACCTCCGTAGAGGTGAATTTTAAGAAACGCTGTAATTAGTTTCCTAGTTTTTAACCGAAGTTACAAATCCCTTACTTCAAAATTTTCTTGTTCCCCGTACAAACATCTAACTCCTTTTAGGCCATTTAGGGGATGAATGTGTCCCCCTTGTGGAAACAATTTAAAACAGTCTAACACAGAAGTTACAAATCCCTTACTTTAATAATGTTTTGCTCTCCATACAAACTTTGAACCCCCTTTAACCCCTATATGAAATGAATTTCAAAAATCTCTGAAATCAGTTTTGTAGTCATTTAACATACATGTAAGACCGAAGTCTCTTACTATAACATTTTCTTGGTTTCCATATAATAGACCTTGAATCCCGTTTTAACCCCTTAGGGGTGGAATTTTTCCAAAACGCTGAAAGAAATTTTATTTTTTCTGATAAGAAATCTTTATACAACGCGTTAAGTCTCCAGCTCAAAAATGAGTGTTTCTCATACAAAGCTTGCGCCCCTTTTTAACCCTCTTAGGGATATAATTTTCTAAAACGCTGGAAGAAATTGTTTATATTATAATAAGTAATCTCTAGCTCAAAAAAAAAAGTGTTTCCCACACAAACCTTGCAACCCTTTTTAACCCCCTTGGGGGTGGATGTTTCCAAAACGATTAAAGTTCTTTTTATAAGCTTTTATTTAGTTTCACCTGTCCCGTTGTCTGTCTGTCTGTCTGTAATCAAATCTTGCAAGTTAAATTTGATCCACTTCCCGATTTCCGATTGAGTTGAAATTTTGCACGAATATGCAAACCGCGTGACAATGCAATATTATGATGACGTGGAGCTGATCTGATGATGGAGCTGGAAGGTGGCCATAAGAATTCCGTAATAAAACCACATAACCCCATCGAGTTTGGGCTCGTTAGAACCGTTTCAATGAGTAGTTGATGGCGGTATACAGAAAAGTACAGTCAGAAACTTATATTTTGACAGAAACTTATTTGTATTCAAATACGTAATCTGGCTACAAAGTTTCAAGTTTCTAGCTCCAACGGAAAAGTTTCCCTCATACAACTTTTGCACCCCTATTTTAACCCTCTTAGGGATGGAATTTTCTAAAATGCTAATATTAATTTTTTTGTATTCAGATAAGTAATTTTTCTACAAAGTTTCATGTCTCTAGCTAAAAAAATAAGTTTCGCCCATTCAAACTTTGCACCCCTATTTAACCCCCTGAGGGGTGGAATTTTCTGAAACGCTGAAAGTACTTTTCGTGTTTTTTAATAAGTAATCTTTCTACACAGTTTCAAGTCTCTAGCTCAAAAATAAAGTTCCCTCCATATAAACCTTGCACCCCTTTTTAACCCCCTTAGGGGTGAAAATTGCTGAAACACGCAAATTACTTTTTTGTATTCTAATAAGTAATCTTTCTACAAAGTTTCAAGTTTCTAGCTCAAAAAATAAAGTTCCCTCCATACAAACCTTGCACCCCTTTTTAACCTCCTTAGGGGTGAAGTTTTCTAAAACGCAGAAATTACTTTTTGTATTCTAATAAGTAATCATTCTAGATAGTTTCAATTCCTAGTTCTAAAAATAATGTTTTCCCCGTACAAACATTGCACCCCTATTTAACCCCCTTAGGGATGGAATTTCCAAAAATCCCGTCTTATCCCTTGCCTACGTCATAAAAGGAAGCTCTGGTGTAAATTTCAAGTTTCTAGTCCCAGTAGTTTCGGATTCATCACCACACAGCCAGGAAGTCTTCTTTTATATATATAGATTGTATTGTATCATCCTAGCAACCATTATTCATAGAGCACATCTGAATGTCTGTCTAATTAGACCAGTACGTCTATCATGAGACGGCCGCGACATACTCGATTTTTCTCGCACTATACCTCTTGTTCTAAGTGTTTTAATAAGAGAGAGACGGATAGTGCGAGAAAAATCAAGAGAGTTCGCGCGCCGTCCCGTGATAGCCGTGCAGCTAGACAGTACTGGCTTACCGCGAGGCAGCTTGACCCTACATGTGTTCTTGGCGCCCGTGGGCCCGACAACACCCTACGTTTTTAAGTGTTCTTGCCGTCCAAAGGGTTAACCTGCCTATACGTTACCCCCAGGAACCTGGACGACGTGATCCGCCGCGCGAACGCCACCGAGTACGGGCTCGCGAGCGGCGTGTTCACCGCGGACGTGTCCCGCGCGCTGCGGGTCGCGGAGCGCGTGGACGCGGGCACGGTGTTCGTCAACACGTACAACAAGACCGACGTGGCCGCGCCCTTCGGCGGGTTCAAGCAGTCCGGCTTCGGGAAGGACCTAGGTAAATATACTACACTAGCTACACTAGCGACCCGCGCCGGCTTCGCACCGGTACTATATTATACATATACACCTTCCTCTTGAATCACTATCTATTTAAAAAAAACGCATCAAAATCCGTTGCGTAGTTTTAAAGATCTAAGCATACAATAGGGACAGACAGCGGGAAGCGACTTTGTTTTTTTCTATGTGGTGATTACCACAGAGTATCCACCCTGCTCTGCTGCGGAAGACCAGCGCTGGCTTTAAAGCAGGCAACATGCTGAGCTGTAGGTCCATTTAGTGACAAAGCCATATGTTTTTTTTGTCAGTCAACATTTGCAATCTATCTTTCAGTCACTTGCCGTTATCTGATTGAGCTGAAATTTTGGGTAATTGTATAGTTTGGATGACAATTCAATATTATGGTACAATCCAGCTGATCTGATGCCATCATCAGACAGAAGGTGGCCATGGGAATTCAGTATTTAACCGACGTAACTCCATTTAATTTGGGCTCGTTAAAATCGTCTCAATGAGTAGTTGACGATGGTATACTGAAAAGTACAGTCGGCAATAAATCTTATCTTATATTATCTAGATGAGGGCCCTTTCGGATGCACTTCGACCCAGCGGGATCTTTTGTGCATTTGCCCTCTCCTTTATGCCTACTCCCAAGCTCGCTCCATCATTTCCACAAAGCGGATGATGCAGCTCAGCGGGAGCACCTTGAATATCTTTGGTTGCGGATAGTCGCTACCAAAGTAATTCATTCTTTGTCTGGCAAGGGCATGATATTCACACAGTAAGTGTTCCATGGTCTCATCCTCCTCGCCACACATTCTACAGTCTAAACTGTCCGACAGTCCCTTGGTCATCTTGGCCAAGAGATCCGTGACCTGTGAACACCCCAGATATGATTCTGAGTTGCTTCCTACTGAATTTCCAGAGCTTGTTAGTCCAGCCCTAGTCCACTCCTTCTATGAAGAGCTTAGAGTGCCTTAAGCCCGCCACATTCCTCCACTCGTGTTGGTGTTTGGTTTTGGCGTAGGCTTTAAAGGCCGAAGTTATGGTTCTCTGCGAGAGTCCCACAGATGGTTCTGGACCTTCAAAGTGATTTGTAGACCCCCCTCTTGCAAGCTCATCCGCTCTAGTCGGCAATAAAAGCTTGTAACAAAAATGAAATTTTTGACGGATACTTATTGTTTTATTCCTTTTATTATCTGTGTTGTTTCTGTCACGAATACATGTTTGCGTATGATATTATTGCTGGTGAAGAATAAGCTCGCCCGAGCTCTTGAAGTTGCGCAGTGTTTGTGGTCCTGCATTTGTCTCTAGCGCCAAGCAAAAGTCCGTAGGCAACGGTGTCTGCTTACCATCAAGCAGTAGGCAAACAAGCACTTTACACACATTGAGATACACTGCCATAAATGTATTTCACTGTCATCAAGAGATTCTAACTCTACATTTATTTTGTTCCAGGTCAAGACGCATTAAACGAGTACCTCAGAACCAAAACGATTACCATTGAATATTAAAGTTAGTTCACATTGTGATTAAGTAAATTTTACAATTAATTATATAGCTTTTATAGTAGTTAAGAAAACTTGTATATAATACTTAATTTTAGATGTGTTCTGAAACTGTTATTTTATTTATATTAAATATGTTGGATGTACTGAACGTATTTTATTTCAATCAAACGTTTACTTCATTATTTTCTGTAATTATTACTCATTAAATTAAACAATATAAACGAGTTTTATCGCGTATATTATGTAAAAAATACTTCCGGACCTATAAAGGGTCCTCCCCTCGTGGAAAAGCGATAGACTTTTGCGAATGTATTTATCCTACTAATATTATAAATGCGAAAGTTTAGATGTTTGGATGTTTGTTACTCAATCACGCTTAAACGGCTGAACCGATTTGAATGAAATTTTGCACTAAGATAGTTTATAGCCTGGATTAAAATATAGGATAGTTTTTATCCCGGGTCCACGCGGACGAAGTCGCGGGCGGAAGCTAGTTACATAATAATTAATTATTTCGAAATAAATTTACACTGATCGACCTAGTCCCAAACTAAGCAAAGCTTGTACAGTAGAGTTCTCCAATATCTATACAGATAACCTTTCAAAAATATCTACACATGTGTTTTATGTCAGTAACAATAAAGTCTGTATAGATATTTTTGAAAGGTTGTCTGTGTAGATATTGGAGAACTCTACTGTACTATGGGTACTAGACGACGATAAACTCGTACATACTTATATATATATATAAATACATACGGCCGTATTCATAAACGTCCTACAAGCCCATTTTGACTAAAATGGCTTTGAAATTCTTTTGTCTTTTTTATCTGTCACTTTGACATTTGTGTTAAAGACAGGGACAAAGCACATTTTATTTAGCAGAGGCATTTTAAGTTTTATGAATAAGGGGGATAGAAAACGTCCATGACTCGGGAACAAATATTCGTGCTCATCACACAAATTAATGCCCTTACCGGGATTCGAACCCGGTACCTCCGGCTTCGTAGGCAGGGTCACTACCAACTAGGCTGCAGAGGTCGTCAAATGTACGCGATAAACTCTTACTATAGTCTTATATCGTTTTACTTACTTCAGATACATAGAGATATGTATAGAGATTAGTTGTAGTATAGTCATTATTACAGTTTGGTAGTTATTCATACTTGTCCGTAGCCGTACTTCCGTACATTATAAATACGAAAGTAACTCTGTATAACGGTTACCTTTTGGGATGGCATTATGTATGGAGATAGAAACTGAAACCCTGGGAAGGACATACAATCTCAATCTCTGGACATAAATGCAGTCAATTTGTGTGATTCCCAAGTTGCAGAATTTTATTAAACAAGCAAAAAAGGTTAATAAGAATGGCTGACTTGCTCTACGTACAGTTTATGAGAGTGGTAGGTTTATAGCGCTCTTATAATAGGTTTGGAAGATGTCATCGCTCTTATATTACTCTCAGACAAGCTAGTAAGGATTCTCTCGTTTCTTCATATTTTAAGAATATCCTTCACAGTCTGTATTTTTGACATTAGGGTAGGTGACATTTACTTTTAAGGTAGGTACCTTAAATTTGCTAATAAATCTAATAATTATTAAGATAATTAATCACAAATTCTCCTCCCCCTGTAATTGTAAATAATATTGCAGTGCCCAACAGTTGTAAGCTCTAGCTTATATGTTTACCCCCTGTACAATTACTTTGTGAAATTGCAATAAAGTATTGAGTAAGTATGTCAGTGACAAAAAATCCTAGTGCGTGACCAGCCTTAGAGACCATTTGAGAGTATCACGACTTATAAATACGAACACGGCTTTCGCCAAAGCCTCTATAAGCATGTAATATTTAAGATAGCGCGCGGCATTACTGATAGTGGCTATCACAGATATGTGCCGTTATATTTGTTTATATGACGTCATTTCAAGCATACAAACGAAATGACTTGAAAGGTATACGGCTCGACGCGCTGATTTTCAAAAAGCTTATCGACTTAAATAAAAACTGGGTATTTTGGGCAGGTACCCGTTTATTTGATGAAAATCTCAGGAACGGGAGGATTAGGATTAAATCATTTATTTTGATAAGACTTAAGTGGTTGTATACCTAGTGATAATATTAGGCATGTCATGGTTTGAATTGTACCTAATCTATATCTTATCTTGTTGTCTCTAGATGAATTTTGAACTTCAGATGGGCGATAATATTTCACAACGATTTCTCGATTAATTTTATTTTATATATTTATTTGCGTCAGGCTTCAAGGCCCATACTTACAAATACCTTACAGACCAAAATACATATCAATGTACAAAACTTATATTATATACTACTTACTGGTACTAATCTGGGGGCACAGCAGTGCCCCCGCCAAGTCGAGCGCGAAGCAAACACTGCCGTACCATCCTTTACTGGAACCATTTCGCCGCATTTTCAGGCCCCTATTTGAGAACCTCTGGATAAGACCAGAACACAGAAATTTCCGTCATCCAGTAAGCTATAATCACATACTTAAAATCCAAAATTTCAAGTCTGTAGGTCATTTAGTTCCGAAGTTAAGCGAAAGCAAAGTTTCGCATTTATGACACTCACTCACTCACTCACTCATGATCATCAAAATAGAACTAGTACTTCCCATAAACTTAGAGAGCTGAAATTTGGTACAGAGTTAGGGTTTAATGGCCACATAAAGGGAAAACTATAAAAACTAGGATAATCGAAGATCTGGAGTACCTGGTGACTCTGATTAGAAAACACAAGAGCCCAACCAAACTATTAGAGATATATCTTTACCGCCTTTACAAAAAATATTCAACTTGGTGGGCCGCTTCATTTGATGCCCAAAATTGAAGGTCTGAAGTAGCCTCATGGTAGGTATGACGAACCCTCAGCGGGTCTCAGTTGAATTAGAGATATGGTAATGCCCCCTTCTACTATTGGTACATAAAAAAATCGATTGTCATTGCAAAAATCCAGCGTAGTGTGACACACCTTCTAATTTAAATTTAATCTGGGGGCACGGCAGTACCCCGCCAAGTCGAGCAAAACCCTTATACTTCGTTGTGGATAAAACTAGAAGCCTGCATTTTCATTAACCAAGCACGCATTGTATAAACACGATATATTTCAAATTCCATTCAATTCAGCTGGTTCACAGCGGTTTAAGATTTATAACTAGTCAAAGTTTCTTAATTTTGTCACTCACTGACTGACTCACCGATCATCAAAAGTCTAAGGCACTTCTAGCTGTGGCGAGATATGTATACTTTAGTTGTAAGAGCTATATCATGTAGCGTGTTAGGTGGTCACCCGGTAAGTGGAATATGTCAGCATACTTGGAACAAATGCCCTCTATTGTCCCACGCTCATTTTGTTGCAAGTGATCGAGTTTCAGTAACAATAACAACTCTTTAGCTCGAACGGAATTCGAGTCGCACTTGCTAAATAAACACATGTCGTAGTCGCTCAACAAATACAATGTAGGTTGGAAAGTAGGTATTGTTATAGTGTTATCACTGGTGTTCAGAATTTTGATAGGTATTACATTTTTATTTGGCTTTACTTTTAATCCAGCTAAAATCACGTTTTCTTGTAACTCTTGTGGACATACTACACAGTCTTCCGGATTTTTTATTTAGCTTTATATAATGAATAGATTCGCTTCGAGCAGGAATAATTAAATAATCACGACTGACTTTTGCAGATCCGTAAACCGGTACTGCCATTGATTTATCTTGAGTTTTTAATGTTAACTGAAAGGTATCTAAGTCGACATTAGCTCTATGTTGCTTTAAAAAATCAAATCCAATCATTCCATGTGACTGTACTGGTAAACTGTCAAAAACGTAAAATTTATGGTCGATATCATAACCATCCGGAGTATGTAATGTAATGAGCGTATATCCATGGGAATGTAACGTACCGCCTACGCCGCGTACCTCATTGTTTTGACTGTATATGATAGCATAGTCCGGTAACGCTTCGGACTTGATAGCTGATAACGAAGCTCCCGTGTCTACTAGCCACGAACATTGTTTATCTGACGAGCACTCACGTCCTTAACTCAAAATCAAAACTGGAGTCAATTGGCGATTGTGCCGTCCCTCAAGGATCTATAGCTGGCAATAACCTTTTTCTTATTCTTGTTAATGATATCACAGCAGCTTGTCCGGATGCGTAATATGTCATGTTCGCAGATGACACATGCATAATTGTCCATGCTGATAATTTTTATAACTTAAAATCTAAGCTGTCGGAGGTTATGCGTCAAATCGAGATCTGGTTCTCTGCCAACGGCATGTTGCTGAATCTGGATAAAACGAATATTGTTCACTTTCAACTTAAAAATACGAACAAGGCAAAACTCGATGTTATTGTCAAAAACACGCCGATTCCACAAGTTGACACCGTAAAATACCTAGGATTCCAAATTGACGCTGGATTAACGTGGGCTCCACACATACAGTCTACCTGCGATAAATTAGCCTCCGCATGTTACGCATTGTCCCGAATAGCACCTAGTTTGTCCATAGAAAACTTAAAAATAGCTTACTATGGATATTTTCACTCGATTCTTACTCAGGGTGTTGATCTTTGGGGCACAGCTGCTGACCGCGACTGACTGTTTAGAATACAGAAACGCGCCCTGCGTATAATCGATGGAAAATCAGTAGACTATCCTGCACAGGCACTATTTAAAAAACATAAAATTCTCACCTTACCATGCATGTATGTACTGACTGCTTGTATGTACGTCAGAAACAATTTGCATGAATATAAACTAAGTGCACCTAAGTGTGGTCGCCCGACCCGCAGGCGACCTCTGCTGATCGTTCCGAGTCGCCGGCTGGCTAAATCACGACGGTCACTCAGCGTCATGGGGCCAATCCTATACAACTCGGTCCCAACAGACATAAGTAACTCTAGCAATAATAGTATGTTCAAAAGCAAGCTTAAATCATTCCTTTTGGAACAGGCATGTTACTCAATTGACGAGTTCTGTACACTCGGAAAGATGCAGCAACGTAATGTGTGACTGCGTGTTATTTAATTGTATTAACGAATTATGTATTGTAAGTGATGCCTATGTAACAGTACCTAACCTATTGACTTGTAAAATTTATTTTTTACCAATAAAGATCTGTATTCTGTATTCTGACGTATTAAAAAATTCATATCCGACGTTTTCGTCGAAGGTTAATACATGTTGTTTAGACGCGAAAGAACTCACTTGTATTTGGTTGTGTAGTTGTGGCTTCGCTGTTCGTCTGCGTCGCGGTAAACATTTGTCCCCTACCACGAGAAACGACCGCGATTCGGCCGCGATCTCACATAGCTTCCGCGGGACTGGAACCTCTTATATGTAGGCATGTTATAGTTACCTCGATACTGGTTCTGACCTCGATTCCAACTATTAAAATTACCTCTGTACTGCGGATGACCTCGACTCGAGAAGTTAGAATTACCTCCCCCCCCGATATCCGTAGCCGGGGTGCTGATTCCTGTAGGGATGCCTACCTCTGAAATTCAGCATTGTATTGGTCTCTGGTGGTGCAGACTCCTCATCCTGTGCAGCCCGCACGGCATCCTTGAAGTCCGTGTAGTCTCGGGCCGCTATGATTGTACTGAGACGTCTATTTCGCAATCCATCAGCAAACTTCTTTATATCTAGCTGCTCATTTATCGGTTTGAGCACCTCACAGGCGTTTTGGTTGGTATTGGCCTGTGAGATAGTCAAGTTCACGAAAAGATCCTCTATTTGATTAGCATATTGTGAAATAGACATCTCACCCTGTGAAACACTGTTGAGCTTTATAAGTAAAGCGTTTGCCGATTTTATTGTCAGCAAATATTTTTTCATATCCGCAATCAAATCCTCACAAGCGCTATATTCCGATTTAAGTTTTAGTTTCGCTGATTTTGTCAATCTAGTGGCCAGAGTGAATTTAATTAATAACTGTTTACAGCTACTTTCTTTCAGACAACTTTCGTACATACTAATGGCATCTATCAGGCTATTCGTTACGTCCTCGGAGCCGTTCATCACGGGCAACAAAGTCGCCGCCGTTTTTAATTCGAACTTGTCCATGGTAGTGGTTGTCGTACAGATATTTTTCGAACTGATAGGTATTATATAACACTGATATGACAACATTTTCTTATAAGTACATTCTATGTTCTCAATCAAATTATCTACTGTCTAAGTCAGTTTTATCTAAATTTTCAAGAATCAATCTACATTGCTTGTACAATATCTAGGCATTTTTTACTTTATCACTTATTTGACGGATATAAATGCCAACTATGAACTATAAAAAAGACGATCTTGTGTTAATAAAAAGTGAAATTGGTAACGAACTCGACGCGTTATACAAAGGACCGTATAAAGTTATTAGGGTAGAAAATCCTAATGTTGTAATCTCTATCAACGGAAAAGAGGACACTGTCCATATTAATAGAACTAAGTTGTTCATTCAGGACAATTAATGTGTTGTAACCGGACCCTAGTACTCGTAGTTCTATTATGTTATATAATACTATTACAAGTGTAAGAACTATAGGTTCTTAAGTAATATGTCATTACAATAAAAACAACTAATTGACATGTAAAACAAACTTTATTGAATAAGATATACTTTTGCGTTACATTGTTTACGTGTAGGAAAAGAAAAGAAAAACTTATTTTTCTTTTTTTCGCAACCCCGGTGGTGTGGCGGGATATGTATACAATAGTTGTAAGAGCTATATCATGTAGCGTGTTAGTTCTAAGGTTTAGTAATAAACGTGTCGTCGGACAAGAAGGTTGTTTAAATCAGAATAACCCGAGTAGTGTCCCCCTCCACACCTCATAGCAGACATAGAAGCTTCAAATTTAGAATACAATTACCCCCTTATTCATAAAACTTAAAATGCCCCTGCTAAATAAAATGTGCTTTGTCCCTTTCTTACGAACACAAATGTCAAAGTGACAGATAAGGACAAACGAATTTTAACGCCATTTTAGTTAAAACAGGCTTGTAGGACGTTTATGAATACGGCCGTTAGTGTTTAGTGTATAAAACAAGGGGACGCTAAAAAAATTGCAATTGAAGACCAGTGGTTCTAGATACACCGACTACATAAATAACTTTGTAATCCCATGTAAAATATAGGATTACAAAGTTATATTTGCAGTAAATGGGACAAAAAATCAAGAATGGGATATTGACACAATAACCTACAAAAAGAAGTGAGATCCCATAAAAAACATTCCATGTAAAAAAAAAACCAAGTCTCGAAACTCTTCCACCGCAAAAAGTTGTGAGATATTTGGTAGTACCAAGTGCTAGCTAAATAAAATTTTGTGACTTGGCAATCACACAATAGTTACTACATAGGTATGCAAAAATCCATAAATGCAGTAAATTTGTGTGATGCCAAGTTGCAGAATTTTATTTAGCTAGCAAATAAAGAATGATAAGAATGCCTGAGACTTGGTACTACCAAATATCTCACAACTTTTTGCGGTGGAAGAGTTTCGAGACTTGGCCTCTTTTTTATATGGAATCTTTTTTATGGGATTTACTTTATTCTAAGTTGTTTTACCTTAAACCTACTTAACAAGATTTCTATGCGGAAAAATGTTGAATTAGCTCTACACGGGAATTATGAAAATTTTGGATTTAAGTAAAATCATTCCAACTTGCATAGACAAGCTTACAGACGACTCTTGGACGAACCATAAACAATGACCTTGATCAAGCCGGTGCCGGCAGTAAAGTGGCCGTGAATAGAATTTGCTAACTGTGTAAACAAACCGCCATAGAGAAAGAATTTCAATATGGCGGTTTGTTTACATAGTTAGCAAATTCTATTGACGGCCACTTTAGAGCGGTTTATTTAGGCATTTGAATCACTTATCTTTTATCGCACGTAGTACTGCGGTGTAAGTACCTTGATTTCACACGACTAAAGATAATCTAATATGGTAATTATGACGTCATTTTAAATATAATTTAAACCTACAAAATGATGGTTTTAATACACCATCTGATCCTACGAAATTGAAAAAGCTTATCGGCGTGGTCAAAACTATGCGTATTTGAACGGATTTCGGTTATTTTGAGAAAAACCCGTGGAACAAGGGGATTAGAGTAAGCAAGGAATCATTTTGATAAGAATGGATGTTCACTAATAAAATCGTATTAGCATATTACAATTGTGACTTAACAAAATGATCTTTATCTCTACACAGATAAGAGCCATTTATATACATTTATAATAAACTAGCTTCTGCCCGCGACTCCGTCCGCGTGGAACTCGTTTATATCGTAGCTCGATACAAACTTTCATCCCCCATTTCACCCCCTCAGGGGATGATTTCCGGGATATAAACCATCCTATTACCGGGATTCAAACTATCTCTATACCAAATGTTATTTTGTGTTCTTTTAAGTTTTGTGTTTTCTGTAAAAAAAAATCTCCTATAGTAATGTGTATGTATTTTAGCAAAACAAATAAATGATTTATCTATCTATCTATCTATCAAATTTCATCTCAATCGGTTCAGCGGTTTAAGCGTGTAGAGGTAACAGACAGACAGACACACTTTCGCATTTATAATATTAGTATGGATTTTTATTAATATGGATTTAAACTTGCTGCTTGTTAATTCTCACTAATAAATATACTATACCTAACAGACTAGCTTCTGCCCGCGACTCCGCGCGCGTCGTACTCGTCTATATCGTAGCTGCATGTACTCTAACCCCCAATTTCACCCCCTCAGGGAATGATTCCCGCGATGAAAACTATCATATGTCTACTCAAATTATCACTATACCAAATTTCGTCTACATCGGTTCAGCAGTTTAAGCGTGAAGAGGTAGACAGACACACTTTCGCATTTATAATATTAGTATGGGAAATAGTATGCGGAGTAACGTGATAAAATAAAGCCTTTGCCTGCCTTTTATCCTACTAATATTATAAATGTGAAAGTTTAGATGTTTGGATGTTTGGATGTTCGTTACTCAATCACGCTTAAACGGCTAAACCGATTTGAATGAAATTTTGCACTGGATTAAAACATAGGATAGTTTTTATCCCGAGTCCACGCAGACGAAGTCGCGGGCGGAAGCTAGTATTAAAATATATACTGCTGGTGAGTTTTTTTAAATTTAACCAGCGCCTTTAGCATGTATTTGCTGGTGGCCTATGCTGAGTGAATTCCATTGTAAGACACACATGTAACATGATATCACACCAAATTTCTTTCTTTCTTTCTAATTCGGATGTGGAGTTCCGTAAACTTACCTAGGTACTTATATAGAGGAATATTCTCTACTTTTCCCCTTCGTTAGTAGGTAGGTATAGATCAACAGTATAGTGTCAGTGGGCCGCATTACACGTAGAACCGATGGCTGGGGCGGAAAGGTTCTCGAGGGGCGACCACGTACCTTAAGGCGCAGCGTGGGTAGGCCCCCCACGAGGTGGACTGATGACCTGGTAAAGGTCGCGGGAGTCCGCTGGATGCGGGTGGCGCAGGACCGATCATTGTGAAACACTTTGGGGGAGGCCTATGTCCAGCAGTAGACGTCTTTCGGCCGATATGATGATGATGATAGATCAACAAGTAATGTAGAACAAACTTAACTGGTAGACAATAATGTCATCTACTAGGAATACTCACAGGGATCCCCCTGCAAGTAGGTAGCGTTGACCTCGCCCTGTCCTATTCATAAACAAGTTTGCAGCGGCTGCGAACTCGTGCCCAGTGTATTTTGACCTCTAGACAGATCTGCACGCTGATGTATGTGTGCCAGTGTTATTACTGGTCGACTGCAGAGCAGCCGGGGAGAGTTTAGTGAATTGTAGCCCGGTTTTGCAATGTTTGTTTCCATTGATCAGTTTTGACGAGGACTTTGGCACACCTCGGACACTGGCGATCAAACGTATGAAACAAATGCGTTCCTACACACGCAGTCTAAGCTCGTGTAGGTGAACGCGTACCATGCTTGTGTGAGTGCGATAAGACATGCTAGGGTTGCCGCCATTTTAGTGCGTTCGCGAATCGGGAACGCAATCGGCAATATGAGGTGACTTTGTAATTATTTTGTGTGCTTGTAATTCATTATAAGCAAAAACGTTTTTAACTATTTTCTGAGATTATTATTTTTATTATTGATCGAAACGTTAGCGAAGGTCTATGTTTTGACTCGAGCAAACACTCTACAGGTCGCAATTCTTAACCGATTCTCATGAAATTTTGTGACCAGATTCTATGATTAAATAGATTTTTTGTCGATTCAGTTGTGATGTGCGGGTTTAGCCTCACACACATATCCCTCTGCCTGAAGGGCGATCGAGGGTTTCCTAGTTAACTCAGTCGATAAGGAACGTGGCGGGAGCAGGGTTGAATGAGAACAGCGGTCGGGTTAACGGTAAGAAATGGGTCTTTCGCCCTTTTATTTAAATAACCACGGCCTAGGCTTAATTATTACTAACACTCGCGGTACGAGGCACGGTTGCCTCAGGCGTCTAAGAAGAGCGGGTGAGAGTCGGGAACGGTGGGACTGCGATACTCCGGCTTTATCACTCGGGGTAGCCAAGCGCCAGGAAGTATCGCGGATTCGGTTGTGGATTCGTTATCCCGGCTAAACACTCGGGGTAGCCAAGCGCCAGGGATAACGGGGCGGCCCTAAACACTCACTCCTCAGGCTAAACACTCGGGGTAGCCAAGCGCCTGGAAGGGGTGAGGGGAGCGGAGGACTTCGGCAAGCTCGGGGCAGCCAAGTGCCAGAAGTCGGGATGCCACGGCTAATACTCGGGGTAGCCAAGCGCCAGTGGCGGGGAGGAGAGGAGGGCGAGGGGAAGAGAGTTGGGCACACGGCAAGCCGCTAGCCAAACTCCGGCGGTCTGACGGGCGCGCGGCGCTTATATACTGGCCGGCGGGTGGCGGTGCGGCGGGCCGCGGTGCCGTGCGCTGCTCTGCCCCGCTCGTCTGTCCACCGCGTCGGCGCCGCTCTGTCGCGGCGGCGGCTGTGGCGTTTTCCATGACGTCACACAGTTTTTGAATATTCTTTCGCACAAGGTTATAACATAAGCATGCGCAGAAACCGCCGCGCGCCGCGCCACCCGCGTTCAAGTTCGATGACCTCAATGACTCAAAACTCATTGCGCGAATTAGGAAGAAATAAGAATCATATTATGCTGTAAGGTGGGTATCTAAGCTCGATTTATACAATAGTTTCCTATTTTGAATCAGTATAAACGAAGAAGGTAACAAAAATTTTATAAGGAAATTCAGGCCACTAAAATATTACGTAAATAGATATTGTGTTGTTTTCAGTGTGATCTGATAGGTTTAGGTCTAAAACCGATAGGGTAAAATAAATACTAAACATAAGTACCTATTGTAAGTTGGTTTTCCATTAAAACTAGTTTTGTCGTTTATAGAGCTTAAACAACCGGACACAGCACAACACACGCCCATTACAAAAGGATTTGTAAATATTTGTTTGATATTTAAATATTATACGTGGCCTCCGCTCTGCGCACCGCGTCGTCGCGTCCTTGCCAGCCGGTAACTGTGAGGTAACCGAGAGCGGGGGGGGCGGCACTTTCAACGGGAGGCAGGGAGTGGCCATACTGTACGGTAGTACTCTTTATTATCAGTGATCGGAATAGGCAGAGTATATTTACCTACACTTGGTAGAACATAGATAAAAAGTGGAGACTTCCTTACGACTACATTTTTTTGCGGGATAAAGTCCCGGGAATTTACCGAATAATTAATATTGTTCTGAATAGTACAAAAAACAATACAAACTGTTTCAATACAATAAATAGGCATAAAATAAAACAACCAATATATAAACGAATTCTTCTATATTTATTTTTAATAAACTCTCTTTATGTACAAAATTATTATTATTTTACTAAATCTAAATATAAATAACATTGCAACTTAATCTACAAATACAAAATTATTATATTGATTTAAACTAACACCATTTTCACACATACCTATTATTAAATGAAAACGGGACTTAATCGCGTAACACTTATATTTATATTTGGCCCAAGGTTTCGGATGTCACATTACGTATTACGTCCGTAGTCAGAGGCATACTGGTAGGGAGTTGTGTCAACATTTTCTAACTATACGAGTTTTTGGAATTACCCGCACTTGATTTTCATTAGTTACTTTTATGCTAGGGTAAGTGCTACGCGATTAAATCCAGTTTTCATTTAATTTACAAAATTATTCGTCACTATCAGAATCAAATTCATAATCATAACCTTTATTCATTTCAATACTATCATTATTCTATCAATCAATCAATACTATCATCATTCTAGCATCACTAATAAATGAACCACATATCTTCCTAAAAAATCAGTTGTTTCGTCAAGAGATATCCAGACCTTATTGTTTCCTGTTGTGTCGTATATATGTTTCAATCGATCTTTATAAAATTCATCTAGATACTTTTTCCGTAATATTGATTCAGATGGCACTTTCTTTTCTACGCACACACAACAACCACTGTAGCAAACATATTTGCCAAAAAAAGATTGGAACGCAGAATTATTAACTTGCGACCAAGGGATGTTACACAAAATTAAAAAATTTACTAAGTCGAAGTAGTATTCTTTCTCAGTATTTTGTCGCCTGCCTTGATGTATGGCTCCATTGATGTGCCGATCAACGTTGCCTTTCTTCGTGGCTTTGAAAGAGGTCTCGCATTTGGTGCAAAATATGATACCACTTGCTTCGTCATATACAAGTTCCGGATTATTAACAATCCAACTAGTGACTAGTTCGGGTCTCACTTTGTTCGCCATGTCGACAACAAAAATTATATAATATATTCCGAAGCGTACCTGAAATAAATTATACGAAGTGTTAGCAATGAGCTTTAAATATTTCAGAATGAAGGGTAAGGTTTCTCTTAACCTATCGACGCGAAATCGGCTTTAGCCGACCAAAAATAGCTCGTTAGTATGAAGACGCGTACGCATGTTCATACTAACGAGCGATTTTTGGTCGGCAGTATGTACAAAACACATTTGTAGAAATATTAAAAATATTTGAGACGCGCATTATCGAAGAGCTGAACTTTGTGTAGCAAAGCTGCAAATTCCCATCAGAATCAACACGTGCAAACTTGCAAATAATACAAAACCCCATTTTAAGGTACAAACTTCAAACTCACCGTTACAACCGTTTTCTCAAATTTAGTTGTAGTCTGGCAAGTATATAGTGTTTTTCGCATATATTTATGATTTAAATCTTTACAAGCTTACACGTGTCTATTTATGTACAGTACGGTAAGTATAATGTAGGTAGGTTTAATACATTACACGGCCAAATTATGAGCATAGGTAAGTGACTTAAGTCAATAGTCATAGTTCGTGACCATATATGAAAAAGGTAAAAATTATAAATAATAAATAATATTATAATATTTTATATATCTTACCTTGAAACTTGGTAGTTTTGCAGTATCCGTGGTGTTTTCAGTGTCCAGTAATCGCCAAATCCAATCAAAGCAAAATCGGTGTCAGAGTTCAGGCCGTGTGTAATCAAGTATAGCAGGCGAAATTCCAGTAAACAAGCAAATGTCAAATATCGAAAAAACACAGTATCTACACTTCCGTACGTACTCGACAAGGGATAGTAAGAAACTGATGTCAACTTTCTATTTAAGTAATGCATAAAAAGGGTAGCAGGTAACAGCGATAAGTGATAACGACATCTGCTTTGTCTTTTAGACGATAACAATGGAAAGTACAATTAACATAGTTGATAGTAATACTGTTATTTCTATCTCTTTCACTCAAACACAGCTGGTATTGGTGTAAAAGAGACGGACAAGTTTGAAATAATATAAATACAATAATGTTATATTATCACCTGTAAACTAGTACAAACTTGTAGTGTTATGGTTACTATTTAATTTAACGTACATTGGGGATACATTGTGAGATTTTATTTATTTTACTGATTTTTAAATCCGGGAAGTCCCGGAAAAAAAATTATCGCAAGGAAGTCTCCACTTCATGACTTTGTTCTACCAAGTGTAGGTAAATATACTCTGCCTATTCCGATCACTGTTTATTATACTGTGACGTTGGCCTAGTTGGTAATGAACCTGCTTACGAAGACTGGTCCTGGGTTCGAATCCTGGTAATGATATGTATTTCTGTAATGAGCACGAATACTTAATTATGTTCCTGAGTCATGAATTTTATCTATATAAGTATTTATTTATCTATATACTTATGTAGGTATATAGGTATATCGTCGTCTAGCACCCATAGTATTTTATTTAATATGTTCATATCCACAACAGTTAAGGGAAGCTGAACTTAAAACAGTATCCTGAAGGTATTAGCTGGCAGATTTGATTGCCCTATTTTGATGCACTGGGTAAGGCAAGTGAGGTCGTGAGTCATACATTAAATAGTTGCCTAGACATAAAACTAACATAGAATTAGCACAAATGTAACTAACAATTATATGGGTCTTGGACTTGAAATGAATGATTTTATTCTATTCTATTCTAAAATGTGAACGAAAGTTAAAATAATTATAGTAAAAAGACTCGATAAAAAAACGCACTTAATTCGGCTTATCAGTTTGGGAGTTACAGTGCCACAGACGGGCACACAGATACAAATGTGTGTGTGGCAGCATACCTATACATATACATACGCGAGTGATATTTTTGTGTAGGGTAAACCTAAATCACCTCGTTCCAAACTACCCTGTGTTATGTTTTTTATGCATTTCGTATTTGTATATAAGAAGCACGAAATTGGAAATAAATGTTCATTACAACTTCACATCTTGTTTGAATAACAACTCCCAGCCACAGAAGAAACTACCTCAACAAGCTGATTTGACTTTTGTCTAATACCGTATTATGGAGGCCTACTTTAAAAATAATCCTTCCGATCTTTTACCGTGACGGAATCGCTAGTGCAATGGACACACACATACCTTTATCTCCCACCAACAAGTATAAAGCGCCAAGCGAGCTACAGTTGCCCTTATTTTCGTTCCGACTTTAGATATAGTTGGTTTGAATAAATTATAGATACCTATATATCTCTGTTTATCAAGATAACAATGTGGCGATATAGTTTGTTGTGTGTAGTGGCTTGTATGCTGCCATTGTCATATCAGGTACGTGTAAAACTAACGTCTTGAGCATAGGATAATTATATTAATTTTATATTATAAATGCGAAAGTATCAACACTCTCTACTATCCAATTTTGATGAATTTTGTAAGAGATAGATTGAACATTGGAAAAACTAAAGTAAGTTAAACGCCAATTCAAACCACAGGAAATAAAGTGAATCTCAAGCGGGCGGAGTGACGATATTAAAATATATTTGATAGGTAGGTAGGTACCCTATACTTTAGATTATTTGACTATTCATAGTACCTGCCTAAAGGTACAGAAGGTCCACTGCCTAAGTGATGACGTAAGCTGTCATTTTTTGGCAATAGACAAACATAGAGTGGGATAGGGTTGTCGACGTTGTACCACCACAACTGAACATCCAAAATTATAATTGTTTTAGTTTCTATGTTTGTTATCGAAATAATCATCCATTTTGGAAATAATAATAATAAAGTAAAATAAAAACTGGAGTCAGGATTAAGTAATGAAATACATGAATACAGATTATGTTTTCACAAAACAGTTCATATTTTGCACTGGGATTACTCCTCTCGTCATGTTGGCAAGATGTAAAATTTAAATTCGTACAACGGTGTGCGATCAATGAAATGATGGTGTTACTACGTAAAACGGAACGAAGGTATGAATGAAACATCATGGTGTGCGATACGCTGTACAGCCCTTGCTAGACCTCCACAGGAGGTCACCATAGACAAACAGAGTTTCGCGCCAAATTGTCAGTGGGATAGCCCTGACTTATACTTGATATTATTTGAGTTGGCAGGATTGCATCAAAGTAGTCCATTCAAAAAGGAACTCTACCGCCAAGGTAGAAGATTCAAATTCCAATGACAGTTTTATAAAAAGTCGGCCACATCCAATCACCTCCATCTACCAATCTCAATGAAACATTTTTTATACTACGACGGTGGCAAATTAGCATACGGCCTGCTTGGTGGTAAGCAGACACCGTAGCCTGCGGATGCTATGCGACCGCAGAAGAATCACAAGGGCGTTGCCGACCCTTGATTGGTTTAAGGATTCGTTGTGTTGACACTGTTGACAGCTAAAGACAATGCAGGTTCCTCACTCTCCACATAGCGCATCCTACACAAATCCTATAGGTACTATTAAACGAGCAATATTTGTATATATCTATGTATATTTGAAATCATGTTCTCGAAAACGGCTCTAAAGATTCCAATGATATTTGGCATGTTGGGGTTTACGGGGGCGAAAAATCGATCTAGCTGGGCCTCATGTCTTGGAAAATTAGTTTTCTTCGTATTTGCTATATTTTCACCCGAGCAGAGATGGATGAGGGACTAATTAATTAATTAAATTAATTTAAATTAAATAGAAATTCCATTTAATATTTAATAAAAACAAAAACAACTAAACTTAAGTATCATAACAATTCTACTGTGCTTGGATTCTACTGATAGTGGTTGTCAAGTAGGTACTTTACTTGTACTGCTGAGGGTCTGAAAATGGAGCAGAACAGCATTGTAGTGAATTTTCAGAAGGCGTATATTTATATTAGTGTGTTTGGGTTCTATAGATAGTGCTTGCCAAGTGGCTTCGGTACATAAACTGTTGAGGGTCTGATGATGGAGAAGAACAACACATGGCTCATGACACATGGTTTTTATCTTACCGTGTTAACTTTAAGAGGAGTCGGATGCAATTTGCGACCTTACATGGAATCAGGGGTTTACTGTGGTAACGGCATGAGACAATTAATGGGATCAGGAGAGCCTTGTGCTGTGGCCTTTCTCCGGTTTCCTCGATGCGAGTTCCATGCAACGACTTTCTTACCCGCTCTAATTCTTTCAGTGCCATAGTATGGTGTAGGTTGTTAAACAGTTTTCGTTGATCAAGATTGGTTATTACGATCCCGTCTAACGAGATCGTTAGACGGGATCGTAATAACCAATCTTGATCAACCTCTCATCGTAATAACCAATCTTGATCATACTCTACTCAGTGCCACGTAAGCTTGACCTTTGGCGAATGTTTTAGGACCCAAGTATATGACCGCCCTGTCTACTGTTGTGCCTTGTAATTTATGTACAGTAACGGCCCAACTTAATATGAGTGGAACCATTACTCTTTTTTATTAACTTGACTTCTTCGTATGTACGTATAAGTATAAAAGTATTTAAGTATGTAAGTAAGTTGTCCGTCAAATCTTGCAAGTTAAATTTGACCCACTTCCCGGTGACCGATTGAGCTGAAATTTTGGGTACAAGTTTGGATGACAATTCAATATTATGGTACCGTCGAGCTGATCTGATGATCGAGACAAAAGGTGGCCATAGGAACTCCGTAATAAAACCACATAACCCCATCGAGGCTGATTTGGGCTCGTTAGAATCGTCTCAATGAGCAGTTGATGATGGTATACAGAAAAGTACAGTCGGCAATAAAAGCTTGTACCAAAAATGAAATTTTTGACAGAAACTTATTTACCTGCACCTTTATTGCCTTGAAAAGTCACACTCATTGGAGCTACAGCAACCCAGCCATTTTCATCCCGGTAACTTCTACCGATAAAACAGTCATCAAATTGGACAAAAACTTTTTTGGGCAGCTCTCCTTCTTCCAATTGCTCTCTTCTTAGCCCTTCCCACTCAAAACCCCGAACTACCCCCATGCTGCCGTTCACCAGTCCCTCGCTGACTTTGACGTTTATTCTCAGCATCACTCGAGTACCGACTCCCAATTGTATTTTTGATACAAGACCTCCTGTATTATTCGGGTCAGCTGGAATAAAAGCAGGCTGTGGTTACTGTCCATAATTGGTGGGTTCTCAAGACTCGTCACTGGAATTTAGTACAGTTTCGTAGTTGACTAACATTGCCTGGTTGTAGGCGTCTACGAGTTTTAATGTGGGATATATTCGAACCGCTTCCCCATCGGCAAAGTTTCCCTCTAGAGGAACACGAGTCCTTTCCAAAAGAAGCTGATATTGTTCCATGGTCAGTTCTCCAACTCGTAAATTGTTGAGTAAATCAACAAAGTCAGAGTCGTTTTACTGTCGCATGTTCCGTTTAAGTTCGCAAAATCCGAAGAGCTCCACAGATGTGGTTCTCCTTGAAAATGTGCTGGTAACTGGAAACAGAAACTCCCTTTTACTTGCGGCAACTGCATCAAATCACCAAAAACGAGGACATTGACTCCACCAAAAAGAGAGTCATTGTTTTTTAGCTCTTGAAGCGTGTCAAGTGAATGCAGCGCAACATTTCATATGATACCATGGAAATCTCATCTACAATTAACCAGCGAATTGTTTTCCATTTGCGTCTCATGTCTTCTAAGTGCTGACCTGGTAACTGTCGATGAGTGCTCGCTGATCCTTTTTCGATACCCAGTGACAATGCGCTGTTAGTGTTCGTCCATTCACGAGGCGAGCTGCTACTCCGGTAAGGGCAGTGACTTCAACAGTGACGTGAATAGGAACGGCAGCCCCCCGATGGTTTTTAGTGGTTTTGTGAGCGTTTCTCAAAAAAAATGCCACTACACTTTTTCGGAGATTTTCCGCAACTTTTTTGTTATTTCTACTCAAAATCACGATGTCTTTCCATCCCAATAGGATAAAACAAGTGTCCCAAAATGTCCATACATTTTTGAACTTTCCTATTGTGTTACCACCATACAAAGTATAAGGTAAATGGTAACACAATAGGAAAAATATCTCTGGGACAGTGTTTTCTCCTACCAGGGTCGAAAGTGCTCCTGATTCTGAGTGGAAATAGTTAACATAAAATTCCTAGAAGTACAATTAATAATAGTGGCATTTTTTTTGAGAAACGCTCATGTATTGACACCTGGAAACCAATAAACCATTTTTTAAAACCTTTGTTTATATTTACCTTATCGTGCTTATTTTTTTATGGTCGGGGGATTTTAAAATTTGTATTTAATTATTTTACAATGAAATCCGTCGTGGGTTTTTCAAAATGTTTAATTTTGCTTTTTATTAGTTACGAAATATCTTAGCCAAAGCTTGCGACTACGTTTTAAATTGTTGCTCTGTTTTGATTTTCAACCTTGTTTAAATTAGTACAAAGTTACATTTTGCACGACCTCGAATTTGATCACGGGGATTATGAATGTAAAATAGTGGTAGAATCACACTGAACCCTATTATAAGCGTGCTAAGGTTCGCATTATTCTAGCTGAGTCTTGAGCTTGATTATAAATTTCAACCAGCACAAATAACTTAAATGCTAACGTTACATTATAGACTCTAACTCGCAGTATTAAGGTTGAAAACAGGATGCCATAATGTTTTAATATAATGCTTTTCACTGCTGAACTTCACACGTAACATTACATACATATCAATAAAAATAAACATTGACCCGCCTGATTCAGAACAGTCGTCATCAAAATCGTACGATGCGTTATTTCCGTCCTTTGCTTGCTTGCTTGCCTTACAATGAGTGTAAACGAGACAGTTGATTGGATTCGCATCGATTGTCGGCAAACCCGTTTTGAGTCGGGACAAACTGTCGGACGTTTCTCAGTATGTCTTTGTGACTTTGTTTACGGACGTGAGTTCTCTTATTCTTCGAGTTTAAATCACGAATTATGTTACTAGACTAACTATACAAAGAATAAGTATTTTTAAAAATGTGGTGCCGTAGAATCCTTTTAATTGTGTTTTTACTGGGCTTGGCTGCATCTTCTAAACAGGCGGGTATTCTGTTGTTTATTGAGTGAATTAGCCTTCTTAGTTTTACGTAAAAAATGATGAATAATACAATGTATAAAGTTCCGGGAACTCTCTTTATACATAGAGGTAGGTAATATGACGTCACGCACCGATGAAATACAATGCTATATATAAACACGATATTCATGCACGAAGTGTAACAGTAACCCTTTGACTATTTGACAACTCTATCAATTCATTAAAATTTGTACCGTAAGTCAGTCTTTCATTCCTACGAAAAACACGGCCTCGTTTGCCTCGCCACTCACCTACGGGACTTACCTCGCCTCGCCACTCACCTACACGGGATAGTATGTGTCCGTGAGGGTTCGCTTGCCTCGCCGCTCATCTTCGGTACTTTGGCCACAGGTTTCGCTTGCAAGACACCTAGGGATTGTAAGTGTCCGTGGGGGCTTGCCTTCGGGTCTTCGGTCGTCGAGCTCGCCTAGGGAGCGCTCTCTAAAAGCATGCTATAGGGCTCAGCCTTCGGCTTCACTTACCTACCCTTCTACCTTCGGGAATTTGGGCCTCAGGTTTCGCTTGCATGACACCCGAAGATAATGAGTGTCCGTAGGGGCTAGCATTGAGAGCGCTCTCTAAAGGGATGCTTTGAGCCTTTAATTCCAAAGTAAAGCTCGGCCTTTGGCCTCGCCTCCACCTGGGGATAGTAAGTGGCCTTCAGCCCCTGAGCGCTCTCTTAAGGCTGATTTGGACCTTTCATTGTTACGAAAAGCACGACCTTCGGCCTCGCGCCTCGCTTGCCTGGCCACTCGCCTTCGGGACTTGGTCTCCAGTTTCGCGGGACAGTGTCCGTGGAGGCTCACCCACAGGCCTCCAGCCCCCGAGCTCGCATAGCGACCACTCTCTAAAAGCATGCTTAGGGCCTTTAAGGGGCTCCTAGCTGCCAATGACCTTCGATCTATAACTGTCGGTTTATTTGTGTTTTTTATGGTTTATCGTATTAACAACAACGAGGTTTACCGAAATAGTATCCCATATTTACTTCAAACCTCACAGTTTTCGGGATATATGGCACCAAACTGGCAATTTCAGGCCAAAAAACCAGTTTTATGGACGTAACTTTTGTGAAAATGACTTTAAAATAAAAATCTCTCGTGGGTTGTTAGAGACGTCAATAAGGAACAGTTATATGTAGATTTCATATATAAAAGTGCATGAACAACATAATAATATCGAAAACAGAGCTTTTTTGGACCATGTTTGAATAAATCATAAAAAAATAAATATTAATTATTTTCAAAAAAACTCTCGTGCAAATGTAGATAAAGAACTAAAAAACCGATAGGTGTTTGTTCCATAAATATATCTATAGTTTTGACGGAGGAATATCAATTCAAAACTCGTCAAAACCAGCCAAAAAGCGCGTGGAGCCCCTTAATTCCTACGAAAAGCTCAGCCTTCGGCTCCGCTTGCCTCCCGGTATACATTCAGGCAGGTCTTCGGCCCTCAGGTTTCGTTGGGCTCGCCCTAGGGCCTACGGACCTGGGGCTCGCATAGGGAGCGCTCTCTAAAAGGATACTTTGGGCATCTATATTTATAATATTATTCACGAACAAGTTTATGAGGGTGTTTATTTAGATTCGAAGTGAACTGTTACACGCACACCGCACAGTATATATGTAAATGAAATCTTTATTTTCAGTCAGATGTATGGTTAAACATAAGAATACCATGTACTTAAACCATAATTTATACGAGTACGAAGTCGCGGGCAGAAGCTCGTTAATAATATTATAATATTCACTTGATACGAAGAAACTTGTAGTCGTTGGGCTTTCACATTTTGTCGGTCTTTTATACCCACATTTATGCTAAAAGTGGGACTGGAACATAAGTTTCATGTCCTCTGCCTACCCATTTTGGGAATAATAAGGCGTGAATCCATGTATGTATGTAATCCTCCCATTCTATTATGCAGAGGTCGACCCCCGAAGATGGCAGCTACGTGGCCGCCGCGGTGGAGTACCAGGTGTCTGCCGACGTGGCTCGCAATCTGCTCAACTACGTGCAGCTCATCGCACAGGCTGCCGAACAGGTGAGCTCGTTATCAGGTGAACTCGTTATGAGTACCAGGTGTCCGCCGACGAGGCCCAGAACCTGCTCAGCCAAGTCCAGCTCATCGCACAGGCCGCCGAACAGGTGAGCTCGTTATCAGTATATAGAGGATTCCATAGATGAGTACTAGGTGTCCGCCGATGTGGCCCAGAACTTGCTCAACTACGTGCAGCTCATCGCACAGGCCGAGCTCGTTATTAGTAGATAGAGGACTACATAGATGAGTACCAGGTGTCCGCCGACGTGGCCCAGAACCTACTCAGATACGTGCAGCCCTTTTGGACGGGAATACAGACGACGGGAGCGAATTTCATTCCAATCAATAGAAGGGTTTCTTCTTCGCATCGAAGAATTATTCTATGCAGGATCGCGTCTAAACAAAATCCTGGCTAGGTTCTTGGATACACAACACTCTCGATAAATCAGTTACAGAATCCACGCTGAAAAAAAATCCCTGCTAAGAATCTTCTTATAGTAAACTTTTTAACTGCTAAAATATCTGTTCACTATTTTCCAGAGCGCAGACGTCATAGTGTTCCCAGAGCTGACACTGACCAGTGGCAACCGAAGCGTGGAAGTGCCCATTTATGGCTTGCTGAAGGAACAACCCATACCAGCTCTGCAGCCCACAGGCTACGATGAGGTGATTCTTCCTTACTGTGTCGAATAGTCAAGGCTATCAAAAACATTTTATGAAAATGGTATTACCAAACTAAATCCCACATTTCTAAACTGGTTAGAAATATGGGAGTGAATTCGGCCACACCAAACGGAAGATTTAAAATATTCTGAATTGAAGAAATGATTTTGTAGTTAACTGACGTTACATGGGTGCTCTTTAAGACATTTGTTGCGCTCTTAAAGCGGCAATAACACTGCGTCGTTCACCTAATGCGGTCGCCGAATTCATTTTAAACTACTTAGGCCAACAAACGTCGTCTTCACATTAGTCTGTCCGCCTACTACTAAGCGTTGGCAGCTGTCGATCGCCGAATGCGGCCGACTAACGTGTTCTTTACACTTTTGCGGTCGCCGCATGCAGCATGCGGCGAACGACGAAGTGTAATTACCGCTTAAGACTACAGAGGTGAGTCAGAAGATTGAAAGCACCTTTCCCTGTCAGCACGGCTAGTAGTGACGCCCCTTTTTAGTGTTCCGTATCAATATTGGTCCAACGGAACACTTACATCCTTCTGTCCGTCTGTTACAGCCAGTTTTTTCTCACGTTTATCGTGCGGTCTTGTGATTGTCCTGGTGATTATTGAAAGACTGTACAAGCCACTCAACTTCCTATTCTTCTTCAGCTGTTGGTCGCTATATCGGCAGCAGCCAGAGAGCACCAGATCTACGTCCTCATCAACGTGCAAGAGTCGATGGACTGCAACGTCATCACTGAGGGCTCTGCGGAGTACTGCCCTGAGAGGAAAGCGTACCTCTTCAATACCAACGTCATTTTTGACAGAACTGGCGCTGTTATTGACAGGTGGGTGGGGTTGAGATCGTGAGCAAGCTGGAACTTACAGTTCTGACAAAGAAAAAAAAGCTTTTTAACCATAGGTAGATGTTTTTTTCCCCATATCAAGTGTGGGTTTAGTGTTTTCGTAATCATTGAAGTGAGGTGAAATTAAGAAAAGACAGATTATTCGACCAAACTGTATGTATTGAAATTGTACAGTACAGTAATTACGTACAGTCGCCATCCGATAAATTAGCGCGGCCAAAGTGCTCACAAATATCTGAATCTATTATACAGCGCCGATTTATCTGATGGCGACTGTACCTACACAGTGGTCTTGATTATGGGTTCTGGGATTGTTTAGAATGTATGTAGACGGTTGATAGGACTAACAAAAGTAGTCTGATATTATAAATTTAAATTATAGGAAAATCTGAAAAATTTAATGCTCCAACCCGGATTCGAACCGGCGACCACAGACATTCATGGCCCGTCGCTACTAACCAACTGAGCTATCGGAACAATCTGTCTCGGCCACTAAATCTTTCAATCAGTTCCTTCTTAAACGCCTTAGGAAGGCCTGTAGCGACACCTACTAGAAGACTTAGGCTTCTTAACGGCACCAACGTCTCAAATTACAACGGCAACGGCTCAGAGCACTACATTTTAAATTTTAAATTTATAATTTCGTTAGCAGCGTTACTGCTTAGTACAAAATTAATGTAGTCTGATATTATATCAAATCAAATGACAATCGCAGATATTCCCTACCTAGAAACAGACTCGAGAAGCAACACTGACATTTCTGGAGCACAACCAAAAAGTTGAACTAGGTGTAGTTTTTCCTCTGTCTCTACGCCAAATCTTGGGATTACGTGATAGGAGGATGATGGCTATACTATACTAATATCAACTCAGGTACCGCAAGATAAACCTGTTCGGGGAGTTCACCCGCACGCCAGCCCTGCGTCCCGACCTGGGTCTGTTCACGACCGACTTTGGCGTCACCTTCGGCCACTACGTGTGCTTCGACCTCATGTTTCAGGTCCCCGCCATCCAGGTTATTGAGAAGAATAAGATTACTGATATTCTGTTCTCGACTATGTGGTTCTCGGAGCTGCCGTATTTGACTGGTGAGTTCTTTTAGGTTTTAGTAGTTATCAAGTATCCTCCAGAACTGTGCGTGGTGGTAGCAGAGCGATAATAATAATAATAATAAATCAGCCTTGATACGTCCCACTGGTGGGCACAGGCCTCCTCTCATGGATGATTGGAAACGAGCAGTAGTCCCCGCGCTGGCCCAGTGCAGAGCGATATGCGAGGAAAAACTCCATCAGTAGGAATAAGTGATGCCTGATCGAGGCTAGCAACGCTACTAGTGCATTTGTTCTCGCACACCGCACCGCTACCTCACAGGGTTCTGGTGGGGCCTTGCGGACCCTATTATTAAACGTAAACCTATGTCGTCCTTTCATCTGCCAAACATAGGATGCTTAAAATTGGAGTTATCTGAACTAGCAATCACCCCCTTAATTCACACGTGTTGTATATTACAAAGACAGATTGTACACGGACATGAAATCCATATCAGTCCTTGGCTATTTTCATCGCGGTTGTGTCTGAGAAGCCTGTCAAAGGAACATCCTTGTCAACCTCCTCCATACACCTAGAATAAAGTTACAAGATAGTGAAAAATGTATATATCGTTCTATTAATGTTTGATTTGGGAACACACAAAAATTCCGAAGATTCATTTGTCTGAAAGCATCATTATTCCGAAATATCAAAATTCCGAACGCCATTTACCGCTAAACGAAAACTTGGATGCAGATTATTAAATAAAATACATAAATAGGTTAGGTTAGGTTAGTATTATATCCTGGAAGATCAAAAAAAAAGAATCAGCGGAACATGGTCTTCGGAATGATGAACATAATAATTATATTATTAATTATACGCTACAGAGACAATGCTTTAGTTTGTAGTGATTTAAAATTTTCTCAGAATCTTGCTCGCCAGCTATGCTTGGGCACGGATCCGTTTTAAGTATAGAACCTATTGTTCTCAGTTACAGTACCTACTTATAATTGATTAGCCAATTTTAAGGTCCCCATGCGATTCATTTAATCAAGTATTTAAATTTTTCAGCGGTTCAGATCCAAGAAGCCTACGCTTACGCCCAGAACGTTAACTTCATCGGAGCTGGGGCCAACAACGTGCAAGTAGGAAGTGCTGGTAATTCTTTATTTTATTTCTATTTTAATATTGGCGTAAGGACCAGTGACGGAAGGTTTACGCCTTAAAACCCGAGTCTGTTGTCAAAGGCTCCCTACGCGCGGGGCCATAAAGTGTGGGAACGAAACACCTCGTTTGCGCTCTCTATTCCACTCACTTGTAGGGTTGGTGCGACATAGAGCGTAAAATGTAACATAGTACAGAACACGTCAAAACTGCCGAGCAGGTAGTGGTGCTGTTATGGCTGCTGTTTCCTGTATGGTAGAAGTAAGTACTTGCCCCAGTTGGGCTGCTCCAAATATGTCCGAGATGACAATTCGCTGTGTCCTACCTCTCTAGTATATTTATATTTCATCTTTTCCCACCTCCAACGGACTAATTCTAAAGCGGGTGCAGCGGCGGAAAGTGCCGAAAATCTAAAACGTACTATTAAGTATAGAGGTCTCGGCAGAGAGTACAACTTTGTACCATTTGGCGTCGAGACTCTCGGTCCGTGGGGTCGCAGTAAAGTTATTTGCGGAAATCGCGAAACGTCTGGTTGACTTAACTGGTGACCGAAGACCTGGCGGCATTTTCGCGTAACGCCTCAGCATTGCAATTCAGCGAGGAAATGCCGCCAGCATCCTCGGTACAATGTCTCGAGGGCCTTTTTTAGATTTAACTTAGTTTTAATTTAATTTAGTTAATGTTAGTTATCATCTTGTATATACTTGTATATACTTTAGAAAATAAATTGAAGTAATTTAATATTTTCTTGTAGTGACCTAGATTGTGGTTGACGGGGAATACAGACATGTATTAATATAATTGCAGGATCTGGTATTTTCTCTGGCAAAGCCGGCGCCCTGGTCAGCACCATGCCGGGCCTCCCAACGACTCGTCTTCTCGTCTCGAGGGTGCCCAAGGTCCCGGGCAATGTAAGTGTACCATCTCGTAATTGTAGTCTTTGAAACTTGAATTCCGGGAAGAAAAACAAGAGACGTCCATAACCTCATTAGAATATCCACCAAATAATGTCCGAAGGCCCACCAATTGCACTTAGAACCGATGGCTGGTGAGGCTGTGCGGTTCTCGAGTGGCGACCACGTATCGGAAGGCGCGGCGTGGGTAGACCCCACAAGGTGGACTGATGACCTGGTAAAGGTCACGGGAGTGCGCTGGATGCGGTTGGCGCAGGACCGGTAATTGTGGCACTCTTTGGGGAAGGCCTATGTCCAGCAGTGGATGTCTTTCGGCTGATATGATGGTGATTATGTCCGAAGATGTATTTCACAGCTAGAGAGAAGTTAGTTTTTAAATAAGTAGAAGAAAACGGCTTCGCACAACTCAGCCAGAAACTTTCCCCAGAACTTAAGGCAAATATTAAAGGACATTCTTACCCAAATCGAAATAGCCCCATAGTAAGCTCAATAAGGCCTGTGTTATGGGGACCTAGACGACGATACATATATTTAATAGATAAATACTTGTACATAGAAAACATCCAAGGCTCACATGCTCATCACACAAATATTTGTCCTTACCGGAATTCGAACCCAGGTCCTTCAGCTTCGTAGGCAGTGTGCTGATCGTGCCCGAAGGGAACATTTAATTCTGAAAAGATAATGTTATAAAATTACCGAGAAGTAACCACATACTAATTTTCTAAATACCCGACTTCCGCAGGTGACCGGTATGACCTTCCCTGGCCCCATCTACGACCCGTCCTCCGAGCACGACAGCCTCACGCTCATCACCGACCCCTCGCTGCCCGACCACACCAGCCGCCTGCTAGCCGCCGGCTTCCAGGAGTTCACGCTGGTGGACAAAGACGTCAGCTGCACTTTTAGGGTCAGGCTGACCGCGAGGGCAGGAGCGGGGGTAAGTTGCAATTGATTGGCTGAACTTGTCTTGCTGCTACTTTTTCTTAGATAACACTCGTAGACGAGGAGAGGCTGACCCAGAAGAAATGAGAGGAGGTCAGTTGCACTAAGGGCGAGCATTTCCCGACTTTTCGACTCGGCTCGCTAAGGTCTCTGAGCTTACAGGTGGTCGACAAGGACGTCAGCTGCACGTTTAGGGTCTGGCGAACCCCGAGGGGAGGAGAGGGGGGGTCAACTAAGTTATGCTGATATCCTCATCAGGTAACTGGTATTAGCCTTCCCCGGTCGCTGGCTTCCGGGAGTTCACGCTGGTGGACAAAGACGTCCGCTGCACGTTCAGGGTCAGGCTGCCCCGAGGGGTGGAGAGGGGTCAAGTTCGCTACTCACCGATAAAACGATTGGGGATTTCCAGGCGATTACGCTCGTGATATCGTCGTCGTAGGTACCTAAACCGAACTGCCATAGAGTAGGTAGGTAATCCGATACTCACGGGTAGAGGTGGGTAGGTTCAGAGCGTAGTATGTCATTTGAATAATTTAATATTTCAAATGTTATGCATTATATTATTACCTACGATTTGTGTATGGCCTACTCTCCTGGCACATGTCTGTTGGAGTCACAGTTCTAAATCAATTTAACCTATTTTTTTGCCAAATAAACATTATTATAACAGTTGTACTTATTCCAGATTATACCAGTATTCCATCATACCCACTGAACGTTATATCGAACATAGTTATATCACATCTTATACGTTATCTCATAATACTGTTAGATTAATAGTTGTTATATTACAACTTCATTATACCTGATGATAGTTAGATCATATCAGAATATACCAAATGTTGATATTATAACAAATGTGCATTATATTCCTAAACCGTTATACTCGTATCGATCAATAATATATCAAAATTTGCTATAGCAATCGTTACGCACCCGTTTAAAGGGCCACGTTAGAATGCATGTGTATTTTGTATCCTGTAGAAGTGCGAAAAGTGTACATTTGGTTCGTTACTAACACGTTAAGACATGCTAATTATAATACAATAATATGCATGAAATCACCACTAAGGTAAGTTGTTTATTGCATGTATTTTGGCTTTATGTTTGCACATAGCAGAAGTAGCTCGCTGGTTGGTAACCATATCATCGCATGATTTAATGTGTCTCTTTGCTCGTTTGGTTCAAAGAATTAAATTTTCAAGGGTTTTTGTTTTATAGTATTAATTAATATTACTTAACTTCATTTGAAATGTTCGTTCGTTCACGAAATGATTACGTTCCCATAATAAAGCCGGTACATATGTACTTAGGGTCTTGTCGCCCGCACTCCTGCTTTGTGGCGCACTTCGTCGGCGATTGAAATATCATACCTAAGTACTTCAGTATACCTATTATTCAAACACGATAAGTTTTGGAATGGAATAGCTGCCAATTCATCCACACTTTAACGTGATTATATGGCAAAACTGTAAATGCTGTCACCTTCATTTCCAAACTTATCGCGGTTGAGTAATACTTGCCTCGAAAATACATGATCTCCATGAATTTTCTCATATGTTTTGTTTCCTTTTAGAGTCACAGATACCGCGCATTCGTGCAGGACGGCAGTAACACGTACTCGCGGCGGGAGGTGGGCGTGGCCAACTGTTTGCTGGTCGCGTGCCGGAATGACGACCCCAAGTCTTGCGCTTACAGGTACAGTCAAATCGTCAAAACATGCTATTTATGTTTCTTTACCCGGGACGTCCCTTCGGGATGCTCCCATGCACATAAAATGGAGCTGGTTTCCAAAAAACGCATGAAACAGAAAAATAAGCTTCAAGTGGAGTTAGCAATATGGTTTTCGCCCTACAAGCCCTGAAGTTCCTGAAGTAAGTGTACGTATCATAGTACAATAACTAAGCCTTATAGGGATTATACAGGCTTAACAACAATGGTAGCAATCCATTGAAGGCGTTAATTAGTTATAAGTAGGACGAAAATATTTTAGTTGGTTATTTAAAACATGTCATCGTTGATTAAAACATATAGCCTTGAATCAACAACAACATGTATGCAATAAACGAATTGAATTGAATTGAATCATTTCAAACTTCAGAAGATCAAAAATTAAACCATAATTAAATATATATGACACTATCTATGGCAACGCATGAATTCGGGTACCCATTGCCCGAACACTTGTTTCACTTTAAAAAAGTTATTCCTGCTCCAACCATGCAATAATAATTAAAAATAAAAATAAAAAAGCCTTTTATTTCCCATTTTTTTTACATTTGTGCACTTTTAAATATATACCTATATGTTTAATTATTCTACTTTTTAATTAATTTATTTATTACATTTGGTTTGGTAGAATATACTGCTAATATCCGGAACCCCTCTCAGGAAAAGGCCTCTTCCAAAGGTTGCCATTTTTGACGGTCTTGAGCTTCAAGTATCCATTTTGGTCCCGCTAGTTTTTTGATCTCGTCCTCCCAGCGTGAGTGTGGTCTTCCTGGTCGATGTAACTATTTTAGTCCATCTGTGGTCTTTAAGGCGCGTTATGTGTCCAGCCAGTTTTCACTTCAGTTTTAGTGCTTGTTCGCAAACGTCCATAGTATTTAACTTTTTTCTTATTTTTGTATGTTTTTTTTTTAAATATTTAACGTGCTTCTTTCCATCCCCCTTTGGCATGTAATTAATTTATTTTTGATGGCGTTTGTAAAATTCCATGTCCAATCCAACCATGCAATATAGCGTATATACTTTTCCAGATTCAAGAAAGACGAAACCGACGTTGTAATAGACGAACTACACATAGAAATGTCAACGATTCGCAAACAGTACAACAAGACACTCCAGTGCGGGAACGTCGTGTATTTCCCAACGTCGCTCAGAATCAACAAGTTTCCTTTGCGCCCACTCAATTTTACGTACACAGATTTAACAGGGAATCATGAAGATGAAAATGAAGTACAGCCAACGGGCAGGGGAAAGATATTATACAAATTAAACGCGCCTCAAGACGAACTGTTGGCGTTTGGGATTTGGGGAAGGCTGTTTTTGAAAGATGTTGATCATAATAAAGACGTTTCAGACGAGGATTTGAGGAAGTATCTTAAGATCGAAGATATTATTTACGGGACGAAAAGGGTTACAGAATGAAAACTATGAGGCTGATTATTAAGTTTTTAAACACGGAGTAGAGGCAGTGTCGTTCAAGAACAAAATAGTTTCTTGTGTCTCAAGGGAGCAAAACGATATATTTACGTTGAGGGCGGTATGTTAAATACAACCCCCTTATTCATAAAACCTAAAATGCCTCTGCTAAATAAAATGTGCTCCGTCCCTTTCTGACGAACAGAAATGTCAACGTGACAGATAAAGACAAACGAATTTTAACGCCATTTTAGTTAAAATCGGCTTGTAGAACGTTTATGAATACGACCGTAAGTGAAGGGAAATTTTCTACAGTAAGTATATTCGTATTCCCCCTCGCCACTCGTTAACATTCCATATCAGTCCTTGCCATTCAACATTCGCTAGGAACACTTTCTTTAGAAGAGCCTGCCATGAGTACAATATAAACTTTATAAATTTAGATATCTTCACTATCTTTGGGTAAATGCAATAGTGCTCTGCGTAGCTTAATTTTTCTTAACATTGAGAGCAAAAGCAAACAATTTAGCGTTGTAAGAAACACATCTTTTATTAAAACTGAACTTTGTATACCTAATTTATAGTGTATTTAATTCTTTTTCTTTCCCTTACTATGTTGTATTTGAACATAAATGTCCTTATGGGGGCGTGCATGGCAAGCATACTGGTGCTTACCCACCCCTGTTTCGACTTATGTATGACTTATGTATGTAAAGTATGCTATTTTATACCTAATGGAACTCCAGGTTTGTTCATGTATACAAGATATTTCTTTTCTTTCTGTATATGACCGTTTGTTTCCTAAGTCAATTTAATATATAATCCTAAGCTTAGCGAGGGATTCGAAAGTAGAATCTTGAGCGTACCGAGGGATTCAAGTGCTTACGCCCGAGACGGAAATTATTTTGGTACGGAGTCGCACATAGTGCTCTTCACACCTTCGTGAGAAAAAAATGCCTAATTTAAGGGCAACAATGGTTATTTTCTGAATAGCAGGTGAATTTTCTTTTTACTTTCATATTATTTAGCATGTTACTGAAAATTACGAATAGAAACTAGATCTTTTTTGTTCTTCAGTCAGTGTGTGATCCAATATTGTTATTATTTTTTAATGTAATCTTGGGGTAAATAATCACAGGCATGGATTACGTGTTTTAATATATTTGACACATAGCTGTCATGAAAGCACATCTATGGTGGATATGCACCCTTAGAATAACGTAGAATAAAAATATACGTTTTTACTTTTGTTCATAGTAGTATTTTTTATTACAGGCCTTTTAACTATCCAATAGAACAAAACTGGTAAGATTTTTTTTGTGTGGGAGGTGAGGTCAATTTGACTTGACACTTCGCATTTAAATTTCTTGGTCTGGCATTTGAGCGTTACTCAAAAAAAATGCCACTACATTTATTCGGAGATTTTCTGCAACTTTTATGTTATTTCTACTCAAAATCATGATGTCTTTCCATCCCAATAGGAGAAAAAAAGTGTCCCCAAATGTTCATACATATTTTAACTTTCCTATTGTGTTACCACCATACAAAGTGTATGGTAAATGGTAACACAATAGGAAAAATATCTTTGGGACAGTTTTTTGTCCTACCAGGGTCGAAAGAGCTCCTGATTCTGAGTGGAAATAGTTAACATAAAATTCCTAGAAGTACAATTAAAATAGTGGCATTTTTTTTGAGAAACGCTCATTTACTACGCGCCTTTTAACTGACTTCAAAAAAGGAAGAAGGTTCTCAATTCGTCGGTATCTTTTATTCGGTTAAAACTTTCTTTTTAATGTAATCCACACATTGAGATACGGATTGACAACTGTAACTAATCTCTAGCAAAACATTTTACCACGTTGTATTTAGTTTTAAGTCATTGTACAGTGCTTTACTGAAATAATAAATAATAATAAATAATAAATTAGATATTCTTGAGCGGGCAATTGAGATTCATTTTTTAGGTAAGTACCTACCTATATGATATGTATTCCTAAAATCCAGAATACCAGTCTGACCAGAATACTGTCTTAAGATTTCACGGTATATACCGCACTTCGATTATTGCGCACTGGATTGCCATGCTAGTCAAATTTGTGAACAATCAACTCTATTTCATCCGAATCCCTTTTAAATGAAGGTGTACTCTACACTTTTAAAGTAGCAAGCACTATTTAATTCTGCAAGCACTCCCTATTTATATAGCAGTTGATAGCAGCGACTGGCCGCCTATGTCACGAGTTCGAATGCTCGGAGCAACTAATTTTAAAAGTCTCCCTTTAAGTAATTTGAATATATGATTTCCGTTAGCAGACAAAAACAAAGTCGAGAGGCCCTAGCACGCTCGAGTCAACTCTCATACAAAAGCAGTTTGATTCTCATTTTAAAACAACATACTGGAATAACATGGAACTTTTTATACACTACTAGCTTCTGCCCGCGACTCCGTCCGCGTGGAACTCGTTTATATCCCCTCAGGGGATGATTTCCGGGATAAAAACTATGTGCTTCCCCGGGATTCAAACTATCTCCATACCAAATTTTCTTCTCAATCGGTTCAGCGGTTTAAGCGTGAAGAGGTAACAGACAGACAGATGGATGGGATTCGCCATATTTAGGTCGGGAACTTTACTTTCTGTAGCTATCCTACTAATATTATAAATGCGAAAGTTTAGATGTTTGGATGTTTGGATGTTTGTTACTCAATCAAGCTTAAACGGCTGAACCGATTTGAATGAAATTTTGCACGAAGATAGTTTATAGCCTGGATTAAAATATAGGATAGTTTTTATCCCGAGTCCACGCAGACGAAGTCGCGGGCGGAAGCTGGTAAATTATAATAAGAAAAATAAAGAGATTAGAGACCTCTTTTTCTATATATTTGTCTAACATTCCGTGTAATATTTATAGAACAAGTACCAGTACAAAGCGATGGCCTTCGACGGAGAGCGCAGCTTTAGCGGCCTGGGCGAGGGCGATACGAGGATCTGCTCCGTGCTCGCGTGCACCGGGGACACTGTAGACACGTGCGGGAAAAGGTGGGCATTACCGACCGATGACCGCTAGCCTAGTTGGTAGTGACCCTGCCTACGAAGCAAGAGGTCCTGGGCTCGAAACCCGGTAAGGGCATTTATTTTTGTGATGAGCTGCACGATTATTTGTTCCTGAGTCATGGATGTTTTCTATGTATTTAAGTATTATGTTTATCGTCGTCTAGTACCCATAGTGCAAGCTTTGCTTAGTTTTGGACCAGGTCGATTTGTGTAAGATGGTCCCCTAATTTTTTTTTATTTTTTTATTTAGGTGGGTGACCGAGCTGAATTGAATTTTCCGAGACATGAGACATCGATCTTTCGTCCCCATGCAGACGTTTTCGAGAACGTGATTACTAATAAAATATTTCTCGTTCAATAATAGAGGATATGGACCCATTATTATTATTATTATGTTGTTTCTTTAAATTTCTCAGTATTTTATTATTATTATTTATTTACTTAAAGACAACAAAGGGCCAAAGAAATATTAGTATTTTCTTAATCTAATGTACTTAACTAACATTAGATTAGGTAAATACTAATATTTTTTTTGACCTTTGTTGTCTTAATAATCTATACAAAAAAGAGATTTAGTCCTCTGACCCATTTGCCACAACAGAGGACAATCTAGCTTGTTAGCTATCATGCTTAGGATGCTGTTGCTACTCCTGCGCACCCTGTCTAGCAGCGAGGCCGTTTGATTATGGGTACATCGACCTTTTGTTGTCGCTAGGTGCTATAGTTCCTTCTCGTATCACTTTTTAGAACTGTGATTGTATGGGTTTAAACACACTAATTGATTGACCAGTCTTTACCCCCATTTCACCCCCTTAGGAGATGATTTCCGGGATAAAAACTATCCTAGGTCCTTCCCCGGGACTCAAACTATCTTTATACCAAATTTCATCTAAATCTATTCAGCGGTTTAAGCGTGAAGAAGTAATAGATACACTTTTGCATTTAAATAATATTAGTATGGATAGTCGTGGTGGTGGTGGTAGTCTAGGACCTTATAGGCAAAGAGATGAGATAGAAAAGTGCATACATGTTTATTTATTTATTTTATTTATTTATTTAAACTTTCTTGCACAAAAGAAAACTTATCGTATGATGCTGACTGTAGTTAGGTAATAATGATGTTGACCAGAGATGTACAAAAAACTTTTAAAAAAGTATTTAAATACAAATACTAATTTAATATTGCAAATACACAATACTTTTGATTTTTGTATTTAAATACTTAATGCAAAATGGGTATTTTCAAAATACTTTATTCAAATAAAATGCTTTCAAAAAGTAATCGAAACAAAATCGAAGTCAATACTTTCGAAACTGCTAAGTAAAAAAGTATTTTATATTTGACAAATATAAAATAAGGTCAATGAGGGCATTTCCGTCATACTTTTTGATAAGTTCACTTTGGCTGGTCATAACTAAGAAGATATTTACTTTTTAATAAACCTGATCACTGTAATAGATTGGGCATTTATTTAACTATATAAATGTTTTCATATACAATTGCTAGTACTGCTGGTTATTTAAATATTTTTTTCTTTTTAAAACATGTCAGTTGACGGATTTTCCCGGCGGTTTGGGGCTATTCCGTCAACCAACGATATTTCTGGTATCGTGACGTATTACAAACATATACGTCAAGTGAACAATTACCGCTGAACTCTTAATCGAAACTAAAATGTAGCGACCTCAATTTAAGGTTTATTTTAGATTTTATTGCAAATTTTTTTTTTCGCGGCAATTCTGGCCTATTTTTATAATCAGGAGTAGTAAACCTTTAAAACAAAAACCCAACACCTAGGGAAAATCCGTCAACTGACATCATGTTTTTAAAATAATGGGCTACTGTTTTTGTGTTCACCAGATGGCGCCACTGTTGTAAGTAAATTGGACATTTCATAGGGTAATAAGTATTGAACGACCAATTTAGCTAAGCAATTCAAATAAGTCACAACTCTGATGTTGATTTTTTTGCAGATTCCCAGCGTTCGCCGTCAACGCCACGCCAATCTTCGAAGAGCTAACCATTGTGGCCGCGGTGCCTACGCCAGCACTTGATCCCCGACTAGAAGCACACGACTCCGCCTTCTTCCCACTGTCTCTAGATGTATCCATAATGCCCCTAGAACCCAACGAATACACTTACAATGCAGTAGAAAGCAATGGGAAGACAGTATTCACGTATACTTTACTCAATTCTGAGAAGGAATTGTATTCCTTTGCTGTTTGGGGCAGAGTTTTTGAACCAGCGTCCGGGTCGGCGGTGTTGCCAGGTGTGAGCAAATGGCTGATAATCATCGCGGTAGCATTAGGGTACACCGTGTTGAGACAACGTATTAATTAAGGCTGTGTATAAAGTAAAACCTGTAATGTAAGTAAGTATAATATGTTTTTTAACTTGGTGTATTATTAATTTCTCTGTGCAGCAGTTCCAATTCTTAATAGGACATCAATTAGATATAATACTGATTTTCAAAATAACTTGATTTGTAATGTGATATGGTGATCGATGCTGCCATTTAAAACATTTGATGATGCTTTCATTTTTCGGTATGAAGCAAAATTCGACACCATTTTACCTCAAACTAAGTGTGGTTTAGACCAAAACGTTTTAAACGTCTTAAGCCAGGGTTATACTAGAACCACGTCGCGTGTCGCAACGCTATCGGTTACATACATTTTGTTTGAACGTGGTTACATTAGCTCAGTCCCGCGTGTCGCCACGTTAAATACAACACAAATACACAGTACGCGTTGCGACACGCGGCGTGGCTTTAAGGCTTGTATACCCGCTAAAGTCCTTGAGCGTATGGGCGGAGCTTCGACCCTCTCCCCGCGCAAGCCGCTTTTTTTTTTTTTTTTTTGAACCTGACTGTTGCTATAATAGGACGAACTCAATATAGCGGTCGAATTGCGTGGTTGGAGGGTAGCCTGGGGAAAGTCCAGGGGGAGCCTCCGGCACGACCACGCGGGAAAGTTTGTACACTGGAATACTCTACGAGTTTGCGCTCCAGTGAGATTGGTTGAACGGTATCAACCGAATCTGGGGTGTGAGTGGTGTCGAACTACTGGGAGTTTTATCGCTGGTTCGCTAAAACCTAGCCTAGCTGAGAAGAGTCCAGCAAGAAACTCAGCTAGGCCCGACTTGGGTCGGACTGACTCTACCCGGTATGCGGCGGTACCGGGACGAATAGGGACTGTAGAAGGGACTGTAGCGCAAGTCGCACAACCCGCCGTCGTTTATTAAGCGTTACATAGATTAAGTTACAGACGCGTCATCGCGCATCGTTACCAATGCAAGGGTGGACGTGGGTGGGTGACATTCGTCTTGCTTAATTGAAACGTAATATTTGTCATACATAAATTACATAATTGATTAAGTTCAAAAATGATGTCCCTACTATTATAATACTATTTACTTACGATTAGTGTAGTTCCGTCAGCACGGCTAGCACGAGACGGCCGCGACATACACTCGATTTTTCTCGCACTATCGGTCTCTCTCTTATTAGAACATTAGGAAAGAGAGGTATAGTGTGAGAAAAATCGAGAGTATGTCGCGGCCGTCTCGTGCTAGCCGTGCTAGTGAAAACGAAATTCGTTCGAATAACTCTCATTGTCGCTCGAACTAGCAAGCGCGACAGAGAGGGAGATACACAAACGAAGTTCGGTTTCGTTTCGCGGTAGGCCCTCAGCACGCCTAGCACTAGACGGCCGCGACATACTTTCGATTTTTCTCGCACTATACCTCTGTTACTAAATATTCTAATAAGAGAGAGACGGATAGTGCGAAAAAAATATAAAGGTAATAATAATAATCCATACCTACTGTTGCCCTTAGGCCATTTTTTAACGTCGCTATTAATAGGGGCCCATCTAGCAGTTAGCGAGTCACCGTCTGCCAGAGATAAAATGTGAAACAGTTTTATTGGGCAGGCGTCCGATGTTTCATCCAATAGCCCAGCTACTAGTCCATCATTTTCACCCAATAACCCGTTTTATTTAGATTCCATCAACTAGCAATAGACTCTTACACCCCAGCGGGTGCTGTTTCTGCGTGCGTCCCATGACACGGGCAGAGACAGCATCCGCTTGGTGTACTCCTTGCATTTCATTAAATTGTCAAAAGGGCCTCTAGTACGTGTTGGCTCAGAGCTCCACGCACGCCTCCCAAAGGTCCGGGACATCATTGTCCCGTGAGCGGGAAAGACATATAATCCATACTATCCATACTTCCATATAACTAATATTATAAATGCGAAAGTGTGTCTGTCTGTCCGTTACCTTTTGTGTAAGTGTAAGGTTGTTAAGTTTTAAACTAATTTTCGGTATATTTATTACGTTCTACTTCCTTGATTTGATGATGATGGCGTGTACAGTCAGCATCAGATAGTTAGTAGCATCCAAAGTAGCCAAATTTATCGTAACACATTCCTTACTCCTACTTATAGTAACAAAGACTATTTCGATGAATGTACGTTCCGATATATTTGGCTAACTTGGCTGCTACTAACTATATTATGCTGACTGTACAGAAATCGGCCTCAGGTAAATATATACTTATAGATTAGTTGTACGTTAACCATACTTTGTTTCATATCAAATAATAACTCTGTATCGAACTTGGAGTTGGCATGCAACCCATAGGTAGGTACTTACAATATTTGCCAAGCCCACTATTTTTATTAGAACTTATTCTATTAACACTTGACAGTCATTAATACGAGCAGATAAAACAATATTGTTTCTATAATTGTTCATGCTCCTAAGCAATAGATATTGTAAATATATTTACTAATAAAATGTCTGGTTTTAGCGATTTCCCAATTTTGATACTGTTTAGATATTTGATACTTTGATAGAATAGGTATTTACTTGTGTATTCTTTTTCCTCTTCTCTTTAAAATTTTCTTGATATTACGTATTTTCCTCCTGCGCTTATTTAACCCCAAAGACCCAAAATAATTATTGAAAAATTTGTGAGACCTAAGCTAAGACGCACTAACTCTAGTATCGTAAGTTTGTATGTTACTAACAATCTATGGGCAAACTGGCCTGAAATGAAGAATGTATTATTATTATTATTATTATTTCCCATCTTGAACTAAAAACAAAATCTAATCTATACCTACGTAAATGTTAATTAAGTACAAACGCCAACACAGTTAACTGACCATCCTGTATTTATACAAGAACCATCCGTGCACTTTATGTGCATTGTAATAACAATGCATATAAAGTGCACGGATGGTCAGTCAGCTGTCTTGTCTATAGTACCTACTACTTTACAAACCACGAAGTAGATTGTCCACTCTATGCAACAAAATTATCTGTCACTAAAAACTAAACTATACGCAAATGTTTATTAGTTACCTACTATACGAATCACAAAACGGATTGTCCACTCTATGCAACAAATATAGTCCACAATTTCCACAAATATTTAAAAATTTCGGCGCAGCGCAAATTGACACAGGTCCGTCATGCAACGTGTCTCGTCCCGCACTGACCGTATGGACGAAAACGGGGAGGCGTAGGAACTTTGGCGGAATATTTCAGAAAACGAGATAAATTTTTAAGAAAATTAAGAAAGTAAGAAAATGATGCCCTTGTTCATTATTGTATGAAGAAAGTTATAAAATTTCATATTATTATGATAAAAAATGGAGCAGTAAAATGGTTACAAGTGAAAAAATAGGGGTGACTTTAGATTTATTTTTCTCTAATTTTTATTGTTTAAATAGATTTCTACGAAAACTATGACCCGTCGCATATCTTGCAGATTATGATATATTTTTTCCTACGGAAAAAATGTTACGTTATAATGTATAAAACGGTTACAAAACAACTCATTTTCACGAAAATTTCGAATGTGCAGCCTTAATATAACCCCGGCTTTACTCGTGAGATATCGAGCACGTAATACTGGCATCCACTTTACGTTTCTTACTCTTTAATTCATATATCCATTTATTTAGACCCATTTTGCTTCACATTGCTAGCGGGATGATACAAAGAAAATCCACCTAATATCGTAGATAGGATATTTTTCTGAAAGCAGACTTTATGTAATTTTTAACCCCCGACGCAAAGAGAGGGGTATTATAAGTATAACGTGTCTGTGTATCTGTGTAGATAGCTCCATACAAACATACAGATACACACAGATGTATGTCTGTCTGTGGTATCGTAGCTCCCAAACGGATGGACCGATTTGAATGCGGTTTTTTTCGTGTCATAGATAATTTTCATGAAAATCTGTCGCCCGACGGTCCCCCGACGCGACGGTCCCCCGACGCGACGACGCTTGGAAAATAAAAATATTTGAACTTACATAATATATGTGACGATAGTAATTACAAAAGGTTTTAAAATATTATTTGTTAGTTTTTAGAATTTATTTTTAAAAGTTAGTATAGAGTATCGAACCGATTTAAATGAGAAAAAAAATCAGCCCGTATTTTTTGTATGATGCCAATCTATCTTATCTCTTTAACAAAGTTGACCTGGCGCACGCGGTAACCGCCATGTGGGATGTTGATTCGATGACCATTGTCCTGATAGTCGTTTCGGCGAACGGTCTAGTAATGAAGAGGTTTGACCAAAATCTTAAGAGACTCTCGCTAGGTGGCTGGGTCAGGGGTCAGTACTCCTGGACAATGCGCGGATAATCTGGGGTGCTCTGACTTCCTAACCACCACCGCTAGTTTAAAAGCCTTGTCCCGCTGCCGGCTGAATTAAAATAATAAAGGAAATAATAATTATTATTGATATTTTTGTTACCAATACAGACGACATTCACAGCATAAAAACATCCTACTATAATATTATAAATGCGAAAGTTTAGATGTTTGGATTTTTGGATGTTTGGATGTTTGTATGTTTGTTACTCAATCACGCTTAAACGGCTGAACCGATTTGAATGAAATTTTGCACGAAGATAGTTTGTAGCCTGGATTAAAATAAAATAAATATAGGATAGTTTTTATCCCGGGTCCACGCGGACGAAGTCGCGGGCGGAAGCTAGTTATTAATAAAATAAGTACATAAAGAAGTAATAATTTGGACGCTATCAGACCATAAACTATATAATATACTAGCTGTTGCCCGCGACTTCGTCCGCGTAAAACTTGTACCGTCTTAGAAAAATGATTGCTATTAACTTATTGTAGGAGGAACCTTAATTATCGCCGACCTAAACAAAGTTCTACCATTTTAAGGGATGATTTCCGTGATAATAACTATCCTATATCCTTCCAAGGGTCTCAAATTATCTGTACGAAAAATTTCATCTAAATATGTTCAAGGGCGTAAAAGGTAACAGCGCGATGAATTCATTAGTTTAAATTGATAAATTTAAATTGAAAACTCAGTTTTTACAAATATAACTGTCAACAGACGTTTCTGCTTAAATTGTGTATTTTTTCATAATGGAAAGAAAGCTACATTACTGGAAATTTTTGCCTAAATCCGTCCATTAGTTTTACTCACGTTAGTCCGGGCTAACGGCTATAGCTGAGTTGAGTGTGTGGAGTCTGTCAACTAAGTACCCTACGCAAAATATATATCCTAAGATGCTTTGCTATAAATATATATGTCGATATCTTACGATATATTTAGAGTATAGCCACAGTATAGAAGAATAATACAGTAGGTAATCTGAGGCCGTTTAGGAGCGTTCGTTACCTACTTTCGCTCGATGCGCAGGGCTGTGTCAAGTTTGTGGCTTGGCATACCAAGCCACAAACACAATACTAATTTTGCTTTTAAGTATGCAAAGTATTTCTGTTACAGTTTAATAGACAAGAATGTATACACAAATTGATAATATTATAGATAGTTGGGTATGTGTTTTTAGTTTCCCACTTCATGGAATATTTTAATACCACTATACTATGCCTAAAATATTTCCTAGTAAGTATAATAGTTGCTAAACTGCACTAGGTTGGTAGGTGCTTAGTTACAAGCCTATTCGGCTCCTTTTGATATCGTGGCACTGGCGGCTCGCTGTCTTCATACCTACGAGGCGGCTTCCTTTGACGTAGCGAGTGAGAACGAGCGAACACCGCAACGGCGCGGCCCCGATTGACGCATTCTCCATCATTCCCGAAGGCTATGTGTGTGTGCGTACCGAACACGCGCGCATGTGTGCAGCCGTGCGATATACCTTTGTTCGAAGTTTATCTACTGTTCCTATACTGTGGTATAGCTAAGTTTGTGACGGGCTTTATTGGGTAAAATAAAAATCAAGTACTGGCCACATTTTAAACTTATCACCCAATTGACCACTGACCCAATCAAACTGCCTGTTTCGTTTCCTTGGCGTCGTTTTCTTTGGAAGGTGGAAGATATTCTCTTTGGGCGGAAGTGCAAACTCAGTGGTGTACTTATTACCAAAATGAGATGAATAAGATAATGGACGATTCATAGAAATAGCATTGAATTTTCATGCAATCCCTATTCCCTCAACCCTAACTGACTGACACCGTTCAATCGAACGAAACGGACGCTCTATCTTGTCACTTATCGCGTGATAAGGCCGACCATGATACGGGGTCAGGACTGAGAATAGGGGTGTAGACACTAAATAAAATAATCAATAATGTCATATTTTCTCGAAAAAGGGTTAAAAATGTAGTCAAATGACGACCGCTTTAGCCTAGTTGGTAGTGACCCTGCCTACGAAGCATGAGGTCCTGCGTTCGAATCCCGGTAAGGGCATTTATTTGTGTGATGAGCACGAATATTTGTTCCTGAGTCATGGATGTTTTCTATGTATTTAAGTATTTATTTATCTATACATATAAGTATGTTTATCGTCGTCTAGTACCCATAGTACAAGCTTTGCTTAGTTTGGGACTAGGTCCATTTGTGTAAGATTGTCCCCTAATATTTATTTATTTATTTTATTTATTTAAATGGAAAAAAATCAACGCAAGAGGTTAAATAATCACGAAGCGTCTAAAGTTTTAAGAAGGGTTAAGTATGTTGTGTCCCTTTTTCGCAAAACGAAACTTCATATGAAACGATGACGCGTGTAGATTATGACGTCACTAATAGACGGCAACGTGCCGCGCCCCGTCGTGTTCGGCGCCGCCGTCGACGCGGCCTGCCGCGCGCGCGACGCGCTCTGCGGCAGCCTCGCATATTGTGACGTCACACACTGTTTGCGTTTTCTCTCTAACAAGCAATATTAAAACGGTTGTAGCTTCGTAATTCTTTGAGATGACTGAATGGGATTTTCGTCAGTAGGCATATTTTTTTGCCTTCTTTCTTTTGGAGTAATAATAATTTTCGAGTCTACACCCCTATTATACTGTTCTATGAGCTGAGTAGGAAATAAACGGGGACACCAAAGGCAATATTACCAAAGGTAATATTTAGTATTTATTTATGGCAAAGCATGTACAGAGAGTATATCATATGCTTTCTTGACGTCTGCGGTGATATCCTTGGCGGGCTCGTCTTTCGTAGACATCCAGGTACTGCCGCTCTCCCCGCGCTTGTATGCTTCTATGATTGCTTTGGCTGCTGATTCAATTCTGAAATGATTAAGTAATTTAAACCTATAATACCTATAAGGTTGACTATACCACAGTATAGAAGAATAATACAGTAGGTAATCTGAGGCCGTTTAGGAGCGTTCGTTACCTACTTTCGCTCGATGCGCAGGGCTGTGTCAAGTTTGTGGCTTGGCATACCTACAATACTAATTTTGCTTTTAAGTATGCAAAGTATTTCTGTTACAGTTTAATAGACAATATTGTATACACAAATTAATAATATTATAGATAGTTGGGTATGTGTTTTTAGTTTACCACTTCATGGAATATTTTAATACCACTATCAAATACTAAAAATCAAGTACTGGCAACATTTTAAACTTGCCACGATATCAAAAGGAGCCGCTTTTGATATCGTGGCACTGGCGGCTCGCTGTCTTCGTACCTACGAGGCGGCTTCCTTTGACGTAGCGAGTGAGAACGAGCGAACACCGCAACGGCGCGGCCCCGATTGAAGCATTCTCCATCATTCCCGAAGGCTATGTGTGTGTGCGTACCGAACACGCGCGCATGTGTGCAGCCGTGCGATGTACCTTTGTTCGAAGTTTATCTACTGTTCATATACTGTGACTATACTGTGACGCACATAGCGGCTACCGCGAAACGAATCCGAAGTTTGTTCGTGTATCTCCCTGTCTCTCGCCGTCGCTCTAATTAGAAAGTGCGAGGACTGGGCTGTTATTCGCTACGCGCTAATGCGGCTCACCCCGCCGGTCACCCGTCACGAAATTAGATCTCTACCTACGCTTAGTTACATCGCGGTGTCAAGATATATTTGTGGGTGAGCGTTGAGGTGTGCTTAAAACAAGTTACAGGGGGGCTGGACTGTTTTCAAGTCACAACTTTCAGGTCGCCAGACACGCCAGAGCTCAATACTCAATACTCAATACTCAATCATTTATTGCAATATCACAAAAGTAGGTACAGATGTTAACTTAAAGCTACAGATCATTGTGAACCCTGTTGGGCACTGCAATTTAGGGAGAGGAGGGCTTATTGAACGTTTATAGGTAATTTATCTTCTAAGTATTCATTTAGCGTGTAATAGGATTTTGTTAGTAATAGTTGCTTTATTTTATTTATGTACTTTTTATAGTCTTCCTCTTCCTTTATAGAGTCAGGTAAATTATTATAAATCTTAATAGACATTATTAATGGGCCTGAGGATAGCAGTGTCAGTTTGGCGGGCGGTCGAACGAGTCTATTGTTATTACGGATAGGTCGTGAAGAGGGAATGTCACCGCGTTTTACATAGAACTCTTTATGTTTCCGTACAAACTTAAATGTCAAATACGTATATACTGGGAAGAGTAAGTAGTTTATGCTTTTTAAAGTAGGGTTTGCAGCTGTCAGTTTGCTTGATATTGACCAATATTCGGATTAGCTTTTTCTTCAATATTCGGATTAGCTCCCGATGATGCGCTGTGATGAGAGTATAAGGATCTACATTTATCTCTAGCTGTCAACACAACGAATCCTCAAATCAACAAAGGGTCGGCAGCGCGCTTGTGATTCTTCTGGTGTCGCAAGGTGACCATAGGTGACGGTGTCTGTATACCATCAAGCAGGCCATATGCTAGTTTGCCACCGTCGTAGTATTAAAAAAACTCGATAAGGTTGCCTATGCTCACGCTGAGCGGATACCGCGAAACGAATAGGTCCTTCGTGTATATATCCTTGTCGCTCAAATTAGCAAATTCGATAGAGAGGGAGATATCTAGAGCTATACCGAGCTCTGTTGTAGGCACCTATTGCTCCTAATTCACTGAAGCAGAACTTACTTCTGTAATTGACTGTGTTTACGGATCTCCTCATACTCAGCGTCGAAGTTATTGTCGAACGAGCCTATTTGCTGCGGCGTGATTAAAGCCGTGTCGGTAGCCCCCAGACACACGGCGAGCACTCTCACCCCCGATCTGCTGTAGTGCGGATCCATCTGGAAAAATCCAAGTTTGACTTGATTAGACTATAATAAATACTAATATTCCAACGGGACGAGCCCGACCTGCGGTGATTAACTGTAATTTTGTGAAAGGGTCTTTTTAAAAAGATCGGCTAAGTGAGCCTCACCAGAGCACATTTATTTATTTACTAGCTTCTGCCCGCGACTCTGTCCGCGTAGAACTCGTTTATATGGTAGCTCCATACAAACTTTCATCCCCCATTTTAGGGAAGTGGGGGTAAGACTAACGAAAGAGACAAAAAGCAGCTTTGTCACTCTCCATCCCTTCAACTATCTCCACTTAAAAAATCACGTCAATTCGTCGCTCCGTTTTGCCGTGAAAGACGGACAAACAAACACACACACATACCTACACTTCCCCATTTATAATATTAGTATGGATTTATATAAGTACATCCACATGACATATTAATTACATCATTGACTTAAATTAACACATGAAGGATATCTACGTGTTGAGGCAGTCGCTCAGGAGAGTATAAAAAACTAGATACCTACCGGCCGTGACTTCGTCTGCGTAGAGCCGGGATAAAAATGATCCTATATTTTAATCCAGGCTATAAACTACCTTCGTGCAAAATGTAATCCAAATCGGTTAAGCCGTTTAAGCGTGATTAAGTAACAAATATCCAAATATCCAACCATCTATTAATTTGTCGATTGGTCAATTCACGAAGAAACACACCACACTTTCCTCTTACCTTTAAATAGACAAAATACCAGTACGCCATTAACAGAGGGAAAATGTATTGTGGATTCACCGGTGTTTATTTGTGCAGTCAATAGTGCCCTTACTCCGAGGCAGTTGCTGAACTGAAGAACAGCGCTCTAAAGGCCTCCACACATCGAATGCGGGTCGTGCGCGGCGCGGGTCAGGCGCGGCTCGGGTTGGGCGCGGTTGAAGCGTAAATTCACACTGCAGCCGGGCGGCGTGTAGTATCGCGGGCCCGCCGCGGGCTTGCCGCGGTAGCAACGCGGGCCCGCCTTACTACCGCGTTGGACACGCGTTGGTCCCAAAGGAACGGCAAAGAGAATGAAAATACTGTTTGAATATATACCCAGCGTAAATTGACACCCAGACGCCGCCGACCAAAAATCACTTAGTTTAATCTTTTAGAGGAAATAGGTATATCTTTTTCATTTGTTTTAGATTATACTGACGTTATCACTTGATGAAAGTTTTAGCAAACTAAAGGGGAGATTATAGTAGTTAAATGCGATACTCAATTAAACAAATATATCATTTGTATAATCTTTCTTTGGATTTATAAGGGTCGCTGAGAAATCGCTGTGTAATACCTAAATCAACGTCAAAATCTTTTTTACTACTACTTAGTAATACTCATTATATTAAATATGTCAGCAAAAAAATCGCGCTCTTGGGAGTTATCGAAGGTGCATTCATTTTACTTACTGAACTATCGCAGCTCAAGCACCGCGCTTGAACCGCTTCGCTTCCCACCCGCGCCGCGCCCGACCAGTGCCGCGCCCGACCCGCGGCCGCGATGGCCCGAGTTATAACTTAGCGCGCGCGGGCCCGCCTTCGGACCGCGTTCGACGTGTGTTTGAAGTGTAGTTTCAATGTTTTACAACACCGCGACCGGTGTGTGGAGGCCGTTAGTGGCCCAGTAGACCGGGAGCCAGTGCACCTGGCACAGCGCTGCCACCGACGAGAGGTTGATGATGGTGCCGCCGTGGCTACCTTCGTCTTGCCGCATAATGACTCGGGGAGAGCTCGTAAAGAGAGCTAACTGAAAGAGATCAATCACAATAGTCAACTCACCCCAAGGCAGTTGCTGAACTGAAGAACAGCGCTCTTAGTGGCCCAGTATACTGGGAGCAAGTACGTCTGGCACAGCGCTGCCCCTGACGACAGGTTGATGATGGTGCCGCCGTGACCGCCTTCGTCTCGCCGCATCATCTCCAAAGCTCGGAGAGAGCTCGTAACGAGAGCTAACTAAAAGAAATCAATCATTACGCCATAGTCATCACAAGCAGAAGCCCCTTCAACGCTTTGCGTATATCAGTTACATCTTACACAGCCATGAAAGATGTGGGATAGAGAGACACTGCTTGTATGTTCTTTGATAGACTTAAATGATGACTAGTTTGACATTTTGTTAGTATTTCATTGATTGGTAGGTACCTACCTGGCTATCCACATTAAAACCGCGGAAATAAAGGTAAACAAATGTAGCGTTTGACCAGCTAGTTAAAGTAATTTCGGAATGTGTTCAAAACGTGACAGAAAAGAAGTAACAAATAAAACGTTTTAATTTTTAATAATAGGGGTGTAGACTGTAGTGTAATAATCAATAATGTCATAATGTCATGTGTATTTTCTCGAAAAAGGATTAAAAATGTACTCAAATGGAGAAAAAATCAACGCAAAAGGTTAAATAATCACGAAGTTATAAGTGTCCAAAGTTTTAAGAAGGGGTATGTTTTGTCCCTTTTTTGCAAAGCGTAACTTGAAACGATGACGCTGGAAGAATGTGACGTCACTAACATACGGCAATGTGCCGTGCCCATAGGGTTGCCAGATGGTCGGGATTTGGCGGGATTCTCCCGAATTTTTGTATGGCCTCCCAACTCCCGACAAAGTAAAAAATCTCCCGAAAAAACAACTTCATTGTATAAAACAAAATTTGTATATTGTGCGAGTTTACTGAATACCTTTACACAAAAGACAGAAAACGAATAAGTATGGACCTAATAAAAGCTGAATGAATGATTCGTCTTTTAATGAAAACTGTGTTTCAAGTCGTCTTTAAACGAAAAAGGTAAAAAAATGCTGAAAGCTGTTAGTAGTAATAGTAAATACAACTGGCTAACCCAAAATAAAAAAAATGTACTTATAAAACTTTCTTGATTTTTTTATATTTTAATATGGGTAATGAGAAAAACATTTTGTTATTTTTTGTATGTAAGTAACAATAATTTTCAACGTTGTTGATTTTAATATTTTTAATAGAGTTTCTTTAATTTGATAATTTCTCCCGACCAAAGTCCCTTAATCCCAAAAAAGATTTTTTTCCTCCCGATATTAGGGTCATTCGATCTGGCAAGACTACGTGCCCATCGTGTGCGGCGCCGCCGTCGACGCGGGCCCCCGGCAGCATCCCGTCATGTGACGTCACACACTGTTTGCGTTTTCTCTCTCTAACAAGCAATATTAAAACGGTTGTAGCTTCGTAAGTCTTTGAGATATCTGAAAGGGATTTTCGTCACTAGGCATATTTTTTGCCTTCTTTCTATTGGAGATAATAAAATAGCAAAATATGTCCATGATTCTGATATACTTGTACGAGCATGTAACTAGTGCTTGAAATAGCTGTTTCTTTTGGTATAGCTCAGAACTCGAAAAGGAGACGCGGCAGAGCTCGTCGGCGAGTTGGACTCCTTATTGAAGGACTGGCCAGATCAAGCTCAAAACCCAGCAGTGAGACACATCCATCTACATATAAATGCCTATGTCCTGACTGACTCACTCACTCACTCACTCACTCAATCAACGCACAGCCGAAACTACTGGAACTTGAAATTTACACCAGAACTTCTTTTTATGGTGACGTAGGCAAGGGATAAGACGGGATTTTTGGAAATTCCAAACCTAAGGGGGTTAAATAGGGGTGTTTGTATGGGAAAATATTATTTTTTGAACTAGAGACTTGAAACTTTGTAGAAAGATTACCTACTTATGAGAATACAAAAAAAAATTCTGCGTTTTAGAAAATTCCACCCCTAAGGGGGTTAAATAGGGGTGCAAAGTGTGTATGGAGGGAACTTTATTTTTTGAGCTAGAAACTTGAAACTGTATAAAAAATACTTATTAGAATACAAATAAAATAACTGTCAGCGTTTTAGAAAATTCTACTCCTAAGGGTGTTATATAGGGGTGCAAAGTTTGTATGAGGGAAACTTTTCCTTTTGAGTTAGAAACTTGAAACTTGATAGAGAGATTACTTATTTGAATACAAAAAAGACCTGTAAGTTTTTTGGAAAAATCCACCCCTAAGGGGGTTAAATAGGGGTGAAAAGTCTGTATAGAGCAAGTGAAACAAAATTTTAAAGTAAGAGTTTTGTAACTTATGTCTTAGCTTGTATGCTAAAAGACTGCAAAACATCAGCGTTTTTTTAAATTTATCTCCTAAGAGGGTTGAAATTTCGAAGTTTGTATAGAGAGCAAGGCATTTTTAAACTAAGAGATTTGCACCATCGGTTTTAGATTGTTTGTTTAAAAACTAGTGCTCATGCACTAAATGTATTGTTTTATTCCTAAAACATGGTGTCAGCGTGGTAAATAAACAATGGAAGGGGCAGAATACAAGAAACTTCTGCAGCAGTAGTCAGATATATAGATAGATAGTTAATGTGATGCAAGAACAGATGCTCATACTGCAAGAACAAGTGAGAAATGTGATGACATCTGCAGAGGTTAAAAGCCGTGTGTCCGTGCCCTAGCCCCAACCTTTGGAAGTCGAAAATGGTGAGCCGTATGAAAACCTTACTTTATTCAAGAGCCGATGGGGAGATTACTGCGTTGCAACCGGGATGCAAAAGAGGGGTCCAGAAAAAAAGAAACTCAAGCAGGTCTTCTGCTGAGCGCGATGGGAAGTGCAGCAATGAAAAAAATGTAGCCATCCCCGCCAATAAACTTGAGAGATTGCTCATGCACTAAATGTATTGTGTTATTCCTAAAACAAATAGAAAATTGATTTCAGTGTTTTTTGAAATTAATCCCTTAAGGGGTTATAAGACTTATAAGTCTGTATGATGAGCAAGACATTTTTAAAGTAACAGATTTGTAACTTCGGTTTTAGACTGTTTCTTTGAAGACTAGAAAAAAATATTGGGTGTTAAACGAGATTCACCCCTAAACGGGCTAAAAGGAGTTGGAAATGTATACGGGGACAAGACAATTTTAAAATAAGAGAACTGTAACTTCGGTCGAGGAATAGAACAAATTACTGCGTTTTTTATATTGTGACGACACGATCCGAGTCGCCACCGGACCACGGCAGCAGAGTACATCGGGAGGCGAGCGCCGGCGATGATGACGCACAGCACCCGCCGCACCGCGCCGCGCCGTCCGTAGGGCGACTGGTGCCCCGTGGTACCAATCGAACCTCAGCCTGCACCACGACATGGGGATTAGCACCATGTATGGTTTCTTTAAGCAGGCTGCCAGACGAAAAACGCTCCCCACCATTAGTTCCGTTAGTTAGGAAAGCTGCAGATTACGTTCCCATCCCTCCCCCCTCTGTCGTTTACTCGGCGCTCACTGATTAGGGGCCGCACGGTCCGGCGTCCTAGGCACGAAAGATGGAACGCTACGCTTTCGGCGTCCAACACATCGCGTACACTTCGGCGTTCCCGCCGGCGGGGACGTCCACCGCGAGATCGCGACAACACAGACACATACAGTCCCTATTCGTCCCGGTACCGCCGCATACCGGGTAGAGTCAGTCCGACCCAAGTCGGGCCTAGCTGAGTTTCTTGCTGGACTCTTCTCAGCTAGCTAAAATACATTCTGTATTTAGTCTTCATCGCTGTTTTCATTTATTACAGTCAAATTATCTACATAACAATCAAATATATTTGTGAGAATTTCTGCTGGTTTTATAATTCTCGATATATATCTAGCATTCGATAGATAATAAATCACTGCAGCAATATGTGAGCAACAACCTGCAGTTCGGTTTCCATTCGGGCAAGTGCAGTAATGGTCGGTGATACTTGCGTAATTGTTTTGATTGGGAATGTAACGAATAAAAATATGATAAGTCTTTTTATTTATATGACGCGATTTGATATGAATTCTTAGAACTTCATTTTCCCTTAAATACTCTATATTAATTGACCCGTCTGGATTTTGTAGTTCCGCTAAGTAGCATATTGATTGTTTTAATTGGTATGAACCTCCGAAGAGTATATGTAAATCATCCTGTGTCAGCTCAGGAAAGTCCAATAAGTCATTGCTTGATATGTTTTTAAAGATAGTTTTCTTTCTTATCCATCCATTTTCCTCAACTAACTGTCATGTCAGATTTACTTTTTAAATGTCTTATAATTACATCAGTGTTATTTGTATCACTAAGCAATCTCCTTCCATATTTGTTATTTAAGAAACAAGCAATTCTACATAATGAGCCGATATTAGGTAATATTTTGTTGTCGACTTTATGATCGAGTAGATGATATTTTTGTTTTATTATTCCGTGAACAGATTCCACTACCCATCTTGCAACCAACTCGCGATTTGTTAGCTTCAGTAGTGTCAAGCTGTGATCTGTTTCCTTTTAAGGCTGGCATTAACACGTTCAGCCCCTTACCCTCCTTACTCCTCGTCCACTTACTACATCTCGGAAACCGCGGCCAACAACAACTATATCGCCGGGTTTCAATAGCTTGGATAAACCGTTTTCATCAGACATTATTTTTTTCATTATCGATGCATAGTTCAAGTTAGCATTGAAAGGCCCAACCATATCTATCACATACCCATCTGTTGTGCATATTGTAAAGGGTTTACACAAGGGAGTTTTTTTTTGACCGGAATAAGATTTTTTCTGATATATATTATTAGAACTTTTCTGATGTCGAATGTACGTGCCATCACATATAATAATAAGCTGGTCATTACTAGAATCGAGTAGTTTTTTGCTACCTCACTAGTTCGAGACTGTATTATTTCTCTTGTGGTTGAATATATTCCGAAATGTGACGGAAGCACTTTTTTTTCAAAGGCTGTTATAACTGAAGTCACATACTCAGAGACTAATTGATGATACTCTAATCCAAGAATGGAGGCCAATAGTTCGCCACTATTTCCCGTCCTAAGTTTCATTAAAACACTATTATAGCCTGTATTGATGTTCTATTAATAGACTTTCGTAAACCTAATCTCATCTAATTCGTTAATAATCGGCCATGTTAAACCTGTAAAGGCAATCAATTGTTGGTCTGTAACGCAATGATTTGATATTGCATTAAATGTTCTGCAGCTATGACTCAAATTAAAAATATTGCAAATGTCTGACAAAGGTACTGAGCTGTAATTGGAATACGGCTTAAGGTGCGACATATCATTTTCGAAAAACTTTTTCTTCATTAAGTGGCTTTTGCAACATCTATTGTTTAAGGGTACATAAATACGTTTTACTGAATAGCACTGTAATCTTGCCTCATATGGTACAACTGTTAGATTTTTGCTAGAACCACATATACAGCAGTATTTATGTGTTGCAATAAGGCGTTGAAAAGGAAGTTCTACACATTCTTCAGCTATCGGGCATTTAGATGTGGATATCATGAAAGTCGCATTTACATCGTCATCACTAGTATCTATGTCCGGATTTTCAGTAGACTGTGACTTCTTTTTGTATATTTGTAAACGACAATAGTTGCATAGCACATCACCCTCTTTAATAGTTTTCTCAAAAGTAGCAGATATATACACTAGGTCATCATTTTCAGTCACAGTTTTAAATTGTCCTTTAACTTTTCGAATAAATCGGTCACATTTTACACACTTTAAAGACATACCTGCACAAGTGCCTACTTACATATAAATAAAAGTGAATGCAGATGCAACGTCTACGCGCCTATTTTATTTGTTATCATTAATTATCATCGTAATCAATTATCTAAAGTAGGGTACTACTTTAGATAATTGATTACGATATCCATGAATATTGATATCCATGTCCGAGTGCATAAGACAGTCTGTGTTAGGTAAACACAGACTGTCGTATGCACTCGGACATGGATATCAATATTCGTTATTTTCTATTGAATACATTTTATGACAACACCGAGGACAATATAAATCAGCGTAAGTAAATGGAATCATTTTGAAAAACGTGATTTGCTTATGATATCCACAGTTGCCACGGCGAAATATCCCCACAAGGAAGACAATTCAAAAATAACTGATTTTCTATTGTTCTTGGGATAAGTGTTCCGATCCAATCTCTTGAAAATGATCGCTAAATATTTGTTATCTGTATAACAAATACGAAATAAATTGTAATTAAAAAATATACAAGCTTCTTATTGCCTATGTTTAACAATCTTATTATATTACGAGTATGATTGTATCCCGTAAACATAATCCACATTCCCAATGAAATATCAGAACATCATCAATAATGATGTTTTTCATTATAACATTCTAATAAAACCTTGACATTGGTTTAAACTAATAAATATACCTACATATAAGTGGAAGTTAACACGCCACTGATTTAGCGTCATATACGCATAGGAATAGCTTATATTAGCTTATCTCGAAAAAATAAACAGTTCTCAATATATATCCAAAATACTCTTGCCACAGGAGCGAAGCCGCAGAAAGGATCTAACTAGTAACATACTATAATCTACGGATAATAAGATAGATTAAATAAATTCATCGGTACCCACTTGCTCGTCCAAGGACAGTCTCCATTCATTCTCTAAGTAAGTTCTTGCTTTTTCTTGTAGCGGTGTAATAACAACTTTAAATGCCAGTTCATACAATGAATTAACTCGTTTTATGAAAATATTTGCAATTAATTTTCTTTTCTTTAAGTTTAAATCACTGTTTGCATTTGCACATTTTTTTTTCTTTTAAAACAGCAGCCAAGCTTCACGCCAAGGAGCGAATTATGAAAAATATTCAAAAATCGAACACGGGCGGCATCACGGCCGAGGGCCATTTTTTTAAAAATTTGTTTCGCTTACAGGACTTAAGAACTTACGTAAAATGCTGAGTAAGTAACCTAAGTAATGCTTTTTTACTAAACAGTAAAGTAAAATAAACAAAAACACTAGTTCGAATAAGTATTAATGAGTTTCATTAATCCTCCTTAGCAAAAAAAAAAAAATCGATTACAGATGGCTTCCCGGTTGGCGGGCCGATATTTTTTACTAATATCGTCACCAAGCTGTTACATACATGGTACGTACTGAATAATACCTATATTTTCACACTGTTCCACCTTTGTTAATTACATGAAACTTACATATTATGTAGATAGGTAGTTGGTTAATATTTAGTACAAAAATGGTGATAGTATGACGAGCCTGAATTGTTATACAGGATGTTTTATTTTTTAATTTAGGTTTTTTTCAAACAACGAATAACTTTTACACCAAGACCATCGAACTACCAAGACAGTTGTAATATCACGAATTCTTTTTGACCTGCTATTGAAAGATACCCGTCCCAACCCCATTCATTCTAGAAAAATCTTAACAGCGCGATGTAGGAATAGGGTCAGCGCCATCTATCGGCCCCATTTGGTACTAACGTGCAAGGGCAATCAGCTTAGTATGTATGTTGGTGTTTTAGCGATTATTGTTTATCACGTGAACCAATCTCGATTATTATTTGAATAGATAAATTGAAAGAGAGTACTTCTATTATAGCCTTATAGGAATTTCAAAAGAAAAAAATCCTTATAAAGTTGATTAAATTGCAAACTTAACTAGGAAATGATTTTTGAAAATAAAACAAGAAATACGCTAGATTATGTGACGGGATTTACTGGTTCCTTCTGCACTGTTCGGTGATTCTCCTCAGAATGCCCGTTTTACCGAAAACTTCCTTCTACCCGCCATGTCTAAATGGCGGGAAGCTGTCTATTGCTGATTGACTGGGCGAACTGTCAAAACTCAGCACCAATCAGAACAGAGCAACCCTCCTATTGGTTAATTTAATACTAGGAAAGTGTAGTGTTGCCAGAATAATATCGATTATTGCCATCCTAACTTGGTATAAATAAAAATATGTCAATAACGGCTAATGTTGCTATTTTACTGATATTATTAACAGCTTACCGCTGTATTCACCAAGTAATTGTAGATATATCGGCTTTAATCTTATATATACATAGAAATCATGACAATATAGAAAAAGTTATAATTTTCCAGTAATATTTATGTTTATCTTAATCACAAGTCATTATTTCAAATTTTTCGCTTGGATAACTTTGGAGATAAGGGGGGGGGGGGGGGGGGGGGGAAATGGTATTTTTTTACATTTTCCTTCATAAATCAAAATTTTACCAATGTAGAAAAAAAAAGAAAAACTGTTTCAAAAAGTACAACTCAAGCCCTTTCATGTGATACCCCACTTGATAGTTGAATATATTTTTTTGCCCCCCCTCTATTTCGTAATTTTTCATAGAAAATTAAAATGTTTATTTAAATTTATCATTTTCCATGCACGTGGATAACTCTCATTTAAAACCATTCCAAATTTCAAATTGATATCTTAAGTAGTTCGTGATATATTTCACTTTGTGACAGACAGACAGACAGACAGACGGACGGAGTCGCACCATAACCACCAACCCCCTTTTTTGGTACGGAACCCTAAAAATGTGGAGTTTCCTGACATGCTTATAAATTGTGGAGATAAGTAGTGTACTAAGCTCTCATAATAATAATTCCTGATCATTTTTCATACTGTATCACTATATTCATGAATACACTAAGTATATAAGTAAACAAAACATAGTAGGGTCATTTCGTCGGTTGGCGACCACCTAATTTTATGTGCCGGTTGGCGACCACTTAGCTGAGTTGGTGAACTGAAAGGATATTTTCTTGGTTTTTTAGTAGATTTCTATTCTAAAACAACAGAAAAATGCATGTACTACTAATTGTCTCAATAGGTTCTGTAGAATTGATATTATATTCAATAGAAAAAACCTTCTCCTTCAGGTGGTCGCTAACCGAAAGTGGTCGCGTAACCAGCGTAATGTACCTACATAATTAAAAAAAAAATTATTCATTGGTTTTCTTTAACACTAACACTAGTTATACATATGTTTCCGAATGTTTTTGTATATCTTCAATAATTGGAATAGCCCGGAACTCCGAAGATTAATGCCACCTGCAAAAAGCAATGTTTTACCCAAAAACAAGGTTTAATATAAGTAGGTATTTCAAGAGGACGACTTTGACATACAGACATAGCAAAACTATAAGGGTTCCTAGGGAATAGTTAGACTACGTAACCTTCAGAGCAAACCATTACAACTAAATGGATTAAAATCTATCGGTAGGTATTTATTTACTTACTGTTATGGCGAGAAAACTGTGATTAGGCGCCTAAATAGTCATTTTTTTTTATTTTATGATATAGGAGGCAAACGAGCAGTCGAATCACCTGATGGTAAGCGATAATCGACGCCCATGGACACTTACAACACCAGAAGAGTTGTAGGTGCGTTGCCGGCCTTTAAGATGGGAGTACGCTCTTTTCTTGAAGACATTTATTTGAATGTGGTTGTTCATGCTGACTCTCACTTTATGCGTTGAATATAATACTCCAAAGAGTCCAAAGATTAGAAGGTTGCTTATATTTCGAATACTTGGTTCTTGAAAACGATATTGCACTTTTACTATTCCGCCACGCGGTTTCATACTCGCTTATATACTCGCTTCGCTCGCTCGGCTCGCGCGCTGTAGGGTCGCAGTACACCTAACACTCCTCCTCGCTTCGCTCGTCATCGTACCTTTTATTATTATTGTGTTATTGTGGGCCTTTATATGCCGCTTCGACCAGCAGGTGATCTATTGTGGCAGCCCTTTGTTTATATTTCACCGTTTAGACCCGTTGCCTCTAAGAAGTTCCAGATTCTTTGGGCGGTGATATGTTGTACCTCTTCTGGGTGCACTACGTGCCGCCCTAGGTAGATACTTCTTTTGTGCATGAGTGGTCCGCAGGAGCAGAGAATATGCATTGCTGTTTCCTCCGTCTCCTGGCAGAACCTGCAAGTTGCGTCCTGTTTCATACCCATTTGAAACAGGTGCTTGTTTAATTTGCAATGTCCTGTCAGAATTCTCGTTACTGCGCAGGTTTTGTGCCTTCTGAGTTGCAGTAGCTCTTTAGACAGTTTGTTATTGTATCCTTTAATCAAGGCTTTAGCATGTTTTTGTCCTTTGGCGAACTTCCACAGCTTTATTGCCTCTGATTTTTCTGTGTTGTGTAGCAGAGAATATGCTTTCCGTTTTGTGATACCACAGAACGGTTCTGGGCCGACCAGGGTTGTGTCCGCGCCCTTCCTTGCAAGTTCATCTGCTTTTTCATTCCCAACTATGTCGGAATGTCCTGGTACCCATCTAAGTATGACTTTGTTGGTATTGGCCAGGGTGTTTAAATTGTTTTTACAGTTCTGGACTAGTTTAGAGTAGGACTCTAGGGATTCTAGTGCCAGCAGAGCAGCTTGGCTGTCTGAGTTGATGTAGATGTATTGGTTTCTTAGGTTTCTCTCAAGATTGATCTCCACGCATTTATTTATTGCGAAGAGTTCAGCCTGATAGATTGAGGCCTCTTTCCCCATGCTGACGCTAGCTTTGAGCTTCGGCCTCTCACCGTAGATACCACATCCAACATCATCACCCTTTTTTGATCCATCCGTGTACCACACGTGGCTTCCCTCCTTAAAGTCCATTTGGTCGTTTAGCCATTTGTCTCTCGGAGGTATTTCCACTGTGTACAGTTTGGTGAATTTGCATTCCACGTAAGTGTCGTCAGTGGGCATGCTTAGTTTTTTGTTATCAAAGACAAGGGCCTCTAGTTTGGTAAGCGCTTGAGAGCGCCATTTTGGCCTTGTTAGTGTGCATATCCTATAGATGCACTGCTTCGCCTCCTTTTGCACATGCAGGTGGAGTGGCGTTAGATCGAGCAGTGCATCCAAGGCTGCCCCCGGTGTTGAGCATAAAGCTCCTGTTGCTGTTAAGCAAGCTGTACGCTGTAGACTGCTTAACTTTGTGATGGCTGTCTTTTGGTTGGCTTTGTTACACCATACTGCAGAGGCGTATGTGATTACAGGCCTCACTACCGCTGTGTAAAGCCACAAAGCAATTTTGGGTCTTATACCCCATCTTGCTCCTGCCATTCGACAGCAGGTCCACATGGCCATTTTTGCTTTGTGTATTATGCTATTCAAATGAGCGTTCCAAGTTAGCCTTTGGTCAAAGGTAACCCCTAGGTACTTGACCTCATTTGAGTATGTTATTTCCTGTCCATTCAGTTTTAGTTTGGCGAGCTTGTCTAGTTTCCTTTTTTTTGTAAAGGGCACTAGTACTGTTTTGCTCGCATTGATGGACAGGTCATTCTCTTTGCACCATTTATTTATGGTGTTAAGCGCTCCTTGCATTAAGTTCGAGATTGTGTGGAGGCACGGACCTTTGATTATGACTACAAGGTCGTCGGCATATCCTTGTGTGTCATAGTCTAGGTCCTTCATAGTTGCTAGAAGTTGGTCCACTGCTAGGGTCCATAGTAGTGGGGATAGTACGCCTCCTTGTGGACATCCTCTTGTGGTGTAGAATGTATGCTCAATTGCATTGAGGGTCAGAGTGACTATTCTATTTGAAAGCATGCTCTGGATCCATCTGATGGTGTCATCGTACCTTACGGAGACCTGCCTTATGAACAGTTTTATAAAAAGTCGGCCACATTTAATAATGCCAACCATACGTAACTAACCCCCTTAAAATGGAATCAATTTAAAACAGTCCAAAACAGAAGTTATCAATCTCTTACTTTGAAAATGTTTTGCTCTTCATCCAAACTTTGAACCCCCCTTAACCCCTATAGGGGATGAATTTCAAAAAAGTCTCAAATAAGTTTTGTAGTCTTTTAACATACATGCTAAGACCGAAGTTACAAATCTCTTACTATAACATTTTCTGGCTCCATATAAACCTTGAATCCCGTTTTAACCCCCTCATCATGTAAACTTTGATGCAGTTAATTCTATTATGAATAAGTGTACTCATACTACCTATTTAGTCTATAGATATTTGTTTTTAATTTAATTAAGTAGTATACATATTATACAAAGAGAACGAATATAAAACTATTTACAAAAACAATAATAGAAGACATTTTGATTTGTAAAGGTGCCCTCGTGGCCTATTTGCTGAATAAATATATTTATTTGAATTGATTATGATTTGATTTGACTTAGGGGTGTAATTTTTCCAAAACACTAAAATAACCTTTTTCTTATTCTGATAAGAAATCTTTATACGTTTTGAGTCTCCAGTGTGCGTAGCATGGTTGCCATTTTATGACATCGTTGTGGTAAAGACGCCCATCACGCTCTGACAAGTATGCGAGTGCGAGAGTGACGGATGCCTTATCCACAACGATAAGTGACAAAATGGCAATCGTGCTACGCCCGCAGCTCAAAAAAGAGTGTTTCTCATCCGAAGCTTGCACCTCTTTTTAACCCCCTTAGGGATAGAATTTTCTAAAACGCTGGAAGTACTTGTTTATATTTTAATGAGTAATCTTTCTACGTTTCAAGTATCTAGCTCAGAAAAAGTGTTTCTCATACAAACCTTGCACCCCTTTTTAACCCCCTTCGAGATAAAAGTTTCCAAAACGCTGAAAGTTCTTTTTGTATTCTAATAAGGAATCTTTCTACAAAGTTTCAAATCACTAGCTCAAAAAAAAAGTGTTTCCCATACAAACCTTGCACCCCTTTTTAACCCCCTTAGGGGTGGAATATTCTAAAACGCTGAAAGTACTTTTTTTGGTATCCTAATAATTAATCTTTCTACATAGTTTTAGGTCTCTAGCTGAAAAAATAAAGTTGCCCCTGTATGAACTTTGCTCCCCTATTTAACCCCCTAGGGGTGGATTTTTTAAAACGTTGACACTATTTTTTTGTATTTAAATAAGTACCTAATCCGTCTACAAAGTTTCAAGTCTCTAGCAAAAAAAATAAGATCCCCCATACAAACCTTGCACACCCTTCTGACCCCCATAGGGATAGAATTTTCAAAAACGCTGAAAGTTATTTATTTGTATTTTAATAAGTAATCTTTCTACAAAGTGTTAAGTCTCTACCTCAAAATAACAACGGGTTGCACTCCGGGAGTGCCGGCAGAAGTGAAAAGTCAATGACATTGTAACAATTTTTCGATCAGGTCACGTGTCCGTCTTACGAATTTTCAATCTGTCGGTCACGTGACCGGTCGCGAGTGTAATATTTTTCCCCATCACAAAAAGTGCACAGAGCCGCTAAAGAAGTTTTTACTTCAAAAAGTTTCCCCCATACAAACGTAGCACCCCTATAACGCTTTTAAGGGATGAATTTCAGAAATCGCCGTGTTACCTACAGCATGTTTGACTATATAAAAGGAGCTTATGCGCAAAGTTTCAACTCTCATATTATGTTTTCCATATGGCCTTTCAACCCCATAGGGAATGAATTTTGATGAAAACGCTATGTCAATTATCTGGTTTATAAATAAAGAACGTATATACGAACTTTCAAATTTCTTTGTTTTTAAAAGAACCTCTTCTTGGTACAACAGGAGCTACGGTAGCCTAGTGGTTCAGGCATGCGGCTGCCAAGCGGCGGTCGTGGGTTCGAATCCCGGCTCGTACCAATGAGTTTTTTGCAACTTATGTACAGAATATTTACCGCTAGCTTATCGGTGAAGGAAAACATCGTGAGGAAACCGGTCTAATCCCAATAAGGTCTAGTTTTCCTTCTGGGTTGGAAGGTCAGATGGCAGTCGCTTTCGTAAAACTAGTGCCTTAGCCAAATCTTGGGGGTTAGGTGTCAAAGCGGACCCCGGGCTCCTTTCGGGGCACAACCGGGAATAACGCTAGGAGGTCTACTTGCTCTCCTATTTCATGCCTTTAGGGGGCAAGTTTGAAAAAATATATTTCTGGATAGATCTACATATTATAAAATAAACCTGCTGTCCTGCTTTCATGTTTCTAGTCACAGTTTATCATTAAAATCACACATCACTTATGTGAACTTTCAACCCCTATCTTAACCCCTTTGAGGTATGAATTAGACAAAAATCCCTTATCAATGTTTTTGACTGTACATTTCGAGCTTGTGACCAAAGTTTAAAACGTCTCACTAAAAACGACTTGTTTCCCATACAAACTTTCAACTCTTTTTAAACTCCCTTAGGGGATGAATTTTTGTTTGCTGTTTAGTAAGAAAACTTCGTACAAAGATTCACGTCTATAACTTTACAAATGAACGATTTCCATACAACGGTTCGACCCCTATGTCACCCCCTTAAGGGTTGGATTTCGAAAAATCCATTCTTAGTTCAGGTCCACGTAAGTACCTACTGTAAAGAATATATATTCCAAGTTTCATGCATATATCTTTAACGGTTTAGGCTGTGCGTTGTCTGCCAATCGGATAGTAACGCAAGAGTTTTTTTCTACTCCAGCACTTCTATCCCACAATTGAATGACTGACAGCGATATATATATATTTGTCTATGGGCTCATAAGATGACTGATAGCAGTCATCTTATGAATATATAGTACAACTGCATGTCTATCATGAGACAGCCGCGACATACTCTCGATTTTTTTGATTATACCTCTTGTTCTAAGTGATCTAATAAGAGAGAGCCGGATAGTGCGAGAAAAATCGAGAGAGCTTGTGATAGCCGTGCAGCTTTTTTTTTAAGATTCACGATCCGTGCCGTGCAACATGTTTGAAAAAGGTTTGTTTTCGTTTTCAATAATAATAAAAATCTTTTCAAATTAAAATAATACTTTACTTAGGTACATATTTTGAAACAAGATTGAAAAAAAAAACTTAAACGTGTCTTAATTATATTAATGTTTACATAATAAAAATACACGCCAATATTCTATCAACTTATTTTTTTTTTTTGACATTTATATTTACTTGAACGCAACCACATTTTTAGTAATCGAGAACTGTCTTACTGTTTCTTGTCTATGCTATCAATTTGATGTTTCGTCTTCGAAATTGAAAAACTTTTGTAAAACTGTTAAATGTGGGTTTTAATTGGCTTTATTTTGTGAATATACCAAGAAATATACTTTAATTTACCATACACTCAAGAACAATAACAGTAACCACTGCTTCTTTGTTTTGCTGTATGCTATGTACAAAATTCTTCATACAAAGTGACCCATTTCCATTGCTCTCGAGTGTAAGTACTATGTATTTGCTGCTGTCATAGAAAAAGTAATGTATGCAACAGCTCATAATTGGTTTTTAAAATTCAATCGAAGTTACAAAACGAGACGTAGACGAGTACATTATAGCACTGTTGCATAAACTACTATATAATAATGATTACTATATACATATAATATATTGTGTATTATTTCTTATTTGTAACATAACTGGCGATGTCAACTAATCATTAGTTTAAAAACTTCTTCGTTTTTACAGTTCCATGTGTTCTGCATGTTTAGAACAAAACGCTTTTATCATATCAGCTGCTTTCTCTGCAACCATGATTGTTGCAGCATTAATATTTCCTCGTGGGATATCTGGCATGACACTAGCATCCACCACTCTCAAACCTTTTACGTTTTTAACTCTTAGTTCGGGGTCCACCACCGCACTGCTGTCTCCGTCTGGTCCCATTTTCACAGTGCCAACAGGATGATACAAAGAAAATGTAGTTTCTCTTGAGATACATTCTAAAAACTCGTCCGAATCCTTTTCGAACTTTGTGCAAGCTTCAACTTCAAGCCATTGTTGTTTTAAACCCATCTGTTTAAATGTTTCTGAATCACCCAACTTCAGAGAGTGTTGTCTGAGACCTCTAATAATTGTGTGCATGTCCTCTTGCTCATGGAAGTAGTTTGCATAAATCGACGGTTGCTCATTGTGATCGGTGCTCTTTAGAGTAATACGTCCTTTAGACTTGGGTCGTAACAAAACTGCACATACCATAAGAACGTGATTATTTTCATTCATTTTTCGGAACTTTTTTTGTAAGTCTTCGTTAATCCCGTGTACACCGAAAATGTCCAGAAATTGAGTAGCTCCGGGAGGCAGAAATACGTAATGAAATTGTATATCTGGACTTGCTGCGTTGGGATTCGTAGTGTTAAGGAAAGATATCACTTTATGAGGACTTGTGTCCGAAAACATTCCAGTGCTATGCAGAATATATTCTGAGAATGCTCCAGTGATTTGAAGCAATCCAAGCATGTCCTTATCACCAGGCATTGTATAAAATGTAGGAACAAACAAGTGATCTTGTAAGTTTTTCCCTACTGATAGATCAACTTTAACGTCTGTGTTCAAATCTTCCAAATCTTTGCGAGGTCCTATTCCCGACAGCATCAGTAACTGGGGCGAATTGATGGCACCCGCAGATACTATTACCTCCTTTTTCGCTTTGACAACAAATTCGTTCCCATCCTTATTCAAAACCACACCATCCACATCAAGACTATTTGGCTTGAATAAAATTTTAGAGGCCAACGTGTTTTTGACGACATGCAGATTCTTGCGTTGTTTTATTGGGCTCAAGAATGCTGATGCTGTGCTGTGCCTCACACCATTCTTAGTTGTGCTGGACGATCTCGTAATACCCATTTGGTTGTTTCCGTTTACATCATACAGCGGTTTCATACCAATTTCCGTAGCAGCTTGGATGATTATTTTTTCAATGTCATGTACATGTTTAGTTACTTCTACGCTTAGGTAGCCGCCGGTGCTATGGTATGGGATTGTGTCATCGTTTAGAATTCCAGAGAAATTTTCACTTTTTTTAAAGTATGGGAGGACTTCTTCGTAGCTCCATCCGAGGTTGCCGCTTTCGGCCCATTCGTCGTAGTCTATTTGGTTGCCTCTGACGTAGAACATGCCGTTGATGGCGCTGCAGCCGCCGAGGGTCTTGCCCCGGGGCCACGCGCAGCTCTTCTCAGTGTAAGACCGACAGGCACCGTTATCGGGAACCGTTCGGTAGCCCCAGTCGTCCGGACCTCCCATGTTGCTAAAGAACGTTTGTGGGACCTGAAAAATAGTAAAGCGTTTAACATCGTTGGATTTATGGGGCGTTAAAAACAAAAGGTTCCGGGTTCTTCTCAGAACTGAGATCTTATTATAGGATCCAGGATAAATCAATGGAATGGAATGATTTCATCCAAAGCAACTCCTATGCATTGGAAACGCATCATCTCCAGATCTCATCCGATGAACGGAAGTTCGAAAGAATCAATAATATTAAGCAAAAAATCTAGTCAATTATGCTCAATAAGGCTCGTGTTACATATAGGTACTAGTTGATGATATAGGTATTAAACAAAATATAAATAACTAAATAACTGTATATATAAGATGATAACTAACATTTACATGATACATTTACATGGATACAAAACATTTGAAACTACAAAATAATTCTCACAACACAAATATTCGCACTAGAGCTCAATGCAGCGCCTACGTTGTGGGTACTAGGTGATAATTTGTTGAATATTTAACGGGATTTAAACCCTGGACCGTCAGGCCAACTAGTAGGTAATTAGATGGGTAAGTACCATAGTGCCCAGCGAAGGGTTCCCGCCAGCTTCAACAAGGAGCACCTTCCACTCGGCCACTTCGGTAAGCCGGTTCGCCAGCACGGCGCCCGCGGACCCTGCTCCGACCACGACGAAGTCGTAGTTGGGATCTTGAAACAAACATAATGTATATATTAATACAATGTTAAGTGATGCAGATGAATTCCGAATATAAATAGTGGGGAAGACCGAGGTACTTACACAAAGGTAATGAAGCAGAAATATCCAGAAATGAAAATTTTGTGTCAACTCTCCTCGGTCTCCCTGCAGGATGAAGCTCGCTCACTTCACCGATAATTACTTTGTTGCCCTGCCAAGAACCTAGTAAGCCTTCTCCGCCATTATTAACAACACCTTCTTTCATAGGCATCACTTCAGTTTCTCGCAACTGAACTGTTGGCTGGATGAGTTCACTGTACAGCAGAGGCTGATGAGCCGGCAACGTCGTATGAAAATCTAACGTCTGGACAGCTATCATGAACATAGGTTTTTTTTAATACTACAGTTGCAAATAAGCATACGCATACCTGATGGTAAGCAGATTCCTTTGCCTATAGACGCTTGCGACTTCACAAGGATCGCCAGCGCACTGCCGAGCTAATTTGTGAATTTGTTGTTGACAGAGCAAGGTATTCAACACCTGCATCCTACCGATACTTATGCGTGGAAGCCAAACTTGTGATCTCACAAAATATCTATTGAACAAACTACGCATCTGCCAAGGTTCCATGGAACGAAGTATACTAGGAGTAAAAAAAGCTGATCGGATAGGAGCCAAGCCATAAGACGTAAAACCAAGGTGCAGGACATAGTCACAAGAATTAGGAGACTTAAATGGAAGTGGTCAGGCCACACTATTAGGGGCAAGGACAAGTGGAGTAAAAGAGTGTAACCCAGTGGTACCCAAGAGGCTGCAAAAGAAAGAGAGGCAGACAGCTCAAAAGATGAGACGACGACATTAGGCCTGTAGCTGATGTCACTGGAGCAGGGTTGCAAGATACAGGCACGAATGGAGAGGGCTGGAGGAGGCCTTCGCCGACTGGCAAGCGGACACCCAAAATAAATAAGGAAAACTAATAAATACATAAGAAATACAACATTTGGATGTCACGAACAAAGGCTAATAAAAAATAAAAATTAAAAGATACAGGTGCACTCACTCTCAACACAGCGCATCCTCGGGACCTCTGGCAACCTTACTCACCACCAGGAACAACACAAAAGCAAGCAGTTGTGTTATTAAGGCTGCGGTCTTCTGGCCTCCATCAGCACGCACACCCACATCGTCTAGTAGTACCTTGAAGCACCGCCTCAGTGGCATCACCGGGCCACAAGTGGTCGCCGGCGAGCGCGCATTGCGCCGCGAGGAATCCCTGCAGCGCCTGCACGAACAGCGGCCCCGCCGGCTGGTAGCTCTGCAGGAGCGGCGCGGTCAGCGCCGGGTCGCACGCCCACATCGTCTATCCTGGAAATTATCAGGCAAGGGGGTTAGTCTTGGCAAGTGCGCCACCGGGGTAGCTCGATGACAAATGGCAAGCGCTCCCAGCTCGACCGATCACGAATGCTACCCTCGCGTGTATTTATTTGTAGTGCGCATACACAACACCTCAGTGTAAAGGTCGATCAAATAAATTAAAACGGTGTTAATGTAACGTTTGCCATACTTAATCAATATAATCATCATTGGCCCGAAGTAGTTTTTTCCGAAAATGAATGGTTTCAAGGTTTGTTATAAAACAAATCTAACTTTAACCTACAGGGCTATATACGAAGTTTATTTAAATCATCCTGAAAATGTTACGGTTTCAGAGAAAACCTTTTTTTGGCCAATGACGATTATCACAAACACCGGTCTTATACCAAATTAAATTGTGAATAACGAAGGTACTTATCCGATTGAAACTATCTGACAGGAGCCAACTCGGAGTAGGTAATCGTGATAACTTACTTCTTAATTGGTGTATTTTAACTGACTGTCACGCAGCTATACCTACAAGATACCTACAATTAAACTAACGCACTTATCACATCGTAAATAGAACTGACAAAAGTATTAAATCTAAATCATTTGGGTAATCTTACTGTTAATATTAGGTACAGATAAGACCCATTTCAAAACATATTTCTTTATCGCAATTCGTCCACGACGGAACGGAGAAGTTATATGCGAAGTTAAGAAGTTAGAAGAAGTTATATTGTTGTTTGTATGAGCTTTAGTCTAGTTGGTAGTGACCTTGCCTACGAAGCAAGAGGTCCTGGGTTCGAATCCCGGTAAGGGCATTTATTTGTGTGATATTTGTTCCTGAGTCACGGATGTTTTTTATGTATTTAAGTATTTATTTATTTATATAAGTATGTTTATCGTCGTCTAGTACCCATAGTACAAGCTTTGCTTAGTCTGGGACTAGATCGATATGTGTAAGATTGTCCGCAATATTATTATTATTAATATTTGTATGTTTTTTTTTTATATCTCAGGACCATCGGAGTCCCGAAACGGTTCTCTAATTTGTCGCCGAAAATTGTGTTGCCGATTATCAGTTCGCAACCAACTTTTCGCATATATTTTTTTCGCCGAATGTTCATGTATCAACTTATCAATAGGTTTAGTTTTATTTCCCAACCTCACGGTTACCTACCAAAGAACTGTATGCTTGGACTTTTTTTATAAAGTCGCTTTTCAAAATGCCACCTTTCGAGTAGCAGAATGGTTCAGTTTGACTAATAATACTTATACATTTCGTAGTATATAAATATAACGCTTACCAAATGTTTTATTTAGTAGGGTTTCATGTAGTAACTATGTAACATAGTTGTCACTTCTCGTGCTCGAAAACTGTGTCATATTAGGCTTGGATAGCGGGGCTAAAGTAGCACATTTAGCCCCTAGGAAAAATATGTAAACATATTTATGATTTTAAAATATTTTAATTTGACCAATCAAAACACTTTAACGTATTAAATCCACCAATCACTGGGTAGGTAAGTACCTATCGATATTAATTAGTTGAAAATGAACTATATGTACATAAAGACTGTATCGTTTAGTAGGTATAAATACAAATTTACTTAGCCGTTTTTTTTTGGTATAACATTTTTATTTAAAAATTACACATGTGTTTAATTAGTGCTTTAATAAGGTACACATTTCGTCCTGGGAGCTCGACGTAAAGAAAATTTAGACAAAATTTACTCAATTCTCCCGAGATACTATACAAGGAAATTTGCGATGTGCGAACAAAACGATATTACTTACACCAAAAAAAAATTGTACCATGCTAGCCGCAATTACCTACACATGATTCGTAAAGTGAAACATCTGGGCATAGAGTAATCATTTATTTTAGTTAAAAAAAAGGTTTGGATCTGTGCATGGTGGCCTTTTAGAGAATATGGTATGTTACTTAAGACAACTCCGATTTTGACATCCTATATATAATAAAAATAAAGTTATAAACTATCATGGAGCGTTTCTATCGACCTGCTCTAGTGATGGTTCAAAGCCATGAATGTCCGTTTGATTTTTAGCTGATTCTTTTAGCTGTCTCTCTCATTTCGCTTGCATCAGAAATTTAAGGGCATCCAAAACGTGGGATGAAAAATCGTATTTATATAAAAATAAAAATTCACCACAGTTATTCCACAGCTGCTTAATTGAGCAATCGTGAAGAGGACACTTAGATAACATGTTTAGGCATTTTACTAACCTTTTGTTTCTTTAAATAGTACCAAAGAGTCAGTGAAAGAGTCTCAAGGTAGATAGGCTTGTCCCATCATAAAGTCACTAAAATGAAAAATAAAACCTTATCAGATATGGCTTAAAAATACCTCAGATCAAACCCCAAGAACATTGCAATACAAAATAATACACATATCAATAGTTAGACCAGGTTTTATCTGTATTTATACTAAACGATACAGTCTAACTCTAGTATTAAGTTACCTGATTGTTGCTACACCCTTCCAGGGTCCATGTAGAGGTATCTTAGTTTTAAGTACTTGGTTGCAAATAAATCTTATCTTATATCTCACCGATTAAATTGATGTAAGTACCTACAGCTGTAATCGTACCTAAGTGTGCTCTTCGGTCTATGTCGATGGGATTATGGAAGATGATATGCCATTCGTCACTAGTAGGTTATTCGTGTAACTAGTAGCCGAGTGCCTTTGATAATAGCCGAGTACCTAGTTAACTGTAATCACAGGTAAGTCGCGTTATGGTCAATAATTATAGAATACTAGCTACTGCCTGCGACTTCATCCGCGTGGAACTTGTTTATGCCGTTGCTCCATACAAACCTTCACCCCCATTTCATCCCTTTAGATGATTTCCGGGATAGAAACTATCTTATAATAATAAAGCATTTATTTGTGTGACATGCCTCGATCAAAAATTTGTCTTAGTCTTATTCGTTTTAAGAAACCCATAATATTTATATGAACAAGCTATCCAACCACACTATGGGTTTAACCAGAAAGAAAATTACATCCGCACTTTAGGTTGCGTAAATTTTTTTTGAATACATTTTATTCTCCTGTTTTGTCGGCGTGGTTAATTTATATACCTACCCATGCCGAATTATAGTTGTAAGGAGTGTAGTCACGTAACGTTTCGAACGCGCGTTCGGACAATTTAACTAACATTTTTCCATATAAAAATAGACATTTGGATCTATCTACCCAACGTACGCACAATGCGTTACGTGAGCGACCTGCGGCCCTAGCAGCTAGGTTTTTATCGCCTATCGTGCTACTTAGCTGGGCTATACATTGCGAGATTTAAAAGTGAAATAATATTCCCTATCACGACATGGTGGTCGTATCTATAGACTGCACATATTAACTGGTTAACTTACTACACTACTCTATGTTATATTCACGTTATAACCTTATACCAATAACTGTCAAATATCCCGATCTTCCAAACAATATAATAACTCGTTTAGCTCTTGACACAACCGGTTATTAACTGCGCGATAAATAAAGCATACGACACACGTTAATATTTGTTCTCGGTGTTATATTTTTAATATCAACTATAACAACGAAATCGCCCAAAACACAATAGGTATGACTGCTCATGTTTAAAATAATTAGAAAACCACGAACAAATTAAATAGGGTACATACCTTAAGATTTAATATGTTAAATACCACTTAATCAGACGACAGATTCTATCACTAAAAACACCTATAATTCCTTCCGCTATTCACACAAAACTGATAAACCCGCTTCTGTGCATAATTTATATTTGACGAGTTTATTTGATCATTTCGAGCAATAATAGTGTTATAACTTAAAATTCAAAACTCAAATTCAATCTATTCTTGTTCGGTCGAATCTTATTTAGAGACTACAGCTGTCAAAACTAATCTGCTAAGACTCAACTTTTACCGTACTAAGAAGAGTCCCGTTAACCCATACGGCTCGAGTCTTTAAAGCTTGGTCAAGCCAGAACTCGCAACACAACACTAACCACTAAACACGTTACCTCGACTGTGTCCAAAATAAGTTGGCCCTGATATTCGTACTAACTTGTGGCTTGTGGGATCTTGGATTTAATCACATTATAATAGTTATATATATATTCTAATTTAAACTTTAAATTGTTAGCAACAAAGTGTGTATCTGTGTGGCAGGTGCCCATATTCCAGCCACGGGGCGACGGTAACAACTTTTTGTACGCAGGTCATTCCCGAGGTCACTGTGTTCTTTGAGCCAACTTATTTAGGGGCACGAGTTTGTCGTTTGAGTTGAGTGGTTTAACCAGTATTGTACATTACTATAGAGGCCGAGAAGTAAGGGGTTGTGCCGGCCGAGTACATATAGACGGCCGAGCGTAGCGAGGTCGGATAGTTATGAGGCCGGCAACCCCTTTTCACGCCGAGGTATGTATAGTGCTTTTCTCAAAGATGCAATGAAACAAATTAAAAAAACTCCAAGAAATCAAACTTTAATTTTCATGGCTGAACGCCGTGATCCTGTGCCACAAATTGTGGAATGGGAATTAAAAAAGACCATCTTGCCGGCCTAGGCCTCCAATTTTGTATGAAATGCCATTACGGGTGCGCCCGAAACGTGACACTTCGAAGCCCATTATGAAGAACACAACGTCTATTTCATTGCATGTTTGAGAAATAGTACATTGTTTAACGAGGGGCGTAAGTGAAATATTGCGAACAAGAGTCTATCAGAAGCCCGACGCCGAAGATGGCAATATTCTTAATGTTTTTCATCACATTTGCGAGGAAACAAATACTTTTTAGATGAAATTAATACAAATCGTAATAAAAACTGCGACATATGTCAGTAGTTCATTTTGTTGAGTTTGACGTGAGGCGCGTATGGCAAAGACCCTTCGGTATACAGCCACGATTTGAAAACACTTAAAAACATTTTACATAGACACTAAATAACTACATATTAAATCTGTAAATAATTCTGTTAGAGATGTTTTAGCAGTGTTTTTAAGTTTAAATTTATTTATAAATACGTTTTCAGACATCGTATTTGATATAAAACCTCTTTGCTTTGTACCTAATTGCCGCATGTAAAAAACCATTACGCCCGTGGGCGTAATATAGGCTATTACAGCTCTGTATGTCTGCGCATTATGAAGCCCGTTTCGAGCAAGTGTGATGAAAAACATATTACATAGCTACGTGCAAAGTTCCAAATCGGTACGACGAATGGAAATGGGCTGCATGGTCGAATTATTTTGAGACATATGTGTAGTTCCAGAGTTCCAGCACTACAAGTAAAGTCAATGATTTTAAAGTTTGTACAGATCGGTGGATTCATTCGCTAAGTCGGAACACTTGCCGTTACGCGGACGCTTGGTGTAGGTACCCGTTAGTTCCTAACACATATAATGTGGTTCCTAATCTTAATATTTCTGATTTCCGGACCAACATCCGTACTTTGTGTGAGCATCCCTTTTTTACCTATTATTACTCGGAGGACACCCCGGCTGCCTCGTATAGTCACTTTTGGCAAACTCTACATGAGAGTGAAAAACCCCAATTTTCACTTTTCGTCACTAAATAAACGCAAATAGTATTAAAATTGATTTAATATGCTACATTTAAAAAAAAATATATTTTCAGTTTAATCAGAATTGGGGAAAAATGTTTTCTGCGTAGAACGGACGTTGAATTTTTGGAGGATTCCCACGTAAAAACAAGTACCTCTCAACTTACTTGTTTTTACGTGGGGATTTCTTTAAAAATGTATTATGTATTTAGTATGGATGTATAGGTTATAATGATGTTGACTTTTCTTTGCAGATTCCCAGCGTTCGCTGTCAACGCCACGCCAATCTTCGAAGAGCTAACCATTGTGGCCGCGGTGCCTACGCCAGCACTTGATCCCCGACTAGAAGCACACGACTCCGCCTTCTTCCCACACTCTCTCGATGTATTTATAATGCCCCTTCAACCCAACGAATACACTTGCAATGAATTAGAAAGCAATGGGAAGACTGTAATGTAAATTAAATATATTTTTAAAATTGTTGTATAACCGATTACACCAACCTCTTTGCAGCAGTTCCATTTCTTAACAGGACATAGGAGTAGGAGTAGTTTTTATAATAAGTATCTGATCGATATTGATCCTTTTCATCAATCATTGTTAAGTCTCAAATTGTTAGTAAAATGTAAGTTATTTTCTTAGTTCTTCCGGAAGTGTTATAATTACCTAATGTAAATGTTACTCTTCAGATCTTATATTCTAACTGAAAAATGTCTACATTAATTTTTAGTTGCATGATTAATATTCTTTCTTTTTTTTGTTAACACTATCAAATATTAATGAACCTCCAGGTCTTTAGCATTATGTCTGTTGGTACTCTATGTGTACCCCTTATATATTTGTTTATGCGACTGTTTGTGTTTCTAAATATATTAAAAAAAGGACATCATTTAGATATAATTCTTATTTCAAAATAACTTGATTTGTGTGTGTGATATGGTGGCATTCAATGCTGCCATTTGAAACAGCTATTTGGAATGAATCTAAATGCGAATATTCAAACAAACTCAGTACATACAGGTACCGAGTTTATTTGGATACGAGTATTAGGAGTTTATTTGGAGTCTGGTTTAGACCAAAACGCTTAAATTACCATATCAACATCGAGCATAAGTAATTCTGGCATCCACCACTCTTAATTTTTTTACGTTTTTTTACTATTTCATTCAGGGTCCACCACTGCCCTGCTATCTCCATAGATCTAGATTCATTTTCACATTGCTGGCGGGATGATACAAAGAAAATCCACCTTGTTTATCTTGCTATATATGTATACAGACTGACAGAATCTTGTAGTCAATAAGCCTGATATCATGCTGACAGTTCGATCAAAGCGCCAGGTAGACCTAGTCGACATCACCATCCCCCTTGCAAAGAACCTCGTGAAGGCCGTGAAGGAGAACGCCAGCAACTACCTAGACAGGGCGCACGAGGTAACCGCCATGTGGGATGTTGATTCGACGACCAATCTCGTGATGGTCGTTTCGGCGAACGGTCTAATCACAAACATCTTAAGAGACTATCGCTATATAGTTGGCTGGGTCAAGGGTCAGTCTACTCCTGGACACACGCGGATAGTCAGGGGTTTTCAATTATTATTTTTGTATTACCAACAAAACAAAACTTTCAAAAAAACTCCGAAAATATACACAGCACAAAACATTATTTGCCATAAAAAAAGTTACGTAGCATTTTTAACGTTTCATACATAATTTACTTTAAAAACAAAGTTTAAACCGACTTCAGTTCAGTACTCCGCCAAGCCACATGAACATTTCCACATTTCCTTCACTTTACCACAAGAACATTGATTATTACAGAAAAAAACCAAATCGCTGTATGTGGGCCACAGACCAGTAAACCTATAGACGTCGCTTAGTCGGGCGACCCCCGCTGCCACACATACGGTGAATTCACCCTATGTTTGAGACACGCCCCCTTTACTAAGTTCAGTCTGCGGACGGCGTTTGCGCAAGTAACATCGTTACAAAATGCATTATTATTGCGTAAAATTGTGTGGAAAAATCACTAAAACTTCAAGTGTGCAAAAAGACGGTCTATCATTTCACAGGTTAGGCGATTTTAAGAAAATTCATAATAAATAAGCGAGTTTTTATATAAAGTTCAGTGTAGACCGTGCTCGGGGCTCGTTGATGTCTTTTAACAGAAGTCTCTTTCTATCCCGCTGCCCAGAATAGTCGCTCCTTCCTTGTCTAGCATTAGGCAAAGTAGGTAGTGATGTCCATATAGTATGTATTAGTTTACTATCGATAAGATAATTAACGGAAGACGCAATACATCGTAAGTAATTTAAAAATAGCAAAACATTACATATCACATGCACAATATTTGTGCACAGTGCACAGTTATTTATATACAATGTGGTAAATGATCTTCTCAAGCTGGTGTTGTATTATAAAGTATTCAAAGCATGTTAGCTAAAATGTCCAACCATAAAGGAAATTTGGATTGACGCTACAAAATGACCACCTGATTGGTTGGTTTCCTTCCCCAAGCACTGTCATATGTTTTTGGCACTTTAAATCAGAATATTTTAAATTGCTGAAGTCTAATAATAGGCGACTAATATTTCCAAATGCCGTGCCTATGCTTTACTTACGAACTGTGTTTAGTATTTTTGACGTGTATTTTTGATTATTCAACCACATTCTTTTATTTGATCTAACAGCTATGATATTATTAAACTTATCGTTAATTTATTAATGTGCTGAAAACTCTCGAGCGTCTAGCTTGAAATCAATGTTTTGAAAGTAAAATCTACCCTGCTATGTTTATCTTACACTGCTATGCTAGTGAGTTTCTGAGTAAACATGTTTAATTAATAATTGAAATGATTGATTCTTATAGGTCTCGCGTACAGATAATAGGGATCTGGAAAATCCACACTCTGTTCCCTCAGTAACGAATGTGGCACCGTTTATGTCAACAACAGAGGTTAGTTTAAAGTCTAAATAAGAACATTTTGATCATTCCGCACCGCCTCGCCTTCCCTGTCTCTGTTATTCAAGGATAGGTAAATCGGAAATTTAAAACCAGAAATAAAACTGTTATTTTATAAGATTAACATTTATTTTTGTTTGCTTACCTTTTGTTTACCCTACTTCGTACAACGTATTCTTTAATAAATGCAAAATTAGAATATATTTATATATTATTTTAGAATCGAGAGTGGAATCCATTCTATTTGCTTCTATTTCAACATAATTATGTCAGATAAAGATAATTTAAGAGTAAAAAAATAATGACCTAAACGTACTAATAAATAAAAACAAACATTTATGTTTGCTTTACATTTTGTCTCGCAATATATTATTGTATTTTAATGCGTGGTAACACGACTGCTGAATATATTTGTGATTATTATATAGTATAATCATTCTAATTGTTATTACTAGTACTACTTTATAAAATTAGATAAAGTATTGCATGTGTCCCACCACTACAGGCAGGCACGTGTTTCGCGCGGCCTTGAATGCACCAATCACAGCGCAGTAGTCGTCCCCCGCGCTCCGCAAGTTTGGCAGCTTTGTTTATAAGTAAAAATTAGGCTAAGCGGGGTCTTTAGGATATATGGTCTGTGATGTGGGCCGATAATATTTGAGGAGTTCCGTCGATTCTGGTCTAAGAGCTAGCGACCAAATCGGTCATGTGGCTTCAGCTGTATTGAAACTCCGTTAGCTACTTTCCTGAACAACCTCTTCCGATAATCTTCGTGCTGGCAGGCCGCGGGCGGTGGGTGCGGGTGTAGTGGGGTGGGGAAAAAAAAGAAAAAAAATGTGGAGCCCACATTTTTTTATTTTTTTTCTCCACCTCACTGGGCCTGGGTTATTATTTCGAGAGGTTCAATTGTGTTCAGACTCAAATTTTCAGTTATAAAATTAGAAATATATCGTTTATTGTTTTTAAGTTGCTTAGGATATTATCGCTGAAACTTGTGGTAAATACATTTTATTCTATTTTATCTTTTTTTCCACAATAACTTAAATTTTCTGCACAAAAGTCAGTTACGTGGTCAGGTTCGGATTATCCCTGATTGTAAAAAATACAAGGTATAGAAAAACTTGCTGTTTAAAACATGGATTGAATGTTCATAATATGATATACCATGCATGCAAACATAAAAAAATTAGGACATTGATAAGACTATTTTTTTCTACATTTCCCGTTGTTCCAAAATACACCATCATTTTCGTGGCCACACTCATTAAGTAATATTTTAAACAAAAAAAGAGGTAAAACCTCCTGTAAATCCTTTTTTAACTATAAGCAACTTTGAAAATAAGACTGCGTCAATATGACGTAACATTTTTAACGCAAGCCATAGTTATTTATCTATAATTAATGTAATAAAGGTTCAAGTTAGATTTGCGTCAAAGATCGAGCGTCATTTTCGTTACGGTTGCGACTTGGTGAGTATTGGGTAAATAAATATAATGTTTTACTGGTGCTGTGTCATTTGCAGTTAAGTTATTCAATATTGATTTCATTTGCTTCAAACCTATAGGATATTTACTGCAGAGCCGCGAAAGTAAGAACATTTCAATTTCGTGGTCATCATTTTCGTGGTGCTATGGGCCACGAAACTGATTAAAGACCACGAAAAATGATTTTCCCTAGAAGTAGAAAAAATACAGATCACTTTTTAAAGACATTGGCTATATATTCCCATCAAAAGAAATTGATTTAAATGAAGAATGGTTGACCGTCAACAACATTTGCTCCAGGTGTGGTTATAGGAATTATGACCAGTGCGACGCCAATTTTGTTAACTGGCGAGAGGTTCAAGAATTATTTTGCCATGAATGTACTTGTGAAATGTATATATCTAAATATTTTTAAAAAACTTCGTCATTTAGAGGAACATTTTGTTGTGTTGTTTCGTTGTAACATAATTTCGTTCGGGTCTACCGTAGATCTGCACGTTAATATATATAGAAGGTATTGAAAGCTGTTTTTGTTTGTGAGTTGAAGTTATTAATCTTACTTTAATTAAATAATTTCTAGATAGTATTTAAAAGGTTACAAAAATGACAATTTGAAGTCGTCATTTTCGTGGTCAATTTTTTTTTTTTTATATAGATATCGGTTGTCTATTTCTGTTGATGTTTGATTAATTTAATAATGCTTATTCGTTTTCTCATTATGATCAGATTTTCATTCAAATAGTACAATTATAAGATTTTAAAATAAACAAAATGTTCTTTTTCGTGGTCTCGGTGCTCATTTTTGTTACCGTTAAAATTGGATTTTTGCTTTTTTTTACCAAAATAAACTTTATCGATCTCTTATAATATAAAACATCTTATCGGTACATATCCTTATGTTCAAAATAAAACAGACCACATCAAAATGTGTGTAACACGTGTGTTTCTGTAACATTTATCTTACACCTCAAATAATTACCCAAACCCGCACCCACCGCCCGCGGCCTGCGAGCACGAAGATTATCGGAAAGGGTTGTTCAGGGAAGTAGCTAACGAAGTTTCAATACAGCTGAAGCCACATGACCGATTTGGTCGCTAGCTCTGCGTCTATTCGTCATCAAGGTGATTCTGAGACCTTTGGCACTTCATAAGTTGCTATTTCAACGGAATAATATCAGAATCTGTGACGTACTTTTACAGTTTTAAGTACATAATTAGGGAGTTGCAGGAGACATGTGTGGTCTTCATCATCAGTTCCACTTCACCACATTTGTGATTTCCGGGTGTAAATAGGTACACGAGTTATAATCGAAAATACCGAAATAGGGTCATTCTCAGAGGGCACGTTTTTTGGGCGTCGGGTAGAATAACTTTGTATTCTTGCATATATATACACACCCACACAGTTTACATTTTCACACACACACACACACACACACACACACACACACACACACACACACACACACACACACACACACACACACACACACACACACACACACACACACACACACACACACACACGCACACACACGCACTTAGGTTTTCGTTTTTAAGCACAACTATAATAATAAATGTCTACTCTAATTCTCTACTTATCTACTATCTACTACTATCTATTCGTCTACTTAAATTGTCTACCTACATGTTAACTGTATACTATTGGTTATAATGTATGTAAATACCTCTAAACTTGATGCTGTAAGAGCGGGATCTTTTGTCACAAGTATTGCAATATACTTACTAGAAGGTCCCAACCCTTTCTTAATTTGTGTAAACACCGTTTGTTATCAATAAACCAATTTTCATTTTCATTTTCATATATGGCATACAAAAAATATTGGTGAAAAAAATAGATTTAGTTTTATTCTACCTGTGGCAGTTGTAATTTTGAAGATACTCTGCTGAGAACCAGTAATAATAAAAAAATAGCCTACTTTTATCATGCTCGATCAAGCGTACAGACTCCAAAATTTGTGACAAACCCCTTTGCAACTCGGTAACCACTACTACTACCTAACACCGGGCACTCTTTTATTATAGTCAGCTAAACAAATTTACATTTTCTTATGTTGATTGTTATTACAAATGCTTGTATAAAGAAATATGATTGTTTCTCCGCGCCTACAAATTTATGACTAAACTCCGTCATTGGAAGCAAAACAAAAGTTGACATCACTATTTGCAAGTTTACGCACATCACTATTACATCGAGCGAGCCAGTTCAGTCTTTTCTGTGACACGGTGAGCGACGGAGGTGCGTTTCGCGACGCTGGGCGATTTTACAAACGTAAGTATCTAATCTCCGTATTTTGTCACTTGCATTTTCTAAACTACGTTTAGTCGTTTATTTTTCTATTAGTGTGATTGATTGTTCTACTATTTAAGTATAATGAATTAAACTATAATTATTACCTGTTAAATGCGTTTAAATATCGTTTTACTATATAAGGTAATTTATGAAATAAAAAAATAAAATAGCTTTCTCCCTAGGCTCCGTCAAATAAACTCCGTCAAATATTTAGACGGAGTTGAGAAAAAAAAGTGTTTTTAGTATCTAAGTGAGCAGTCACATGCAAAAAACATGTTTTACATCACATTTGCTGCTAAAGCGAAGGCCGAAGAAATTAAGTATACTCTCTAGTTCTTTTATTACTGCGAATTTTACATGGACATGTACTATTTACAAAACATTGATGTACAATACCAAGAAAAATAAGCCATGTGAAATTTGACGCATTTATTGCAAATAAGTAGTAATTGTTAGTCGTTTAGTTTTTAAATTGACTTGAAGACTGCCTACATATTAATATAAGTACATATAAGTATTATTTAGTCGTTTAATAATTACAAATAATGTTTATAAAAACTAATGCTAGATAGATAGATTAAAATAACTAATGCTAGACTGAACTCAAGCTAAAAGACTGGTTACGTACTAATAGATACATTTATAGGCATTTGTTAGCATTTAAGTTTAAAAAAAGTCTAATATACCTCAGTCTCAGAGACTTAAGTAAAACACTGTTGATATTCTAATGTAAGCTTTTGTTAGTTTCGAGATGATTATTAAAAAGCGATTATTCTAAATGCAAAAGATTAAGAAGATCTTAAAAGATCTAAAAGAAATATTATTAAGTGTAACATGTTATTCACTAAGTTAAGTGATTGTTTTTTTTTTTGTCTATGCTGTTATGTTTTCTACCATGCCTTTTAAAATGAGTATACAAATTAATAAAAAAATTAAAAGTAATCAATGCTGTTATTTTTATTTTCAAACAGTGTTTAATATTTTATATTAAAATATATAAAATATCATTCAGGTTTTAAAGCACTGTATCCATCAACTCCATATCATATTTCTAAACTCCGTATAAAATATATCAACTCCGTCGCAACATTCTCAACTCCGTCTTGGTGAAAAAAACCATGGCTTATAAAATGTTAACTAATAGATGTATATGAGAGACAAAAGTATATAAATGATGCAAATAGCTCAATGATTCGTATTTTATACATAATATAGCAGTAAATATACTGTACAAAATCAAGACGGAGTTGAGGCTGAGAACGCCTAATTCTGAGAATGACCCAATTACTACATGCGTACCTAGTATATTTGAGGATTTCCCCCTCATGGATCCCATCATCCAACTGGATTTTGGAAAAAATTGGAACCAATCTGGAAGCATATATACTTCAAAACAAAAAAAAAAAGTACGAATCGGCTCATAAACGACGGAGTTCTGAGGTGACAAACATGAAAAAAAAACCGAATTGAGAACCTCCTCCATTTTTTTGAAGCTGGTTAAACAAGTTGCCGTCTTGACTATCAGTATATACGAGTAATATATTGTGGTGTATTGTGTTATTTGTAACAGAACTGGCGATGTCAACTAATCATTAGCTTAATGACTTCTACGTATTTACAGATCCATGTGTTCCACATTGTTGAGATCTAAACGATTTTATCATATCAGCTGCTTTCTCTGCAACCATGATTGTTGCAGCATTAATATTTCCTCGTGGGATATCTGGCATGACACTAGCATCCACCACTCTTAATCCTTTTACGGTTTTGACTCTTAGTTCGGGGTCCACCACCGCATTGCTATCTCCATCTGGTCCCATCTTCACAGTGCCAGCGGGATGATACAAAGAAAATGTAGTTTCTCTTGAAATACACTCTAAAAACTCGTCCGAATCCTTTTCAAACTTTGCGCAACCTTCAACTTCAAGCCATTGTTGTTTTAAACCCATCTGTTTAAATATTTCCGAATCACCCAACTTCAGAGAGTGTTGTCTGAGAGCTCTAATTATTGTGAGCATGTCCTCTTGTTCATGGAAGTAGTTTGCATAAATCAACGGGTGCTCATTGTGATCGGTGCTCTTTAGAGCAATGCGTCCTTTAGACTTGGGTCGTAACAAAACTGCGCATACTATAAGAACGTGATTATTTGCATTCATTTCTCGGAGCTTTTTTTGTAAGTCTTCGTTAATCCCGTGTACACCGAAAAAGTCCACAAATTGAGTAGCTCCCGGGATCAGATTGAAGTAATGAAATTGTATATCTGGACTGGCTGAGTTGGGATTCGTTGTGTTAAGGAAAGATATTACTTTATGAGGACTTGTGTCCGAAAACATTCCAGTGTTATGCAGAATATATTCTGAGAATGCTCCTGTGATTTGAAGCAATCCAAGCATGTCCTTATCACCAGGCATTGTGTAAAATATAGGGACAAACAAGTGATCTTGTAAGTTTTTCCCTACTGATAGATCAACTTTAACGTCTATGTTCAAATCTTCCAAATCTTTGCGAGGTCCTATTCCCGACAGCATCAGTAACTGGGGCGAATTGATGGCACCCGCAGATATTATTACCTCCTTTTTCGCTTTCACAACAAATTCGTTCCCATCCTTATTCAAAACCACACCTTCCACATCAAGACTATTTGGCTTGAATAAAATTTTAGAGGCCAACGTGTTTTTGACGACATGCAGATTCTTGCGTTGTTTTATTGGGCTCAAGAATGCGGATGCTGTGCTGTGCCTCACACCATTCTTAGTTGTGCTGGACGATCTCGTAATACCCATTTGGTTGTTTCCGTTTACATCATACAGCGCTTTCATACCAATTTCCGTAGCAGCTTGGATGATTATTTTTTCAATGTCATGTACATGTTTAGTTACTTCTACGCTTAGGTAGCCGCCGGTGCTATGGTATGGGATTGTGTCGTCGATTAGAATTCCAGAGAAATTTTCACTTTTTTTAAAGTATGGGAGGACTTCTACGTAGCTCCAGCCGAGGTTGCCGCTTTCGGCCCATTCGTCGTAGTCTATTTGGTTGCCTCTGACGTAGAACATGGCGTTGATGGCGCTGCAGCCACCGAGGGTCTTGCCCCGGGGCCAGGCGCAGCTCTTCTCGGTATAAGACCGACAGGCACCCTTATCGGGAACCGGTCGGTAGCCCCAGTCGTCCGGACCTCCAATGTTGTTATAGAAGGATTGTGGGACCTGAAAAATAGTAAAACAAAAGCGTTTAACATCGTTGAATTTATGGGGCGATAAAAACAAAAAGATTCCAGGTTCTTGTAAGAACTGAGATCTGATTATAGGGTCCTCAAATGTAGCTAAGCTATTTGATTTCTTTCAAAAATGAATTTAGTAATTGTTACAATCTATAATATCAATATAAATACGGTACCTTATTGAGCATAGGTACCAATTAATATTAATTGGCGACGATCTATGGAATATATTAGGTGACAATCTTACAAAAATAGATCTAGCCAAGAACCTATGCTCAATAAGGTACCGTATTTATAAGTACCTATGCTCAATAAGGTACCGTACCAGTAACAAGTACTAGACGACGATGCATCTATAACTCAGAAACAAAATAATTCTCACTACTCAAAATATTCGCACTAGACCGATCTGGCTCTACAATGATCTCAATACGGCCCCTTTGTCGTGGGTACTAGGTGATAAAACTGATAAACAATAGTAAATAAAAAAAAAAAAAAAAATGTAAGAGGCAATTACGACAAATTGTGTAAGTTATGTGGTTATGTGATATATTGCCTATACATCAATGGGTGCAGTTGATAGCCGTCGAAAATTATTACAGTAATAAATTGAAGCTAATTTTCTTCCTGTTTACAAAAAAGTCATTTGCGCAATTAGCAGATGTTAAAGGTGATGAGCAAACTTGTGACAAACTTGAACATGATTCTCGTTGTTTTGCTGTGTATGTAACGTTTTTAATACACTTCCAGACTAGTTTACTGTTTGTTCCGGCCAATTCGTGTTGTTTTTTGTCGTAGTTAGATTTAACTTTTTTCAGCAAGTCATTACAAAAATTACAATATCTTTTGTACTATAAATGTAGTACTAAATTGTCCGGATTTTATTTAGCTTTAAGATGCAGTTTGTGCAACGGATAAGTCCGGGTGTACTCCACGGTTTAATCTATATATATAACTCTTCGTTACTAATCTATTGACAGACAGCGCACAGCCTAAACCGCTAAAGATATAAGCATGAAATTTGGAACATATATTCTTTACAGTACGTGGATGTGTGCTAAGAAAGGATTTTTCGAAATTCAACCCTTAAGGGGGTGAAATAGGGGTCGAATCGTTGTATGGAAATCGTTCATTTGGAAAGTTATAGACTTGAATCTTTGTATGAAGGTTTGTTATTAAAAAGCAAAACAAATGATTTAGCTTTGCTATTAAAAATCATCCCCTAAGGGGGTTAAAAAGAGTTGAAAGTTTGTATGGGAAACATTTTGTTTTTAAAGTTAGCCATTTAAAACTTCGGTCACTAGCTCCTAATGTACAGCCAAAAACATTGATAAAGGATTTTTTTCTAATTCATCCCTTGAAGGGGTTAAGAAGGGCTTGAAAGTTCACATAAGTATAATGTGTGATTTCCTAAACCGCTACAGTTATAAGCATGAAATTTGGAACATACTTATATTCTTTACAGTACGTGGACGTGTACTAAGAAAGGATTTTTCGAAATTCTACCCTTAAGGGGGCGAAATAGGGGTCGAACCGTTGTATGGAATTCGTTCATTTGGAAAGTAATAGACTTGAATCTGGGTATGAAGGTTTCTTACTAAAAAGCAAAACAAATGATTTAGCTTTGCTGTATAAATTCATCCGCAACGGAGTTAAAAAAGAGTTGAAACTTTGTACTTATGGGAAACATGTGGTTTTTAAGCTTAGCCGTTTAAAACTTCGGTCACAAGCTCCTAATGCACAGTCAAAAACTCCATAATTCCTTGAAGGGGTTAAGATAGGGGTTGAAATTTCACATTAAGTTTTTAATGATAAACTGTAGCTAGAAACATGAAAGCAGGACAGCACGTTTCTTTTATAATATGCGGCTACTGCGCACTCAAGGTCCAGCTCAAGATGTTTTCCGGCAACTGTACTTAAGTAAAAACGCTACTTGAAATTTTGCAATTGATACTAATGAATACGCACTGTTACCTTTTACGCTTAATCCCTGAACGGATTTAGATGAAATTTTTCGTACAGATAATTTGAGACCCTTGAAAAGATATAGGAAAGTTTTTATCTCGGAAATCATCCCTTAAGATGGTAGAACTTTGTTTTGGTCGGCGATAATTCAGGTTCCGTCTATAAAAAATTAATAGCAATATTTTTTCTAAGACGGTAACAAGTTCTACGCGGCCGAAGTTGCGGGCAACAGCTAGTATTAACATAAAGAAAAATAAATATAAACGAACCACTGTTAAAAAATATTACTAAGGGAGGAAATATTGCTAAGGGAGGAATAAAAGTAATATAGTTCAGATCAGAAGTACTCGTAGTTATATTTTAGCAATTAGTAACACTTGTTTGCATGTATATTGGCATAAAGAAAGAAAGAAAGAAAGATACATTTATTTACAAACACACAGGACACACATATTAAACAATAAAATAAACAAAAAACAGATAGAACATGCAGCAAGTGTGTCTCTGCGGCAGTGAACCGGACACTGGCTTAGCATACGAGGGCTGTTTGATAAGTCATTTTAAAAAGTTAAAAAAAAATATATTTTGTAAACAATTTACATTTAGTTCTCAACATAATCTCCTTTGAGGGCCAAACACTTGTTCCAGCGAGTTTCAAATTTTTTGATCCCCTCCAAAAAATACGTTTTGTCGAGGTCTTCAAAATAGCCGTTTAAACCTGCGATGCAGTCCTCAAAAAAATTTGCCCTCCAAGCGATCTTTCAGATTTGGGAATAGGTAATAATCGCACGGAGCTAGGTCCGGCGAATACGGAAAACTGACAAAAACTCGTTCTTTTTTGCTGAATTCTTGACAGTCTTCATTTGAAAGATTGTGCCTGCCAGTGTTAATGCCATTTATCAGAAAAAAGGTTTTATAAATAGTTTTAAAAGGACTTATCAAACAGCCCTCGTAACATAGATAAATATTAATAAACATAAATTAACAACGCCCAGCCCAAACCGTTGAACCTAGAAAGCTGTTTTTTTCACAATAGGTAGTTTATATAACGTAAGTACCCGCTAAGAAGGGATTTTTGAAAATTCCACCCTCAAACGGTTAAAAGGGGGTGGAAAGTTTGTATGGGGATGGAGTAAAATTTTAAGTGAGAGACTTGAAACTTTGTGTATTGGATGTGGACTATTGTATGTGGACTCCTTATTACAATACAAGAGTAAGAGAGAATACAGGAAAAAGAGGAAATAGTTTTAGGGTTTTGAAAAAACCCACCCCAAAGCGGGTTAAATAGGGGTGCAAAGTTTGTATAAACCGATTTAAATGAAATTTGGAATATAGATAGTTTCAGTGCCGGGGAAGGACAGGAAATTTTATCCCAATTATCATCCCCTAAAGAGGGTGTAATGGGGGGATGAACGTTTGTATGGAGCTACAATATAAACGAATTCCACGTGGACGGAGTCGCGGGCAGAAGCTAGTTTAATATATGTATAATTCTATGTACTTCTTTTTAACCGACTTCAAAAAAAAGGAGGAAGTTCTCAATTCGGTTGTATTTTTTTTTTCAATGTATGTTACCTCAGAATTCTGTCATTGATGAGCCGATTCGTACAAATTTTTTTTTGTCTGTATGTAATATGCTTCCAGGTGGGTCCCACTTTTCTCAAAATTCAGTTGGATGATGGGATCCATGAAAAATGGAGAGAACCCCTCAATTATATTAGGCACGCGTGTAGTGATTTTGGTATTTTCTATTATAACTCGTGTATTTACACCCGGAAACCATAAATTTGGTGGAATGGAATTGATGATGAAGACCACAGATGACTTATGGAATTCCTCAATTATGAACTTAAAAGAACGTCACAGATTCTGATAAGATTCCGTTGAAATAGCAACTAATTAAGTGCCAAAGGTGATCCCTGTGGAATCGACGGAAGTCCTCAAATATTATCGGCCCACATACAGCGATTGGGTTTTTTTCTCTAATAATCAACGCATTTGTTCTCGAAAACCAGTTCATGTGGTAAATTGGAAAATAAATGTTTTAAACTTTGTTTTTAAAGTAAATTATGGGAAATAATAATAATAATAATTTGTTTGAATACCTATTTAACGGGATTTAAACCCTGGACCGTCAGACCAACTAGTAGGTAATTAACATGGGTAAGTACCATAGTGCCCAGCGAAGGGTTCCCGCCAGCTTCAACAAGGAGCACCTTCCAGCCGGCCACTTCGGTGAGGCGGTTCGCCAGCACGGCGCCCGCGGACCCTGCTCCGACCACGACGAAGTCGTAGTTGGGATCTTGAAACAAACATAAAGTATAATTAATACAATGTTAAGTGATGCAGAGCAATTACGCATATAAATAGTGCTGGATGAGGCTCGCTCACCGATAATTACTTTGTTGCCCTGCCAAGAACCTGGTAAGCCTTCTCCGGCATTAATCAACGACACCTTTCATAGGCATCAATTCAGCTCCTCTCAACAGAACTGTTGGCTGGATGAGTTCACATTTCAAAATCGTGCAAAAAGCTCTAAATAAAGTTAATTTAACTGGTAGTGTACACCGCCTAAACCTGTGTGCCAGCATGTTGGCTCTGGCTGCCAGGGCCCTCCGCTCCCTTCTTATATCCTCGTCATCTTGAGGTCATCACATATAACATGTCCAAGATACTTGAAAACAGACACCCTTTTCAAGGGCACCCCATTTAATAATATTGGAGGACACTCACAGGACATTTATTACCAGCCTTTAAAAATCATCATTTCACTTTTAATACAAGGCCATGGTTGTTAGCATACTGCTCACACGCATGTAACAGTTTTCTAAGTCCTCCTACTGAGGGGCTCAGTAGCACCATGTCATCCGCATAACTAAGGTTATTAAAACTGTATCGTGTGTGCGGCATCCGACATGCATGCTGCTGAGCCTTTCAAGAAGTACATTAATGTAAAGGATTTAAGAAAACTCAGGCCCCTTGCCTGAAACCACAGTCAAGTCCATATTTATCAGACACAGCATCTCCCCATTTACGAGTAACAGCATGAATTTGACTCGAGTACCAATGTCTAAAAATATGTACTATTTCTCGAGGCACCCCAGCATCATAAAGCTTTTCCCACAGAAGTTCATAGTTCACCATATCAAAAGCCTTAGGTAAATCTAAAAAGCAAGCAAATACAGGTGTGTTCCTGCTAGTGTAGTATCTGACAGTTTCTTTCATGCATATTATGGCACTCTGTAGATTAGCCAGGCCTGAACCCAAACTGTGCATCATGTATGATCGCCAGCGCGCTGCCGAGCTGATTTGTGAATTGGTTGTTGACAGTTACATACATGTGCACTCACTCTCAACACAGCGGATCCTCGAGAGCTCTGGCGACTTTACCCACCACCAGGAACAATACAAAATACCCACAAGCAAGTAATTGTGTTATTATGGCTGCGGTCTTCTGGCCTCCATCAGCACGCACACCAACATCGTCTGAGTACCTTGAAGCACCGCCTCAGTGGCATCACCGGGCCACAAGTGGTCGCCGGCGAGCGCGCATTGCGCCGCGAGGAATCCCTGCAGCGCCTGCACGAACAGCGGCCCCGCCGGCTGGTAGCTCTGCAGGAGCGGCGCGGTCAGCGCCGGGTCGCACGCCCACATCGTCTATCCTGGAAATTTTCAGGCAAGGGGGGTAAGTCGGGGCAAGTGCGCCATTTTATCAACAAAACAAGTTTATTGCATGGATGTGTAATGTAATATTTATACATTTCGATATTATTTACTAGCATTTGCCCGCGACTTCGTCTGCGTGGACCCTGTATAAAAACTACCTCTGCCCTACATTTTGAACCAGGCCATAAACTATTTTCGTGCACATCCAAATCGGTTGTTTGTTGAAAAATGTTCTGCACGACTCACGACCACGATCACAGGACGGTCCGTGAGCTGTTTTGTGGTGAGATTGACTATCCATCTCTATCTAATTAGAATGCTTAGAAAAAGACGGATAGTTGTGTCGTTATGATTTTAATACATTCCAAGTCAACATCAATGTAGTAAAGTGTTTATTGTAATGAAATATTAAGGTATGTACCTATAACATAAATAGTTCCTCAGTGTAAAGGTCGATCAAATAAATTAAACCGGTTTTAATGTAACGTTTGCCATAATCAATATAATCATCATTGCCCCGAAATAGATTTTCTTAGCGAAATTAAATCTTTACAGGTTTGTTATAAAACAAATCTACTTTAAGCTACAGTTAAGTTAAGTATATTTAAATTGTCCTGAAAATGTTACGGTTTCAGAGAAAACCTTTTTTGGCTAATGAAGATTATAATAAACCGGTTGTTATGCTAAATTAAATTGTGAACATCGAAGGTATCCGATTAAAGTTATGTGACAGGAGCCAACTCGGAGTAGTCGTGATGTACTTACTTTTTACCCGACTGCAGAAGGAGAAGGAGGGTTACAACTTGGTCTTTGACCCGTGGCACCATTTTGTCACTAAACATTCCAATTGAATTGCATATCAATGCCATCGCCATATCAGTGCCTCGCGCTCTAACAAATGTTGTGCTGCATGTGTGCAAGAGAGAGCGCCTGTAGCTAGCCGCGATTTACTTCATCTTCCTCCTAGCGTTTTTCCGGTTGTCCCTAAAGGAGCCTGGGGTCCGCTTTGGCACCTAGTCCCAAGATTTGGCGTAGGCACTAGTTTTACGAAAGAGACTGCCATACTGATCTTCCAAATCAAAGGGAAAACTAGACCTTTCCTTCGCCGAAAATCTACTGTTAGATATCAAATGATATAATATAAGTCATCATCATCATCATCATATCAGCCGAAAGACATCAACTGCTGGACATAGGCCTCCCCTAAAGAGTGCCAAAGTGACCGGTCTTGCGCCATCCGCATCTTGTGGGGGGCCTACCCACGCCGCGCCTTCCAGCATGTGGTTGCCACTCGAGAACCTTTCCGCCCCAACGGCCATCGGTTCTACGTGCTATGTGCCCCGCTCACTGGCACTTAAGTTTAGCGAATCGGAGGGCTATATCGGTTACCTTGGTTCTGCTGCGGATAGCCTCATTTCTGTTGCGATCACGCAGAGAAACTCCCAACATGGCCCTCTTCATTGCCCTTTGGTCGACTTTGACCCTCATCTTGTATATACTTTAGAAAATAATTGATCTCAGTACAAAAGTTTTTCGGAAAATCCAGTGGTACAAGCCGGGGTTAGCACCCCAACCTTCAGATTGAAAGTCGCGTTCGTAACCGCTCCAAGCCGATTCGCATACCTATACTATTCAGATTCGAAAATGCGTTCCTGAATAGTGCTCGATTTCTTAAACGGGGAATCCCAACGCGCAATTCGTCGAGTGTAATCTCAATCTGTAATGTCGCCACTCGTACTGTGTGCTTGATCGCTTTACACACGACGCTTGTTTATAGGATTTTTGTGACATTGATAAAACCCGTGGCCTTTGAACGCGCCCTGGTACCGAGCGTAAAGCATGTTGTATAAGTATCTTATATATATCCTTGCATTGGCGTAGACTGTTCATTAACATTTTATTCCTCAGTTACTAACTTGAAGACACTGCGTGTAGCTTTATCAAGATCAATTTAGCTGTATACAACAACAATACATTATTACATTGACAGTCAGCTCTGTGAGCAATTTCGCATTACGTTTCATACGCTGGCTATTATTAAACGTGTCTCGAGTTGATGATAACTTATCAATATGACCCAAATAAAGAGAGTGCTTGTGATCTACACCGGAGGCACGTTTGGGATGCTGAAAAATGAAAAAGGAGGTAAGAAATTGTATAGCGTACATATGTACATTCGCTTCCGAAAAAACTAGGGGTAGTTACGTACCTAGTGAACGCTAAGATACCACCACTGACATACATATTTATAATTATTTTATACGGCTCTTATGCCATATTTAATTACCTTCATTACTGACGTTCCGACATGGGTCGCACCGGTCACGGTCGCAGCTGATATGGCGATGAGATGATATCGCGCTAGACTTGACTAAATAATGTGCAATAGTTAAGTGTTATTACCATTACCATAGTAATAAACCGTTTATTTATTTTACCATTCAATAGGCAACGGTCATGCTACGCTCTGACATACAATAGTTATTTGTTATGCAAGGCTGCAAAGTGGTTGCGCTTGTATTGAAAGCCGAGCTAGCGAAAGATTGTAAGATTGAACCATGAGCGAAGCGAATGGTTCCAAAGTACCATCCTGAGCAAGGCACGAGGCACGAGACGCCAAACAACTATGCTGCCAAGCGAAACACACAACTTTACACCTCACCAGCGCGAGGAAAATTACAAATGTAATTAAAGTAATTTCGAACTTATACTCATTTTTAATAAGGCGTGTTTACATTTTATAAAAATCAAAGCGTTTTCTAATTATTAAACGTAACAGAAACATTTTTGCATCTTTTAAATGTCTCCACGCTTACATTAAAAAAGTCAGTATTGTTGGGTGAGCACTCAGGCTGAAAAATGCACATAGTTTACTTTTTCCGCCAACTTAGAAGGCTAAATTCATGTACAGATGTAAGTAGTGAATAATCATTTCGCATCGTATTTTCTCGGAAACGTTCGTATTTGTCATGCTACTTCAGTCAACCAGTACTTTTTGTAACCGAGCTTGACTGAAATAGCAAGACACGTTCGTACGTTTCCGTTTAAATACGATGGGAAACCATTATGCACTACATCTATAAGTCATCACCACTAAAATCTATGAACAACTTCCATTATTTTGATTATACTGTGCTAATACAAATAATACAAATCAAAATTAAATGTAAATGAGTCTTGTCTTAAATTATTTTTTTAAGCGGTGCGTTCCAATTTTGCACGAAGATATAAAATTTGAAATAGAAAACTATGCTATAGGACAGATCGATGAAGTCGACCAGGTAGACGACTTAACTAAAATTTGGTGAAAAATAGAGTGACCACGATTTGGTTGGAATGGAAGCCGTGCTTCCGACGCGTATCCACGCGGGCCGAATCACGCGTCGGCCTGCATGCAGTCCGGCCGATATCGGCCCGTGTAGCGTCTTCCTCCTATAGGTTGTAAGGTCATTGCTATACACTCTTCAACCGTACCGTAGATTCCGTCACCCATGGGAAGAAAGGAGGTGGTTTAACAAGCGCACCAGACAGGATGAAACGAAATGAAAGGCAAATTTCCAAAAACTCGTCAAATAACGACGCTCGTTTCACTGGACAGGCGCATGCCAATAAGTGGTACAAGAAGTGGTGGTACAAAAGTGGTACTAGTGGTACCGTTGGATTCAGTGAGGTCGTGGAGGAAAGTCAGTTTTTTTTTGTCAATCTAAATATTTACCAAACCGGATGGTACAATTTGGTTTTAGATGGTTTTAGTCAATTAGTTTCCCTACTATGTGTATCGGTTATAACATTTTGTTTCCAGTGCTAGTGCCACAAAAGAACATAGAGCAGGTGATTCGCCGGCTGCCCCAGCTGCACGACCTCGACTACTGGGAGACGCACCTCGCCAACTCAGAGAGGAAAGAATACCTTGCTTTGCCAGGTTTGTTTTAATAGTACTATAGAAACCGGCCAATATAAAGAAGTCTTCTATATATCTAAGACTGGTATGGGTCATGGAGGAAGTTAGTAATGAAGACGCGTGACGTCATAAAGATGGCGGCCGACCGTCATTGTTTTTTTTTTTAAATAGAGTTTTTGACTCCAACCTTATTATTACAACAAGAGACAGAAGACAAAAATCTATGCTTAACGATGAAAACCCTATTCTAACATCTCATAAAATTTGGAAACTACGACAGTTTTAAATGTTGTTAGAGAAAAAGTCCTGCAAGTTAGTAATGTCGCGAATTTAATCCTTTTTCGAGAACATTCAAAATCAACAATGACATTTTTGTAGACGAAGAAATTATTTCTTGCAGACGGCAAGGATACAGACGGCAAGGACATGAAGATATTGTACAAAATTTACGAATATGACGAGCTAAAAGACTCTTCAGACTTCACCCTCGATGACTGGATCAAGCAGGCGCGAGACATCAAGGTAAACAAATGAAAATTTAAACAATAAATTGGACTTTTCAATTCTATTATTTTGTACAATTAGGTTTGGCGTAGGCTCATACCAAGAAAAAAAGACAGACGGAGCCTTACGAACAGTCAAGTGAAGCCAAACCACATACAAACAAAACCAAGCTACATCAAGTTTAGCACACGCTCACGCACACATATACAAACTAAATTGCACAAAACTCTTCAGCACGTGTCGCAATGCTGTCAAGATCATTTATTTCGAGTTTTGTGCGATTTAATTTGTTTAGCATGTGCTAAACTTATGGGGCTTGGTTGAAAACCGGTTGGCTTCACTAGACTGTTCGTAACGCTCCGTCTGTCTTTTTTTCTTGGTCTGAGGGCGTAGGGTAGGTGCATAATCGGTGCAGAGTAAATCCATACGCCTCCGATATGTTTACCTCAATTTATTTAAACTGCATAATCGGTACAGAGTAAATCCATATGCCTCCGATATGTTCACCTCAATTTAAACGATCTGGTTTCGTTTTCGTGAAACAAAAGTTTAGTTTTATACCGTAAAATTGGGTGAGTAGGGTGAAAACTGACATTCAAAAACCTCGATAACATTTTATTTTTACTTATACAAACTGAATGGTGTATATAATAAGTGTTCCGGACGTTTGTATTTTAGTTTTTATTTTATTTTGGGTAGTTCCATTTCATAACTTTGACGATAAACAGGAAAACCCACCTCACCCCGTAGTCCCTCGTAATTGGGGTGAGATGGGTTTTCATACAAAGGTGATTTTGGAAGATTGTTGGATCGTTTTTTTTTATTATGAGTATTAATAGTAATACTAGAGTAGAGCTATAGAGCTCCATTTTAAATTGGAATACTTTATTTTGTAGCAGTAGCCTTAAAAAACCATCTCACCCCCCTTTCATACCTACTCTCCCCATTCATAACCCAACTCTCCCCGCGAACCCTACTCACCCCATTTTACGGTATTCAATTTAGCCTTGTGAAGTTCGTTCCTTCGTTTTAATTTTATCATGTATTTTTTTTGTATTTTCAATTAATCCAGGCGTTACTATATAATTTACATCTCTGATTATTGCCGCTTATTATTAGAGCCATTTACTCCAATTCAATCAATACGAGTTAACGACCCTTTAAGATTGTATACACTCCTGTCTTGAAGAACCCCTAATGTAGTCCCTCTGGAAAACCTACAGATCATTACACAAGCGGAACGTACTTTGACACTCCAATCCAATATCATTAGTTGAAACGCGGTTTAAGATGTATATAGATATGCTGACTTTGACATATGCTTATATATCTAGTAAAGAATCCTTATTAAGGATGGAAGAAAGAGTTCCCGACTGGAACAAAGTCCACCAGGGGGTTAAAGTGAACTGTCTTTCAGTTAACGTCTGAGCAATTTAGTAGAGACTACTATACCTATCCTTTAGGGTTTCTATCCACCAGAGCTGTGCAAGGTTTCGGAGTTGTGTGCGAGGAAACAATCCACCAATGTCCCCACGCTGTTATTTCACTGTTTAGGTACTTTTTTTTCTAGAAATTCTACCACGAGTACGATGGCTTCGTGGTCCTGCACGGCACCGACACCACGGCGTACGGCGCGTCCGTGCTGTCCTTCATGCTGGAGAGCGTGGGCAAGACGGTCGTACTCACAGGGGCACAGGTAGGTAATTGGAGTTCAAAACTAGTGGATCTGTGAGCTGTAGAACTGGCAAGTGTGCCTTTTGTAGAAAAATAATGATTTTTGAAAAAACTTGGACAAAAACTATTAACGAACCTGCTCACAAAATTTGACGAGAATCGGTACAGAAATGCGACGTTTAGTGAAGAACTGCTGGACAGCGGGACAGCGGGAAAAACGACGTTCGCTTCGCTCGCTCTTTCAATTCTTCATCTTCTTATTTAAGAGCGAGGTTCTTGTCGGTGGAGTCATTTCCAATTTAGTCTACCTTCCCCTTTTCTTTTTCCCTCTATTATTGTCTTCATCCAGTAATCGTGGCGTAACATGTGTCCTATCATTAGCTATTCCTCTCCTGTTTTCAACAATTCCTATCAGACTTCTTTTTCATTTACCTCCTCATTAGTTTTCTTTTCTGTCCAACTGATCCTTTCTAACCTCCTCCAACACCACATTTCAAGCGCCGCCAGTCTTGCTCTGTCCCGTTGCGACTTGGTCCACGTTTCGCACCCGTGGAGTGCTATGCTCCAGATGTAAACTTTAACCAGTTTGTTCCAAGCGCGACTCTTTCAATTAACTAACTAAATTAATTGCGGCATGCCTACGTATACGTATACACCGTTTTCCTTCATGCTTTGTGAAAAATAATTCTTCATTGTGTCAGCAATATTAATGTAGCAACATCTTTAACTAAATAGTCATAACTTTAATGCTAATAATAATAATTTCAATTTATACGTCAATAAGTAGAGTATTATGTAGATATTATACGAATGTAATGTAAATGTTGAATAAGGCCACTAATTTAATTGTAATTTAATCACACACACACAATTTAAATACAAAAGGTATGACTGCTCTTATAATATTTAAAATAATTAGAAATCCACGGACAAATAAGTAATGCAAATAAATAGGTATATACCTTAAGATTTAATATGTTAAATTCCACTTGATCAGACGACAGATTCTATCACTAAAAAGACCTTTATTTCCTTCCACTATTCACACAAAACTGGAAAACCCGCTTCTGTGCATAATCTTCTATATTTGACGAGTTTCTTTGCTCATTTCGAGCAATAATAGTGTTGTGACATCAAAATCAAAACTCAAACTCAAACTTTTCTTGATCTGAAGGACCTTATTTAGGAGACTACAGCTGTTAAAACTAATCTGCTAAGACTAAACTTTTACCGTACTAAGAAGAGTCCCGTTAACCCATACGGCTCGAGTCTTTAAAGCTTGTTCGAGCTTTCTAGCTCGAACAAGCTTTAAAGACAACATTAGTGTTGTGTTCTGAGTTCTAGCTCGAGATAACATGTTTAGTGGTTAGCCACTAAACATTTTATCTCGACTGTGTCTAAGATAAGTTGGCCCTGATATTCGTACCATCTAAGTATTCCTAATCGAAGGTCTATCCATTTGTGGTGAGTAACCGTCGCGGACCTTGGTTTTGTAATCACATTATAATAGTTAAGATGCATGTGATGGGGGCATTCTAATTTAAACTTTAAACTGTTATCAACAAAGTGTGTATCTGTGTGGCAGGTGCCCATCTTCCAGCCACGGAGCGACGGTAACAACAACTTTTTGTGCGCGGTGCTGATCGCCGGTACACAGGTCATTCCAGAGGTCACTGTGTTCTTTGGAGCCAAGCTGTTTAGGGGCACGAGGTATAATAACATTGACAACTGCTTAATACCTAGTACATTACTACAGAGGCCGGGAAGTAAGCCTCATAACTATCCGACCTCGCTACGCTCGGCCGTCTATATGTACTCGGCCGGCAACCCCTTTTTACGCCGAGGTATGTACAGTGCTTTTCTCGAACTTGCAATGAAATAAATTTAAAAAAAAACTCGAAGAAATCAAACTTTAATTTTCATGGCTGAACGCCATGATGCTGTGCCACAAATTGTGGAATGGAAATTAAAAAAGACTATCTTGCCGGCCTAGGCCTCCAATTTTGAATGAAATGCCATTACAGATCTCTCGTCTCGCTGCGCCCGAAACGTGACACTTCGAAGCCTATTATGAAGAACACAACGTCAATATTTCATTGCATGTTTGAGAAAAGTATAATATTGTCTTCGGTTTCCGCGATTCTCATTAAGTAAATAAAACGATTTAGACGGAAACCGAATCGGAAAAAATGCTTTAAACCGCTCAAAACGTCTGAATACTAATATACGCGATAAAATCCGTTTAAATCGTTGTATACATTGATAACTATGCTCATTGGTTGATAGTTGATATGTGATAATACTAAAAGAGGTAGGGCACAGCGAAATTTCATCCCGCTCGAATTTGGAGCAGCCCAACTGGGGAAGTACCTCCGCCTTGCAGAAGACCACAGCCACAATAACACTACTACTTGCTCTGTAGTAGTGTTGTGTTCCTAGAGGTGAGCAAGGTCCCCAGAGCTCCCGAGGATGCGTTGTGTTGAGAGCGAGGGAATTTGTTCCTTTAGCTGTCAACACGGCGAATCCTCAAACATATCAAGGGTCGGCCACGCCCATATTACTCCTTTGGAGTTGCATACGTCTATAGGCTGTGGTGTCCGCTTACCATCAGGCGGACCGTACCCTTGTTGTCGTTGTATATAAAAAAAAACATAGTACGTAAATTGCTTTGTAACTATTATGATGCCAAACGAAATGATACCTAAATTCAGGCATCGATAATTATGTCGATGAAGTTGTTGATCTAACTACAACTTTCATTTCAAAGCCCAATATCTCAAAAACATGGCTAAGAACACTCGGGCTCACATCAGCTTTCGAATAAAAAAAACCGCATTTAAATCGGTCCATCCGTTTGTGAGCTACGATACCACAGACAGATACACCGACACGTTAAACTTATAACACCCCTGTCTTTGCGTCGGGGGTTAAAAATGGTATTCTTTGTATAATGAGTGGACATCCCTATTCCTAAGGAGACGAAAAAATAACGGTAGGTAATTAATGTCAGTAACAAAACTGACAGACATGTATATTATGTCACAAAACTGACAGATAGATGTGATTTGCATACAATGGTAAATGCAAGTTACAATAAGGGAAATTATATTATAAGTGCAGCGACTAAAGTTTTTATTAAGTAGCACCTGATGCAACGTCTTTTTTTGTATGTAAGCAACGTCTTAATAGAACAGCTTCTATTAAACGAATAGGTACGCCATCTCTACTATCCCAACATAATATGAAAAGTCCAGCACCAATTCCTAAACAACAATTCACATAACTCAGTTACCGATAATATATATGTCTTCTAAGGGTAAGTAAGTAAGTAAGTAATTTATTTTGTGTAACATAGGTAAGTATACATTGCAGATCTTAAATTAGGTTGGAGGTCCTCTATGTTCTGCCTTGCGGCGTACAAAAATAAAATAAAATATTAATACAATTACAATAATAAATGGTTACATCATAGCACATATGTTCTTATATTAAATGCCTATATGTGTTAAACAGATTAAAAAATAATAATATCAATATTATCAACCAATATAGTGAAATCAAAGTCACCCAAAGGGTTACCTATCATAAACTCGAAAATCGTATTACCGAATATTAAAATCCCGAAAACGTTTCCCTTTTTATCAGTTGGCTGAATTTTTGTTTGCCCGAAATTTCTTTTCCCATATTATTATTTTCCCAATTCTCAGTTCGTTGTAATTTTATTTCGCTTACGTTTCGAATAGACACTTATTAAAATTCCGAAGGATCATTTGCCAACTAGTTTTAAGTGCCGAAAAGTATTAAGTCCGAAATATTATTATCCCGCTATTAAAAGATCGAAATTGTAGCATGTCGATGCAAATCCTCGATACATTGGTTTGCTATTTTATTAGCGTAGGCGTCAATATTAATTGCTTGACCCTTAGTGTGGGTAAGTGAATACAGACACTTTAACCTAACCTAACCGCCAGCGTGTCGACGTCACCCCGCTTCGCGGGGTGCCTATTTCCGCTCTAAGGGACTAACCCTAACCCTAACCTACAAATAATACCATTTTTAGGATCATTTGTTGTTTTTTTACTGCGGAGGGCTTCGCCCTCCGAGCCCCCCCCCCCTTTTGCGCGTTTTGAGAACTCGTGCAGCACTCTTGTTACTTAAATGTTTGGACCTAAGCGCCTTTTCTATCAATTGTTTATTTTTTAAGGTCACAGTTTTAAATGTAACCTAACCCTAAAGTTTATTTTCGCATTGCAATTTTAAAATGCACTTCTTCAGGGTTTTTAGCATATCTGAATGTTTTTTTTATCGTGTAAAATGAGATTTCGATTTTACGTAGCATCGGAATTATGAAAAGGTGGTAAACAATTCGGTTGTCAAATAATAAAGTTGGCAATCGTTCTTCGGGTTATTGAGTTTCGGGAAAACGCCAATGTGGGAAAACAAACCAGCGATATTTCAAAAGTATGGTAAACAAAGTATATGGATTATAAGAATTCGGTTAACCGTTTTCGGACAAGTGAAAATCGGGCAAGTGTTTTTCGAAACTTCGATAGGTTACCCACCCAAAGGGCTATGGAGAGGGCTATGTTGGGAGTTTCTCTGCGTGATCACATCAGAAATGAGGCTATCCGCAGCAGAAACAAGCTAACCGATATAGCCTTCCGAATCGCTAAACTTAAGTGGCAGTGGGCGGGGCACATAGCACGTAGAACCGATGGCCGTTGGAGGGAAAGGTTCTCGAGTGGCGACCACGTACCGGAAGGCGCGGCGTGGGTAGGCCCCCCACAAGGTGGACTGATGACCTGGTAAAGGTTGCTGGAGTCCGCTGGATGCGGGTGGCGCAGAACTGGTCACTTTGGCACTCTTTGGGGGAGGCCTATGTCCAGCAGTGGACGTCTTTCGGCTGATATGATAATGATGATGATGAAGGGTGAAATCACATATATCAGCATCGAATCGCATTCCGCAACACAGACACAACTCTGTATGAAGATCCCACCCTTACGCATGCGGACGCATCTTCATACAAAATTACGTTTCTGTGTTACAAAATGCGATTCGATGCTGAGGCACTTGTCCCACCGCCGGCGAGTAGCGAGTACTCTCATAGTAATTCTTACTCGCTTTTACTCGCTTGAGGGAGTAGGACGTAGTTAACACTCGCTTACTCGCCGGCGGTGGGAAAAGTGCCTTATAGATGTGATATCACTCTGAGATTGATAACTTGGTGACTGATGTTGTGTAGTCGACCAACTTAATGAGTACTTGGAAAGGTTAACTTTCGTACAAATTCGGCCGACGCAAATGCACCATTTATTTGGCGTGCGCTTGTCGATGTATTATTTTTTATATATATGTTTTTCAAGCAACTACCGAACCCTAGACTACGCGTGGCCGGTTTTTTAAATGAAACAGTCATTTGAATTTGAACTTTCACCCTGGATAGTAGAATTGCTTTTTGAATGGCACAACTTCGTTAACTTAAATAAAACATTACTACAAGGTAGTTCAGGAAAATTAAACCATCCCTTAAATAACGTCGATTGTCCATAGAGTAAAGAAAGTATCCAACACCCGAATCTACGCCTTCGACACCCCTAACTACCCGGCCATCCTGGAAGCCAAGACGACGCTGGACGTGGACCCGAAGATGTTGATCCATCCGTCCGGTTCAGTGCCGGACGAGTGCTGGTTACACGACCGGCTCAGCCGGAAGGTCTACACGCTCAAGGTCAACCCCACCATCACGGCCGAGGTCATCAGAGCAGTGTTTCAGGGGATGGAAGGTACGGTACAAAATGAGACGGTGGAATGTCGAAAAATCGCGCGAACATGCGATGTCAATTAGGGCACCTATTCGAGGCCAATGTGTTTGATCGCGCGTTCGCGGGAGTAATATTCGCGCGGACTTGCGATAATCGCGTAGTCGCGTTGTATTAGGACGATCCTTAAAGCAATTCGGGAAGTAGGTACATACCATCTTACAGAAGATCGCAGCGATAACTGCTCTGTAGGAATTAGGGGTTGTGTTCCTGGTGGTATGATGGCCAGATCCGAGGATGCGCTATGTTGAGAGTGTCGGCCAGCATTCTTCTCCAGCTGTTACCAAAACGAATCTATAAAAAGTTGGCAACGAGCTTGATTGGGACTAAACCCTCTTTATGTTGATAAAAGTAGAGTAGAGGTAGATCCTTGATTTTTGAAGGAAAAAGAAGAGAAGACAAGAAAGAATCTTTATTGCCTTATCCTACTATAATATTTGAAATGCGAAAGTTTAAATGTTTCGATGTTTATAGGTTTGGATGTTTGTTACTCAATCGCGCTTAAAAGGCTCAACCGATTTGGATGAAATTTTGCACGAAGATAGTTTTTAGCCTGTATCACCTTCCCATACGTAGTAGTGGAGTGCGGGTAGTTACGCTCTAATTTTAAAACTATATACGTGTTGGATTGTGACGAAACTTTGGATATACATTGACATGAGGCATGAGACATTGACATTACATAGATAGTCTCTAATTAGTTTATATGGTTCCAGTTTATAAAACAAAGGAAATACAGCAAAAACAAGTTTTGTATGAAAAACTTAAATTCGCTGTATTTTTTTTACTATGGTATCTGAAGCTACATAAACTTATTATGGACATACGAGGGGTGGCTGGAAAGTAATCTACCTAAGTATGAAGTAAAAAACTGTCGTTGTTAGTTTTTTTTTATTTTTCTATATAGTCTCCTGTAAGAGAAATGCACTTATTGCATTTGTCATAAAGTGACATTAGACCGTTAAAATAATATTCTTTTGTTTTGCTGTCAAAATGCTCGTTTACTGCAGACTTCATGTCTTCATCGGTCAAAAATCGCCGCCCTCTTAGGTCTTTTTTTAAAAGCCTGAACAAAAAGTAGTCGCAGGGGGCTAAATCTGGGCTATAAGGTGGGTGATCCAGCTGATCGTAGCCGTTTGCTTTCATAGCTGCCTTCACAACTTGAGCGGTGTGCACGGGGGCGTTGTCGTGCAATATAAGAATTCCTTTGGCAAGTTTGCCTCGTCGTGTCTGTTTTATTTTTTCTCGGAGCTGATATAATAAGTTTGCATAATATGTACCATTCATCGTAGTATTTTTTGGTAGATAATCTATTATTAAAATCCCCTCGGCATCCCAAAAAATTGTCGCCATCAGTTTGCCTGCTGACGGACGGACCTTAAACTTGTGAGGAGCCTTCTCACCCTTAAATATCCATTGCATGGACTCTTGTTTACTTTCAGGATCCCATTGGCGAATCCAGGTTTCGTCACAAGTCACTATTTTAGAAACAATTTCTTCCTCCATACCTTTGCTCATTTCTAAAAACGCGTTGCAGCACTCGACACGTCGCACTTTATCAAACGGAGTCAGCATTCTGGGCACCCATCGAGCACTGACCTTGGACATTCCCAAATGTTCGTGAGTAATTTGGTGCACCCGTTCTTTAATAATGCCAATATCTCGTGCAATCTCCCACTGCTTAATACGGCGGTCTTCCATAATGAGTTTTTTGACACCGGCCACATTTTCACCAGTAACCGCTGAAACAGGCTTTCCGCAGCGATGATCGTCTTCAAGGCTCTCGCCGCCATTTTTAAATTGTTTCGACCAAAACTTTACGACAAATTCGGAAGGACATGAGTTACCGAACACCGCCAACATGCGTTCTCGGATGTGCGATGGAGTATTTCCCTCCCGAGTGAGGAACTTAATAACCGCACGTTGCTCAATTTTTACCATTTTACTTTTTTCTTCCGACATATTCACCAATTAATGCTGCCAATTCAAAGCAAAATGTAATAAACAAATGAATGGCGGCAAATTTAAAAAAGGAATAAACAGACATTTGGAGTTTTCCAAATGTCTGTTTATTCCTTTTTTCACACTGGCCACTATGTTTATAGTGGCCAGTGTGACTTTCTAATTGTAATAGACAAAGGAGATTACTTTCCAGCCACCCCTCGTAGATATACCTTTTAGAGTTTACCTACTAGGGTGTAAATAAAAGATTGTCCCTTACGGTTTAGTTAAAATATATTACGAACACACGTTATGTGCTTACACTGAGACACCCTAGTAGCAACTAATCGCTACTCGGGAATCTCGGGATACGTGGTCGGCGCTGTGCGCGTCGGCCCACATGCGGGCACTTGTGAACATATGACCGAGTAGGCAAACTGTCGCTATAACCTCATGTCATTGTATATGCAAAGTTTCGTTAAAATCCAACACGTAGTTTTAAAATGAGAGCGTAACTACGTTTGTATGGAGAATCGAGCTTACTGCGGACTCTAGAGCGTGCAAACAAAAAGTTCGTCTTTTAGCTAACGTAAGGCTTTTTCAAAGGCCATAGTTTCGTTCAAATGATTGCATTTGTGGTGTATACTAGATATAGATATGTACGTAGCTTATAGGACGCTTATATATAGAACTACTACACATGTGTAAGAGCAGTAATAAAGCATCATTTGTCTTGAACACTTGTTTCACCTCATCTCCGAACTCCGCACCTTACATGGCGACCGTGCCTTATACGGTGCCGCGCGTGCCGTCGGTCAATGAGTGTAATTGAAGGACATGATAGATAATTAATTGAATAATAAACATGGTGCAAGTGAACAATGGTCGAGTAATACAGCAGTTAGAGCAATCTCTTTTTATGTTCGCAATAATTTTTATAACTGTATGTGCAATTTCGGTTATCGTCCTTGTCCTCGTCTGCAAATGTGTTTGCCGTGGCTGGTCCACATAAGTATCATGGGCGCTACAAAATCAAAGGAGGAGGTCTTCATCGCGCAGACTGCGGCTGGAGGTGACAATAAGGCTACTGCGGGCACCGACGAACTTAAATTCCATGCCAGTACCACCAACATCATTCTGGGGGTGATGCTCATCATACTTGTGCTTGGAGGCAGTTACGCGGTATACAGGAGGTGCAAGAAAACTCAGAAAAAATGGATGCGTCAAGAGATCACTTTGCGTGACCTGCAGCGTGCGGCTCGAGAGGCTCCGATGAGTGTTTAAGTGTTAACAGAGTAAAAAATCGCGTTTCGGTTTCGTGTGATAGTGTATTCACGCATTAGCAAAGGAACAGACTGATACAAATGGCAAATGGTACTATTGTGACGAAAAAGTGGAACAATAATGAGTAAGTGTGACATAAACATAAGGCAAATTAAGTAGAAAAGTAGGTAATATAATTGTGTAATGGCAGTTGAGTTATTGCAATGTTACGAAGAGTTAGTTGACATAAAGAAGTACTTGATTAAAAAGGGAAAATCTAGATTTGAAGGTAACATTACTAAAAATCAGCTGTCCAAAGTTAGTGATATTATAAATAGATGTGATGAATTTATTGGGAAAATTACCATACTGAAGAATGTACAACCTCAACTCATAGAAGAGGCTAATAGTTTGTATGACAAAATTACATGTTTGCATAACGGCATATTAGAGTTATGCACAAAGCCTGTAGTGGAAGGAAGTTTTAGTGGTGATACCAAATATTGTAAAATTGACAACATGGAGTTCGATTTAAAATCAACCTGTAGCATGATTCCTCTTATGGATGGTACCGAGAACACGACAAAACGATTAATCGATGCCATTGATATGTACTCGGGTATGTTAGATGAGCCAGGTAAAAAAACATTAATTATTTTTGTATTAAAAGGAAGGTTGTCCGAAAGTGCGAAGTTGCGTATGTCAGCAACTTATTCGTCTGTAGAGCTACTTATAAGGGATTTGCGTAACACTCTGCTGCCTAAGAAATCCTTTACAGCTATCCATTCCCGACTTCAAAATATAAGTCAGGGTTGGCGTAGCATAGATCAGTATGGGTCCGAGATAGAGAAACTTTTCTCCGAATTAACAATAACGCAGGCGGATGGTAATTCGGCGAGTTATGACGTTTTAAAGCCGTTAAACGAAAAAATGTGCATTAAGAAGTTCACAGATGGTTTGAAAGATCCAAGGCTTAGCACCATCATTGCAGCTCGGAACTTCGGCAGCCTAAAGGATGCGATCCAGGCTGCGCAGGATGAAGACGTATCGAGGCCATCAACGTCCAGTCAAGCAGAGGTCATGGGTATGTACCGTTCACCAAACTCTTATGACAGGTACTACAGAGGCGCTAGCAACCGGTACAGAGGTTATCGTCAGCGTTTTCAGAGGGGACCGCGACAGTTTTCGCATAATCGCTACCCTCAGCATCATCAAGGGAACACGCGTAGAGGGGGCCGTGGTGATAGATCACGGGGCAGGCCATATAGGGGTAGTTGGCATGCCATGTCCCGTAGCCGTGGGGTCAATGCCCGTGGCAATATGAATATGATATCCCCTGCCGAACATGACTCTGTCGGTCAATACACCGACGTGCCTAATACGGAATCGCTGAATCATTTTTTTCGTGTCTGACTTTATTTACGCGTGCAATGATTTAAATAGAGTAGCCATAAATATAGGCAAGAAAACATATAGCTGGCTACTAGACACCGGAGCTTCCATTTCGGCGATAAAGTATGAAGTTATTAGAAGTTGGAATATACCGATCCATAAAAAGAGGTTATGTGTTAGAGGTATAGGTGGTCAGGTAACATCAACTGGATATGTACATTTAAAGTTAAATTATGATGACTATGAATTCGAGCATACGTTCTTTGTATTTGAAAACTTATCTTGCAGCGCAGATGGTATCCTAGGGCAAGATTTCCTCAAACGTCATGGAGCGATTATTAACTTTGAAACAAACACTTTACAATTAATGACACAAAAGGGAGAACCATCAGAGATCAGCTTTAGCTGTTCATCAGGAACAAATAATAAATATTTAACAATTCCTGCTCGTAGCGAGTACATACACTATATGGATACTAGCATTGCGGAAGACTGCGTTGTGAGCAGTCAGCAATTATGCGAAGGGATATATGTTGCAAATGCGATAGTAAAACCGAGTCAAGGTAAAATACCCATTAGGATATTAAATACGAGGGACAGCGACGTTGTTTTAAGCCGTTTTACAGTAAATAAAAGTGAATTGAGTGATTTCTTCATTTGTGAGTTTAGCAAGCCAAATATGAACGCCGAAAGGGTGAAGTCGTTATTTTCTGCATTAGATTTTAGTAAATTAAATGAAGAGGAACAGAAATCTATTGAGCACATTTGCGCAAAATATCCGGACGTCTTTTTCCTACCGGGAGATAGACTAACCACTACTACGCTGTACGAGCAATCGATAGAATTAAAACCGGGTAGCTCTCCAGTTTACGTTAAACCGTACCGGTTACCATACTCTCAAAAGTCTGAAATTGATAGGCAGATTCAAGGAATGCTTGATGATGGGATAATTGAAGAGGCAAGAAGTGCGTGGTCAAGTCCATTATTATTAGTGCCAAAAAAGTTAGATTCCTCGAAACAAAAGAAATGGCGTGTCGTAATTGATTATAGAAAATTAAACAATCAAATAAAAGATGATAAATTTCCCCTTCCTAATATTACAGAAGTTCTAGACTCATTATCAGGTGCTATCTATTTTTCACATTTAGATTTATATCAGGGTTTCTATCAAATTAATTTAGACAAATCAAGCCGACCGCTTACCGCTTTCCAAACTAGTAAAAATCAGTTCCAAATGACAAGATTACCGATGGGGTGTAAGACATCCCCAAATGCTTTTTCAAGAATGATGACCGTAGCTATCTGGTTTAAATTATGAGCAATGTTTAGTATATCAAGACGATTTAGTCGTATTTGGAAGAAATTTAGCAATACATAATCAAAATCTATCAGACGTTTTCGCTAGGCTAAGGAAAGTCAACTTAAAGCTCAACCCTGCCAAATGTCAATTCCTACAGAAACAAATATTATATCTCGGTCATGTAGTGTCAGAAAATGGAATATTACCCGATCCCGAAAAGACTAGAGTGCTAGATAATTATCCGACACCGCAAAGCGCCGACGAAGTCAAACGATTCGTAGCGTTTGCTAGCTACTATCGTAAATTTATTGTGAATTTTGCCGACAAAGCGTACCCACTAAATAGATTAGGCTGTAAAGATGTGCCATTTATATGGACACAAGAATGTGACCAAGCTTTTAAAGTATTAAAATCAGCATTAGTTGAACCACCAGTTCTCCAGTATCCAAATTTTTCAGAGAAAAACCAGTTTCTATTACAATGTGATGCTTCCGGGAAAGCACTGGGGTCAGTGTTGTGTAACGACGATGGTCGACCTGTCGCTTACGCCAGTCGAAGTCTAAATAAAGCTGAATTAAACTACCCAACTATTCAAAAAGAGCTTTTATCAATAGTGTGGAGTGTGAAGTATTTTAGACCTTATTTATATGGCAGACAGTTTAAGATACAGACTGACCACCGTCCACTAGTGTATTTGTTTGGTATGAAAGACCCAACCAGCAGATTACTTAAATTTCGCTTACAATTAGAAGAGTACAATTTTATAGTCGAGTATTTGAAAGGTTCCAAGAACTCAGCGGCAGACGCGCTGTCTCGCATTATCATTACGTCAGAGGATTTGAAACATATGAACGAACAAGTTATGAATGTGATGACGCGAGCGCAAAGACGAAATCTAGAGAGTATGCAAGGTAAAGACAGTACAAAATCTTCGGTTATTAATACGCCCACTAACTCGAGGCCTGATCACCCAAGAGTCGTGGAAATAATTAAAAAACCGGAAAATTTTACTGAATTATGTATTACCACATGTAGAGATTTTAAGAAGGTCATGAAAGATAATTTTGTAAAAAAGACGTCTAAGTATTTTAATTACGTGCCCAGCAAATCGTGTATTTATCTCAATCCGACTTCTCAATCGCTATTATCGCGAGCCGAACTAGCGAGAGATTTGGATTCAATGTGCAAGAAGATAAATGTAAGAGAATTATGCATAATCAGAAGTGAATTCAATAAAGAATTTATTGCGGGCTTGATACAAGAAATAAATAGTAAAGGCAGTTGGGCCGGACCACGGATATGTGTGTTAAGTGATGTACAAAGAATAAACAACTTGCATGATAGACGCGTTATAGTTAATGACTTTCACCTACTCCCCACAAGTGGCCACGCGGGGATTAGGCGAATGACCAACAATATAAAGAAATACTACTTTTGGCCTAGTATGGAAAAGGACATAAGAGATTTTGTGTCTAAATGTGCTCAATGCCAAAAACAAAAATATAGTGTTGCTACTAAACAACCTATGGAGATAACAACCACAGCCAATTCTACTTTCGAAAAAGTGTATTTGGACACTGTGGGACCTCTCCCAAAAGATGAACACGGTTATTGTTACGTGCTGACCCTACAGTGCGAACTAACGAAATTTGTAGAAGCGTATCCCCTACGCTCTAAAGATACGGCAACTATAGCTCGATCCTTTGTAGATAACTTTGTATTGCGTTATGGCATCCCACTCGAGATAGCTACTGATCGAGGTACCGAGTTCATCAGCAGCACAATGAAAGAGGTATGTAATTTACTAAAAATAACTCATTTGCCATCCACAGCATATCACCATGAGTCCATCGGTGCTCTAGAGAATTCGCATAAAACTATGGGAGCTTATTTGAGAATACAGTGCGAAAATAAAACGGATTCTTGGAGCACATGGTTGCCTTACTGGTGCTTTACGTACAACAACACAGTGCACACGGAGACGAAGTACACGCCTCACGAGTTAGTTTTTGGTAAGTTATGCACGCTCCCTAGTAACCTACAGAGTGGTAACGTTAGTCCCTTATATAATTATAATAGTTATCCATTAGAGTTAAAATATAGATTAGAGCTAGCACAGGCAGACGCCCGTAACAACTTAATAAACAGTAAGTTGAAACGCAAAGAGAAATATGATTCTAATATGCGGCCTGTCTGCTATAGTAACAATAGTTATTTGTGGTTAAGAAATACAGCTGACAATAAGATGCAGAGCATTTATTTAGGACCGTATTTAGTATTAGAAGATTTAGGATGTAATGTTAGAATACTTAAAAATGGAAAGGAAGATGTCGTCCACAAAAATCGCACCAAACCTTGTATCGTATAAATATAACTTCTTTAACTGTACTCAGATTTTTTTCTTCTTAAGATATTGTTACTTTAAGTTTAGTATACTGTACTGCGCTGAATAGGTACCTATGTAAGCTAAAAAATAAAATAATCCTTATGTTTATTTTTTTAAAATCACGATAGGTGGTGTGGTGTATACTAGATATAGATATGTACGTAGCTTATAGGACGCTTATATATAGAACTACTACACATGTGTAAGAGCAGTAATAAAGCATCATTTGTCTTGAACACTTGTTTCACCTCATCTCCGAACTCCGCACCTTACACATTGTTAAAGTAAACTACTGTTTTGTATACACAAACTCTTATTCTAGACCATACCATTGCTATAATCCTATTTATATAAACGGTTATTTAAAACAACCAGGTTTTCGTCGGAGTGTTTTGCAAAAATAGGCGTCAGAGCTATCTTTCAGGTAGAATATTTCCATTTTAAACTTTCAAAAATGTATTGATGTTTGCCTTTTCCAATGGAATATATAGTCTTTTAGTACATACCAATCGCACTAGTTCTAAAATATTCGTTTTTCCTATTAAAAAATAGCACTACATAATGTCTAATTCGGTTAGTTTAAACATTTTTTTATTCACGTATTTGATGATGTTTTGGAAATCAAACATTTTATTATTTATAATAAAATGTTTGATCCTAAAATGTTTGTTTGTCCTGTGGTTTTAACCACAGGACTTGTTTAATATTACGTGATTTTCTTTACGCTTATGGGTGACCCAGTTAATTTAGCCCATTTTTTAAAAACCACTATATAGCCGCGAGCGAAAACGTTGTTCAATTCATTACGCGCCGGGCCTTCCCAAAGAACGGACGTATCGCTCTCGTAGCTGCCCAAAGGTCGGTGACCGAGCGTACCCGACACGCGCCAGACTAGCTGTAGTGCGTCCGCTACTGATTGATACTTGGTAAGTAATTTTACATGTTAAGTAAGTTTATTTATTTTATTGTTTCACAAAGCACTAAAGTGATATAACTTTTTATAGAAATGGGAAATAAACGAAAATTATTTGGGATGAAATAAACCAATAATACTACGTACGGCCAGACAAGTTAAAAGTTAAGTCACCAATATCATTCATATTATTTATGTTTATACCGCACTTGCCTAGGGGTTATGTAAAGATTGTATGAAATATTTTCGAGTTAGTAATCATTTTATAAAATTCGTCATCATCATCATCTTAGCCTGCGGCGCGCGCCGCGCCCAAGCCTTTACACATAGAAAGCTGAAGTTTGGCATAGAGGTTTCTTTTATGATTTGTACTAGTGTAAATTTAAAGGGGATAAGAAGGGGGGTGGAATTCTGAATTAAAAAAACTTTGTTTTTTAAATTTACGATCATATAACTGGGAATATACTCCTCAAAAGATATAAAAGAACATATCATATTTCACTGTTTTAGAAAATTCCACCCTGAAAAAGGGGTTGGAAGTTTGAGTGGGAAAACGTTATATTTAAACCACAGATAGCCTCCAATAGATAGAGCCCATAGGGCGACGTGCGGTCACCACTGTAGCATGGTAGTATGTTTAGACTAGACTAAGTTAAGTAAGCATTGTTAGTTAACCCTTGTACCAGGTATGTAATCACGTATTGTTTCACTCCTATGTATAAGCCCGTGCACCTTCAAATATATCGTCAGTTCGTAACCAAACCTCTTGTATTATTCACGTCCTTCACATGGCGACCTGCCAGTAAAGAGTCGATTAATTAAGCGCAGTCAGAACGGGCCCGCTCCGTGCGCCTGCCGGGACGGGCCCCACCACCCCCCTCACCCAACATAACGTGAAGTATTATTAAATTGGTGAACTTTATAAGTAAATGTATTAAATTGATGAATTCGCGATGTCGCTGCCGGGAGTTGCTGGTGCCCTACCCTCCTTGGTAGCCTGCCTGACGTCATCGAGCATTGTGCTCTCCACACGAGTGGGTGTAGTTTTTTTTATAAAGTGACCTAAAAATTAAGGACAGAGACCTATCGTTGTGCAGTGTTATATTTTATTTTTGAAAAACTAATATAAAAAAAAAACAATGAATACACTATTTGCGTTAAGTGAGACTGAGGTTGTAAAACAATTATTAAAAAATAAGCCAAGCCATATGCTTGTTGTGACACTATCGTTAGTAACAAAGGAAGTGCTGGAAAGTGATATTCCAAAGACACTAAAAGCAAGTTTAATTAGGGAAACCGTAAGAACATTAAGTGAAATAGAAATAAAAAATTATATTAAAGCGGATCAATGTTATGCGGAAAGCATTGATCATCCGAAATGTAGGAATAGAATTAAGTCAACAGAGTGAAGATGATTGGATATGTAGTGACTGCGATAATATATTATATAATATTACATGGGTCTAACTATCACGATTTATAAGATACAGCCTGAAGACAGACAAACAGACACACAAATTGACGAACAATGAAATCAAATACTTAATTACTGAACAAACTATATAGCAAAATTAATATTTACAAAATTTGTTCTAAGATAATTATTCAAGAACTCAACAAAACTATCCGCCAGGTAGTAATTATATAGATTTAAAATTATTTTTTTATCCGAATATTTTAAAGCAAAAGTGAATAAACCAAAATAAAGATATCTATTCCAACTTATCAGGAGGTAATTAAGTTATTTTTATGTATTTTTGGATTTTGACTAAAGCTAACAGTTATTATGAATTTATTATATATATAAATTTGTCATATGTCATTATATTTTTTCAAACGAATGTGAGTTCTTTACCACTTGACGACGACGAAGACAAAACATGTTCTTTGTTAGTTGATACCGGAGCTACAATTATGTGAAGGACGTGAATAATACAAGAGGTTTGGTTACGAACTGACGATATATTTGAAGGTGCACGGGCTTATATATAGGAGTGAAACAATACGTGATTGATTACATACCTGGTACAAGGGTTAACTAACAATGCGTACTTAACTTAGTCTAGTCTAAACATACTACCATGCTACACCACGCATATATGTTTTTGCACTGATTACCCCCCTCTACCCCGCGCCATATTGTCAGTATCGACCAGGTACGCGATCTATACGTGCGTCAAACAACCAATAAATTAAACTTGATTTTGCGACAAAAGTTAGTTCTTGCTGTGTGAAGTGGTGATGGAAAAACTCCCGAACGTCTAATTACACAACCCACTGAATAACATTTCACAGGTAAGTTAAATTTATCATATAAATGTAAATTTCAGTCTGTCACGCGGAGTTCATTTTACGCTGGTCCATAAGAAGTAGTGAAGTATCCATGTCCCTTTTCATCAAATGGAAATGGCAATATACTGTCCCTTTCTCACGAAAGCACGTTGATTTAAGAGTAGATATTATGTAGTTTTATTTTATTTTTTGGGTAATTTAGAGTATTGTAGAATAATATGTAGTGTCGAAGTTAGCTATTGCTATGTATTAGTATTCATTCATATAAAGTAGAATGAAGTGAGAATTGAATAATGAATACATTAGGTAGTATGTTCTCGGAGGTGGTTAGTGATGAAGCCATGGCATTTGGGTTTTTTCGAATCGTCTTCGAGAGCAATTAGGACTAGTGTCACGAGATGGACCTCATGCTGGACTTCAATGACGTGTGAGGGATTTCGGAAGTGGTTAGTTGTGTAGCTTAATTACAAAATACAGTGTGTAGTGGCCTCCTTTTTTAAATATCTATCGTTAAATTTAAATAATCACAATTATTTACCAGCGGCGCTAGTGAGCACGTTAACGCCCTCTTGAATGATGACGAGGATTATCATCAACCACATAATTTTATCACATTGAATAAATATATGTACTCTTTTATGACATCGTTTTTATTTGTCATACTTACCTAGCTATACCAATCTTAAAATATCATACATAAGCCTAGCTAGTCGAATAAACATCGCATTCGCCCTTTCCTAGTTAGTATGTAAAATACGAACGGGACGAAGGCACATATATAAACACGATAATGCAGTAAATGTTGTAAAATGGCTAGAAATAATTATTTTATTTAACATACTTTTTTATGTTATGTGATGATCAAAACAGTCGATGAATGAAACATGATAATAATATATCAGTGACAGCCATTCAAAAATTTAAACTATGTTAACAGCTAGGTACCTACGCCATGTAAAATATTCTACTAACAATTGATTGCGGCACCGCTAAAAACCGTTAACGACCAACGCGTCCCATCACTACGCTTCTGGCGCCATGATGTGACAAAGCGCGCTATTTTCGAAACAGCCAATCGCAGCGCCGTTACCGACCTCCCCGCAACCCGCATCTACCGCCAACTGTGGTGACCTTTGCATCGAACTAAATCGCTTATAGGCTCGATCTATTGGAGGTTATCTGTGATTTAAACCTACGGTTATGAAACTTAGAAAATGTACTTTTCAAGTGAAATCAATGTTTTTGGTAATTACTTTTTGTGGTAAAGATGAACTTTATTTTCAGACAGAAAAAAAATGAGAAAAACCGTCGAATATGGGTGAGGACCAAATTATTCCCCAGGAGTGGACGTTTTTCGGCTGATATGATGATGATGATGATATGTGATACTGCAAAAACAAAGGATATTGCACAAGACAATCAAGGAACTCCAAAAAGAGCTCTTTTGGAATATATGTTGCCATATGTAATGCCAGTTCGGTGTGGACAGAAGAAGAGTTCCAGCTGTAAGACTGCAAAAATGAATAAAGATGACTGGTTTTGGAAGGAGAAGATGGAGCCAAAATTAATATTGAAAGAAATGAAATGGTTGATGGGAGGAAAGTAGGTCAATGTCAATTAGGGACCTACTTACCTAGGAGAAACTTAAAATATAGATAGATTCATTTATTTATTTTAGAAAATAACATGATTATTTTATTTTACATCACAAATAAAATGGATTCACTAAAAGATCGTCTATAGGTATAATAATTTGAACATTTTAAACTACACGAGTGGCTCGGATTTTCTCGGACCAATATTCGTACGGCTTGTGTTTGTAATTTAAACACTGTTAGAGACAGTCGAGTCTCCATACAAAACTATACCATATGACATAAGAAAATAAGTGCGTCATCACATCATCATCCCCTAGCGTTATTCCCGGTTGTGCCCTAAAGGAGCTCAGGCTCCGCTTTGACACCTAATCCCAAGATTTGGCATAGGCACTAGTTTTATGGTAAGTAAATAAGTGCGTAAGTTTAATCAAATAAAAAGATTTAAAACTACAACTAAAACTGATTTTTATTTCCTACCTCACTATAAAGTGAAAGTATAACAATGAATCAAGAAGGGTCGGTCCAACAGCAAGGCAGCACTCGAACCGCACGCACACAGTAAACATTGTAGTGTGGGTTGCTAATCATAGCCGCTCGCAGGCGATCGCGACTTGGCGAGTTGTAACGAAATGTTTGCACGCTCTTAAGGTTTATTTAATTAGAATGTAGAGAGTAAGCATATACTCGTATCATCAACTATCTCGCTGAATCTACCTATTTATAACCTAGTTTGCGATTTCCCTTTAAACCCATTTCTACCTCCACCCTATGTCATACACTAACCTAACACTCCTAATATTATAACATATTGACAGGCGTCGTCCTAGAAACATACGGCAACGGTAACATACCGATCAAGCGCAAGGAGATCTACCAAGAGATCGAACGCGCCGTGAAGAACAGCGTGCTAGTGGTGAACGTCACGCAGTGCATCAAAGGCACCGTGCAGGGAAAGGCCATCTACGAGACCGGTCTGGTGAGCCCACAACCTCAGACTCACTAACACTCGCCTCTCAGGAGATGCGGGTCGTGAACAACGTGCTGATGGTGAACGTCACGCAGTGCATCAACGGTACCGTGCAGGGAAGGGCCATCTACGAGACCGGTCTGGTGAGTCCACAACCTCAGACTCACTAACACTCGCCTCTCAGGAGATGCAGGTCGTGAACAACGTGCTGATGGTGAACGTCACGCAGTGCATCAACGGTACCGTGCAGGGAAAGGCCATCTACGAGACCGGTCTGGTGAGTCCACAACCTCAGACTCACTAACACTCGCCCCTCAGGAGATACGGGTCGTGAACAACGTGCTGATGGTGAACGTCACGCAGTGCATCAACGGCACCGTGCAGGGCAAGGCCATCTACAAGACCGGACTGGTGAGTCCGCAATCTATATACTAATATATGGACCGACAGACATAATGTAGGCACATTATGTTTCGATGTCATAAGGCGTTGCTTTCGCAGCGGCTTGCCTTTCCATCAGCAGACCTCGGTCCTTCTAGCCGCTTCGGCTAAACGCTCTCGCACTTCACACACCTCCAAGGTGTGGTACATCCGATAGCGCTAAGAACAAAAGAACAGGTACCATGCGGCAGGCGCGCGAAGGGGTACCATGCTATTCAGTTTTGTTAGACAGATGACCTTCTAGGTACTGAAGTACTATTCTTTATTCTGCACCGCTGCCGCGGCATTAAGCTGCACTAAGGGTGAATGTTGAGAGGAAGCGTTTACGCTTAGCCAGTTTTGTAAATAGCTGTTACAGCATAGTTTCTCCAAACTTTACTGCTGAATCTGCTGCCGCATGCACTCTATAAGCTGTATGTCTATAAGCTGTTTTGAACAATACCTCTTGTCTTCCAGTTGCTGGTTGAGTGCGGAGTGGTACCAGCATTCGACATGACAGCCGAGGCGGCCTGGGCCAAGCTGTGCTATGTGCTCTCCAAGACTGAACTGAACTATCAGCAGAAAGTTGAGGTGAGCTATGCTCTAAGTAAACCGTTTCTTCAAGCTAATAATACTTACAAAGATACTTACCTATATTGATTGCCCAACTCGAGCCTATTTGATAGCACCTAAGGAATTGCCTTGATTCTTGCCTCGTCACGAATTGTACAGTAGGTTAGGTAGATCTTAATGTCAAATTGTATATGGAAAAATGACAGTTAAACTGTTCTAACGTGCGTTCGAAGCTTTACGTGATTACCCCTCTGGAACCGCTAAGATTTTATTGCACTGTCTTGCAGTCACCAACTACCTAAGTCGTAGTCGTTGAGAAGGTCCGCATACTTCTGTAAATTCGGTGACATCTTAATAATATGAAGACCGCTTTAGCTTAGTAAGTGTAGGTAGTGACCCTGCCTACGAAGCAAGAGGTCCTGGGTTCGAGTCCCAGTAAGGGCATTTATTTGTGTGATCAGTGTGAAGCTTCCTGAGTCATGGATGTTTTCTATGTATTTATTTAATAAGTATGTTTATCTCCGTCTAGTACCCATAGTACAGGTTTTGCTTAGTTTGGTACTAGGTCGATTTGTGTAAGATTGCCCGCAAAAAAAAAATGTGGCACCCAGCTAATCCGATGATGGAGACAGAAGGTGCCCATAGCAACTCCTAAATTCCACAAGATAGCCAGTCGTGCTTGGGCCCAATGGTAAACCGCTTAATAAGTAGTTGACGAATGCAAAAAAACTACAGCCGGCAATTAAATTAAGCCCAAAAGAGATTATTTCTAGATTTTTTCACTGTTTCTCCCTGAATACGACCGTTCATGCCCAAATTTTGTGACGGCGGTTGTGTCTTGTGTCAAATTAACGCGACGCTTTACAAACATATACCTATATAAGGAGTCGTGTCTATTAATAATATATAAGGAGTATTTAGAGGGAGTCGTGTCTATTAGACGCAGGGCATCTGGAGAAATATATATTTTGTATTAGTCACTTCATTGTTTATCGCTATTGTTTTCTTTTTCAGCTAATGAAGACTAACATACGGGGCGAACTGTACAACCCGAACCACGTTATTGGAAACAACAAGTTTTAGTTACTGATTGCATTTAAAGTTATTGTCTTCATTACTGTAAAATAGGTATGCCAGTAAGTAGGTGTTCGAATAAATAAGTGACTAATATTTTAGTTTTATTTTTCGTGTCCCAAGGCAGGTCAATTAGGAGTTCAAAGAAAACTCATTTCTCAAAAATGGTTTGTTATAAGTAAATCCATTATTCTGAAAGTAATTTTATGCCGAAAAATATTTTAAGGCGGGAATACATAGCAGGAACCCGAATTTATTCTTTTTTGGGCTGAATGGGGCAACGCATTTACCATCACATACAGAGAGATTTTGTTGCACAAAAGAGAGTAAGAGCAATAGAAGGTCAAAGATGGACGGAATCATGTAAACCCCTATTTAAGAAACACAAACTTATGAATAGAACATGCCTATATATTTGAAATTTGTAAGTAATATATATTTATTCAATTTAAAAAATAACGAAAATTAGCGTACTGTAACCCAAAAAGCACTAGTAGCCCCGAAGTGTAGATTAAGACTTAATCACAAAAATTGTTATCATATGGCGAACACTATATATAATGCATTACCAATTTCATGGACATGTTTAACAAAAATAATGAATTTTACCCATTACTGTGCGATCTGCTAGATCACAGAATGCTTTTATAAGTACTTTGAGCGAGTTTAACTATACCTTGATTCGCTGAAATACACATCTCATAAGTTAGAAAACCTAGAAACCTTACCGCAGCAATCTCACTTTATAAAATATACAAATACACATTAGTGTGACACTTTCTTTAATTTGTGTTGTTATATTATTCTTAGTTGTCAAATGTATTAAAAACTTTCTGGTGTTATAAATAGTAATAAACACAGACGTTCAGCGTCTAGTAACACCCAAATCTTTGGGAATTATCAGAAAAATCCTAAACCTCTGCCTTCTAATTCCATGGGAATAACAGGTAAACATTCTAAAGATGACGAGATATCTGTTTAATCACTGGCAATTCCGGATAGAAAACCTCGTTTGAGTCAAAACAAATTTAACTCATCCCGGTACTTGAACAACTATTTGCTGCTGAACATAGCCTTAGTTTTAAATAAGATTTATAATGTATAATTACGTTTTTAAATATATAATTTAAATGCTCTAATGTTTAATACACTAGTAAGCCGTACTTATCTGTAATTTTCCTACTCAGCTTCATCTATTTAAGATAAAGCCTCGTTTTATCGTGGGGGATGTTATATACACGCATAATTGTTTTGCTTATAGGTACGTAAAAATTGCCTAATGTAGGGAAAGCACCGACAGCATTATAACTGTTTAAAACGCCGTATATTAACAAAACATACTTAAGTCAGTAGTAATTTAATTCTTAATATATTTTAAGTGGTGCAGTTTTCTTCAAACTCCACGGAGGCTGCCCTGTAACAAATCGAAGCGCCAGGCAATGCCATAAGTCGACATCACCATCCCCCATTCAGAGAACCCCGTTAAGGCCGTGAAGGACAAAGCCAGCAACTATTACCTAGACCTGCCGCACGAGGTAACCGCCATGTGGGATGTTGATTCGACGACGATTGTCCCGATAGTCGTTTCGGCGAACGGTCTAAAAATGAAGTCTTTACCAACATCTTAAGAGACTCTCGCTAGGTGGCTGGGTCAAGGATCAGACTACTCCTGGGCACGCGCGGATAGTCAGGGGTTTTCTAACCGAATAACCAACGCAACGCTAGTTTTAAGTCTCATCCCGCTGCCGGCCGAATATAAGTAATAATTATTATTTCTGTCATTTTTATATTACCAACAAAACAAATCTTTCGAAAATACTCTGAAAACATCACAGCACAAAAACATTACATACCTACTAATGTTATTTTGAAAGGTTTTTTTATAAGTACATAAAGTTTTAGTATATGGACGCTATCTGACCATAAAAAATTGTAACGTTTGATTCTGATTTCACTTTAGCATTTTTGACGTTCATAAAAAAAATGCTGATTTGACTATCAGTATATATCGTGTTATTTGTAACTGGCGATGTCAACTAAATCATTGGTTTACTTGGCTTCTAGGTATTTATAGTTCCATGTGTTCCACATGTTTAGACCAAAACACTTTTATCATGTCAGCTGCTTTCTCTGCAACCATAATTGTTGCAGCATTAGTATTGCCTCGTGGGATATCTGGCATGACACTAGCATCCACCACTCGCAAACCTTTTACGTTTTTAACTCTTAGTTCAGGGTCCACCACCGCACTGCTGTCTCCATCTGGTCCCATTTTCACAGTGCCAACAGGATGATACAAAGAAAATGTAGTTTCTCTTACAATACATTCTACAAACTCGTCAGAATCCTTTTCGAACTTTGTGCAACCTTCAACTTCAAGCCAACGATGTTTTAACCCCATCTGTTTAAAGGTTTCCGAATCACCCAACTTCAAAGCGTGTTGTTTGATACCTCTAATTATCGTGAGGATATCCTCTCGTTCTTGCAAGTAGTTTGCATATATCAACGGGGGCTCATTGTGATCGCTGCTCTTTAGAGCAATGCGTCCTTTTGACTTGGGTCGTAACAAAACTGGTGCTAGTATAAGAACGTAATTATTTTCATTCATTTCCCGGAACTTTTTTTGCAAGTCTTCGTTAATCCCGTGTACACTGAAAATGTCTAGAAATTGGGTACCTTTCGGAGGCAGAAATACGTAATGAAATTGTATATCTGGACTTTTTGCGTTGGGATTAGTAGTGTTATGGAAAGATGTCACTTTATTAGGACTCATGTCCGAAAATAATCCAGTGTTATGCAGAATGTATTCAAATAATGATCCAGTAATTTGAGGCAATCCATGCATGTCTTTATCACCAGGCATTGTGTAAAATGTAGGGGCATACACATGATCTTGTAAGTTTCTCCCTACTGGTAAATCAACTTTAACGTCTATGTTTAAATCTTCCAGATCTTTGCGAGGTCCTATTCCTGACAGCATCAGTAACTGGGGCGAATTGACAGTACCCGCAGATACTATTACTTCTTTTTTCGCTTTCACAACAAATGCTTTGCCATCTTTATTCAAAACTATACCTTCCACATCACGGCTATTTGGCTTGAACAAAATCTTGGATGCCAACGTGTTTTTGACGACATGCAGATTCTTGCGTTGTTTTATCGGGCTTAAGAAGGCTAATGCTGTGCTGTGCCTGACACCACTCTTGGTTGTGCTGGATGTCCTCGTAATCCCCATCTGGTTATTTCCGTTTATGTCATCGAGCGCTTTAATACCAATTTCCGTAGCCGCTTGGATGATTATTTTTTCAATGTCATGTACGTGTTTAGTTACTTCAACGTTTAGGTAGCCACCGGTACCATGATATGAAATTGTATCATCGTTTAGACTTCCACTGAAATTTTCACTTTTTTTGAAGTATGGGAGAACATCCTCGTAGCTCCAGCCAAGGTTGCCGCTTTCGGCCCATTCGTCATAGTCTAAGTGGTTGCCTCTCACATAGAACATGCCGTTGAATGCGCTACAGCCACCGAGGGTCTTGCCCCGGGGCCAGGCACAGCTCTTCTTGGTGTAAGCCCGACAGGCACCGTCTTGGGGAACCGTTCGGTAGCCCCAATCTTCCGAACTGCCCATGTTGCTATAGAACGAACGCGGGATCTGAAAAATATAAAGCAAAAGCATTTAACTTCGTTCGATTCCCGGGGCTTTATAAAGTAAATAAATGGTTCCGGGTTCTTGTCAGAACTGAGATAGAATTATATATCTCAGTTCTGACAAGTTAAGTATAACTATAGCGACTCATTTGCATTAGAAAAGCCAGATTACATCTAATTAATGGTAGTCAATTTTTGAGTTTGGTCGTTAAAATTATTATAAGGATTCTACCTACTAGTAAATATTAGGGGGACAATAACGGGTAATAAATAACATTCAAAAATTGGGAACGAATATTTGCCCTTATCAAGATTTGAACCCAGGACCGTCAGCTTCGTAGGCAGTGTCGAGCACTACTCAGTATAGGCTAAATCAACAAACTGATCTAGCCCCACTACAAGCTCACTACGGCCTATGTTATAATGGGCGTCAATTTGTTAAATCAGATCAATATAATTATCGTAATTTAAACCCATAATTGTACCGTCAGGACAAATTTAGACTTAACCGTTCGTCAGTGCAGTCTATAATTATAAGGTAATACTTGAAGACTCCACTGACTGAGTATAGAAAAAGTGCTAAGTAGGTACCATGGCGCCCAGCGAAGGGTTCCCGCCAGCTTCGACGAGGAGCACCTTCCAGTCGGCCACTTCGGTGAGCCGGTTCGCTAGCACGGCGCCCGCGGACCCTGCTCCGACCACGATGAAGTCGTAGTTGGGATCTAGCAACAAACATGTTTAAATATGGGTTGTAATTAAGGCAGCTTCTTTAAATTGTCACTTTCGCCTTCAAATTTACTTAGTTGTCTACTAATTTGCATGACATTGTTCTAAACAGTGTTGAAATTTGTAATTTAGTACTTTTAGTTGTGAGGTGACTGGGTACGCCCATCTCTATTAAGGTATTCCACAGGCATTCTCATCTAAGACAATCGAATGTTTTCGAGTAGACAACGAAGCATATCAGTCCCTATAATCTGTCTAACATTCACTATCTTTGCCTCGTCCTTTTACGAATCCAGCTTGTACTGCTACAGCTATATAATGGGATCTGTCACTGCAAAAATGCTTAGTCCTTAAGTTTCCACAGAACTCTCGTTCCATCGAACGGTGTCAGCCAGTGACGGACGCTCTATCTTGTCACTTATCGCGTGATAAGGCCGACCGTGATACGGGGTCTGTGTTCATGAGAATTGGTGTGAAGAACATCTTACTTTCTACCCACAGAGACACAGGATATCGTCCTCAAGTGATGATGATCGTGAAAGATACAAGGTATCATCTATCTTCACTTCCTAGCTTATTTTTGGTTGTTGCCGTGCTTAAAAATGAGTAGTACACTATGCATACTACGCATAGAAATCGTAAAATAATTCCAAAAAAGACATTTTATCACTTAGTTTAAAAGTTTTAGAAATATGGAAAAGCAATAAATGTCTTAATTTTATCTAAACCAACCAAGCTAGCACGATAGGGTATATGTTCACGTTTTACGGCGAAACCATCCGCCACGCCGTTGAAATCTGTTATTTAGCGCAAAAGAAAATATATTTTTCCATCACAATTTTACATAAGACACCTTTCAAGTGATACTTTTTAACCCCCGCCCCGACGCAAAGAGAGTTTAGGCAATACTGGTGGTTACGCTATACTGGTAGCTATGGGGAATATTGCCTAAGTAAATATGTTGTAGATCGAAGATCGTTTATTGTAATAGCGGATACAATAATAACACAGTCGTAGTGGGTAGCTAGGAGGAGGTGACAACTCGACTCGACTAGACCAGTGACTGAACTGAGTGGAATGAACTGAATGACTAGAATGACTGACTGTCTATACCGACGTGCCCTATTATATCAGAGGCACTCCCGGATAACGGTATAAGATACCTGTCTAGCGAGGCAGTTCTCACGATTCACAAAATAAGCAGATTAACAATAGGTAAACAATAGTTGTACAAAATGAATAGAGAATGGCTGTTAAACAATAGTTCTGAATATGCCGATAACAGACAAAGTTGATAGACAAAACTTAACGGTCTCGGCCCAACTCGGGGTAATAACATTGCGAAATATTTTTACAACCTCTAAGCGCTAACGTAATATACTTAATTGCTAGGCCTTAACGGGAAAATACATTTGGGTCTAATGGTAAAATATTAGGTAGTTGACGGGACTTGTCGGCTACATGAGGATTCGTCTATGACGTCTCTAAAAACGTGTCTAGGGTTTTCATTTTAAACTCATTAACACAAAAGTTATAGCCAGAAAACCAGTTTTTTGGCCTAAAATTGTTCAACATTGATGCCATATATTTCGAAAACAATGAACTTTGAAGTAAATATGGGATACTATATTGCTTAAAGCCGTTGTTGTTAATATAATTAGCTACAAAAAACATTAGAAAACCAAGGGATTCAGTTCGAAGGTCATTGGCGTATGGGAGCCCCTTAAGTAGATGCGCAGTCGTGACCTCACTCAGCGGCAGCTCGATGACAAGTGGCAAGCGCTCGCACCTCGGCCGATCACGGATGCTACCCTCACTTGTATTTATTTCTAGTGCGCATACACTACAGTAGTGGACCATGTTTAGGGGTGAGATATGGGCTCTTGAATAAAACTCCTTGGTTACAAAAAGATGTGTAATTCCGTGACTAATGGTATAGAATGAGTGGACGAATAATAAATAGGTATTTTTCTAATAGGTGTCTGAGCAGCTGACAGCGTATGTGGGGAATTGCTATGAAGTAAAGCGTAGGCGCTGCAACTATCGACTCATGCTCGAACTGAGTTGTTTTGACAACTAGGGACAAATGCTCCTTCATTTTCAATACAGGCGCCCTGGCGTACTTATGATTTTAATAAATAAATAAAATAAAAATCGTAGCAAAAGTTGCACAAGAAACAGCTTACAAATATTTGGTTAAACTTATGAATAAAGCTTGTACACTGGTGAGAATTACCGTCGGGCCCAAACTAAGCACAGCCTGTATCTTGGGAACCGAGTTACTAGATTTGACAATTCAAAATATAACAATAAAGCGCCGTTAATGGTCTTATTGTATTACTTGCTTATTTCTATCACTACCCGTTATCGAAATAAAAACATGCTCGCTCACCCGTTTAGTTATAACAATAACCATGCGAGAATTTTGAAATACTTGATACCCTTATACATCACGGTTAATTGTAATGACTATCTCATGTTATGGCATTATTTCGTATATTTATCAATAGTTATTTTTATTTCTCGTGCGAAGTATGTTTCATACTTCTTAGTTAATGAAAACAACTTATATGTGGGTGTCCACATTTAATTTATGTTAGATCTTGTTCGGAGGATGGCGATACGAATACTATGTTACACTATTCTCACTCTTATTGCGTATTTGATAATGGCTAACAATGTATTATCTATTTACTATCAGAACGTAAGGGGCTTGCGAACTAAATCCCATGATTTTTTGTGTAACGTATTAAATAGTAATTACGATATAATATGTATTACTGAGTCATGGCTGAACGAATGTTTTTTTGATTCAGAATACTTCGATGACCGGTTTGAGGTATATAGGTGTGATCGTGATCCGATTGCTAGTGAGCACTCGCGGGGTGGTGGGGTGATGGTGGCGGTGCGGCGTGAGCTGTGCCCCGCCGCGCGGCCGGCCTGGGGCGCCCCGCCTCCCGCCGACGAGCTGTGGCTGAGCATACCACTGCGTGGCCGCGGCCACGTCGCGCGCTCCCCAGGCAATAAGGCCATGGCTACTGATGATACTGCTTACTGGAATCTCGCATGTACTGTACACGGGCCCCGGCACCAGAATTTACTTTCCTCGTTTTACGATAGAACCACCGATATCATACACTCCAATCCTAATGATATCTTCCTGATACTGGGAGACTTTAATGTCACTCGAGCACAATGATACGATGAAGACTCTGGTAGCATGAGCATAGCAGCAAGCAGCGATGTGTTGGTATCTTTAACTAGCGATTTCATGAGTTTATCACTTCACAGTTTAACTCTGAATCAAATACAAATGATCGAATACTAGACCTGATATTTTGTAGTCAGAGCTGTCACATCGTTGATTGGCCAAGCCCACTCGTGCCAGAAGATGCTCACCACAGAGCACTTTTGATAGATCTGTCCCTTTGCTTATCCCCACCCATAAAAACAAACATTTCATCAAAAAAAAAAATTTTTAATGCCGACTTCGATAACATTAGACTAGGTCTTAAATCTGTAAACTGGGATACAGCCTTTTCTTCCACGCATAATGTTGAGTATAGAGTAAATTATTTTTATGAAACGCTTAACGACTTAATTGATGAATATGTTCCCACGCGCACCATTACGGACGCGCATAGGTATCCCCCTTGGTATAACCGTCCCCTTATCAAGTTAAGTAATTAAAAACGCAAGTACCGCAAAAAGTGGAAGACTTACGGCAACCTTAAAGACTATAATATTTTTTCAAAACTCAGAATAAGGCTTTAAAAAATGGAGCATGACTGTTATTTATCCTTCAACACAAAGGCGGAATTAAGGATTGCTGACCACCCAAAACATTTCTGGTCATACGTTAAATCTAAAAATAACACAGCCAATTATCCCAGTAAAATATTTTACGGTAATGAAACTTTCACTAATGGAGATGTAATTTGTGATGTATTTAACAAACACTTTCAATCAGTTTTTGTGACCCCTTCTGCCGCCAATAACTTCAATTCAACTAGCTCGTTTTCTGCTTCAAAACTCGATATTAATACCGTAACCCTCACAGATGACATGGTACTAAAAGAACTTCGCAGTGTCAACATTAACAAGGGGGCAGGTCCTGATGGCATTCACCCAGTGTTGGTTTCCCGATGTGCTGCCGAGCTCTTAAAACCCGTATCAAGTATTTTTAACCTATCCATAAAGACGGGTGTCTTCCCAAGTATTTGGAAAAAAGCCCTGATCACACCAATACCAAAAAATGCACAAAAAGAACTCGTAACACAATGCAGACCTATATCTAAACTGTGCATTCTTAGTAAAGTATTAGAAAAAATTGTTAACCACCAATTAGCATATTATGTTGTACGTCATCACATAGCTGAAAACCAGCATGGTTTTATAAGGTCCCGTAGTGTAGAAACTAATTTACTAACTTTTACTGATCATCTGCTTCAAGTAATGGACATTAATGGCCAGGTTGACGTCGTGTACACCGATTTCTCTAAAGCTTTTGACAAAATCAGTCATGATCTCTTGCTTACCAAGCTCTATGGGCTCGGTGTACACGGCAGTTTATTAAGGTGGATCGAGTCATATATTCGAAATCGCAGCCAAACCGTTTGTATGAAGGTTATTGCTCTAATTATCTTAAAATTCCATCTGGTATCCCCCAAGGGTCCCACCTCGGCCCAGTGCTATTTTCTCTTTATATTAATGATAAAGGAGACATTTTTAAGAACAGCCAATATTTATTATATGCAGACGATACCAAATTATATAGAACTATCAACTGTACCGATGACTGCCTTAAATTACAATCTGATTTAGAAGCATTATCATTTTATTGTTCCACTAATCAACTATTCCTTAATGTAGATAAATGTAATGTAATATGTAGAAGAATGTCTAGAAAAATGTCTCCTATTCAGCACAATTACAGTCTGGGCGGCAATCTGCTCACCCGTGTTAAGTACGTATATATTCGTGACTTAGGCATAACCCTCGACGATAAGTTGTCCTTCACTATACACATTGACAATATAATAAAACGTGGATTTAGAAATCTGAGATTCATTAATAGAATTAGTAAACCATTTGGGAAAATTATCACCCTTAAAATACTATATTTCGCATTCGTTAGATCCATTCTAGACTTTGGATGTGTAATCTGGAGTCCATTTTATAAACATCATATCGACCGTATTGAAAAAGTCCAAAGAAAATTTCTGAAAATATTAAACTTTCGATGTAATCGCCACCATGATTACCACCACTCTCTTACATACTATAAACTTACAAGTCTGGTAAACCGACGCAAGCAATATGATATTTCACTTCTCTATAAAATCGTTAATAGTGTAGTTGATTGTCCTTTATTGCTTTCAAAGGTTAATTTCATTAGCAAAGTTAGATTCCCAGTTCGCCCCAACCGTATCTTTCACATGTTCGTACCACCCATCCTCCGAAAAAACTATACTAGGAATAATTTCATTCCCCGCACCATGAATTTATATAACAGAGAATTTAATGACATAGACATCTTTAACACCACTCTTAGGGGATTGAAAAATAAAATTGTCATCAATTTCTCTAACTACGATAAATAAGTTACGTTAACGGTGCTAAAACGCTTAAAATGTTAAGTTTTTAGATTATTAACTTCTTTTTTTTATTTCTCCATGTAACTCCTGAATCTTGCATGAGCTAGCATATTGTATATGTATATATATATATGTATGTATTACTCAAAAGAAAATAGGGGCCACAAGTATGGTGATCGTTACGTGAAAATTATATTAAACAGTAATAATTTTTTTTCTAGCTTTTAGACTTAAACTCCAGCATGAAAGAGGTTAGATTCTGCCTTCAGAATACATTCGTATCCTTATACGGGAGTTCATTAATTAGCCACTTATCAATTAGTTTAGGTCCAAATAAATACATACACATATACACATACATATATTACAGGCACTCCCCCTCACGAGAACTATAAGGTAAAACTGCTAAAACTGGAAAAAATCCTTAATAGTTATAAGCAATAATAACTTTAAAACCCCAACCGGATGGAAGTGTACACGCACGGAGTACTTTTGTTTCCCGACAGTTAAATACTGCCATCATATATTATGCTAGATATCACGTCCCTGATGATTCCACTCAAATGTGTTTCTACTTTTTGTTGTTGTTTACATACCCTAGGTCCGTTGCAAAAGTACTATAATCTAGCATATTTTTCGGTACTTTTTTGTCGACATTAAATGTAATGCTATGCATAAAATGTAATTCTTCGTAATGACTGTTTGTACCAAAATAAAGAGATAAAAAAAATAAAAATAAAGAATAGTAATTAAATTGAATCTACTTAATTAAAAACCTGGTGCATGCGTGGATATATAATATGCATTGTTAAGGGAAAAGGGGGGTTTGTCAGTGTCGTGGCGAAATTGAAGCACAATACCTTGAGCTGCTGGAGGGCCGCGATTCTCAAAATTAAATTAGTAGGTATCCCGCTGGCACACAGGAACAGTCCAGGGGTACACTTCAGGAGTCCAGGTCCAGGTCACACTTGGAAGCACTAGCTGTACAGCATTTGTTTGGGCACGTAAAATAGAGTTCGTTCTTAATTATATAATGACGTATGTCGCGGGCATGTGCATCGCACCACTCGTAGGTCAGTACTGAGGTCATGTATGTGAGAGTAATTAGGCGGCCGTTTGGAAAGCGGTGGGGATGGGTTAAAATGCATGAACATCGCCCCCGCCCTAAACATAAATCAAATGTTTAGGAAACTAGTTGAACATCATTGATAGGTAGTCTTACAAGCTTATTCAAGGGTCGTTTTAGTACTGTGGTGGGAGTTTGAACATCAACCACACGTATAACACCGTCTTGTCCAGGATAAAGTTGGATGATACGGCCCCGTCTCCATTCTAGGGGAGGGGTGTTATCCTCTTTCAAAAGAACTAGGTCCCCTACGGAAGGTGGCTCCATAGGAGCAGTCCACTTGTTGCGAGCTTGCAATGTAGCAAGGTATTCAGAATGCCATCGAGACCAAAAATGTTGGGTTATCTGTTGTAGTACTTGAAAACGGGTTAATCGATTCATTTTGATGTCTTTAAATGGATACTCAGGTACGGCTGTTAATGGTTGACCTATTAAGAAATGCCCAGGAGTAAGGGTTTCCAAATCATTTGGGTCTTTAGATATAGGGCAAAGAGGTCGGGAGTTCAGAACCGCTTCGATTTTAGTCATGACTGTAGTGAGTTCCTCAAATGTAAGTGGGGTATCGCCAATAACACGTTTCAGATGAGTTTTTGCAGATTTCACTGCAGCTTCAAACAAGCCACCCCAGTGAGGGCACGACGGAGGGCTAAATAACCAATTAATATGGCGTTTCGAAAGTTCATGACCTATCTCGACCTGGTTTTCAGACAGGAATTTATGCAAGTCTTTAAGGTGGTTATTCGCGCCAATATAATTTCTCCCATTATCAGAACGAACTAGAACTGGATAGCCACGACGGGAGACGAAACGGGTGAAGGTAGCAATAAAGGCTTCCGTGGTTAAATCCGACACGATCTCCAGGTGTACGGCCTTTGTGGAAAGGCAGATAAATACACAGAGGTAGGATTTAATAAGTGTTCGGTTTCGATGGCGTTGCACCTTTGTAAGGGTCCAGCAAAATCCGTTCCTACGCCGCTAAAGGGTCGGGAGGCAGTTACCCTGTCCGTAGGTAGATTACCCATAGGTGGTTGGGTTGTAACAGCCTTAAGGCGATAGCAGGGGAGGCAACGAAAAATTACATTCCTTATGGCACGGGGTGCGGCTATGATCCAGAATTGACGGTTTAATATTCCTTGTAGCGTGCCCGCTGCAGCGCGCAGCGTGGGAATTTTCTCGATGATAGTGAGATATTATCAGATTAACCAGGGAGCCATTTTTAGGTAATAATAGTGGATGTCGGGACTCAAAAGGTAAACCTGAATTACATAATCGCCCTCCAACTCGAATAAGCCCTGCTTCGTCCAAAAAGGGATTAAGACGTCTGAGCGAACATTGAATTTGTTTCCTTTGTCGGAGCCGCTCTATTTCATCCGAAAAGTATAAAGTCTGTGTAAATTTTACGAGGCAGCTAAGGGTCTCGGCCCGCTCTTGAGGTGTCAGAAATGGTGAATATATTCTTGATTTAGGGTCGCGTATATTATTGATAAATCGTCGGATAAAACCAGTCACTCCAATCAATTTATTAAGGGAGCTGTAACGCTCTAATAGGAACGATGGATCTAGCGGAGGGTCAGGAGAACCGGTTGTCAATAAGCATTTGAGTCCAGGCAATTCACTGTGCAATTCAGTTTCATGAGGAGGCCATGAATGCGGGTTTCGTGCTAGCCAGGGTGGTGACCACCACAAGGTGTTGTCCATAAGCGCAGTCGCGCTCAACCCACGCGAAGCGCAATCGGCGGGGTTCATCTCTCCAGGAATGTGGCGCCAAATGGTGGGCGTGGGGGAATTACTTATCTGAGAAACCCTATTGGCTTCAAATGTTTGGAGACAATGCGGCGGAGTACGGATCCAAGCTAAGACGATTTTGCTGTCCGTCCAGGTATATATGGCATGCAGCACCAATACTCTCTGTAGACAGGGAGCAACGTGCTGCACTAATTTTGAAAGGAGCACCGCTCCTTGCAATTCCAACTTGGGAATTGTGAGTCGCGTCCGAACAGGGGCAACTTTACTTTTCGACATCAATAAGTGAACGGAGCAAAGGTCTGATAAAGTTTCAACCCTTAGATAAATAACAGCCGCGTAACCCGCCTCCGAAGCGTCGCAAAATCCGTGTAAGGAATAAGACAGAGAGCCTGAAGGGATAATATGCCGTGGTACGGACACCTGGCTTATATTGGTAAGATCCTGAGTAAACGCATCCCACTCAATGGAAAGTTCGGTTGAGAGCTCATCGTCCCAATTCAGCCCAGAGAGCCAAAGACGCTGAATAAAGATCTTGGCCTTGAAAATTATGGGGGCTATCCACCCGCATGGATCGTACATACGCGCAATAAGGGAGAGTACCTTGCGTTTAGTCACTGGGTGGTCAGGATCAAAGGCGTATCGGTATGTAAAGGAATCGTTAGAAGGGTCATATTGCACCCCTAATACTGCTATAGTTTGGGGATTTTCAGGATCGTAAAAGGAATGGGGTTGTTGTAGGTGTTCTGGTGGCAAATCTTCCAAAACCTCGGGTTTATTGCTGATCCACTTTTTCAGCTCATATCTGCCCGAAGCCATGAGCTGTACTAATTGGTGCTTCAACAGGCAAGCCTGCGAAACTGATTCCGCGCCTGTTAAACAATCATCAACGTATACATTATTTTCAACGGTCGCTGCAGCATCAGGAAAGTTGGCCTTCTCTTGCGCTGCCAACTCTAAAAGCGCGCGCATGGCAACGTAGGGACTTGACCGTAGGCCGTAGGTGACGGTATTTAGCTCATAAGTGAGCAGAGGATCCGATGTAGATTCCCGCCAGAGAATCAGCTGGAATCGGCGATCTTCGGGTGCGACCCAAGTCATGCGGAACATCATGCAAATATCGGCTATAAAAACCACGGGGTGTCGTCGGAAATTTAGCAAGATAAGGCTGATGTCTTTCTGTAATTTAGGCCCAGTATGTAGGCATTGGTTAAGAGAGGCACCTGAGGAAGTGACACAGCTACCATCAAAAACCGCTATTAATTTAGAAATATCACCCATTCCATGCTGAGGAATAAAATAATGTTCAGCGGTAAAAGGGTCAAATGATGACACTGTAATGTGATTCAAGGTGATGTAATCCCGCATAAAGTTTATATATTTTTCTCGAAATTCAGAATTGCATTGCATACGTTTTTCCAAGTTCAGAAATCGTTTTAAGGCTAAGGTTCGTGATTCTCCAAGGGTAGGTCGGTCTAGCAAGAAAGGGAGCATTACTTGGAACTTACCGTCAGGTACACGTAATGTAGTACTTTTAAAAAAGATCTCACATTCACTATCAAAAGGATTTGGGGGAGGTAGTTCGGGTGTCTCCTCAACTTTCCAAAAGCGCTCCACAATGTGAGAAAGAGAGACCCCGGTCATGGGTGAACGACATGGGTGTTCAACAACCTTACAACTAACAGTACCAGAAAGTATGAATCCAAAAATCGTTGAAAAGGCAGTTAGTTGACAAGAAGGTAATGAGTACTTTTCCGCATTGAAAATTGCCCCAAACACGTCAGCTCCGAGGAGAACATCTATTGCTCCCGGGAGGTAAAAGGTGGGGTCAGCTAGACAAAAGATGTGATGTACGTTTAACGACAGTTGTAGGCAGGCAAAGTTCTGGGTGATGACCGGTAATTACGTCCACTACCATAGCTTGGGTCGTGATAAGGGGATGAGATCTTCCAATAGGCTTAAAGGTCATCAAGACATTACCGTGGGAGGTCATTGTCTGCACATCGCCAATGCCTCGTACGGTGCACACGAAGGATTCACGGAAAGGTTCAAACTGTGTACAGCTATTTCAGATGTGAGTAGGCAGCCCTGGGCACCGGTATCACAAAGTATCCACTGCGGGTTCTAACATGTATAAGGGCAGTAGGGAGCAATATCAAAGAATTAATGGGTGTTGCCGCAGGAAGAGGGGGGTTGAACGGTTTGTGGGGTACGTCTAGTTATTGTGAAGTGGTGCGTTCTTGGGAACGAGGCCTAACCATATCTCGATAACTGGGCTTACCCCCACGGTCTGCTTGAGATGGCGCAGGGGAATAATCTCGACTTGCTGGAGGTGGAGATCGATAATGACGATTTTCACGCGTGGGGGTTGGAGACCGCCTGGTAGAGGAATACGTGGTACGGAGTGGCTGTTGAGACTTACGTGGCGCATTAGAGCGATAAAAGACGCCCCCGCCCTTGCGGGGTGAAGGCGAGCGGGAGTTGCGGAATGTCCCGTCATGAAATGAGACGGATGGTTGGTTGCGAGGTTCGGGGTATATCGGACTACGGGGATCATTAAAACACAACAAAGTGTGATGGGTCGTGTGATGGCATGTACCACAACGATAATCACGTTGACAATAGGCAATGGAATGTTTGTCTAGGCATCTGTAGCATAACCTTGCCTCTTTTACAAATGACGCACGGTCCCGTGGGGACAACTGTCGGAAATCCGAGCACTCACGCAAATAATGCGAATCACTAGAGCATAGGTAACACAAACGACTAGACTGGGTAGGCGCGGTTAAAGGGACCGTGGTTGTGTAAGTGCGGGTATGCCTGGGGTAAGTAGGAATAATAGGGGAACGTTGTCGCGGTCTGGCAGATGACGAAGGCAAAGGGTCAACTAGTGAAGTGTTTCCAACATTGTCGTGATGACGACACTCATCTTCCAAAAAAGTTAAAAGTTGACTAAACTCCGGAAGACCGTCGCGGTCTCCATACCGGCGTTCAAACCGCGATCTCAGGTCGCTGGGCAGTTTAGTAAGACATATATGCACTAACATGTAGGACCACTGGGTTACAGGCAATTTAAGTCTTTCGAGTCCTCTATAGGCAGTGAACATTGGGTTGAGAAAGGTAGTACGAAGACCAGTTAATTTCGAGTTAAGCTCGGGTAAGGTCAAGATTTGAATAATATAATTGTCTGCCAGAATGCGCGTGTTATGATAACGACGCTTTAAAAGATCGCGCGCGGTATCATAGTTGTCGGCTTCTATGCGCAAGTGTTGTAATAGTCGACGCGGCTCATCGGTTAACGACCCCAGTAAGTACTGAAGTTTAACGATGGGAGTAAGCAGGGGTTGCGAGTCAACCACACTATCAAACTGGTCCAGAAAGCTAATCCACGACTCTGGACGGCCATCAAATTTAGGTATAGGTAAGTCGGGCAGTCGGCTCTGCATCGGGTCCGACATGGTAGGTCTGGCCAGCATCGGGTCCGGCATGGTAGGTCTAGCCAGCATCGGGTCCGACATGGTAGGTCTAGCCAGCATCGGGTCCGACATGGTAGGTCTAGCCAGCATCGGGTCCGACATGGTAGGTCTAGCCAGCATCGGGTCCGACATGGTAGGTCTAGCCAGCATCGGGTCCGACATGGTAGGTCTAGCCAGCATCGGGTCCGACATGGTAGGTCTAGCCAGCATCGGGTCCGACATGGTAGGTCTAGCCAGCATCGGGTCCGACATGGTAGGTCTAGCCAGCATCGGGTCCGACATGGTAGGTCTAGGCAGCATCGGGTCCGACATGGTAGGTCTAGCCAGCATCGGGTCCGACATGGTAGGTCTAGCCAGCATCGGGTCCGACATGGTAGGTCTAGCTAGCATCGGGTCCGACATGGTAGGTCTAGCCAGCATCGGGTCCGACATGGTAGGTCTAGCCAGCAGCAGCAGCAGCGGCCGCAAGGGGGTACTACTGGCGCCAGGTTCGCCGCCCTCAGGTTTAGGTAAAACCTCGTTATATTTAATTTTGAGATCATCTACCATATCTCTAACTGATCGGGTTTGCCCACGGATGTATTCGTATTCGGATTCGTCTATAGTTGGGTCTAAACTGCCGAACAGTTCCGAACATGCATGGGTAAACCGTTCATAATTCACATCTAACTCAGTTAACCTCACGCGCAGTTGTAGCATGGTAGTATGTTTAGACTAGACTAAGTTAAGTACGTATTGTTAGTTAACCCTTGTACCAGGTATGTAATCACGTATTGTTTCACTCCTATATATAAGCCCGTGCACCTTCGAATATATCGTCAGTTCGTAACCAAACCTCTTGTATTATTCACGTCCTTCACGTGGCGACCTTGCCAGGATAGAGTCGATTAATTAAGCGCAGTCAGAACGGGCCCGCTCCGTGCGCCTGCCGGGACGGGCCCCACCCAACATAACGTGAAGTATTATTAAATTGGTGAACTTTATAAATAAATGTATTAAATTGATGAATTCGCGATGTCGCTGCCGGGAGTTGCTGGTGCCCTACCCTCCTTGGTAGCCTGCCTGACGTCATCGAGCATTGTGCTCTCCACACGAGTGAGTGTAGTTTTTTTTTATAAAGTGACCTAAAAATTAAGGACAGAGACCTATCGTTGTGCAGTGTTATATTTTATTTTTGAAAAACTAATATAAAAAAAAAACAATGAATACACTATTTGCGTTAAGTGAGACTGAGGTCGTAAAACAATTATTAAAAAATAAGCCAAGCCATAGGCTTGTTGTGACACTATCGTTAGCAACAAAGGAAGTGCTGGAAAGTGATATTCCAAAGACACTAAAAGCAAGTTTAATTAGGGAAACCGTAAGAACATTAAGTGAAATAGAAAGTAATAATTATATTAAAGCGGATCAATGTTATGTGGAAGGCATTGATCATCCGAAATGTAGGAATAGAATTAAGTCAGATGAATTTTGGACTATTCCCAGTGAAGATGATTGGGTATGCAGTGACTGCGATAATATATTATATAATGTTACATGGGTCTAACTATCACGATTTATAAGATACAGCCTGAAGACAGACAAACAGACACACAAATTGACGAACAATGAAATCAAATACTTAATTACTGAACAAACAATATAGCAAACTTAATGTTTACAAAATTTGTTCTAAGATGATTATTCAAAAACCCAACAAAACTTTCCACCAGGAAATAATTATATAGATTTAAAATTATTATTATTATTATTTGTTTTCCTTTAAATTTCTCAGTATTTATATAAATACCGGTGTAATGGGAAGCACGGGATTATTATTATTTTATCCGAATATTTTAAAGCAAAAGTGAATAAACCAAAATAAAGATATCAAATATCTATTCCAACTTTTTAGGAGGTAATTAAGTTATTTTTATGTATTTTTGGATATTGACTAAAGCTAACAGTTATTATGAATTATATTATATATAAATTTGTCATATGTCACTGTATTCTTTCAAACGAATGTGAGTTATTTACCACTTGACGACGACGAAGACAAAACATGTTCTTTGTTAGTTGATACCAGAGCTACAATTAGCGTAATAAAGTTCGACATTCCAGTCGGGACGCATTAAATTTAACGATGTCTGTGATAAGCATACCTTGAAAAGATATGTTTCACTACGACTCAGGTGGTAAGGAAATAAATTAGTAAACAAGTGTATTTGAGAACTTGAATTGTACCAGTGATGGTATAATGGGTATTGACTTTCTGACTAAGTACAGAAGCAATCTAAAGTTAGAACTTAATACATTGACATTATTTTAGAGGAGGACGAAGTTGTTTACTGTTACCCACAACAATTATACGACGGAATATTTTTAGCAGGTTCTATCGGGAATCCTCAAAAAGGATTTATACCTATACAAATACTTTTACACGTGAAATTAAAGTGTCATTGAGTTTATTTAATCCATAGATACACAAGTTTTATATCCTTCAACAAGAATGATAATAGGAATACGGATAGGATAAAGAGATTATACTCAGAAATAAAATTAGATAATAATATATAAATCGCTCATCGATTGGAGATTGAAGAATATGTGCGAAATTTTCAGACGTTTTCATTTACAAGGAGATAAATTGCCTACAACAAATATCTATCAACAATCCATTTAGTTAAAACCAAATGAAACGCCAGTTTATAAATATAGGTGGTATATCAATGGATGTATATTCGCGAGATTTATAAAAGATTATTATGTGATACACACACTGATACTTATTTCTACACGGAGTTGACAATTATAAATAATACGCAAGATTTAATTACCTACTTATATACCAATAGGTAAATATATAAATGGATGACAAATAAAAAAAATAAAAAAAAGAGGAATGATATTTAATATAAGAGTGATACCTATTAACATGAAATGGAATTTTGTAAAAATAAAAGTGTCCATCTTTTAGTGAAAAGTATAGGGATTATGAAGGTCAGAAGTTTTGGAAATTTGTTTGGAATTAGATACCTTCGTATCTAGTTCGTATGTAGTTTGAAAGGTTTAGGGAAGATGTATCTAACATTGTAGCGATCCTAAAATGTTCGCTTGGTTTTGAATAGTATTTTATTATTAGAGAAAGGAATGGTGTGACAATTCGAAAGTGCTTTAAGCATAGTAGATGGGAAAACTAATCAAATAAGTTTTTCACGGAGCGATTAGACAGGCCACCTAATAGCTGATGAAATGCTTGTATGTTATGTTTTCATTTTTGAACGAGTAATCTGAAAGGCATTCTGAATGGAATTTTATTGAGATAATGGGAAAAGGATATTATGACAAATATGTCTTTCGTTAACAGCGGACGTCCAAGAGGCACCGTTGAGAAGATAGGAACGTAGGTATTGAAGGATACACCAGGATACAAGGCAGGCAAGGAATCCTTGAAACCTGATCATGATTCGATCGAGTATCAATCTTGAAGGTCCTTGGACACAAGGCATGTTAAAAAGAAAGGAAGTGTTAAAAGAACTGCTTGAATAGTAATAAATATATAAATATATTATATGAGCGCGCTTATGAATAAATAATTTCCTTGTATCCTGAGCAAATAATAATAATAATAATTATATAAAAGTGAGACAGTTTTATTAGGCAGGCGTCCGATGTTTCACCCAATAGCCCAGCCACTAGTCCATCATTTTCACCCAATAACCCGTTTCATTTAGATTCCATCAACCATCAATAGGCCCTATACTCCTCAGCGGGTGCTGTCCCTGTGTGCGTCCCATGACACGGGCAGGGACAGCATCCGCTCGGTGTACTCCTTGCATTTTATTAAATTGTCAAAAGGGCCTCTACGTGTTGGCTCAGTTGGTACTTTGTAGGTACCTAGCTCCACGCACGCCTCCCAAAGGTCCGGGACGTCATTGTCCCGTGAGCGGGAAAGACATACATAATTATATTATAAGGTCGGCCGACCACAGAAATGCGTTGTGTATCCTCCCTGATGATTAAAAGTAGTGCATATGAGAAGCACACTTCAAGTAAAAAGATATAATAATGTAATGACGTCTTAAATATACAAAAAAAAGTTGAAACTAAGATAATCTTAAACATGACAACAGAGCTCTGAGGGAAAAGACAATAAAAATTTAAAAATTTAAAGAAAATTATTTTGAAGGAAAAAGACTTATAAAGACAATAAAAATACTTACGAGTATAAAGACATTTTAAAGAAAATGATTCTGAAAGAAAAATATTTATTACTTAAGACATTTTAAAGAAAATGAATCAACGAAAAAAGACAATGTAAATAAAAATACGTAGAAACGTAACATGGATTGACAACAAAAATGCTACTAATTAATAGTATTATAATATATATATATATTTTTTAATGAATTACTTACTAATCTGCCTATTAGAGACTATCTATTATTAATCTACCTTATTTAAGATAATTAAGCATGAATATATATTGTATTTCAATATAATCAATATTTAATTGTGTAACAAAAATATGAATACGTATAAGGTACCTATTCTAATAAAATGAGATTGATTCATATTTCATTTGTATGATATAAGACTCTAATGGTGAGTTGATTTCGTATTAAATTTTTTTTTTTTTTTAGTTCATGAGATACGTACACTTGTAATTGTAACGTATATTGATAATTAAACGTTATATCTAAATAAGTGTGAATGAAATTCGATACTAACACTTATAAAATTTTATACCAAGTACCAATTATACTTTAGCTAGTTATTGGATTGATCACCTGATAATTAGTGGGAGTTTAATTGATAACTGATATTTATCTTTCCTTCTCTGCAGGAAGGCTAAGATTATTTGGACAAGTTAAACAAATTAGTAAGACAAAATAGCTGATACTATTATGATACATAGGACATTATAGAGTACCATAATTACCATATTTAGACAGAGTACACCATGAGTGAATTGGAGCAATTGTGTAGAAAAGAAAACATAAACGAGATTTTTATATTCACAGATAAAAATAATATGAAGTATATAGAATGGTTAACCAAGGGAATAAATAAAAATATAAAGTGGTCCAAACCACGAGTTTAATTTGCTAAAAAAAAAAAAGAGAAATAACAATTTCGAAAAGTAATACAAAAGAATTTCAAACAGGAAGTAAGAATTATTTATAGAAGAATTATATTTTATACTTAAGTAAGGATTATTTTAATGAGAACTATATTTTAACTATACAATGTGAACTTACAAAGTTTGTGTTACAGTGTTTCAGTAAGTGTTGCAAAAGTTTTCGTAGAAAATATAATTTTAAGATATTGAATTCCTCGTAAAATTGCTACAAACAGAGGATCTGAATTTATATCAGAAACTATAAAAAAAAAGTAATTTTTTAAAGTATTAAGCAATTATCATCTACTGCGTACCATCATCAATCAATTGGAGCATTAGAGAAACAAATGAATATATATTATCTTATCTAAATAAACATTTAAATGCTCACCTTACAATACAAATAAACAACGAAACGAAAGAGTGGAGTACATGTACCATTTTGGTGTTTTTCATAGAATACAAATGTACACTCAGCTACTAAATACACCCCGTATGAGTTAGTATTTGACAAAAGATGTGTATACTAGGCAATACACTACAACACTAGTAATTTAGTTAGAGATGTAGAACCTTCATATAATAGTGATAATTATCCTCTTAGCTTAAAGTATAAAATACAAAAGGTACAGGAACATGCCTGTTGACAAAATTTATTGTTGTCAAAAGAAACAAGGAAAAGTAATTTTGATAAAAATGTGAAACCAGTTGTATATAAAGCCAATGACTTAATTTTGGTAAAGAATGAAACAGCCTCCAAGTTAGAAAGTGTATATAATGGTCCGTATAGAGTCATTCAGGACTTATCACCAAATGTCAAAATACTGAAAGATAGTAAAAATGAAATTGTTCATAAAAATAGGACAAAATTATATGTACCTACTTAAATATATATATCGATGTTTTGTAAAATAAAATAAAAAATACACATGTGATTGTATTTTTTTATTTTTTTAAGGAAGGGAGATGTAGCATGGTAGTATGTTTAGACTAGACTAAGTTAAGTACGTATTGTTAGTTAACCCTTGTACCAGGTATGTAATCACGTATTGTTTCACTCCTATATATAAGCCCGTGCACCTTCGAATATATCGTCAGTTCGTAACCAAACCTCTTGTATTATTCACGTCCTTCACACAGTCTCGGAACCGATAAGGAATCTAACACCGTATGGGTATCTTTAACCCAGTCGCTAACAAATCGAACAGTCCCCATATGACTTTTAAACTTTGCTGAATCGGTATACAGATTTTGGGCCAGAGTATGGTCATTACCATGATCGGACATTTCGAATGTAAGCTATAAATATGATGATCGAGTTTAGTGTTTAAACGTATTTATTAAAGGAACACCACGTAATTTACTTCGCGGTCACAGATAGGTATACAACAGATAACTCAATAAATATCTTAACTGGCTCGATGAATTTCGCTAATTATGGTCTGCAAGTGGGGCAGCCGTCGCGGGCTATGGAACAATAGGCTCGGCTCAAGTATGTAGTTGCTAAGCGGCGCGGCGCATCCAATATTCTCGTAAACAAGTGACGTCACAGGTGCTTTGATTTATTATTTTAAATACAAATTCTTAAGATGCAATGTTATCAAACTCGGATCACAGTATCAATACATCCCAGTACAATATTAGGGTGTAATAACGTTATTTAACTTAGTTAGAAAGATAAGATTACGTAACGGCACCGCCGCGCCAACAAGAGGGGATGAAACCACGCTCTGCTACCAAATGTTAAGGGAAAAGGGGGGTTTGTCAGTGTCGTGGCGAAATTGAAGCACAATACCTTGAGCTGCTGGAGGGCCGCGATCCTCAAAATTAAATTAGTAGGTATCCCGCTGGCACACAGGAACAGTCCAGGGGTACACTTCAGGAGTCCAGGTCCAGGTCACACTTGGAAGCACTAGCTGTACAGCATTTGTTTGGGCGCGTAAAATAGAGTTCGTTCTTAATTATATAATGACGTATGTCGCGGGCATGTGCATCGCACCACTCGTAGGTCAGTACTGAGGTCATGTATGTGAGAGTAATTAGGCGGCCGTTTGGAAAGCGGTGGGGATGGGTTAAAATGCATGAACATGCATATAAGATTGTGTGTGTGTATGTGTGTGTGTGTGTGTGTGTGTGTGTGTGTGTGTGTGTGTGTGTGTGTGTGTGTGTGTGTGTGTGTGTGTGTGTGTGTGTGTGTGTGTGTGTGTGTGTGCGTGTGTGTGCGTGCGTGCGTGTGTGTGAGTACAGACTGTTACTTATATATAGTTATGCTTTAATAATGTCTTCGGTTTGATCGTATGAAAGGGTAAGAAGCCATTATTTAACTGTGGTTTTCAGTCTTGCATTAGGAATAGTGTCAAAAGAGCATATTTTAGACACCCTGCTGTTGTAAATAGTGGGATGTAGGTAATCGGGAATTTTGAGTAGGTATGTCAGATTTTTAAGTACCTTGAAGCACCTCTTCGGTGGCATCATCAGGCCACAAGTGGTCGCCGGCCAGTGCGCACTGCGCCGCGAGGAATCCCTGGAGCGCCTGCGCGAACAGCGGCCCCGCTGCCTGGTAGGTCTGCAGGAGCGGCGCTGTCTGCGCGGAGTCACACGCCCACATCGTATATCCTGAAAATTACTTTAACTTTTGAGGATTGTTTTATTAAGACGCTGTCAACACCAAAATGCCCTTGAGGATTCGGGATACGGCGCACACTGTCTATTTGTATCGGAGTAAACGAGAGCGAGTGTTACTGGGCGGCCAGCTCTTAGAAGATAATAATAATTAAATATTGAAATAAAAAGGGGATTATTTGTGAAATACGACTCGTTAGCGGTTTAGGTATGAATATATTGTCTTCATGTTTTTAATTGCACACCCATACGCCCAAAAAAATAAAGACATAGAACCGTTTAATGACGATTTTAAGACCGATCTTTGCAATTATTTTCTATCGAGCCGGTTTCGGCCATTTATGTACCGTCCACGGTCTTTGAAATATGATGAATATTAACATATTTTTGATGTGCTAGAATCAATAGCTTTTCTTAAAAAAACTGCTTAAATAACATAAATTTCAATAAAATTAGGTCTTGTCGCCTCTTAAGGTCCGTTTATATTTGAGCGTGCCAGACACGTATGGTGGCAGACCAAATAATATTCTACCAATCGTAACACGCCCAACCAGTATTCGCGGAAATATTTTTTTCTCATACATGCACTGTTATACAAAATACAAACTAGGCTGAGCCTGTATCTTGGCCTACTGCGAGTGCGGTTAACAGATCGTGCTTCAATTACAATATGGTTAGGATTTTAGCTGAAGAAAAAGTAGCAAAATGAGTATTAATTAAGTACATCTAGCATATCTACAATTAACATTTATGTAATCGAGAGAAAAGGAAAACACTATTTAGATATATGGGAGACAACTAATTACAGTAGATGTGTTTGTGTGTGTGTGTTTGTGTCAGTGTGTGTTGGTCTGTGGCTGTGTGTTGTGCGTGAGCCCGCATTTATAACTCAGTTTTAAGGTTAATATTACTTTATCTTTGCACTTTCAGCGAAAACCACTCATCAACAGGACAGGACGTTATATTATTGGATAACATAAGTAAAATATTAAATGCAAAACTCAAGGATAATCAATCATCGCTTCTAATAAATATTTAAAACACAATAAAACAAGAAATTAATAATGCAATCAGCAAACTTAAACTAGAATTAACACAAAACATTAACACTATCTCATCAGAACAAGAAAAAATTAAGATAGACATTGAAACTACAAGGAAAAAAATTACAAGCTTGGAAGAAGAAAACAACAAACTTAAAACAGAGCTCGTAAAAATTGTAAGTACCATTAATCAAGGAACAGTACTTAACGAAAACAACAACAAAAAAAATGTTATGTACGGACTGGAAGAATTTCGTCGCGAAGATAACTACGAACTGTACGACAGGGTGACAAACATATTCTATGAGTTTCTTGGTGTCAATGTGAAAGCTATATCGAGGACATAACAAGGATTGGAAGAGGTTTTAGACGCCCATTAGTCATTGAATTTATTAGAAAAAGAGTAACTCAGCACATAATTCAAAACTCCCATGTATTCAGGAGTACTGGCTTAATGATCTCACCATATCTAGATTAACAAACATTAAAGACAAGAAAGGATCTACGTTCAAATCTTACAGCAGCACGTAAAGCTGGCAAACATGCAGTAATAAGAAACAATAAATTAATAATAAATGGTTTATAATTAGTTTAATATCATTTTGTATATGTATACTTTAGTAAATAAAGTTTTATATCTTTAATGGTCAGGAATATATCCCACAGTCAGAAAACGAACCAGGGACTATTACGACGCATCTGGGAAATACGACGGCCGAAAATCACGTGGAGACAGAAACACCTGTAAATCGAGGAGACCAATCAGCAGATGGCACAGATATCGACCAAGCATACACAAAAAGCATATTTTCTTCTGGAGTGAATGATGATACTTTTCGTGAATAAATACCGCACATCATCAGAATATTCAAAGTATAAGATCTAAAATAAGTCAGATAGAGTTACTAGCTAATACAACCGAAATACATGTTTTCTGTTTCACAGAAACATTAAAAAAAAAATGAAGTACCAATATTGCAAATCGAAGGCTATAAAGCGGTGTCATATTTTTGTAGAACTCTTAAAACGAGAGGCGGTGTTTGTATCTACATTAAGAATACTTTAAATTGTATAAACCTTCAATGGATATCAGATATGTCAATTGAAATGCACGTTGAACTGTGTGGTATGTTTCTCCCAGATCTAAATTTTATTAAATTAGCTATATATAGAGTTCCAGGTAGTGATTTTAAATTGTTCATTAAAAAAATTGAATGCCTGTTAAGTAAAACTGTGTTAAGTCTACGTACTCGAAACTTAAAGCAAAAATTAATAATTGCCGGTGATTTTAATATTAATTTATTGAGTGACGACTCATCGTCAATAGACTTTACTACAACATTAAAGAAATTTAACATGATTCCGACGATACACGAGCCCACCAGAATTACTCCTCAAAGCCAAACCTGTATAGACATTATCTTAAATAATCATCGTAAATGTGCCTCGAAGGTTATGAATATGGGACTATCTGATCATACTGGTCAAATCATAATGATACCAGCTAGTGTCAGCTTTCATGAAAAGTTTTGGTATACGCATATAAGAAAAAATTGACGCTAATTTAGAAATATTCATAAAATATGTGTCGCAAATTACCTTTACTCCGGTATATGAAGAAACAGACGTAAACTCTGCATATGAAATATTCATAGACTTATTTCAACTAGTTTTCTATCTTTGTATACTACTTGAACAAGTAAAAAAAAGCATACAAAAAGAAACCTAATTGGAAGACACCAGGAATAGTAAAATCGAGTAAAGTTAAACGCGTAATATATCTACAAAATCAAAAAAACAAACATACAAGTGATGAGTATACACAGAAATATAAGAAATATTGCAAGGTGCTTAGAAATGCTATTAGAACGTCAAAAATAATAGCAAATGATAAGTTCATTAAAAGCAGCACAAATAAAACTAAAGCTATGTGGGGGCTCATATGACAGCACACATCGTCTACAAATACAATTACTAATTCAATCGAGCAACTTAATGTTGACGGCAACGTTATAACGAAGCCAGTACTTATAGCAAAAGCATTTAATAACTTTTTCACAAACCAACACACAAATAATACATCTGGTCACGCTGAGTATAAATTAACTACAGATAAAGTGTGTAACAGTATGTTCCTAGTACCGGTAGACGCACAAGAAATAAAAAAAATAGTAAAATCTTTGAAAAATAAAAAAAATCAGGAAATGACGGTATCCCAATGCAACTAATCAAAGCTAGTATCCACTATATAACTGAACCCCTAATCCACATTATTAATCTTATGTTAAGTGCGAGAATATTTCCCAATTCTCTAAATAAAGCTCTCATAAAGCCACTTCATAAAAAAGGTAATACAAATGATTTAAATAATTATAGGCCTATAGCACTTTTGCCTAGTTTTTCAAAAATAATTGAAAAAGTAATTTATATCCAATTGAACAAGTTTTTGAGTTCAAAACAAATCCTGAGTCCCAACCAATTCGGCTTCCAAAAACAGAAATCAACTTCTTTGGCTATTTTTAAAATGTTTAAAGACATATGGGATAAGGTCAACGATAAGCAGCTTTGTGTATCTCTGCTATTAGACATGTCGAAAGCCTTCGATTGTGTTAAACACGACATACTTTTGAAACAATTAGACAATATTGGAGTTAGAGGCATGTTCATAAATTGTTTGAAACTTACCTGACCATCAGACAGCAAGCAACAATGATCGTAAATTATAATACAGAACTTAAAACAGTAGATAATACTCTGTCACATTTTGAAGTAACTAGTATAGGGGTACCTCAGGGCAGCGTCCTAGGACCCCTATTATTTTTAGTTTATATTAACGAACTCCCTAAGATTGTTGGTACGTTGTGCGTGATGTTTGCGGATGATGCCACTAGACTTTTTTCAGGAGACAAATCCAATATATCTTTAATGGAGCAAAATATTAATACAACTCTTAATAAAGTAGTAAATTGGCTTGAAACAATAAATCTTAGAGTAAATTTAGATAAAACCAACTTCATACAGTGCAGGAACCGTAAGAGTAATCCTATTAAGTTAAATGTAACAGAGGCAGGAACTACAATTCGAGAAGTCAATCATATTCGCTTTCTAGGTGTTACCATAAAGTAAATATGTGTTACTATTGACACTTTCTTGAATTGGAAGGAGCATATTGCTCAAATCAATAAAACACTATCAAGTCAATGCTATGCTCTATCCATTCTATCGGGAACCTGCTCGGAAAGCGTTGTTAGAAATTCGTACTTTGGGAACGTTTTTTCTCTAGTAAAGTACGGAATCATTTTTTGGGGGAACTCCGTTGATGTGCAAAGTACATTTATTCTACAAAAAAGGTGTTTGCGAATAGTATACCGTATGAGTGCTGAACAATCACTTCGGAATGTATTTAAGGAAAAGCGATTACTTACTCTTACTGGAATATACATTCTGGAATTGTGCGTTTTTGTCAAAAATTATATGGACTGGATTGGATTGTTAAGAAGTCTTCACTAAAAGAGAATTTGCGTGAGAAATATAAATACAACCTGTCGCGAACTAAGGCCAGTAATTCCCTTTACTTTAAAAGCGCGTTCATTACTGCGATACGTGTATTTAATGTCCTACCTAATAGTATTAAGATGCTAGAGGGTAATAAATTCAAATCTAAGTTGAAATTTTTTCTCATGGACAATGTATTTTATAGTTTAAACGAATTTTTGAGTACCAGCAGCGCATGAATTGCGAGTAGATTAGCTATATATTCAGTCATAGTCAGTGCAAAAGTATCACTATTAACTTTTAATTTTAAGATTGAACATTGTACGCTCGAAATGAGCAACTGTTGTTACTATCTATATAATTTTACCACCTGTACCTATATGTACACAGTTTACAATGAATAAATACTTTACTTTACTTTACTTTACTTCAATGATTTTTTCCGTCTCACAGTGGGGTTGGTACATTGTACGTACGTTTCCGCAACATTTCCTCGTGGCTATCAGAGTTGAAGATGCTGCTATGAGTACGTATGGCCGCTTTCATAATAAATAACTGTCTCACTCTAAACAGTCTCGTTTCGTGGTACAGCAAGTTAGTTGGGTAACGAAACGGCTTCCTAAGCATAACTTTGATAACTGCTCGCTGCGCACGCTCCAACAGGATCATGTGGCTCTTGGCAGCACAGCCCCAGACTGCCACTCCGTACTGTAGGATCGATTGTCCCAAAGCGTGATAGACGAGGCGTAGTACATGCGGGGTAGCACAGTCTCGGAGTCTCTTCATTACATCAATCAGTTTTCGGACTCGGCAGTAAGAGTGATAATGTGCTGCGCAAAAGTGAGGTGTTGGTCAAACAGCAGACCCAGGTATTTAACGATGGTCTGTCGCCTGGCCATCTGACTGGAGCACACCGGGGCCGGCTGACGTGAACCCGGAACACTGTGATGCATGCAGGTATGAAATGCAATAGTTTTGTCAGTTGTGGGAGAGGCTGCTGAGCTTTTCGAGAAGGCTACGTAGTTTGTCTTGTCTGATGTTCAGAGTTAGCAGATTACTTTTTAACCAGCGAGCAACTCCTGCCAGCGCTTCCTCGGCTCCAGAGTAAGCATCATCCCAGGATTTGCCATTCACCAGTATGACTGTATCATCGGCAAATGAGGTGTGAGTTTGGTATGGGTATATCGAACATGTCATTAATGTACAGCGTGAACAAAGATGGGCCGAGTATACTTCCCTGAGGAACACCAAAACTCATCGGGAGACGGTCGCTTACCAGGTCACCTATCTTTACCCTTTGTGTGCGTTCAGTAAGATAACTAGTAAACCAGGCAAGAGCCACTCCTCTGACTCCTAGACATTCTAGCTTTTTTAACATAAAATAAAAGTAGTAACTTTGTGTATATATATTTAAAATATTTTTATCAGTAATTTTAAATCGTGGCTGCATGCCGAATGGCTTTTGCCTCACGTCAAATTCAATGTCACGTTTAATGCGATTAGTATTAATTTCGTTTAAAATATATTTGTTTCCTCGTTAAAAACATTGTGTACACGAAGTACACGTGCGGTAAGAATTTTACAAACTCGAGCCATCAAAGCCTTTGACATCGGGCCTCTAATAGACTCTCATTCGTAAACAATCTCGTACCGTACTTGTGGCAGAACGTACTATTCTGTCAAGTATTTTTCTCCAATTAAAACGAACGTTAAATAGAGAAGATATGTTAACATCGAACATACCTACAATGCATTAAGGGTACACTACATAAATACGAAAAACTAAATTCCGAAAGTCAGAATCACGAATTTTGAAATACCGATTTTCATAATTCCGAATGTTTTAATACCTACCTTATATAATATGAAATTATATATATAATGATTTTATGTCTCGTGAGTAGGTTTAGGTTAGGTAAAATAATTTTACGAGCATTATGTAAAATTATTTTACCTAATCTAAACCTATCCTAACCGACAGCGTGTCGACGTCACCCCGCTTCGCGGGGTGCCTATTTCCGCTCTAAGGGACACAAGTTGCCCTAACCTAACCTACCAATAAGACAACTCCCCGGTCCCCGCTTTTTCAAGTTGCCCTATTTTAATGAAACGCTATTAATTATGATGTTTAATGTAATTATTAAAATATGAAACATTTTCTGCCAAATAAAATTCTATGAAATTTATGTCTGCGAAAGAAGGGACCACCTCTAAGATCCCTACCGCAGCTAAGTATTAGGTACTAAAAAAGAGTTTTCGGGCCAATGCCACTTCGCGCTTTTGATTGTTCGGAGTTATAAAAAGCAAACTATCGATACTTCGAAATTCGGTAAAATATAATTCGTGTTTTTTAGTAATCGAAATTATAAGTCTAAGGAATTATGAAATTCGGAGTTGAAAATCGGAATTAGCAAATGAATAAAATATTTCGGAGTATTTGGGTGTTCCCATGCATTAAAATGTTCTGGCAGTAGCAAACTCAAAGGAATTGTACAGTACTTACTGTTTTAATTGATATATTTAAACTGACGGTCACGCATCAATTACACTAATGTGACACTTCTCACATCATATTTATATTAAAAGTACTTTATTCTCATAAGCCTTAATTATAAACCTGTCAGTATGATTAGAAAGTCTTACTCATAGCATAACATTACCTACAGATAAGATTGAGTTGCAATAGGGGTGTAGACATTAAATAAAATAGTCAATAATGTTGTATTCTCTCGAAAAAGGATTCAAAATGTAGTTAAATGGAGAAAAAGCAAAGCAAGAGATTAAATAATCACAACGTAAGAAGTGTCCAAAATGGTAAGAAGAAGGTATCGAAGAAGGGTCCCTTTTCCGCAAAACTCACCTTCATATGATATTCATAATTCCTTTCTAATTCGCAATATTACATCTTTTCCTAGCAAAAGCATAGGAAGCCTAACAGTTTCAGTATATCCTACTAATATTATAAATGCGAAAGCTTGTTTGTATGATGGATGGCAGTAAGTTCAAATTAATCTTAAAAACTACTGGACGATTTTTTATGAAACTTTCAAGTCATGTACCTTATACATATATATATCAGAATAGGGCATAGGCTATAATTTATGTCAAATTTCATCCCTTTTAGGGACCAAAAAGGGGATGAAAGTTTGTATGGAGAACAACAAATAGCGTGAAATGAGCGTTGCCAAATGTAATATATCTATTAGTTACTAGGTGGCGCTAGATGTATGTACTTCCTAATTACAATATGAACTGAAAAAATGTACTGTTTGCGAAATTACGGAAATATTGTAAGTATGACATTATACTTGTACATACGTTTATAGTTAGATTAGTGTTCCTTACATAATTTTAGAATCCAATAAAACCCATTTAATACTGTTTGGTATGTTATTTTTATTAGTCTAAATAAAACCAAAAACATAATATAAGCGGCATCTATCGAGCTGAAATTGGACTAAAATTAAGCTCGCTAGATAGCGCAAATCGACAATAAACATTAGCGACCTCTATCAAACTGAAATTGTAACAAAATTATGCTCACTAGATGGTGCTATCATTATGTATATAATTAAAGCATTAATAATGGTGCTTTTTCATTGAATTTGTGACTCAGACTCATACTCATTTATTAATAAAATATAACATTTTACATGTCAAAAATAATATGAATTATAATAGCTAATATATATCAAGTTTATTTGATTTTCCTAATTAGATCATAATATTTATAAATCATGAATATTACATTATTGTTAATACACGTTGTAAAAAAGATCTGAAATTGCGTTAGTTTTAACAAGTTCAAAGGCACCCGGGGCGTTTCACCGCTGCGTAAGTCCGACTTGATCTTGGCCAGTTTTATCCCTTATTTAATAACTAGCTTCAGCCTGCGATTATTTAATAACTAGCTGCCGCCCGGGTCCACGCTTTGTTTGCGTGGACCCGGGATAAAGCTATCCCATATTTTAATCTAGGCTATAAACTATCTTCGTGTAAAATTTCAATTTAAGCGTCATTGAGTACCTAACAGCCAAACATCTAAACATCCAACAATCAAAGCTTTCGCTTTTATTATATTAGTAGGATTACCCTTTACTTAATATTTTATCAATTAATGTTTCACTTTGTTGGTAAACTTCAGCACAATTCTACCACCGTAGTGAAAATCGTGAATATTCAACTTAACATCTAGAGTCTGTCAAAAGAGTCGTGTCCCTGGAAATTTTGCGAATCCTACTAAGTAATATTATGAATGCTTAAGTTTGGACCTCAATCACGCAAAAACGGCTAAACGGATTTATATAACCTGGGAGCCTAGAGAAAGTTACAATCGACAAGCGCTAACGCCAATAGAAAACTAATAAATGTATGGGAATGACAGATGTTAACGATAAGTGTTTCTTCGGCATCTTTAATTTCCCTACATTTTATTATTTTCTATTGGCGTTAGCGCTTGTCGATTGTAACCTTGTCTAGGCCCCCTGGATTAACATACGAATATAAATTTTTTTTATTCCGGGAATCATCGTCTAAGGGAGCGAAAGTTTGTAAGGAGCTACGATATAAACCACGCGGATGAAGTCGCGGGCAGAAGCTAGTTTATATATATGTATTTTAATAATTATTAGTAGGCGTCTAGTGATCTTATCAAAATGTATGATTCCCACCACAACAATTAAGGTGCAGTAATTGTTTTATGGTGGGTAATCTGGGGGCAAGGCAGTGCCCCGCCAAGTCGAGCAAAACAGCGGCACGGCTGTACCATCCTTTTCTCGAAGCAGTTCAGGCCATTTTCGACCCCCTATAACTGTGTTGTGGATAAAACTAGAAGCCTGAATTTTCAGTAACCAAGCAGGCATTGTAGTAACACACGGTATATTTCAAATTTCATTCAATTAGAACAAGTAGTTTAAGAATTATAACTAGTCAGTTTCTAAATTTTGTCACTAACTAACTGACTGACTGACTGACTGACCGATCATCAAAAGATCTAAACATCCAACCATCCCAAGTTTCGCATTTACTCGTATTATATTAGTAGGATTATCCTTTAATTTATATTTTATCAATTAAATTTTCACTTTGATGGTAAACTTCAGCACAGTTCTACCACCGTAGTGAAAGTCGTGAATAAACCTTATTCATTGAACTGCTAGAGTCTGTCAAACGAGTCGTGTCCCTGCGTGCGTAGCACGGTTGCCATTTTATCACTTATCGTTGTGGATAAGGCAATCGTCACTCTCGCACTCGCATACTTGTCAGAGCGTGATGGGCGTCTTTACCACAACGATAAGTGATAAAATGGCAACCATGCTACGCCCCCAGGAATCTGCAAATCCTTGTTTGAACCTCAAGCACGCAAAAACGGCTAAACGGATTAAAATAACCTTAATATGAGTATATAATATTTTTTATTCCGGGAATAATCGTTTAAGAGGGCGAAATAAGGGGCGAAAGTTTGTAAGGAGCTACGATATAAAAAAGTTCCACGCGCACGGAGTCGCGGGCAGAAGCTAATATATATATATATTTATTATTATTATCTTATCAAAATGTATGATTCCCACCATAAAACAATTAAGGTGCAGTAATTGTTTTATGGTGGGTAATCTGGGGGCAAGGCAGTGCACCCGCCAAGTCGACCAAAACAGCGGCACGGCCGTACCATCCTTTTCTCGAAGCAGTTTAGGCCATTTTCGACCCCCCTAATAACTTCGTTGTGGATAAAACTAGAAGCCTGAATTTTCAGTAACCAAGCAGGCATTGTATAAACACGGCATATTTCAAATTTCATTCATTTAGAACCAGTAGTTTATTTATTTATTCATTCATTGTTGTCACATATGGCACATACATATAGAAGTAAACATGGAGACAGATGGTAGGTCTTAATCTAAGTCGGTTCCACGTGGACACCCTGCAAGGGCACCACAATATACTTAAGTCTAGGTATACAAAGATAAAAAATATTATATTACATTACATTACATTACATTAAGAATTATAACTAGTCAAAATTTCTTAATTGTGTCATTAACTGACTGACTTACTGACTGGCCGATCATCAAAACTTTATGGCACTTCGAGCAGACATAGAAGCTTCAAATTTAGAATACAATTTGTGTTTACTGTATAAATCAATGAAAAACTAAAATATTTTGTAATTTTGGTTCATTTTTCTAGATACATATACGTTAGATATAGTATACAATCATTCGTTGAGAAAGTTTTCTTCTTGTGTAGTTTAGGCGTTGCTATAGCCACCTTCTAGACAGAAGCCCAAATGTACTGTATGTAACGGGTCTCCGTTAACACTCCTTTGGGTACCTGACAATCCAGTTGACAATTCATAACACCCTCAAACAGCGAGTGTTATAGAAAATGCTGCTAAACATATAACCAAAATTTGGAATTATTAGCTTCAATATAATGCTAAGATCCTGCCACTATTTACAATGCCAGCTGAATAGCTTGGAGACGCCTGTTTTTATTTCAGCCAAACTTGGCTAAAAACCATCTACACAGACAAGACTTTCGATTTAAAAAAACGCGGTGAATCGGTTTTTCATTTGGGAGTTACGATGCCACAAACAGACACATAGATACACATGTGAAACTTATAATACCATTCATTTTGCATCGGAGGGTAAAAAATTGACGAATTGAGAATTCGTGTTTTAAGTTAAATCAAGTACCTTTTTAGGGTTCCATAGTCAACAAGACATCCTTATAGTTTATCTGCCCGTCTTCGGCTTAGCTCAGTAAACCTTAAAACTGTAATTCGGCATGGGTATATCAACCAATTACGCCGACAACACGGTAGAATAAAATCTTGATATTTTTTTCATTTATGGGTCTAGTCACTACGTTAGTAAAATAGTTTTGGACTCCTCCCGAGCACCTTATATTAATGGTGAAAGATTTTTTGAAACCGGACGAGCACTACAGTAGTATAATACAAAGGCACAAACTCACAGATTTTTCCTCTTTGTGATGTAAGTAGAGAGACGAGAATGTATCATCATCATCAATATTAAGAGGGCCTGGCCCTCTGTTGTTGCAGCCTTCTCCATTCCAGTCTATCTTGGGCTTTCGTCTTTACTTCTTGGTATGTGTGGCTGCAGCACCATTCCTTCGCCTGTGTCATGTATGGTATTCTGGGCCTTCCTCTCCCTCTTGTTCTTCTATTTTGCCTTCCAGGATAATAACGTTCAACCCTTCATGTCTCAGTATGTGGCCGATGCATTTAGCTCTGCGTTTTTCTATAAAGTATAGAATAAATCAATTTAATTTATAGTTGTATTTTTAGTGTTGTTATTATATTTTATAATTGTTCGCAGCGGTCGCTCAGCTCTCTGCGGGTCCAGTACAACAACGCTTTCAGGGCGCTGTTGGGGTTGCCACGGTTCTGCAGCGCGTCCACCATGTTCGCTGAAGCGCGAGTGGACAGTTTTGGGGCTGTGTTGCGGAAAAAGATGGCATCACTTCTAGCCAGAATACGTGGCAGCTCAAACAGCGTCCTGAAAACTGTAGCCATTAGGAGTGAGTGCCCAATAATGCAACACTTAATTAAAAATACTCTATCTTTAGCTACATATATTTACTAACAAAGGATAACATAGTATTAAGAAAACTACTAAAAAACTGTGGATCTTGTTGTCTGAATAAATAAATTTTATTATTATTATTATTATAGGTAGTTGCGCCTGTAAAATGTAAGGAGTTTCTTCGATTCATAGCTGTCACTTACTTAATAATTTTCACCTCACAAATATTAACTTAACGCAATCGCACCGAAATTCGGGAATGACCTATTCAGTATTTAGGTATATTATCATTTATCATTGAAGGAGTTTTATATGTATAGTTTAATTACAGTTTTCTGAAATTTGGGTTCCTAGCAATTCCATAGTTTGTTATCTTCGTCGTCAGGTACACATAGGGAATGCAAAAACCGGTAAAATTTCAAAACCGGTTATTAACTGCCTCAACAAACTCAACCCGTTATTACCGGTTTTTACGACTATATGAAAATTAAGTATTACAGGATCATTAAGGTACGATAGGTGGGTCAATTTTACTGTAGAAGTAATATTTCTAATTTATTTGTAGGTGAGGTGCAATTTTTATATTTAATATGATAAATATTATGTCTAGACACCGTTATCTTGTCGCACTGACATTGCTTTTCCGTAGAGCGGGAATGTTTTTTTTATCGACCGTCTCGATATCGATGTTTATATAATGCAACAATCGCCTTTTAAATCTTTGCTCAATCTCAATGAAAACTTCTTGATAAAAAAAAGACCGGGTTGCACTCCAGGAGTGCCGACAGAAGTGAAAACTTGAATAATTTTAATTTTGCAAAAAAAACCTTCCCGGCTCCACCCCCCTTCCCCCTCCCCCCATTTTTCAACTCAGTGATTCGTTTGCGAGATATTTGGGCTTTAAAGCCCTATGAATATAAAACGAAAACTATAACGGCTAAGTTGGCATAATTAGTTACCGAGTAGTCAACCAACTTAATAGGCAAAACTTTCGTACAAATTCGGCCGACGCAACCGCACCATTTACTTGGCGCGTGTCGATGTAACAAATACAGACTACGGAACCCTGCACTGGGCGTGGCCCGACACGCACTTGGCCGGTTTTTATTGTAGGATAAGCGTTTAGTATCGCCAGACTTGTGCACTCATCCTTTAAATATTGTAGGTAGGTCCAGGTATAATCTTGTTGTAGGTTGTAGACGTTCCTCGTTCTAGTATGTTATGCTGAGGCGGGACCTTTTCGTGACACGAATTGATTGATTCCACACAATGTTTTAGATTTAGTTTTATTTTTAATTTTAATCATACTTGTCATGAATGAATGTTATTCTTTCTTTCTTTCTTTCTTTAGTATAATAAGGATAACTTCACCTCACTTGAATATCAATAAAGTTATCAGATAGATAAGATAATTTTCTTCGTCTTCGTTTGTCACTAGCTAGATGTTAGGCGCGCTAGGTTAGCAGCGCCTCTAGCGGTCAAATTGGCCAATACAAGCATCATTCGTTCAATCAAACTTAATCACAAAGTATTTTAGTATTTTTAAAATACAAAATACATGTCGAAAGGTATTTGAACTAAAATACAAAATGTTTTTTACTAAAAGGCATTTAAATGCAAAATACAATGGTGTTACCTCAAAATCTGCATTGACTGCTGTGCTATGATCTCGTGGTACCAAGATATATTACCATCATAAAAGATCAAATATTCTCCTAATAAAAAAAAATGGCACAAGGGGTTACTGCAGATGCTCTTATGAAGCGTCCTTCTGTTACAGGGCCCACCCCGTGTACTCGTGAAAACCCGCGGCACCAGGAGCTGGCGAAGAAGGTCCTGAGTTAAGCCGACGTATGAGAAGCGTGAGGCCGAGCGCGCCAGTGAAACGAAGGGCTGACGAAGCGTGTTCCAGGGGAGTGCTATCCAGAAACGAAGGATTGTCAAGTTGAACTTGGAGAAGGGGATGACATAGTAATAAAGACGTGTTCCGATATATTTGGCTACTTTTGCTGCTACTAACTATATGATGCTGACTGTACCGCCTACGTGCATAATATAAGGATGCTAATTATTTGCCAGATTTGATTCCGAGTTTGCAAAGCGTTATGTTTGCTATATTTTCTTTCCGGTCTTGTGTTTTGGGAGTTGATAAAATGTGAAAACAAAAATTGATCGAATTTATACCGAGAGGTCCATGAGTAATGTCTAAATATTAATTTGCTTGCGAAAGACGTTTAGGCAAATGTTTTTTTTTTGGGAAACATTACGAAGTGAAAATATGTCCAAAAAAAAAATCGGTGATACGTTAGTAACCCACTACAAATTAGGTTGATAATGTCAATTATTGAAGGGTCCGAAGATGTGTAGGTAAAACTATAAAATGTGATTACGCTTGGTCTTTTTTGGTTGTGAAATAAATAAAACATCCATATTGTTGATAAAAAAATATTTTCATTGTATTACGGCACATTTCACATAGAAATTACATAAATATCAGAACAAGATAATATTGCTATGCAAATAATCATAATAAGAATTAAACCCCGACTGAAATGACGAATTATCAATAACCATAAACATTAATCATAAAATTTTAATTTTAATGATAATGAAATAAGGATTTTAATAAGAATTATTAATTATTATACTATTTATTTGCACTTATTAACCTTTAGTTCTACACAAAGCACACTAATCATTTTCAAACAACACATTACACCTATTGTAATTCAAAACCACACCCATGATTTCTTTGGTATAAAAATCATTTAACTTTGACACAAACTTTTTCCGACAACGCATGTTCGTGCAAAACATTTTCACTTTTCGCTTAAGTTCTGATCTCAGAGCAGGATTCGCTACCTACAGAAACTGAATATTCAAGATTAAATTATTTTACGTCCAGGTAGAGGTTAGTTTTTATATTATTTTTATACATTTACGGATAAGCAATTATATTTGACTGGGTCAGAGGGAAAAAACAACTACAGTGAATAAGGTGGCATTGTCCTAACGAATGGGAATAAATCTGGAATCTCAATGCCTTGGCCAACCTATCCAGATAAAGCGGTTAATATGTTGATTGTGGTGAGTGGGTACATATTCAACCTTTACAATTTCAGTAGCGTCCGATTTCACATCCAATATCATAGACACTAAAAACATATTTCTTTCACAACGGGCAGTGTTTGACATAAATTTTAAGACTGGTTCAGACAGTTCGATTTTGTCAAAGCACCAATGCAATTAAATTGTCCGTTAGTCTAAACCCGTCTTGAAATCGTTTAACTACAGTTCTACACAGTACAAAATCTAAAGGTCTTTTACGGCTAATTGGTATTTGATCAAATGATCACGCTATACATTAAAAACTATAGTCTTCTTATGGTGTAATTAGCTAATTGCTGTGATACGGTGGGGTACATTTACATTGAAGATAAAAATACCTACCCATACACGTAATACATTATTGCTTGGAACTATGAAAAATGCACTCGTCTTGATATCTTACCCAATGCGACAAAAACTAGAGATTGTACGATGTAATATCACATGCTATTTTAATGACTACAACATTACCATACCGGAGTCAGAGGACTCTCGAAGAATAATGTTTACAAGGTTACACATATCAATACTAATTTCGAAAAAATATTTCACGTCGATATACTTAAAAAAAAAACGCGCAAATAGCTCGTCTTCGCATCTTGATGTCGTGAAGGCATTCGTGTCGGGGTCCTGGGCGCTTAGCAGGCGGCAACCTTCTTGGTGGGGTTGGGAACCACGGTCGGCTCTTCTGGAACAATACAAAAGGCTTTCGAAGTAGTCTTTTTTGGACTTCAACACCGAAAAGACGATGGAAAACACGTTTTATTTAATTTAATTATAACACATAATACCATCTAGCCTAGGGGTTCTCTGAGACAAGCGTTTGTTGCTATATATAAAAAATAAACGTTTAGTATCTACTAAACGTTTATTTTTTATATATAGCAACAAACGTACATCTGTACGAGACAGTCTCGCACACCCTTAAGATGATAGTTGATAATGATAACACTGCTGTTTTCCACCGAAATTATGTTTTATTGATAACGAATTGAAATGATACAATATGTAGGCTTGATGCGAATACACTCCGCGGCGGTCGGACATGTACTGACTTAAAGGAATGAAATATATGCTACGTGAAGTAAAATGCTGACTGGCGGAATGCACACCTTTGTACAGACCGTACAGTAGAAATAGCTTGAATGGTCGTACCATTCAAAGCAATATTGATAGGTAAAAGTCCAGCAAAAACTAAGTGCCAAATCATTTTGGTGACTTTTGTGTGCCTGTTATATCCATTGGTATTTTACCTTATGTGTTTTTACACTTTATATAAAAAAACATTGTAAGTAATAACACTACTACTTGCTCTGTAGTAGTGCTGTGTTCCTGGTGGTGAGCAAGGTCGCCAGAGCTCCCGAGGATGCGTTGTGTTGAGAGCGAGGGAATTTGTTCCTTCAGCTGTCGACACGGCGAATCCTCAAACATATCAAGGGTCGGCAACGCCCATGTTACTCCTTTGGAGTTGCATGCGTCTATAGGCTGCGGTGTCCGCTTACCATCAGGCGGGCCGTACGCTTGTTTGCCACCGTCGTTGTATTAAAAAAAAAGTATTACAATACTATACTTAAACGCAGTATTTTACGACCAAAACACCATTTACGTGGTTTGTCGTGTAGCCAATTGTTGATCGACGATCATGCAGTTATAATGTAGCTTCTTTATAGTTTCCGTTTTTCGAACGATATAGGTATGTAGGTATGCTCCCGAGGGTTCAATATCAGAACTCTTAACAATAAAGTCGTCTTCACATATTTTTTTATTACTTTGCCCGTGCAGCTATTTTGAATTAGACTGTACTAGCGATAGCCCGTGCTTATTCTACTACTCCGTGTTTTCTGTCGCGACACTAAACTAAATGAAATGAAATATGAAATATTTTATTTGAAATGAAATATTTTTTATTTGCGGAATACGGGTCACATTATGTTACAAAAACGTTAAACGTTACAGTCCGCCGTACTCTACTTAAATAAGCATGCAAATTAATAGCCTTTATTTTGCTGTCGGTTAAGAACAGACAAAATATAGGGATCACTTATTACAGTTGTACATAAGTTTATCTCTTCCGACCGTTCTAGTTTTAAGTTCTTTTTGGGACTAGTCTGAAAACCAGCGCTGGGCAACTGCCCAGCAAACGCTGAGACTAGCACCCTTTGCCTCCTAATTGCTTAGTTTCATTGTGTTTTTTTTTTTCCTTTTATTGTGTAACTATTATTTTTTGATACCTTACTTTACTATCGTGTTTTTTTTTATGTGGCAATAAACGAATTCTATTCTATTCTATTCTAGTTTTTATGTTTAGAAATTCAATAACAGAGTAGACATATAGTTCGGATAGCCAAATAAACAGTTTCTTCTTGAATTGTTTCAGGGGTAGGTATTTTATGTCTCTAGGAAGCTTGTTGAATATTTTGATGCACACAAAATACGGGGTACGACTGATTTGTTTTAGACGAGTCTTTGGTACGTAAAGTAGATTTTTTTGCCTTGACATTTAATTCTTATATGTGGAGACCTCACCATTTTATTAGTAGAATTACTATATTAGTAGAATTATCTATAATTCTTATCTAGAATTATATAGAACTATTATATTTAGTAGAATTATAAAGGATCTTACCGGGAGCGACGCCGCCTGACGGGTGCAGACGTTTCAACACCTGAAATCATTAAAATAACACTTGCATTTTCTGTTGATGGCATGTTTACAGAGACAACTCTGGAAAAAATTAGAATTTGACAAGATTGGAAAATATATAAGTGTACATGATATGTCACCGACAGAAAGATACCTAACAGAAGACTTTTGCGAATCTTTCGGTATTTGGAGTATTTGGAGTGTACGGTGGGGACCAAAACTATCTCATCTGTCTTTACATTATTGAGGGCCCACGTTACCTTGGGATAATGGGGTCTCAATCCTAGTACCATCTTAGGATAATTGGGCTCTAGTCCATGTACTTGCAGTCGTAGATGCTCTTGCTTATGGTGGCTAATGAGAGAGATAACACTGCGTCTTGTTGTGAAGTGTAGTATAGTGTGATGTTGTGCAGTAAGATGTAGTTTAGTAAGGTGTAGTGTTGCGTGGTGTACTATAGTGTAGTGTAATATATTGTAGTGTAGTGTAGTAAGGTGTAGTGTAGTATATTATAATGTAGTGTTGTATAGAGAGGTGTGTAGTGTACTGGTCGCGGTCCGCGGTGTATTTATAATTTAATGAATATTGTAATTAATCTTATAATTTCCGACACAGTTTATATTGTTATGGAACAAATTGATTTTATTTGATTAGTGTTTTTTGCCTTGTGTGTTTATTTGTTTGTGTTTGTGTACTGACCGCGGTGAGGTCGAGCCCGGTGAGCGTCCTGAGCGCGGGCGGCAGGCCGCCGGCCAGGCGCGCCAGCTCGCCCGTGGCGCCGCCGTCGCCCACGAGCACGATCTCGTCCGTCTTCGCCAATGGCGCGGATACTTCCGCGGCGATCTGGAATTTACAGAAACAGGTGAGCATGTGGACAAAACATTTTATAATTACTAAGGCCTCGTGTACGGGAACGTGGGACTCGGTTAGCGCGCGTGTTTATTAGGTAATCTGCTGGTTATCTCCTTTGTTCTTTATTGTCAGATAATTCGCAGCGTGTGTGGACTTGGGACCTGGCAAAGGTCGCGGATGGCGAAGGATCAATCCCTTTAACTCTTTGGGGGAGGCCGAAGTCCAGCAGTGAACGCCTTTCGGCAGATAACGAACATGATGATTCGATAAGGATGACCGATGGCCGAAATAGCTCTAGAAGAAGGTCCTGTATCGGAATCTAATGGCCATGGCTTCGGCCAGCATATACCTTACACTCCTAAGTTTACGTTCCGTCTGTGGTGAAAAGCAAATAAAGGTGGCAACGCCAATGTCCGCTATACACGCAACCCCAAGGAATACTGTGACACTGTCATCCCGGGACGAGGCTGTTGTAGCCACGATGAGAGCTTTAATTAATTTTGACATACTGAGAGCGCATGACGGTTGCTGTGGAATTTCTCCACCAGGCTGTGTACTTGATTCTTGGTTCCTGAAGTAAAATGACCGTCCAAGCTCTTACCTTGGGCAACGCCTCTAGCACCAGCTCCATGAGCGCAGCGTCTCCCGTACTGCTTGTAGACCTTGCCATGGCTTCAGACAGCCTTGATACTATACCTTAGACTCTTAGACGAGGAGCACCCTTAATGACGTGGTAAATGGTAAAAAAAGGTGGTCAGAAGGATCGCCAATGTCCGCTGTACACTTGCCACACAACCCTGAGGAACAATGTGTCATCCCGGGACGCATCCTGGACTAGCGAAGCACGAGGGCTTCATTAACTTTGTGCACAGATGGCGGTTGCTGTGGAGTGTCTCTATCAAGTTCACAGGCGTTCCAGGATCTTGGTTCTTGGTTCCTGAAGTAAAATTTCCCTTGAAGCTTGCCTTGGGCAATGCCTCGAGCACCAGCGCCATCAGCGCAACGACCCAGTAAGGTACTTGGTTCTTGGTTCCTGAAGTAAAATTTCCCTAGAGCTCTTACCTTGGGCAGCGCCTCGAGCACCAGCGCCATCAGCGCAGCGTCCCCGTACTGCTTGTAGACCTTCGCCTTGGCCAGCATACGCTCGGCGTCGGCCTTGCCCACGTCACCGATGGCCATGGCTTCGGCCAGACCGAGTACCTTGATGCGTTCGGCGTCGGCCTTCGCGCCTTCTACGGTTTGGGTGCTGGAAACGAAATTAGACACGTTTACCACGCGAAGTAAAATTAATGTATGTATAGCTGGCCAGTGACCAGTGGCGGCGCGATAATGTTTGATGGTAAACCCGGTTCAAAAAAAGTTATGACAGAGTTTAGAGCATAAAACAGTATGGGCGCTCCGCCATTGATAGCTACACTATCTGCTCGTGTACTGATGACTAAATATTTTTTCCGGAGATTACCCTTTCATACACTTGAAGTCTTTGAAGAATATGGCTTTGTAACTGGAATCCTCTGTTGTCTGAGAATCCTCTGCAAATTCCCAGGGAGTTATTTTTGCAGTTTGGCTGGATTTATTAGTCATTAGGGTCAGCAATATTCTGGAAACGGTAAGTCTCGGTCGGTCTCGACGGCTATGATAGCTTCTCTATTAACAGTAACTACTCATTATATCAATAACCTAAATAAAACTGTAACACGAAGACAAGGTCTTGGCTGCAACTCATTGCCAACAACATCGACATCGTAACCAAAACTGACCCTTTCAAAGTGTCATGTCTAACCGCGATTAGAATCTCATTCTGGAAGTGACGAATTTACCATACACTTACGTCAAAGTGTATACAGATTGACAGTTGTTTCATTCCCAATCCTGTCCCGATCGAATAATACGACTGAAAGTAACTGACCGTTTTCCCTCAGCGATCGCCTGGAGACGGTAGGCCTCTGCCTCGGCGGGCAGCCGCACCGTCGACACCAGCTCCTCCTCGCGACGGAGAATCTCCATCTGCTCCACCTGCAAACCAACAAGAATAGAGTTGAATATAGCTTCGGGAAGAATCGCTGACACAGTGCAAACTGCAAAATGGAACCCTGACCCATCATGGAATCATTTCGAAACCTCATGGAATTTGGGTTATGATGTTGATTTGACACGATTCTGCGGTAGATCATTGTTGGTCCCACTTTAACACTGCCGTTGGTACATATAGCTGAGCAGAAGGCCACCGTGTTACGTTATAAATAAATTAATTCCGACATAACGGCGTTCATGGAAGACCAACTCCTAGCCGTAGTAACTAGTGTATAATACTACTAGCTTCCGCCCGCGACTTCATCTGCGTGGACTCGGGATAAAAACTATCCTATATTTTAATCCAGGCTATAAACTATCTTCGTGCAAAATTGTATTCAAATCGGTTCGGCCGTTTGGGCGTGATTGAGTAACAAACATCCAAACATCTAAACTTTCGCATTTATAATATTAGTAGGATCATATAACCCCATCTGGGAAAAGTATGGTAGGAGATTTTAGTATCCTGCCGTTTGACCAAAAGTCATTTGGCATAATTTTACTATAAATTTACATTTTATAAATAATTATTTGACTAAATGAACATTTAGCAACTGAGTTATCAGACAAAACTACTATTGGTCTAAAAACGTTTGGTACAATGTATTATTTGACAAGTGGTTCGTTTATTAATAAATCTCATAATAGATATGGTCTGGGTCAAATTAATCACGTAAAAAGGTAATTAGAGTAACCATGGAAAAAACCTAGGTCTCCGTTAGGTACGACGACGAGCGAAGCGAGGAGTGTTAGGTTGAACTGCGAACAGCGCCAGAACCGACTATTTTTTACTGATACTAATCTTATCTTGTAAATTACCTGTAAATAATTTGTCCCAAGTGAATTGCAACCTAAATCGTAATGTTTGAAAAAAGAAGTACTTTTTATGAAATAACATTTTGTCAAATGACATTTGGACAAATGCTTAATTTGTGAATCATATTATTTGGTGAAATGAAAAAAGGTTATTTATCATTTTTTTATTTATTCCATTTACCAAGTGTAGTGTTTGCTAATTGATCATTTGCTAAGTGAGATTTTGTAAGATGATACCTTTGTCAAATGACCATTTGTCAATCATTTAATGGTTAACCATTAGTGAACCGGAGATTTTTCCACAAATGAATAAGCAGAAAGAGAAAAACTATACATCTTCTGCATTCGATGTTAATTGAATATGTTTTCAACTTCTCATACTTTTGCTTGCTTTGTCCAGAATCGAAGTAGCCGAAGTTTTGCATACAGGGAAATACGGAGTGAGTATTCAGGGTGCAGCATTACTAAATACATCCCATCTTTAATCTAAAAATCGAGCGCTTAAAGTTGCAAATTGTTCTCAAATTGTTAGTAAAATGTAAGTTATTTTCTTAGTTCTTCCAGAAGTGTTATAATTACCTAATGTAAATGTTACTCATCAGATCTTGTAATCTAACCGAAAAATGTCTACATTAATTTTTAGTTGCATGATTAAGATTCTTTCTTTTTTGTTTGTTAACACGATTATCAAATATTAATGTTGGTACTCGTTTGTGTTTCTAAATAAATTAAAAAAAAAAGTTTGGTGGACATGGCATGGCAGTAACTCCACCTTGTACGATAATTTATTCTTTAGTGCATCAAAGATTAAACCACCTGACCTCGATTTGCTTGCGACGCTCCACAATTTCGATTTGTATTTCTTCGTTACGGATCTTCTGTTTAATCTTGGCGGCTTGCAACTCGTACGCTAAAGCTGCCTCGGCTTTCTGCAAGATAAATAGCATGCAATTTAAGTCCATCATTAATTAATTTGCAAGTAAAACTACCATAAATATAAGCTGTAATAGAAGTGAAAGACAACCTAAAATATTTAGGGTGTGTTTTTCAATTATGCTACGCTTTCAAGAGGGTCCTGCCACTTGACCTGTACTTACCTATAACTTTTAATTTGACCTAATGCATTTCTTCTTAACTTCGAAACAGTGAAATTTTCGAGTTTTCATCATATCATATCAGAAGAAAGACGTCCACTGCTGGAAATAGGCCACCCCCAAAGAGTGCCACAATGACCGGGCGCCACCCGCATCCAGCGGACTCCCGCGACCTTTACCAGGTCATCAGTCCACCTTGTGGGGGGCCTACCCACGCTGCGCCTTCCGGTACGTGCTCGCCACTCGAGAACCTTTCCGCCCCAACGGCCATCGGTTCTACGTGCAATGTGCCCCGCCCACTGCCACTTAAGTTTAGCGATTCGGAGGGCTATATCGGTTACCTTGGTTCTGCTGCGGATAGCCCTCATTTCTGATGCAATCGCGCAGAGAATTTTTTTAGAGGTTTCATTGAATATCATCAAGTAGAAGTCATTCGGTTAGGTTAGGTTTGTTTTCAACAATCCGATAAAGTTTACTATTTAAGAACAAAATGCATTACTTACGTCTAATGAAACATTCGATCAAATGTCAATGTCAATTTAGGGCTAAAGAAGTTAGGTCTAACAAGGGAGAACCGCTTTCAAGTAACTAAGAAGTTGGTTAAGTAATCAACTTCTTAAACACACCCCCTTACTCATAAAACTTAAAATGCCTCTGCTAAATAAAGTGTGCTTTGTCCCTTTCTGACGAACACAAATGTCAAAGTAACAGATTAAGACAAACTAATTTCAACGCCATTTTAGTTAAAATAGGCTTGTAGAACGTTTATGAATACGGCCGAGTCTAAATTTTTTTTAAGAGAACATTCATCGATTTAAAACGATCTAAACATCGGTTAAAGATGAATGTTGGTTGCAGACGTTGCAGTCGACGGCTGTTGTGCCCAACTGCCCATCGGCATCGCGGCATAGCATTGACGAAGTCGAAGGCGAAGAAAAGTTATGTAAACTATGCACACTAAGTTTGTATAGCCCATAGTTGTGTTTAAAATATGTGAAAATGAATATAGGCACACATTTTTTTTAATACAACGACGGTGGCAAACAAGCGTACGGCCCACCTGATGGTAAGCGGACACCGCAGCCTATAGACGCATGCAGCTCCAAAGCAGTAACATGGGCGTTGCCGACCCTTGATATGTTTGAGGATTCGCCGTGTCAACAGCTGAAGGGACAGATTCCCTCGCTCTCAACACAACGCATCCTCGGGAGCTCTGGCGATCTTACTCACCACCAGGAACACAACACTACTACAGAGCAAGTAGTAGTGTTATTATGGCTGTGGTCTTCTGCAAGGCGGAGGTACTTCGCAGCAGCCCAACTGGCGAAGTACCCCCGCCAGTTGGGCTGCTCCACATTCGAGCGGGATGACATCTCGCTGTGCCCTGCCTCACCAAAATGATGCACTTACAGCGGTGTTGACCTCCTGGTCGAACTGCGCTTTCTGCAGCTTGAACATCCTGGTGTTGTCCTCAATCCTGGTGTCCATCGAGTACTTCACGTCCATTGCGCTCTTCTCGCATTCTGCTTCCTGATGACGTAACAAGAACACGGTTAAAATTACTTACTACTCGTATTATTTGATATCCTAATTTTGAGGACCACTATGGAGTAGTTGGTCCGTCCTAGGAATTCCGGTGATCACGAATATTTGCTGCCGAGTGTTAGATGTGTTCTATACTCTATTTACTTATATCGTCGTCTATTCGTGCTACCAATACAAGTTTTGCTTAGTTTGGGACTAGGTCGATTTGTGTGAGATTGTCCCTAGGGAATGCAATGTTTTTAACCAAAACTTAAGAAAACCGTTATAACCGACTATTTCGACACAATTTCATAAGTAACCAGTTTTCAGGATGTTGAAAAACCGGGTTACGGTTATTTTGGGTCATACTTTTCCTTACTTAAATTATCAAAAGTTTCTTACATTATTTCTGTGATTTTGACAAATAAGTAGCAAGCAATCTATAAGTAGCAATTCATGTGGTCAATTATTTAATAATTGCTTAAAATAGGCGAAAAGAGTGCGCTCTTGCTTGTTAGTTGTGTTTTGACTCTAGGGGCACTGAAACTATGCAATAAAATTCGAACTGCGCTGGTTTTCCTTTTATTGAAAAATGACAGCGTGTATATTGCCACGGAATAATAATGGTTTCGGACAAATGACTTCGGGTTTTTTGTGTGTTACCGTTAGACACTACTTAGTTTACGAACATTATTTAGTCTATGAAAATTGCCAGCCAGAGCTGAAATATTAAAAAAAACTGCCGAAATTGATTGGCTCATGCTAATGTCAACTCCGGTCAAGGTTTTTAATAGAGGGGCTATTTACATCAATTAATATCAACGCAATTTCGTCTGGCATTTGAATCGTTGATAAATCTAAACATATGAATGCCATGGTAAAGGCTGCCTTTTGCTTCATCACTTATACATCTACATACTCTCAATATTCTGCCAATTCTCGGTACTATCGATATTGCCTAGATCGTGATACTAGATGCTAGATCGTGATGGGAGCCGCAGGCAGAAACTTATAATGCTCCTCGCCTGCGTCAACGCCAAGCCAACATCAGCAATGTGTTCCTCTGCATTTGAGACCTTGATGATCGTGATTTGGGAGAGGGTTCGACGGATGGATCCCGATGGAGACAAATCATCAGGGCTGCGAAATACAAGAGTGATCACGAATGAGCGAACGACTCAAGGAATAAAGGAAGGGAGGGTTGGGTACAGGTAATTGACACCCTTGATCGAGGACAAGGTGGTATTGTTATAGGACTTCATAGGCGGATGTTAATCCCCTTGATCCCACCGTCTCTATTGGTATGCGTCACATCACGTGTAGAGTTTTTCATGATCATGATGTGGGGGAGGATTAGGTACAGCTAATGGAAACCCATAATCGAGGATAGGATGTCACAGGCGGATAGACTTACCCTGATGCCAGCGTCCCTATTGGCCTGCGCCACGCCTACGTCGGCGTCGCGCTTCACCGCCGCCGTCTGCGCCTTGCCCAAGCTCTGCAGGTACTGCACGTCATCGTACACGTCCTTGATTGTGAAGGACAGGATCTCGATGCCCATCCGGCCGACGTCGGGCGCCGCCACCTCTCGCACCAGCCCCGCGAACTGGTCTCTGTCCTTGTACACCTCTTCTACTGTAAGCGTTCCTGTTGACAACGGAAAATTGTGTTATAAAACATCCATCATATGGCCGAGTTCGTCTTGACACATGAATTTAACAGCACCTGTAGGGGCATTTCCTCACTACGGTGGCAAACAAGCATACGGCCTGCAGTGAGGGTAAGCAGACACTGTAGGTAGCCTTTGGACGCTTCTGACTCTAGAGAAGTCACAAAGCGCTTTGCCACACCTTTATTGATTTGAAAATTCGTTGTGCCGACAGCTATAGAGACCAATGCAAGCCCTCGCTCTCAACTCAGTGTATCCTCCAGTTGTTCCAGAGGGTAACTCCAATTACACTCGAGAGCAAAATAATTGCATCACTTTGAATTTTTCCATGTACGCTCAATATCTTTGTAAACGGTATTATCTTTCTGGAATATTTAAATGTAATAGTTTCATGAAATGTAAGCTTTCTAAAAAGTTAAGAAACATGAAAATCGGTGTAGTATTTTTTAAATGACGGTTTTTTTTCTGGTTCGTGGCCGATTACTCCTTACCGAACGCACAAGTTGTTCTCAAAAGGAGGGTTCGGCAGCGGAATCCTGCCCCGTCTCATGTGGAGGAGCTGAAGCAAGTTTTGGTGAAGGAGTGGGGAGCCATCCCGCAAGATTACGTGAAAACCCTAATAAGATCAATGAAAAACGATTAGATTGTCTGAGGAGGGCTAGGGGATGGAATATCAAATACTGATGTATATATATTTTTTGTAATAAATACCTTTAATTATTACAATGCCTGTCATTCTTTGTTTTCATAATCCCTTTTTGAAGCGGTTTTTCGCCATTTTCTGGATTCAGAGCATATTTCAGGCTTAGGACTTGAAATTACATTGGAATAACGCGTTTTCTATTGCGTTACATTATCAGCTTTCATTTGGTACTACCTATATTTTTAAATTCGAGTAAAGATGTACAAAGATATTGCGTGTACATGGAAAAATGCAGTGATGCAATTATTTTGCTCGCGAGTGTAATTCGTAGCAATATGCCCTCAGAATCTCCCACGACACCAATATCCATGCACACGATATGAGTGGATTTTTCGGGTTCCGTAGCCATATGGCAAAAAACGGAACCCTTATGGATTCGTCATGTCTGTCTCTCTGTCCGTCCGTAAAAACACATTCATTTAACCAAGTTATAAACGGCAAGCTGTTAGTTTCTATTTGCGTGGAATTGTCGTTATCGCCCGGCGCAAATATGTTGATAAAGTGCACTTTACTGCTGCGGTTTCCAGCACTTTATTTGACCGGATAACAAAATAAGCATTTCAAACACATTTCTGAGCGTGACCTCACAAAAATGTGTTGCACGATTACGTTTTCTAGGCATATTCATTATGAATATTCAAAATTAAATTAAATTTAATTTAATTTTAAATTGTGTCGCTCAGACACCTTATTCATATCAGAATCTTTGAGAATTACGGGTTGTTAATATATCAATCTCTTTTTTGTTGACAATTAAAACGTTGATAATGTAGTTAAGTTGATTTTTATTGATGTACATATAATACAAGTTGACCTGTTTGCAGATTTAAAAAAATGATTTTGATTATATTCATATTAATGTACGTAATGATATCTATCTGAAAGTCACGGCAGCTCTAGGTAATAAAAAAGCCAATTATTTTGAAGAACTCCGTAAATCTAATTACTACGTCTCTAATGCTCCCTAAACCCGTCCTTGGAAGTAAACGTAAATTGTATTAACAATAATTTATGATCATGAAATACACACTCTTGTTCCATTTCGGCACAATTCTAGAATTGAAACTGAGAATTAGGGGACCTAATTCTACTAAAAACAGTTTGACTGTGTTCTGTATTTAACCCATCCAGCGCTAATCACAGCACACATACCTACGTCATATTGACGCCAATAGTTCGAGGCTGAAATGGGTGGCTTCTAAACACTCTAGTTATCATTTCGAAAGTTAGGACTATCATTCGAAATGGGCGACTTCCACCCTTAGTCAACAATTGACTATTCTGCTCGCGCAACAAACGGTAATTCCTGCTATGTGATTTTACTGACCAGAGAACTTGAGATTTGAGAATTTTTTATAAAAATCGGGCAAGCTAAGATACGAAGCTGTATCTCTCCCATGGAATACAATAATTGCCGTTCGAGTTTTGATAAACCATCAGGTTTCAGAAAAAGGTATAAGGTATGTGTTACCTACAACCTCGGGTTAATGGAATGGCAGCATTCTGATGACTATGATAACAATGATGGTGATAAACTCACTTCTTGACGTTCAAATAGGTCAGTCCAAAGGTGAGTGCGAGGGGCACCAGCGCGAACCGAAGAACTTCCATGATGCACTGTTATCACACATGGTCCTTATCATTAGTCACTTCATTTCCTGGTCATCACTATAACTGTCTATTTGTATAGATACTTTATTATTGATATTTGCAAGTAAGACATTGGCTAGATTTCACATGTAAAAGAATAAAAATTCAATGAGTATTCCTATGCAACTTGAAATGCTACAACCTCGCAGACATTTTCTCTTAAGGCTGTGCATTGGAAATTATCGCATGCTTTGAAACGCCGTTCTGACTAGATTAAGAAGCAATAAGATCTGATTTTCAGATATATGATTCTTGAGTATATAATTGTTTATCTGATTTTATCGATACATGATTGCTTAAAATTTCCTCGATAGAAAAAAATTCCAAAGTTGGGTCTGTATTTTCCTTTTTTTACTCAGCCTACTCCAACGATGCATTATTTTACGAAACAATCAAGTTAATACTATAGTATTTTATCTTATCTAAAATCTCACTTTATGAAATTTAAATAAAACTTCACTAAGTTAGGTATTTATCGAAATTTGTCCAAAAAAGTCATTCCCGAAGAGTGTTACATCTCTTTTCCTCATGCGCGGAAGGCATCAGCGTGTCTCTGTCTAGGGGGCGTGTTCGACTCAAATCAAGGCATCGCCTTAATTATATTACATTACATAGTATAGATTTCATTTAATTGAAAAATGGTTCTCACGGATCTTGGGAGTTCAGAGGTTTGTTTCTTGAAAAGTTATATTTAGAGAAGAGTTTCGAAGTAGGTACGTTTTAAGTAAGAATAACTTAAACATGAGTAGCGACTCTTCTCTTACCATAAAGATAAAATACTACCTCGAAAAATACCGAATGAAAACCTAAGTAATTATTAAAAGTACGCAGTATTTCCTCTTATCAGACAAGCTATAAAGAAAATCACTCAAGTTAAGGTAAGTTTTAATAGCGACTATGCTTAAGGGGATGCCTTGATTTGAGTCGAACACGCCCCCTAGACAGAGATACGCTTATGCCTTCCGCGCACGAGAAAAAGAGATGTAACACTCTTCGGGAATGGCTTTTTTGGACAAATATCGGTAAATACCTAACTTAGTGAAGTTTTATTTAAATTTCATCAAGTGAGATTTTAGATGAGATAAAATACTATTTATTAGTATTTACTTGATTGTGTCGTGATAATGTATCTTTTGAGTAGGCTGAGTAAAAAAAAGGAAAATACAGACCCAACTTTGGATTTTTTTCTATAGAGGAATTTTTAAGCAATCATGTATCGATCAAATCAGATAAACAAACATATAGTCAAGAATCATATATCTGAAAATCAGACCTTATTGTTTAGTCAGAACGGCGTTTCAAAGCACGCGATAATTTCCAATGCACCGCCATAAGCCGCAACCTTCGCCAGGCTTTGAATTAAATATGGCTGTTTACACGAAAATGCCAGAAAAGGCTCAAAGTCCGATTAAAGGCTATGTAACTATTTTTATTGTTTGTTTTATTTAAGTACTGTTCCTTTGTTGTTTAACTATGGTTTAGTGTACTACATTTGGTTCTTCTTTCATCTTAATGTTAATGAAATAACATACTAAATAAAATGTATAGGAGTGCTGTGCTACCTATAATCAAAAATAAAAATAAAATAGGTATAACAGATCTGAATGTTTCAGGTGGGTACCTGCGTGTGTGAGAGTGTAGGGGTGAGGCTAAAACCAATTTCGGATATATTTTTTGCGATTCAATCGTTTTCTCCTGTAAATGAACACGACGGACTAATGCGATTTCTGGATATCATTTTGTTACTTTCTCAATCGTTTTCGGATTTGCTCATTCAAAAGTTAGGGAGCACTGTCATACAATTTGAAATCAAACTTTTTTTTCACAAGTATTAAGTAGTAATATAAAAACGATCAATGCAGTAACGTATCAAAGTTTAAGATATTTTTGTATACAGAAGGTTTGGTCGTTAGTTTCAGAAATAAAAACCATCTAAAACCATTTTTTTCCTGTCCGCAGTCCATGCGCGTTATCCTGCCAACTTCGCAATTATGCGGCTTTGGATATATATACTTTAATTACGTTCCTTTCACTGCAGTTTAGCGTATCCTTATATGATTGATAAACTTGACAAGTACCTAGGTATAATAACAGTGCGGTCTGCATTAGTCCTTGAATGCACTTCCACTAGCTACTCTTTAATAAGTAGATATCTACATTATAGATAACTTGATTATATGAAAAAGGACTTATGTTTATATGCAACTGGAACTTGTGTTTTTCCTTTTGATGTCATTACTGACTAAGTAGTAGTCTCTACTGTAGAGACTCGTTTAATATGCACACGCGTAGAATCATAATGACAGTTGCTCTATTAATGTGCTAATCTGGGCAACGAAGGTCTGCGCAGGGCAAATTTACACCATATTATAAATGTGTAACATACATACATATACAAAAAAATACTCGTTTGACTAGAAACTGCGATGCGCGTGAACGGTAGTCGTTCATGTGGTTTTACATTTCCGAAACGAGAAAATCGTTAACTTTTCAGATCTTTTTCCCAAATGATCGTATAGAGCCAATTAGGTTAGGTTAGGTTATAAGACTTTATGATTGTAGAAAAAAATGGGCCAAAAATCATTAAACCCGCGTGAGTGCTACTTAACTTACTCCTATCCGTAAAAACCAACTCCGCTTTAGGGATTAAAACCAGTTAATGAAAGTATTAATTATATCTACATCTGGACAAATCATGATAAATATCATTCGTTCCAAATATCGTTCAATCATCGTCATAATTTCTCCTCATCAAAGTAATAAATAAAGATATCGCCTGAATGACCCAATATAAATCACAAGTAACGGTAAATTCGGCCCTACCCATTCGTTCCCTTCCACTTGAATTATTCCGTTCTTTATCATTCGCTATTATTTCCATTCACTCATTGTTTTCTTGACCGAAAGCATAATTCGCGGTTTGGATAATAAATAATGTTAGGAGTATTTTGTGGTTAACATGCACAACTCAAGAAACGTGCATTATAACAAGATAATACACAATTATTGAATATAGCTCGCACCTCACGAAGTAAAGTAAACTGATTTGAGAAAAAAACGCAGTTCGTAGCATAATACAGCATGGCTATCACGCGACGGCGCGCGAGCTCTCTCGATTTTTCTCGCACTATCCGCCGTCTCTCTTTATTAGAACAAGAGGTATAGTGCGAGAAAAATCGAGAGTATGTCGCGGCCGTGTCATGATAGACGTGCCAGGTCGATTCACGAGAGCTGGCGCGGAAAATATATGAAACTGTCATTTATTTCATGGACATTACGCGTCAGCTCTTGTGAATAGACCTGTACTTTCCTGCAACCGGCTAAGAGAAAGAGATTTTTTCTCAATTATCCGAGGACCATCTTCAATGCTTTTAAGTACCTAGTGTTACACACTCTGTATATGAACAAACTAAATAAACTGAACGCAACATTTTGAAAGCAAAGAATTATGTATTTGACATTTGCGGTATCTCACTGAAAACTGATTTTAAATCAAATTCAATCGCAGTAACATTAAAGCTACAATTAAACTGGCCACTAATCTAACAGCACACTTTAAATACTTCATACACTGAGAAGAAGTACTCTCAAAGGCAGAAGTGAACTGAATATATTAAGTATGTCACAGGGTGGTTACAGGTCAACCAATCTGGCCAATGCATACACCGGTACTGACGTATTAGAAATGCGTTTTTACGCCATTGCGGAGATGTAAAGGAGTTATCATTATTTGCATAAGAACGATATAAATATTGATAAGAGTGTGGTATGATTGCCACTGATAATAAAAAAATATCGTGCGCAGTGTTATCATCATCATTATATCATACGTCTATATATCTAGTTACTCCAATTTAGCTTACAGTAAAACCATTGAAGATCTTTACTTTAGTTCCATATAAACATGTGGAAGTTTATGAGATTAAACAGGTACCGAGTAAATTGATTCAATAAACAAAACTATACCAAAATTTTTAGCTAAGTACCTAACCTATTGACTGTTATTTACCTATCTATATATAACGATATCTTATCTAAATTTGAATTACAAAAAACAATTACAAACACGTTACTGCTGCGCAGTCGCCTTCTGTGTTTCTCAGGCTTAAATGGCACAGTCACGCCGAGATTGACTTTACGGACATCAATCTCTTGGGGACAAGATACAGTTTATCCGAGACGATAACCTATCTAATCTCCAGGCCTAAGGCACTAAGGGTCGGTGCACATAAGTTTAATATTGCTAGACGATAAGCGACACTAAAAATATCTAAATCTGTGATCTTAGCAAATAACATAGACCCCGAAAAGACAGTAAAGATGAAATTGACATTAGTTTTTTTTTCTAGATACATATTCTAGACTAGTATTTTTTATAAAATTTTTACTTCATATAATTTCTATTTTTCATTACTAAGAAATTAGCTTAAGATTATGTTTCTAACTGAGGATTAGAAAGTGCTTGTTCCTAGGCCTAAGGTTGCCTTATGGCATTAAGTTCGCCTTTCATCTTCTGTGGTTTAGGAGTTGCTGTGGCCACCTTCATGAGATCAGGTCGGAGGTGTTATAATACTGCTGTCGCGTTATATTAATTTCAGTGGCGGAGCGTCCATACAAGCTGATTCCCAACGGCTTGCCTCAAATTTATTGTTGCCCATCGAACATTTTCACGCGACTGATAAGTTTACCAATTATGAAGGACAACTAACTTACTCACATATTTGGATACGACCAGTATTTTAATAGAAAGCTTATTACAAAAAGTTAATTAACCCATATTCTAGATGAGCTAATCTTAACCTTGTTAACTTGTGGGACGTGCAGACATTTGTCTACATAAACGCTGCATGCAATTTGCACTTCAGCTGTCCTTCGCAACACACCTCGGCTCAAGTCTCTCGTCTTGTATAACTTCACTCGGAGAATCGTAACAACTATTACTAATCGCTCACTACTTGCTCCGTGGTATTTTCAAATATTTGGGTTACCAATTAGCGTGTCGTCAAACAAAAATTAACTCAGTGCCAGTTTTGTGACAATGGTTATGAGAAAATTGACCAATTTCACATTTATCCAACGTGTTTATGCATATCATTGATAAATTGAAAAGAAAAGGTAATTTTCATACAAACAAAATACTTAATTGTCGTCACAAAACTGATAACGAGTAAATTTTTGCTTCACGCTAATTACCCAGTGTTAAAATGCCCAGGTAAGTATGTGTTGTGTTCCTGGCAGCGGGCAAAGTCGCCGGAGCTCTCAAATATGCGCCGGGTTGAGAGCGAGGACCTGCTTTTGTCGTGTCGAGGAGAACGAAGTCAGAAACCTGGTAGGGCTCATGTCTAGATTTCACGTAGCAAGACAAACTTGGATCGTAAACTGCGGTGTGGACGGCAACGGCGAAACCACAACACTGCACTTCCCTAAATTGGAGTAATGTAATACTGTTTGCAAAACGTTTATGTTGGGTGCAGGGACGAGAACCAGTTAAGTTTCCCTAATCGAGATTTCCATAAACTATTTTAGTTGTTTTTAAAACCCTATAAGGTAACTAAATTGATAGGGTTACCGAATCGATAGGTTAGATAGTAAGGTTTTCCGGTCCTTGGTTGTGTGTCGCGCAGATTTCGGTAATCCATCAACTTGGTCGGCTATCTCGCAAAGTTTGCGGTTCAGTTAAGAGACAAAATACTTAAGCCAATCCAAGCTTCGCCATCGTTTCTCCGCACAATACACTTCGGAAGTTTGTGCAGATAATACACCAAACTGTTATTCATTACTAACTTTTGGCGAACGATTTTCTTTCGTGTACAACTTGTTAATGACTCTTTGTGTACAAACTTCCACCATAATAATAATTTTAGGAAATGATATCCGGGATAAAGTGTATCCGTGTATATGACCTCATTTATTTATTTAAACATTATTGCACAGTAAAAAGTTACAAATACGTAAGGAGACCTTAATGCCATACGGCATTCAGTAGCAGTCAATCTTTAAGGCCAAACAGAGAACAATCATAAAATCGTTTTCAGAAGATTAAGTACGAAAAGAGAGCCTTTTCTTCGCCGGAGTTCGAACCATCACTATAACTAAGTACCAAGTTTTCAGAATACAGTTTTTTTTACAAATAAAATCAAATCAAAATGTCATTTTGTTTACTAAGTATGGTTCACGTGTAGTACCTATCATCAAGGGCGCGCGTGAAAAACACGCAGTCTGCATAGGCCCTAAGTCCCATATTGCCAATAGGCATGGTGACCATTTTTTTTTATGATGTCATTCGATTATATTTTATAATGTATATTTTATTACGATAATTTGATGGTTTACTATCCAATTAGCATCACTACGTTATCAATTTGAACATGAGGCAGCATGCCTATTACCGTAACTTCGTTTGTATTGATTGCGTTGTTTCTTGAAATCGTAGAAATAACTATACAATCCGTGGGTTATTAGTATCTATATTAATAACTGCGATATATATTTAAATTGTGGCATAAATGTGACAAGAATTAATAATGTCATATATCGGTATGACTGACTCAAGCAAATGGTCTGTAAATTGCGTACACGAGAAGGTCGCTTGCTAGGCTGCGGTTGTAATAAATCAGTAAGTTTCTGCCCTTGACACTACATTAATTTCCTGGAGCGCTCAGCTAAGGAGAACATTACACACCTACATCCTCTCAATTACCCATTACGTCTACGTACGCAAAGGGCGTAATTACCAGCCATATGTCTGGAAATGTATCTTTCCGTACTCCTTTCTTTGAAAACAGCCCGTGTTACGAGCGACTTCGATAGGTTTTACACTTTTTTAAGCCATTAACAATTTAATAAGATACTTTCTCGCCTAGGGTGCTTGAAACAAACGGTTGTGGAGTCTTTTAGTGCGGCTTTCAAACAAGGGTTTTATGTTGGCGTGGCGATCAGTTATCAGCAACTAGACAGGATACTATACAATGTTATTGGGCTATCTTAGAGCGTAATAGAAAAACAGCTTATCTGACTTTATTCATAACGTGTGTACCTAAATCAAATACCTATAACACTTTTTATACGTAATAGATTAAATATAAACTTTATTTTTGGACGACAGTAAGAAGGCACTTAGCACATAAGTTTTTTTTTCTTAGTTTCAAATAGCCTGTCTGGACTGTCCGAGTCTGCCAGAATAGTATATACATATATTTGGTAACAACTTATTCAAAGAATAATTATTTTGCTAAAAAGGGTTCTAACCGCATAATGTATGTCTTATTTACCTTGATGTTTTCTGTTTGACTTTGAAATCGGTCTTCAGTGTATTCTTTAGTAGTTAATGATCATATCATAATGATAATGTAAGAGTACCTACTTAATTATTTAAAACCTCAACGGCGGCAAACAGGCATGCAGCCTGCCTGATCTAGAGGAGTCACCAGCCCGTTACCAACCCTTTATTTATTTGAGGATGTTGTGTTGGCAGCTACTCTACCACTGCACGGCTAGCATGCGACGGCACGCGAGATCTCTTGATTTTTCTCGCACTATCCGTCTCTTTCTTATTAGAACACTTAGAACAAGAGATATAGTGCGATAAAAATCGAGAGTATGTCGCGGCCGTCGCATGTTAGACGTGCTGGAGCTCTATCGACCTTACTCACCACGAGCAATACAATACATGACTACAGAGCAAGTATTAGTGTTAGTTACATGGTCCCTCATGTCACTAAGGCCCGATTTAACCAAACTGGAATAAGAACATTATCTGAGATAGATCTTGAAACAGTATGGACTAGTCTTGGATAGAAAACAATTCTTACTTGGTCTTTACACAGACTATTTTTACTTATTAACATATCAGTAGCGTTCTGACACATGTTGGTTATTTATATTAATTTATTCCTTACAAATATTGGTCGATATCGTTATTCACGGAAACATATATATATATTAGGGTTTATACATTTAAGTTTTATAAATCCAACAACAAAAACCACTTTGAATCCAGAAGTACGTTAACTCAGTCGCACTTTAAAATATTTCCGCGCTGAAGTCAGAAACGTAATCGCACAGAGATTACATTTATTGACACCTTCGATCCCTCACACATGCCTCGTATACTTCTTGTACATATTTCACGAAGGCGATTTACTAGACGAAATTCGACTTTAACGTCCTAATAATAGGAGTGCACCCTCGGGTTAGCCTCCGCATGTACCCGCCGCTCGCGACGGCCGCGGCGGGACTGACTCTTGCTCGACTCTGCTACCCCGGTACACTTACAGCAATAGGTGCTTTATGATAAAGAAGAATATCAAATCTGAATTTATTTCTTAGCTATATGTGCATATCTTTGCTTGCCTAGTATATTTATAATGATAGTTGCTACTGTTGTTGGTTTACGATTAGGTGGAATTTAATGGAATATGTTTCGTTGATCTGCCTATCTATGCGATAGTTGCTACTTTGAGATGAGAAAAAAATTGTAATACATGAATGGAATGACTTATGTTTCATCGATCATGGGATAACGCATTATTCTTCGCCCTGTCTAAAGATGCTCTAAACTTTTTATTTTTTTAATATTTATATATTCAAATTACAACTTACATAGGTACCATATATTTATATTCTCGTCAAACTGCTACGTTTGATGGCTAGACGCGCTCAATTTTTATACAACTTGCAACACTGAGTTGGTAAAAAAAACGAAAATAGGGTTCCACGGAAGTGAAAATGGAGCTAAGATATATTACGTTCCGGAAACCTGATAAAGCTCACTCGATTGGTTCCAGTAAAATAAGGAGAAATTCCCAAATATCTTCAAGACAGCTGGGACCAATTCGACACGTTTTATCGGTACCTCGTTACATGGCAACAATGACCACAATCGTAAGAAATTAGATGCAATTTTGCTATTAGAAGTGGAGTATTATTCTGCTATGAGTTTGGAAATGGAATAGTTTCATTTTTATTATTCATTCATACTAGGACGTAAGTATATGGCAACACTGTCACCTCCATTCCCATTTGATAATATTAAGTAAATGATAGAGTATCGTATGGCAAATGTTGTTATAGTGGTGCAGATTAACCTCCGCAAAGCATGTAAACTTGTCATGCGTGTAACGTGAATTCTGTGGATTTTTGGAAAGTCACAGTACGCTCTTGAGTGTTTTCAGGGGTTTTACTTTTCTGTGTACAATATAGACATGTGCCTTTAATGCATTAAATAATTTGGCTTGACTCGACTTTTTTCGTCAATACGTTAAGTGGGTATCCTGAAGACAGCTTCCCAAAAAGAAACAACCTACCTCATACTCCTATATCGACTTCCACGTGTCATAAACTGATTTATGCCACTGAAAGCAATTATCGTTAGTACGTTGGCGGTAAAAGTTAATGTGACGTATACTCGCGTTATTGGCCGTGGAAGCGCTGTTAAAGTTTGTTTTGACGTTTAGAGACGCTCTTTACGGCGTCGTCAAATACTAGTTGGTTATAATAGTACATTCCGTACCTAGGTCGGTGAATTCATGAATGGCCCAGATCGCAGGTGTTTGTGGCCCGAACCGAAGGTGAGGGCCATAAATATGCGATCTGGGGCTTTACGAATTACCGCCCGTGGTGAGTACACAATTTTACGTCTTCACCTGGCCACAATGCGAGTTTTAACGTACGCGCAGCGTGCGGTATAACTCGCATTATGGCCAGGTGTGACGTAAAATGTATTTAACACCACAGGAGGTACCTATATTTCCTACGCCGCGCCACTTCGTATCTGCTTCGCGTTTCAATGTTTAACGCAGTCGCTACCACGCGCTCCGCGCGATGCTAAGCGATAAAACGAAATGAAGTCAAGATTATCGCTTCGGCACTTATGTAGTATCTCGTATATGTCAAGCAAACGTTCACTTCAGCCTTCCATGCAAGCATGCATACATACAAACGATTAAAGGATAAAAGTAACTTCATTACAAATACATATATCAGATATTTATGGTTTACAAAGTTTTTCAATGAAAACCTCTTTTCAGAAGAAAGTACTTAAAAATGTATGAAGGAAGTTAATACACTGAAAACTGCGCCAGGAAAGGTAATCCGTCAAGTTGTCAGTGATTCAAATGTACGCTTTGAATTCGCCTCTAGAGCCTGAGTAGGTGCTTGATGACTAAAAATACTTCATCTACAACACATTGTCAGCATAGTTAGAATTCCTTTAATGATAGTGTAATGTAGCAATTGTATCTGTAGATCAAACACTAAAAATGAGTAGTGGGCATGTCCCCACTTCCGTGTCAATGACACAGAAACTTGTCAAGCTTTCCATACATTCGAATTTTGACGAAAATCGCTTATACGATAAGAGAAGGTATGGTGCAACTCATGCTAATTTAACTGCTTGTTAACAAACGAACGCTTCAGGAAATACGTAGCTCCCAACTATATCGTTGAAGCCATTCAAGCTAAATAGGATACGCGAAAGAAACCATACAAAAGGACACGCATACAAAGAAAAATAGACCGATTGACTGGTTGCCTGGTAAAGAATGTTTACGGCATTAAGTACGCATTGTGTAGGATAAGGTTTTCTTATGTGCAATAAAGATTAAATAAATAAAAAGTAAAAAACAAACATAACATTAAATGGTTACTAAGGAGAAACGCTAATCAAATTCCACTTTGATCGAAATTTCAAACATAACATTACAGAGAGTATAGACAAAAGATAATTTGAAAACCTGTCTGCTTTCCCTGATAACCCATGTCACGTAAGTCCAGTGACAAAAACTCTACATCCCATCTCATGTAAATCCATCTTCACTTTTAGGTTCGGTTATGTCATACTATTATAATTTTCTGTGGCTTGGTTCTTTCAAACCGTCGTAGGTAATCGCCTAACCCGCATCACATAGGCACGGCCTGGCCGCGGCGGTCAATAGTAAACTTGTCATTAGCTGTCAAATGAACAGAGGTCGGCGGGGGTGAATTATTTTTACGTCATTAATATCATGTAGTTGTGTCTTGTAGATATTAATATGGATAAGGTGTATCCATAACGAAATATTAAAAGATGACAAAATTGAAATGCTTAAACATACAATGAAAATGCATTACTATTATCTAAGGAAGTTTGCCCACTTAAGCGGAAAGCTGAGCAAAAAAGATTAATGACATTCCGTAGATTCTTATACAATTCATTTGTTTTGATGGCGACGTAAAGCTGGCAGCAGAAAGGCAACCTAAATAAAAACATTTCATTAGTAAATAATTACACATGGGACATTTTCCATTGAATGACAAGCTACGAGTATGTCCATGTTATGCAAAAACTGAAAACAGCTCACCCCGCCGACCTCTGCAAATGAACTATAGACCGCCACCGCAGGCCGCGCCAGTCTGTGAGAGGCTTAAGTTACACCCTTTCAAATCTGATTTTATGGAAAGTTTGTCAGCTTTTTACGGGATGACAGTTGCCGGCGCCATACACGATTACCGGCCTGTAAAGACTGGCTGATGCTACCCACCCTTCGTATTTATTTACACAAAAATTAACACAGCGTTACAGCTCGCACCATAAGGCGCTGGAAAAATCAGTTTCAATAACAATATTAGGTACAATTTTTACATTTTTATATATAAAAAAAAACATACGGTTAGTGAAATGATTCGAAATAATTAACTATTTCGACTTATTATGAATAAATGAAAAGAGGGGCGGCTAATAACAAGTTCACAAACCTGTAACCCGTCAACGGAAAAGTAACTGAAAATACCAATTTCTTTTTCATACAAAAGTTAGCATATGTAAACCGGAGCATAAGTTCGATTCGATTGACACCCCCTTCATCAAAATCGGCTCAGTATCTTAAGACCCAATACACACTGTCGACTAGTCGCCGGCGACTTGGTCTCGCGGCGACCAAAACATAGGCGGGCGTCCGGCGACGAAGTGCGCCAGCGCCCATATAAACTGTAGAAAGTCACGGTCGCCGTCGACTGAACGCCGGCGACTAGTCGACAGTGCATATTGGGGTCTAGCGCTCCGCGCTACGGTGGATCACACGTTAATTAGAAACATAGACTGTTAGAATCACATCCATTCCTTTCGGCCCTGCCGTAGTCAGCAAAGATAAGAATAAGAATTTATTTATTTAGCACACAAAACAAGGAAATAAGAAAATACAATCAAAAAGGTAACCTTATATACTGTGCCTCATAAAAAGAAAACGCGCCTATTTGCCTCTTGCACGGTCAGTCAGTGTCGGTTCGTGGAATGGCCCTGAGGCTCTAGTATAAGTTTTACCGAAACAAAACGTTACGACCGCGTTCGCGTTTAGCTGTCAAATCCCATACAAATTGAGGGTAAAACGCAAACGCGATCGTAAAGTATTGTTTCGGTAAAACTTATACTAGAGCCTCAGTACGTTGCGCCAAATGCTTACGATCCCTGATACAAATGTAATGAAATAACTTGCAATGAATGCCTTTGACGAGGGAACTAATTAGGAGCTGGGCAGCCACGGCGTCTGACAGCGACCGGGAAATGCTGCGACGGATGAACAATGGTTTCACTACTGACATGTTTTTATGAATCCTTGAGGATAATGTCACAGAATGGTTAGTTTAAATTGGTATCTTAGTGACAACAAAACACCATTACATACAACACAATCTTCTTTGATAACTTATGGTGACACTGTTTAGTTGTTCAATCAGCTTAGCGATTTTCATGCGGCCGGGAAATACTCCGACGGATGAAAAATGGCTTCACTTCTGAAGTGATTTTATGAGTAATTTAATTGTGGAAAATTATGGAAAATCTGATCGCAGACTGGGGCAGAATTAAGGGCGATTGCATAAATTTGAAAAGTGAAAAACCACTAAATGGTTAATAAAGTAAAGGAACTTGTAGGGTTTGATGGTATAGTAAATCATTCTCATTTCTCACGAGTCTCTAAACAAAAGTTAGCGACGAACGTTTAACCCCCTTATTCATAAAACTTAAAATGCCTCTGCTACATAAAATATGCTTTGTCCCTTTCTTACGAACACAAATGTCAAAGTGACAGATAAGGACAAACGAATTTTAACGGCATTTTAGTTAAAACAGGCTTGTAGAACGTTTATGAATACGGCCGTAAGTCATTTAGCAAAATGTCTGACTTGGCTGGGGCGCATCGATATTATTTTTTAACACATTAAGCTACTGTTATAAGTTTAAAATGTGTATTATATGTCTGTCTGCGGCATCGTAGCTCCGAAACGGATGGACCGATTTTACTGCGGTATTTTCAATCAAAAGTATTGTCTATGTTGTATTGATTGTTTTTAACTATGTTTATAGGGTCGGGTTGTTTTTAAAAGTCTGTGTCATCTTCAAGCTTGTGGCTGTAACATAACGAGACACAGTGTCCACTTCAGTCATATGGCCGTTTAGTCAGCTTGGCGGATTAAGAGGCATCATTCTGGCCTCATTTGACAATTTTTAACAGCGAAAAGCTAAGTCCACAACAGTGCGCTTTCACGTTCAACAAGGCATGCGTCATAGAGCTGTCACACTCAGTCTAAGTAAGAACAAGTGTGACAGCAATATGACGAATGCTTTGTTGAACGTGAAAGCGCACTTGTGTAGACTTAGCTTAAAGCTAATTTTACTGCAATAGTATTGGTTGGAGCTGTAACCTAATATATAAATTCACTTCGGATAGCTTCGACTTAACCCCTTCAAGGCCATGGTAACATATGAGTCATGTCTCTATGAGCGATTTCCGCTACAGAGCTGAAAAACGCTGCTACGCGCTACGGCGTAGCACACTTTAACGATGCGTGGCCTCGCATGGGTTAAACCATTTCAGTGCCAGGAACTCGCTAGGTGGGTGCTCTACTCGCAAACTTTTCTTTTAACGGGTTTTCGCGTGCGATCGGCTACGTAACGCTACGAAACCGTAGTAGTCAATCTTGCGCGAAACACAGTCCAATTGGAATGCTAAATGTAGTGCTAGATTGGCCCTCCGATGCCCACCCATCGGTCTCATATCTCTCATTATATTCACAGCGGCTATCAGCTGGACGGGCTGCGGTGGCTTTTGTGTAGTTAATGAAAACGTTGCCGCCATCATTCCGATGTTCCGTGCTCCAGCGATATGATGTGCACAATATTGAATGTGTAACAGTGAACTTCTCTGACCTGATTCTCGATTCGTGTTTGATTTCCTACAATGGAAAACAATATAATTCATAAACGTCTGTTTGTTTTATTATTTTGAAACTAAACACTTGGCTAAGGCCCTAGAGCGCCCTAGGCAAGCACCTCTCCGGCGCCCCTTTAGCGGCCATACAAGACTTTTAAAAAATGTCGCGCTTTTAAAAAGTTTGCCTATACGGATAATCCGCCTCTTGCTAACGTGACAGAACGAGAACGAGCATGTTATACTATTGCAAAAAATTTGAAATAAACGGGCTCTGAACTGGGAGTTAATTTTAATTATTAGTTAGACTTCGTTTACAATTATACTGGTTCTTGAACCCCATTATTAGTAGGCGACATTTCACTCTGAAGCCACTAATGTTATTTTAGTAAATGGATTTTCAATGCGCTTAATTTGCATTGCCCTCGCCGAGCAGGAAATGAAAGTTCAATGAGATTGGCAGTGACTATTAATTTCTATTTAGACTTTAAGAAAGCCTTCAGAAATTAACGTTTCGGAAATAAATACTGAATGTGTGATATTGTTTTATATAACGGCGGTGGCATACTAGCATACGGCCTGCTTAATAGTATAGACAGGTATGTTTTCCCCTTAAAACCTTTATATTGGATTACAAGTATAGTACCAACATTTATAAAATTTCCAATATCTAAATATGTTCCCCAGCTACGGAGTGAAGATTCCTTTGATATGTTCTTGTTATGCCCGGCATATTATCCGAGATAGCAATCAAAGAATGCCTCTGTAGGCATATATCTGTATAATAAAATAACAGTATATTACTAACATAAGAAATTAGATTGAATGATCAAAACTATTTCCTCCTCGAAAATTCATCCTATTTACACCATTTTTAATACATATACACGGGAAAGCTTATCTGTCTTTTTTTGTTTATTTGTTGCATTTTTATACTGGACTTCTGTAGACGTTAGTTAAATTGTTTTTTTTTCCGTTTCATAAAAAAAAACATTAAAAGTTATTGAAAACAGAAGAGGAAAAATGATAGGATACCTACATACTTCGTCACGATGACTTCATTAAAGTTATAATAGAGGGAAAGATAGAAGGAAGAAGAAAAAGAGGAAGACCACGAAGAGCTTACATGGAGCAGTTAAAGGAAAATATTGAAGTTGAATCGTATAGAGAGTTGAAGGAAAAGGCAGAGAATAGAACAGGATGGAAATTACTCCACCGACAAGAGCCAAGCTCTTAAATATATGATGATGATGATGAGCAAAACAGAGAGACACAGAACTCTTCATTACCCTGTTTATATGAAAAATGGTTTGAATATTATGTTGAATTTATTGAGGAGCAACCAAGGAGAGTCGGTCCTCGCATTTGCCCATGTTTGTATGGGCCGGAAGATCTATTTAGCACTCTCACAAAGCAATATTTGAGAACTGAAGATAAATCCGGAAAATATAAGTATGTACCAAATGCACCACATGTTAGTTTACGAAATTATTTCCATTCAATGCCTTATTTATCGGCCAATAATAATAAACCAATAGCAATGCCAATAGTAATGCCAATGTTTTTAAACGCGATAAATTAAGTTGTACTGTAAAAAGACTGAAATCATGGAAATCCGAGAATACGAGAAACAAACGTGTTTAAAAGAAATTAAAAGTTATTAACGATGTACGATATTGGGCTTGAGAACGAATCTCTTTAAATGTGCGTTCAAATTGACGCACATAGAAAACTCCCACAACCTCTTTTGTGACGGAACTGTATGAACAAAATGTTCTATGTCACCTGCGAGCGGCCATAGTCTGTGAATTCTACTAAAAACGCCGGCCGGCTCGGATCGCTGTCAAAACTCATAACTGAAACTGAAAATGTGAAAATATGAAAGTGGTGCATGTATCTGGAATCAGAAAGCCTATGGATAAATAAATGTAAGTGAGACCCTTTTTCTTTCGGCCAATGCGTAGATGTCGTAGTTCAAACATTTTGGTCACTTCGGACCGAATTTCTCAGTTTGTGAACCAGATACTCATTCACTCATATACCTACTCATATTACAATAACACAGTTTTGAAACATTTTTTCATACACATAGCTTTATTTCTTATCTAAAGATTGTGTAATTTACGAATTTCAATTAGTTTTTCATACCCGTCGTTGCCGTTCTGTTTCAAGTCAACATGGCCGACGCAGAATTAATAAATCAACTTTTGAATAAAAAGGAGATGTTTTTTACGTGTTCAAATACTATTCGAATTATCCAAAGTTGTTGTGACCGATTCAAGTCGTTTAACAGAATTCAATTTACGGCTCAATGACATTCACTCAATCCGGGAACTTTTCGAGAAAACTGTTTTCGAAATACATAGTTTACGAAAGAAAGAACCCTAGGATTGAACCTAATTATCAAGAAGTTCAATCGTTTGATGATTTGTATTATCGAATCTTGAGTGTCGCAGCAATTTCAAACGAAACGTGGCAGTCGTGCGAGAGCGGCAGCTTGCCCCCGACCGACGGTAGCTTTTGTGGGCCCGGACATACCAACAATGATTCGCGTTCAGTCCGAGCGCGTTTACCTAAACTCGAGCTATTTCATTTCGACAGTAAACTGGATAACTGGCAAACTTTTCATGACACGTTCACTAGTCTGATACATAAGAATGACGGCATTAGTAATATTGAGAAGTTTTATTACCTACTGTCCGCCGTGAGCGGTCCTGCGCTCACTGTCGTCAAGGGCATGCCAGTAACATCCGATAATTACCCGATAGTGTGGGCGTTGCTTGTCAAAAAGTTCGAAAACAAACGCGCCCTAGCAACTAGTTATTTAGATCGGCTATTTCAATTCAAACCATTGTTGATAGAATCGGCCTCGGGTTTAAGTACCTTCTTACAAACGTATCAAGAATGTGTCAAAGCGTTGAAACATTTAAATATCGACAATTTGTCTAGTTTCATATTGTTTTATATGGGACTTCGTAATTTAGACGCGTTACTAGGCGGGAGTTCGAACAATCCGTCGAACAAACGCAAATACCTACTTACGAACAGCTGATTGTCTTCGTTGAGAAACAAGCGCGCGTTTTGGAAATGTCGGAAGTAAAAATTTGTGCTCAAAAGAATCACTTTCCACCGCGAGCTGTTTCTAACGTAGTAACAAAACCGAATGTGTGGCGTCCGAATAATAATAATAACTATTACACCGGCGCAAGTAAACAAGGACCGAAGCCGTGTCTGTCAGCTGTTAGTAAGACGGTTCATGAGCGGTCAAATCAGTGCTTAGTTTGCGATAAACCGCATTCGACCTACAGGTGTTACGAATTTTTGGATCTTACGCCCTCACAGCGTCTTGACAAAGTGAAACAGCTTCAATTATGCGAAAATTGCTTGCGTCAGCATCCGCTGTCAGAGTGTATTTCAAAGATTCGTTGTGTTTTGTGCAAACAACCGCACCGTCATAGCTTGCACTTAGATTCAGTGTCAAGTGCTCAAAGCGCTAGTGATCAAAATCCTAGCAGTCAAGTTCAGGTCAAAGGTCAAGGCCAACCTCCCAATGTCGGTTTGACTTGTTCATCAAATTCAACTGTATTGTTAGGCACTGCAATGGTGCACGTCGCAGATCGTTGGGGAACTTACCACGCCGTGCGTGCAGTCGTTGACAGTGGGGCGATGTCAGGGTACATCACTAATGAGTGTGCTCAGCGCCTAGGTCTATCACGACGCAAGTGTCCGTTTGAGCCCACGGGTCTAGGAGGTGCGCCAGAGCAAGATTTCGGATTGGTTACATGTTCAATTAAACCACGAAACTCATCTGCTCCAGTTCTGACTACCGAGACCGTAATAGTAGGCAATATAACCGGCAATTTACCTACAATGACACTTTCCAAGAAAATAGACAACAATTTCAAAGATCTAGAGTTAGCAGACCCGAATTATTTCTCGGCTGCTCCTGTTGAATTGATATTGGCGGGTGATATATTTCCGTATATATACAACGGACAAAACATACTACCGCGTGAACCGGGTTTGCCCGTCGCAATGAATTCGATATTTGGGTATATCATAGCTGGCCAGACAGTGCTGGATAGCGATAGCGAATCGAACAAACCTACGTTTGGCTTGTTCTCGGCTACCAGTGGCATCGATAAAATAATGAACTCGTTTTGGGAGATTGAAAACGTACCGTGTGACGTACCTAAGAACCCAGAAGACTTGTATGTCGAACAGCTGTTTCAAAAAGAACATAGTCGCGATAGCACAGGTCGTTATACGGTGACGTACCCATTCAAACCTAACTTTGAGTTGGGCGATTCAAGTCAACAAGCGTTACGACGTTTTAATAATTTAGAAACGAAGTTGAACCGTATGCCGGAACTTAAGGCTGAGTACGGCAGGTTTATGTCCGAATATGAGGACTTAGATCATATGACTTGTTTAGGTGATTTAGGGTCTGTGGATTCGAAGTATGTTATTCCACATTTTTGCTTTTTGCGACCTTCAAGTACAACGACGAAATTACGCGTCGTTTTCGACTCGTCTTGCCAAACGACAAATAAATTCGGTTGCCTAAGTTGCAAACAGACATAAACGAAATTTTGACCAACTTTCGTCTTCATGAAATTTGCATGTCAAGTGACATTTGCAAAATGTTTCGAATGACCTTGATTGCTGAAGCCCAACGCAAATATCAACACATTTTGTGGCGGTTCTCTCAAGATCAACCCATAAAAGTCTATTCGCTAAATACCATCACGTACGGAGTCGCCACTAGCCCTTATCTAGCGATAAGAGTCCTGCACCAGCTAGCAGACGACGACGCTGAGAAGTATCCTTTAGCGAGCAAGGTTCTAAAAAAGGGATTCTTCGTCGACGATCTTCTGTGGTCTGTGGGTACTTTCGAAGAGGCAGCTCAGCTTCAAGATGAGCTGTTGGCATTACTGGAAGGAGGAGGTTTCATTCTGCGCAAATGGGCAAGCAACTGTTCCCAGCTACTGGAACGTGTGCCCGCTGATTATCGCGAGACGCCGGTAGCATTCGAGGAAGAAAAGGACCTGTCATTGAAAGTTCTAGGTCTTCAGTGGCGGCTGGCGGAGGACTCGTTCGCATTTGCGACCAATGTACTCCCACCTTCACAAGCGCTCACTAAGCGCAATGTCTTGTCTCAGTTAGGTCGTCAGTTCGATCCTCTAGGTTTCGTAGCCCCTTGCATCTTCTACGCGAAATGCTTCATGCAGAGGCTGTGGCTCCATCAGCTCGGTTGGGACGAGAAGCTTCCCCAGGAGCTGGAGAAGGCCTGGCTCGACTACGCGTCTGAAATTCCATTGTTGTCAAACTTTAGGCATGATCGACAGGTTACTGTCAAAAACCACAACTACCATCAGCTCTTATGCTTCTGTGATGCTTCTACAAAAGGAATAGCTGCAGTAATTTACTTGCGTACTTTCAACGAGCAAGGTCAAATTAAGGTCAGCCTTGTTATTGCCAAGTCCAAGGTAGCACCCTTAAAACTGTGTCCGTACCTCGTCTCGAGTTGATGTCAGCGCATTTATTAGCCAAACTTGTCAAGTACGCCAAGTCTGTGTTACTTCTGAGGAAACCGAGGGGGTCCAGAAAGGGTGTCCCTTTCTGGACCCCCTCGGTTTCCTCAGGGTGGGGGGTAGGCTGACACTTTCGGATCTGCCATATCAAGTTAAGCACCCTTTGTTGCTTCCTAAAAACGGGAATTTCACTAAAATTCTAATAGACTATTATCACAAAATGTATCTACATGTAGGCCCGCGTACGCTTCATAGTCTATTAAGTCAAAAATATTGGATTATTTCAGCAAGGCGAGTAATAAGATCGCGATTCTCTAAATGCCTTCAATGTTTTAAAGTGTCGCCGACAGCTTTACAGCCCATCATGGGCAATTTACCAAAATTTCGTACGCAAAACATACACAGTTTTCACTCTGTAGGCGTCGACGCGGGAGGTCCTTTCTACACGAAAGAGAGTAACCGACGGAACGCAAAGACAACGAAATCATATCTGCTGATTTTCGTCTGTTTTTCAACCCGTGCAGTGCACGCGGAGGTCCTGAGTGCGCTCACAACTGAATGTTTTTTCGCAGCTTTCGACCGTTTCACGGCTAGGCGTGGTTTGTGTCACACGATTGTGTCTGATAATGGCAAAAACTTTGTATCTGCCGGCAAACAACTTGCTGAAATCAATCAATTTTATAAACAAAATACGGATGGTATTACAATCGGTTTCAATAATCGCAGCGTTAACTGGACGTACAATCCACCTACTGGTAGTCATTTCGGTGGGATGTACGAAAGCGCTATCAAGTCTTCAAAACAATTGTTGAAGCGTGTAATCGGCAATAGGCCATTGACGTTCGAGGAACTTGGCACTCTCTTCACTCGTGTAGAGGCTGTGTTAAATTCCCGTCCTCTGACTAGTATATCGAGTGACCCGTCGGAATATACGGCGCTCACACCTGGACATTTCCTTGTTGGTCGCGAGCTTTTAGCTGTCCCTGAATATGGCTTGTCTGACGAATCAATTCACGGATTAACTCGCTGGCAATTAGTTCAGCAGGCGTCACAACAATTTTGGAAGTTGTGGAAGAATAATTACCTTCATACGCTCCAGCAGCGACAGAAGTGGTTTAGCAATTGTCGAAACCTTAATGTAGGTGAACTAGTTTTAATACATTCCGACGCTCCTCCACTTCAATGGTCCCTTGGACGTGTGAAGGAGCTTCACCCTGGCGCAGACGGAGTAGTCCGTGTAGTCAAAGTACGCACTCAGTATGGAGAGTATACGCGGCCCGTTGTTAAGCTCAGTCCGCTTCCAATGGATGCAGACTAGTTTAAAAGTTTTGTTTGTCATGTTAACCATGTTACATAAATTTGACGCAAGAAGGTGTCAAGTAATTATTTTAAGGTTACACACGTTTCATTATGTTTTAATTTCAATGTGTTTTTTCAAGTATTCACGTATATACAGTCCATTGTTCTTCTATATTTCACTGTTAGCCATCCCTGGTTCATAAACTGGGGAATCTGGGGTAGATTCCCGGTGGGGGGTTATGTTTATGTTTATGTTTATGCTTGAGAACGAATCTCTCTTTAAATGTGCGTTCAAATTGACGCACATAGAAAACTCCCACAACCTCTTTTGTGACGGAACTGCATGAACAAAATGTTCTATGTCACCTGCGAGCGGCCATAGTCTGTAAATTCTACTAAAAACGCCGGCCGGCTCGGATCGCTGTCAAAACTCATAACTGAAACTTAAAATGAGAAAATATGACAGTGGTGCATGTATCTGGAATCAGAAAGCCTATGGATAAATAAATGTAAGTGAGACCCTTTTTCTTTCGCCCGATGCGTAGATGTCGTAGTTCAAACAAACGAATAACTTTTAATTTCGACGAAACGCGACAGAATATAAAGTGCACAATCACATACCTGAAGTGTCCAGGTCTGGAGCCTCCTAAGGGCTTCCCGTTCTCTGAAGGCACTCTCAGCTACTTAACGGGCGTGCAGATCTGACTTACCACCGGTCTTCGCCTAAAGATACCTCAAAGACACAGCCCACACTCTCTTGATGTGACGTGCACTTTTTAAGAATAGAACTTTTAACTTCTATATGGAAATCGCAGCGCGTGCGACTTCAAAAGCAGAAAATTGTAGTAGACAAATACATACATACGTACATTTGATAAATTGCTGCTTATGCGAACGCTGCAGAATAAACATATCACTCGCATGGAGTACCCTCAAAATCGATAGCGAAGGATACAACAGTTTCAACCGCACCGGACCTTTAGAAGGAATGTCAACTCCGTAACACAGATCTTTAGACTCAAATTGGAACTGCCAGGAAATGGATGATATGACTTTTTAATTGCGTGCGGACAGGAGCCGTGTAACGCCACGCTGAATTGCAATGTTTTCACACTAGTCCGCGCCGCTTTGCCATGCAAATCGATGGCAGCAGGCGTGGTGGCTGCGTTTAAACAGAATTTTTCGCCATTTATAAACGCCCTGTCAAACTATTTTTTATCGAGAGCGCCTGCCATGAGTTTGCCCATGTGTTAAGTTATTGTCGGTACGATCAAATAGACAAATACCTAAATGATCATAATCATCACCATATCAGCCAAAAGACGTCCACTGCTGGACATAGGCCTCCCGCCCTAAGTGCAAATAAATGTTACTGTATTTGAAATGTTTTTTTTTAACACCTACTATTCAGAAATGAGTCATTTATGCCCTTAAATGAGGGATTTCAATTTTCCACATAGAAAGTGTGAAATCCAGTATGTGGCACTCGGTAGTAAAATAATGTCCATCTTGTGGGCTCACGATTCTATTGTAGAATCTTTCGCTTCATTCAGGATTCAATATACCTATACCACAGTATAGGAACAGTAGATAAACTTCGAACAAAGGTACATCGCACGGCTGCACACATGCGCGCGTGTTCGGTACGCACACACACATAGCCTTCGGGCATGATGGAGAATGTTCAATCGGGGCCGCGCCGTTGCCGTGTTCGCTCGCTCTCACTCGCCACGTCAAAGGAAGCCGCCTGGTAGGTATGAAGACAGCGAGCCGCCAGTGCCACAATATCAAAAGGAGCCGAATAGGCTTGTAACTAAGCACCTACCAACCGAGTGCAGTTTAGCAACTATTATACTTGCTAGGAAATATTTTAGGCATAGTATGGTGGTATTAAAATATTCGATGAAGTGGGAAACTAAAAACACATATACCTAACTATCTATAATATTATTACATATACCTAACTATCTATAATATTTGTATTTGTAATTTGTATTACCAATAAATGGATTATGGATTATTATGGATTACTTTGAGTATACAATACTGTCTATTAAACTGTAACAGAAATACGTTGCATACGTGACACAGCCCTGCGCATCGAGCGAAAGTAGGTAACGAACGCGCCTAAACGGCCTCTGATAACTGCTGTATTATTCTTCTATACTGTGCCTATACCCCCTGGCCGTAAATATATAATTGTGCTCCCTTGAGACACAATCTACTATTTTTTATACTACGACTGTGGCAAACCAGCACAGACACAGCCTGCTTCATGGTAAGACACCGTGGCATATGGAAGCTTGCGACTCCAGACGAATCAAAAGTGCGTTGCCGAAGCTTTATTTATTTGAGGATTCGTTGTTGACAGCTAGAGACAAATGTAGGTCCCTCACTCTCAACTCAGCGCATCCGCGGGAGCTCTGGCGACCCTAGGAATGGTGACACCAGGAACACAACACCATGTAAAATATACCACATACTCATGGAATCAAAATATGAGACTATCCGGGTAATACATATTGCAAAACGTACATAATAGTAGTTTATGCAACTGATCCATAATGAGAGGCCTCAAAACAAGAGTGTGGTTTTATGAAACGAGCGTGAGCGAGTTTCATAATAGGATCACACGAGTGTTTTAAGGCCTAATTATGTACAGTTGCATACACTACTTTATCTACACACATACTTTATCTACATATATAGTACTCTAAGATGGGTTCACAATTCTACTTTCGTATAACAGCAAAAAACCAACAAAAAAATGACAACAGCAATGGCGGCAATTCGAACAGAATAATATAAATATTTAAGGGGGCTCCCATACAACAAACGTGTTTTTTTGCCGTTTTTTATAGATAATGGTACAAAACCCTTCGTGCGCGAGTCCGACTCGCACTTGGCCGGTTCTTTTTGTTCCTGCTTGTGACATATTCAAAAGCTTGTTCCCAATTTCATGTTGTACTTTTAATTTCATTATCTTTAATTATAAGGAACGCCTTTAGTACCCATTAGGTCTACATCGTGTCGGTGTATTCGCCAGGGTATTTTAAGATAAATCGCTTTTGTTGCTGAAGGGCGAAGATAAGGCATGGATTACACGCTCAATTTAGCGCTAATTCGGTCGAGAATAGCTATATTACTCACGCGAAAAACGAGCATTTCCACCCGTGTCTTAGCAGGCATTAAACCAACAACGTTAAACTTTAGGCAGGCCTGTTTCTCTTACCGTTTCGCGTTTCGGCTAAATTGGTGCACTTTACGACACAAACGTGACGAACCCAACTAGTCGAAAGCGCACGTGCTGCACTGGGATGCCGTGGTTTGAGTTTTCTAACTCCTAAACATCAGTTTTGTCCAGTAATAGAACCTTCTGAAGCTCTAGTATAAGTAAGTTATACCGAAACAAAACGTTACGACCGCGTTTGCGTTTAGCTGTCAAATCCAGGGTAAAAGTTTTATTTCGGTAAAACTTATACTAGAGCCCCTGTGAGTAGGTACTATTATTTCTTCCGTAATTTAGGTAAATTGTAACCATACCGTAAATCAGACAATACTGCTGCAGACACGTTTAAATAACAGCTGTCACATACACCATATTTTACGTTCGCTCGTAACGCTACAGCAACATCATAAAACGGCGACAAAGCAACAGCCCTGAAATATTTCACGGCAACATTCCAGCGCGAAAATGCTCATGTTTAAACTTATAGCCCAAGACGGTAAAATAACGTATAAGTTGACGTGCGTTAAATTAAACCGTAGCAGTAGAATATAAATCCATCAATGACTCATCATCCTCCTAGCGTTATTCCCGGTTGTGCCCTAAAGGAGCCCGGGGTCCACATTGACACCTAAACCCAAGATTTTTGCATAGCAACTAGTTTTACGAAAGCCACTGCCATCTGACCTTCCAACCCAGAGGGAGAACTAGACCTTATTGGGATTAGACCGGTTTCCTCACGATGTTATCCTTCACCGAAAAGCTCGTAAATATTCCGTACATACGAGTAAGTTCCGAAAAACTCATTGGTACGAGCTGGGATTCGAACCCACGACGGCCGCTTGACAGCCGCATGCCTGAACCACTAGGCTACTGCAGCTTACTTCCATTCATCCGTCTATGATTATTTTGTACAGTACATTCTGAAACCTGTAACTATTCCAAAAGAAAGCCAACGACCATTTAGGTCTACTTCGCTACCCATTTCCTTTTCAGTTTCATATTTAATTTAATACCACGATGGTCGCAGTTTATGGCCTTAACTTAATGGTACAAAAGGGTTCGCTGTGCTGACCTTACGAGTCAAATGTAAGGTCCTGAAAGTCAATATAGCATATCTTCAGAAGCTCCGGCCTTCCTTACGCAACAGGAACCTAAATACAAAAATAATGAGTTTATTTGGATGCGGTTTTCTAATAATTTCCTATTGGACAGCTTCATATGAGTATGTTTAGTCTAAAATTACGGTGATCCGATTGGTTCTCCCTTGTTAGACTTAACTATTTTAGCCCTAAATGCTCCATATGACCTAATGTTTAATTATATCTAAATTGTAAATTGTATAGGATTATTGGTAATTAAACCTAATAATCAAAGAAAACCCCGAAAAGTTCACTGATTCGAAGAAAAATGCATTAGGTAAAGTGAAACATTAGGGTCATTAGGGCAAAAGTTACTAGGACAGGACCCCGATCTGATTCATTACGGCAAGCCAAAGCAATTTATTTCCCTAGAGAATAAAGTACTTCACGTACTAGGGTCTTGTGAAAAAGTTGCGGTAATGCTTCAGTGGCCCGGCGGTTTAGAACTTAAAACACGATGCCGGGCGAGTTACGGAGCGCGAATGGATTCAGCGGCTGCGACGCGTGACTGCACTTCACTGAACCACCCTGTGTGTGAAGTAGGTAGGCAGTGAAGTCGGCAATGTGTGTACCTATACTGTACAAATATAGTCCAGTTTAGCTAGTACTGTAGTATTTATTACGCCAAAGTTGACCGCGTATCAAAGGGGTGAAGACGTGGTCATTAATATAAAACCACTCGGACAATCTGATCAATCAGCCCATACTAAGTTAATATACTCGTATATAAGTTATTATTGCAAGTTCAAAATGGAGGCGGTATACTAATGCTTAATACTTCTACTTCTATTTCGTCTATCGAATACTTTTGGTTAAGAATTTCCTAGGAAAAGGGAGGTGAAAAACTGCTATGGGAAGAGAAAAGCGTAAGAGAGATTTGTAAGCCAGAACTTGCACTCCATCGTCTTACTTAATAATAATAATAGTCCAGTCAATGAACTGACAGCTTGTATGGAAAAACTGTCAATTTTGGAAATAATTTATAATAGCCTATTTTTTATGTGTAACGGATATATTATCAATTAAATAGTTACCCAGCGACAAAATCCGACAAAATTTCAGACATCAATAAAATGATAAATTAACTAGCTTCTGAAAAGTCAGAAAAAATATTAATAAATATTTTTGGCTTTACTTTGGTTCATTTACATCTTCTCTATAATATTCAAGATAAATCGTACAAAAAAAGACAATGCATGATTCATTGAAATCTACATAATTACTTCAGGGTGGAAAGTTTGTCGGATTCTTTAATAAATCATCTTAGAATAACATTTTAAAATGAAATCAACAAAAAAAACGCTATTATAAATTAATGTTTTTCAAAACCGTATTTTGCCTGGAGTATAATATAATATAATATTTGGGGACAATCTTACACAAATCGACCTAGCCCCAAACTAAGCAAAGCTTGTACTATGGGTACTAGATGACGATATACATACTTATTATGTAAATACATAGAAAACATCCATGACTCAGGAACAAATATTCGTGCTCATCACAAATAAATGCCCTTACCGGGATTCGAACCTGGGCCTCTTGCTTCGTGAGGAGAGTGAGTCGGGCTCGCGTAGATAGTGCGCTCTGAAGGGACGCTTCGGGCCTTATCCCTACAAGGAGCTCCGGCTACGACCACGCGTGCCTTGCCGCTCACGTCCGGGCCTTCGACCCTCAGGTTCAATTGTAAGACACTTGGGAGCAGTAAAACAGCCGTATGGTCTCGCCCATCGGGCCTTTGGCGCTCGGGTTCGCTTGTAAGACACTCGGGGTGGGGTGTTCGAGAGCGGACACTGAAGGGACGCTTAGTGCCTTCGGCCCTACGCGGAGCTCGGCCTTCAAGTTTACATTTAGACATATGTAAATAAATAAGTACATTATAAAAATTAAACCAAATTCACCAACGTTTTAAAGCATTGCAATTATTATCGATTTATATGCAAATATTACTAGTCAATGCACGGTTTACACCGGTACAAATACGAAAAACTACAAAAGACTCTTCCATTCTCGGGATCAACGTTATCACAGTAAAATTATAAAATTAGTACCTAAATTAATTTTATAAGGAGTGTGTGTATATCTGTATTCTGGTGAATGTAGGTACATAAATAGTATCCAATTAATAAAGGTTGACCATGCTGTTATCTATCTTCTTCCTAGACTTCCCATGGACGGGTTCATCGTTTAAATTGACATTGTCAATGGTATTCAATCTGAGACGGATAATAAATTAATTTGTAATATGCTAATTAAATTACATGTTATCACTAAGAAATGCAGAGTTTGATGCGGTGGATGCAGTGACGCATCGTTTGCGTCGCATTTTCCACATTTACCTTGCTGCGCAAAAGCTGCGTCATCGTATTTATACCACATCGGTGGCAAACAGGCTTACGGCCCACTTGATGGTAATAAGCGGTCATCGTAGCTTAATATGGGCGCTTGCAAATCCAGGGTGTCACAGTCGCCGACCCTTTAAGAATTAATACACTTCTTTCTTGAAAAACCCCATATTTGTAGTCTCTTAGGAAACTCTCGGCATAGCCCATTCCACAGCCGAGAAAAAAGAAACTTTGAAACAGTCCCGTACGCGACCATTTATGTTCTAGATTTCATACTAAGATGTTGTAAACTAAACCCTATCACGTCTGTGCTGTAACTTCGGAACGTAAATATATGTGAACGTACCTACATAGTTGTACCTACATTGGCAATCCCTTTTTGTGCTTCTAAATGACCCACCGAAGCATGATGTAATAGGTTTCGTGACATGGCAAGATTCTAACGAGGCCCATTAACTTACACACAGACAGGCGCTTGCTATATTCAGCGTTTTTTTATTCGGCAGTATTATCTCGGCAAAAAATGGTTAAAATAAATCATGAGCAAAATTAACATTTGTTAAGAACGTGTAACAATACCACAATTTTATTTGATCAACATTCTGGCGCTTGGTCATACTTTTACGGCGATAATCGTGAGGTGATATTGACTTTAGAAGCGAGCGTTTCAAACCGTCGGAGATTCACCTTTGCATAGAAATACGACAAGAAATGACGCCAATTCAAACAAGATCCTTGGTATGCCAACCAAGTAAATATCTCACAATGACTTCACGAAATTTCGCTCTAACGAGTTTTCCGAGTGGGGTACACCCTTGTTAATGTCATCAAGTCTTGTTGCATCTTTCATCATGTTTTTATTGGGATTAATATGTCATTTATTATTATATACATACAGCCTTTATTCCCAAAAGGGGTAGGCATCAGAGTACATGAAACGTATGTTCCAGCGCCACTTTTATCATAAATGTGGGTATAAAAGATCGACAAAATGTGATATTGCAGTGATAGGTTGCCAGCCCATCGTCCACAACACACTTCAACCCTTAGTCGACTTTTACGACACCCACGGGAAGAAAGGGGGTGGTGAAGTTCTAACCCGACACCACACGGGTATTATTATATACTCTTCATTTAACGACAACCTTAGAGTCTTAGTTGGTGACCCTGCCTATACAAAATTATTGGTTCTGGGTTGGGATCCCGGTACCTAAGGGCATTTACTTGTGTGATGAGTACGAATATTTGTTCCCGAGTCATGGATGTTTTCTACATATTTAAGTATTTACATCTATATACAGTTAGAAGACCGGTTAGCGTAGTGAGTAGTGACACGCCTACGAAGCTGAAGGTTCTGGGTTCGAATCCCGGTAAGGACAAATATTTAGTATGTATCATCATCATCATCATCATCATATCAGCCGAAAGACGTCCACTGCTGGACATAGAAAGAGTGCCAAAGTGACCGGTCCTGCGCCACCCGCATCCAACGAACTCCAGCAACCTTTACCAGGTCATCAGTCCACCTTGTAGGGGGGCCTACCCACGCCGCGCCTTCATGTACGTGGTCGCCACTCGAGAACCTTTCCGCCCCAACGGCCATCGGTTCTACGTGCTATGCGCAGTAGTATATATATATTATAAATACTAGTACCCATAACACAAGCCTTATTGAGATTATTATCGATTTGTGTAAGATTTTCCCCTAATATTTGTTTACTAATTATGTATCGATTATACATACCGTCTAATATCGTCTAGTCTAATCAATGAAAAGAATTTAATGTGGGCATCCCAAACGAGGAACTTAAAGCCTTTATGATTATTTACCCAGAAGTCAGCAAACGTGCCAAATCCTTGAACTTGGCCAGGGTCGAGACCTACAACTTCGGTAAACAGTTACAATGCCAAGAACACAGGTGCCTTGACTCACTGCAGTGCCTTAAATAGCCAACCTGGCGCCATCATTTAATAGGTGACACGAAGTTGTAGACTCGTTTAAATTAAAAAGTGAAGTTTCCTTTCATTAAAAGCGTGGGTTTCTAGGAGTACCTAAATATACTGCAGTGCAAACGTTGCGGCAGTTTAATAGTTATTTATGCTACAAGTGTGGAAAGTGGGTGATTTCCGACGAGTGTCATTTTCATACATGAGCGAGTGAAGCGAGCGAATGTATAATTCGACACGAGTCGGAAATCATCTTTACGCGCGTGTATCATACAACGTTTTACTATGCCTTGTGTGAGGAAATAGATTAAATGTTGAAATGTCAGGTTAAAATAGATAGGTTAAAATTGAAGAACCTAGGTAGGTATCTTTTGCTGTCAAGCTTTTTCACTTAAAAGTTAAAACCATTGTATTGTGGTTTTGGAACACAATTAATTTTGAGTACCTAACTCAATATATTCCACAACAAAAAGACGCTGTACCGTCGTAATTCTAAGAAACATAAAGTGTCAACTATTGAAACGCAATAAATTATTATTATTATTGATTAGTCACTTTCACTCGACATTTTTAACATCATCATCATCATATCAGCCGAAAGACGTCCACTGCTGGACATAGGCCTCCCCCAAAGAGTGCCACAATGACCGGTCCTGCGCCACCCGCATCCAGCGGACTCCCGTGACCTTTACAAGGTCATCAGTCCACCTTGTGGGGGGCCTACCCACATTTTTAACATATTTACATAAAATAACTCCAAACTAAACAACAATCACAACAATGGCGGGCTTTTTAATTTTAAATACATGCGCAATGGCGCATGTGCAAGTCGCCATATTGTCGTATCGCAAAAGGTAAGCGTTCAGCCAAACACATTAAGTGAATATTTAAAATTAATTCATTCATTGACCAAATTCAAAAATAAACATAAACATAAAACATAAACATAATTTATTGATAAAACATTAAGTACATCAGTTTAACTATAGACTAGGAGCTTACTATTGAGATAAATAACATGTGCCTGAGCTAGGATACCCTGTGTTTCAGGCAAAAAAGAACTAACAATTGAAAATCAAGTTATTCATAATATAATACAATATCATTCTTATTGGCTAGTATAAAATAGTTAGGAACTTATAACCTAGGCGCTTACTATGAAGATATAATAAAATAAAATTTTATTTTAAAACGATTTAAAATATTAATAAATAATTTCATACATTATTAACATTTACGTACCTTTTATGAAAGAAAAAGTGTAATTGAAATATCTGTAAAACATTTCTCAAGTAATAAAAACTGCGTCGGGCTGACGACGACACTAGTGCGAAAAAGTGGCACTTTACGCACGATTTGGGTGCTTGGAAAACGCTCTTTTCGAGCACATGCATTGTAATAGTTATTTATGATACAAGTGCGGAAAGTAGGTAATTCCCAACGAGTGACGATGACCAAAAACACGACCGTTACGGAGTGCTTTTGATCGACACGAGTCGGGAATTACCAATCCGCACGTGTATCACACAACATTTTACAATGCATCATGCGAGGAAATTAAAAATTATACATAAAAGGTGAAATTTGAATTGTCCTGAAATCTCATTCTCGCACGTGTGTGGGAATATTGGCCCGAAATGCATTCCCGCACGGCCGCCCCCCGGCCCGCCCCGCCGTGCGGGCATGGAGGGCTTCCCGTGTTCATGTACCCATATAAAGGCGCACTTTCAGAGCAAGTGCATTGTAATAGTTATTTTTTGTACAACATTTTGTATGCGGGTCTTAGGAGGTTATATTCACTATTTTATTGTAATATTTGACAGAAGGAGTCTTGTCTCCGCCTTCGTCAAAATCAGCATGGCAGAGACATGAAAGTAGACTGCATTTTAATGTATTTTTATAACAATATAATAACTGAAAATCATTATCAACGCTTTACCTATCAATGCCAAAAATTAAACATATTTGATTATTAAACGATATGATACAGAGAGAAAGAATATAATGGAAAAGTAAACCATCATCGTCTGAAGCCCAGGACAGGACAGGATAATTGGTTTGCGGGTAATAGAAAATGAAAAAAAACCAAAGAACTGGAAAAAATATGTGGAAAAATTTAAACAATGTGCAATGTCCATGTGTTTGTTATTGTGCAAACGGAATTCCATTGGACACTAGTTTGTGTATAATCTAGTTCAAAATAGGTATTTAGACTACAAGCTGCTGGTCTAACAATAGATTTTAAAATATGAAATAGCTGATCGATCACCTCGCGCGATGATTACTTTAAAATATTAATACACGTTAACTGATTGAGAATTGAATTAGATTCAAGTTTTGCATTAAACAATAGTCATTATACCAATCGTAGGTACTTGACGCTCGAGCCGAAAGCGAGGGCGAAAACGTGTGATCTTATCATTATTACTGCCCGGGGTGAGTACAAAATCTTACGACTCTCCGGGCGGTAATTGCCTCTTTATGGCCAGGCGTGACGTAAAGTTTGTTGTAGAAATGAACTCGTGTAGCATTGAAAACTTGATAAAGATAATGTAAAAAATCCATAATTTACAATTGAATTTGAAAAAGTCATTCTCAATACTACTCATTAGTTTTCAGAACGTGTTGCTCTAAGAGAACAACTTGCCATTTTTAAAGATGTAAATTGATAAAAAGTTACGCAATTACCCTGCTGAAGTTTTCATAAGAGCGCAGATAGCGGTCACCCTGGAGTATTTAGTGATCAAAAAATACGATGTAGGTAACTCAACTACAATAAGGGTAGGTAAGCTATACTGCGTGGAACGGAACGATGGACTTTCCCGCAAGAGGGGGATTATTGAGCGCTACGCTAGTACGTCACATTTTCCAGATAAACTATTTTTATTGACGCGATTTTTTTTTACCTTTGTATGGAGCGTTGGCCGACTGAAGCGACGAGCTCCATACAAAAGTTAAAAAAAAATCGAGTAAAAAATTTTTTTTCTGTCTTTATTCTTAATAGAACACGATACCTGTCAAGCCCTTGATCGGTTCATACCCCATTTTTGTTACACCCTGTGTATTGTCTATTTGAATAGATATTACTCGTAATACTTCTACTATATATTAACAGAGGTATAGAATGTCAGGTTTACCACAATAACCTTGTGGCTCAGTTTACCTCAAGAATCTTGAGTCAACATTGTTAGGTTTACATCCATCACCCGTCTCACCCACCGTCCAATTAGTTTAATTCTTGCTTTTCTACCGTCCCCTATTAAACTATTTGTAGATTTTCAACTGACTTCGATGTTAATAATTCTCTAGTTATGATCTAACAAGACCTCCGCAACCTTATCAAAGCACTTTTAACTTTTCAGGGCATACATCTATCTACAAACAAGCGTTTTCAAAAAAAGTGTAAGTACCTACATGCACTTATTTTTGCGGAATTCAATTGTCTTACTCTGAATCGTTGATACTATCGATCCTTATACAAGAAAAAGATTGTCACAGATTTTACGATGTATTTTTTCTTCCAGTTCGTCACGCGACTATGTATAACAAAAACCGACCAAGTGCGAGTCGGACTTGTGCACGAAGGGTTCCGTACCGTCCGTTCTATAAAAACAGTAAGTAATAAAAAAAGTTTTTTGTATTTTTTTTTGTTTTTAGTACTTGTTGTTATAGCGGCAACAGAAATACATAATTTGTGAAAATTTCAACTGTCTAGCTATCGCGGTTCTTGAGATACAGCCTGAAAAAAAAAACGTTTGTTGTATGGGAGCCCCCCTTAAATATTTATTTTATTTTGTTTTTAGTATTTGTTGTTATAGCCAGAAATACATAATATGTGAAAATTTCAACTGTCTAGCTATCGCGGTTCTTGAGATACAGCCTGGTGACAGATAGACGGACGGACAGCGAATTCTTAGTAATAGGGTCCCATTTTTACCCTTTGGGTACGGAACCCTAAAAAGAAGGTATCCGAAAATGGGGATCCCCTCATTTCACCGACAAACGTTTCACTGAATGGTTTGTTTCATCGAATTTTCATTTCATCGATCTTTTTTTTTCTTGGAAACCTTTAACTTTTTAGGTAAATTTAAAAGGTAAGTAATTAGTATGTAGAGCCCATAAAGCTGGTTTTCCACCGGAGGGGCGAGACGAGACGAGACGATGCGAGAATTGACATCGTATGGGACTTACTATCTATTTCCACGGAGCGCGCGCGCGCCCGGTGCAAATAGGTATTACTATACTACCTATTTGCACCGGGCGCGCGCGCGCTCCGTACGCATACGAATTTCAATTCTCGTCTCGCCTCGTATCGTCTCGCCCCTCCGGTGGAAAACTAGCTTTAGGTTAGGTTTGTTTTATAAGTTTTTTAACAATCCTGAATTGTTTACTGTTACTGAAAAAATATGTTTGCAACATTACGCTATCTAGTCTTGCCCCTTTATACGGTTTTACCATCACCATCACACATTAGGCCTCGCACACACGCACAGTGCTGTCTTGCTAGTAATTAGGTCCAATCATAAAAATGATAGGTACTGTTCTGTTTCTGTGCTTAAGTTTTACTTGAACACTGTATAAAATGTGGTACTAAATAAAGTTTTTTATGTGCCCATTTCTATATTTTCTATAATGCAGTGACAGGATCACGGGATTGAAGTAGAAACTGCAACCCTATTCCCGCAGTCGACTATTACGACACCGGAAAGTAAGGGGGTGGTGCATCCTATCCCGACACTACATAGGGTAAAAATTAAACTACGTACAACTAAATACAACGACGTATACCTCCGAGTATGTACTTAACTAGTTTTTTTAAACCATTTTTATCGCAGTATAGGTACCTCATTAAAATTAATTGCGATAAAATCCCAGATCTTTTGACTGTTGTTATTAAAACTAATGGCCACTAACTAACATAAGTATAAAAATACCTAGCAACTTTTTATTTTGTAAAGTTACGATTTTATAGCACTTGACCTATGCGAAAACAGCACTTAAAAGTCTTAAAAATACAATTCAAATAGCCACACGTAGAATATATTAAAATACTACATGTGTAGGACATTTTGAATCAGATGTTACTAGATTCCTTCGGGCAGTACCTTTGAAGAAACTGTTGCAAATATGAATTGCGAAGATGATTTAGCAGTAGTTGCTTCCAAAATGCTAGTTTATATATGTAAATTAATGATATTATTTGGAAGTCTTTCTATATATTTTCTATTATCATACTAATATATTTCACGTTGTATGTCTTATACATTTTTCGCTCCAAATTGTTATTCGCATTTCGCGCGCCCTTTCTGGCACTCTCACATAATAAACAATAGTACTACGTACAGAAGGTCCTCTGTTAACAAATCGATTGTTTAGATATGCTGGACGAACCTAAACGTGCAGGCCATCCCATTCTACCGCATGCAACTAATGCAACGCGCTACAATAGAACGCGTGCGTGCTGTAGCAGCGCTAACATACCGGCCGGAGCCGGTAGGCCGATGCACTTGTTGCGACGTTACGAAATCCCAGAGTGAGCCGCCTCTGCCACTGCGGTGAAACGAGCGTGCGCATTGAAATCAAATTGGAATGCATAGCGTAACTCACAGATCTACCCTCAGTCCAGCGCAGTTAACGATCAGGATTCATCTCACGAGCTAATGGAACACGTTCGACTGAACACACGGGATCGGAATCGGTTCCGGAAACTAGTTCTCAGCAAACCGTTTATCGTTGATAATTAATGTATTACACATCCAGTGCCAAGAGTGTCGTATCGCAACGCTCGTAGCCGATAACATGCGAAACCCCGTTTGAAGAGAAAACGGCCACATTACCAATCCCTGTAATGGAGTGGAGTTCGTCTCTTAAATCTATAAGAGTGCCCACTGTGAGCTGTAGAACTCGCGAGCCTGACATTTTAGGATTCCGTAGCCAAATGGCAAAAAACGGAACCCTTATGGATTCGTCATGTCTGTTGTATGGACGAAAACGGGGAGGCGTAGGACCTTTGGCGGAATATTTCAGAAAACGAGGTAAATTTTTAAGAAAATTAAGAAAGTAAGAAAATGATGCCCTTGTTCATTATTGTATGAAGAAAGTTATAAAATTTCATATTATTCTGATAAAAAATGGAGCAGTAAAATGGTTACAAGTGAAAAAATAGGGGTGACTAGATCTTTTTTTCTCTAATTTTTATTGTTAAAATGGATTTCTACGAAAACTATGACCCGTCGCATATCTTGCAGATTATGATATATTTTTTCCTACAGCAAAAATGTTACGTTATAATGTATAAAACGGTTACAAAACAACTCATTTTCACGAAAATTTCGAATGTGCAGCCTTAATATTGCTTGTTAGAGAGAAAAGCGTCTGCGAGCGTCATAGTACATGACAATCGTTTCATATGAAGGTGCGTTTTAAGGAAAAGGGACAGAATATACCCCCTCTTATAACTTTGGACACTTATAACTTTGTTATTATTTTAATCCCCTGCTTTACTTTTTCCTCCATTTGACAATATTTTTAATCCTTTTTTGGAAGATTCAACATTATTGGGTATTGTAATTGGTGTCTACGCTCCTATTTAAAATTCATAAATGACTTTTTTAAACATTGGATCCATTTGCTTCACGAACTATTGTTATTCTAATCTAAACGCAAGGTTGGTATATTTATATTTTCCTAGCTGTCTGCTTGCTGTCTATTACTTTAGGCCTAACTATTGGGCTGGCAGGTACATATATACCGGTAAGTCGAAACTAATAATTTACGCTTATCTGTTTAACAATTATATTTGTTTATGAGTGGATTGTAAAAGAAATACATAGTGAGGGGCCTTAAGCTAATCTACGCATTAACTTTTTTGCATTGTGTAACGACAATTACTCATACATTTTATATGGGCAGATTTTTTTTCGCTACCTAACTTTCGAATAGAATGAAATTTGTTAGTTAATATTGAGTGCAATGAAAAAAAACTAACTTAGATAAGTATATGGTACTTTTCATCCATTTAACAGATGGGTGAAGGTCGTGCCTCTAAAATAGATGGATGTAATATTTTGTTAAATTCACGGGCGTGCCACGTCAGCAGCCACTTGGTCGTGGTCGTCCCCCAAACTTTTTTCCGAAACTATAAGAACTATACTGTTGGAACTTGGTAAGTAGATGTATTCTGTGAACCGCATTAAGATTTTCACACAAAAATAGAAAAAAAACAATAAATTTTGGGGGTTCCCCATACTTAGAACTGAAACTTTAAAAAAAGTTTCATCAAAGCCATACGTGTGTGGATAGATCTTCAAAAATGATATTGAGGTTTCTAATATCATTTTTTTCTAAACTGAATAGTTTGCGCGAGAGACACTTCCAAAGTGGTAAAATGAGTCCCCCCCCCTGTAACTTCTAAAATAAGAGAATGATCAAACTAAAAAAATATATGATGTACATTATCAATTTATCATGCAACTTCCACCGAAAATTGGTTTGAACGAGATCTAGTAAGTAGTTTCTTTTAATACCTCATAAATCGTAAACCGCAATTTACCTTTCATTCAACGGATAATGATACGGAACCCGTTGCGCGCGAGTCCGACTCGCACTTGGCCGGTTTTTTTAATTTATATACCCTATACGAGCAATATTTATGTATATTTTATGTATAATTTATGTAATACCCTAAACGAGCAATATTTGGAAGCCGGTTAATATGTACGGCCCGATAATCCGCGTCCATCTATCTTTCTCTCTATCATTTGTTGCATTAAGTTAAAAAGAAACAGAGATATAGTGGAATATATATATATAATTATCACCATCATCATATCAGCTGAAAGACGTCCACTGCTGAACATAGGCCTCACCTATATGTATATTTGCAATCACGTTCTCGGAAACGAATCTAAGGATTTCGATGAAAGGACCATGGGCAGAAATGTCCCCCCCCACCAACAGAAATGAAACATGTCTCATTTATTAGATCTTAGCAACCTGATGATTTTTTACTATGACGAGGATCGCCATATTTATGGGGTTTTCTTGGAAAACCGTGTTTTGTTTTTTGTTTTTATTACGGAATTAGCCCACTGGCTGGATATAACTATATTCATACATGTTGTCTTTTAAAGAGTCTCTATAGGTAACTTATATTAAATAATATTTTTAGCCGAAACTATTAAATAATATAAAAGATTTCTGTCGTAAATATATATTTGTGAAGTATTATTGTTAGTAACATAATATTTTTTCAACCTTTTCTTTGTAACTTTCAATGAGATGAGCAAAAAATATGTAAAAACAAAACACGGTTTTCCAAGAAAACCCCATACATAGGGCGATTCTCGTCATACTAAAAAATCATGAGTTTGCCAAGATCTATTAAATGAGACATGTTTCATTTCTGTTGGTGGGGGGGGACAGTGCCCATACAAATTTGCCCATTGTCCTTTGGAATAATAAAGGTTTATGGGGACGAGAAATCGATCTATCTATATCTTATGTCCGGGATAATTAGTTTTCTCCGTATTTTCAGCCGAGGAGAGTTCGGTCGCCCAGGGACTATTTTTTTATTCGAATAACTGAATTGACGAAAAAAAGTGAAAAGTGTATAATTATTGAACTCGTGAAATTCTCGCGATCTGTAGAGAACACCCGGACAGACGCCGGACATACGAAAGCATTTTTGCTCAAGCTAAGAGGAGAACTTCGTTCGCTTCGCTCGCTCATTCAAGACACTTGTGACGACATACAGTAGTTACAAAAGCAATGTCAAAGTTAATCGCCATGACATTGAAACCTTCACAAAGAATGAAAGGTTACTCGAGTGCAAACTTGAGTCATCGAGCTAATTACTTCATACAAAACTAGTTTAGTAACTGCAATCGATCTAGCCGACAATAAGAAACTTCAAGGATCTTGGAAAAACTTGGTTAAAAAACCAATCTACAAGTAATATTCGCAGAGTTTCTCTCAGTCTTTAACAGTACGCGAGCTGTGAGGGAAATTAAATATGGTTGGGGTTAATAAAGGGTTGAGTTTACGAAATAATGGGGCCATTTTAGAACATACCTACCTGTATTTGATGTATGAAAATAATTCGAGTATTTATTTTCATACAAAAAATACAGGTATTCAATTTTGTGTCTCGCTTTTTATTTAATACTAGCTTCCCGCGCGACTTCACCCGCGTATTGCAAATAACGCAGGCAAACCCGCTGGTAATAATATAGCCTATAACCATTCAGAAAGTCAATTCTACACGCAGGTGAAATCATTTTTGAAATCGGATAATAATTCCGGAGAAAATGCAAAACATAGAAACCTATAAAGCTACAATCTCACTGACGATTCCTCTTTAATAAATATTTTTTAAACTATGTTTGCAATGAGCTGAGATACATATTTTCAAAATTATCCTTTTAAAAATACAAAATACCTTTTAGTACCCGCAGAATGTTATATATGTCACTAGCCGAGGCAATTATTACCTATAGCCTAAGCAGCGATATGGCCGAACTTATAAAACCTAATACCTAGATGACATAAGATACAGTTAAGCCTGGTAAAAACAATACCTAACTCAATAAGGAAAATGCATAAAAACGACGAAACAAAACTATTCGAGTACCTACTGTAAAATAATTAATGTATGAGTATATGATGAGTTTAAAATGGTGCTAGTGTGTGATTAGATCGCAAACTTATTACCTAACCTCATAATTACATCTACCTAAATATGTATTATCAGCTTACAATAATACATATGGATGGAAATAGAAAATGGGAATTTATGTTACCCTATACGCTAAACTCATGGCCTAATGATGTAAGAAAGAAAGAAAACATTTATTCGTGGACAAAACAAAGGGTATACAAAACAAAACACAGTAAAGTAAAAGTAGCAGGGTCCACGAAAAGGCCCCGACTCAGCATGGTGCTAACCTAGGAGGCCAGCGCTGGTCTTCCGTCGGAACCTTTACATGAGTCACCTCCTGGAAGGCAACACAAAACAAATACCTACGCTAAAACATATTTTAAAGAATACATAGGTATCTTAAGTAAAAATAAGCAGTATGTAAGTGCGATAGAGATAGAGATATCCGAACTAAGCTTATATATAGAGATATCAGAACTTAAGCATCAAAACATACTTAATAATAAACATGTTGGCACGCAGACAAAAACTATGTCGTTACCAAGTCCAAGCGCGCGCCCGAGTGATAAAATAAATCTACCTCCTTTCATAGTTAGCCACACGTTAATTTATACTTTATAACCCAACATGTTAACGAGCGACAATGGCGGCAGATAAACCGTAAAAGTTTTTCGCTCGCAGCCTAAAAACAAAATGTAAGTATTTTTAAGTTTTTCTTTTGGATAAATAAATAAAATAAATTAATTAATTAAGTCTTATCATAGAATTTTGTATTTAAACCGTTTCATCTAATATTTCAGCGTACCTATTTTGGAATACCGAAAAGAAAACGCGAATTAAGCAAGACATTGAAATTTTGCCGAATACGAATATCGGCAATCCCTGTTTTAAAGCTTGGTCAATTACGACTACTATATGGTCCGTGGGTTTGATACACTTTGAGTTTGATATCATCAACACCACCACCACTCATCTCATCAACATTAAAGTTGTGGCAGCCGTCATTGATAAAAATCGGATTAAAATATTAAAAAAACCACTGACAGTATCGCAAAACAACTAAGTGCATCTATGAAACAATTACCAAAAAAGAAATTTCAATTAGCGGTATTAGCGGTTGAACGTATTAATGCACCCAAGGTACCTATATTATTGAATTATGCTGGTAAAAGAATAAAGTAAATAAAACAAAAAACTTACGCTTTAACAACTGCAAAAGTTGCGCCAACTGTCAGTCCTAGATTAAAAGCGCTCATCCATAACAGAGACATGGCTTCAGCTTTTAAGCGTGTTACGGAATGTAGAGCACTGCACTATGCAAGCATGGCACACTTTTCGCAAATAGTTTATTTCGACGAGAACAAAACATTCAAATCTCGAATAACACACGGAAAATCGCACGTTCCAATTTTAATTTTTTTTTGCGCGCTCGAAACTTTTTAATGGTTTTTCTTCTACCTAATTAAAATTTCGATTCGATTACACACGGAAAATCGCACGATGCAATTTTAAAATTCCAAGCGCGCGAAACCTATTAATTGTTTTTCTTCTAATGCACCGCGTGGTAGTGTAACAACGAACTGTGATGAAACGATCGACTATGCGGCGAGTAGGTACTGTGAACGAATGACGAGCTGGTTTTATCTTTTACAATATAAAGTGGAGGTTTCCCCCCGCGCGCCCCGCGTGTAACCGAACGTATTTTCTCAACGATACCCTATTGTGGTGCAATTTCGTTCTAACTACAGTATAACTTACAAGCAACATGCTACTAACTATTATTCTACAGTAGCGTATGAACGTGGATAAATAAAGGTATTCGCGGTGGTATTTACTTTGCGAGGAATCCAGGGAGATACAAACCTTGCAGAATGGAAATAATGTGTTCGCTGCTAAACGACAGCTTGTGTTCGAGATCTTAAGGTCTCTGTCGACTAATAAGTAACAATTAATACACCAATTACCAGCGCAAAAAGTATCACAGATATAATTTATATCTGCAGTAAGCAGAATATCTATTACATGAAACTTTCTTACATTATACAAGTGATCCATATTACTCGTATTTATTACTTATACAGAAAGTCATAGTGGGTATACTACGTATTTTCATTAAACTCATAGCAATACTTGAAATGAATGAAAGTTTTGATGGTTGATATTCAATCAGTCATGAACGACTGAACGTGAATTGTCTATAACTAGTCTGGATGATAAATAATAATAATAAATAAAATATGTTTATATGTGCCTATGTATATATTACCACCACCAGGACCGCAGGACCGGTCACTTTGGCACTCTTTGGGGGAGGCCTATGTCCAGCAGTGGACGTCTTTAGGCTGATATGATGATGATGATGATGTATATACTCGTATTTGCAATCACGTTCTCGGAAACAGCTCTAGCGATTTCGATGAAATTTGGAAAATGGGGGTTTACGGGGGCGAGAAATCGATCCAGTCTCATGTCTGGGAAAATTAGTGTTCTTCGTATTTTCACCCAGGGACTCTATACTAATATTACCAACTACTGAGCCTGTCTCTCATTAAAAAAAATTGTCTGTGAGATTACAGCTTTGTAAGTTTGTATGTAATGGGTAATCTCCGGAACCGCTTATCCGATTTCAAAAAATCTTTCACTTATGTGTAAAATGGACTTTCTGCATGGTTATAGGCTATATTTTATCCCGCGGGTTTGCCTGGGTACTTTGCAATACGCTGGCCAAGCTAGTTAATTATAAACTACTAGCTTCCGCCCGCGACTTCGTCCGCGTGGACCCGGGATAAAAACTATCCTATATTTTAATCCAGGCTATAAACTATGATAATCTGATCTAATGAAATGAGATTTATTTGTTTGTTAAAGAGAAAGCTACCAACATCAATCTATATAGACCGTAAAGTAGACACACGTTAATAAGGAACAATAAAAAACTATTTGTGTATCATAATTCATAAACTACGAGTTTTATATACGCACCTATAACTAGCCCGTCATTGCAAGCTGCGTTACCGCATATCGACGGCGAAATACCATGAATGAACTATTTTAATGAGCTGTCAGGAACAAACACGTTCTTGTTTTCGTCCAAAAATGATAACAACTTAAAAGTTGAACACTTGTCATCTGTGGAAACTTCCAAATCATCCGTAGCGTGGCTAAAAGCATTTTAATAAACGATGTTGTCTTCAGAGCTTCTACGTCCAATAAGTCAAATAGATGGCAAACTTGAATTCAAAAGTCGGAGGCTTGCGGGATCTAGGTCTTTCAAAACTGATTAGGGATTGGGAACGAGTTATCCGTGTTTGTGTGTCACCCCAGTTCATGCCTTCATTTATCAAAGCGGTTAGCATGCAATTGTAATCAAGCTTAGTTACCTACGTCCAAAGGGCATCGGGCAACCTTGTATGGGAAAAAATTACGTTTTAATTTTTTGCAGCGGCCAAGGATGTTTTTTTAATAATCGTGTAGAGGACCTCGTAACACGCATAGACATATAAAATTAAACGTGTTAAACAATATCGGAGCCGAGATGTTTAAGTTTTAAGTTGTGTTTATAACTTTTCAAGATATCACCTGCGGAAATATAGAAGAGAAATGTCGTCGTGAAGGGACCTCGCATATTCCAATTCATAGTTCCAACCCTGTCACTTTGTTCTTGTCAATCACAACTTTTCACAGTTCATATATACGTGCTTCATAAACGTCATCATACATTAAAAGTAGGTACAAGTCTTTTAGATGACACCTCTCATTACTAAATGATATTTAGTACCTAGTCATATTTTATGTACTTTCCAACTTCAGTCTAATTTATAAATACTGGAACGTATTTCTTCGTTTACTTCTAATTAGAATATAGTGAAACGGAAACGGGTCACGCACGTCTTTAAGGTCGAATATCGCTCGACATGTATCGAACTAATACGTGGTTCTTATTCGTGAGCACTCACGACGCCGGCACGCTTGGCACCTTATATTATATTTTAATACTAGCTTCTGCCCGCGACTCCGTCCGCGTGGAGCTCGTTTATATAGTAGCTACATACATACTTTCATCCTTCATTTCACCCCCTCAGGGGATGATTTCTCGGATAAAAGCTATCCTATGTCCTTCCCCGGGATTCAAACTTTTTTTTTATAATATAGGAGGCAAACGAGCAGTCGAATCACCTGATGGTAAGCGATAATCGACGCCTATGAACACTTACAACACCAGAAGAGTTGTAGGTGCGTTGCCGGCCTTTAAGATGGGAGTACGCTCTTTTCTTGAAGGCTTGAAGGTAACTCCATAACAAATTTCATCTCAATCGGTTCAGCGGTTTAAGCGTGAAGAGGTAACAGACAGACAGACAGACAGACGGACACACTTTCGCATTTATAATATTAAGTATGGATGGATGTCTGAGACTCACGGGAGCTTTCTATAAAATTACTTCTAATTGATGGGTAGGTCTCGGATGAAGTATTCGACTTATCCTGATTAAATAATATAATACCTAATAAATCAGCCTATATACCGTCCCACTGCTGGGCACAGGCCTCTTCTCATGGATGAGAGGGAAAGGGCAGTAGTCCCCACGCTGGCCCAGTGCGGGTTGGGGACTTCACATACACCTTTGAATTTCTTCGTGGATGTATGCAGGTTTCCTCACGATGTTTTTCCTTCACCGAAAAGCTCACGTATGTAAGATCCCTCAGGTTTGACCGAAGGCTGCTGGGATGAAAAGGCAATATATAAGTAAACTATGTGGAAATGAGTTCGCCTTCTACTCGTATACTACTATGTTATGTAGTGGCTCTGTGAGAGGTTCAAGGGACCGAGACTCTTAAAAAAAAAATTATAATACTCAATACTTATAATAATTCGTGAAACGGGATCGACAAATCTATATAATTATTGAACCTGACCCCGTATCATGGTCGGCCATCAGTCGTAGCATCGTCTCGTTCTATCAAACGGTGTCAGCCAGTGACGGACGCTCTATCTTGTCACTTATCGCGTGATAAGGCCGACCATGATACGCCGTTCACAACATTTCACAAGAATCGGTTGAAAAATGCGACCTGTAGCGGAGAAAAGCATTAAAGCTAAACTCTCGAAATTTGTTTATGCCCTCGGAGAAATAAAAAAAACAACTGACTTTAAAACGGCACTCTCCACTTATTATGCTTACGCTAATGCATGGCTCACTTACGGAATAATCCTGTGGGGAAATAGTACCGATGCACCTGCAGTCTTCACACTACAGAAAAAACTCATACGAATTTTAGTAAATGTCAAGCAAACTGATAGCTGCAAACCGTATTTTATCAAACACAGAATACTTACCCTTGCATGTTTATACATTATAGAAAATTGTAAATTCGCACGAAAACACCCAGAAATGTACACTAAAAGAGAAAATGCACAATTGAGGTATGCATCTAGGAAAAATAATAATCTAATGGCCCCTCCGTCCAAGTTAAAAATCCACTCTACCGGCCCTCTTAAAATGACAATAAAAGTATATTATAAACTACCCGATAACTTAAAGAGTGAACCAAAATATAATATATTCATAAACAAATTGAAGCAATTTTTAATTAATAAAGCCTATTATTCTCTAAACGAATACCTAGACGATACATTACAATACATACAATTAACTTACTGTAACACCATTTAATCTTAACAACATGTATGCAATAAACGAATTGAATTGAATTGAATTGAGAACAGCCGGAAAGCGGGACATCCGGACATACGGACGAATTTCGTCCTTCGAATTTTCAATAAGACTAACAAAATCTCTGTTAGCTAAAATGAGCATAGTCCCTTTCTCACAAACACGAATACCAAACTGCCAGATAACCCAAGTGGAATAATAATAATGTCAGAGAAATATGTAAGAGGAAAGAATCTGCCTGAAAGAATGAAAATAAAAGTAATGTAACGAATCCGTCACGTGAAAATTTTGTATACCTATCCGCTTACATATGATAAAGCATTAGCCAGTATTAAAAAAAAATGAAGTTTTGTTTACCTATTTTTTGATTCTTATTTTGAGCCTTTTGGTGTCTGTCAAAAATGAGATGGTGAACAACATCACATACCTATATTTGACAAAGTCTGCGTTTTGTAATTTTAAGTGTCGCGAATTAATAAATCCTAAAACTTACTTGAAATTTAAATTTTTGTTTATAGTAAATAATAAATTGTAAAAACGTAATTAATCATTATACTTCAAAGTTTTAGTCACATCAAAAGAGATAATAACAACATCCTATATGATCTTGGCACACTTTCCCGAAATACTTCACTGATTCAGCCAATTACATTAGGCTTCTGGCTAATATAACGAAATATTAAATAATGACCTACTTCAGCTTCTTGCAAGGATTCAGTAGATTGTTGATTATAATTAGACATAGTGCCGTAGAGGTTCTGTGAGTTGTAGTGTAGATCATTTTGCATTTAAATAAAGCAATAAAAGGGCCCGATTTCGCATAGAAATGAAGCAATAAAAGGGCGCAATTTCGCATTGAAATACGTGAAATCGACTAGTTCCTCTTTTTCTGCGCGAAGCATTAGTATTGAGATAGGATTGCAATGCAATGGAATGAAATAGTTAGTAGCGAAGGGCTCCACTGCGACACACAAAAAATCTGTTAATCAGAGAAATGTTCGTACAACAGTTCTAAAATTATCGGTTATCTTATGAAAGGGCCCCAATTAGTAATAGTTTGAAATTCAGGTGTTTCTGATGAACGTGGGTATTAGTCACTTATTGAACTTAAAAACGACAGTAAAGCACCAATAAGTATTCAAGTATATGTAAGTATATATAAGTAATACACTGCACAATAATTCGCAACGAACTGCGATATAAAACTAAAGCTCCCATTGCATATTGCAACTTCTTATCAACCGGTAACTTTCTAAAATTCCTATCTCCATTCATCATTCAATAATCAACCTTGAGCGTAGAACGTACAGTTCAAAATATGTACCACTGGAATATCATAAGTGTTGAAGCGTAGATATTTGCCGAACATGTTTGAACGGCCTTAAACATTCAGATGGTCTTCAAAGTGCGTTCAACTTGGTCAAGGAACTCAAAGACCTCACGTGCATACTGTATATGTCTAGTCTTTACAGCAATATTGAAACAACGGCTTTGCAAAACGAAATAGAAAAATTATTTAATTATTTACGCACGACTGAAATAAACAGATTTTATGTGTTTCAGACCTTTTTGTACCTATTTAGAACTTGCAGCTTTCTCGCGCAACGCATCAGCTTTGCAATTCAGCGAGGAAATGCCGCCAGCATCCTCGGTACAATGCCTCGAGGGTCTTTTTTAGATGTAAATTATTTTTAATTTCATTTAGTTAATGTTAATTATCATATTGTATATACTTTAGAAAATAAATAGTTTTATTCACTAACGGTAAGGTTAATGTTGGACATTTTACCGATTCTTTCCTTTACTTTTTCGCCCTGGTAAAACCAATCCTCAATTCCACACTCAATAGTAATAGTCCAAAAGTACAGATCTGGGTTTGACCCTCATAGTAACTTTTTTGCCTTGGATTGACCTATCCAATGACACCACACTCATCAAAATGCCCATTGTCCTTTATGGATGTTTTTTATACAAAGTTAAGCTACGTTTACATACTAGTCCAGACATAGTTTACCCATAGAATGGCGTGGTGATTTAAATTTGAAACAGAACTAGTCCTATAGGTATAGCCCCAGTGAAAATCAGCCGTTTCTTTCTTTTTTCTTATCTTCATTTGACACAACACAAACCACACAGCGCCAGTCACGACAAACACACCCGTCACGCCTTACGAAACTAGAGCTTAGTTAGGGTGAACGTTGAGGTGAGTGTTACAGAATAGCGGGGCTGAATGCTACGCGCGCTTTTCGCCACATATGGGCATTACGCTGCTACATACTACGACTTAGCGCTACGAGCGTAGCGTGGCGGGGAATGGATTAATAAACATAATAGTCACATTTAGCAATCTAAAATTCAAATGATCAATTACATTTCTAATTGACCGTACGACGCCCCTCGTACAATCAATTCAATAAATTCACGGTATGAGAATGAAAACAAAAGAATGACGATAGGTGTTTTTTTTTTATTTCTCAATATACTCCCCCCCTAAAGATCGGTCAATTAGTTTTTCTAACCCCTCATAAAAATATGTTTTATCTTTAGTGTCAAAATGCTCGTAGGTCCTTTTTGAGGTTGGGAAACAAAATGAAGTCACTCGGGACTAAGTCTGGACTATACGGTGGGTGTGTAATAGTTTCGAACCCATTCCCGAACAGCAGCCTTGGCCATATGAGCAGTACCTATCCACAGGGGCGTTGTCGTGCAGAAGCAGAACTCCCTTGGCGAATTTTCCCCTTCTCTTCTCTTTGATTGCTTCTCTTAATTGGCGTAGAATATTAGCGTAGTACCCTCCTGTGATATTAGCACCCTTTTCTTTATAATCGACTAGCTTCCGCCCGCGACTTCGTCCGCGTGGACCCGGGATAAAAACTATCCTATATTTTAATCCAGGCTATAAACTATCTTAGTGCAAAATTTCATTCAAATCGGTTCAGCCGTTTAAGCGTGATTGAGTAACAAACATCCAAACAGCTAAACTTTCGCATTTATAATATTAGTACGTATAGAATCAGAAATATTCCATCACAATCCCAGAATATTGTGGCCATGACCTTTCCAGCTGAAGGGATGACCTTGAACTTCTTAGGATGAAGAGTTCCTTAATGTGCCACTGCATGGACTCTGGTTTGCTCTCAGGGTCATAATGATGAACCCAGGTTTCATCTCCGGTAACAATATTTTGCAGTATCTCATCAGGATTTTCACCGCAAAGCTCAATCAATTCGGAACAACAAGCAACGCGCGTATTTTTCTGAAGCGGTACGTACGGTACGGTAGCGGTACCCATCTCGCACTGACTTTTGATATATTAAGATTGTCATGGATTATATTGTGTATCGTGCCAATAGAAAGCTTGGTTTTTTGAGCTATTGTTTTCACCTTCACTCGAGCATCTTCCGATATCATTTTCTCCACTTTTTAAATATTTTCTTGTGAAGAAGCTTCGACGGGCCGACCAGGTCTAGGGTCGTCTTCGATACTCTCTCTCCCACGCTTAAATTCACTTGACCACTTTTGAATTGTTGATAAAGAAGGAGCAGACTCTCGGTAAACATAATCCATTTCTTCTTTTATAGGTTTTTGATTTTTTCCTTGTTTGGTCAATAATTTTATTACCGCTCGGTGCTCTAATTTAATTGACATTGAAAAGTCGCTCATTGTAATCAAGTTTGTTCGGCAGTTGCAGAAAGACAAAAGAACATCGCCGTTTGGATTTTACTTTTTTTATGTTAATGAATGACACTTACCGGCCAGTATTAAAAAGTTTACTAAAAAGATTTAAAAGATGTCCATACCGCGAATTTATTGAACGCCCCTCGTAACTGAATCTTCCTCATACGCCTACCTTATACTCTGAAAAACCCAGAAGCTGGGGTTTAAAAAGAAATTCGTTTCTAATTACGAGTGTATTCGATTCCGAGAAATGTATTTTGTTTTGCCTACGTGACCCAATGCACGTCGCACGCGCGGCGCGGGTAGTGACAGCAGAAAAAGTTTTTAAAAGTTTAACAACCCGTTTTCATATTCCCCGTTTCGGCGCTTTACCCCTTGAAAATGCAAACGGTGCCATGGTTCAAAATTACATGGGTAAAGAACAGCATGTCCGGATGATGATGCTTTTGTTTTTGGACCATCCATATGCGAATGCATGCATATACAAATTAATGAATTTGAATTTTGACTTTGACTTTGACAAGTACCTACATTTTATATTGGTGAAATCGGATAAGTCGAATCAGACCTTACATAATACCGATTTTACCCCATAAAGTGCGGCAGATTGCCAAACGCTTATACCATACGCATATTCGGGCAACCATTTACACTGCTCTACAGCAATCGCTTGCCTCTCCCTCTTTCCATTAGTCGTAGTTTAGAATTACGAGAATATCTGACGCGAATCTCTAGATCTATGTATATCCGGCCAATCCTATAAAAATACGAGTAAGTCCAATCATTACACATCACCGGCGAGGTCTGCAGCGTCTCCGTTTCCATTTTACACATATACTTAAACCAAATTCAGGAAAATGTGCTTTGCTTATTTCTGCAATTTGATCTTCAGCAGACGAAGCTATATGATTTGCTCATATTACACAAGTATTCCCATAACAACAAGTCAGCAAGAGAATCAACACTTTTTGTTATAAAACTAATTTACCACACGTCCGCTTTGTCCTGTAAAATTACTGTAATATGTAATGCCGACGCTACAGCGAGCACGTGTGTGTGCGTGTGTGTGTGTGTGTGAGTGTGTGTGTGATGCAAAACGAGATACAATGTGCACGGCTGTGTGCATCAGGAATGACAGGTTTACCATGAGTCAGGCGCGGGGTTCCTTTATCAGCGCCGATTTTATTTTACACGACGACGGTGGGAATCAACGGTGACATAATGTGACATGGTCCAGAAAAATCACAAGGTCGTTATCATCCCTTTATTGATTTGAGGATTCGTTGTGTTGATAGATAGAGACGCACGTGGGGCCTCTCACTCTCACGCACATCCTCGGGAGCTCTGGTGACCTGGCGATATACTGATTGTAAGCGGAGTAAACGGAACAGCCGCTTCCGAAAAAACTTAGTGTCTACACCCTATCTTGGGAAACTTTGTGCGGGACCAAGGTTCGTCTCTAAGAACTAGGTACCTCGCACCGGCAGACTTATCAGAACGTGACAGATGTCTTAACCCAACTTCCAAAGCGATAAGTGATACGTAAATTGGCAACGATTATGCTCGTTCAGGTGCCGCCTATATTTCACGATATCGCTCGTGGCAGTATTTTCTCGTGAGGCTGTGTCAAGTTGGATTTAATATATTACATATGGCCCATGTGTTTTCTTTTGCCGATATGATGTGCTTATCATTTATTTAAAAAAAAACTATTTTACACATTACTAACGAGTCATTATTGTTTCCTTGACTTGTTTGCCATCGAATTTACATTAACTACTGTCAACCGTGGCGTATAGGTACGATTTTTAACTTTGAATGAGATCTTAACGGAATATTTCCATAAGTGCTAACTATGTTAAGGTTTTAAAACTTTATTCTTATGTTTGATAATACATTTGTAATTAGTATATTTCACAATTATTTCATTTAAAACCCTTTTTCTTGCAAAAAACAGGCCGTCCCTATTCATACTGAAACGGGGCCAATTGAGACGAATAAAGGTACCACTAGGGAAAGCAGGCTATCACAAACATGGTAAACTGACTAGTAGGTACCTAGATGGTACTTATCTACCTAAAAACTCTTATTGTGAGTAGGTGTTGTAGAATAAAACGGGAATCAAAATACAGCCCTGTCCCTATGACACCTTTTAGCGTCTCGGTTTCAACTTATTACGTCAATATTAACTACCAACGGCGTACCTTTTGGTCCCTCGCGTCGTCCTTAATATGTCCCCGTTGCGTCCCGATAAAGCCCGGATTTCTTCTAAATCTTCATGCATTACTATTTTTACATATTTTTCTGACCAAACCACGACAAACTAGACTTACCGTGTTAAAAACAAAACTTTATCACGATAGAATGTGTTAACTTTAAGTAAAACTATAAGTTTTGGTACAGCTTTGGCGGGTATAAAAACTGCTGTTAAAGCGGTCCAAGTTCGAACTGTTGGTTAGACCATTTAGCACCAACTTCATGCTTGTCTAGTGATGCCATTACCAAACTATTTCACTATTATTTTCTATTACACAATAAAATTATTGGTAGCAAGTTTTTAAGAAATTATCAGGTAAAAATGATTCCCGGACTTAGTCCCTATTCCCCTCGCCATTCCTAATACCCCCGGTTGACGGTACATATAATAAATAATATTACGCTGATCGACTTTCAACTTGAAATAATATATAAAATGGACGATACTATCAAGCAGAATAATATTATGTTCCTATAAACCAAACATCTGTTCCAATAAACATAATACGTACAAAGGCTTCACCTAGTCTGGCCAGCAACAGGCCAAGCACGAAAGGTGTCCAGCCCAATCTATGAAAACACACCTTCACATATCTCTGGTAGATCTTCATCCTTAACAAAATAATACTTACAAGATTTGCAGGGATAAGTTCATTTTTGTACTTTGATCTTGTGTGACATTATTTTTACGTCACACCTGGCCATAATGTGAGAACTCGCATTGTGGCCAGGTGAAGACGTGAAATTGTGTACTCACCTGGGGCAGTAAAAAAGAAAGCCCTCTCTAGCATGTTTACAACCTTCGCCTGCGGCTCGGGTCACAAATACCTGCGATTTCGGGCTTTCTCTCTTTTACAGCCCTTGGTAAGTAATGCACCTTGGTAAGTATATTACCAGCGCTGTTCAGCCGCAATGACTGTTTCAGCACATGCTGAGTTCGTTCCTTCACACAAATAATCTTCCTTTTTTATCTATATATATATATATATATATATATATATATTGTATCTGTTCGTGTGACAATAAACATTTTCTGTTATAGTGTATAATAGTGCTTACTTTCATACATACAATACTCATTCCAAACTGGATTCAACTGACTAAAAACAGCTAAAGCGCCGTAATTATCTACACTTAGGCTATTTCGGAGGTGTTCCGACTAGCAACCTAGACGCAACCTTGTGCAGCAAGGCGCTCCGTGTGTCAACTAATTCACTATTCAAAACGTTTCCTACTGGCGAACGATGTTCTAGAACTATGCAGGTTACAAATGTAATGCCCACTTTCCACTGCGAGCGGAACGAGCTCCGTACGGAGTCCGTTTTACTCGAGCGAGGGTAGACCCACAGGGTGAACTGATGACCTGGTAAAGGTTGCGGGAGTCCGCTGGATGCGGGTGGCGCAGGACCGGTCGCTTTGGCACTCTTTGGGCCTGGGTCCAGCAGTGGAGATAATGATTTTTTTATACTACGACGGTTGTAAACAAGTATACGGCATGTCTGTTGATAAGAATACACCTTAGCCTATGGACGCTTGCGACTCCTGAAGAATCGCAAGCGCGTTGCTGACCCTGAACACACTTGAGGATTCGTTATGTTGACGGCTATAGAGACAAATGCAGGTCCTCACTCGCAACACAGCACGTCCTCGGCAGCTCTGGCGATCATACTCACCACCAGCGGGCGTAGGCACGGTTGCCATTTTATCACTTATCGTTGTGGATAAGGTATCCGTCACTCTCGCACTCACATACTTGTCAGAGCGTGATGGGCGTCTTTACCACAACGATAAGTGATAAAATGGCAACCATGCTACGCCCACTGGGACACAACACCACATACCTACAGAGTAAGTAGTGGCGTTATTATGGCTGCAATCTTCTGTGAGGTACTTAATACTACTACTACTATTTCCCTTAGTAGTAGAGCTGCTCCTAATATGAGCGTTATGACAATCCGCTATGCCCTATCTTTTTTTTTTATCCGATAAACTAATTAAACTTATTTTCATCATCATCAGCCTATGTATAGTATAGTAGAGTTCCCCAGTTAATGTGTAATGTTACTGTAAAATATATATAATTATAAGCCTTACATACATACCAACAGTCCATAGCAAATTAATAAAACACTAAATTTTATCAGGTCCGGACATTCCCTGAGCCAACCGAATAATAAGCCGATAAAGGGCCAAAGGGACAGTCCAATACAATATTACTTTTTGTGTCTTACTTTTGAGAAGGGTACGAAATACCCGTAATTTACCAAGTGCCTTACCGTAAACCAAAGTAATCTCATTTATGGGTCCAGCGAGGCTTTCCGGTGTCAGATCGCGAAAATAATAGTTTTCTCCGCTTCTAAAACGTCACGTGAGACATCGAAATGCAGTAAAGTTGGAGATTTACAACAATACGTCGGGGATTATTTCCCTTAGGCACAAACGGTCCATTGTCATTGGGAAAAACACATCTTAATGTATGTAATCTCAAGGCGGCCTGGCGTACCTTGTACAATATCGCGGAGACTCATATTGTCTGTCTTTCTTGGTAAAAAAACAGAGATTTTAAGTAGGTACGTGCATATATACACGCTCGGATCTGTAAGCCCTATGTAACTAGCCTACACGAAAGAACATCGGTTGCGCGGATAGACCAGATGAATGCATAATTTGGGTAATTTCGTGCTAATCATCGACTTTGTTAGACAGTAATAATAATAATAACATACTTTACCTCTAGCGTCATTTGTAGACGGCATAAACGTTAAACAAGCCCTTTGAATGTCGTGCGTTATTTCTTGCGCAACCTGCATCGACTTTCCAACGCCGCGGCCCTAAAGGGAGGACGCTCCATCACGTGCAGCCGAATTATTCCACTCGTGGCCCTTTGTAAATAGCGGCATCTTCTAAAGACTTGTGTAAACGTCACAATATTTGCCTTGGTTCAAAATAAACCTTTGATATGCCGTCCTTATAAAAACTGAACTGAAACGTATACCCTTGTCTTTGTTTCTAACAAATTGTCAATGGTTACAGATCATGTACAGATACTGAGCAAGTCTACGAGATTCACGATGGTAAGCGAACACCAGTAGTCAGTACCTATGAACGCTGTATACCTACTAGTACATTTACCTACCTCGCGGAAGGGCACGTGACTACCAGCCTGGAGGTCGTGGGTTTGAACCCCAGCTCGCACGACAGGGTTTTAAAATAATTTACTTTAAAAACAAAGTTTCAATTTAGTACTCCGCCAAGCCACGTGAACATTTCCACATTTCATTTCCCATTTACCACATGAACTGATTTCAATCAATCAATCAATCAAAACATTTATTCGTGACAAACACAACACAGATAATAATAAAAAAAGCATATTTCCTTTTTGTCACGAAATGGACCCAGCTCAGCATGTTGCCGATTTCCGAGAGCAAATGCATTGATTATTAGAGAAAAAAACCCAATCGCTGTATGTGACCCGATAATATTTGAGGACTTTCGTCGATTCCACAAGGATCACCCTTGGCACTTCATTAGTTGCTATTTCAACGGAATCTTATCAGAATCTGTGATATAGGTACTTTTGTACTTTTAAGTACATAATTGAGGAATTCCATAAGTCATCTGTGGTCTACATGATCAATTCCACTCCACCAATTTATGATTTCCGAGTGTAAATACACGAGTTATAATAGAAAATACCAAAATCACTACACGCGTGCCTAATATAATTGAGGAGTTCCCTCAATTCCTCATGGATCCCATCATCCAACTGAATTTCCAAAAAAATGGGACCTACCTGGAAGCATATACTTACAAACAAAAAAAATATTTTACAAACCGGCTCATCAATGACGGAGTTCTGAGGTAACAAACATTGAAAAAAAAAAAAAAATACAACCGAATTGAGAACCTCCTCCTTTTTTTTTAAGTTGGTTAAAAAACCTATATGTATTATGACATATTATTTGGTGTCAAAACAGACCCCGGGCACGACCGGGAAAAACACTAGGAGGATGATACGAAATATTGTTTGATATTTAACGGCAGATTTTCGGTGACGGGAACCATCGTAAGGAAACCGGTCTAACCCTGAACAAGATCTGGTTTCCCCCTGTGCAAAATGTAGGATGTAGGAACGTTTAACCCAGAGACAATTTCCAGCAACCGTTAACGTGTAACCGGGTCAGGCGTGCATCCGGGAGAACTCTGTCCTTTTCCCACACCGGGATATGACGTCGGACGTGTGCACGGGTCGGCCCATCGACGTTCGAGCTTTCTTTATGGCGCGCGACCTGTCCCACCGTGATTTAAGTGCAGGGCTGTTATTCGCTACGCGCTAATGCGGCTCACCCCGCCGGTCACCCGTCACGAAACTAGACCTCTACCTACGCTAGTTACTACGCATTGCGGTGTCAAGATATATTTGTGGGTGACCGTTAAGGTGAGCTTAAAACCAGTTACAGAATAGGGGGGCTGTTGTTATTCGCTACGCGCTAATGCGGCTCACCCCGCCGGTCACCCGTCACGAAACTAAACCTCTACCTACGCTTAGTTACTACGCATCGCAGTGTCAAGATATATTTGTGGGTGAGCGTTGAGGTGAGCTTGAAACAAGTTACAGAATAGAGAGGCAGTACCGACTGAGAAAATATTTTGTGAGCTATGTCGTGTTCATTCATTAAAATCCATTAAACCTTGAGGACATTAGACCTTTGAGGTTTCGATGAAATTTTAGGAGCGAGTGCGGTTTCCAGGAATATTTCCGATTATCATGGAGAACATGTTTCGGAAAAAAGTTGCTAAGTTATAGGCCCATAGAGGAGCAATATGGTCACACTAGCTGTGATCAAAATGTCGAGTAAATGGCCTCAATTTTTACAGCTGTTGATATTACAAATGTTTCAATTCAAAATCCTTTTCCACAAGCCACGTCAGTCGACAATTCAGTCTAACGTCGTCATAAAGACTTTGACAGGGAAATACTGTTTTTTCTGCCTCACTTTATCAGTATCAATTTATCTCCGTTTTGTTACGTAAGCGCTCACTTGATTTCAGTTTTTCTTTTAAAGTTTTCTTAAATTAGCCTATTTAAGTAAGCCATAAATGGGGGTTCAATGTCGATAACGCAATAACTGTAAGTTACACGTTACCCCTCCAGCTGCATTACACATTTGAGCTCCGGTGAGATGAATTGAAACGGTTCAGTCAGATATGCTATATATACGATTAATTGACATCCTTTTTCTACCCTCACTACAGTATCTAGCATATCTTGATCCCTAGATCCGTCACAATTGCGCTTGATAGGGGGTCAGACTAAAACTGGCTTGTTGTCAGGCGACTTGTCAGTAAGCGTTTCGGATGCTCGCGAATTTAAAAGTTATAGAGTTTTCGGTCTGCATCTCTAGTTAGCCTGCACATGCAGTTGAAAATAAGTGTAGGTATATGAATAGACACCTTTTTGAAGATGTTGGGCCTAACAAAGGTTCATATAAAGTTCATGCACCTTGTAAAGAGCTGTGTTGTGTCGACTGTACATATGTTAATTTTACTGTTCGTACCGTCTTAGTATGTAGACGAATCAATGAATGAATTGACTCCAACAATGCTCCGGTACCTATAAGAACACGTTTGAGTAGGTGTCTAATACAAATATCTATAACAGTTACGAATGAATATTTATCACTGTAGCTCTATAATCTAATACTAGCTTCCGCCCGCGACTTCGTCTGCGTGGACTCGGGATAAAAACTATCCTATATTTTAATCCAGGCCTCAAACTATCTTCGTGTACAATTTCATTCAAAGCTATTAACCATACTAATGTTTTGATGACTGATCAGAAAACCGGACAGCCCTTTTTAAATAGGTGTAGCTGTGTCAGCAATTCAGCATTAGCCTTTGCGATCTCTCGTCTTAGACACGCCCCGAGGCTTCAACTGCCGACGGAGCCTTTAGAATTTCGAGAAAGCGAATATCTGAACTAGCTAGCGAAACTTTAGTGACATCTCACGTCAGAGAATACTGACTTAAATTTTGACAGCTCAAATTGGAGGTCCAGGGTTGTACAGTCACGGAAGAATAAAGTGTTTCCAGTTCCTGAAATTAAGTAGAACGTGGAGCTTAATTTCTCGTGAAGTACCCCCCAGAGTAGCATTTGTGGGTATCATAATAAGAAGTCGGGTAAAAACATAGCCTTCATCTCCATAGCACCCTGTATACCCTCGTCTGGCCCTTCTATACAAATACCGCCAAAAGATCACTGCCCCATATTTCCCTCGTATTATAAATCCCATTATATCTAACAAAAAACTTACCCGTTCCTTCAATCAAGCTAAATCAGACTGTCGTCCAACGCGTTAGAGACTACACCGCTGGAAGGCAGAAGTTGGCAGGTACCAGCATGCCGTGCACTCGGAAGGACGTCCCTTCCGGTTCCGGAGTCGTGAGTGTCGTGACATGTGACAACGCCGAAATATTTACGACGGCCGTGGCATTAGTGATTGATCACATATCGCTGATTTTTAACCCCCGACGCGAAGAGAGGGGTGTTATAAGTTTAACGTGTCTGTGTATCTGTGTATCTGTGTATCTGTCTGTGGTATCGTAGCTCCCAAACGGATGGACCGATTTGAATGCGGTTTTTTATTCGAAAGCCGTTTTTGAGATATTGTGGGCTTTGAAATAAAAATGTCGGGGGTTTTTCAACTTTTCTAAGTTGTAAGTAGTTATAACACCTATTGTCAAGCGCAATATTATACTAGTGTACGCGTTTACGCGCAGGCGTAATTTGGTGCGCTTTTGACTAACTTTTGTTACATTGTGACACTGTGCGACTTCGCGACCCAAGTCGTAATAACAGACCGAGGGCCCACTCAATCCTACTAATATTATAAATGCGAAAGTTTACAAGTTTGGATGTTTGGATGTTTGTTACTCAATCACGCTTAAACGGCTGAACCGATTTGAATGAAATTTTGCACGAAGATAGTTTATAGCCTGGATTAAAATATAGGATAGTTTTTATCCCGAGGCCACGCGGACGAAGTCGCGGGCGGAAGCTAGTAGTATATATACCATACGTCACATGATAAAGCGTGTCACATGTCTCATACTGTTGTTACATGACGTAATTATACCTACCCATACAAATTTTGAGCGGAAGGGAACGATTTAGAAACATTCGGCGATTTTTTTTTTCTTGCTCATCACATCACAGCACAACTTACTCGACCTGCTGACATGCATTTTATCATGTGACGTAGGTGTATTCGGAGTTGGCCCACGGTCTATACGCATGGTAAACGTAAATTCTATAGATTGCATAATGTTTTGATAAGGTAACCTAAAATACTTGGTAAATAGATACTTGGGTCATACAGAGACTTAGGTTCATGTCCCTCGTGTGGCCGTTTCCAAAGTTAAGGGCTATAAAGCCAAATTTTTGGTTTGACTCTTAATCTACATAAAAGGCGTCTCCTTTTATATAATTTCATGCAATCAAAATATATTTTACGCAACTGACGCCACGCCGCGACGCGAAAAGCGCGACTTCGTTAGCTTTTCTCGCTTGTTCAATTATTGAATAAAAAATATAAGTCAGTTCGACAGACTTAGCGGTATTCAAAATTAGATATTCATGAATCCGAAAAGCCCCAACTAGCACAGCGTCCAGCCGTCCTCCGAATTACCATGCAAATGTGGGACGTAACTTCGTAAATGTAAAGTCAGCTCCTCCGGGGAACGCATTGTTAATCACAAAGCCCACGAACTTTGCTGTAAAGCAGATCAGTCTAAGGGCGGGTTGCACCAACTTACGATTACAGATGGTCTAAGAGCTAGCGACCAAATCGGTCATGTAGCTTCAGCTGTATTGAAACTCCGTTAGCTACTTCCCTGAACAACCTTTTCCGATAATCTTTGCGCTGGCAGCCCGCGGGCGGTGGGTGCGTTTTTTTTCGATACCTTTCCACCGACATTTTTGCATGGCCATTTTTTGGGGCTTACAAGGTAAGTTCGCTTAATAAGGACCAGGTTTTTGTAAATCCTTATAAATCTGATTTAAGAAGTACTTTGATTAAAAAAATATATGAAATGTACAAATTGTCTATATCTGAAGTTAAAACAATTACCAAAAATCATGAATCCAAAGTAAATTAATGACAAAAATTGTTTTTAAAAAGCTTTTCAATGGACCTTATTAAGAACAGGTGATCTCAATAAGGCTCATTCCTGTTCCGTTGATAATTCCGAAACTACATAATTAATTTTTTTTGTTTAAATTTTTTTGTTAACTGTTACAATTGTTTTTGTCATTACCGAAAATTTCATCCAAAAATTAATAAGAATTGTAGTGATGGTCCTTAAAAAGTCTATAGAAACTTAAACGCAGAATAATAGATTTGATTTATGTCTTTTAATAAAACACAGTTTTGTATTGTATTGATATATACTAAGCAAAACTATTTTAAGTATAAAACAACATAATTAGGAACATTTTCAGTCATTAGCTTTTGGGCCTTATTAAGTCTTTAGAATTCACATTTTTGGCGGTGGGCCTTACTTGGACTATCGAATAATAAAAATATAATGAACTCAGGAAACTTAGTGACACAAATTGGTTTTAGTAAGTAATTGACAGCAACATAATATTGAAATTAAATCAAGACAGGGTTATGCTATGTCCAAAAAAGCACATAACAATAATTAGTTGCCAACTCTTTCCTAAGTTCTTATACTTTCATACTTATAAAATAAGTATTAAACACTGAAAACAAAAGATAAACTCATAACAAAAGTAACTTAACAAATCAGATCAAAATTTGCTTACTGAAATAACGTCACAAATAAAAATATGTAAGTAGAAAACTAAAAAAATAATTATGTAAGTAGTTCTTAAACAGTACGACACCTGTATCAGTTAAATAAAGTAATGAATCGGCATAACAAACAAGAAGGTAAGAAGTCATTGTAAAACTTACAAGCAATTCGGACACATAAAGTCATCTAAATCATCTTTTGTTAGACCCACACATTCCTCGTGATACCACAAAACGCATATTTTACACTGTCTCATATCTGCTACATTATTATTTTTGCAAGCATGACAGTACCAGTCTTCCTTAGCTTTTTTAGCTTTATGTATTCTTGTCTTCCGTGTCTTTTTGGTTTCATTCTGTTTTTTAGCTTTAGACTTAGACGTAGTAGTAACACTTTTGCTGGTGTTTGGCTTTTGTTGGTACTCTGCTGTCTTTTGTTTGTTAGCTCTAATGTTTGTTTGCCCCTTTTTACCTTCTTTGGTTGGTTGTCCATTACATTTCTTTTTCTTAGTTAGTTTTTGGTTTTTCTGTGCTTCCTTGTCTTTGAATAAATCTTTGGTTATCCGTTGCCCAATGTAATTTAACGCTTTGCGCCTTGGCTTTGCCTTAGTTTGGGCATAATTAGGAGTCGGAATAAATTGTTGAAAAGGTGTCCTTTGCACGATAGAAACTTTTTGCGTTTCGCTAATTCTCGATAATGGGGTATTGTCATCATCGGACCAGTCTGTAACCGTCACCTTTGAACTAATATATTTCTGAATTGGTATCTCATTTTGTTCCTCGTCAGATGCCGTAGAGGATGACGTATAAATTCTGGTATTCCTTGGTGGATAATTTAGATGTATTGGCAGATGGTTTTCAATATCTGAACCTTCAGACGAGGAAGATAAGAGGGTAGGTGGACGATGAAATTGCAATCCTGAAGGGCCAGGAACTGGAGTACTATAGCGAACATGCAATCCTGAAGGGCCAGGAATGGGAGAATCGTAGCGAATATTCTCCATTGGTGCATTGTTTGCGATTGAATCTATTTCCCCTCGTGCTGATTCGGTAGAAGAGCTGTAATCTACTAATTTGTCAAGAGTATGAACAGTCTGTTCCACTTGCTTTTTTGCTGGAGTTAAATTTTGGGCTATGTTATCATCATAGAAAGTGACATCTGAGTCGAAGGTGTCATGTGGGACTTGGATACATTCGGGAGAACCTGGTGCTGTCAATGAAATTCCAGGACCTGAGGATTCTACAGTTAAATGAGTCAGTATAGACGGTGCGAAGGCTTCTTCTGGGATCGCACTTGGGTCCCAGGGGTATAGACCAGTTGCCCTGAATCCGTTTGCAATATTGCTTTGTATCATGCATTTTGGCCACACCTTTGTTAAGATTTTATTAAACCGAGCTTTGGTGAGCTTTTTCTGTGGGTTTTGGTAATTAAACTGTAATACCTGTTCGTCCCAAAAGTGCTCGAAGGGCTTGTTGATAGATTTATCGAGTGGTTGCAGCTCGTGGGTAGTGTTCGAAGGTAAACAGTAAAGGACTATGTCATGTTTCTCCGCTGCATCAACAATGTCGCAATCTAAATGCGATGAAGCTCCGTCGAAAACAAGAAGGCACTTGCCTGGAGATTTGTATTTTGCCAAGTGGTTGATAAAATCCACGAATAGTTCAGTGGTCATAGAGCCTTTTGGGGCCATTTTGACCAAGGTCCCCGGGGGTAAATTTTCTTTAAACTCATCACGCATTCTCTTGCCCTTGAATAGGATCATTGGGGGAATTGCCATCCCAGCAGCATTTACGCACATAGCAACAGTTACATTTTCGGCGTGTTCTTGTGCTATTAGATGGACCCTGCGTGAACCTTTCTCAGCCAATACTTGTGGTTGCCGATGAACTGTGAGCCTACACCCCTTTTCATCAATATTATATAGACGTTCTGGATTTTCGTCTATCTTAAGGTCGTCATATATTTCTCGGATTGCTTTGAAGTGTTGTTCAACTATAGGCTTATTCAGTTTCTGAGCCCTAGCTGGATTCATAAATTGTGCTTTACGTTTTGATATATCTTTATTTCTTGCTAGGAAGTTTTTGAGCCATTTTCTGCCAGCTGTCGATCTTTTATCACTAAAACAGTTTTGGATGCCGTGCTTCTTACAAAACAAATAAGCATGTCTACGAATTATTTTTGAGGTTAAGGGAACTCCCACTGTTGAAAATCTCTTTATTCTCTCCGCCAAATCCTTTTCTTGCGCTTTCGTGAAAATAGCTTTTCTTCCCATCCTCTTCTCTGTACTTCCAGACTTTATATGATTCTTAAGAGTTCGGCGTGGTATATTGTATTTCAAAGCGATTGCACGCTCCGACATCTGGGTATTCTTTAATTCTTCTAAAGCATTCTCCATATCGCTTTGTGACCATCCTATACCACGCTTTTTTTTGGTTATTGGGTCCATATTTCTTGAACTAAAACCAACAATGTTATTGTAATTTATAGGGAGTAATATTAGCAAACGTAGTTTATGAAAACAAGCGGTACAGAGATTTCATACACCTAATAAGGGCCGGTCCTTATTTGGTAACAAGGAGGTGGTTCTTTTTAGGCACTTTGCCATCCCGGAGAAAACCAATCAAAATTGACAAAAAAAATAGTTCTTTAAATAACCTTACCTCCTCAATCCACGCATAAATGTTACTCATTCCTTTTCATATGTAATGTTCTCGCCGAAACGAAACCGAAGCACTTAAATAAATTAATTAGTATCAACAAATTTTATAAAACGACCTGCGCGACGTGACGTGAACAGCGTCGACAGCCATACTGGCAAAATGGCGGCGTAAAACCCAAGTAATGCTAATGCGCTTCAATGATTGGTTAATGAGGAGCGTCGGCGCGAGTTTTGATTTCAGTTTAGTATCGGGAGCGGGATTTTTGAAATCGTGGCTCTTATTAGGAACCGGTTCTTATTAGGCGAACATACCTCATATTAATTAATCTCGCGTCAGAAAAAAAGCCAATACAGCTAAGCCCACATGAAAATTATTATTATTTTGGTATTTTTAATTAACGCTGGCAACCCCTTCCCACCACCCGATCGATTTAATTTCTTTTTTATAGGGAGTACAGAGCAACTGTTTGAAAAAAAAATTAAAGTCGCTGAGCCACATTTTTTTTTCCCCTACCCCACTACACCCGCGCACCCACCGCCCGCGGGCTGCCAGCGCGAAGATTATCGGAAAAGGTTGTTAAGGGAAGTAGCTAACGGAGTTTCAATACAGCTGAAGCTACATGACCGATTTGGTCACTAGCTCTCCATCCAAGACCGATCATCATTAAATATGGCGCCGGAAACTGTCATCCCATAGAAACTTGTCAAACTTTCTGATTTTAACGAGCACTGCTTTCGATTACAGACGGTTTGGGGCAACCCACCTGTGAATTTGATCACGATCATCTTTTATTAATCTATTTACTAAAGGTGGACTGATGACCTGAGCGGTGGTCACGTAACTTTTCTAACGTTAGGGCAACTCGACTGTCATTTTCAAAAAGTGACATTTAGATCTACCAGCACGTCTATCATGGGAAGGCCGCGACATACTCTCGATTTTTCTCGCTCTATACCTCTTGTTCCAAGTGTTCTAATAAGAGAGAGACGGATAGTGCGAGAAAAATCGAGTGTATGTCGCTGCCGTCTCATGATAGACGTGCTGACGTACGTACAATGTGTTACATGACCGAACTGCTGGTGGTCGCGGGAGTCCGCTGGATGAGGCTGGCGCGGGACCGGTCAATGTGGCGAAGGCATATGTCCATCAGTGGACGTCTTTCTTCAGGTGATATGATGATGATGGATATAGTAAAAGTAATCTAGTGATCGTGTAGTAATCTAGTGAAAGAGCGTACGAGGGTCGGCCACTCGGCCCAGTGGACACCGCTGGAGTTGCTGCAGTAACGAAACCGAAAGATTTAACGCACCTGGCGTAAAGTAGCACAGAGGTAGAATGCCTTTTTCTTGTGGCAGGGGCAAAAACTGTCTCCGGGTCCGCGAGCCAGCGTATTAATTAACCCTTTAATTGTAGCACATGTTGTAGATACCCGTTGACCGAATTTTTGTATTTTTTTCTGACTAGAATCGTTTGTGCTATCAGCGCCACCGAGACTTGAACTACGGACCTTAGCTATTTTATGCGAAATAAAGGGTTAAGCAAGTTTATTCATGTATCAAAATAAACTAGATGTGCTCAAGAGACGGGCTGGAAACGTTTCGTGAATAGTAGGACAAACTAGCTGGTTTGCGGGAAGAGATAAAGTAATTAGACAATGAGATTGGGTAGAGAAGTTAGTGTGTTAGGGTCTGAGGAACAAGAAAGCACTAAGAGAATACTTATACCACGGAACACCACTCATTTTATATCATCTCGGTTGCATTCTATGGGAACAGATCCCTGCTTGCTACCAAATCTCTAGCATAGGCTGTGTAGTTCCCTTTTTTTAACTAATAATAGGCTAGATAGACTTTCATGATGACATTCGGAACATGTTCTGGAGAATATCATGTCTCTCTATGATACTAACAACAATTAGAGAACAATGAAAGACAAAAATGAGAGTAAGACATTACGAGCGATTAAAACGGCACATGCTAATAATTAATATAAACTTTCACGATTCTCACACATTATTTTTACTACCATAATACCATATATATACCGTTATCCAAGGTCGTGGGACATCTAAGATCACCAAAGGATGTTATCCCTTTTCAATCACCAGGAGTTTATAAGATTGACTGCAGTTGTGGAAGTTCCTACATTGGCGAGACCAAGCGAACCATCGCGGAAAGGGTCAAGGAACATATTGCGGCTGTCAAAGATCGGCAGGTGAATAAGTCTGCGATAGCCGAGCATTTGTTGGAGTCAGGACCAAAACACTGGATTGAGCTCCATAAACCGAAAGTCCTGTCTACGGAACGTCATTTCTACAGTAGAAAAATACGTGAAGCCGTTGAAATCAGAAAACATCGTAATTTCAACCGGGATGACGGTTTTAAGATTTCATCTTCGTGGAATCCTGTTATAAGTAAATGCCAGAGTCGAAAAACATCGTCCGTTATATCACCGGACATTATTAGTATTGTGTGTCGGCCGGGTGACAACCCTAGTCTACAAGTGGTTAATAAAGACCAAATGCGGGTAGTTCGGAAAACCATGGATTTTGCAACACATCCGAAACGTCGGGAGACCTCAGTGAGGTAAATAAATAATTTAATTATACGCGATTAAGTCCCGTTAAGTAAAAATAATATGCTAATAATTATCAGCTAAATGTGACGTCACAACGAAAAGCCCCGTACTAACTGTTGTATGGACTAATGTGTAAGTAAATTGCTGTTTGCTCGTAAAATACAGCATTTAAGTAGGTAGGTGCATAGTTGTAGAACAATTTCTTTTTCTCAAACATGCAATGAAATATTGACGTTGTGTTCTTCGTAATGGGCTTCGAAGTGTCACGTTTCGGGCGCAGCGAGACGAGAGACCCGTACCTAATGGCATTTCATGCAAAATTGGAGGCCTAGGCCTGCAAGATGGTCTTATTTAATTTCCATTCCACAATTTGTGGCACAGGATCACGCCGTTATTACGTTAAAAAACATACTTAGCCAGTTGTATCTAAAGCAAAAAACTAATTGCGTTCGCAGTGGAGCGGATAGCTGATAGCTTCCTCGTCGATTGCCCGGCCTGACCTACTGCCAGCCAATGATATAAGATGCAATCAAGACAGATCAAGATCACATTTGACAATACGGTTGTAACAGATTTCGTTTGTAAAGTACACTACAAATTATGGTTTTGCACTTGTTTATGGGTGAATTACAAAAAATATTGTACATAGTTTAAAGTTAGAGCATTGGCTTTTAACTATGTCCCTACAATTTTATTGCAATTAACCGTTATAGGTAAATATATATATATATATTCAATATTAGGGGACAATCTTACACAAATCGACCTAGACCCAAACTAAGCAAAGCTTGTACTATGGGTACTAGACGACGGTAAAAATGTCGTTGAATAACTAATGGATAGAAGTGTGATTAATCGAGCTGTCAATTTAAATAAATCAATTTTGATTTATATAGGTTAGGCGACGGTCATCTAAAAATGAAATTGTGAACATAGGATTCTAATTAGGTACACAAAAAACAGAAGAATATAATTTAATGATAATCTAGAAAGGAACTTCAGCTCAATTTTGCTCTAAGTACTACATTATATACTTATGTGTTTTGAGCGGAAGTAGTAGGTATATTCCGCGAACCATTTGCTATGTAGGTGTCAGTTCCTTATAGGGCCTGTACAATGGGTCAATTATGCGATCGTTGCCGTGTAGCAAAGGCGCAAATAATACATAAAGGCATGTAATGAGGACATAAGAGACCCATTGTGGTCAATTCAATACCTTCACATGGGCATACTCGTAGAATGGAAAAGTTCTACGTTAACGCTTACACTATGGAAAAAAACACAATCTACCCTATACTCAGCCTTTTTGCAATCATTTTGGCCTTATCTAATATCGTTGTAATAGTAGGCACATTACCTACTGACCAAGGGCGGTAACACAATTAATTTCTCAGAACGCAGGTAGATAAATGACGCAGATTTTTGGTAAATATGCCATCTGACGCTTTCTTTATTACAGCCCGTGGTGAATACCTAGTCTATCTCGCGGTGACACAGCTCGCGGGCCGTCCTCGCTGTGCAGGAACGGGATTTTCGTGTGTGTGTACCCAGGATTATCCATGACATTCTTTGTTTCATTGACCTAGGTGAATAATGAATGTCCTATGACATTATCAATGCTGTGTTGTACCTGAGTAAATGTCCTATAACTGTCATTATCAATCACGTCTGTATGATATTAATCGAGTCGTCGTCCCCGAGACCTTGACACGGGAACATGTCCGTAGATATGGTCAAGATATTGTCACTTGACCCCCCGGTATACCGGTATACCGGTTTCGTATGAAGCCCAATGTGGGCTTTCGTGTCACGTTCAATGATTAATGTTCTCCTCCTACCATACACACTGTAAGTAGTAACGATTGCTTACGGCCATTCCCAATAATCAATTCACGGATAGTTTTCCTTACCAGCAGTTACATTTTGACACATTTTCTACGGGTAATCTGTCAAAATGTAAATGCTGGTATGGAAAACTATCCGTGGATTAATTATTGGGAATGGCTGTTAGAGATGGAATTGTGACTTCGCTCACATAGCGCCCTCTAGTAAAACACTTGCAAATGGTAGTATTTATAATTCAGTAATTTATGGTATTACGCACCTACAGATGTACCAAATGACATAACATTTTCTAGTTGAGAAATAATTTCAGTAAACATTCAATTGTCATAATTCCCGAAAGCAAAACTAGATGGCGCCAGTGGTATCAGATTTTTTAGTTCTAACGTATGTATTCAATAGCAAATTCAAAGTATTTATATAAAATTAAAACATAATACATCGAGTCACGACGCAGTTTCATTAAATATACTCTTTTAATTACTAATTACCACCGATAACTCAAACTGGTACTACAGTATAATAGTACTGGAACATTAAAAAATACGGCCAACGAAATAATAGCAGTAAATAAGAACCCACGTGGTAAGTAAGTGTCATGGTGACAGTTAACCAACAGGGTCATAAAAAGCGAAAATGGAAACGTAACTAGCGAAAGTTCTGTGTCACGGCCACTAAGACGTTCGCAATTTCATGTCGTAATCACATGACTAAGATGTTTTCTAATTCATATGTTTATTTTTTCACAGTGCATCCTGTAATATAAAAAAAAATTATAAATGGTAATTTGTTAAAATCTTAAGATTCCTCTTTTACTCCATAACCTGAGGACATGCTGCGCCATCTACGAGCAGTCAAGTCAAACAACCTAAGCTACGCCTACACGCCAGCTAGCCATAATGTTGTTTCCGTAGTACCACTACTCGCCGCTAGGTGGCGCTTTTATCAACTCCAAGAAACTCATAAAATGCTTTGAGCACTTACCGAGTATAGCTCTCAGATGGCCCTCCAGCGTCTGCAGAATGGTCATCTTGATCTCCTTGACGTTCTTCCCCAGGAACTGCTCGCAGGCAGTGGTGAGGAGTTCGTCCTCGTTCATGATCTTGCACTGGGCGACGCCGGTGACTGTCAGCGGAACGCCTTGGGCGGTCTCCACGTATTCGCACATCGGGTTGAGGGTCATGACCTGTGAAGAAATAAATGTTATATGTGATAAACTAGCTGCCCGAGTGTTACAAATGTCCATCCTGGACATTTTGAAGTCGGATGAGTAGTTCTGGACATTCCCTCTTCATCTAAAATTTCAAAAAATCGGAATATTAGTGTCGTTTTATGAATATAGAACCCCCCGCAATTAAAATTAAAACCTCGTTAGTCCGTGCTCTACATACTAAATTACTGACATACGAGACCAACCTTACGACGTCACTTAGATAAATGTGCACCTCAAGTGGAAAAGTAACCTGCTAGTTAGTGTCCCAAATCTGTCTTAAAGTATATTTACTTCAATAAAATGAGGATGATAAAATAACATAGATAATATGTATTTATCGTTAATTATCATCAAATAGTGAAACTAAGTAATCATCTTTTCTTAAATTATTAACATTGACTTTTTTTCCGGGTTTCTTTTCTAGAAAAAGAACGGGTAACTGGTGAGGTACTTATATCTACTTAGAGAACGTATCCTACCCATTTAAAGCATTGTCAGAAAATATCAACATTTTGGCATGTGATTTTGAATTGAGCTTGTGCCATGAAATAAAAATATTTGGTAGTTACTCGGCGTCTAAAAGTGCCAGCCATCTTGCGGCATATTTCTTAGTCATCTTGGAAGTTAGAACTAGAACCAGTAAAATAGGTAGGTAACTAGGTACCTCAAGCGATATGCGCTGCACATCGGTGACGAGCCACCAGGCCCACCCCCAGCCGCCCACGATGGTCTTCTTCGTCGTGGATCCGAAACAGCCACCTGCAAACAAACAAACATCCCGTTAATATCGTCATCACATTAGCCGATAGCCGCCCACTGCTGGTCATAGGCCTCCCACAAGGAGTGCCAGAATGAGCGGTCCTGCGCCACCCCGCATCCAGCGGACTCCCACAACCTTTACCAGTTCATCCAGCTTATATAATGATAGTGTTAATATTCGTATTGATGGTCAAACTGAAAAACAAACTAAGTAGGAAGATATGGAGACGGCATTCGATCTCCTATACACTCACTTGCTTGTGGCAACCACATTTGCCAATTTCGCGCACCTGTGGTTGTTGTGTGTTGGCAGTGTTGGCAACTGTGGTTTTAGGCTACCTTTTTTAAAATCCGAAAGCAAGTGAGTGGCTATACTTAGTGTTTTCGGAACGGCTGCAATTCCCTACTCATGCCTACTAAAGCCGAAGTCATATTCTGTATGTCTGATACCGTATCACGCCTAAACTCCCAGATATTTAATATCACGAAAATGCGGTAACTACCAGAAAAATACCCTAGTTGTTAACAGTGGCGAAAACTTGGTACAGTCAGGTGGAAAAATATGTATCGACGTAATCCTCTCATAAATGGGTCATATTTATCAGTAAGTTGTATGACCCGTATTTTTACACTTGCCTGTACCACAAAAAGAATATCCCATATCAACGACTGCCTATGCCTATGTAGAGTCCCCAGAATAGGTACTATACCCTCCAGTCAAACGTAGTTTGGTTCCCATTCTATGGCATTCTAGATTATCATGGAGCTTCGTGTACACAATGGGATCCGCGGTATCTAGGGCGAAAATAGAGCGAGTAGAAGTTTTTCATGGTAAAGTAAAGGTAGTGTTAAACATGCTCTTTAGTAGCACGAAAGCATGCTAGTTTCGAGCAAATAGCATGTGTAAAATGTAAAGTTGCTAGTAAGTAGCATGCTATTTGCATAGATAATATTCGAGCATGCTCAAACAAGCATGCTACTAAACAGCATGTGTACTAGTACCTTAATGCTCTTTTTACAAGCTTTTATTTAGTTTCACCTGTCCCGTTGTCTGTCTGTAATCAAATCTTGCAAGTTAAATTTGATCCACTTACCGGTTTCTGATTGAGTTGAAATTTTGCACGAATATGCACATCGCGTGACAATGCAATATTATGATGACGTGGAGCTAATCTGATGATGGAGCTGGAAGGTGGCCGTAGGAACTCCGTAATAAAACCACATAACCACATCGAGTTTGGGCTCGTTAGAATCGTCTCAATGAGTAGTTGATGACGGTATATAGAAAAGTACAGTCGGCAATAAAAGCTTGTACCAAAAATGAAGATTTTTGACAGAAACTTATTTCCTATTACAATTTCTGCAACGATAACTAGTCACAAAATGGGGTCATATCTAAGTCGTAAGCAGTTTCTGCTGTTAAAAATTATAATAGTAAAAACAAGAGTGGAAGTTAAACCTCTATTATTAAACTATGGGAAGTAGACTTGTCGATCGTGCTAGCTCTTAGACCTAACTATGTATACTAGACTGTAAAATGGGCAAGGGCAGTAAACCCTCAAGAAAATACCGAGAAAACAGCTCGACTTCCCGATAGGACCAGTCCCACTAATCGTCGGTCGACGCTCTATCCTGCCACTTTCTCTTTTACTTGTAAAGGTAACTAACAGTCGACATTCATACTGATACTGCTTGTGGTGCATTTGTGTTCATCGCTTCCGATCCCAATCAAATTTCAATGTGTTTTACGCGTTCCGTTCCACACGTGCCGAGCTATCTTTAAAGTAGACAAAACAACAAAAACTAAAACGAACCCTGAGTTGAGGGACTATTCTACTAATTAATAGAAATTCGCAAATGTAGACCATGAAATTTGTTTTTGTAACTCTGTATGACTCAAGAACGAACGTCCAAAACAGATTGAATACGAAACATATGCGAAAAGGAACAGGTTCTGAAATAGCGTACTAATAATTAACCTGGCAGGTATAGGTAGATGAAGGAATTTAGTTCGCTTCCGATTTGATTTCCTTTTTGTACCGCGGACTTCATCTTGTTGCTATAAATACTGTTTGTTTATGGTCATAGACAGCTCTCAAGACCCGAGTACAACCTACTTGTCCGAAGGTATGTTATGTTATGGCTTTGGGATGGGAGCGAAAGTACATTTATCGTCAATATGAATTTCATAAAATTTACCATGTGTACGGGTTGTACACCTGAGATGGTTTGATTCTTGATTGTTGATTTTCGGCGACGTTATAAATGGTTGCCCAAGAATGTTTCTGTGTTCCCAGTATCATTTCTTCGACACAATATGATGGAACTGTACGAGTCATGGCCACCACACGAAAACCGGATGCGTGACAGTACACAAAGTTGTTGACATCTGCAGTTTGAACGATTAACCGTCGAGCCTGCAAAATTTATAACGCTGTAAATGTTACATCACTACATCAGTTAATCGAATGCATTTCATAGTTATGCATAAATAACGGTATCTCAACGTGCGTGTGTAGGTTTTGCTATAATAATATACATTATTTAGATTGCTGACACGCACACATTTAATGACAGATAAGACGACGAATCAAAACACCAAAGATAGTAAGAGGTCCGTAATTTCGTCAACTTTTTTTTCAGTCGACGCGCACCGCTGCAGTTGTGTAACGTCAAATTGGTTTTCATAGAAATCGTTTTTATGAACTTTCTACGTTACTATCAGCTGGGGAAATCGCGCTTTCCCCGAAGGGCGGCTGGGCGCAGCGCAGGCGCAGAATTATTAGCCCGTTGACTGTCAGGCGCACTCTTATGCGCAGTTTCTAATACCGAACGTCACAATTCGGAGTTGGGAATTGATGAGTTGGAGATAAACTACCATTTTCGCCGGATTCTGACCAAATACCTATCACTCAATAGACCAAGATTTGGATTGATCAAGGTTGACCCCAGAGTGCGCCGTCAACACGCACGGCAAAGGACAACCTCCTTCACCGGCGTGCGCAGCGTGGACCCCGAAGTAAAGGTCGCGGGGGTCCGCTGGCTGTGGGTGGCGCACGGTCGGTAATTATTTTTGAGGAGGCAGCAGAGGTCTTCAGGCTGATATGATGGCGACGATGAAGCTGTCAACACGGTGGATCATCACGTAGGATCGACATCGCGTATGGGTTTCCCCTGGTGCTATAAGTGTCAGGCAATCATAAAACTAAACAATCAGCGAACTTCTTTCTGGACGCAAAAGCCTTTAGGTAATTAGATAGATACATATTTAGATAAAAGTGTTTCGTCGTCTTCTACAAACACAAAAACAAAATTATACGTAAAAATATTTAGAACAGACAATTCGGTACAAGAAATGAGGAATATACAACAATAACTTAACATACATTTTCTGTGTGAGTTACAGCAAAACAAAAGGGTTCATGGCACACGTTTCGCTCTTTCGATATTCTAATCACGAAACGTTTCGAACGCGGAGACAATCCAACTGTCATTTTTCCATATAAAAATTGACAGTTGGATCTACCTAACGTACCTACGGACAATGCGTTACGTGATCGACCTGCTGAATATTATACACGCACAATACAATACCGTACTTTTCGTTTTTATAATAGCAACACCGAACATTATATGCACCTTTTCTCATAAATACCATGTCAAAGTATGCCGTCACGTTGAAATTGTGTCACAACGGAACACCGTTACCCTGACGCCGCGATGCAGTGACTAAGCGCCAGGAAACGCAGCCAGGCTCGCATCATTTCACTTTCCGTCGCGACAACAGGCCACATTCACAAAGCTAACCACAACTTCGCTACAAAACTAGCTTGACCTCTGGTCACGTGCTGTTGTTACGAAGTTCGGAGTCAAAGTTAACTAGCGGTCTCACAGCAGTCGAGTACGGTACGTTTTGGGAATATTTAGACAAAACCTGACTGGCATCACGTCGCATATACGTAAAAAAATTGTAACAATTGTAATCGTCTCTTAAGGCATTAAGCGTCCCAATGCTTGAAACCTTAAGGCGGGGCATTGGAAATTATCGCGTGCTTTAAAACGCCGATCTGACTAGATCAAGAAACAATAAGGTCTGATTTTCAGATATATGATTCTTGACTATATGATTGTTTTTCTGATTTTACCGATACATGATTGTTAGAAAAAAATTCCAAAGTTGGGTCTGTATTTTCCTTTTTTACTCAGCCTACTCCAAAGATCATAGACCAATATAGATCGATCTCTTTGGAAACATCGTAGTAGTTCAGAAAGCATTTCGCGATGGCGCTACTAGGCTCGCAATGAAAAAAGTATCGTTGAATTCGTCAAAATGTTGCATTTTAGTGTCCTAAATCATCATATTAATCAATTTGAAGGCATAAAATACATCGTTGCAACAACATAACACGAAAATAGCAAAATCAAACAAAGCAATTTTAAGTCAGTCACTAGTTCCATTCATTGCAAGTTTATCTAAGCTGAATGGCTACGCACGTGTATTGCCGTCCGCTAGATGGCGCATATTTAAAAATAACGCTCAAGAGTCCGCAGTAAGCAGCGCTCAACTCCGAGTTGAGACCACGCGCTAACGAACGGTTTAAAATGTTGTTTCACCTAAAATGAGACAGGGCGCTATAAATAAAGCAAGAGCGCGCTAGCGGGGACGCGGAGCTAGCTAGAGACGTCACAGTAAAAATATCGCAGTAAAATATCTTCATACAACGGCTAAATTTTTGCGGTAAGTAAAATATAACAGTAGAACATCTCCATACCAAGATTATATAAACATTATTACCATATTACCGTACGCGTAGAGGGCGGTACAACTCACATTTTGGCAGGTGTGGCGTAAAGTATAATATGTATAGGCTATAAGTTTTGATTTGCCAACAAAATGAGTAGTTACAACAATTTTGTAACTTTTAACGACCTAGTTACGTCGACCGTGTTTCTGATACCTACTATTACTGATGAATTTTCGGTTCCTTTAATTATTGTTCCATAAGGCTATGGTTATTGAAAAAAACCCTAATTTAGGCTTAGATACCTTTAATCAGCGAATAAGCCAGTCTTATCTTATCTAGATGAGTGCCCTTTCGGATGCACTTCGACCCAGCGGCATCTTTTGTGCTTTTAATAAGCCAGTCAGTCAGCGACCAATTTTTTCGTGAAAATAAATAAGTCTGTTTTGTGTAAAGATACAACCGAACATTTTTAAATTGATACTTTTTATGTCACCTCTGTCAAATTAATGTTATAGCATCAACTGTCACTTGGCCATACTGACAAGCGGTCATAGGTGGCCAAAATGGCGGTAATTTTAATTTGGCGTGGTCCGATTACTTTTAAAATCGATATCCCGTTGTTTTATTTTATATACTACTTCGGTGACAAATAAGGGTATGTTCCACCAGATATCAAAATGATGATCATATAAACATAGACTTGATAGGTTGAAAATTGGGTGTATTGGATAAAATAAAACTGAATCATACAATGTTGTGTTTTTATTTTTAATGAAAGTATAAAAATGCGCTTATTTTGAAGAACTCTCACGTATCGGTAACTTTCTAGGTAGACGTGGATCTATAATTTCAGGTAATATGCATTCCAATAAAAATTTCTCATTTTATTAAATATGCTGTCCCAGAATCCTGTATCCTTTTCAATTTTTTCGAATAATATTCCCTTTGGAGTCCACACCACGAAGATACAGTATCTTTTTTTTGAAATATTTAATTGACCTTGGACTTGATAAAAGTAGTTATGGTTTCGCTTCAATTTTATCTTCTGAAGATCACTTTCGTCCATCACACAGAAAGTATTTTTTTTCTTTAAAATTGCTTCTGTTGGCGTCATATTAGCTGCCGAAGCTGGGCATTTGATTTCCACAATTGTTTCATTGTCTATGACTCCGTCGGGACTCGCGCCTAAATACTGGTGTTCCTCGAGGATGTATAACCCACAAGGTGATACTTGCACTCCGAGTGCAGCTTCAGTCTCTTTTAGAGCGATGGGCTCATTCTCATTGCCGTATTTCGTATTATTTATTTAGTGCCGGCAGTCCTCGAACCCAGCGGGCTGGCCAGGGACGACGGCAAGAGACCTGACGGAATGACGCTGGTGCCTTGGAGCATGGGTCAGCCGCTAGTTTGGGATTCTACTTGCGTTGATACCCTGGCACCGTCCCATGTTCCAAGCACCAGTGCCGCCGCTGGCGCTGCGGCATCCTCGGCCGAAAGCCTCAAGCGCCGCAAATATGCCGTCCTAGGAAACAGCTACATGTTTGCGGCGTTTGGCGTTACCTTGGGGCCATGGGGCCAAGTGCGCGTCGGCTTTATAAAGATTTGGTGACGCGCTTAATAGAAGCCTCGGGCGACTAGAGGGCTGGCCACTATTTCTATGTTTCTTGACCTCTACGTTTTTGTTACTAGCAGCAGCGCATACAGAACAATAGGAGTTCCGTATTCCCAAAAAGAAAACCTTTTTAGTTTCATACCCAATAATGCACGCTACCCCGGATAAAGAATTATAATTGCTGGTACGATACGATCTCTTGCCCCATGATGCGTCCGCTACAACAGTGATGCTAGGAACGCCATCAGCATCTACGTTTCCTTTTTTAATTGCCATCTGTTTTTCTTCGAGTCCTGCCTCATACATGCTGTTTAAAGAGATCTTTTAAAACATCTCCTAGCAACATATTCTCTTTCCCAAATGATTTCTCCGCCATACATGGTATATCTAAATGAGCGCAAAGCTCATCTAATTGGGAAAAGCCACTACCTGAACATACGACTGCTTGAACAACATTTGTATTAATTTTTGACTCTAGTTTTTCATTTTTAAATGCTTCTTTTTTGCCACACATTTTGCATATGAACAGAAAAGTTGACTGGAATCCGGATCTCAACTCCTTCACAAAATCCATATCTTAAAAACTGCAATTAAAAGGACAATGATCCACAGCCTTCATTTGTTCAAATAAGTATTCAACATTGAAGATTCGTCGACCAGTAAGTTCAGGTATGACTTCCTCATTGTTACCATCATCAAATTCTACTTGTAATGATGGTGTCGAGGACGGAGTACTCGGACTCGAATTTCTGAAAGGAAAAAAGTTAGATTATATTTACATCCATCACGCAAAGGTAAACGGTGAAATAAAGATATTTGATACTGCATTATGTTATGAGGCGTACACTACTACAGACAACTCCTAACGGCGGCGACGCTATGCAAAAAATAGGTTTCGATTTTCGGTGCGCATATTTGCGCTCGACTACACCTGGTCCCTATACCACAAAACTTTACAAGCGTACAATTTGACAAAATTGACAACTTTTTCTATGGAAAATTGTACAATTTCGTCGAATTGTAGACTTGTAAAGTTTTGTGGTATAGGGGCCTGTACCGTACACTGTGTGCGCAACGATGTTTCGGTCGGGCACGTGCGGAGCCCGGGGGTGGGGTGAGGTATGTCTGTGCGTGGTTATTCTGTATGGATTTGTTGGGTAAAAATAATAATAATAATACTAACCTGCTAAAATTTAGAGGTTGAGGCGTAGGATCGGTATTGTTATTACTAGACCCCGGATTGTTGTGGCACTGATGTCACAATAGGGTGATTTGGGGAGTAAATGGAACAATATTTGTTAATACGGATTTATTAAGATAAGATAATATAAAAAATACCATATAGTGTTAATGAATACGAAATTGTACTTATTATTTTTTGGTATACATATTATTGCGAATCTTCCTATAAATAAATTGTCAGTTGATTAAAATATCGACGTTGCTCTCAGGGCTTCAAATAACGTTAAAAAGTTGGAATCGTTACCACTGTCAGACAGATTTAACGTTAACTGGTAACTAACGTTAAACCAAGTATCGTTACCTATACTACTTTTTACCGGTAAAGAAATGGTAACGTTACCTAACACCTACCTGCATTGAGCTAACGTTAAGTCAAAGGTATCTTTAACTGTTTTTAACGTTAGTAGGTAACGTTACTAGCAGCTTATTTAACTTTTGATTCCATCGTTAGTAATAGAGCCAGTGCCAGTGTTCATTCACGTGCATGCGTCGCCGAGTGCGGAATTTATATTAGTACCAGGAGTTTATTTTTCAACATGAATGGATTGCCAGAAATGGGTAAGTGCAGTACCTATTCCTATCCTATCCTATGCTATTAAACGAGCAATATTTGTATATATATATATTTCAATCAGGTTCTCGGAAACGGCTCTAACGATTTCGATGAAATTTGGAATATACGGGTTTACGGAGGCGAAAAATCGATCTAGCTAGGTCTCACGTCCGGGAAAATTATTTTTCTCCGTATTTTCCCTATTTTCACCCGAGCTGAGCGCGGTCGCCCAGGGACTTAGTATGTAACAAGCTACTTTACTTGGCGGCCATTTTTATTATTCTTAAATCATTTAATACGAATTACGAATCCGAGGTTGGATTTTCAGTGACCGCCATTTTGAAATTCTTTAAATACGGTCCAAATTCGTTCAAAATCGATACCGGGGGGTCCGAGGGACCTCTTAACACGAAACCGAGCTTGGATTTTAAAAAAAGTCGGCCAACTTGAAATTCTTTAAATACGGCTTGATTTCGTTCAAAATCGATATCTGTGGGTCCGAGGGGCCTCTTAATACGAATCCGAGGTTCGATTTTCGAAAAAAGGCCACCATCTTGAAACTCTTTTTTATACGGTCCGTTTTCGCTCAAAATCGATATCTGAGGGTCCTTGGGGCCTCTTAATACGAATCCTAGATTGGGTTTTGAAAAGTGGCCGCCATCTTGAAATTATTTTAATACAGTCCGATTTCGCTTAAATTCGATATCTGAGGGCCCGAGGGGCCTCTTAATACGAATCCTAGGTTGGATTTTCGAAAAGTGGCCACCATCTTGAAATTAATGTAATACGGGCCGATTTTGCTTAAAATCGATACCTGAGGGTCCGAGGGGCCTCTTAAAACGAATTCGAGGTTGGATTTTCGAAAAGTGACCGCCATCTTTAAATTCGTTAAATACGGACCGATTTGGTTCAAAATCGATATCTGAGCGTCCGAGGGGCCTCTTAATACGAACCCTAGGTTGGATTTTGATGTACAAAACCGAATGATTAGCGGTATATTCGATATATATATCGAGATTGCATTCCGTATATCCATACCTACTGTTCTTAAAAAACCTAGGTATACGGTAAGTCAAAAATTCGCAACATAGATGCATGTGGAAAAACCCTTTAAGAGTACGGTACGGAACCCTAAATTTGTGCTTGTTCCGACAACCACTTGACCGTTTTCTTATTGTTATCGATACAGTATTAATAATAGATACCTATCAAGGTGGTTTTCCATCGGAGGGGCGAGACGAGACGAGGCGAGACGAGAATTGAAACTTATATGGGACTTACTCGCGCGCGCGCGGTGGAAATAGGTAGTAACTCCCATACGATTTCAAATCTCGCCTCGCCTCGTCTCGTCTCGCCCCTCCGGTGGGCAACCACCTTTAGTCGTAGTTAATATAGTCACAATAATACAATGCAACCACCAGCACTACTCGGAACAAGGTCCCTATTTTTGACAAAATAAACAATGATTACTAACCTTCAAAAGCTTTTTACATTCGCCTATGATGCAAGTTGCCGTACGATCGTTGTGAAGGTCGTAAACCCTGTACACCGCATTTTTTTACGGCCCATGTTAAATAAATCACAAGTTCACAACTATCACAAGCACAAGGCACAAGACAAGACACGAGTCACAAACTGTGTGTTACCTCACAATAATCGCACAACCGGCACAACGCAAATCCGCCCGCATACAACTAGATAGTGAAGCGAATTGAAATGAAATGTATTACTACAGGTTAGGATTTGTAGGGTAGGTATTGTAGGTAATAGGTATACGCTCTCTCTTCACGCTCATAGTCGATTCGATAGCCAGTTCACGTCCAGTGTACGAAATGGCAACAACGCCAATCAACCAGCGCCGCGCGGTGAGCGCGCGCGCGTCTATCGGTAGCGCGGTGTGGCAACGTAGCATTACCGATTAATAATTGAATATTAGTATATTACATTACTAATACTTACCAAGGGCTGTAAAAGAGAGAAAGGCCGAAATCGCAGCACGGCTAGCACGAGACGGCTGCGACATACTGTCGATTTTTCTTGCACTATACCTCTCTTACTAAATGTTCTAATAAGAGAGAGACGGATAGTGCGAGAAAAATCGAGAGTATGTCGCAGCCGTCTAGTGCTAGGCGTGCAGGTATTAAGGGGCTCCACGCGCTTTTTGGCTAGTTTTGACGAGTTTTGAATTGATATTCCTCCGTCAAAACTATAGATATATTTATGGAACAAACACCTATCGGTTGTTTAGTTCTTTATCTACATTTGCACGAGAGTTTTTTTGAAAATAATTAATATTTATTTTTTTATGATTTATTCAAACATGGTCCAAAAAAGCTCTGTTTTCGATATTATTATGTTGTTCATGCACTTTTATATATGAAATCTACATATAACTGTTCCTTATTGACGTCTCTAACAACCCAAGAGAGATTTTTATTTTATACTCATTTTCACAAAAGTTACGTCCATAAAACTGGTTTTTTGGCCTGAAATTGCCAAAGTTTGGTGCCATATATCCCGAAAACTGTGAGGTTTGAAGTAAATATGGGATACTATTTCGGTAAACCTCGTTGTTGTTAATACGATAAACCATAAAAAACACAAATAAACCGACAGTTATAGATCGAAGGTCATTGGCAGCTAGGAGCCCCTTAATATGCGATTTCGGGCTTTCTTGTTCACTGCCGTGCTGATTACACAATTTTACGTTTTCACCTGGCCATAATGCTAGTTTTACCGTACGGGTAGCGTGCGGTAAACCTCGCATTATGGCCAGGTGTGACGTAAGTACATTACGTACCTAGGGCGGTAAAATTAAGAACAGCTCATATCGCGGACATCTGTGTCCTGAACTTCGGTAAGGGCCATAAAAAAAAAAGCGATCCGAGGCTTTTTTTATTACCGGCCTTGGTGCGTACACAATTTTACGTCTTCTCCTTGGTGCGAAAGTGTGAAGTGAGGTTTGCCGCTGCACCCGTGGGCGGTAAATCTCACTTACCACCCGGAGTGACGTAAATACGTACCTAGGGCGGTAAAATTAAGAACAGCTAAGATGGCGGATATCTGTGGCCCAAACCGAAGGTAACGGCTATAAAAAAGCGATCCGAGGCTTTTTTTACTACCGCCCTTGGTGCGTACATACACAATTTTACGTCTTCCCCTTGGTGCGAAAGTGTGAAGTGAGATTGCCACTGCACCCGTGGGCGGTAAATCTCACTTACCACCTGGGGTGACGTAAAGTACATTATACGTACCTAGGGCGGTAAAATTAGGAACGGCTCAGATCGCGGGCTTTTGTGGCCCAAACCGAAGGTAACGGCCATAAAAAAAGCGATCCGAGGCTTTTTATTACCGCCCTTGGTGCGTACACAATTTTACTTCTTCTCCTTGGTGCGAAAGTGTGAAGTGAGATTTGCCGCTGCACCCGTGGGCGGTAAATCTCACTTACCGCCCGGAGTGACGTAAAGTACATTATATGTACCTAGGGCGGTAAAATTAAGTACGGCTCAGATCACGGGCTTTTGTGGCCCGAACCGAAGGTAAGGGCCATAAACAAGCGATCTGAGGCCTTCTTTATTACCGGGCGTGGTGCGTACACAATTTTACGTCTTCTCGTGGGAGTCCTGGGTGTAAAAGTGTGAAGTGAGATTTGCCGCTGCACCCGTGGGCGGTAAATCTCACTTACCGCCCGGAGTGACGTAAAGTACATTACTAAGGGCTGTAAACAGGCGAGGGTTGTAAATATGCGATTTTTTCGGGCTTTCTTTTTTACTGCCCATGGTGAGTTGAGTACACAATTTTACGCCCTCACGACGCGCGAGACTCACATTATGCTTATGGCCAGGTGTGACGTAATAGTACATTACGTACCTAGGGCGGTGAATTCGTGAATGGCCCAGATCGCTGGTGTTTGTGGCCCAAACCGAAGGTGAGGCTTGTACCCTGCGCGTACGGTAAAACTCGCATTGTGGCCAGATGAAGACGTAAAATTGTGTACTTACCACGGGCGGTAATTCGTAAAGCCCCAGATCGCATATTTATGGCTCTCACCTTCGGTTCGGGCCACAAACACGTGCGATCTGGGTCATTCACGAATTCACCGCCCTAGGTACGTAATGTACTATTATAGAACCAAATTGTGTCTGAATTTAATTCAACTATACATATATTATTAAAGTAGTACATGAATCCTACAGAAAAAAGGTTTATGTAAAGCATAATACACATTTACAAAATAATCCTGTTTAATTCTGCAATTGAACTTGAACTCTTTCCGCGTGTATTAACGATCACATTCGCTCAAATAAAGAACTGCAAAGGCACGCCTCGAGTGGTTTGCAGTTCGCATTCAAGGTCGCACACATTACCTACCTACGCAGATTATTTGTAATATTTATATAGTCTCCGACGATGTACTAGTAGGAAAATGCGACTATTCACGGTGTAATAATGGCGTAAGCGGAAAAAAGCGCTAACAATTAATAAAATAAACATATTTTAGTAAAAACATGCCAAGAATTTAGTACATTTCTATGTTTGATGTCTCAATGCTTCATAATTATTTAATGATAAATGTCATCATTATAAAACACAGACGACCAATTTAACAGGTGATTTCCTACTTAAAGTAGTTTAGTGTCAGTTTAGCAGACTAAGTACCTAGTTTGTAATTCGAGATCCATCTGCAAATCATTGTAGTAACGGAAGTAGGTAGGTACTATCGACAACACAGCTAACTGACCATATCGGTGCACCTTAAGTGCATTGTAATAAGGTTCTAAATAAACACAGGATGGTCAGTTAACAGTGTTGTCGTTTGTACTTTATTATTGGTATGGTTAAGAAAGAAAACGCTGCTAAAATACTGCTAAGCTAACACTATACTATACAGGGTGGAAAAATCTATGGCCCTGAAAGAAAATCAACTTAAATCCTTAACATTAGTGGCGTGCTCTACATAAAGAAAGTCAGAATGTGGGCTATTTCGATTGGACTTTTTCAAAAAGTTACATTTTGAAGCTGTTTTTTTTCATGATATCTTAAAAGCCTTATTAACAACTTTTGTAATTTTAAAATATTCATTTTTTTATTCAAAATAACACGTATGGGCTTGTCCAGAAATCATGTGATCATATTTTGCCTACTTTTGACCCCCCTTTCCAGATCACGTGTATTCATCATATTACATATTTGTATTAGTCAATTAAAAAAAAAAATGGTTTTAATTTAAGCCATCTCACGCTACGTCACCTAATCTAATCTAATCTAATCATGGACCTATAATACTCAGGACAGGCTATACGGTTTGCCATAGCGAGGGACGGAAAGCCTCCTATGCAGCTAAATTAAGAACCGGTCTTAAAATGGCTGATGACTTGCCATAAACAACCTACTCAATTTGGACGGGTAATTAACACGGGGAACTATGACACTGACAATTAGTGATATTTCCCTTTCTGTCACAATTATCGAGATTTGTATGCTAGCATACCAGCTCGCTCGTACGTGGAATACCAAGCACAGCCTAAAGCCACAGGCTAAAGCCAGAACCCTGAATGTTCAGTTACATATAGGGCATAATATAGTTTAAAGGTTTTTATGAGTGGATAATTCATAAAAACTTAAAAATACTGCAATTTCAGTTTCACGTTTCAGATTTACAAATTTAATAAGTTAGTTTACAAATACATGCGATTGCAAAGTTACTTTTGTAGTTTCTGCAAATAGTAATAACAAGGTAGGTACAATGCACTATACGATGTATTTGCATGCGGTTAGTGTTAGGTGTACAATACACTAGAAAACTATACGAACGGTGGAGCGGTGGTGGTAAAATAACATTTCCATACAAAGTCTATGAAAGAATATTATTTCCAGTTACATTCATAAATTTGTATTTATTGATAATACAATAACCTACAAAAAGAAGTGACATCCCAAAAAAAACTCCATGTAATAATTACAACTTAGAAAGCTCACAACAGCTTTCGAATAAGAAAAACCGCATTCAAATCGGTCCATCCGTTTGGGAGCTACTATACCACAGACAGATACACAGATACACAGACACACATACACGTTAAACTTATAACACCCCTCTTTTTGCGTCGGGGGTTAAAAATAGGCCAAGTTTCATAACTCGTCCACAGTAAAAAGTTGTGAGATATTTCGTAGAGCTGTCAAACATTATTCAGGCAAACCAGGAGAAGCGTATGTTTAACTGCGACCTTACAGCGCGCGAGCCAAGCGAGAACCGCCAGAAGCGATTTTTTTACAAATACTTACATCCGTAGTATCCATACGTAGGATACTTAGGTTTAGGACCAATGGCCATGAGGATACATACTTATTATGACAAATAATATTAGGGATAACACAGTAGGGCAATCAAATTTCATCCAAAATAAATGAAGCGAATCATAAATAGGGTCCTTGCCTCCTAAAAACGTTAAGACAAATGATCGTTATGGCAGACAGCGGTATGGATGGAATACAAAAATAGGATAAAAAACGTTATGGATTACAATATAAGCAGAATATAGAACGTAGCCATGTTGAATGTTTCCTTAGTTCGGTGATAAAAGCAAGGTCAAACTGACAAAAGGAAAGTTTAGGTAAGATAATAAATAATACCTATCTCAAAATTTCTGTCTACCCTATCTAAAAGCTGCGCCACTGATTAAGATTAGCTCAATTTACACAGAGGAAATATACTTGTAATTTCTCTAACTGATAGAGTAACCTGCAAAATCATTTGGTACACATAACATATACAAAGAAAAAATTAACCGTGATCGCATGTAGCCTAAGGCTAAATTATAATGAATAAAACTGCATTCACTGATTTTGTGAAAAGCTTACCCGAACTGACTGAACTGAAATATTCACTGCACTATTTAATTCTACTAAAACATAAAATCAATATTAAGGATAACATCTATCCAATAAACATTTACCCCCTTATTCATAAAACTTAAAATGCCTCTGCTAAATAAAATGTGCTTTGTCCCTTTCTTACGAACACAAATGTCAAAGTGACAGATAAGGAGAAACGAATTTTAGCGCCATTTTAGTTAAAACGGGCTTGTAGTACGTTTATGAATACGGCCGTTAGCCTTTAAAATAGAATTAAGTCTAAGGTAAAGCTTACCTGAACTGGACGAATCGTTATCCTTAATATTGATCCTATCGATTAGTAAAATTTTACATGGTGATTATTTCTTGAAAATGAGAGCGAGAGAATGAGCTGTCAAGGGTTTCCCTTCAGGGTCCATAGATTTTTTCACCCTGTATATTATCTAACATGTTATATTGGGCATAATAAAAATCAAAAACAGGTAAGGGTATAAATCTCTCTATTTTGCAATTTTAACGGTCTATTACAATTTAATTACAACACGCCCACAATCTGTCTACTTTGCGCAAAGGTTGACTGGTAGAGAATGCTTACGGCATTAAGTCCGCCTTTTGTACGATAAGTTGTTCTTAAGTTCAATAAAGATTAAATAAATAAAAAAAAATGAACCGAAAAATTAATTAATGTAAACAAAGCAAGCATCTTCCTCTAGTCTTGAACCAGTCCATCATATACTACATATATAATAAAATAGGATACAGAGTAGGGGGGCTTGTGTGATACCGTGCGCGCCGTCGGCACGGCCGGCCAACAGCGGGCGCGCCCGCGGTCTCAAGCTCATGCGAGAAACCTCCGGAACGTACAATCTCACTAGGTACACGATATAATTAACAAACCTGCACGGCTAGCACGCGACGGCGCGCGAGCTCTCTCGATTTTTCTCGCACTATCCGTCTCTCTCTTATTAGAACACTTAGAAGAAGAGGTATAGTGCGATAAAAGTCGAGAGTATGTCGCGGCCGTCGTCGTGTGCTAGACGTGCTGTGAGCGCGGCTATCACAGGACGGCCGAGCTGTGTCGCGGTGAGATAAGACTATCCGTCTTTCTCTAACTAGTAACTAAACAGGCTAGCGTGTTTTCTTATAAAAAAAAACTTTTTTAATTTCGGAAAAGTGACGACAAAAAATGCTCACAAAATTTCACGAGAATCGGTTGAGAAATGCGACCTGTAGAGGAGAACAGCCGGATAGCGGAACACCGGACTTCGTGACAGACACCGGACATACGAATGATTTTCGACCCAAGCTGCATGCGAGCTGATGCATAGAACTTCGTTCGCTTCACTCGCTCGTTCGATAATCAAATCACAGAAAGCTAATACGGCATTCAACATGGCGGTCAAGGGAGGTCAAGGCCAAAAGCGCTCCAAATTATTGTATGTGCTCTGCCTACCCCTTTTGGGAATAAAGGCTTGAATGTATGTATGTATGTAATATGTTTCTGTCAAAAATTTAATTTTTGGTACAAGCTTTTATTGCCGACTGTACTTTTCTGTATACCATCATCAACTGCTCATTGCGAGCCCAAACTCGATGGGGTTAAGTGGTTTTATTACGGAGTTCCTATGGCCACCTTCTGTCTCCATCATCAGATCAGCTCGATGGTACCATAATATTGAATTGTCATCCAAATTATACTTTTACCCAAAATTTCAGCTCAATCGGTCACCGGGAAGTGGGTCAAATTTAACTTGCAAGATTTGACGGACAACTTACTTACATACTTTTATACGTACATACGAACAAGTCAAGTTAATATAAAGCTTGTAAAAAGTAAAGGCAAGCAAGAAGGTAGGTAAGCATGCTCTCCATTCACATTGCACGATACCTACCTACGATATCGTTGCAGGCCCTAACGTTAACGTTGCCGAACCATACACCGATATCGTATTGAATAATGTGAATACCTACGCTTTTAAAATGTGACGTGTCAGAAAGGGTGCGCAAAAAACATTAATTTTTAATACCTACTAGGCTACTAACTGACCCCGGGAACTTCGTATCGCCATACAAAATGTATGAGAAAATTGATTCCATGTTTTAATAGTTACCTATTCTGCTATTCTGCTATTCGGTACCATCCTTTCCTCGAAGCAGTTCAGGCCATTTTCGACCCCCTATAACTTCGTTGCGGATAAAACTAGAAGCCTGCATTTTCATTAACCAAGCACGCATTGTATAAACACGATATATTTCAAATTTCATTCAATTTGAACCAGCGGTTTAAGATTTATAACTAGTCAAAGTTTCTTAATTTTGTCACTCACTCAAATCAATTTGTCCAGTTTTCTAGATACACCAACTGCATAAATAACTTTGTCATCCCATATAAACATATAGGAGTACAAAGTTATATTTGCAGTGAATGGGACAAAAAATTCAAACGGTCGCAGCGTCAGTTGTGATAGCCTCGCGGAAAAGTAGGTACTTAATTTACGCTATAATTTAAACGCATCACGGGCAGCGGGGCCAGCACAACTGACGCCGCGACGTGTATCGTGACAAGAAAAAATACAAAAACAGGTTACAGGAGTTGGGACGCGAACCGGAGTACTCAGACTTGTGAATCAAACACCCGAACCACTCGACCAAAATCAAATGGCCGCACGGCCCAAAATTATGAATCTTATGTTAGAGGTGACTACTTAACAACCTGCTTCACCGCTAACTCGATAGATGGCACAAGTGTAGATTGAAACAGCGCCATCTGATATAAAAAGATGAACTACGAGGTACCGGCGACGATAAAAAGATTTACGCGTGCCTTGTAGCAATGTATGGAGAGAGCCATCTTCCTTTTCTCTCAATAATCTTTGGCCTACTCAAACGAAGAGTGAACGAAGAATGTTCGATCTCTTTTTCTCGTGCGCGGAAGGCATAAGCGTGTCTTTGTCAAGGGAGCGTGTTCGACGCGAATCAAAGCATCCCCTTAATGCCTAATAGTTGACACCTATTGTTCACCTCTATTGTTTCGACATAATATTGAAAGTGTCATGTATTAGGCCAGTGTCGGGACATTTACCTTATTTTGAATTTTCCTATTTTTTATTTAGGTAATTTTATACAGGTTCGTATAAAACTTACTTACTATTTCTGATACTTAGAATTCTGTTATAGTCTAAATAAATTAAACACATTAATTTAATTTAATAAATATTAGGAGACAATCTTACTCAAATCGAACCAGCCCTTCGCAAGCTAAATAAGGCTCAGTAAGGTACTAGACGACCATATATTTAATACACAGAAAACACCCGAGACTCAGAAACAAATATTCATGCTCATCACACAAATATTTGGCCTCACCGGGATTCGAACCCAGGATCTTCAGCTTCCTAGGCAGCCTCACTATACCTACTAGGCTTACCGGTCGTCAAAACATTGTATTAAATCGATAAATCCCCGGCTAAAAACGGGGTTTCCTACACACGCAATAAAAGCAAAAAATGGCTTAGTTACTACTTTAAATTCAAACGAAGGCACCGTATCATTCAATCAGTTTGTTCTGTTTGTTGGTCGTTAAGATGTTTTATCTTCAAAGCGTTAACTTTTGCTAATTATTAACGACTAGCTGCCCGGCCCGGCTTCGCACAGTTAGTGCGTAGGAATGAAGCATATTCCAGCGGTAAAAGCTATGTCCATCAGGGATAATGTCGGCTTCTAATTGTAAAAGAATTTTTCAAATCGGTCCAGTAGTTTCGGAGCCTATTCAATACAAAAAAACAAACAATCAAATCTTTCCTCTTTATAATATTAGTGTAGATTTAATATTACAATACAATACTCTTTATTGCAATGCTTTATACAATAACATGTTGGTAGAGGTAGACAACAGAATATTATTTACCCACAGTTATAGTATTTATCATTTATAGTACCTATTTAATTATCTTTGAATTCACTTTTCATACACGTTATCACTTATCACTTAGAAGAAGTCTAGCAATTCATTATGAATTTTCATTTCAAGAGATCAGTAGTAAAAGCTATTTTTAAATATATATACCTAATGTTCATGATACTTCTTTTTACATTGCTTACGGCAACTGGCAATACTGACCAATATTAGACCGTATATCGTTGCATTAGAGTCCACTAATGGTCAGAAAACTGATACTGGCATTTTACGGGTGAGCCAGTCCCACGGTCGACTGAGCCCGACAATTGTTTCCGAGTGAACCATTCGCATTAATTGTACAAACAAAACTGTTTGCAATTATCTTAAACCATTGCTTTGAATAAACATTGGTTTGACAGACCGACAGCCAAGGGCAATATATATGTATATTTCTAATAAACAAAACTTACGCAAATACTCGGAAAACATAACGCTTCAACTTTTCTCTGCCATTTTAAAGATTTTTAAATACGCTGAGATGCGTTTAGCCATAGAAAATCGTGACTTTCCTGTTTCCCAACAAACCGCATGCGATCAATCAGCATTCGATCACCCGTCGATTTAATTCACATTTGTCCCCGTAAAACCTCCAAAACACCTGTCACTATCCGAACATTCCCCACCATTATCCTCAGTCCAACGGCCTAAGCGAACGAGTCGCTCAAGTACCACCGAAGAAAGTGCCCGTTACATACCGCGACGGTAAAGCGACATTGCGTTCAGATCATAGTATTTATCCGCTAACCAAAGTCGTGAATCACGTGTGTATTTCTGTTAAGCCTATGAGTTACTTTGTACTGAAGTTTTAAATAGGTACTTAGATTGTCGCGAAGGGAAGACCGAACCGGCGAAAGTGTTTTGTTATGAATAGAAGACTACATAACAAATTGAAGTGAAATTTGACCGGTGAATCAGTTTCCGATGTTTTCCCGTGGACGCTTGTTACATGTGAAAGCATAGAAAATTGAGGTAAGTTCGAGTATGGTCTGCATTGTATTGGTTTGAAAGCATGTTAGTTGTTATCGATGGCTTTTATTTGACATACTTTGTTTATGTCGCATAATATCGACTCATTTTAACATTTTTTGTAGAATTTATTTGTATATTTTATTTAACAACGTAAAATGTACAACTTAACAATTACAATACTAGCCCATTATTGGATTTAGGTATTATAAATTGACGCTGTGAATCCTACTAATATTATAATTGCGAAAGTTTGGATGTTTAGATGTTTGGATGTTTATTACTCAATCACGAACCGATTTGGATGAAATTTTGCATCAAGATACTTTAAAGCCTAGATTAAAATATTCCTATATTTTTTATATACTTTTAATATACTTTTTATATACTTTTTATCCCGGGTCCACGCAGACGAAGTCGCGGGCGGAAGCTAGTATGTTATAAATTTAAGTATAGGTGACAATCTTACCGAAATCTATCTAGTCCCACAATACCTAACTTCGATAAGGGTGTCATTATGGATGCTAGACGGCGGTAAATACATAGGAAACTTTCAACACTCCAGTTTAACTCGTGTTCATCTCACAAATATTTGCCCTTACCGGGATTTGAACCCAGAACCGTCAGTTTCGCAGCAAAGATCACTGATCTCCCAATTGAACTGTTTGTGTTATGAAAAGTCGATTGGTGGCAGAATATTAATTCGGTCTGATTCCATATTGTTCTTATTGGCTCAGATTCCAAGATTCCAACCGCTATATGGACACGTACATGAACATACCAAGTTTGTATTCTCAAAAGGGGTAGGCAGCGTACACGAAGTACATTTTCAGTGCCACTTCTAACGGGATCCTCTCATTTTACCGACAAACCGTTTCACCGAATGCTAAAGGGTAATTCTGTAGAGCCCATTAGGTTAGGTTAGGTTAGGTTAGGCACTGGGCCCACCGCCGGCTAGTAAGCTAGAAAAGTTGGGCGAGTAGCATTACATTGCGGATCTGTAAAGGTCGATTGATCACACTGTGCCTGGTCAGCACGCAATGAACCGTTACTCGCCCAACTTTTCTAGCTTACTAGCCGGCGGTGGGACCAGTGCCTAAAGAAGGGTAAACCCACTTCTAACAAACGATAGCATCACTTCAAACCTCGTTCATTGACTTTGACAATGTCCAATTAACAATATCTGACAGGACATGACGCTCAGAAGTATCTGGCGCGACTTTTTCATCGATTATACTTTGTTCTGACCGATGTCATTCCACACCAGTCGGTACGAAGGGTGTACTTTGCACGATTGCAATACATTCAAAATAATAAAACTCTTGCGAGTAGCTATGTTAAGAACATTATAAAAAAAATCGTACATATTTAAGGTTCGTAGGTACAAATAAATACTTGAATTTACATATTTCATTACCAATTATTTTTGTAACTTTCAATGAAATATCCTATAACATTAAACGAGCTATATTTGTATATAAAAAAAGCTATATTTCTATGAAATTTGGAATATAGGGGTTAGCGGTGGCGAAAAGTCGATCTAGCTGGGTTTCCTGTCCGGGAAAATTCGTTTTCCGAATGTTCACCCGAGCAGGGCTCGGTCGCCCAGGGACTTATTATTATGAGGAATATTATAACAAGTGATATCAAACGATTCTTCAAAAAACACTACTGCTTTTTTTCAAATAATATAACGACCAGGATTCTAACGAAACCTCACAATTCCAAGTTGATCAAGCCGTTTAAACGCTAGCCCACGAAATAGAATTTACTTGCCTAATTTTTAAAAACATCCTTCTAAAGCAGTCGGGTAAAAACACTACTGAAATGCTCCTAAATCAAATATGATCAACGGAAGTTGTTGTACACTAGACACCGTTCTAGAAGATTCGACACGTAATTATTTCCCACTTCATTTGACTGATTAGTATGCCACATGTGACTGGCATAATTTAATAGCGTTACGTAATCAATTTTCACCGGAACCTCTTAGCATTCTGGACGCTTAGGTACCCGCAAAGTTGGGCACAAACCGTTGATACACTTTCTACATAAAATTCTGCACTACACTTGTTACTCAATCGCTCAGTCACGATTCTATCACATCAATTGCATCCAAAAAAAGTAAAACTATAAGTGGTCGTCGATAGTTTTTAGACGATAGATGCAAGAGCTAATGTCTATCGATATTATCGCAAGCGATAGATATTAGGTACCAAAATAAAAATATTCTACAAATCTTAGGCCACAAGAGCACTAAACATCCTAAGTCAAAATGAAGAAATGTCTATAAACTTTATAACAAAAAGTAATCTGTAACGTGCAACTTTGCTTCGCCTATTTCCCCTTAAAGCGTAGGTTACATAGTTTTCTTTCGTACTGTGCTCGTAATTGATTCAACCAGGCGTTACTTTGCGGTAGGCCATGATAAGTTACGAGAACGGCATTCCTTTGTGCGGGTGTATTACCGTTGATGAGGGCTCCGTGGACGTGGCGCAAGCAACTAGACTTCTACCGACGCTAGTTACTACGCGTCGCGGTGTCAAGATATATTTGTGGGTGAGCGTTGAGGTGAGCTAAAAAAAAGGTTACAGAATAGCGGGGCCGATGATGCCTCGTAGAGACGCGAAACACCTCGAGGTAATTGTCATTATTGGTGGTGGTCTGCTGTAATTATTTGCACGTGCGGGGGGAGGGTGCCGCATTAACCGCAAGCAAAAATACGCAAATAGGTCTCATAATCGCTAATAGACCTGCACGTTTTTAGCGAAATAACTAGCAAAGGAATATTGTTCCTGCACTCGTATTTATTGCACACTGAATTGACGCCAAGGTTTATAAATAAGCTGGTGTTAAATAAGCTGGTGTTAAATAAGCTGGTGTTAAAGGGACAGAGCACTAACGGTAGGCATTCTTGAAATTATTTACACGAACGTTAAGCGAATTTAGTATGATGAATTTAAAATGTTTCTTGCCACACCGAAAAATAAAAGGAAACAATTAACATATCGGCATGGATCTACCTCGCCTCAATAAATCTTTGAAACATATACTTGAAATAACAAATTCTATTCGAAAAATAGGTAAGTATAGGTGAAAAACTTAAGTAAGTCACCTGTTGTATATGTGAGTAATGTGTGCGAATAGACATTTGTTTTGTTTGTGTTCTAATTTTAAACATGTATTGTCTATTCGAATACGCCACTACTACATACAACAGGTGACTTACTTAAGTTTTTCACCTATACTTAAACTGATTAAGACTTTATATTTCACTTAGTAAAAAGTTACCAAAATTGAATTCACGAAGGGTGATCATTGATCAATTGATCATTCGTTGCACAATTTTCAAATATACATGATGGAATCCGTTTTTTCACCTGTTGTTATAGTGTGTGGCCTGTAACAGGAGCAAATATCTAAAAGGATGCCTTAGTGCATCTGCAATAACCCCTTGTATCCATATTTCATATATTTTTTTATTCGGTGAAATGTTGATCTAAAATTACGACCTCCAAGTAATGTATCTTGGCACCACGAGATCATGGCACAGCAGTCAATGCAGATTTTGAGGTAACATCATGTAGTGAGTCATAATAGTTATTGCATTTTTGTTTTTAAAATTGAAAAAAAAAACTACTTGTGACACCCCAGAAGAGAAAAACATACACGTAGACTTACTAGAAAGACAAAAAAACTTTTTTTTTTCAATTAAAACCATAAAAATAATTGCCCACAAGCTCAATAATCTACCGTTTAATTTTTTGCTCCTATTCCGGGCCACACCTTGCATAATACCATCATCTATCTGTCACAGATATGTAATTTAAACCAGCACGTTAACAATCGAATAAAACCACAGTAACCCACAGTTTATTTTATAAATTCGCAGCGCGTACCGTACCCGTTATGTCCAACCGTAAATAATATGTACCAGGAACTTATGTCGATGGAATAAGATCGAAAATCATCAATGCAAAATCGTCACGTCGAGGCTATTAAGGCCGCTTTGGTGATGCTTATTAAATTTAGGTAACTGTTGTATAGCATAGACTGCCAGGGTGAACTATTAAAACATAAGAATGGAAAGTTAAAACGAGTGGCCCTGTGAGCTTCAGAACTCGAGACCGTCTTTAAAAAAAATTGGTAAACTGAATCAAAAAATAAAGTCCAATATACACGATGGTTCTTAATTCGTGATCGGGAGTAAATTTTTCTAATTCTGTAATTGATACCAAACACGATTAACTCGAAGTTACTTAAAACAAACGTTATTTTTTTTCTGAATAAAGCTGAATAAGGAATTACTTTATAATTCGTTGTCACCCTAACGGTAGTTTGCGAAAATTTGACATGTGTGTTTGACGTATCTACTTAACTTCAAGAAATGTAGGGAGACCAAATATTCAGTGGACATTAGTGTTAACATTATCATTAAATTAAATTAACTAAACAGTGATTTATTCATTGCATGAGACCTCATCCATTGAAATCTGTTTTGGCTATTTATCAATATTTTTCGACTCCTGATCACGGATTAAGAATCATCGTGTATAAGTAAATAAATAAATAAATATTTCGGGACAATGTTACACAAATCGACCTAGTCCCAAACTAAGCAAAGCTTGTAGGTACTATGAGTGCTAGGCGATGACATATACGAACTTATATACTTAAATACATAGAAAAGTCCATGACTCAGGAACAAATTTCGTGCTCATCACACAAATTAAGGTTAACTGGAAGAAATCCCTCTCAGGGATAAGCTCGCCTTTGTACATGTTTCATTGTAATTATTGTTTTGTTGTTGTTGTTCTGTTCCATGTACAATAAAGAATTTACATACATACAAATAAATGCCCTTACCGGGATTCGAAACTAGGACCTCCGGCTTCGTAGGCAGGGTCACTACCAACTAGGCTGCAGAGGTCGTCGGAATTATTGAATTTCACGAGAGCCGGCTGAGAAATGCGACCTGTAGAGAAAAGCAGCCGGACAGCCGGACATACAAAAACCTGTAGAGGAAAGCAGCCGCGAACAACGAAAGAATTTCGGCCCAAGCTGAAATGGAGAACTGCGGTCGCTTCGCTCGCTCGTTCAATAACATGCACTTGCGCATTGCACTTTTCAATAATACCTTTGGAACACTACGTACTCGTCCATACAAAAAGAGTAAACCTTTTCCCACTTCTTAATATTTTCCAATATCTATGATTTTTAGTACGTTAATTGACACATTGAAAGACTATAGGTTTATATAGGTTTTCCTTTTACAAAATTTGCAAAAAAATTTAAACTTACAGGTATCTTTCTTTTTTAAAGCGCAACCTACAAACCTAGATTGTGCTAAAGCGATCGACATCAAAATCAAAGTGATTTGTTAAGATTTAGTTAGCGGAAAACGTTTTCTCCCGAAATGGAAATTTCATATAAAAAGTACTTATTGTCAGCTTCCTTATGGGTGTTTGATCTCATCTGCTCGATGGCCGATTTCAAAATATCCTTCCAAACCATCGGGATGGGCATAGGCTACCTATATATTATCCCGTGGCTCTGCCTGGGTTATCTGTAACACGCGGGCGAAGCCGCGCACGCAGCTAGTCCATACTCTATTGTACGTGAATTGTTCAAAAATTCTTTAACACGTTCATGTGCGCTACGTGTTATGACGTAAAGTATGGATATGGTCTATATTTTATGCCGCGGCTTCACCTAGGTTCTACGCGTGCGGAGCGGAGCTAGTAAACATTAAACCAATAATGCCACGATAAATATGTCAATTAATTCAAACCAATTAGTGAACTATTTCTTTTACACGCTTCTATGACTGTTTCGTTCATGGAATTGATTACAATTCAGAAATTAGATCGCTGGTTGTCTTATATGTCTTATTATTATTCAGTCCTAAAGTTTGCGTGAGGTTTTGGCTAGCCTAACCCTTTGATTTATACCACGTCGGTGGCAAACAAGCGTAATACGACCCACCTGATAGTAAGCGGACACCAATGCCATTGGCTACACCGGCAATTCCAGGGGATTCGCATGTAAAGAACCCTAAACCTGCATATTCGTTTCTTGAAGAACAGCTCCCACACTGTACATAGCAAGTCGGGAAAACCTTGGCAGGGAGCTCATTCCAGCGGGGTTCATGTCAGTGCGTTCATGGGAGGGAATCCCTGTAACGGTGCCGTGAACAGCTGGGCTGATGACATTAAGGCAGACTGGCAGTGATTGAAGGAAGCCTTGGGTTGTGTTATAGCGTAACAATAGACGCTTACGTTCAGTGGGAGGCGCTATGGCTGATGGCTCTACGTCAAGGTTTACATGTCAACGAAGTTTGATTTTACATGACGTTCTTGAACCCAGGAGGCAGCGCATGATCGGGATAAGTGGCGTGCTCTCGTTTCGGAGGCCAAGACCCGTTTTGGACCACTGAGCCAAAATATTTAGTTAGTTCTTGAACCCACGTCTTTGCAAGGAGAGACTTATGATCTTGCTGATGAAGCTACTTGCCATGTCGCAGCCGACGGATAGGACAAGGCATCATAACCACCAACATGGCAATAATTACTTTTCTTCCTCATTTCAGGAGACGCCATGAGTTCCCTGATGACGGCGGCGGCGGACGCCATCGCTGGCACCGCCATATCAGCAGGTATGCAGGTAACTACCTCGCTTTCTACAAGTTCTTCCAAGATCCCATATTTTTTCATGACACCAACTAAATTACACCTTGATCAATCTATGGTGACCGGGTAGGAACCACCCATCACACCCATGGCCTGGACAGCAAAAGGTGTTGCAGGGATTAATTATCTGATTATAAAATTGCTCGGGCGAAATGGAGGTAGCTGACAATCTCTTTCGATAAGCAAGTATATAGAATGCTTCAAATATTAAGAAACGGATTTTGAGACCAATTTAAAGAAGATCCTTCCTTTATGGCATGCTTTTACGAGTATCATTGAAAAGGAGCGCTGCAACTCACCTACTTTACTCGCTTCATAAAAAGATTAGAGTTAATAAGTGTCCGTCATGCCAAATAAACACGAATCTACATAGCCACTGGGTCGAAGACCTGGGGACCGATTTTTGACTTTCGAGCGCTCGACTCTTTCACTCGAAAACTAACAAATATTATGAAATGCTATTTTGAAATGACGATAGAAAATTTAAAAACGTGCGATATTGACCACTCGTATTCAATTCTATCGGTAGAAAGTAAGTGCCTGTGATTTTGACACTACAATACTACACACTAATTTTCGAGCGCTCGAAAGTCAAAAATCGCCCCCCTGTACTTATACTATAAAGAGGATAGTCTGAGATTATAGCTTTATATGTAGGGAACCACTAAACCAATTTCAAATATTCTTTTACCTGTGCATATATTGTATCCCGCGGATTTTTTAGCGTTCTTAGCAATGCGCAAGGGCTTACCCGCGGGGGCAGCTATTAAGGTACAATACTCAACTAGGGCGGTAAAACAAAGAATGTGTCAGATCGCAGGTATTCGACTTTATTGGAGGTATATAAATATGCAATCTGAAGCTTTCTTCATTACCGCCCTCGGTGAGTACAAAATGTTACCTCTATTCTACGTCCGTGGCCCGGAAGCGATGGTACATATTTATGAGTGAGTTGTACGCCATATTTTTACAATGACTGTGACAGTACAACGCAAAATAACAAAATATTTGTTTCCACCATTCCAGATGGCATGGTTCGTCCCAATGCTGGTGGCGACCATCGCGTACTTCCAGTACGAGCAGACCGACCCCGAGGGCAGACCCGCAGACATCGAGGAGTCTCGCGTGCTGCCCGAGTACGACTTCATCATAATCGGCGCCGGTTCTGCTGGTGCGTGATCAAGTTATTTCATCAGGTTCATCACACAACATCATTAACTTCCTCTTAACATAAGGTAGGGTTGACGGCACATTCAACTACGGAGCATTCGTCTGCAAGGGGCGATTATATAAGCAAGAAAGGGCAAGGATACTACCTTGCGGTACGCGTTGTTAAATGATCAGAGAGCCACGGTTATTCAGCAGATTTAGATCGACCCTCAGATCAAGAAAGCAGGAATTTTGCATTGTTAGAAGTTTCTGTTGATAGTTTCTCTTGCGACCCAAGCAGCACGCAAGCGTTTTTAAAAAATGTTTAAAAATGTTTGCGCACTTATATGAGTGGTTCATGGTGTATTATACAGCTCAATCTGTATAAAGTCTGTACAAACGGACCCGCGTAAGCTTAGGGTGCATTAACAGAATATTAAAACTCTATTATACAACTTTAAGCGTTTTGTGACGCTTCAAGCGAGTTTTATCGTAAAAGCTGTATAAAGGCTGTATTAAGGGACCCGCGTAAGCTTAGGGTGCATTAACAGAATATTAAAACTAGTATACAACTTCAAGCATTTTGTGACACCTCAAGCGGGTTTTATCGTAAAAGCTGTATAAAGGCTGTACTAAGGGACCCGCGTAACGTAAGCTTAGGGTGCATTAACAGAATATTAAAATTCTAGTATACAACTTCGGAGGCAAACATTCTCACTGTAGCATGCCAATACATTCTTGAGAATATCATGTATGTGCGGAAAAACCTTCATGAGTTCAAACTCAACAGTGATATCCACGACTACAACACCAGAAGTAAAAACAAGATCGCAGTGAAGGCTAGTCGTCTCCGCAAGGTTAGCACGTCGTTCGTGGGGAACTGCATACGTTTTTACAATAAAATACCCACCGAAATTGTTAATTTACCATTCAGTAAATTTAAGTCTCATGTTAAAAGTAATTTGCTGAGCAAGGCGTATTATACTGTCAACGATTTCTTAAACGACAAAAATGCCTTTAAGCCAGTAGTAGTCTAATTCTATTAGGAATATACCTAAATACACGTAATCATTATAAGTACCTACCTGAAATAACTGTTCCGTTTTATGTAAGAAGAGAGCACATAATGCTGTTTCTCGCCGAACAAGTCGCTTAATCTTTGTTATTATCAATGTCCGGTGGCTTGAATATGTCATGCTCGCTTAAAGGGCTTTGCTTACGGTGGCGTCGTTGATCGGGTCGCCACCTTCCCTAAAATATGGTTGAAGGAGGCGATGGCTGAGATATGCGTCATACTCGTGATCGGGTGCTGTTTGTGGAGTCCGGACTGTTCATGCTTGCAAGGGCATAGTACATAGTTAACTAATTACATACTAGTGTTATTATTATCGTATTGACGAGAGACATCATTCTGATCTTGACACGTTTTATTGTTATTGACCCTGTACATCTCTGACAATATTACAACATTGTTCCTTTCTTGTTTTGACGCTTAGAGACCGTATACATCTCTTAGAATATTAGAATAATTATTAATTGTATTTGGAAGCTCAGAGACCTTATACATCTCTGGAATACTGAATTAATATGATTAACTTCTTGTTAATGCTGATACAGATCTACAGAATTTTGTTTTGTTTACATTAACTTAGTGACATTTAGTTTGTTAACCTTTTATATATAATTTTAAATTATTATTGTGTAAGATTATTATTATTAGTATTATATTGTAAATTACGGTTTGACATGTAAAAGTGCCCTTGTGGCCTATTTGCAGAATAAATAATTGAATTGAATTGAATTGAATTGAATTGAGCATTTTGTGACACCTCAAACGGGTTTTATCGTAAAAGCTGTATACAGGCTGTATTGTGAATATGACCACGTCCTTAATACAGCTCTAAGTGGTATTATAGTATCACTAGATACTTGTGTCTGTATAATGGTGTAGGCAAACTCCATTCTAAAACTTATGTTTATGGCGTAATTGAACACTCATAAATACAGTAGTTCACTGACTTCTGTTTAAGAAGGTGTTTTAACACTAAAATAATAAATGTCAGCTTTAATGACGCTTTAGTCTGTATTACTAACCAAGTCTCAATATAAGTCACACGATTGCAATTATATATTTATTGGATATCAACATAATTATGTGGAAAAAAATAAAAGACCTGGTGCGGTCAAGAGACGGATTGAAAGAGAATATTACAAATAATTTATTATACGTAGCTCTATTGAGTATTTACAAGAACTGATATACAGCCTAAATATTATAAATATTCGCATATACAACTGATTAAAAGCCAAAAGCTGTATAATAGATTCTATTAATTATGTGGTACAGCTACTAAGCCTATACTTCTCTCCAAATATACTTAAGGCTGTTAAACGTAATGTCGCCATTTTCTATTAAATAAAGATTATTTGAAGAGATAATTAAATAAATACTTGACTTTATTTGGCAATAACTAAAGTCGTATCATAATTTCCAACTAAAATAATGATGACTGTGCCCTCATAGCCGCTATGTAAAACATACTTTGATTTTATAACCTATAAAAATAAACTCTTTATTATCCATTTGTATTCCCTTTTAATTTTACTTTGAATATTCTGGTGGCGCGTGAATATTTTGTTGAAAACCACACACAGCTTCACAGTAAATATAAATGCGTATGTAAAATGCACGTTCGCTAATAACACAAGTCCAATCAAAATCTTTAAACTAAATAAATATTTTTTCCAATACGATGTACCGTTCGCCATATAAAAAAAAATTATTAGTTCGCAAATGTCACAACAATATTTTTGTTCTTCTGAAATTCTCTTAAAAAACCAATTTTGAACCCGTATTCTGACAAGTAGTATTATAGTTTCTCATTACACCGAATAACAGCTCGAATACAGCTATTATACAGCTTTCCTTTTGCTTAGACAGCTGCTACACAGCTCCAATAAAACCAAGAGCTGTATAATTTGGGCCCTTTTTGCACTTAAATGGGCTGTATAAGCGCTTATACAGCCTTTGTACAGCCTTATTAAACAGCTTTTAGTATAAACAATAACCGAAATACAGCTTCTATACAGCTTGTAATGCTACTTGGATGCCTTGGACCATATGTTGCCCGCATTTGTTGAATTAGCGATATTTACACAGTCGCCAACTCGTCCGATGATATGAATTTGACAAATCTAAAACCAAAAATATCTTTTAGATACGCAGCTTGTTAGTGATGAGTTTGGAGTTGGTTTCAAATAGATTAATGTTGCTTACTGCAGTAAATAATTATTACAAGCGATAAATATTCAAACATTAACCTTCCAGGTGCTGTATTGGCGAACAGACTATCAGAAATAGGCAGCTGGAAAGTTCTTCTGCTAGAAGCCGGGGGCCATGAGACGGAGATATCGGATGTGCCTCTCTTGGCCGGGTATCTGCAGCACAGCCAGCTTGACTGGGCGTACAAAACCGAGCCTCATAACGGCTTCTGTTTAGGTTTGTATATATTTGACTTAAATCAGGGTAGCTCTTAGGCATAATTTATAGAGCGGCTACAATTAGTATTTACTCTACATTTTTTTTCTTATATATTTATATTAATATTTAGTCCAAAGACGTCCTCACCTATCGCTACTTATAATGTACTATCCCAGCAATTTGTCTAAATTGGTTAATGCACCGAATAGCAAAAATAAATTATAAAGGTCGGCATGCGCAACGTTTCAACTACTTATTTTATACATTAGTTTAATTATGATCATTCAAAACACTTCTCGCACGATGATTGTCTATTGAATAAAGTAGTCATACAAATAAAAAGACATTCATTTTGTTTTTTTTTTCATTTGCAGCAATGAAAGACGGCAGATGCAACTGGCCCCGTGGAAAAGTACTTGGCGGCAGTTCCGTCCTTAACTACATGCTTTACCTAAGAGGAAACAAGAAAGATTACGACACCTGGGAATCCTTGGGAAACAAAGGATGGGGCTACAAAGACGTTCTGTACTACTTCAAGAAATCGGAAGACAACCAAAACCCTTACTTGGCGCAAACTCCTTACCACAGCAAAGGAGGGTATTTAACTGTCGCCGAGGCACCTTATCGAACACCATTGGCAACTAGTTTCGTTGACGCAGGAGTAGAATTGGGATACGTGAATAGGGATATCAATGGGGAAAAACAGACCGGATTCATGGTCGCACAGGGCACAACAAGACGCGGCAGTCGATGTTCTACGTCCAAAGCGTTTCTAAGACCAGCTAAGAACCGTCCGAATCTCCACATATCCATAAACTCATTTGTAACAAAGGTATTAATAGATCCGAGAACTAAAATAGCCTTTGGTGTAGAATTCGTAAAAAACAAAATGATTCATCGCATTAGAGCGCGAAAAGAGGTCATATTGTCAGCTGGGTCAATAAATTCGCCTCAATTGTTAATGTTATCCGGTATAGGTCCATCTGAAGAGTTAACTAAACACCGAATACCGGTCATACAAGATTTGAAGGTAGGACAAAATCTGCAAGACCACGTGGCACTTGGAGGGCTGACCTTTATGATTAACAGAGACGTAGCTATAGTTGAAAACCGATTACAATCAGTAAGCACCATGATGGAATACGCAGTTTTAGGAACTGGACCTCTGACCATCTTGGGAGGAGTTGAAGGATTGGCTTTCGTTAATACCAAGTATGCAAACGCAACGGATGATTTTCCAGACATCGAATTCCATTTTGTGAGTGGCGCGACCAGTTCGGACGGAGGCGCGCAGTTGAAGAAGATACAAGGGTTAACGGAGAAGTTTTACGATGCGGTCTTCAAACCGATCAACAATATGGACGTATTTTCTATCATGCCTATGTTACTAAGGCCGAAGAGCAGGGGCCACATTCAGCTACGAAGCGCAAACCCATACGACTACCCATATATTTATCCAAATTACTTTTCGGATAAAGACGAAATTGATATTAAATCGCTAGTCGAAGGAGTGAAGATCGCAGTTGCTCTAACGAGAACGAATGCCTTTCAGCGCTTCGGCTCAGTGTTGAATCCGAATGTTTTCCCAGCCTGCAGGGCGATGCAGCGGTACAGCGATAAGTACTGGGAGTGTATGATTAGACAGTTCACAGCGACGGTGTACCATCCGGTGGGGACAGCTAAAATGGGACCTTTCTGGGACCCCGAAGCAGTGGTGGACGATGAACTGAGGGTGTACGGAGTGAAGGGTCTGCGCGTCATCGACGGCAGCATCATGCCGCTGATGGTGAGTGGAAACACCAACGCTCCCATCATCATGGTAGGAGAGAAGGGCAGCGACATGATCAAAGCGTTTTGGCTTAAACGAAGGATATCCCGATACTACCATTGATACCGATTTTGGTACAAATTGTAGAGTGAACTGAAATGCGTCGATGCAGAATTGTTATTTCTGAACGGAATGTACACGATGCCCTGGGAGGGATCCAATTAATTTTAACAGCGTGTTCCTGAGGCCCTAGGGAGTAAAACATTTATTGAATAAGACCATACCTTCAAATTTTCGTAAATTTGGTGTTCTTTGAAATTGAAAAGTATCGGACCAAAATAACCCAGTATTATTTGTTTAATCGTCATTTCCAAGGAGTCATCACATACTTTAGTCTTTTATTTATTGATCTAGGTTTCTATTGTAAATATTAGATGTAAGTAGTACTATAATATTAAATTATTGACTTGTTACTTACAATACAATATTTCATTTATTTACAATCACCAAATTCAACACTAAAGTTACCTCCAAGAAACCGAATTGTAACATTTGTAACACAATACATTAAAAAGTTTCTGTCAAAAATTTCATTTTTGGTACAAGCTTCTATTGCCGACTGTACTTTTCTGTATACCATCATCAACTGCTCATTAAGACGATTCTAACGAGCCCAAATGGGGTTATGTGGTTTTATTACGGAGTTCCTATGACCACCTTCTGTCTCCATCATCAGATCAGCTCGATGGTACCAAACTACACTTAGGTATACCCAAAATTTCAGCTCAATCGGTCACCGGGAAGTGGGTCAAATTTAATTTGCAAGATTTGACGGACAACTTACATACTTTTATACTTACATACGAACAAGTCAAGTTAGTATAAAGCTTGTAAAAGTTAAAATTCATGAATGTCTGCGTTTTTAGGGTTCCCTAGTCAACAAGGAACCCTTATAGTTTCACCATGTCCGTCTGTCTGTCTGTCTGACTCTCCGTCTTCGGCTTAGCTCAGTAACCATTACTACTAGAAAACTGTAATTCGGCGTGGGTATATAAATCAATCACGCCGACAAAATAGTACAATAAAATCATGCAAAAAAATTTTTTTTAGGATACTGTTGTATATGTGTGCGTGGCTGCGCCCACCATACCCGGCGTCTATAATAAACTAGTGCGATAAGAGCAGCCTGTGGTTTCACTCGCGTCCTCATACCCATCACTGGCGACGATCCGCGTTCTACCCGCGTGTTTAGTGATAAAAATGGCTGGTGCTAATTTTGGAGTTTTAGATACTTTTGACCATAATATGCAAAGTTGGAATAGCTACAAAGGTCGATTGCAACAGTATTTTATCGCGAACGATATAGTTAATTCGAAAGACGCGCAAGGAATAAAAAGACGGGCCATCTTATTAACTGCACTCAAGGAAGGAACGTACAAGCTCGCAGCTGATTTAGTTCTTCCAAAACACCTGGAAAATGTGCCTTATGAAGATCTAGTAACAATCCTTGACAACCATTTTACACCCAAGCGGGTTGGGTTCGGTGAGCGCCACAATTTCTACGCCGCGGTGCAGCAGGCCGGCGAGTCTCATACGCAATGGGCGGCTAGACTGCGCGGTCTGACCGCTCACTGTAGTTTCAGTAACGTAGAAGAGGCACTACGGGATCGGTTTGTCATGGGCATGCAACCGGGTCTAGAAAAGGAGAAATTATATGCTCAAAACCTCTCGGAGCTAACGCTAGTGAAAGCGGTCGAACTCGCCGAAAACCTTCGCTGTGCGCGAGCCGGCGCCGCCGCCGCCGCCGCTGCCGCTTACGGATCCACTACCGGTATTACTTCGTCGGTCGACGTCTTCAAGGTTACGTCTAATAACCAGCTAAGCAAGAAAACCGACAAAGTGAAATGTTCCGCTTGCGGTTATAACAATCATAAAGTATCGGACTGTCGGTTCACTAATTACGTATGCAAAAAATGCAAAGTGAAAGGTCATTTAGGAAGAGTGTGTTCGAGTGTTAAATACCTAGAGGCTAAGGACGATGGTGATGACGACGACGGTAAGTTATATAATATCCGATCCGTAAGGGGGGAACCCATGGTCGAAATTGTTAATATTTTTGGGAACAACATTCAATTTGAAATAGATAGCGGGTCTGCCGTCACGGTGATATCCCAACACACATATAAAAAGTATTTCCATAACATTCCATTGTCACCTACGAAGAAAAAATTGCGTAGTTATACGGGTGATAATATAAAGTGTGCGGGTATGTTACCCCTGCCGATTACGTTTTCTGGCCACACCCATACGTTGGATGTATATGTCGTGTGCGACGGGTCCGTCCCTCTGTTGGGAAGAGACTTTATTTCAAAGTTTAATTTAGAATTGGGCCCAGTTATTTACTGTAATAATATTAACACTATTGAGCAAGATTTCCCACAGTTGTTTTCGGAAAAATTGGGATGTTTTAATAAATATCGCGTTAAACTCACTTTAAAAGAAGGTTCTCAGCCAGTATTTTTTAAAGCCCGACCGGTTGCTTTCGCATTGCGGGATAAGTTAAGTAAAGAAATCGATAGACTGGTCGATTTAAATGTACTTATACCTGTAGAACATTCAGAGTACGCTTCCCCCGTGGTACCCGTACTAAAGCGTAATGGTTCCGTGAGACTATGCGCTGACTACTCGGTCAGTATCAACAAACAGTTAGTTGTGGAACACTATCCCCTGCCGACCGCTAACGAGCTGTTTGCTAAGTTACATGGAGGGCAAAAGTTCTCTAAATTAGACTTATCTATGGCATACAACCAACTGATGTTGTGCGAGGAATCACAAAAACTAACTTGCATAAATACACACAAAGGGTTATTTATGTACAGTCGACTCATTTTTGGCCTTAGCAGTTCGCCAGCAATTTTTCAGCGTGCCATGGAAGGTCTGCTTGCGGGCATGCAAGGCGTGCTGTGCCTGCTGGACGACGTGCTGGTCACGGGCCGCGACGACCAGGAGCACTTGGCTAGATTAGTCAGTGTGTTACAAAGGCTGCAGGATGCAGGACTAACCTTGCAAAATGAAAAATGCGAATTTTTCAAGAGTGAGCTCTGTTACTTGGGCTATGTTATTAATAAAGACGGGTTAAAAAAATCTGCTGATAAAGTGAAAGCTATTGTTGACGCGCCTGTCCCAGCAAATATTAATCAACTTCAATCATTTTTAGGGTTGGTTAATTATTACAGGAATTTCGTTCCCGGTGCGTCCAGCATTTTATGCCCACTGTACGAACTGTTAAAAAAAGGAGTCAAATGGACGTGGACCACTGTCCATAAAGCGGCTTTTAACAGAATTAAACAGTATCTCGCTTCCGATCAAGTGTTGACGCATTTCGATCCAGACGCAAAGTTGATCCTTACGGTGGATGCGTCACCTCACGGCCTCGGAGCGATACTTTCTCAAATTGAGTCAGATGGTCGCGAAAGACCAATCTCGTACGCGTCACGCACCCTCAATGCGGCTGAGAAGCGCTATTCACAAATTCAGAAGGAAGCTACTGCTATAATATTCGGGGTACGTAGGTTCCATCAATACCTCTACGGCAGGTCCAAACCATTTCTATTACGGACAGATCACAAGCCATTAATTTCGATATTTGGACCACACCGAGGAATACCAGAGGTATCTGCAAATCGCCTTCAAAGATACGCCATATTTCTAAGTAGCTATAACTATGAAATAGAATTTGTGCGTAGTGCAGACAATAGCGCGGATTACTTATCACGTGCTTTTCCAGCGGAAATGGAGGGGCAGAATCGGGGGGGGGAAGCGATGTCATCACGCGGCAAACCCGCCGCCGCTGCTGACGTGAGCGAGAGCGCCGCATATGTTTGTTTCGTCGTCGAGGGTAGCTTGCCTTTGACGGTCCAAGAGTTACGTGACAAGACAAACAAAGATGTAACGTTGAGTCAAGTAATTAAGTATACTCTCAATGGTTGGCCTAAGAAAGTAGATGATTTAAGATTAAAACCATTTCATTTATGTAAAACCCAGTTGGCTGTGGAAAATGGATGCTTAATGCGTGGTCATAAGGTCGTTATTCCGGAAACCTTGCGTAATAAAGTTCTATCGGAACTACACGCTTCTCACTTGGGAATCGTGAAAACAAAGGCCGAAGCCCGTTCCCGATTTTGGTTCCCGGGAATCGACGAATCTATAGAAACGTTAATAGGTACTTGTGACATATGCATTCAACTGCGGCCCGCACCGGCGCGCGCGCCGGTCGCGCATTGGGAGTTCCCACCTCAGGCGTTTTTTAGGTTACATATTGATTTCTGTGGACCTATTAACGGTCGATCATATTTAGTGGTAGTTGACGCATATACGAAGTGGGTGGAGGTTTATGACATGAATAATACAACCACGTCTAGTGCTGTAATAGAAAAACTATATGAATTCATGTCTAGGTACGGGTTACCACACACTGTCGTAAGTGACAATGGAACTGCTTTTTGTTCACAACAGTTTGATAACTTCTGTTTATTAAACGGTGTATCACACGTGACGTCACCGGCGTACCATGCACCTAGCAACGGACAAGCAGAGAGTTATGTTAAAGTTTTCAAAAGGGGGTTAAAATCATGTTTACTTGCTAGTTATAGCGTAAAAGAAAGCAAACTTAAACTGCTCAAGTACATTTTCGACTATAGGAATTCCACTCACTCGACTACGGGGTTCTCACCCGCACAGCTCGTCTATGGACGAAAATTGAGATCTCGGTTTGATTTATTCAATCCCGTTATCTCGTCACCGTCACCCTCGGCCATCGCCTTATCTAATGTTGTTGCAAAAAAACAGTGCTTGCAGAATAAGAAACTAAACAGGAAAAATAAACAACTTTTCAAAGAAGGCGATGTTGTGCTATATAAACAGTTCAAAGGTCAAAATAAATGCGTCTGGTGTAAAGGTTTAGTTGTAAGGAAAGTGGGAAGAGTATTATATAAAATACAAGACATTTCTTCTGCTTTAGTTGTAAAAAAACATACAAACCATCTCATGCCTTTTAAAGGTACGGTTACCAATCTAAACAAAACGGACGTTGATAGTTCATATGACATGTCTGTACATGTGTCGAGAAATATCGATACACCGCCGCCGTCACGACCACCTTCATTGTCTTCGCAGCCGCCTCAATCTACGGGGGAGGTGCCTACAAGGGAGGATATAAGGCCGGCTTCCCCGCCACTTCACGACCAACCCGAGGGCCAATGCACGCCGTGTAACTCACCCTCAGCTTCATTAATACACCAACCAAGAAGCCCAGGATATTTTTACACGGGGGAGAAAACGGATGACCAAGACACCGAGTCTACCAAACCTTCAGAGCAATCCGAGCGCCCAGCTCTGGCGATAGTCGGAACGTCAGACGACGACGAGTTTCAGGAAGCGGTTGAGGAGCCTCGGCCGGACGAAACGGTTAACGAGCCGCCAACGGCGAGACACAGGATACAATTGCGTAACCGCACCAAGGTTAATTATAAAGTATAGGTAAATTATATAGTATGTAATATTAGTTAGAGTTACTTGTTCTAGGGGAAGGAGATGTTGTATATGTGTGCGTGGCTGCGCCCACCATACCCGGCGTCTATAATAAACTAGTGCGATAAGAGCAGCCTGTGGTTTCACTCGCGTCCTCATACCCATCAGATACCTCCCCTACACCTAAAGCGGGGATGTAATTGTTGGATAGCTCGTTCAAAAAAATGTTTAATAACCGTTCAAAAATATTAATATATTTTTAATATGGTTTCCTAAAACCATTTTTCAAATCAGTGATGAATTATTAGTTTGCAACAACTTAGGCTCTTAGGGTTAGAGTCATGTGCTCTTAGGGTTAAAATTTTGTGACTTGGCAATCACACAATACTACATAGATTTAGGTATACAGAATAGTGTAATTGCCAAGTTACAGAATTTTATTTAGCACGCAAATAAAGATTAATAAGAAACCTGAGACTTGGCTCTACGAAATATCTCACAACTTTTTACGGTGGAAGAGTTTCGAGACTTGGCCTCTTTTTTACATGGAATGTTTTTTATGGGATTTGTAATTTCGTGTATGTCACGAGTAGGTGTTACTCGATTTATATTTCTAAAAATTGCGTGTACAATCGTCACCGCACTTTGCATATTCTATGCCACTGATATCACTGGTTTTGAAGCAGGTGTTACCTAATTTCATAACTTCAACGGAATAAAATCATAAAAAATTACGCAAACGCGGCCGATACAATAAAAACTAGAATCACGTACAAATAATTTCCATCTGTCACTGGCTGGAACTGAGGTAAGTTATTAGAGAATAGTTTTTAATATATTTTACAGTACATATGGTGCTACTTTCCCGCACTAGTGCGGAAAAGAGAACTTTTCGTGCATATGTCGAAACTTTAAAGAGCCATATGTACAGTAAAACGTTGTACGAGACACGTGCGAATAGGTAATTCGCAACTCGTGTCGATTTAAAACACTCCCTTCGGTCGTGTTTTAATTTATCGCCACTCGTTGCGAATTTCCTATTTTTGGCACTTGTATCGTAAATAACTATAAATATAGTCTAGAAATAGCGTATTTAAAAATTGTCTAGAGCGTGGGATGATGTTGGGGCCAGGGATGTACTTGCCCGTCTCATTGATAGTGCCACGGGCGCGGATTTGGCTAGACTCAAATCGGTGTCACGGACGGAAGCGGGAGCGTGGTTGCAGGCTTTGCCTGCTCCATACTAAGGAACACTCCTCGACAATGACTCAATGCGTGTGGCAGTGGCTCTCCGCCTGGGCTGCGATGTTTGTATACCTCATAAATGCATCTGCGCCCTGGTGGGGGCCAATGCTTATCACGCGTTGAGTTGTTGTCGTTGTTCAGAAAGATTTCCACGACACCACGCTCTCAATGACATCGTTCGGAGAGCCTTAATTTCAGCTAACATCCCGTGTGTACTGGAACCACCAGGCCTCTGTCGCACAGATGGCAAAAGGCCAGACGGGCTTACATTGGTGCCATGGCAGAGGGGGAAGTGCCTCTTGTGGGACGCCACGTGCGTCAGTACCTTTGCCGCCTCGCACCTCAGCCGAACGGTGCAGACAGCTGGTGCTGCAGCGGAGTTTGCTGCGGCTAGAAAAAGGGACAAATACTCAGCCCTCCAAAATAAGAATTATTTTGTACCTCTAGCTTTTGAGACGATAGGGTGCTGGGGGTCTGAGCCTTTAGCCTTCATAAAGGAGGTGGGGCGTCGAATTAAAGACAGAGGTTCCGATGCTCGCGCGGGTTCGTACCTGGTGCAAAGATTGTCAATCGCCATCCAACGAGGTAACGCGGCCAGCGTGATGGGCACCTTTGCACCGGGTACAACTCGCGGGGGCTTGTTTGATTAGACTTAGGCTAGGAATGTTATGTGCATGTTTTTGTTTATATTTTATTTTTTATGTTGTTTGTGTGATTCTTGTTATTTTGTGTTTTCTATTTATATTGTTTATGAATAAACGTCCAAATTTAAGTAAATCTTTAATGATAAATAAAAATAGTACCTACCTAGTCTAGAAATACAGTGCAATGATTTATCATTATTTCCTCATCAGCACTTCCCTATGAAAGCCTAATCTAAGTCCCATTATTTTATACAAATTTCAATGTTCATATAGATATTTTCGAACGACCGACGTTCATCGACTGAAGATGCACACACAACCCACCACGCTAAGTGCGTCATACATGACGTCATAAGGTCATTGGTCCCTAAAGGCACGTTTATAACTACGGGGGCCTCCGGTGGCGCGGTGCCCGCATCGGAAGTCGCCCAAACACAAACATATGGCGTTGCTTTGGAGTGTTTACCAGCAGGCGTCAGCGTTGCTATACCAGCCCGACGGCCGCCGAATACTACCCATATCGTATCCCGTGGACTCCCACGACCTTTACCAAGCCATCAGTCCAACTTGCCGAACGCCTTGTACAAGCCAAATGTTACGTTTATATAAGATTTTACGTCCCAGGTGTCAACCATGAGCTGCATAATCGGCCGGCCCGATTTCCTCGCCTGTACGTCGATTATCACTGCTGCGCAGGTAAACATATTATCATTACCTAATATGTGTGCATCGTAGCTCCCAATCAGATCGTGTTTTATTTATCGAAAGTCTTGTCTGTCTATAGCTATGCCTATATCTATAGGCTGCGATGTATGATGTTTGCCACCGTCGTAGAATATAAAAAAAAAACAATGACATTAAGTCCCCAAACTGCACCGGGCCAGCCTGGAGACTACAGCCCAAAACCACTCATCCATGATTGTACACGATGACAGGTTAAAGAATATAGATGTCACCAATTATATCGGAAGTAAAGATAGGCCTGTCCGAACAATATTCGCTTGAAATACTGTGACACGCTGTGACAGCTGAACGGTACGGTCGTCCTGACACAGACTAAAGGCACGGTGGCCCGAAATAGCCAGTGTCGGGCCACCGCATCAGACGAATTACTCGTGCCCGTTGGGCCTATCTTTACGAAGTAATATATATATAATACATATCAGATATTAATTCTACACCACGAACGTCGGACGTGTATGTACAATCCGGGTTGATGATGTCACTCACATTTGTTTTCCAGTCGGCATGCTTCGTCCCAATGTTGTTAGCGGCCATATCATACTTCAAATTCCACAAATGGGACGAGAATGACCCCGAGGGTAAAGTGATATGTACTGAGGAGTCCCAGCTCCAAGCGGAATACGATTTCATCATAGTGGGCGCAGGCTCAGCCGGTAAGGGGTTGTTAATATTTTACTCTCTTCGGTAAATTTTCGTACACTGTTCAGTAGGAATGATAGATTCTAAGAAGCATTTTTTATACTCGTCGACCTTAATGTTTGAATTATGACTTCGTATACCAAACTTAAATCACATACTTTTTACTATGGAGCTCCAAACTCAACATCTCATAACTGTTGAGACCACTAAAATGAAATTGACCAATCACGTGGCGCCTTTACTGAACTATAATGTGTTTGACCAATAGAACGCCGTCATGAGTCATAAGTAAAAGACATCAACGCACAAAAAAGAAAAAGCCGGTGGTTGCACTTCGTTTTCAATAGATACCAAGTTTGTTTAACCTCTCGTACCTTAATTAGGCCACTCAGCAAGCTTCGTGGCCTAAATGTGGTACTCGACTGAAAAAGCATACATTATATAACGATTGCATAATAGTACATTACTATAGAGGCCGGGAAATGAAGGGTTGCAAGCCAAGTAGATATAGACGGATAGGGATACGCGGCCGGCAACCCCGTTTCTTGCCGAGATTTATATAGTGCTTTTCTTAAACTTGCAATGAAATAAAAATAAAAAGTAGCTAGTCAATTTGTTTTATTCGTAGGTTAACACAAATAAATAATACGTTTTTTATACTCGTCGACCTTACTGTTTGAATTAAGACTTCGTACACCAAACTTAAATCACATACTTTTTAGTATGGAGCTCCCAACTCAACATTTCATAACTGTTGAGACAACTAAAATGAAATTGACCAAACACGTGGCGCCTCTACTGAACTATAATGTATTTGACCAATAGGACGCCGTCATGAGAAAGTCAAAAGGTAAATAGACATCAACGCACAAAATAGAAAAAGCCGTTAGTTGCACTTCGTTTTTAATAGATACCAAGTTTGTTTAATTAGTTCAGTTGACTCGTAGAAAAAGTATTGTATACAATAGTTATACAATTAGCTTTTTAAGTCTCGTACCTTAATTAGGCCTAGGCCTAAACGTGGTACTAACTCGACTGAAAAAGCATCATTATATAACGATTGCATAAAATACTATTCTGAACTGCACCGCCTGCACCGCCGCCGCCGCCCCCGTTTAAAAACAGGACAAAGAAGGTTGCTTTACAGGCCTAGGTGTGTAAGGCTGCATGAAATTCCGAACCTAATTTGAAGTAAGTCACGTCAACATTTCATTGCAAGTTTGAGAAAAATACTATTACTACATCGCTTCACTTAATACGAGCATGGTCAAGGAGGAAAACATGTTTTTTTTTTATGGGGACAAACATACACAAATCGACCTAGTCCCAAACTAAGCAAAGCTTGTACTATGGCTACTAGACGACGATAAACATGATAAATAAAAGCTTAAATACATAGAACACATGCATGACACAGGAACAAATTCGTGCACATCGCACAAATAAATGACCATTATGGTCATTACGCTGGTTACGCGACCACCTTCGGTTAGCGACCACCCGAAGGAGAAGGTTTTTTCTATTGAAGATAACATCAATTCTACAGACCCTATTGAGACAATTAGTTGTATATGCATTTATTTGTTGTTTTAGAATAGAAATCTACTAAAAAACCGAGAAAATATCCTTTCAGTTCACCAACTCAGCTAAGAGGTCGCCAACCGGCACATAAAATTAGGTGGTCGCTAACCGGCGAAATGACCCTACCAGGATTCGAACCCGGGACCTCCGGCATCGTAGGCAGGGTCACTATCAACTAGGCTACGGAGGTCGTCATTTTTAGGGTTCCGTAGTCAACAAGGAACCTTTATAGTTTCGCCATGTCCGTCTGATCGTCCGTCCGTCCGTCCGTCTGTCCGTCCGTCTTCGGCTTAGCTCAGTAACCATTACTACTACAAAATTGTAATTCGGCATGGGTATATAAATCAAATCAATCACGCCGACAAAACAGAGGAATAAAATCTTAAATTTTTACACCACCTAAAGTGTGGGGATGTATTTTTTTTCTCGTCAAACCCATAGTGTGAGGTATCGTTGGATACGTAGCTTGTTCAAAAATATTATGGGTTTCTAAACGACAAATTAGTGATTCGTTTGCAAGATATTGGGCTTTAAAGCCCAAATTTCTGTTCGTGTCCCCCCCTGCCGGCTAAATGGCTGCTACTGGGAATGTAAAAAAATCGTGGCAGTAGAACATATAATGAATTTAAATGGAAAACTATCACGGCTAAGTAGGCATAACGCGCGCGTGTCGATGTAACTAAGAAAGACAGGCAACTACGGAACCCTACACTGCGCGTAGCCCGACACGCACTTGGTCGATTTTTCACATTATGTTTTGTTTTCCAGGAGCTGTGCTGGCAAATAGGCTTTCGGAAATTCGCAAATGGAAAATTCTGCTCCTCGAAGCTGGAGGGCACGAGACGGAAATATCAGACATTCCTCTCATGGCTGGTTATCTGCAAAAGAGTGAATTAGACTGGCAATACACTATTGAGCCTAATAGCAGCTACTGTTTAGGTAAGTGTATTCTCATTCAAAATTGATCTTGTGGTGTGTGTGTTGTGAGGTGTAGTTACCGTAAATTGTGTGTGTTCGTCTTGCAATAAGGCCCCTTTGCATGAAAGTGACACATTGAGGCCACACACACACAATAATGAAACAAATCTACTACATGTTGCCACCCAGTTTTGAACTGTGTTTTTAATTTACAGCAATGAGAGATGGCAGATTGTGTTGGCCACGAGGAAAAGTTCTTGGCGGCAGTTCCGTCCTAAACTACATGCTCTATTTAAGAGGAAACAAGAAAGACTACGACACATGGGAATCCTTGGGCAATAAGGGATGGGGCTACGAAGATGTTCTGTACTACTTTAAGAAATCAGAAGACAACCAGAACCCTTCGTTGGCGAACACTCGATACCATGGTACAGGAGGGTATTTATCAGTTGGTGAAGCTCCTTACCACACCCCTGTGGTTGATTATTTCTTAAGTGGTGGAAGGGATTTAGGATACGAGAGCAGAGACATTAACGGTAAAAAACAGACAGGATTCATGATTGCTCAAGGTACGACGCGACGCGGCAGTCGGTGCTCTACGTCCAAAGCCTTCCTTAGACCAGCTAAGAACCGTCCCAATCTCGACATATCCATTAACTCATTTGTAACTAAATTGTTAATAGACCCGAAAACAAAAACAGCGTTCGGAGTGGAATTCGTTAAAAACGAAAAAATTCATCGAATTAGAGCTCGAAAGGAGGTAATACTGTCAGCTGGATCAATAAACTCGCCTCAGTTGTTGATGCTTTCCGGGATAGGTCCAAAAGAAGAATTGTGCAAATATCGAATACCGGTAATCCAAGATTTGAAAGTCGGCTATAACTTGCAAGACCACCCCGCAGTGGGTGGTCTCGCCTTCTTGATTACCAAAAACTCAGATATAATGAATACTCAACTCCAATCGTTGAGCACGTTGATGGATTATGCTGCTTCAGGAGAAGGACCTTTGACAGTTTTGGGAGGTGTCGAGGGGTTAGCTTTTGTGAACACTAAATATGCAAACGCAAGTGAGGACTTTCCTGATATTGAGTTCCACTTTACAACTGGAGATTCTGGTTTGGATGGTGGGAGACAAATCAGGTTGATTCAAGGATTGTCAGAACAATTTTCCAATGCAGTTTTGGAACCGATCACCAAACCGACGTGGTCCATACTGCCTATGTTACTGAGACCAAAGAGCACAGGCCGCATTCAGCTACGCAGCGCAGACCCTTATGATGCTCCGTTAATTTATCCCTATTACTTCTCGGATGAGGAAGGAATGGATATCAAAACACTGGTAGAAGGGGCAAAGATCGCGTATGCTCTATCGCAAACTAGGACGTTTCAACAGTTAGGGTCGAAGTTAAATCCGAACGTCTTTCCCGCATGCAGGAACATGCCAAGATACAGTGATGAGTTCTGGGAGTGCATGATAAGACAGTTTACAATGACGGTGTATCATCCTGTAGGGACGGCTAAAATGGGGCCTTACTGGGATCCTGATGCGGTGGTGGATGACGAGCTCCGAGTGTACGGAGTGAAGGGTCTGCGCGTCATCGACGGCAGCATCATGCCGTTGATGGTGAGTGGGAACACCAACGCTCCCATCATCATGATAGGAGAGAAGGGCAGCGACTTGATCAAGGAATATTGGCTAGAGGGGGAACCGTTTAATGTTGCAAAGTACTGTTAATACAAAATGAGTTTTGGTGACGATATACATGCGTTAGAGTACGTCATTTTGTACGGAGTCCCGTGGTTGAGCAACTTGATTAAATGGTACACATAAATATGCAATCTGAGGCGTTCTTTATTACCGCCCGTGGCGAAAACAAAATTAAATTGCCAGGTGTGTCGTATAGTGCTAGCGGTACACCCCGTAATTCAGTTATATGCGGCAAATGGTGTTAAAGTTTAGAAAATCGGTACGATTGATCTTAAGGCCGAACGAATCAATTTGACCCGTAGCCCGACAAAAAAACGAAAAGGAGAGGAGTTATGTCGACATCTTTTTTTGTATTGAAAAAAAATGTTTTGTTCTGAAACCTATCGAGTGTGGTACCTAATGAAAGGGCTTACTAAGCCGATTCTAAAAATATACTCACATCATTATATTTCAGCCATTTTTGTTAAATTAAAACAAAACAATTTTCGAAACATACCAAAGTTTGGGCTCCTCCAGACACTATATGGCTTATTTTTTTTAAATACAATATACCACAAATGATATCCTCATATTTAACCTCAAAAAAGCAATTTCGAAAATAATTTCATTTAGTATATTTTTATAATTTTTAAAAATTACACAATGTGATAAAATCAATCAGTTGAAACATGTATAAAAAGTTCATTTTTAGACACTGAGGATGATAAATACTAATGGCGGTGCCTTTGCACCTGGAGTGGCGCGGGGCGGGTTATTCAATACTTAGTTTTTAGTTTAGATTAGTAGGCTTAGGTTTCTAATTTTAATGTATTGTTTTGTTTCGATCTATTGTGTGACATGTATATTATTTGATTTTGGAAGTAAATGCGAGAGGGGTTTTCAATAATATTAATATTATTTATTAATATTATTTTTAATATATCGCGGCGCTCACGCTCACCAAAGCGGTGGAGCTGGCGAGCGCGATGCACTGCGCGCGCGAGGTGTCAGCAAGCGCTGGCTCAGCGGTCTCGTCGAGCGATCAGCTGTTCAAGATAGCTAGCGCAAGCAGGAAGTTGGACCGTGACCATGAAAGATGTACTGTATGTGGGTATTTCAATCACAAGACGGCCGATTGTCGTTTCTCTAATTATAAATGCAAAAAATGCCACGGGAAAGGCCACTTAAAAAGGATGTGCAAGAGGGTTAAGTGCATTATGGCGGATGACGTGAGCGAGGGAGACGATGGTAAGTTATTCAACATTCGTTCTGTAAATGGGGAGCCCATGTCAGAGTGGGTCACCATTTTTGGCGTGTCTTTGAAGTTTGAGATTGACAATGGGTCATCGATCACGGCGATGTCACAGCAATTGTTCAACAAACATTTTACCAAGGTGAACATTAGCACACCTACAAAAAAAACTCGTGTCATACACTGGTGATAATGATAATATCGCGTGCATAGGTAAGGCACAGTTGCCGATTATCTATGCGGGCCGCACACAGCTGATTGATGTTTACATCGTTCGTAACGGCGGTCCGCCGATATTAGGTCGTCATTTCATTTCCTTATTTAAATTAGAAATCACATCCATCCAGTATTGTGAACAAAAGCGGAGCGAACTAGAGGAACTGCAAATGAACTATCTGACAGTATTTTCGAATAATTTAGGCCTATTTAATAAGTACAAGGTAGATTTGCAGCTTAAACCAGATGCAAAACCGGTTTTTTTCAAGGCGCGCCCGTTAGCGTTTGCATTAAAAGGAAAAGGAGATGCAGAACTGGACCGCCTAGTAAATCTTGGAGTGTTAAAGCCTGTCGAGTATTCGGAATACGCATCTCCGATAGTTCCGGTGCTGAAAAAGGATGGAAATATACGTATTTGTGCAGACTACTCGGTAGGTATAAAAAAACAGCTGTGTGTAGAACAATACCCGTTGCCGAAAATTAAAGAATTGTTTACTAAATTGCACGGGGGGCAAACGTTTAGAAAATTGGATCTCTCGTCTGCTGTAACTGCAGCTGGAACTGAAGCCGGAGTCACAATAAATATCTTACGTGTATTAATACGCATCGAAGTTTTTTTTTTTATAGGCGTTTATCATTTGGATTAAGCAGTGCTCCAGCCATTTTTCAGCGTGCTATTGATAATTTACTCAGTGGAATGGAGGGGGTACTGTGTATACTCGACGACATTTTGATAACGGGCAAGGACAAAACCGAACATTTGCAACGGCTGAATGCAGTTTTAAAAAGGTTAGAAGACGCGGGATTAACCTTACAAAAAGAAAAATGCGTTTTCTTCCAAGAACAAGTACAATACCTAGGCTATATAATCCACAAGTCACCAGACAAGGTAAAAGCGATCCTGGAAGCGCCGGTACCAACCAATGTAAACAAATTGCAATCATTTTTAGGGTTAGTAAACTACTACCGAAGTTTTGTAGAAGGTGCTTCCACGATTCTTTCACCCCTGATGTATGATTTATTAAGGAAAGGAGTCAAATGGACTTGGGAAGAGGCACATAATCAAGCGTTTGAAAAAATTAAAAATTGTTTAGGTTCGGAGCAGGTTTTGGCCCATTTTGACCCGAATGCGAAAACTATTTTGACGGTGGATGCATCTCCTTACGGCCTTGGTGCGATTTTATCGCAGATACAACCAGACAATAGCGAACGACCAATCGCATTTGCTTCCCGTACCCTTAATGCGGCGGGAAAAAATTACTCGCTAATACAAAAAGAAGCGACGGCGATTATATTCGGGGTAAAACGATACCACCAATATTTATTCGGTAGATCGGTGCCTTTCGTATTACGAACCGACCATAAGCCCCTCATTTCTATTTTCGGGCCTCATAAAGGCATACCCGAAGTCACGGCTAATCGCTTACAACGATACGCTATTTTCTTAAACGCATACAATTATCAAATATAATATATTCGTAGTGCAGCGAATAGCGCAGATTATCTTTCTCGAGCTTGTTTAGCGGACCACGGCTGCAGCGGAGGGCCGCCGCGGGCGCGCGGGGAGGGGCCGGACCAGTCAGTTACCGATGATCGCGCGGCATACGTGAATTTCGTTATCGAAGGATGCCTACCTATAACGAGGGACGAATTGCGTAAGGAAACCGAAAAAGATGCGCTTTTAATGCAGGTAATTATGTTGGCCTAAAGTAAATCAATATTAGCGGATAATCTTACAAGAACTAGCTGCAATAAGGTCGTCGACGATCTACCATCTTTCAGAAGGATAAATTTGAACAAAACCGGTCAACAACCTTAAACACTAAAACGGCCTAAACCTTCCTACGTGTACACTTATAACACTGACTATATATATAATCACAAATATTTGCCCTTACAGGGATCAGAATCGTCAATTCCGGCAGACTGCTCTACCAAGTAGGCCGTCTATGTAGGATTTACCATTAGTTTTTACGGAGGTTTCCAAGTGGGGTAAGAATAGCGCTACCCTCTTTTTTCCCTTGGGCGTTGTAAGAGCCGACTATGGGAATAGGGTTAAAGTGTGTTGTGGGCGATAATATGGGGTCCTTTGTCTGACGTACGTAGTCAATTTGGGCATGTTATATGCATCTATGAATCTCGATAAGCTCTACCACCGTGCACCGGTTCGGAAAGAAAACCTCTGCCTCGAGAAGAACTGGCGTAAAAAACTCGCCAACTGTAACAACTAGCTTCCGCCCGCGACGTCGTCTGCGTGGACTCAGGATAAAAACTATTCTATATTTTAATCCAGGCTACAAATTATCTTTTGGGCAAAAAAGTGTCATGAAACGGAGTTAAAACCGTATTTTTACTGTAGTGTAGGTTGCAGTTAGCTTATGAAAACGGCTGTTTGATGAGAGGACACAAGGTTGTTTTTTCAAATTCCGGTGACACTGCAGGGGCGTGCATTAACCGAGTTGCATAATTCTCATTTAGGTATCGTGAAAACCAAGGCCGAGGCGAGGTCGAAATTTTGGTTTCCGAGGATCGATGAGAAGATTGAGCTGATGATTAGCTCGTGTGATACTTGCATTAAATTGAGACCCCTATACCAGGCCGCGCACCCCTTGCTCCTTGGAAATACCCCTCGGATCCTTTTACGAGGATCCATTTGGATTTTCTTGGTCCTATCAACGGCAACACGTATTTAGTCATTGTCGATGCTCATAGTAAATGGGTGGAGGTTTACAGTATGAGAAATGGCACTAACACAACGGCAGCGTGCGAAAAGTTATATGAATTTATGGCTAGATTCGGGTTACCAAAAGTTATAGGAAGCGATAACGGTTGTGCATTTACTTCACAAGAATTTCAGAATTTTTGATTGTTGAACGGTATCGCCGCGGTGACATCGCCGGCTTATCATCCGGCTAGCAACGGACAGGCAGAAAGCTCCGTGAAGGTAGTCAAAAAGGGAATTAAGTCCTGCTTATTAAACAGTCGAAGCCTCAAAGAATGTAATAATAGCTACGTCAAATCTCTGCTACAAGAAACATAAGGATTTTTAGGGTGATGTCAGGATTTTTATCAGGACATCTGATATGGCAAGCCTATCCGCGACACGCAATCGTAGCCGAAAGTACCTATGCTGCGCAATCGGCTCCGTTCGTCTTTCGTCGTATCCGATCGGCTCCGTTCGCCTGTCGACGTATCCAATCGGATGGGCTGTCGTTGCTTGCGCTCCAAGCCGTTGCCGGGCGGCACCCACATACTATAGAGCTGTCAAAATAGCATGGTGCGGGTGACACTTGACTTGACGCACCATTTCGTTTTACTCAAAAAAAGTTTCTGTGCTCTTAATTTATGGAAGAGAAATATTTAAGTGGCAGTTGTATGACTGCCGTAAAATATTTGAACATAAAGAACTATGTTATACGAAATAATTTATGATTATTTTCTTCTTCTAACGGCAAGAATACTACGTCAAGATGAGCCATTTCCACAAATTACAACACGTCAACACGATAGGAATGAAACTATTTGACGACTTGGCGCAGAAACGGATACGTTCGCAAACGACGGTACGGAACCGATCGTATGCGTCGACATCCTGCCGGACGCGATCGGCTGTCGCCGCATCCGCTCGTATCTCCGATCCGATGCGATGCAAGACGTTTGGTGGAAAGCCATCGGCTGTCGCCGCATTCGTTCGTATCCTTTCCGATCCGATGCCGAGACGTTTGAGATGCTTAATCGTGATTGAGTAACAAACATACAAACACCTAAACATCCGAACATCCAAACTTTCGCATTTATAATATTAGTAGGATAATAAAGAAGCAAATATTTCGAAACTAAAGTTACACACACCGAATGTAAAGAAAGGAAAGGACGCAAGCGAAGCCGCGTGATAAAATATATCCTTATTTATCCCGATGATCCATAGGCTCTGTAAGCTACTCAGTACATTGTAAAACAAAATGTTGTCAATTTTCTAAAGCCTCAATCAATAAAAAAATATGAAATAATTACCGAACCTCCTCACAAAATTACACGAAAATCAATTGAGAAATGCGACCTGTCGAGAACAGCCGGACATCCGGGCAGACATATCTGCGAAATAATATTTGTTCCAACTGAAACGAAGAAATTCGTTCGCTTCGCTCGCTGGTTCAACAAGAATAAGAATTTATTTAGTACACAAAATAGGTGGTGAAATAATTTTCGAAATCGGATGAGTAATTGCGGAGATTACCTCTTTAAAATATTAGTATAGATAGATGAATCATTATCATCCTATCCTAGCGTTATTCCCGGTTGTGCCCCTAAAGGAGCCCGGGGTCTGTTTTGACACCTAATCCGAAGATTTGGCATATAGGCACTAGTTTTACGAAAGCGACTGCCGTCCGACCTTCCAACCCAGAGGGTAAACTAGACCTTATTGGGATTAGACCGGTTTCCTCACGATGTTTTCCTCCACCGAAAAGCTAGATGATAAAGATAGATGATATTATTAAAATAAAATAAATATGTATAAAATGTTATTAAATTAAATTAAATTAAATATGATTTATTTCGGACTCGAGGTCCATAATTTGTTAGTAGTAAGTTAGAGCTAATGTTAGTAATCTACAACTAAAATCGACGGGGGGAGGCAAGTACTGGAGCGTGCGCCTGGTCCCAATGTCGCATAATCGGGCAATCCGCCCGTTCAGCAAATGCTTACGCCACGGTGTACAGTCAACAGCAAATATAGATCATCATTTTAGTACTTTGTATCACTTAACGTACATACCGCGACAGTTGGCATGTGTCAAAGTAGTGGAAGTGACAAGGTACTAAAATGATCATATACTTTTGCTCTTGACTATACATATACAAAACTGTTCGTTGGCGTCAACCTGTCCAAATAGTCTACTCATTTGATCCATAAATAACTAATGATTTTACATTGTCTAGCTACAGAAATATGTATGTGTTATGAGTATCATTAGCAGTCGTTGAAATGCAGGTTCATTCACATTTAGGGTCAGGTAGAACAATGAAGTTAAGTAATGCATTGTAAGAGGAGACGGTGTGGTGCTGACCGAAGCGCAAAGTTTGAGCGGCATAGAGTAGGATACATGTTGAACACAGATTTAAGTTACGTATGATTATCGGCACTTTTATTCACGGATGCGGCATGCTTGGATACCATCAACCCTATGGTTAACTGGTAGGGAATGCCATTTGGCGTTAAGCTCACCATTTGTATATTTCTGTGTTTGTGTAATACACTATGACTAAATAAATAAATGAAGTCTACAGATAGGTCATCAAGGGAATATTGGATTAGAGGACGGCGGAATGTAATCTCGCTAATGAATATTCGGAACAGACTAACTGCGGAAATGCCTCCACCTTACCGAAGGCCGAAGACATAATAACATCAATGCTTGCTCTGTTTGTTGATGTTTCTTGTGGTCAGTAAGGTGTGTTGAAAGTGCGGGATCTACCTACCTTCTACGGAGTCGAAAACGGTAAAATTTAGGCAACCGTCTCCGCTTTCTATAAGCATAAGTATGCTCGTTTGTCGCCGTCGTGGTATCAAACTAAACGCAAGTACTTAGCACGTTAAACATAAAACGACATCCTACTCTATGCAGTTGGTGACGTAATGAAAACGTTGCAAAAATGCAATCAATACCCAGTCATTAATTTTAATTGTTCTTCGAAGTTAATTGTGAATTGATAGCAGTGTAAATTAAAATACCATCATGTCGAGCAACGGGGCGCCGTCCCTTAAACCCCTGGTCTCCAATACCAGGATTATGTTCAGCCTGCTCCCTGGCCTGGGAGCTATGATCATCTTCCGCATGGCCATACATCTGTACAGACCGGACATTGAAGACGCAGCACATCGCGTGAGAGACCACCCCTTTGAACAGCTGTACGACTGCTATGATTTCGTTATAGTCGGAGGAGGTTCGGCCGGTTCCGTTCTAGCCGATCGCCTATCAGAGAACACGGAGTGGAATATACTGTTAATAGAAGCTGGACAAGATGAAAACGTGTTATCTGAAGTACCAGTAATGTTCCCAGTTCTTCAAACGTCGTCTATAGATTGGCAGTTCGTGACTGAACCAAGTGAGGAGTATTGTTTAAGCATGGTGGATAAAAGATGCAAGTGGCCGCGCGGCAAGGTGCTCGGAGGAAGCAGTGCGTTGAACGCCATGCTTTATATTAGAGGGAATAAACTGGACTACGACACTTGGGAAGCGATGGGGAATCCAGGCTGGTCTTACAAAGAAGTCTTACCATATTTCTTGAAATCTGAAGATATGACCATCCCCGAATACAAGGACAGCCCTTATCATTCTACCGGAGGCCGGCTGACAGTCGAGTATTTTAGATACGAGCAGCCAATTACAAAGCACATTATACAAGCGGGTCAGGAACTTGGATACAATGTTTTGGATGTGAATGGAGAGTATCAAACTGGATTTACACGGTCCCATGCAACAGTGCGTGAGGGGCTTCGGTGCAGTACAGCTAAAGCGTTCTTGAGACCAGCAGCCAAAAGACCTAACCTACACGTAAGTGTGCATTCTTTGGTATTGAAGATACTTATCGACGAACATAAAAGAGCTTATGGAGTGAAATTTGTGAAACACGGCGTCGAAAAGATCGTCAAGGCTAGAAGAGAAGTGATATTATCAAGCGGAGCGATTCAGTCTCCTCAATTACTAATGTTATCGGGAATCGGCGACGCCGAGCATTTAAAAGAGCTAGGAATCCATCCAATAGTGAATCTCCCTGGCGTTGGACAAAATCTTCAAGACCACGTCGCAATGGGCGGCAACTCGTTCCTCTTTGATAATCCGTTCAAGAACGGAACAGACTATTGCTTCAATTTGAACAGCGTTTTCAGCATTGGCAGTTTAGTTGATTTTTCTATACATAAGTCGGGGCCGCTGTATAGTATGATGGAGGCTGAAGCGATGGCTTTTGTGAACACGAAATATCAGGATCCGGCGGAAGATTATCCTGATATTCAATTGTTTATAGCTCCAACAGCCGACAATATGGATGGAGGGATTTTTGGCAAACGCGCCAACGGCTTGACGGACGAGACCTACGCCGAACTTTATGAAGACATTTTGTTCGAGTCCTCGTTTTCAGTTGTGCCATTGCTGTTGAGACCGAAAAGTAAAGGATACCTGACGCTGAAGGATGCAAATCCATATTCACCGCCGAGGATATATGCCAATTACTATAGTCACCCGGACGATGTCAAAGTTATGGTAAGTTACACATATAAGTACAGGTTACAATACTTGAATGTTCGTATATTAAATTGGCCCACAAATAAGTTTTTTGATCACAATGTCAAGACTCGAAGATTGAATTTTTTTTGTAATCAATCATCATATCAGCCGAAAGTCGTCCACTGCTGGACATAGGCCTCTCCCAAAGAGACCCCTACCCCTTTTGTAATACTTACTGGAAACCCTGTTAGCGTTATCTTGGGACTAAATATGTATGTGAAATACATAAAACGTACTGGCACGTTATTGCTTCGATAATATTCATTCACTCAAAATAAATAACATCTTATTGTGTTTTCTATTATGTACTATTTTTGGTGAGCATCAAAGAATATTTTTATTGTATTGTACCTAAAGTGAAGTAAAGTCAAAATAATGATTAGATAGGTAGGTGTAGTAACTAAACATACGAATGCAACAGGTTTATCAATTATTCTTTTTGCATGTTATTTCTATAATGTCGGGAAATAAAGGCTATTTTTATTTATTTTATTTATTGTACGTATAACATAACATATTAAACAAACGTTTAGATAGCACAATTTAATATAGAGTATACGTTGTTGAGCGTAGAAGCCAGTGCCAGTACATTTAATTTACCTTTATTTATTTATTTAATCGATCTTTATTGCATAAAAGGAGAACTTATCGTAAAAAAGGCGGACTAAATGCCGTAAGCATTCTTTACCAGTCAACTTGTGGGCAAAGCAGACAAATTGTGGACCTTTCATATATGAGGGCAACATTAAACATCACAGTTTACAACGACACAAAAAGCGACATTATACTGATCAGTGAACAGTTTTCAAGGACGCTCGTCAAACGCGGACTAACAATTCCCCTCCGGCCGACTACGAAACCAGCGCTACGTAACCAGTTAGGTGTGAAGAATTATTTTCCTTGCTAGTTTTGTACGCGGCCGAAGGGACTAACTCCAAACTTAACATGTCGCACAAACATTCCAGATAGAAGGAGCCCGTTTTGTAGCAGCCCTTGCCGAGCAACCAGCTCTCCGCAAGCTGAACACCCGTCCGAACCCGAACAGGACCCCAGGCTGCGCGCATCACGAGTTCCTCTCAGATGGGCACCTGGAGTGCGTGGCGCGGCACCACACCCTCACCATCTACCATCCCGTGGGCACCTGCGCCATGGGGCCCGCGGATAACCCTGATGCTGTGGTTGATAACAGACTGAGGGTTAGTATAGCTATCCACAAGCCTTACTTATTCTATCAGACGTGGTAACCCTGGCTAGAGCTGCGGAAGCTCCGTACCAGCAGTAGAACCTATAATAAGCTGCTACCATCCGTGGTAATTCCGGCCACTAGCATCAAAGGGGGGGGGGGGGGGGGGGGTTTACGCTTAAGGGGGTGCATTGGAAATTATCGCGTGCTTTGAAACGCCGTTACTAGATTAAGAAACAGTAAGGTCTGATTTTCAGATATATGATTCTTGACTATATGATTGTTTATCTGATTTATTCAAAACATGATTGCCTAAAATTTCCTCGATAGGAAAAAAATCCAAAGTTGGGTCTTTATTTTCCTTTTTTTCCTACTCAAACAATACATTATTTTACGACACAATCAAGTTAATATTTTATCTTATCTAAAATCTCGCTTAATGAAATATAAATAAAACTTCACTAAGTTAGGTATATTCATCGAAATTTGTCCAAAAAAGCCATTCCCGAAGTGTTGCATCTCTTTTTCTCGTCCGCGGAAGGCATAAGCGTGTCTCTGTCAACGGGGCGTGGTCAACTCGAATCAAGGCATCCCCTAAATAAAGTGCTTCAACTTAAATCACCTTAGGAATTCATAGCTCACTAATTCGTTCCTCATTACCAGATGCAGGAAGCACTTATTCTTTTATAAGTAAGTATTTAAATTAATAAGCTAATAAGTAGGGATCGGAAATTTGGATGCCTTTATGCCTACTTCTAGCAAAACCCCGGAAAAAGCTAAGCAAGGATGGAGTCGGCTTCTTAAAAATAATATTTTAAATATTTAAGTTCCGGGATTGTATAAAGCATAACGAATCACGCGATTTTTGTCAACATACGCGTTGGTAAACAGTTTTAACGACATACAGGGTGTAACAAAAAAATAGTGGTGGTCCTTTTAAGGGCGTAATAAGTAGGTATTGTTTTTTGATTACGGAATATTAGGAAAAGAATTTTTTAACGTGTTTTTTTTTTATATGGAGCAGGTCGCACCAGTCGGCCAAGGCTCCACACAAATGTAAAAAAACGCGTAAAAAAAATCTTTCAGTTTTTAGTGTTCCGTACCAAAATTGGTCCAACGGAACACTTATTTCTTATCAGAACTATTTTGCCCTTAAGGGATTACCACTTGCCTCCGTTCCGTTACACCTTGTATGTGCTTAATGCATAAAGTAGCCGCAGTTATTAATAAATCGTTAATTTATTATATCTCGAACAATGTTGCCAAGTTTCAAATATTTTTTAAGAAATAAACATTTGTATTTTCATTAACATACATATATTATTCACTCAAACCTTATAAACAAACAATATAATCCAGTATTTATAGGTCACGTGAAATAACAAAGTCCAGGAAACCACAGAACAAGTCGTTGTTCGACACGCGCTAAAAAATAACAAAATCAAATCCAAAAAGGAAATCATAAACCGTTGTTGAATAGCTAAGTAGAGACGTGAAAACAGAGCACATTTGACACCCGAATGCATGTAAAATACAGCAAAAATAAAATATAAGCCTCTAAATGACGACCGCTTTAGCCTAGTTGGTGGTGACCCTGCCTACGAAGCAAGAGGTCCCGGGTTCGAATCCCGGTAGGGCATTTATTTGTGTGATGAGCACGAATATTTGTTCACGAGTCATGGATGTTTTCTATGTATTTAACTATTTATTTATCTATATAAGTATGTTTATCGTTGTCTAGTACCCATAGTACAAGCTTTGCTTAGTTTGGGACTAGGTCGATTTGTGTAAGATTGTCCCCTAATATTTATTTATTTATTTAAATGGGAAGTAGGACTTCAATATTTACTTTACCAAACCTATGGGCGAAATAATGCACGCCATACGATTAAATACATAAATATTTACTTCATAGGATGCTTCTCTAATAATAAGTATCTTTTTCAGGTTTACGGAGTGAAAAACCTGCGTGTCATAGACGGCAGCATTATGCCCAAGATAGTCAACGGCAACACAAACGCTCCCATCATCATGATTGCCGAGAAGGCGTCAGACATGATCCAGGAAGACTGGTCCAACGTGGACGCCCTGGAGGGCGAGCTGCCAGGCTGCACAATCGAACAGTACAGGCAACACCAACCCAAACACTCCGAGGGACCCACTAAAGTAGACCTAAGACCCGACTTATTTAATGAAACAAGCAATCTGTTCCCCAATTTGCCAAACAACAAACATTACGCTCCCCATAAAGTTAACGACGAACAGAAATCTCCGATAGTAGCTCGCGAATACGAACCAAAAAAGCCAGATATGAAAAGCAGTCCCACTAAACTCAACAATTTAGACCCCGTGCTGCAGTTAGTGTATCCACCTGAGTATTTCCCGAACTACCCTAAGTATCAGTACCCATACAAGCCTACTAATCTGTTTAAATCCGGGCAACCGAGTCACCGGTTGCTGCCACAAACGAATCCATTTAAGTGGTATAAACCTACATTTTACCAACCAAAACTCTTAAAGAGACCATCGCTTTTGATGAACCCCTATGATTATCCATTGACGCAACATAAGGAAGAGCCTTTTTACGAAACCCAAGAAATAGTAACGAATAAAGGCGACAAGACGTGTAGAATATGGCTTTATTATGATGGGGTGAAATACGAAGTAACGCTGTAATGTGCATTTTTAATTCATTTCAATCTAATTAAATAAAGATCTAGTGTATCCCCAGCGCAGTAACTGCGTAAGCGCAGCACATGACGGCGCGCGAGCTCTCTCTCGGCGACATACTCGTAGACTATCCGTTTCTTTTAAATTAGAACACGTAGAAAGAGACGGATAGTCTATCTAGCCGCGCGAGAGCTCGCGCGCCATTTTGTGCTTACCGTCCTGCCCCCCTATTCTGTAACTTGTTTATAAGCTCACGCAATCTCAACGGTCACGCAGCAAGCAGTCACGAAACTAGACCTCTACCTACGCTTAGTTACTACACATCGCGGTGTCAAGATATATTTGTGGGTGAGCGTTGAGGTGAGCTTAAAACAAGTTACAGAATAGGGGGGCTGCGGTATTCGTGGACGAGAGGACTAGGGGTATAAGGTAGGTCACACTAGCTACCCGCGAACTGAGATCCATATAAGTATAGTTGCACAACAATAGTGTCTAGACACTAACTAAAATAATCATTAATGATGTATTTTCTTGATAAAGGATAAATAATGTAGTCAAATAGAGTTGGATTGGAAGGTGGATGTCACACTGTCTCCGTCCGGAGATGCGGAGCTCGTTGTATGCAAGTACCTCAGTTTGTATATAAATTCCGTGTGGTACGACACACTGCACCGCACCTCCGTCCGGCGAAATTTTTATACAGCTCCGCACCCCGTCCGGAGATGCGGCGCAGTGTGACATCCGCCTAAATAATCACAAAGTTATAAGCGACCAATGTTATAAGAGGGGTAGGTCATATGAAACGATACGATTGTCATTTACAATACCCATATACTATGACCCTTGAGGATCGTTACGTCACGATCTTCTAGCGTTTTCTCTCTAAGAAGCAACATTAAAACGGTTGTAGCTTCGTTTTTTTTGTGATATTTGAATGGGACTCGTCATAAGGCATGTTTATTTGTCTTTTTTTTTTGAAGTAATAATAAATTGTGCGAAACTTTATCGTCTATAGGCTAAGAGAAATTGGCAATTAATTTTGAATCAACTGCAATAGGAAATAGAGTTCTGTAATTCGAATGAAACAAAACAAATGCAACTCTGTTCCAATTTAGAATGTCATAAATTCCATTGCAGATGACGATGCCTTATACTGGGGTAAATCGCCAATAACTGGCCACCCTTCAATAACTGGCCCCCTCATACTAAAAATGACCTCTGTTCCGCTACAAACAGAATTCAATACACTAAAAACCTTATACTAAAATGATATAGGTGAATAGTTTATTTTTAGTATGAGGTGGCCAGTAATTGAACAGTTTCCAGTTATTGGCGATTTACCCTAATAGGCTTTTGGGCGACTAGAATAAAACTCGCTAACAGACATAACCATGTGGATGCAACATAGTCTATGCCGTGAAGGTACCCCTTAATTAATTACTAAACAATCATGCAAAGTACAGTCGACTACAAAGAGATCGATACGTCCAATGTTACAAATATATGTATACACGACTATCAATATAATTGCACATAATCGCTAAATATGCAATTATAACCAATTGCCAATACATACACCACCTGACTTATTTCGAAATTTCCGATTTGATCGAAAAAAGTTCGCGGAGCTCTTCCTCCAATCAACATTCAGTGATTTAATAATCGATTTATCCCAGTTATCATAAATATTATAATAAATTATTGATATCATATCTTAAGTACCAGTAGTACGAGTATTTGTTTTAAGTTAAGTCGATCAATAAATAATTTTACGAACCACACTAAACTTTTATTACTTGTCTATATAGCTATTTTAGCTTTATCATATGATTTATACGCTATTCTACGCTCGGGTGTCATTAATATAAGGTACTTCGCCAGTCGGACTATTTCAAATATGACTTACTAGCTTCTGCCCGCGACTTCGTCCGCGTAGAACTCGGTAATTGCCTAGACTTGATAATTTAAAAAAATGACTGGGGTATTCAATAATTCTAGGCTATTGGGTGAAAGTGAAAATGCAAAACACCGAGGGAGTACAACTGAACTAATCTTTTTGGTGTTATCCGAGGCTACGTTCCATTCGATTCAATAAGTTAAGCTGAGAAACTGCTCGAGATAGGTGATGGTCGGTTAGAAACTGAGGAAGAGGGTATGATTCTATTCACTAATCAAATCAAATCAAATGTCTTTATTCATAGACCAACTTGGATCAATCAGTGTCAGTAATACCTACTTATTTATTGGTAATCTTATACTACGGTAAGTAACAGCAGATTTAATTATATTATATTATTACTATTATTAACATTATTATCACCTATTTACTCGTATTATAAATATTATTAATACATTCTGATTATTAAGATGACATTTAATTTTAGTTAGTGAACGAATATAAAACTATTTACAATAACGAAAAAAGAAGAAACTAAAGCTAACTTAAAAAATCTCTAAAATGGGCAACTATAATTAAATAAATAAATATATTAATAAATTATAATTTCAAAATCAATCAAACTCAAAAAATCAACAATCTTTATTCAGATCAATTATGAAATAATATTTTTCACGGAGCCGGAATTTCCTAGTAAGTGAATATACACCTGTAACAGGAAATCCCGCTCTTCCACAGTAGCAGCAAGTATTCAATATCACCCGAAGTAGATTTAAATAACATGCATTGATTAGTTACATTAATTGACAGATATTTAGATAGTCCTTATTTATTTATATTTCTTCTATATTCTTATTTATTTACCATAATAACTGTGGACATGTTGTGTGTTTTGTGTATGTGTGTGTGTGTGTGTGTGTGTGTGTGTTTGTGTGTGTGTGCGCGCACGCGTGTGTCTCTGTGTGTGTAAGTCTGTGTATTTGATACTAATTATGTTCTTCCTAGTAACTTTTCTGTTTGCTCGTAATGAAGTATTTTTAACATATCTACCAAAGTCTTTTTATTGAATTTATAATTTAACAATACTTATATATTCATACGCACATGAATGAGGCAGCAGTTGTTTAAATAAACTAGTGCCGTCCACCCTGTCTGCCATCATGGTCAGGATCAGGATGCTGTTGGAGCTGGCCCGGACTCTGCGCACCAGGGAGGTTGCTCGCTTGCGCCTAGTGTTGTAGAAGCAGTCTACCCGCGCTTCCGCGAACATCCCTGACGCGCTACAGAACCTGGGCAGTCCCATCGGCATCCTATACGCGTTATTATATTGAACGCGCAGAGAGAGAAATATTAAGAGAATTCCTTATTAATAAAAGTTATTATACACTAAGAGAATACTTAGAAGAAACTATAAAATAAAATGGAAATTTAAACTCATTGTATACTTAAATATAATACATAAAAACAAAGTACCTATAAAATACATGTATAAATAAATGTGCAATAAACAAATTTTGATATTTCAATGTAATGCTCTTTACAATTTGAAATATAATTTGAACATTGCACAGAACATAGAAATTATAAAAAGCAGAACTTTACATAAGTATGTAAGTCGTCCTCTTCACTAATTTTGCGGTGCCCAACAGGGTCCACAATTAAGTTTTATTCTCATCACTTAGCAACTAAAACTTAAGTTCACCTAAAACCTTGTAAATTAGCATTGTGGAATGCAATAAATGATTGAGTATTGAGTATTGAGCTGTACCGTTTACGTGTATAGTCTGCCCATAGACTGCTGGTGCTATAGGCTCTAAAAAGAGTGAGCTTTACCTCCCTCGAGCAGTGAGCAAATCTGCGGGCTATCATATTCGCTCTGACAGACAACGCTCTGCGCTCGCGCTCAAGGCCGTCGTCGTCTTTTAGGTCCGCTGTCACCACATGATCTAGATATTTAAATTTATCGAGAACGTTTAGAGAATGGCCATACAGTAATTAACAGGATCAAACAGCGGTGGGCATTTACCCTTAACCCTAAAGACGACACTGCACTCACTTTTCTTAATATTATAAATAAGCACATGGCTCGCTGCGTATTGCTCGCAGATGGATATCAATTTTGAATGAATTATGTGATATTGTGAATCTTATACAAATAAAATAGCAATAGAAATAATTGAAGGCAATACGTATAAAGAACGAATTAGGACGTACATCTAGCGCCATCTAGTGACTAATAGATATATTACATTTGGCAACGCTCACTTCACGCTGTTTGTTGATCTCCATACAAAGTTTCATCCCCTTTTTCGTCCCTTTAGGGATGAAATTTGACATAAACTATAGCCTATGTCGTAAGTGCCGGCCGCACTCATTAAATGGCCACTCCGAATGTGGCCGTTCCAACCATTGAGGCCCCCCAGCCGTCAATCCGTTCCGTTGCAGTTCCCGCTTGCCGCTCCGTAGCAGCTTCTCGGGGACGTCAGTCCCAACCCAAGCAAGACGTCCCCCGTCCGGGACTCGCGAAGTGGGGATCGGCCAACTTCAACCCCTTGGTCAACCCTCTTACCGCCGGCGGTAACCGTATCTGAGGGAGGACCCCGACCACTTCGTCTAAAACCATCGCCGTGGCATTCACCCGCGTGATCGATGCCGCGTCACCCATCTCAAACAGGAGAGTAGTCTGACACCTGAGGTGAGGCACCCGATTGCCACCTATACCTACTGCGCCATCCCGTGATGGCTCTAATCAAAGACCCAGCCTGTCCACCAGGCGACTCTGGACACAATACAACCTTGTGCCCCAGTATCCAAAAGTGGCCTCACTTGCCCTGCCTGGCCATCCGTACCCAAGACGGTAGCCCTAGCCGTCGGTAACTGGCTGGGGGGACCATTACGGATTAACGGCACGTTCACGGGAGGGAGTGGGGCCATAATTTCCGCACCGGCCGTCCTGCACGGCTCCTAACGGGTAACTCAGAACTAAACCACATTATTTAGCCGTAAATATGTACAAAAAACAAGACCTGCGGTCTTAACTACAAATATTACCGCACCGTGGGTGTCAAAAATATGTACACTCTTAGCTACCAAAATATCTAAGCGCTCGGGCTACCAAATGTATCTACATTATGGATATAAGCCACGCCCGCTTACCGGAAGTATCTACCTTGTGGATATAAACCACGCTGTGCTACCAAAAATATGTTCTTACCAGGACCCCGGGGAGTGTCACGGGCCCATTGAATGACCTCCCATACAAACAGCCAATCCTGGGGAGAACAAATCGGACGCGTTTCGCGCCGCTAAACTTATAACTAACTTAATCTAGGTACCTACTCACTACTCACCTCGTTCTTCGGACTTCTAACGCCAAAGCCAGCAAAAGCGAGTTTATGTACATGAGTAAGTGTGTGTGTCTGTATGTAACCTTGCCTCGGCGAGTTCTGACCCCGTATCATGGGCGGCCATATCACGCGATAAGTGACAAGATAGAGCGTCCGTCTCGTTCTATTGAACGGTGTCAGCCCAGTGACGGACGCTCTATCTTGTCACTTGTCGTGTGATAAGGCCGTGCATGCTACGGGGTCTGAGACGTGAGACGTGAAGAGGTAACAGACAGGCGGACACAGATAGACAGACACAATTTCGCATTTATTGTTGCGATTGGCGATTAAAGAGACCCACGCGGACGAAGTCGCGGGTAAAAGTTAGTTGTTGTATATGATATAAACTTTATTAATAGCCCTAATGATAATGACGGAGTGCGCACTATCGCTGTGCAATGTTCAACAGATATATAGGATAGTGCTGCATTCGTTTGTGTCACTTAATCGCTTGCAAACGTTTGCGATCCCGTTCCTAGAATATAAAATAAACTAGTGCGGTACATGTCTACGTGCACCAGTGCAATCCTTTCAAAGGTAACTTAGGGGTTTCTAGATACTGAATCATAAGATTTAGGTAATAGTTAGGTACTATCGAACCAATTGAATCATGACCCACCATAGAACCTTGTTATATACAATTAATGAACATACGTACGATCATATGACGTTAATAATGTTAATATGTCAGTTAATTGTAACAAGGTTCCATGGTGGTTCAGGATTCAATTTTGTCGATAGTACATCTTAGAATTGCACTTGTTCTGATTACTTAATCATTCATTTATTGCTTGAAATAATAATAATACAGAAATGGTTTAAATACAAACATTAGGTTCAATTATTTCACCTAAAGAGGGAAGAATAGCTAAAAGCTCGCGACTGACAACATGTACTTTTTATATATGAAATTTCCATTTCGGGAGAAAACGTTTTCCACTAACCAAATCTTAACAAATCACTTGGATCTTGATGTCGATCGCTTCAGCATAATATAATATTTAATAAATACATTTTTTAGGTGCTTAACGTTTGAATTTATTGCAAATAACCTATAAACCTAGTATTTAATTGTGTCGATAACGTACTCAAATCATCGAGGTTGGGAAATATTTAGAAGTGGAAAAACGTTTTCTCTTTTTGTATGGACGAGTACGTGGTATTCCAAAGGTTATTCTTCCCTCTTAAGGGCATGCAATAGTTTTCATACAGTTTTTTCTGTTACATATATTACATTACAGTCTCTATATTACATCCATTTTATTTCATACGAATTTTTGATGTCAATTAGCAAATCACTACACAGTTTAAAACAAAGTCGCTTCCCGCTGTCCGTCCCTATGTATGCTTAGATCTTTAAAACTAAGCAACGGATTTTGATGAGGTTTTTTTTTTAATAGATAAGAGTGGTTTAAGAGGAAGGTTTATATGTATAATATAGTACCCGTGCGAAGCCGGGGCGGGTCGCTAGTTGTTTATAAATGTTATACTTAAGTCATCATAATTGGAGCTCAAAATACATTGCTTATCGGGATTCTAATATCAACTGGTTACATTTAACATAAAACTCGCTCAAAGTATAAAAGCATTCTGTGGTTAACAGATCGCACAGTAATGGGTAAAATTCATTATTTGTAAAACATGTCCATTAATTTCGTAAGTAATGCATTCAGTGCTTTATGGGTACCGGTGAGAAAAACCGTACATTTTTTATCGCTACATTTCAAATTAAATAAATATAATATATATGAGATGAGGCCAGTGCCCTAGTAAGATTGCGACAGTCTTTTGTTTTGCCGTGAAAATTCCGGGCTCTGGTATGGAGAGTCGGTTTGAGTCTATGATGTCTAATCCGTGATATCGTAATCCCGAACGGGTGAACTGAGTGCGATTTTTCAAATCGATAGTTTTGTCAGCCGATTTGGTCCTTACGTTAGTTGGCTGGTCTTTAAACGAGCGAGCGCAGCGAACGAAGTTGTCCGTTCCTGCGGGCGGGGGCAAAAAATATTTCGTATGTCCGGCTGTTCCCCTCTACAGGTCGCATTTCTGGCAGATTCAATAAGTAGATTTTTTTGTCAATTGTTTTTTGAAATTAAAAAAAAATAATGACATAATGAATTTGTAGGATACAAATAATTTATTGCATAAAAGTGAGAAATTCTAAAGTTGACAGTGGTCAACGTGCCAGTTGGTAAGCGAGGCATTGTTTAAACGTTCACGGAAGGTCGCGGGAGTACGCTAGATGCGGTTGCAGCAGGAACAGTCATATTATTCTGGCACTCATTGGGGGAGACGAACGGCTTTCAGCTGATATGACAAAATTGCCTCCTATTCATATTTATAAAAATATTTATATTGTCTGTTCCAGCAAGGATGTGGGCCTGCGACCCCGCGTTGACGTCTACCATCCTCGGCAGCTACCAGGCAGCCGGCCCGCTGTTCGTGCAGGCTCTGGAGACGTTCCTCGCCGCCCAGTGCGCTCTGGTCGGAGACCATGTGTGGCCCGCTGACGCCACCGAGGCACTACTCCAAGGTACTCTAAGTCATCCTCAGCAGAGTGGTCGTGGTCATATAGTGCCCAATACGGCTTAGGCCCACGTCTCAAGATTCCCAATTCTACAGATTCTCAAGTTTACAGTTTCCAATTCTAAGGCAGGTCCGTGTAGGTACGACGAGCGAAGCAAGGAGGAGTGTTAGGTGTACTGCGACCCTAGGCCAGAACCAATTTTTAGGGTTCCGTAGTCAACAAGGAACCCTTATAGTTTCGCCGTGTCCGTCCGTCTGTCCGTAGGAATTTATGTGTAGGTACTAAAGTTGAAATTTTAAGTTGAAGTGCACGTAACCAGTATAATAAGGAAACTGTAGAATTCGGAATCTGTAGAATTGGAAATCTGTTGAATTGGAAATCTCCTGAATTCAGAATCTGTAGAATTGGAAATCTGCAGAATAGGGAGTCTGTAGAATTGGGAAGCTGTGGAATTGGGAATTTGTAGAGAAGGGAATCTTTAATGGAAATCTGTAGAATTGGGAACAATTCCTCGGCCGGCAACCCCTTACTTCCCGGCCTCTGTAGTAATGTACTATTATTCTGCAAGTAGGCCGTAATGGCACTTTTACTAGTCAAAATTCTACCAGGTGATGGAGCTCGGAGTCTATTTATAGACAGGTATTTACTTTACTGTTTACACAAATAAAATTAAATGACTGTTGCAGTGTGCTTACTTGTTATACTCGTATTGCTACATATAACACATTACACATGATTAATGTCTGTTTTTGTATAAGATTAGTTTAATTTTAATATTAGTTTTACGCATGGCTATTACCATCTTTTATTTGTATTTTATTACGTACTGCATCACCGGACAACGACTCTGTTACCCGCTAGTTTTAAGTTCTCTTTAGTAATTTTGAGACATAGTGCCTAAAAATTATAAAAGTGTCTGTCTAGTTTAGTTTTAGTTTTATTTATTTTTGGGACTCTCACTGAAAACGAGCCTCACGGCCCCGTGACAACATGCTGAGTGAGCTTCCCATTTAGCACATTATATATGATGCGTAACCTTTTTGATTGTATTTACTTTTTTCCGTGTTTTGTGTGCTAAGTAAAGAAATTCTTATTCTATTCAGACCCAAATTACGACTTCATAATAGTGGGGGCTGGATCGGCCGGGGCGGTGGTGGCCAATCGCCTCAGCGAAATACCAGAATGGAAGGTGTTGCTGGTTGAAGCTGGTGGAAACCCCACTTTGGGTACTGAGGTAAATCTATTATCTCAAGTAAACACACATTACAAGGTGCCCGATTGCTGGTCAATGGTCCGGCTATCGCCTACACCTAATCCCCTATTTGCAGCGTCTGGCCAGTCCTTGAGGAATGCATCCAAATCATTCCGCCATCAATGCATCACAGGTAAACCTAGACTGCCATCTCCATTGGAATCTGGTGTGACGTTTAATAATCAGTATCGTCTCTTTCGCAAATAAGTATACCCTTCAACATTTGGGATTTCCCAAGCTAAGATTGGCCATCATGAATATAAAATAATGGACACTCAAAAACCACTGATTTAATAATCTTTGGTTCTGTAAAAAACTTGCCATTGCCAATATTCAAGAAAGAGTAAAAAAATTATTTACTGACAAATGTTTTTATCGACCGCGCGAGCGACCTGAAAGATGACATGGATATTGAGAGGGAGCGCAGGGCGTTAGCGGTTCGTAGTAATATGCTTGCTCGCAGGTTTGCTCGATGTTCATACGACGTAAAGATAACGCTTTTTAAAGCGTATACACAATCTTTTTACTCGAGCAGCCTGTGGGTTAAGTATACAAAGCGAGCCTATAGCGCCCTGCGCGTGCAATACAATAATGCTTTTAGAATGCTGCTGGGACTGCCGAGGAGGTGTAGTGCTTCGGGCATGTTCGCCGAAACCCGTGTAGACGGGTTCCAGGCGATCATGCGAAAAAAGATAGCCTCGCTATTAGCCAGGGTGAGAGCAAGTGCCAACAGCATTCTACAGGCAATATCGTGGAGGTTTGACTGTCCAATCCTGTCTTTCTGGATTGGGCAGATTAAGGGCGTTGCCTAATTTGTTATTTAAGAACTGTCTTTTTATACTTGCGTTACTAACCAAATTTAATTAGTCTTAAGTCACTTGTTACTAACACACTATGGATCAATTGGTCTGAAATAGTTTTTTTTTTTTTTTATTATTATTTTATTATTATTTATTCCCTATCAGATTTCTCGACATGTGACAGTTTATAGTTATAAAACTTCATAATATAAATTTGGGATTGACATGGAATAATTGATATTGTTATAATAATTTATTGTGTTGACATTGAATAATTGTATAAAATAAATAAATTTAAATTATTGTAGAATGTAGAATCTTTTTTTTTTCTATATTGTACAATAGTATTAGGTTAGCATGTAGCATGTTTTTGTATGCTGAAAGGCAAAACATAGTGGAACAATATTTCTTACTATACACCCCTAATTGATGTACCTATGTTTACAAAATAAACACCATTGACTATTGTGTTTTATAGGCACCGCAACTGGCTTACTCAAACGTTGGATTGGCTGAAGATTGGCATTACAGAACCGAACCTCAAGAAGGTTTTTGTCGAGCGTACAAAGGAGGACAGTGTACATGGCCTCGAGGCAAGACTTTGGGAGGGTGCAGCAGCATCAACTTTATGTTCTATATAAGAGGAAACAAACAAGACTACGAAGAATGGGCGGCCGATGGAAACTATGGCTGGGACTATGACACTGTTTTGTCATATTTCAAAAAGAGTGAAAATTTCTCCGGTTACTTAAACAACGTCGATGCTAAATATCACGGTACTGGAGGATACCTAAATATAGAAAAAAGTCCAATTCACCCGCTGGAAAACCTCATATTAAAAGCTGCTTCTGAACTAGGCGTTCAAGTTAAAGACGATGTAAATGCTGAAAATCAAATGGGGATAGTAAAAAGCTTCAGTACCATTAAAAACGGCATAAGGCATAGCACTGCGAGAGCATTTTTAAATCCGATCAAAGACAGACCAAACTTGCATGTTGTCAAAAATGCATTAGTAACAAAAATTTTATTTAAAAGTTCCTCCAACATTGTTGATGGAGTAATAATACACAAAAATGGCCAAGACATTACAGTGAAAGCAAAAAAAGAAGTCATCTTATCAGGAGGAGCAATCAACAGTCCACAACTGCTTTTATTATCTGGAATAGGACCGCGAAACCATTTGGAAGACTTGGATATAGACGTAATTGCTGATTTACCAGTTGGAGAAAATCTGCAAGATCATGTGTTTGTACTGACCTTTTTCAAATCGCCGGCCGATGAAAAACAACGTGTTCTTAGTTCTACTCAAGGAATAATTGAACAATTCAGTGAATTTATACTTAAACAGTCTGGAATATTCGCGGATATAAGTCCCCATTTAGTCACGAGCTTTGTAAATACAACTGATTCTACCGCTACTACTCCAGATATTCAATTTCATTACTTATTTTTTCCTCCGGGATCAAAAAATGTAATGGATATATTTACGAAACACAACCTGAATGATGAATTCCGTGACTACATGTATGATGTGAATGAAGATAATACTATCTTAATGGTTTACGCCGTTGTTCTTCAACCAAAGTCCAAGGGACGAATTGTGCTTAAAAGTAAAGATCCGAACAACCACCCCCTCATTTACGCGAATTTTTTTGATGATGATGATGATATGCGTACGCTTTTAAGAGGAGTGAAGCAAACTTTAGAATTGTCTAAAACGAAAGCATTCGAAGAAGCCGGTTTTGAACTGATGTGGCCTGAGCTAAAACCCTGCAGTTCATTTAAGCAAGGAGGAGACGAGTTCCTGGAGTGTATGGCAAGGGAGTTGACATTCTCCTTATACCATCCAACGAGCACTGTTAAAATGGGTCCGGACAGTGATGAAAGTGCTGTCGTTAATCCTGAACTGAAAGTTCGGGAAGTAAGAGGTCTGAGGGTTATGGACGCTAGTATTATGCCGAAGATTGTAAGAGGGAACACAAACGCGCCGACTATAATGATTGGTGAGAAAGGGGCAGATTTGATTAAGAAAGACTGGCTGAAAGTGCATAGTGAACTGTAAACTATGAATTAAAACAATATATCAATTTATCAGCTATTTTATTTCACCTCTTTCTTTCATACAATACATAGATTAGATTAGATTAGATTTATTTATTTCGAGATAAAAATTAAAATATAGATTCGCATACAATGTCAAAATTATAAGAATCCTTATCACGATACCTACCCTTAGGTATGGTAAATATTATAATCAACAATCTACGCATACTTCAATTTCTTTCCGTGCTCCATTGTGTCAAAATACATATTTATTTATTTAACCTTCATTGCACAAAAGAAGAAATTATCATACAAAAGGAAAACGTATATTACTAGATTATAAATACCATCGGCCAAGTACGATAAGTTTTTAGTAAAAAAAACATCTTAGCGGCAAATATACATTTTCCGTTTGGTCAAACTGAGGGCAGTTTGTCGACGAAGAGGTGAGTAGTTTCTGAGATTATCACTACATACAAACTTATTTATTTATTTACTTAAACTTTATTGCACAGTAACAAGATACAAGTACAAAAGGCGAACATAATGCCATAAGGCATTCTCTACCAGTCAACCTTTAGGCCAAACAGAAAATAAGCATAGCTGGTGCGGGGTATGAGAACAACACAGAAATAAAGTAAGATGAAAAATTACTAGTATGTTATACGGATAATTCCAATAAATACAATATAATATACATCCTTATTATAATTATTTACAAAAAGATCGTGTTTTAAGGCCCTACAAGTTCAGTATAATAATGCGTTCCGGGTGCTGATGGCGCTGCCGCGCTATTGCAGTGCCTCACAGATGTTCGCTGGACGCTGAGGCGCGCGTAACCTGTATCAAAGCGGCAATGCGCCTACGAGCCGCATCGCTGGTACGGCGCGTGCGCGTGCGCGCCAGCCCCAACACCATCCTGACTATCATTGCGAACAGGATTGACTGTCCGTATAATATGCACTGTTGTGGACTTCGCAAGCCCAGTAACAGTGAATCACTGCTAATATAGTGAATTGTTACTAACATATTTTCTAAGTCTTATTGTAACTAACACTTTATGAGCCACGAGCTTGAAATAAACGTTAAATTATTATTATTATTATTCAATATTACATAAATATTATATACCACAAATATAATAAATATAATATAATACCTGCTACTAAAAACTACCAAGAGTCTTAATCTCGAGAATTTTCGAGTAGATGCTTGCGCACCTCGAGAATTCTCGAGATTAAGACTCTTGACTCTTCTCTTTTCTTTAACTTACAAAGCTACATAAGTATTTAAAAGTCTAAGACAAGCTAATTAGTAATTATTATCAGTATAGACTATCTATACCGAATATAAGATGAATATAAGCTATCTCGGCGATGCACTACCGTGCACGAAACATTAAAACATCCTTGAAGCCAGGTAGGGTATCGTGTTATAATAACAATAGACAAGCGTAGACTATCGTCATTGTAACGCGTCGAAGAGAAAACAAGTTCTACACACAACTCCTATAGGCCTGGAGTCCGCAGGGCCGGGCGGTCGTCGGGAGACACGCGAACGAACGGATTAATGTAAGTAGAAACCTAATTGAGACTAATTTTTTGTTAATTAGTGGCTCTGTGAGCTGTACAACTCGCGACCTGTATTTAAAAAAAAAAGTACTTATTTCAAAAAGTGACTACAAAAAAATCTGTAAAATGTAAACTTTCACGAGATTAGGTTGAGAAAATGAGACCTGCAGAGAACAGCGGGACTGCGGGACATCGGACCAACGATTTTCGGCCCAAGCTGAAGCATTCGTTCGCTTCGCTCGCTCGTTCAGAAACCTTTACACTACTAGTGGCTCTGTGAGCTGTACAACTCGCGTATCGACTTTAAAAAAAAGTTTTTTTAATTTCGGAAAAGTGACTGAAAAAATATATATAATTAACAAGCCGAAAATTTCACGAGAATCGGTTGAGAAATGCGACCAGACCCCCGTAGCATGGCCGGCCTTATCACACGAAGTGACAAGGTAGAGCGTCCGTCACTGGCTGACACCGTTCAATAGAACGAGACGGACGCTCTATCTTGTCACTTATCGCGTGATAAGGCCGACCATGATACGGGGTCTGTACAGGAGACAGCGGGACAGCAGACACCGGACATACGAACGATTTTCAGCCCAAGCTGGAGCATAGAACTTCGTTCGCTTCGCTCGCCCGTTCCGTTATAAAAATGAACACTGTGAGAAGCTACAAAGCTTTGTAAGGTTGCATGTTTTGGGTAATCTCCGGAACTGGAAAAATCTTTCACCTGTGTGTAAAATAGTTTTCTGAGTTATAGGCTATTTCATTCCACGGATTTGGGTAGCTAGCAATATACATACATAATGAGAGAGTATTCATATTAGTACCTATACTTAGTCACTTAGTACCAGTAAGTTTGCTGAGTACATTAACATTGTGAAATCCAATCTGGATAATGGAATAAAGTAACCATGTTTACATTACTTTTCATATTAAATGTCGAGTACCTACTAAGCATGAAACTGTGTCTAATTTATAATCATAATAACTAAAATGTGCGTACAAAATTATTTCGACTGTTAGAACAAGTTCAGATGATTTTTGACAATTTTTACCACACCAGTGCACTCGTTCGTAACAAAAAGAAACATGTGTTCACATTAAAGTACAGTGAAAGCTTGGCCGATATTCGTCTTGTTTACGAAATGTTTCATGTTCACAGACCAGGGTCTGTGTCTGTGGTCGTGTCCCCATTCTATCCCCTGTCTCTGTCTCATGTCTCTGTCGTTTTTATTTGAAAAACAGACTTACGAAGGTGCAAATAACTTTGACACGCCAACATGTAACATTTTGACACAACAGTCCTGGAATAAATACTTATGTCTCGCCATGCCTATATACAGAAAACAATGGACGGTGTAATGACAAATGTGACTGCGGCGTGTCCATCGGCGTTCGCGGGGGCGACTGGCCAGGTCTTCGCAGGAGCTATAGCAGCAGTGGTGGCCGCACACTGCGCCATTCTCGCCGACCCCTGGCCACCAGGCAATTCTCAGCAAGAGTTATATAAAGGTATTTATAAGTAGACCGCTTAACTCCGTCCTCGGCAGCGCGGCGCGCGGGTGCGGGGGTAGGGAGATAACAGGGCGCGGGCGACGTGCGGGAGGCGAAGGCGCCGGGCTTGGACTGACTTAAGCGGTCTACCTACCTAGTACCTATACCTAGTTTTTCGTATTTAATGGTGGTGGCTGGTGATGTGCCGGAACATTCCCGGGAATATTCCCATACAAGGGAACATACGGGAATATTGAAATTGTGTATGTTTATATATCTTGCTATTAGGGATTCCATGATAACTTGGGCCCTTGATTTTTTTACCAAGACATTAACCAGTGTAATTTACCCGCAAAAGTAAATTCCCAATGTTCCCAGGAATATTCCCCGGAACAAAGGGAATATTCCCGGGAACAATGGGAATATTACCCCAACAGAAAAAAACATTTTTTTTACAAAAGTACTTCTGAAAGTAACAAAAACGATACAAAGTTAATAAAAAAACCACAATAAAATATTATACGAACACAAAATATGAAAATATTTACATATTAAATGGTAATTGAGATAAAATGTCAGTATTAGTACAATAATGCCTATTTTTGGCGAATGGCACTTTATTAAGTTTTTTTTTTACGCGTTTCTTTTTCTTTGTATGGAGCTTTGGCCGACTGGGGCTACCTGCTCCATACAAATGTAAAAGAAACGCGTCAAAAAAAATCTTTTAGTTTTTTCTTATCAGAACAAGATACCTCTTATGCCCTTGATCGGTTCACACCCCATTTTTGATACACGGTATATATTTATATATATGTATATATGTATATATATAATTACAAATTAATCTTGTTTGGGTTACTATATGTAACGTATAATCGTATATGTAGACTGCAACTTTTTTCCAAGATCAAGATTGTTTGGCATAATATTGTACACACTCGTCAATTCGGTTCGATGTGACCATCGTCATCACAACAGCCGAAAGTATTCCGCAGCTGGACCCCCGCCCCCAAAGAGTGTCACAATGACCGGTCCTGCGCCAGCTGCATCTGGCGAATTCGCGCGTTCGGTGCGATGTCTGTATTTTTTAATTTTTGTATTTAACAACAAAAGATGTTGTAATATCCCGCGTTTTTTCGTCGTCTTATTTAAGACTGCGCCGAGCATAATCGGCAAAAACGGCAGTCACCGTTCCGACGGTGGAGTTCACAATTCTTTACAATAAAATATAAATTATATGTAATTATAATCACAAAGAGTGAGTCTACAATAATATACTATAAATATTCTCAAATCATCTACAGTTTAATAAATACAATTCCGTAAAGTTGCACAAAAAATTAGAAGAACGTGTGTCGGCGTTTAGGTAAAATTGAATAAAAAAAATGATACTTTAGTTTGATAATCCTACTCAAACGAATCTCCAATCTATTAACTACAAAAGAATGCAATCCTAACATTTCAAAGTGCTTTGGTTATTTACTATTGATTTTTTAAAAACGCCCTTCAAATCCGCCATATAAAATTACTATGGAACAAAATGATGAAAATAATACGCGAGCAAACGCATGGCATATCTCCCGAAAGCTCAGAGAGAGAGCACGTCTCAATGCGGCGCTGTGACACTTAAAAATACTTCGATGTCAATTGTGTATGAATACAGCAGTAATACGCAGCAAAACAGGGTAAGTATTATTTTTGATATTATAGCTATAAATAGCTTCTAAGCAGGTCGATCACGTAACGCATTGTACGCGCGTCAGTTTAGATCTAAAGGTCAATTTTTATATGGAAAAATGAGAGTTGGATCTACCTGACGCGCGTCCGAAACGTTACGTGGTTGCCCCTCAGGAGCAACGAGAACTAATGGCGAGGGTCTCATGACGGAGCCGGAAGATGGCTGGTGGAACTCTATGATGGAAGGGGCTAAGATTGTTATCGTCAGTACTTACCACTAAACATGATGGCGAGGGTCTCATGACGAAGCCGGAAGATGGTTGGTGGAACTCTATGATGGAAGGGGCTAAGATAGTCGAGTTTGGGCTCGTTTGCTTTGTTATCTTCAGTACTTACCATTAAACATGATGGCGAGGGTCTCATGACGAAGCCGGAAGATGGCTGGTGGGACTCTATGATGGAAGGGGCTAAGATAGTCGAGTTTGGGCTCGTTTGCTCTGTTATCGTCAGTACTTACCATTAAACATGATGGTGTGGTGAGGGTCTCATGACGAAGCCGGAAGATGGCTAGTGGAACTATATGATGTAAGGGGCTAAGATAGTCGATTTCAAACTCAAGCTAAACTATACAATTCAATATAGGTCGATCTGTGTAACATTGTAAATAGTTAGTAAATATTCGCAATTTTCGAAACTATTAAATTTCCATTAGCATTAGTTTATAGTTATAAACTATTGGGTTAACCATTAGATTCGTCCTCCCATTTAGGAGAACTTAGGCTAAGTCCACCTTCATAAACCGCAATGAAATTTGCACGCTGCGATGTCATACACACGTCCACAATCCACACTAATTATTGCAGGTTGTTTTACCCTCTACATATATGTAGAAGGTAAAACAACACCAAGAGATGATAACTTAAACTCTAGTTTGTATACAAACTAGAGTTACGAACTAGGGTTTGAGTTATCATCTCTTCTAACCTTGCTTCCAAGGAATACCTTTCAGCGGGCCTAAGATGTTTTCCATTTTATTATCACTTATCGTTGTGGATAACATCCGTCGCTCTCGCATTTGCATTGACGAATTTTATTGTACACAGCGATAAGTGATAAAATGGCAACCACGCTACACCCGCTGTTCGGCTACCCAATTTTACGTTCGTGGCATGCTCCATGTATTCCAAGACTCTCCAAAGCGGAAGCGAAATTGGACGGCTTTATGAAAACCATGGAACACCGGCCGATGCCGCATCTGCTTACCACCAGACAGGCACGCTCCTTTGCCACCACTAGTGATGTGCCGGGGAATATTGAAATACAAATTAGGAAAATTAAAGTTAAATTAAAAGTAAATAAAATGAATAGTGCCCCAACAAATAAAGTGCCATTCGCCAAAAATAGGCATTGTTGTACTAATACTGACATTTTATCTCAATTACCATTTAATATGTAAATATTTTCATATTTTGTGTTCGTATAATATTTTATTGTGGTTTTTTTATTAACTTTGTATCGTTTTTGTTACTTTCAGAAGTACTTTTGTAAAATTTGTTTTTTTTTCTGATGGGGGAATATTCCCATTGTTCCCGGGAATATTCCCTTTGTTCCGGGGAATATTCCCGGGCAAACGAGCCCAAACTCGACTATCTTAGCCCCTTCCATCATAGAGTTCCACCAACCATCTTCCGGCTTCGTCATGAGACCCTCGCCATCATGTTTAGTGGTAAGTACTGACGATAACAATCTTAGCCCCTTCCATCATAGAGTTCCACCAGCCATCTTCCGGCTCCGTCATGAGACCCTCGCCATCAGTTCTCGTTGCTCCTGAGGGGCAACCACGTAACGTTTCGGACGCGCGTCAGGTAGATCCAACTCTCATTTTTCCATATAAAAATTGACCTTTAGATCTAAACTGACGCGCGTACAATGCGTTACGTGATCAACCTGCTTAGAAGCTATGTATAGCTATAATATCAAAAATAATACTTACCCTGTTTTGCTGCGTATTACTGCTGTATTCATACACAATTGACATCGAAGTATTTTTAAGTGTCACAGCGCCGCATTGAGACGTGCTCTCTCTCTGAGCTTTCGGGAGATATGCCATGCGTTTGCTCGCGTATTATTTTCATCATTTTGTTCCATAGTAATTTTATATGGCGGATTTGAAGGGCGTTTTTAAAAATTCATGAGTAAATAACCAAAGCACTTTGAAATGTTAGGATTGCATTCTTTTGGTAGTTAATAGATTGGAGATTCGTTTGAGTAGGATTATCAAACTAAAGTATAATTTTTTTTATTCAATTTTACCTAAACGCCGACACACGTTCTTCTCATTTTTTGTGCAACTTTACGGAATTGTATTTATTAAACTGTAGATGATTTGAGAATATTTATAGTATATTATTGTAGACTCACTCTTTGTGATTATAATTACATATAATTTATATTTTATTGTAAAGAATTGTGAACTCCACCGTCGGAACGGTGACTGCCGTTTTTGCCGATTATGCTCGGCGCAGTCTTAAATAAGACGACGAAAAAACGCGGGATATTACAACATCTTTTGTTGTTAAATACAAAAATTAAAAATACAGACATCGCACCGAACGCGCGAGTTCGCCAGATGCAGCTGGCGCAGGACCGGTCATTGTGGCACTCTTTGGGGGCGGGGGCTAAAAGATTTTTTTTGACGCGTTTTTTTTACATTTGTATGGAGCAGGTAGCCCCAGTCGGCCAAAGCTCCATACAAAGAAAAAAAAACGCGTAAAAAAACTTAGTTTTTTTCTTATCAGAACACGATACCAGTTATGCCCTTGATCGGTTCACACCCCATTTTTGGTAGACTCTGTATATATAAACTTATAAAGTAGATATTCTTATGGCTTATAACAGTAATAACTGGTTATATAGTACAAAAAGCATCTTGATAGGAGGTAGGTAGTCAACTATCAATACTTAAAGAACAATTTAATACATTACCATTCTTTTGAGTTTAGCCGTAGTCGGCTATAATGATAATATTAATGTAATTCATATCCTATTGTGTAAACTAAAATGTAAACTATTGTGTAATTATTTTTACTATGGGACTAGGTCGATTTGTGTAAGATTGTCCCCTCATGTTTATTTATTTATTTAAAATGGATTTGAAATTCTCCCGAGCTTCAAACTCGGAGAATCTCACATGCATGCATTTTTCTGAAGACACGTTTTCTTAGCAAGCTTGCCGACCTACTACAGGCTAGCTCTAGACCAATGTTTTCATAGAGCACGTAATTTCTGAACAAAACCTGAACCGGGGACTTTTGGGAGACGAAAACAGGGCTGCCAACGATCATTCGTACCAAATTTCATTAAACTCCCCAGGATTTCGAGGTTGGCCTGTTTGTGTGTATGTAATGTAATCAGTAGATTAAGTAGGTAAGTTGTCCGTCAAAATTTGCAATCCATTTTTCAGTCCCTTGCCGTTATCCAATTGAGCTGAAATTTCGGGTATTAGTATAGTTTGGATGACAGTAAAATACCATCGAGCTGATCTGATGATGGAGACAGAAGATGGCTATGGGAATTTAGTATTTAACTGATATTCCCCGTTGAGTTTGAGCTCGTTAGAATCGTCTCAATACTCATTGAGACGATTATAACGAGCTGTAGGTAGATGATGGTATACAGAAAAGTACAGTGGGCAATAAAGGCTTGTAACAAAAATTTATTTTTTGTCAGAAACTAATGATAACAACGCAATGATCATTGTAATACTCTTGTATTATTTAATTGCAGACTACGACTTCATAGTAGTGGGGGCCGGCACCGCTGGCTCGCTGGTAGCCAGCAGGCTGAGCCGACGCTGGTCCGTGTTGCTGGTCGAAGCAGGAGGTGACCCGGGATTGGATAGCGAGGTACTGCCTTAGTTTCGCTTGCTAGTATTTTGTGCGGACTGTGTCAATACAACGCATACGACAAACACGAAAATGTATTCGAATTTTTTTAAGTACTTAGCTGCAATATAAAGCGGCAATTACACTTCGTCGTTCGACCGCAAAAGTGTAAAGAACACGTCAGTCGGCCGCATTCGGCGATCGACAGCTGCCAACGCTTATAAGTAGGCGGACAGACTAATGTGAAGACGACGTTTGTTGGCCTAAGAAGTTTAAAATGAATTCGGCGACCGCATTAGGTGAACGACGCAGTGTAATTGCCGCTTTACGCATTTGTCACAATCTTGCTAAGGCGTTTTCTGAGACAGTACGAGAATTTTTGCACGAACGTAGTGATAAAAAAATGTAAACGACTTTATTGGGAATTGGTTGGTGAGATGTTTTTGAATTTTTGGTAACGTACATATTATGAACGATTGTACAGTCGCCATCAGATATATCGGAGCGGCCAAAGTGTTCACAAATATCTGAACACGTCTCTATTGTCGAGGCATTAGAGAAGTGTTCAGATATTTGTGAGCACTTTGGCCGCTCCGATTAATTTGATGGCGACTGTACCTAACTACCGAAAGTTGCGGCCGATGTTTAAATACACAATTGCTAGAATCCGCACTGAACATTAAATTTTGTGTGCGCTGCTTTCTGCCTACCTATTTTGGGACTACAGGCGTGAGTTTATGTCTGATATACTAATAGTTATTTTCAGAATGTGTTACATATCTATGGGAATGCCCGCCTTATGAAAAGAAATAGCAACAACTTGACAAAATATATAATAACCACATCCTCAGCGATAGGCGTATAATTAATAACTGTGGCAGTCCCTATATTCAATCAATTTTTATTCATACTGAAGATAGAAAAAACTACCCATCTTTGATATGTCATCCCAATTATCAATACAAATACAAACAGCAAGTGGCGACGAGTCCTTAGAGCTCGATTACTGCTGACTTGCATATTTTTTGACTATCAAGTATTCTATCACATATCTCTTGAAGAAAACCTATGCAAAATGCGACCTGCCTGCAGTCAAAAGGGGTGACTCAAAATTCGGGACACAACATACCCCTTCTTAAAACTTTGGAAACTTACTTATATCTTTGTCGTTATTTAACCTCTTGCGTTCCTTTTTTTTAAATTTGACTACATTCTTTAGTGTCTAGTTGCCTACACCCCTATTGTGACGCCACGCCAGCACGGCGGACAGCATTTATCACTTACCTCAGATTTAATATAGGGAATGGCTGTAAGCCTACCAGCGTTTTTCCTGGTTGGATCCTTAAGGAGCCCGGGGTTCGCTGTGGCACATAATCCCAAGATTTGGTTAAGGCACTAGTTTAGAAAACCTACCTACTGTTAAATATCTAATGATACATAAGTTTTATGGCTATAATGGCTGTAGGTACCCCGTATGGTGTCGGGTAAGAATAGCACCACCCCCTTTCTTCCTGTGGGTGTCGTAAGAGTCGACTAAGGGTACAGGGTTGAAGTGTGTTGGGGGCGATGGGCTAGGACGATATCACATTTTGTCGATCTTTTATGCCCACATTGATGCTAAAAGTGGCACTGGAACACAAGTTTCATGTGCTCTGCCTACCCCATTTAGGGATAAAGGCGTGAATGTATGTATGTATATTATTCTGTTCATATTATTTTACAGATTCCGGCCTTCCTGTACAATAACCAGAATACAGTAAACGACTGGAATTACAGAACAGAACCAGACGGGACGAGCTGTCTGGGCCTCAGGCATAATAGATGCAACTGGAGCAAAGGGAAGTGCATGGGCGGGTCAAGTTCCATCAACGCCATGTTGTACGTCACAGGACACCGTGCAGACTACGACAGCTGGGAAAACCTCGGGAATACGGGTTGGGGATACGATGATTTATCATTCTACTTCAATCGAATCGAAAACAAACTCAACCTGGATTCTTACAGGTTTAATGACAACCCATTTTACAATTTATTCGAGGAAGCTTATAAAGAATTAGGTGTACCTCGCGATAAATTAAGCAATGAGGGTGTTTTAGGCACAAGAATAACTAAACTCCTAACAAATAACGGGCGACGGTTGAATACTGCTAAATTATTTATAAACGACTCTATAAACCTGCATATAATGAAAAATACTGTCGTGCACAAGGTGATTATAGACCCTGAGTCTAAAATTACCGTCGGCGTGGAGCTAGAGTTATCGAACGGGGATATTATGCAAATAAAAGTTAGGAAAGAAGTGATATTATCCGCTGGCTCTATTGGCACACCACAGATACTTATGTTATCAGGCATAGGCCCTGAGGAACACCTCGAGAACAGAAGTATAGAGCCTTTAATAAACCTGCCGGTTGGTCAGAATCTGCAGGATCACGTCTTCTTCCCATTATATCTCACAATTAAAGAAACCAACTCAATACCCCCTGACGCCTTTACTTTTTTCGTAATGCAATACATTTTAACAAATTCTGGCCCTTTGTCGACTATAGGCGTCACCGATTTCATGTCATTTATCAATACAAATGACGAAGATATCCCTAACATCCAATTTCATCACATGTACATTCCTAAAAACGACCGAGCGATGTTGGTGACGTATATGAACAATACGGGATATAAATCCGAAGTCATTGAAGCTGTGGCGACGTTAAACAAAGAGCACGAATTGATTGGTCTGTATCCCACTTTACTACATCCCAAATCTAAAGGAGAAGTCTTATTGGGCAATAATAACGCTAAGTCGAAGCCTGTAATTAAGGCTAACTACTTCCGCAATCAAGAAGACTTAGATCTACTTATTGAAAGTATAAGATTTGTATCTAAGTTACAAAACACTAACGCTTTTAAAAGCCTTGACGCCCAGCTTGTTAAGATTGAGGTACCATTTTGCTCAGGATTTCCATTCAAAACAGATGATTACTGGGAGTGCTACATAAGGCATATGGCTACTACTATATATCACCCAGTAGGGACTGCGAAAATGGGTGTGAAGGAAGACCCCAGTTCCGTGGTGGACCATGAACTGTTGGTGCATGGTGTGAAGAGGCTGCGGGTCGTGGATGCCAGCGTGATGCCCACCATTGTGGGAGCTAACACGATGGCAACTACCTTGGGGATTACCGAAAAGGCCGTGGATATGATAGGAAAACTATACAATGTTAAAGATGAACTGTAGTTTTGGTGGTGTGTGAATTATTTTATAAATCATTGAATTGTTTTAATTATATTTTATTTATTGCTGTCAGAAACATACAACTGAAAGTCAGTAGCCAAATTAGTAACGGGGACGAAATGCTTAAAATTATCTACACAAGCACTTATACTTGATTTTAATTATAATAAGTGTCATACATACAACCCGCCCATGCCTCGTGTGTCAATCAATCAATCAAATGTTTTATTGCATACATGTTGTTACAAAAGCAGGTGACAAATGCTATAACAGACTTAAACATGCACCCTGTAAGGGCATCACAATATTTATAAACTACTAGCTTCCGCCCGCGACTTCGTCCGCGTGGACCCGGGATAAAAACTATCCTATATATTAATCCAGGCTATAAACTATCTTTGTGCAGAATTTCATTCAAATCGTTTCAGCCGTTTAAGCGTGATTGAGTAACAAACATCCAAACATCTAAACTTTCGCATTTATAATATTAGTAGGATCTTAAAACTAAAAGATTTTTATTGACATATAGTAATTTATAATGCTCTCTCGCTCGTACAGTCGACTACAAAGAGATGGATACGGTCAACGTTACAAAAATATGGATACATGACCTTAATGTTAAGGTAATAAAGTCGTGTATACATATTTTGGTAACTTTGGCCGTATCCATCTCTTTGTAGCCGACTGTACAACAAACTCGCTAGCAGACTACCCTCGTTGCACGTATTTCACGCCGGTGAGTCAGCATTTAAAAATAAAATACTATCTGTTGACGATTTGGGTTAATTTAGTTATTCTTTATTTTATTTTATATAATTTACCAGTTTTATTGTGTAAGGTCAGGAGGGGTACGAGGAACTACCGGGAAAGCGAAACAGTAGTTGGTATTACTATCTTAAGTTTGTTAAAGTTTAAGCTCAATGTTCTTTAATGCATGCTGTGATTGCCTGTAAGTGGGAGATCAAATTAGAATGTTTGTTTCTTATTAATGTGTGTTGTATTTTCTGTTGGTGATCCTAATAAACAAATAACATAAGGCGGTTTCCAAGAATGTCAATGGTCAACATATATAACACATGAGTCAATAAATTCGTAGTTCATTCGTACATCTTCAATTATCAACAACAATGACCATATTATTTCAACTAAATGTAACCTCTTACTTAATATGTATGTCATTGCAAAACTAGAAACTATCAATTTTCTATGCGTAAAAATACAAGAACAGCATCATTAATCTTAATTCATTACGCTCAGTCGAACTCGCTATTTTGAATTACCTTAAAGTATTCGTATAGTTGCAAGACTATAGATACATTCAGAATAATATATGTTAGTCGAACGCGTGTCAACACCATGTCAGCTATTTCTTACTTTAACTGGTCGAACGTTATTGTAAAATGGTCCAGTGAATGAAAAGTGGTTTTGAAAAGACGTGTACGGGCCGTTTTGTTACAGTTGTCTTTTAAAGCACATGCCTTAGAATATATCCACTGCACTGGTTTGCTGCGCGACAAAAGTGCCTGGGTTATGTTTTTGACGCAGATGTCACTTTGACATATAATAATACCACTACTCGGCGCGCCCCTTCAGGCCGCGACGGCGTCCGTGCGGTGGAGTTTATCTCCAAAGAAATATGTGAAAAGGAAAAAGAAAAAAAACTGTGTCGTTTCCGGTGGTGAGTAAGGTCGCCAGACCTACCGCTACCGCGGATGTGATGTGTTAAGTGTGGGGCCTGCTTTACTTTTTGCCTATTAAAATATTGATCAAGGGGAATATATGATGCAGTAATGTTTGGCTGGTTTAGAGAATGTTCTGCAAGAAAGAAGAATCTGATGGTCACTAAAGCAAGACCTGAAACTTTCTCACAGGACAACAATTCAATAGAAACCAAATGGCAAATACGGATGAAAACAATTTAATCAAAGTAATGGAGAATATTATGAACAGGATTAAATACGTTCAAGTACATTGATAACTGGAAAATATTTATCGACCGAGCGAGCGAAGCGTCTATGCTTCAGCTTGGACGAAAAATCGTTTTTCCTCATGTCCGGATGTTTGGATTCCCCCCTGTTCTCGGCTAGAGTTCACGTTTCTCACCGATTCTCATGAAATTCTGTGAGTAGGTTCGGTGAGTTTACAGAATTTTTTTGTCGAGTCAGTTTTAAGAAATTTTGAAAAATGGCGAAGATATGGGTTGAAAACGTAAAAAATTACAAGAAAGGGGTCAGCGTTGATTACTGACTTGGTACAAATTTTATGTTCCATCCACTGTATCTTGAACTCCGATTATAATGATGGTTTCCTATGTTCGAAAGTCAAATTCAATCTCTAAAACAACAAATAAATTTGCGTTCCATTTTTAAATTTCGAATATCTCAAAACTTTCGCGAGGTCTACAGCTCACAGAGCCACTAGTCATTACTGTACCTATGTATGTGGACAATGGACAGTGGACACGGTGTATGTTTTGGAATAGTTCGGTTAAGTTTAAACGTAGGATTATACCGGGAGTACATAATGTCGAAAGAAATAATACAATTGTGGCACAATCTGTGACCCAATTTCTTGACAATAATGTAATTCTGTTTGAATATTAAAACTAATCAAATTAGCACCATCATTCTAGTAAGCGTACAATATAGGGGTCTTACGGCAATCGGAATGGGCTTCTGTTAAATTAGCACCATTATAGAATATCGAAATCACATAGATTTTCTTTGTTTGTACGTTTTTGGCTGGTGTCGTCAGATTACATCAGCTGGTCGATTGTGTAACTCACCGTTTCGTACTTTAGTTCAATCTAAACGTCATTTTCATATTTTGTATGGGAAAATTACAGTTAACTTATCCTAATGCTCGTTTGCAAAGTGAAGTGTTGTGAAGATCCACAGCCTTGGTGACATGTTGCGCTCGCAACAGTGTCGAAACTCATTAGTTTGCGGGGACTACTATGAATCATACATTAGCGAATACTTCTCTAATCTGCTAAATATCTTTTTCGTGGAGAAGTCGTTATTTTTTTTACTGATTGTACTTATTTATTGCACAGTGAAGGTGAATACCCCTGTCTAACAGTCTTATTAATACATACATATAGGTATGTTGCATATTTATATACATAGTTCATATTAGTTTCTACGTGGGGATGCTATCTGCACTCTTATGGCCGTATTCATAAAGGTTCAACGATAAACGTATTCTAGGTAAAATGCCGTTAAAATTCGTTTGTCTTTTTTCGTCACTTTGACATGTGTACGAGTATTCGTAAGAAAGGGACACAACACATTTTATTTGTCAGAGGCATTTTAAGTTTTATGAATAAGGGGGTTAGTTTCTTACTTTTCTTTGCAGCTGACTGTACGTTGTATATAAATCCGACCAATGTTATTAATGAATGGCAATCAAGTTTATTGATAAAAAGTACTTTAAGAAACTACACTCGCGGGCAAAGAATACGGGTCGGTAAAATACCGTCATACTCGTATTTCCTAAAATAGTGCGTAAGAGGTTGTGCAGTTAATCCTGTCATGATCTTTATTTAATTTTACATATAAACTGCTAATAACAGTAAAAAATATAACGTTACCAGGTTTAAATCGGACTCGTAAAAACCCATGAAAAAAAACAACGTTAACGGAGCGAGATATCGCAAAAATCGTGATTTTTGGATAGCGATATTTTTATGATAGGATCCAGGAAATTGTTAATACAGTTGGTTATTGTAAAGAATAGCATATGATGTAAATAAAACAAGTATTACATATTTTAAAAAACCTATTGCAGTTATTTAATTTAGGGTGACCCGTATTCATTGCCCGCGAGTGTACAAAGTCAACGGATTAATGCAGGAGACGAGATTAGTGCAGGAGACCATCGCATGTGCTGACTTCTGGCCGAAGGGTGTCGTGTTTCGACGGTTCCGGGGCAATCTGCCGAATCCTACACCGGAGATGACGATGCAACGGGGCCACGCCGTTTCGTCGTCTAAAAAGTATTATTTGTTGTTTTTAGGTTCGTGTCACGTAAATGTATTTGCCAATAAATAAATAAATAAATTAAATTGTATGGTTATACCATTGACAAAATGTCGGAGATTCTCAAAAGAAATTTCGCCACAGCATAGTGTCACGATGCGGTCTTACATGCCCAATGTCCGAGCTAGTCAGGCCAAGGACCTTTTATAACACTTTTATCTTATTATAGAATCAGAGACTTTTATGGGCTGATTAGTAGTATTAAAACTGTGTAAGGGTTATCAGTTATCTAATTTACAAGATTTATTTGATAAACGTAGGTTTCACAGTGATAAGAATAAAATAGATGTTTTGTCAGGGCAGTCTCAATCTGCCGTTATATCAATATTATACGGTTATTGGATTTATTCCTGTTAATACTTGTGCTATAATTTGCCTTTGTGTTTTATTGTTTCTTTACTACTTTTATGATTCTAGACCAACGTTTGGGTTATTTGCGAGTATATAAAAAATATACGTCAAAAACGGACGTATTTAGATTTATTTTATTTTATTTTATTTATTTAAGGAACAGTTACAACTTACAAACTAAGCATATTTTATCATCACATGCGTTTACACAAAATTCATATTTGCAAGTTAACAAGAACTGTCCACATCACTTACAACATTATCTATTTAAGGCACACGGATATACAATGTGAGATTATATAATACTGTAATACTACTGCTAAAGTTTTTAAGGTATTGGACTATTAAAAGCTATTTTGATTGCGTTGATGTACATAGACATTTTTTTTTCACAGGTCATGGGACATACTCTCACTTGAGAATTTGGTACTAACTTCAACTTTATACCCCCACGCGTTCTTGTCAAAAAGGCTCTTCAGGGTTCCGTTTTTTCTCAGTCGTTCCTTCATGAACGAGGATCGTGAACAATCATAATTTCCTTTCATACAATGCAGTCAATGGCCAATAACATAACAAATTTATACGACGGTTGAATTGACATAAATTATTTAAATCTCGAAAGAATCGAAACGAGTCTCGAATCAAGTGAGGAATACTGAGATCCAACGTTGCAATTGCGTGACGTCGGAGAAGTCACAACCAAACTCAAATGGAGTTGGGCAGGACATATTGCCAGGCAGCGTGACGGTAGGTGGACCAAAACGTTAACGGATTGGCGGCCTCTTGCATGAAAAAGAAGCGTTGGTCGTCCACCAGCTCGATGGGTTGACGACGTAAAAAAGACCGCGGGTAATTTCTGGATGAGACTAGCACGGGACCGGGCCTTATCGCGGCATTCACGGCCACCACTTATGGCGTACTCGAAGCGAGGCTTATGCTCAGCAGTGGGCGAGTAAGTACAGACTGAACATGATGATGATGAATTAAATCTCATAGCATTAAGACTAAGTATACCTATTATACATATACTTATTATTTTAGTGGCCCACCCCAGAAGTATTTTTTTAATCTGACACGAAATTTCCACGAACTACCTATTGCGCAACTTAATTTCGTAAACAGAAAGAATACAGCACTTCGAATACATACTCGATAATATCAATATCCTAAGATCAACAGGATTCTATAGGACGTAAGCTATAAATCAACATGAGCAATTTTGCGCCTAATCATTTTGCGATGAAATTCCCCAGAAAATTGCGCTAGAATGACGTGAGGATGTTACATATGCGTGATATGCAGTTATTGCTAATAATTAGTTATAATATTTACTTTTTTATGTAACACACATTACATAGGAATATTTACCCAAGTTTCCTACCTATCTATAATTGAACGAGCGAGTGAAATGAACGAAGTTCTTCGTTTAAGCTTGGGTCGAATTTCTTTCGTATGTCCAGATGGATAGATGCCTGCTGTCCGACTGTTCTCCTCTACAGGCCCCGTATCATGGTCGGCCTTATCACGCGAAAAGTGACAAGATAGAGCATCAGTCTCGTTCTATCGAACGGTGTCAGCCAGTGACGGACGCTCTATCTTGTCACTTATCGCGTGATGATAAGGCGGACCATGATACGGGGCCAGGTCGCATTTCTCAACCGATTCACGTAAACTGTTTTTGGAAATAAAAATAAACTATTTGTAAGAAAGACAGGCTCGCGACCTCGCGAGTTTTACAGCTGACAGAGCCTTAGTAGAAGTATTCAATAAATGTTAACTGAAAATAAAAAGTTATTAACGCATTATTCTTAACAACGAATGAAAATACCATAGAATGCTAGCTCCTTACAAATTTCTACCCAAACACGTGCCTAAAACCCGGTATGCGCATGTTCGAACTAAACGGCTGCCTGCCGTGCGTATCGTACTTTCCTGTTGCGAAAGTAACATTTCTAATAGTTCGTCACCTCTGTCTGTTGCATCGTGGAGTGCAATATGATTTGTATAATGAATGTGATTTGCATCATGCTTCAACGAAGTGCATTGTCCAGGCAATCACCAAACACGTCATCGTCATTAGGGCCAAGTTAACTTTAGAACCAGTAATTTCTTTTATTTGCTAATGGTTGCAAACAATGGTTGAATGGTTTTGCGACGGGAAAATGTTGATTTTGGAGCATCTTATCTCCGTCAATAATTTGTGCAATATATAGGAATATAATATACTAGCTTCCGCCCGCGACTTCGTCCGCGTGGACCCGGGATAAAAACTATCCTATATTTTAATCCAGTCTATAAACTATCTGCGTGCAAAATTTCATTCAAATCGGTTCAGCCGTTTAAGCGTGATTGAGTAACAAACATCCAAACATCTAAACTTTCGCATTTATAATATTAGTAGGATAGGTACCTATACAGATATGACCAAAGCGGACCCCGCGGGATCCTTTAGTTGGCGAACAACCGGGCAAACGCTAGGATGATAATCATCTTATCCCAAGATTTGGTATAGGCACTAGTTTTACGAAAGCGACTGCCATCTGACCTTCCAACCCAGAGGGAAAACTAGACCTCATTGGGATTAGACCTCACGATGTTTTCCCTCACCGAAAAGCTGGCGGTAAATATTCCGTACGTAAGTTCCGAAAAACTCATTGGTACCAGCCGGGATTCGAACCCACGACCGCCGCTTGACAGCCGCGCAGAATGATGATGACATGTACAGTATAATCATTTTAAGGTTCACACGTAATTTTAATTGTCAAATCATGTCTAATGTTATGTGATGTTGATTAAAATGCTTTTATTCTATTCTAGTTTATTGCATCGCAAAAGTACGCTTTAATTGCTACTTAAGAAATGAGGTCTTCCCTTAATTTATTTTTAAACATGGATATAGCTAATCTAGTGAATAGACAAAGAATTCCACAACGGAACTTTTATCATCAAAATAAGTATTATGAGTTCCAAGTTTCCAACCCAATTGAACAACGGAAAATGTTCTTTGGCTGCAGGAAATACCCTCACCAGGCCCCGTATCATGGTCGTCCATATCACGCAATAAGTGACAAGGCAGAGCGTCCGTCTCGTTCTATCGAACGCTCTATCTTGTCACTTATCGTGTGATAAGGCCGACCATGATACGGGGTCTGAATTCAATAAAAGTTTGTATTATACTCGGACACGACATAAATGTCTCGTTTTAAACACATCACTCACGTCATAAAAACAAGAGAAACATGTTAATTATACGGCTCATTATACTATTCCCTAGGAATCTCGGTAACTATGCGCTATTCCTTTAGACACTTAAGTTGAGACATAGCAATTTCAGAAGTTTACGAGGCCGTAAAGAGTTAAGTGTCTTCACGATGTGACACTGTAATCTTTAAGATAAGATATGATATACAGAAAGCTGCCGTGAGCGGTGATTCGACTTCGTATTATTATAGGTAACATTACGCCAAATGACAAAAGGCTTACAACGATACATGCTGGAGACATAATATATATGTAGGTAACTACAAGTCGTACATACTTGTAGAAACACTAGTCATAGGTACATATGGAAATAATAATAAGCATTGTCCCGCTATTCGTTTCTGCGAAAGGTCTTATAACGAAGAATCTGGAGCAGTTTTCGACCTGCCCCCCTATTCTGTAACTTGTTTTAAGCTCACCTCAACCCTCACCCACAAATATATCTTGACACAGCGATGTGTAGTAACTAAGCGTAGGTAGAGGTCTAGTTTCGTGACGGGTGACCGGCGGGGTGAGCCGCATTAGCGCGTAGCGAATAACAGTCCTGGATGATGCTTGTCGCCGGCAAATGCACAACAGAAAACACTAATTGTAGGTACCTAAGTCTAATTTGTCAGGTTTTACACTCGAGACTCATCTCTTAAGCCTGACTTAGATGCTCATTTGTCTTCTCTGTACACGAAATTTGGGGTAGCACGCGGACAGCCGTGCGCACCGCGTCGCGTAACGCCCCGCCTATCCATAAACGCGGCCTTAATGTTGCGATGACCACACGTCACGTCCTTACTTACAAAACTCTCCTCGAACCGGTTGCACCAGGTTGCACTGTTGTACCGTACCTGAAACATTCAATAATTACATAAGTATACGTGTATCACCGTTTTTCCCTTAACGTACTCATGACAAGGCAAACGAATTTAATTGTTGGGAAGGGGGAGGTAAAACTGGAAACTAATGTTATGAAATATTTGACTCATGTCATGTCACAAATTGATTGCTATCAATGGCTAGAAGAATTACGAAATTCTACAGAATATCAGTTTTTTACGGTATATTCCGACGAAGTTCAGCCGACATATATGGGTATGTATAGGCATATGCAGGCAACTAGTGCGGGGTGTTGTTGTATGTATGTGTACAGTCACGAACTTTAATTTAGGACCCACTTAAGCACAATCCTGTCAAAATGTATAGGAATACAAAGAATATTTTAGCAAAAAGGGTCATAAATTAAAGAACGCGACCGTACCGTTTTAATAATCTATCTATTTATCTATCGTCCATAGTTAGGGCTGAGGTAGAGGCTGCTGTAACAATCTTAGGGACTCTAAAGAGCTAAGGAGTGGCAGTGTTTCCACAACCAGCAGCCTTGCATACCGATTGTCAGAGAAGAATTTATCTGCATTTATTAAGGTTTTCGCAAGGCTATCAACTCCAAGTTGGGGACACAACGTGGTAACAGCTGCGGGCATAGCACGGTTGCCATTTTATTTATTATCGTTGTGGATAAGGCATCCGTCACTCTCGCACTCGCATACTTGTCAGAGCGTGATGGGCGTCTTTACCACAACGATAAGTGATAAAATGGCAACCATGCTACGCCCGCAGATAGTGATCTGTTTTGTGACATGGTGATCAGTGGATCACCATGTCACAAAACAGCCACCAAAAATAAACAAACAGCCTATTTATGTACCAGGGATGCCGCGGATGCGATTTTTTTGACATCCACAGATGCGGAGGCGGATGCCGATTTTGGGGTCAAACACTAAAAACCGTAAATAAACAACGTCCATGTTATGATACCACGCGATCTCAAACACGTTGAGACTAAATTAGAATCGTAGCGAACAAATCAAAAACGCGTTTGCTCTTAGTCACAGAAACGAAAAGGAGTTTTTTTACTAATGGCGAAAATATCTGAAACGCGCGCGGTAAGCTTCTTTTTTGTCGTGAATTGCACTGCATCCGCATCCGCAAAAACTCCGCATTGATTTTGTCGGATGCGGATGCGGATGCTGATGTTAAAATTTGTGCGGAACTTCCGCGGTTCCGGATGCGGATGCGAATGTCTGCAACATCCCTGTTATGTACTGTCGTAAACGAGGGACTGGAGATGGTCGAGCAATACGTTCATCTTGGTCATATCATATTCTATACGTTGACAAGAAGCATCTCTCTCAGGTTATTGAACTTTTTGAGAATATTTATTATGTTGTGGGGGGACTTAAGTAACTCATTTTTTTTTCTTTTTTTTTTTGCGCAATTAAATTTATTCACAAGTTTTCACTTCTGCCGGCACTCCCGGAGTGCAAGAGTGCAACCCGGTCTTTTTACAAGCTTTTATTTAGTTTCACCTGTCCCGTTGTCAGTCTGTCTGTCTGTCTGTAATCAAATCTTGCAAGTTAAATTTGATCCACTTCCCGGTTTCCGATTGAGTTTAAATTTTGCACGAATATGCAAATCGCGTGACAATGCAATATTATGATGACGTCGAGCTGATCTGATGATGGAGCTGGAAGGTGGCCATAGGAACTCCGTAATAAAATCACATAACCCTATCGAGTTTGGGCTCGTTAGAATCGTCTCAATGAGTAGTTGATGACGGTATACAGAAAAGTACAGTCGGCAATAAAAGCTTGTACCAAAAATGAAATTTTTGACAGAAACTTATTTTATCTTTGCCTTGTATTATGTAACACAGTTTCGTACATGTTTTCTTGTAGAACAGCGCATTATTCTTTGTATTCATATTCAGTTTGACTTATTTTAAGTAGGTTATTAATTTATTTATTAAGGTTTTCCAACGGATGTAATACAATAAAAATACCTTAATTACAACAGATAATGCACTACTGCCAGAATATTCACCCAATTACGGGCAAACACGGCAAACACTTGTCTAAACCTTCCAGGTTTTAAATAGTGGCTTTATGTGCAACACATTTATTTTCAAGAATTTGGATAAAAAAAAAAAAAACAATCCACATTTACAATAAATCTAAAGTTAGCTGTAAGGTAAGTTACTTGTAAGAAGGCTAGGAACATTATAATATAAAAATGCAGAAAAGCAAACTTAAAAAGGCAAAAGGTTAAAGTTAAAGAAGGTGAAAGTTAAGAACTATCATTGTAATAAGCTTTATTTAGCTATAAATGACTGACTGTTGAGTTTGTTTCGGCGTTTCTTCTTAACAGTGGTCTTCTTTTTCAGAAAAGCTAATGGTAGTATTTTGACTTGTAAAACTGCAATTACGGCCCACTTTACTTACGGAATAAAAAATAATTGAATTCATTTATTAAATAAATAAATAAATAAATATTAGGCGACAATCTTACACAAATCGACTTAGTCTCAAACTAAGCAAAGCTTGTACTATGGGTACTAGACGGCGATAAACATACTTATATAGATAAATAAATACTTAAATACATAGAAAACATCCATGACTCGGGAACAAATATTCGTGCTCATCACACAAATAAATGCCCTTACCGGGATTCGAACCCAGGACCTCTTGCTTCGTAGGCAGGGTCACTACCAACTGGGCTAAAGCGGTCGTCATTGTCGTTATTGTCCGCTAACTACAGTTAGCAGTGAATATGTCGAAGGTACTGGCTTGTCATGTCACGTTATTATACAGGTTTAAATTAGTATAGCGTAACCGACCTAAAGGGGGTCGGGATTTGAAAGTATCTAGGACCTTCGGCGACTAAAATCGGTAGTAGGCACATGACACGACACACGTACGTCTAACGGTTATTACATGTCGAAACAACCTCTAGGGATCAATACGAACTTTACTATATACAGTAACTTTCGGCATTTGCAAAATGCACACACCGTTTATCAATGTAGTGTGAAATAAATATCAAGGGGACGAATGGGGAATTGCGTAAACATTAGATATGTTAAAAGATTTAAACATTACTTATAACATATTTGATTAGAATAGAATAAACCTGACAATATCGAACACGGTCTGAATTTCGCATAAATTCTAGCCGCTTGTCCTAGAAGAAAAATTGCCAATGTAATTAGAATTAACTATATGGATGGAACGATGAGATTAAATGGAAGTGTGTTTTTAGATACTTACATACATTTAATCACGCCTATTTCCCGGAGAGGTACGCAGAGATCACGGATCTGCACTTGCTACGATCATGACAAACCTGTCTTGCTTCATTCACTTTCATTACATTCTTCACACATGCTCGTCGGTTTAGTAGAGTTTCTTTTGTTTAGAAATCTAAAGGAAAATAAGTTTCTGTCAAAAATTTCATTTTTGGTACAAGCTTTTATTGCCGACTGTACTTTTCTGTATACCGTCATTGAGACGATTCTAACGAGCCCAAACTCGATGGGGTTATGTGGTTTTATTACGGAGTTCCTATGGCCACCTTCCAGCTCCATCATCAGATCAGCTCCACGTCACCATAATATTGCATTGTCACGCGATTTGCATATTCATGCAAAATTTCAACTCAATTGGAAACCGGGAAGTGGATCTAATTTAACTTGCAAGATTTGATTACAGACAGACAGACAGACAACGGGACAGGTGAAACTAAATAAAAACTTGTAAAAAAGCATCTCTGTTCCTGAAGGTGATGAGTGACGTTTTCAATAGGCATTTAGGCGGCTGATTACCAGTATGTCGCGCTCTCAGCTCTCACCCATTCTAAATAAATATTAGGGGACAATCTTACACAAATCGACTTAGTCCCAAACTAAGCAAAGCTTGTACTATGGGTACTAGACGGCGATAAACATACTTATATAGATAAATAAATACTTAAATACATAGAAAACATCCATGACTCGGGAACAAATATTCGTGCTCATCACACAAATAAATGCCCTTACCGGGATTCGAACCCAGGACCTCTTGCTTCGTAGGCAGGGTCACTACCAACTGGGCTAAAGCGGTCGTCATTGTCGTTATTGTCCGCTAACTACAGTTAGCAGTGAATATGTCGAAGGTACTGGCTTGTCATGTCACGTTATTATACAGGTTTAAATTAGTATAGCGTAACCGACCTAAAGGGGGTCGGGATTTGAAAGTATCTAGGACCTTCGGCGACTAAAATCGGTAGTAGGCACATGACACGACACACGTACGTCTAACGGTTATTACATGTCGAAACAACCTCTAGGGATCAATACGAACTTTACTATATACAGTAACTTTTGGCATTTGCAAAATGCACACACCGTTTATCAATGTAGTGTGAAATAAATATCAAGGGGACGAATGGGAAATTGCGTAAACATTAGATATGTTAAAAGATTTAAACATTACTTATAACATATTTGATTAGAATAGAATAAACCTGCCAATATCGAACACGGTCTGAATTTCGCATAAATTCTAGCCGCTTGTCCTAGAAGAAGAATTGCCAATGTAATTAGAATTAACTATATGGATGGAACGATGAGATTAAATGGAAGTGTGTTTATAGATACTTACATACATTTAATCACGCCTATTTCCCGGAGAGGTACGCAGAGATCACGGATCTCCACTTGCTACGATCATGACAAACCTGTCTTGCTTCATTCACTTTCATTACATTCTTCACACATGCTCGTCGGTTTAGTAGAGTTTCTTTTGTTTAGAAATCTACAGGAAAATTACTTTCTGTCAAAAATTTCATTTTTGGTACAAGCTTTTATTGCCGACTGTACTTTTCTGTATACCGTCATTGAGACGATTCTAACGAGCCCAAACTCGATGGGGTTATGTGGTTTTATTACGGAGTTCCTATGGCCACCTTCCAGCTCCATCATCAGATCAGCTCCACGTCGCCATAATATGGCATTGTCACGCGATTTGCATATTCATGCAAAATTTCAACTCAATTGGAAACCGGGAAGTGGATCAAATTTAACTTGCAAGATTTGATTACAGACAGACAGACAGACAACGGGACAGGTGAAACTAAATAAAAACTTGTAAAAAAGCATCTCTGTTCCTGAAGGTGATGAGTGACGTTTTCAATAGGCATTTAGGCGGCTGATTACCAGTATGTCGCGCTCTCAGCTCTCACCCATTCTGTCTTCAGCTCCGACGGAATGCCATGTTCTGTGTTCGTAACCTTAACCTATCTACATATATACAGCGTGGAACGGAACTATGAACTTTCCCGCAAGAGGAGGATAGTTTAGCGTTACTGCTTACAATTTTCCAAATAAACTATGTTAATACTTCTGACCGTTTCCAAGTTAGAGTTCATCAAATGTTTGTGCAAAAATCTGCATATTACAACTCTAACGGAGAATGAATCAATGCCACCGCTGGTAAATAATATTTTAGGGGACGACAGAAATTACTGTCACCGTAAAGTCGAATTTTGATTGAAACCTGAATAAGTAACGGTGAAATCGACAAATTATCGAGAGCCAAGTCTGTCATGGTAAACATTAACAGTTCAGAGATGAATTAGGGTTGATGGCGCTATCATTAAAAAGCATTATTAAATAAAACAAAAAAATGTTTGCAGTATTTGTGTAATCATTACTATTCGATTCTATTACCCTTATATGGAAAATATCTTTTCTTGAAGGTTCATGGAAAACATCCACCAGCGGGCGTAGCACGGTTGCCATTTTATCACTTATCGTTGTGGATAAGGCATCCGTCACACTCGCACTCGCATACTTGTCAGAGCGTGATGGGCGTCTTTACCACAACGATAAGTGATAAAATGGCAACCATGCTACGCCTACTGTATATGAACCAATTTTCAAGAAAGTTCACAATCTACCAACACCTTCCGATTGATCTGAACTAATACTTAAATACCGAATTATAGCAACAGTTTCCTGCGTTATTTCGCAAAAGCAGATCTAGCAATTTGTACATAATATCCGCCTGAAAGGTCAGTGCAGCGTAGAGTAGGTATTTATCTACTTACATTGTAGGCATTGCATTTGAGAAGGTAAAACAGAAGGTGTATTCTAAAATGATTGGTTAATTTTTGAAAATCAGTCATAGTAATTAGATTTAAAATTATCATCAATGTTTATCGTCAATATGAAAACAAATGCAGCTATTTAGCTAACTATTTATGAACTTTTAGATAGAGGGAGTGACTCAGGAAATATAAAAACAACTGTATAATATTGTAGTTGCTATTAGTTTAAAGTAAGGTTAGTGAAAATCTTACACATTAAATCTACACTTTTAGGGTGATGTTAGCTATGAGAACTTTATATACCTATAAAACCGCAGTAACAGAAAGAAGACTAAAAATGACCTCCGACCTTAAAACATTGTGTCACATTTCCCCCAATGGATTCTCCAATCACAAACTTCATTAATATATTATAGGTGCTTTAATCACATTAATTGTTCAAAAACGAACGAAAAACAACCTTGAAATCGTCTCCCATCCATAAGTTACAAAATGCTAAGGGCCTATTAACATTGACCGCCGGTTCGCTGTCGCAAGCGCAGAAAGTCATTCACAACTAACCCACGTCCATATAACGTGGACACCCCGCTTCATAACGTGTATACGTTACTCAGGTTATAGTCACACTGGTTGCTGGGGCGAGTTAGCGGTGTGTGGTTTCGACTCCTGCGCACGGCGCGCAGTGTCGGCTGCGCCGCGCTGCGTGCATCTCGTGTAGTGTCTTGTGCTAAGTGTGGTGCCTGTGATATCGGATTGCGTGTAATAAAGGTATGCTTTAGATTGGTTTAGCAAATGTTAAATAGGCAGGAAGAATCAAGACAGGTTTAACTGAGGCTGGGAAAAAGGACTTAATCCGAGCGAAATCATAAGCATCAATATTTTGCGGATTAATCTTGGAATAAACACTATTCTTCGGACGGCAAAATATATCAAGTAAAATTAAATATAGTTTTACGATTAAGTACATTTTGCCTAAATTAGATGAATATCGTGAATGTTTACCTAAATCAATAAACAATATAGTTCAATTACAGTACCTATTCGTTATTTATTTTGTAAATTGAAAATTTAGTAAGATGAATCTGATCTCTGTAAAAATTACTCAACAATCAACAATTAATAAAATGTCATTACTTAATGTAATTACTAGCCTATGTATACCTATATTTCCTAAACTATGTAACAAACTTTCACAAATTGATGTGGATCCATGTGTTTATAAAGTTCATAATTCTAATGTAGTTTTTCGATCACTACATAAGTACATATACTTATACGCACGTTGATATCACTTGATCTTTAACTTGCAAAAAACAGCGTTTTCTTAGTGATATTTTAAGACTTACAATATCTAGGTTAGAACCGGACGCGCGGTAAAAGGTATTGGTATACTTGGTGTAGGTATATTCCCTTGGCATTTAGCCTTCGAAGCCCTCCGGTTAGGAGTCATTTTAAACATTTTAAGTAAAAGCCAGGTTTCGAAACAGAATCATCTGAAGTGTCTGATGCATAGTGCAGTGCATGCAGTGTGTAGAAAACGGATACCCGTTGGAGCTTATACTTACTTAAACGCACTACACAATTCTGAAGTGTTGTCCGAAACCTAATTTATCCGAAATTCATAGTTCCGGTAACCATAATTCTTGATCTTTCAGGACATATTCTAACCTAACCACATCATCATCATCGTCATATCAGCCGAATGAAGTTCACTGCTCGACATAGGCCTCCCCCAAAGAGTGCCAAAGTACCTAGCCTATTAGCCTATTAGCCTATATATTCTAATAAATCATGAATAATGTATACGTATATGATGCTTTTCTATAAATGACTCTTCTGAATTTTTCTGTGTTCCCACAGAAAAGACACATACGAAGAAGTTTAACATAAACCTGTGGGTGATAGGTTTATGTCAATCATCATCGTATGTGTCCGCGAACAACGTGTACCGAGCCGAGCTTGATTACTACCAGACATCATAAATTCTGTTATTGTCATAGAAACGTTGTGGTAGTATAGTGTTAATAATAGAGCAGAGACAATTTCAATCCTAATTGATAAATAAGAGATGTCGTTATAAATTATTCCATTAAACGTCTTTGTATGGACTAATCTCAGAATAAATTCAGTATTAGTTAACTAAAATATAACGTGGAAGCCGATGCATTCTGTATATAGGTTTAGAATATCATTTAAGAGTCCGCAGTAAGCTCGGCCGAATTTCACCTTCCCATGCAAACGTAGTTACGCTCTCATTTTAAAAGTACGTGTTGAATTGTGACGAAACTTTGCATATACAATGACATGAGGTATATCTATGTCTGTAATTAGTTTATATGGTTCCAGTTTATAAAACAAACGAAATACAGCAAAACCAAGTTTTGTACGAAAAACTAAAATCCGCAGTTTTTTTTACTATGGTATCTGAAGCTACATAACTAATTACAGACATAGATATACCTCATGTCATTGTACATGCAAAGTTTCATTACACTCCAACACGTAGTTTTAAAATGAGAGCGTAACTACGTTTGTATGGAGAATCGAGCTTACTCATGCGGACTCTTAACAATTTCACAACATTACTCCATCTTCGAGGAGTTCGAGGTACTAGTAACAATATGGGTACGTTAATTTGCCGATAGATGTCGCTGTACGCGGAACGCTCACATTGTACATGGCGCTGTTAAGATTTTTCCTGATTTAATGGGGTCGGAGCAGGTGCGCACATACACTAGGTCGAAAAATTGACGTGCGCGAATCGTCTTAGTTGCCTTTGGTCGTTCGTTGTCTAATAATAAAATTGTTCGCTAAGTATTGATAGCAATAGAGAAATGGGTATACCTAGTTACTGAGGCCAATGAATTGCCAGTGGTGTTCTATCGGTAGCTGTATACGTTTATCTTTTATTGGAACGAGCAGGCGAAGCCAACGAAGTTCTATACCAAGTCCAAGCTGTTCCCCCCTACAGGGGGGCTGTAGGGGTATTCTCTAACTTGTTTTAAGCTCACCTCAACGCTCACCCACAAATATATCTTGACACCGTGATGCGTAGTAACTAAGCGTCGGTAGAGGTCTAGTTTCGTGACGGGTGACCGGCGGGGTGAGCCGTATTAGCGCTTAGCGCATAACAGCCCCGGTCGCATTTCTCCACTGAGCAAGCACTTTTATTTTATACGACGACAGTGGCAAACAAGCGCACGGCCCGCCTGATGGTAAGCGGACACCGCAGCAACTCCAAAGGAGTAACATGGGCGTTGCCGACCCTTGATATGTTTGAGGATTCGCCGTGTTGACAGCTGAAGGAACAAATTTCCTCGCTCTCAACACAACGCATCCTCGGGAGCTCTGGCGACCTTGCTCACCTCCAGGAACACAACACTACTACAGAGCGAGTAGTAGTGTTATTATGGCGGTGGTCTTCTGCAAGGCGGAGGATACTTCCCCAGTTGGGCTGCTCCACATTCGAGGGGGATGACATTTCGCTTTGTCCTACCTCACCAAGCACATTCGTTAATTAAGTATATAGATTTTTGGTATTGCGATGTAACAAAATTTTAAACCGGTATTTTTGATGGGAAAAGGTCCCTGGTTCACCCAAAGGTCACAAATCACCCAAGTTGTATCATTTGATTCAGCTAAGTTTTACAAGTAAAGTAAATGTCAGCTTTCCTTGCATCCAACCACTCACCTTGACGAGTAAATCTACCGCTGACAGTTTCTCAATCAGCATATGCACACTATCGACCCTAATATACTCCTAACAGTTTATCTGAACTGAGACTTAGGTACAAATAAATATATTTTATTTGCCCTAATATTTCGGACGTTTCGCAATAAATACGTACGCTGCTACAGACTTATAAATATGCCAAATAGTTTATTAAAAGTGTTCGTTTATTACACAGGAAAGGAAGTACTTACTTACTTACAGTTGCATAACAGGTAAATATTTCTCAAAACCCGCAGAACGCATCCGCACTTTTTCGGCGCGAAAAAGCAAATAGATACATCTAAGTAAACACGTAACTTTTTCGCTGTTACCACAATGACATTAAAGGATAAACCGGTTCACCAGCTTTTTTTTTGACAAGCCATCCAAATATTGCCACGCAGTGCCTCACTTTATCCAATTGACAACCCTAGTCAGCCAGACATCGACCAAATTTACAGTGTTAAATAAATGTGGCGTCCTTAAGAGGAAACACAACGAAGACGAGGTTAGTAAGGTGGTTAGATCTATCAAGTCGAATGCTGTTGGTCATGATGAGGTTAGTAGGCTGATGGTTGTAAGCATCTTAGAATGTATTCTCCCAGTTATCACTCATATTGTTAACTTTTCATTGTCTACTGGGGTTTTCCCTTCTTTGTGGCGTAATGCCCATGTCATCCCTCTGCCAAAAGTGTCTAACCCCAGCTTACTAAAAGATTTTCGTCCCATTTCTATTCTGCCTTTCCTCTCTAAGGTCTTAGAAGCAGTGGTTCACAAACAGCTGTCAGCCCACATCCACTCTAACCACGTCCTCTCTCATATCAATCGGGCTTTCGCCCTGGTCACAGTACAACAACGGCATTGCTTAATATCGTTGAAGATGTGAGGCAGGGTATGGAATCCTCTCAACTAACAGTATTGGTTTTGATAGATTTTTCCAACGCATTTAATGCGGTTAACCACGACCTCTTATTAGCTTCACTTAACCACTTAAATATTTCGTCATCGGCGGCCAAGTGGTTTACTTCCTACCTTCATGATCGCCGTCAGATGGTTCGTGTCGATCGTTCCGTCTCTGATTGGTCTGATCTTACTTCTGGTGTTCCACAGGGCGGTATTCTTTCTCCACTGCTTTTTTCCGTATTTATTAACTCAATCACGTCCCACATTGTATGCTCTCACCATCTGTACGCGGACGATCTACAACTATACACCAGGGCAACTACCAGCGGACTAAATAGTGCTATTGACAGTATTAATGATGACCTGTGCCGCATTTCCGCTTGGTCGCGCAGTTTCGGTGTGGCTGTGAACCCGACCAAATGCCAGGCTATTGTGCTCGGGAGCGCCCGTTTACTTTCCTCAGTTGACCTGAAACAGGCAACTCCAATTTTCTTTGAAGACGTCCCAATCCCGCTTTCATCACAAGTGAGAAACCTGGGGCTGATTTTTGACTGTGGTCTGACGTGGGAACCGCAGGTGTCTGATGTTTGTCGCAAAGTGACCAACACATTAAGAGCCCTTTACCGATATAAGAATTTCCTCCCAGTTAGCACCAAGACCCTCCTTGTTCAAGCTCTAGTCTTACCAACCATCGATTATGCTGACGTGTGTTACTCCAATATAACACAGGCTCTGCTAAGTAAGCTGGATCGTCTTTTGAATAACTGCATCCGATTTATGTTTGGACTTCGCAAGTATGACCATATATCCGCTTTTCGCCGTCGACTAAACTGGCTCCCCATTCGTGAACGCAGGTCATTACGAGTCCTTTGCACACTTTATTCCCTTCTATTCGACCCTGCCGCGCCAGAATATCTCAGGTCCAAATTTATTTTTGTTCCTGCTCGACCCGGAGGCGTACTCCGCAGTTCCCGTAGCCTTAAGCTGTCGGTTCTCCCTCACCGGTCCGGTTTTATGTCTGGTTCTTTTACCGTTCAGGCAATTCGACTCTGGAATGCTCTTCCGCTAACTATTCGTCAAGCACAAAGCAAATTGACTTTCAAGCGCAAGTTACGCAAGTATCTTTCTGATAAGCGCGTAGGATAGTTGTCAACATAGTATTTTTCACTAGGTACAAAAGGTAGTAAGTAAGTAATATGTATATATATTAGTGTATATTATTTTGTATATGTGTATGTTTTTTTCGTATGTATTTGATAGAAGTTTATCTTGGATTAAGTTTTCATTTAAATTTAAATGCCTGCACCAAATGTTTCTGTTTTGCCCAATGGTTGACTGGTAGAGAATGCCTTATGGCATTAAGTCCGCCATTTGTACTATATCTTGTATTGTGCAATAAAGTTTAAATAAATAAATAAATAAATAAACACAACGGCCGTGTTTCCATAGAAACATAGTCCCCTGTTTTCTCCCTGGATAATGGCAGTAGAGCAATCATTGTTTTCCATAAATCTATGGCTACTATTGACATGTTCCTATGTTTTCCTTTTTTTCATAAATTTATTCCTAAAAGAGATATTAACCTCCAAAAACCCAAAAAACATGCCAGATTTTCCGCTGTGTTCAAACATCCAGAAAACGATTTCGACTAGATTATTAAAAAAAAGGGAAAACATAGGAACACGGCGAAAGCCTTTCTTTGATTTTTAATAAAAATAAAATACCTATTTCTCAATTATCTTGACCTTAGTGTTTCCTCTTATATATTCATATTCACAAAACCGGGTGCTCTCCTTATAAAGACCTTCAATGAGGGTCTCAGTATTATACTCCAGGAAAAAGACGGTTTTTTTTTTTTTTATGATATAGGAGGCAAACGAGCAGTCGAATCACCTGATGGTAAGCGATAATCGACGCCCATGGACACTTACAACACCAGAAGAGTTGTAGGTGCGTTGCCGGCCTTCAAGATGGGAGTACGCTCTTTTCTTGAAGGCTTGAAGGTTATAACGGTCCGGAAATACCGCAGGCGACAGTTCATTCCAGAGTTTTGAAAAACATTAATTTATAATAGCGTTTTTTTTTGTTGATTTCATTTTAAAATATTAGGCTAAGATGCTTTATTCAAGAATCCGACAAACTTTCCATCCGGAAGTAATTATGTAGATTTAAATGAAGCATGCATTGTTTTTTGTTGTATGAGTTATCTTGAATATTATAGAGCAAATGTAAATGAACCAAAATAAAGACAAAAATATTTATAAATATTTTTTCTGACTTTTCAGAAGCTAGCTAATTTATAATTTTTTTGATGTCTGAAACTTTGTCGGATTTAATTGATAATATGTCCGTTACACATAAAAAATAAGCTATTATAAATGATTTCCAAAAATGACATTTTTCCATACAAGTTGTCAGTCAGTTCATTGACTGGACTTAGTACATATTATATTATAAACACTCCCAAAACAGGTCTGCCATGACACTACCCATTTCAAAATATATAAACAGAACTGACCATTGCATCGGCGTGCATATCAATGTAGTAGAGTAAATGTTAAATTGGTTATATTTGCCAAGGTCGGTAGCAAGCATGTTTGTATTTATTCGGTTATCTATTTGATCACCCAAGGCGAAGGTCGTTGAACTCGCCGATTTAATGTTCGAGCAGCTACTGCAAGTCTAGATCATTTAAATTAATAAAATTGTTTTCGATCCTTTTAACCGACTCCAAAAAAAGGAGAAGGTTCGCAATTCGTCGGAATCTTTCATTTTTAGGGTTCCGTACCCAAAGAGTAAAAACGGGACCCTATTACTAAGACTTCGCTGTCCGTCTTTCCGTCCGTCTGTCCGTCCGTCTGTCTGTCTGTCACCAGGCTTTATCTCAAGAACTGCGATAGCTAGACAATTGATATTTTCACAGATGATGTATTTCTGTTGCCGCTATAACTACAAATACTAAAAAACCGGCCAAGTGCGAGTCGGAGTGGGGCTCCCATACAACAGACATGTTTTTTTCGCCGTTTTTATAGATAAAGGTACGGAACCCTTCGTGCGCGAGTCCGACTCGCTCTTGGCCGGTTTTTTTATTTATGTATGTTCCCCGAAAACTCGAAGACCGAAGAAGAACCTGGACCGATTTGGTTTATTTTTTAAAAGGGTATCCTTCCCAGGTCACTTGGTGATAAGGTCAGGATCCGAGGATGGGATCTTGGAGAAATCGAGGGAACTATTCAAATAAGGTGAATTACTGAACTCAAGTCAACTTTAATTTTAAAGTTAATTATAATAAATAGTTTTCGAGGAGCGAGCGGGTAACCAATTGAATCAGTCTCACGAAGCGATACATGGGGTGATGAGAACAAAGCAAATAATTCAGAAACCGTATCATGGTCGGCCGTATCACATGATAAGTGACCAGATTGAGCGTCCGTCACTGGCTGACACCGTTCGATAGAACGAGACGACGCTCTTATCTTGTCACTTATCGCGTGATAAGGCCGACCATGATACGGGGCCAGGATTTGCAAGAATGAAGTCTTTCGGTTGGGAACACAGAACTATTCCGAAGAGCCATTTGTCCAGGACCATCAATATTCCGTCCGCCATTTTCCGCTAAACAAAAATTTGGACACAGATGATTTAAGAGTCCGCAGTAAGCTCGGCCGAATTTCACCTTCCCCTACAAACGGAGTTTCGTTCTCATTTTAAAACTACGTGTTGAATTGTAACGAAACTTTGCATATACAATGACATGAGGTATATCTATGTCTGTAATTAGTTTATATGGTTCCAGTTTATAAAACAAACGAAATACAGCAAAAACAAGTTTTGTATGAAAAACTTAAAATCGCTGTATTTTTTTAACTATGGTATCTGAAGCTACATAAACTAATTGCAGACATAGATATACCTCATGTCATTGTACATGCAAAGTTTCGTTACAATTCAACACGTAGTTTTAAAATGAGAGCGTAACTACGTTTGTATGGAGAATCGAGCTTACTGCGGACTCTTAACGAAATATACCTACTTAAAAATGAATGCTTTAATCTAATCTAACATCTGTGTATCATATCCGTGAGTCTGTTTGAGTGCGGTTATTTTTAACGAAAGTCTCGTCAGTCGTGATGATTTAGTGTGAGTAGTGGCAGTAGGAATGTTTGTTAAGCTCGTTTAGGGCACTACCGGAAACAATGCTAGGAGTATTTAGAGGCTCCTCTACATGATGGCCCATCCTATGGCCCAGCGCTATGGCCATGCGATGGTTGAACGCCACTACACGATGGCGACATTCAGTTGTGATGGAATCGTTTTGCGAGATGGACGTCGAAGCGTTAGCCGCTGCGGCAATTTACCTATTTACATGTTACGCTTTCTCCCCGCTATAATTCCAAAAACTTTATTGTTTCGTGTTGAGGCCACTTACACGTGATTTTCGATTAAAAAAATACACAGCACGAACGTCCACATCTCAATCGCGGTCAACCGCGCACTGCGGAATGGGCCACGTGTAGATGCGTACCGCTATCGCTGGCCCACTCCCTTAGATGTGCGGCCGAAAAACCGACACCGCGGCCATCCCATCGCCATCCCGCCGCGCCATAAGCCATCCGACACCACTACCCTTTTTTGTTAAAAACAACCAAATGAAAAAAAACACTGCGACGAAACCAGCCAAGAAGCTACGGTAGCCTAGCGGTTCTGGCATGCAGCTGTTTGTGGGTTCGAATCCTGGCTCGTACCAATGTGATTTTCGGAAATTATGTACGGAATATTTACCGTTAGCTTTACGGTGAAGGAAAACATCGTGAGGAAACCGGTCTAATCTCAATGAGGTCTAGTTTGCCCTTTGGGTTGGAAGGTCAGATGGCAGTCGCTTTCGTAAAACTAGCGCCTATCCCAAGGTTTGGGATTAGATGTCAAAGAGGACCCCGCGCTCCTTTAGGGCACAACCGGGAATGACGCTAGGAGGATGATGACAGTGACAAAACCTGACCCCGTAGCATGGACGGCCGGCCCTATCGCACGATAAGTGACAAGACAGAGCGTCCGTCACTGGCTGACACCGTTCAATAGAACGAGACAGACGCTCTATCTTGTCACTTATCGCGTGATAAGGCCGACCATGATACGGGGTCAGCACTGTACTACCTAGGAACATCCACTAGACTACAGCAATAGTCTAAGTTGCTACTTATTAGTCAACCAATAATGTCGTAATGGCCTGTAATGACCACATGAAATTCTTCATTGGCAGAGCATTTACAAACCTGATTCTTGGCGAGCCATATGAAAATGGCCAGTTTATGCTCAGTTTTGCAGTTAATAGTGTTATTATTATTGCTGTACATGAAGGTACCTGAGATCGATGGTTAATTAGTATACTTAATAACAGAGACATTCTTGCTTTGATTTAACGAAGTTCGAAGTGCAGGTCATCAATTGACCTTCATATGAAACGATTGTCATTTACTATGGCGCTCGCCGATTGTGACTTCACTGTTTGAGAGAGTTTTCTCTCTCCAACAAGCAATATTAAAACGGTTGTAGCTTTTCGCCTACTTCCTTTTGGAGTTTTAATAATTTTCGAGTCTACACCCACCCGCATTACTCGCATCAATAATTCAATAATTACTATTATTTTATTATAATGTATTTCATAAATTTTTCTTCAAATGGAATTATTATCTCTTAATATGGATCATTCCATGAAACGTATCTGATTATCAATTAATTTTTGTATCTATACTAATATTATGTACGTCTATTTAGAAATGTATTACACACAAACTTATAACCTCATACACTTTATATCGGTACGGCAGCTAGTATTTTTTAATAAATAAATAAATATAATATGTCTGGTGAGCAATAAAGAATATTTGTATTGTATTGTATTGTAGGGGATAATCTTACACAAATCGAACACGAAGTAACCCCAAAGTAAGCTCAATAACGCTTGTGTTATTGTTGATATCTAGGCGACTATATTGAATGGATATAAATAATTATTACTTGCATAAAAAACATTATTGTTGATATTCATGCTTAGTAGTACACAAATTTTTGCCCCCCTGGGATTTTAACCCACGACCGTCTGGTTCGTAGGAAGGGTCACTACCCACTTAGGCTAAACCAGTCGTTAAACTATTACTTAACAGCCCAAAACCTTAAAGAATAATTAGAGCTAGACAGAATCACAAAAGGACACACACGGTTTACGAATAGTAGGCGTCAACATAATATGTATTGCGTATATATTTCCTAGCTTTCTTGAGTTGCGTCCATAACGTAGTATCCTGTATTTCATAAGTGTCCACAAACGTTTCCGATTCTAAACAATGACAATGGCATTTTTCCACTTGGCAGCGACCTTGCATATGAAGAGTTCATAAACTGCGTAAACACTTCGGAACAGGCGCTTAACTTTTATTTCAATTTGGAACTGATATGGAATTACAAATACGAAGACTACCATTTTTAACCCCCGACGCAAAGAGAGGGGTGTTATAAGTTTAACGTGTCTGTGTGTCTGTGTATCTGTGTATCTGTGTATCTGTCTGTGGTATCGTAGCTCCCAAACGGATGGACCGATTTGAATGCTGTTTTTTTTATTCGAAAGCTGTTTTGAGCCTGAGGGTTCTTAGCCATGTTTCATTAAAATCTGTTTAGCCGTTTTTGAGATATTGGACTTTGAAATGAAAAAGTCGGGGGTTTATCAACTTTTCTAATTATCTCACAACTAATAGCTGCCCGCGCGGCTAAGCCCGCTTATTACAAAAACCACAGGCAACGCCGTGGGATAAAATATAGCTTATGTACTCTATATATCGCACGCAGGTACATTCTATATACTAATAACGATATGATACAGATAAAAAATATAATGGAGCAATAAACCATCATCGTCTGAACTGAAACCCAGAGCAAGACTCAAACTTGCGACCTGTGTATTTCCCTTCTATTTCCGCCCCAGTCCAAGTTGGCTCAGTTCGGGTTGCACAGGGCGGTTCCACAACACTTCGGGGGCTCAAATACCGCGAGCCATCCGGTTGCCTCTTGGACACTGAACTACGCGTCATTGCTTTAACTATTACATTTATTTCTTTACAGTACATATGGTGCTACTTTCCCGCACTAGTTCGGAGAAGAGCTCGTTTCGTGCATATATCGAAACTTTATAGAGCCATATGTACAGTAAAACGTTGTACGATACACGTGCGAATAGGTAATTCGCAACTCGTGTCGATTTAAAACACTCCCTTCGGTCGTGTTTTAATTTATCATCACTCGTTGCGAATGTCCTATTTTTGGCACTTGTATCGTAAATAACTATTTGAATACAATAACATAATTATGGGAACATTTAAGAAAGGTGAGAATTATTTCCATTAACGTAAGTACTTACTCATTAAAAATCAAAACAAAGCAGCTATGAGAACTTATTGTTCAAAATAAACAAAGGACAATCGCCATTATTACCATTTATGGGTAACTTCAACCGAACGTTCGTGAAAACTGACTATCATATTGTCTGAATAAAAATGCACAATGCTCACTTTACTTTGCGCATGTAATTTTGTAAATGCCGATTTCCGCAGTAAGCTCGATTCTCCATACAAACGTAGTTACGCTCTCATTTTAAAACTACGCGTTGGATTGTAACGAAACTTTGCATGCACAATGACATGAGGAATATCTATGTCCGTAATTAGTTTATGTAGCTTCAGATACCATAGTAAAAAAAATACAGCGAATTTAAGTTTTTCATACAAAACTTGTTTTTGCGGTACTTCGTTTGTTTTATAAACTGGAACCATATAAACTAATTACAGACATAAATATACCACATGTCATTGTATATGCAAAGTTTCGCCACAATCCAACACGTAGTTTTAAAATGAGAGCGTAACTACGTTTGTATGGGAAGGTGAAATTCGGCCGAGCTTACTTTTTTTTACTATGGTATCTGAAGCTACATAAACTAATTACAGACAGATATACCTCATGTCATTGTACAGTACAGTTTCGTTACAATCCAACACGTAGTTTTAAAATGCTTAATTACGTTTGTATGGAGAATCGAACTTACTGCATAGAGATGATACACTGTGACGGGACAAAGAAAACACGTAATTTTGGAAATACAAGGCAAAACAATGGTGCGAGCGAGAAGCCGTAGCGGTATACTATATGTGCCGCGCATGACTTGCGCTTGCTACCCTTCAACGTTTTTAATCAATTTTTAACTAACATATGTGACACGATGGCTTACACAACCATGGAAAACGTTGTCTCCCTTCTTGACACTGCTTGTATGGTCTGTAATAGACTGAAAGGCCATTGATTGATTGATGTGACACGAGATGGCATGACATATATATCGAAAACATAGTATTTCAGTGAAAACTATACTATTTCATACTTTAAATATTTGCGTCGCCTCTTCTTCTGCTTATTTAAGAGCTAAGCTCTTGTCAGTGTCGCTCAAAGTAGGCCCTCCATTTACTCCGATCCCAGGCAACCTCTTTGACATCTCTCACTCTTTTTTGAGCTGCTCTATGTAGTTTTATCTAGGTGTTCCTCTTGCTCGCTTCCCTTCTATCTTTCCTTCAATTATATTGAGTATGAACTTGTCATGTCGTATGAGGTGCCCTACACCTATCTAAATATTAGGTAGGTTATCTATACTACGTTTCCAGCACGGTTAGCAAAAAACGGCGCGTACAATACCTATCGATACAGTCGCGACGAAGAATTCACTCAGACGCGATGCAGCATCGATGCAGTCGTGGGCTGTAGAATCCCCCTCCCCCACTGTCTTTTCCCATACCTGACATTGCGCAAAACAGGCGTGTTAAATAGCAATACTAAATCAATACAGTCGCGCGTTTGCATCGATGCATAAGCGATGCTGAAGTAAAACAGCGCGACTGCATCGCGACAGTCGCGCGTTACAAATACGATAAGGTGCCACATGCCGCGATGTAGTCATGCGTTCTGAACTTGCTGCAAAAAGTCGCCTTGTGCGACCTGCCTTTCCTTTCACGCCGCCTTTTTCGCGACGAGATAAGACTGTCTCTTCCTCTGTTTTCTTATTAAAACGAGACAAATAGTCTATCTCACCGCGAGACGGCTCGCGCGCTGTCTTGTGCTAACCGTGCTGCTAGATCTAGGTTCGCAGTTCACCGGCAACGCACCTACAACCTACAATGTATCGTTCAATATGTCAACAATGCATGCAACCGAGCGTCGGTGACGCAACGGCACTACAACCTTATTCCCATACTCAATGCTGCCGATATGGGAATACACTTGATGAACTACGCACTATAATCAGCATCGATTGTGTTCGTCACAATTCCGATTGTATTTATGTACACTAGTACCAGCATTAATATACAATTATATTAATACTAGCTTCCGCCCGCGACTTCGTCTGCCTGGACCCGGGATAAAAACTATCCTATATTTGAATCCAGGTTATAAACTATCTTCGTGCAAAATTTCATCTAAATCGGTTGAGCCGTTTAAGCGTGATTGAGTAACAAACATCCAAACATCTAAACATCCAAACTTTCGCATTTATAATATTAGTAGGATACTTTGCAAAATAGCAACACATGCAGCTTTTCTCTATCGCACACATTGCTGCACGGCTATCAACGAACGGCGCGCAAGCTCTCTCGATTTTTCTCGCACTATCCGCCTCTTTCTTATTAAAACACTTAGAAAAAGAGGAGTACGAGAAAAATCGAGAGTATGTCGCGTCCGTCCCATTATAGACGTGCTGCCCCTTTGTGCAATGTGCACACCTCTCTGTGCCTCATACCTTAGCATTTGTCTAGGTTTATGTTATTATTAATCCTGTTATGTGTGCTTTATGGAATAAATGGTCTTAGTTCTTTTTTTGTTCTTAATATCTGCTACAACAAAGCACACACAAATATCTGACACGACTCTATTTCTTGGAACGTGTCAGATATTTTTACCAGCTTTGTTATAGCATAGCAGATATTACAATGCAAGCAGTAGAGTGACTGTACCTATTACTGTCGTCATTTTTGGACCGCACTGGCTCAGAAATGGAGATTTCTGAATAAAATCTATATTTTACAGATTTTCTAGACAATGGTGCTCCATTTTTTAGAAACCTTATTTAACATCCATGCGATTAGACCAAAGTCGAGTGTACATTCATTTGTCAAGAACGCTCACACATGAGTAAGTCTGCGGTTTCCCCTGCCTATCGTAAAAGGCACCAATTGGGGTCAACGGGGTCTAATGCCTTATGTGACCCCGCCGGTCACCCGTCACGAAAATAGACATCTACGTACGCTTAGTTACTACGCATCGCGGTGTCAAGATATATATGTGGGTGAGCGTTGAGGTGAGATTAAAACAAGGTTACAGAATAGAGGGGCAGGGGAAGCCAACGAAAATGTGTCGTGGTCGCTCCAGTGCGTATAACATCCTGGAGTCCTCCGCAAAGCACGGATGGAGGCCGCCGTGGAGTTTCTTATAGTGGATAGAAACCACATAATACATATTTTTTTCATTCTGATAATAATACCACTTTGCTAAAGGCTATGCTCTTGAATGCCATTCACGGAGATCTTAAAAAACTCTCGCCATTAGGTCATTTCATAGTCGGCCAGTTCATCTATTCATATGTTATTACTTCAAGGCATTTAGTGAGCCGTACACAATTCGTGGGCGGGGCACATTGCACGTAGAACCGATGGCCGTTGGTAATGGGGCGGAAAGGTTCTCGAGTGGCGACCACGTACCGGAAGGCGCAGCGTGGTGCCTACCCCACAAGGTGCACTGATGACCTGGTAAAGGTCGCGGGAGTCCGCTGGATGCGGGTGGCGCAGAACCGGTAATTGTGGCACTCTTCGGGGGAGGCCTATGTCCAGCAGTGGACGTCTTTCGGCTGATGATGATGACGATGATGACACAATTCGACCAATCAAGGAGGCGCAGGTCAGGTAGTAATTAGCAACGGTTGTATGCTGTAACGACCGGGTAATTCCACGTTGGCACGAAGATTGCGCTTCCCTCGCGTTTCGCACGTGAAAATTAGTGATAGGACGTCTAATTATTACTGCATTTGTTTGTTTCTACAAACTAACAATTTAATGGAATCTTGCACACCGTTAATTCTAGCATCTTTGCACCTCATTCTAGAGAGGCCCGGGATCCGTCTGTCACCTATCTTCAGTCATCTTTACCATTGGACAGTAACTTTGCCACCTGCCTTCTGCTGTTACTAAAACGCCTATGCGATAGCGTTTTTCACGGCACTTGACCTCTGAAACTGAACTTTATTATAATTACTCGTCTAAGAATTTGTTTTTTACACACTCAAATATGCCCTTATTCATTCAAACGGATTTTAGTTAAAATGCCGCTTAAATGTGATACTTTCATTGGGAAGGGACAAAACAAATTTTATAGTTAATATTAACAGACTTACGTAACTATAACTACCCTAATATCCTACTATAATATTATAAATGCGAAAGTTTGGTTGTTTGGATGTTTGTTACTCAACTACGATTTGGATGAAATTTTGCACGAAGATAGTTTATAGCCTGGATTAAAATATAGTTTATCCCGGGTCCACGCAGACGAAGTCGCAGGCGGAAGCTACTGCTTTATATGTTCTAGAGTCATGTCACGGCCAAGTCGATGAGCGTTCCAAACATTAATTCTTTTAATTACTCTTACGTATATCATAATTACATGTGTCCTTGCGTACGTAGTTCATTTAGTTTGTTTCATTCTAATGGTTTTAATAGGTATCTAATTGTTAGCATTCACTATCGTCATCAATATCATCATCCTCATACTCGTATTATGAGCCGAAAGACGTCCACTGCTGGGTCTGCTGGACACCAACCACCAACCCTATTCGATGTCAATCGTGCGTTAATGGTCTGCGATTTTAAGGAAAACCATTTTGAAAAGCAAAAACACACATTGTTATGTTTGAAAAGCACATATTTAATAATTGAAATGAGTAAAACTAGTAAAATATTTTTCTTTGCTATCCTAGATTTGGAACTCTTTCTTTGTGCAGATTTCAATTCAAGGTGGTCAAATGAAAACGTATGATGTCGTACAATATGACATAGTGTTGCCGCGTAATTGAATCTAGTGACCCACTAAGTCTTGGTTGACAATAAAAAAATGTTTATTTTCGTTAAACAAAATAGGTGAAAATTCACAATTCTTGCGATGTCCTAGTAAGTATACAGATACCTGTGACAGCCTGTGAACCTGTCAGCGGGATCTCCTGTCACGACAGGAGATCCCGCTCTTCCATAACATATTTACACTTTACAAAAATAACAATGTTCTTAACATCAAACAAGACAGTTTTGCTAGATTTAGCGCTATCGAATGATTCACCTGCAAGAGACTTGACCTTTTTGCGAAATGCCTTCGACTCAATCAAGAATAGGTTTTATTCCAAGAAGAGCTAATATAATTTTGACATTTAATCTCGGATTTAGTGCTTATTCCTGTTTGGTCGAATAGGACCGAAAATATAAGAAGACAGGAGAAATACTCGTATCGCAACAAGATTGCATATTCAAGATGTCAAAAGGCGTAAGCTTCAAATATTTGAGTTCACGTCAACCACAGACCATACAACACGTCCCGCTGCATATCACGGAATAATAGCCCCTGTTACAAGGAGATAATGATCTCATCCCATATGCACGAAGTTACGTTAGCGTTACTTATGTAATACTTGCGCAAGCGCAGCGACAACAAATACATTATGTGTAGCATCCTTAGCGCTTTGGTAACGCCTGGACTGTGAATGCAACACACGTTCTATGGGAAATGTAGACGTAAAAGGGCACAGTATAGTCAAGGTTAATGGATTAACCAAGAGTGAAATAATACTAACTCACTCTCGAGCTGTGACCGTTCGTGAAATAATATAGGATAAAACATATTTTACCCCGCGGCTTCGCCTGGATTCTCCGTAATACTTTATTTTTTCACGCCGCTGCTCGGAAATGTGGCAAAAGATGGTCAAAAAACAGCCTTCAAAGCGGGGGTTAGCGTGAAAAGCACTATGTAATGTCTCGGCCAAAAGTGCAATAGATGGACTCGTCTCCTTCGAGGTCCTCACCTGGCGGCTCGGACCTCGAACTCACTCGTCCATCTATTGCCTATTTTCTAGCCTTTACAACAATGTATTATACACGCAGGCGAAATTGCGCGGGCAGCTAATAAAAAAGATTATATCACATTCCTTGGTTATATGATAATTATAGTTTACATTTGAATAGGAAAATATAACTACCTATGCACTCCTAACTTAGTAATATGGCGTAAGCCTAAAAACAATGTCTCATAAAGTTTGATTGATTCATGATGAATTCTATATCATGATATATTCTCAAAAACCCATTGGTATGCAATGGGTTGAGAATATACTTATTGCAGTATCAGTGTTACATTAGTGTAACACTAAACTGCAAACCATTATTGTTCGCAGTTCTTCGAGCAATAGGATATATAATTACTTACCTTTGTAATTATTGTCAAAATACTACTGACTTTTCTGTACTCCCGACACTTACGATAACTTGTGACATGTGACTGTATAAATATGTACGCGCCCAAAACGTATATTAATCTACTGCTACTTCTACGGTCGTCTTAAATTATATATGGTTTATTGTAACTAGGCCGAATTTCGAAAGGAGTGCACAGTGCATCACAGAACTCATTGTCAATGACTTGCCAATGAACTAAACTATAAAGAGCCCAGTTTGAATGCAAAACTAGGTATGGTGGTATATTGTGTGGCGGTTGAAAATTTTAATCATCATCATATATGTAGGAGCCTAGGCTCTTATCGGTGGTGTAATTTCAAACTTATTCTACATTCCACCTTTCCTTTTACTTCTCTCTACGAGATGCAACTTTTATTTTTTCATTTATTATTATAAAAAAGGAAACCAAAGACGAAGTATTTAAACAAAAACTTAAAGAATTACTAATTTAAAAAAAATATTATTCAATTGATGAGTTCTTTAACGATACATCCAGAATTAATGTAATGTAAATTGATAAAATTATAATAAACTAATAATTAAATAATGTAATGTAATTAAATAATTAATGTAAATTGATAGTCATAATAAATTAATAATGAAATAATGCAATTAATTAATTAATGTAAATTGATAAATTGATTTATTGTGTATTCAATTGATAAAATGTGATTAGCTTATTGTTGCATGATAACTTTAGTCTTAAGTAAATTGCTTTATACCCTAACAGGGTTCATGTGCACCTCAACTGTAAAGTTATAATAAGATCCTTTGTAACACATGATTACTGCAATAAATGAATTATGAATTATTAGCTCCATGAATGATCTTATCGGCTTCTGGCTTTGGTCACTTTACTTTGGAATAAAAATCTCAAATGACTTTTATTTATTTCCAGCATGAACTGAAGCAGCCATGGGGATCCTAACGGTGGCTTCCACGGCGGCCAAGTCCGCGCTAACCATCGGCGGCATCAGCAAGCTGAGCTTCATCCCCGCCATGCTCGCCACTATGGCCTACTTCAACTACGAGCTCCTCGACCCCGAGAGCCGACCCTTCAACCAGAAACACCTTCGGGAGCAGTACGACTTCGTGGTCGTAGGTGGAGGCTCCGCGGGGTCCGTGATGGCGAACCGATTGTCTGAGAACGAGGGCTGGAATGTACTGCTGCTGGAGGCGGGAGGGCATGAGACGGATATTAGCGACGTGCCGCTGCTGTCATTGTATTTGCATAAGAGTAAATTGGATTGGAAGTATAGGTGAGTTGAAATAAAAACCGTCCAAGTGCGAGACGGACTCGCGCACAAAGGGTTCCGTACCATTATCTACAAAAACGACGTTTATTTGTTGTTATAGCGGCAACAGTAATACATCATCTGTGAAAATTTCAACTGTCTAACCATCACGGTTCTTGAGATACAGCCTGGTGACAGACGGACAGCGGAGCCTTAGTAAAAGGGTCCCATTTTTACCCTTTGGGTACGGAACCCTAAAAAGCTCTATTGACCTCTTAAACCATATGTGTTATAACACCGTTGCAATACCAGGGGAACTTCTGGGGTATAAGTGGATTTACCACGCCAATTACTCGACTTTTTTTATCACCGATCAGTATCTAATTCGTCGGTCCTTACATAGGGTTGATGCTTGGCAGATTGTTTTATTTGATTCGTTTGCGTTTCTAACTGAACATTTAGGGTGAGTTGCACCAAACCGTCTGTTGTTCGTTAAAATCTAAATGCATGGGAAGTTTGACAAGTTACAATGGCATAACAGCTGCCGGCGCGGCGCCATATTAAACAGTGATCGGTCTGTGAACGTTACGAAAAGTTGATAAAGCCCGCCCTTAGCCAATGAAAGTACGTGGTGTTGCAAGTAGAAAAAAGCCTTAAACAAACAGAGAGCTTTTGGTACTTTTTTCCGAATACCTACAAGACGAAAAAGCAATTCATATCATCTATCAACATTTTGGAAACGGAATAGAATGAAGACATTCAGTGTCGGACTGTTTGGATTTTCGAGCTTATCGTTGACGGGTTCGTACGAGTATAATAGTATTGTTTGTGGCCTGATTAAAAGGGTTGTGTAAAGCATTATTTACTTACAAAAAGAAGAATATCAAAGAAAACAAAACATACAGTACAGACACTGAAGAAGAAGAAAATAATTTATATATTTATTTTATATTTAAATAACCTGGGAAGAAACAGCCGAGACCGTTTCTATGGAAAAATGACCTAATCTAATATTACTACAGCGTGGTTACTAAAAGCACATATTTATAAATTCATTCAACATTTTCCAGAACACAACCGCAAGACACAGCGTGTCAAGCCATGGTCGACAAGCGCTGCTGCTGGACCAAGGGGAAGGTCCTCGGGGGGTCATCCGTACTGAACACGATGCTGTATGTACGGGGGAACCGGCGAGACTTCGACCAGTGGGAGTCCTTTGGGAACCCGGGCTGGGCGTACGACGATGTTCTCCCGTATTTCAAAAAGTCTGAAGACCAGAGGAATCCTTACTTGGCGAAAGATACCAAGCATCACGGAACAGGTAAATAATTTGTGTATTTTTATTTATAAAATTGAAGCATCATCAAGTCGAAGCTGACATGAGGTTGATGAGAGTGGCCTCATCATCATTATCATCAGCCTGTAAGTATATGTCCCACCTGCTGGGCACTATGGCCTCTTGTGGATGAGATTTGAGATTATTAATGGTTAAAATAATGACCGTAATAATTCTCCGAATTTAACCCTCTTTACATAATCGTTGTCGTATAATGTAAGAACATCGAAGGGATTTAGTAACTTAGGTATCTCAAAACTCACGCTCCTCATAGACAATTAACAACTTCTCTTAATAATGAAAACTATAACCCAATTTCCTCACATTCCAGGTGGTTACCTCACCGTTCAAGATGCTCCCTACAACACACCTCTCGGCGCGGCTTTCCTGCAAGCCGGCGAAGAGATGGGCTACGACATCGTCGACGTGAACGGGGCGCAGCAGACCGGCTACGCCTGGTACCAGTTCACCATGAGACGGGGTACCAGGTGCTCCACCGCCAAAGCTTTCCTCAGACCCGTCAGGCTCCGACAGAATCTACACATTTCTCTCTTCACCCACACAACCAAAATCCTAATCGACAAGGACAGCAAGAGAGCTTTTGGTGTTGAATTCATAAGAGATGGGGAAAAGCAAGTTGTATACGCTAAACGTGAAGTAATACTGTCAGCCGGAGCTATTGGCTCTCCTCAACTGCTAATGCTTTCGGGAGTTGGCCCTGCGAAGCATCTACAAGAAGTCGGCATAGAAGTTATCAAAGATTCTCCTGGAGTTGGCAGAAACTTGCAAGACCACATCGCGATTGGCGGTCTTGTTTTCAAAGTCGACTACCCTGTAAGCTTAGTCATGAATAGGCTGGTAAATATCAATTCCGCTTTACGATACGCAGTGACTGAGGACGGACCACTAACGTCAAGCGTCGGTTTGGAAGTGGTCGCATTCATAAATACAAAATATGCTAATGGCACTGATGATTGGCCAGATATAGAGTTCATGTTGACCTCAGCTTCCACTCCGTCAGACGGAGGAACTCAAGTCAAAAAAGCGCACGGACTCACCGACGAATTCTACGACGAAGTGTTCGGAGAAATCAACAATAAGGATGTCTTTGGTATATTTCCGATGATGCTTCGTCCGAAAAGCAGAGGATTTATCAAACTCCAATCAAAGAACCCCCTGGATTATCCATTGATGTATCATAATTACTTGACGCATCCTGATGATGTTGGAGTTTTGCGGGAGGGTGTGAAAGCGGCTGTGGCGGTTGCAGAGACCAAAGCGATGAAACGCTTTGGGGCCAGGTTCCATGATAAGCCACTCCCGAACTGCAAGCACCTCCCCCTATACACTGATGAGTACTGGGACTGCTTAATCCGACAGTATACTATGACTATATACCATCTGTCAGGGACAGCGAAAATGGGGCCATCGAGCGACCCAATGGCTGTCATAGATCCTGAATTGAGGGTATACGGAGTTAAGGGTTTAAGAGTGATAGATGCTAGTATAATGCCAACTATAACGAATGGCAATATCAATGCACCAGTTATAATGATAGCAGAGAAAGCTGCAGATCTTATAAAAGCAAGCTGGCGTACTTCAAAGCGGGGGAAAAGATCCCTGAAGTGTAATAGATTAGAACAGTTAGGAATAAAAAGAAACAGTCCACTTTGTCGAATAGAAAGATGACGATGTAATATACAGAAATTCATTAGGCCATAATAAAATAAATACCAAAAGTACATGAAGAAGTATTAGTAGGTTGGACAATATTATTTCTAGTCTTGAAATCTACAAACTAATACTTTATAATATAAGAAGCCAAAACACAAAAATATGATAGGCTAACATTAGGTTAAGATTTTTCGTCACATCGGCACGGCTATAACAGGACAGCCCGCGAGCTGTGTCGCGGCGTGATAGACTATCCGTTTCTTTCAAAGCGTTGTAATTAGAACGAGACAGGTAGTTTATCTCGCCGCCACACAGGTCGCGCGCCGTCCTGTGATAGCCGTGCCAGCCATAAAGTGGCCATTACCGCCCCGTGCGGGAAATTTTAATTCCTGGCTAGAAGGAGACGTAACAATGTGTACGCACCACAGGAGGTAATAAGGAAACCTTAAACTGCATATTTGTTAAATACATCGGAGATATCATTTGTTTTGCTCTAGGCAAGTAAGGAATGTACTGATCACCCGTCATACTTGTAAATATACGTTTAGTTATTTTTTGAAAGAGTTATTTTCACTTAACAAGTATCTCTTTCAGATCCTAGTAAGAGTAACCCCCAAGATTTCGTTCGACCATCAAGTTCAGTCCGAATTGCAAACATGATTACAATCATAGCAAACACAAACGAGCTTGGCATTGACATTGATTCTCGTAACTTAGATCATAAGCGCAAACAGACACACAAATGGTTGAAACGTAAACTTTTTATATAAACATTTTTCGGACTGCATTACTACATTTTTTATGTCATTCTTGTTTTATTCGACGACCGCTTTAGCCTAGTTGGTAGCCTACGAAGCAAGAGGTCCTGGGTTCGAATCCCGGTAAGGGCATTTATTTGTGTGATGAGCACGAATATTTGTTCCTGAGTCATGGATGTTTTCTATGTATGTAAGTATTTATTTATCTATATAAGTATGTTTATCGTCGTCTAGTACCCATAGTACAAGCTTTGCTTAGTTTGGGACTAGGTCGATTTGTGTAAGATTGTCCCCTGATATTTATTATGTCCCCTGATATTTATTTAATCAATCACATCACACAATTCGCACAAAACTAACAAAATTCATAAACAAGCTACATATACCAATTCATGTAATTATAAATAATACCTGTCCTACCTATGTCAGTGGTAAAAGTTAGATGAAATTATTAGTAAGCAATGTTGGTTTCATATTCCACGGGAGCAATATTCGTTCGTGTATTTTAAAACGATAAAATAAAGAATGAATATGTGAATAAAAAACAAAAGAATAACATACCGGTGCCTACTCGTAATTTTTTCATTTTATTATAAATAGGTAAATGTATCCCGAAAAACGTTCATACTCAAAGTTTACGCTGTTGTTCCACCCTAAGTAGGTAATAATAATTTTGTTGGGTTAAAAACTAGTGGCTCTGTGAGCAGAAGATCACGCGATCATGTCTTTAAAAAAATTTATGAAAGCTTGAATCGACCGTCTGAGTTCAGATATTGAACCTGCTCAGAAATATTCACGAGAAACGGTTGAGAAATGAGACGTGTAGAGAAGAACAGCTGGACACGACTTACGTAAGAATTTTGGACCAAGCAGAATCAGATAACATCGATCGCTTCGCTCTATAGTTCAATTAAAACGTAAAGATATATCCATATAAAGGAATCACTCTCGGTTTCTGCATGTTGGTTGTAAATGAAAAGATAAAGCAAATATTTAGCGTGGCAGCTGAAACTGACTCACGTGTAATGAAAGCTGGCAAGTAAAACACATACCAGCGCCATCTAACGATAAATGAGTGGAACTGATAGCAAGAAGTCAACACTCAAAGAGTGAGTGAAAGTATAATGCCAGCGGATGCTCAAGTCCAGAGCGCACAGACGCTAACAGTTCAAAAAGATGGCGCTGTGTTAACAAAAACAATATACATGGTGCTCACGAGGAATCCAAAAGATTTTAACCACGCATTCCTTAGGTAAAAAAAAAAAACCCTAGTCAAATCCGGCTGAGTTTTAAGATTTTATCAATTTTAATTTTAATATATTGTATTATTAGTATTATTAAGTATTAACTAAATTTATCCATTTTTCGTAAAACAAGCGTTACCGACACGGGATAATGTTCATAGAGAAGCAATAGTTATCCGCATTTTACTTACAAATAGAAAAAATATATTTTTTCGCTGAATTTGTAAGTAAAATGCGGATAACTATTGCTTCTTTATGAATATTTGACTTGGGTCATATATTTTTTTTTACTCCTAATGACGTTAAATTCTTTTATATTCCTCGCACCGTGTATATATGTAAGGATAATGTATGTGATAGGTAAATATCGTAGCATTTTTCGTTGAAGTTCGAAATTATGAATAAAGATCATTAAAACTCATTAACCATGTCACGATCAGGGACCTCGTTCGTGACGTATGGTGATGGTGAAGTGTGTATGGTAAAGTTTGTAAGTGCGAGAGGGACGAATGTTTTATGTAAGACATAAACGCGATCATGCTAGTTATGCTGGTGACTGTAAGATAGGACAAATGGGAAATGGGAATAACCCACTTACTTGCGTAACGAAATTATGACTAAGTTATAATGTATCATGTAGGTATATCACACCCTCATAACGATGACTTGCATTCTCGGCAGGTTAGACCCGGCCGGTTTAGCACTGTTTCTTTAACATTTTATTAGATAATCCACAATGTTGCAAATGCACAATCTTTGCAATATCGTATCTCACTAAAACCAGCCACTCTGAAAGCCATCATACTCCTTGGAAATACAGTTCACATTGCAACATAACGCAAGTGTGAGATACAACTTAGAAAGGTCAACAAATGTGTAGACGCGCGTAATCAGGTAAGTTGAAGTGAAAATCACAAAATGACTTCCACAATCATAATCATAAAGTAATCATCAGGTTTCCACCGGGAAGACGTGTAAGCCATGTGTTTATGGAATATTCATATTATTACTTGATTTAATTACTCCTACGAAATGATATACCTACTCGTAAGTAAGCAAAATAGATAGGTATGAGTCGCGACTGATTTTAGTCTTTATTGCAACCACAGTTTTGTAGAGATCCTGATAACTAGGTGCATTGATTCTCATATGGGCCCCGTTAGGGCATGGCAATGTCACAATACATAATTAGATTAAAGTACATATGGCATAAAATAATTTACCATCATTTAAAATAATTTAATACTTAGAAAAGTTGAAAAACCCCCGACATTTTCATTTCAAAGTCCAATATATCAAAAACGGCTAAACAGATTTGCATGAAACATGGCTAAGAACACTCAGGATAACATCAGCTTTCAATTTTAAAAAAAACCGCATTCAAATTGGTCCATCCGTTTGGGAGCTACGATACCACAGACAGATACACAGATACACAGACACACAGACACGTTAAACTTATAACACCCCTCTCTTTGCGTCGGGGGTTAAAAAACAACAAAGTTACACGACAAAAACATTATTAAAGAGCATACAATACATTAGAATTTATAATTAAAGTATTTCGTGTTCATTGTTTGTTCATTCCTCCCTGAACCTCATTTCGGTTAATTTTACCTGTAGATGGTAAGTGAAATCTCATCATCCTCCTAGCCTTATTCCCGGTTGTGCCCTAAAGGATCCCGGGGTCCTAGTTTTACGAAAGCGACTGCCATTTGCCCTTCCAACCCAGAGGGAAAACTGGACCATATTGGGATTAGACCGTTTTCCATCACCAAAATACTAACAGTAAATATTCCGTACATATTTAAGTTCCTTGGTATGAACCGGGATTCGAACCTACGACCGCCGCTTGACAGCCGCATGATGCCTGAGCCGATAGGCTACCGTGACTTTTTTTGATACCAGTGAAATCTATCAATCAATTGTTGTTTGTTTGTTTATAAATGATCTTTATTTCAAAAATATAATGCAATTTTACAGCAAGGTAAATTAACTGTAACAATGCATCAGTCATCGGAGGGCAGGAGGCTTGTTGTGGAGCTGGGTCGGCGTCTAAGAGACAAGGGCTGCGACCCTCGTTGTGGCTCTTACCTGGTCCAACAAATATCGGTGGCAGTTCAGCGGGGCTATGCAGCCAGTATTTATGGCAGCTTTGGATCAGGTGGGAGCCGATCATAAAAAATATATTTTCTCAAACATGCTCGGAAATGTATGCGTTAATATAGAAAGAAAGAAAGAAAGAAAGAAAGATACATTTAGTCACAAACACACAGGACACACATGGTTATTAAATAATCAAATAAACAAGAAAAGCACATGAAACATGAAACAAGTGTGTCTCTGCGGCAGTGAACCGGACACTGGCTCAGCATTATGCTGAGGTGTCAGACACCTGCAGCGCTGATTTTCAGCCAGCACCGTTGGTGACTCACGGAAACGTCATACAATTTAATATATATATAAACTACTATACTAATATACTATTGGGATAGGCGAGAGAGAAATAAATATAATTTTAAAAACCAGGTGAGAGCTGTGTACGTACATGCAGCATCAATATAATAAAAAATAAAAATATCACGAAATTAAGACATGAAGTTTCTTGTTTAAGGCTCCCTACATTTCTTCTTGGCCTAACGCCAAGAAGTAATGTATGAAAACCCTAAGTGAAAACATTATTGTCCGCTACTCTAACTTTTTAAATTTGCTTACTAATATTAAACTGACAAAGGAAAAATTAGATTCTGCCAACCACCACTAGACTCTGTAAACATACTTGCGACATAAAAAAAAAAAACTATGGTACTATACTTATGTGCGGTTAAACACGGTGCTCGAACGGCTTGTTCAAATGGCATGTTTAAAAAATAAAATAGGCGGCAAATTACCTATTATTTAATTGATTACCTTGTATTTATTTTAATTTAAATATTTCCTCACATCGTTTGAGAAAAGTACTATACAATCCTCGGCCGGAACAGGGATTGCTGGACGAGTTTGGAGGAGACGGCCGAGTCGTAGACGAGGTTACTTCACGGCCTCTGCAGTAATGTACTATTATACTTCATTTTCTTTCTTGGTTCTCTATGCTGTTATATTACTTTCTAGTTTTAGTTTTAATTTAGAAAGAAAGAAAGAAAGAAAGAAAACATTTATTCATGGACAAAACAATGGGTATAAAAAACAAAACACAGTAAAGTAAAAGTAGCAGGGTCCACGAAAAGGCCCCGACTCCGCATGGTGCTAACCTAGGAGGCCAGCGCTGGTGTATTTAGTGTTCTTATTATTCTCTTAGTGGTTAGTCTTAGTTTATATTTTTTTCTCAAACATGCTCGGAAATGTATGCGTTAATGTCACGAAATGAGGACATGAAGTTTCTTGTTTAAGGCTGTTTGTTTAAGGGGTATGAAAACCCTAAGTAAAACCATTATTGTCCGCAACTCTAACTTTTTAAATTAACTTTTTAAATTTGCTTACTAATATTAAACTGACAAAGGAAAAAATTACATACTGCCAACCACCACTAGACTACAGTGAGCATACTTGCGAAAAAAAAACAAAATCTATGGTACTATACTTATGTGCGGTTAAACATGGTACTCGAACGACTTGTACAAATGGCATGTTTAAAAAATAAAAAAGGCGGCAAATTACACAAATTTTAATATTTCCTCACCTCGTTTGAGAAAAGCACTCGCTGTATCCGGCCTTGTCTACGACTCGGCCGTCTACCCCAAGCTCGTCCATCAATCCCTTACTTCACGGCCTCTGCAGTAATGTACTATTATTTAATATATTTTGTGTATAAATTCAACTTCTATGCATCAGTTATTTACAAAACATAAAAATTTGGATATTGCTTTATCAGGCTTAAAAGAAGCGGGTTGTGTCGGAGATACAACCGTTAATTAAGTTTAAGTGGATACTTCTTTGTTGGCTATGGAGCCCTAATAAAAAAAAACCGGCCAAGCCTGCTATTATGGTGTACCCGTAAAATATATATGTGAATTAATTCACTAAAATCTATATAGGAACAGATAAATCGGTATATATGGCAACATTCACTGACGTAGCTCATTTGACTCGCGGTACATTGAAAATGGCGGTAATTTCAGCATTATTTTCATGTCCGCCACATAAACTAAATAACATTTTGTGATTAACAACTAATGGCAAATAAAAAAGGGTTATAACATGTAACAAACAATTATTTGAAATCAGATTAGGCTTCTCTACAAAAAGTTATTCCGGAAGTCACGTGATACATTTTGAACTGTATCCCTATACAAGAACGCGAGCAAAGAAGTATCTACTTCAAAGACCCGGGTATGTCCTAAAACTACGACCAGGACCACCGGGGGATGGGCAGCAGCATCCCTGGAGTTCGGTGGAAACACTGCGATCGCCAACCCGCATGCCAAGCGTGGCGATTATGGCATATACCCCCCATGCAGAATACAACAAAGCCACGGCCCCGAGGTTCCGGCGACCCCCGGTACCCTGGTTATGGTAGCGGCCAGGGTACTAGCGGGGTCAGGGGTGGATAACGGAACTGGAGGAAGGATTGAGCAAGTTGCGGTGGGACGTCATAAGGTTATCGGAAGTCCGAAGAGAGGGGGAGGATACGATAAGCCTTAAATCGGGCAACTTGCTCTATTTCCGGGAGGGCGACCAACAGTCCCAGGGAGGTGTCGGGTTCATCGTCCACAAGTCCCTAGTGAACAACGTGGTGAAGATCGAGTGTGTCGACTAGGGTGGCGTACCTTATACTCAGAGTATCCGACAGGTACTCGTTGAAGGTCATACAGGTTTACGCGCCGACCTCGACACATTCCGACGACGAGGTGGAGGCTAGGTATGAAGATACATCTAAGGCCATGCATAGTTCCAAAACCTACTTCACCGTTGTCATGGGGGACTTCAACGCTAAACTGGGCAAGAGAGATGGTGAGGAGCTGATAGTGGGGCAATTCGGAGTCGGAAGTCGGAACCACCGGGGCCAACTACTGGCTGGTTTCTTGGAGAAGGAGGGACTCTACATGATGAATTCCTTCTTCAAGAAACGCGAGCACAGAAAGTGGACCTGGATGAGTCCGGATGGTGTGACTAAAAACGAGATTGACTTCATCATGTCGACGAGGAAGCATATATTCAATGATGTCTCTGTGATCAATACGTTTAAAACCGGGAGTGATCACCGCCTGGTAAGAGGCATATTGAATATATGTGTCAAGCGAGAGCGCTCTCGCCTGATGAAGTCTACGCTCCGTCCAGTATCCACCCAAATCCAAACCCCCGAGAGCTTTCAGCTGGAACTCCAAAACCGTTTTGATTGCCTAGGTGGCGATGTGGACGAACTCAACGACGGGTTTGTGGAAGCTGTCCGTGCCACTGGGACTAAGTTCTTCAAGGCCCAGCGGCCCAACAGAACTAAAAGGGTCTCTAGCTCCACTCAGAAGCTCATGAAGGAAAGGAGTGAAATTATTCTGCAGTCTTCTGCCGATGCGACTTTATACCGGCGGCTCAATAAACGGATCTCCAAGTCCCTTACCCGCGATCTGCGCCAATTCAATACGAACCGTATCGAAGAGGCCATCGAGCGAAATAAGGGCTCAAAAGTATTCGCACGAGATCTGTCTATTGGGCAGAGCCAGCTCGCAAGGTTGAAAACTGAGGACGGCAGAGTCGTTTCTTCCAAACCTGAGCTTTTGAGTGAGATAGAGCGTTTTTACGGACAGCTATACACGTCAACTCGCAAACCCGAAGTTGGTCCGGCAGAAGACCCTAGAGCTAGACTTACCCGACACTACACCGACGACATCCCGGACATCAGCCTGTACGAGATTAGAATGGCTCTGAAACAGCTTAAGAATAGCAAGGCACCCGGTGAAGACGGAATTACAGCCGAACTCCTGAAGGCGGGTGGAAAACCGATCCTTACGGCCCTTCAGAAGTTATTCAACACCGTCCTACTGGAAGGGAGAACGCCAAAGGCGTGGAACAGAGGTGAGGTGGTGCTGTTCTTCAAAAAGGGTGACAACACTCTGCTGAAGAACTACCGACCCATCTCACTTCTGAGCCATGTCTATAAGCTGTTTTCAAGGGTCATTACGAATCGTCTCGCACGCAGGCTTGATGACTTCCAGCATCCCGAACAAGCCGGTTTCCGAAGAGGTTTTAGTACCGTAGACCACATTCATACGCTCCGCCAGGTTATACAGAAGACTGAGGAGTATAACCTGCCTCTCTGCTTAGCGTCGAGACAGTATTTCACGCCGGATCACCGCCTACAGCTCTATAAGGCGCAGCCGTCCACATATGGAATACTGTTGTCATCTGTGGGCAGGGGCTCCTCAGTACCAACTCCTCCCTCTAGACCGCATTCAACGGAGAGCGATTCGAATTGTCGGCTGCCAGCGTGTTTCCGATCGGCTTGATCCCTTAGCACTGCGTAGAGATGTAGCCTCGCTTTGCATTTTCTACCGCATGTACAATGGGGAGTGTTCCGATGAATTGTTCGGATTAATCCCCGCCGCTTCCTTCCGCCATCGCCCTACGCGACAGCTTTTCCATTCTCACCACGTAGATGGTTGGCAGTCCTCAACTGTGCGTTTCTCCCGAAACTTTCTGCCTCGCACAGCCAAACTCTGGAATGAACTGTCGCCTGCGGTATTTCCGGACCGTTATAACCTTCAAGCCTTCAAGAAAAGAGCGTACTCCCATCTTAAAGGCCGGCAACGCACCTACAACTCTTCTGGTGTTGTAAGTGTCCATGGGCGTCGATTATCGCTTACCATCAGGTGATTCGACTGCTCGTTTGCCTCCTATATCATAAAAAAAAAAAAGCGTTCGTGGACTACGAGAAAGCCTTCGATTCGATCGAAACCTGGGCTGTACTACAGTCTCTCCAACGGTGCCAAGTAGACTGCCGCTACATCGAAGTGCTGAAGTGTTTGTACGAGAACGCCACTATGTCAGTCCGACTCCAGGATCAGAGTTCGAAGCCTATTCCGCTGCAGTGGGGTGTCAGACAAGGGGATGTTATTTCCCCAAAACTGTTCACCGCTGCACTGGAGGACGTGTTCAAGACTCTAGACTGGAGAAGGCTAGGCATCAACATCAACGGCGAGTACATCACTCACCTTCGGTTTGCTGACGATATAGTAGTCTTGGCTGAGACCATGGAGGACTTAAGCACGATGCTCGATGACCTCAGTAAAGCCTCCGAGCGAGTTGGTCTAAGGATGAACATGGATAAGACAAAGATCATGTCAAACCTCCATGTAGTACCAACCCCCATTTCAATCGGATCAAATCACTTTACGCTCGAAGTTGTAGACGATTATATATACCTAGGACAGACTGTTCAGTTAGGTAGGTCCAACTTTGAGAAAGAGGTCAATCGTCGAATCCGACTCGGCTGGGCAGCATTCTGGAGGCTACGGCACATCTTTTCGTCCAATATTCCGCAGTGTCTCAAGACGAGAGTCTTTGACCAGTGTGTGTTGCCAGTGATGACGTATGGCACGGAAACGTGGTCGCTTACTATGGGCCTCATAAGAAGGCTCAAAGTCACCCAAAGGGCAATGGAGAGGGCTATGTTGGGAGTTTCTCTGCGCGATCGCATCAGAAATGAGGCTATCCGCAGCAGAACCAAGGTAACCGATATAGCCCTCCGAATCGCTAAACTTAAGTGGCAGTGGGCGGGGCACATTGCACGTAGAACTGATGGCCGTTGGGGCGGAAAGGTTCTCGAGTGGCGACCACGTACCGGAAGGCGCAGCGTGGGTAGGCCCCCCACAAGGTGGACTGATGACCTGGTAAAGGTCGCGGGAGTCCGCTGGATGCGGGTGGCGCAGGACCGGTCATTGTGGCACTCTTTGGGGGAGGCCTATGTCCAGCAGTGGACGTCTTTCGGCTGATATGATGAACAAATGCTCGCGTTTTTTGCAGCCATTTTTAATTGAGCCGTACCGGCATTTCATTCGTATATACGTTTGTATCGGCAGTATGTTGTGTTGCGTTCCGTGGGTCACGTACGGTGCTGTCTGAAAATCAGCGCTGTAGGTGTCTGTCTGACACCTTGGCATAATGCTGAGACAGCGACCGATTCACTGCCGCGAAGACACACACATTATGTGTCAATTGCATTGTATGTACTCCCCTTCACTGTACTCCCTTTGTATCTGTGTGTCTTTTGTGTAGTGAATAAATGTCTTCTTTCTTTCTTTCTTTCTTTCTTTCAATGGCACATTACGCGCGGGCCCACCGGTCGAAGCGTCGATCAATCAATTAAAAGCGTGCGATAGGGTAATTCGCAATGGAAGGGATGCATGATCATACATCCAGGAGAGCTCACGCCCGCCGTTATTGATAAGTGGAAACGGCTCCCCGCATGCGGAATTGCGGACCCTATTGACCGATGAAAATGCACTTTAGCACGCGCGTGCGCGACGAATGCGTTACATTCAAATCGTACGCCTCAGAGTAGGCAAGCTATTAAAACGTAATAAAACCAACATAGACTGTCAATCATTATATGTTAATCCGTACACCATACCAGCTAATCAATCATTTAATTAACTAATTAACTGGTTTCCTTTGAAGTGTTTATGGCTTGTCACATGGCGCCGCTTCGACGGTAGCGACAAATTATTAGTATTAATTATGTAAGGATAAAAAGTTAGCTCTAACGGCTCCAACCTGATGCATATTTTTAGAAACTAAGCTACCGCCATCGCTGCTTCTTCTGTTCGAAAGCGAATTGTGCTTATTTTAGGACTACCGGTATAGTTTGATCTTTGGATTCGTAATAATTATACTTGCGCTATAGAATTATCCTGGTTCGGCTGCTGCACAGCTCGGGAATGTCCAGTTCAGTTGGAGACGTTGAACCACAATGCAAACAAATTCTATCACATGATAGAATTTGTGCACGCTTTGGTGGAGACGGAGTCGCGGGCAGAAGCTAGTAAACTATAAAGCACAAACAGGAAGAGCATCCGTAAATATGCATCGTATCAGTTTGGCGATCAGGAAATATATACTTACCGCTAAGAAGTCTTTTTAATAAATAAATACAATAAAAATAGTTAAAAAGACATTCAAATAAACTCAATGCAATTGTTACAGTAGTGAGGTGTTCGGTAATTATTTTACTCATCAATTTCTTAATTATAGTACTTATCCCGGAAATCATCCCCTGAGGGTGTGAAATGGGGGATGCAAGTTTGTATCGAACTACGATATAAACGAGTTCCACGCGGACGGAGTCGCGGGCAGAAGCTAGTAAATCATAATGCAGACAGAGTAAAAAAATTAGCGATATCCAAGGTGGTCCGTAATCGCGGCAGAGCTTATATCATAGAAGTAAGATCAAACTTGAAACATTATCTAAATACAAGTCGGCCAACCTTCTTCATAATTCCTCATAACAAATGTTGCGTGGTGCCACCAAGCACGCTCACTTACAATGGTTTACATCCATTACAACTGCGCCCATTCTGCAGCGGCAGGGTTAGGTAACACGGGACAATACATGTGCTTAGTCACCGTTAATCAACTTCGTCTTCTTTATGGGGTCACGTTATGCAACAACAACAATAATATACTTGGTTAGACTATGTAGACTGAGAAATAGGGGCGACCGTGTTGACAATAACAGCAAAAGTTCACACAACACAAACAGGGTTCGAGGATATATATCATGATTTATATCCGATATATACCATATGATTTTTTGAAAAAAAAAGTGTAGGTATGACCATTGACTGATTAGAATTTATAAAAAAGGTTTAGGTTTTGAGTTGATTTTTTGATATACAATATTTTATGTTTTTTAGTTGCTTTAATATGTTTATGTAACACATATGCAAATAGTATGTATACATAAATAATACAATAACATGATACAAAATGGCAATGGCAATGGCTTTCATACAAAATGGATATATACCAAACTTTTGTAGAAGTATTTCGGATATATATCATAAATATATCGGATATTTTTGAACCCTGAACACAAACTAGTCACATAATCCCCCGCGAGTTGTACCCGGTGCAAAGGTGCCCGTCACACTTGCCGCGTTACCACGTTGCATGGCGATGGACAATCTTTGCACCATGTATACCAACCAGCGCCAGCATCGGACCTGCAGTCCCTTATTTGATGCAACAGTTCCTTCATGAAGGCTTCTCCGTCCAAGTAGCTCGCCTATGGAACCATCTCCCTGTAAAAATTCGGCAATCTCCAAACAGGCTTGTCTTCAAAAAGTCCTTACAAAATTTCTTTGCTGGCAGAACTAAAAAATTATCTATCAGATTTGTAAGTTTCATCTGTGTTCATATGTATGTGTATGTATGTATTAATAGGTATATATTGTTATATCATATTATATTGTATTGTATCGTATTCTACAATATTATTATTCATCGCATCTTAGACATGTTATAGAGTTTTTGTTTTAAATTAAGTTGCACTGCCCACATTTTATCTGCTTTGCCTTAAGGTTGACTGGTAGAGAATGCTTTATAGCATTAAGTCCGCCTTTTGTACTATAAGATATTCTTTTGTGCATTAAAGATTAAATAAATAAATAAATAAATAAGGCTAGGCTTCAGACCCCCAGCCGCCTGTTGTCATGGATATCGAAGATTAGCGTAATAAAAGATTTTTCTCACCATGAATTTTCGCTTCAGAACTGTGATAACTAAAAATGTGTAGGCCGGTCACTTGTCAATACACCACACACATCCTCAGGCTTTTACGACCATAACGCAATTTTCTTATTTTTTTAATCAACTTGCAATGTATGTTTATGTATGTTTATTTGTGCCATATCTTGCAATTAAGTTTTGTTGATATTGATCAGGAAACAAAGGTGTTCCTTAAACTTTCTAGGCACACGTACAGCGATTATCTGCAAACAGAAACTCACTCTTATGCTCTCGCGAAGCCTGTATTATATTAAAGTGGAATCACAGAAGCAAATTTCTACCTTCGCTGTTATCGCATTAATAGTTAAGGTTCACAGTCACACGAGTCATACCTGTCAAAAGCATTCTTGAGGAAATATTACCGGCAAGTTAGACCAAGAGTAGACTGCGAGACATTTCGGCCTCTCAAAGGTAAGTGGGTATGTAGGCGGGTCAACACTCCGGGCGTTTCATACGTTATAAAACATATCTCTCTCTCTCTTCCTAGCTATGTATCCCACGTGGTGGCGGGGTCAGCTTCCCTCGTCTTACTTCTCCACTTCGCTCTGTCCTCGACATCTGTTTCAGATAACTTGCATTCTCTCATGTCTCTTTGCACTACATCCTTCCATCTTGTTCTGGGTCTGCCCCTGGATCTTCAACCAGAGATGGAAAGTTGTTGTACGTTATAATATATACTAACTAGCTGATGCCCGCGGCTTCGCCCGCGTGGTTATAGGAAAATGTTACATATTGAATTTTCCCGTGAGAATTAGATGTTTTCCCGCTGGAAGAAGTAGCCTATGTCACTCTCCAGCCTCTAAACTATCTCCATACAAAAAAACACATTAATACGACGCTCCGTTGCGACGTGAAAGAAGGACAAACACACACACACATTTTCGCATTTATAATATTAGTAAGGATATGATATATGTGTTACACTCGAATAATAAAGTGACAATGGGGCTGAGTGGTAGAACAACGGTGTGATAAGGCTTCGACTAAGCAGTTTATTTATTAAACAGGTATTGCACAAAGGTTAGAAAATATTAGGCAGAGATGACTTCACAGTAGCAGCAGACATGAGTAGCGAATTAAGAGTCCGCAGTAAGCTCGATTCTCCATACAAACATGGTTACGCTCTCATTTTAAAACTACGTGTTGGCTTGTAACGAAACTTTGCATGTACAATAGCATGAGGTATATCCAGGTCTGTAATTAGTTTATGTAGCTTCAGATACCATAGTAAAAAAATACAGCGAATTTAAGTTTTTCAGACAAAACTTGTTATTGCTGTATTTCGTTTGTTTCATAAACTGGAACCATATAAACTAATTACAGACATAGATATACCTCATGTCAATGTATATGCAAAGTTTCGTCACAATGCAACACGTAGTTTTAAAATGCGAGAGCGTACTCCCATCTTAAAGGCCGGCAACGCACCTACAACTCTTCTGGTGTTGTAAGTGTCCATGGGCGTCGATTATCGCTTACCATCAGGTGATTCGACTGCTCGTTTGCCTCTTATATCATAAAAAAAATAAAAAATAAAAATGAGAACAAAACTCCTTTTTTATGGGAAGGTGAAATTCGGCCGAGCTTACTTCGGACTCTTAATGATTCAAAAGAAATATACTTTTTAATATGGCAAATGAGGAATAAAAGGAACGCGAACGACTGCTACGATATCTGCTTGCTTGATTCTCAGCTACGGGTCTGTTGGCGTGAGAAAAGAGTGATATAATTATACATCATAGCGAACGAAAGAGTCATCATTTTTAGGGTTCCGTGCCCAAAGGGTAAAAACGGGACCCTATTACTAAGACTTCGCTGTCCGTCCGTCTGTCTGTCACCAGGCTGTATCTCAAGAACGGCGATAGCTAGACAGTTGAAATTTTCTCAGATGATGTATTTCTGTTGCCGCTATAACGACAATTACTAAAAACAAAATAAAATTAATATTGAAGGGGGCCTCCCATACAACAAACGCAATTTTTTTTTTATGTTTGTATTTTAGTTAAGTATATAGGTATTTCCTTTTAATTTTTTGTTTGTTACTCTCCGTGCTCTCACCGAATAGACCCTGCGGAAGACCATCGCTGGCTGCAAAGCTAGCAACCTGCTGAGCTGGGTCCATTTCGTGACAAAAAATAAATGTCCTTTTTTTAATTATCTGTGTTGTGTTTGTCACGAATAAAGGTTTTGATTTGATTTGATTTGAATTTTTTTTGCCGTTTTTATAGATAATGGTACGTTACCCTCCGTGCGCGAGTCCGACTCGCACTTGGCCGGTTTTTTTATTCTTCTTTAAAGTGACACGTTTCGGGCATGACTGTCTTCAGTCTCAGGACTCACGACAGATCTGAGATGTGGAATTGTTTATTGGTGTGCTTTCGGACCTTACCAGGAGTATAGAGTAGAGACTACCACCCCATATCCTCTCGATAGAGTAGAGACTACCACTCCATATCCTCTCGATAGAGTAGACACTACCACCCCATATCCTCTCAATAGAGTAGAGACTACCACCCCATATGCTCTCGATAGAGTAGAGACTACCACCCCATATCCTCTCGATAGAGTAGAGACTACCACCCCATATCCTCTCGATAGAGTAGAGACTATCACCCCATATCCTCTCGATAGAGTAGATACTACCACCCCATATCCTCTCGATAGAGTAGAGACTACCACCCCATATCCTCTCGATAGAGTAGAGACTACCACCCCATATTCTCTCGATAGTGTAGAGACTACCACCCCATATCCTCTCAATAGAGTAGAGACTACCACCCCATATCCTCTCGATAGACTAGAGACTACCACCCCATATCCTCTCGATAGAGTAGAGACTACCACCCCATATCCTCTCACCTTACTTCTCGCAAGCTGCAACAATCATGTGTATTATGCTTTGGCCAATGATGATTGTACAAAATAAAACTTAGGTAGTACAAACGGTAAACCTTTTACCATATGGTATCCTCTACCAGCCAACCTTAGGGCAAAGTAGAAACACTTCTTTTGGTATTTTTGATGATTCATACCTGATTCGGTGCTGGGTTAAAATCCGTTAAAGAAGGAAATATTCTAGTGATAAAAACGAGATTAACTGAAAAAGTCTGGAATAGTGTGTGAGAACGAGTATGAGAAAAGGTTTTCCCTATTAATGTTTTCATAACATTGATATGAGATTAAGCTGGTCGTGACACTGCCGCCGCGTCTCGTTACGAGACGCGGAGCTCGTTGAATGCAAGTACCTCAGTTTGTATATAAATTCCGTGTGGTACGACATACTGCACCGCACCTCCGTCCGGAGAAAGGGCAGCCATAAGGGTAACCCTGTATGAGAAAAAATGACATTTCATAACAAAATATGTTTGTTTTGAGTAGATCTATCATAGTCTACCACTTTCACGAGTGGCCGCTCATCTAAAAAAAATTACAACATTTTTACCCAAACCCCTTTGTATGCAGCGACGCACCTCCTTCCGGAGATGCGGAGTAGTGTGACGACCGCCTTAATATCACCATGTCATTTAAAAGGTTTTATCACTACACCTACCACCTATACCCGTATTGACTCTCGAGAATAATAGCAGTTCACGTGGTGGACAGTAGCAACACAGGCGCTAATGAACCAAAAGGACTAACATGTTGCTGAAGGTGAGAACTGTATTTGACCCTTAACCGTACAACATCTCTTCTCTCGCCGTCACAATCTCTGCGGAGCGGTCATGGCCAACAGCTAGCGATATTGCTCGCTGTATAATGATTTATAGACATTCGAATGCGCCCACAACCGATCTGAAGTGGCGCGGCACAGCTAAATCGGCGACCATTGGCAAGAGGCAAAACACCGCTAGAGACCCACCGAGTACACCATAAACTTGACCACGACCTTTCTGACAAGAGTGTACGACTGAGAAGAAAGCTTGCGGTCGTGCTAGCCCTTTCAAAGTACATTAACCACGACCACGCCTGTTTAGATAGGGGTGTCTACAAGACAGATAATATCGCAGTACTAATGATGCTTTCCTGTTTTCCCTTGCTCTAGTTTGTGCCATAAATATATCATGTATACCAACACCATATTAATAGCAAAACAATACCAACACCTATTAGGAGACTTTCTGTATTATCTGTGCACAACAATTTCTTTAAATTCGTCGAATGAAGCAGTTTAGAGAAGGTAACTACCTTAATGACCGTCCGATTGTCAAATCAAACTGAATCATATATATCAATACAGAGACGACATTCCGTATAGTAAATTACCGTTACACGCATTAAATCTCCCAGCAATGACGGATAATCCTAAATAAGGTCGCTAAATAAATTTCCGGTGCGCGGGTAAACGCCCGAGTTTTACTTTCACTCGGCGTGGGCGCAGCGTGCCGTCTCGCGACGACGAATTATGGTTAATCATAGAATACTTCAAGTGTCACTTCTTTTCCATTTCCCTTGATGAAGATTTGAGATCCGCCTAATGATGTCTCGCCATCTCGTCCGTTTCGTAGCACTTCTGGTACATTCATGAGATGAGCAGCCCGCAGCGGCCTCAGCAAACCTATCTGATCAGCCACGCAGTGCCTTCTCTGCTCTGAACCTCTAGGCATCAACTATAGGGTATATTATTATATTATATTATAGGGTAGTTTTTGTTATAGCACACGAATATTCTGTCAAGTAAAATTATTGCATTTAAGATTATGGCAAGTAAAGTTTCTGGCATATGAATGATTCTGGCATACAACATTATGGAAAATAACATTATGTCAAATGAATATTATGGAAAACGAAATATTCGGGCAAATGAAATTCGGGCAGACGAAGTTCGGGCAAATGAGTATTATAGAATATGACCGTCGGGAAAACATTAGACAACCTCAACTATAGATACTAATAGTATAAAGAGGTTTTCCTCTCATACTTTTGTATGTGAGGTTGTAGGTTTCAGCGTAGGGGTACCTAATCTCCGGAACTGCTCCTTTCAATTACAAAAAATCTTTCACCTGTATGTTTAATGATTGACATGTATCCATGGACCGCCCGAGTGCTTTAGGTGGATGTCACACTGCGCCGCATCTCCGGACGGAGATGCGGAGCTCGTTGTATGCAAGGGCCTCAGTTTGTATATAAATTCCGTGTGGTACGACACACTGCACCGCACCTCCGTCCGGCGAAATTTGTATGCAGCTCCGCACCTCCGTCCGGAGATGCGGCGCAGTGTGACATCCGCCTTAAATATTACGCGAATGGGTCCGTGCAGACAGCCTAGTCCCTCATAAAGATCCTGGGGGATCGGTAGAAGTCTGCAAGAGCTGCAAAAGCTTTTTGCTAAACGGGAAATAACCGCGTTTCAAAAAAACTGTTCTGTTTATTTCAATTCGTCTCTAACAGGCGGCGCATGCGCGGGCAGGGATAGATGACGCGTACGGCACTCATTACCGTTGCGTAAGGCTTCGTTCACACGGCATCGTCCTAAACTTTTTTTGCAGTATACATCTTAAAGTTTACGTTTAAACGATCACCGGATTTGTCAAGCAAACCGAATACGTGCAGAAAACGTGCAGGACAATGCCGTGTGAACCCAGCCTAAGGAAGGCTGCACCATCAGCTCTATCGGCATTTCTGGCTTTATAGAATTCAGCCTTATTCTGAAGGCGCTGGGTCTTTTTTTCGACTATTAGAATCGTGAGTAAGTTATGAGCATGCGTAAATTACTTATTCTTATTACAGCGTTCGTATAGACGGAACGAATAATTTGTAACATTTAGGAGCCCATATCATAATCAATGTCAAGGTATAGTGTTTAGGTACCCTGTATACTTCTTATGAAAATTGATACCAATTGTAATTTTTATCGTGAAATACATGGTTACATCCGAATCTGAAGTGTCTACTTCTTGAAGTGATCAATTATTTTTACTGTTTAAAAGTCTAAATCCCTTAATGCTTTTTGGCATTAAATTCGCCATTTGTACATAGGTACTTTGTAAATATTAAATAAGGAAATAGATAATAAAGTTGAAACCCACAATTCATCGTAAATCGGACTTACAAATGATGGTATTCTTCGTTCTAGTAGCTCTTATCTCATAAACATAACAACTGCTCCAAATACTTCGAAATAGAAACAATGCTTTAATATATTTATTTTACATCCGATTACGATGCAGCACACACCTACAAAAGATTTACGATAACAAAGTAGACATCGAGGTTACTTACGCGCTGTAAATCTCGCTTGGTTTGCGTAAACAAACATGGCATACAATTAACATAAAAAACACGTATATTTTACATAACAATAACAACACACTTGTCATGATAAGTTGGCGTTTGAATTCTTAGAGTGGGTTGCACCAAACTGTCTATAATCGTAAGTAAGCGGTGTTCGTTAAAATCTGAATGCATGGAAAGTCTAACATGTTTCTATGGGATGACAGCTACGGGCGCCATATTTACGACGACCGCTTTAGCCTAGTTGGTAGTGACCCTGACCGATATAAACGGTTAACAAACTAAATGTCACTAAGTTAATATAAACAAAACAAAATTGCAAAATATGACCATAACATTCGATACAAGATCTGTATCAGACTCCATTTGTAATCAAACATGGTTGTAAAACGACTATAACTTCACGGTACCGTAATCAATATGCACTATATGCTGAATGTGAGTATATATTTGATTGTTTTCGATGCGAATTTAAACGACTAGCGTAAATTGATCCTCGATTTTAATATTACAGCATGGTATTAGAATAGTTTATTAATTGTTGTTATTTGTTAGAATTTTGTAAGAAAACATTATTCCATGGTATTTGTGTGACTACAATAGACAATAATTTGACGACCTCTTTAGCCTGGTTGGTAGTGACCCTGCCTATGAAGCAAGAGGTCCCGGGTTCGAATCCCGGTAAGGGCATATATTTGTGTGATGAGCACGAATATTTGTTCCTGAGTCATGGATGTTTTCTTTATATTTAAGTATTTATTTATATATTTAAGTATGTTTATCGTCGTCTAGTACCCATAGTACAAGCTTTGCTTAGTTTGGGACTAGGTCGATTTGTGTTAAATTGTCTCGTAATATTTATTTATTTAACGTTGATCGCTCTGTAATCGGAAGTTGGTGCAACTCGCCCTTAGCTTTGTGATTTATTGAAGTTTAAATCAGATGCCTTATGCCGATATTTGACAGAAGACCTAACCCTAACCTGCTCCTGCTCCGCAGTTTGGCGAAGTTTTGTATTAGTTTTGAGTTTATTTTTTATGTGAGCAACAAATAAAATAAATAATTAACAACTTAAAAAAATTTAAAATCCCCCGACATTTTTATTTAAAAGTTCAAATCTTTTCCGCTTTACCTTAAGGTTTGCTTTGTAGAGAATGCCATATGACATTAAGTCCGCCTTTTGTACGATTCTTTTGTGCAATAAAGTTAAAATAAATATCTTAAATCCGGCTGGGACGATTTTGTTGAAACGCATCTAGATCTAGAACCATTTCGATCACGTCAGCTTTCGAAAAGAATAACCGCATTCGTTTAGGAACTACAATACCACAGAGAGACAGACACACAGATACGTCAAACGTATAACACCCCTCTTTTTGCGTCGAGGGTTAAAATCCCCACGTCGATGATTCTGTGATTCTGATTTTGAAAGCCAGAGACAGGAAAGTGGGGACGTGTCCCCTTTTGACAAATATTACGGATGGTGTATCAGCTCTAGGCGCCGTATCTGATGTATCGTCTCAATTCTACATGAAATTTACTGTGTCCACTTCATTTCTCCGTGATTTAGTCTTTAAAGGGGTCCCCGACTTCCTGTAGACGGCCATATTTTTGTACTAGCTTCCGCCCGCGACTTCGTCCGCGTGAACCCGGGATATAAACTATCCTATATTTTAATCCAGGCTATAAACTATCTTCGTGCAAAATTTCATTCAAATCGGTTCAGCCGTTTGAGCGTGATTGAGTAACAAACATCCAAACATCCAAACATCTAAACTTTCGCATTTATAATATTAGTAGGATAAGAACATTGACTAAAAGCGCTATGATAAATATTATAAAAGAAATGGGACAAAACAAAAATATATCGCGATCTGCAAATTGACACAATCACATAATTATAAGAATTTAATTATAGGAACTCACAGGTAGTAACATTGTAAAGTTAAAATACAATGTCACCTGTTGAGTTCCTATAATTGGCTCTTTGTATCCACTGTCAATATTTATTGTATGAATATAGCTGCTGGTTCTCCTAATAAACAAATAAATAAGTTATGAGCATGTGTAGTACCTATCCTAAACGATATATCTAACAACGTAATTACTTAAATAAATACGCAGAACAAGCCATTTACATAGATATAATGGCGCGAAACAACGCAACAATCTAGCCTCACCCAATTAAATTTACGAAATAATGACGACTTTCGGATAAAAAAAGAAGAATTGCTTATTAAAGCAAGTAAAAACGAACACTATAAAATACTTAAAGCAACTGGATACAAACGATTTAAGACTTATTTTCCCCGACTTAAGACGCTTTATCAAGCAGAGGAACGTAAAAACGACATGTGCGAAATTAAGTACATTATGCATTCGAATAATCCATAGTTATATAACACTCCAAACATATTGGACAATCCTAAGTAAATGAAGAAATGCATATTTATGAAGTATAACATTTGTACGCGACATTTTCCGCGAGTGTGAAAGAACCCATAACTTCTGCGCCGGTATTCTTAAATGTAAAAGATTGTAACCACAGATCTATATAATGTAGAAATAAGTCTTCTTTAAAGCGATAAAAATTAGAATGTATTAATAAAAATAAAAAACTTTTTGTAAGTTCTTTATAATGTATACATTTACTTGGCTTCGGCTCTAAGACGGTTAAAAAAACACCCATACCACCCGCGGGATTTGAAAGAAGAGGACAAGTCCCCTTCAAATCCATGTAAAAACTAAATTTTACATCAGGCATATCGAATACATATGAAATGACCAAATGTCACTCTCCGATATTATTTAGCTACATTTGATGATGGGAATCAACGTGTGACATCTTCGTCAAAACTGAAATCTCAGTAATCGAACACAAACACAGACAGAAATAGGAGACGTACCCACCCATACCCTGGTTTTTTTCTATCGTACATGCAGATACTGAATATCAATTTTTTCTCATTTTCTTTTGTTTCAAATTAGCATTCTATATTTCTGTAACCAAAGGATGTCGGTTACCTTTTATTCATTGATTTGACCTTAAATCTACAACGTACCTACAGACCCACCTTTAAAACCGCCACATGCATTTCCACAGTCGGCCATATTGCGCAAGCACATTGACCACGAGGACGATCGAGCCAGCGCCGCCGCCACGAAGAGTTCAATGTTTTCCTTACGACCGATTGTGGAAGAGTTTTTATGAACATTAAACGTGAGCATACATTCTTGCTTCCTTTTACTTCAAAACATCGTGATAAATGTCCATAATTATCATTATGATCTCAGCCTTCTTCGACCATTTTGGTATAAGCCTCCCTCAAGCTTTTCCTTGGGCTGTCAGTACCTACCCAATTTCGGCTACATTTTGGATGTCGCCTCTCCATCGCATCTAGTGTCCGCCGTCTTCCTTCTGATATTTTGTGCTCCCACGCTCTCCATTCCAGCAGAGTTTTGCACCAATAGTCTAATTTAGCACACGACCTGCCTACTGGCATTTTAGCCTAGCTAACCGCTGTAGTATGTCTGAAACATTCCTTTGCTTCTTCTACCACTTGTAGGTCTCTATATCATAGCGAGTCAACAATTATCACGGAGTCTAATTTCAGTTTTACGTAATTAACTCACCACAGGGAATTGGGATTGTGATTGGGTTGACAGTGACTGGGGTATAGGTGGCTTGTTTTGCATTCGTCTGACGACCAATGTAAGAAACCAAGAATTGTGCAACCTTTCATAATGCGCGACAAAATTAACTTCATCAACTACAGTTTTGAGGCCAGATGTTTAAGGAAATTATGTGATGATATGTAAAGAAGTTTGAGGACATTGTCAGGCTTTAAGCTTACAATTATGTACCACGTTTTTTCTGAATTACACCTATAAACGATTACGTTTGAACGCCGCGTAACATCGTCATAACAAACATACGTAAACCGTCAATAAACGATATTAATGAGAGTTTAGCACGATCACTTCCGGCAGTACTAAATACATGAGGGATACTACACACGGCGACTTTTTGCAGCGATAAAAACACGATGCAGGTGACTATGACACGTGGTCTATGGTTAGCGTCGCGACTGTCGCGTACAAGCGCGCCTACGTGAAACGTAAACTCTATCGTTGCCAAAAGTCATCACGCGCATCTGCCTTTTCTCCTTAATCGCGGGAGAAACCGGTAAGGCTTTTTAGAGATGTGACGTAGTAAAGCTTAATCCATTAAACCTGTTTAATCGCTACAAATAATATCCTGTCATATTATGATATCAATGCACCTTTGACGTATCTGAGATCATGCAACCGCCATTGACGTCCAGCCTTATTTGATCGGCTGTACAACGTTAGTTAACTACCAGGAAAACTGCCGTATAAAACCAATCAAATAAGAGACGTAATAAGTATGTAGAAGAGTAGAATATACTTAGGCCTTTGCTCAATTGGGCGGTTAATAACGCACTCACGGTGAAGTCCGAACCACTTGAGTTGCTTGTCCATCAGACAGACCAGTCCAGCATTTCCTGGTTTAGAAACCTGCTAGCTTAACTATGCATACAGGAGTAATGGAGTCTGTATATATACTATGTATATACGCGACTAACGCCTCTTCCGCATTTGGCGATGCGGTGCGGTGCGGTATCGGAGCGGTATATGACGAGGGGCGTTCAATAAGTTATGGGTATCGTCATTAAAAACGAAAGTTATTCGTATCGTATCATTTTTGATTATACACTCTTTCTTGTATTACGTGCATATATAATTTGTTTAAATTATTTTAAATTAAATGAAAAAATATGAGGCTTATTTTAACGCAATAGCACAGATTTTATTAAGGATTTTTCAATATCTAAAAATAAGAAATAAAAGTTAAAGAGTTTGACTAGGGTAGGCAACGAATTGTACTCGTATAGAATAGCACGTCGCCGAATAGCCCCCCGCCCTGGTAATCTGCAAACTGCCAAACAGAAACCTCCTAAATTTGCATTCCGTGTTCTTTCTCTTTATCTTAGACCACCTCCTATAATTGTTATATGATTATGTTATATTACTCTCTCTTAGTATTTACACCTGTTATTTTTTTAATTTAAAGGCCCCCTAAATAGATAAATTTATCATTTTAAAATCAATATTTCGTTTTACCACTCCGCAAGTTTACCAAAATCGCCCCTAAAATTTCAAAAAATATCCTCACATTTTACTGACGTAAAAATATCTGCTACACCTTTGTTTAACTATTAAACAAAAACAAATGAATATTATCTTTATTTTACTTATTTCGTGTATTATTGAATAGTGGTAGAATATGAATAATAATTCGACAGCTTCCCACAGAATTTTTAGGTGTTCGGCGTGAACTGGTGACTGTGGTGTCCAATGTTGACATGTTTTCCTAAAAAAAATAGAAGGGACCCTTCTCAGTTGACAATGGAAATTAATATATTTATCAGAGAGAAATCTTACACATGATGTTGTAGGTACCTAGGTGTCTGTTTGATTGCCAAAAGCAAAATTAATACGTCTGACCGCATTTCGCAGGGTTTGACGTCATAGTAAACGAACCTTTATTCCCCATTGATATTTGCGCGGTTGATCGAAATATGGTAGGGTACAGATACAGATGCCATTGCTATTCGATCCGTGTGACATAAAGGAGGTTGAAACTTTCAAACAATATCGATAAAAAAAACTACGAGCAAAACAATTTCTTAGGAATTTATTATTACTTCAAAAGAAAGAAGGAAAAAACGAAAAAATTAAACGCAATAAACAATAAATGATATGAATATGAATATGAATATGAAAACATGCGTAATGGCGAAAATCCCATTCAAATATCTCAAAAAATTACGAAGCTACAACCGTTATAATGTTGCTTGTTAGAAAGGGTCATAGTAGGTTAATGACAATCGTGTCAAATGAAGGTGCGTTTTGCGGAAAAGAGATAACTTTGGACACTTATTGATTGTGATTAAATGTATGAATTTCTTCATTTGACAACATTTTTCTTTTTTTCGAGAAAATAGAACATAAAATGCTAATCCATACTATTATTATTATAAATGCGAAAGTAACTCTATCTGCCTCTTCACGCTAAAACCACTGAACTGATTAAGATAAAATTAGGTACGGGGTAGTTTTTATCCCGGGGAAGGACATAAGAGTTTTTATGTTGTTAATCATCCCCTAAGGGAGTGAAATGGGAGACGAAAGTTTGTATGGAGGTAGGATACTATCGAAATCCACGCGGATGCAGTCGCGGGTAGAAGCTAGGAAAAAGATAAAACCTTTGTTTCAAGTTGTAAATATGTTTTACACAAGGATGTTTTCAGGGACAGAAAAAGTGTTTTAGAAAGAAAGAAAGAAAGAAAACATTTAGACAAGATAGCAAACATGATGCTCGTGACTAAAATCTATTTTCAAGATATCTGAGCAATTTACAACCGTGAACAAATTACGGTCCGCATTATACCCGTACACGTCTCACGCAATGAAATTACTTTTCGAGATACAAATCTGTTTTATGAACATACACACCTGATGAAAATCTGAATTGCTTCGCTTTCTATC